>OY856335.1:3986760-6514862 GCA_963693445.1 Agonopterix heracliana | reverse complement strand
AACGTGTTAATTAGTACCTACGTACAGTACCTACAGTATACAGATCTCACTGTCATACAAAACATCGCTAGTTTTTAAATGGTAACAAAATTTGAAGGGTGTACCTATTCAGAACAATGAAACTAAATAACTTTCCTGGAAACATGGGAAGAAAAACGATAAACATTTTTGGACCTCCCATAGAAAATCGATAGACTGATGGTCAAAAATAAAATCTTGTTTTTCGACCCATGTTGAGGGAAAGATGTTTAGTTTCCTAGAATGAGCCTCACGAATATCCCATATAAAAAAAAGGGGCCAGGTTTCATAGGTTGGTGTGCGTGAGGTGCCCTACAAATTATGTATGTGTGCGTGTATATGTATAGGGTTTAGGAACCAGTACTGGTTCCAACTTTTTTCGACGCTTTCGTATCTTCAAATGTCAATCTTGACATATAACTTAATCAAAGTTAGTTTCATTCCTTTGATAAAGTATATGTCAAGATTGACAGTCGAAGATACGAAAGCGTCGAAAAAAGTTGGAACCAGTACTGGTTCCTAAACCCTATACATATACACACACACATACATAATTTGTAGGGCGCCTCACGCACACCAACCTATGAAACTTAGCCCCTTTTGTTTTATACGGAATATTAGTGAGGCTCATTCTAGACATATACTTTTTCTAATAAGTTTCATTCATAAAATCTTAATTTTTTAGTAGGTAGGTACCTAATAAAAACTAGTATTCAATTAAATTATCATGATTAAATTAAATTAGATTAGCATAATTATTAATTTATAACTATTATATTTTATAAAACCTAAAATCATGAGGAATAAAAAAGTAGCGGTTCACTTCATATAAACTCAAATAACATTCGATAGCGCGATTTAAATGACGTGCAGCTCCATCTATTGACAAAATGGTTTGTTTGTTTTTTGTCCGCGCATGACGCAAAAACTACTGAACCGATTTTGATGAAACTTTTTTTGTTTGATAGCTTATGATCTGACTTAAAATCTGGTATATAATTTGTGCGGACGAAGTCGCGGGAAAACACTAGTTAGTTATAAATGTAGTGTTACGAAATTATAGTCCAAGAGCCCGTGACGATCAACCTTCGTTATTTTATAAAAGCTGAAAGTTTCTCAGCGCATGCTCCCAATCCCAACACAGCTTTTATTATAAATATTATACAGGATGTAAGGAAAAGTCATTAACCTTTTAACCAAACATTCTACCCATCAAACTGAAGAACTTAAACGATCAGAACAAAAAACAAACAGCTGTTGCATACGTTTGCGTCGAGTGGATACTTATTGCAGTTCAGTATGGAACACCTGACTTTTTTTTGCCCTGGTAGGTTTGCTTGCTCCCATAGTATAAGTTGTTCAGTTACTTTTCCTAACACCCTGTCTATTGTGTCTGGCATTGTGACTATACTAACTACGTTAGAGTATAAAAGCTGAATTTTATACATGTTACTTGGGTAACTATTAGAAGATGTTTCCTCAGTAGCCCGACAGTTTTGATACGTCAAACGCCTGGCCAGACAATTTTAACCTACTACCTGCCAAAGCCACCGTGATCCAAACTTCATAGTCGGGGATCGTTTTTACCTGTATTAGCACCACTTGCGTCAACCTGGGTAAGCAATAAAATCTAGGTTAAGTTGGTAACCCATGATTTTTTGTATAGAAAAAACAACTGAAAGAGCTATTTTATCCGGAGTTAATTATTGCTAATGCTAACCCGTTGTTGGCGCAAGTGGGGCTTAGGGGCATACACAGACAAACTTTCAGGTTTTATTAAATAACGAAGGTCTGATCGTCACGGGCTCTTTGCTCTATTAGTTTTACATGATAAAAACAATAATATATTTGGCTTTACACACGCTTTACACAATGTATTTCAGTTGCCATATGTCATCACATGATGTGAAAGCATACGATCAAAGGGTCGCAAGACAATCTCGCTCTATCCTGATCAAGGGCTTGGGCCGGCGCTGGTGCAAACACAAGAATAAGTAAACGGCTTACGATGATCTAACACGCAAGGGCCTCCACCATATTTCGAAATCATTTGATGATCAGCAACGTTGTATCTGAACCCATTACTTTCCGAAAGTCTTCTTACTATCACTTCGTAGACGACTGCGGGATTGACAATAAATGCTACTATATAATACTTTGTAGTTCTATTTGAATAAAATGTGTGGATCCTGAGGACTTTGATCAGGTAGTTATCGTGACAGCGAGTGTTAGGTCTGGTGCGTACGTGCTTGGAAAACTCTTGAACAAATGCTGAGGCTTTTTTGACACTTATCTGAGCACCTTTCTCTTCCAAAGCTGTTACTTTTATCTCAAAACATGTGCAATAAATATCATCGATCCCAACATCAGTGCACCTTCGATTTTCTGGTACACGTTGGAACAAACTCATGCAATATTGACATGCCTCAATTTTTTCTGGTTGGCGGTTTAAGTTCATAATGTTTTTGAGTGTCAAATGCAAATCGAAAGGAGAAATTAAACGGTGTTTGTTTAGTTGTAAATTCGTATGTTTTTCTTTATGATTCCTTTTAAATTTGTCAGGTACGTGCATGAAGAACATGGGTAGACGCTCGTCTTGGTAAGCTTCGAGTTGGTACCTTGTTTTACCAAACCTAATTCCATGGTCACTTAAGAAAATGACAAAAGTATTATCCAAAACGCCAGACTTCTTTATGCTAACGAAAAACTTGGCGACAGACTCGTCGAAGGAAATAGGTGAATTCGTTATGTCGTGACTTTGTGTACCTATCCAGAAGAAGCCGAAGAATTTATTCTCTTTGTACGTCTCGGCAAAGTCTGAGGCGTAATTCAAAATTTGATCGCCGCAGGACAGTTTTCCGGAGCAAGAAGTGCTTATATATTCCGAGCTTATTTTGAAAATTGGTCCGATGTAGTGTTCGGTGGGTAGTAGCGGTGATGTTTTCAATACATCACGGATTATACTTGATACAGTAAAAGTAGTGTCTTCGACAAAGGCAGTGACGTATCCTTCTTTCCTGTATTCGCCCCAGAGAAATAAATCGTTGCAAGATGTCATGTTGACGTAGCAAGAATAAAGGAAACTCGTGGGACCAGATTGAAGTAGTTTTCCTGTTAGCAATGGTGTTAAGTTCGGCTGCGTGTTGGCGGCTATCTAGAAAAAAAAATGGGTAGTTTTAATTTACAGACTCGGTAACTGGAGACCATGTCCCAGTAAGATCACAGCAATAAACTGAAACTTATACCGAGCGAAGCGAGCTCAACATTTTATTATATATAGTTTCTTCGCGATCTTCACGTTGGGCCCATAGAGAAAGTTGTTCAGTTTGATGGTCTGATCATCCCCTTAAAAAAGTGTCAGCATATTAAGATGGACCCTGTATATTCATTTACTAGCCTTTTCTTGCCAGTGCGAACACGTGCGAAGTTGCGAACCCATCTGTATAAAGTGTCTAGCTAGCTCTGCTAGAGTGTGCTCTTACCTTATTATACCCTTGAAAGTCAAGCCACTCGTTCTTCTTTAAAAAATTAACAGTTTCTTTCATAGAATTATGGACTCTCTTTCGTGACATAGTATCTATACCCAATAGTAAGACATTGTATGAATGTTTATTAGCTTTCATTGCATTTGTGTTCTTCTTTACGACGGCATAGTAATCTATGTAGGAGCCGAATCTGTCACATTTTACAGCAATTATGTCGCCTTTGAGGTCGACTGTAGTTTGATTTTTGAACACAACGCATGGTGAATATCTGTGGGATTGAGAGAAAAGTAACTACTTAAGAGAAAAATATACATTTCATAAGGTTTGCAGATGACATACGACTAGTGCTACATATTTATTTTTCAGTACTATTTGACTCCAATATATTAAATTTATTAATTAAAAAAAAATCGTTTGAAAAAACTATGCGCCTTATTTTATTGCAATGTATTATAATATTAATAACGCTTTATAGCTATAGAATATTAATTAGTTTTATTGGAGTCGGTGTCAAGCCAAGCCAAAAAATTACTTCAAGCCCATTCGCGTATCAGCTTGACAGCGACTTCGATGTAAAAGTCATCGGCTATAATAATATTATTGTTTAAAGTTTTGAAGTCTGTGTTAAAAATTTTTCAATTATTTGCAATTCAATTCGTACAGGTATAATTCATTTTACATTTATATTTCACTCACTAATTAGATTTGGGGTGGAATTTCCACCTTTATAGTAGGTATACTTTTTATTTACAGTTTTTTATTATGAAGTTAAATAATTGTTAACTTACGTTACATCTGATTCCTCGAAATATCTAAGGTTTAATCTGCTTACGTAACTATAGCAGCAGTATTCTACGTCCTTTGCCAACACAAATTTTATTTTATTGACTGCTACTTTTTCTATGAAGACATATCTTTCGCCGCATGAAGTAAATTTTTTTGGTAGCAGCTTATCGTCGAAAGCCATATTGAAATCTTTTATTTTACATCCAGTCGTGTTTATTATGTATTTGCTGCCATCTGAAATATAAAATGGCAACTTTTTTTGTTAATTGTTAATATACAGTGTGAAATTGACATCATTGACATCCTTTTAAAAACTTTAGGTTCAATTTCTCTGAGTCTACCCACAGGCACGTATCCAGACTTTGGTTTCGGGGGGGGGGGTGTCGGATATTCATAGAAAAACAATGAAAAAGTATGTTCTGTAATCACTTTTCCATACAAATATTCGGATTTCGGGGGGGGATAAATCCCACCTATCCCCCCCCCCCCCTGGATACGTGCCTGTCTACCCATCGAAATGAACAACTTTAAAAAAAATCTGCTGTTGCATTTTTTTGAGTCGAGTAGGCATTGCAGTTTAGTATCATTTCCTCGCGATGTTTTCCTTTACCAAAATGCCAGTTGTGGTCTTTCAGTAATTAATTTATGCAAAAAGCAAAACATAGGGACCTTAGAGTATACGATCGATAGGGACACAACAGAGGTAACATAGATTGTATGGTAAAAAAATGTATGCTCTAGTGTCATTATCCAGAGAGGAAACCAGGGATACCTGTTCTAGCTACATAATGATTTGAAAAAAATACTTACGAACTACTTGCAAACAAAAAAGTATGATCCAGCGTCCCAGTGAAATCATATTTTGTCCTTAAACTAGGAAAACCATAGGCCAAGTATTTCGCTTACGCTGATAGACGGAACATCAGTGTAACCGCGTATGAGACAGCGATAGTCATAAAATCCTATACAATTTGTATGAAAATAGATGTCTGACTCCGGAGTCAGACAGCCGTCGTAGAACAAAAAAGTGGCTACGTCGATAAGGACAGCAATAAGTAGCGATCTCCTTTTTTAACTAGAGCGAATTTGCTATGTGCATCTCTTACTGAGTGATATGACAAGACATGTGCTTCGTTCTAGTTCCTTCTCTTTCTACGAGGAAAACCTTTTTTATGATGTTCAAAGTTTTTTTCCATAGACTAATATGTCTAAGTATGTTTTTTTCTATCTTTTTCATCCTTGTCATCGTAATTATCGTAGTAGTATTTCAACATGTAGAGGATAATGTACCCACAAAAAAGAGTAGGTACTTAGTACACAGCATCTGGCGACAGAAATTTCATAGTCCAATACCTAACTGAAGGTATTTGTTTCGGAACCGGCTTAAAACTGCTCCGATTTTGATTTTTTTTTAAATGGACGTAATTTAAAATATTCCAACCATTACAGTTTAAAAAAATAGACTCTTTTTTCCGTATAGAAATCTTTGAGACAGTGTAACTTTGAAACTATATAGGTACCTACCTAAAGGAAGTCTTTGATACAGGGAACTTTTTTCTGCAATCATCATCATCATATCGTATGGCATTTTTTGTCTTCCTGCTTGGATCCGAGGAGATTTAATAATAATAATGTTATTACAATAATATCCTATAAAAATCATGATGATCACCCTTGCAACTGATCGTAAATTTTTTATTGACCTTTGAACAGCTGTAACTCCTAAACCGATCACAGAGATATTATGAATATTCAATCAGCCTTGCAGCTGATGATAACAAAAAGTACGTCTATCTCTTATACTTACTAAGAACAGACTCGCAACGCGACTCAGTGTAACTTTGAAACTACAGGGTGAAATTGATATCATTAGCATCCTTTTAAACCATGGAGTAAGAGGAGATGGCATATCGGCTTGTTTCTATAGAAAATTATGTCGCCGACAAAGGGGGTGAGGGACGGGTGAGGGGAGACAAAAAGCTTAGGGGAGCGTGTAATTTCTCTATGGTCGCAGTACAAACTAGTGCACAATAAAATTGGTGGTTACTGTGCACACTTTGTTACACCATCTCTACCAAGGGGAGCGTGTAATTTCTCTATGTTTTAAACTAAGAGTCTACCCATCAAACTGAATAACTGTTACTATGGCAGCAAACCGATCGGAGCAAAAACAAAAATCTCCCATACTAAACTGCACCCGTTCGTCGCCGCCGCGCCGCTGCCAACACGACTCAAATGTTATGCAACAGCAGATTTTTTTTTTGCTCCGATCGGTTTGCTCCCATAGTAAAAGTTGTTCAGTTGATACCAAAAAACCTCACGAGATTTTTACGAATTAGGGTAATTTACTACCTAACTATATGAAATCAATAATTCAAAAAGGGGTGATTGTACCCATGATACTGAACAACTTTCCCTAACAAACCTATAACTACGACTTTTCATACAAACGTTAGATCAGCTCATTGCATTTTTTTTTTTTTTAATTATTATCATAAAATCCAATACAATGACACATATTCTGTGAAAATTTCAACTGGCTACCTATTACGGTTCAGAAGATACTACCTACAACCCTTCGAAGCTAGGACGGACGAACGGACGGCCTGCGTAAGCTTCTGAATAGGGTCTCGTTTTTACCCATTGAGTACGGAACCCGAAAACCGAAGAACCTATATAGCCACAATACCTAAATGTACAAACGGCGACCAGTGTTGCCAACTGGTATGTTAGGGCTGTAGCTAGGTAGTTCCCGAAAAGTTGCTAGATTGCCCAATTTTCTTTCATATAAAAGTTGCTAGAAGTAGCTAAACATCAAAATCTATTAAAACAACGCCAAACTTTGAAATTTTTTTTAATTTCTCGAAATATTAGGTGTTATTATCATGTTATAGCAATGTTTGTGCTCATTTTATTCCATTAAAGATTAAAAATGTATGTATCGGACGTAAAACGGATGTAAAGACAAAATTACTGACGGCTTCTGACTGCTTCCAGAATAAAAAAACAAGTAAGAAGGAGAGTGAAATATAGTAAAAAGGAAAAGAAAATCAAATATTTAGCTATTTTCATGGTTTTTCGTTATTTATTGCTCCATTTTCGTTCATTTTTATGGCTTTGGCTCGAAAAACTCACAATCCCAAAAGTTGCTAGAAAAAGTAGCCAAAAAGTTTAGCTACTAGTTTTACAAATCTGTAGCTGCCAGACCTCCGAAAATTGCTAGATCTAGCTACAAAGTTGCTAAGTTGGCATCACTGACGGCGACATTACGCACCCTATATACCCATAACTACACTACGTACAAAACACAAAATAGTGAGGTAGAGAGCCCTCGGGTGCAGCGTGCCGTGAGACGAAACAGCAACAACATACCGCACCCTCTCGCACGATTCGCAGCGATCAACTTCTAATAGTTCAAAGTCCAAACAGGGTAACCTGACCTGTCGCTACTTTGGGAAATTATGTGTGAAACTGTCAAAACTAGGCGTGAAAATCTATTCGCTTGAGTATAAATAGGTACTTTTAAAATTTACGGATCCATTTATATTGTTTTTGAGTTAATGAACAATGACTATTGAAAAAAGAAAGTTATTCTTTCTTTCAAAAAACAACGGTACCTATTCAACGTTTTTAAAAACAAGTGATTGTTTCTATTTTCATAATGATGATTAAATAACATACTTCGTAGATTACCTCACGTTTCACGACAGGTTCGGTACGAGGTACCCAGCCTCGTTACCTAAGCTAAGCACAGACCTAAGTCTGTGACTCGTAACTACAAATATCTCCGAGGTTTTGACTTTTAGGGAAATTATGGCATGGTTATCCATTACAGACGACGACGACGACGTTTTGTAGAATAAACTGTTGATTGACGATCAACTGTTGATTTTCGAGCATGCTACCGGTGCTGGGTGGTGGGACGCACTCTTTTAGCAAGTGTAGTGTAGATTAAGTTTGAGGCCGAGATTCAGAGACGATTTTTTTTGGCTTAGCTCGAGCTAAGTAGGGTAGAAATGTATGGATTTTGACATACGGGAGTTCGAACTATGACTTACAAATCGTCTCTGAATCTCAGCCTATGAGTGTAGACGTGTTTGCTCATTAGCATGCTTCTTCTGAGCATGCTTATGTCAGTTCGGCTGTATCACGTCTTTTATCTCGTTCGTTCGCACGCAAATAGTAAGAGAGCTAAGGTGTGATAGCGCTGTATCACTGCGGCATGCTAGCTATACAGAAAATATAAAAAACAAGTAAAAAACAGGATTCCAAACTTCTTGTAAAAAACCAACCTCGCCATGTTGCGGAAAATCATTGGAACCTCAGATCAAGGTGTAGACGTGTTTGCTCATTAGCATGCTTTTTCTGAGCAAGCTTCTGTCAGTTCGGCTGTATCACGTCTTTTATCTCGTTCGTTCGCACGCAAATAGTAAGAGAGCTAAGGTGTGATAGCGCTGTATCACTGCGGCATGCTAGCTATACAGAAAATATAAAAAACAAGTAAAAAACAGGATTCCAAACTTCTTGTAAAAAACCAACCTCGACATGTTGCGGAAAATCATTGGAACTAATTTTTGTACTTGGAATACTAACATTAAAGGTGACAGTCGATTGCAGCGCCCCCAAATCAGGTTTTTTATATTCCAGCACAGCTAGCATGCCAGCCACGACAAAGCGTTTAAACGAGAAAAACGTCGTGCGCGCTCTTTCTGGCATACGTAAAATAATAAGGATGGAGGCACGTCTCGATTTTTATCGTTTTCTCGGGGGTGGCATGCGAGCCCTACTGCCCCTCTAGTATGCCACCGTCGAGAAAACGACAAAAATCGAGACGTGCCTCCATCTTTATTATTTCACGTGTGCCAAAAAGACGCGCATGACGTTTTTCTCGTTTAAACGCTTTGTCGTGGGTGGCATGCTAGCCGTGCTGGTCAGGCTTTAAAGCAAAGAGTAATATAAGTATATTAGAACTTTAAAGAAAAAAATAACGTATGGCTCAAAAGGGCTAGTATCCAGGGCCGTTAAAGACATTATATTTTGACAAGCGGCGATAGGTGTGGTTGGCCGTAATATTTAAAAATTGGTTTATTTACGATTATACTCAACGAAATTAAACATAAATTGATGAAAATCTAATATTTATCGTGTTCACGTGTCGCTTTAGACGTATCTGTTAATGTAATGCTGTGAATAGTCGCTGCAGTGTTCAGTTTTTTGGGCGTCAACCATTGTTGTGTTTTGATTGAAATTCCAATAATTTCACAATGTACGGACGTAAAACTCCGTCCACGTACCGGTCAACGCCTTCTGTTTATTCCCACTACACTGGCAAGTAAGTGATAGCTTATTTTCATACATAAAAGATAAGTTTCATACACGGAACTACATTTTTGATAAACGTATCCTTAATTCCATATAAGGATGAAAAGATTTTCCTATTTACATTTCTGCCCAACTCTAGTAGGTACACTTTATTTATCTGAAAGATATACTATCTGACAAATTTTGGATGTTACTAAAGTTGTTTTAAGAGTTTTTCAAATACTTATAAGTTTCTGTAATTAAAACAAAATAGCCTTCAAGTTTCGTTGCTATTTGGTTGTTTGAAGGACTTAAGCACCCCCTAAGTATTACTAGGGTGTTTGGTTACACCGTGTGTGTGTTTAACACATAAACTTAATATACTATCGTAGTAGACAGACAATCTCCTCATAATCGCGTCACCGAAACTGAAATGTCAATATGTGCGAAATTTATACATGTATGAGTTTTAGTGATTGTTTGGCCGAGCTTAATGAGCCTTTCAATACGTTTACAAACAATAACGGGAAATCTCACGTGACATGAACGAAGGGAGCTATGTGGTAGTATAGAAATATATAGTTAAAAATATCGGAAATTTGTGCAATCTCTATGCGAAATGGTACCTTTTTCTCGTACACAATATTTTTTTATCCTACACATAATTATTTAAAATAACACAATAATTAGAAAATAGGATGTATGCTGCATGTAATTAATGTATTACCAAATAATTTTAAGAATATTATGTATGAAAACAAGCCTCATGAAAGTTGTATTGTTCTGATCGTATTTACCTGTGAAATGTCTCTTTATTTGAGTTTCTGGTGAAAGTTAAACTGCATTCCAACACAGAACACGACACCATCACGATTAAAGATATTTGTGTTGATAAAACATCAAATGAATTTGAAGAAAATAATAAAGTAATGTGGGACAATTTTTGACAGGTCACTATTAGGAACGAAATTGTTTCAAAGGGGTTTTATGGCTATTATGGAGTTGCTCTGTGGCTCTGCTATTGGGTGGTCGCACGTGCGCGTCGGTTGCCCCATCCCCGGTCCACAGTGGAACTCCAGTGGTGGCTCAGGATATTGTTCTTTTATAAGAACAACCCTTGAAGTCACCAAAATATCAATATAACCGTACAACGTCAAGCACTTTTGCTATAAAAACTCGACATTGGCAAAATCATCACATACCCAAGATGGCAGCCATTTTTTAAAATATAGAATAGAATATGGCTATTATATTACAATCTCTTTCGCACTCGTAGGTTTTTTCATTAAGATCGGAATCTCATTCGCACACTGTGTTGGTCTATTTACGTAGTAATATTAAGTTTATGATTTAACATATCTAAAAATCTATTAAATCTATTTCAAAACAGGTCTTCGACGAACCTTCGGTCGTCCAAGTCGGTTCGTTCGCTGCGTCTGCCGTGGTATCAGAAGCCGATACTGCACGATGCATACGTCTTGGATCTTCAACGAGGGTCGTTGCTGACAGGATGCATTTCTGTTGTAAGTACTTAAAAATACAGGGTGTAAGGAAAAGTATCATTAAACTTTAAACCACATACTCTACTGAACCTGTTAGCGCAAATAAAAAAATCTTCTGTTCCATTCTAAACTGCAACTACTCGACGCAAACATATTATGGACCAGAAGTTTTTTTTTAGCGCCGACAGGTTTGCTCCTATAGTAAAATTCTTTTTTTTTCTTGGACATTCAGCAAACGGCATGGTTTAAATGTGAATGATACTTTTCTATTCTATTCTATTTCTATTAAATGGCGTTTCCTTGTTAGATTTCGCCAGTGTCAAGTTATTTGAGGGAGCGTCTATCCAATCTCGAGGATTGTTTTTGAGTAAGAACAACTGAGAAGGATTTAGGAGCCTCGTGGCAGGCTGAGATGCGAACCGCGCGAACACCACTCGAGAGACAAGTGTTCGAGGCAAACCCTGCAAACTTTTCCTTAAACCCTGTTTTTTTTTTTTTTTTTTTTTCAATTTTTTTTTCACACTTCTGTCACATGCAGCACAGATTACCAGTTACTTCGTAACAGATACAGTACTTCTTTAGAAAAAAATAAGTTTTCATGCTTTAATCATTTACTATTAGACGGTACGTAAAATTTATCTAATGGCGCTAGACTCAGCGTTGTTATTACTACGTACAGCGCGCGACGAATGCGACGTTGCTGTCTGGAGCGACTGGCAGAAATCATACAAGCGGGCGTTTTTTTCTAAATATATCCGCACACATTTTGTCTTGTCAGTCAGTTTGCACTCAATTTACACTGAAACCAAAGACCGTTTTGAATGAAGGTTTAGATTATTTCAATATTTAATTAATAATCTGTAAAATTAGGTTATAGGTCGATTATTATAAATAAATTGAAAAAAAGACTAAAGTTAGTTTTGAATCCCCATTATTAGTAATGTCCCACAATGACCGACCTAGTTTACAAAGTTACAAAATGGATATATTTTAGTTCATTACAAGTAATTGATGCCTTGTTATGGTTCACTGATTGTTATTTTTAAAGAAAAAAGACACATTTACTAAGAATAAACTGTATAATTAATATGTATATGTATAAACTAGATGGTCCTAGATTTTAATTATTTTATGTTTGCTTTTGTAAGTAAGTACTGTTTTTTGTTTTATGTAGCCTATTTTGTTAAATTCACTTTTTAATGTACCTGTGTTTAAAAACGTCTAAATTTCAAAACAACATAATATTGTGTTACTAATTACTACACCTACTATAAGTTTTGTCTAAAATGTAACCGATCATGCTGTGCACATTGTTTTGGGTCACGTCCTCACTGAGCCGGCTTGGTTCAGCATAGCTCTTCCTCCCCTCAGACCCGACTTAATAAGGGGAGGGTTAATCACTTAAACGTCACGTCTAGAATTTAAACCTTTTCCTGTATTTTTATAATCTTTATGACTGTGATCTGTTTATGTGCCTAATAAATAAATAAATAAATAAATAAATTATATAATTTCGTTCCAAAAAAGTTACAAAATGGAAGACTGAACCACTCTCTTGTTCCAAAATAATCACAATAAATTTACGTGTCATTCTCTTGTTCTCTTGCAGTTCATAGCTCTGTTCACAATCTCCTAAATTGTCTCCAACCTGATATATTCGCTCCAATATTTACATGTCATTCTCTCCTTGCAGTTCATAGCTATGTTCAAAATCTCCTAAATTGTCTCTAATCTGATATATTAGCTCCACTATTTACATGTCATTCTCTCCTTGCAGTTCATAGCTCTGTTCACAATCTCCTAAATTGTCTCCAACCTGACATATTAGCTCCACTATTAACATGTCATTCTCTCCTTGCAGTTCATAGCTCTGTTCACAATCTCCTAAATTGTCTCCAACCTGACAGTCATTCTCTCCTTGTAGTTCATAGCTCTGTTCACAATCTCCTAAATTGTCTCCAACCTGACATATTAGCTCCACTATTAACATGTCATTCTCTCCTTGCAGTTCATAGCTCTGTTCACAATCTCCTAAATTGTCTCCAACCTGACATATTAGCTCCACTATTAACATGTCATTCTCTCCTTGCAGTTCATAGCTCTGTTCACAATCACCTAAATTGTCTCCAACCTGATATATTAGCTCCACTATTTACATGTGATTCTCTCCTTGCAGTTCATAGCTATGTTCAAAATCTCCTAAATTGTCTCTAATCTGATATATTAGCTCCACTATTTACATGTCATTCTCTCCTTGCAGTTCATAGCTCTGTTCACAATCTCCTAAATTGTCTCCAACCTGACATATTAGCTCCACTATTAACATGTCATTCTCTCCTTGCAGTTCATAGCTCTGTTCACAATCTCCTAAATTGTCTCCAACCTGACATATTAGCTCCACTATTAACATGTCATTCTCTCCTTGCAGTTCATAGCTCTGTTCACAATCTCCTAAATTGTCTCCAACCTGACATATTAGCTCCACTATTAACATGTCATTCTCTCCTTGCAGTTCATAGCTCTGTTCACAATCTCCTAAATTGTCTCCAACCTGACATATTAGCTCCACTATTAACATGTCATTCTCTCCTTGCAGTTCATAGCTCTGTTCACAATCTCCCAAATTGTCTCCAACCTGATATATTAGCTCCACTATTTACATGTCATTCTCTCCTTGCAGTTCATAGCTATGTTCAAAATCTCCTAAATTGTCTCTAATCTGATATATTAGCTCCACTATTTACATGTCATTCTCTCCTTGCAGTTCATAGCTCTGTTCACAATCTCCTAAATTGTCTCCAACCTGACATATTAGCTCCACTATTTACATGTCATTCTCTCCTTGCAGTTCATAGCTCTGTTCGCAATCTCCTAAATTGTCTCCAACCTGATATAATAGCACCACTATTTACATGTCATTCTCTCCTTGCAGTTCATAGCTATGTTCACAATCTCCTAAATTGTCTCTAACCTGATATATTAGGTCCACTATTTACATGTCATTCTCTCCTTGCACATTATAGCTCTGTTCACAATCTCCTAAATTGTCTCTAACCTGATATATTAGCTCCACTATTTACGTGTCATTCTCTTCTTGCAGTTCATTGCTATGTTCACAATCTCCTAAATTGTCTCCAACCTGACATATTAGCTCCACTATTAACATGTCATTCTCTCCTTGCAGTTCATAGCTCTGTTCAAAATCCCCTAAATTGTCTCTAACCTGATATACAAGGTGTTACAAAAATACAAATAAACCTTTAAGGGGGTGGTATAGACCATCAAACTGAACAACTTTCACTATGGGACCAACATCGAAATCGCGAAAAAAAAATTGATGCTCCATACTCTACAAATCGACTAGAGCTAAAATATGTATGAGATATGAAATTTTTTTTTTGCGATTTCTATGTTGGTCCCATAGAGAAAGTTGTTTAGTTTGACGGTCTAAACAAGTGTTTCAAATATTTATTGTTACTTATGAAACACCCTGTATTAGCTCCACACTCTTTACATGTCATTCTCTCCTTGCAGTTCATAGCTCTGTTCACATTCGCTCAGAGCATCTTCGACCTGTACTGCCTCGGCATGGCCGCCCCGGGATCGGTTCACTACGGCTACTATGTACTGAGCTTTCAGTTCGTTTACGTGGGCAGTGCTCCTGGTACGTTTTATTTAATTATTTTTACAAATACAAATACAAATATGTTTATTGTGACACACAGGTAAAAATATTATATTACAGTGGTTACACAATATGATATTACTAGACAATAACCAAGATATTGAAAACAGTACACCATCCAGGAATCAAGTCATATCACAAACTAGCTGACCCGGCGCACTTCGTACCGCTTCAGAATCAGTTCTTCCCGACACACGCTTGGCCGTTTTTTGTTTATAAACCTTCCCTGGAATGTGCACAACAACACATCAAAGTTTCATCGCAATCGGTCCAGCTGTTCTCGAGTGATGTCGTGACCAAGGGAAATAGGGTCCTTCTTAATATGCTGACACTTTTTTAAGGGGATTATCAGACCGTAAAACTGAACAACTCCTTCCACCAACTTCCATACAAAACTGCAAACCTCTCTCTCTCGAGTCAAATGTATGGGACAGCTGATTTTTTGTCGCGATTTCGATGTTTGTCTCATAGAAAAAGTTGTTCAGTTTGATGGTCTCATCATCCCCGGACCCTGTATTATAAGATTATTGCAATAAAGCATAAGCATATGCTCACGACTATATTCCCCGAGGGGGTAGTCAGAGATATTCTGAAACCTCAGAACATCCACGTTTCACCAGTAGTACCGAAACTCTGTCCAGTGTGACAGGGGGTGAGCCCGTCGCCACTTATAATGGACAGTGGGTACAATACATGCCTCGAAATTGAAGCTTGCAAGTTTCCTCACGATGTTTTCCTTCTCCGAAAAGCCAGTGGTGTTACAAATCGTACATAAATTCCGAAAAACTCATTGGTACGAGTCGGCCTGGACGGGGATCAGAACCATCGCCTCCTGTACGGCAGGCAAGGTTACTCGCCACTAGACCACCACGGGTTAGGTTAGGTTGCAATTTGCAATAAAGTTTTCTCTATAATAGTCTAAATCATAGAGGTACATACAGCTGAGAGAGCGAGATGTACCTAGCGGCACCACTGTATAATAGAAAGAGATACGTGATGCTAGGCAATAGGACCGTTTTTTTAGTCTCCAATTAATTTTTACAATTCGGTTTCCGTGAATAATTGCGAATCTAAAGTGAAATCGTAGATAATTTTATGAAATATACTGACACTACTACATTAATTTATCCACAACTTCACGTTAGACTCAGAATTATAGACAATATTCGAATTTTTGCCTGCGAATAGTCTCCAAAAAACATCCAAAAAAGGTTTCATTTGACAACTCATGTTTGTTGCTCTATTCCTGGTATAATACCTCTATGGTCTAAATACTAGTATATTTCTATTCTATCTACAACTTTTTTTTTTGCCCACTGCATCCCCACTTCGCTCATAGCTAATAGATTTCCCTAACCTTTACATGAATTTTGCAGTTCGGAACGTGCTGATTGTGTTCGCTCTGTTCTCTTGGATCGGTTCTGTGGCAGTACTCGTCACCAGCATACTACTGATCGTGGCTCTGAGGAAGGTAATAACTTCATTTTCAATTTCAAATATCTTCTTATCGTGTGGGCAGCAGGCCTTGGTTTTCAAATTGTATCTAAAAATTATATCCGTAAAAAGAGGAGCTAATATTATTTCAAATATTATCTAAACTATTATAAAACTGTAACTGAAGTGTGTCTGTACATTGAAGATATTTACAAAAAAAGATTACGATATGGTTTTTAGGTATCCCTGACTCGAAATCAACCTTTTTTAGAAATTTTGTCTGTCTGTTTGTTTTTGTGTTTGTTCGCGCATCACGCAAAAACTACTAAACCGATTTTGATGAAACTTTTTTTGTTTGATAGCTTATGATCTGACTTAAAATCTGGTATATATAATTTGTGCGGACGAAGTCGCGGGTAAACACTAGTTGATTATAAACATGTTACAGCCATGTTGTGCTATTTCGAATCAAGTTAAAGATTGAAAAATTAAGTCTCGGACAGGACTTGAACCTTTGAAACCGGGGAATTGCGTTTTCCAATTCCGCCACCGAGCCCACACTACCCAGAGAACGGAATTGTCAATCTATTGCGTCTTAACACTTTCGCTGCTAAACTCAAAACAATGACATTCGGGCAATTCGGACTGTGGAATGCTATACGAATCTGACTCAAGGTGTGAGTCATGAGCACTGCGGCCCATATGTCGCTGACCTACCAGGTAGGTCGTCAGCAGTTAAAGTGTTAAGGGACGTGGCGACATCTACTGGCAGTTATTACAAACTAATCAATTTCACCTTCCTTGTTTCACTACGGAACCCTAAAAAGAAAAAAAAACGCACGCTTAAAATTTCGATATCTTAAAAGTGGAATGTTTAGTACTAATAAAAGTATTCTATAAAAATTGCGTTTAGCCTTTTGTAGCAAGTTGGGGTAGCACTTTTTCATTTTGGGTTTTCATAATTAACAAATCAGCAATATTGCGATAAAGTGCTACTCAACGGTAAAAGGACTCTTAACAATAGTTACTGAACAGCTATTAAAACCTTAGACCATTTAACTATGGAAGTGTCACGCGTGTAATTCTACTAAGAACCTTTTTCTGTCACTTATTGCGGGGGACGAGGTAGTATGAAATCCATTACTTTAGATTCTAATATTGATTGTTTATAAAAATCGTAAATAATTTTCTCATTTGTGACCTTTGACTACTTATATGTGGACTAGTTACGCGTGTTATTCTACTAACAAACAATTCTGCAACTTTTTGGGGACGAGGTAACATGAAATCCGCAAATTTGGATTTTATTGTTTAGCAATTATAGGTTGTCTCGTTTAGTGATAAGGTATAAAATTGAATGTAAATGCACATAATCAATTGTTCTTATACCGTGGCAGAGGGGAAATGCTACAGCAAGTCCTTATAATTATAATAAGTAGTCAAAGCTGTTGTAACAGTAAAACCAAGCGAGTTCGGATAACAACTGACTTTATTAATAAGATGACGTTTTATAAAATACATATTTAAAACTACCCACAACACCTTCCCCTTAAAGAATGCCCAAATATAGAAAGTAATAAAATGATAACTATTTACTCAAATAGGTACTTATCGAACAAACTGCATTATTATTACAATGTATCAGTAGCTAGGTTGGTTCTGAGAACAGCTCTAGTTTATTTGTATGAGTACCTATTCTTCCCAATAACTAATAATAAATATAAGTTTTCATAGAAGAGAGAAGAGAAAATAAAACTGTTCATAAATGATAACACGTTTGCAACTGTTATTTTCTTATTGCACGACTACGAGTAAGAGGTGGTGAATAAACACTATTTTGTTCCCCACTTGTACTCGGTATGTACGTAGTATCATTTTCACAGTTCGAGTAATGTTCATCGCTATCGCTACTAATGCTAATAGCATTTTCTTCGCTACCTGATGAATTTGGTGGTGGTTTGTATTTGCGATTGCGGAAGGGGTTGGTGGATACCCCGAGGGTGTGGACTGTATTTTCTTTGAATCTTGGTATTAGGCACTGACTGATTCGTATTCCCCGTGGCAGTTAAAAGACAATGTACTAAGGCTTAGACGTACCTGGATATCCCGAAGGCGAATGCTCCTGCGGCCATGTACTCTTCTCCAGGAATTGCAGCAGCTCAGGCGAGTGTCACACACGGTATTCACAACGTGGTAAATTCCAGAAAAAACATTAAATTTTCGAGAGCGATGTAGGAAATGCATCAACGCGCGCGTGCGGCCATTAGAAGTGCGCTCATTGGTCGATGAAGTTGTCGAAGAGAAGTCCGAGATTTAAACGGACCAATGGTGAGCAAGGTTTACATGAACCCGCGAAATATACAGGCATCCAAACCAAAGATTGCCATTAACTGCCAAGAGTATTTTAAAAATAAACTAAAGTAACAAAATTTACTTGGCGTAACCATTTCCCCCCGCCTTGAAAGGAACTATTTCAAATTAAATTTAAACATAAATCCAACATTGTTGACTTGAACCTTATTGTTATGTACTCAATCACTAATTACCTACTACCTATGGTATCAACTAAGCTAACTAACGACACAAATTAAATTAGAAATTATTGGGTTGGTAGAGGACACAGTTTAACAACTGGCCTTTGATATGTACCGAGTTTAGTCTTCACGGTTGCTACGCGGATCACGTCATCCTTGCCCTTAAAGGTTTGTACTATGACACCTAAAGGCCAATGCAAGGGCGTAACATTATCCTGCATCATAACTACGATCATCCCTTCCTTGACCGGCAAAGATGGGGAGTTCCATTTCTGTCGAACTTGTAAACTATGCAGGTATTCCCTTCGCCATCGCATCCAGAATGACTGAACCAATTTATCCAAGAGTTCATATCGAGTCAAGAGGTGTGGAACCGAATCAGTTACATCAGAGGCTGGCAGAAACTTAAGTGGTGCTGAATTTAGAAAATGAGCCGGTGTTAAAGCTACTGGATCTGAAGGATCAGAGCTGAGTACAGTCAGAGGTCGCGAATTCAATAACGACTCAATCTGCGTTAAAACAGTTTGAAGCTCTTCAAAAGTAAGTATCTGATGGCCGATGACCTTATACAAATGACTCTTTATGCACTTTATGTTACTCTCCCAGCAACCGCCAAAATGGGGAGCATTGGGAGGGATCAGTTTCCATCGTATACGATACTCGGCCAACTCCTTTTGCCAAACTGGTTTATATTCAGTTTCTAAGAAGGAATATAGGTCGCGAAGATAAGATCGAGCACCTATAAAGTTTGTTCCGTTATCTGAATAAAACCATTGAACAGATCCGCGTCGAGCCAGAAAACGTTTCAGGGCTGCCAGGAAGCAAGCTGCACTTAGATCGCTTGCAAGCTCAATGTGTACTGCTCGCGTAGTGAGACACGTAAATAGGCAGATGTACGCCTTACGACTTCTTATACCCTTACCGCGATACGGTGTTACTTGGATCGGGCCGGCGTAATCACAACCGGTATGCGTAAATGCCTTGCTTACTGCTCTCACTCGAGGCTCGGGGAGATCCGCCATCATAGGAAATTCAGGTTTAGGCTTAAACCGAAAACATACGTTGCACTTAGATACAATAGACCTGATTGCTCGTCTAGCAGAAAGTATCCAATATCTAGTGCGGAGGACAGAGGTTAACAAACCCGAGCCCGTGTGTAAATGTTTCCAATGGTAGAAACTTATAAGCATATCTACTACATGATCTCTACCTGGAAGCAGAATAGGATGTTTAAAATCAAAACTCTCGTCTGAGTTCTTTAGACGGCCGCCCACGCGTAAAAGTCCATCATTTAAGAACGGATTTAATTTTTTAAGAGGCGGAGAACAGCACTTGCCTTGCTCTAAAGCTTTAATATCGTCACTAAAATGAACTGATTGAACCTCCTTTAATATTTTTCTTTCTGTGAATTCTAAATCCGATGCAACAATAGGCCCAAGGGGTAGAATTTTCAAAAATTTTAAAATGTAGCACGAGACATTTAGGAATTTTTGCCAAGAAGAGTAATTTCGTGCCAACTTATGTAGAAAAGACTCCGCATTAGAAGATTCAGAGGTGACCAGTGAAACTGACTTAAGCTCCGGTACGTCAGAAGACTCGGTTGGAATAAAAGCCTTTATAGGCCATTCACTCTTGGGTAACGTAACCCAGTGGGGTCCATGTAGCCACAGAGGGTGGATCACTAGTTGCGCTGGAGTTAATCCACGGGACAAGCAGTCGCTTGGGTTTTCACTGCCCTTAATATGGTAAAAATGATCAGATGGTAAATTGTCCTGAATTTTAGAAACCCGGTTGGCAACAAACGTGTGCCATCTGTGTGGAGAAGAATGGATCCAATTCAATGTTACGGTAGAGTCCGAAAATGCTAATACGGACTTAATTGGATGTCTAGTCGAATAGGTTTCATAAACCTTCTTTATTAACTTGGAGAGTAATAAAGCTGCACATAATTCCAGACGTGCCAAAGAGACGACTTTCAAAGGTGCAACCTTTGATTTGGCGCAGGATAACATGACAGTTACCTGGCCATGTTGAGTATCTACTCGAATGTAAACGGCAGCGCCGTAAGCCTTTTCGCTTGCGTCAGCAAATCCAAGGATGGTCACTGAACAGCCCTCCACGACTCCGATGTGTCGATGAAATCTCAATTTTGCTATTTCTGGAAGTTCCCGTTGGAATTGATTCCACAAACGTATAATGCGTTGGGGTGGGGAATCGTCCCAGTTAATTTTGGCAATCCAAAGTTCTTTGATTAAAAGCTTGGCATACAAAATGATTGGGGCTACCAAGCCAAGGACATCAAACAAACGTGCGACGGAAGACAAGATATTCCTTTTAGTACAAGGCCGATCATCTGGCGTCACCTTGAAAGCGAATTCATCATCACAAGGATGCCAGCAAAGTCCTAATATTTTTTGCGTGTCGTCCTTATCAAATTCAATACGTTGTGAAAGACGATAATCTTCAGGAATATGTTCAAGTACCCTTTTACAACTGCTACTCCATTTAACTAAGTGAAAGTCCCCAGATTGGAACAGGTCAACTAGCTCCTGAAAGGCCGTGATAGCTTGATCTGAACTCATCAGTGAGCTGACAATATCGTCCATATACAGATCTCTCTGGACAATTTCTTTTCCGACAGGAAAACGATGACCCTCGTCTTGCGCCAGTTGGGACACAGTGCGTAGTGCTAAAAAGGGACTGCATCTCAATCCAAAGGCAACTCGATTAAATTCAAACGTCTTAACTGGAATTTTAATATTTGTAGAACCGTGCAAATCATCGCTATCAGAAGGAAGGCGATATAAGATACGCTGGAAACGACGATCTTGCCTACGGACGCCTATTCTGAGATACATTTGTCTTACGTCAGCTGTGATGGCAACAGGTAATAATCTCATGTTCAACAGGATCGTAAAAAGGTCTCGTTGAAGATTAGGACCAGCGTATAACAAGTCATTCAAGGAGTACCCACCAGTTGACTTGGCACTTGCATCTAGGACGGGTCTGACCCGTGTAGATGCCTTATCATCACGTAAAACAGCATGATGTGGCATGTAAAAGTGTTGACAATTTGTTTCGACTGTGTTTACTTCAGATAAATAACCTTGGGCTATATAGTCAAGTATTACACTATCATATGCTTCTCTCAATACAGGTTGAGCATTAAACTTGCGCTCTAAGTACGAGAATCTGCGGCTGGCAACATCAAAGGAGTTGCCAAGTAAGTCAGCACGGAATTTAAAGGGCAAGGCCACTTCGTAACGTCCGGAAGGATCACGCGTGACAGTGTCCTTATAAAATTCTTCACATTGCTTGTCGTCGGGGCTTAAAATACGTTTAGGATCTATTTCATCCAGTTCCCACATTTTTCGAACTAAAGTGTCGACGTCACTAGACGTGACAGCATGACATGCCACAGAGGTTGTGGGCCGAGCTTGAGAAGCTATTGGAGCGTCACCAAGAACTATATAACCTAACACAGTCTCCAGTGCATCAGGGATACCGGGTTTTCCGATTATTTTACCAGGTCGTAACATTTCAGCAAACAGATTAACACCTATCAATAACTCTATTTCTCCAGGCGTACCCCAAGTATCATCTGCCATAGGGATGTTTCGCAGTTTATCAAGAAAGGTCGTCTGTACAGGACACGTGGGTAAGTTGCTTGTAATTTGATTCAGTACTAGTGCCTGAATATTAAACTTAGTATTATTGAAACGAGATCTGAAACCAACTTTCACTTCACCCTTCACTATCTGAGACGAGCCACCTATACCCTTGACAGTTACAGGCGAGTTGGATTCAATCTTTAATCCGAGTTTAGAACAGCATTTTGTTGTCATATAATGCTTTTGGGATCCAGGGTCCAGTAAGCATCTGACCAATACATCTCGACCATTACGACCGGTTGCGTAAACTTTTGCAGTTGCCAGAACTTGAGTCATTTGGTTCGAATTCGTACCAGAAGATAATGTGCAAAAGGATTCCTCTATATTATCATTTTCGAGCAAATAATCAGCAACAACAGGATCCGAAATAGGTTCCTCTTCGATTTCGAGCGAATTCAAGACTTCACTAATTTCAGCCTCCTGATTCACAGCTATAGAGGCAGTGCTCAACTGCACAGGTGACATTTCAGTTCCAAAATGAAGCAACGTGTGGTGTTTAGCATTACATTTACGACAGGAGCTGTTTGAGTTGCAATAAAAAGACGTATGTTGGTTACTCAGACAATTAACGCAATAACGATTTTCTTTAACAAATTTAAATCTATCGAGGGCCGAAAGGTTCGCAAATGATTTACATGCATAAATATGCGCGTGCGCAGTGTTACTGCAAAGCTTACAAAGCTTGCCAGAGGCTTGAGCCTGCTGAGTGGAGATAAGAGCGCGCGGAGGCACAGGCGAGGCGCGCGGGGGGGCTGCTCGGCTGCTCCAAGCGGGCTGTGGGTTCGTATTGTTGCTTCGAGCTTGTTGAGAAGAAGGGGTGCTCGTGCGATTTAATATTTTTACTTGCTCTCGTAAAAATTTAACAAAGTTATCATATTTAGGCATACCAGTCTGACCACGAATTGTCGTTTCGAAACTTTTCGCTGTATCCGAGTCTACGAGCTTTAGCCCCATATAAACGAATATAAAATCACTCAAATCATCAATGTTTAGCTGCTTGAGCGCTGCTATAGTAGCTGCGTATTGGTCAACTAATTTTTCTAAATTAATTGCCGAAGGGCCGTTAATAGTTTTTTGCGCAAACAACTGATTTAAATAGGTGGTAGCTAAAGCTCTATTATCCTTATATTTGTCTAACAATGTTTGCCAAATAATTTGGTAATTTTCTGCCGCCGGTGCTATGCCGGCACATATATTTTTTGCCTTTCCCGAAAGATGACCGATTAGGTAATGGATACGCTCAGAATCAGTCAAAGCTTTATTTTCATGTATTAAACGTTTAAATGTTTCATAAAAGTACGGAAAGTTCTGAATTTCACCATTGAATATAGGCAATTCGATGCTAGGGATTTTTAATGAATGTTCTCGAATACCGGGATTTAATGCGACCTTTGGTGTTTCGATCGCATTGAGATTTTCTTTTATAAAGTAATATAAATCGTCGAAAGCCGATACTGGTTGGAAGTCAACCTCGTAGTCGGGTTTTAATTCCAAATTTAGCAAATTTAATTCATCAACTACACTCACGAATTCTGTGCGTAATTGGTCAATGGCGCGAGCTTGCGATTTGAAACTATACCGCGACTTCTCATCTGTTCTCGATGCTAATTGAAACGTTTTTGTTATTTGTGCAAATTGCAATTGGATCTTAGCCTCCAATAATCTAACCCGTCTTTGTTTTTCTTCCATTGTTCAAAGCCTTGATAAAAGGATGTAATGCGATAAGCTAATAATTAGGTAAGCAAATAAATGAATATCTAAAATGCACGATGCGATGCGAGCCAAATAACTGCAAAGGTTGCAATTTACGTAATAATAATATAGATAAGGTAAGACTTCGACGCGATACACGCGTACGTATATCTACCTATACCCAAACCTAAAGGTGCTAGGTGCGATGCGATGAATCCACGCCAGTGATAGTCACCGGCGCTGCGGTAGTGTAGGTACCTACCTACCTACTAAATCAAGTGCACAAAGTATTGAATAAAATGAATAAAATATTCACCCTTCCATACACTTGTACAATTATACGCGAATCTAACAAATACAATCCGTCTACAAGTCGATGCGATTGAATAAAGTTATATTCTTATAATAAGTAATATAAAAAACGAACTTATAAACAGGTGTACTTGCGATCGACAACCGTCCAGTATAACCAGAACCCTAGCGTAGTCATAAGAGTATGACAAGCCTGGGTCTAACTCATTGGTTTGTTCAATCGGCGAGCGAGAAACACAGTCAATTTTTTGACTGGGCGATTTTTTTAGCGAAAAATCTGATTAAACAGACTAAAATAGGTACTAATTGTGAACTTAGAGAGGTCCACAAAAAAACGAAAGCGAAGCGGTTGTAGGTATATAAATCTAACGTTGTGAAACCGTGATGACGTAACGTGAAATAAGTAGTTATATAGATATGGGATATTCGCAAAGATATGTCGCTTGCCTAATGGTACTTATAATCGACTTCAACCCTACGTATAAATGAAACAATAAGGTTCTATGCCAATTTTGCGTAAGCTACCTCGAGTCGAATCACTATCGGATTTTTTTTTTTTTTTCAAATAAGTAGGTAGTCAACTTTAAAATCCGATTGTCATCCGGGGAGATGGGACCAAATGGTTTGTATTTGCGATTGCGGAAGGGGTTGGTGGATACCCCGAGGGTGTGGACTGTATTTTCTTTGAATCTTGGTATTAGGCACTGACTGATTCGTATTCCCCGTGGCAGTTAAAAGACAATGTACTAAGGCTTAGACGTACCTGGATATCCCGAAGGCGAATGCTCCTGCGGCCATGTACTCTTCTCCAGGAATTGCAGCAGCTCAGGCGAGTGTCACACACGGTATTCACAACGTGGTAAATTCCAGAAAAAACATTAAATTTTCGAGAGCGATGTAGGAAATGCATCAACGCGCGCGTGCGGCCATTAGAAGTGCGCTCATTGGTCGATGAAGTTGTCGAAGAGAAGTCCGAGATTTAAACGGACCAATGGTGAGCAAGGTTTACATGAACCCGCGAAATATACAGGCATCCAAACCAAAGATTGCCATTAACTGCCAAGAGTATTTTAAAAATAAACTAAAGTAACAAAATTTACTTGGCGTAACCAGGTGGTTCACACGAAATTAAATGTCGACGATTACGACGATAAATGCCTTTTTTGTTTTTAATAATGTACGAACGCGGTGTTGGCGCCTTTGCCATTACTTTTCCGCGGATCCTACTATTGTTTTGCTCAATCATAATTACGTCATCACCGACATTCAATTCCGGCAATGGTTTACTATGTGAATCATAGTATTGTTTACTCTTCCTCTGCTTCTCTAACAAAGAATCATACTGTTTACTATCGTCATTACAATTAGATCGTTTCAATAGCACCGGATGTACTGGTAATCGACAGTTCAGTCTCCGGCCCATTAACAGTTGCGCGGGAGAATTCAAATTATCTCGCGGCGTATTTCTGTAGCTCAGTAAGCTTAAGTTAAAGTCAGATCCGCTATCTAATGATTTTTTCAAAATTGTTTTTACTATTTGGACCGCTCTCTCAATCTTGCCATTTGCTTGTGCGTAGTAAGGAGAGGTAGTTACATGCTGAAATCCCCACTCCTCTGAAAAAGTATGAAAATGGCGACTTGAAAATTGAGGTCCATTATCGCTTATCACTGTCTGTGGTATGCCATACCTAGCGAAGTTCTCCTTTAACGCCGACACTACCGACAGAACAGTTACATCTCTCAAAGGTGCTACTTCCGGGAAGCCTGAATAATAGTCTGTCATTATTAAATAACTTTTCTTTTTATATTCACATAAATCCGTTGCTATTTTGTTCCATGGCAAATTTGGAATAGGCACGGGAATCATCGGCTCTTTACACGGTTTATTTGAATTCTCCTGGCAAACTTTACATCTCTTTACATGATCTTCTATTTCTTTATTCATCCCCGGCCAGAACAGAACCTCTCGCGCACGTCTTTTACAACGATCCATTCCCAAATGTCCCTCATGTATGATTTTTAACATTTCATTTCTTAATGACATTGGAATGAGTACTTGTTCGTTTTTAAAAATTACGCCATTTACACTGTAAAGTTCATCTCGAATTGACCAAAAATATCTAAGATTTTCCTTCACATTGTACTTATTTTCCGGCCAACCCTCATTTATATACATTAGAAGCTGAGACATAGTTTCATCTTTCAAATTTTCTGTTTTAATCAAATTTAATTTCTTATTTGACATTGGTATGTTATTTATTAACATGTTAACTTGATACAATATTCCATTACATATATTTTCATCATACAAATCCGTCAAAGGCGCGCGCGACAGAGTGTCCGGTATATACATATATTTACCCGGTTTATATGTAACTATCAGGTCATAACATTGTAACCTTAGACTCATTCGTTGTAAGCGTGCTGGTATCGAATCTATGGACTTTCTAAAAATGCTCTCAAGTGGTTTATGGTCGGTTTCTACTACCACACCATTTTTTCCATAAATGTACTGGCGAAATTTTTCACATGCAAATACTATAGCCAGCATTTCTTTTTCGATTTGCGCATATCTAGTCTGTGTCTCAGTGAGAGTACGTGACGCGTACTCCACTGGGCGGCCGTCTTGCAGTAGTACGGCACCCAGCGCCGTGCTGCTCGCGTCCACTGATAACACGGCCGGTCGCGACACGTCATACAGGGTGAGCACCGGTGCTTCACATATTAACCTTTTTATTTTATTGAAGCTACTTTCATGACCGGCATCCCAGCACCATTCAGAATCTTTTTTTTAATAATCTTGTGAGCGGATAAATGTGTTCCGAATAATTCGGTATAAACTTTGATAAATAATTGATTGCTCCCAAAAACCGTTCCAAACTTTTGCGATCAGATGGTGCTGGCATTCCAGTTATTGCCCTAACTTTTTCACCGTCTGTCTTCATTCCATCCTTGTTAAACACATGACCTAGATAGGTCACCTCTTCAACACAAATCCTACATTTCTGTTTATTAAACTTTAAATTTATTTCGCGCGACCTATTCAACAATGCTTTCAGCCGCAAGTCGTGCTCTTCTTTATTTTTTCCCCAGCAAATGATGTCATCAATAAACGACTCGACTCCTTCCAGTCCCTCTAGCAACTGTTTAATTTTTCCGTGGAACACTTCCGACGCACAGTTCAAACCATATGGTAACCTCAAGTATTGGTAACGACCAAACGGTGTGCTGAAAGTACACAAGTCAGCACTTGCGTCATCCAGTTTTATCGCCCAAAAACCTGAATTCGCATCCAGTACCGAAAAATATTTAGCACCCTGTAGTTTGACTGATATGTCATGTATACTCGGTAACTGAAAGTGTGCACGCTGTATAGCGATATTCAACGGTCTCGGGTCTAAGCAAATACGTAATTGCCCATTTTTCTTAGCTGCAATAACTAATGAGTTGACCCAGGGCGTCGGATGAGTCACCTTTCTAATAACTTTTAAATCTATCATTCTATTTAATTCATCCTGTAAATTATCTTTTAGTCCAAACGGTACCTTCCGCGGAGCGCACACGACCGGTTGTACCGACTCATTGATAACAATGTGGTAGTCACCCGGCAAGCAACCTAATCCAGTAAACAAATCAGCGTTCTCTGATAAGTTTATTGTATGAATTCTTTGTATTAGTCCCAGATCAGAACAAGCTTCTCGACCCAGCACGCTTTGACAACTCATGTTTGCTATAGCAAATTTCAAAATGTATCTGTTGTTTTTATACCACCACTTTAAATTACACACGCCTTTTATAGGGATTAGGTCGCCACTATATGACTGCAATTTAATATTCTCCGAACTAATAATCGACTTATTCAGTCCCAAAGACAAAAATTTCTCAAACGACATTACATTAATGTCCGCTCCGGTGTCCAATTTAAATTTTTCTGATCCAAACTCACCCTTCAGTACTTCATACCAGTCCTCCACGGCAATATTTTTCTGATTCTCCGAAGTATTTGTCAACATTGACACATAGAATGACTCACCATCGTCGTCATCAGATTTTTCTTCACTTAAACCAATGTCATATAACTTTCTAACACTTTGCTTTAGCCTGCACATTCTCGCGAAATGCCCGTGATTTTCACACACATAACACTGCACATGTAGTGCTGGACACGAGCTTGAATCGACACATTGACCGCCACAGCCATGACACGGCTTCACCTCGCCTCGCATCGGCGCACCCGCGCCGGCGCTGCCGCCGCCACCGCCGGTGGGCAGGCGCATCCGGGCGCTCGAACTGCCGCCGCCGCGTCCTCGACTGCCGGCGCCGCTACGCCAGCGCTGACCGGCGCCACCGCCACCTCTACGACCGCGCGCATTAATCACATGTACCTGCGAGGGCCCCGCTCCGTTGCCACCCCGTGACTCCAGTAACCGGCTACTATCGGCGGACACTTCATCCGCCTGACACATTTTGATAGTTTTGTCTAGCGTTAGTTCATCAGCTCGTAGCAGGCGATCCCGGACCACCGTGCTTCTGATTCCACAGACAATACGATCGCGAATTAATTCTTCTTCTAATGTTTTAAATTCGCAACTTCTACTTAACAGTTTTAACGCTGTCACGTACTGGTTTATATTTTCACCAGTTTCCTGATTTCTGGTAAAAAAATTGTACCTGGACAGGATAACATTGGTTTTTACGCCATAATGTGCATCGAACTTTGCTAGCAATTGTGTGACGTCATCACGCATCGTTTCTTCTACAAAAGAGAACGTCTCGTAAACGTCGAATCCCTCCGGACCTATGAGATTAATTAGCAAGCTCGACTGTACACTTTTTGCTTCTTTCGATGCCCCCGAAGCCTTCAGGAACAATTGAAATTGTTTTTTCCAACGCTTCCACGCGTCAGCCCTGCTGACGGAATTGCCATCAAAACTCAGTATGTCGATTCTATAAAATGTACACTGGAATTCGAATCTCGCATCCGAAACTCATCTCACTTAGCTTCTGGTGAGATGCGAGTTTGATTTGGCATTCTGTAAATAAAAGCAAGCAGTTGCGATGCGAAGTGACGAACGAAATGTGATGCGACGCGCTAGTGTTTGACACATAGTAAAATTTATAAGTTAACATAATCGATCTTAATTCTTTTAGCTTATTTAATGACTATACTGCTATGGATCTTGCAGATTAATGTTTATTTTGTCTAAATGAATCATAGTCTAGGTAAATTATAGTCCAAATCTACCTACAACCATAATAATTAATATTTCAATATGAGGTGGCAAAATGCGCTTGCTTCCAGTCCAAAAAAAAAGCGAGACGGTGACGATGACGCGGTTAAAGTAAACAAACCTTGAATTGTAAAACTAAACAATGAGTTCATTTGTAACATCTGATGAAGTTAATACAGTTACTTATATTTTGGTAAATAAGGTGTAGGTAGTGCCTATATTATAAGCGCTCGTTGGCGTAGTGGAGCTTCGGTATTGGAAACGATCACCGAAGTTAAGCAACGTCAGGTCCGGTCAGTCTTTGGATGGGTGACCGTTTAGTGGTATTTCATCTCGAGCGTTTCCGTGCTTCAGAAGGCACGTTAAGCAGTTGGTCTCGGATAGTTTCGTCAGATGACTTTGTAACTATTCGTTAAGCCAGGTCAGAGGCCTATTGAGGCGGCTTGAAAATTCTCTGACAGCAAGTTGACCACTACCTTGCCTCCACCAATACGCACTGGGCCCGCGTGGTGGAGTATGGCCCACTCCCTCTCACCCTTATTCGTGAGAGGAGGCCTTTGCCCTGCAGTGGGATTCTATAGGCTATAACTTACTTACTTTTAGTACCTATATTGATTGGTAACATTCGAATTCCTATTTTAATTTTTCAATCAATTTTCCTAATGAAGGACGGCCCGATAGCACAATCGGTAGTGAACCTGCCTGCTGTGCGAGGGTCGCAGGTTTGAATCCCATAAGGGATAAGTACCTATATTATAATTTTATTAGGTAATGAGATAAAGCGATGTTCCATGACTTACATTATTTATAATAAGTATCATTATAATTATTTTTCTATCCCTACCAAAAACAATTCTAGATTCAATAGGTACCTAGGTAACTTATAAAATTAAACATCATCATCAACTTTAATTATCTTAATACCTAAATTATTGTTACTGCTCGTTTACTTATTTGTGTTTATAAGTTGCATATTTCAGATCAGCCTTTTGCCTGCTGCTGCTTGCCTTTCCATGTCATGTAACTTAATAATTCTGAAACGAGAAATTATCCATTAGATACCTACATGACAACGTCACACATCACACCTGACTATTTCCATCACCTTAGATTATACAGGGTGTTATACAGATACAGTTTTCAGTTGCTACACAAAGTTGATACAGAATGTTGTTCAGTTTGATGGTCTGAAGCACCCCCTTAACTAGGGTGTTTTGTTACACCCTGTATAAGGTAAATTAATAAAACCTATAATTACCTGTTATTTTTGTCTAAATCTTGTAATTATGTTCTGCTAAAAGGTTTTGTAAGATTTTGATTGTTTAAGCCATCATCAACACTCTTACAGTTTTCTAATAGCATTCACTAAGAAAATATCATAATGGTGCACCATGTGTTTCACCTGGAACATAGAAAAGAAATTAGTTAATTAAAGGTGTACATGTACATTACGGTTAGGGGATAGTCCGTAACTTTGTCAAAACTAGCTACAAATAAACCGTTAAAATTGTAGAGTTACAACAGGTTTTAGCCTATTTTATTAGAAATAGATAAGTGGCTTAATCCTCCATACAACAACAAAAAGGGAAGAATTCTTATATCCCGTATCTACTGTTTTTATACTTGGGGTCTCAATAATCTAATCACGTACACATCACAACATTACTTACCTTTTTTTGTAGGTACTGTAGGTATCTAAATCTCTAAATGCTAATTCATTGTAACGATTCTTGATATAATTCTTCTATTACACAAATGATTAGGTGTCTTGGTAATTGATGTTTTATAGATAGTTCATGGATTCCTTTGATCACGGTATGTCGATGCACTTTGTAAAATACCACTAGCGAAATAATTTTTTGAATAAGAGAAGAGAACAATAATCAACAATTAGGTCCTTAAAAAATAATTACAAACCAAATGCCACTTTGTTTTTGATATTAAATACATTTTTTTAGAACTCGTTCACGATTTCACTGGCATTAGACTAACTTTTTATTTGACATAAGTTTTCGAGTGTCGAATGCGAATGTGAGTGCGGAATTTGCTTACAGAATACCACTTGAGACGTCAAACCATATAAACAAGGTGTCAAATGTTCGATAACACTGGTTCAACTCGCCGCCGCACACGCAATGGTGGCGCTGGCATAGAATTCGTTTAATGAGTCATTTTACAGAATGCCAATTTGCAATCTCACTGCGGATTCAGATTCGAGTTGTACAAATACACCTTACAGAATAGCACTGCAGGTCTGGCGGTGGCCTCGCGTGCTCCATTTTAATCAATAGGTACACGTAATTACGTATTCACTCAAAAGTATAGGCACTGTTTTTCTTAACTACAACTCCACAACGAATTATTTTAATTTTTAACCGCTGTCACCATGTTGTAACAGTAAAACCAAGCGAGTTCGGATAACAACTGACTTTATTAATAAGATGACGTTTTATAAAATACATATTTAAAACTACCCACAACAAAAGCATGTGACACGCAAGACTACCACACAAGACTAGTTTATAGGCTATCTCGTTTGGTATCAAATTGTATGTAAATTCAAATGATTAGTTGATCTTGTAACTGGGCAGAGGGGAATGCTAAAGCGAGGCTGATCCCTAGTTAAATGGTCTAAGATAAATACACATAATGTTTTCACGTCCATTACATAGTTTTGCAACATTTTCATCACTATTTTATGTAATTTCATGGTAATTCTTTTCATCCGCACTCCCATGCCGCTGTAGCTAGTGATGCAGAATAAAAACAAGGTATCATTTCACCAACATTGAAGTTTGCAGCTTTTAATGTTCTTTTGCATTTTATCACTCGTTGTGTTTCAAGCACTTTGTTAGATTTTAGATTTCCTTAAGTAAAATTTTTATAATCTGCGCTGGCCCACGAGATCTGAATGTAGGCATCATCATCATCATCATCTCAGCCGATGGACGTCCACTGCTGGACATAGGCCTCCCCTAAGGATCTACACAACGACCGGTCCTGCGCTGCCAGGGTCGGTCCACCTTGTACCCACGCTGCGCTTTGCATAGCCCTCTCTCTAGTCTTTGTGACTTTCAGCCTTTTTATGAGGCCCTGAGTCAGCGACCACGTCTCTGTTCCATATGTCATAACTGGCAACACACACTGGTCAAAGAAAAACCCCAGTATTATTGATATTATTGGTCTACCAGAATCTGATTTCAAATAAGGAAATAACATTTTAGAGTAAGCAACACCGGGGTAATTGGATAAGGGCCTGCGTCGATTCAGTCGCGATGCGGCACCGATGTAAAAGCGATACAGCATCGATGCAAACGCGATACAGCCACGACGCAAAACGTTCGTAATATTTTGTCAGTCAATCGTCGATAGCATTTGTCGCAATGCAAATCGTGTCTGCATCGATACAAACGTGCGTGTGCATCGCTACAATCCCGCGTTTGAATCGACACAAACGCCTGTTAATTGCTAGTGTAGAGCTGCAGTCAAGCTCAAGTCGTCTGTCCAGCGGGCAGCCGGGCGTCCCACACTACGCCTACCAGTTCCCGGTCTCCACTCTAGAACTCTGACACACCATCGGTTGTCAGTTCGGCAGATATGACCAGCCCATTGCCACTTCAGCTTGTTAATTTTCTGAGTTAAGTGAACCACTTTAGTTCTCTGACATATCACTTCATTTCTGATGTGATCTCTCAGAGAAACACCGAGCATAGCTCTCTCCATAGCTCGCTGAGCGACCTTGAATTGATGATTGATGTCTACCTTGGACAGACTATAAGACTAGGTAGAAACAACTTCGACAAGAAGGCTGCTAGGCGTCTCCAACTAGGTTGGGCTGCTTTCGGAAAACTACGTCATATATTCTCCTCGGCCCTACCACAATGCCTCAAAACGAAGGTGTTCAATCAGTGCGTTCTGCCAGTGATGACCTATGGTGCGGAAACGTGGACCCTGACGATAGGACTAGTTCATCAATTCATTTATTTATGCGTATGGTGAATTTGGTTTATAGGTATAAGTTATAAGTCTGCATCCAGCCAGCGTCTGAAGCCGTCAAATGGCCTCAGGTGTCAGATGTGTTTGTTTAAACCATAGAGGTAATATACCAGGAATAGAGGAACATACAGCTGAGAGAGCGAGATGTACCTAGCGGCACCACTGTATAATAGAAAGAGATACGTGACGCTAAGCAATAGGACCGTTTTTTTTAGTCTCCAATTAATTTTTACAATTCGGTTTCCGTGAATAATTGCGAATCTAAAGTGAAATCGTAGATAATTTTATGAAATATACTGACACTACTTCATTAATTTATCCACAACTTCACGTTAGACTCAGAATTATAGACAATATTCGAATTTTTGCCTGCGAATAGTCTCCAAAAAACATCCAAAAAAGGTTTCATTTGACAACTCATGTTTGTTGCTCTATTCCTGGTATAATACCTCTATGGTTTAAACCATTAACAACATTATTTTCCTCCCCAGGAATACGAAAAGAAAATCGTCCCATGGCTCTACACATTCGGCGTGTTCATCCTATTCCGAACCATAGCTTTCATCTTCGCTGCCATAGTGAACGACATGATATTCTCGTACAACGTGATGTCTTGCCTGTGCTGGATGGTGTTCTGTCTGGGAGGAGCTTACGGCTGGCTCCTGGTCTATAGCCTGTACCTCGAGCTCGCTGATCTCACCAAGCTTGAGGATCTCGCGCATTTGAGGGTTAGTTCACGTCTTCTATAGTTATAAGACAGCTCCGTGACCGACTGAGATCAAACATTGATAATGGAATCTGTTATCATTAACAGGTCCGGGTTCAAACCCTGGTTCAGTTTCGCCAACTTATTTAAAATGACCCTATACAAGGTGTTACAAAAATACAAATAAACCTTTAAGGGGGTGGTTTAGTTTAGACCATCAAACTGAACAACTTTCACTATGAGACCAATATCGAAATCTCGAAAAAAAAATGATGTTCCATACTCTACAAATCGACTAGAGCTAAAATATGTATGGGATATAATTTTTTTTTCCCGATTTCGATGTTGGTCCCATAGAGAAAGTTGTTCAGTTTGACGGTCTAAACAAACAAATTAAGCCCCACTTGCGCCAACCTGGGTTAGCAATAAACTCCAGGTTAAGTTTACCCATGATTTTTTGTATAGAAAAACAACTGAAAGAGCCATTTTATCCGGAGTTAATTGCTAACCCGTGGTTGGCGCAAGTGGGCCTAAGAGTTTCAAATATTTATTGTTACTTATGAAACACCCTGTAGATAAGATAGATTTGTATAGAAAACCTGTGTTGATGATAATGATATTGTCCACAGATGGGCACAATGGCATCTCTAAACGCGTCCCTAGCCGGTTCCCGTCCCACTACGCCGCACAGTGCAGTCTCCACCATGCCAGCGTCGCAGATATGATCCGAAGTAACCACCGCTACGCTTGACGAAATAGATGAGCTCACACCTTTATCTGTCGAAGCCAGGATCGAAACTGATGTTTAGAATAGTCGAAGTCGTCAACACAAATACAGGGTGTAAACTTAAATGCAACTTTAATGCTTTGTTCGATAGGTTTACCAGAATCTGGTGGCAAATAGGGAAATCTTTTTTTTTTTTTTTTTTTTTTTTTTATTATTTGTGTTGGGCTATTGTAACACTTGGACCATCGCTGGTCCTTTGTGTTTGCCCCAAGCTCACCCTATTTACATACCTCCGAACTTGTGGTATTTTCTTTTCATTCTCGGGAATACAGGTTTCCTCACGATGTTTTCCTTCACCGCCGAGCTGTAAATGATAAATACAACCGTACATAATTTCCGAAGAACTTAGTGCTACAGGCCAGGAATCGAACCGCCGCCTCATGATTGAGGCGCAAGCTCTCTTCCGTATGGGCTATCATCGCTCCTCTTTATTTTAGAGTTAAGGGGCTACCTACGAATAAGAATAACTATAGAAGAGTAACTCTAAACAAAATCGAAATAATTTTTGGCACCCAATGAAAAATGACATGTTGTATGAGTTTTGGCGGCTAGGTACAGTTTTTTAAGAACAAATTTTGAACACGGTACACTTTTTTTGGTTTTTTTGAGCTTCATTTACACTTCTATACATTCTTATTCGTAGGCTATTACACGTTCCTATATTCAGATTCTAATTGAGGGACAGAGCTATAGATTAGAACGGGACGTTGTTAGTACGTCTTTTTTAATCTATAGCTCTGCCCCTCAATTAGAATCATAATTTAGGAACGTGTAATACACTGGGATAATTTTATTAGGGGCCTTTACACACTGCGTCTTTTTGCATCGATTCAGTCGCAATGCAAACGCGATACACCCACGACGACGCAAAGCGTTTATAATATTTAATCAGTTACTCGTCGACAGCCTTTGTCGCAATGTACACACGGCGTCTGCTCAGGCTACCCTGTTTGGACTTTGAACTATTAGAAGTTGAACGCTGCGAATCGTGCGAGAGGGTGCGGTATGTTGTTGTTGTTTCGTCTCACGGCACGCTGCGCCCGCGCCGGCAGCCGCGTCTATGCAGGCTCTCTACCGCACTATGCCGTGTTTTATACTTAGTGTAGTTGTGGGTATACAGGCTGTTTCATAAGTAACAATACATTTTTAAAACTCATAAGGGGGTTGTTTAGATCGTCAAACTGAACAACTTTCTCTATCGGACCAACATCGAAATCGAGAAAAAAATTATTTTAAATCCCATACATATTTTAGCTCTAGTCGATTTGTAGAGTATAGAACATACATTTTTTTTTTCGCGATTTCGATATTGGTTCCATAGTGAAAGTTGTTCAGTTTGATGGTCTATACCATCCCCTTAAATGTTTATTTGTAGTTTTGTAACACCTTGTATAGGGTGCGTAGCCTGATGTGTCGCCGTGTGTACACGCGCGTGTGCATCGACACAATTGTGCGAGTGCATCGCTTCAATCACGCGTTTGAATCGATACAAAAGCGATGCATGATCTGAAACACTCTTTTAAATATGACTACATTTTATGTTACACCCTGTATAGAAAACAATATTTTAAAGTAAGTTTTTTATCTGAAAATTTAGTTAAGTTTAAGCCCTTATTTGTTGTAAGATTTCCGTCCAAACGGTTTTATTTACATTTATTTTTAATTTTAAGTATTTACTGAGTAATTAAGGCACTCATAGCAGCAAGATTTCAGTTGCAGAAACGCTCATTAAAGTTAATCCTCCATTAAATCTCTTGCTAGCTAGTGACAGCAAGAGATTTAATGGAGGATTAACTTTAATGAGCGTTTCTGCGACTGAGTGTAAGAGTGCTAACACAAACTATTTCTTAGCAAAAGCGACAACTTTAGAGGATGTAAATCGTACGGCGCTCAATACAAAACGAAGTTCCGTCCTAGTTCGAACATTAAGTATGCATGCAGGCATATGCTCACGACTATTTCCCATGTCATCAGATATTATGCCTCACTCAATTCCCACCGACATTCGCAAGAGCGCTCGGTGTTTTCGGAGAGCCTCGGTCACGTCTTCGTTGTTATCATCGAACCAGTAGCATAGCATATGCTACTCATAACTATATTGCCCGAGGGGGTAGCCAGAGATATTCTGAGAAAACCTCAGAACATCCACGTTTCACCAGTAGTACCGAAACTCTGTCCAGTGTGACGGGGGGTGAGTCCGTCGCCACTTATAATGGACAGTGGGTACAATACTTACATGCCTCGAAATGCATTTAGTAATTCAAGTAAAATGTTTTAAGAGGATAGACGAGTACATTTTTCTCCATACAAACGTATTCCCCTGTTTTCTCCCTGGATAATAACACTAGAGCAAATATTTTTTACCATACAATCTATGTCACCTGTGCCATGTCCCTATGTTTTGCTTTTTGGCCTTAATTAATTACTGTAAGAACTAGGGACCTTCGAAAATGACCCATTATACCGCCCGTTTTCAGACATCCAGTAAACAAATTTGACGAATATAAACAAAAAAAACAAAACGTACTGACATAGCCAAAGTATTTCTCATATTATTTTCGAAAGATTTATTAAAATCGGTTGTTTTGGAGGAGAAAACAGGGGAATACGAAATGCAGATTTCGTCGATTTTTTGTATATAAAATCGGTCCGAGCTGCAGTTGTCTCTTTCGCACTCTAGTCCTCGGGGTGTATGGGTGGGGCGGATCTGATAAATATGTATACAGTGGGAAAAGTAAACTATTCTCCAAATTAGCATTTCAGCCCGCCTATCCTCTTAAGCACAATCTAGAACAACTTTTACTAAGGGAGCAAACTGATCGGAGCAAAAAAAACAGTTGTATACATTTGAGTTGAGTAGGTGTTGAAGCTTAGTATGGAATAGCAGATTTTTTTGCTACAATTAGATTGCTCCCATAGTAAAAGTTGTTCATTTTGACGGGTAGACTCTTAGTTTAAAAGAATGCCAATGATATCAATTTCTCCCTGTAGAAAATAGAACGGAACTTCGTTTGTTTGCAGCGCGCTTGGGAGCTTTCGGAATAAACTTATCTGAAGAAGTTGGTAGTTATCGCTAAGATTCTGTCTTATTAGATATTTAGATATTTCTCTGTATGAATCTCATTTTTGAGCCAATTAATTTTAATTTATTAGGTTAGGTATCTTAGAGACGTGCGCGTAGTCGGTCGATCAAACGAAGACTGGCGCGTAATTGTTACTCTTTATACGTTTTGTTACTCTTTTGGTTTGGACACTTTTAAGGGTATATTATTCGGAGCGCGCTCCATACAAACGTACTATGGTGATATTTTCAATACTAACCAATTAAAGTCAATGAAATTTTGCAGAAACAATCTAGAAACAAATTTCTATGCTTGTATGGAAACAGATTTTCGTTAAAATGTATAGTTTTCAAGTTACAGTGCCTCAAAGATTTCCATACAAATCTTAAATTAATCCTAGCTTTGAAACTGTATATTTTAACGAAAATCTGACTCAATAGAAGCATAGAGATTTGTTTCTAGATTGTTTCTGCAAAATTTCATTGACTTTAATTGGTTAGTATTGAAAATATCACCATAGCACGTTTGTATGCAGCGCGCATTTTCGCTCTCGGAATAATATTATCTTAAGTGCGGACGCGACGTCCAGTAGTCTGTAAGAACAGATCACCTTCAATAGATACCGCATACAAGGCCGCTGACGCGCACCACACATCTATGATTTTGCACTGATACAAGCAACGGGATAGAGCGAGATCGGAATAGTGCGACCTTGAAATGGCCAATCATGTTGCATTGTTTCGTGCCCCGCTACCCGCACCTACCGCCAAAAATGGTGACTTCGGGCCTGTACGAAATTTTCATCATGCGGTATCTATTGGGGGTAATTTTTGTCTGTAAGCCAATGTTTAATTAATATAACACTACTACACTCTTCGTTTTGACATAGACGGGTAAATTTTCAAATGGGATTCCCCTAAATTCAATACCAAGCACGTATCCAGACTTTTGTTTCGGGGGGGGGGGGGGGGGGGGGGGATGTTCATAGAAAAACAATAAAAAAGTAGGTGCTGTAATCACTTTTCCATACAAATATTCGGATTTTGGGGGGATAAATCCTCCCTGGATCCTCAATCCTCCCCTCCATACGTGCCTGTTCATTACCCTATGAAGTATATGTTTCAGTAGTAAGTTAGTGTAGCGACACACCTGGAACGTAAGGCGCCGAAAGTTCGGTTGAATACGCGTGCAATGCTTTTCCCTATTGGCTATGTGCACGACACTAGCGCCCCTAGCGGTTGTCGGACCGCCGTGAATTATTTCAAGTGACATGTTAGTTAAAAGTTTGTTATTTTTATAAAAAAAAAATGTGAAAACTAAAGAAGAAATTAGCAACATTATCGATATTAAAAATTTTAAAATACCAATTTGCTAGAATCCACGATATTTGCAGTGCCAATTTCCGTACAAACTTTTATCCCGTTTTTCACACCTTTGGAGATAACAATTTCTAAAAACCTTTTTAGTGAGCACATAGATGCCAATAGAAACTTCCATGCCAAATTTTAAGTTTATAGTCTTTACAGTTCTGGAGATTTCGTGTTAAGTTAGTGTGTGGATTTGCATAGATTCAAGCAGGGACTGAAAGCGGTTGCGGTACAAGGTACCGTACCGTAAAAATGTAACGGTACCGTAATGCTATAAAGGTTAGGCATAACGGTACCGTTATCTTACACTTTGACCGTACCGTAAAAACGTAACGGTACCGTAATGCTATAAAGGTACCGTACCATTATCTTATAAAGGTATTCGTACGTAATGAAAAACGCGGCTGGCCATTGTTGCTGCCTCGTAGCGAATGAAACGAATTGAAGCACTGAAGCATGGTAGAAGAGCGGCGTGGCAATTTATCAAAGAAAACCTATATTCATAAAGGTTAGGTATGTACCGGTATTTAAGAATACCGTTTATTTTCCGGTACCGTAATTTATTTCGGTATTGAAATTTTTCTTTAACCAGAATTTATCGGTATGACGTCATACCGTTAAATAAATATATATACCTTAATTTTTCGGTAATTCAGTCCCTGGATTCAAGCATATTTGACACAGCTTGTCCGACAAAAGTACACATTTCTGAAACCCCGGGCGCTGACAGTTCCCATCACCACTTCGTACATAGCCAATACCGGCGACCTTAACGTTGCTTTAAGCCGGTGACGCACCAGTACGAGCCATTTTTCCTAGTAGACGCGTATTCAACCGAACGTTCGGCGTCGTACGTTCCGCAGGTGTGTCCCTACACTAAGTAGTTTAATTTAGTTGTAACTAAGTCCTCAGTATTGACTGCCTTAGGTTTATTTGCTACAACACTGCTTACACATTCACATTCTGCATTTATCTTGAGAGCCATATCACAGAAGCAATTTATGAGGTCAATGAAGGAGGCAATACCATTGAGGGGAAGAAACCTAAGATCTCCCGGTTTTGGATATCCAATACAACTCCGAAGAGGCAAATGCGTTTTGCCGCCAAGACATCACAGTCACAAATGATATGTTCCATAGTTTCCTCCTCTCCGCACGCTCGGCAGCTGGGATCTAGGGCGAGTTTCATTTTGTGCATCATCGCGCCTGTGGCGTAGTGCCCAGTGAGGGCTCCGACGATGGCACGAGCCTTGCTCCTGCTGTTGTTCAGTATGAACTTTGAAACACGAGTGGTCACATTGCAGATACATTTCTTAGAGGGTGGTAGACCTGCAAGGCCAGACCACTCCAGTCTGTGTTTTATCAGCCCAATCCCTAATGGCCATTCTTATGCTGTATGGCGGGATTCCCACACTTGGTTCTGGGCCAACCATCTTTCGTTCTGACCCAGCCCTCGCCAGCTCTTCAGCATTCTCATCAACCAGAACGGTCCCCCGCTAGTCTCATCCACTGTTTGCCGGCTACACTACAAATGTCATCCGAACACCTGGCTGCTGGTCTGCCCACTGACCGTTGCCCCTCCCACGGCTCCCACTCTGTCACTGTCCTCGTCCATCTGCCATCATTCCGCCTACCAAGTGTCCCGCCCACCTCCGCTTCAGGGTCGAAATCCGCTTGCCGACTTGTCCATTGTTCGGCGTCAGATCTCGGGATTCGGTCCTTTCCGCGCCCGCATACTGTACGCACTGCGCGTACCCTACCACGATAATAATAATTTTGTTAATGATCAATACCATAACAATAATAAACATTGATAATGCAATCTGTTATCTATCATTAACAAGTGCCCTGGTTCAATTTCGCCAACTAGGTAATTAAAAATGACCCTATACATAGGTTATGAAACTTAAAACAAATACCACATCAAATCGTCTCAACATTCCTTTTACATTACCTGCCATTATTGTTACATTACTTGTCATCTTGTAGGAAACTAGTACGTAAGTAAATTGAGGATAAAGTGTTTCTCTAATTGACTTGTAATAATGTTGTTCTGTGCCTTAGTTTGTGCCTTTGTATAGTGTGCACAGTATATTTAAGTGTTTGTGTGTAAATTGAAAATGTACATGAATCTTTTGGTATATCAGAAATTCCTCCCTATGTGAGACCGCGACTGGTTGTTATCAGTTACAAAAATATGTAACAATTATCGAAATCCAGGGGAAAACGTTATCAAAAGTATGGATAAGATCAGACCATTCCGGGCTTCGCGGGAATTGATTAATATGAGGGGAAATTTTATCTCTTTTCTATTATAATTTTAAAATTATGGCTCAATCGTGTTGTTTATGCCAATATCTAGTTTGAATAGCATATGTGCTCCACATTGAACGGTAATAAATATAGAATGGCCTGTTTTTGCACAAAAATACACCCGAAACAACCAAAAACGGTGGAGCCACGTGGCCACGTAACCCGCGCCTCGAACGAAAGACGTGAGTTCTCTAGCTACACGATTCTCTATCTCTCTCTTATTCATTCATTGGATTTCAACGGTTAGAGCACATAAATAAATATCCCTACAGAAAACAAGCCGGCTGCTGTCGGTGCACTTACACAACGCGCGGTGCGTACGAACAATAAACGTACGTATAATGCAATAAATTATGAACAAACGTTCCACACGTCCTGGCTGAGTGTGTGGATGTTTATTAATGTGGGTTAGAGACATAGCGCACTACCATATTTTGTAAGCTATTTTTGCGAGGTGTTTTTAGAATTTGTAGTGCGTTATTTTTTTACATGTGTTCTCACTTCCATTTAGTTGACAAAATAAGGTAATTTCATTTCTCTAAAAGCAGTCCTAAAGCGTATGCTACCTCGTATCATCTTATCTAATAAGTGCCTCTTGTATAGGTAGAGTAAATCACGGGATCGCAAGTAGGTAAGCGAAATCCCGGACTCTGGGATTCCCGTCGCTTATCCATATTATGACAATGTTCAAAAATGCCCCTATTGGTTTTAAAGTTTCGGGCTAGTGACAAATCTTATGCAAGGTGATACAAAAATACCAATTTAAACACTAAGGGGGGTTTAGATCATCAAACTGAACAACTTTCACTATGGGACCAACATCGAAATCGCCAAAAAAATCGGATGTTCCATACTAAACTACAAATCTATAGGTAATCGACTACGAACAATTATTTGTTCGTAGGTAATCGAGCTAAATGTATAGGACAGGACAGCAGATTTATTTTTCGCGATTTCGATGTTGGTCCCATAGTGAAAGTTGTTCAGTTTGATGGTCTAAACTACCCCTTAACGCCTTTAGCACACCGTCGCGGCGAAACGCGGTAGCGAAACGCGTTCCGCACGAAAAAGCGAAATATTAGCGATATTGATGGAAACTGAAAGGCGGTACCGCGTTACAATATAATCCTCTGTGACCGCGTAGTCGATTTGTAGTTTAGTGTGAAACGAGGATCGCGAATAACAGCGATGCTATACAGACAGAGATGCAATTATAGGAAATCACAGACAGATAGAGCGAGATGCGACATAAACAATATAAATTCATATTGTAGGACAAAGTTACCGGAGTTTCGCTACCGCAGCTCGCCGCCGGTTTGTCGATCGCCGTTCGTCGGTGTGCTGACGGCTTAAATGTTTTAAATGTTTACTTTTGTAACACCCAGTATTTTATTTAACGTACATAATCTGAATGTTTTAAATAAATAAATGTGACATAATGAACCGTCCCTAGATGTATGAATTAATGTTAATAATTTTTATACACGCTTTTAAATGAATTTACTTTAAATATAATTAATAAATGTATGTTTGTATGAAATTATTTTTACTTGTTTTATTTTAGGTATAGAAGGACAATTAAGGTTAAAGGTTGTGGTTAAGGTAAGGTAGGGAGGAGTAGATTAGGGTGGTTTGGGTTTGGGTTAGGGTTACCATTACAATAACCCAAACCACTGTCGCTGCCCAAACTATGGTTTGGGGTCCATAGACCTAGACCCAAGACAGGTTGAGGTAAGGTTAAGGATTGGGTTACGGTTAGGGTTAAGGTATGGGTTAAGCAAGGTTAAGGGTTGTGGCCTCTGATGGCTATTATACATGCATACGAAAGATTTAGTATGTACCTACAGTCCGAAGTGTCGTTTCTAGGTTATTTCTAGGTCAATAATACACCCTGTGAATACACCTATCTATCTTTTCGCCTGATTGATCGATCATTGAATCCTATGAGAACAAACTTCAGACTAAACTAGATATTTGGTACAACCTTTACCATACCAGAGCGCTCGGTGGCGCATTGCGGAGAGGTATAGACTCTCAATCATGAGGTCCGGGTTCGAATCCGCACGGACAACATGCCACGCCCACGTACCATTGAGTTTTAACTTATGTACGTATTTCCACATAATACGGTATTACCGACTGCTCTCAAACGGTGAAGGAAAACATCGTGAGGAAACCTAGTTACATATTATGCAGAAGAAGAAATTATTATGCATATGTGAAGTCTACCAATCCACATTGGGCACGCGTGCTGGACTAACGCCCAAACACCCTCCTAGAGGGCGTTTGTTCGCATGAGTACAACTTTCTCAGGATTCCAACTTTATGAACTGTCAAATAAAAACTAGCATATTTTAACTGTCAAGTTTTAAGCGTGTGTACAGTCATGTAAAGATTTTGGATTCTCAATAGTTCAAGAATGAGGGTAGGCCTGTGCCCTGCAGTGGGACGTATATAGGGTTTTTAAGGGGATGATCAGACCGTCAAACTAAACAACTTTCTCTATGGGACCAACATCGAAATCGCAAAAAAAGATCAGTTGTCCCATACAAAACTAACTATATCAACCTATTTCGACTCGAATGTACGGGGCAGCAATGAGATTGCGGGGCAGCTAATTTTTTGTCGCGATTTCGATGGATGTTTGTCCCATAGAGAAAGTTGTTCAGTTTGATGGTCTGATCATTCCCTTAAAAAAGTCTATACAGGGTGCTACATAAGTATAAGTATAAGTAAAAATAAATATTTAAAACTCCGGGACATTTTGGAAAAGGAACATTTTGGGGAAGGGACATTTTGGGAAAGGGGCATTCTCGTAGAAAGAGAAGGAACTAGAACGAAGCACAATATGTCTTGTCATATCACTCAGTAAGAGATGCACATAGCAAATTCGCTCTAGTTAAAAAAGGAGATCGCTACTTATTGCTGTCCTTATCGACGTAGCCACTTTTTTGTTCTACGACGGCTGTCTGACTCCGGAGTCAGACATCTATTTTCATACAAATTGTACAGGATTTTATGACTATCGCTGTCTCATACGCGGTTACACTGATGTTCCGTCTATCAGCGTAAGCGAAATACTTGGCCTATGGGCATTCTGGAACCAGGAGACATTTTGGGGAAGGGACATTTTGAGGAAGGGACATTTTAGGAAAGGGACATTTTGGGGAAGGGACATTTTGAGGAAGGGACATTTTAGGAAAGGGACATTTTGGGAAAGTTACTTTCTGGAACCAGACCAGGGGACATATTGGGGACATTAAGGACCTGAACGGTTGGGGTATGGCCAGGGCTATGGTGGGTCCGTCACGTATTTTTCTATGGGGCAATGGCGCGTTGCGTGTGTGTACAGTCATACTAGACTGCTGGAGTGTGAAAGCTAGAGATAAAATAAAACCAAGCAAATATCTGTTTGACACCACAGTTTTATTCAGGGGTATTCTCCGCAACCAACTTCTTTTTGATAAAAATCACCGTTTACAAAAATAGGACCACACTGCCACAAACATTTAGGACACTCATCAGCTTTACACATTTTCGGGTCTTGTAAATTGACCCATCCGGCGAATGACGGCTCGATCTCGGAGGCCATCGAAGAAATTTCATGACAAAGAAAATTTTTCCATTTTTTCGAGCATTTCTCTGAATCAGAATTTTCGTGTAGGTATTTTGTTAGCTTTTCTATTTTTTCAGCCGCAACTACGCATAAATTTTCACGGATTGCTGATTCGTTGCAGGACTCTGGCAAGTCGGACACTTCCGTTCGGTTCTCGAACGACAGGTCCCACGTACCGGATTCTTCTCCGATAGAATTAGAGGCGGGCGTCGGCGTCGCAGCTGTAACATTTTTTACTCTTACGCACCTACAACGAGACAAACAGAAAATTACGGTCACCCTAGTCACACACAAACTTACTTACCTAATGGACCTAATGAGAATTAGACCTATTGAGAATTGGGCCAACTGAGATTTAGATCTATTGAGATTTGGACCTATTGAGAATTGGAGCTATTGAGAATTTATATTCATTTATTCATGCAAAATTAAAAGAATTAGACCTATCCAGAATTGGACCTATTGAGAATTTATATTGGCAACAAAACAAAAAGGGACAGCAAGAGATTTAATGGATAAAAAGTTGATGGGAGGCAGGGAGAGTGCGGACTGTATGCAGGGGTGCGTTCAGAACCTACGCCCAGAGTGCGCCCAGAGTGCACTCCGAGTGCAACTTTTCGCCCTAACGCCGTTCAGAGGCTCGGTGAAAAGCGTATTACCCATAAGAGCGAGCGAGAAGAACAACCGCACCCAAAGGTTCTGAACGCAGCCCAGTAGTAGAAATAAGTTAGGTAGGTTAAAATCTAATAGCAATTCCCCCCTTCAGCAGCGAAATAAATAAAAATGAAATAATGAAAACCCAAACAATGAAAGACCCAAATTATGAAAGACCCAAATTATGAAAGACCCAAATAATGAAAGACCCAAATAATGAAAGACCCAAACAATTAAAGACCCAATTAAAGAAAGACCCATCTAAAGAAAGACCCAACTAAAAAAAGACGCAACTAAAGAAAGACCCAATTACAGAACAAAACTCACATTTCCTCTGCTCGTTCTGGCACCATTCTTGGGACTGAGGATTCGTGCCGCACCTACAAAAAGGTGGCTGCGAACCCATGAAGATGAAGGGCACATTATCCTTATTTCCACCCATAAACTCCTTCATATTATTCGCGAACTGGGGGTTGTTCTGCCACTGGTTGAAGCAGTTCTCGAAAAATTCCGAAGGATTATCCTTATTGCGGTTCATCACGTGGCGGTTGAAGCAATCCTCGCAGAAGACTTGGCCGTAGTAGATCTTCACGTTGTTCGTGGGCAAGCAGTGGCAGCAGTCTAGAAGGAAGAGTTTTTACTTGATGAAAGGAATTTGTAGGAGGTGCGCGAGTTATACTGCTAATTGATTCAGCAACTGCCTCCGTGGTCTAATGGTTAGAGCATTGGGCTCTTGACACGGAGGTCGTGGGTTCGATTCCCACGGGGGGCACCTAGTGAAATGTCACTTTGTGCGTTTTTCCCCAGTTGGTTAGGACATTGTAGGCTGAGTCACCTGATTGTCTGAAAAGCAAGATGATTCCGTGCTTCGGATGGCACGTTACGCTGTTGGTTCCGGCTACTATCACTGGTGGTAGAAGTCGTTACATAAAAACCACGTCAGAGGCCGTAAGGCAGTTTGAATAAACTCTGACACCAGGGCTTTGCAGCCCACTCGATAAGAAGAATTGATTCAGCAGAAAACTTGGTTGGTGGAACAAAAGGAATTAGGCTGGATAACACGGGTGTAACAAAACACCCTAGTAATAATTAAGGGGGTGCTTCAGACCATTCACTTAACAACTCCTCTCTATGGAGCCAGCATCCAAATCGCGTAAATCTGATGTCCATTCCCATACATCTGAGAGCAGTCGGTATTACGTAGGTGCACAAGTTAGAAAAACTCATTGGTGCATGGCATGTCATCCGTGCGGATTCGAACCAGGACCTCAGGATTGAGTTTCCATGGCTCTCCGCAACGCGCCACCGACGCTCTCGCTGCGTATGCGGCATCCTAAATAATAATAGGGAAGCTGCGTTAGAACAAGTCCGAAAATAAGTAGTTGTCAATAAGTTCCACTAGGGCTTCCACTAGATTATGTAAGCACCTAAAATATCTTCGGAATCATCAAGAGATGAGTCCCAGTCAAATAATCATGTCTATTATTGGACAGAAACCCTGGGTACCTCTGCCTCCAAGCCTGAGCCATTGCTCGTCCTGACGACAACTGTCTGATGTCTGACGAGCGGGACCTGTCTCCAGCGAAGGTCATGTTCTGTTGATTCCACTCCCAGGATGCCAGGTGGTTTAGATCTGATGGGTCATCAAAGTTTAAATCAAAGGTAACTCACAGCATCTAGCACACTGCGGGTGGAAGCTCTGGTTACCGATGTCCACCTTGTTGCTCTCGTCGACAGACTGGAGGCATCGGGCGCAGATGCATCTCTTGGGAGGCTCCGGTGGTGGACCTTGGGCTGTTTTTGATTCTGTGGATACAATGAGAAATTAGAGATAAGGTATTCCTTGCTTCAGCGAATTCTGCTTCAGATCAAATAGTTTGCAAAGCATGGCAATTAGAGATGAGCTATTATTTGCCTCAGCGAATTCCGCTTCAGATCAGAGAGTTTGCAAAGCACCGCAGGCAAACATGGAACATCTATATGGTTAAGGATAGATTATTGTTGGCTAAAAGAGACGCAACATACAGGCTAGCAATGTGCGAGATGGAACAGGGGCGCTAAGTGATGTCCACGTTCATAACATCGGCGTTTAAAAAAGATCATATTCGTCCAATTATACTTACAGGGTGGAAAGTTGCGATGTGGCACAAATGGCAGCTGCAAAAGCATTATAGCGACAAGAAAATGTTCTTAGGAGACATTCACTGATTTTGAAAAAAAAAAACGTAACTAGTCATCGAGAAAAACCACTCTGCAGTAGTGTGACGGGGAGTGAGCCCGTCGCCACTTGTAGGTATTGGACAGTGGACACAATACATGCCTCCAAATTGAAGCATGCAGGTTTCCTTACGATGTTTTTTCAAAAAGCCAGTGGTGCTACAAATCGTACATGGATTCCGAAAAAACTTATTGGTACGGGTCGGCCTGGACGGGGAACCATCGCCTCCTGCACGGTAGGCAAGGTGACTCGCCACTGGACCACCACGGCTTTTTTGCGACCTGCTACTCGTAAAAGCCCATACCTTCACCCTGTTCTGTATTATCCTTGTTCTCCTGCGGTTTGCTTCCAGGTGCCCACTGCATCCACCAGCTATTAGAATGTATCCTAGGATTATCTCCCTTGAACCTGTTAAGGACATGGGCCTTGAAGCATTCGTTGCAGAATACGTGTCCGTAGAACATCTTTATAGAGGTAGGTATTGTTCTGCAGATGCCTGTTGGGTTTTGAAAGGGTTAGGAGAGATTCTTTGGAACATTGTACATATAGGTGTTGTGACCCAGCACTTTTGACGGCCCGATAGCACAGTCGGTAGTGAACCTGCCTGCTTTGCTGAGGGTCGCTGGTTCGAATCCCGTCCCGTAAGGTACAAATATTTGTATGATGAATTTGAATATTTGTATCAGAGTCATTCATTCGCTGAGCTCAGCAGTTGAAAATTACTATGGAGGTATGCATCTTTCTACAGCACCTACTGCTGATCTCACTTTCAAAAAACATACTTCAGCACTGGTAGCATGCAACACGTGATACGGCTGTATCTCGTCTTTTATCTCGTTCGTTCGCACGCGAATAGAAAGAGCGAAAGTGTAATAGCGCTGTATAACTGCGGCATGCTACCTATTCAGGAGTGAGATTTTTTAAAGTCAAATCAGCAGTAGAATGATGCATATCTCTCTAATTTTGACATTTTCAACTGCTGAGCTAAGGCGTATGGGTTTCAAAAACCCTGCTTCCAAACCTCTAGATTGTCGTCTACATTGCAAACTAAAATCGAGAACTTAAAAAAGAAAAAAAAATATGTGGACCGGCACTTACAGCACATGCTACACATCCTGTGGAAATTTTGCCCATCGACATCGACTTTATCGCCGGACTCGATCGGCAGGAAGCATCGTGCGCAAAAGCACTTTTTGGGTTGTTCTTGACTGTTATTCATCTTGATTTCTTACTTAAATTTGGTTAAAATTAGCTAGAAAATTGGGACTGTAAAATTAAATTTGGTGAAAGAATCAGCAAAATTTTTCCGGTGTCAGATGGAAATCATGGAAATGGAATCTGAGAAAAAACAAAAGCAGAATAAATTCTTCGAGAAAAAACGAAAGAAGAATAAAATTCAAAATTTTGAATAGATTTTCGGACAGTATTTTACCATTACCTGCTGCCAGAGTACTGTAAACTGCTGCTAAAGTTATTTAATTTCATTTATAATCAAAATAAAGCGCAACAAATGAAATAAAGTACAATTTTGAGTTTAAATTTCAAACGTTTATTCAACAGTAAAACCACAATCGATAATTTGTTTTAAAGTAACGTCACTAACACAAAACGTCAAAATGGCGATCTCGATTGTAAAATCCCACAGCACAACACTAGTTAATTGCTACCCGTGTCCGTTGTTTGTGTTATCTATCATGTTTTTATCAAAAAAGTGATGTTTGTGATGTGATTAAGAATTAAATCTACGCATTTCTAGTGGTAAAGTACCCATACTATCTTATCTTTATCAATTTATTTGCCCAGACTGCGATATAAAAGAGTTTGTAGAGGTTATACTAGTCTCAAATCACCGTTGGACTTCATTGCATGTTTTCACATTTTTTTTATATAAAAACAAGCGTTAGAGGCCGGGTTAGGCCGTTAAATGATTGATTGGACATTTATCTACCTTTTTATGCACTTATTATGAACTTTTAAGTGTTGTAAAACTATTTTTGAGATGTTTTTAAAGATGCAATGATACGTCAAAAGTTAAGAATTTTCGATGTTTTTTTCGAGGCGGACGACCTAAATTTTCTAACGCTTTGGCGGTCTTGGCCTCCAGTGATGATATATGATTTACGCAATATTGATATTAGTTATTTAAATTATGTACAAAATATACAAGTCGAAGATATTTTCATATGCAACTTTTGGAATTTGATATTGACTTCACTTTTACTCCTTAAAGGCTTTGTTTTTATTGTTAGGTATTTACATACATAAATTCACGACAAAAAGGGGTTGGGGTTGTCAGAAACTAGAAGGCTCACGTCTAGCAAATTGAAGGTTACAGAATGGAATGCAATTTTTAGTCAAGTTTCGGCATAGACTAAAATTTCCATAAAATTTTTAGGGTTCCGTACCCAAAGGTTGAAAAAGGGACCATATTCATAAGCCTATGCTGTCCGTCCATCCATCTGTAGTCAAGCACGTATTCAGACTTTTGTTTCGGGGGGGGACACTTAATTTTCGGGGGGGGGGGGGATATTCATAGAAAAACTATGAAAAAATATTCTGATTGGGGGGGGGGGGGGGGGGGATAAATAAGTTTAGTATTCTGAGTGAGGTGGTTAATGGAGCGCACTTTAATAGGTTGGTCCTGATATGTGCCTGTCTGTAGTCTGTCCTACCTATTTAAGGCTGTAACTTTTGAACTGTAATAGTTAGACAGTTAAAATTTTCACAGAATGTGCGTTATTATGGCAGATTTGTTAAGAAATAATAAAAATGACAGAAGGTTAAAAATTCAGGGGGATCCTCATACAAGAAACTAGTTTTTATCGAAAAAAAAATCTTCGCATTCTATTGTAAATACGGTAATACATACAAGTGTCAAACTTAACTCTACAGTATAATGAGTCATGCTCACACTAAAGGTCCCGGAGAAAACAAAATGTTTTTGTAAGTTAATTTATGTTGTGTGGTACGGAATCGTACGTAATCCTCGGCGCACGAGTAGCCCAAATCGTACTTGACCAGTTTTATTTAAACCGTGAAGCCCTTAAACAATTGTAAAATTAAATATATGATAAATGGCGCTTCAGACCATCATTTCTGGATTGAGTAGGATTGCAGTTTTGTATGGAACAGCTGATTTCTTTTTCAGTTCCAAGCTCCTCCTTTGATATGTAACGCACTTAATTTTACACCCTGTATAGTAGATACAAATATCCATGACTCGGGAATAAACATTTATATTCATAATAAAAATATTATGGGATTCGAACTAGTGGCCCTCGGCACAGCAGGCAGGTTCACCGCAGACTGAGCTATCGGGTCGTCATAGATTGAATTGTGATAATTTGTTTCAGAATGGTTCATCTGAATGATAAGAAGAGAAAAATGTCCCGCCATGAGAAAGCAAAGAGTGGCTTTGTGAGTATTTTGTGAATATTATTTTATTTTTTTACTCTTAACATACCTACATTTCATTTTATTTTTATCACTAATTTTTTACTGAATAAGTTATAAATATTTTGTCTATTTCTTTTTTATTAATTATTAAATTTTTAATGAATTTTGACATTTTCTGAATTTGGCGGCATTATGGCCATTGTTACCTTGGCCGGAGATGATGATAAAAGGTATTATATTATTATATCGGCCGTCGCTGTCCCATTGTTGGGCAAAGACCTTCCGTTCTCTCCATGCGTCCCGGTTTTGTGCTTAGATAGGGTAGTTCTTGATGATGGAATGGAAAATGATGGAAGTTGATGTCAAACGATGTCAAACGATGATTAGATTAAGATTCAAGCAAAGGAAATGCATCCCATTTTGTAGTGAAATAAATTTCTCACTATTGTTCAAATAAGTCGATAAATAATAAGTAGAAAATTTTTTAAATTTTCATATAATCGTAGGACATAATCTCTAAATGAAGAATTTATTTCATAAAAATACAATGTTCGTATATATGACAGGCTTCCAGTTCTGTTCTGGTCAGGTCCCGTTTTGCGATTTAAAAAAAACTACCTGGAATATTTAAAAAAAACTGCTTCAAACTGTTATGATGAACATAATTTTTTTCCTATTTACTTAACCCATGTTTAATACTCACATACAAATGCTAATGCCTACCTATTGAGCTAAGTTCTTGTTTATTTCCACTCGTTACTGCTTGTAAAACTATTCTATACATTATTATTTATTTCTTAACAAGTCTTAATGACATTTTTGAAGGCACGCTGCAATGTCGTTTTTATTTCGTATACTTGAACTGCAATACATTGATCAAACAGTAAGAATACTTGTATACTGAGCCAATGTCTCGTCGGTATAAGGTATAGTACTCTGTGGTATAAGTAACATCTAGGTACTTTATTTTTATTTTTATTTAATGGCGTTTCCTTGTTAGATTTCGCCAGTGTCAAGTGTTGAAGATATATTTATTAGATATTGTACGGTAATAGGATATGGCGATCTCAAAGCCCCGTTTTTAAACAAAAACACACACTCGAAACCGCCATAAAACGGCGGAGCCACGTGGCCAATTAAATCGCAAGTCGAGACGTCCACTCATTACCCACTTAGCCACGTGACTCTATAAGTAACTTTATCCTATTCCAGTTGGAATTAAAATGTAAACAAAACCAAACGTCATGCTTGCATATGTTCACGACTTTATTCTCAAAGGGGTAATCAGAGATGTTCTGAAAACTCAGAACATCCATACGTGAATAAAAGTAGTACTGAAACTCTGTACAGTGTGATGGGGAGTGAGCCCGTCGCCATTTATAATGGGCTGTGGGTACAATACATGCATCCAAGTTGAAGCATGCAGGTTTCCTCACGAGGTTTTCATTCAGCGAACAGCCAGCGGTGTTATAAAAAGTACACCAATTTCGAAAAACTCATTGGTACGGGTCTGCCTCGACGGCGATCGAACCATCGCCTGCACGGCAGGCAGGCAAGGTACAACCAATAACATTTTCAATTATATATTTTTTTTATTTATAATTTTATAATATAGCACTGCATTTCCACCAGTGTCAAGTAATTTATGGGAGTATCTATCCCAATCTGAGGGATTGTTTTTGATCAAGAACAAGAAGAGATTGAGAATTGCGGAACCTCGTGGCAGGCAAAAACGCGACGCGCGAAAACCACGCGACATGTAACGTGACTTGAATTATATTGTGTGTACAGCAAAGTGCTGAAATAATAATATAAGGAATGTCAATGAGTAAAAACATTTGTTGTATTTTTAATCAAGGAGGCTGATGCTTTCAAAGGGAGTCGCGTGGCTAAGGGGGGTAACAAGTAGACGTGTTGTCGGCTTGCGATTTGATTGGCCACGTGGCTCCGCCGTTTTATGGCGGTTACGAGTGTGTGTTTTTGTTTAAAAGCGGGGCTTTGAGATCTCCCTATCCTTTTACGGGTACCGTAAATATATCTTCAACACTTGACACTGGCGAAATCTAACAAGGAAACGCCATTAAATAAAAATATAATAGAATAGGTAGAGGCTTTCGAAACTTCCCGCCGGGCCTCTATTTATTACGCTTGTCTGTAAGCGTTATTATAATCGCTACTGGTTGGTTTGGTTACTGTGTCGAGTAGTAGTGTTGGTCTAATGTTTTATACACGAACGGTGAGCACCGTGACATTGCTAGATAAAGGATACGGGTAGGGTTGGCAGAAACTAGTACCCACTTACGTTTTCCAAGAAGATACACCAGAGTTGGGCCTGTTTTAATCTAACAAAATGTGTTAAGCAATTAAAAAAATATTAAAATTGTAATGGTAATCGAAAGAGTGAAAAAAACAGCGGTTCCGCTCATTTGTTTTATATGGAACAGCAGATTTTTTGTCGCGATTTCGACCTTTTTTTGTCACATAGAGAAAGTTGTTCAGTTTGGGCTGATATCCCCTTAGATCAAAATAAAATTAATGGATAGGCCTAAAGCGCGGTAAGTTGAAGCACACTACTGGTGCACTTGGTCCATACAAACTAGCGCCATTATCTGTCAAATCTAGGGCACTTGCATACAAATTTGAAGTAAACCTTTCATTTTGTTTTGCCTAAATTTTTCTGGTTTGAAATGTTCGCGTAAGGCCTATCCAATAATTTTATTTTGATCTAAGGATATCCTCTTAAAAACCGTCAGCATATTAATAAGGACCCTATATTATAAAAACTTAGTTTTTTTGCTATCGTTACTAAAGCAAACCACGTATAAGTGTCGTTGTGTACACAATAGGGCGATAAAATGTAATCTTTGTGAAATAGTTTTTCAGTCGGTTTTGTGATAATCTTAGTGCGCGCGTTTTTGTGTTCAGTGGATAGTTTGGCTAATATTTAAAGTTGGTTTGTTTTGTATTTAAATTGCCAATGCGCAAGGCCCACGTGAAAGGAAAACAGTGTTGTTTACAAAAGTGGTTTCAATGGTTTTGTTAAATCGAAATAGTTTAAAAAGCAGCGGCTTAAGCAGGCGAAATATGCCAACCAAGCTAGGGTATGATTTCGTTCTAGAGTAGCTTTTCAGGCTTTGGGGGTCGGTGCCAAGGACTTTATTAGGGACAAGTGTTTTCCCGCGACTTCGTCCGCACAAATTATATACCAGATTTTCAGTCAGATCATAAGCTATCAAACAAAAAAAGTTTCATCAAAATCGGTTCAGTAGTTTTTGCGTGATGTGCGAACTAACAAACAAACACACAAACAAACAGACAGACAAAACGTCTAAAAAAGGTTGATTTCGAGTCAGGGATACCTAAAAACCATATCGTAATCTTTTTTTTGTAAATATCTTCAATGTACAGACACACTTCAGTTACAGTTTTATAAGTTTTGTATGGGACAGCTGATTTTCTTTCGCGTTTCCTGAGGTAGGCTCCATAGTGAAAGTTGTTCAGTTTGATGGTCTGAGTTCACCGTTTCAGTTTGCGGAGAGCTGTCACTTACACCCTGAATACGTTTTCCCAAATGTGTCGTCGTTTTAGACGTCTTATGCTGAGATGTTCACTTAGAGGCAAAGCCAGCTTATTTATATGGGGAGTGGTCCTATATCTGTAGGCCTTGATAGAGCTAGAGAGACGGTGTTTTATCGGTTAAACTTCGGCGAATGTGCTCAGGTCAACGATATCAAGTCTATGTCTATGGCTCAGGTGCTACATGACCTGATTCCACCATTCCCCTTCCACCAACTTACGACAAGACGTAGTGCGAGAATGCATCCATACGTAGTAGATATTCCAACAAAACGTACAAAAAGGTTCGCATTCTCTTTTATTTAATAATGAGAACCGGTAAGGTTTGGAACTCTCTCCCTGCGTCTGTTTTTCCAAGCAAAAACAATCAGGATTTAAAAAAAAAGAGTAGGCTTTTTCTGGATGGGGGTGTTACATCCTCGGCTTCATCTAGACTTTCTATCGATCAAGTGAGCTGAAGCCAAGCGCAAGACAGGCCAAACCAAGCAAAAGTGTGTGTCGATTGTGATGAAATAAGAGCTAGATGATAGCACACTGCAAGTCAAGCTCTTTTCTTATACTACTCTTTTCTTATATTATTATTAGAAGGCGTAGCATGTTGCACGTGATACAGCTTTATCACGCCTTTTATCTCGTTCGCTCGCGCGCAAATAGAAGAAAGTGAAGGCGTGAAGAAAATCTTTAATTGCTAGCCCCATTTTGATGGTATCTATCTAATGCACACACAATGTTTAATACAAGGTTAATAGATAACAGCAAGGTTGTTTGTGTTCATAATCAAACACTAATATGTCAGTGAGTCAGTCAGGCTTGTGTTAGGTTTGAAATTGTTTCAAGCACAAGCTATAGCCTAAGCACGACAGATTGTTGCGTTTGTAATGAATGATTCAAACGCGCGTAAAACGCGATACAAACGCGCGTGAACCGCGTTCGAAACTCGTTTGATGCTCGTTCGATGCGTTTGAATCGATGTAAATGCGCGCATAAACCGAAATCGACGCCATTGTACAACTTACGACAGTCTCTGATAAAAACGCGGAAGCTACGAGCGATTGCAGCGCGTCTGTATCGCTGTATTTGCGCGTACATACGCGCAGTAAACGCGCGTTTCACGATTGCCCCGTGTGCTTAGGTAACAATTAGTATACGAGTGTCTTTAAAATACGCCGTGTGTTTAGGCTCTTATGCTCATGACTAATATAGTCATCCCGAGGGGTAGACAGAGATATTCTAAATAATAACATATTCTCTTAATATTCTTCAAGAGCGCCGGTTGCGTATTGTCCGCATACGTAGGTATTGACACAATCTTGAAAGTTCGGGTTAGAATCCACACGGACGACATGCCATGTACCAATGAGTTTTTCTAACACAAGTACGTAATAGCGACTGCTCTCAAACGGTGAAGGAAAACATTGTGAGGAAACCTGCATACGCTGAAGAAGAAATTCCGATGCGTATGTGAAGTCTACCAATCCGCATTGGGCACGCGTGGTGGACTACCGTACATACAGTATACACCCTCCTTGAAGGTAGGTAGGTCCAAAACTAGTTCCAGTTTGACAGGTAGTGAGCCTGTCGTCACTTTTTAAACAATTTGCTGTACCCAAATGTATGGGACATTTGGATCGAGTAGGTTTCTTCTAGTTTTGTATGGAACAGCTGATTTATTTTCGCGATTTCGATGTTAGATAAAACTTTTAGTTAGTTAGATCATTAAAAATCGTCAGCATATCGTCGGTCCAATCGTAAATTAGCCAATCTGAAAATTCCTAACTGTTGGGGAGACTCAATTAAAATTTTGGGGAGATTAAATTAATTAGGTACTGTAAAGCAAGTTTTTCACGTAGATATTCAAAAAAATCTGTGTATTGGTCCTAGATAATTGACTTTCTGGTCACACTAACAACTGATATACTTGCTTAGTTGTCTAATGTGTAATGACTATCTCACGTAGATAGGCGAAAAGAATAATAGCAATATCTTCTCAATTATTGAGGTTACACATACGATACTTTGCCACCACTTGAATCGAAATGAAACATAAATTTTGATATAGTAAAGTCGAAAATGCCAAAATGACAGATTGGCTAGTTTACTATTGGACCGACGATATTCAGAAGAACCCTATACAGGGTGCAAGGAAAAGTATCAATAACTTTTAAACCACATACTATACCCATCAAACTGAACAACGTTTACTGTGGTAGTAAACATGACTGAGCAAAAAAAAACTGCCTACTCCACTCAAATGTATGAGACAGCAGATTTTTTTTGCGCTGTCAGGTTTGCTCCCATAGTAAAAGTTGTTCAGTTTGTTTTACGTGGTTTAAACGACTTTTACTTTTCCTTACACTCTGTGAATAGGCCTTAGCATGCCCAAATGAGCGTTCATGACTCCTTTCTCGATTTGTCACTTTACCGGTCATGCTAGCCCTGTTCTAGCAAGTTTCTGTCAACCCCGAAGGTGATAACGGTGGTGATGTAAGACTGCATCGTCGTAATGATGTCATTAACAATAATTACTGAAGGTCAGAACAGTGAAGGAAAACATTGGGTTATGTTTGTGCAAGTGTTTTTTATAGGTATAAAACTACAATTTGGTATACCTTCATAGCATGTTGTAGATCACAGTATAGTGTTGAATTTTGTTCAAGTTATGTGTGGATTTAGCTCGTGAGCTCTGAATCTCTGATAGTTATGGATATGGTAATTTATAATTTTGCATTTTTTTACTAGTTAGTTGTTTTTCGCGATTTCTATGTTCTTACTTGGTCTGAAATTAAAAGTTGTTAAGTTTTATGGTATGTTTCAGAGGATGTAACTGTTAGCGTACTCCATACAAACAAAGTTTAATACAATTTTGGATATTAACCAATTAAGGCTAGGTTATTCCAGTGCAAGCTTCTCTTTCTTGCAAGCATAAGTTTACAATTGGCCACCCCGCTCCAATTGAAAGCAGGATCGCAAAAAAACGTGTTTTTCGTCAATATCTTTGCTCATGGGAGTTTCTAAGCTAAAACTTCTCCTGAGTTCACTAGAAATATTTAATGTATTTAGTTAAGTACAAGAATAAAAAGTTAAATATCAGCAGTTTAATCATAGTATTGAAAAAACATAACAAAAAGGGGAACTTTGGGATTTTTTTCTATCTAGTAAACTTAATCTAATCGTGTAATTGAGAACAGTCGCCCATCCGCCCGATCCTTAAATAAGACATAATTTAATTTCAGACTTTAAAACACAGTTTAAAACACTTTCGTTCTTGTTCAAAAAACGGCCTGTAGAACGGCCTCGACGGTATAACAGCGTCTTAAAGTTATTTCAATTTTTTAAACACGATCTAGTAACTAATCTCTTGTCAGATTTTTGTTAAATTGTATGGTTTCAAAGTTACAGTAGCTCAAAGATTTCCATACAAATCTTAAATTAATCTTAGCCATGAAATTTTATTTTAACGGAAATCGGACAAACATAAAGCTTAGAGATTAAAATGCAGATCCATTCAAAAAAATTTTTGGTATTGAAAAAGTTGGATCTAACTTCGTTTATATGCAGTGCGCTCGAGCTCGCTGCAAAAAATATCCTCTGAAGTACCCATACGTTTTTTTTAATAATAATTATTAAAAGGTAGTACTAGCAAAATACCTATAATAGCATTAAACCTAACGTAATTGTCCTAGGATAAAATGATCTAATCGCATATCTATAGTAAACTATATCTTAGAATTGTTTAGTAAACATTAATCAGATGCGGACAAACCGGGGCCCGCAATTGTATTACTACTATACTCTGAAATGGAATCCGAGATCAAAAATAAAAAAAAAAGGCTTTTTTGTTTGTAATTTTTGATCTCGGAATCCATTTCAGAGTATAGATGTTTCCCGCGACTCCGTCTACGTGGACCTTAAAAAGTATCCTTTGAGTTAACATCCAGAACATCTTCTATCTGTGTGCCAAATTTCTTCGAAATCCGTTCAGCCGTTTATGCGTGACTGAGTCACAAACATCGTCACAAACTTTCGAATCTATAATATTAGTGAGATTTAGTTTGAGACCCGGAATGACAAGAAAAAACCAAATTAAATTCAACCTTATATTCATAAATTATCTTCTTATCTTGTGGGCAGCAAGCCCTGGTGTCAGAGTTTATAACCGCCTTTCGGTCTCTGACGTGTTTTTTATGTAACGACTAACACCACCAGAGATATTAGTCGGGACCAACGGCTTAACGTGCCATCCGAAGCACGGAATCATCTTTCTTTTCAGACAATCAGGTGATTCAGCCTGCAATGACCTAACCAACTGGGGAAAAACGCAGTGACATTAAATTTCACAAAACTATGATCGCATACTATGCGATCATAGTTCATATAAATTGTGTATGTACAGTCAGCAGCAAAAAGATGTATGCCTCCTCATGCAAAAGATGTTACACTTTAGAAAAATGATACACTTTAGTACTACGCGTAGTCTTTATACTACGACGTAGTAAAAGTGCATACATCTCTTTGCTGCTGACTGTACCTACAGTAGAAGCTATTTGGACGGATTTTATCGTAATATGCGGTTACCTTAACTGCAACCCCTATTCTATTCTATTTTTAAAATATGGCTGCCATCTTGGTTTGTGATGATTTTGCCAATGTCGAGTTTTTGTAGCAAAAGTGCTTGACGTTGTACGGTTATGAAGATATTTTGGTGACTTCAAGGGTTGTTCTTACAAAAGAACACTATCTTGAGCCACCACTGGAGCCCCGCTGTCGAGCTGGGAGGGGGAAACCGACGAGCGACACGCGACACGCGACCAGCCACTAGCAGATCGACAACGCGACTCCTGCAACCCCTATTGTGACAACCACTGATCTATTCAATTATACAATTACGGGATTTAGTAAATGTGATGTAATTTTGTTTTGTAAACATCGTGAAGGGAGTATCTCTGTTTAGTCGAGTAATAGACCCAGTTAGTGACGGCAGTGTTTTTTTTGTGGTTGTTTTATATAAAAATCTGTGTTATCTATAACGGGTTGTCCATTTTTCATTTACTTAATTTCATTTTCAATTTTCATTTATCGGTTTTTATTGAAAAATATAAAAATAGATAAAAAAATTAAGAAATGCGTATTTTCCCTATTTAATTTTAAATGATTATTTCTATTTTAATATAATCTTAAATGTTTTTAAAAATGTATGATTTACTGTATAATAAATACCTGGGTCTGAAATCCGAAAAAAAAAAAAATGTCTAAGTCAATAGAAAAGGCAGCCAAGCAAACATAGGCGTAGCTAGGGATTTTTCCTGAGGGGGGGCAACCGGTCAGCCAGCTCATCAGCGACGGTCAGTGGCAAGACTCAAATCTGACGTTGAAAGGTCGGACTGCAAATAAGATAATGTCGTCGCTATACGATCTAAAACCTTAGATCAAAATAAAATTAATGAATAGGCCTGAAGTGCGGTAAGTTGAAGCACACTACTGGTGCACTTGGTCCATACAAACTAGCGCCATTATCTGTCAAATCTAGGGCACTTGCATACAAGTGACAAGTAAACCTTTCATTTATTTTGCCTCATTTTTCTGGTTTGAAATGTTCGCGTAGGGCCTATCCATTAATTTTATTTTGATCGAAGTCTAAAACCAGGTGCGAGCGAAGCGAGCTTGAGATTTTATTAAAATATGAATAGTTCGGCACGTAAAAATACGAACTAAATACTGGCACGTGCAAAGCGTGCTCGAGGTTAGACTAAAATAGTTATGAATAGGTCGGTAAGTGATAATACGATCGGAAACCTGAGGCGAGCGAAGCGAGGTCGACATTTTACTAAAATCTTAATAATTCGGTAAATGATAATACGATCCAAAACCTGGAGCGAGCGAGGCCAGCTTGAGATTTTACTAAAATATGAATGGGTCATACGACGGGTCGCGATGGGTCGCGCGCGACAATATGACACAAACCTGCAGCGAGCAAAGCGAGCTCGAGATTTTACTGCAATGGGTCTAGGTAAAAACGAGGATCGACCGACCTATATTTCCTGTTGAAACCCAAAGGTTTTTTCCCGTTCTCGACGATTGTCCACATAGAGAACGTTGTTCATTTTGATGATCTGATGATTACCTTAAAAACCCGTCAGCATATTAAGAAGGACCCTGTATCCTTAATAAAAAGGTGGCAACCCTAGCATAGGATGACATGTCAAGTGATACCGACATGACACTCCTCGGATTAATGGAACAGTCCATTCTATGCCACGCATGAGTCTAAGGCTGGATTTAGTGCACGACCGACGGTCAGCGCTGACGGCGGATTAACCAATTAGCGGCGTGCAATTCGTCAGCGCCGCACTAAACGTCCCTTGATTGGTTAATCCGCCGTCAGCGCTGACCGTCAGTCGTGCACTAAATCCAGCCTAAGGAATCTAAAAATACGCTGAAATACTTTAAATTAGTCATACAGCATTCTTTTAGCCTTATCGCGCGATATCGACTGATTACAGTATTGATAACATCGACTATCCTATTTCAGTATGTGTTTGTGCATGTCGCATGCATGGTGTATTGCATTTGTTTGTAATTTTAAGTTCTCTTTGTGTAGTTTTGTTATAAAAAAGAGTCTGAAACTAGGGCCTGCCTAGCATAGTGTTTGGTTAGCGGTTTTGTGCAAAGACGAAAGTTGGATTCATGATTATAAAGACTAGTAATTTTTTTTTGGCTGGGTTGGGTTGTATGTATTTCTGGAATCCTTGGAACGAACTCTACAGGGTGTAAATGTCAGCCTGGCAAATACTGACCCGGTGAATTCAGACCATCACACTGAACAATTTTCACTATGGAACCAGCCTCAGGAAACGTGAAAAAAATCGACTGTTTCATACATTTGAGTCGAGTAGCGTGTATGTATGGTTTTTTTGCGCGATTTTGTCTTTGGTTCCATATAGAAAGTTGTTCAGATTGATGAGTAGAGTATGTGATATATAAAAGTTAATGATACTTTTCCTTACACCCTGTATATTTATACATTTTTTTTATACTATGTAATAAGTATAGTAAGAGTGACAACCCTTATAGTAGTTATAATTTACAGTTGTTGTTGAAAAAAAAAACATTAAGCCCACTTAAAATATATTTCTAAAGACAATTTAATAAACTAAAATGAACAAGACAACAAAAAGCTGTGTCAAAGTGAGATGCAACGACTAAACAGTGACAATAAAGTGAAGTGCGAGCGAGAAAGATGCAAAGTAACAGTTTACCTCGTTTGAAAAGACGGAAGACTTGGAAAGAGAAGGGGGTAAGTTCAAGTTTTTCTTCATGAACGTTGTCAGACCTATAGATAAATGCGTAGATCCATTGACTTACCAACTACTGGACGAAGGGTCCGAGCTCAAAAGAAAGAGACCTAATTACGCGACAGTCTTTGTTTTAACGGTCGACGACGCGCACGCCTTGCCGCGATGGGGTAAAAACTACGCAAGGAAAATGAAAAAGAATTTCAGCTTTTTCAATTATTATATTTCTATACACGTACTTAGATTTGTGTAGGTTAGTCTCGGATACTTTTTTCGAGAATTTTGTACCAGACTCAGCGTCCATAGTATTCTACGTCAATGCGTAGATCTATTAGGACTTCGCTGCAAAGAAAAGAACCCCTTCCCACGCTTTTCATAAAAGAATGAGTTGCGCGTAAGTAGAGAAATCATGCCAGAGGTTCTTCTATGAGATACAAAACAATAGAGGAGCAGGCGCAGTATTTCAAGCAAAAGCTAATCATCGTCATCATCAGCCTACTACGTCCCACTGCAGGGTGCAGGCCTACCCTCATGGAGGGTGTATGTACGTTAGTCCACCACGCGTGCACAATGCGGATTGGTAGACTTCACATACGCATCAGAATTTTTTCTTCAGCGTATGCAGGTTTCCTCACGATGTTTTCCTTTACCGTTTGAAAGCAGTCGCTTGGTAATGGCATCCGTGCGGATTCGGATCTCTCGTGTTTGAGTGACCATATCTCTCTACAACGCGCCACCACGTTAATATTATTATTATTTGATGTAAGTCTTTGGTCAATGACCAATATAGCTACCGCGACCTGGACAGATCTATTGTAACTGTCACCCTTGACCTAAAGCTCAGTTCCTAGACCCACGGACTTCATAAACAGTGTTATTCTTTTGGAGGGGAAATCCCTAATGTCAGTAGGTGTCACCACGTACCCAGACGGCGATTCCTGCTGTGAATGAGCACTTCGCATTCGCAGAGATGGCGTTTCCTCTGCTTCACAGCAGAATTTGCAAGTGGGCGAATCTATAAGATCTACAAGCCCTTTTCCTGTTAAGGCTCGTACCAAGAGCCTTAAATCGCTGCGGTTTGAATTGATGGCATGTAAGATTAATAAATGTCCTTTAAAAAACGCTAAAGAAGACAAAACATTAGTAATGATGAGATCACGGTGACATCACATTATATGTTTCTTATTTAAGATTCTTGATATTACAAGGCCCTTGGAGACGCCCACTTATGAAACGGAGCAAGTGTTAAATGCATTATTTTAGAGGTGAACTCGTATTTTGAGAAGCTGCCGGTTATAGCCACTGCATCTGACCCCACCTCTGATCGTTTCGGTCTCCCGTTCCATCAGACATAGGAGGGTAAGGACGAGAGACAAACCGTGTGGCTGCCGGTTATAGCCACTGCATCTGACTCCACCTCTGATTGTATCGGTCTCCCGTTCCATCAGACATAGGAGGGTTAGAAAAAGAGACAAACCCGTGTGGCTGCCGGTTATAGCCACTGAATCTGACCCCACCTCTGATCGTATCGGTCTCCCGTTCCATCAGACATAGGAGGGTAAGGACGAGAGACAAACCGTGTGGCTGCCGGTTATAGCCACTGCATCTGGCCACACCTCTGATCGTATCGGTCTCTCGTTCCATTAGACATATAAGGATTAGAACAAGAGACAAACCGTGTGGCTGTCGGTTATAGCCACTACATCTGACCCCACCTCTGATCGTATCGGTCTCCCGTTCCATCAGACATAGGAAGGTAAGGACGAGAGAAACACCGTATGGCTGCTGGTTATAGCCACTGCATCTGACCCCACCTCTGATCGTATCGGTCTCCCGTTCCATCAGACATAGGAGGGTAATGACGAGAGACAAACCGTGTGGCTGTCGGTTATAGCCACTGCATCTGGCCACACCTCTGATCGTATAGGTCTCCCGTTCCATCAGATATAGGAGGGTTAGAACAAGAGACAAACCGTATGGCTGCCGGTTATAGCCACTGCATCTCGCCACACCTCTGATCGTATCGGTCTCTCGTTCCATTAGACATATAAGGATTAGAACAAGAGACAAACCGTGTCGCTGTCGGTTATAGCCACTGCATCTGACTCCACCTCTGATCGTATCGGTCTCCCGTTCCATCAGACATAGGAGGGTAAGGACGAGAGACAAACCGTGTGGCTGCCGGTTATAGCCACTGCATCTGACCCCACCTCTGATCGTATCGGTCTCCCGTTCCATCAGACATAGGAGGGTAAGGACGAGAGACAAACCGTGTGGCTGTCGGTTATAGCCACTGCATCTGACCCCACCTCTGATCGTATCGCTCTCCCGTTCCATCAGACATATGAGGATTAGAACAAGAAACAAACCCGTGTGGCTGTCGGTTATAGCCACTGCATCTGACCCCACCTCTGATCGTATCGGTCTCCCGTTCCATCAGATATAGGAGGGTTAGAAAAAGAGACAAACCCGTGTGGCTGCCGGTTATAGCCACTGAATCTGACCCCACCTCTGATCGTACCGGTCTCCCGTTCCATCAGACATAGGAGGGTAAGGACAAGAGACAAACCGTGGGGCTGTCGGTTATAGCCACTGAATCTGACCCCACCTCTGATCGTATCGGTCTCTCGTTCCATCAGACATAGGAGGGTAAGGAAAGAGTGCATCTGCGTTTAGAGCGTACACTTATGCCTTATGCCAATTTTAGTTTCAGGATTGGAATTATATGTCAAGTGGGGAAAGGTGGCTAGCCTTTCGTTCTAGCTTTCGCCCCATTAATACTGACTGTATAAGAAACCTTTAATCCCTTAGTCGTCTCGTACGACACCCACGGGAAGAATTGGGGTGGTCCATTCTAAGCCGGAACCACACAACTACTATTGGCAAATGTAATTGCATTAAATCCGACATTTATAGTTAACTTCTTTGGATAAAATAGAAACAATCGATAACCTCCGACTATACTAGTTTACCCTGTAAGCATACGTCCTAGATCTAAACCACCGTGCCTAGAATACTAGACTAGAATACTAATGTGACAATGTTGACCTAGGCAATACCATTTGTTACATCAATGGTACATAACTGCTTTAATAACCGATAGACTATGATCCCACACTGCCAGATTTCTACAGTATTTGTTTAGGCAATATCTATCCATCTGTCTATAAAGTCACGCCTCTTTCCCTGAGGGGTAGGCAGAGACCAAGGCGCGCCATTTGCTACGATCATCTTAAGAGGATAGTTGGATACCGTTTTTTCTATACAAACGTATTACCTTGTTTCATCCCTGCATAATGGCACTAGAGCAAAAAATCGATGTTACCTCTGATATATCACTATGTTTTGCTTTAATTAATAACTGTAAGAACTGGGGACCTACGAAAATTACCAATTTTTCCGCCCGTTTTCAGACATCTAGCAAGTTGTGGAATATAAACAAAAACAAGCAAAACATACAATATACATAGCCAAAGTATGTCTCATATTATTTTTGAAAGAATAATTAAAATCTGTTTAGTTTTGGAGGAGGAAACAGGGGAATACGAAACGCTGATATCGTCGATTTCATGCAGATAAAATCGGTCCGAGCTGCAGTTGTCTCTAGTCGGTGGGGCGGATCGGACAAATACGTATACAGTCGGAAAAGTACCTATTCTCCAATTCGCCATTGCAGCCCTCCTATCCTCTTAAGCGACATATCAAAGGTATTTCTTAGGCACTTGCGCCGCACCTTCCGGAAGCTCGTGACCTGTTCAGACTGAGTTAAGGTCACATAACATACCAATGAAACATAGCGGTCAAATCATTTCATACACCCACTGTCTCTAATGGCCCACCTATACCTGTTTGGAATATAAGTTCCAACAAAATTAGCTGAAACTACTTTCAGATCAGACAATCAAACTGAACAACTATAGGACCAATGTCGAAATCGGGAAAATAAACCTGCTGTTCCTTAGAAAATAGCAAACCTATTTTTTTCGCGATTTCGGTATTGGTCCTGTAGAAAAAGTTGTTCAGTTTGATGGTCTGATCATCCCTTCCCATCCCATCCCTTAAAATAGCTTCAGCTAATTTTGTTCGAGCTTATACACCACTATTTAAGGGCGTATCCAGATAATGAACTAAACTTTCCCTAAGGAGCATGGGGCGAAAAACGAGCAAATTGTGCAAACTTTTTCGTTTTTCAACCCATATGTTGTTTCATTGCCTGAATACAGGGTGTATTCTAGTAAACTAGGGGTGTATAATGATTGTCCGTATTGGAGGCAAAATCAAATAAATCCCCAAAATAATCGGGTTCATAATTCTGTCTGAGATAATGCATTACGAAAGTTCGGTGCCAAAAATACTAACTGGTAAGTGTAAGTGTAGGATAAAGTCGGCGGGTTCGAAGCGACAGGTCCTTCTCCTGCAGTGTTTGTGAATAGGTGGCGAATGAAAACTCCTGAATATCTTGAAAACTGATATATTAGGTTCCTTTTAACCACACAATGATTTTCTGAGATGAAAGTTATAAATTTCGACCGTCCCGTGAGAAGGGCGACGAAAGAATAGGCTGTAGGATCCCACTATAGGGAAAAAGGTGAGAGGGAGTGGGCTATAGTCTACCACGCGGGCCCAGAGGCAAGTCGATCTGATCCTCTCCGCTATCGAATCTCATTGGAGTAAACAAAGACATTTCACCTTCATAATTATCATGCTTGCACGCATTTATCATTCCTCAAACAAATTATAAAATCAAATAAACGATATACAATCAAACGACCTTGTAAGAAAAACGTACATAAAAACCGGTATGTGAGTAAGGCTTGCGAATTTTACTGTGATTACATCATTATAGGTGCTCCATGATCCTTGCTGTTATCGTGTTATTGTCGTTCTCATTACTGTTTTACGTGCGATCGGACCTTTAAGTCGAAATTTGGGTTCGCTAGTCACATCCCAGCCCTCTACTAGGTGAAACCCAAGGTATCGCCGTTGACGGATACGTCAAGGAGGACATCATAGCTGTGTGGTGTCCAGATTAGAAATTCACCAAGTCCTAGTTTGGTAGGCTGATTTAATCATTATTATTATCACCCCAGTCGGTAGACTTCCACTGCCGGACATACACCACCCCATGGAAGACAGAAAGGAGCGGAGGTGACGCAAAGTGATATTTCTATCGAAGTAAATGTCACCCAAATGCAGGGGTCGGGGGACGAGACGGGTGCGCAGGTTCCGCCCCTAAAACCGAATCAAGAAACAACTCGCTTCATGATGTATTTTATTGACAAACCCCCTTTCAGCAAAAATAATGGCGGCCCGCTTCGAACTAAGCTCTAAGCATCATAGGCGTACGTGATGTCATGACCTAATATACTGGCGACAGACCTAATTGCCTTGCCACACCTCCGCTCCTTTCTTTCCTCCATGGGCCTCCCCTAAGGATCGCCACAACGACCGGTCCTGCGCTGCCTTCATCCAACAAGCTCCCGCCACCTTCACTACCACCTTGTGGACCCACGCTGTGCCTTCTGTCTGTTACGCGGTCGTACCCGAGAATTCTTCGGCCCCATCGCATCGGTCATCTGTTCTACAAGCAATGTGTCCCATTGCCACTTGAGTTTAGCAATTCTTCGGGCTGTGTCAGTTACCTTGATGCTTCTGCGAATCTCTTTATTTCTGATTCGATCACTCAGGGTAACTCTGAGCAGAGCCCGCTCCATAATTTGAGCCACCTTTTAATGACGCATATGCCCACTACAGATTCCCACCACTGTAACTCATGTTAACCAGGATCAACAACGGCGATCACTCATAACAATGAAGTCCAGCGTGGCAGACTTCCAGTTCGCATTAGTTGGCTAAGATCTGGCTAAGATGCAGTAGAAAATTTCAATGTCATTTCTCAAAACGTAACCTGACGTAAGCATTGTGAATACGTCATCTGCGTCATGCGTCCGCGCAACTGTTTGTTTACTAGTGCTGTTACCACATCGATAGTACAAACACGATGTTATCGATAGCGTTGGGTCCTTAAATCTAATAGAATCGATATTTGTATGAACATAGCTTCTTTCGACGTTCTTTGGACAACTACAATCGACATCTTACTAGTGTTGATCTGTTTAGATTCTCTTTGGGCAAATTTAAAAGAAATATTGGCGAACTGCTTCTATAAACAACCATGACAACCAACAACCATGACAACCATGTGGCTATGCAATAAATATATTGATAAATGTTGTTTCCTTTTATATTATTTGTTATTAGTTTATTGTACTTATCGTCTCTTGTGTGTTTTGCAAAATTTTGTAATTGTTTATTATTAAGTTGTGGATCTCTAGGTCTGTTTGTTACAGTGTTTGTTTATAAGTTTCTATATGACTGTTTGTAATCCCAAATACATGAAAAAAAAAAATAAAAATTTTACTAGTATCTTTTTGAAATTAAGAATCCTACCATATGACATTTATGACAATAAGGATGTTAGGAAGAACTCTCTTTTTAGGGACAAGTAATCCTGCTTTTTTCTGTCTGCACTCTTTCTCCGTATGCTAAAGTACTATGGTCTTTTAGTACCGTAAGGTACCATGTTTTGGATGTGAAATAAAATATAATGAATTGATAGATACCTATCTAAAAAAAAAAATCTGATGCGTATGTGAAGTCTACCAATCAACATTGGGCATGCATGGTATTTTCAGCAGAATATAATATTAGCATAGCATTTACTCGATAGTTTTTATTCCATCGATATACCTTAGTATCGATGTTTTAGCAACTCTACCCGTTTTGTCCACATGCAGTTCATGCTCTTAATTCGAAAATATCGCACGCAGATCTGTTGCAGAACTGTTGTTTTGACAATTATAGTTAATTTTGTTTACTATAAGTTAGTGAATTCTGTGGAATTTTCATTTTGTAGCTATTAAAAGTTTAAGTGAAAGTTTTGTGTTGTGTTGTGAATTTTGATCGTGATGTTTTTTTTTCTAATTTTGTATGGACAGTTTGCAAAAAAGCATTTTGAAAAGTTGTAGAAGGAATGTGATTTGTAACACTTATCTTCAACGCCCATACGGATGCACATTTTTGCAATTACAGAGCAAAAAAGCCGCAAGCCGTGGTGGTCCAGTGGCGAGAAACCTTGCCTGCCGTGCAGGAGGCGATGGTTCGATCCCCGTCCAGGCCGACTCACAGTCTTTTAGAATCGCTTGGGAGCGGACGTGTTTTTGTTAATAAGCTATCTTCACTAAGCAAGTCATTCTTAGCAAAATGCTAAAAGTAACCCATGGTCTATCTTCAACGGTTTCAGAGAAAACAATATTTAAAGTTGCTCATTTAGTGATGGTCGCGAAACGAAGAAAATATCTTTTCTCTTTTTCGGTTGAGAACTTAACATGATTTTGTTATTTGAGTGATAACGCATAAAATAACGATTTTTTTAAGCTATACCTCAAGTGCCAAAGCTTCACAGATACGAAGAAAACGTAAAATAAGTGATTTTTCATTTTTTTTTTTTAATTAAAATCGTACATTTTTGGCATTCAATTCTTATTGCATGTGACATAGGACCTTTTGATTTATTTAGTAACAAAAAATTATCTGCCTGCGTGAAGGTGCATCAGAGATATTTGATTCTGTAATTTCATATTACCAATTGCATGGTGGATAGTATATAGCAAATATCTCTAATGCACCTTCACGTAGGCAAATAATTTTTTATTCCTAAATAAATCAAAAGGTCCTATGTCACATGCAATAAGAATTGAATGCCAAAAATGTACGATTTTAATTAAAAAAAATAAAAAAATGAAAAATCACTTATTATATTTACGTTTTCTTCGTATCTGTGAAGCTTTGGCACTTCGAGGTATAGCTTAAAAAAATCGTTATTTTATGCGTTATCATCACTCAAATAACAAAATCATGTTAAGTTCTCAACCGAAAAAGAGAAAAGATATTTTCTTCGTTTCGCGACCATCACTAAATGAGCAACTTTAAATATTGTTTTCTCTGAAACCGTTGAAGATAGACCATGGGTTACTTTTAGCATTTTGCTAAGAATGACTTGCTTAGTGAAGATAGCTTATTAACAAAAACACGTCCGCTCCCAAGCGATTCTAAAAGACTGTGCGACTCGTAAAAATGAGTTTTTCGGAATTTATGTACGATTTGTAACACCACTGGCTTTTCGGTGAAGAAAAACATCGTGAGGAAACCTGCATGCTTCAATTTCGAGGCATGTATTGTACCCACTGTCCATTATAAGTGGCGACGGGCTCACCCCCTGTCACACTGGACAGAATTTCGGTACTACTGGTGAAACGTGGATGTTCTGAGGTTTCAGAATATCTCTGACTACCCCCTCTAGTCGTGAGCATATGCTATGCTATGCTACAGAGCAAAAAAAGCAGCAAAGTGTTGGCAATCGATCACAGTACTGCTGGTTCATCATACTGTCTATCACTGGGCCTCGTTACTCCGGCCGTGTGTTTTAATAATATCAAGTACCTAACCGTCTTGCGTAGGTAGCGGCTCTCATCAACGGACTTGTGTGCGACTCGCATAGCTAGTTTTGTTTACTTATGGGATCGCGTTCACAGAGCGGACCTTTGAGTATTATTTCCTATGTTACTATTTCGGCGTAGTCCTAAGATATGCGTTGTTCTTTGTAATATGATCATTGTATTAATGTTATTTGGGGCCCGAGTCGTTGTATTTTAGATGGGCCAGGTTAGACTGTGTGTAACACTCAACACGATCGTACGTTAATGGAATATACGGTTTGAGTTCTATAAGTTTTGTGAATTCATTTAATCCACCTTCCGGAATAGATGCTACGTTAGCACAGAAATATTATAATAGCTTCCAGACATACATTATTGTTAATATCAGAAGTGTAGATCTGTACTCGCGCGCCATGGGCAAGCGTAAGCATAAACACAAGAGGGAAAAGTGTGCTAGCTCGTCTAGCAGCATCTAGCAGCAGCACCAGCAGCGCCGCGCCGGTACGTAGTGGCCGCAGCGCAGCGGTAAACGCATTAAGGTACCAAAAACTAAGAATAGAAGAAATTAAACTGTGAGTACAAACACAATTACGTGCAAAATAAGATTCTAGAGTTTGATCCTCTAACTTATAATTACTTATAATATAAGTTATAATTTAACTTATGACATTAGTCATCATGGATGAACGTTATCGAATACTATTCGTAAACTTATCTTGGGTCGATAATATGATCGATCAGGCTCTAAACAAGCTTAAAGGCTTTGCCACAGACTTAAAAGAAGAACCAGACGTAATTTCTTCTAATCATGAGTGAAGCACCGATTTCTTTTGTGTGCTTGCTATCACGCGGTGCATAAGGTGACGGGTTGTAGCACCTGCGCCTAGAGCTAGTGCATCGGTGTGAGTGTAGGTCCCTTGTGGAACAAGATTGTATTACCTTGCATGCTTCACATCTGTTTTTTGCAATATCCGGTCCGTATTTCTTTCAAGTCCGTGGGGTTTGCTATGATGATAAAATGGTGCGAGTCTTCGTAACGTAACAATCACTCGTGGACCATAGGTTATAGAAAGATTGGAAATTTGGGTAAATAGAACATGTGTATAAGCTACTAAAGGCGATTGGTAACGATGGTTAATGTTAAAAATAAAACATATTTCGTTGAAATATCAATATTAGATTAGGTAATGAGAGTGAGACTGCAATTGGGAAGTTGACTGAATGAAGTACCTACGTTTTGATTTTATCTTCTCAGTAAGTAACAGTATTTAAAGTAATTGAATATGATTTAGCTTGAATATATTTTAATAACGGGATGAACTATGGAGGGTGACGAGACGGCGACGAGAAACAATGACGTCATCACGTCACTACGCATTACTTTGTATAGTTCTTTAGATGCATAGAGTTCTTCATACAAGGCACGCATTTTGAAATCCGATGGAGAGTTGCTGATTTGACAAGTTGTAAACTCACGGATTACTGTGTCAGTAGAAGCGAGTAATCTCAAATCGTTCGAAAGTTTTATAAGTTGTATTCTTACAGAATTTACAAATCAAATTAAATAAAAAATAATAAAAAACTGTTCCAAACAATAAATAAAATACGTGACAAAATACGCTTAAAGGTACAATCCACGTTAAGGGGCCATAGGTCCCGACGAATATTTTCTATGAGCAACGCGATTGCCCAGCGCTCCGAAAAGTGTGTGCGTGAGCCGTAATTTCGATTAAAAAGAACTAACCAAAGTACTTTTTCTAGATTTTTTTTATGATTTCACTAGTTAAGTAAACTAATGGTTAATATGTGAGTATAAATACAAAAAAAAAAATCGGAAACTATTTTAAGTTCTTCTAAAACGATTTTTTTTTTTAAAAATGCATGAAAATACGTCATCTTTGTGACGATTTTTTATCGAGTGAAGTAATTCCAATCGTGTATTCAGTTTATGATTTCACTAGATAAACTATCCAAAAATACTGAGGTATGACTTTAGTTTCGGTAAATGGTATAAATCTAGTCGTAAAATGAAAAATAAAAGATGCCTCTGAGGTTTACCTGTGCAGTGTGAATTTAGCGAAAAAAAATGGGCTCGCCTGAAAAGCAAAATACACAAGAAACAAAGTTTGTTGTTGGTTTTTATAGTAATTTTGTTCACCAAAAGTGCGTTTATTATCATTAATTTATTAGCGTGAACATAGGCACTGGCAGTAGTTGTTCTCCAATTTCAAATTCATTGGCGAAAAGCGGTTCTCTACAGACATATTGTCTTCGCTCGTAATCGTAACATTACATGGATTTTCCAAGGACAGTTTAAAGTTTGTGTCGCATAAAGTACCTACAGGCGATTCGAAGATTTGCTAATGATATTTATAGTTGTAACCTTTTATATAAGTTATTCGATGAAGTAGGCGAATACATCACTTATGAACACAACGTGGGGTATAGAATACCATAAGATAAATTAATGAATGTAAAACAAAAGAAAAAAAAAAAAAAAAAAAAAAAAAAACAATGCTCAAATAGAAAACAATTATTGCAAGCTAGCACTTGTTAACAAGGGGTTGGTTTTCATGACTTAGGATTTGAATTTTACCGAGTCTGCAAATAATAATTCGCTGTGATATTAGGAACACTTGATAATTCCTGTGTGTAGAAATAAAGAAGTGTGCAATAAAGATTTCAATAGATCAATAAAATACCTGTCGATAAAATTAATTATATTCACATCGTAAGCCAGCGTAAAATTGTGATTTGGTGTAGATGTAAGGAGAGTACCTGAGTGGAAAAACGTTACGCTTAGTTTATGGATAAACTCACGACCGTAAATGACGCGAACTTAGGAGCACCATAGTGAACTGTTAGTTCGTATCGAATAGAACAATTAAAGTGGTGCCGAGCTAAGTACTTTTTAGCTATTGATGACAAATAGTGGCAGCTTAGCACCGATTGTAGGTTGATGATGGGAACGTACGTAACGAACAAAATGTGTTGATAAGAACATAAGAGTTAGCGCGAAAACAACCAAAGATCGGATTGACAAGACCCGGCTCCCAGGCCGGCAATAGATTTGGTTTAGTAAACATCCAAAGCCAATACAGTGATGGGATGAGTAGAAAATTAATCATCATAATTATAATTTACTCGTAATATTCATTATTATTACCGCGCTTCAGGGTACCAAACTAAAGTGTTAAGTCACAATCGCTACGATATAAACGATTAGTGAGGGAGCGATACAAGCTAACACTAGAGTGCAAAGAGGCGTGCCGCGGTGGAAAATATGAAATCGTGGATTATATAGAGTCAATGATTGGGACTTATTTATACAATTAATGTATGACCTATGACCGACGTTGGCAAGGTATTGTATTATTTATTAATGGTTTACATTTGAAAAATACCCTAAGACTAAAAGGTATCGTATTGTTTATTAAAGGTTTACATAATTATAAAACGTTACCTAAGACTAAAAGGTATCGTATTGTTTATTAAAGGTTTACATAATTATAAAACGTTACCTAAAACTAAAAGGTATCGTATTGTTTATTAATGGTATACATAATTATGAGAAAGGTACCCCTAAGACTAACGGGGCGCTAGTTGAATTGTCTAGAGTCGCCTAAGGCTAAAGGGACTGCCGAACTTAAATTTCCTGGCCACAGGATTCACCTAAGCCTAAAGGAGCTAACTGATACAAACGTCCGCAGTAGCTGCCTAAGCCTAAAGGAGCTAACTGATACAAACGTCCGCAGTAGCTGCCTAAGCCTAAAGGAGCTAACTGATACAAACGTCTTAAGCCTAAAGGAGCTAACTGATACAAACGTCCGCAGTAGCTGCCTAAGCCTAAAGGAGCTAACTGATACAAACGTCCGCAGTAGCTGCCTAAGCCTAAAGGAGCTAACTGATACAAACGTTTGCAGTAGCTACCTAAGCCTAAAGGAGCTAACTGATACAAACGTCTGCAGTAGCTGCCTAAGCCTAAAGGAGCTAACTGATACGAACGTCTGCAGTAGCTGCCTAAGCCTAAAGGAGCTAACTGATACAAACGTCTGCAGTAGCTGCCTAAGCCTAAAGGAGCTAACTGATACAAACGTTTGCAGTAACTGCCTAAGCCTAAAGGAGCTAACTGATACAAACGTTTGCAGTAGCTGCCTAAGCCTAAAGGAGCTAACTGATACAAACGTTTGCAGTAGCTGCCTAAGCCTAAAGGAGCGAACTGAGAACCATATAAATAACTTAACGAAGTAGCTGCCTAAGCCTAAAGTATCGAACTGAGTCATCAAGTATCCGCACACTGGCTACCTAAGACTAAAGGACTGCCATGGGCGAGTTGAAAAGACGGGACTGACTATTCTGTTATTTAGAGCATCCCAATGCGAAAGGAACGGCATTACTAAGGATACAATAAATAGTCAGTTTTGTGAAATTGTAACTTGAAGTCATGATAGACCGAGCTGATCTGGGGAATATTTTTGTGTAACTGCCCGACTCGATCGATATAATCGATATGCGGTTTTGGCAGTCCTTGGCGATTCTGATCATGATTAATATTTGGTTTATAAATTATGGTTTGGTTCATTGATGTTGGACAATGGAAATGATAACTAAATAATACTTACTTAAAAGTTGTCTAATACAGTCATAATACGTTGCTGATTTTGTACCTAAGCAATATAATCGGAAAATGTGCACAGTAGCTGTACTGTAAGGAAAGAATACTGGAAGAAATTACTGAAATGTCTAAACGATTGATAATATTTTGGCGATTCACATGTTTCAGAGTGTGATGGGAGTCTGCACTTTGGTGCAGCACTGAGTGCCTGAGGGCAGGCACGTTGCAGCATGGCCGTGTTGGCAATCGATCACAGTACTGCTGGTTCATCATACTGTCTATCACTGGGCCTCGTTACTCCGGCCGTGTGTTTTAATAATATCAAGTACCTAACCGTCTTGCGTAGGTAGCGGCTCTCATCAACGGACTTGTGTGCGACTCGCATAGCTAGTTTTGTTTACTTATGGGATCGCGTTCACAGAGCGGACCTTTGAGTATTATTTCCTATGTTACTATTTCGGCGTAGTCCTAAGATATGCGTTGTTCTTTGTAATATGATCATTGTATTAATGTTATTTGGGGCCCGAGTCGTTGTATTTTAGATGGGCCAGGTTAGACTGTGTGTAACACTCAACACGATCGTACGTTAATGGAATATACGGTTTGAGTTCTATAAGTTTTGTGAATTCATTTAATCCACCTTCCGGAATAGATGCTACGTTAGCACAGAAATATTATAATAGCTTCCAGACATACATTATTGTTAATAAAAGCAAATTGCAGTGCATATTGCAATAATATCCTATGATCAGCCTTGCAGGTGATCGTTCATTTGATACAGACCTTTGAACGGCTGTAACCCCATCCCTATCACAGAGATGCTCTAAACACCAGCCATCAGCCATCAGCCAGAATCAGCCTTGCTGCTAATGGTTACCAAAATTCCTCTTATCTCTTATACTATCGCTACAATGACGGAAGCCAGTGCGGGCGAAGTCGCAGTCAAAACCTAGTACCTATACCTACAATATTGTTATTGACCGGTCTGTCATGGGAGCTCCTTGTTGCTGCTGCAGCTTTGCACGGACCTCCTTATGCGGACTTCATAATGATAACTGCTGCCTATGTCTGTCACTGTCTATCCTGTATTGTTCTGATGAAATAAATGAGTTATCTATCTATCTAGTAACATGTAAAGTGCTATGAAATTTAACCCATTTCTAGACCCCCATTAAAACTCATTAAGCTGTCATCATGTCAGTGACCTCAAAACACAATGTTTCTATCATCAACGAAAATACTTTACAATTTCGCTCTCTGCGTTTCTAATTATAGCTCTTACGCGTACGTAATAAAGTGTATTATTAATGCTAAAATTACAACTCATTTCATGTTTAAAGTCTCTTGTAATAGGTCTTATTGTTGTTTCCATAAGGTTCATGATGGGTTGGTTTTTGGGACATTGTGCGTGGGTTGGAGAAGTTTGGCGGTCGCAAATGTTTTGTTGTTTTTGGATCAATGACAAGCGATGGCTGGAGTGTCAAGATGCGGGTTTGGATACGCATTAGCTTATACAGAGTGTAAAATTAAAATAGAAATTTGAAACAGCTGATTTTTTCGCGATTACAAAGTTGGTCCCATAGTAAAAGTGGTTCAGTTCTATAGTCTGAAGCACCACATAATAGTACGTTATGGTACAAGTGTGTAATGTTGGCGATTACCGCTGAGGAGCCATTGAGACCAGAGCCGTCAGGCGAGGGTCTTAAGAGAGCTGAGAATGGTAATCATCAATACACACGTGTATCATACGACGTTTTTCAACAAACTTGTGAAGAAAATAATACAAAAAAAATTTTTTGTATTGAGGTTAGTATACAATTTTTCTCCTCGACCGAGGTGGAAAGCGGCAACTTCGTTTAGTGCAGCGGGACGACAATTGACGCTTTCCGTCCGGAGGGGAGAAAAGTATGTAACTCATTAAAGTTTACACCCTGAGTACAAGGTAACATTCTTTTTGCACTTTTCCGTTTGTTCCTTTAGGAAAGTTTTATGTTATAAATACTTTTCTTCCCTCCGGACGGAAAGCGTCAATTCTTGTCCCGCTGCGCTGCGCTAAACGAAGTTATCGCCTCAGACGAGAAGAAAAATAGTATATTAACCTCGGACAGTAAATAAGAAAGCCGCAGATCACATGTTTGTTGATGAAAAACGGATGTACCATCAGCTCGAAACAATCATTACTCATAGGTTTGATTAAATATCGTTAAATAATTTGGAGTAGCACGCGATTTTGTGAATAATCGGGATCTACGCACACAAATCTATCGAGAAAATTTAACGGAATCATGTTTTCTGCCTACTCAGCGGTAGGTTATATAGTCTTTAAACATATATCTGAAAATGAAATACGTCACTCTGGTATTTCACGATCTTTGAGATTCAGAAAGTGTCCGAAATACCCTAGGTAGCCAGCCCCTTAATAACCTGCCAATTTATGTCTAATGTACTTGGCACAAACTCACCATAACTCATGCATAAGATAATCATTAGAATCGTATGAGTTACGACATTATTTCTGTCTATTCTCGCATTTTATTGGCACTTCGGTTTTTTTCAGTTTGGCACTAAATTTTGCGCTGTGCGGTTCTTTTTAGAAAAGTTTCAACTGAAACAATATTTAAAGGCTTATAACACCTTCCTCAATTCAGATTCTAATAAGAGGGACAGAGCTATAGGTTAGAACGGCACGTTGTAAGTACGTCCTTTTTTAACCTATAGCTCTGTCCCTCTTATTAGAATGTTCATTTAGGAAGGTGTAATAAGCCTTTAAAGCCTTTTTAACACAACTAAACAGCTTCTTCTACAACTTTACAAAATAAACATTTCAATCTGAATAAATTTATGTTTTGCTCTTTGTATTAGAAATATTAATAAGATAAAAACACCAATATCTAAACAAAAAACTGGACTTGATCTACGAATCGAACATAAATTGTTGTGTTATGAATTGATGTGATCGAGACAATAATATTATGGATACAATAAAAGTGGTCGGTGAATTTGTTAAAGAGAGATCACCGTTTTCTGTGAGTATTTTGTAAAGAAATGATTATTTTTATTCTCAAACAGTGAAAGAAGATAAGAGATGATAAAAGAGCGTCGATGGCGCATCGCGGTGTGGTATGGAAACTCAATCTTGAGGTCCGGGTTCGAATCCGCATCGACGACATGCCATGTACAGTCACCATCAGAGAAACCTGACCCCTCTATCTTAATCTGTATAAGCGCAGGGAGGTCAGATTTCTCTGATGCTGTCCGTAACAATGAGTTTTTACTACCGACTGCTCTTAAGCGGTGAAGGAAAACATCGTAAGGAAACCTGCGAACGCTGGTGAAGAATTCTGATGCGTATGTGAAGTCTACCAGTCCGCATTGGGCACGCGTGGTGGACTAAAGCACATAAACTCTACCTGAGGGTAAGCCTGTGCCCTGCAGTGGGACGCGGCTGATGATGATGATAAGTGGTTGTCATGTGATATAACTCATACTGACATCATCATCATCATCAGCCTATCATCGTCCACTGCTGAACATAGGCCTCTCCCAAGGCCTGCTACAAAACTCTGTCCTCGGCCTTCCTCATCCAGTCGCTTCCCGCAACTTTTTTTTAGGTCGTCTGTCCATTGGGCAGCAGGGCGTCCCCTACTATGCCTACCAGTTCGCGGTCTCAACTCTAGAACACCCCATCGGTTGTCAGTTCTTCGGCAGATATGACCAGCCCATTGCCATTTCAGCTTGCTAATTTTCTGAGTTATGTCAGCCACTTTAGTTCTGTGTCGTATCACTTCATTTCTGATGTGATCCCTCAGAAGAACCGAGCATAGCTCTCTCCATAGCTCGCTGAGCGACCTTGAATTGATGAACTAGTCCTATCGTCAGGCTCCACGTTTCCGTACCATAGGCCATCACTGGCAGAAAGCACTGATTGAACACCTTCGTTTTGAGGCATTGTGGTAGGGCCGAAGATAACATATGACGTAGTTTCCCGAAAGCAGCCCATCCTAGTTGGATGCGCCTAGCGGCCTCCTTGTCGAAATTGTTTCTACCAAGTCTTATAGTCTGTCCAAGGTAGACATAGTCTTCCACAATTTCTTTTTTCAATTTCAATTTCTTTGCATATACTGACATGAAAGATTTCAATTGAATTTCTTTACGAAAATAAATGAAAAATTAATTTGCAATAACCATTCAGTAGCCGCCTAATCGATTACGGAGTCATCGATTCGGCGCATTGACCAGAATCGATTACTAAATCGATCCTTAAACGAGACAATGGTACAATGGTGACCTGGTTTTACTTTATTTGTCAGCAAACTATTATTTAGGTACATACAATTGTATTTCATGGTTGATAGGATAGAGTTATAGTTCTAAACTTCTAATGGAGTATGAAGACTTACACATTAATTTTTTTGGGGGCTAACTCCTGGTTTTACCACGAAATCGCGAAACATTGTAACTACTATGGCACTTTTTGAACTGACAAATAAACTGGACCATCTACACGATTTGAGAAGTGATGTGTTTTTTCTAGATATCGATTTTTTACGAATAAAACCGAAAAAAAGGGAATCTAAAGTCACCCCTTTTTTTTCAGTTGTAACCATTTTACTCTTAAATTTTTAATCAGAAGAAAATGATAATTTATAATATTGTTCACAACAACACAATTTAGAATGAACAATTTAGGTTTTCTTACTTTTTCGAAATTATTAAAAAATCATCTAATTTTTTAAATAAAACGTCTAAATTCTGACCGGAGCCACGCGCTCGTTCGCATTGATTAGTATGGAGAGTCGTGTTCCCGGGATGATACGCCTTAAGGCTCTCGGCGCAAACCAGTTTGAACGCTTTTGCATAGATTTTGTAGGGACTCGCTGCACACACGTGTGGCCGGTGGCAGCCATTCGCTACAGCAACAACATGATTACATTTTAATTGTGGCGGCAATGATTTTGTCAATATCTAGTTAATTTAGCACTACATTCTTAAACAAAACATCGTAAAACATTGTGAGGAAACCTGCTTCAATTTCGAGGCATGTATTGTGTACCCACTGTCCATTATAAGTGGCGACGGGCTCACCCCCCGTCACACTAGTCGAGTTTCGGTACAACTGGTGAAACGTGGATGTTCTGAGGTTTTAGAATAACTCTGACTACCCCCTCGGGAAATATAGTCGTGAGCATATGCTATGCTATGCTATTCTTAAAGAGAAAGTTGGTAGTTTTAGCAATGTTACTGACAACTCCCGAAGGGAATTGCGGTCGTGACTTTATGTGTGTATGTAGTAAATTTAGTAAAAAGTGCCTGACGTACGGTTATAAGACTTATAAGTATTAGGTGACATAGAAGGTTTTTCGAACACTGTCTTGAGCCACCATACAATTGGAGCTTCGTTGTAGGCCAGGAAGTATGCGTCTGACACACGCGACCACTCAATAACAGACTTACAAAGCGACTTCTAATCTACATGGTTTGTCAATTGTCAAATTCGTAAACCTGATTTGAATGAAGCATAGTGTAACTTAATTTAAATGAACTAGTATCAAATCTATTATGATCAATAACAGTTAATTATAAATTAATGTATTGTCTAATAGCTTTAGGTGTGTTATTGTGTAACAGAGTCATTAAACTCGGGTCGTTGTGACATGTTGGGTGTGTCGTTCTTGCTGCGAATTGTACGTTCTTTTTTAATTTAACTTTTAATCCGAAAGCAACTAGGGTGATTATGATAATTATTTTTTACTATATTGGTGTTCAGTTAAAAATATGTGACATTCTCTGGGATAAGAAACCTTTTTGTCTATTTTAGTTTCCAATATGTATGTCTACATGGTGAAATTGATATCATTAGCATCCCTTTAAAGTCATAAAACCCATCAAACTGAACAACTTTAACTATGGGAGCAAACCAATCGGAACAAAAAAATTTCAGATGTTGCATACATGTGAGTAGGCGTTGCAGTTTAGTACGGAACCGCCGATTTTTTTGCTCCTGTCTGTTTGCTCCCATAATAAAAGTTGTTCAGTTTGATGGGTAAACTCTAAGATTAAAAGGATGCTAATGATATAAATTTTACCCTGTGTAAGTATACATTTATTTAGAGAAAAGACATCACCCATTTTGGTCTATAACAGTGCGATATGCTATTAGAACTTATCCGTCTAAGCATTTATGTAATTTGGGGGCGTTTGTGCACGCATCACCTTAAAACTACTGGACCGATTTGGATGGGGTTTTATCGCAATCTGTTCATTGGATCCAAGGTTATAAGTATTTAAAGTCAGTCGTCTGCGTGTATGATGTCCGCTAGCATCGAATAAACAATACCTAAACGTTCCCCCATCTTGTTCACAGCTGGACACATGGTTCGGGAGGCCGAAGAAGGCCGGCGGCGGGCCGGAGCGAGGCTACGACACGATGCCGCGCGCCGAGCCGAAGGCCGAGGACGACGAACCGTCCGCCGCCGCCGAATATACCAGCAAGATAGACGCCCTCGATGATAACCAACTACAGAGAAGATTTGAGGAGATGCTTGTAAGTATTCGATGGTGTTTTGTAAGGTGAAGCCCTACGAATTCTGGGAGGCCGAGGGTAAATTAGACGTCCCGAATATACCAGCAAGATAGACATCCTCGATGATAACCAACTACAGAGAAGATTTGAGGAGATGCTTGTGAGTATTTGATTGTGTTTTGTAAAGTGAAGCCCTAGGAATGCTGGGAGGCCGAGGGTAAATTAGACGTCCCGAATATACCAGCAAGATAGACATCCTCGATGATAAGTTGATAACCAACTACAGAGAAGATTTGAGGAGATAAAATAAAATAAAAATAAAATAACGCTCACAGGCACATACATTGTAATGATCCCAAACTAGCACTAAAGGCTTTTATTATGGAAACCATACAACAACGGCACGAACATATAACATCCATGACCGAACCGGGATTCGAACCCAGGACCCTGGTTTGGCATTCCGGCGTGGTAACTATTACACCAACCGGGTCGTCAAGATGCTTGTAAGTATTCGTTGGTGATTTGTAAGGTGAAGGCCTACGAATTCTGGGAGGCCGAGGGTAAATTAGACGTCCCGAATATACCAGCAAGATAGACATCCTCGATGATAACCAACTACAGAGAAGACTTGAGGAGATGCTTGTAAGTATTCGTTGGTGATTTGTTAGGTGAAGCCCTAGGAATTCTGGGAGGCCGAGGGTAAATTAGACGTCCCGAATATACCAGCAAGATAGACGCCCTCGATGATAACCAACTACAGAGAAGATTTGAGGAGATGCTTGTAAGTATTCGTTGGTGATTTGTAAGGTGAAGCCCTAGGAATTCTGGGAGGCCGTGGGTAAATTAGACGTCCCGAATATACCAGCAAGATAGACGTACTCGATGATAACCAACTACAGAGAAGATTTGAGGAGATGCTTGTAAGTATTCGTTGGTGATTTGTAAGGTGAAGGCCGAAAATAAATTAAGCCGGGCTTAACACCGAGGCTGACATCCCGAATATACCAGCAAGATGAGTATTCGATGGTGTTTTGGAAGCTGAAGGCCGAATACCTCTGTGATAGGCCGAGAATAAATTAGAACACCTTACACCAACGACGAATAAAGACAGTTACAGAGGCAGTTTCAAGGAGATACTTTTATTTGACATTTTGAGGCGAGACCGAATACAGAATTCAATGGGAGATCAAAGTCCACAAGCTTGGTCCAGTACACGTAAACATCCAAGTTTTAGTTTTATAATCCTTTATATTATTTTATTGTAATTGCAGAGTGATATGAACCTCAGCGAGGAGAAGAAAGCACCTCTCAGAAAATACTCCAGGGATCAGAAGAAAAAGATGCTCGTCGCTTACAAATTCGTCAATACACAGGTTGGTGTCATATTACGTAGTACAGGGTGTAACAACCCCCTAGTAATACTTAAGAGGGTGCGTTGAGGAGCCAACTTCGAAAACGCGAAAAAAAAAACCAGCTGTCCCATACATTTTAGTCGAGACGGCACAGCAGTTTTGTATGGGACAGCAGATTTTTTTTTCGCCTTTTCGAAGTTGGCTCCTTAGTGAAAGTTGTTCAGTTTGATGAGTAGAAGACATGCTGAAGTTATCCGCAGTGATATAAAATTTACCCTGTGGGTCGTCCTTTTTTAGAGCTACGAACTGGGCCGTATTCATAAGCCTGCGCCGTCCGTCCGTCCGTCCGTCCTGGCTTTGAAGGGCTGTATCTATTGATCCGTAATAGGTAGCGAGTTGATTTCACAGAATATGTCGTTTTATTTTTGATTGGGAACAAATAATGAAAAATTCAAAAAGTAAAAATGTTACCATACTAGAATCATGTATTTCCAAGATTTTTTTGCTAAATCGTAAGAACTGCAATACAAGCGTGAAACTTGGTCTAACAAAATTAGCTGAAACTATTTTAAGGGGATGATCAGACCATCTCTATGGGACCAATATCGAAATCGAGAAAAAAAATCTGCGGTCCCATACATTTAGGTCGAGTAGGTTTGTATGGAACAGCAGATTTTTTTCTCGATTACGATATTGGTCCCATAGAGAAAGTGGTTCAGCTCTGTTGGAAAGCCAGCCTAAGATTCGTATCAGTAACTTTTTAGTATGGAAATTTTCACATGAGTTCTTGCATAGTTCTTGTAATAAATTTCCAGGAAGGCCGTTCAAAATTCGAGAAGCCGTCAGACTACGTATCATACTTAAACCAGCCCGAACTATCAGTCGGCAAACTGCACGGCTGCCTGGAGAACCTCCGCATAGCTCTGACCAACAACCCTCTGTCGTGGATCGAGGAGTTCGGCACCAAGGGCATCGAGAGCCTGCTGGCTACGCTCAACGTCTGCTATACCAAGTGAGTAGTGCTGTGTGCGAGCGAGAGGTCAAATAGTGTATCTCACTCGCACCTGACCTAGACGAAGCTGTAGATGAGAGTCTTCTGAAAGAGACCCAGATTACGATAAATCCGCAAAAATGTACCTAGTGAAGCTTGCCACAGCGTTGTTTACTTCGTACAGCGCGCGACGTATGCAGTGGCGGATACAGATGGAGGGCGCCCCCCCCCCCCCCCCCCCATGCGGGGCCACCCTATAGCCGCCCGCGCCGCCCCTGACCATGTATGCGCACGGGATAGAACAACGGCTGCCATATTATCACGCTATCTAATAATCGCTTATAAAACTGTAACTGAAGTGTGTCTGTACATTGAAGATATTTACAAAAAAAAAATTACGATATGGTTTTTAGGTATCCCTGACTCGGAATCAATCTTTTTTAGAAATTTTGTCTGTCTGTTTGTTTGTTTGTTTGTTCGCTCGCACATCACGCAAAAACTACTGAACCGATTTTGATGAAACTTTTTTTGTTTGATAGCTTATGATCTGACTTAAAATCTGGTATATAATTTGTGCGGACGAAGTCGCGGGAAAACACTAGTTTCTTATATTCTTTAACTTTGCATGTGACTTAGATTCTTAGATTCTTTATTGTACACAAAACAACATAATTATGAAAAAATTACAATAAATCATGATGTACAAAGGCGAGCTGACTTGTGTTTTTATTACGATAAAATCAAGCTCTAGATATCTTTAGCGCCCACCACTTGAGTTTTTTCTGATTCCGCCACTGGACGTTATAATCTTGCATATTGAAGATAGCTCTCTTTCTCTCTCTCTCTCTCTCTTTATCTTTATCTCTGTCTTCAACGGCATTATGATATCATGTTAATAAAATGATGTCTGTTTTATTGCACGCTTACGTTATGTTTAGTGGATATGGATTTTATCGGTAAGTAGCATGAAATAGTACATTATGATGCAAATACGCTAATTTGGTCATTCCAGACTGTATTTTACAGTCGAGGCTGAATTGGAGCCCGAGCAGCAGGGGAGGGCTGTAAAGGAGCGAGACTGTAATGACGACGCTCACGCGTTTCATGCGAAGTTTTTCATCACACTTCCGAGGCAAAAATAAATCAAATTTCACAAATATTTGTGGGAAATGGCGCCAAGATTTCTTTCTTACTGCCGTCCGCCTATGTTCCAAAAATCCAAAAATGTATCCAAAAAGAATCGTTTGCGTTGAAAAAAAAATTGTGAAAGAAGAACCAAAACTCTGTCAAGTTCTGTCCAGTAAACCGACATCCGTATAACCTGCATGCATACGCTGAATAAGAAATTCTGATGCGTATGTGAAATCTACCAATCCCCATTGTGCACCCGTGGTGGTCTGACGTACATACACCATCCTTGAGTATAGACCAGTGTCCTGCAGTGGTACATGTAGGCTGATGCTGATGGAGACACCTAGAACTAAACCTTAAAACTAAAATGTATTTTCTCATCTTCCAGCGACAGCCGCTACGACAGAGTGCAGTACGAGTGCATACGATGCCTGTCCGCCATACTGAACAACACAGTCGGCATCCGGAGCATGTTCGACTGCAGGGAAGCCTTGCCCGTGCTCGCGAGGAGCTTGGACGCGAGGAAACCTCACATAGCTCTCGAAGCCGCTAAGGTTTGTTCTGAATCGCGCTGTTAAGATTCGCCCGCGATTGTATATAAAGAAGTGGGCTTTACATCGAGGTCAGCAACGACCATTGCCGAGGTCCGGGTACCCGTAGGGGCACCCCCTTGGGCAGGTTGTTTAAGTGCATTCACTGGTTCCGTAGACCTACCAGGGCGCTTCGACGTCACTGGTGTGGTCCCCCCGTAGTCAGCAGTAACTGCTCCCTGAGCAATGCTGTACTTGTCCGACGTCAGCCAGGGAATTCTTTGGAAGTTGCATAGCTTTCTCCTGAGAACCTAGTATATTGAGCTCCACACTTTTTCGCGCCTTTTCTCCCCCTCTATTACGAGCTAAGTGAAATAGAGTTGAGGCGCGACTTCACTTTCGCGCTGCCAGCCACAGCCGAAGCTCTCGAAGCCGCTAAGGTTTGTTCTGTTTACGAAGCCATAGCCCGCTTCGCTCGTTTTGATTTCTATTTTTATTATTTCATAGATAAACTGCACAAGTCGTATTGCCGGAAAAATTTCGAGCTCGCCTCGTTCGCTCCGTATTTTTATTTTGCTAATGCTTACAGGGGAAGGAAGTTTATTAACAACAATACCCATGCCGTCGCAATGCTTACATAGTTCTATCAAATTTCGAGATCGCTTCGGTCGCTCCGGATTTCAATAGAACCACACCGGCTTCTATTTCTATGAGTGGAACTCGTGGTAATACATCCTTTGCTGGCTCAAATCCTCCTCCAGGCTTTCCCGCAAGCTGAATTTATGGGAGGTGGCTAATTATATTTACCCAAGAGTCCAATATAGGAGCCATATCGTATGACATTTACTCATGGTGTAGTGTAAAGATTAGCCAGTCAGCAATGGTAGTATCGTGGCTGACTACCCCTATAGGGTGCACCGGACGAACTCTGTTTTCGTCACTCTGGAAGGCTCTTTCCTTGCTCTTAAATAATATCTGGCCTTACCCACGGATAAAATAGACTATAAATTCCCACGTTTTGATTGCCTACTGCCACGTATACGCCCAAAAATATATCTAATGAAGCTTGACTCAGCGTTGTTATTTCTTCGTACAGCACGCGACTCTCAGTGCGATTTTTGAAAATCATACGAGCGGTTCGGCAGTAGAAAATGTCAGAATTACTATGGAGATTATGCATCTTTCTACTGCCGAACCGCTCGTATGATTTTCAAAAATCGCACTGTCTGTCGTGAGTGGTAGAAATCCAGCAAGCGCATCGACGATGCGCCAAAGGCATTAATCTCTGTATCTACGGTCGAGTGACGGAGGCCTGTCTTAACCCCTAAATATACAACCGAGTCGTAACATGATGTTTTAAGAGGTATTTTTATGTTTGCAGGTGTTAGCAGCGATATGTCTAATACCGAACGGCCACGAGAAGGTCCTGGAAGCGATCACGATGGCGGGGGAGTCCCATCGGAAGCCTCGGCTACTGCCCATCGTTGAGGGCCTGGAGGGCAAGACGCCGGAGAGCTTGAAGGTATGTGATCTTAAATATAATTATAGGTTTAAAAATTCAGTATCGGGATCAAGTCACGCAACCTGCCAATCTGAGGCTTCAACATCTCAGCCGATGGACGTCCACTGCTGGACATAGGCCGCCAAATATCGCCACAATGACCGGTCTTGCGCTGCAGAACGGGTTCCCGCCGGCCGCCTGGCTTTGGCCCCGGTTCTTAAGGGGCTACCTGCCGGTTTTGGGTAATTTTGTAACCATTTTATTCATTAACTATGGCACTTTTTGAGCTGAAATTTAAACTGAACCATCTACAGGATATGAGAAGTGATGTGGTTTTTCTAGAAATCGATTTTAATGAATAAAACCGAAGAAAAGGGACTCTAAAGTCACCCCTTTTTTTCCAGTTGTAACCATTTTACTCTTACATTTTTAATCGGAACAAAATGAAAATTTACTATATTGTTCACAATACAATTTAGAATGATGTGGTTTTTTTACTTTTTCGAAATTAATAAAAAATCATCGAATTTTTCAAAGAAAACAGCAAAATTCTGACCGGAGCCACGCGCTCTTTCTCATCGATTAGTATGGAGTGTGAGTGAGAGGAGAGTGGTCCAAGGCTGATACGCCTTAATCTTTCACTCCTTGCCGAATATCAATCGACATTGTTTTTGACGTCTTTTCGTCTAGTGTGTTTTATACATAGAGGTATTATACCAGGAATAGAGGAACATACAGCTGAGAGAGCGAGATGTACCTAGCGGCACCACTGTACAATAGAAAGCGATACGTGACGCGAGGCAATAGAACCGTTTTCTAGTCACTAATAAATGTTTCCGTGAATAATTGGGAATCTAAAGTGAAATCGTAAATAATTTTGTGAAATATACTGACACTACTTAATTAATTTATCCACGATTTCACGTTAGACTCAGAATTAGAGACAGAATTATAATTTTTGCCTGCGAATAGTCTCCTGAAAACATCCAAAAACGGTTTCATTTGACAACTCATGTCACTGCCTCTATTCCTGTAAGGTATAATAAGTTTATGGTTTTATATTACACCTTATTTGTTGTTGTTTTAAATTTACTAATATAATTACCTGTAATATTTCCAGACCGGCTGCATGCAACTGATGAATGCGATTATAACTGAACCCGAAGAGTTAGAGTTCAGGATGCATTTGCGAAGCGAGTTTATGAGAACTGGACTTTACGATTTAATAGGTAAGATTCATTTTTATTAATCCCTGGGGTCGCGAAGCGCTCGTTGGCGTAGTGGAGCTTCGGTATTGGAAACGATCACCGAAGTTAAGCAACGTCAGGTCCGGTCAGTCTTTGGATGGGTGACCGTTTAGTGGTATTTCATCTCGAGCGTTTCCGTGCTTCAGAAGGCACGTTAAGCAGTTGGTCTCGTATAGTTTCGTCAGATGGCGTTGTAACTATTCGTTAAGCCAGGTCAGAGGCCTATTGAGGCGGCTTGAAAATTCTTTGACAGCAAGTTGACCACTACCTTGCCTCCACCAACACGCACTGGGCCCGCGTGGTGGAGTATGGCCCACTCCCTCTCACCCTTATTCGTGAGCGGAGGCCTTTGCCCTGCAGTGGGATTCTATATAGTGGGAGGCTATAACTTACTTACTGGGGTCGCGTGGCTAGAACTGCTGGGAGATGGCCTAGCGAAGCCTTGACCGAGTGGTAGCCGAGATCAGGCGAGATAGGAGTGGGCTGATGATATTGCTTCATTCTTTTTTTATTTTGTGGATGGTTTGAAGTAATCAGCAAGGTTGAAACTATTTGTAATGTAACTTTTGATCTCTTTTGTTAATTCTAAATTTGTAATTTTACATTAGTACAGCTTGGCCATAAAGTCATGAACGTGGTGACAGGTGGAACTAAAATTTGAGTATGGTGGTGTTGCCAGGTTATGCGTGATTTTGACGTTCTTGCGTGGAGGCAGCGTCTTCATTTAATTTCTACTCTTTTTGGCTGTTGTATGTATTTATGCTTTTTATCTGTGGAATTTAGTTGGCAATGATGTTTTAAAAAATTGGGATAATGTATCCTGTAATTATCCTAAAAATGAATAAAATATAATAAATATAAAATAGAGGAGGCTGGCAAGACTGTAATGTGACTGAAATAGGATAGGAAAGAGTATCATAATAGAAAGGAGGTTTATAGCCTGTAGTGGATAGACAAAAGGTGATGATGATGAGCCCCGTTACATCCAAAATAGTAAATGTATATATCGTAACATGCTAACACTTTTTTAAGGGGATGATCAGACCGTAAAACTGAACAACTTTCTCTAAGGCACCAACATCGAAATCACGAAAAAGAAATCAGCTGTTCCATAAAAAACTGCAAACCTACTGAAGCCAAATGTATGGGACGGCTGATTTTTTTTTTCGCGATTTCGATTTTGGTCCCGTAGAGAAAGTTGTTCAGTTTGATGGTCAGATCATCCCCTTAAAAAATTTCAGCGTATTAAGAAGGACCCTGTATCAACACAAATGATCCAATTGGGTCGTAGTGTTGCTGGCTTGCCAACTCCCATAGTGAGATAAGATAAGATCAATGTATATTTGTATGTGTTGAACAGACGAGCTGCGGGCGGGCGCGGAGGGCTCCCGACAGATACAGATGCACGTTTTCGACACGCACGCCGCCGCAGACCAGGAGGAGTTCCTCGCCAAGTTCGACGACGTCAGGTCATTATAATACTCATCATTATTTTATTATTAACTAGTGTTTACCCGCGACTTCGTCCGCACAAATTATATACCAGATTTTAAGTCAGATCTAAAGCTATCAAACAAAAAAAGTTTCATCAAAATCGGTTCAGTAGTTTTTGCGTGATGCGCGAACAAACATACAAACACACAATTTTGTCAATAGATGGCGCTGCACGTCATTTACATCGCGCTATCGAGTGTTATTTGAGTTTATATGAAGTGAACCGCAACTTTTTTATTCCTCACGATTTTTACGGTTTTATAATATTGCTTAATTTTATAATATTTGTAAAACGTGTTATCATGTAATTGGCGTTGTAAAATTTAAATGTTGTTGTATTCGAAATTAAGTATTTTGCTGTTTGATAACCAATAAAGATAAATTAAATTAAATAATAGTTAAGATAAGATAGAATAGGATCTTCATCTCACATACATAGACATAGGCAAAATATACCGCAAAGAAATGCAGAATGTACAAAACAAGGCGGTCTTAGAGCTAAAAAGTTATTTCTTCCTACACTGATCGGGGGCTGTGTTGAATGCACTTCCATAGTGTATACTTGGATAGTTGCTGATTGTTGTTACATCATCATTTAGATTAAATTGTCTGACGGGCCTCTACTTGTTGGCTTCGGCCCCCCCACGCACGCCTCCCAAAGGTTCGGGACACTTAAGTCCCGAGATAAGGAAAAGATACATAATATTTAAGAAGTAAAGGCCTCCGCACATTGCAGCGATATTATCGAGCGATTTTATCGAGCGATATTATCCAGCGATATTTTTTTTATCGAGCGATAGTTCCATACGTCATCACAGGCAACACACACTCGTCAAAGACTTTCGTCTTGAGACGCTGCGGTATTTGGGGTGTGAAGATACTACGTAGTTCTTCCTCGTTCGTTTACCCTTAGGACCTCGGGGGAAGGATCTCCATAGAGACCGCATCAATTTACGATTGTAGTTAGTCTTTTTTGTCTTGTGACGTACCTTTAGTAGTAGAAGGCTGTAGAATGAGATGGAACTATAGATATTTGTTTATGCGGCTGTCCACTTTTGACAGTTTTTGACGTGCTAGTGTGTGTAAAGTTGTGTAAAGGTAACACCCATAGGTGAAGTATTTTTCGCTTACGCTGATTGACGGAACATCAATGTAACCGCTTATGAGACAGCGATAGTCATAAAATCCTATACAATTTGTATGATGACTCCGGAGTCAGACAGCCGTCTTAGAACAAAAAAGTGGCTACGTCGATAAGGACAGCAATAAGTAGCGATCTCCTTTTTTAACTAGAGCGAATTTGCTATGTGCATCTCTTACTGAGTGATATTACAAGACACGTGCTTCATTCTAGTTCCTTCTCTTTCTACTGTAACACCACACATAGAAACATAAATTTCAAACAAAGTGGGCACTTTGCAATAGGTATGGCTCGCTCTATGCCTTTAGGTATAATCTCTTTGATTAGAACCTTGAGGTATAGAAAATCTTTGATTGTTTATGTGAATGTTTCAGAGTGGACTTCAACGACGCGAACGAATGCTTCGAACTGGTGAAGAACCTCGTGATGGACACGCCTGCGGAACCCTACCTCCTGTCCATACTACAACACATACTGTTCATTAGAGATGACGAGCTAATCAGGTAATCATGATTTGTCTATAGTATTTATGTCAATGCGCTTGAAATGTTTACCTCACCCCCTCAAAGAAGATGACAGAAGACAATTTTGTAGTCCTCTCTCATTTGCATCTACTACCGCACGTGCTTCCTCTTGTCAGTGCCTTTTGTATACAGCGAGTGAAGTGTCCAAGGTGTGGTTAAGTCATATCTTTTTCCTGTTAATGTTTCAGGCCGGCCTACTACAAACTCATAGAGGAGTGTGTAACTCAGATAGTTCTACACAAGAATGGATACGATCCGGACTTCAGAGCAACGCAGCGGTTCAACATAGACGTCCAACCCCTCATAGATGGCCTTATAGGTACGTTATTATTAACTTTAAGCTCTTTTTGCTGGACGCAACCGATTTGAACAGAATACTTCCTACGACGCCCTCTGCCGACACTTCCACTCACTTTAGCTCCATATATCTCTTTCGTACATCTGCTGTCACTCATCCTCTTCACATGACCAAACCAACGAAGCATACCTTTCTCTATTCTTGTCACAACATCTTGACATTTCTTTGTAAACAATTTTTTTTAAATCTTTTAATGAAATCATTTTAACTAGCTGTACATAATATTAACATAGGTAAAGAAAACAACGAATAAAGTAAATAAAAACCCTATAAACAAAACACCTCAATTAAGGTCCGCCTTGGGACGTGGTACCCAGGAGGCTGGCAGCATTCCCCCTCTGGATTGCTAGGCTTATCCGCTGCCGGAGAAAGCTGCCATCTCTCCTGTCGCCTGTAATCTCGACCAGGCGTGCGAACAGCTTTTTAATGAACAGTTTTTCTTAGGGTCCCCACCTAGGGTTTCTACCCCACAAGGCATAATTCTTCTTAAAAAATTGCAGAAAAATCGCGAGCGGAAGAGGAGCGTAAAGTGGAAGAGCTAAAGACAAAGTTAGAGGCGGCCATAGCGGCGCGGCAGGAGGCCGAGGCGCGGGCGGCCCACCTCGAGGACCGCCTCAAGCTGGCCTCCGCACCCACCGGGCCCGGCGGCGTCACGCACGGCAACATCGCCGCTATCGCCAAGGTGAGAGGGTTTATAGTCGTGAGCACTGTTGAGGCTCTACTGATCCTGGTCCCGGCGTCACGCACGGCAACATCGCCGCTATCGCCAAGGTGAGAGGGTCTATAGTCGTGTGCACTGTTGAGGTTCTACTGATCCTGGTCCCGGCGTCACGTACGGCAACATCGCCGCTATAGCCAAGGTGAGAGGGTCTATAGTTGTGTTTATTATTGAAGTTATATGACGGTTCCAGGTAGATTTGACTGCGAAGAAGGCGTGAATGCTAATGTCGCCGCTATCGCCAAGGTGAAAGGGTCTATAGTTGTTTGTATTCTAAGTTTTCATAATATCTCTGACTACCCCCTCGGGGAATATAGTCGTGAGCATATGCTTATGCTTATGTATGTTTTCAGGCAATCGGCAGTCCCGGAGGTCCCGCCCCTCCCCCTCCACCGCCTATGCCTGGGGGTGAGTTATACAACTTATTTCATTACAAAAGTACTCGGACAAGCCTCTTTTATGATATCTTTTACTTTTTAACATAATATGTTATATAACATGTAGGGTGATAGGGTATACAATACAGAGTGATATATAAACCACAGAACATTATAAAGGGGTTAAAAATGCAAAGTAGCGCATTTGCTTCGGAGACGGCATCGCCACTTGTCTTCCCGCTCACGCTGCTACAATTACTCATGCGCTCTCGCTCGCACCACGCCGCGCGCCAACAAACTGGGGAAAACCCGCACAAAGTGACATTTCACTAGGTGCCCCCCGTGGGAATCGAACCCACGACCTCCGTGTCAAGAGCCCAATGCTCTTAACAATAAAGTTTTGTATGTAATTGACAACTCTGCAACCACCTTGAGAAGCTTGAGTTCTAGTCGTATCTATCCATATGATATGGGTGCTATATTTATGTTCACTATATTAAATATTCACTTAACAATGCATGACAGCACTATAATTTGGTTTCCTTGGGTGTATGTTTGTAGGAGGTCCGGCACCGCTTCCGCCGCCCCCAATGGCTTCAGGTATTGTTTTGTTTTCAATTATTATTGAATATACAGGGTGTCCCGTAAACCGACGTCAACCCGTTGGATGCTGATAGGTTAGTTTATGCCTAACCAGAAAAAAATATACAGTTCAGTCAACATTTTACTATAGGAAAAGGTTCTTAGTTTTCGAGATAAGGACAGTTTTATGAAATTCGTGAAACTCTTTACCTTAGTCAATATTTTGAGTGCCACGGCTACAAATGTTCTATGCAGTATCTGTGTTAAACTGTTAATATCTCGAAAACTAAGACACTTTTACTAAAGTAAATTTTTTATTTTCTGCTTAGTCATGACCTTAACCTACCAGCATCCGACGGGTTGACGTCGGTTTACGGGACACCCTGTATGTCAATGTTGTATAGCCTTGAATTCGGTTTGTCAAGTTTATTTGGAGGACTAACTCTCAGTTGCAGAAACGCTCATTAAAGTTATGGAAAAAAAAACTACTTTGTCACAATTTGACATTCGCCGGTTCCATTTGAAGTGTAGAGTTAGAAAGAGAAGATCTATCCAAAGGTTTTCTCAATTAAGTTTGAAATATGTTCTCGCGATAATTTGCTTTTAGAGATCACATATCAAATTGTTTTCGAAATTAAAATATTGATAAACTCGATAAATCGCAAAAACAAATGAAATTTCCTAAAAAGATGTCTGCTATCTTAGATCAAAATAAAATTAATGGATAGGCCTAAAGCGCGGTAAGTTGAAGCAAACTACTGGTGCACTTGGTCCATACAAACTAGCGCCATTATCTGTCAAATCTAGGGCACTTGCATACTTTGAAGTAAACCTTTCATTTGTTTTGCCTCATTTTTCTGGTTTGAAATGTTCCCGTATTATTATTATTTGAGGGGTGTTGGGCCTTGACAGGCTAGCCTGTGCCACGTAGACCATCGCTGGTCCTTTGTGAACGCCCTTTTTCAAAGTTCCTTTACAATACCCACTGCGGCCAGAAATCGCAGTAGATTCTTGATCGGGACGGTTTGTATCTCATCTGGTGTCAGTACCTGCCTACCTAGATGAGTACTGCGTTTGTACATCAGTGGGCCACAGTCACACAGCAGGTGCAGAGGAGTCTCCATCTCCTCCTTGCAGAATCTGCAGCCGGTCGTATCACTTAAATTCAGTGTATGCATGTGCTTGTTTAGTTTGCAGTGGCCTGTGAGTGACCTTGTTATTGTACAAATTTGGTCCTTACTTAGGGCAAGGAGACCGTTCGCAAGTTTGCGATTGTAGCCTTTGAAAAGTGCTTTGGAGTGGCACATGCCTGGGGTTCCCGTAAGGCCTATCCATTCATTTTATTTTGATCTAAGTCTGCTATCCGTAAAAAATACAACAAGTACAAGAAATAATCTTGACACACCGAATTTTACAGAATATTCTCTGCAAGCAAGTTTTTGTTGCATGTTTTTTTATTAAACGCACGCACTGCATGTAGCTTACTTAGCTTTATTTGGGTGTTTTTAGGTGGTGGACCGCCGCCGCCTCCGCCTCTGCCGACACCGTCAGGTTGGTTTCTATGCATGTTGGAATAACGTCTAGTTTTTTTAGTAGATTTTTAAAGTCCTCTGTAAAAAGCATATTATAAACTGGATGATTATTTAACACTTTCTCTGCTGACGACCTGCGACAAATGTGCCGCAGTGCTAAAGAACCCAGCTACCGAGTCAGTTATATTTCATTTCGGCTTTGCTTATGACTTATGTATTTCTTCTTCTTTCGTCTCTTACGTATTTATGTATTTTTCTCCCCTCCGGACGGAAAGCGTCAATTTTCGTCCCGCTGCGCTAAACGAAGTTGCCACTTTCCGCCTCCTTCGAGGAGAAAAATTGTATACTAACCTCGGGCAGTAAATAAGAAAGCCTCAGATCACAAGTTTGTTGACCTCGGCTTCGCTTCGTTCAACAATAACATGAGATCTGAGAACTTTTTTACTTTACTGCCCTCGGTGTGTTATCTACAGTGATCGGAGTAGATTGGATTAGGGTAGGTAGAGGCGTATATTTTACGCAACAAACACCCACAAATCGAATACAAATAATAATATTCACTAGTGTTTTCCCGCGACTTCGTCCGCACAAATTATATACCAGATTTTAAGTCGGATCATAAGCTATCAAACAAAAAAAGTTTCATCAAAATCGGTTCAGTATTTTTTGCGTGATGCGCGAACAAACAAACAAACAAACAAACAGACAGACAAACAGACAGACAAAATTTCTAAAAAAGGTTGATTTCGAGTCAGGGATACCTAAAAACCATATCGTAATCTTTTTTTTGTACATATCTTCAATGTACAGACACACTTCAGTTACAGTTTTATAATAGTTTAGATTACACAAATATTGGACAGAGTTTATGTACTACTGGTGAAACGTGGATGTTCTGAGGTTTCAGAATATCTCTGACTACCCCCTCGGGGAATATAGTCGTGAGCATATGCTTATGCTATTACACAAATATTTACTTCTTTACCCTAATCGAATCTACCTACTCCGATATAACCAGTGTATATACTATTACCGACATAAATTAACAATAAACTTGCACATTCCAGCGGGAGGAGGACCGCCGCCACCTCCTCCGCCGCCGATGCCGGGCGGGCCGCGTGGGCCTCCCCCGCCCCCCATGCCGGGTATGGGGGGCCCGCCGCCCCCACCACCGCCCCCCATGATGGGGGGACCGAGGCCCCCGCCGCCACCTGGAGGTCCCATGGCGCCTAGGATGGTAAGTTTTAACTTATTTTCGTGTCAGCTGAGTTTCGCATGACAACCACTCATGCTGTTAGTGAAGTCAAGTAAAGGTTAAAAATGCTATGACCTCGGAACCAAATTACTTTTAGTGAAACCTTCTGAATTATGTTAGTAACATTATGTACGAAAATGTTTATCCATTTTTTTTTGCCGCTCTCCATTATTCCGAGGGTTCCATACCACCAAACATTACATACCAGTGTGTTTTAACAAGGACAGTATCGAAAAATCCTAGACCACAGGAGATACAGGGAAACTGACTTAGGAACCCTTAGGTCTTTTTTTGTGAACACAATGTTGGCATCATCAATTATTGACGACCCGGTTGGTGTAATGGTTACCACGCCGGACTGCCAAACCAGGGTCCTGGGTTCGAATTCCGGTTCGGTCATGGATGTTAATTGTTCGTGCCGTTGTTGTATGGTTTCCATAATAAAAGCCTTCAGTGCTAGTTTGGGATCATTACAATGTATGTGCCTGTGAGCGTTATTTATTTATTTATTTTATTTATTTATTGGTCAAGCGTGAGTTGTCCAAAAACATGAAGAAAAAAATTTTATTTTTATTTTGATCGACTCGGTTTTATGTACGGATCATTTCATTGTATTGGAAGTAAAAAATCTGGACAGCATAAGTTGGTCAAATGTAATACAATTAAGCGCGAGCCCGACACACACTTGGCCGATTTTTATTATTTGGTGTTTTACTTTGAAGTATGCACTATAATCACACCAAGTTTGATGCTTCTATGTATTACCGTTTCACACACTTTTGTCTCACAATCAGACATCATTAGGTACAATTAGTTGAATTTATTATTTCATTTCAGCCCCAGCCTGATATACTTCCATACGGCCTCAAGCCTAAGAAGAAGTATGAAGTAGAAGGACCTCTGAAGAGGGCTAACTGGAAGACTATTGTACCACAGAAGATGTCGGCAAAAGCTTTCTGGGTTAAGGTATTTGCCTTTTTTCTTTTTAGACTTCTTATCGTGTAAATTCTTCGGGAGCTAAACGAGCTAACCCCGAGAGCGAAACTATGGCTTAAAACCATAGACATCGATTTGTATCCTCCGCAGGAATAAAAAGCCATACGAATAATAATAATAACCCTGGGCAGTCAGCAAGCTCCCTGCGCTGACTGGCTAATCCTTTCACCACGACGACAAACCCTGGTCCAACTCTAGCGCCGGCTCTGAGGGTAGTCACTATTAACATCGAGGGTTTCTTTGCAAAACAAGTCAGACATCCTCGCTGACCTACACCGTACAACGCGATCTTCTTCTTATCGTGTGGGCAAGCCCTGGTATCAGAGTTTATTCAAACCGCCTTGCGGCCTCCGACGTGGTTTTTAGGTAACGACTACTACCACCAGAGATAGTAGACGGGACCAACGGCACAGAATAGGTTTGGTATATAGTTCTATATACAGAACGGCCACTCCCCGCCCCCCTCTCACTTCAGATACCTCACCTCCCCTCACACTTGAGGGAAAAGTGAGGGAACTCGAGCAAGCGAATGCAGTAGGCGCGCGCACCCGTTAGATTTGACTACATAAAATTGAGTCTTTTCAGAGCATAAAAACGTTGAAAAATAACGCCAAATTCACATTTTCATTAATGTGCGAACGTCATCATGTCAAATCCAAAATGTTATTAGTAGTGCCGGACCTGTGCCAACGGCTTAACGTTCCATCCGAAGCAAGGAATCATCTTTATTTTTCAGACAATCAGGTGACTCAGCCTGCAATGTCCTAACCAACTGGGGGAAAACGCTCAATGTGACATCACTAGGTGTCCCCCGTGGGAATCGAACCCACAACCTCCGTGTCAAGGGCCCAATGCTCTTAACCATAGAGGCTGACTACAGAGGCAGTTATCACTAGGTGTCCCCCCGTGGGAATCGAACCCACGACCTCTTTCAATTCTCAAGAGTTTTTAGATCAGACTTTGCGGTTGTGTACAGGGTGCTTTCTGGCTTGCCACGGTGCTAAAACATTTGTATTTAGATAACCTCTTAGCTTAGCGCTTAGCAGCCGCTTCTAGCTTCAAGTTGTGATTGTGTCGAGAAGCCCGTGTGCGGACATGCTGAACGTAGTGTTTACACATGAGACTCACCACGTCATACAATAACAGAACAAAAAATGGCGCGTGTCTCTAATGTCACCTTTGTATGCATCAGTTATGCTCGGCTGTCATACACACACAAAACAGTAATGTAAAACAATTAAGCATTACTGAACGGTCTCGTTAATAGCGCACTCATCCTTGTATATAGAATGTAATTGCTTGAGGACTTAAACTATTTATATATGGACAAGTTACGCGTGTAATTCTAACAAACTTTTCTGACACTTTGTGCGGGGGGCGAGGTAGCATGAAATCCGTATCTTTGGACTTTATTCCATTACTATAATGAAATATAATGAAAAAGAGTGTCGTGTGAAGCCCAAATGTGATACGTTCGAAATTATTGTTTCGCAATAAGAGGCGTATAGTGATCTAAACTATTATAAAACTGTAACTGAAGTGTGTCTGTACATTGAAGATATTTACAAAAAAAAGATTACGATATGGTTTATAGGTATCCCTGACTCGAAATCAACCTTTTTTAGAAATTTTGTCTGTCTGTTTGTTTGTGTGTTTGTTTGTTTATTTGTTTGTTTGTTTGTTCGCGCATCACGCAAAAACTACTGAACCGATTTTTATGATTTTTTTTTGTTCGATAGCTTATGATCCGACTTAAAATCTGGTATATAATCTGTGCGGACGAAGTCTCGGGTCAACACTAGTAAGGTATAAAATTGTATGTAAATGCATAAGATTTCTTGATCTTGTACGTTGGCAGAGGGGAAATGCTATCGCGAGGCGAGTCCCTATATAAATCGTCTATGCTTGAGGATGTGATGTAGTTAACTGATTTCTGTAACTTTTAAAACTGTTACTTACAGGTTCAGGAAGACAAGTTGGCTTCGCCGGACATCCTCAGCGGGCTAGCGCAGAAGTTCTCCAGTAAACCTGTCGCTAAGAGAAACGAAGACTCTGTAGATAGGTAAGTGTCAACATGAGTACACACGGCGACAAATTAAGCAATCGAAATAAGTTGGCCGCGCGTAGGTCGAGTAACGTATAAAATCGCGCGGTTTTCATGGGGCACTGTATACGCTATTATAATAAGATACCAGAGAATATTTTAAACTTGCCAGACAACAAGTTTAAATCCCATGTTATATGATAATAAACTCGATGATTATATGAATGACCAAAATGTCTGGTCTTGACAATGTTACACTATATAATTCAATATTGGTATCGATTCGGTATTGCCACGACTTAACTTAACTGAATTTATTCCTGTCATTTTCTAACATTCGACTAAGAAAAGAGACAGAAAACCAACAACTGACTTTAGTGCTGTCAAAGCTAGGAAGAAGTATCAGAACTGGAATACTTTTTTTTAAGACGAAACATTTGCATCGGTTTTCTCTTTTTTACGTTAAAAAAATTCCATATGAATAAAGGGTTGGATAGACTTTTGTCTATGTCACCTTTCGTGCCAATGAGACCGATTATCTATAGAAACTTGATATAATTATGTATATACGAACTAGAGTTGTTCTTGTCACTTCAATTACTCCTATCGATAACATTATCGATAAAAATCTAAATCAAAATTTAAACGTAAAAGTGAAGAAAAGAGAAACTAATACCATAATAAATTATGAAAAATCTAAACTATTACAAACTGTAACTGAAATGTGTCAGTCTGTACATTGAAGATATTTACAAAAAAAAGATTACGATATGGTTTTTAGGTATCCCTGACTCGAAATCAACCTTTTTTAGAAATTGTGTCTGTCTGTTTGTTTGTTTGTTTGTTCGCGCATCACGCAAAAACTACTGAACCAATTTTGATGAAACTTTTTTTGTTTGATAGCTTATGATCGGACTTAAAATCTGGTATATAATTTGTGCGGACTAATTCGCGGGTAAACACTAGTGTTTATATAAAATTTGTTGCCATACTCAAGCAGTTTATGTCAAAAATGTGACAGTTACGAAGAAAATAGCACATAAAGAGTAGAGATTAAACGATAGTTTAATACTCTTTATGGGCTGACTTTATTTATAAATAAAAAAGGCACCATTATTTGTTCCGTCTTCGATATCCGGAATCCATCTTGAGTCAAGCGCATGTCTTTTCGTGTTCTTGCCTAGCGAAACCTCCCTTCCGGCGGCGCACGCCCATCCGGTTCCGGCCGGAGGCGAGTGGTGGGGTGCACACGCGGTTGCCCGTCACACCTCACACATTTTTGCTTCATTATAGCGTCGTTTTTCGTCGTGTTCGCATCGGCTTAGCATAGATGCTGTTAATTTTTTAAAAATTAAAAGTTAACGATAATAATTTAACTTCAGTGTAGTGTTAAAAAGTTAAATTTTTATAACCTCCCTTCAATATGGAAACTAACGGTACGAGTGAAGAACTGACATCGAGGAAACGAGGGGCTAGCCCTAGCCAGCCAGCCCTCAGCCAGGAATCCAGTTCATCTACATCGGATTCCGAAGTTGATGGTCAGGTGGGCTCCCCTGGACATCAGGTGACGGACGAGGGTCCGACTTATATGTTTAAAAAACGCTCTAAACAAGTAAGTGACTTGCAGTTTGAATTTTTGTCTCAACAAGTGGCCTTTTTGACAAAAATTATTACTCAAACCCAAACGCCTCAAGTGCAGGGACAAGGCAACAACATAACGCCCGTAATTGATACTCAAACTCAACCTATTTCGGGTCAGAATAATGACAGTAATTTGGGGGCTTTGATTTTGCAACCACCGTCAAAGACAGATATCGATAAAAATCTAGTAAAATTATCTGATTTGACTACTACTGTAAAAGACCCCCTTTTTCCTAAATCGAACGATTCACATGTGAGTAAATTAACGGAGATACAGAGATTTAAATGCAATGATTGGAACAATATCCGTTTTTCTGAAACACAAAAGAAATATGTAACCACCCCCGGTTTTGTTGAGTTGAGTGTAAATGATGAGCTCAGACGGTTTGAGACTCAATCTAGTGATGATTATCGTAATTATCTTTTGGAACGTTCTTTTGCTGCCATGTCTAACTCCATTCTTACACAAAAGGATGAATTAAGCAACGCCTTGCAAGGCTTGATTGATTGGTCCGTAGATAAGAACACCTCATTGACCCCGAATACTCTGTTCGAAAAAATCGGTCAACTGTTTAATAAGGAGTCTGCATATATCAAGGTAACTGATGATCTTTTGCAAATTACATGCGTAGAAGGGCTGATTGCATCAATTTGCGCCGAGAATCCTTGCTAAAACAAATACCAGATGACTTTCATTGTGGCGCTTTACATAAAATCCCGCCTAATGCTGAATTTCTATTTGACGACAACCTACTTGCTACCTATTTACAAAAAATTGGGGGGGCCGAAAAATTAGCCGTATCCTCGAAACCCTCGCAGCAACCGCAGCCTGGCCCTTCCAGTCATGGGAGAAAGCCCAATGACTTTCACAAGCCTTCCACAAGCAGACAGCCCGCTGAAAAGTTTTTTCGTCAATCTGCAAACAATAAAGGTAAATTCGACAGGTCCAAACCCAGTAACACAAACAAGTTCAACAACTCCAAGAACAAATCTGACCGAAAAGGAGGTAAAAAGTCCCACTCTCCTTCAAAATACAAAAATCGTCGGGCATGACTCGATACACTTTCGGGGTGGCTGTCTAACGCAATTTCAACATGTTTGGGGCAATCTAGGTGCACCGTATCAAATTTGCAAGCTACTAGAGGGAATAAGAATCCCCTTCATGATGAAACCACCCCTCATTTATCCAAGCAGACAGGTACTACAATCCTTCAAGACCAAGGTCAGTCCTCAAATGACACAACAAATCAGCAGCATGCTGGACACTCACGTTCTAGAACCAGCAGATATCTCTCCGAGTTACCTTTCAACCTTTTTCTTAGTACCGAAACCGGACGGGTCACACAGACCAATTTTCAACTTGAAACAGTTGAACAGGTTTGTAAAAACAAAACCATTTCAATTATTCAGCCACTTTCGAGTACCCAGTTTTCTTCAAGACAAGGATTGGATGGTAAAGTTAGACCTAAGCCAAGCATATTTTCATCTCCCGATCGCACGCGAGCATCGTCGGTTCCTGAGAATGAGCTACAAAGGCAGACTATTGCAAATGACGTGCTTGCCGTTCGGTCTATCGTCAGCACCTCGGACCTTCGCATCGCTGACAAATTGGATAGCAGAGTATCTGAGAGCTCGCAACATCAGGTGTGTGGTATATCTGGACGATTTTCTCCTAGCCAACCAGTCTCGCCATCGACTCCTCGACCACGTGGCTTTTTTGGTGACACTGATGCAGCAGCTCGGATGGACAATCAATTTCGACAAATCAGTGCTGGTTCCGACTCAAAACCTGGAATTTCTGGGTATCACCTGGGACACCGAGTGCAACACGCGCTCACTGTCGGAACCGAAGTGCCTAACGCTCCGCAGGGCACTTCAGCACCAGATGTCCAAAGGCGGTTGGTCCCTCAAACAGGCCCAGTCCCTACTGGGGAGACTCAACTTTGCCACGTTCGTGATTCGGAGAGGACGACTGCACTGTCGAACACTGCAATACTACAGTCGACAGCTGTCCAAGCTTCACCCATACCGGCAGGTCAAGTTACCAGACGTTGTTATAGCCGAGATGAGGTGGTGGCTGGGTGCGACGACCGGGTGCCTGCCGATACACACAGCCCCGATAAGTCACCTTCTTACTACGGACGCCTCCGACATCGGCTGGGGCGCGCAGCTGGGAGAATCAAAGATAGCAGGTACGTGGACAGAGCGACAACAGTCTTGGCATGTAAACCTGAAAGAGCTGTATGCAGTGTATGCGTCGGTTTCTCAAGAGCAACATCAACTACACCATGCTCACATATTACTGCAAACGGACAATCGGACAGTGGTTGCCTATATCAACAGGGAAGGTGGGACCAAATCCAAAAAGCTATTGGCCCTAACCAGGGATCTGTTGACCCTATTGGACAAACTGAATGTTCATCTGACAGCACAGTATTTCCCGGGCAGATTCAACACCGAAGTCGACGCTCTGTCTCGGCAGAAAACTTGTCCCGAATGGCACCTCACGAGCTATGCGACAGAAACAATTTTCGAAATGTGGGGAACTCCGGAAGTGGATCTATTCGCCTCGACCACAGCACACGTCGTAGAGAGGTATGTCTCAACGGACACGATGGACGATCTAGCCCTGTTCCACAACGCATTCTGTCAGCAGTGGGACTTCAAGCTAGCATGGTTGTTTCCACCACCGAATCTAATACCTCAGGTTCTATCTCACTTGAACACTGCCCTAGGTCACTACATCCTGATAGCACCAAAATGGCACAAAGTCTTCTGGATGGCCGATCTTCAGCGTCGAACCCTCCACCGGCCCTACCTAATCCCGAACCTGCCGGAAGTTCTAATCGACACACGGACAGGTACGCATCCACCGCAAATACAGGACATTCATTTAGAAGCCTGGCTGATTTTGGGTGGTCTGAGGTAATACAGGACTGGACGGAACCAGAAAAGATGTTACTTCTATCGAGTTGGCGAAAATCTACTGTAAACACGTATACACCTATATGGAACAAGTGGAAAAGATGGTGTACATCAAACTCGGTTAGTTTTAAAAGCCCTAATCCATCTGAGGTGGCGCGATATCTTGCACATCTCCACAATGATTTAGGATTAGCCTATAGAACAATATTGGTAAACAAGTCTGTTATTTCTACATTTACGAACATTTCATCTAACATAAGTTTATCTTCAAATTTCTTTATTAAACATGTTCTGAAAGCAATCTCTGTGGCAAAAGAGAAGAAAAACAAGCCACCTATATGGGATCCCAAAATAGTACTACAGCATCTCAGTACTAACACGCCAAACGAGAACAACCTGTACCAGGTTTCACGACGGGTCGCAGTGCTTCTTCTGCTGTCCTCAGGGCGACGAGTACACGACCTCACCTTACTGAAAATTGATTCCGAGAGTTTTATAGATGATGGTGAATGCATTACCTTGTGGCCAGCGTTCGGATCAAAAACAGACAATATAAATCATCGACAGTCTGGTTGGAAAATTAAGGTACACCCTGCCCATAATTTGAACTGTGTGTATTGGTTGCGTCGCCACATGATTTTGGCAGAAGATCGTCGTCGGCAAGGTAACTTGTCAACCCTATTTATTACGGCTCGAGGAGACCCGAAAGCTGCATCCAGGACTATCATAGGAGGCTGGGTCAAGGCAGTGCTGAGAGAAGCTGGTTTAGAAGCTTCACCAGGTTCGACCCGATCGGCTGTAGCATCGCTAAATTGGCTAGAGAATTTTCCCATAGACCAAATACTTGCGACTGGAAATTGGAAACAAGAGCATACATTTCGTACGTATTACCAGAAAGAAATATTAGAACAATCGACCATTCTGAGAGACCCTGTTTCGCTGTCTCGCTATTTTGAGCCAGTCAATTAGGTAACAATTTAATTGCCCCTATTTTATAACACCTCACATTATAGCATCGTCGGTTACACCACCTTAGCTACCAGGAGATATCAAACATATCACTCAAGATGGATTCCGGATATCGAAGACGGAACAAATAATAGAGAGTTTTACCTAATAATAAAACTTACCTATTATTTTTCCTGAGATATCCGGAATCCAGGTAATTCCTACCTGGTACATCATGAGCTATAATGAAGCAAAAATGTGTGAGGTGTGACGGGCAACCGCGTGTGCACCCCACCACTCGCCTCCGGCCGGAACCGGATGGGCGTGCGCCGCCGGAAGGGAGGTTTCGCTAGGCAAGAACACGAAAAGACATGCGCTTGACTCAAGATGGATTCCGGATATCTCAGGAAAATAATAGGTAAGTTTTATTATTAGGTAAAACTCTCTATTTAACTTTTTATTTTATTTACTGATGAAACCAGCAGCTATGCAGGAATGGCATAAGGCATAAAGGAAAGGAAAAGTATCATTAACCTTTAAACTACAACCATAAACCATAATCAGGCTGTTCCATACTAAACTGCAATACCTACCCGACTCAAATTTATGAGACAGCTTATTTTTTTTTTGTTCTAACAGATTTGCTCCCATACAAAAATTGTTCAGTTTGATGGGTAGAGTATGTAGTTTAAAGGTTAATGATGCTTTCCTTACACCCTATATAGACTTAGTATTTATTTGGTATTAATCTCAACTTGATGTCTTCCTGAACACTCTCCTTGGATGTTGACGGCTCAACCAATTCCGGTCTGGAAGGTCTGGAATGCCTTGGAACCGTCTGCAAAATAATAGTAATAAATTAATGTAATGACAAAGATGTAACAATTTTGTATAACTAGGTCTACCAGAATCTCATGGCATAAAAAAGTAAAAAAAGATATTTATTCCACATGGTAATGCCAAACTGTAGTCTGTCTAGTCAAAGTAGGCCCTTCACAAACTGCGACTTTTTGCAGCGATAATTATAAATGCGCGGTTATTAATCGTGTCTGTAGCGATGCGATGGCGTTTGTACCGAATCAAACGCGCGTGTGCATTCCGACAAAGATTGGCAACGAATGACTGATCAAATATTATGAATGTTTTCAGTCGAGGCTGTATTGTGGCTGTATCGCGTTTGCATCGATGCTGTATCGCGACTGAATCGATGCAGAAGCGCTGCAAAAAGTCGCAGTGTAAAAAGGGCCGTAATCCAATTACCCAAAATATTACCCAATTAATTAAAAATCTAAAATTTTATTTCCTTATTTGCCATCAGATTTTGGTACACCGTGTGCAATTGTCGATAATTAAGTCGTAGTCGTGGGTCAACACTAATGGCATAAAATAGAGTACATAAACTGTCAGTGCAAACGAATTTATGATTTTAGTTTATAATTTCGGTAAACAAAACAGGTTGAAATGATACTCCACATTAGGTAACACATTCACAATGAAAAAAGCTTTACTCTGAATGAATTATTTCATTCATTACCTAGGTCAACACCTTAGAAACAGTAGTCGATTACTTACCGATGGAAAGGTATCTTTTGATTATTTTGTGTTGAAATTCCTCTTCTACTAATACAGCCAGTGGCCACACAAGCCATGTTGCATAAAAATACGCTAACAATATTAATTTTTCAAATTAATGCTAAACTCGTATTTTACTAGCGCACAATAAAATTACGACTTTGGTCCCAATTGGGAACCAATATGACTCGGAAGCTTACTCTTTGACGTTGAAGACGGTGACATTTATCTATGTTTGTCTTTTTTTTCACACGAAGCTATACCATAACCAAGAATGAGAAAAATGAGGCCATAGTTATTTCGTTTTAAATAAAATCGGTCCATTCTTGATCCAACGTCCCTGTGTCAAAGTGACGCTACACGCCCAAAAACGACTTAAATAAGATGGCGTGCATTATGATGCCATCTTATTTTGGGCGTGTAGCGTCACTTTGACAGCACTAAAGTCAGTTCTTGGTTTTCTGTCTCTTTTCTTAGTCGAATGTTAGAAAATGACAGGAATACATTTAGTTAACTTAAGTCGTGGCAATACCGAATCGATACCATTGTATTAATTTGTAAGTATACTTTGCACATTTTTTTTTAAAGGTGTGTGTTGTAGAGTTTCTGGCCGCATCTTCTCTGCAACGTAACGCCTTCCGACGCGGTGGTAAAGTCAAAAATTACGTCAGAAAGCTACCAATGTGGTATTATTTTGAATAAAACATTTTTAGTTCGAGTTTGCTCATGTTCGTTTTGTGTAGCTTGATGTGTCGCCGTGTGTACGTAAACAGTATAGTGTAGTCCTCTCTCACTCACACTCGAATCATTATTGGTTTCCAGAGTGCACACCCTGAAGAAAGTGAAAGACCTAAAGGTCCTAGACAGCAAGGCGGCCCAGAACCTCTCTATCCTGCTCGGGGGATCTCTGAAGCACATGTCATATGAACACATCAGGACGTGTGTGCTTAGGTGTGACACCACCGTGTTGACTGCTAACGTGTTAGATCTGCTTATACAGGTACGTGTCACTCACTGATCGATTCATCATCATCATCATCAGCCTATATACGTCCCACTGCAGGGCACAGGCCTACCCTCTAGGAGGGTGTTTGGGCGTTAGTCCACCACGCGTGCACAATGCGGATTGGTAGACTTCACATATGCATCAGAATTTCTTCTTCTGCATATGCAGGTTTCCTCACGATGTTTCCAAACCAAAGATTGATTGAAGATTGATCGATTACAATAGCTTATATACTACAAGGTGTTACAAAAATACAAATAAACCTTTAAGGGGGTGCTGTAGGTAGACCTTCAAACTGAACAACTTTCACTATGGGACCGATATCGAAATCGCGAAAAAAAAAAGATGTTCCATACTCTATAAAGGGACTAGAGCTAAAATATGTATGGGATATCAATTTTTTTTTTCGCGATTTCGATGTTGGTCCCATAGAGAAAGTTGTTCAGTTTGACGGTCTAAACAACCCCCTTAACAGTTTTAAAAATTTATTCTTACTTATGAAACACCCTGTATAAGTTATTGTAATCGATTATAAGACCTCTAACTCTTGGCGGACGATCTCCGACCCACAATAAACATATACTCCCGTAAGTCTGCGTATCATTCTTAATTCGCGCGCTGTCGCGTAATTGGTTCTCTTTATACGTTTTGGTGCTCTTTGGGTCCGGACCCTACGTCCAATAGTTTGTGTCTTCAATGGCAGAAAAAACATTTTTTGACGTGACAACCTTCGATCAACAATATCTAACTAGATAACGCGTCAGCGCTCAAAACATGTCCCGGCAAATAACGCCTCACTATTGGAGTGAGGTCTTATTTTGAATTAGTTGCGTTCGAACAAAGCCAACGTAAGCACGTCTCGCAATGCCGCAGTGTTCCTTTTTTAAATTACTAGGAATTATGGTTGCTTTGAGGTCGAAATTATAATGTATTCGGACTGTTTTCTCGGTTCCTTAACGAAAAATGTTGTATATTCACGAGGACAGAATTTCTCTTTTATTTTGTATGCGACCCGTTATCTAGTTGTATATTGTTGATCGAAGGTGACAACGTCTTATAATTCGATGGAGCCGGCTGCACGCACGAAAAAACATGACTCATGCGGCGTTACCTCGCTCTGAGGCGTTCCATTTAAGGCTTGAAGTGCAAGCGAGAGCGCGGAACGAGCGACAAAGAGGCACAATGGGCCTCCGCGTTCGGCAGCGTTCGACATCTGTCTCTCTCCTACTTGAGTGAGCGATGAGTCCGCGTGGACAGCTGCTATACAATAATAGGTACATTTACATGTTTTCGTCAAGTATGAAGTGCAGTGAAAAGTGAATGTGGTGTCAATTCGGTATGTCAAGTTTTTTTTTGTCTTCATTTTTATATTTTTTACGGACAGAAGACATAATTTTAAGATACCTACTTCATTCTTATTGCGATTCATCGAGTTTATCAATATAAATTTAATTTTTAAATTATTTTGATCTGTAATCTCTAAGTGCAAAAATGGTGGAGAGAAAATAATTCGAACTTCATGGAGAAAAACTACATACAGATGTATTTAAAAAAAAAAACCTGCCTCCTCTTTCTAACTCTATGCTGCAAAAAGATACGGCAACATCAAATGTCAAATTTTGACATTGTGAAAGTTTTTTTTTTTCCGGTTATTTTAAGTTGATTTTATGTTTACCAAGGAGTTCAGAGGTATTTTATTTAAAATATCTGTAATCCTTTCATTTTAAAACCTCTGACATAGAAAATATGATTATTGAGACAATTATATCGAAATGGTTTTCGATTCAGCCCTCCAAAAAAAAACTTGACATACCGAATTGTTTATAGCAACGATAATTGCGGCGATAAAGGTGACGTGACAACGTCTTATAATTCGATGGAGCCGGCTGCACGCTCGAAACATGACTCATGCGGCGTTACCTCGCTCTGAGGCGTTCCACATTTACCTCCTTCTCTATATCCATACAAAATATCTAGTTATATCAAACAAATTATTTTGAAAAATGCAACCATTCCATCAGTATTTTCTTATGACGTTGTCACGTTCAACTTTCGTCAGTAAACCGACTTTACAGACAACCGATTTTTTTCTCTTTCTTTCCAGTACCTCCCACCAGCGGATCAGCTGAAGAAACTGTCTGAACTAAAAGTGCAACATTCCGAGTTGACGGAGGCCGAACAGTTCGCCGCTACAGTGGCCGACGTGAAGCGATTAGTACCCAGACTGAGGAGTCTGGCCTTCAGAGAACACTACGTCGAAATCATATCGGAAGTTAAACCCGTAAGTACTGACACAGAATAATAACTAGTAACTAGCGTTACAGAAGCTTTACTTCGCAATGGTTTTCAAAGAAATATGTACTCAATCAGATAAACAATGGCCTCGATTCGGTATGGCCACGACTTAACTAAACTAAATTTATTCCTGTCACTTTCTGACATTCGATTAAGAAAAGAGACAGAAAACCAACAACTGACTTTAGTGCTGTCAAAGTGACGTTACACGCCCAAAAACGCCTTAAATAAGATGGCGTGCATTATGATGCCATCTTATTTTGGGCGAGTACTTTGACAGCACTAAAGTCAGTTGTTGGTTTTCTGTCTCTTTTCTTAATCGAACGTCAGAAAGTGACAGGAATAAATTTAGTTTAGTTAAGTCGTGGCCATACCGAATCGAGGCCAATATGATTTAATTTAGCTCGCGTTCCAGCCGAGCACGAATTCATTTACATACCTACCAAATTTTTTTGAGGGAATATGGGCCTTAATTCACTGGACTACGGTTCATAATAAGTTATACGTGGTTATACGTATTGAAAGAGTTTATTGCGGCAGCCTACTAGATTGGCCCTTGCGCAATGGCCGCCGCCTGTAGGTACCTACACACGGAGTGACACAGGCCTGGTACTGATTAAAATAAATAAATAACGCTCACAGGCACATACATTGTAATGATCCCAAACTAGCGCTAAAGGCTTTTATTATGGAAACCATACAACAACGGCACGAACATATAACATCCATGACCGAACCGGGATTCGAACCCAGGACCCTGGTTTGGCAGTCCGGCGTGGTAACCATTACACCAACCGGGTTGACTTATCAAGTTATCATTAATGTAATTCAGGGTTCAGAGTGATAAATTATCAGAAAGAAAATAAAAGAAAAAGAAATAAAAATAATTCGGAAATTAAAGCCGTGGTGGTCTAGTGGCGAGTAACCTTGCTTGCCGTGCAGGAGGCTATGGTTCGATCCCCGTCCAGGCCGATTCGTACCAATGAGTTGTTCGGAATTTATGTACGATTTGTAACACCACTGGCTTTTCGGTGAAGGAAAAAATCGTGAGGAAACCTGCATGCTTCAATTTCGAGGCATGTATTGTACCCACTGTCCGTTATAAGTGGCGACGGGCTCACTCCCCGTCACACTGGACAGTGTTTCGGTACTTCTGGTGAAACGTGGATGTTCTGAGGAATATCTCTGACTACCCCCTCGGGGAATGTAGTCGTGAGCATATGCTTATGCTTATGCATATGCCGACTCGAACCTGACAGGTTTTAATTTTAAGGGTATATTACCGTTGGCGCGCTCCATACAAACGTACTATGGTGATATTTTCAATACTAACCAATTAAAGTCAATGAAATTTGGCAGAAACAATCTAGAAACAAATCTCTATGCTTGTATGGAGTCAGATTTTCGTTAAAATGTATAGTTTTAAAGTTACAGTGCCTCAAAGATTTCCATACAAATCTTAAATTAATCCTAGAATTAAAACTGTATATTTTAACGAAAATCGGACTCCATACAAGCATAGAGATTTGTTTCTGGATCGTTCCTGTAAAATTTCATTGACTTTAATTGGTTAGTATTGAAAATAACACCATAGTACGGTTGTATGCAGCGCGCATTTTCGCTCTTGGAATAAAATTCTCTTAAAACGACGCGCATGACCAGTCGGTTGCAGCAGCGTCACAAAAATAATTGATGAAAATCGCATCAAAATCCGTTGCGTAGTCAAATTCGCCGAGACATGTAATGCTTCCAGAAGTGACCCTTCAAAAGCGCGATTTATAATACTAGTGGTGCCATCTAGTTGTTTTTGTTGCATTTAATTTAGATTCAATGTAAATACAAGATTTGTACTCCTATTTGTGGTCCAATGTTGACCTTATTCCGTAGAAAGAGAAGGCACTAGAAGGAAGCACGTGTCTTGTCATATCACTCAGTAAGAGATGCACATAGCAAATTCGCTCTAGTTAAAAAAGGAGACCGCTACTTATTGCTGTCCTTATCGACGTATCCACTTTTTTGTACTTCGGCCATCTGACTCCAAAATGTCACTTTATATAAATTGTATGGGACAACCACCTGACTCCGAGATGTCACTTCATATAATTCGCTATCTCATACCCGGTTACACTGATATTCGGTCTACTAGCGTAATCGAAAAATTTGTCGTCTATGCCTTATTCCAACTCGGTTGACGACTGTAAGCGGTCTTAACAAAATTAGCTGAAACTGTTTTAAGGGGATGATCAGACCATCAAACAGAACAACTATCTTTATGGGACCGATATAGAAATCGCGATCAGTATAAAACCCGAACCTCAGTGACCCGATAAATTTAAAATCAGCAATGACTACAATGTGACATTCTTGTTTTTTTGGAAATATTGTTTAATTGTTTAGAAAAAAAATACGACTGAGGGCAGCACAATAGGCTCGGTGCCCGCTTAGGAGGAAAGACGTAAAGTGTATCTTTTGAACCGTATAATAGGTAGCCGGTAGACTTCCCTTAAGAGGAAAGACGGATTCTGTTTAGTCCATACAAAAGTATTCCCCTGTTTCCTCCCTGGATAATGATACTGGAGCAAATGTTACCTCCGCCTCCTGCCGTGTCCCTATGTTTGATTTTTTTTCCATAAATTAATTACTAGAACTTCGAAAATGACGAACGATTGCTCAATTTTACCGCCGTTTTCAGATATCCAAGAAGCTTATTTGACGAATATAAACAATAAAAGGAAAATATACAGACATAGCCAAATCATTCACATATTGTTCTTGAAATAATTCTTAAAATCGGTTTAGTTTTTGAAGAAGAAACAGGGTAATACGACATCTTGATTTCATCCATTTCATGCAGGTTAAAACAGTCTGAGTTGCAGTTTTCACTTTCGCACTGGTAGCTCGATTGCTGGGGAGCAGCGCAAAAGCAATAGATCTGTTTAAAACCGATTCTTCAAATTTGTTTGCAGACCTCCTTTCCTCTTAAGACAATATTTTGCGTATACTTTTGAACTAAATTCTCTCCCTATCCAACAGGATATAGTGTCGGGCACGGCGGCGTGCGAGGAAGTGAAGTCTAGCGCTAAATTCGCCAAGATATTAGAACTTCTACTGTTGCTCGGCAACTATATGAACACAGGGTCCAATAACGCCGGAGCCTACGGGTTCGAGATCAGCTTCCTCACTAAGGTACGTGCCTATTTATACAACGTTTAACAAAACCATAAAGGTATTATACCTTACAGGAATAGAGAAACAAACATGAGTTGTCAAATGAAACCGATTTTGAATGTTTTGGAGACTATTCGCAGGCAATAATTGGAATATTGTCTATAATTCTGAGTCTAACGTGAAATTGTGGATAAATTAATATAATAATATATATATATAAGGTCCAACAAAATTAGGTGAAACTATTTTAAGGGGAGTATCAGACCATCAAACTGAACGACTTTCTCTATGGGACCAATAACGAAATCGCGAAAAAAAAATCTGCTGTTCCATACAAACCTACTCGACCTAAATGTATGGGACCGCAGATTTTTTTTCGCGATTTCGATATTGGTCTCATTGAGAAAGTTGTTCAGTTTGATGGTCTGATACTCCCCTTAAAATAGTTTCAGCTAATTTTGCTAGACCTTATATATATACAGGGTGGATTTTTGAGACGGGGCAGTAAGGGCAGGTACCTTAACCGTTGTAGCTACAGCGAAACGTTCTTAGGAGACTATCCTTAACTTTTTGAAAAATTTCGAACTGCATTCACAGATTTCGAAAAAAATGTACAGTCAGCAAGAAAATTGACAATTTACACAAAAACTTTTTTTGATGTCAATCGATCCTGTTTCTTATAAGGATCAATAGACTCTATGGGACCAACCGAGGTTTGAATACTAGAAATGTCAGAAATCGCAAAAAACGTTTCCCATACATTTGGTAGGAAATGAGACTCCAAATTTACTTTTATACATAACAAAACTTTTTTATTATGGATAGACTGGCCGCTAAAAAGAAGTTTGTTCGAAAATAAACAAAAAGGATCAAAATATTAATGTTCAAAAATCTAGATAGATAAATCCAAATACATTATCGGCTGCTACCCGCTCAGTATCAAAGAGAGTAAACCTGTGCATCCGTCAAAATGGAGACCATTTCGAGCACCTCATATCATAGAGAACAAACGTAAATGTAATACATGCCTACTTGCCAGCATTGTAAATTGTATGATTTTAAAAATACATTTCTTTCTAATACGGTTTCAGTATGTTTTTATTATCAAAGTCTTCTTAGCGGCAAATCTGTCCTTAATAAAAAGTTTTGTTATGTATAAAAGTAAATTTGGAGTCTCATTTCCTACCAAATGTATGGGAAACGTTTTTTGCGATTTCTGACATTTCTAGTACTCAAACCTCGGTTGGTCCCATAGAGTCTATTGATCCTTATAAGAAACAGGATCGATTGGCATCAAAAAAAGTTTTTGTGTAAATTGTCAATTTTCTTGCTGACTGTACATTTTTTTCGAAATCTGTGAATGCAGTTCGAAATTTTTCAAAAAGTTAAGGATAGTCTCCTAAGAACGTTTCGCTGTAGCTACAACGGTTAAGGTACCTGCCCTTACTGCCCCGTCTCAAAAATCCACCCTGTATAACGCTCACAGGCACATACATTGTAATGATCCCAAACTAGCACTAAAGGCACTGCACTAGCACTAGCTCTAAATTAATGTAGTAGTGTCAGTATATTTCATAAAATTATCTACGATTTCACTTCAGATTCGCAATTATTCACGGAAACCGAATTGTAAAAAATAATTTGTGACTAAAAAACGGTTATATTGCCTCGCGTCACGTATCTCTTTCTATTATACAGTGGTGCCGCTAGATACATCTCGCTCACTCAGCTGTCAGTTCCTCTATTCCTGGTATAATACCTTTATGAACAAAACACTCTCATCATCATCATAATCTCAGCCGATGGACGTCCACTGCTGGACATAGGCCTCCTCCAAGGATCGCCACAACGACCGGTCCAGCGCTGCCTCATCCACCTTGTGAGGTTGCTTTCCGGTACGCGGTCGCTACTCACTCTTCGGTCATCGGTTCTGCGAGCAACATGCCCCGCCCACTGCTACTTTAGCATAGACTTAAACTCTAGCGATAGACTTGCCCTTCCATAGAAGCAACATGTTCCACTTGAATGAGGTGTACGCACCTGATTGATGTTCCCGAGCTCACTTCGTCACTATGGCAATGACAGACCGCAATGTGTCATTTTGTGTTGTTTTGTGTGACATGTTGTTTGTTTGAACGAGCTTGTCTATCGCTAGAGTAATATGTCTATGTACTTTAGCTAAGCAATGCTTTGGACTATGTCAGCCCTACAATATTTTAGAACAAAACACTCTAGTAATATTTAACGACATGACGATATATTAACTTTAATCACTGTGTATGTGAAACATGTTTATAATAATATTTCAGTTAACGGCGACCAAAGACTTGGAGAACAAGCAGACACTCCTGCACTACATGGTTCAAACATTAGAGAACAAATTCCCCGACGCGCTCACATTCGCCGAAGAAATGCCTCATATTGACAGGTATGTGTGTTTTATACATAATAAAGGTATTATACCTTACAGGAATAGAGCAACTGACATGAGTTGTCAAATGAAACCGTTTTTGGATGTTTTCAGGAGACTATTCGCAGGCAAAAATTCGAATACTGTCTCTAATTCTGAGTCTAACGTGAAATCGTGGATAAATTAATGAAGTAGTGTCAGTATATTTCACAAAATAAAAAGGAGAAGTAAGATGCTGAAGATAAATAAAATATTAACAGTTTCACAAAATTATCTACGATTTCACTTTTGATTTGTATGTTTCTGTGAACGCGCCAGCTTTAGTCAACCAACCTGGTAATTTAACACCCTAAATTCATGTTGAAACAGATATCGGACAATGCTAGAATATTTTTTCATCTTTTATTTTTCATTGAAAGTGTTTTTACGGTGGAAAACAAATTAACAACTCATGCATAGGCTGTCAAACAAAAACGAACCTTACCGTAACCCTCTAACATACATTTTGTTGCAGAGCGGCGCGTGTATCGATGGAGAACATTCAGAAGTCGCTGAAGAAGATGGAGAACGACATCAGGGCGCTGGAGACGGACCTCAACAACTCGAGGGTGCCGCAGGGCCCCGACGATCTGTTCCACGAGTCTATGAGCGTATCCTTTATTTATATGGCGTTAAGGTTTAACTTAACCACAGGTCCGGCACTTCTAACAAGGTTTTGGATTTGACATTGTAGCGGAGCTACGAGAGCTGACTAAGCAACAATGCCGAACACATCGATCGAGTCGATGTAAACAGAGATCTATCTAGGTCAGCGCATGCGACCTAGCACGTCACACAGAAGACGGCCAATCACAATATGGATCTGTCCAACGCATCACAGCTCATTACGAATAACAACCAATCATATGGCGAGTCCTGAATCGCACTATCGAAGTTATCAAGAGACTTTGCATATATACAACATCCAACTAAGAACTGTTGGGCCGCGGTCCCGGGCATTCCAACTAGCCCGTGGAAGATCTTCCCTTTTCCTCCAAAACATGATGACGTTCGCACATGCGCACTTGGTGCAAATTGACATAGTGTTACGGTTGACTTACCACGCATCGTATAAACATCATCTACATTTCATTACTTTTTATTGTTCGTTCAGTTATAAAAAATCGTATTTGAGCTAAAGAATTAATGAAAATGTGAATTTAGCGTTATTTTTCAACGTTTTTATGCACTGAAAAGACTCAATTTTATGTAGTCAAATCTAACGGGTGCGCGCGCTTGACTGCATTCCGTTGCTCGAGTCCCAATCCGCATTGTGCTTGCGTGGTGGAATAACGTAAACCCCCTTGAGGGTAGGCCTGTGTGAATACACGCAGTATGAAAAATTTATGTCGCTAACCTGGCAAGATATTTCAAAAGTTAACCCATACAAGTATTCAAAATGGTATCACAATTGAAACTCCTTTAAAAAGTACCTCATAATATTTTTTTGTCAACCAGATAATCTATGTGACAATGTCCAAAACATTTGGATTAAGTATGTATCCTTAACAAAGCCCCAGTCGTTCGCTAAAGAGGCGCGCGCGCAGTGCGACCTGCTGCACTCGATGTGCCGTAAGATGGAGGCTCTCTACGGGGAGCTGGCAGAGTACTACGTGTTCGACGCCAGCAAGTACACGCTCGAGGAGTTCTTCTCCGATATCAAGACCTTCAAGGACGCTTTCGTGGTGAGTAGACACCCATCTCTCAGCCGATGGACACAGGCCTCCCCAAGGATCGCCACAACGACCGGTCCTGCGCTATAATGACACTATAATGTCAGTACTACGTGTTCGACGCCAGCAAGTACACGCTTGAGGAGTTCTTCTCCGATATCAAGACCTTCAAGGACGCTTTCGTGGTGAGTAGACACCCATCTCTTAGCCGATGGACACAGGCCTCCCCAAGGATCGCCACAACGACCGGTCCTGCGCTATAATGACACTATTATGTCAGTACTACGTGTTCGACGCCAGCAAGTACACGCTTGAGGAGTTCTTCTCTGATATCCAGACCTTCAAGGACGCTTTCGTGGTGAGTAGACACCCATCTCTTAGCCGATGGACACAGGCCTCCCCAAGGATCGCCACAACGACCGGTCCTGCGCTATAATGACACTATAATGTCAGTACTACGTGTTCGACGCCAGCAAGTACACGCTCGAGGAGTTCTTCTCCGATATCAAGACCTTCAAGGACGCTTTCGTGGTGAGTACTCATCTCTCAGCCGATGGACGTCCTCTACTGGACATAGGCCTCTCAAGGATCGCCACAACGACCGGTCCAGCGCTGCCCTCATCCAACGCGTTCCCGCCGCCTTCACCAGGCCGTCGGTCCACCTTGTGGGCGCTCACTGACTACCCACGCTGCGCTAGTATGTATGTATGAGTAGACACTATATTGATAACGTGTAAATTCGATGATGAAGTATTGATACGTCCTAAAAAGATGGAGTAAAATTAACCTAGAGTCTGAATTTTCAATGCACCCTAATTTGCTGTCTTTAGGGATCTGTACCCTAGTACCTTAGGTACCTGTACCCTAGTACCCTAGGTACCTGTACCCTAGGTACCAAATGGACCCTATTCGTAATCCTTCGCAGCGCTGTCCGTCCGTCCGTCCGTCCGTCTATCTAAGAAGGACAGGCAGACAGACAGTCTGTATTTCTTGAACTATAATAGCTCGAGACGTTTTAAATTTTCACAGAATTTTGCTAACACGACCGCTCGTGATCAAACTTGCCTCCTAAATAAAAATGTATTATTAAATGGTTTTTGTAAACAGGCCGCCCACCAAGAGAACGTACTAGCGCGAGAGACGGAAGAGCGGGCGAGAAGAGCGAGAGAGGCGAGAGCGCAAGCCGAGCGGGAGAGAAGAGATCGGCAACACAGATACAAGCAGTTCGTGGACATGGAGCGAGCCCAGGACGGCGTCATGGACAGGTCAGTTCTGAATCGCGCTAGTGAGATTTTCACGAGCGGGTATATAAAGGCGGGGAGAGAGTGGGTTGTTGGTGTGTTGGATCGACGCGCTTAACACTTTCGCTGCTGACGACCTACGGCGTAAGTCGGCGACAAATGGGCCGCAGTGCTAAAGAACCCACGTAACGAGTCAGTTATATTGCATTTCGGCTGTGCTTATGACTTACCGCGCGAGTCACCGACAACCTTACGTCTGCGCGGCTGACCCACAAGACGAGCCAGTTTATCGTTTCACGGTTACGACTGTGCGCACGACCTACGAGGGGGGTCAAGCTTCGCCTGTGCTCATGACCTACAGCGCGAGTCACCCAAACCTTACGCCTGTGCGGGCCGAACCACGAGGTGAGCCGCTTTGGTCGTTTTACGTTACGACTGTGCGCACGACCTACGTGGGGCGTCAGTTTTAGCACTGCCCGAGGTCATGATTTTGAGCTTAGCAGCGAAAGCGTTAAGAGGATAGGCGGACTGAAATTTTGGAGAATTGGTAAAAGAGACTGGGCAACTTTGTATGGAGAGTGGCCTATGAACCAATAGAGATGGGAGTGTGGTATATTTGTTAAGAGACCTTTCCTCATGACTCACTGAATGGCGCATCAAAATCGGCACCGAGGATTTTGAGAAAATCATGATTTTCATGATCAGTGTATTTTTTGTAAAGAGACTGCATTAACTGGACCACGGAGATTCTTCATCTCCATGGCCCCGTCGCTAACCGTCGCACACGTCACACCACACAGTTGTTATGACAACTGTCATGTCATGTCATGTCATGACAAACGTATAGTGTGACGTTTTTGACGGCTTGCGAGGAGACCATGGAGATGAATCATCTCCGTGGTCGAGTATATGCAGTCTCTTTTCAAAAAATACACTGAGGGTAACTAAAATCTCATAGTAACTTGAATCATGATTTTCTCAAAATCCTCGGTGCCGATTTTGATGCGCCTTTCAGTGAGTCATCATTCACGAGGAAAGGTCTCCCAACAAATCTACCTTACTCTCATCTCTATTGACTCATAGGCCACTTGCGCCCCGTCTCTTTTTCCGTCTGTATACGCTCCACCCATACACGCCACCGACTAGAGTGCAAAAGAGAACTGCAGCTCGGACGGGTGCAAATAACTTTGTACCTTATTGCCGTGCAGAGAGGTACTAAAGTCGGGCCAAGTTAATAGATCACATTTGACATTTGTCAGTTTTAGCTTCATAGTGGGGTGACCTGCTTAAAAACATCGATTAAAGTGAATGTATCGATACGGATTTCAAACATATGTGAATATCGCAGTTTTTTGGAACTACGTTTGACATGAATTTTTTTGGGTAACATCCTTAGTGTTAAAAAAGAAAAGGGGTTCACTGACGCAATATTGTAACGACGTTCAGTTTTTTTGAACAGAAATTGTTTATTATGTTTAAAATGGTTTTTAGTGAAAGTAAATCGAAAAATTACCTTCTTTGGTCATTATTACAATTAACATGTAATCGTAATTAAAAAAGTAAAGCAATTTTGTAGTTCTTACTTCGATAAAATTAACAATATTCTATGCCCGCTGTTACAAGGTTACGTTTGATGAAATATCAATAGATGTCAAATGTGATCTATTAAATTGGCCAGCCTTTAGTATTTATTTACTCTGTGCTACCGGCCTAGATTCTTAACTATATTTGTTTATTGCAGTTTAATGGAAGCGCTACAAAGCGGGTCGGCGTTTAGCAGAGAGCGGCCGAGGAAGAAAGCGAACCCGCGGGTAGCTGGAGGTAAGCCAATTTTATGATCCTATCATAAATATCTATATTTATAAAGCAAGCAAGCAAGCAAGCAAGACTAATGAATGTGGAGGAAGCTAGGGAGGTTTGTCAGGATCGTAGCAAGTGGCGTTCCGTTGTTTCTGCCTACCCCAGTGGGAGACAGGCGTGAGAATATGTATGTATGTATGTATGTATGTATAAAGCAGATCCGTGACTGACTGACAGAAAACGCAGGGCCTAAATCAGAGCCGGCCTTCTGGTCTTATCCATTTTGTGCCATCATCATTCAAGGTCTTGATTCATGCTCTGGATAGTGTAATTGATTTTCAAGGTCAACTATATCGACTTCGTATAATTTCGACATCGACTTTTCCTTATAAGTTCTTCAGAGGATAGCTTTTGCTGCGCGCTCCATACAAACGAAGTTCTGTTATTCTTTCAATAATAACCAATGTAAAGTAAAGTAAAGTAAATATTTATTGTGTATAAATTTAGGTTTTACAATTTGCAGGTGTTAGTACAGTAAGAGGTATTCCGCCAAATCTTGCCCTTTCGGACGTACACACAAAATTGATAATATTCGTTTAAAATGTCTACCAATTAAAGTTAATGAAATTTTTCAGAAGCAAGCTATAAACTAATCTCTATACTTGTATGTTGTCCGATTTTCGTTAAAATATGCTAGGATTAATTTAAGATTTGTATGGAAATCTTTGAGGCACTGTAACTTTAAAACTATACATTTTAACGAAAATCTGACTCTATACAAGCATAGAGATTTGTTTCTAGATTGTTTCTTAAAATTTTCATTGACTTTAATTGGTTAGTATTGAAAATATAACCAGACTTCGTTTGTATGGAGCGCGCCAAAACGGTAATATCTCCTTAAGAACTTATACGGAAGCCCTAAGCTATTTTAGCACTTTATCAAGCATTTATATGTATCACAAATTCGTCCACAATATCACTAATGTGCTAATAAGGTTCATTATTCAATGATTGCACGCATATCACTGTAGTAGAGGATGTTAGCGATGAAGAGGAACTAGTTCATGCAATATTGCACCGTATTGAAGGTATGACACGGTAACACCAGCAATCATTTGCCAGGCTTATATTTTTCGCTCGTTTTTATGATATGTTTTTATTGGTTTGAATTTCGTTAATTCTAATTATAAAGAATACAGGGTGTAAGTGACAGCCTAGCAAATACTGAAACGGTGAACTCAGACCTTCAAACTGAACAACTTTCACTATGGAGCCTATCTCAGGAAACGCGAAATAAATCAGCTGTCCCATACATTTGAGTCGGGTAGGTACGGCAGTTTTGTATGAGACAGTTGATATTTTTTCGCGAATCCTGAGGTAGGCACCATAGTGAAAATTGTTCAGTTTGATGGTCTGAGTTCACAGTTTCAGTATTTGCTTGCACCCTGTATAGATAGGAAATTCGGAGATTTGTCAGACTAAATGCAATCAGCAAATCGCATTTTGTTTAAAAAGTAGACACCATTTTGTGAATTGCCTTTAGACGTGCATACATACAAGAAATTCAGATGCGTATGTGAAGTCTACCAATCCGCATTAGTCCGTGGTGGACTAACGTAGATTCCACCATCCCCCTTCCACCAACGTACGACAAGACGTAGTGCGAGACTGCGTCCATACGTGGTAGATATTCCAACAATCCGTACAAAAAGGTTCGCATCCTCTTTTATAATGAGAACCGGCAAGGTTTGGAACTCTCCCCCTGCGTCTGTCTTTCCAAGTGAATACAATCAGGACATTTTTAAAAGAAGAATTAATAGGCTTTTTCTGGGTGAGCGCGTTACATCCTCGGCTTCATCTTCACTTTCCATCAGGTAAGCTGAAGCCAAGTGCAAGCCCATTTTGAATTTTAAAAAAAACGTACATATACCCTCCATGAGGGTGGTAGTCCTGTGCCCTGTTGTGGAGAGATTTTTAAGACTATTGGAGACTTTAAAGCTGTGGTTTATTGTCTAAAACGCAGACTCAGCGTCGTCAATGCAATGCGGCAGGCGACGCAAGAAGAGAGACACGTCGCCACACATAGAAACTTATAGACAAGTCTGTTACTGGCTTTATGTGGTCACAACTTAACTTCGATGTCGTGGTTTATGCATTATTAATTCTTTCTTCAATCTAGTCTATGTTATGTAATACTTGCTTGAAAAGGTCTATAAAAAGCCGTAGTGGTCCAGTGGCGAGTAACCCTGCCTACCGTGCAGGAGGCGATGGTTCGATCCCCGTCCAGGCCGACTCGTACCAATGAGTTTTTCGAAATTTATGTACGATTTGTAACACCACTGGCTTTTCGGTGAAGGAAAACATCGTGAGGCAACCTGCATGCTTCAATTTCGAGGCATGTATTGTACCCACTGTCCATTACAAGTGGCGACGGGATCACTACCCGTCACACTGGTCAGTTTCGGTACTACTGGTGAAACGTGGATGTTCTGAAGTTTCATAATGTCTCTGACTAGCCCCTCGGGGAATCATAAATTAATATACGAGTATATGAGATCTCGCATATCAGGCTTTTCTCGTTTTTGTTCTATCGATTACTTAATGTTATAGTTAAAAATAAACATTTATCTCATCATAACCAACATGCAATCGAAAAAAAAAAATTACTTTAAATAATTATTATTTTATTTATGTCACGGACTTGAAAGAAAGACGGACGTAATGTCACACTAAAAAGATGTGAAGCATGCAAGGTCCTACAATTTCGTTTGTTCTACGAGGGACCTATACTTACACAGACGCACCAGTTCTAGGCGCAGGTCCTACAACGCACGCTGCGACAGCACGCACACTCATGTAAATGGGTGCTTCACTTTTGATTAGACGAGATACGTCCGTCTTTCTTTCAAGTCCGTGATTTATGTTTGCTGCTGCATTTATTTCGCTTTACATGTCGTAATTCGTTGTTGTTCCATCGATGTTATATTTCTGTTACTTATAAGAACTGCGGCCGTAACATAATGCGTGATATAAAGCTATATCACGTCTTTTATCTCGTTCGTTCGCGGGAATAGAAAAAGAGCTAAGGCGTGATAGCGCTGTATCGCGCTGCCATGCTACGGCCGCTGGAGTTTCGAGAACAAAGACCTTATGGAGGAACTGAGGTGAAAGGGTCCTCCGGTGAAAAGGGAAGATCTTCTAGTCAAGGTGTGATGCCTGGGGACCAGCCGTGGTCCTACTGATGTTTGGTCGGAACCTTGTACTTACAGGGTGTAACAAAACACCCTAGTAATACTTCAGACCATCAAACTGAACAACTTTCACCATGGAGCCAACTTCGAAATCGCGAAAATAAAATCGGCTGTTCCCTTCGATCAAAGTAAAATTAAAGGACAGGCCTAAAGCGCGTTAAGTTGAAGCACACGACTAGGTCAATTGGTACATACAAACTAGCCCAATTGTCTGTCACAACTAGGGCAATTGGGTACAAATTTGAAGTATACCATTCATTTGTTTTGCCTCATTTTTCTGGTTTGAAATGTTTGCGTAAGGCCTCCATCCATTAACACTTTAACTGCTGACGACCTACCTGGTAGGTCAGCGACATATGGGCCGCAGTGCGCATGACTCACACCTTGAGTCAGAATTGTATAGCATTCCACAGTGTCAGCACTGCGCGAATGTCATTGTTTTGGGCTTAGCAGCGAAAGTGTTTTACTTTCATCTAAGGCTGTTCCATACGAAACTGCAGTAGGTACCGACTCTACTAAAATGTATGGGACAGCAGATTTTTATTTTTTCCCGATGTTTGCTCCATAGAGAAAGTTGTTCGGTGGTCTAAACCACCTTAAGTATAATCAGGGTGTTTTGTTGCACCCTGAATACTGAGTCTCTGTTATAATAAATGTTCTTGCATGCAATTGTGAACCTTAGTGTAGCAGCTTGCGGGTTTCCAATGTAACATCGCAAAATGGGTTTAAGGTAGCATTCCGATCCTAGCCACCGCGACCAACAGCTCTGTACGAATTTATATGAAGCACTCAAAAACACCTTCCGATCCTAGCGACAGAGTCGCGCGACCGAATGAATTCATACAGAGCAGTGGGTCGTTGTCGCTAGGATAGGAATGCTACCTTTACGTCGTATTTTTGCGAGGGAGAGATCTATAGGGATCAGATATTTTCCTGCAAAAACCACAATTGATAGAAAATAACAGGTCTAAGAAGAAGAAGAAGTGGCTATCACTTTATTTCTAACCTGTGTGAAGTTAGCAGTAAAAATTTGCGCTCAAATTGTAACCCGACCAAATAAGAAAAAGATTAGGTACCCCTACATCGGTAGCACGTAGCACGTAATCTTTTTCGTATTCAAATCCACGACTTCTTAACTTGGTCGGGTCAACTTCACACAGGTTAAATGTAGCTGTTATTTTTATTGATTTGTTATTTTTGCAGGATAAAATCCGATCTTTAGCAATCTGTTTGCAAGCTGCTGCAACTTCACGGTCCGTATTACTAACATGATTGTGTACTTATGTCAACAGCTGAACGAAGGGCACAGTTGAGCAGATCGAGGTCCCGGTCGGGTCTCACTGGAGCTATGACGACGCGGGAACTCACCAAGTTAGTATACTTAATTGATTGAATCAGAGGACTCGCGTGGCTGAGGGGGTGCCAAGTAGACGTTTCGTCGCCTTGCGATTTTGACAGCCACGTGGCTCCGCCGTTTTATGGTGTGTGTTTTTGTTTAAAAACGGGGCTTTGAGATCGCCATATCCTATTACCGTACATATCCTATATAGGGTCCAACTTAATATGCTGACACTTTTTTAAGGGGATGATCAGACCATCAAACTGAACAACTTTCTCTATGGGACCAACATCGAAATCGCGAAAAAAAATCAACTATCCCATACATTTGGCTCGAATATGTTTGCAATTTTGTATGGGACAGCAGATTTTTTTTTTGCGATTTCGATGTTGGTGCCATAGAGAAATTTGTTCAGTTTGACGGTCTGATCATCCCCTTAAAAAAGTGTTAGCATATTAAGAAGGACCCTGTATATATCCTATCACAATAATGATGTAGTAGTAGATTCAGCGCAAGAACAAGGAGTCAGCGCCGTCTATGAAACTGGATTTTGAGCTTTTTCCGACGTACACCACTTAGTATGGAAGTCTTCTTGCCCGCCCTTGTCTTTTTACTCTATCCATGGTAATACGTATTGTAAAGCCCGACCAGAAAAATAAAATACCTCGCCATGTTGGGGAAAATCGTTGTAACTGATTTTTGTACTTGGAACACTGACATTAAGAGAATATTATTCCGAGAGCGAAAATGCGCGCTGCATACAAACGTACTATGGTAATATTTTCAATACTAACCAATTAAAGTCAATGAAATGTTGCAGAAACAATCAAGAAACAAATTTCTATGCTTCTATAGAGTCCGATTTTCGTTAAAATATACAGTTTCAATGCTAGGATTAATTTAAGATTTGTATGGAAATCATTGAGGCACTGTAACTTGAAAACTATACATTTTAACGAAAGTCTGACTCCATACAAGCATAGAAATTTGTTTCTAGATTGTTTCTGCAAAATTACATTGACTTTAATTGGTTAGTATTGAAAATATCACCATAGTACGTTTGTATGGAGCGCGCTCCGAATAATATACCCTTAAAGGTTATAGCCGATTGCAGCGCCCCCAAACCAGGTTTTTTATATTTCTGGCCAGGCTTTACTTTGCCTCGGAAAAAACCATTAATGTGTTTCTTTTTTGTTACAGTGAACTGCTCGGTAATGCGTGATCTAGACGGCTCATATCAAGTGATATTAGTACCCTAATATTATCTAGTTTTATCTGTTTGAGATTAAGAATCTATTCGGTTAAGTCGACATACATGGGCGGTCGTGAAAGATGTCGTTGGTCTAGCCCTTAGACCATTTAACTAGGGACCAGCAACCTCGAATTAGCATTCCCCTCGACCTAGTAGCACTTGGTCCAATACGCATTTCATCCAATACGCAGTTCGTCAATACGCATTTCGTCAAGCAAGCATTTCGTCAAATATTTAAGTATAAACATATATACAGTCAAGTAAAAAATACTTTTTTATTTGATTAAGCATATATGCATTTTTTTCCACCTGTACTTTGACGAAATGCTTACTTGACGAAATGCGTATGGACGAACTGCGTATTGGACCAAGTGCTACTAGGTCTTCCCCTCTGCTAAGTTACATGGTCAATTTACATACATACAAACGAGAGAGCCTATGATTCCAGAATAAAACTTCAAAATAGTTTCTTTGGGGTTCAAACGAGACTATTTTTAACGATTGAAATTAGAATCTAAAGTAATGGAATAAAATCCAAAGTTGCAGATTTCATGCTACCTCGTCCTAAGCAAAAAGTGGCAGAAACGTTTGTAAGTAGAAATTACACGCGTAGCTCGTCCATCGTTATATGGTCTAAGGCAGGCCACGAGCGACTAGTGGTATAGTGGTGGTAGCGTCGCTTTCCGTGCAGGAGGCGGTTCGAACCCCGCCCAAGCCCATTCCTTAATTTTAATTAACTTATATGTACGATTTGTAACACCACACACCCTGAACACTTAATACAAACGAGCTCGCAGTTACAAGAAGAGTATGCGATAAGTGTGAGCTAGAGAGGACTACACCTTTGCCTACTTTCTTCCAGGAAGTAAGTAAGTAAGTAAGTTAAGCCTCTAGAATCCCACTGCAGGGCAAAGGCCTCCTCTCACGAATAAGGGTGAGAGGGAGTGGGCCATTCTCCACCACGCGGGCCCAGTGCAGAGCCACAGGTCCGGCACTTCAAACAACGTTTTGGATTTGACGTGATGACTTTCGCACATGCGCACTTGATGTAAATTGTCCTTGACATTTATGTGTAGGGTTCATCGTATGAACATCATCTACATTTCTTTACATTTTATTGTTCGTTCTGTTATTAAAAATTGTATTTGAGCTAAAGAATTACTGAAAATGTGAATTTAGCGTTATTTTTCAACATTTTGTATGCACTGAAAAGTCTCAATTTTATAAGTAGTCAAATCCAACGGGTGCGCGCGCCTGACTGCATTCCCTTTCTCGGCTTCCCTCAAGTTTCCCAGAGAGTGTGAGGGGAGGTGGGGTATCTGAAGTCAGGGGGTGGCCGTTCTGTATGAACTATATACTATTGCTTATTCTGTGTCAGAGCTTAACTTTGCTTGCGTTGAAATAACATCAAAAATCAATTAAAACCGTCGCCACAAGTCGCTGCCATTCTCTTGGGAACTAGTAGTTGTGCTCATTGATTTTCGATGTAATTTCAAAGCGAGCAAAGTCCATAATGGTTTGGCTGTAAAAAATGCTCTTCGCTACGCTTCCCCAGGTATGTGCTGGCCCTAAGACGTCATAAATGTAATTTTTGACAATAATTTCACTATTTTACAAGGTCTTGTTTATGCAAGGTAAGGATTGAAGAGATTAAATTTTTTTACTTCCAATCTACTCATAAAGAGCGTTTTTCTTGTGGTTTACTAGGGGATCGGTAGATGGCAGATCGAAATTTCAGAATGTGTTTGTTTAAAATAATAAAGAGGGAAAAGATGATCAAAAAGAAGCTAATGTATCTTTTAATGGAATATTTCTTTATTTACGAATCATTTTAATCGAAAATTTGAAACTTAACGTCTGACATGGTTGTATGGGCTCAAACCTCGATCCTTTGGCCTAAACAAGGTAGGCACAGTCTTGATATGATCTTGTACTACGGAGCGATAAGCATGCCATCTGTTGAGTTTTTAGGAAGCGTGGAAAGAGAAGGCACTAGAAGGAAGCACGTGTCTTGTCATATATCATATGTCAGTAAGAGATGCACATAGCAAATTCCGCTACCTATTGCTGTCCTTATCGACGTATCCACTTTTTTGTACTTCGGCCATCTGACTCCAAAATGTCACTTCATATAAATTGTATGGGACAACCACCTGACTCCGAGATGTCACTTCATATAATTCGCTATGTTATACCCGGTTACACTGATATTCGGTCTACTAATGTAAGCGAAAACATTTTCGTCTATGTTAGGAAGTAAATTTAAAAAAGAAAAGAAACTCATTTGTAGAAATTTTTCTGTATAAGAAAAGGAACTCAACTTTTTAAATTGATGCTTGTATAAAATTTGCTTTAAAATAATGTGAAAGAATGTGATAAACCTACGATGGTTTTATTCCCGTCTCATTTTGTATTATTTTTGCATCTTAAAAATGTATTTTAGGCGTTTTACAAATAATTTGTATAAATATTTTTATTTAGTTTTAATTTGCATTTGTTCTCTCTTTCACACGTATACCGATTAGAAAGGATGTAATAATTTTTAGAATTGTTTTAAATCGAGATTAGTTTAGTTTTTATATATATTGGATCGTAGGAGTAAGTTTATTATACATATTGATATTAATGTAAATATATTTTTGTAAAATGTTACATTTTTATTAATTAATTATAATGTTTTTGAAACTATTCATTGTTTTATCCTTTATTAGAAACCTTAAACCTTTCACTGAAAGAATTCTTGCATCTCATAAGTAAACATTCACACACTCACTCTCTCTCTCTCACGCACACACCATCACACACGCACGCAGACACTCATAGCTTAGGCAATGAATAATTGTGGATGGAAAAGTCGAAAGCAGAAAATTTAACTTAGGAACTTTGTTTAGACTAGTTAGGAGATAAACATACTAAAAGTCCTTACCACTCCGAGGTGCGCTCGAGGGGGGGGGGGGGGGGGGGAGGGGGGGCAAAGAAGGTCCCGTTTTTTGGTTTTTTGCTTACATCTTGAAAACGGTGCGTCATACAAAATTTTGTTGTACTACATATTGAATCCTTATAAAATTCTCTATAACTTTGACTTTTACACTTTTTATCTATCTCCAATCGTTGCCTAGCTATGAGCTCTGAAAAACAGCTAAGTTTAGCCAATGATTTTGGCAAATTTTACAATGTGCTACAGAGAATAGAAAACATTTTTGAAAATTGGCCGTTTTTTAGAGCTCATAGCTAGGCAACGATTGGAGATAGATAAAAAGTGTAAAAGTCAAAGTTATAGAGAATTTTATAAGGATTCAATATGTAGTACAACAAAATTTTGTATGACGGACCGTTTTCAAGATGTAAGCAAAAAACCAAAAAACGGGACCTTCTTTGCCCTCCCCCCCTCGAGCGCACCTCGGAGGGGTAAGGACTTTTTCTGCTTTCGACTTTTCCATCCACATCCTTTTTTGAGCATTCATTGTCCAAACTATCACTCGTATGCAAAAAAGTAAGTAAGTAAGTTGTAGCCTGTAGAATCCCACTGCAGGGCAAAGACCTCCTCTCACGAATAAGGGTGAGAGGGAGTGGGTCATACTCCACCACGCGGGCCCAGTGCGTGTTGGTGGAGGCAAGTTAGTGGTCAACTTGCTGTCAGAGAATTTTCAAGCCGCCAATAGGCCTCTGACCTGGCTTAACGAATAGTTACAACGCCATCTGACGGAACTATCCGAGACCAACTGCTTAACGTGCCTTCCGAAGCACGGAAACGCTCGAGATGAAATACCACTAAACGGTCACCCATCCAAAGACTGACCGGACCTGACGTTGCTTAACTTCGGTGATCGTTTCCAATACCGAAGCTCCACTACGCCAACGAGCGCTTCCAGGAAGAGGTTAGGTAAACATTGGTGTGTCGGGGAGTGTCCTTACTGTATGTAGTACTCTTTCTTACACTGTGACACCGTTAAGGGAAATATCTTGAGGAATCCTGCATGCTTCAATTTCGAGGCGTGTATTGTACCCACTGACCATTACAAGTGGCTCAATACTCGTCACATTAGACAGAGTTTCGGTACTACTAGTGAAACGTGAACGTTCTAAATTCTACTTATATTTTAAATGTGAAAGTTTGATACAGAATCCTTAGTTTGTCTCGGGCGGGACTTGAACCCACGCTCTTCCAAACCGGGGAAACGTGCTAACCAATTACACCACCGAGTCCACAACCCAAAGAACGAAATATCCAATACCGAAGCTCCACTACGCCAACGAGCGCTTCGTGCAAAAAAGTATACAATGAAAATTATAACGAACGCTGTAGAGCAAATTAATACAAAATTATATTCTATAGAAATTCAATCGTACTACTGATTGCTTTTGAAGATTCCTTAAGTTATTTAAGCTATGGCTGAATAAGCTTTTCCTAATAATGACTACGGAACCCCATTATGGGCGAGTACTACACGCTCTTGGCCGTTTCTTTTTTTTTCATTTTTATTAAAAAAGACTTTGTTCTTCTGGCAACATGAATTTTCAAACACGCATCCTGAAGACCCCAGAAAGCATGCGGCCGCGATGTTTATTTATGTTTTATCTAATTAGACTAAACAAATTAGTTTTGAAACTAATTGCGTAAAACTTTCAACTGCCAACTTATAATAACTGGCGCCATTCTCGAAATAGCTTGTTTATTTGTTTATCTACATAAATCTAAATGTTTTAGTTATAGATTCTGGCAACAGGCCGAACTGGGCGTGCCTTTAATTAAATTAGTTATAATGTGAATCGATTTTATACAGATACGCCCCCTAAAAGCAGTATACAGACTTTTGGTTCGGGAGGGACATTGATTGAAAAATCAATTTAAGGGGCTACCTCCTGGTTCTACCACCTTCTTCAAATTTTGAACAAAGTTGCTAAATAGTACAGTCAGCATCAAAAGTATCTAAGCATCTCCGGTGTTCAAAAACATCTGAACAATTACACGAAAATAAACCCTATTTCCTACTAGATAACATTTGTTTTTAACTTAACAAATAATAACATGACAGATAAATTAATTTGATTTAAGGTTTGCTATCGTAAAGTTGTCCAGATATTTATGAACACTTAACATGCCTAGATACTTTTGATGCTGTCTGTACCTTGCCAGAAGTGGGCAACCGATATTGCACCGTGTCGCTAGCGGTCATGAGCTCCTCCCATGAAACTGGGAACCATGAAATTGGGTAACTTGTTAACCATTTTATTCATTACTATGACACTTTTTACACACAGCTTTTAACACATTCGATACCGCACCATTCATTTGACAGCCGGAGCTGTTTTGACAGATCATCGTAAATAAATCAAGCTTAGCGCGATAGGAAATTCAGCAGTGTTGAATAGTAATTGGATTGCAATGGGATTAGAACGGAAATTTGATTATGATTGAATTTCGATGTATTTAATAAGCGCGATCGCCTTCCAGGCTTATATAGCCTCAGGCGCACATGCATGCTTATTGGTAGATTTCACATATTATAATTTTTTCTTCACCGTATACAGGTTTCCTCACGATATTTTCCTTCACCGTTTCGGAGCAGCCGGTATTACGTAAATAAGTTAGAAAAACTCATAGGTTACATGGCATGCTGTCCGTGCAGATTCGAACCCGGACCTCGGGGAAAAATTATAAAAACCGGTCAAGTGTAAATCTGGCTCGCGTTAAGAGTCCCGGAGAGTTTTTACCCGACTGCGACAGAAGGAGGGTTATGTTTTTCGAGCGTATGTATGTATGTATGTATGTATGTTTGTATGTCTATTTCTTTGGCACGCCCTACAGCCTAAACGGCTTGATGGATTTTAACATATGAGGTGTCGTTAGATTCGTAAAAATCGTGAGAGTGTCATAGGGTACATTATTTTAATATGGCGTATGCGAATTAAAAAAGAGAGGGGGGAGAATCAAATTTTTTTCGTAAAAAAATACAATATGGGTATCAAATGAAAGCTGGTGAAGAGCAGATTCCAATTATATATATTATAGTATTTTTATGCAACCATTTTGACACAAGACTAAAAAGTATGAAATAAACAAAATTATTTAGAAAAACAAAAAACCCGACTGCATAAAAAACTATTAACTGAAAAGATAAAAACAAGCTCCTTAAATCAGCTATAATAACTTTGCTTGTGCAAATTAATACAATTTGAATGTTATTACTTATTAGGTAGGTATGTATTGCAGGCGGGGACAAACCAATAACCAACAAATAGGTCCTTTTTTTTGTCCCAGTTTGCGATACCTACCTAATAAGTAATAACATTCAAATTGTATTAATTTGCCCAAGCAAAGTTATTATAGCTGATTTAAGGAGCTTGTTTTTATCTTTTCAGTTAATAGTTTTTTTACAAATCGCTTTTTTCACACACATTGCAGCATGTAGATTTCCGCACACTGGTAAAATATGATGTGGAAATGATCTACCCTTGACAAATACATAGTAATCACAGACCCAGCCCAGCTGGAGTGGGCGGGGCCTGTCAAAACGCCAATCCACGCCTACTTGCGCTCGCGCATTTCTAAATCGCCCATTACTGATCCCAAAATGCTGAGCGTCACCGTCTTATGATTTTACAAATCATTTTTCTGCTTTAAAATGATTGCTCTATTTCATTTAAAAACATCTTTCCGCGTGGATTTCAGAAATCTCACCCGTCAGCCTGTACGTACGTAGGGAGGATCGAACCGTCGCCTCCTGCACGGAAGGCGAGGCTATTCTTCACTAAACCACCATGACTTTATATCCTAAAAAGTATAACTACTTATAGGTAATACAGGGTGTAACGAAAAGTATAATTAACCTTTAAACCACATATTCTACCCATAAAACTGAACAACTTTTACTATGGGAGCAAACCGATCAAAGTAAAAAAAAAACTGCTGTTGCATACATTTGAGTAGAGTAGGTAGGTATTGGAGTTTAGTATGGGACAGCAGATTTTTTTTTGCTCCGATCGGTTTGCTCCCATGGTAAAAGTTGTTCAGTTTGATGGGTAGTGGTTTAAAGGTTAATGATACTTTTCCTTGCACCCTGTAGATAGATAGGTAATTAATAATTATACTACGTAGATTCGTTTATATTTACAAAATCATCTTTTATTTTACATCATAAATAGTTTTGTTCAAATCACAACACTTAAACCTAATACTAAAATGAGCAATCATTGGTAGGTACTTAATTACTATTTATTTATACTGTAACGGGGCGTGGGTAGGCCCAACAAAGGTGGACCGACGACCTGGTGAAGGCGGCGGGAACTCGTTTGATGAGGGCAGCGCAGGACCGGTCGTTGTGCCGATCCTCGGTCTATGCCCAGCAGTTTACGTTTATACTTATATTGGTGGAGATACTGTACCTTTGCCAGCATCCTGGAGATACTCATCGAGTACAAGAAAAAATCTTGTCATCATCATATCAGCCGATGGACGTCCACTGCTGAACATAGGCCTCCCCCAAGGATCGCCACAACGACCGGTCCTGCGCTGCCCTCATCCAACGGGTTCCCGCCGCCTTCACCAGGTCGTCGGTCCACCTTGTCGGGCCTACCAACACTGCGCTCTGCGGTATCGCAGTGTCTGAAGACGAAAGTCTTTGCAATACTGCCAGTGATGACATATGGAAACGAGACATGGTCGCTCATTCAAGGCATCATAAAAAGATTGAGAGTCACCCAAAGGGCAATGTAGAGGGCTATGTTCGGGAGTTTCTTTGCGAGATCGAATCATGAAATCTTATGATGAAAAAGAATAAAGCCTCATACTACAAGGTGACATTGAAATGAGTCTACTAGGAGTGGTTCTGGGGTGCGATTTTTTAATGTCATCGGTGAGCTTGAACGGTTTTTAAATCTTATACAAAAGCGTTTATCATGCATCTTTCTACTGCTTTCAAAGACAAATGACTTTGAAAAATCGCACTCCTGAATTACGATTTTTGGAAGTGAAATCGGCAGTAGAAAGATGCGTATCTCCATAGTAATTTTGTAATTTTCAACTGCTGAATTCAGCGAATGAGATTCAAAAATCGCAGTCCAGGAGTGCGATTTCTGAATCTCATTCTATGAGCTCAGCTGTTGAAAATGTCAAAATTACTACGGAGATACGCATCTTTTTACAGCTGATTTGACTTTCAAAAATCGCTCTCCTGTAGTAGGATTTTTGAAAGTCAACTCAGCAGTAGAAAAATGCATATCTCCATAGTTATTTTGACATTATCAACTGCTGAGCTCAGCGAATGAGATTCAAAAATCGCACTCTAGACCATCAAACTGAACAACTATTACTATGGAGCAAACCCGAACTAAAACCTTTTAAGTCGAGCATTGCAGTTTAGTATTGAACAGCAGATATTTTATTGCAATTTCAGGTTAGTGAAAGTGATCAGTGTGATCTTCTGAACCATTTCTGAAAATTTGTCGAATGATTTCGATGTCACCTAGTAGATAAATCCTGGCTACTTGCATAGCTGGGCATTAACTCGTTAATCGTTAATTAACGAAGTTAACATTTTGATTAACGGATTAACTTTCAAGTTAACTTTTGAAAATGTTAACGGACACGTTAACTTCCGTTAATATGCAGAAGTCCGTTAATCGTTAATCCAATGCCTACTAAGCATTTATTTACCGCACGCCATGGCAGTTGGCACCGCAGCGCGGCGCGAAAAACAGGTTCTAAAGTATGAAACGACAAGTGCCGGGCGGCGCGTGGCAGCGAGTGAATTTCACCCAAACTTCCGATTGATATGGCTGGAAACGTATGACAGCAGTAGAGTGGATGCAGTAAAAAAGTGCATGAAAAAAAGGTAGACGATGTCTTAAGACAAGAAGCAGCGGAAAATTCGAAGAACAGAGATAGTTTAAATGTTATTTTACACATATTAACGGATTAACGATTAACGTTAACTTGCGTTAATTCTTCCGAAATGTAGCGCTTTAACGTTTAACGAAGCGATTTTTTTTTGTAGCGGATTAACGATTAACGAAGTTAACTATTTGATTAACGGTGCCCAGCTATTACTTGCAAGTGAAAGAACCAAGTAATATGGAATACTAAATCGAAGGGAGCAATATGGCGGAATTATCTCGTATGATTGGTCCTAAACCGTTGAATTATATTTTCTCCCCTCCGGACGGAAAGCGTCAATTCTCGTCCCGCTGCGCTAAACGACGTTGCCGCTTTCCACCTTCGTCGAGGAGAAAAATAGTATACTTACCTCGGGCAGTAAATAAGAAAGCCTCAGATCACATTACATGAGATCTGAGACCTTTTTTACTTTCCTGCCCTCGGTGTGTAATGTACTATAACTACAATCTAACTCCGTCATGGGTTGTCCTTTGTCGAGAGAGCTTGCACGATGCACCGCAGTCGCGCCAGACTGTTCACCCCACACGATTGGTTATCACCTGTAATGTTAACTAAAGTTAGGGGCGAGTAGAGAAAAACATATTTTGGCTCCATGCGGTTCAAGTTGGCCCAACGTGCTTGGCGAATGCAATAGTTGGCCCGCCGCGTGATAGCATTAGCATATGAATAGTTGTGTCCGCCAACAACCGAGCTTCCAAATTTGATTTTTACACCCTAAGGCTCGGCGCAAACGAGCAACTGGTGGCCAGCGACAACCAGCTCACACGCTTTTTCATACATTTGGTAGGGACTCACCGCACACGTGTGGCCGTTGGCCGCCATTGCCACTCGCTAAAGGAGTGAGAACGCGACACAGCCACTGGTGACTGTACCCTTAGATCAAAATAAAATGAATGGATAGGCCTGAAGTGCGGTAAGTTGAAGCACACTACTGGTGCACTTGGTCCATACAAACTAGCGCCATTATCTGTCAAATCTAGGGCACTTGCATACAAGTGACAAGTAAACCTTTCATTTTTTTTGCCTCATTTTTCTGGTTTGAAATGTTTGCGTAAGGCCTATCCATTAATTTTATTTTGATCGAAGACTGTACCAGTGGCTTGTTTGCGCTGTCTTGAATTTTTTCGGAGATGCTTCAGACCATGTTTTACTATGGGACCAATATTGAAATCTCTACAAAAAATCAACATAATCTAAATCTTAAAAAAAAAAACAGTAACTTAAACCGCACTGGCGCTTTGAACGAAGTTTTCGCAGCGATTTCATTCAGAATGAACGCCGCAAAATCGCTAAGAAATCGCCGATCGTAACATTGGTGTGGAAGAGCTTTTAAAACAAAAGTAAGACGGAGACAAAAGAACTCACTACTAAAGAAAGGCCTTTCCCTCTCCGGCTTGGCGTCTCTCGAATCACAAGTCACCCTCGTGACCGTCACCGGTGACTCCACGTAGCCTTTACAGCTCTCTGACTCCAACTGTGGACAATAATAAAAGATAAATTAACGCGCAGTGGAAGCGTGCTGGGCCTATAACCTAATAAAACGCAGTAAGCATTCAGCACATTGTTATATTTCGGTATTACCTACACATGTTACATAACAGGTGGCAGTACATGTACCATATTTTGATATTTCACAACATAAATAATAACATCAATAAATAACCCTCTCAGACACATACAACCCGGTCACATTAACTCTGCACCTCGCTGGAATGCGATCGCCCTTTCGCTTCCCCCTTTGCGTCTGGCCCTGTACCCGGACTTTAGATTTTCGTTATATCGCGACCGTTTCGATCCGAACTTGTTTGTTCAACAACTCTATTGAGTTGACATTGGACCGAAGACGTTCACGCAATTGCGAAGTTCGAATGTCCGGGTAGACCCCCGGTACAGACTTAATAATCTTTGCCATTAGGCGCAAAAAAGTCGCGTCTCTTTTACATCGACTGCGGAACAGCAACAACAGCATCATGAAAACAATAGCCGGTCATTATGATTGTCCTATTCAAAGACACAGACCCACCCAGGGTCTGGCTATTGGGGCTGTTATAGTAGATGACACACCGAGGACAGGAAAGTAAGAAAGGTCTCAGATCTCATGTAATTGTTGACCGAGGCGAAGCCGAGGTCTTCATCGATCTGAGGCTTTCTTATTTACTGTCCGAGGTTAGTAGGTATACTATTTTCCTCCTTGACGGAGGTGGAAAGCGACAACTTCGTTTAGCGCAGCGGGACGACAATTGACGCTTTCCGTCCGGAGGGGAGAAAATAATAATAACGTTTAAAGTCGAGAAGCACCTCTCCACTCTAAGCAACTCAGGAAATGTTGCCCCCTTGAAGCTCCGTGCGAGCGGCCGTTTTAGTGGGCCAATTCATTTTGAGTTGGCGAGTCTGCCATTTTTTCCGTGTATATACATTGGTCAGGCAGGCGCCATAGCCCCATTCAAAACGCAGTTACCTGTTCCACTACACCACCCCAATAGCCCAGATTTTGTTTCTTTCCACTCCTTACAACAGTCCTACACTGACCGGGGGCTGTTTTGGATGCACTTCTAACTATATACTGGGATAGTTGCCGGTTGGTGTCACATTACCATTTAGATCAAATTGTCTGACGGGCCTCTACGTGTTGGCTTTTGTCCGGGACACTGTCTTATGTCCGGATACAACCCGGTCACATTAGTTCTACACCTCGCAGGAATGCGATCGCCCTTTCGTTTTCCCCTTCGCGTTATTACGGACTTAATAATCTCGTTAGTACGGTTTCCTTATCTTTGCCGATACATGTCTTGATAATTTGGTACCACGGTTTCACACCTAACCAGAGCGCTATAATTACCGTATTTCGACGCCTGATGCATAGATAATGTGACCGACCATCCATTGTAATGATCCCAAACGTAAACTACTTTGGGTTCTTTATTATGGAAACCATACAACGACACAAACATAACATCCATGAAAGACCTAACTGGGATTCGAATCCAGGATCCGGGATTTGCAGTCCGATGTGGTAACTATTATACCAACCAAGTTAAAATGCTAGTAGATTTGGCGTTAATCTAAAGCATAAGCTATATCATCAGGCAATCAAAGAGATAAATAAATAAATATCTTGGACATTGTCACACAAATTATCTAGTCACATTTAAAGTTCCAGAATCTAGCCTGGACTTGTATTATGATAACTAGATAACGATATAGAAGACATATATAGATACAAACATCCATGACTCGGGTAAAAATATTTATATTCATCATACAAATATTTGTCCCTTACGGGATTCGAACCCGCGACCCTCGGCACAGCAGGCAGGTTCACTACAGACTGTGCTGTCGGGGTTGCTATTGCTGATGTGTTGTGCAGTTATGAAAAAGTCAAAGGTCATGCGGATTGGTAGACTTCACATGCGGATCTGAATTTCTTCTTCAGCGTATGCAGGTTTCCTTACGATGTTTTACTTTACTGTTCTGAATAAAACAAAACAAGCATGCCAATTAAAATGATTCAATCAGCTGACCACTCCAGTTCTCTGTAATGCTATATTTGTGCCGCGGCAGCGCCCGCGCACGTGTACCGATAAATAATATGCGGACACGTATTAATGGCGATTTAACATCGCGACACGACAGTTTCGTAGCTAAGATTGTATTTTTAGATGAGATTAAATGTTTTAGAGACAAAGTTAGGTTCTGTTAGATTATATATTTGACTGTGTTTAGCCATAGGTATTCTGTTGGTGTGGTGTGCTGTTTTTCGCTTGTGGGTATATCGTACCCACCTTGAGATGCCTGTGCCTGTGCAGATGCCTGTGCAGTAGGACGTTCATTAGATAATGGTAATAATGATTTAGAGATGAGGATGTAACAAGGAGCCAAGTTTTCAAACTAGGTACCTTAAAAAAATATTGAGCTTTTCGTGGGCATTATTAATATGCGCATTATATTTGGTAATTTGGATTTGTTCCCGATTCGTTGTGTTCCGAAGTCGTCGTATTCCTACCTACTAATTTACTACCTAGATATTTTTTGTATGTTATTTAATTCTTGTGTGAAGCCGTGTGTGGTGGTGGTCCAGATGCGAGTAACCTTGCCTGCCGTGCAGCAGGCGATGGTTCGATCCCCGTCCAGGAGTGCGATTTTTGAATCTCATTCGGTGAGCTCAGCAGTTGAAACTATCAAAATTACTATGGAGATACGCATCTTTCTACTGCTGATTTGACTCACAAAAATCATACTTCAGGAGTGCGATTTTTGAGAGTCAAATCAGCAGTAGAAAGATGTGTATGTCCATAGTAATTTTGACATTTTCAACAGCTGAGCTCACCGAATGAGATTCAAAAATCGCACTCCAGGCCGACTAATACCAATGAGTTTTTCGGAATTCATGTACGATTTGTAACACCACTGGCTTTTCGGTGAAGGAAAACATCCTGAGGAAACCGGCATGCTTCAATTTCGAGAGATTGTACCCACTGTCCATGACAAGTGGCGACGGGCTCACTCCCCGTCACACTGGACAGTTTCGGTACTACAAGCGAAACGTGGATGTTCTGAGATTTCAGAATCCCTGACTACCCCCTTGCGGAATATAGTCGTGAGCATATGCTTATGCGTATTTAATTCTTTCTGGAATATACGTCAACCACGTAGGTACGTCAATTAAGCGCACATCAATAAATCCAAGCCACTCCCGCGCATCATATCTCTTGCGAATCAAAACTGAAGTTGACAGTCGCTTCGGGGCGTGACGGACGGATGCGCGCCAAAATAAACCCGCCATCTTGCAAAATGGCCGCTTGATAGGCGTTTAATGTTCGACACGTTTTGATCCTAGACCACATGAGTTGAGTCTTTGTTTCAAACATAAAGTTATTATACCTTACAGGAATAGAGACAGTGACATGAGTTGTCAAATGAAACAGTTTTTGGATGTTTTTTGGAGACTATTCGCAGGCAAAAATTCTAATACTGTCTATAATTCTGAGTCTAACGTAAAATCGTGGATAAATTAATGAAGTAGTGTCAGTATATTTCACAAAATTATCTACGATATCACTTTAGATTCCCAATTATTCACGGAAACCGAATTGTAAAAATTGATTAGTGACTAAAAAACGGTTCTATTGCTTAGCGACACGTATCTCTTTCTATTATACTGTGGTGTACATCTCGCTCTCTCAGCTGTATGTTCCTCTATTCCTACCTCTATGGTTTCAATTCAAAACTGGTAGGTCATTAACGTAGAAAGAGAAGGAACTAGAATGAAGTACGTGTCTTGTCATATCACGCAGTAAGAGATGCACATAGCAAATTCGCTCTAGTTAAAAAAGGAGATCGCTACTTATTGCTGTCCTTATCGACGTAGCCACTTTTTTGTTCTACGACGGTTGTCTGACTCCGGAGTCAGACAGCTATTTTCATACAAATTGTATAGGATTTTATGACTATCGCTGTCTCATACGCGGTTACACTGATGTTTCGTCTATCAGCGTAAGCGAAAAATACTTCGCCTATGGTCATTAATCATTATTCTCTTGACCAAATAAAAAGTGTTTTCTCTGGAACCTTTAACGCGAACCCGGTTTTTAGTACGGTATACTACCTATTTGTTGTTATACTTACTTTAAGGGTATATTACCGTTGGCGCGCTCTTGTGTATTAAAATATGAAATTTTGCAGAAACAATCTAGGAACAAATCTCTACGCTTGTATGGAGTCAGATTTTCGTTAAAATGGATAGTTTTAAAGTTACAGTGCCTCAAAGATTTCCATACAAATTTTAAATGAATCCTAGAATTAAAACTGTATATTTTAACGAAAATCGGACTCCATACAAGCATAGAGATTTGTTTCTAGATCGTTCCTGCAAAATTTCATTGACTTTAATTGGTTAGTACCTATTGAAAATATCACCATAGTTAGTACGTTTGTATACAGCGCGCATTTTCGCTCGCGGAATAAAATACAGGGTGTTTGGTAGGGAGGTGTACATACGCCTAGGGTAGAAACTAGGGAGGGTCTGCTACCTACCCCCGCCCATTATATTGACCTTGGCCTCAAGGTATTATTTTAATGATTTTTTTTTTATTTTTAGAAAAAAAAAACGATTTTTAAACTAAAACTACCTCTAGCTCAAAATCTATCCATAGGACAGGTCTGCTAATGGTTTTGTTTTAATTGTTAGAGTCTTAGTGTACTGTAAAAATTGATTTCACACCCGAAAATTGTAGAGAAGAAAAGTTATGGGGCCTGAAGTACCGTAGTAAGGTAAAAAAATAATTTTAAGGGCAACTTTCTAAGGGGTTTAAAAAAAAAAAACAGGGTTGGAGTTCTTCTGATTTTTTAAAAACATCCCCAGTCCATACCCTTTCTAACGATATGCTTAAAGTGTTATTATCACTTGTAGTTTCGAAGTTATTAATTAATATCCGCAACTAGGGCACTTTAATCAAAAATTTCAACTAATGAAAATTAAATGTGTCCGATCGTAAAAGGATAGCAAATGAAACGCAAATTGGTTTAATGACTAATTTAATTACAAAATTTGTTCAAATTGGTGACCATTAACTTGTAAACAAGCTCGGCACCTCTTCCTCATCTCCACGGTCACCGTGGCAAACAGCATTTCATCACGCATCGTATTGAAAGCGGCGTGGGCAAAGCAGGACAGCCGTCGTGCTGAAAGACTATGGGCCCATAGGGCCCAAGTATCGGCCCATAGTCTTTCAGCACGACGGCTGTCCTGCCCATTGGAGCCTAGCAGTGAGGGAGTTTTTAAACAACTCCTTCCCTGATGCTTGGATTGGTCGGGGCGGGCCAATTCCCTGGCCTCCAAGGTCGCCTGACCTTACCCCGCTTGACTTCTACGTCTGGGGAAGGGCGAAAGAGTTGGTGTACGCAGAGGAAGTACCAACAAGGGAGGTTTTGATAAGCAAGATCCACGCCGCTTTCAATACGATGCGTGATGAAATGCTGTTTGCCACGGTGACCGTGGAGATGAGGAAGAGGTGCCGAGCTTGTTTACAAGTTAATGGTCACCAATTTGAACAAATTTTGTAATTAAATTAGTCATTAAACCAATTTGCGTTTCATTTGCTATCCTTTTACGATCGGACACATTTAATTTTCATTAGTTGAAATTTTTGATTAAAGTGCCCTAGTTGCGGATATTAATTAATAACTTCGAAACTACAAGTGATAATAACACTTTAAGCATATCGTTAGAAAGGGTATGGACTGGGGATGTTTTTAAAAAATCAGAAGAACTCCAACCCTGTTTTTTTTTTTTAAACCCCTTAGAAAGTTGCCCTTAAAATTATTTTTTTACCTTACTACGGTACTTCAGGCCCCATAACTTTTCTTCTCTACAATTTTCGGGTGTGAAATCAATTTTTACAGTACACTAAGACTCTAACAATTAAAACAAGACCATTAGCAGACCTGTCCTATGGATAGATTTTGAGCTAGAGGTAGTTTTAGTTTAAAAATCGTTTTTTTTTTTCTAAAAATAAAAAAAAAATCATTAAAATAATACCTTGAGGCCAAGGTCAATATAATGGGCGGGGGTAGGTAGCAGACCCTCCCTAGTTTCTACCCTAGGCGTATGTACACCTCCCTACCAAACACCCTGTATAATCACACAAAGTTTAACGCATGTATTACTGTTTTTTTTGTTCTTTACGATAAAGCAAAATAAATAAAATAAATGTTGCTTCTTAATCACTAAATTTCTGTATGCCAAATTTCGATTCAATAGGTTAAAAAATGAGGGAGTAAATTGAAGCGGGGCATATAGACAGACAGAATCTTAGACGCAACGCTAACGCAAGGCTGATCCCTTAGTTATATGGTCTAAGGACAAGAACAAGGGTCCTTGTTTGACTACGGAACCCTAACAATGAGGGTAACCAAGTCTAGCCAGCTTACCACAGCCGCCGCCCGCAGCGCCGCCTGCAGCCTCTCAATGTGCTGTATCGCTGCCCGTAATATCTCTAACTTCGGCAGCCTCCCGCTCCCCGCTCGAGACCGTATGCGCAGCTCTTCGAAGGCTGCGTTTACCTGGAAAAAAAAACGTTGGATATGTAAAGTTATGCGCTATGGGCTTGAAAGAATAAAAAAAAAATTCTGCTTTTGGTGGAAACTCGTTTTTTTTTAAAAGGAGTTTTGTTGGTTTTCGGCAGATATAGTTACAGAGTCCTTCATTATGCTGACAGTTTTTAAGGGGTTAATCAGACCATCAAAATGAACAACTTTCTCTATGGGACCAACATCGAAATCGGGTAAAAACTAAACTGCAAACCTACTCGACCTAAATGAATTTGATGTTGGTCCCATAGAGAAAGTTGTTCAATTTGATGGTCTGGAGTGCGATTTTTGAAAGTCATTAGGTGAGCTCAGCAGTTGAAAATGTCAAAATTACTATGGAGATACGCATCTTTCTACGGCTGATTTGACTTTAAAAAATCGCTCTCCTGGAGTATGATTTTTCAAAGTCAAATCAGCAGTGTAAAGATGCGTATCTCCATAGTAATTTTGATATTTTCAACGGCTGAGCTCACCGAATGAGATTCAAAAATCGCACTCCTGATCATCCTCTTAAAAAACTCAGCATATTAAGTTGGACGCTATATTGTAGAGTTGTAGAGTGGAGGTAGAGACCTGTATACAGGGCAGCGACCACACAGCCGATTCGCGATCGGTGTCTTATGTAAGTCGTATAAGCCTAACGTGTTGCCAGAAAGTGTTCGCCTTGCATTAGGCGTCTATTAGGCTGTGTGGTCGCTGATACAGGGTGTTAACTTAAATACCTTACATACGGGGTGCTTCCAGACCATCTAACTGAATAACTTTTAACTATAATGGGGCCAACTTTGAAAACGCGAAAAAAATTTACTGTTCATAGAAAATGTCAGTAGCTCTACCAAAATAATGTGAAACAGCTAATTTATTTTTAGCGATTTAAATGTTGGTCCCATGGTAAAAGTTGTTCAGGTTGATTGGCCTGAAGCACCCCTTTGAGAATTTAACGCATGTATAGGTAAGTAAGTTATAGCCTGTAGGATCCCACTGCAGGGCGAATCAGGGTGAGAGGGAGTGGGCCATACTCCACCACGCGGGCCCAGTGCGTGTTGGTGGAGGCAAGTTAGTGGTTAACTTGCCGTCAGAGAATTTTCAAGCCGCCTTAATAGGCCTCTGACCTGGCTTCTTTTTTTCTCTTCTCCGGACGGAAAGCGTCAATTGTCGTCCCGCTGCGCTAAGCAAAGTTGCCGTTTTCTATCTCCGTCGAGGAGAAAAATAGTATACTAACCTCGGGCAGTAAATAAGAAAGCCTCAGATCACATGTTTGATCTCATGAGGTCATGAGGAGATCTGAGACCTTTCTTACTTTCCTGCCCTCAGTGTGTAATCTACTATACCTACTGAATAAAATGATTTATTTGTATTATATTCTTCACAAGTGTGTTCTTCTTATCGAGTGGGCTGCAAGCCCTGGTGTCAGAGTTTATTCAAACCGCCTTACGGCCTCTGACGTGGTTTTTATGTAACGACTACTACCACCAGAGATAGTAGCCGGGACCAACAGCTTAACGTGCCATCCGAAGCACGGAATCATCTTTCTTTTCAGAAAATCAGGTGACTCAGCCTGCAATGTCCTAACCAACTTCGGAAAAACGCACAAAGTGACATTTCACTAGATGCCCCCCGTGGGAATCGAACCCACGACCTCCGTGTCAAGAGCCCAATGCTCTTTACCATTAGACCACGGAGGCAGTTTAACAAGTGTGTTAAAAAACGTAGTATGATACACGTACGTGTGTATTGATGATTACCGTCCTCGGCTCTCTTAAAACCATCGCCTAACGGCTCGGGTCTCAGTAGTACATTTTTTCGCGTATACCGTATGGCGCCTCAGCGGTAATCACCAACATTACACACTTGTAACTACCATAATGTAAACGATTAAGTACCTACCTACATATTTTTAATTTTTTATAACTCAAGATATTATGTGCGCATTCTTATTTTTTATTTTAACTACAGTCGAATAGAACATCAAAACATTAATGTTACATTAATAATTCGACAATAATCTTAAAACTGCATTCATAAAAGAACAAAAGAAAAATGCTTTTATTTTAATCTTTTAATTACTGTCATCTGTCACTCGGATGAAAGACACAAAACACAATTTATGCCAACAGAATATTTTATATTCAACGTTTCCGATCGTGGACCAAAAAAAACCTTTAAAAAAATATATGAAATTCTTTCTTTAAAAGTGAATCGGGTCGGTTGAAGCGAATGGGACGTGGCTAATAAGCTTTAGCTAATTTTATATGTGGCTTAAGGCAGGGACACATTCAGTCGTAAAAAAACTGTTTTTTGATATAGGACGTCAAGAAATGGTGGTATTAGCTACAGAATGAAACTGGCACGAGGTCAATTCTTGAGTTTGCGATACTGCCGAACCATAAAGGCTTCCGCACATTGCAGCGATATTATCGAGCGATATTATCGACAGTGATATCGCGACACCTTACACACTGCAGCGATACCGCGATTCGCGTCACGCATGCGTCCTTCACTGAATGTAGTAGAAAGAGATTGCGTCAGGTTGCGATAATATCGCGGCAGTGTGTGGGATCGAGCGCGTCCCCATACAAAATGTACTGAGAACAATTATTGCAAAATCGCAGCGATATTATCGCTCGATAATATCGCGGCAGTGTGTAGGATCGCGCGCGTCCCCATACAAAATGTACTGAGAACAATTATCGCAAAATCGCAGCGATAATATCTCTCGATAATATCGCTGCAATAATGAGCGGAGGCCTTGATACTGCAAAAATTATTGACTACAGGGTCCAACTTAATATGCCAGTAACTGCCTCCGTGGTCTAATGGTTAAGGGTCGGCACTACCTACGGCCCGTTTGACATATCTGTCAAAAGAAAAAGACCGGTGGCCGACAACACTCAACCCTATCTTATAAGATTAATGAACAAATCAATTTGATAGCTTTTGGTAATACTTTTCTTGCAAAAAACTTGGTCGGCTGCAGCGCGCGGCAGCTTGGCTGGCGTGTTTACTGGTGTGAAGGAAAAAGTGAACCCTACCTGGTGACACAACATTTTACCTCGTTGAATTAAAGGACGTAACTAGTCTGTTGGTCTAGAGTCCAATTAGTAAGGACTAAAAAGTCTGGTCGGCCGACCCTATCCTGGCAGGGTCGTAGGTCCGACCGAATTTAGGGTACCTACTACTCGGAAGGCAGATTTTACCACATTAAATTAATGTTGAATGTTTGGTTGTGCGTGGCAATCATCCTGCAGCATCTGGATTTGAGAGCCGTAGGTCGAAATTGACATTTACAGCAACAGTACAGTACCGTGATGGACCTATAATGTGACTGATCAAAGATCACCCCTGGTGGTAGGATAGGATGGGTTCTAGCTAATTAGATCACAGTATTACTAAGGCTTAAAAAAACTTAAAATTATTTTAACAGAACAAATTAAAACTTTTAACAGAATAATGAAATTATTATAAGTTTAATATTATTGGTATTAGCAAACTAAGGGTTTGTAATCTTTTATCATCATAATCATCGTCAGATATAATATTTTAAGCACGGAATAAAAGTTAATTTTGCAGTAACTGGAACGATTGCCTTCAAAAACATTTGCGCAAAAGGACATCATCAGTGTGACGACTTTTAGTAGATTTCTTCTTTATTGGTATATTTAGGGCAAAATTGTTTAGTAGATTTTAGTAGAAATTGGGTATTCGAAAATGTTAATGTACTTAAAAATGCAAGGATTCAGGCTAATAAAATCTAAGCTGGCAATACTCTAACTGGCTGAGAAAACGATTGCAGGGTTTGCAAGTTTTCCGGAACTTCTAGTACATCATCATCATAATCATCAGCCTATACAAGGTGTTACAAAAATACAAATAAACATTTAAGGGGGTGGTTAAGACCATCAAACTCAACAACTTTCACTATGGGCCCAATATCGAAATCGCGAAAAATATAATTTATGTTCTATACTCTACAAATCGACTCGAGCTAAAAATCTATGGGATATCAGATTTTTTTTTCGCGATTTCGATGTTGGTCCCATAGAGAAAGTTGTTCAGTTTGACGGTCTAAACAACCCCCTTAAGAGTTTTAAAAATTTATTCTTACTTTTGTAACACCCTGTATACGTCCCACTGCAGGGCACAGGGCACCTTCTAGGAGGGTGTTTGGGCGTAAGTCCACCACGCATGCCCAAAGCGGATTGGTAGACTTCACATATACATCAGAATTTCTTCGTCTGCATTATGCAGGTTTCCTCGCGATGTTTTCGTTCACCCTTTGAGAGCAGTCGGTAATACGTACATAAGTTAGAAAAACTCATTGGTTCGTGGCATGTTGTCCGTGCGGATTCGAACGCGGACCTCTTGATTGAGAGTCCATACCTCTCCGCAATGCGCCACCGAACTCACTTCTAGTACAGCAAATATTAATCATATCGCCTAATGTTATTTTTTTTTACAAAAGAGGGCTTCTAAACAGAGTTGGAATTTTTGTACCTAGCACTTTTAATATGTCAAAGAGATTACATGTTTATCGACTTCCAATAATGTCGATATACGGGTATATTTTATATCACTGCGGATAACTTCAGCATGTATCGAACTTCAAAATAGCGAAAATAAATCAGCTGTTCCATACATTTGAGTCGAATATGTAGGTACTGCAGTTTTGTATAGGACAGCTGATTTTTTTTTCGCTCTTTTGTAGTTGGCTCCATAGTGAAAGTTGTTCAGTTTGATAAGTAGAATACATGCTGGTGTTATCCGCAGTGATAAAAAAATTACCCGTATATGGACACAATCGGAAGTCGATAAACGTGCAATCCCTTTGACATAATTAAAAGTGCTACCAAAATTTCTGACTCTGCTTATGAGACACAGAAAACTGTACTAAATTTAAACTTGCGTAGGGACGACCAAATTTAATATTTATTTGAAAATTGAAGCATCCATGTTACAAAGTGATGAAAACCAATAAAAATTATACAAAAATGCAAAAATAACATGTGTAATGATGAGCGTTTAGATAAAATTGATAATATTTTGTTCAAAAACGTGTTTTATATTAAATTTTAACCATCTGTAACGACATTAATATTATTTGGTAGAATTTAAGTAGAATTTGAAACAGGGCTGGTAGATTATGGTAAATTTCAGCAGTAATTTTCGTCACGCTGAAGGACATTGTGCGACACAAGAACATATAAGTAGGTGTTACTTAGTAGCTAAAGTGGGTACATGAATCCTGAAAGGGCACAGCAATATTAACAAGAAGTAATTTTAAAGAAAAAAATTTGTATAATGGCAATAGTTCTTTTGGTAGTTTTTGGTTCTTTTGGTAGGTTTTGGTAATTTTTGGTAGTTTAGTAATTATTTTTTTGTTGTTTCTGGTTTTTTGGTAGTTTTTGGTTAGTTTGGTAGTTTTTCGTTGTTTCTGGTTATTTTGGTAGATTTTCGTAGTTTTTGGTTATTTTGGTAGATTTTTATACTTTTTGGAAATATTTGATAGAAGAATGAAAATTACCAAAAACTACCATAAAAACAAAAGAGTTCTTGACGGCTTGGCTACGGGGTGGGTTTGTTGACATAAATAAAATATATGTTTTGCAAAAGAGGTACCTACATTCGAATCGTAAGCGGAATTCAGTCAATAAGGGTGTCATGCCGATCCTTGTTTACCGACTTTAAATTACTCACTGTGACAGCTTCGTATATCCTCGATCTGTGCGAAATCGTGAGACGATACCCCGTAGTATTCCGTAGCAAGAGATTAAATTTAACTCGCAAAAATGAGCTACTGGTACCAAATTACCGACTAGCATCGATGCTAAGGACTACAAAATAAAGTCGAATACTGTTCTTGTGTATAGTAAAATACCAGATGACATTAAAGCCGACAAGAAATTTCTGAAGAAGGTTAAAGAATTATTAATCGAACAGTGTCCCTATGACTTTAATTAGTTTCTTCAGTATAAGTAAACAAACAGGCATCAATCTGAGTAGAAAAAAATGTGTTGCAGACCGATTATTTGTACCTCAATAGGTTATTATAATTTTTAACTAATCACATTTAACTGATTTTATAACATTTAACTAATTTAATTGTAGTAAGTGAAAGGTGGTAGTTAAGTTATTGTCTGGCACCTATTGTTTAAATCTGTTTTTTTCTTAATGTTATAAATTATATTGTAGTGTGACTAATAGTTACTCTGTACTTACCATCTGTAACTTATGTACCTACCTACAATTTAAGGTAAATAAATAAAATGAAATGAGATATGAACCAAAAGTAACAAATTAACCATAAACTACCAAAAAGTACGAAAAATAACCAAAATAACAATAATCTACCAAAAAGTACGAAAATCTACCAAAAAAAACAGAAACTACCAAAATAACCAAAAACTACTACCGAAAAGTACGAAAATCTACCAAAATAACTTTTTGGTTACTTTTGTACGAACATTTACCAAAAACTACCGAAAGACTCAAAACTACCATAAATTACCAAAATAACCAAAAACTACCAAACAGTGCCCGGAATGTAACTTTTGTGAAATTCCTTTGTGTTGTCTTGTGTCGCGCAATGTCTTTTCGCGCAAAATTCTGTCGTGCAAATGACTTACAAAGTCAATCGTTTGAGTTACCTACTGCGGTACAGAATTAACTCTTATTCCATTCTTATTTAAAACATATCTGACGATGATGATGATGATTTCAGATTATCATTCCTTAGTTTGCTAGTAACAATAGTAATAAACTTACAGTTATTCTGTTATAATAACGAGTAATAGTCGACCAATTTATAAAATGTACTTCTAAGTCCACATACGTGACGGGCAACTACGGAACCCTACACTGCATGTGGCCCGACACCCACTTGCCCGGTTTTTTATAAGTTACTTTGCCTACTTTAGCTAAAAATGGATTTGTTCATTAATCTTCTAAGACAGGGTTGGGTGTTGCCGGTCACCGGTCTATTTGCAATGATTTCGAACGATTGACGGCCCATAGTAATTTGTATGAAGAAAACGTCCAAAAAAATATGTGATTTTTGGTAACAAATTGCAAAAAAACTAGAAGTCGTATCGAAAAACTGATTTGTTTAAAGTGTTCTTTGATGTTTTGCCATTGATTAGAAATATATTTTGTTGTTTTATTTTGTTTCACTAAATCACAGGACTCGGAACGCGGCAGTGCTATTCTGGAGTTTTTCATGAAATTCTCGATTACTTTCTGATGTAACTACACAATTTTACTGAATTTTTTTTTGTTTATCTTGTACTTCATCTTTTAAAGAAGCGATGGTATTAATTTTGTTTCTAAATATAGCTATTTACTATCCTCAAAAGTCGGAACGCCGAACCCTGTTTTGCCCGATTAGGGTAGTGCCGACCCTTAAGAGCATTGGGCTCTTGACACGGAGGTCGTGGGTTCGATTCCCACGGGGGGCACCTAGTGAAATGTCACTTTGTGCGTTTTTCCCCAGTTGGTTAGGACATTGCAGGCTGAGTCACCTGATTGTCTGAAAAGAAAGATGATTCCGTGCTTCGGATGGCAGGTTAAGCTGTTGGTCCCGGCTACTTTCTCTGGTGGTAGTAGTCGTTACATAAAAACCACGTCAGAGGCCGTAAGGCGGTTTGAATAAACTCTGACACCAGGATTGCGATTTTTGAATCTCATTTGGTGAGCTCAGCAGTAGTAAATGTCAAAATTACTATGGAGATATGCATCTTTCTACTGCTGAGTTGACTTTCAAAAATCATACTACAGGAGAGCAATTTTTTTAAGTCAAATCAGCAGTAAAAAGATGCGTATCTCCATAGTTATTTTAACATTTACAACTGCTTAGCTCACCGAATGAGATTCAAAAATCGCACTCCAGGGCTTGCAGCCCACTATATATATATACACGATAAGAAGAAGAATATGCCAGTGGTTTTTTTAAGAGGATAATATAATGATCTAAGATAAAATTATAAGTACCTACCATCTAACTGAACAACTTTCTCTATCGGATCAATAAAAAATCGCGAAAAAAATCAGCTGTCCCAAGCTGTCCCATACATTTGGGTCGAGTTAGATTGCAGTTGGAAAAGCAGATTTTTTTCCGATTTAGATGTTTGTCCCATAGATAAAGTTTGGTCATTGGATCAAAGCCTGGTTCGGCATATTAAGAAGGATGCCCTATATATTTTTTTTATGAATAAACCTAACTATAGGATCCGTAAATGTATACTTAGGTACAGACAACAATAATAAAGTACATACTTTATTTCGGAATAAGTATGTTAGGGCGTCACCCACCTCAGAAAGCCCGTTAGAAAAAAAAAAAAATAAAAGTACATACTTACTTATAAAGGTCGCGTTTATCTAGAAAGTACCTGAAGAATTTTCTTCAATCAGACCAGTGACATAAAAAGACCCCCTTAAATTATAAAACGCCCCTTAATAATAAAAAAAACTGTCGCAACATGAACTTTGACAGATTTATAAGACGACAATCATAATATTTAAGTCAACTAACAAAATGGTGCGCGTTTAAAAATAAAAAATAAATTATCGTTCCGTCTTATTCTCTCGCGGGCCGTAAATTTAATTTTATGTGAAATTAAGATGTCCCGTCGTATATTCACGTGTTTATTGGAGTTTATTCTATTTTTATTTGTAGAGATTTGTCTATATTGGTTTGGTTAAGTTGGGAACTTGTTGAGAATGCAGTTAAAGTTCAAAATTTTAATTTATCGTTGGATTGTTTATGACTGCAAATGTAGGGGTGGTCTTTGCCTAGTATTCCTCACTATTTGGGGTAGTCAGTCCTTGCTACAACTTTTTGGGGTCTTTATTGGGTAACTACCATTCTTTTTGGCGGTTCTTTTTTTTTATATTTAGTTAATTAATTTGAGACAGTGTATATGATGATCACAGAAACACATTATTACTGAAAAGTTACCTAGAGTGCGATTTTTGAATCTCATTCGGTGAGCTCAGCAGTTTAAAATGTCAAAATTACTATGGAGATACGCATCTTTCTACTGCTGATTCGACTTAAAAAAATCGCACTCATGAAGTATGATTTTTGAAATTCAAATCAGCAGTAGAAAGATGCGTATCTCCATAGTTATTTTGACATTTTCAACTGCTGAGCTCACCGAATGAGATTCAAAAATCGCACTCCTAGGCCCACTTGCGCCAACCACGGGTTAGCAATTAACTCCGGATAAAATGGCTCTTTCAGTTGTTTTTCTATACAAAAAAATCATGGGTTACCAACTTAACCTGGAGTTTATTGCTAACCCAGGTTGGCGCAAGTGGGGCCTAGTCTAGTATTTACCTAGGTACCTAGTTTCTGACATTAGCTTATACCGACAGACAGGACGACAGAAAAAGGCGAGCGGCGTATATACCTATAGTTTTTTAATGGGATGATCAGACCATCAAACTGAACAACTTTCTCTATAGGACAAACATCAGAATCGCGAAAAAAATAAGCTGTCCCATACATTTAATCGAGTCGGTACAGGCAGTTTTGTATGGGACAGCTGATATTATTTTTGCGATTTCGAATTTGGCTCCAGTGAAAGTTGTTCAGTTTGATGGTCTGATCATCCTCTTAAAAAAGTGTCAGCATATTAAGTTGGACCCTGTTTGTAAGTAGATTGTAGACTGAAGAATTGATATTGTCAATGATATTTATACAGAATGAGTTGTAAGGGACATCACTCACTCCGCAAACTGAAACGGTGAACTCCATCAAACTGAACAACTTTCACTATAGAGCCTAACTCAGGAAACGAGAAAAAATAATCAGCTGTTTCATACAAAACTTTTGTACCTACCTACCCGACTCAAATGTATAGGTTAGCTGATTTTTTTCGTGTTTCTTATGAGATAAGTGCGTTCACACACGATGACGCATTGACGGAGCGGCAGATGTCAGTCCATAGAAGTACACAGGTGCGTCAATCCGTCACCGTGTGTGCTTCTACGTGCGGTTTCATGCAACTCCTTGCTTCACGAATGACGGACTGACGTCTGCCGCTCCGTCAATGCGTCATCGTACTGTGTGAACGCACTTATCTCATAAGAAACACGAAAAAAATCAGCTAACCTATACATTTGAGTCGGGTAGGTAGGTACAAAAGTTTTGTATGAAACAGCTGATTATTTTTTCTCGTTTCCTGAGTTAGGCTCTATAGTGAAAGTTGTTCAGTTTGATGGTCTGTGTTAACCGTTTCAGTCTGCGGAAGGCTGTCCTTTACACCCTGTATATGTTAGGTTGTTTAGGGTTGAACTACACCACGTAGCACAGCATCGCATTTTTCCGTCGCTCCATCCTTTTTTGTCACTCAGGAACGTCATTTATTACAGCATATAAGATAGACGGAACGCGATCGCACGCGGCGTGCTGTTCCGTGCTGTTCCGTTCCGTCTATCTTATATGCTCTAGCAAATGACGTTCCTGAGTGACAGAATAGGATGGAGCGACGGAAAAATGCGATGCCGTGCTTCTTGATGTACTTATAGTTCAACCCTTGGGTATTGGAGCCTATACCTACCTACGTAGTTGCGGTTCTACTAGTGAAACGTGGATGTTCTGAGGTTTCATAATATCTTTTAATGCCCCCTCGGAGAATATAGTCGTGAGCAGCTTATGCTTAGGTACCTACTGGATATTGTGGACAATTTTAAACTGAATTATAAAGAGTAATTTATAACACCACTGGCTTTTCAGTGAAGGAAAACATCGTGAGGAAACCTGCATGCTTCAATTTCGAGGCATGTAAGTATGTAGGTACAGGGGAGCGTGTAATTTCTCTATGGTAGGTACCCACTGTCCATTATAAGTGGCGACGGGCCCACCCCCCGTCACACTGGACAAAGTTTCGGTAATAATGATGAAACGTGGATGTTCTGAGGTTTCAGAATATCTCTAACTACCCCATTGATTTAAATTATTCAAAGGACAACCCCCTCGGGGAATATAGTCGTGAGCATATGCTATTATAAAGAAGTAACCAATACGCAATAGGTACCTACCTACGCACGTGCTTGCCTGTCAACCGGGGCGCATGCGCCAAGCATTAGAGAAGTAATTTGTTGTGACAGCCCATCCCCGGAGTGCAGTAGAAAAACGGCACTTTCGACGCAATTAACTAGAGTGCCACTCAATCAGGGACTTATTTATTACAATCGCATGGTTGAAACGACATTAAAGTTAACTACTGATGCTAAAATACATACTTAGATTATAATAAACTCACGAAAGGGCTTCCAGCGTCAGAAACACTGATATACCTACTTAAATTTTTTTTTAAAGTTAGCCGTCACGGGAAGCCTGGCAGATGTGAAACTTCACCTGATTTAAATTTCTAACATCCGCCCCCGATTTAAATTTCGAACTTCCGTCACAAAAAAAGATTGCGGATCAAAATTTCAAAGCCCTCCCATTAGAAGTTTCACTTAAAAAATCGGGTAGGCTGTTGCGGCGGATTGAGAGGTGGCACAACCCTAGTTTTGGCAATTCTTTAGATTGATCTCCTTTCGATGGAACCACATTCTTCCCAAACTGATAGGTTTGTTGGAAAAAATTGTACCAAAAATCATAATGGTAAAGGTACTTTATAGCAGTTACGTAAGGCATCACGTGTTAGTGCGTTCACACACGATGACGCACTGAGGGAGCGGCAGATGTCAGTCCACAGAACCACACCCGTTGCGTCAATGCGTCACCGTGTGTGCTTCTACGTGCGGTTTCATACAACTCCTTGCTTCACAAATGACGGACTGACGTCTGCCGCTGCGTCAATGCGTCATCGTGTGTGAACACACTTACCTAAGTACATATTAAGTTAGAAAACTCATTGGTACATGGCATGTTTTCCGTGCGGATTCGAACCTGGATCTCATGATTGAGTTTCCATAGCTCTCCGCAACACGCCACCAAAGCCCATAACTACCTATTAGCAAAATATCACCTATTTATTCTATGCTAGTTACGCGGCTGTTCCAACTACTTTCATGCCACTTTCACAATTCCCGACAAATCCTCGGCCGCGGTATTCCTCGAATCCCTTAATCCCCGGTACGTGACGTACGGTCGACGGCATTTTATTTATTATTATCATTTCGGAGACATCTCGTCTCGCCAGATTAAAGAGTTAATTTTGTCGCTAGTCTAATGTAATGTGCGTGCTAGATTAAAGTCTGGGTTTTTATCTAATTAGTGAAGAGAGTTTCGGTGGCGCCTTGCGGGAAAGGTGGACGCGACTCATGAGGGTGCGGGTTCGAATCCGCACGCACATCATCATCATTATCTCAGCCGATGGATGTCCACTGCTGGACTGGACATAGGCCTCCCCCGCAGATCGCCACAACGACCGGTCCTGCGCTGCCCTCATCCAACGGGTTCCCGCCGCCGCCCCCAGGCCGTCGGTCCACCTTGTGGGGGGCTCACTGTCTATTGAGTATAGACAGTGAGCCCCTGTACTTTCCGGTACGTGGTCGCCGTTCGAGAACTCTTCGGCCCCATCGGCCATCGGCTTTGCGAGCAATGTGTTCCGCACGTACGCGGAACGATAAATGCCAAATTAGTTTTTCTAACTTATGTAGAAGGTACGTAATACCGACTGCTCCCAAACGGTGAAGGGAAACATCGTGGGGAACCCTGCATACGCTGAAGAAGAAAATAATTCTATACGCGGGCCTGATTGGTGAAGGCAAGTTGGAGTGTCTGAATATAGGGTCCTTCTTAATATGCGACACTTTTCTAAGGAGATGATCAGACCGTCAAACTGAACTACCTACTTTCTCTATGGCACCAACATCGAAATCGCAAAAAAAAATCTGCTGTTCCATATAAAACTGCAAACGCCAAAATTGGCATACCTTCAGGTGATAGAGAAAGTTGATAAGTTTGATGGTCTGATCATCCCCTTAAAAAAGGAAGGAAAATACACGGACCTGGAAGAAATACGGACCGAGTATTGCACTAAAAAGATGCAAAGCATGCAACGTAATACAATCTCGTTTGTTCTACAAGGGACCTACACTCACACAGATGCACTAGCTCTAGGCGCAGGTCCGACACCCGTCACCTTATGTACCGCGTGACAGCACGCACACACAAAAGAAATGGGTGCTTCACTCATGATTAGATGACATTACGTCTGGTTGTTCTTTTAAGTCTGTGCTGAATATAGGGTCCTTCTTAATATGCGACACCATTTTAAGAAGATGATCAGACCGTCAAACTGAACTACTTTCTCTATGGCACCAACATTGAAATCGCAAAAAAAAAATCTGCTGTTCCATATAAAACTCCAAACGCCAAAATTGGCATACCCTACCTACAGGTGATTATTTTTTCTCGATTTTGATGTTGGTCCCATAGATAAAGTTGATCAGTTTGATGGTCTGATCATCCCCTTAAAAAAGGACCCTGTATACCTATTCAAGTTTAACAACTCTTTGAATTACAACTCTACTTTAAATTTTGGTGAAGTGAAGTTTTTAGGGCGTTAAAGTCTGTAGATATAGGATCCTGACGGTTTTCTAAAGGGATGATCAGACCATCGTACCTACTGAACAAACTCTACGGGACTAAAATTTAAATCGCGAAAAAAAATCAGCTGAGTATGTGTGGCTCAAGTGGCTTGCAGTAATTTGTATGGAACAACTTTTTTTTTGTTATATCATTTTTAGTCTCATAGAGAAGGTTGAACTCGGTGGCACGTTGCGTAGAGGCATGGAATCATGAGGTCCGGGTTCGAATCCGCACGGACAACATGCCACGTACCAATGAGTTTTTCTAACTTATAATATATCGTATTACCGGCTGCTCTCAAACGGTGAAGGAAAACATCGTGATGAAACCTGCATATTATGCAGAAGAAGAAATTCTGATACATATGTGAAGTCTACCAATCCGCATTGGGCACGCGTGGTGGACTAACGCCCATACACCCTCTTAGCTAGAGGGTAGGCCTGTGCCCTGCAGTGGGATGTATATAGGCTGATTATAATGAGAAGGTTGTTCGATTTTTTTATAGTTTGATTGATAGTCTGATCATGCCCTAAAAACATTCAGTATATTAAGGGCCTGTTTCACCACTTCTGAATAAGTTCTTGTTAGCTTATCCGACAGATATTTTGACATAATTTCATACAAAATTATGTCAAACTATCTGTCGGATAAGCTAACAAGAACATACCCAGAAGTGGTGAAACAGGCCCTAAGAGTTGTAAGTTCTGTGTGTTTCGCCCACAGAAACATGCATAAGAAAAAACCTTATCTCTTAGTCGCCTCGTAAGGTACGACAGCCAACAGCAAGAAATGGGGTGGTTCGTTTTTCCCGATCAAGTTTCCCATTTAACCTACTTTTCTCAACCGCCGTCGTTCGCGCAAAGTTGCCGCTTTCCGTCGGTCGACTGCCGCGGTTTTCCTCTTACAAGCCTTACAAGCCCACGCCAAACACCGCCTACTTGGCCCAAGAACATGTTGGACATGTTCCTCCTCATCATTCCCATCACCATTTTGAACTTCCTCACTCTTCGAGTTCTCATTTTTCACTTCATTTTCACATTCAGTCTGCACTTTCTCGTTACTCTTTTGAAAATCGAACTCTTTGTAGTTATTGTTAAACGACTCATAGATGGCACTGTAATTCATTGTTCTTAACCCTTATTACACCGATACAACTTTTCACAAACAACTTTTTATGGAAAAATGTTGACATTGACAGTTCAGTTTCCCGCTTGATTTTGTTTTTTTTTTTCGGGCGTCGCGCGCCGCGACACCGACGACACTGAATTCAGCCGAGGGGTGAATCTGAAGACGAGATTTACAAAATATGTCCGCTATTAATAAACTGTCTAGCAGTGTACCGGCTCTAACGTCGTTGAGAGATGCCAATTTATTAGTGTTTGGATTGAAATTGATGCCGGCAATATTTTTCCGTCGAATTTGTTGCGTTGAAAGCGTCAGGACGTTTTTATTCACGCGCCTCGTTTTCGGGATGTGAATCGATTTTTAATGTGGTCTGAGATGCTGGCTTTACTATATTTATTGCCTGCTTTTAAAATTTCTTTTTGTTTCAATTTATTCTTCCTTGTTTTAACAGATTTGTTCGAAAAATATGGCTACGCGTGGTAGGTAAATAGAGCCATAAATACCTAAAGATAAATTCCATCTCAGAGACGGAAATAAAGAATTAAGCGTGTGTTTTTATAAACGAAATTTGTTGGGTGAATGATATAAGCTCAGAACCATACCTATCCCATTTCAGGATTGCCAAAAAACGTTGCTACAAGAGTACCTACCTATAATACAATAAAACGAATTACCTATACTTACTTATTTATGACTACCTAAATATACGTTTACTTATTGCTTTATAAGACCACCCTGTCTCTCATAGACTCATACATCCAATGTTTATTCTTGTCTAACTTAATCTGCTCCGAGCTAAAATATCGACGTGCCTTCCGAAGTCTTGTTCCTTTTCCAACAAACATGGATAAAGCTGTGTATTTATGATCATTTTATATGGATCTAACATTGAGTACGAACTTATTTAGACTGTACCTAGCTACCTACTGTTACTGTAAGGCCGAGGAGATTCAGAGATAAAAGTTTAGTTTGAGTTCGAGCTTCAACTCACAAGGCCCGAGTGGAATAGTAGGTAAGTCTAGAGGTGGTAGGTGGTAGGTGCATAGGTAGGTACATTTGAGACGGGAAGGTACTGCAGTTTTGTATGGAACTGGAACCGCTGATTTATTTCGCGTTTTCTAAGTTGGCTCCATAGTGAAAGTTGGTCAGTTTGATGAGTAGAATACATGCTGAAGTAATCCTTAGATTTTAAGCCACTTTAAATATTACTACCCACTTCTGTTACACCCTGTAGAGAGCGATGATAGCCCATACGGAAGAAAGCTTGCGCCTCAATCATGAGGCGGCGGTTCGATTCCTGGCCTGTACTTACCACTAAGTTCTTCGGAAATTATGTACGGTTGTATTTATCATTTACTAGCTCGGCGGTGAAGGAAAAAATCGTAAGGAAACCTGCATTCTAGAGAATGAAAAGAAAATACCACAAGAACACAAAGGACCAGCGATGATCCAAGCGTGTTACTTTAACGATCCTTGCTTGCAATAGCCCAACACAAATAACACAAATAATAATACACACTTTATAAATAGCAAATAATTAATATGTAACACCAAAAAAGACTGAAGACAGAAACGGTAAAGGTGGAAGAGCAAGATAGTAAAATGATGTCAGTAAAAAGTTCATACCTACAGCGTTTTCGGTGTGTGCCCCATGGAAAAGTTGTTTGTTTGTTTTCATTTTGGTCTTGGGGTGATCCCTTTAAAAACCGTGTCGGACTGATACCTCACTCATCAGTAGGTACCTATCTGGTTTTCTCCTATTTTCATGGCATACTCTACTCAGCATCCCATTATGTTCGATCTAATAATAATATTGTAAGTTTAATTTCAAATATTACCTATTTCTGTACTTTTAAATCTCATAAAAAAATTATATAACACTCCCATCCCATTAACATACAATAAAGATCGCAATGTTACTTACCTACATAACAAAACAGAACTAAGAAAATACCCCAGTAAACAATTTCAAATGGCTTGTAAAATTTTGACAGATGGTGACAAGAACACAATTTAATATTGTGGGACATGAAATTATGTTGAAGGCGGCTTTAGTACGCATGCGCCAATGTGGATGGAGGAAGCTGGGCTAGGACATGGAAAGCTGTGGGGTATTTGTTAGGCTTGGAATTATTTTAGGATGGATAAATCTTTGCTGTAGTTTTGATTTTTGCAATCAAACAATAGTTTGAAACTAAGAGATTTAAATATATTTAGCAATGTATGTTTTGATAGAGTAGGTAGTTAGGTATGTATTCTTTAACTCTGTTGTCTGTTTTAAAAATAAATGGGAAGTGAAATATAGGGTCCTTCTTAATAATGCTGAAACTTTTTTAAGGGAATGATCAGACCGTTAAACTGGACAACTTTCTCTATTGCACCAACATCGAAATCGCGAAATTAAGAAGGACCCTATTATAATTGAAGAAAACAATGTTAAATAGAAAAAATAATGTTAAACTGTATCTTCTATAACTTATATCTTCAAAAATAATTTGAGTCAAGGTATAGGATAAGAAAAAAAATGCCCAGGCCCGTATCATTGGTTTGATTTTAACTTAACATAGGTAGGTTATCAATCATTACAACTATTTAGGTACAAAAGAATTTTATGTCCCATGGTTTACAATGAACGAAAACGCAAAGCATTAGTTAAATTGTTTCTCTAAACCAATAATCATAATAAAAAGACTAGGTATTCAAATAATTGCTCAAATAAATCACATACAAATTTGTAACATGAGAAGGCGACTCTACAGCTTTCTCTACTCCATAACACATCCCCCGTTGATTGGGGTGTGATCCACAAGCAAGGACACTTGCGCCATTAAATTAACAATAAAACGTTACCGTGCAAAACAAAATCGTATAAAACAACAAAATATAAGTGAAAACATACACGTTTAACTACAGAAATAAAAGAAAACTCAAAAAGCTTTGTGGAACGAGAGTTATCGGATCTAATCTCAAAATGTCACCAGTAAGTAACGATTTTTCGTATTTCTTTTTTTAAACACACGATTCTGTGCTATTTTTGTACATGTTAATCTTCGTTCTATTAAAATAGTTGTGACAGTGTTTTATAAAAGCTTTTTTAAAGTTGTTTTGTGTCATCGATTTTGGATCGCGCTTTAAGGGTTAGATTTTTAAATGCCAGTTAAAAAAAATAAAAGAGGTATTTTATCGTAGGTACTCGCTTATTACATAAAAAAAGTGAAAATTATTTTGAATTGGAAAAACGTGTTTTAACTTTTAGGTTCTAAAAATCGAAGTTGCAGTGACCTAATTTTGAGCAAGATGACATTTACCTAGTAGATAAACGGGTGACCTAGGTCGCGCCGTGTCTAGTCTAGATTTTAAAGTTTCAATGTAGGTACCTAAGTTAGGTAGTTTAAAACACTAGAATTGATGGCGATTTTTTATTAATGTTTTTATTATCCTACAGATTTTACTGAGTAGTTAATTGATTAAAGCTAAAGATAAACAAATTACGTAATCTTAAACAAATAAAGTAGTTAAATTAATGTTGGTAGGTACTATAACTCTAACACTAAGATTGAATAACATATTATATCCTTGGATGACATGAAAGCGGAATAGGGTGGTTTTTTACGTGAGCATGACAAAAATAAAGTCCTCAATCATGCAGATTTGGGACGCGGACGGGTTGACATTTTAATTATAAAAAACCTTGGCATTTATTCTCGAAAGGGATATCTGGCTTTTAATGGTCCTTCGAGGCGGATTAAACCAACTTTTTTGTACGCAAATTAGACCGCTATTTTTAAATAAATTGCATAAACTAACGCGTGGTGGACTAGCGCCTTAACCAATATCTATTGTGACCAAAGTCTGGATTTATTTTAAATAAAAAAAAAATAAAAAAAAAAGATTTATTTCATTTATGTCCTTGTCTCACATGCCTACTTAGAGCAGTTATTTTTCGTTGAAAATGACTAGTTAAGTAGTATATTTACAATTACAGGTTGTATACTATACTAAGTATTTTTCATTGAATTTGACTACAGGATGTGAAATTAAATACCTACCTACTTCAAACCATCAAACTGAACAACTTTTAGGGACCAACATTGAAATCGCGGTAAAAATCTGCTGTTTCATACATTTTAGTAGAGAAGAGCTAATTGACTCTATGGAACAGCAGATTTTATATTTCGCTAATTTCGAAATTGGTCCCATAATAAAAGTTGTTCAATTTGATGGGCACCCCTTTAGTTGTAATGTAAGTGTGACTATTAGTTTGACCCAGGCTGGGGTCGAAGAAGGCGAAGCTACTAACCACTGTGCCACCACGACTTACAATTTTAATTAACATTGCAGGCTACACCATAAGTGATAATAATATGATGGGCGTCTACAAGAAAGCGAAATGGATACCAAATTGATTTCGTCTATTACCGAAGCCATTTGAACCAGGTATGGTATTAAATAGCATATGCTCACGACTATATTCCCCGAGGGGGTAGTCAGAGACGTTCTGAAGCCTCAGAACATCGACGTTTCACTTAGTACCGAAACTCTGTCCAGTGTGACGGGGAGTGAAACCGTCTACAATGGATTTTTATTTTTTATTTTTTTTATTATTATCGCCTCGAAATGCCGTTTCCTCGCGATGTTCCATCGATGAACCATGCATCGCCTCCTGCACGACAGGCAAGGTTACTCGACACTGCACCACCACGGCTTTTTTAATATCATATAAAATATAAATTTATATGATGATGAGGCTTTTTATATGATATAAAAAAAGCCGTGGTGGTCTAGTGGCGAGTAACCTTGCCTGTCGTGCAGGAGGCGATGGTTCGATGTCCTTCCAGGTCGACTCGTACCAATGAGTTTTTCGGAATATAAGTACCTACGATTTGTAACACCACTGGCTTTTCGGTGAAGGAAAACATCGTGAGGAAACCTGCATGCATCATTTTCGAGGCATGTATTGTTGTACCCACTGTCCATCATAAGAGGCGACGGACTCACCCCCTGTCACACTGGACAGAGTTTCGGTACTACTGGTGAAACGTGGATGTTCTGAGGTTTCAGAAGATCTCTGACTACCCCCTCGGGGAATATAGTCGTGAGCATATGCTAATGCTAAATAAAGCTACGTTAATCAATTTTTAGCGATAAGGCGGTAACGAGTAACTTTATATGAAAGAAACATAGATTTTAATAATAGGTACATACCTAGTTTGTCGTCCGTGCTTCAGAAGGCACGTTAAGCAGTTGGTCTCGGATAGTTCCGTCAGATGGCGTTGTAACTATTCGTTAAGCCAGTTCAGAGGCCTATTGAGGCGGCTTGAAAATTCTCTGACAGCAAGTTGACCACTAACTTGCCTCCACCAACACGCACTGGGCCCGCGTGGTGGAGTATGGCCCAGTCCCTCTCACCCTTATTCGTGAGAGGAGGCCTTTGCCCTGCAGTGGGATTCTATAGGCTATAACTTAGGTACTTACTTACTTACCTAGTTTACTACGTCTAGAACCCTGTTTCTGTCTCCTTTTTATTATGTACCGATGTCGAAAAAAAAGGTCTGTTTCCTTCACATGTCTGTGTAAAATATATTCTCTGACTACTGTATTGATTTTGGATTTTGATTATTCCTTTCTACCGACTTCTAGGATGGTTTTTCTATTATGTTGAGGTACTAGTAGTACTTAAAATCAAGGTATCATATTAATGACATAGACATAATAGATGCCTACTACCTACCCTCTCTTTCTTGCGCAGTGAGCTTGCATAGTGTGCGAGCTGGACGACGCGATGCACCCCACGGCCAGGTGACGCTGCCGCCTCCACCCGCGGAACATGTCATGGGACTCGATAGAGTCGCGCGACTTCCTCGGGTAAGATCCGGCTCGAAGGACCAATGAATCAGAAGTACCTATACTAAATAACAACAGTGCACAAGATTAAACTCACCCTAGATCCCCAGCTGCCGAGCGTGCGGTGAGGACGAGACCATGGAACATATGCATCCTTTGTGACGGCGGGTTTTTGATGTCTTGGCGACAAAACGCATGTGCCTCCTCGGAGATCGATATCCAAAATCGGGAGATCTTAGGTTTCTTCCCCTCAATGGTATTGCCTCCTTCATTGACCATGTATTTGAAGGGTGAAGAAAACAAAAAGTATTGGGTAATCACAAAAGATCTCGCTGGGTCGAAGTGCTTGCTTGGCAGCCCCCACAACAAGAGATAGACACAGTAACCTATTAGTAACAATTTAAATATGTCTGCAATAACCTCTTTCGCAAGGAAAAGTTGTTTATTTTTATTACCTAGGTATCTGAATACATTCATAAAGATTTATTGGTAAAGGGGTGTATTATACAGGGTGTAAGAAAAAGTATCATAAACCTTTAAACCACATAATCTACCCATCAAACTGAACAACTCTTACTATGGTAGCAAACCTGTCAGAGCAAAAAAAATATCAGCTGTCCCATACGTTTGATTGAATCGAGTAGGTATTTCAGATTAGTATGGAACAGCTGATATTTTTTTGTTCTGACTGGTTTTTTGCGTTCTTATTCCAGCGGGGTGCCGGCGCACCAACTGTCGGCTACGCGGCTACTCAGCTCCCCTGACCCGTCGCGACACCATCTCGACGATCCACCTGGTGAGTCTAACGAGTTTCAGATGAAGGAAAACATCGCGAGGAAACCTGCATACGATAAAGAAGACATTCTGATGCGTATGTCGTAATCATATCAGCCGTTAGACGTCTACTGCTGGACATAGATCTTCCCCAAGCGCTGTCCTCTTCCTGCCACCTCCACCAGGTCATGTGGCCACCTTCACCAAGTCATCTATCCACCTTATCTACCAACCTAGTAGGCTACACCTTCTGGTACGCGGTCGCCATTCGAGAACTCTCAGGGATACATTTCTCGCAGAAGAAATGGACCAATGACACTTTAGTCTAGTTGGCGAATTTTCAGCTCATTGGTGCTTCTTAATTAACGTTAGAATAGATAGATAAGCCGTTTATTTCATCAGAACAATACAGGACAAACAGTGACTGACAAAGGTAGCAGATAACACCATGAAATCCGTATAGGGAGGTCCGTGCAAAACAGCAACAGCTCCTACGACGGACCATTTAAACACAAACACGATATGTAGTACATATACCGTAACACGATTATATAATATAGTACAGGATATGACCCGTGCGACCCGTATTGTGATAGTGAAAATGGGTCTGATTCAGCATTTATGCTGAAGCAAAAGGTGCAGAGCTGTTAATTCTACCAGAACCCTTTTATTTAGCGGAAGCACCATTGTTCCTCGTAAAAAATCACTTCCACGAAGGCTTTACCTCTTTAGATAAGTTACCTATTGAAGACTAACGTCTTTCCAGAGGTCTACCCCTTCGCTGAAGACTACACAGGCGGTGGGGAGAGGAACGGGGCGCTGCGATGGGGCTCCCGCTTCGGCCCAGCGCACCGGCCGCCCAATGCTGGGCTGCTGGAGTGCTTCAGGGCCTGCAGGTCCAGGCTGGACCAGTATCTGGCCAGGAGGAAGGTACGTAGTGGCCTGGGTGAGGAATTGGCTTACAATAGTAGGTACTGACTCATACGCCTGTTGCGTCGCTCTCACCCCTGTTACGCCTGTAGGTGTAGCCGTGCATACAGCACTTCTCAGCTCAAAAAGTCGACTTCCCAAAACGATATCTGGGGGCAACAAGACGAGCCAAGCGAAGTGAAAGGGCACTACCTACCTTTGCTCGAAGCGCTTCGTCGTTTTTTTGAACCCTCATAATATTACTTTTTCTAAAACGCCCATTCTCAAAACGACAACTAAGATTAATTCCCAAACTGTGTACCGATGGTGTCAATAAAAGAACATCAACTTCCCATAACGGCCACATCCCTAATCGTAACAATTGAGGACCCCCTCGTGGAAGGGTGGACTGGAAGATGACAGTAGACAATGGTGTATTAACTCTTCGTGTCAGTGCGAACCCTTTGTGTGAAGTGACAGTGAAGTGTCCAGGATGTGCCGAGACGCCCCAACAAGCAGTGGGGAAGACGATAGAGGCTGCTGATGAAGCTAGTGTGACGATGGTAAAACCCCTCAACGATCTTGTTTCCAGATCGAGCGTGGGGTGCGTCTGTATGGACAGAACGAACAGAGGCTGGCGGTGAAGATCTGGCTGTCAGCTTTGAGGGGAGTCAGGCATAGGAGCGATAAGTTCGCACTGTTGGGACATCTCTACCAGGCTTACATGGACTTTGGCAAGTATAGGTAAGGTTCATTTTGCTTTGTTTGTGATTTTAGCACAGATTCTTTACTGAGAGTTGTAGACTATATGGAACGGTATGCTAAGGAGACCAAGAAAGCTGTTTGATAAATCGTGTAATGGCACACCCTTGGAACTCAGTGTCCGCACTAAACACAGTCTCTCACGTCCTTACTCTCCTGAATCTGATAGAATGGGAAACCTGATTCTCTCATAAATGGAGTCGGATGCAGTGAGTATAACCGATAGCCACACGGTGAGGGTATCAGAAATATGACGATGCCTAAAGGAGTTAGTTAAAGGAAGCTAATAACCATACTAGCTACTATTCTTTCAATCTGTTTTTGACTATTAAAATTATACTTAATTAATCTGTTTGGAGTTGATAGCATCGTCACAGTGCAGAGTTTTACTTTGCATTTGCCAGCATTAGAGGCTTGCTGAATGCACAGGGTGCACCGGATGTACCGCCTGTTATTCAGGGCGGTCGGTTTTATTTTCTTAAAATGCCTTTATCTGGTTACGGCCAGTTCTGGATTCGACCAGTTCTGTATTCGACCACTTCTTGCTAAGACGTTCTAAGGAGGGCCATTTCTAGGTTTGACTTGGGGTTCACTGCCCTTAAACAATACAGATAGCACTTTGTTTTTGCAGGGAGTCGCTGGAATTCGCAAACCGTCAGCTCGGCATATCCGAAGAGTTGGACTCCGCTCCGATGCGGGCTGAAGCTTACCTGAACCTGGCGAGGGCACATCAAACCTTGGGCGGACTTGACAGGTTTGTAGTCAAAAACCTAAAAGGATTTCTGAACACTTTCCCTTTCACCAAATCAACGGAAACAAGTAAGTTTTGCTTTCTGGGAGTTGCTACATGATACAAGAAAGAGAAGCGTACAAGTGTGAGACTGAACGCAATAAAGGTCAAAAAGTCAAAGGCTAAGTGTGTTCACACATGATGACGCATTGACGCAGCAGCAGACGTCAGTCCGTCATTTTTTGAAGCAAGGAGTTGTATGAAACCGCACGTAGAAGCACACACGGTGACGTATTGACGCACCGGGTGTGGTTCTATGGACTGACATCTGCCGCTCCGTCAGTGCGTCATCGTGTGTGAACGCACTTAGTCTGGCGCCTACAAATATAAAGTCTTTGTTTTTACAGAGCACTCTCATACGCCCGCCATGCCCTCTACAACGACTGCGGTGGCGGCTCGACAGCGGGCTGCGTTCATCTCACGGTCGCGTCCGTCAGCCTGGAGCTCGGCGCGTTCTCCAAGGCCATGGACGGCTTCCAGAAGGCGCTGGCTGTTGCCCAGGCGCAGAACGATAACACTTTACTGTTGCAGGTTAGTTTTGAAGGGGCTCGATTAAAAAAAATTTAAATCTTTTATGTATGTACTTCAAACTCAGATAAATTAACAGGAATGGATGCGATATTACGCGCGTACCCCTCTGCCAAAGACGCATGCTCAGTGAGCATACCCGTCATATAAAAATAGTTGACGCGCGTCCCGCGCCAGTATATAAAACTCCCCCCTCACCCCCGCAAAATTGACAGACTTTTTTGCGTAGAAATGAGAGATCATTTCCAATCCATTCCTGTTAATTTATCTGAGACTTCAAATTTCAATAACAACTTAAGTTCAACTTAATAGCTGACGATTTTTTAAGAGGATGATCTGGAGTGCGATTTTTGAATCTCATTCGGTGAGCTCAGCCGTTGAAAATGTCGAAATTACTATGGAGATACGCATCTTACTACTGCTGATTTGACTCTCAAAAATCATACCACAGGATAGCGATTTTTGAAAGCCAAATCAGTAGAAGAAAGATGCATATCTCCATAGTAATTTTAACATTTTCAACAGCTGAGCTCACCGAATGAGATTCAAAAATCGCACTCCAGACCGTCAAACTGACCAACTTCCTCTATGGCATCAACATTGAAATCGGCTCTTCCAAAGCTACAAACCTACATACTACAAACCTACTCGAGCCAAAATGTATGGGAAAGCAGATTTTTTTCGCGATTTCTATGTCGGTCCCATAGAGAAAGTTGTTCAGTATGATGACCTGATCATCTCCTTAAAAAATTGTTAGCATATAAAGAAGGACCTTGTATTGTCAAAATCGCGCTGGCGCATGGCGGAGGCAAGTTATAGTTGTCAACCTGCTTTCAGATAATTTTCAATCCACCTCTACTTAGGCTTCTGACCTGGATTAACAAATACACCGCCATCTCGAAACTAACCAGGTCCAAGTGCTTAGCATGCTTTTCAAAGCACGGAAGTGCTCCATATAAAATTCCACAAAACGGTCACACATCCAAAATCTGACTAGACATGTGTTGCTTAACTTCGGTTATCGTTTCCAATGCCAAATTTCTGCTCAAATAATATTACATGGATAGCTTTCTGACGTCATTTACGAATACGCACTACGATGAATCCCCAATCACACAATTGCAGGTATACGTGGGCCTATCAGAGCTATGGCGGCGCCTGAAGGACGCAGAGCGCGCGGTGGCATGCGCCGCACGCGCGTGCGACCTCGGCCGCGGCCCGCGCTCGCTCGACCTCAACACAAGACACCACCGCTGCGCTCTGCTGCAGATGGCGGCCGCACTGAGAGCTAGGGGTGAACTGGGCGACGCACATGACTATTGCAACGTTAGTACCTACTACGAAGCACTGGCCCCACGTTGGGCGCCAGTATCAAAAGTGGCGCCCAACGTAGGTTTCTGCAGCTCCATAGCGTAGCAACAAGCACAAATGCTGTATTATGTATTTAAGGGTTTGGGGCCTTGACAGGCATACATCTGTGCCACTTAGGCCATCGCTGGTCCTGTGTGAATGCACTTTTTACAGTTTCATACTAATCTCTACTGCAGCTATAAATCTGTAACGTTAGTATCTAGTTGTATCTGAAAGAATGCTGAAGATCGGGATGAACCGTACTTAAAAACGTTATGAGCTTGCTGAAGCCAACAATGTAGGCTTTTCTTGAACGGAGGATCCACCCACGCTCAAGAGAAAGAAAATAAAGTTTTTTCATGTGTAAGAGAGAGATTGATGCTATGAGAGCTAGGGGGGAATCGGGCGACGCTCATGACTACTGCTACGTTATCATCGCATAGAACCAGGTGTTAGCCCAGAAACTTTCGTTAGGTATAAATTAAAAAACCAGCCGGTCCCATGTTGGTTATCAGCGCCCAAACGAGGGACTTTGCAAAAAAACTTGATTACGTAGGAACGCTCACGGCCACTGCAAAGTCAGTATCTTTGTTATTGCTACTAATTGATAAAATTAATATAAAGGAAGCTCAAGAAGACCAACTGAACCAGACTTGGAATAGAAACACTTCAGTAAGTTGCGACGGAGACCGGCAGCGTTGCAATGTGTCCGCGCCCTGACACTTTAATCTGTTTTATTAATTCTGTGAACGATAATGCCTAAAGGGAACAGTTGCTATTGGCCCCTAGTTGGGCGCCAGCACGAAAAATGGCGCCCAACAAGGGACTCCACGAAACAACTTTTTTGTTTCAATATCATTCTATAAAATTTACTTAAGTGGATCTGGGGTACCTATATATCTGTGGGTGGGTCTCAAGTAAACCACCATCCGAAAAGGAACTTTAATAGCATTGACTGAATAGGTAAAAACTTGTCGTGAGAAAATCGTCATCATTCTAAGAATCGAGTTATATGCATAGTATATGCTCACGACTGTATTCCCCGAGAGGGTAGTCAGAGATTTTCTGAAACCTCAGAACATCTACGTTTTCGTACCAGTAGTACGAAAACTCTGTCCGTGAGCCCGTCGCCACTTATAATGGACAGTGGGTACAATAAATGCCTCGAAATTGAAGCATGCAAGTTTCCTCACGATGTACGAGTTATATGAAGAGCCACAAAGTATGATAGTTAGGTAAAAGAGGTGATCCTTGTTTGATATATTAATGCTGTTTCTCTTCAGGAGGCACTTCGACTGGCAGCAGTGGCTGGTGATCAGGGTGTCTACGCGCGCGCCGTCCGCCTCGCCGGAGATGTTTACCGAAGGAAGTGCGATGTTGGGAAGGCTCTCAGGTATTCCAATGTTATAACAATTCAGAATACTGTCCCTTCTTCTTCTTTTAAACTTTTCCATAGTGGTCTTCTTCTAATCGTGTGGGCAAGCCCTGGTGTCAGAGTTTTTCCAGACCGCCTTACGGCCTCTGATGTGGTTTTTTTATGTAACGACCACTACCACCAGAGATAGTAGCCGAGACCCAACGGCTTAACGTGCCATCCGAAGCACGAAATCATCTTTCCTTTCAGACAATCAGGTGATTCAGCCTGCAATGTCCTAACCAACTTTGGAAAAACGCGCAAAGTGACATATCACTAGGTGTCCCCCGTGGGAATCGAACCCACGACCTCCGTGTCAAGAGTCCAAGCTCTTAACCATTAGACCACGGAGGCAGTTCATTGTGGTGAAGGTTTGCCAATCAGTGTTAAGCCTCTTACTGATTGTCCAGGTTGTGCTGGACTAACGTTACTCGCTTTCTTCGGTCGTAGTTTATTCTAATGAATATATTCATGTTGGGCTAGGGGGGAGAGCAAGACGATGGATTAGAATAAGATGACCGATTAGAAGGTAGCTGCCCCTCCCTGCTTCCCTTGATTATGCCCTTGAAACTGGATCATCATCATCATCATCAGCCTATCGTCCACTGCTATAGGCCTCTCCCAAGGCGCGCCACAAAACTCTGTCCTCGGCCTTCCTCATCCAGTCGCTCCCCGCAACTTTTTTTAGGTCGTCTGTCCAGCGGGCAGCAGGGCGTCACTACGCCTACCAGTTCGCGGTCTCCACTCTAGAACTCTCACACCCCATCGGTTGTCGGTTCTTCGGCAGATTTGACCAGCCCATTGCCACTTCAGCTTGCTAATTTTCTGAGCTACGTCAGCCACTTTAGTTCTGTGACGAATCACTTCATTTCTGATGTGATCCCTCAGAGAACTGGATCAGTTTATTTTTATTAAACTGTCCAGTTTGTGAAGGCGGATGGAGCAAAGCCTTGACCGAGTGATAGCCGAGATCAGGCAAGAGAGGAGTGGGTCCTACAGCAGCCAGGTGGGTTGATGGTATTGCGAGGGTGGCTGGAAAGACTTGGATGAGACTGGCATAGGACATTAGAGTGGCATAAAGGGGAGGAGGCTTATAACCTGCAATGGGTGGACAAAACATGATTATGATTAGATTGTGATCCTCACGAAATATGGTAAAACGCGGGAAAGATAATCTTTTTTTGTATACTAAAGTAACTAAGTATAAGTACCCGTAAAACGTGGTATAGCATTGTACATTTTTATGATATACAGGCATTACGAAGTAGCGATGGGTGCGGGCCAAGCTTTAGGCGATCGACTAGCTCAGATGGAGGCCATGGATGGGGCGGCGAGGTGTCTGGAGGCTTTGAGGCTCCAAGGAAGGATCTGCAACTGCAGGCCGTTGGAGTTCAATACTAGGTTACTGGAAGTCGCCACTTCCGTTGGGGCTAAGGTGAGAGCAATATTAATCAATGCAGAGGATAGATTTTAGTCCGTGAAATAGTCTCTCACTCTCTCCCTGCGTCTGTTTTCCCGAGCAAATACAATTTTTCTGGGCGAGCGCGCTACATCCTCAGCTTCATCTACACTTTCCATCAGGTGAGCTGAAGCCAAGCGCAAACCCATTATGAATAAAAAAAAAAAAGTTATTTGGTATTTCTTGTTCAGTTGTTTGCAGTAGAAATCTAGCTGAAGTAGGTACCCACGGCGATATTATTTCATCCGAAAAAATCTGATAATCTTTCGTCTGCAATTAGTATGGCTAGATTGACAAGTTAACCAAGGGTGGATGCAAGAAATCTGGATGCAAACCTGAATTAAACACCCAGAAACCCACCTAACTCCTACATGAGCAAGGGGCGCTAAAGGTGCTAGCAGCTATATGGACTCACCATAATATCTCCAACAATGTTTCCATCACCGAACCGTCAGATGCTAGTGCGTCGCGTGCGGCTCCGTCTCGCGGAAATCTACACAGCGCTGGGCGACAACAACGCGGCGGCGCGACAGAAGCGCGCGGCGGCGGCGTGGGCGGCGCCATCTTGTGCGCGCTGCCGCGAGCCGCTCGCCGAGCAGCCCGAGCCGCTGGCGAGCCTGCCCTGCGCTCATATAGTACACCATGCGTGAGTGTTTGCAGCTTGTTCTTGCTATAGATGCTAGCATCTACATGGCGGCGCCATCTTGTGCGCGCTGCCGGGAGCCGCTCGCCGAGCAGCCCGAGCCGCTGGCGAGCCTACCCTGCATTCATCCCAAAAACTATCTTTTCGAGCCAGAGCAAAAATTTTATTTTCAGCCATTGACCTCTTTTCAACTCTTTCCAAAATCGAGTTGATTTGTTTGCGAAGTAAAAAGACTAAGCGAGCGTAGCGAGCTCGAAAATTCGCAGTATATTTTAATTATATTTCTGGCTTTACTTTTCTACGTCGTACGGGGGCCCCAAATCCAAACTGCAGTCCCAAAACCTGAGGTCCAATCGATTCCAAACTGTCTCTTGCTTACTAAACATATTTTGGCCTTTTTTTTTGGATTTGATAAAAATAATGATAAAAATCTTCTCTAAATTTTGAGGCCTTCAAGATCCAGGGGACCGGGGCATGCGTAGCAGTTTACGGGTTATTCGTATGGTACGGATTACCAGTATGAGACGTTGAAAATCTTGTAGCGAGGTTGACGGTTAGCGCCATCTGTAAGCTTATCGTCGCTATAACTTGTACTCGGGTCTTGCGCATGTCGTGGATGTGACTGGTGGTGCCATCTGTGGCAAGCTGCTACAGTTTCAAGCATGTAGGTACTCTTATCAACTGCGATCAAATATAGGTAGATGAATAGTCTCATACAAAATCAAACCCGATCTGCGGCCCCGCGTCAACTCTTACATATACAGATATAATAGAAAATATACCTCTTCAGCCTTTCATTTTGACATAGACCTTAATGCTCAGTAATAACGCCGTAAGCCGTTTGTTTCAGTTTTTACTTATTAAAAATATTCATTTTGAAATGACCCTTACCGTATAACAATAAGGTACAAAATCGATACAAAGGATATGCGTGTAACATCATTTTTGAACTGCGCTTATCAAGGTCGTCGCCAACAGCCGTTATCGATATACTTTTCTAACGCAGGCAAGTTTCTTATTATTGCCTTCTCACCTTACACGCAGGAACGAGACATGTCGCTTATGAACAGCGTACGCGAGAGGGAAAGGGATAGTTGCGGGCTTGCCGTGAGATCGTAAATGAACAAAAATATTGAACAAATGCGATTAAATGCCATGATATATGACAAATATTAAAGATAATGTAAATACAAATTGATACTTACTGAAAGTATGACACACCATCTTTTTTTTGCACTTTTCGTGTATTGTTTTTGAAGTTTTTAACTGCACACTTCGTAATTGTTGAGCGTCACACGGTTAGCGCGGTCAATTAGCGAATGAGAGCGAAACAAGGCGCACTGTCAGATTGCGCCTTGTTTTGATGGTTCCATTTTTAAACCAGCGTTTAAAAATCTACCTACATTTGATCGCAGCTTATCAAGCGTAATGTTGTTATGTTGACTTGTGCAGATGCATGCCGGAGTCGTGGTCGCGTCGGTCGACGCGCGGCGCGGGGGGTGCGGGCGAGGTGCAGTGCGCGGAGTGCGCCTCCCCCCGCGCCCCGCGCGCGCCCCCGCCCGCGCCCCCCGCCCCCGCCGCGCCACGCACCCTACCCTCACAGGTAAACCTCATAACCATATCTACTATTAAAGTACGAAGATCTTCTTCTGTCATGTCACACCCTGGACAATCAGGAACGTCATTTCCTAGAGAGAGAAAGCTCGCAGTACCTACTGCTGGTACTGCCGCGTACCTTTTACCGCATATTTTTCTAAGGGGGGCAACGGGCTTTCTGAGGTGGGCACAGGGCCGGATTAAGCCATGCCGAGGCCCCTAGGCAATGCAAGGCCCGGGGCCCCTATCTCCATGGGCGAAGCAATGATTTTTTCCTATGGTCGCAGTAAAATAACCACCAGCCAAACAACACAATAAAAACACTAAAATGTGAGCTCGAGCTTTTAATATCATAAAGTCGTTGCGCAATGCGATCTAAATCCTGGACCGAGCGAAGCGATCTCGAATTTTTCATCATTGCAACAACCGTCTCAAACCAAGAGCGAGCAAAGCGAGCTCGAGGTTTTAATACAATATTATAAAGTCACGTTTCGTAATGCGACAAAAATTCTGGAACGAGGGAAGCGAGCTCGAGATTTTACTGCAATCATCTGAAATACAGTTGTCTCTTACTTTTCATATTTCCTTTGTCTGGGATGGGCCTAAATCTTTGAGTTTTCGCTTACTTTTCTCCCGAGCCGCGGGATCTACTGATGAGATCATTGCAACACCATCTAAAACCAAGAGCGAGCGAAGCGAGCTCAAGATTTTTAACTGCAATATTATAAAATCGTTGCGCAATGTGATCTGAACCTTGGAGCAAGCGAAGCAAGCTCGAGGTTTTAATACCATATTAGAAAGTCGTTGCGTAATGCAATCTTAATCCTGGAACGAGAGAAGCAAGCTCAAGATTTTACTGCAATTATTGCAGTGTCTCCAGCTCGCTTTGCTATTATGAAAAATAAGAGTCAACTAAAATACAGTTGTCTCTTATTTTTCGTAATTCTTTTTAAGTCTGGGGTGGGCCTAAATCTTTGAGTTTTCACTTATTTTTCTCCCGAGCCGCGGGGCCCCTTGGCAGCTGTGGGCCCATAGGCTGCAGCCTACTTTGTCTCTATGGTTAATCCGGCACGTGGGCATCGCCTACCTCTGCCCCCGCCCTAACTACGCCAATGTTCAACCCTTATTCTCGGTGTTAGCAGACCAATGTTGCAGTAAAGTATTTTTTATTCCAGGATTTCCCATTCGGCACTCCACCGACGCTTCGCGAATCAGACCTCAACTCTATCTTGTCAGACCACAGCAGCCAGCAGGCAACGTCTAGCGTTTAATTGTAATTTTATTTATTCCTAAAACTTATCCCGAGGCTGTATGAATTTTAAATCCCTTTGCTTTGCTCGAAAAAAAAAACAGTTTTAAAAAATGGCGCGTTCTAAAATGCGCGCCAATGCCAAATGCGCGGAAATATTTTTGAAACTAAATAAATTGTTTAATTGAGTTTTTATATTTATAATTACGATGGATTGAAATTGAAACCTCGTTATATTTTCAATCCTAATTGTTGTTAACTTTCGTAATAATTCTAATGCGCCTTAAACAAAACGAGTTTCGGACTAGCGCTAAAACATGTTAAGTAAAATGGGTCGGAATTTTAAGGGCATTTTAATCTGTTGGTGAAATCATGTAATGTTCATGAAGTTATTCGAAAAAAATGACTTGAAAAGAAGGAAATTGCGTTGGTGTGATAAATGAATCTAAACGAATTGTCGAAACTATGGAAAGGAACGAATGTCCATATCCTTTTTTAAATAATCTACATTAAAAATATAGGATATGAATTCCTTTGAAAATACGCTTTATTATCAAGAAAACCTTTCTTTTTGTACGAATTATAACATAAAATATTAATATTTATATTGTTCAGTACATTATATTGATGTATATTAAAAATAAAATTATAATGAGAATCTGGAAAATATACTTATTTATAAAATAAATATATATATTTATTTTAGTAAGAGTTTACTCTTACTTAAGCTTGTATATCGTAAATGATATAATATTTGTTGCGGCAAATTAGATATTTCACAGTAGGTTATGAAATTCTATAAAGATTCAGCACTGTCGTCTGTCGTAAAAACATAATTTTTAACCCAGCCAAATCCCTTATAGGTAGGTATAGGTACGTAATTTTATTTGACAAATACTTATTCATAACTATAATATATTTCATAATTCACTATTATTATATCTAAAAATATTTTGTTGGCTCTTTTACGACAGACAGGATAAAATAAATATACCCAATTAGAAAATATAATAAAGAGCGTACCTACCCTATTCCAAGTAAAATGTCTCGAACTGCCAAATACATTTCTTACTGTCAATTAAGAATTGAATTCAAAAATAAAAATGTATTGTTAGAATCAAAATGTATTTAAAATTGCTGCACTGGTTTTACCAACGCACAGATGAGAGCTGTGTAAAATATTATTAATACTTATAAAAACTATATTTACCGCATTTTATTGATTCTCGCAAGTGAGTTGACAAAAATCTATCTTCTTATCTACTTCCACTAGTGCAGGCATAAGCTGCCGTCCAGATTCTGACTTTTTTATTATTAAGCATTTATATAAAATATATAGTATCTATGTTCCCATGATTATTCAAGATAAATTAGATATACCTAAATAATTTCACGTTTGCCTGTTTGTAATCACTTGCGTGAAAATATAAATGCGGAATAAAATATCTATTGCTGTTCACTAAATAAACTAAAGTTTATTTTCAACTAGAATAGAGATAAAACTATTGTATGTACATAGAAAAACATCTCTCTTTATCAAAAGCAAGTGTGCCAAAGTAACAAATTGTTTACATATAATTATGTTTTGCTGTCATAGATAGAACTATAAATACATTTTAAGTTCCCATTACCATTAATAGGTTTCTTGTAAAGTTTTAGTTGAATAATAGTTGGGTTAGCTACATGCGAAAATGGTTTTAAAATTTTTAAGTTTAAGGCTCTAATTGAGAATCAAACTTCATTATAAGAAACTTGTTTTAAACTCTATAGATAGGAATTAAAAATCTTATGCTTCTGTATTAGTTAACCTAACTAAAATATTATACAAACACTGGGATATTCTAAATGTTTGTCAAATATGTAACAGGCATTGTATTTGCATTATAAAAATGCCTAATGTATAATCAGAAACCTCGCCACACCACATACATTACAACATTTTTACATCGTCGTCGCCGCATTGCGTGCGTCGTCGCCTTCTATCAGAGTTAAGTGAAATTTGGTTAGCTTTTCGGTTTTCGGTTGAGTATATTATGCGTTTATATAAAGCCATATTATCTTATCAGTAATTACGAGTGATATCAATGCGTAGATTGAATAGACAAAGCTTTTAAACGTACATAAAGTGTGGTGTTTAAAGTTCAGCTACCACAAAAGTCAAATTTACTTTTGTTAGTGAATATAATATTACAGTGCATGTGCACTATATATAATATTATAACTATGTGGCGGTATTATCATGACAACATATTTTTTCTTGACGCAAATTATTTAAAAAAACATGTCTGTTAAAATATTTGCAAAATATTAAACGTGTCTTTCAATTCTAAGTACCTGCACATAATATATTTATCTATCTACATAATTATATTACCTATAGATTATTAGATACTGTATTTTAATACTTTATCTGTTTCTGATGTAATTATGGATATAATTTTTAACAGATTCATAGTGTTTTTTTATAAATCATTTATATTTACGTTGACTACGATAATGATTGAGTGCTAATGTTTAAGTTGCCAATCTTCTATCGATGTTTATTTGTATTTTGGCAGTCCTTATTCAAATCTAATAGAATTTAAAAAAAAAAGCGTGGTGTTTCTCACATTTTATTTTTACCGTGCTTAATAGGTTAACCGGCATAGGTGCCTATAAGTATATGGATTATGTGATGAGGGAAATTGAAAAAATTCTAAAACTAACAACAATATAATATAAATAAATATGGACCGTGATAGGCAACTTACACAATAGCTACAAAAAATGAAAATTGAAATATCTATTATCTTTCACACTAAACTAGTCAGTAGTATGCACGAAAGATATCTCATTAGATAACTTCATAAAGACGACATAGATGGAAGGATTTTAGAGTGTCGGGTGTGGTGAGCGAAAACTACGAAAACTCATGCGCATGTGATTTTAAATCCCACTCGTCACTAATTAACTACTTAACATAAATACCTTCGTCCGATCAAATATATCGAAGAATTCTTGAGTATTTTACTTTCATCGTAGTTCTCAAATCTTTCGTTTCATGTGTGTACATATAAAACATAACATATTTATGAACTTAAATAAATATTTTAACGTTTCTTAAAATGCAATAATATAATATGTCAATATTTGTGTATAATATCGATAATTATTTTTATTGAGAGATCGCAGAACAGAAAAAAATGAAATCGTTAAAAAATAAAATCTTAAAACACATAAGTACTTAAAATCAATATAAAAAATCTAACCGGTAATAGTAAATATTTTACTTACACCACTTTACATTTGGCCTTTATTTTTCTGACTTGCGATCTTTCATCTTTGAATCGATGTTTAATGTTTCTTCTTTTTTTATTTTGATGTCTTAAAACTACGCCAAAATATCCGAATGTGATTCTGAAAATAAAAATAATTGTTAATATTTAAAAACATGTAGTTGTGAAATTGGCGTTGTGTTTCAGTCATTTTAGGTAAAGTTGAGAATATTATAATATGACTGTTCGTTATATTTAAAGATTTTAATTGAAATATATTGATTTGAAAACTTTGAGCACTTTTATTTAAAGTTAAAACAAGTAATGCATTTGAAAAATTTGCGCCATTTTTCAACTTCCGTTGACAGCGCTCTACATCCGCGAATAATTTCGTTCAGAAATCGAGTTTTTCTATATTTTGTAGCATCATTTATTTCATAGACAAATCGGTAGACAAAGACAGCGCTATGTAAATTTCAATACTTTATCTCGCTCTTGATCCCTGGTTGACTCAAAGCCCGCACCGAGGATGTTTGGGCGTAAAATCTAGGCATCGTAAAAAAAAAACAAACAAAAGTTGTTTATAAAAAAACTTCATTTCTATTGATTTTCTGTCCACAGTATCCCGGATTTTCTCATGAAAATTCCAAGAAACCTTTACCGACACCCGGTCTACGTTGAAAACTAAATCAAACCAACTAATTTCAGCTAGAAAAGGCTACGGGAAGTGTTAATACGCTGCGATATTCGCATGCTAAGCTAAGCCTAGCGACCCGTGAAATAAATTAACATTTTGTGACGATTTTACAGTGTTTTAGAATAAAATGAGTTCTATAGCGCAACAAGAATCCCTTGTCAAGGAGAGTTTATTTCAGTTTATCACAAAAAACATCCCCTCCGCGGATCTGAGAGTTATTGACGACATTGTTCTTTCGTATGTTATTTCGATCCTTGAGGAAGCTTCCCAGGATCCTTGCTTCGACGTTGAAGGTAAGAATTGAGTCAAATTTAGTTTAAAATACTCCCAAGTACATAACCAAGGTTTAAATGCAGCTATATGAGCTGAAAACAGGTTATAAGTGGTATGTATAGGTCAAATTTCACAGCTTTTGTTTCCTATACAATATAGTGGCGAATACCATTGTTTTGGATTGTATTATGTTTATTTATGATTCCTTTGTTTATTCCCGAGTTGGAGGTTAAAGGTAATTATGTCGAATTACTAATAGTTTCGTTTTTGTTTAATTTTTACTATTGCATTATGTTAATTGGGTAGATCAACTATTTTTTGTCCTCACAGTACTGTTTAAAAAAACGTATTTATTCCTTTTTTCTTGACATTCATTAATTTTGAAAGATGGATATTGTATCTAATGATATGATTCTTCTACACACATGCACATCGCACCATTTGTGTTGAACTACTAGAAGTTTTTAGCGGTTGTCCGATAGACCAAAAAGCGTTGGGACAACGAAATAAAGCGTCCATCGGACAACCGCCAAAATTCTAGTAAAATTCAAGTAATTTTGAAAAACCGTATATGCATTTAATAAATGCAATCCTTAGTTATTCAACAAACATAAATTTTTGGGGCAAGCAAAACCTGAGCTTGAGCCTGAGCCTGAACATTGAGAAAATTTTATGCAGATGACTGGGACTAGGTATGGACAAAAAATAGTAGATCTACCCAATTTACTTTTATTATTGTGTAATAGGTATAATTTTAATTGTTTTCTAAATAAAATAATTTTTCTTATCTCAATTATTAATTTAAAAAGCTAACCCTCACCTGAACCCCATATGGCCAATATGTCCATACAAAAAAATAATGTTATAATTTCCAATTAGAATTTGATTGAGCCATATTGCATGTCTATTAGTGGGCAACTGGGAAGTCGCAAATTGGATACCTACTTTCTGGTTTTCCACAAGGTTTTATCATTTTGTGTAAAGGTCGGTTGGTTATAGGCTCATTTTCATTGGTTGATATCCAGCATGTGGATACAATAGCATATTCAATTCAATACATTTATTTCGGAAAACAAGTTCCATAATTTTTTTATTAGTAAGTACATAAATGTCATCTTACACCCTATGTTAGTAAATTACATTAAATGTCAGGATTTCAATGGAAATAACAATTCAAAAGAAAAATAATGCTATACGCTCACGACTATATTACCCTATATACGACTACTCACGACTATAATACCCCGAGGGGGTAGTGAGAGATGTTCTGAAACCTCAGAACATCCACGTTTCACCAGTAGTACCGAAACTCTGTCCAGTGTGTCGGAGTGAGCCCGTCGCCACTTATAATGGACAGTGGGTACAATACATGCCTTGAAATGGAAGCATGCAGGTTTCCTCACGATGTTTTCGTAAACCGAAAAGCCAGTGGTGTTACGATGTTTTCCTTCACCGAAAAGCCAGCGGTGTTATAAATTGTACATAAATTCCAGAAAAACTCATTGGTACAAGCCTGCCTGGACGGGGATCGAACCATCGCCTCCTGCATGGCAGGCAAGGAAAGATAGAATAATCCTTTATAAATTGTCCATGGCAGGTTTCATAGAGATGATGGCAGCGTACGTGCCAGAGTTTGCTCGCATCGACCCCGGGCAGGTGTGCTCGTGGGTGCTGGAGCTAGAGGCTGAGCTGTCTCGCAGGGAGGAGACGGACTCCCTCTCTCATGGTAAGAGATGATGGCAGCGTACGTGCCAGAGTTTGCTCGCATCGACCCCGGGCAGGTGTGCTCGTGGGTGCTGGAGCTAGAGGCTGAGCTGTCTCGCAGGGAGGAGACGGACTCCCTCTCTCATGGTAAGAGATGATGGCAGCGTACGTGCCAGAGTTTGCTCGCATCGACCCCGGGCAGGTGTGCTCGTGGGTGCTGGAGCTAGAGGCTGAGCTGTCTCGCAGGGAGGAGACGGACTCCCTCTCTCATGGTAAGAGATGATGGCAGCGTACGTGCCAGAGTTTGCTCGCATCGACCCCGGGCAGGTGTGCTCGTGGGTGCTGGGCTGGAGCTAGAGGCTGGTTGCTTACTCTAAAACTTCATTTCCCTATTTGTCATCAGATTCTGGTCCACCTATAATCAGTTTAATATGTTTATTTCAGATGACTCTGCCGGCAGTGACAAGATAAGCCTCACTCTCCAGACTCTGAGTGAAATGTTGCCCTCTATCCCTAAGAACAACCGGTGAGATTCCTTACATATTCGTTTTTACAAATACTGCTTTTGTCAATAAGTATTGTACTATGTATTGTTTCGATTTAATGAGCGTTTTTCTTTTGGTTTTTAAGGGATCGATAGATGGCGCTACGGTCTGTGCCAAGAAACATCAAAATTTCAAAAAAGTGTTTCTTTAAAATAATAAAGAGGGAAAAGATGATCAAGATATGCTAACGCATCTTTTGATGACATATTTCATTATTTACGCTGCGTTCCGAATTACGCCGATATCGATGTGAGCGCGATAAATGTCGTCCCGATTTGACGTGAGCGCGTCCACAATCGAAAACGTGACGTCATTCATGACGTCACTACCGACGCCATCTTGCAATATCAGTGCTCACGGCTCGGGGCGTTATCACTGTGAGCGAGTTGTCAAAAGTGACGTTTGTTATAGTAAATTTTTGAGGGAATTTTCAAAAGTGGCGTTTAACAGTTTTGCTGTCGTACATTTTTGGTTTATTTAGGTCTCGATTTAGGTTTCTTTAGTAGTATTGGGTTTGATTATGTTCTAAAAAAGACGAATAAAAGTTTAATAACGGTTAGTGATGAAGAAAATAATAGAAACATTTGAATTTTGTGATGTGATCGGTGTGAGCGCGATATCTAGCGTTCCGAATTGGTAGAACGATATCAGCGCTGTCGGCGTGCTGACGCAAATGAAACGGGTGTTAGCGATGTAATCGCTCACATCGATATTCTTATGAATCGGAACGTAGGTACTATTACTAATCATTATAATCGAAAATTCGAAACTTTTACGCCTGACTTGGCTGTACGGGCTCGATCCCTTGGCGTTCCAAAAAGAAGGCAGGCACAGTCTTGACAAGATTTTGACAGGATCTCGCGGACGGCTCTATGGAGCGATAAACATGCCATCTGTCGAGTTTTTTAGGAACTAAATTTAAAAAAGAAAAGAAAACCGCTCATTATTGATTGGGAAAGCACTAAGCTAGTAGGGTTCAGGCATCTAGATTAGGAGCTAGGGTTTTCAATGTTCTGTTCTAATTGAGATTTAATAAAGCAAATTTTAATTTATATTTGGTTTCATCTAGTTCCCAAGTAGTGGTACGCCTTCCCCCAAAAGCAGGCGAGGTTGCTTGATACCTCTGACTACTTATATGTGGACTAGTTACGCGTGTAATTCTACTAACAAACATTTCTGCCACTTTTTGCGGGGAGCGAGCTAACATAAAATCCGTAAATTTTGATTTTATTCCCCATAACTTTAGATTCTAATTTTGAATGTTAAAAATCATGAAAAGTAGTCTCGTGTGAACCCCCTAACGTTCTAAGTTAGAAGTTATTGTTTCGCAATTATAGGCTGTCTCGTTTAGTGATAAGGTATAAAATTGAATGTTAATGCACATGATCAATTATTCTTATACCGTGGCAGGGGGGAAATGCTACCGCAAGGCTAGTCCTTCTAATAAATAGTCAATGCTTGACACACACACACACACACACACACACACACACACCCCCACACACACACACACACACACACACACACACACAAACACAAACGCGGCAACCTCTTGGCTAAAGTAATTCTATCAAAACCAGTTTTTTCAGAGTTGTGCAAAAAGAAACAATAGAATTTATTTATATACTAAAGTGGCAATGAGGCAGGTACATTACATTCTTTCATCATTATGGCCCAGATACGTCCCACTACAGGGCACAACCCTCAGGGAGAGACGGTAAAAGATTTTATTTAGACTTAAAAACTGGTATACATTTATCTCTCTACGAAGACGGCAACCAGTGCAAACGAAGTCGCGGGCAAAAGCTCGTTTATCTAATTGTTATTTTTGACCACAACAGGTCTCACTCTAACTCTGAGAGCTCAGAAGGCGCTGAGGCGACTCGCCGCTCACTGCTGGACTGCGATGAGCACGCGGACCAGTGCCGCGCGCTGCACGAGATGTTCCCCAACACTTGCGCCATGGAGGTAAGATGTCCCCAACACTTGCGCCATGGAGGTAAGATGTCACCAACACTTGCGCTATTGAGGTAAGATGTTCCCAAAACTTGCGCCATGGAGATAAGATGTCCCCAACACTTGAGTCATGGAGGTAAAATGTCACCAACACTTGCGCTATTGAAGTAAGATGTCCCCAACACTTGCGCCATGGTGGTAAGATGTCACCAACACTTGCGCTATTGAGGTAAGATGTCCCTAACACTTGAGCCATGGAGGTAAGATGTCCCCAACTCTTGCGCCATGGAGGTAAGATGTCACCAACACTTGCGCTATTGAGGTAAGATGTCCCCAACACTTGCGCCATGGAGGTAAGATGTCACCAACACTTGCGCTATTGATTTAAGATGTCCCCAACACTTGAGCCATGGAGGTAAGATGTCCCCAACACTTGCGCCATGGAGGTAAGATGTCCCCAACACTTGCGCTATTGAGGTAAGATGTCCCCAACACTTGCGCCATGGAGGTAAGATGTCCCCAACACTTGAGCCATAGAGGTAAGAAGTCCCCAACACTTGAGCCATGGAGGTAAGATGTCACCAACACTTGCGCTATTGAGGTAAGATGTCTCCAACACCTGGGAAGGAAAGGGTCCTCAACCCTGCCATAGGAGTTGGTGGATTAATAGCCATAGTTTTCCTATTGCTGACTTCCGTTTGATTTGAAGTGGAACATTTCTTTTTCCTATTTGATTAGATTAAATTTGTGTACCGCTTCAGATTTGATTCTTCTCCTGGACTTATTGTCTTGTGTTGTGAACACGCTCTATCAAGATTAGCCCAAACTTAATGACTTTCGCTTGTAATTTCTATTTTATTGTTTACTTGTTTCTAATCAGCATAAGCATAAGCATATGCTCGGAGTCGCGTTGTAGGTCTGCTATAGGGTAGTCGCATCGCGAGTCGATTGTTGGTTGCCCCCTCCCCGGCCTACAACGAAGCTCCAGTGGTGGCTCAAGATAGTGTTCTTTTCGAAAAACAATCCTTGAAGTCACCATAATACATAAGTTACCGTACAACGTCAAGCACTCTTGCTACAAAAACTAGACATTGGCAAAATCATCACATACCCAAGATGGCAGCCAATTTTTTAAAATATAGAATAGAATAGAATAAGCATATGCTCACGACTATATTCCCCGAGGGGGTAGTCAGAGATATTCTGAAACCTCAGAACATCCACGTTTCTAATCAGTCCTAATATAAATAAAGTGTTGTGAACGGTGCATATCTTTTATTTAAAAGCGACATCGTATTCATTGTCCCAACTCCCAAGTGACCTGAACACCATTATTGGGTTGTACAAGGATTCCGAAAATTATGTCGCTCGATTTTGCCAAAACAATATTTACTGTAGTCTTGACGAGCACGGCAGCAGATGTTCTGAGTTTTCAGAGGATCTCTGACTACCCCCTCGTGGACCATAGTCGGAAGCATATGCTAATCAACATACATACATAAAATCATGCCTTTTCCCCACTGCCGTGCTAACAAAGAGTGCAGTAAGTAAGGTTTTTTCAAATAACTGGCCAAGAGCGAGGTGTGTACTCGCACATAGAGGGTTCCAAACCTAATGTTACCGTAAGAAAAGATGAGAACAGTGTTAACGAAAACCGCCGTTGTTCGGAAGGTACAAAGTGGTATAGCGAGCACAACATAAAAAAAAGTGCAACGATATAATAGAGAAATTATGTCAAGATAATTTGATAGCTTACTGCCGTTTTAATATTATAATAGGTATGTAGGTAAGACATCAATTTTCTTTAACATTTATTTTTCAAGCGTCTGCGTGGGTCATGAATTGTTTCCTGTGAAAGAAAGTGGACGGATAATAGCCAAGTATTTTTGTTAACAAATGGGTGGGTACACCTAACACGGTAGAGAGTATATTCCTTGCCTAACACCCTCTAATGAGTACCACCTGTATTTTAAGTTCACCAAGAAGTTTATGCGTTGCAATCTCATTCAATCATTAGCAATCTTTTTGAACTATGATTCTAGAACATGGATATAAACCATGGATTTAGAACGTAGAAAGAGAAGGTATAGAAGGAAGCACGTGTCTTGTATATTCACTCAAAAAGAGACGCACATAGCACATTCGCTCTAGTTAAAAAAGGAGATCGCTACTTATTACTGTTCTTATCGACGTAACCACTTTTTGTACTACAAAGGCTGTCTGACTCCAGAGTCAGTCATCTACCTTCATATAAATTGAAAAGTCATTTTCACCGCCTGTACGCAAGTTTGCTCTCCTCTCCAGGTGCTTATAGACAATGCCATCTTTCTGTTCTAGAAGTTAAAATGTATTGTAATGAGGCGGGTTATTGACGAACAGAAGAACTAGGTATATCATTTTCTCACATTAGTACTAGCATCCGAGTTGGATAGAAATACATTACTCCAGTTTGTCTTCTCGGTATGAAAGCCTAAAACCAAGAATTTTGATAGTTCAATCTTCATGCCTAAAACACTAAAAGGTGCATAAGCTAACATAAGCGAAAGTTCATGATCAAGAAGGTTGTAATGTAAGGCACTGTCTCTAATTTCAGTGCATGTTAATGATCAAGAAGCTTGGAAAGCGTTGATTGAGTATTTTATAGATTCGCAAACTGGAATGATCATACTGGAAAGGGACGGAGATATGATAAAAATGTATTAAATCTCGTACCTTAGCCCGACTAAGTTGTATGATTTTGATAGCAATTTCAACTTCATCAGCATCAGCTTAGCGTATACGCGTGTCTCGTTTTCGCGATTACTTACTATTATTTTAATGCCTTTTCGAGTCATTGTATTTCTACGTTGGAAAGGTTTTGTCCATGATCAGCAAGGTGGCATTTGTATTATCTATACATTGGTTTATATTCATGTCTCACAGCTCACAAGAAGGATCTCCTAATTCTAAAGCATAAATTCCGCATCAATTTAAGATTGTAGTTAGTCTCTTTTCTCTTATGACATACCTTTAATAGTAGAAAGAGATGGAACTTTAGATATTTTGTTTATGCGGCTGTTCACTTTCCACGTTTTTTGACACTTTTTGACATGCTAGTGTATGTAAAGTTGTGTAAAGTAGTAACTTTTTGTGCCTTTTGTCCTACCACATGACACAAAACATAAAAAAACAAACTTCAAATAAAGTGTACCGCCTTTTTATAAAAAGTTATCTTCCCTCTATGCAAGTATAATCTCTTTGATCCATGTCCATGATTCACTACTGACGTATGACTGACGTGTAAAGATTTTGTTCCGATTTGACCTAATCATTATTATGATAAATATTTGATTTGTGAAAATCATTATTTCAATCCATCTTAATAACGTAGCTGTTGATATGGCTTAATATTTTGTTACTTTCCGTAATTATCTTATATTATGTTAGGATTTTTTCAATAATGAAATACGGTTTGCTGTAAAGTTATAATTTTTATGTTACCTGCATTGTGAATCGGACCTCACATCCTGTCATTCAAGCAAAGTTCAAATGTTCAAATTACTGTTACCTTCTCGAAAATATTTAAATACAGTTTATTCCCAACGAAATAGTGATTTTTCACAAAAATCTTAAGCACGTTTATGCTATCTCTGGATATAGGTACTCTAACTAGCTGTTTACCAAGTTTCAACGATACCGGTAGGTCACTCGTTCTTGCATGAAACCATACAAATCACTAATCAAAATATCGAAACAATTATTCATTTTATACTTTTTTTAATGAGTAGGAATAATTGTAGGGTGTTATTGAATAGATTTAGTGGAATTTAACAGATTTACCGTCTTTTAAAAATGTTTTAAGCAAAAAACAGTGACGAAATATGGCTAACAACAAAACTTCACAACGGAGTTGGTAATTCATCGAAAAACTAGCATTTTTGTTATCTTTGTTCATTTTTATGACTAAAACTGGTGTTAATTTATTGGATTTTATTTAAAATGTAATATATAAAGTCTGTGTCTATGCTCATCAATGAAAAACATCAACTGTAACCCTAAGTTTGTTTGTACTGTATTTTTCCAATTTTCTCAAAAACTATTATCAATACAGACACCGCTATAATTTTCCTACAAAATTCAATAGTTCATCGACATGTAAGAATTATTTCAGATTTTTTGGCTTTATATGTTCGGAGATCAGGGGGGGGGAACCAAAATTTTTCGTGCAGTCGGGCTTATAAATGAATAACTACGCATCGCTTAGTAAAACGAACTACCAATACGAAATCTACGTTCAACGCCCTTTCAAATGATACCAAACTCGGCTAGATTGGAAAACTTTTTTTTTAAAAGTCATCATTTTTTGGACCTTTAAAATTTGTAGAAAAATTATTTTCAAAATTTTTAGTATTGCTTTACGTTTGGGTTAGCACGATTGACCACTATGCCGAATTTCAAGTCGCTAGCTTCTATAGTTTCTGAGAAAAGTGGCTGTGACAGACGGACGGACGGACACGAGAGTGATCTTATAAGGGTTCCGTTTTTCCTCTTTGAGGTTCGGAACCCTAAAAATGAGTTAAATACAGATTCGAGATCGTGAAAATAAGCTCTATATGATGATTTGATCCCCATTTAGCTAGCATGTTTAGAACCGATAGTTTCTTTAAGAAGAGTGCAGTAAGGTTTTCACCAGACACGTAAATTACTAACTATGAGTGCAGTAAGCATAGCCACTGCACTTAACATTACCTAATTTTCAAAGGCTTCTGTCAATTCAGACTAATAAGTAATGCAGTATGGTAATTTGCTGCTTTATTAATTAGCACCAGTGAATTGGGTTCTTTATAGAGCACACTAAGAAAAAGTGCAGTAAAATTGATTGCTGCATTGTTTGTTAGCAACGCGATTGGAAGAGAAATTTTAAATTGCAGTATGATACTACTTACTTTTCATTTAGTCTTCTTAATTACTAGTAGGTACTTATCGTAATCCTTACAATAAATGTAACAAGTATCCCCACTGCACTAACAATTAGCACTTGGTACCACGATTTTACCAATATACCTAATACAAAAAATGACATTTGAGTTACTGCATTTATAATAAGTACCCAGTGCATTCGTTAAATATGATCTTACAAACGTTAATAGTTCGCTCAAAGAATAATCCAAAAGCAGGTGTAGAGTGCGTGAGCTGGATCGTAAAAAATTTCTTCATAAATGTGTTCAGGATGCCTAGAGGGTAAACATACTAAAAGTCCTCGCATCTAGGGGGGGCACCGGGTGGGGGGGAGGGGGTTAAAGTTCCCACTTTTGAGTTTTTCGCTAATATCTTTAAAACGGTGCGTCGTAGAGAAAAATTGTCTGTTACGTAATGAAAGCTAATAAAATTTCCTACAACTTTTTTTCGAAATTCTAATAAGTTTTCGAATATCACGCTCCGAAATTTTTGAAAATGAATGTTTTTTCAGCGTGACTGGCATTACCTGATGTTAAATGATATTTTATTGATAGCATAAGCTGGGAGTACCTCCAAGCGGTGAAGGCGGTAACAGTTTGAGATCGCGTTTTCGACCAAAAGCGGTTTTTGATGGGTACACAAACTCAGCAAACAGTACGAAGTCACAAGAACAGAAGCGACGATACAAACTGAAGAGATCGGCTGATATCAATTTGTCTTGGAGCACATCAATAACAGTGAAACAAGAAGATTTCTTGTCTAACCCTTACAATAAAAGTCAGCTCATTTCCTTACTGCAGACAAAGTTTCAGGAAAAAGGGATACAAAGTCTCCAGGCCACCGATGATGCTGATGTCCTTATCGTGAAAACCGCTGTGGAAAAATCGACTGATAGCTCTGTAATTGTCGTTGGTGAGGATGTCGACCTTGCTGTGCTTTTGATAGCTTCCACTCCTCCCACCCAAGACATCCTGCTGCTGAAACCTGGCCGAGGGAAAACTAAAATCATCGTGCTATCCACCCAAGAGATGCAGCAACATGGATATGAACATATCCTGTTCTTACATTCATTTACCGGGTGCGATACAACATCTGCAACTTTCAGAAGAAGCAAAGTGGGTTTCTCAAAACTGTACTTGAAGTCAGATGTCATCAAAGAAGCAGCAGCGACCTTTTATAACCCCGCCTCCACGCACAGTAAAGTTGATGACGCTGGGAAAATGTGCTTTCTTCAATGGTATGGAGCGACAACAAGACTGACTTCCCTCAACCAGTATCGCTATCAGTTGTTCATGAGATCATTGGCAAAGATTAAGCCTGACTTCAGCTCCCTCCCACCAACTGAGAACGCAGCTAAACAGCATTCACAGCGCACCTACCACCAAGTGCAACTGTGGCTTGGGAATGAGCTGCCTCCTCAAGAGTGGGGATGGAAACATGAAGGAGGCAGCGTGGTGCCAATAACAACTAATGATTTGCCCGCACCGGAGGTCCTATTAAAAACAATATTTTGCCGCTGCGCTAAGGGTTGTGGTAGTGGCAAATGTAGATGTCGTAAAGCAATGCTCAAATGTTCTGCGGCATGCCTCCACTGCCAAGGGAAATGTCTTAACGGCGTGTCTCTTGGCGAAGACGATGGTGAAGATGAAGACAATGGTGAAGATTGTGAAGAGTTCCTCCAGAAAGAACCATCCACTGAAGATGAGGGTGCTTTGGAAGAAGGACTCTTGTCAGCGCCTTCACGACCTAAACGGATTAAAAAATAAAATTTAAATTAAAAATGATAAATGTTTCGATGACTTTATGGCTGAACAGATTTGTATGAAATTTGGTATGTAGGTAAATTAGGTCCTGGATTAACATGCCGGCTATTTTTCATCCCGAAATAACACGATTGAAGTAGCAGGCAAGAGGTAACGTTTGATAAGTCGGTTTTTTTCGAAAATTTCACTTTTCCACAACGTGTACTTCAAAAATAGTTAGGAATTCTAAAAAGTGTATATGACAAAAGTTGTAGGTAATTTTATTAACTTTCATTACGTAGAAGAAAATTTTTCTCTACGACGCACCGTTTTAAAGATATTAGCGAAAAACTCAAAAGTGGGAACTTTAACCCCCTCCCCCCCACCCGGCGCCCCCCCTAGAGGCGAGGACTTTTAGTATGTTTACCCTCTAGGCATCCTGAACACATTTCTGAAGAAATTTCTTACGATCCAGCTCACGCACTCTACACCTGCTTTGTTAAGTGGACTATAAGTGCAGTTACAAGCCTTACTGCACTTTTAATTAGGAACGCCTGGTAGAGACGCTAAAGAGCGTACTAAGCAAAAATGCTTTTTTCGTTATTTAAAACGCTACATTGCAGCTGTGCTAATGAAGGTCAGCTCAGTTAAAACAATACATTTTTTCCTATACAGTAAAAATTAAACAAATATGAAAAAATCATAAGAAGGATTGAAAAACATAAAAATAAAAAATAAAAACTTTAGGCGCGATTTTCTCGAAATGATGGCGAACCACCTTACTGCACTCTTAATTAGCACGCGCACGGCAGCCCAGAGGGGTAGGCAGAAACAATGGATCTCCAGTTCGGGCAGTTCTGACTCACCTCTCTTGCTTCCTCCTAGGTCCTAGAGGAAGGAGGAGGGGATTCCATAGTCTCTGCGTGCCCCTCTGGGGAAAAGGCATGAGTTTATGTATTCTAGGTCCATCTTGTCATACATTTCCTTCAATTTCGGCTACTTTTAGGGTGCCTATCTATTGAAGCTGAGATAGGCGGCGGAGCGGAGAAACGGAGAACTATTAAGACGAGATTGCAATCTTATTGGTTAATATTTCTCCGTTTCTTCGCTCCGCCGCCTATATCCGCGTCAATGGACAGGCACCATTAACCTGGCATTTATCCTAATCAAACCCAACAATAACTCAACAGATAAAGCACTGCGTGTCGATAGCCCATGGCGACGTGGAACGAGCAGCCGCGACACTGTTACACCGCCGCGAACAGGGCCAGGCGCTCTCCGCGGCCGCACTAAACTCCGCCGCGCGCCAGCCCGTCTGCGACGACCACGAGCTGAAGAACCGCATCATAGCGCGGTGAGTGACCATATAGCCACGACGCACACAAGTCCGTCTGCGACGACCACGAGCTGAAGAACCGCATCATAGCGCGGTGAGTGACCATATAGCCACGCCGCACACCAGCCCGTCTGCGACGACCACGAGCTGAAGAACCGCATCATAGCGCGGTGAGTGACCATATAGCCACGCCGCACACCAGCCCGTCTGCGACGACCACGATCTGAAGAACCGCATCATAGCGCGGTGAGTGACCATATAGCCACGCCGCACACCAGCCCGTCTGCGACGACCACCAGCTGAAGAACCGCATCATAGCGCGGTGAGTGACCATATAGCCACGCTGCACACCAGCCCGTCTGCGACGACCACGAGCTGAAGAACCGCATCATAGCGCGGTGAGTGACCATATAGCCACGCTGCACACCAGCCCGTCTGCGACGACCACGAGCTGAAGAACCGCATCATAGCGCGGTGAGTGATCATATAGCCAGCCGCACACCAGCCCGTCTGCGACGACCACGAGCTGAAGAACCGCATCATAGCGCGGTGAGTGACCATATAGCCACGCTGCACACCAGCCCGTCTGCGACGACCACGAGCTGAAGAACCGCATCATAGCGCGGTGAGTGACCATATAGCCACGCTGCACACCAGCCCGTCTGCGACGACCACGAGCTGAAGAACCGCATCATAGCGCGGTGAGTGACCATATAGTCACGCCGTACACCAGCCCGTCTGCGACGACCACGAGCTGAAGAACCGCATCATAGCGCGGTGAGTGACCATATAGCCACGCTGCACACCAGCCCGTCTGCGACGACCACGAGCTGAAGAACCGCATCATAGCGCGGTGAGTGATCATATAGCCACGCTGCACACCAGCCCGTCTGCGACGACCACGAGCTGAAGAACCGCATCATAGCGCGGTGAGTGATCATATAGCCACGCTGCACACCAGCCCGTCTGCGACGACCACGAGCTCAAGAACCGCATCATGCCGCACGGACGACATGCCACGTACCAATGAGTTTTTCTAACCTACGTACGTAATACCGACTGCTCTCAAACTGTGAAGGAAAACATCGTGAGACCTGCTTTTGCCGAAGAAGAAATTCTGAAGCGTATGTGAAGTCTACCAATCCGCATTGTGCACGCATGGTGAACTTCGAAGCAAGTTCGCACAGTGCAATCTCAGCACTAAAGTTAACCTTATTAGTAGTAGCATAAGACATTCAGTTCACGTTTCGACAATAGTGTCGAGCGGAGTGTGGTGTAGAGCGGAAACGCGCTCTCAGCGGCATATTATAATCATTGTATCGTAGCAGTAATTATATCATTATGGAGGTGCTACTTGGGAATGTTCCTCCATTGAAAAGGGAAGATCTTCCACCAGGCTTAGTGTGAAGCCTGGGGACCGGCCGTGGTCCAACAGTTCTTAGTTGGACCTTGTATATATATCGAATCTCTGTGATTATTTCTCTTGCGCGATTTATGTCTCGCATTCGATTGTGAACCTTATTTGTAGTAGGTTACGAGTTACGTATTTACGGTGAACGTTGTCTTTGTATGGAGCATATTTCTGAGCGCGACGGTATCGCCATCTGTTAGCTTCTTTGCTATAACTTGTGGGTGTTGACATTTATGGCAATTCAATTCAATTCAAAATCATTTATTCAATATAGGAGCCTGAAGCACACTTATTGAACCGCTACTTTTTTGTTCCTCATGATTTTACGGTTATATTCTCTCCCGAGATTCATCATCTTTATGAACACCTCAATCTACATCATACAGAGGTGTACATAACCCGTACACCGTCCTTAGGGGTAATTTGCTCTGCAGTGGGACGTATTTAGGCTACGTAAGTGCCTTTTATGGGACGTGCGTCAGCACTTTCGCTGCAAGCTACCTAAGTCGCACGTCGCGGACGCCTGAAGCAGACGCGGAGCTGGCTGCCGTCAGGAAGTGGGACACGTACTCGGCCCTGGTGGCTGATTATCTTTTTGTACCTGTCGCCGTTGAGACCACGGGGGTTTGGGGTGCCGCGGCAAAGACCTTCGTTGCGGAGATTGGCCGTCGACTGAGGGAGCGAAATTGTGACCCCGTTCCGGGTCGTTTCTGGTGCAGAGGCTAGCCGTAGCAATTCAGCGTGGCAACGCTGCTAGCGTTATGGGCTCCTTTGCGCCAGAATCGACAAGGGGCGGGTTATTTAACTGAATTTGTATTTCATTGACTGTTTGTGTATCTTAAGCTATTTATTAATAAAATTTCTCATACTTTAGGCTAAAGATGATGGCAGTAAATGATTCTTATTCAATAAGCCGATCCAAGGTTATTTAAAATGGATCTCCTTTTTTCAGTTACTCCTACGTGGACAAGAACTCGGATCAGAAGGAGCACAAGCCGCTCGCTCCCAAGATCGAGCCCAAGAAGATGGTGCGCTACCGCGACAACAAGATCGTCTCTCTCAAGGGAGAGCGCTACACTGAGGTAAGAACGGGGTGGGCAGGAAACTTGCTATAAACATCTTACTTACCTAGCCGCTAGATCCGAGAAGCCACATGTCGCACAAGGTCTGTTATAGCTTGCTTCTACTTTAAGCCGGCTCTGAAACCTGCATTATTGGTATTCTTATATCAACTGGTATAAGACATTATCGCACTGAAAGGAGGCCAATATATTGAGGTAAGAACGGGGTGGGCAGGAACCCTGCTGCAACCATATTACTTACCTAGCCGCTAGCTCCAAGAAGCCACATGTCGCACAAGGTCTATTATAGGTCGCTCCTACTTCAAGCCTTCATATCAACTGGTACAAGAAGATCTTCGCACTGAAGGTACAGCAGTATACTGAGGTAAGAACGAGGTGAGCAGGAATCCAGCTGTAACCATCTTACTTACCTAGCCGCTAGCTCCAAGAAGCCACAAGTCACACAAGGTATATTATAGGTCGCTCCTACTTCAAGCCTTCATATCAACCGGGACAAGAAGATCATTGCACTGAAGGGAGAGCGTTATACTGAGGTAAGAACGGGGTGGGCAGGGACCCTGCTACAATGATCTTACTTACCTAGCCGCTAGCTCCAAGAAGCCAAAAGTGGCGTAAGGGCTGGGTCTATTACAGCTCGATCATTATGGCCCTTCGGAGCCGGATGTAAAGACTGATATGGTATATCAACCTGTACACGATCGTCTCTCTGATGGGAGAGTGCTATACTGAGGTATGTAAGGGTGCGAGCGGGAACTCTGTTACAACTCCGTTACTCTTTTTAATTTTTTTATTATAAAGTATGTAGTATTTAAAATTTTATCTATTCTATAATGGTGAAAGAATTATTCAGATCGGTCCAGTAGTTTCGGAGCATATTCAATACAAACAAAAAATAAAATGTTTCCTCTTTATAATATTATAAGTTATAAATAAGTAATAGATGAAAAAAATACGATTGATTTCAGCACTATAACCTGGGTACCCTCTTTTGTTAGTTTTACTAAACTTATTGTCAAAATAAATATTCTAACCACACAGGTGCCAAAGTCCGGCATCGACGATGAACATTTAAAGAAGCCCAAGAAACAGCATTGCCCTTAACCATTAAGTTCATGTCAGTACAATGGGGAAGTGGTAAAGCGAAATGCACCTATCCTATCCTCCTTTCATATAAATGTGATCCTAGCACGCTCCGTTATCATTAAATTATACCTAAGTATACCCCTTTGCGTAGGATATCGCGCAATTGATGTAGAAAAATATTTGTGTCAAATAATTTACGTTAGTGGATTATTTATGGCGTTTTGTTGCGTATTGTACGCAGTGAATTGCGCGTTAGTAATTTTTACTTATGCGTTAGTAATGTTGACTTATAAGTTAGTAATTTTGACTTATACGTTAGTGACGTTGAAGTTAGTTATGTTGACTTATACGTTACTGACGTTGAACTTAGTTATGTTGACTTATAAGTTAGTATTATTGACTTGTGCGTTAGTTACGGTAAAATTTGTTATTTTGACTTATACGTTAGTAATGTTGACTTATGAGTTAGTAATGTTGACTTATAAGTTAGTAAAGTTGACGTATATTTTAGTAACGTTGAAGTTAGTAATGTTGACTTATACATATGAAATAAATGCGCGTTTAACTTTAGGTTACGCAATTGCGAATTATATTCCATTTATAATTATGACATTCGCAAGACTCATTTTGAGTTGCGTATTAGTAACTTTGTTTCACTTATTAGTGACGTTGACTTGCTTATTAGTAATGTTGACTTACACTTTAGTAACTTTGACTTATCTAGGTGTGAAATTGAATTTCAAATTAAACGTGGAGCGTGCATTCGTGAGTTATGTCCTTAGATGTAAAGTAGATATAAGCGCGCGTGAATCGTACGTTTTATTTGACGCGGCGTTTCTTTACCCGCTTTTTTCCAGTACTGATTTGTTCACAATTAATTCTAAGTTAAGACGGCTGTCACTTAAATTCGTATTTAGTTTTAAGTTGAAAATTAATTTAATCCGAATATTTATTATTAATTTTAGTATCTCTCTAAGGCTTTACAGTATTATTGTATCTGTGGCATCTATAAATAGATATAAAATGATAGAAATGAAATGTGTTCAATCTAAGAAGAGGATAGAAAGAAATTTTGTGGAATATTCGAATGAGAGAGGTATAGGTGAAAGTTGTGGGGCGTTAAAATTACGCTCGACGGTTAATGAACGGTTATTTGACGCCGAGCGTCTTTTTAACCGTCAATTTAACCCTATAGTTATAAGCGTAGAGATCTGTCATGTAACTGTGATTTTTTATTGTTATTACTATAATTTTATTATTAATATTGTGATCCCTATGATAGTTTTTATGTTTTTATACACATCTGTGATTTCGATGCCATTTTACGTAGGTTACCCAATAGGTTATTATTATAATATTTTAAGTTTTTTACTATTTTTATTATTTATCGAATATTTCGTTGACAGTTTATTTATTTTTAATATCGTTGCGAAACGGTGTTTTATTTTGTGATCTATGCTCTTTTTAGTTCACGCGGATTGGTGTTAGTGATTCTAGAATTTTTAGTGATCTTATTTCTCATAAACCACATGAATGGTGAGAAATCTCTATTCTATTCTATTCTATATTTAAAAAAATGGCTGCCATCTTGTGTATGTGATGGATGATTTTGCCAATGTCTAGTTTTTGTAGCAAGAGTGCTTGACGTTGTACGGTAACTTATGTATTTTGGTGACTTCAAGGATTGTTTTTCGAAAAGAACACTATCTTGAGCCACCACTGGAGCTTCGTTGTAGGCCGGGGAGGGGGCAACCAACAATCGACTCGCGATGCGACTACCCTATAGCAGACCTACAACGCGACTCCGTGAGAAATCTCACACAAATCTACTTAATTCCACACCATAACAAAGGGCGTCAAAACTACTGAAGTACACGATAGTGTCAAGCGGTGACCTTGCTTTAGGCGCCGAATGTCTTGTTCGCTAAATGTCACACAGCAAAATGTTGCCATGACTCAGAATTCCACATTGGCAAAATGTTATTTTGACGCAGAATGCCACATTCACAAAATGTCATCTCAATTCTTGACGCATAATGTCACATTGGAAAGGTATATGAGAATGAAATGGTTACCTAATTATTTCTATTGAATCGCTAAGACCAAACCGCAAATTAAATTATTTAAATTAAATTTTACAATTTTCTTGGATAGACTGAATTCTAAATGATCTCATGCAATGAGAGAATGGTAATGTTTAATATTATTATTTATTTTATACTTATTAAAACTATTTATTTTACTCGATGCATTTTAGTCAATTTAACAGAAGGGATTAAGGGATTGCTATGCGGTAGATGGCGTTGACGGCTCAGGCCTGAAATGTCAGTTTTCCTATAATGTATTTTTCCCATAATGTCTGGACGTCTTTTGCATAATGTCAGCTTGACTCGATGTGCAGACATTTTTGGAGGAAAAGGGAAGATCTTTCACGGCCTAGTTGGAATGTCCGGGACCGCGGTTCAACAGTTCTTAGTTGGATGTTGTATATATGCAAAGTCTCTTGATAACTTCGATAATGCGATTCAGGACTCGCCATATGATTGGTTGATATTCGTAATGAGCTGTGATGCGTTGGACAGATCCATATTGTGATTGGCCGTCTTCTGTGTGACGTGCTAGGTCGCATGCGCTGACCTAGATAGATCTCTGTTTGTTTACATCGACTCGATCGATGTGTTCAGCATTGTTGCTTAGTCAGCTCTCTCGTAGCTCACTATACATTGTAGAAAAGCAGAAAATTTGTCATTTTAGGAAAACTGACATTTTAGACCTGAGACGCGTTGACGTTTCATAGCTCTGAAACTCATGTACCCAGAGGGGGATAGTTGGAATGAGTCCCTCTTAATAAATTGACTGAAATGTACCGAGTTCAATTTGGATAAAAAAGGGTTTATTCGTTTGTCTTTAGTCAAATATTTGCTGTGTTTTATCAGCGCATGTCTATGAAGTGGCGACAATTTAAAGGTGGCTAACAATGACCGTCACTTATGTTCCCGCTCGATACATCTGATGAATCACCCGCGAAACAAAACGATGCTGGAGGTACGCTTTCCATGTTTACTTTTTAATCGAAATGTTCACTTTAGGTTCGTTACACGCTACACTAAACTACTTCATCAATTTAATTTCTTTTTACCGGACTGCGCCATGTCAAGGTACAGGTGACGTGTAATTCAAACTACGGTTCGGTTTAGACTGGTTTATTATTCAGTTACCTACACTGACAGGTTACAAAAGATATAATGCTCGTCGCTTATGCCGGATAAAATAGGTTAATGCTCGCATTGTTTTAAACGGCTTCTCCTATATTTAGAAAAAAAAAGGTTTTTTTCTTTTAATGATCGAACACTAATACAAGGTGTTTCATAAGTAAGAATAAATTTTTGAAACTCTTAAGGGGGTTGTTAAGACCGTCAAACTGAACAACTTTCTCTATGGGACCAACATCGAAATCGCGAAAAAAATAATTTCATATCCCATACATATTTTAGCTCTAGTCGATTTGTAGAGTATAGAACATAAATATTTTTTTTCGCGATTTCGATATTGGTCCCATAGTGAAAGTTGTTCAGTTTGATGGTCTACACCACCCCCTTAAAGGTTTATTTGTATTTTTGTAACACCTTGTATAGGTTGGTTAACTAAAGCTCAAGAGAGCTCGGTGGCGCGTTGCGGAGAGGTATGGACTCTCAATCATGAGGTCCGGGTTCGAATCCGCACGGACAACATGCCACGTACCAATGAGTTTTCTAACTTATGTACGTATTACCGACTGCTCTCAAACGGTGAAGGACAACATCGTGCATCGAAACCTGCATACACAGAAGAAGAAATTCCGATGCATATGTGAAGTCTAAAATACAATATACGTCGGTTTTGGGTACATTTTATTTGGCCCTTTTAAAGTACGCCCCGATTTGACCAGCGTACGAACGTCTAGAGCGGCCCCTTTTTTCCCCACCATTTGCCCCGTAAGCCACTTCATAGATAAGCTGATATATTATTACAAACTATTTAGCCAAATTGGGTGCTAAAATAGTGTTGACAATTTTTGCCAAATCGCGTTAGGTAAATCAAATGTGTTGACGAATTGACTAAAAGTAAATTACGCAGAGTGGCTATGGCTAGAACGATTTAGGCTATGGATAACGCAAGTTTAAAAAAGTCATTTGAAGCCAAGGCGCTGCGTTAGGCAGACGAAAAGGACTTTTCGTCCGCCGCCGGACAGACATTAACAGAAGTTAGAAACGGAAGACCCCAAACCCAAAAACAAACATTTAAATAGTGAAAAATAATTCGGTCACCTATTATTTTTGATGTAAGCAAATGTATGTTTTACAAAAGTACGCTAAAAATAACTCTCTTTAAGATAATTTAGGTCAATGAAGAGTTAAAAAGTAAAACATACATTTTAGTCCAGTCATTTTAGAGTTTCCTTGTATGGACAATTTAACAATAATTCATCTATCGCTTAAACTTTGCAGTGCGTGGGTAAAGTAATACAGATTACGGTTGACAAATAATCTAGGACCGGAAAAAATTTTACCTAGATTATTTGTTAACCGTAATCTGTATACTTTACTTTATCACACTGCAAAGTTTCAGCGATAGATGAATTGATTAGGGTCAAACCCTAAAATGATTGGACTATTTGTTTACGTTAAAAATAATAGGTGACCGAATTATTTTATATGAATAATTTTTGTTTTTGGCGTTGGGGTTTTTTTTAATTTGTAATTAATTATTCAAGGATTTGTCCGGCGCACAAAATGAACTATCGTCTACTCGGCGCCTAAAAGAATTCTATTTGTCGTATAACTTGCGTCTTCTATCGCCTTTAAATCTGTTTTTCTCTTAGGTACGTCTTAATTTTTACGTTTAAATTGACAGTGAAGGAAAAGATTGATAAGTTATGGAAGAGGACTTCGCCTAAACGTAATATCGTATTATTTTATGATAATTCTCCGCATTCCACGATAATGAGGTGACGAATTTTTGCTTGTCGCCTTCACTTAAACACTATGTTTTTTTATTTCTAGTTTTATCGGAGAAGTCACATTTAATCTTAATTCTTAAGAGTCATTTTACCGTTCCGTGGCGCCCTTATCACAATATTTAAAATAAAAAATATAAAAAGAAAATCGAAAATTAAAAAAGTATTGTAGTAGTACTTTAAAAACCTAAAAGCTATTTTTTATAGGTACGAAACATTCCACTTTTAAGAAAATCTAAATAAATATAGTACCTAATCATAGGCGAAGTATTTTTCGCTTACGCTGATAGACGTAACATCAGTGTAACCGCGTATGAGACAGCGATAGTCATAAAATCCTATATAATTTGTATGAAAATAGATGTCTGACTCCGCAGTCAGACAGCCGTCGTAGAACAAAAAAGTGGCTACGTCGATAAGGACAGCAATAAGTAGCGATCTTCTTTTTTAACTAGAGCAAATTTGCTATGTGCATCTCTTACTGACTGATATGACAAGACACGTGCTTCCTTCTAGTTCCTTCTCTTTCTACGACTTTGTCACAATTCGACATTCGCCGGTTCCATTTGGAGTGTAGAATTAGAAAGAGAAGATCTGTGTTTTTATCTATCCAAAGGTTTTCTCAATTAAGTTTGAAATATGTTCTCGCGATAATTTGCTTTTAGAGATCACAGATCAAATTGTTTTCGAAATTAAAATATTGATAAACTCGATAAATGAAAAAAACAAATAAGTAGTGGTTTTGTTTGTTCCTAAAATTTTTATGTTTTAACGCGCGATTATAATGTTTTATTATAAAATTAGCTTTTAGTGTTTTGTGGTAAGTTAGAGCAGCAGTTTATTATTTTAGGTTTTCTTGATTAAATCTTAAATATTGTGATGAGAGACTGAACGGTAAAGGGACTCTTAATTAAAAACAACGATTTTACGTTTAGTGTGAAGTTCTTTACGGGGGAAGGAAACTAACACAATGAAAAAATATACATACCAGTTTAACCCATATCCACTTAGTTATTGATATACGCACTCTATAGGTGAAATTGATATCATTAGCATCCTTTTAAACTAAGAGTCTATCCATCAAACTGAACAACTTTTACTATGGGAACAAACCGATTGAAACAAAAAAAAATCTGCTGTTCCATACTAAACTGCAATGCCTACTCGACTCAAATGTAGGCAACAGCTGATTTTTTTTTAGCTCTGATAGGTTTTCCCCTATAGTAAAAGTTGTTCAGTTTGATGGGTAGACTCTTAGTTTAAAAGGATGCTAATGATATCAATTTCGCCCTGTATATGGTCCTTTTTAATATGCTGACGATTTTTTATAGACCATCAAACTAAACAACTTTGTTTGTGAGTAAAATGCGTAGAAAAATCTCATGTTCCATACATCTGGGTCGAGGAGTTTTGCAGTTTTGTCTAGAACTGCAGACTTTTTCTGTTCTCTACTATTCTTGACAGGCATGTGCCGTGCCCTGCAGTGGGACGAGTATAGGCTGATGATGATGTTGGTTGTATACAATAATAATGGATATGGGTTGACAAACTAAACTATTAGCATTAACAAAATTACTTCTGGATCTCATAAATACACATAGATTTTTAAACAAGTTTAAAAAGCATGGTCATGGGCGGAAACATTTATTTAAAATAAGTTTTCTTTTAAATTATTGATTTTAATAATAGATAATTGAAATAAATAAAAACTAATTATTATTTTATATGAAGACAACTTTGAAAATAGTCCTGCCTGGTTAGTGAAGAAATTAATGTATTAATTTCGCCATGACATGCCTTTTTACAGCCTTGAGGATATTGACTTCCAATACTGATACTTGCTCGATTATTTTGAAAGCGAAAAATAGCTTCAAATTCAATATTTGTGTCAAATATCACAGATCAGTTTAGTTAATATGAAAACCAATAATTTACAAAATTGGTATATCTACAGGGTTAAATTTATATCATTAGCATCCTTTTAAACTACGAGTCTACCCATCAAATTGAACAACTTTTACTATGGGAGCAAATCAATCGGATTCAAATGTATGCAACAGCTGATTGTTATTGCGCCGATCGGTTTGCTCCCATAGTAAAAGTTGTTCAGTTTGATGGGTAGACTCTTAGTTTAAAAGGATGCTAATGATATCAATTTCACCCTGTATACCTTCTACTTTGTTCCAATATAAGATTAGAATAATATTTCGACTCCTATTTAACTTTCTTGCCAATTTAACTCGACACCTCGCTGGAATAAGTTTGTACTGTTGCCTGAAATAAAATAATAAAAAAAAATAGATAATGTGACCGGACCTTCGATCAACAATATCCAACTAGATAACGCGTCAGCGATCAAAACATGTCCCGGCAAATCACGCTTCACTATTGGAGTGAGGTCTTATTTTGAATTAGTTCCGTTCGAACAAAGCCAACGTAAGCACGTCTCGCAATGCCGCAGTGTTCCTTCAAAAATTACTAGGAATTATGGTTGTTTTGAGGTCGAAATTATAATGTGTTAGGACTGTTTTCTCAATTAGTTAACAAAAAATGTTGTATATTTACGAGGACAGAATTTCTCTTTGATTTTGTATGCGACCCGTTATCTAGTTGTATATTGTTGATCGAAGGACCGTACAGTAAAATTTGTAAAAAAGTTATATAATAACCTATATTAGACCTGATTATCTTAAGTCGGTCGTTCTAATTGATAAGAGTATTTCAAATCTCTGTTTCAGTTCTTAAAAATACTCGCATAAAAAATTGTTGTATGGAACAAAGTAACTAGGATATGTATTGAGTAAGCTGATACAATGTTGAAAATGAATGATAAAATTCAAAATAATCGAGTAGCAAAACTAATCGGTGAAAAAGCGTCAAATAACAGCAAATACTAACTAAAATAATTGCGTATATTCTACACGGACCTGAAAAAAAGACGGACGTAATCTCGTCTAATCACGAGTGAAGCACCTATTTCTTTTGTGTGCTTGCTGTCACGCGGTACATAATGGTGACGGGTGTCGGACCTGCGCCTAGAGCTAGTGCATCTGTGTGTGTATAGGTCCCTTGTAGAACAAACGAAAATGTAGGACCTTCCATGCTTCACATCTTTTTAGTGTCACATTACGTCCGTCTTTTTTTCAGGTCCGTGATATTCTAATGCTAAAAACAGGTAACAGTCAAGAAAAAAATGGACCTCAAATCTTTAAGGTCTTTAACTAAGTAGTTAACTATCTTCGCTGGTTCAGTCAGTTGCAGAAACGCTAATTAAAGTTAATCCGCCATTAAATCTCGCTCGATTAGTATGGGACGCCGTTCGTCGCGTCGATGCGAAAGGATGCGTACGGCGTCCTATACTAATCGTACTTTTTTGTTTGGAAAAACCGTCGATCAATTTATTGTAAACTTTACTGAGAGCATGCGGCGGATGGATTACTTACTACAGGTTGACTAAAGCTGGCGCGTTCACAGACACACACAAATACGTTTTTCCTGTCACTGCGTCCGTGCTTGATAGAGATAGAGAAACTTTTCATTATGCGTGCTGTGAGACAAAGCCGGCATTGCGTAAATGTGTGGCACGCGCCAGCTTTGGTTAACCGACCTGGAGCCCCAACGATTTAAGGTAGATTTTTCTGTATTCTGTTTGTAAATTGAATATACGCAGATTTTACTCTCTTTTTCACCGACAAACAAAAGCGTCAAAATCACAGATGAGTAAAAATACACAAACAAAACACGATGTGCCGCATTTATTTTTCTCTTCGTATATTAATGATTTTGTATAATTGTTTTAATTAATTAATTATAATTGATTAATTAAGTGTAGTGAATGCGATAAGCGCGCACTTGTCGTCATATCCTTCCGGTATTGAAGAATGTATTCAAAATAAATGGTTATGTACCCCTTGTTTGAATGTTTTATTTATTTTCTCCCCTCCGGGCGGAAAGCGTCAATTTTCGTCCCGCTGCGCTAAACGAAGTTGCCGCTTTCCACCTCTGTCGAGGAGAAAAATAGTATACTAACCTCGGGCAGTAAATAAGAAAGCCTCAGATCATATGTTTGTTCGACTTCGCCTCGGTCAACAATTACATGAGATCTGAGACCTTTCTTACTTTCCTGTTCTCGGTGTGTAATCTACTAATAGCTGCTGCAACTGTTTATGAGCGGTGTCCTTGACTTGCGTGGACTTTATACAGGGTGAAATTTATATTATTAGCATCCTTTTAAACGAATCATTCCCAATACGCCGCTTCCCATGACGCCGCTCTTCTATTTCAGTCTACCCATCAAACTGAACAACTTTTACTATGGGAGCAAACCAATCGGAGCAAAAAAAAAAAATCTGCTGTCCCATACTAAACTGCGCCCGCCGCCGCTGCCTACACGACTCAAATGTATGAGAGCAGATTTTTTTTTTTTGCTCTGATTTGTTTGCTCCGATAGTAAAAGTTGTTCAGTTTGATAGTTAGACTCTTAGTTTAAAAGGATGCTAATGATATCAATTTCACCCTGTATACAAGGCACTATAAGCACTGTTTTCGTCTAAATTCATCTTTCCGAGCGCTCATCCGTTGCGACAGCAGTAAACCCCTAACAAAGTGATGATGATGATGTTGTTCATAGCCTAAACCATCATTCACTCAAATTACAACATCTGATTCATACAAAACTGCAACCTACTATACCCAAACGTATGGGACAGCAGATTTATATTGTTTGATAATAAGATAATATGATGCATCCCTTTAAAAACCCGTCACTTAACACATTCACTGCCACCGTCAACTCTAGTGGTTTCTTTATCTTTTATCTGATGCCCCCGACACATATAGTGGAACAATGGGTAACACCTAACATACTCCCAGTGCCTCTCGACCACTCTGCGTGTCCATTTTTTATTGGAAATACAAGTATATTCCTATTAGCCCTTCATGGTTTGTCCCACAAAAGACACTCTAACATACTAACTCGTTGGTACTGAGTGGAATAAACCGGACAATCCTGCGTGTCGAGAGGCACCCAGCGTAAGAATTATATGGACAAGCATACGTGTTCAAGGGCACTAAGCATTGCATTTTTTTGAACAACTATAAATGTTCGGGGCACACAGCTTTCTATGTTTTGAAGTGGCACCTGGGTTATTTAGGCTTACGGGGGAGGCAGTGAATGCGCATATTTAAGAAAGACCCTACACAGGGTAACTATAATAGGAATAAGAAATAAAACAAAAACTATTAAGTACCCGAGTAATGTTTATTTGTCAACAGTTTGTTAAAGTTAATAACACTTCTAAAACGAATAGGTATGTAGACGAAGACACGACACAAGCTAGTCTAAGTGTGATGGCATATCTGCCATATTTACGCGACGTACATCACGCGTTCAATGCTTTCCCTATAGACGCGTAAATTCCGCCTCGTAAATTCGGCATGTGCGTATGGATTGAGGAGCCACATTTGCTATCGAAAAAAGAATTCTATGGCCATTTTGTAGGAAATTTGTAGATTTTGTAGGCCCAATCCTGGAATTTGTAGGAAAAGTATAGAGAAGTTACATGAACATAAAGGTGGCTCCTCAATCCATACGCACCTAATTCGGCGGGTATGTCCCTACGCTAACAATAAAATCAAGATAAATCCAATTAGGTACATCTTGTCAATTATTCTAAGTTCAAACATCTCTGTCTTTCACCGACAAGCCAATGTTACCTGAAAAGAAATTATAGCAATTTGATAAGCGTTACTCTAAATCTAAGGGTCAGCGCAGACTTAGCGGAGAACTTTCCGAGCAGTTTTCATGAATCAATTGATAATGAACTGAATAAAAATTGAAATTGAGTTGAATATAATGTGCAATAAATAATGCGAACACGTCACAGAGACAGACATCTCTTGCACGCCATTTTCAACTCTATTTAAATTTTCTGTTGAGCTCAATATCAATTGATTAATGAAAACGGCTCGAACAGTTCTCCGCTAGGTGTGCGCTGACCCTAAAAAGGTATGTAAGTGAGTGCCTGAATAATTAAGGTGGAACCACACTTCGTTACCTATGTGTTATTTGTTATGCGCGTTATTCAGCCGAATACGACGAAGTAAGGAGGGTTCTCATTCGTCTATATTTGCTTTATTCGCACGCACGTGTGTGCGTGTTTGTTGTTCAAATATTTGGGCGAATACAGCGTAGCCGCATAACAAATAACACATAGGTAACGAAGTAGGTATGGCTCCACCATTAGTGGTGTGTTGTCTGTAATCGTGTCCGTATAGTTAGCAGCCTCACCAACGAATTCGAAGATTTTGACTAGGCCACGATTTAGTACCCAATTAGTACTATTTAGTGCCCAAAGCACAGATTTGGTACTCCTGTATTTTAAAATATATTTGGGTTACTTACTGAGGCTGCTAGATAGACGTCAAGGTAGCAGTCGCACCGAGAAATACTGTTTATATCAATGTGATTTATATGTCACGATTTAGTACTCATTTAGTACTCCCTATATCCAAAATTTCATTAATATTGATTCAATACAAGCCGAGATATGACAGTGCATTGTTGAGGCTGCTAACTTGACGTTTATTCCAACGATGATTCCAATGAAACGGGTGCACATTTCAAACAAATAAATACATACAGATTTAGTGCTCGATTTGGTGCCTCTTATGATATTTTTGAAATGTAGAATTTTCTTTCCTACTTCCCAAAAAAACTATGTAAAGTTCTACATACTAATCGTAATTTAGGTCCGTCGATATCGTTAATCAAATTTAGACTTTATTCCACTGTAATAGGGTTTACAATTTATTTTAATTCTGTGGTTGGTACTGTCTAGCAAAAAAGTGAAATGATATTAAATTGTATAGGTAACTCTGATACTTCTCAATCTCGTATCTACCAATTTAATGTGAGTCCAGAAGACTATTATTCTTCTTTAAATCTACTCTACTATTATTGTACTGGAATTTTTTTTTACCGTTCTGAAATAAAGCGAAGCAATAAATATTGATTTCATTGTGGTTTGAAACTTTCATGAGTGGTTCAGATCATCAAACTGAACAACTTTTATTATGGGACCAATCCTGAAATCGCAAACAAAAATCAGCAATTCCATACTAAACTGCAACGCCTACTAGACTCAAATGTATGAGACTAGTACTTTTCAAACACTACACTGCGATTTATGAAAGTCACTCGTTCAAATCAGCAGTAGAAAATGTTAAAATTACTATGTAGATTATTCATCATCGATCGACGTGTTACTTTCAAAAATTGCATTCCTGTTCACAACATAAACAAAAACATAAAAGACAATTTGAAAACATCTATGATAGAACAAGGTTCATCATAAACTCGTTGTAGTCAATCGGCTGCACTCATTTGAATCAAGCAATTCTTCGACAAGTTTTCGCATCACCCACCGTAATTAACGTAAATAAAATCCCGCCATCTCTCGGTATTGCTATGAACCACTTGCTATGATCGCGTGCGCCAGCTCATGGCAGTAGAGTTCCGATAAAGGCCAGGCCACACAGAGGCGGGACTGCGGGAAAGCGGTCCGGGGGGGGCGGACCTGCGGGAAGCGAATATCTCCGGACCAGTGCTTTGCTTATTTCTCTGTTACAGGGGACATACAAACTCGGACATGACCTTTCCACCACACCATACACTACAAAACACACAAAAATCTTCGCTGGTCCGCAGATATTCGCTTCCCGAGGAACCGCCGCCGGCCCGCTTTCCCGCAGGACCGCCTCTGTGTGGCCTGAGCTTTAATGATAATTTTTGTTCATGATTGTACCGAAAATCGAATGTATGTAGAACTTTACATAGTTTTTTTGGGAAGTAGGAAAGAAAATTCTACATTTCATAAATATCATAAGAGGCACCAAATCGAGCACTAAATCTGTATGTATTTATCTGTTTGAAATGTGCACCCGTTTCATTGGAATCATCGTTGGAATAAACGTCAAGTTAGCAGCCTCAACAATGCCCTGTCATATCTCGGCTTGTATTGAATCAATATTAATGAGATTTTGGATATAGGGAGTACTAAATGAGTACTAAATCGTGACATATAAATCACATTGATATAAACAGTATTTCTTGGTGCGACTGCTACCTTGACGTCTATCTAGCAGCCTCAGTAAGTAACCCAAATATCTTTTGAAATACAGGAGTACCAAATCTGTGCTTTGGGCACTAAATAGTACTAATTGGGTACTAAATCGTGGCCTAGTCAAAATCTTCGAATTCGTTGGTGAGGCTGCTAACTATACGGACACCTGTAATCGCTGGAATCTATAGAGAAATATTCAACAAGTCTGACTCACTGAAAACATGCTGTGATTTAGTAGACAAGTATTTCTAATTTTTGTACGTAATACACTGCTCTCCAAACGGAGAAGGAAAACGTCGTGAGGAAAACTGCATAGGTACGCTGAAAAAATTCTGATGAATTTATGTGAAGTCTTATCAATCTGCATTGTGCACGCGTGGTGGACTAACGTACATACACCCTTCCTGAGGGTAGAGGCCTGTGCCCTGCAGTGGGACTGTGGGACGTAAACAAGGTGTTACATACAAATAAACCTTTAAGGGGGTGGTTTAGACCATCAAACTGAACAACTTTCACTATGGGACCAATATCGAAATCGCGAAAAAAATTGATGTTCCATACTCTACAAATCGACTAGAGCTGAAATATGTATGGGATATCAAATTTATTTTTCGCGATTTCGATGTTGGTCCCATAGAAAAGTTGTTCAGTTTGACAGTCTAAACAACCCCCTTAAGAGTTTTAAATATGTATTGTTACTTATAAAACACCCTGTATAGACTAATATTGAGATTTAGTATAAAATTGTTGATCAGTAGGTACCTACATCGTAATGGTCTTGTAGTTAATTTCTCTTAAATTAGTTTAACTGGACCAATAAGTATTTTTCCCCCCTCCGGACGGAAAGCTTCAATTGTCGTCCCTTTCCACCTCCTTTGAGGAGAAAAATAGTATACTAACCTCGGACAGTAAATAAGAAAGCCTCAGGAGTGCGATTTTTGAATCTCATTCGGTGAGCTCAGTAGTTGAAAATGTCAATATTACTATGAAGATACGCATCTTTTCTACTATTGATTTGACTTTCAAATATAATACTTCTGGAGTGCTATTTTTGAAAGTCAAATCAGCAGTAGAATGATTCATATTTCCATAGCAATTTTGACATTTACGAATGCTGAGCTCACGGAATGAGATTCAAAAATCGCACTCCAGATCACATGTTTGTTATACTATCCTGTCCTCGGTGAGTAATCTACTATTAATTCTCGATAAATATGTAATTATTTGGGTTTGGAAGCCTAAAATGGGCATCCTTTAAAAAAAACTACACTTATGTCTTGAAACGTTTATTAAATGAAATAGTTAGGTACAGTTAAGTACAATTTTTGATGGATCGGTTTATTTTCGGTTAGAATACTGCAGGTCGACGTAACCGAATAGATGTCCAACCAGAAAAACAGCTTCATACAAGCGTGCGGCAATACGTGAACGTTCACGAACGAGAATTAGCGGCAATTTGATAGAAACATCGCTACGTATGTCCCCGTAGAGGGCCGCCGGCGCCGAGAACTTGTACATACAAAGCTGTTTTTCTGGTAGAATATTTATTCGGTAAGACGCTACCGGCTATATTAGTGCATTTGCACTAATTATTAATAATTATTATATTATAACAATATATAGTTAAAATTTCTTTATTCAGCCTTTACTTCATAATGGAATTGTTCATAATAGCATACACGGCGACACATCAAGGTACACAAAACCAACATAAGCTGGCCGTGGGATGTTGCATAACGTATAACGTCGCGCGGCCAGCTTATTTTGGTTTTGAATAGCTTGAAGTATCGCCGTGTGTACAATACAGGGTCCTTCTTAATATGCTGACACTTTTTTAAGGGGATGATCAGACCATCAAACTGAACAACTTTCACTATGGGACCAACATCGAAATCGCGAAAAAAAAATCTGCTGTCCCATACATTTGGCTCGAGTAGGTTTGCAGTTTTGTCAAAAGTCAAAAAGTCAAAAGTCAAATACATTTATTGCAAAACTGTAGGTGTGACAGGGTGACTAGTAAGTTAGGTACAAAAGAGCACTACAATTTACCGGTTAAGGTGTACAATACTTAATTGAATACCTGTAAAATAAAATTAAAATTATTTGTATGGGACAGAAGATTTTTTGTTCGCGATTTCGATGTTGGTGCCATAGAGAAAATTGTTCAGTTTGACGGTCTGCTCATCCCCTTAAAAAAGTGTCAGCATATTAAGTTGGACCCTATACAAGGTGTCTCATAAGTAACAATAAATTTTTGAAACTCTTAAGGGGGTTGTTAAGACCGTCAAACTGAACAACTTTCTCTATGGGACCAACATCGAAATCGCGAAAAAAATAATTTCATATCCCATACATATTTTAGCTCTAGTCGATTTGTAGAGTATAGAACATAAAATTTTTTTTTTTCCCGATTTCGATATTGGTCCCATAGTGAAAGTTGTTCAGTTTGATGGTCTACACCACCCCCTTAAAGGTTTATTTGTAGTTTTGTAACACCTTGTATATAGAAAACAAATTAGTCATCCGTGCGGATTCGAACCCGGAGCCTTATGATTGAGTCCGTACCTCTCCCGTAGCGCGTTACGGATGCGCAGTTACAGATTACTAGTTGTATGTAATGTATCTAGTGAAGCTTGCCACAGCGTTGTTATAACTTCGTACAGCGCGCGACGTATGCGACGTTGCCGTCTGGAGAGCTAGTGGCAGAAATCAAGCAAGCGAGCATCGCTTACAATGCGACAAAGTGTAGATGCTAGCTCAGTGCTAATGCCCTCAGATTCATCAAAATATGTGGGCGTCCATGCAAAAAGGGTCCAGTTGTCGGCATTTTAACCCAGCTTTTTTTATTATTCCATATGATTGACATATGACTGATCTAGATGCCGAATCTAACCTTAAGGTGGTTGCAGAGTTGTCAATTTCATACAAAACTTTGTCGTAGAACACTCGTAGACGGTATTAATAAAAGTAATGTTTTATATATGGAAAAATGGCTTAGAAAATCTAGATTGATACCTAAAAACCATATCGTATTCTTTTTTTTGTAAATATCTTCAATGTACAGACACACTTCAGTTACAGTTTTATAGTAGTTTAGATTACGAAGAAACGGGCTTTGAAATTTTGTATGAATAATTTCAAAGCTTGATATCTTCGTAATTATAGTATAAACTGTAAATATTATTTGATACGCGCAATCTAGATTTTCTAAGCAATTTTTATATATAAAATGCTTTTATTAATACCGTCTACGAGTGTTCTACGAAAAAGTTTTGTATGAAATTGACAACTCTAGGCTGCGTTCAGAACCTTTGGGTGCGGTTGTTCTTCTCGCTCGCTCTTATGGGTAGAACGCTTTTCACCGAGCCTCGGAACGGCGTTAGTGCGAAAAGTTGCACTCGGGGTGCACTCTGGGCGCACTCTGGGCGTAGGTTCTGAACGCACCCCAGCAACCACCTTAAGGCGTAATAGTAGGAAGCCCATTATAATCTTAATTTTTTACGAGTGAACTTTTTTTCCTCCTAGTTTTTATGTTAAACTTTAAAATATCATTTAACAGCCTATAAAGTCCAGTTCTCGAGAAGTTCGGCAACGAAGCATCACTGTTTATTGCCTCAAGTATTTGGTCCAGGGACTTATCGGAGAAAGAATCTACTTTCCTGCGTATAGCTTCTAAAGTTTTGTCGTCTAAATCGTCGGTTTTTTTTCGCTTAGGTCTTCTGTGCGGCGGTGATTGGACGCGACCTTCCGTTTTGTATTCCTTTAGAACTTTGTAGACTGTTGTACGGCATATACCTAGAAGAAAAAACAATATGGTATACAAGGTGAAATTGATGTCATTAGCGTCCTTTTAAACTAAGAGTCTACCCATCAAACTGAACAACTTTTACTACGGGAGTGCCTCCGTGGTCTGAGGGTTGAACTACACCACACAGCACAGCATTTTCTGTCACTCAGGAACGTCATTTGCTGGAGCAGATAAGATGCGGCGTACTGTCGCGCGCGATCGCGTTCCGTCTATCTTATATGCTCCAGCAAATGAAGTTCCTGAGTGACAGAAAAGGATGGAGCGACGGAAAAATGCGATGCTGTGTTGTGTGGTGTAGTTCAACCCAAATGGTTAAGAGCATTGGGCTCTTGACACGGAGGTCGTGGGTTCGATTCCCACGGGGGACCCTCCCTAGTGATATATCACTTTGTGCGTTTTTCCCCAGTTGGTCAGAACATTGCAGGCTGAATCACCTGATTGTCTGAAAAGGAAAATGATTCTGTGCTTCGGATGGCTCGTTAGGCCGTTGGTCCCGGCTACTATCTCTGGTGGTAGTAGTCGTTACATAAAAAACCATGTTACGAGGCCGTAAGGCGGTTTGAATAAACTCTGACACCAGGGCTTGCCCACACGATAAGAAGAAGACTACGGGAGTAAACCAATCAGAGCAAAAAAATCTGCTCTTGCATACATTAGTCTGGTTGGCATTGCACTTTAAACAGCAGATTTTTTTTGCTCCGATCGGTTTGCTCCCATAGTAAAAGTTGTTCAGTTTTATGGTTTTAAATTTGTTGCATGTATTTTAGCCACTGTCCATTATAAGTGGCAACGGACTCACTCCCTGTCACACTGGACAGAGTTTCGGTACTATTAGGGTGAGTCCATAGGGTGAGAGTGTAGAGAAACGTGCATGTTTGGAGTTTTCAGAATATTGGGAATGATGCAACTGAGCGACTTGCAGAAACGCTCATTAAAGTTAATCCTCCATTAAATCTCTCGCTAGCTTTTACTACGTCAACAAGACAAAAAGTGACAGCAAGAGATTTAATGGAGGATTAACTTTAATGAGCGTTTCTGCAACAAATAGTATATTAAATTACCTGCAACTTCAGCAGTTTTCTGTGCTACCTCACTTTTAGAAGCACGCCCTTCCGGCCAAGTCTCTTGAACATGCTTATAAATGTTAATAACAGTTTCTTTCTCTGATCCATTCAGTGGGTTTTGCTTCAATCTTTTAATATTTGGAAACGGTTCGGAATTTATTATTATTTTCTCAACTGGACCTAAATTGTCTTTCAAATGTTTTTTTTTGTGTTTAGGCCTTTTTTGAGGGGATTTTATGCATTCTTCATTTCTAAATTCGGCACAGGAGTTATCTAAAAACAATCATATATATCAGCTGCTATTGTACTTACGATTGTTACAAATTATCAATGGTGAGTTTTGGGAGTATCGTAATCTCTAGTACCTATTGTTTTACGAAAAAAAAACACATTTAAGCGAATACAAAATGGCAGGGCCCCGTGGCAAGCCAGGAAGCTCATGATCTGCACGACCGCCCGCGATCCCACTCGCCAGGCGACTCCACTAAAACATTTTTTTATTGTTAAAATTTATGAGACGTCGTGAGTTTATTTATGTGTATGTATGTTAAAATTTCCGATTCGATCTCAGTGGATGGCCGATGGGGCAGAAAAGTTCTCTAGTGGCCACCGCGTACCGGGAAGCGCAGCGTGGGTAGGCCCCCCGCTAGGTGGACCGACGACTGGGTGAAGGCGGCGGGAACCCGTTAGATAAGGGTAGCGCAGGACCGGTCGTTATGGCGATCCTTGGGGGAGGCCTATGTCCAGCAGTTGACGTCCATCGGCTGAGATGATGATGTTAAAATTTACTTTTCTGTTATTTATTTTATGAGTAACTAGTGTTTACCCGTGACTTCGTCCACACAAATTATATACCAGATTTTAAGTCAGATCATAAGTTATCAAACAAAAAAAGTTGCATCAAAATCGGTTCAGTAGTTTTTGCGTGATGCGCGAACAAACAAACAAACACACAAACAAACAGACAGACAAAATTTCGAAAAAAGGTTGATTTCGAGTGAGGGATACCTAAAAACCATTATTGCAATCTTTTTTTTGTAAATGTCTTCAATTGTACAGACACACTTAAGTTACAGTTTTATAATAGTTTAGATTAATTTAACGATTGGCACTGGAACGTTTCCTGTTAATAGCAAATTTTTTGAACAAGAAAATTACCTGCAACTTTCTCTTTTTCTTCTACTATCTCACTCGATGCAATAAGAGGTTCTTCCGACCAAGTCTCATGCACATTAACCTCAACCACCATTTCTCTTTCTAAAGCTTGCTGCGGGCTTTCTTTCAACGAAACGGAACCATCTTTCGTTATTTTAAACGGTTTACTTTTTCGACTCATTTTAACACGTAACTTGAGAGTATCATTAAGAAGCCTATAAAGCCCGCTTCTAGAGAAATTCGGTAAAGAATCATCAGTATTTATAGCTTCAAGTATTTTGTCCAAAGTCGGCAACTCGTCGTCTGAGAACGAATTAACTTTCCTGCGTATTGCATCTAAAGTGGTATCGTCTAGATCATCGGTTTTTTTACGTTTAGGTCGTCTGTGAGGTGGTGATCGTACGCATCCTTCTGTTCTGTATTCTCTTAAAACGCTGTATACTGTTGTTAGGGATATACCTAGAAGAGAAAAGTTAATTGTAATAAATTGTAAGAAAAGTTAATTGTAAAAAATAAAGAGAATTCTCTAAAATACAGAAAAAAATTCTTAACTCGAAAGCTGCAAAAAATCATGGGTGCTATGTCCATGGACTTCTGCTTGACACTATTTTTTGGGACACCCGTGGTGGTCCAGTGGCGAGTAACCTTGCCTGCTGTGCAGAAGGCGATGGTTCGATCCCCGTCCAAGCCAACTCGTACCAATGAGTTTTTCGGAATTTATGTACGATTTGTTACACCACTGGCTTTTCGGTGAAGGAAAACATCGTGAGGAAACCTGCATGCTTCAATTTCGAGGCGTGTATTGTACCCACTGTCCATTATAAGTGGCGACGGGCTCACCCCCCGTCACACTGGACAGAGTTTCGGTACAACTGGTGAAACGTGGATGTTCTGAGGTTTCAGAATATCTCTGACTACCCCCTCGGGGAATATAGTCGTGAGCATATGTCCTGTATAGTAAAGTTTTTAATTACCTGCAATTTCGGCAGTTTTCTTCGCTATAACGCTCTTGGAACAACGCGATTTTCCCGGCCAGGACTCTCGTACTTGCTTGTGAATGTTCAGCACTGTTTGTTTTTCCGCACCTTGCAGTGGGCTCAGCTTTTTTCTTTTATTTCTTGGTGTTAAATCATCCGAATCGATTGTTTGTTCGTGCGCGCCTGAATGGCCGGAGTCTGAGCTCGTATCACTCATGTTTTTATAGTAACAGGATTAATAACAGACGCTCACTTAATAAGAAATACGATAAAATTCAATTCTAATATAAATCGAGTAAAAATAAGGAAAATTCGGCAACAAAAATAGGCTGTCCTTTCACTAAGCGCAGCTGTCAGTTTGACAATTGTTTTTTTTTCATAAACCCTTCCAGAAAGCCAAAGGGAACAAAGACCATACAGCCAAGCCTCACAAAAATCGAAGTTTTTACTCATCCATTTTGATTCACTACATAAACTCGCGACGTACGTATCCAATCCTTTTCGTTCGGGGTAGTCAGAAACTTTCCAAGAACTATAAGCATACAGGTGTACAAGCAACATCTTATTCATCACTAGCTGTTGCCCGCGACCTCGTCTGCGTTGAGTTTTAGTGTCCTACGTGTTAATCCAGAGCGTATTCTATCCGTGTGCCAAATGCCATCCAAATCTGTTCAGCCGTTTATGTGCGTAATTAAATAATTAACATTGAAACATACACAGTTATATCATTAGTAGGATTGTAGGATATAAAGCCTGACCAGGACAAAAATTTTGTATTATATAATATTCTTGGACCAGGAATATAAAAAACCTGGATTGGGGGCGCTGCAATCGACTGTCACCTTTAATGTTTGTGTTCCAAGTACAAAAATTAGTTCCAATGATTTTCCGCAACATGCTCGTCGTTTTTTAACCGACTTCAACAAAAGGAGGAGGTTCTCAATTCGACCCGTATGTTTTTTTATTTTTCTGGTCGGGCTTTAATATGATATTCCATTCATTCCATTTACTGATTATAATTTTTTTGTATCTAATAAATAAAATAAAATAAACTTCTAATAAAAAGGAGATCTCTTCATTTAGAAAATGGTCAATGTAATTTGTAGTCTACTTAAGGGTTGAACTACACCAGGCAGCACAGCATCGCATTTTTCCGTCGCTCCATCCTTTTCTGTCACTCAGGAACGTCGTGCTAGAGAATATAAGATAGACGGAACGCGATCGCACGCGGCGTGCTGGAGCGACGGAAAAATGCGATGCTGTGCTGTGTGGTGTATGTAGTTCAACCCTAACTCTACTTAACTCAAAAATCTATTTGAACCCAATTACAAGTTGTTACTCATAATAACACACTACTAAAGCTGCGCTTCCACCAGAGATGTGCGAGGTAGCGAGGCGATGAGCGAGGAAAAAATCGGCCAATGAGAGTGCTTCAATTTCCCAATGACGTGATCGAGCGAGCGCGCTATTGGCGGATTGTTTCCTCGCTCACCGCCTCGCTACCTCGCACATCTCTGGTGGAATCGCAGCCTAAAGCAAATAAAACTACAATAAATTTTAATTTTCGTGATTTATTATCAACATTTTTACAACTAAAATAAATAAGTGTACAAGATTCACAGTTACTACAAAATAAAAAAAACAAGTTTCTACTGGTAACAAAAAAACGCTTAGCGTAATGTTTACGATACATTTCTGTAAGGCCAGCACAAAAATTACATTTTTATCTTGTCCTTACTTCACAATACTTTGGTTTTATCTACATTTTATATTCACTATTAACAAAAAAATATTGTCAAACGTGTCAAACAAAGACAGATCTAAAAAAAATACAAAAAAATACTATTGCGAAAAAAAAACTGTACTGGCTTAAAAGTTGTCTATTAATACTATTTCCTAAGTTTTAAATACTGTTATAAACAAAATAATAGCACTAATAAAATGGGTAAGGAAAAAAAGGGTAATAAAAACCCTAAAAATCCAATATTTGTTAAAAATCTGTAAGATGAACAGAAACTTGCCTCTACTAACCCATATAGGGATATATTGTGTAGGTCCTCAGCAGACTCAGATAATTTGACAAGTACGCACGGCGACAGATCAAGCTACCCATAGTTGGACCTTATGTCCATGAACATGGAGTTCAACTATGGGTAGGTTGATCTGTCGCCGTGTACCCATGACGCCACGTATCGCATGCGATACAGGCATTGACATAAGGCGCATTTTTATTCGTCGTTCATGTTTAATCACTTCTAGATAAGTTCTTAATAGCTTATCTGACAGAATATTTCACATATTTTGTATGAAAGATATGTCAAATGAACTGTCAGATAAGCTATTGTGAACTTATGCAGAAGTGGTGAAACAGGCCCTTATTGGAACAGATAAAAATATCAATCATTTTAATACTTATTTTGATGAAATATGAATGAATTCCTGCATGATGTGATAAACTAACAAGATAATGAATTGGAAATTTTTTTGTTGTGAAAATATTTTAAGAATATAATTAATTAATCATAAATAAATATGACGATTTGAGTTATGATTTAGCACATTGCTTGGGTTTTAGTGCCTTGTAAAAAAATTTGGCAGATTTTTACGATATGATCAAAATAAAATACACACAGGGTCCTTCTTAATATGCTGACACTTTTTTAAGGGGATGATCAGACCATCAAACTGAAAAACTTTCTCTATTGCACCAACAAATCACTCCATACAAAATTGCAAACCCACTCGAGCCAAATGTATGAGACAGCAATTTTTTGCTATTTCGATATTATAGAGAAAGTTGTTCAGTTTGACGGTCTGATCATCCCCTTAAAAAAGTGTCCGCATATTAAGGACCCTATATATGGACGAGGCATAATTTTAGTCCTCATACAACTAGTTTATCTTCTCCGTGTTAAAAGATAATTTCATTTCACGGTCCCAAGTCCCCGTCCATAAATACCACCCCGATCGTTCCGATCATCAAATTTCGAACTCTATTCCTTTCCAATGTTACCTATAATAGCTTTCACGACATCAGTAGAGGTGGAGGTGCCTCCGACGTCGGTAGTCATTATCTTGTCCTCGTTGATGGTCTTGCAGATGGCTCTGCGGATGAGGTCCGCGTGGAAGTGGTGGCCGAGATGTTCCAGCATGTCTACGGACGCGTTGATCATTGCGATCGGGTTCGCTACGTTCTTGCCGGCTATGGCTGTGCCTGTGTGGAAGGTATAGAATTGATTAGAATGAGGGATTTTCAGAAAGCCATTAAAAAAGAAAAAGTAGTTCCTAATGGCCCGATAGATGGCGTTGACGAGACAGGGGCGAGCGACCTTGCAGATAGTAGCATTTGCATATGCTCACGACTATATTCCCCGAGGGGGTAGTCAGAGATATTCTGAAACCTCAGAACATCCACATTTCACCAGTAGTGCCGAAACTCTGTCAAAAACTGAGTGAAAGTCTGTCGGTGTAACAAATCGTACATAAATTCCGAAAAACTCATTGGAACGAGTCGGCTTGGATGGGGATCGAACCATTGCCTCCTGCACGGCAGGCAAGGTTACTCGCCACTGGACCACCACGGTAAAATACAAATAAAATAGTAAGAATTTGTGTTTTTAAGTAAGCAGCAAAATATGAGCGTATATTTCGTCAACGGATGCGTTTGACTCAGTGACATGCATTTTTGTTTACTTTTTAGCTTATATTTTTCGTCTTCGGACCAGAGAGGGGTCTCTGGTCAACGCCATCTATCGTCGGTATGATGAACTACGTTTGAGTAGCTGTCAGAAAACTCATTAGGAAAAGATGAATAAGGCTGCGTTTCCACCAGAGATGTGTGAGGTAGCGAGGCGGTGAGCGAGGAATAAATCGGCCATGAGAGTGCTTCAATTTCCCAATGACGTGATCGAGTGAGCGCGCTATTGGCGGATTGTTTCCTCGCTCACCGCCTCGCTACCTCGCACATCTCTGGTGGAAACGCAGCCTAAAGGCATCGACGTAGGGCCGCAAGATGAATAAAGGCATTGACTTCTAAAGTGGTTGACATAGCTCCGAAAATTAACAAGCTGAAGTGGCAATGGGCTGATCATATCTGCCGAAGAATTGACAACCGATGGGTTGTCCTTTCGTTTATGTGAGTGAATCAGGTAAGCTTTTTTCGAGAATTTTGTATTAGACCATAACTTAGTGAGTCAATGACTAAAGGTTAGTCGAACGCGCCGAATTGAACGATACATTTGAGTCGAGTAGGCATTGCAGTATAGTATGGAACAGCTTATTTTGTTGTTGCTCCTATCGGTTTGCTACCAGAGTAAAAGTTGTTCAGTTTGATGGGTAGATTTTAAAAGGATGCCAATGATATAAATGTCACTCTGTAGAACTTTACCAGTGTTCCTGGTGCCGGGCTCGAAGACGGCGTAGTGGTCGCCGTAGTTACGACCGGAGAGTAGTCCGGCGCCGCCCAGCAGGCCGCAGACCACGTTCGACACGATGGAACCGTACAGATTGGTCATCAACATCACGTCGAACTGGTGGGGCCTGTAATGAGACAAATAATCTTCTTTAGAGACAATAAAAGTTCAATATTGATTTTATTTTCCTTATCGCGGGACATAAGTGTCCCCGACCATTGGGAGGCGTGTTTGAGGCCGAAGCCAACACGTAGAGTTCCGACAGACAATGTGATCTAAATGGTAATGTGACACCAACCGGCAACTATCCCAGAATACACTATAGAAGCGCATCCAAAACAGCCCCCGGTCAGTGTAGGACTGTTGTAAGCAGTGGAAAGAAACAAAATCTGGGCTATTAGGGTAGGATGCTCCCTAGCAAAAGTTATTATTCTAGATGTGTTAAATACCTATTGTTCAAAATTTCTTGCAGACCGTCTTTCCTCTTAAGCGTCCCGGAATTCGGTATGTCAAGTTTTTTTTGGTCGTCATTTTTATATTTTTTACGGATAGAAGACATAATTTTAAGACACCTATTTCATTTTTATTGCGATTCATCGAGTTTATCAATAGCAATTTAATTTTTAAATTATTTTGATCTGTAATCTCTAAGTGCAAAAATGGTGGAGAAAAAATAATTCGAACTCCATGGAGAAAAACTACCTACTGCTATATTGAAAAAAATTAAAACGTTCCTCCTCTTTCTAACTCTATGCTGGAAACAGATACGGCAACATCAAATGTCAAATTCTGACATTGTGAATGTTTTTTTTTTCGTAATGGTCAGTTATTATAAGTTAATTTTATGTTTACCAAGGAGTTCACAGGTATGCCAGTGACGTCACTGGACGTACCGAAAAACGACCCTATTTTATTAAAAATATCTGTAATCCTTTCATTTTAAAATCTCAGACATAGAAAATATGATTATTGAGACAATTATCTCGAAATGGTTTTCGATTCAGCCCTTCAAAAAAAAACTTGACATACCGAATTACCTGGGAGTCTCTAATTTTTGTTTTTCTACAAGATTTATACAAGATACCGAAACGAAAAAAATACACAGTATTCTTGGATAGTTTATCTAGTGAAATCATAAAAAACTAAAGGGCACAGGCCTAGGCCTTGAGAATTCCAGGGAAACTGGGAATCTAAGAGCTATACTCGGAGTTTCCCTGCGAGATCGAATCAGAAATGAAGAGATCCGCAGAAGAACCAGAGTAGCTGACATAGCCCAAAGAATTTCTTAACTAAAATGTGCCCAACATTGCTCGCAGAACCGATGGCCGATGGGGCTGAAGAGTTCTCGAGTGGCGACCGCGTACCGGAAAGAGCAGCGTGGGTAGACCCCACAAGGTGGACCGACGACCTGGCCTGCGAGAACCAGCTGTATAAAGACAGCGCAGGATCGATCGTTGTGGCGATCCCTGGGGGGAGGCCGATGTCCAGCAGTGGACGTCCATCGGCTGAGATTATGATGATGATTGGGAATCTTACACTAACATTATTGGGAGTCCGACTGGTTGCGCCAAATGGTAACTAACCTGGCGACAAGTTGCATGCAGTACTTGTCTACGATCATGTCGTGCTCAATCTCGGGGTACTCCTTAGCCAAGTGATAAGCTATCAAACTTCAGCTGGAATCCTACCGGCTGCGCCAAATGGTAACTAACCTGGCGACAAGTTGCATGCAGCACTTTGTCGATAATCATGTCATGCTCAATCTCGGGTACTCCTTAGCCAAGTGATAAGCTATCAAACTTCAGCGGGAATCCTACCGGCTGCGCCAAATGGTAACTAACCTGGCGACAAGTTGCATGCAGCACTTTGTCGATAATCATGTCATGCTCAATGTCGGGTACTCCTTAGCCAAGTGATAAGCTATCAAACTTCAGCTGGAATCCTACCGGCTGCGCCAAATGGTAACTAACCTGGCGACCAGTTGCATGCAGCAGTTGTCGATAATCATGTCATGCTCAATGTCGGGTACTCCTTAGCCAAGTGATAAGCTATCAAACTTCAGCTGGAATCCTACCGGCTGCGCCAAATGGTAACTAACCTGGCGACAAGTTGCATGCAGCAGTTGTCGATGATCATGTCGTTGTGCTCGATCTCGGGGTACTCCTTATTAAAGTGATTAGCTAACAAGCTTTAGTTGGAATCCTACCGGCTGCGCCAAATGGTAACTAACCTGGCGACAAGTTGCATGCAGCAGTTGTCGATGATCATGTCGTTGTGCTCGATCTCGGGGTACTCCTGGGCGATGCGTTTCGAGGTCTCTAAGAACAGGCCGTCTGATAGCTTCATGATGTTGGCCTTGTGGACCGTTGTCACCTGCAATTGTTTAAAATTCATTTTATATCCTTTTTAAGAGGGCATCCAGCTTCCAGTGTTGCGCTCAATCGGTTTATTTAATGTCTTAACTACCTATTACACATTTCCAAAAAACAATAATGTCAAATTGTAGTCATTGTTGGTTTCAATACACAAATTATCTAGTCACATTTAAGGTAACAGAATCTAGCCTGGACTTGTATTATGATTAATAGACAACGATACATGTAGAATACATATACAGGGTGTAAGGAAAAGTATCATTAACCTTTAAACCACATACTCTACCAATCAAACTGAACAGTCAGTACAAAAAAATCTGTTGTCTCATAAATTTTAGTCGAGTAGGTATTGCATTTTAGTATGGAACAGCTGATAAATTTTTTGCTCTGACAGGTTTGCTCCCATAGTAAAAGTTGTTCAGTTTGATGGGTAGAGTATGTGGTTTAACCCTTAATCAGGCATAGTACGATTTATCGACCACATAAAAGTAACTGACAATGTACCTACTAAAAACTTACAATAAGGTTCATTATTGAATTTAAATATGGTGGCCAAGGCCTGTTTAAGGGTTAAAGGTTAATGATACTTTTCTTAAAACCCTGTATAACAAGGTGTTACAAAAATACAAATAAACATTTAAGGGAGTGGTTTAGACCATCAAACTGAACAACTTTCACTATGGGACCAATATCGAAATCGCGAAAAAAAAATTGATGTTCTATACTCTACAAATCGACTAAAGCTAAAATATGTATGGGATATCAGATTTTTTTTTTCGCGATTTCGATGTTGGTCCCATAGAGAAAGTTGTTCAGTTTGACGGTCTAAACAACCCCCTTAAGAGTTTTAAAAATTTATTCTTACTTATGAAACACCCTGTAGATACAAACCTCCATGACTCGGGTACAAATATTCATATTCATCATACCAATATTTGGCCCTATCGGGATTCGAGCCAGCGACCACAAAAGGCAGTTTCACTACCGACTGAGGTATCGCACTGCCTTAATAAATTACCTTCTTCCTGTTATTCTTCCTGGCGAACTCGAAGGCGAAGCGAGCGACTCTCTCAGAGTTGCTGGCGGTGACTACCTTCATGGATTCAATGACTCCGTGCACCGACTCGTGTTCCAGCATGGCGTATTCACCTTCCGTGTTCTGTCTGAAATTGAGATGGTTACAAATAAGTTATCATCATCATTATCATCGTCCACTGCTGAACATAAGACTCTCCCAAGGCGCGCCACAAAACTCTGTCCTCGGCCTTCCTCATCCAGTCGGTCGCTCCCCGCTACTTTTTTTAGGTCGTCTGTCCAGCGGGCAGCAGGGCGTCCCACACTACGCCTACCAGTTCGCGGTCTCCACTCTATAACTCTGACACCCCATCGGTTGTCAGTTCTTCGGCAGATATGACCAGCCCATTGCCACTTCAGCTTGCTAATTATCTGAGCTATGTCAGCCACTTTAGATCTGTGACGAATCACTTCATTTCTGATGTGATCCCTCAGAGAAACACCGAGCATAGCTCTCTCCATAGCTCGCTGAGCGACCTTGAATTGATGAACTAGTCCTATCGTCAGGGTCCACGTAAATAAGTTATAGCATAGAATAAATACCGATGGCTGATGGGGCCGAAACTTCACTATGGGACCAAATACAGTTTCATACAAAACTGCAGAACTGATTCGACTCAAATGTATAAGAAAGATTTTATTTGGCGATTTCGTAGCTGGTTTCATAGTGAAAGTTGTTCAGTTTGATGGTCCGAAACACCCGATACGTATTACTAGGTTGTTTTGTTACACCCTGGGCTGCGTTCAGAACCTTTGGGTGTGGTTGTTTTTCTCGCTCACTCTTATGGGTAGAACGCTTTTCACCGAGCCTCGGAACGGGGTTAGTGCGAAAAGTTGCACTCGGGGTGCACTCTGGGCGCACTCTGGGCGTAGGTTCTGAACGCACCCCTGTATAATAAAAATCACAAGAACTATGTCCAGCAGTGGACGTCTATCGGCTGATATGATGATAGAATAACGGCCTGTTTCACCACTTCTGGGTAAGTCCTTGTGAGCTTATCCGACAGATAGTTCGACATATTTTGTATGAAATTATGTCAAAATATCTGTCGGATAAGCTAACAAGAACTTATTCAGAAGTGGTGAAACAGGCCCTAAATCTTCGTCTGTCGATTCTCCCTTTTTGAATTTTGAAAATCAGTCCAGTAATTAGGAAGAGCGTCGGTGGTGCGTTGCGGCAATGAATCAGGAGGGTCTGTGTTCGAATCCTCACGGACGACATACTGTGTAACAATGAGTTTTTCTATCTTATGTATGTAATACCGACTGCTCTCAAATGGTGAAGGAAAACATAATGAGGAAAGCTGCATACGCTGAAGAAGAGATTCTGATGCATATGTCATCATCATCATCAGCCCGGTAAACCCCACTGCTGGGTATAGGCCTCTTCATTTTCACGCCAACTAGAACGGTCCCCCGCTAGTCTCATCCACTGTTTGCCGGCTACTTTACAAATGTCATCCGACCACCTGGCTGCTGGTCTGCCCACTGACCGTTCCCCCTCCCACGGCCGCCACTCTGTCACTGCCCTCGTCCATCTGCCATCATTCCGCCTGGCCAAGTGTCCCGCCCACCTCCACTTCAGAGTCGAAATCCGCTTGCCGATATCAACAACCTTTGTTCGTCGTCTGATCTCGACATTCGGAATCCGGTCCAGAAGTGTAATTCCTAGCATAGCTCTTTATCCATATGTGAAGTCTACCAATACGCATTGGGCATGTGTGGTGGACTAACGTACATACACCCTCCCTGATGTTAGGCCTTTGACCTGCATGTTCCTATTATGTCCAGTTATTTACGTTGTTTGTTACCTGATGATACAACAGTCAATGTCCTTATGCCTGCTGGTGACGCCGGGGTACGACTTGCAGTTCATTATGTACACGTACATGTCCAGTTCGTTACGCATATCTACATTCTTTACTTAATATCTTACCTGATGATACAACAGTCGATGTCCTTATGCCTGGTGGTGACGCCGGGGTAGGACTTGCAGTTCATTATGTACACGTACATGTCCAGTTCGTTACGCATACCTACATTCTTCACTTAGTAGCTTACCTGATGATACAACAGTCGATGTCCTTATGCCTGCTGGTGACGCCGGGGTACGACTTGCAGTTCATTATGTACACGTACATGTCCAGTTCGTTACGCAAGGCTACGTTCCGGGACGTTACGTAGGCTGCTTCGCTCTTTGTTTCGATGTTACCCTGGTAGGTAGAGATATTGTTAGTGATTGTGTCGGCAAAGATATGATAGCGAGTTGATAGTTAGCCTGCCTGTGAAGCCGAGGGTCGTGGATTTGAATGCTGCAAGAGGCAAATGCTTATCTGTGAACGTCCACTATACCAGTTTTGGAGCTAAGATCTATTTCATATCCGTTCAGTTAATATCTAAAGCTGGTATGTCAAGTTTTTTTTTTTGGAGGGCTGAATCGAAAACCATTTCGAGATCATTGTCTCAATAACTATATTACAGATATTTTAAATAAAATAACGTCGTTTTTTTAAATAAAAAACTCCTTTTTAAACATAAAAACAACTTAAAATAAATGGCAATTGAGAAAAAACAAATGTTCAATGTCAGAATAAACCACGTTTAACCACGTCAGAGGCCGTAAGACGGTTTGAATAAACTCTGACACCAGGGCTTTGCAGCCCACTCGATAAGAAGAATGTCAGAATTTGATGTTGCCGTTTCTGTTTCCAGCATGGAGTTAGAAAGAGAAGGCAGGTGTTTTTTTTATTGAGCATCGGTTTCTCTCCATTGAGTTTGGATGATTGTTTAGAGATTACAAATCAACTTATCAAATTAAATTGGTCCGTAAAAATAAAACTTGATAACAAAAAAACTTGACATACCGGATTGCTATGCTCCATGGCTCGTTGGCAAATCATGAGACTGGATTTCTCTCTACTCTACTCAATCAAAGACCAAGTCTGAGCATCGTAAGGGTGCATTTCCACTGAAGCGAAGATGTGTAAATCTGTCAAATTGCAATTCTTTCGCTTGACGTAATCAAGCAGTTCTATTGGTTGATTTTACACATCTTCATTCTGCTCTGCATCAGTGGAAACACATCTTAAAGTTAGGCATTATATTGAAGTTAAAATGCTGATAATGATTATGCTGGTACCTTAAGACCGACACCGTTCCTCTTAATGGTAGTGATAGCGTACTGCACATCTTCATCGTTGTCGACCGTTGGGTCGATTTCTACCACTTCAAAGTCTACTGGAGCTCCGACGTACCTGTAATATAATTTTGAGCTTTTTATAAATTGATGGCGTTTTGCTTGTGACTAGTACCATAGTATAATAAAAACGTATAGTGGCGAAGCGGTCACGAAAGGTCAAGCATCCTGGCCCCCTCTGACTGTGGGGGTGCGGTTACAGATTAAAAGTACCGTTCTTAATTACTCCCCACCCCTTCTATTCTATTCTATATTTTAAAAAATGGCTGCCATCTTGGGTATGTGATGATTTTGCCAATGTCGAGTTTTTATAGCACGTTACATATATTGACGTTGTACGGTTATATTGATATTTTGGTGACTTCAAGGGTTGTTCTTATAAAAGAACAATATCCTGAGCCACCACTGGAGTTCCACTGTGGACCGGGGATGGGGCAACCGACGCGCACGTGACCACCCAATAGCAGACCCACAGAGCAACTCCCCACCCCTTCTAACAAAACTCCGTAAAATGACTGGGCTAGTAACTAGTAATTAATATCTGTGGCGAAACATGCATGCAATGTGATTCCAGTACTTCCTTAGTGACTAAAATTGCGCGCAATTAATTACATAGCTAACTGCTTGAGATAATAATAAACTCAAGAACTAATTGGCACTTCAGTAGTCCATTAAATACAATGTTTGTTTATAAAATAAGGCTTATATAAATAACTAGTGTTTACCCTCGACTTCGTCCGCACAAATTTTATACCAGATTTTAAGTCAGATCATAAACTATCAAACAAAAAAAGTTTCATCAAAATCGATTCAGTAGTTTTTGCGTGATGCGCGAACAAACAAACAAACACAATTGTGTCAATAGATGGCGCTGCACGTCATTTAAATCGCGCTATCGTTTGTCATTTGAGTTTATAAATGAGTGTACTTTTGTGTTCCTCATGATTTTACGGTTTTATAATAGTTGAGATAAGATGTCTCAACAGGTAATGACTAAGTGTTGCAGAGCGCCCAGGGGCACTTGATAAGGTTGATGAGATGAAGTAAATAACGGATACTTTTTACTACGAACGTAATACAGGATGTTTCATAAGTAAAAATAAACTTTTAAAACTCTTAGACCCACTTGCGCCAACCTGGGTTCGCAATAAACTCTGGGTTAATTTGGTAACCCATGATTTTTTGTGTAGAAAAACAACTGAAAGAGCCATTTTATCAGGAATTAATTGCTAACCCGTGGTTGGCGCAAGTGGGCCTTAAGGGAGTTGTTTAGACCGTCAAACTGAACAACTTTCTCTACGGGAAAAAATCTGATATCCCATACATATTTTAGCTCTAGTCAATTTGTAGAGTACAGAAAATAAAATTTTTTTCGCGATTTCGATATTGGTCCCATAGAGAAAGTTGTTCAGTTTGATGGTCTTAACCACCCCCTTAAATGTTTATTTGTATTTTTGTAACACCTTGTATAATCTAATCTTCAAGAAATTAGTAAAATAACATTAAAGATAACAGATACCATCAAAGATAAGTATGCGCGCGGGTTCCTCGCTATCGCTGGTAGAAGAGTCGCAGGACAAAGCACAGGCCCTCTCCTCTCGCCCCACATAAGTGTATAAAGACACTATAATTCTACTAATATCATGAATGCAGGGTTCAAAATTATCTTGATAATTATCAGATAATTAATTATAGACAATTATAGACAAACCAGAATGAATGAATGAATGAATGAATGAATGAATGAAATATACTTTATTTACACCAAACATAATATACATTGCACTTAGACTATGGCATTTTTGTTTGGTATCACAATGATTTTTTTTTAAAATAACAAAATTTTGAGAAAAACATTTTTTTTATATATTATGGCCTTTGTTATAGTGTCAAGGCACAATAATTCCGCCAATGTCAGCGTAGTGGAAAAGACACGAAATTCTCGAGTCGTGGTCAGTTTTTGAGAAAAATATATTTTGAGTTTGTGAACTTGTTTTTTCACAAATCATGATGACACATGGTGTGATATTGCTAGTGCATGCTTTTCGTTTTTGATATCAATTTTATAATTATCAAAGTGTAATTATCAAGATAATTTTCATGATATGATAATGATGATTGATATGATAATGACATGATATGATAATTTATCCCTTTTGTTGTGAAAGTTTGGATATGAAAGTAGGGACTGCATGTTACATTAGAATACGGTTCCTGTACCTCATTGATGTTACTTAATTCACTTTGTTCCTATGGCAATGACAGACCGCAATGTGTCAATTTATGTTGTTTTCTGTGATATGTTTTATCTATGAACGTGCTTGTCTACCGTCAATGCATACACGGCTGAACGGATTTAGATGAAATTTGGCACATGTGCCAAATCATGAAAATTATCTTGATAACTATAAAATTGATATCAAAAACGAAAGGCATGCACTAGCAATATCCCACCATGTGTCATCTGATCTTGATTTGTGAAAAAAGAACTTCACAAACACAAAATAATTTTTCTCACTGTATAATTTGTTATTTAAAAAAAAAAAAAAAAAAGAATGTTGGGCCACAAAAGGGACGGATGAGAAACGACTAAATACAGCTGAGATGCGAATGTTGAGATGGATGTATGGTGTTACTAGAATCTTAGATCAAAATAAAATGAATGGATAGGCCGTACGCGAACATTTCAAACCAGAAAAATGAGGCAAAACAAATGAAAGGTTTACTTCAAATTTGTATGCAAGTGCCCTAGATTTGACAGATAATGGCGCTAGTTTGTATGTACCAAGTGCACCAGTAGTTTGCTTCAACTTACCGTGCTTTAGGCCTATCTATTAATTTTATTTTGATCTAAGACTAGAATGGACAAGATAAGGAATGAGTATATATTAGAGGAAGTTTGAAAGTAACACCTATGACAGAAAAATTACAGGGTAATAGATTATCGTGGTACGGGCATGTGATGCGGAGAGACGAGTGTCATGTTACGAGACGAGTGTTAAGTATGAATGTGGATGGCTGTGGTAGGCGAGGAAGGCCGAAGAAAAGATGGATGAATTGTATGAAGGATGATATGCGTAAGAATAAATAAATAAATAAATAACGTTCACAGGCACATACATTGTAATGATCCCAAACTAAGCACTAAAGGCTTTTATTATGGAAACCATACAACAACGGCACGAACATATAACATCCATGACCGAACCGGGATTCGAACCCAGGACCCTGGTTTGGCAGTCCGGCGTGGTAACCATTACACCAACCGGGTCGTCAGAAGGCAGTGAGTGCTGAAATGACGGCTAAGAGAGATGAATGGAAGAAGATTACATATTACGCCGACCCCAGGCAAGGGAATGATGAGGTAGAACATGTTCTGGATTAACACATAGGATACTTTCTAGCGTCCACGCAGTCACAGGACCAACGGAGTCGCGGGCTACAGCTAGTAGTTTGATATAGCCACTAGACAAGCTCGTTCAAACATACAACATGTCACACAAAATTACACATTGCGATCTGCCATTGCCATAGTGACGAAGTGAACTCGGGAACATCATTGCGGTGCGGGCACCACATCCATGTGGAACATGTTGCTTCTATGAAAGGGCATGTCTATATCTAGAGTGTAAGTCAATGGATATAGCACTATAATAAGTATAACAAAATTGTATAGTAAAGACCTAAAAATAACACGCATATTTTATCACATAACTGTCAATTGAAGTCTCTATATTACACAGAAAGAGACCGAACAGGTCCACATGTCTTCTGTACCAGGTTTAGCAATGAAAAATCGAGTAAATTGGTCACAAAAAGGTCTGGAATGTGAATGAAGAATACTGACTTGAAAATCTCCCGGACATAGCCCATGCACTCGTGACCGATGCCACCTCCTGGCAGCATCGTTACGGCGTGCCGTCCACCGTAATGCGCCTTCGGAATCATGGTCTGTTTCCTGATAACTGGAGTTTTATGCTGCATATCGAAATCCGATAAGGTGGCAGGGGCGGCCGCCGAACTCGCGTACGCAACACCCTGCAGCCCCGGCAGGACCTTCAGTTTAGCCAATAATCTCACTGCCATCGTTAATTCCTTTGAAAAACCCTTTTATTTTCTGAAAAATTTGACTGACAGATGTTGAATAATCACAGGAAGAGGAAGATGGAAAAACGTGACGTGAGCTTTTGCCGGAAGATGGCGCAGTTTTAGCTCAGTAGCTGCTAAAGTGTGGATAGATGGCAGCACGTGAGATAATGCCTTTTCTCACGTTCTTACGTCAAATGTTGCAGAAGTTTATTGATTTTAATTTTTCTATTTATATAAACATAATTCTACCATCCCTTTTATTTTTTTAAGCACATTTTACATCTTTTAATGATATAAATATAATTTTAGAGTCTGTTTTTGGGAAGATAGGTAAAAGTTTGACGTTACAAGTTTGTTAGAAAATGGCAACATCGTCATCTGTCAAAAATTGAAGCTGCGTGTGGAGTTGCCTTTTTCTGCACGTTCTTTTCTTCGAGCTCGGGCTGCTGAAGAGCGGGCGTCCATTTTGCATCGCCATATTGAATTTGGTCGGACATCTTTGGACGCCATGTTTAGTCGGACATATTTTATAAACATTTTCGCGTAAATTTCAAATATTTTTGAGCCTAAATATCGAACTTTTTTTCACTGAACCCCGGTGCATTGATTGCTGTAAATATTGCCGTGAAAAAATTTGTGCCTACGCAGCAGTCCAAATTTATCTCCAACGGGCCGTGCAGCTTTTGTTACAAGATAAATAAAGGTAAACTATTTCTAAAAACATCCGTACTTTTTGACACTTTGTAACAAGTGTTTCGTTTTTTCTGTGCAATTACAGTTTTCTCCATAATTCTGGTGGTTCGTAAATGAAGGTCATATGGGGGGTGTTAATTTTGTCGATTCTTTGGCGTGGCTTTTTTATATTTGTCTAACAAATCGGTCGGCCCGGCCGGCTCGAGCCACTTGTCCTCGAGCCTACAAGTCGGTTTTCCAGCCGAATGCGGGTTCCACAACTTGTTTTTTTGCGTCAAACGCAGCGGGTGGGGACACGATATTACGTCCAGATAAAACGTGAAGTGAAGACAAGTATTGAAATGTGATCCCGTATCGAGATAATTTATCGACTCGCCTGATCTACGGTAATCTGTATTTACCTCTAGCTATTTACTTATCTGCTTGTGTTATTGTTTGTGTATATACCTATTTAGCATATAATGAAGCTGATTATACATGGTTCAGACAAAATTAATGTTGTATTGCACCAATGAAAACAATGATAATAAGTATAAACATAAACATTGTGATATTGAATCTATGCTATCGTTTTTTTTTCTAGTCTATTCCCAGCTTTCCACTGTTGGGCAAAGCTCTGCTCTTCTTTTCAACTCGTTTTTAAGTTGCCATACAATATAAAAATCTTAACTCTAATTAAAAATCTACATACACACATACATATACTCACGCCTGTCTCCCACTGGGGTAGGCAGAGACAACGGAACGCCACTTGCTACGATCTTGACAAACCTCCCTAGCTTCCACCACATTCATTAGTCCTTTCATGAATGCTCGTCGGTTTCGGGTAGATCTGACCTGACCCTTTTTAAGCACGTCGCTAATTCGGTCCGTATATGTATGTCTATGTTCACGTTCATCTATGTTCACTCAATTAACAGAAACTAGAATTATGTTTGTTTATTTTCATATCTCCAGTCTTTCTAGAACCGAACAGAAATAAATGCAAACCCATAAACCTAGAATCTCAGAAATAAATAATTATTTATGTGTAATTTATTTTTCATCGCCTTGTATTACTCTAAAAATTTACGATACAGTCAATTCCAGTCAGTCGTTTGTATGCTAATACAAATTACGTGAAATAATTCCAACTTTCTGAAAAGTTACTAATGACATCAACTCTTGTACGGGTTAGGGAAAAATATCACAGAAGCGTGATGTACTAAGGTACCGGTATTTAAAAATACCGTTTATTTTCCGGTACCCTAATTTATATACTGAAATTTTTCTTTAACCAGAATTTATCAGTATGGCGTCATACTGTTAAATAAATACACCATTAATTTTTAATTTGTAACGAAACTTTTAGGGTGTATTCAGACTGAATCGTTCAGACAATACGTTAATTTATACGTTAACTATCCTAAGGAACAAAAAAACCGTCTACGTAAAAAGTGAACTTTAAATACTTTAAAAGCTAGTCTAGAATTCTGTTATGTATCTAATATTGAAGCGACTTTCACAGTCGAGACCCATTATTCGGAGAATTTGATCCGGTCTAGAATTTTTAATGGGTCCCGACTGTTAAAGTCGCTTCAATATTAGATACATACTAGTGTTTTCCCGCGACTTCGTTCTCACAAATTATATACCAGATTTTAAGTCAGATCATAAGCTATCAAACAAAAAAAGTTTCATCTAAATCGGTTCAGTAGTTTTTGCGTGATGCGCGAACAAACAAACAAACACACTATTTTGTCAATAGATGGCGCTGCACGTCATTTAAATCGCGGTATCGAGTGTCATTTGAATTTATATGAAGTGAACCGCTACTTTTTTGTTCCTTATGGTTTTATAATAGTTAAGACAATCCCCTTAAAACCGTCAGGATATTATGTTGGACAGTTTATACATATAGATCATAGAATCCAAACCTAAGGTGATACCTACTTCATTCAATCCGTAATATCTACACAGGCACGTATCCAGGGGGGTGGGGATAGGTGGGATTTATCCCCCCCCCGAAATCCGAAAATTTGTATGGAAAAGTGATTACAGTACTGTCTTTTTCATAGTTTTTCTATGAAAATCCCCCCCCCCCCCCCCCCCCGAAACAAAAGTCTGGATACTTGCCTGTATCTACACCTATTTGTAATAACATCATAAATATGGGTGTCTGTACATTCTACATTTTAGAAAAATATAATTAACAAGATTTTGCCTATTTGCATTTAAGGAGACACTCTTATCAATGCATCCCATTCCATCCCAACATGACCCCCATCTCACTTTTCTGCAAATGCCTTGACTCGATAAAGTATCTTATTTAAGAGAGATTTATCTCATCCAATATGTTTACAGGTTGCACGAGGCGGTGGACGAGATGATGAACCAGGAGATAATGTGTGAGGTGGAGATAGGGACCCACGGGTCCATGGTCGAGATGGACGGGGACGACCAGGTCGGAGTCAAGGTGAGGCCCTAGTATGTAGGTTGCACGAGGCGGTGGGACGAGATGACGTACCAGGAGATTATTTGCGAAGTAGAGATAGGGCCCATGGTTGAGATGGACGGGGAATACCAGGTTGGAGTCAATATGATGCCCTAGTATGTAGGAAGCACGAGGCAGTGGGACGAGATGATGAACCAGAGAAGGCGATGGTTCAATTCCTGGCCAACTGGAATCTTTTTCATGGCTTTTTTCACCTATAGTGACAATGCCAGCCTCATTGGTAGGTATGTATGGCTGTATTTATCATTATCACTAGCTCGGATGTGAAGGAAAACATTGTGAGGAAACCTCCATACCCGAGAATGAAAAGAAAGTACCATAAGTTTGGAGATATAATTGTACTGTATTTTATGTGTAAAAATATGGGTGAGCGGAGAAGAGGAGGAGACCATGGGCCACATCCTTTGCGACTGTGATGTCTTGGCGGCAAAACGCATGTGCCTCATCGGAGATCGATATCCAAAACCGGGAGATCTTAGGTTTCTTCCCCTCAACGGTATTGCCTCCTTCATTGACCATGTATTTGAAGGGTGAAGAAAGCAAAAGTATTGGGGCTAACACAAAAGATCCCACTGGGTCGAAGTGTTGCTGGCTTGCCAGCCCCCACAACAAGGATAAGATAAGATGGGTGAGTTTAGGACGAACACAAAAGATCAGCAGTGTTATATTACTATACGAACTTTGCTTGCAATAGCCCAATCAAAATAAAAAATGTAATAGCCAAGATCCATACCCTTTCCTACAGGATAGAAGTGACAATAACAAATCTCTTTAACAGTACGAAGAGATAGAAGCCGGGCAGTACGAAGAGTACATAACGGACGACCAGTACGAGGAGGTGGAGGAGCAAGTGATCAGCATGCAGCATCTCGAGGAAGGTCAGTTCTGCTTTATTACAATCACCAACAGCTCCAGCGCTTAGCTGAGCGGGCCTGCGGTAGCGGAGCGGTACGGGAGGGGTACAAATATGACGTAAAGCCCGACCTTAAAAATTAAAACCCATGTTGCGGAAAATAATTGGAACTAATTTTTAAAGGTTATAATCTTTGACTATTTATTATAAGGACTAGCCTTGCGGTAGCATTTCCCCTCTGCCACGGTATAAGAACAATTGATCATGTGCATTTTTACATTATATTTTATACCTTTTCACTAAAGGTTTGGGGTTCACACTAGACTACTTTTCAGGATTTTTTTACATTCAAAATTAGAATCTAAAGTAAAGCAGAAATGCTCTGCCACTTTTTGTTCCCCATAACTTTAGATTCTAATTTTGAATGTTAAAAAATCATGAAAAGTAGTGTTAGTAGATAATATAAGTAGTCAAAGGTTATAGTCGATTGCAGCGCCCTCAAAACAAGTTTTTTATTTTTCTGGTCAGGCTTTAACAGCGTAGCGCGGCAGTCGACGGAAGTCAGTATAAATTGTTGGTGGGCAGAGAATAGTAATACTTAAGGGTGTGCTTCCGACCATCAAACTGAACAACTTAGCCAACTTCGAAATCGCGAACAAATAATCAGCTGTTCCATACAAAACTGCAGTACCGACTACTAAAATATATGGGACAGCAGATTGTTTTTCCGCGATTTTCGAAAGTTGTTCAGTTTGATGGTCTTTAGCACCCCCTTAAGTATTACTCTAGGGTGCCTTGTTACACCTTGTATTAGTGCCATAATCTTTTTTATACTGTGTCCTCTACCGCAACCTACTCAATTAAGCGCTGGACCAGCCTCTCTAATATGATTTCTCTATTCGCGCGCGACGCGTCTTCAGTGCATAGAAAATGACCTCTTGTCAAGCTTTTCAGTCTCGCTTTACCGCGAGAAGTATGGAAAAAAACAGAGTCGCGCCCTAGTATGAGAAATCAATAATCATACTAGAGGAGCTGTAGTTCATTATTTTCAATTTCAATTTATTTATTTGTGAATCACAGATCATCAATCATCTTTCCATCGTGATCATTCTTTGTTATTGTAATTATTATTAATTATTAAAATGTTTTTAAAAGGCCTATAGGACCCATCTAGCACGCTACCCCGATTTTTAATAGGTTTTAAAGATACTAAAAAAATCGTCTAGGTTGTAACCTTGTGTAACCTGTGAAGCTGCTAGTTGGCTACTATGTCCTTTCGCACAATTAAGTGTAGTTTTCATTAAGGCTGCACAGAGCCTATTATGCGGCCCTCAATCGTATTTTTTTATTTCCAAACAATTAAACACCATTTCCAAAAATCAAGAATGTCCCATTGTGGTCATTGCTGATTTTCCATTTATCGGTTCACTGCGGATTTGTTTTTATAATGTTTGTAGTTATTATCTTTAAACCGCCAAAAGTAGCCACTATTGACGGTTTTAACGATAATAGCTACAAGCATAAAACATAATAATCCGTAATGTTTCGATAAATTGAAAGCCAATCGGGACTACAATGTTACATTCTTGTTTTTTGGAAATGTTTAATTGTTTAGAAATAAAAAAATACCATTTTGAGGACCGCACAATAGGCTCTGTAAATGTAGAAATATTATAAACTTTGTTTTGGTTGTTTCTGGTTTGTATGCAGCACAAAAGGTTGAATATAAACAGATTTTTTTCCTATAATTTAATTGAATACAATCTCTAATTATCAACTTTCGGTGCTAACTCTTCACCTCTCACTTATTATCACCTCATTTTGCACCGCACACCAAAAACGTTACTTTGTGAAGAGTTACTTTTTTCAGAAACAATCTAAAAACTAATCTCTATACTCCATTCCAAATAGCAACGAAAATTTAAGGTCCTTTTGAATTACAGAAACAGAGATTTGAAACACTTCCCCTCACTTATTCTTAGAACAGCTTTAGTAACGTCCAAGATACGTTGGATAGTATATCTTTCCCTTAAATAAATCATATTTGCTATTAAGAATTGGCCACAAAGCTATACAGGAATCGGAATTTTTTTTTTGTTCCTTATTTGGAATGCAGTATAAGTCAATTTTTCGTTAAAATTTATAGTTTTAAAGTTACAGTGCCTTAAAGATTACCATATGAATCTTAAATTAATCCTAGCATCGAAACAGTATATTTTAACAAAAATCTGACTTCATACAAACAGAGAGATTAGTTTCTAGATTGTTTCTGAACAATTGAATTAACTTTAATTGGATAGTATTGAAAATATCGCTAGACTTTGTTTCTATGCAGCGCGCATTTGCGCTCTCGGGAAAAATTTCTGTTAATACATACAATAATTTTGGTAGCTTTATACGCGCGGTTAATTTGTTTATCCTTCGCAAGTAACGTGTTTGTAGTCTTCGATCAGAGTAAAATTAATGGATAGGCCCAAAGCGCGTTAAGTTGAAGCACACGACTGGTGCACTTGGTCCATACAAACTGGCACACTTGTCTGTCATCTCGGTACATATTTGAAGTATACCTTGCCTCATTTTTCTGGTTTCAAATGTTCACGGTTTATACAGAAGAGACGTGTGGCGGTGGCGGATAGTCAAAGTAACACAATATAAACCTTATAGTACGTAGCATAAGGTCGTTTGGAGAATTACGCCCGCGCCTCCAGGCGACGTCGCCTGGAGGCGCGGGCGTGATTCTCCTTTACGACAAAAACGACCCTATGCCACATACTATAAGGTTTATATTGAGTTCCTCAGATTATCCGTCACCGCCACACGTCTCTTCTGTATCTTAGTATCTTATAGCTATTATAAAATCGTAAAAATCGTGAGGAATAAAAAAAGTAGCGGTTCACTTCATATAAACTCAAATAACAATCGATAGCGCGATTTAAATGACGGGTGTCGCCATTTATTGACAAGTTTGTTTGTTCGCGCATCACGCAAAAACTACTGAACCGATTTTGATGAAACTTTTTTTGTTTGACAGCTTATGATCTGACTAAAAATCTGGTAGTTATATTAATTTTTGCGGACGAATTCGCGGGTTAACTCTAGTAAACCATAAAGTTATTATACCTTACGGAATAGAGGAACTGACATGAGTTGTCAAATGAAACCGTTTTTGGGAACTGCTTGCCGACAACTCCGACAAGCAGTGAAAATTTGAGCTCGGTGAATAATTGTGAATCTATCGTGAAATCGTGGATAATTTTGTGAAAGTGTTTCACGATAGATTGACAAAATATTAACAGAGCTCGAATTTTCACCATGCCGACAAGCTGGTTCCAAAAATGGTTCTTTTGCCTCGAGTCACGTATCTCTTTCTATTATACAGTGGTGCCGCTAGGTACATCTCGCTACCTCAGCTCGAGTCACGTATCTTATTATACAATGGTGCCGCTAGGTACATCTCGCTACCTCAGCTTGAGTCACGTATCTAAACCGGTCCGGTCCGGTTCGGTCATGGATGTTATATGTTCGTGCCGTTGTTGTATGGTTCCCATAATAAAAGCCTTTAGTGCTAGTTTGGGATCATTACAATGTATGTGCCTGTGAGCGTTATTTATTTATTTATTTATTTTATCTCTTTCTATTATACAATGGTGCCGCTAGGTACATCTCGCTACCTCAGCCGTCAGTTTCTCTATTCATTGTATAGTAACTTTATGGTATAAACCGTGGCTAAGGCCTGTCCATTAATTTTACTTTGATCGAAGATAGCAGTGTGCACTTAATATCACTCCATCACTAACTCACATTATCATCCACGTGTCAGCCATGCTGACGGACTACAAATTTTCAGTCGGCAGCGAGGAGGTCATCTTGCCCGGGATATCGGGGGAGGAGGTGCTCAATGCTACCTCGGATAGCCCATACGACCCCGTTTACCCCACACCGGCTTCTACTAGCAGGTGACTATTTAAACTATTATCAAACTGTAACTGTAACATATGGTGCCGAAACATGGACGCTCACTAAGAAAACTGTACACAAAATCAAAGTAGCACAGAGAGCCATGGAGCGCGCCATGCTAGGCATCACCCTTCTTGACCACGTCACAAACGTCGAGATCCGACGTCGAACTACGGTTCAGGACGTCGGGGACCGAATAGCTCGCTTAAAGTGGCGGTGGGCAGGACACGTAGCTAGACGAAATGATGGCAGGTGGAGTAAAGCCTTAACAGAGTGGTGGCCGAGATTAGGTAAAAGAGAAGTGGGTCGTCCGGCAGCCAGGTGGGTTGACGACATCTGGAAAAGTACAGGCAAGACCTGGATGCGAATGACACAGGACCGAGAAGAATGGCAAAATATGGAGGAGGCTTATGCCCTGCAGTTGGTAGATACGGGCTGAAAATGATGATGATGAAACTGTAACTGAAGTGTATCTGTACATTGAAGATATTTACAAGAAAAAGATTACAATATAGTTTTTAGGGATCGCTGCCTTCAAATCAACCTTTTTTAGAAATGTTGTGTGTTTGTTTGTTTGTTCGCGCATCACGCAAAAACTACTGAACTGATTTTGCTGAAACTTTTTTTGTTTGACAGCTTATGATCTGACTTAAAATCTGGTATATAATTTGTGCGGACGAAGTCACGGGTAAACACTAGTTTTATTTATTTATATACAGGGTGAAATTGATATCATTAGCATCCTTTTAAACTAAGAGTTTAGCCGTCAAACTGAACAACTTTTACTATGGGAGCAAATCTGTCGGAACGAAAAAAAAATCTGCTGTTCCATACTAAACTGCAATTTCTAATCGATGCAAACGTATGGAACAGCAGATTTTTTTTTTGTTCTGACAGGTTTGCTCCCATAGTAAAAGTTGTTCAGTTTGATGGGTAGAGTATGTGGTTTAAAGGTTAATGATACTTTTCCTTACACCCTGTATATCTTGGACATTGTCATACAGATTATCTAGTCACATATAAATTACTAGAATCTATACTTCATTCCGAATAAGGACGAAACGATTTTCCGATTTCTGTATAGCTTTCTGGCCAAATCTGACTAGAAAATATGATTTTTTTACGAGAAAGATATACTATCCGACATATCTTGGACGTTACTAAAGCTGTTCTAAGAATACACAGGGTCCAACTTAATATGCTGGCGGTTTTTTAATGGAATGATCCGACCATCAAACTGAACAACTTTCTCTATGGGACCAACTAACATCGAATTCGCAAAAAAAAAAATCTGCTGTTCCATACATTTGGGTCGAGTAGTTTCAGTTTTGTATGGAATAGCTGTTTTTTTTTTCGTGATTTCAGTGTTGGTCCCGTAGAGAAGGTTGTTCAGTTTGATGGTCTGAAGCCCCCCGTATAGTACTTTTGTAACGCATTCAATTTTACACCCTGTATAAAAAACTTGACATTATTTCAGAAGAGGTCGCGGCAGGCCACGCGGCAACGCTAACAACACAAACAATATACATCACCTTATGCCGATAGGTAAGTATACATCTATCTATATATAGATACATTACCATTAGAGTATATATAAGCTAATTATACGAACGTCACCCTAACAGGCGCTGTTGGAACATCTACTTAGATTAAATAAGATAATGATGACGCCGTGGTGGTCCAGTGGCAAGTAACCTTGCCTGCCGTGCAGGAGGCGATGGTTCGATCCCCGTCCAGGACGACTCGTACCAATGAGTTTTTCGGAATTTATGTACGATTTGTAACACCACTGGCTTTTCGGTGAAGGAGAACATCGTGAGGAAACCTGCATGCTTCAATTTCGAGGCATGTATTGTGCCCACTGTCCATTATAAGTGGCGACGGGCTCACCCCCCGTCACACTGGACAGAGTTTCGGTACTACTGGTGAAACGTGGATGTTCTGAGGTTTCAGAATATCTCTGACTACCCCTCGGGCAATATAGTCGTGGCATATGCTTATGCTATGATAATGATAGCTTAATCATCATTCACCGCTCACTCGAGGTCTCATAAAAAGGCTGAAAGTCACCCAAAGGGCAATGGAGAGGGCTATGCTCGGAGTTTCCCTGCGAGATCCAATCAGAAATGAAGAGATCCGCAGAAGAACCAGAGTAGCTGACATAGCCCAAAGAATTGCTAAAGTGGCAGTGGGTGGGGCACATTGCTCGCAGAACCGATGGCCGATGGGGCCGAAAAGTTCTCGAGTGGTGACCGCGTACCAGAAAGCGCAGCGTGGGTAGGCAATGAGCCCCCACAAGGTGGACCGACGACCTGGTGAAGACGGCGGGAACACGCTGGATGAGGGCAGCGCAGTATCGCAGGGCAGCAGTGGCCGTCCATCCGCTGAGATTATCATCATCATCAGCCTATATACGTCCCACTGTAGGGCACAGGCCTACCCTCTAGGAGGGTGTTTGAGCGTAATTCCACCACGCGTGCCCAATGCGCAATTTTATTTTATTTATTTATTAAATAAATAAAATAAAATAAAAAAAATGCCGATTGGTAGACTTAATATACAGGGTCCTTCTTAATATTCTGACACTTTATTAAGGGGATGATCAGACCATCAAACTGAACAACTTTCTCTATGGGACCAATATCGAAAGCGGGAAAATAAAATCAGCCGTCCCATACATTTGGCTCGAGTAGGTTTGCAGTTTTGTATGGAAGAGCAGATTTTTTTTTCGACTTTTATGTTGGTCCCATAGAGAAAGTTGTTCATTTTAACGGTCTGATCATCCTCTTAAAAAACTCTCAGCATATTAAGTTGGACCCTATATGCATCAGAATTTCTTCTTCAGGGTATGCAGGTTTCCTCACGATGTTTTCCTCCACCGTTTGAGAGCAGTCGGTATTACGTACGTAACTTAGAAAAACTCATTGGTACATGGCTTGTTGTCCGTGCGGATTCGAAGCCGGACCTCATGATTGAGAGTCCATACCTGAGTCGCGTGGCTGGGGGGGTGCTTGGGGGGTGGCAAGAAGACGTCTCGTCGGCTTGCGATTTTGACAGCCACGTGGCTCCGCCGTTTTATGGCGGTTTCGAGTGTGTGTTTTTGTTTAAAAACGGGGCTTTGAGATCGCCATATCCTATTACCGTACAATATCTAATGAGTATATCCTCAACACTTGACACTGGCGAAATCTAACAAGGAGACGCCATTAATTAAGAATAGAATAGAGTCCATACCTCTCCGCAACGCGCCACTGAGCTGAGCTGAGATTATGATGAATCATAATTAATTTATTCATACTCTAATAATATAATTGCAGGTGAAGTGCCAATGGGTCTAATGGAGGGCGTGAACAACGGCAGAGGCACAACGAGGCGGTGGGAACAGAAGCAGGTGCAGATCAAGACCATGGAGGGGGAGTTCTCCGTCACCATGTGGGCCACCGGCGAGGATGATGGTATGTTCGTTATTCGTTTGTTATTATTATGTACTGTGCTTATAGTATTAAACTTAGATCAAAGTAAAATTAATGGATAGGCCTAAAGCGCGTTAAGTTGAATCACACAACTAGGGCAATTGGTCCATACAAACTAGCACAATTGTCTGTCACAACTAGGGCAATTGGGTACTTTGAAGTATACCTGTCATTTGTTTTGCCTCATTTTTCTGACATACTGCGTTTTAAATTTTACCGACAGATTATGACTTGATACCATCTTGGTGTGATAACTTCTGATTCGAGCTTCGATCAACAATATACAACTAGATAACGGGTCGCATACAAAATCAAAGAGAAATTCTGTCCTCGTGAATATACAACATTTTTTGTTAACGAACCGAGAAAACAGTCCGAATACATTATAATTTCGACCTCAAAGCAACCATAATTCCTAGTAATTTAAAAAAGGAACACTGCGGCATTGCGAGACGTGCTTACGTTGGCTTTGTTCGAACGCAACTAATTCAAAATAAGACCTCACTCCAATAGTGAGGCGTTATTTGCCGGGACATGTTTTGAGCGCTGACGCGTTATCTAGTTGGATATTGTTGATCGAAGGATTCGAGGTCAAATAACTCCATGAAACAACAACACACTTGTTTTGTTTTCAGATGACGGCTCTAACCCGGAACCGGATCCCGACTACACTGAGTACATGACCGGCAAGAAAAACATTCTGGGCAACGAAACTATGCCTGGTAATTATGTACCTTACCTTTACCACACATTGGACACTTAGAATGAATGAATGAATGAAATACAATTTATTTATACCAAACACATAAATACAGTACAGCAGCAGCGTGCACACAGGGTAGGCACAAATACAGTAAAACCCAAATAATTTGTAAACTAAAAGCATTTTGTTTACTAAATGTCTTTTAATTGCTTAACTACTTGTATTTAAACATACAAAAGTCATTTAGTAAACAAAATGCTTTTTAGTTTAGTAATTATTAGGGTTTTACTGTTTTTTTCCTACCCAGAGAGCAAAACACTAATAGTTTCTAAACTAAAAAGCATTTTGTTTACTTAATGATTTCATATGTTTAAATACAGGTAATTAAACAATTAAAAGTAATATAGTAAACAAAATGCTTTTAGTTTAGTAATTATTTAGGTTTTACTGTATTTGTGCCTACCATGAGTGCACGTCACTGCAGTACAGAGCAGGATACGAAAATAGTTATGGTTCAAATAAGACGGTCTTATCGCTAAAAAGCGATCTCTTCCAGACAAACTTGGGGTAGAGGAAATATAACTATGAATACGGGTCGTCTTAGCTGTCATTTCATACAAAATAAGTGGGAAAACCAGTCAAGTGCCAGTCGGGCTACTTGCGGACCGAGGGTTCCGTACCACACAACATATTAACTTAGTTTTGTTTTCTCCTGACCTTTACCGCGAGACCGACTCACACTTGGCTGGTTTTCAATATTTGTTGTTATAGTTTGCTCTACAGGGTGTTTCATAAGTAACAATACATTTTTAAAACTCTTAAGGGGGATGTTTAGACCGTCAAACTGAACAACTTTCTCTATTGGACCAACATCGAAATCGCGAAAAAAAATATTTTATTTCCAATACATATTTTAGCTCTAGTTGATTTGTAGAGTATAAGAACATAAATTTTTTTTTTCGAGATTTCGATATTGGTCCCGTAGTGAAAGTTGTTCAGTTTGATGGTCTACGCCACCCCCTTAAAGGTTTATTTGTATTTTTGTAACACCTTGTATAATCACACCGAGTTTGATGCTTGTATGTATTACCGTTTTTACAATAGAGCGAGAAGAAAAAAACGTTGATTAAAACTAGTTTCTTGTTAACTACAAGTTCTATACAAATTAGCTTCACAACGGAGCTGTCGCATCTGTAGTTTCTTTTCTTATCTTGTTGTGGGGGCTGGCAGGCCAGCAACACTTCGACCCAGTGGGATCTATTGTGTTAGCCACTTTTTGCTTTCTTCACCCTTCAAATACATGTTCTATGAAGGAGGCAATACCATTGAGGGGAAAAAACCTAAGATCTCCCGATTTTAGGTATCCAACTCCGAGGAGGCACATGCGTTTTGCCGCCAAGACATCACAGTCACAAAGAATATGTTCCATGGTCTCTTCATCCTCTCCGCATGCTCGGCAGCTGGGATCTGTAGTTTGTTACATATCAGTAGTCTGTGGTAAGGAACAGCATATCTATAGAATAGCTCTATATAGAAAGTTGTTCAGTTTGATGGTCTGATCATCCTCTTAAAAAGCCGTCAACATAATAAGAAGGACCCCATTAATTTATAAAATGTTTACATATTTTCAGGCTTGGACCTATCGGACCCCAAGCAGCTGGCCGAGTTCGCGCGCCCCGGCCACAAGATCAGACTAAAGAAGCCGTCCCCTGAGTCATCAGACCGGACTATAGGTAATACACAATGTTCGTATTATTTTCATATTTAGTTATTGTTAAGTTATTCTCTTTTAGGTTTCAGCAAAGTCTCCTCTTCTTCTTCTTATCGTGTCGACTTCAAACTTTGAACAAAGTCGCTAAATAGAACCTTGCCAGAAGTGGGCAACCGATACTGCACCGTCGCTAGCGGTCATGAGCTCCTCCTGCGTACAGGTGTTAGGGCCCGCAGGGCACGATGTGAGATGGGCCATCGTTTGTGGAGCTCCACACATGAAACTCACATTTTGCGCATCTGAGAATCCCCACCTGAACATGTTGTCTTTACTGCGACCGACCTGGGTTCGAAGTCGGTTTAACGACTTCCAGGTCGCCCATGGCAAGTCATGTCCAGGCGGGAGGCTCTCAGACGGCGGCACAAATGGAGTTGGGAGGGACGCTTTTTGTCGCCAAAGAGTACACCTCGCTTGCGCTGGGCCAGTATTCAGTAGGTCGACACACTTCATAAAGCTGCGTCGGCTTGGCAGCCTTTGCGGCGCAGGAATGAAGCCGTGTATGGGATCTCTCCGTCTCCAGTCTCCTCTCATAAGAGTGCAAGGCTGTTTGTCGGGACTCGGCTACGCGTGTCCAGTCCATAATAGTGGACCTTTCATATCGCAAGGACATTTATGCAAAAAGTTACAAGATCAAATTGACCTAATAGCGCAACGCCCTATTTATCAAAATGACCTGTTAGCAAATGGTTACAAAATCAATAAGACTTGTTATAAAAATGCTCTACTGTTCGTCAAAGTAGAAGTGTCAGAATCATTCTGGTTTTGTTGTTAATTTTATTCGTAAAAGCCGTGGTGGTCCACGGTACCTTTGCCACTACGGTGTCCCGTGGTATCCAGTCGCGAGTAACCTTGCCTGCCGTGCAGGAGGCGATGGTTCGATCCCCGTCCAGGCCGACTCGTACCCATGAGTTTTTCGGAATGTATGTACGACTTGTAACACCACTGGCTTTTCGGTGAAGGAAAATATCGTGAGGAAACCTGCATGCTTCAATTTCGAGGCATGTATTTATACAAGTGGCGACGGGCTCACCTGTACAGAGTTTCTGTACTTCTAGTGACACGTGGATGTTCTCAGAATATCTCTGACTATCCCCTCTGGGAATATAGTCGCTAGCATATGCTATGCATGCTTTTATTCGACAACTCCCGTCAAATTCGAAAGTCTGTGCTACTAAAACTAAATAATATTCTATGATCAATTATAACGAGAGGTGAATAAATCACATTTTCAAATGCGTTAAAGCGGGCATCCATCGAAAGCAACGCACATTCTACAATACTTTTATTACTCATAATGTGTACGTAGTTAAAGTGTACAAATATTAACAGTGTGAATGTTTATTGCAGCGTGTCCTCACAAGGGGTGCACTAAGATGTTCCGGGACAACTCGGCGATGCGCAAACATTTGCACACACACGGGCCCCGGGTACACGTCTGCGCAGAGTGCGGTATGTACGAGTATACCTTACCCCCTATCTTCTTCTTATCGTGGGGGCAGCAAGACCTGGTGTCAGAGTTTTTTCCGCCTTACGGCCTCTGACGTGGCTTTTATGTAACGACTACTACCACCAGAGATAGCAGCCGGGACCAACGGCTTAACGTGCCATCCGAAGCACGGAATCATCATTCTTTTTAGACAGTCAGGTGATTCAGCTTGCAATGTCATAAACAACTGGGGAAAAACGCACAAAGGGTCATATCACTAGGTGTCCCCCGTGAGAATCGAACCCACGATCTCCGTGTCAAGAGCCTAATGCTCTGAACCATTGACCACGGAGGAACTTACCTCATTGGATCAGTATTGTCTGGAAATAAATTTTTTTTTTAATAATTTACCCTGTGTCTCTCTTATCTCGTGGGGGCTGGCAAGCCAGCAACACTTCGACCCAGTGGGATCTTTTGTGTTAGCCCCAATACCTTATGCTTTCTTCACCCTTCAAATACATAGTAAATTAAGGAGGCAATACCCACGTCAAAGCGTTTAACGAGACAATCTTCATGCGCGCTCTTTCTGGCATACGTAAAATAATAAGGATGGAGGCACATCTCGATTTTTATCCCGAATTTGTTTCCCGAATAAAAAATTAATAAAAATTTATAAAATTTATTTATTTATTTATCGTTTTCTCGGGGGTGTCATGCGAGGCCTACAGGAACTAAATATTTTAGTTGTTGAATAAGAGAAAATACATGTCTTTCATCCAGTGGTACATATTCTGTGTGACTGTGATGTCTTGGCGGCAAAACGCATGTGCCTCGGAGTTCGATACCCAAAACCGGGATATCTTAGTTTTCTTCCCGTCAATGGTATTGCCTCCTTCAGTAACCATGTATTTGAAGGGTGAAGAAAGCAAAAAAGAATTGGGGCTAACACAAAAGATCCCTCTGGGTTGAAGTGTTTCTGGCTTGCCAGCCCCCACAACAAGATAAGACAGTAATTTACAATTTCTCCCCTCCGGACGGAAAGCGTCTACTTTCGTCCCGCTGCGATAAACGAAGTTGTCGCTTTCCACCCCCGTAAATGGTAAACTAACCTCGGGCAGTAAGTAAGAAAGCCTCAGATCACGTGTTTTTTGACAGAGGCGAAGCCTGTTACATGAGTTCTGAGACCTTTCTTACTTTCCTGACCTCGGTGTGTAATCTACTATTAATATGTTTGCAGGCAAAGCCTTCGTGGAGAGTTCGAAACTGAAGCGGCATCAGCTGGTGCACACGGGGGAGAAACCGTTCCAGTGCACCTTCGAGGGCTGCGGCAAGAGATTCTCACTTGACTTCAACCTGAGGTCAGTTAATATTCTAATAAATAATAATTTTAAGAGAATTTTATTCCGAGAGCGCAAATGCGCGCTGCATACAAACGTACTATGGTGATATTTTCAATATTAACCAATTAAAGTCAATGAAATTTTTCAGAAACAATCTCTAATCGAATCTCTATGCTTGTATGAAGTCATTTTTTCGTTAAAATATACAGTTTTGATACTAGGATGAATTTAAGATTTGTATGGAAATCTTTGAGGCACTGTAACTTTAAAGCTATACATTTTAACGAAAATCTGACTCTATACAAGCATAGAGATTTGTTTCTAGATTGTTTCTGCAAAATTTCATTGACTTTAATTGGTTTGTATTGAAAATATCAACATAGTACGTTTGTATGGAGCGCCCCAACGGTAATATACCCTTAACATGAACGTTGGGATTTACTTACAGATACACGATTAAACTGATGTAGCATTGCATGCATAGCATATGCTCATGACTATATTTCTTGTCAGGTAGTCAGAGATATTCTGAAACCTCAGAACATCCACGTTTCACTAATAGTACTGAAACTCTGTGCAGTGTGACGGGGAGTGAGCCCGTCGCCTCGCCACCTTGTAATGGACAGTGGGTACAATACATGCCTCGAAATTGAAGCATGCTGGTTTCCTCACAATTTTATCCTTCACTGAAAAGCCAGTGGTGCTACAAATCGTACAAAAATACGGAAAAACTCATTGGTACGATGACTGGACGGGGATCGAACCATCACCGCCCTCACGATGGCAGGCAAGGTTACTCGCCATTGAACCACCACGCAAGCACGTATCCAGACTTTTGTTTCGGGGGGGGACATAAATAGAAAAACAATGAAAAAGTAGGTGCTGTAATCACTTTTCTATACAAAAATTCGGATTTCCCACTGTAATAAATCCCACCTAACGTGGCTTTTATTGTAATAATTTTAATGTATGTTTTATTGCAGGACGCACGTGCGCATCCACACGGGCGACCGCCCGTACGTGTGCCCGTTCGACGGCTGCAACAAGAAGTTCGCGCAGAGCACCAACCTCAAGTCACACATACTGACACACGCCAAGGCCAAGTGAGTGTTGTATTATAGCACGTACGTGTGCCCGTTCGACGGCTGCAACAAGAAGTTCGCGCAGAGCACCAACCTCAAGTCACACATACTGACACACGCCAAGGCCAAGTGAGTGTTGTATTATAGCACGTACGTGTGCCCGTTCGACGGCTGCAACAAGAAGTTCGCGCAGAGCACCAACCTCAAGTCACACATACTGACACACGCCAAGGCCAAGTGAGTGTTGTATTATAGCCCGTACGTGTGCCCGTTCGACGGCTGTTAGTGAGACAATTATCTCTAAATGGTTTTCGATTTATCCCTCCCAAAAAAAAACTTGACATACCGAATTCTGATTTAAGGTGTGATTCGTGCGCACTGCGACCCATTTGTCGCTGACCTACCACGTAGGTTGTCAGCATTTAAAGTTAAGACTGCCCGATAGCTCCGCCTGCTGTGCCGATGATTGTGGGTTCGAATCCCGCAAAAAGCAAATATTTGTATCGTGTATATTTTGTACCCAAGTCATGGATGATGGTATTTATACAGGGTCCTTCTTAAAATGCTGACACTTTTTTAAGGGGATGATCAGACCATCAAACTGAACAACTTTCGCTATGGGACCAATATCGAAATCACGAAAAAAAAAATGTGCTGTTCCATACAAACCTACTCGCCCTAAATGTATATGTATGGGACAGCAGATTTTTTTTTTCGCAATTGCGATATTGGTCCCATATAGAAAGTTGTTCAGTTTGATGGTCTGATCATCCCCTTAAAATAGTTTCACCTAATTTTGTTAGACCTTGTATTTACTAGGTAATCTTTCCCAGGTCAAGAAATTCGCTGTCACGCAACGGTGGAGGCAACTACGAGTCAGCACGGACCACCCCGCAGTACGTGCAACTTGAGATGTCGCCGGACGACTCCAATCCACAGCTCATCTTCTACACGCACGAGTGAAGGCCGCAGTGACGGGACACTTGTGAAATGTGCGTGAAACTAACGTGAAAGAACTGTGAAATGTGACGAAAAACTTGTGAAATGTGACGAAAGTTACGTGGAATGTAACGAAAGTTGCGTGAAATGTAACGAAAGTTACGTGAAATGTAAAGAAAGTTTCGTGAAATGTAACGAAAGTTACGTGAAATGTAACAAAAGTTACGTGAAATGTAACGAAAGTTACGTGAAATGTAATGAAAGTTACATGAAAAGTAGAAAGAATTATGAAATGAAAGCAACGGGATATGTGAATGATTTTTTTTGTAAAAATAATGAATTAATGAATAGTGACTTTTAGCGGCAGTGAAATTTTGGGCCTGACCAAAGTTTGAATCAATGTTAAGACTTATTTTTTTAATGTTTCATTTATTTTAGCACTTCTATTGTAAATTGGCATAAATTGTGTTATAAAATACTTGTATATTAAGTTATCAGGAAAGGGTCGAAATAGGTATTAACGTATAGTAAGCAAGCATGTTCCATCGGCCTCATATTAGTTGACGCCTTTACACGCACGCGCATTAATCGCATCTATTAAATCATTGAAATCACACATTATCATGATAACTATCAAAGACAATAATTATCAGGATTATCAAGATAATTATTTTCTTTGATAATTCAAGCTGATTCTTAGTTTTGAGAATCCTTCATCAGAAAAATTAAATTTATATTGATGAACTCGATGAATAGCAATAAGTCTTAAAATTATGTCTTCTATCCGTAAAAAATATAAAAATGAAGACCGAAAAAAAATTGACATACCGAATTAAGAAAAACAACAGAAAACAGTGAGAAAAATTATTCCATGTTTGTGAGCTTCTTTTTTTGCGAACCAGTATCGGAAATACATGGCGTGACATTGCTAGCGCAAGCTTTTTGTGTTTTCAATAAATTTTGTAATTATCAACGTATAATTATCATGATTATCATTCCTATTATTATTATACCTATTTCCGACCCTTGGCTGTCAATTTGTCAGCATTTTTTGCGAACACAAAACTTTCACCTAAATTGATTTTCATTGTATCATGTATATGTATCTCATGTATTGGCAATTGAGTTTATTTTGTATTACTTCACTAAAGACCTCCTTTGATCCGTATCTTCGCAAAACGTCCCTTTCTCAAAACGTCCCTTTCTCAAGTTGTCCCTTTCTCAAAATGTCCCTTTCGCAAAACGTCCCTTTCTCAAAATGTCCCTTTTTTAAAATACAAAGTACTAATAACCACCTTTCAAGGGGGGGGGGGGGGGGGGGGGTGAAAAATCGTATATCTTCGGGTGGACTAGGTAAACAATAGCAATTCGGTTCTGGCACTCGCCGGCCGCTGCCGCGGCACCGCTCGCTGCGCTCGCTCGGCTCGTGCGCTGTGGTCGCAAAAAACCTAACATGCTCGTCGCTTCGCTCCTCGCTAACCTAACCGACTGAGTTAGCAGTTAGTTAGGTGTGGCAACCCTAGATATACCGGAAGTTGCTCGGAAGACAATACCAGTCATAATGGGTGGTTAATGTCATCAAATATTTATGTATAAGGGCATCTTGAAAAAGGGGCATTTTGAGAAAGGGACATTTTGAGAACATTATGAAGAGATGTATGGATGTGAATGAGGCAAAAGATGTATGTAAGGATCGTAGTAGATGGCGCGCTCTGGTCTCTGCCTACCCCAATGGAAAAGAGGCGTGACGTTATAGATAGATAGATAGACATTTTGAGAAAGGGGCGTTTTGAGAAAGGGACGTTTTGCGAACGAGGGACATTTTTAGAAAGACGTTTTGCGACGATACCCTTTGATCATTGAACTATTATGTTCTACATACTAGAACTAACACGACCATAAAGCAACACGCGCTCCCGACGCATACTTTCCCCTCTGCAAGTGCCACCCCCGCGAAGGCCCCAGATGGACTATAAATTCGATGCGTTTTACTGCTATTGTCATAGAAAACTTATCAATTTGATTATAATTTTTGCTAAAACAATGCACCCTTCGCTTTTCGTTTAAGTAACTAACATTACAAAATTATGTCGTATTTTTGATCTCCACTTTTTTTTTCGGAAAGTGAACAGAATGTCATGGAAATATTCAAACAATAATTTTGCAAGCCTATGACCAGCAGTGGGAACGATAAAGGCTATGATTCAGCCGAAATTTGACCACTGTTGGGTAGCCTATCAATTATTTTCTCAAACCTTATTTAGTAATGTAATTTTGTGTCATACATAACAAAACACCTTTTATCATGCAGTGTAATTCATTTCCATTAAATAAATTATGTTTGTAAATATTTTCATGAAATTCTGTTCAAACTAAAATTGTATTTCTAAGTTTATAAGATTGAATTTTTTTACTAAATTTTTAATTAATAATGTGGTGGAAATGAGAGGCCAAATGTATTACTGAGTAGATAAATTTGAAGAAATATGTCTTATGTTAATATTTAGAAACTATTTCTCCAGAATTGGTAAACCAGAGACAGGGTGAAAGTGACATCCTAGCAAATACTGAAACGGTGAACTCAGACCATCAAACTGAACAACTTTCACTATGGACTACCTCAGGAAACGCGAAAAAAAGTCCCATACAAAACTGCTGTACCTACGACTCAAATGTATAGGACAGCTGATTCACCGTTGGTCTGAGTTGACCGTTTCAGTATTTGCTAGGCTGTCACTTACACACTGTATATTTTCGTTAAGTCGTAAGTTTACTGTTGGCCGACAGCTTCTTATCTCGAAAAATTGTGTAAGGGCTACACATGGCCGCACGCGATCGCACTTTTCCGTCGCTCCATCCTTTTCTGTCACTCGGGAACGTCATTTGCTAGAGCATATAAGATAGACGGAACGCGATCGCACCCGAGTGACAGAAAAGGATGGAGCGACGGAAAAGTGCGATCGCGTGCGGCCATGTGTAGTTCAACCCTTATAGTTACATATGTATTAGGGTTGAGCCACATCTGGCCTCACGGAATCGCATATTATCACGCTCCATCCTTTTCTGTCACTGAGGAACGTACGTACGTACGTTGCTAGAGTGAGAAAGGTCGCAGCACTGTCGATGCTGCCGCGTGCTGTTGCACTTCCGCTGTCTTTCTCACTCTAGTAAATGACGTTCCTGTGTGACAGAAAAGGATAGAGCGTGAAAAAATTCCTTGCTGCCAGAAAGGTTGCTGTCGCGTTTTTTTATCTCGGATGTGCGTACGCAGGAAGGAAGCTAAGGCGCGACAACTCCATGTCTCGCTGCCATGCTTATACCATCTGCACAGCTAGCATTCCAGCCACGACAAAGCGTTTAAACGAGAAAAACGTCGTGCGCGCTCTTTCTGGCATACGTAAAATAATAAGGATGGAGGCACATCTCGATTTTTATCGTTTTCTCGGGGGTGGCATGCGAGCACCGCTTCCACTAAGTTCAACCAGTTGAAATAATTGGATTTTTTTTTCCGATTATTTCATCTTTGAATCTTTTTTATTTTAGTTGAAAAAAAAGGAATAATTTTTCCAGTAAGTTCAACGAAATAATATATTACACTTTACATACTGCAACAAAAAGAAAATCAACACTATTTGAATATAACTACAAAATAATAATAATAATATATAAATTATTCCTTTTTTTTCAACTAATATAAAAAAGATTCAAAGTTGAAATAATCGGGAAAAAAATCCAATTATTTCAACTAGTTGAACTTTGAGTTGAACTTAGTGGAAGCGGTGGCATGCGAGCCCTACTGGTGGGATCAATCAATAATTATAATCTCAAGGATTGTTTTTTGAGCAATTACAAAATGGCGAAGCCTCGTGGCAAGCCGGATAGTACCCCATACGCGACCGCCTGCTAACACACTTGCGACGCGATTCCGCTTTTCAATTTTACCAATAGCTTGATTTTTTTCAAATTTATCTACTAACAATTCTTTTTTTATAAAATGGTTCTTGGAAGGTCAGAAAAACAATCTGCCTAAAAAAATAATGCGCTTAACTTTTGTACATTATGTACTATAGATATGCCAAAAATAACAGAGTGTTGTAACTATAGTTAATACCTAATACTTTAAATAACTCACGAGAATGCATACTATGAAGGTTAATCAAACAAAATTAACGAATTCGATGTTATTTCAACGCTAACAAAGTTTATAATAGTTCGGCAGTGAAAAATGCTCTGCGTCGGCTTTTATTTTTTCAATATTTTTCAATGAACAACAAACATTAAAATTACATTTTTGAACCAAGGATTTTTAACTACGAATTTTATCATCATAGTATGCTTTCTTTACTGCTTATGTGCTTAAATGTTGTTCTTTTGTTTGTCATAATCTATACTACATAAAATAATACAGTGCAAAATAATAGTTATTTTTATTTTGAAAATTAATACGGGATTGGGACAGCCTTTTTCGGGCGACATTTCCATTGAACGGTAAAATGTCTCTTAAGAAGGACCCTATACTAGAAATACTTAAGGGGGTGCTTCAGATCATCAAACTGAACAACTTTCACTATGGAGCCAACATCCATGGCGAAAGTTGTTCATTTTGATGTAGGGTGTTTTGTAACACCCAGTAAGGTAAACACAAAATGAACATAATTTGCGCATGTAAGCAGTCAATAGTTTTTATTTAATAAGCAATTAAGTGAAAACGGAGCGATTATTTTGTAAATCGCTTTTATGGAGTCATACATAAACATAACTTGTAAATGACTGATTGTATATTATTTCTTTTTATGGTCCAAAATTGTACATTTTGATATGTTTGAAATGTATTTAAAGTCCGAACTAAGTGTAGAAAATTCTATTAGAAATTTTATTACTCGCAAATAGTGCGTAAGAAATTTGTATTCAGAGGTCACTGAGATGCACAGATAAATTCAATTTAAGGGTTGAACTACACCAGGCAGCACCGCATCGCATTTTTCCGTCGCTCCATCCTTTTCTGTCACTCAGGAATGTCATTTGCTAGATCATAATTATACATGCATGCATGATTTGGCTCGACTAGGAGGAGCATACCGTACACGTGATAACCACAAACTTGGCTTCACTAAGAGCCAAGTTGGTAATCTTATAGTTTGCTCATAACCGCTTCTAATACCCACCCATGCATTAAAGTCATGCATTATAGACGGAACGCGATCGCACGCGGCGTGCTGTTGCGTTCCGTCTTTCTGATATGCTCTAGCAAATGACGTTCCTGAGTGACAGAAAAGGATGGAGCGACGGAAAAATGCGATGCGGTGCTGCCTGGTGTACTTCAACCCTATGGGTACCTACCTAAAGACGGTTCAACCCACGATAATGCTAATAAAATAAATTACGTAACGCAAAATTATCAAATTTTTGACCCTCCCCTAGATGGTATAATCATCCCCTTAAAAAGTGTCAGCATTTAACAGGGCCCTGTATTTAGGAACAATTTAATGTTACGGTCATATCAAAACATTTCAAATATGTCATTATGTTATGATAGAACATACTGTTCTTGAAGTGAGATGAGATGAAAATAAAGTGTAAATATTTATATAAATAATGTTTGTTTCATTTATTCAAAACATATACCAATAAACTAGGGGTCTTAGGGTCCAGCAGTTTTCATAGATAGTGAATTAATATTGTAAATGGAGTTGAAAATTTTTTAGTCATTGACTCACATTATCCATATCAATACATATTCTGACGCCACCTGCTACGATCCTGACAAACCTCCCTAGCTTCCTCCACATTCATGCATGTTCGTTGGCTTCCGGTAGATCTGACTTGGCCCTTTTTAACAAGTTGCCAATATCATTATCCATTTATTTTCGTCGCGCTGCGCTAAACGAAGTTACCGCTTTCCACCACTGTCGAGGAGAAAAATAGTATACTAACCTCTGACAGTAAATAAGAAAGCCTCAGATCACATGTTTGTTACATGCGATCTGAGACCTTTCTTACTTTCCTGTAATCTACTATTACAAAACAAAAATTAAAACAAATTATGCTATCGAGTTCCAATTATTCGAAATATGCCAGTACATAGTTTCTATTTGATATTTTACTGGATAAATAACGATATTCATGCTCTCTTCGTAACTACCACTGAACAATTATTAAGGGTATATTATTCGGAGCGCGCTCCATACAAACGTACTATGGTGATATTTTCAATACTAACCAATTAAAGTCAATGCAACTTTGCAGAAACAATCTAGAAACAAATTTCTATGCTTGTATGGAGTCAGATTTTCGTTAAAATGTATAGTTTTCAAGTTACAGTGCCTCAAAGATTTTCATACAAATCTTAAATTAATCCTAGCATTGAAACTGTATTTTTTAACGAAAATCTGACTCTATAGAAGCATAGAAATTAGTTTCTAGATTGTTTCTGCAAAATTTCATTGAATTTAATTGGTTAGTATTGAAAATATCACCATAGTACGTTTGTATGCAGCGCGCATTTTCGCTCTCGGAATAATATTCTCTTAGTCACTAGTAACTACAAATGAACAATAGGGTCAGCGCACACCTAGCGCAGAACTGTTGAAGTATGCGAGCGAATGAATGATACGCAGACTTACGGGAGTATATGTTTATTAGTGGATCGGAGATCGTCCGCCAAGAGTAAGAGATCTAATCCTAAGTTACAATTGCTTATATACTAATTAGATACTAATTTAATATTGACTAAGCATCGGACGCTGGCCCAGATTATTAGGCAAAGGTGAAAAGTGCGTCTTGTGCAGCAGTTCCGTAGTGTTCTAGTTTACGTAAACTGGATGTCGGATGCTGGGTCAGCATCCTTAACTCGCGCATGTTCTTTGCAGTCGCGCGGAGGCGGAGGCGGCGTGGAGAAAATGCTCCCGTGCAATACTACTTGACGTAGTGAATTTTGCAGTTGGGTTGGGTCCATTAATTACGTGAGGTGATTTTGGCGATTTTTCGACCCCCCCTCTTGGTGAGATATCGTGATTTGGCTCGACTAGGAGGAGCATACCGTACACGTGTGATAACCACAAACTTGGCTTCACTAAGAGCCAAGTTGGTAATCTTATAGTTTGCTCATAACCGCTTCTAAACAGGCACGTATCCAGGGGGGGGATAAATCCCACCTATCCCCCCCCTGGATACGTGCCTGTTTAGAAGCGGTTATGAGAATCCCCCCGAAATCCGAATCCGAATTTGTATGTAAAAGTGATTACAACACCTACTTGTTCATTGTTTTTCTATGCCTATCCCCCCTCGAAAATTAAATGTCGCGCCCCCCCCCCCCCCCCCCCCCCCCCGAAATAAAAGTCTGGATACGTGCTTGCTTCTAAAGCATACATGGCCCATGCATTAAAGTCTCCTGTCATAATTACGCGATCATTTAGTGTAAAGGTATCTCTGAAACTTTCCCAGAAAATGTCTCTCTCCGAGGGTTGGCAGCTCATATCTGGGGCATAAGCACCGACCAGAAAGATATGGGTATAACCATTTTTAGTCGGACCTAGGACTCGACCATTCATATTCTTGCACAGATTGAGCCATTCGATCAGACAGGACAATCCCAACACACCCTTACAGCCTCGGTCCGTCTCGGCAACTCCCGACCAGATTGCTGTCAGGGGAACATGGTGAGATATGCCCTGTCCTTTCTTCTTGGTCTCACTCAATCTTCATCTCTTGCATCATTTCGCATACCTCACCCATTTTATCTTTCATACCTCCCTGCACATTCATCGTAGCAATACGGCACTCCGTAGCCCGCGTTTCGCCCCGTGAGGAATGTTGGCGTGACGTGTGACGTGTGGCGAACAACATCGCCGCCTACGCCTCTTCCGCGCTTAAGTATTAGTTTTTTTGCACATCCTTAGTCCCACGAGTAGCTAGGGAAATTGAGGTCAAGAAGGCAAATTAGTGCCTGGGAGTGGCCAATAAACAGGTAACAATAATATAAAATGTACAAAAAATGATTATAATCTAATTTACTAAATACATAGTTGGTTTCTAACCTAACCCAACCCAACCCCAAAATATATCTCCCTCTATATTTCCCTCTTAGCGTCAGCGCACACCTAGCTAACTATTCGGGCAGTTATCATTCATTAACACTGCTGACGACCTACCTGGTAGGTCAGCGACCTATGGGCCGCAGTGCTCATGACTCACACCTTGAGTCAGAATCGTATAGCATTCCACAGTGTTAGCACTGCGCGAATGTCATTGTTTTAAGCTTAGCAGCGAAAGTGTTAAATTGATAATGGACTCAATGACTATTGAGATATATTTTAAAATAGCACGCCCGAAATAATACTAACACGTCACAGGGACAGGGATTTATTGCACGCAATTTTCAAATCTATTTCAATTAATATCGAGTTCATTATCAATTGATTAATGAAAACTGCTTGAACAGTTCTCCGTTAGGTGTGCGCTGACCTTTACTCTAATAATAATAATTAACATATTTATTTACAGTTAATAACACTAAAATAAAACAAATTATGATTATTATTATATTAAGTTTCTATTTGGTATTTTACTAGATAAAAAACCATATTCTTGCTCTTTGTGTGAATACAAAATATGTACTTTGATATTAATAAATGCATATAAATATTTTATTTTATGATTAATCATAATGTACATATTTACAGTTTAATAATTAAGACTAAAAAAACAAATTATGAATATACCTTAGTATTCTTACATTTACTGAAACAAAGCAAAAACAATACACCTACCAAAAAATCGAACATACATTTAAGACTTAGTTTCTATTTATTATTTTACCAGATGAAAAACCATATTCTTGTTCTATCTGTAAGTACAAATGCACTTTATATTGAAAAACATCTCATTCGTGTTTTGTCTACTTTACTAATAATAAAAATGTTTATTTACAGTTAATAATACTAATATTTAAACAATTTGTGATTATTATCTAATTATTTTAAGTATTGTTTCTATTTGGTATTTCACCGGTTAAAAAAAGCATATTCATGCTCTGTGTAATTACAAATGTACTGTATTATCGAAAAATATCTCTCATTTGTGTTTTTCCTAATGTACTAATAATAATAAAAATATTTACTTACAGTTATTACTAAAATTGTGATTATTATCTAATTATTTTAAGTACCTATTTGGTATTATACCAGATGAAAAACCATATTCTTGTTCTCTGTGTAAATACAAATGCAGTTTAATATAGAAAAATATCTCCCATTTGTATTTTGCTGTTCGTGATACCTTCTGATATATCAGATGTGATAATTTCATATGAATTGATGCATTGGTTACCTGTTTTATCTCTTATTTGCATTTCCCTGTTCCTGATACCCTCTGATATATCATATGCAATAATTTCGTATGCATTTAGGCTTGGGTTACCTCTTTTATGTCTCATTTTCATTTCCCTGTTCCTGATACCCTCTAATATATCAGATGCGATAATTTCATATGAATTGAAGCATTGATTAACTCTTTTATTCATTGTTTTTTTCTTATTTGTGTTGCCTTCTAATATATCAGTTACATAGGTACATAATTTCATGTGCAATGTCCATTGAGGATTCTTATCATATCCTTTAGGAATTTTAAATCTTAACCAAGAAATCTTTTCAGTATTTTCTAATTCACTCTTCTAAAAGTTGCAGTGGATGTTACATATCTTAAGATTTTATACTTCTTCTAAAGAAAATGTGCTTGTTGTAGAGATGTTTTGCCTCAGTGACTGTAACAAAAATAAATAAATTAGCATAAGCATTGCATAACTACTATATTCCCGAGGGGGTAGTCAGAGATATTCGGACACCTCAGAACATCCACGTTTCACGAGAAAAAATGTATGTTATCAAAATTGAATCTAAAAATGAAAATACATTTGAAATTGGCGACATTAAGGATCATGTTAGGTGGTAAACCCAACATTTTTTAATTACAATTTTTTTTCTTTTTTGATTGTTAAGAGAATAAGTGATTTCCATTGCAAATTAAAAACCTTGATATAAATTCCCATTTCCCAAACAAAATTGTTTTTGTATAATTTCATGGGTAATTTTTAAGATGTAACACAGATCAATGCCTATAGCAGTGATAAGATGATGATAAAAATACTATTAGGTCTCCTTCACTGCCCACAGACATGTTAACACTTTCGCTGCTGACGACCCACGGCGTAGGTCAGAAACAAATGTCAGTTCTATTGCAAGTCCTTCTCCGCAAAGCTCGTACAAATTAAATCATGCATAAATTTGTGATAGCGACAAATCATATCATTGTACAATATGTATTGGGTGGGGGGCGTGGGCTATGGGGGGTATGGAGGGGAGAAAACTTATATTTTAGGGTGAAACAGGTAAACAGTAGCAATTCGGTTCTGGCGCTTCGCTCCTCGCTAACCTGAGTTAGGTGTATGGTCTAAAAACGAGTTATTAGAAAAAAGGGGGGGGCTCAACTGTACAATTAGTACCGTCGAATTTGGGGGTGGGGATAGGGGGGGGGGGGGGGGCACATGCTCCCCGTAAAGGGAAAAGTTCGGAACCCCCCCCCCCCCCTTTTTTTACCCCCTTGCAGTCCAAAAATAGCTGGTAGAAGGCGTGGGAGGGACCCCAGAACTTGTTGGTTAGGTTAGCGAGGAGCGAAGCGACGAGCATGTTAGGTTAGGTTAGGTTAGCGACCACAGCGTTCGAGGCGAGCGAGCGGTGCCACGGTAGTGGCCGGCAGTGCCACTGTTTACCTAGTCGCTTTGAATCTCACTCCTCCCTGTGGGGTGGTAAGGGGATTTCCCCCCCCTCAAATTCGTGCAGCAGGATACTAAAAATTTAACTTTTCATAAAAAAGGGGGGGGGTTGTTCCTTACTTTTTCCCTCTAGGGGGGGCATGTGGGGACCCCCCTATCCCCCCCACCCATCCCCGACCCCAAATTCGACGGTACTCATTGTAGCCCTTCCCCCCGCCAAATACCTCAAAATTACAGTCCGAATACTAATTTTAGGTTAAATTTTACAAATTTATTAAAATATCTCACTAACTATGCATCTCCTCAAGGTGGGAGTGGTGCCAGGGGTACCAACCTCCCCTCCCCTCCCCCCCCCCCCCCCCCCCCACTCCTGCGCCCTAATAAATTGTAAAGCCAACCCATGAGTTATATATGATTCAACCATTTACTTTATCAATTTAGGATGCACTTAGGTTGTTTGTTTTCAGTCTTACCTTTGCAGAATGTCTGATGAAATGATGATGCGGCCAATACACTGATTTTCCTTTCTTCAGATGCAGCCCGAGAGAGATGCTTTCTTCAGATGCAGCCCGAGAGAGATGCCCAGGCCTGTGCTGTGGCGATTCGTTCCGATACCCGATGGATGTGGATGGAATGTGCGCAATTTGATGATGTAATGCAATGATTGCGCGCTTCTTTACCGAATCAGTTTTACAATATAATAAGTATTCAGTTCAGTTTAGTATAGTATCTTTGTTCACAACGTAGAAACTCTGAATAGGCAGAACAAACCGTAGAAATGTAGAAAGAAATCAACAAACAGGGTTGCCAGATGCCAGAAATTTTTTCTCGTACCAGGGCCGCCAAAAATCTCGTACTTTAAAAAAAAATCTCGTACCTGTTTTTTTTGCTTTCCAGCCTCCCTTTTTAGTTACTTTTTTAGGTGGACTGGATGCAGATTTATCTGATTCACTTTCACTACTCATTACGTTCAAAATTTCAATAATATTTCAATTATATGAGAGTAAAACTTCGAAACACACTTGTAACTGAAAAACTTCACCTAGTAATGAGCAAACATAAGAAATATTCATTCGATCACGTTTCAGTTCAGTTTTTAAAAAGAGATAAAAAATTGATGTAAACATTAGCGCAATAAAGGGGTGCGTTCAGAACCTACGCCCAGAGTGCGCCCAGAGTGCACTCCGAGTGCAACTTTTCGCCCTAACGCCGTTCAGAGGCTCGGTGAAAAGCGTATTACCCATAAGAGCGAGCGAGAAGAACAACCGCACCCAAAGGTTCTGAACGCAGCCAAGACAACAACAACAAATAAATACAAAACGAGGGAATTCCCGCGTTTCAGTCCAGTACCAACCTTCATAAAAAGAGATACAAAATGGACGGAAATACTTAGCGCGATAAGGACCGCAACAAATAAATACAAAAACCGGGAATTCCCCGGGCAAGGAAAGGAAGAGCACAAGAGTAAGAAAGTTAGAGATGTGGTAAAGAATCTAGTGATGTGCTTAGTCGATCGATTTAATAATTTATATTTTTGACGATCAAAATTGCTAAAATCTCGTACAAAGTCGTACGAGATTGATGTTAATCTTGATTCTCGTACAGAGTCTGTAAATCTCGTACATGTACGAGATTTCTCGTACGTCTGGCAACCCTGTCAACAAAATTGAAACGTGGGGTGCATAGATTAGTATGTATATTGGGTAGTGGGGTGAGTTTTTTTTTTTTTTTTTTTTTTTTTATATTTAACTTTTTTTTTTTTGGTTCAGTTCAAGGTAAAGGGTAAAGGGCTTATAACTTATAATATCCCGTAGAAAGAGAAGGAACTAGAAGGAACCACGTGTCTTGTCATATCACTCAGTAAGAGATGCACATAGCAAATTCGCTCTAGTTAAAAAAGGAGATCGCTACTTATTGCTGTCCTTATCGACGTAGCCACTTTTTTGTTCTACGACGGCTGTCTGACTCCGGAGTCAGACATCTATTTTCATACAAATTGTATAGGATTTTATGACTATCGCTGTCTCATACGCGGTTACACTGATGTTAAGTCTATCAGCGTAAGCGAAAAATACTTCGCCTATGTAATATCCCATAAAGTCTGTGTATCCCATAGATTATACAACTGCACTCGTAGTATGCTGGGCTGCGTTCAACCTTTGCGTGCTGCGTGCGGTTGTTCTTCTCGCTCGCTCTTATGGGTAGAACGCTTTTCACCGAGCCTCGGAACGGCGTTAGTGCGAAAAGTTGCACACGGGGTGCACTCTGGGCGCACTCTGGGCGTAGGTTCTGAACGCACCCTTGCACGTGATAGAATAGAATAGAATAGAATAGAATAGATGCGATATGCTCGCAACCCTGCATAGCTAGCATGCCGCAGTGATACAGCCCTATCAAACCTTCGCTCTCTTTCTATTTGCGTGCGAACGAACGAGATAAAAGACGTGATACACCCGTATCGCGTGCTGCATGCTACCAGTGCTGAAAACAACGGGTGTTCGTTTCACATTTGATCACAATAACTTCATGTTACAAGTCAATTTTAAAATCAGTTTTTCGGATTTCTGCAAGCCAGAAGACCATTTTTAAAAGAATGTAAATAATTGTATTACGAAACTTACGTAAATTTTTCGTCAATAAAACGTTGGCTTATTTTTATCAGAAACTGACTTGACTTTTTTCTCCGTTGGTATTTTTGTCAAAAATGTTTATCAACTATAGCTAAGCGAAACGAACAGCCCGTTATTTCGCAAAGTTTGACAGGTGACGTGTAAAGTGTATTCGTCGGCACCCCATAATTTCCTTATTTCCCAAAAGAAAAAGCTCAAAATGAGCTCTTTCAAGCGCGACAAGAAAGAAGAGGAAGACAGCGCCGGGAACCCGTACCAAAACCTCGACAAAACCATCGTCTTACAAGAAGCTCGCTACTTCAACGACACCCCTGTGAATCCACGAAAATGCACCCTTATTTTGACGAAAATCCTCTATTTACTCAACCAGGGGGAGAAATTGACGACCCAAGAAGCTACCGACGCGTTTTTCGCTACCACGAAACTCTTCCAATCCAAAGATGTGATGCTACGGCGGATGGTGTACCTCTGCATCAAAGAACTGAGTAATCTCGCACAAGATGTGATTATTGTGACTTCTTCGTTGACTAAAGACATGACGGGGAAGGAGGATCTGTACCGTGCCGCGGCAATAAGAGCCTTGTGCAGTATAACGGACAGTACAATGTTGCAGGCCATTGAGAGGTACATGAAGCAAGCGATAGTGGATAAGAACCCGGCGGTTAGTTCTGCAGCGTTGGTGTCGGCTCTGCATTTGTCGTCGACGGCTCCTGATCTAGTGCGGCGGTGGGCTAATGAAGCGCAGGTTCGTTTTGTTTATTGTTTTGAGCAAAGTAAAAACTAGGTGCATGATGTAATAATATCTTAAAAAATGTTTTGTGAATTTATTTTTTAGTTTTATAATTTTTTGGTGATTTTATATCAGTCCCCAAACTTTATTACATCAAATAATACATCTGAAAAGGCACAACGTTCAGGAGTTACATCACGGCGTGTAGTGTAGTGTCGTAAAAACAGAGGTGCAGTCCCCACTGGGGGGCACACTCTACCAACTCCACTTAAAACCAAAAAAGAAATCTACTTATAGTCCAAGGACTGATCGTAGATAAAGTAAAAAAATATATGTAATACATACATAAGCTCACTCCATTGTCCCATGGGGGTAGGCAGAGACCACGGACCGCCACACGCTACGACTCTGACACACCTCTTAATACAATCATACACATCAAATAATGAGAAAATAATTCATGCGTTTCCACCTTTGATAAAGTTATATGTCAAGATTGACAGTCGAAGATACAAAAGCGTCGAAAAAAATTTGAACCAGTACTGGCTCCTAAACCCTCTTACATATACACGCACACATACATAATTTGTATGGCGCTTCACGCACACCAACCTATGAAACTTGGCCCCTTTGGTTTTATACGGTAAAACAGTGAGGCTCATTCTAGACATATACTTTTTCTAAGGTTTCCACATCATTGATTCACTGATGAAGTCACAAAGGTAAACAACTTTTTGGCTTCATCTGAAAGAAAACCTTGTAAAGCACAAAATCTTTTTTTCACCTCACAAGCTCGGAAAGATTCTGTTTATCGTTCTGATTAGAGTTTTTGAAATTCGAATCTGTCTATTCAATATTTTTGTATACCGCCAATGCACTGAAAATGCTTAATAACTATTTCATGACACTGGCCGGCACGAAAATAAAAACTTTTTGAAATGTTCTTTTTAGCAATTCACTTTTTTTCCTCGCTGTTGTGAGGTGAAAAATTGTGTCTTTCGATCGGCTACAAAGTTATTCTGCGTCTCGTACCTTTGAAACCTTCGCTAGACGCTCAGGATTATATTATTAATCCTAGAATCCTTCGCTTGCTCAGGTTTCAATAAAAGTACTCGCGCCAAAAAGCAACTTTGCAGCCTAGCATAACAAATAACTATTTTAGGGTTCTGTACCACAAAAGGAAAATAACCCTCCTCCTGGTGCAGTTGGGTAAAAAAAAAACCGTTAAGGATTTTCCCACTTTGCTTTCCATCTGAGCGTCACCATTGGCACCCGCGATCCACAGCCAAATAATTTCTGTGTACTGCTGGCATATGACTTATTACAATGTACATACTGGTTTGTGGTGAGAAATAAACATTTTTTTTTTAACCTATTCGACCCATTGTTGGGCAAAGGTCTACCGCAAGCTTTTCCAGCCTTCTCTATCCTGTGCCATCAGTGGCCATTCTGCTGTGAAGCAGAAACATTTTTATTTATTAAGCCTTTTTACTGTTCTATGCTAATCTGATCCATTTCCGACCTGTGACCCTCACAATGTTAATCCGAACAACATGTTGGTGGTCCGCCTACAGACCTCTGCTAAGATATAATTAATAAAAAAAAAAAAAACGCTTATGCTAGTAGACCGAATATCAGTGTAACCGGGTATGAGATAGCGATTTATATGAAGTGACATTTTGGAGTCAGATGGCCGAAGGACAAAAATGGATACGTGGATAAGGACAGCAATAAGTAGCGGTCTCCTTTTTTAACTAGAGCGAATTTGCTATGTGCATCTCTTACTGACATGACAAGACACGTGCTTCCTTCTAGTGCCTTCTCTTTCTACGCTCTCTGGTTACTGTGTGCTGCAAACGTAGCATGACACCGTGATACAGCGCTATCACACCTTCGCTCTCTTTTTATTTGCGTGCGAACGAACGAGATAAAAGACGTGATACAGCCGTATCATGTGTAACATGCTACCAGCACTGGTGTACATACAAATCCATCCATGGTAAAACAGTGGGTTTGGGGTGTAAATAGTCGTCAATAAGTCAGTTCTCGACATAAAGTTATATTATACCTTACAGGAATAGAGTCAGTGACATGAGATGTCAAATGAAACAGTTTTTGGATGTTTTTTGGAGACTATTCGCAGGCAAAAATTCTAATACTGTCTATAATCCTGAGTCTAACGTAAAATCGTGGATAAATTAATGAAGTAGTGTCAGTATATTTCACAAAATTATCTACGATTTCACTTTAGATTCCCTATTATTCACGAAAACCGAATTGTAAAAATTGATTGGTGACTAAAAAACGGTTCTATTGATTCGCGTCACGTATCTCTTTCTATTATACAGTGGTGCCGCTAGGTACATCTCGCTCTCTCAGCTGTATGTTCCTCTATTCCTACCTCTATGGTTCTCGAGTCATCAAATTCCGATACTGCTTTGGTCCCCCCACCATCTTCCCTTCTTCGCCCTGCACCCTGCGTTTCCTGCACCCATTCTCTGATTTGCTGACAATCTTTGACTATAATTCTTCAACAAATTTTTACAATTAGGTACCTATGCAGTCCACAAGTAATATGCCTGTTTGTCTGTTTTATTGAACATTATTTGTAAATTTGTATGCATTACATATTAAATTGGGTGCTTCACAACCACCCAACCACGATGGCACCATTGTAGAAATCACGAAAAAAAGAAAAAGAGTTGTTTCATAGAAAATTTAAATGGAACTTTATCTAAAAGTATGGAGCAGCTGGACTATGGTACTTATTTCGCGATTTCAAAGTTGGTCCCATAGCGAAAGTTGTTCAATTTGATGGTCTCTGAGATCTAAGTGCAGGGACACACCTGCGGAACGTACCGCACAGAACGTTCGATTGAATACGCGTCTACTAGGAAAAATGGCGCGTACTGGTGTGTCGCCCGTATAGGGAAAAGCGTTGCGCGCGTATTAAACCGAACGTTCCGCAGGTGTGTCCCTACACTAAAGCACCCACTAAGATATAAATGATTCTATTCTATTCTATTAATAAAAGGCTGATGATGATGTTAAAAGATTTAACTTTTTAACTTAAATTTTCAAACCATTTCTTCTTTACAGGAAGCCATCAGCTCCGACAACGCGATGGTATCCTACCACGCCCTCGGCGTCGTCGCTGGCTCAAGAAAAAACGACAAATTATCCACCGTCAAACTCGTCACCCGCCTTGCTAGGGCTCCCCTAAAATCTCCCTACGCCTTATGCATGCTAATCCGTCTTGCGGCACAGTTAGTCGAAGATGACGATTCTGATGCTTCCCAACCCTACATCGAGTTCATTGAATGCTGCCTACGTCATAAATCCGAAATGGTTATCTACGAAGCAGCCCACGCTATCGTCAACTTGAGGAAGACTGCTAGAGACTTGGCTCCAGCTGTCTCGGTTCTGCAGTTATTCTGCGGGTCTTCGAAAGCAGCTTTGCGATTAGCTGGAGCAAGGACTTTGGCTAGATTGACGGCGAAACATCCGACTGCTGTTGCCGCTTGCGCTGTCGATCTGGAGAATCTGATTTCTGATCCTAATCGCTCTGTAGCTACCCTGGCGGTGACAACTCTGCTCGCTACGGGCGCAGAGAGTTCAGTCGATAGACTGATGAAGCAAATTTCAAGCTTCGTGTCAGAAATCTCTGATGAATTCAAGATTGTAGTCGTGAGAGCTATACGGAGACTATGCACGAAGTTTCCGAGGAAGCATCAGTCTTTGGCAGCGTTTTTGGCTAGCATGCTCCGTGATGAAGGTGGTTTGGACTACAAGGCGGCTATCGCTGATGCGATCATAGCTTTAGTTGAAGAAAACCCTGATGCTAAAGAGACTGGGTTAGCTCATCTTTGCGAGTTCATCGAAGATTGCGAGCACACAGCTTTGGCAGTCAGGATCCTTCACTTACTCGGACGTGAAGGACCAAAATCGCGTCAGCCGTCACGCTACATACGTTTTATTTACAACAGAGTTATTCTCGAATCGGGACCTGTGAGGGCAGCCGCGGTTTCTGCCGTTGCTCAATTTGGAGCCCAAAGGCCAGAATTGCTTCCAAACATAAGAGTTTTGCTGTCCAGATGCCAAATGGACGACGAGGACGAAGTTAGGGACAGAGCGATTTATTACAGCGCTATTTTGGACACTGGAGACGAACAGTTGATTAACGATTACATTGTGAATATTCCGAAACCGAATGCAGTACTCCTCGAAAAGGCTTTGAGAGATCATTTGGCGACGCGTCCTGATGAATACTTCGATATCATGGCTGTTCCCACTGAAGAAGAACCTAAGGAAAGCAAGGAACCCGTTGTGGAAATCGAAGTACGTAAACCAATCCAGCAGTCCTTGGAAGAGATATACGCTGAACAGTTGGCCAAAATACCTGGTGTTGAAAGACTGGGACCTCTTTTCAAGACCAGTCAGCCGATAGATTTGACGGAAGCAGAAACAGAGTACAGAGTTCGACTACTAAAACACGTTTACGCTCGACATGTGATCTTACAGTTTGAATGCGTCAACACTTTGAGCGATCAGTTGCTAGAACAAGTCCATGTAAGACTTGAAACTCCTCCGGAATACGAAATAAAGTCGATAACGGCGTGCCAAAAGTTGCAATACGACAAACCCGGCAGCGTTTTCGTCATTGTCGAATTTCCATGCGCTTTCCTCGACAGCTTAGGCACTTTTGGGGCAACATTAGAGTTTACCGTCAAAGATTGTGACCCTACTTCTGGATTACCAGATCCTGGTGAAGGTTACGGCGATTCTTACCCGTTAGAGGAGTTCGAAATGGGTTGTTCTGATCAAATTCGAGCTAGAGCGGCGACTGACGATTGGGAACAAACTTGGGATCGTGCAGCGAATGCTCCTGAAGCAAGTGATACGTTCGTTTTATCACAAAACGATATTAATGATGCTGCTAAAGCCGTGTGCGAACACCTTGGTTTGCCAAAGTCGGCTATAGTAGGAGAAGCTGTAAAAGAGATCAGGGGCGGTGGTATATTTAGAGGGGGCGCTCCTGTTTTGGTTAGGGCGCGTTTGGCGGCTACTGGTGGTGGAGTCACTATGAATTTGGCTTCGAGGTCACCGAGAGAAGATGTGGCACAACTTCTTCTGGCTGCCGTTGGTTAAAGTTTGAAATATATCGTAGCTTTTTAAGTATGGCCAGAAAAATAAAAAACTATTTTGCGGACATCATTGGAACGGAAAAAGTTGAGTATGTTGAAAGAATTGTTCATTGTTTTTTATTTTCCTGGTCAAATTAGATTCTTTAGATGTAATTTGTATTTCGCAATTTTCCTAAATATTACAGATTTTATTTTCTTGTAGGTATTATTAAAAATATAATCAAGTTTGCATCATATGCAAAATTACGGACACACGGCGGCACATCGAGCTATACGAAACCAAAATAAGCTGGCCTTGCGTAGGTTGAATAACGTCAGGAAGGTGGCATAGGTTGAATAACGCATAACGTCGCTAACGTTGGTTTTGTATGACTTGAACTTGATGTGTCGCCGTGTTATTTGAATTTTTTTATTGTCATAGACATTCCACAAATTATATTTCTTATTAGATCTTGCTCACGGCATATCCATTACATAAAATTTGTGTAGATTTCTTGTCGTTTTTGAATGACTTGTAAATTAAATATTTCCATTCGATAAGTAAACATTTTGCATTCGATGCGAATTTGAAATATAAAGGGTCCAACTTAATATGCTGACGGTTGTTTAAGGGGATGATCAGACCAACAAACTGAACCATGGGGCCTATGACGAAATCGCGAAAACAAAAAATCTGCTGTCCAGTGATCAAACATATGGGTCAAGTCCGATTAAAACGTAGTGACTAGTTACTTGTTCAGTGAGTAAGATTGCAGTTTTGTATGGAACAGCTGTTTTGTTTTCGCAATTTCAACATTGGTCCCATAGAGAAAGTTGTGCAGTTTGATGGTCTGTTCATTCTCTTAAAAAACTGTCAGCATATTAAGAACGACCATAGAAACATCTAAATATTGCTATGTAATCTGAAATAATAATTATACTTAAATAAAACAACACAAAAAATGATTTTATAGATTTATTTCCACAAATTAAACTTTGATCAAAAATAACAAAAAAGAAATAAAGATTTGTTTAAGTATAAATTCTAACATGTCAATACTACAAACAAAATAGGAACAAAAATTACAGTTAGGATTTATAGCAGCTAAAAATTAAAAAAAAAAATCATAATTTATAAGAATGTCATAAATTCTTATACATTTTGGGAAACTGAAACTGGCAGGCAGGCTGGCTGTGCATAATACAGGATGTTAGAGTAAAACAGTTGCATTAATTTAAACTTTAAGAGTTGAACTACATCACACAGCACCGCATCGCATTTTTCCGTCGCTCCATCCTTTTCTGTCAGTCAGGAACGTCATTTGCTAGAGCATATAAGATATAAGGAGAGTCACGTTGCAGGAATTGACCCGAGCACACGTCTCGCGTGGTTTTCGCGCGTCGCGTTTTTGCCTGACACGAGGCTCCGCAATCCTCAATCTCTTCTTGTTCTTCTTCTCTGTATGCTCTAGCAAATGATGTTCCTGAGTGACAGAAAAGGATGGAGCGACGAGCGACGGAAAAGTGCGATCGCGGGCGGCCATGTGTAGTTCAACCCTTAAACAACACGACTGAAGTATAATTCCGTTCGCCTCGACCGATCACACTTTTCGTAACGCTTCACCAGGTTACTCCACAAGTGAAACGTGCGTAAAGAAGTTTTACTTCAAAAAATTTTGGACTTTTCATACTAACTGCAATCGAACGTTTGTATGTAATTTTTATTTTTGCGAATTTTCCTTTTTTTCTTTCTGGAAAGTTGTTCAGTATCATGGGTACAATCACCCATTAAATTAATGCAACTAATTTATCTACCCAAACATCCTGTAGGTTTCGTTTTTAATTTGAAATGAATGATTTTGTTACACCTGGAGCACGGACCTGAAAAAAAGACGGACGTAATGTGACCTACACTCGCACAGATGCACTAGCTCTAGGCGCAGGTCCGACACCCGTCACCATTATGTACCGCGTGACAGCACGCACACAAAAGAAATGGGTGCTTCACTCGTGATTAGACGAGATTACGTCCGTATTTTTTCAGGTCCGTGACCTGGAGTGCGATTTTTGAATCTCATTCGGTGAGCTCAGCAGTTGAAAATTTCAAAATTACTATGGCGATACGCATCTTTCTACTGCTGATTTGACTTTCAAAAATCACACTCCTGGAGTGCGATTTTTGAATCTCATTCGGTGACCTCAGCTGTTGAAAATGTCAAAATAACTACGGAGATACGCATCTTTCTACTGCTGAGTAGACTTTCAAAAATCATACTACAGGAGAGCTATTTTTTAAAGTCAAATAAGCAGTAGAAAGATGCATGAGAACGCTTTTGTATGAGAATTTAAAAACCGTTCAAACTCACCGATGACGTTCAAAAATCGCACCCCTGAAGCATGATTTTTGAGAGTCAAATCAGCAGTAGAAACATGCATATCTCAATAGTAATTTTGACATTTTCAACTGCTGAGCTCACCGAATGAGTTTCAAAAATCGCACTCCTGGCCAATCGTATCGCAAAACATTTTTCACTGCCATACCATTATGATCAGAACGAAAAGAAAGTATGAGTCGTAAGTTGTGTCAATTGATTTTCAATGTTATTTCCACGGAAGCAAAGTCTATAATGATTTGGCAGTGTAAATGTTCTGCTCTGCACAAGCACACGTAGGGTTCCGCATCGCATTTTTCCGTCGCTCCATCCTTTTCTGTCACTCAGGAAGTCAGGAACGTCATTTGGTAGGGCGAGAAAGAGAGCAGGAATGCAATCTCGCACGCGGTAGCCGCGACCTTTCTCGCTCTAGCAAATGACGTTCCTGGGCAACAGAAAAGAATAGAGCGTGAAAAATTTCGATTTTCTGCTGCCAGTTGAGGTTCTACCCTTAAGGCTAGGTTATCCAAGTGCAAGCGTATCTTTCTTGCATGCATAAGTTTACAATTAGCCATCCCGCTCCAATTGAAAGCAGGATCGCAAAAAAACGTGTTTTTCGTCAATATCTTTGCTCATGGGAGTTTCTAAGCTAAAAATTCTTCTGAGTTCACTAGAAATATTTAATGTATTTAGTTAAGTACAAGAATAAAAAGTTAAATATCAGCAGTTTAATCATAGTATTGAAAAAACATCTCATCATTTAACGAAAATCTGATTCCATACAAGCATAGAAATTTGTTTCTAGATTGTTTCTGCAAAATTTCATTGACTTTAATTGGTTAGTATTGAAAATATCACCATAGTACGTTTGTATGGAGCGCGCTCCGAATAATATACCCTTAATGTTAGTGTTCCACGTACAAAATTTAGTTCCAATGATTTTCCGCAACATGGCGAGGTTTTTTATATTTCTGGTCGGGCCATACATACAAAAATCCTTATAATTATTAATATTCACTAGCTACCCGCCCCGTCTTCGCACGGATGCACGAACTTTCCGCGTAAATCAGTCTATCTATTGGTGAAAACCGTATCAAAATAATATTTTTTCATACAAATATGATTTGGCTTAAAACATAAAAACAAGTAAATTATAGTTTTTCTCAGAGTTACAAGTGTGTAAGCAAGAAAACTGTTCTTTATGGCGAAATCACAAGTGTGGAAGAGACGGCAATACGCCGTTTAGCACATTGACGGCTTACAAAAAGCCCGTAAGCGATAAAATAATTGTACTTTAACAATGTGGTTTATATTAATTTGTACTCTGTAACTATTATTAACTACAACATGTTCTTAAACATAAAATAAAGACAATTTCTTATGATTAGTGGAAAAACATATTGATCTATCTTTCTATAACGTCACGCCTCTTTCCCAGTGGGCTAGGCAGTGACCAGGGCGCACAAACTACTACGATCCTTGCATACTTCTCTTGCCTCATTCACATCCATTCATCTCTTTTGCCCGTCGGTTTTGAGTACTCCGCACTTCCCCTTTTTGTAGGACGCAACCGATTTGATCAGAATACGTCCTACGAGGGCGCCCTCTGCCGACACTTCCACTCACTTTAGCTCCATATATCTCTTTCGTACATCTGCTGTCACTCATCCTCTCCACATGACCAAACCAACGAAGCATACTTCTTTCTTGTCACTCTATTATTATAAAAAAAACAAATCTCAATCAACATTCTACATATTATTTCGAGTACAAAATAAATCAAATTATAGTCACAAAATATAGGGTCCTTCTTAATATGCTGACACTTTTTTAAGGGGATGATCAGACCATACAACTGAACAACTTTCTCTATGGGACCAACAACGAAATAGCGAAAAAAAATCTGCTGTCCCATACAAAACTGCAAACCTACTCGAGCCAAATGTATGGAACAGCTGATTTTTTTCGCGATTTCGATGTTGTTCCCATAGAGAAAGTTGTTCAGTTGTATGGTCTGATCATCCCCTTAAAAAGTGTCAGCATATTAAGAAGGACCCTATACAGCGTGTTTCATAAGTAACAATAAATTTTTGAAACTCTTAAGGGGGTTGTTAAGACCGTCAAACTGAACAACTTTCTCTATGGGACCAACATCGAAATCGCGAAAAAAATAATTTCATATCCCATACATATTTTAGCTCTAGTCGATTTGTAGAGTATAGAACATAATTTTTTTTTTCGCGATTTCGATTTTGGTCCCATAGTGAAAGTTGTTCAGTTTGATGGTCTACACCACCCCCTTAAAAGGTTTATTTGTATTTTTGTAACACCTTGTATACAGGGTGTAAACTTAAATGCGTTACATACTTTAAGGGATGCTAAAGAGCATCAAACTAAACAAATTTCTCTATGGGACCAACATCGAAATCGCGAAAAAAACACGGCAAAGCCGCAAACCTACTCTACCCCAATGGGACAACAGGTTTTTTTCGCGATTTCTTTTTTATAAAGTTCAGTTTGATGGTCAGGAGTGCGATTTTTGAATCTCATTTGCTGAATTCAGCAGTTGAATATGTGAACATTACTATGGAGATACGCATCTTTCTACTGCTGATTTGACTTTCAAAAATAGCACTCCTGCAGTATGATTTTTGAAAGTCAAGTCTGCAGTAGAAAGATGCGTATCTGCATAGTAATTTCGACATTTTCAACTGCTGAGCTCACCGAATGAGATTAAAAAATCGCTCTCCTGATCTTTGGTTAGATCTTGTTATTAATATACCCGTTTACAACAAAAGTTTCATCAAAATCGGTCCAGTAGTTTTTGCGTGATGCTCTGTCACTTTTGGATATGTTCTAAAATTATTGACAGATCATATTTCGTATGAAAGATATGTCATACGATCTATCAGATAAGTCCCTGATTATTACAACACGAAATGAATATATTATAATACTGTATGTTACAGATAACAGATTGTATGACAGTGGATGTAGAGTCATCTTGTCATCTAGACTCAACATTATTAAGGCGGTTTCCAGTATCTGAGCCTACAGTCAATATATACCGGTATAAGTACTGGAATGAATTCGTTTTCAAAAATATTATAATACTGTATGTTAGAATAGAATCAACAGATCGTATCACTGTGGACGTAGAGTCGCTCTCGTCATCTAGACTCAACATTAGTTTTAAGGCGGATTCCAGTATTTGAGCCTACAGTCAATTTATACCGGTATAAGTACTGGTTATGACAAAAGGAATGAATTAATTTTCAAATATATTATAATACTGTATGTTAGAGTCAACAGATCGTATCACAGTGGATTCAGAGTCGCTTTCGTCTTCTAGACTCAACATTATTTTTAAGGCGGATTCCAGTATTTGAGCTTGCTCCAGGCATTTCGTTATTACTTGGCTGAAACAAAATTGTTTTTTTCTATAGCTAAGCGCATATTACGAAGGATTTTTCAGGTTTATTAGCCACTGATTGTAACACCACAGGCTTTTTAGTGAAGGAAAACATCGTGAGGAAACCTGCATGCTTCAATTTCGAGGCATGTCTTGTACCCACTGTCCATTATAAGTGGCGACGCGACGGGCTCACCCCCCGTCACACTGGACAGAGTTTCGGTACTACTAGTGAAACGTGGACGTTCTGAGGTTTCAGAATATCTCTGACTACCCCCTCGGAATATATTCGTGAGCATATGCTATGCTAAATGATTAGCTAGGTTTCTAGGAAGTACACAAGAGTACCATATTTAAACAAATATCTACATACCTGTATCTAATGTAGTGTTTATCCGTTGACATTTCAGCGCCGACCTTTTCCAGCAACTTTTTCAATGTAGTTCCTTCAGATGACTCTCTTTCAATTATACTGAAAATAGAAAAAAATATATATATGTCAATGTGATAGAAGTATGTCAGAATCATAAAGGTATTATACCAGGAATAGAGGAACATACAGCTGAGTGAGCGAGATGTACCTAGCGGCACCACTGTATAATAGAAAGAGATACGTGACGCGAGGCAATAGAACCGTTTTTAGTCACTAATTCATTTTTACAATTCGGTTTCCGTGAATAATTGCGAATCTAAAGTGAAATCGTAGATAATTTTATGAAATATACTGACACTACTTCATTAATTTATCCACAATTTCACGTTATACTCAGAATTATAGACAATATTCGAATTTCTGAGAATAGTCGCCAAAAAACATCCAAAAACGGTTTCATTTGACAACTCATGTTTGTTGCTCTATTCCTGTAAGGTATAATACCTTTATGCTCAGAATCGTAGTGTGTGGAAAGCCGTAGTCTCTGCCTATTCCCGTGGGATTATGGCGTGAAATAAACAGGGTGTTAGCACAGATCCGGCACTTCAAACAACGTTCTGGATTTGACATGATGACGTTCGCACGTGCGAACGTCGCATCGCATGTGCGCACTTGTTGCAAATGAGCGTTTTTCTTTTCTTTTTTAAATTTAGTTCCTAAAAAACTCGACAGATGACATGTTTATCGCCCCATAGAGCCGTAAGCGAGATCTTGTCAAAATCTGGTCAAGTCTGTGCCTGCCTTTTTTTTTAATGCCAAGGGATCGAACCCATTCAGCCACGTCAGGCGTAAAAGTTTAGAATTTTCGATTAAAATGATTAGTAAATAATGAAATATGTCATTAAAAGATGCGTCGGCATCTTCTTGATCTTTCATCTTCATCTTTTCACTCTTTACTATTTTAAAGAAACACTTTTTGAAATGTTGACGTTTCTTCGCACAGACCGTAGCGCCATCTATCGATCCCCTAGAAAACAAAAAGAAAAACGCTCATTGTCCTCGATATGTCGAGGACAACCCTACCCTATACCCTAAATATATGTATTTAGGGTTGACTTACCACGCATCGTATGAACATCATCTACATTTCATTACTTTTTATTGTTCGTTCTGTTATTAAAAATAGTATTTGAGCTAAAGAATTACTAAAAATGTGAATTTAGCGTTATTTTTCAACGTTTTTTATGCACTGAAAAGACTTAATTTTATGTAGTCAAATCCAGCGGGTGCGCGCGCCTGACTGCATTCCCTTGCTCGGCTTCCCTCAAGTTTCCCAGAGTGTGAGGGGGGTGGGGTATCTGAAGTCAGATGGGGGCTGGGAGTGGCCGTTCTGTATGTAGAACTATATACTACTAGTGTTATCCCGCGACTTCGTCCGCACAAATTATATACCAGATTTCAAGTCAGATCATAAGCCATCAAACAAAAAAAGTTTCATCAAAATCGGTTCAGTAGTTTTTGCGTGATGCGCGAACAAACAAACAAACAATTTTGTCAATAGATGGCGCTGCACGTCATTTAAATCGCGCTATCGAGTGTTATTTGAGTTTATACGAAGTGAACCGCGATTTTTTTATTCCTCATGGTTTTACGGTTTTATAATAGTTAAGATAACCTATTCTGTGTTTTTCCATACCTTTTCAGCTTATCTATAATTGCAGCGATACGCGCATGAGTCGCGTCTGCTTTCTCATGTAATACCCGTCTCCTTTCCTCTTGTACGTCTTTCTCACGACATTCACTGATGCTTGCATCGCTGTAAAAAAAACGTATTTAAATTATGTTATAAGTAAGGTACTTTCATTTAGACCTGTGTCAATCGATCATTTTTCGTAACCCGGGTCGATCATGACCCACTTGTATAGTGATCGGGTTAAAATGACTAGATCTTTTCGATCATTTGGGTCACAGTTCATTTGTACGACTGACAGAATGACGAATGCTATGCTGAGCAGGTTATTGCTATACTAATTGAACCTGAATAAAGCACGACGATCTTAAACGCGCGTCACGGGTGCAATTAATTCGAATAGACACGTTTTGTTTGTTACGTCTTATTCCATTGACAACTTAGACTCGATCATTTTGTAAGCAAGCAATTAGTTACGGTAACAATATAAGAATAAAGTGCAATTTGGTTTGCTTTGTAATCGGGTTAAATGATCGAATCTTTTAAAGACCCGAGATTCGATGACTCGTTTACAGGTTGCGATCGAATCAAAACGATTCGATCAATCGCGATCGACACAGGTCTACTTTCATTCAGGTAAGGAAGGAAATCATCGTAAGGAAACCTAAGGATACGTTGAAGAAGAAATTCTGATGCGCATGTCATCATCATCATCAGCCTATCATCGTCCACCGCTGAACACAGGCCTCTCCCAAGGCGCGCCACAAAACTCTGTCCTCGGCCTTCCTCATCCAGTCGTTCCCCGTAACTTTTTTTTGGTCGTCTGTCCAGCGGACAGCAGGGCGTCCCACACTACGCCTACCAGTTCGCGGTCTCCACTCTAGAACTCTGACACCCCATCGGTTGTCAGTTCTTCGGCAGACATGACCAGCCCATTGCCACTTCAGCTTGCTAATTTTCTGAGCTATTTCAACCATTTTAGTTCTGTGACATTGTGTTCTGTGATGCGCATGTGATCTCTACCAATCTGCATTGTGCATGTATACAGTGTGTAACAAAATACCCGAATAATATTTAAATGGGCGATAGACCATTAAACTGAACAACTTTCACTATGGAGCCAACATTGAGACAAGTTAAAAAATAGGGTAAAACCCTAAAAATCTGCTGTTTCATACAAAACTGCAATATCGACTCGCGTATCTGACAGCTGATTCTTTTCGCCATTTTAAAGTTGGCCCCATAGTGAAAGTTGTTCAGTTTGATGGACTAAACCACCCCTTTAAATAATACTGGGATGTTCTGTTACACCTGTTTATTATTTGGGTACCTATGGCTTTTTTCCCTCCAAACAAAAAATTTGACAGTGAAATGACCTACCTGCATACAAGGTGAAATTGCAAATTGGTTTTTTTTTTTTTTTTTTTTTTTTATTTAAAAATGGGTTTGCTCTTGACCTCAATCCTGTCCTGAGGACAAAGATGGGGTCGAAGATGTAGCGAGCTTACCCAGAAGAAGCCTATTCACTCTTACTTTGAAGTAATTCGGGTTGTAAGTGCTCGGAAATACTGACGCAGGCAGGGCATTCCACTCCTTGGCTGTGCGCATTATAAAAGAATCAGAAAGGCGCTTAGTGCGGATACGTGGGATATCAACCAAGAAGGGGTGGTATCCCGCGGTGCGTCTGGAAGTCCGAAAGTAGAAAGGGGAAGGTGGGATGAGCTCATGCAGCTCTTGTGCACACTCACCGAAGTACAATCTGTAGAAGACCGACAAGCAGGCTACTCTGCGGCGGTGGGCTAGGCTATGAAGCTTGGTTTCTACCAGCTTACTGTCGCCAATGAGCCTCCTGGCTCTACGTTCAACTGAGTCGAGAGCGTCTAGTTGATACTTAGCTGAGCCATCCCACATGTGGCAGCAATACTCCATACACGATCGGACCTGAGCTTTATACAACATTAAGAGCTGTTCAGGAGTGAAGTATCGCTTCACCTTGTTTAAGATGCCCAGCTTTTTGGCTGCAGATTGAGCCTTAGACTCGATGTCAGCGCCGAAGTTGAGTTTCGTAGTCAACCTCATGCCCAGAAGCTCAAGACTGTCGGAAACAGGGACAGATGTACCCCGGAAAGTAGGAGTCAGATTAAACGAACTCCTTTTGGCGGTGAACAAACAAGCCTGTTTTGTTTTTGCTCCGATCGATTTCTTCCCATAGTAAAAGTTGTTCAGTTTGATGGGTAGACTCTTAGTTTAAAAGGATGCTATGATATCAATTTCACCCTGTAGTTGTGAGCTCATAGGGTCCAACTTAATGCTGACACAATTTCAGAGGATGATCAGACCGTCAAACTGAACAACTTTCTCTGTGTGACAAACATCGAAATCGCGAAAAAAAATAATCAGCTCTTCCATACAAAACTGCAAATCTACTCGAGCCAAATGTATGGGGCAGCAGATTTTTTTTCGCGATTCGTTGTTGGTCCCATAGAGAAAGTTGTTCAGTTTGATGGTCTGACTGAACATCCTTACAAAAGTGTCAGCATATTAAGAAGGACCCTATATACTACTAGAAGACCGCGGCGAAATTCGTATCGCCTCAGAATCTTCCCGACACACACTTGCCGTTTTTTATAGCCTATGTTAATCACTGATAATGTAGCATTCTAATGGTGAAAGAATTATTCAGATTGGTCTAGTTGTTTCGGAGCCTATTCATTACAAACAAACAAACAGACAAAAAAAATCAAATATTTCCTCTTTATAATATTAAGTATAGAAGTGCCATCTAGCGTTGAAAAAGTGAAGTACTTACATGAAATTATAAACGATTTCGAAAGATTCGCTCAGTTCCATCAAACAAGTTTGCACCAATGAGTGAGCTTGTTGACTTTCATTCTCAAACCCACTATCATTTGTAGTATCATAAGATACATCTACATCATTTTCGTCACAGCCTTTTTTCTCTTCTTCGTGTATTTTATTCAAAAATTGTTTTTTCGTATCCTGATTGACATCATCATTGACAACAGTCATTTGCGATGCCACATCATCTTCTATTTCGTTATAATCCAAAACATCCAAATCCAGTTCAGTTTCTTCTCTTTCATCATTCAAATTTTTCAGTTCGTGTTCTTCAATATCTTCAGTTATAATGTTTTCTTCAATATCTTTCTTATTGCAATCTGTTAGAATGATTCTGATTTTTTTCTCGCTTGGTTTAGGTTTGTAATAGAACGTGTGGACTTCGCCTTTTACTATATTATCTATCATGTTTAGTATATCTTTGTTTACAGTTTCCCTTTTTTCCAAATCTATAGTTTTCATTTGAGGGAATCTGTTCAGAACTGTTGTGGTTAGTTTTTCAACAGTTCTTGTGTCGGATTCTGTTGAGTCTTGGTTGGGTGTGCCTGTTGAGTCTTGGTTGGGTATGTCTGTTGTTTCTGGTTGATTTAATGTCATAGATCTGTTGTTATCCAGTTTTAGTAGGCTCAAGTTTCGGCCATAAGTTCTTACTATTTTTGTTGATGTGGGTTTTTGTTGGGGCTGTGGGGAAAGTGTTTTTTATAAATAAATGTTGTGCTACAAATTTTTGTCGTATGGTACCGGGTTAACGTAAGCGCATATTACGTCGCGCTGTAGTGAAAAAATCGCTTCTCTACAATTTATATGAACTACCTCATACTACGCTAGGACGCACATGGTTATTTCACCGATCTGGAATGCGATTTTTGACTCTGATTCGGTGAGCTCAGCATTTGAAAATGTCAAAATTACTATGGAGATACGCATCTTTCTACTGCTGTTTTGACTTTCACAAATCACTCTCCTTGACTATGATTTTTTAAAGGCTAATCAGCAGTAGAAAGATGCGAATCTCCATAGTAATTTTGTCATTTTCAACTGCTGAGCTCTCCGAATGAGATTCAAAAATTGCACTCCTGGGTGGCCAAAAGTCAATTTAATAAAATTTGTGTTAGAGAGAGAAAAATAATTAGCCATTTTAAAAGAACCAAACGAATGATGGTTCCCACGGGGGACACCTAGTGATGTCACTTTGTTCGTTTTTCCCCAGTTGGTTAGGACATTGCAGGTTGAATCACCTGACGGCTGAAAAGAATGATGATTTCGTGCTTCGGATGGCACGTTAAACCGTTGGTCCCGGCTACTATCTTTGGTGGTAGTAGTCATTACATAAAACCACGTTAGAGGCCGTAAGGCGGTTTGAAAAAAAAACTGGCACCAGGGCTTGACTACACGATTAGAAGAACAAAAATTCTGCAGCTGCCAGGTGTAATGATTTGGGATACGAATGATTCGGTATATGAATGATTTGGGATACGTAGATACTATGATTTGGGATACCGATGATTTGGGATACGTAGATACTATTATTTGGGATACGTAGATACTATGATTTGGGATAAGAATGATTTGGGATACCGATGATTTGGGATACGTAGATACTATTATTTGGGATACGGATGATTTGGGATACGTAGATACTATGATTTGGGATACCGATGATTTGGGATACGTAGATACTATTATTTGGGATACGGATGATTTGGGATACGTAGATACTATGATTTGGGATACCGATGATTTGGGATACGTAGATACTATTATTTGGGATACGGATGATTTGGGATACGTAGATACTATGATTTGGGATACCGGTGATTTGGGATACGTAGATACTATTATTTGGGATACGGATGATTTGGGATACGTAGATACTATGATTTGGGATACCGATGATTTGGGATACGTAGATACTATTATTTGGGATACGGATGATTTGGGATACGTAGATACTATGATTTGGGATACCGATGATTTGGGATACGTAGATACTATTATTTGGGATACGGATGATTTGGGATACGTAGATACTATGATTTGGGATACCGGTGATTTGGGATACGTAGATACTATTATTTGGGATACGGATGATTTGGGATACGTAGATACTATGATTTGGGATACCGATGATTTGGGATACGTAGATACTATTATTTGGGATACGGATGATTTGGGATACGTAGATACTAGATAAGATAAAACTTTATTCATTAAAAACAGTACATCATACATACTATGATTTGGGATACGAATGATTTGGGATACCGATGATTTGGGATACGGATGATTTGTGATACGGATGATTTGTTATACGGATGATTTGTGATACGGATGATTTGTGATACGGATGATTTGGGAAACGAATGGTTTGGGATACGGGTCCACTGAAATAATGTTATTTTAAAACGGATGTTTTGGGAACTTTTATCTTGGGAAAAGGATATCGTGTGCTGAAAGGAAAATCGACGATGCGCATCATCAATCAGCGACTTACCTTCGTTTCTTCAGTTGGGTTATCTGACGTGGTCTCGCTATACGACTCCCACTCAGGGAAATGTTGTTTCAGATACATCAACACTTCTGAAGACTTCTTAACAACTGTAACAATCATTTTATTTTAATTTATACTATTATACACCACAAATTTTTATTTAGTAACGAAACTTTAAGGATGTATTCAGACCGTGAATCTGAACAACTTTCCCTAAGGAACATGCGTCGAAAAACAAGAAAATTTTTTGGAACTCCCATACAAAAGTGCGGATCGGCCGTTCGATTTTCTATGGGAGGTCCAAACAATTTTCTCGTTTTTCGAACCATGTTCCTTAGGGAAAGTTGTTCAAATTCACGGTCTGAATACACCCTTAAAGGTTCGTTACTAATTAAAAATTTGTGGTGTATATTATCATACTAGGCGATGGTAGGTCAGAGCGGTCGATTGTTTGCTAGTCTATTTACAATACTCACAGTTCTTGCGTTAAGTGTTCTCACACGGGTCGGAAGCAAGTGTATATGCGAACAGAAGCAGTTCAAAGGTCCGACCTTTGAACGGTTGTATCTCCTAAGCCGACTGGCAGTTAATGTCAGTATTTGTATTGTTCACAAAGCTACAGTACATACTACAATAATATCATACGATTAGCCTTGCAGCTGATCGTTAATTTTTTACTGACCTTTAAACGTCTGTAACTCCTAAACCGACTGAAGTTATGCAGGCAGACCTGGTCCATCCTCATCACAGACATGCTCTACACCCCATTAACACTGAATCAGCCTTGCTGCTGATGGTTGCAAAAAGTACACTTATCTCTTATACTAGATGGTCTGTCAGAGCGGTCGATTGTTTGCTAGTTTATGTACAATACTCAGTTGTTGCGTTCAGTGTTCTCGCACCGGTCGGAGGCGGGTGCCTGTGCGACCAGGGGCGATGGTAGGTCAGAGCGGTCGATTGTTAGCTCGTCTATGTACAATACTCACAGTTGTTGCGTTCAGTGTTCTCGCATCGGTCGGAGGCGGGTGCCTGTGCGACCAGAGACGATGGTCGGTCAGAGCGGTCGATTGTTAGCTAGTCTATGTACAATACTCACAGTTCTTGCGTTCAGTGTTCTCGCTCCGGTCGGAGGCGGGTGCCTGTGCGACCAGGGGCGATGGTAGGTCAGAGCGGTCGATTGTTTGCTAGTCTATGTACAATACTCACAGTTGTTGCGTTGAGTGTTCTCACACCAGTTGGAGGAGAGCGCCTGTGCGACCAGGGGCGATGGTAGGTCAGAGCGGTCGATTGTTAGCTAGTCTATGTACAATACTCACAGTGCTTGCGTTAAGTGTTCTCACACGGGTCGGAAGCAAGTGTCTATGCGAACTGGGTCGGTCAGAGGCGATGGTCGATCACAGCGGTCGATTGTTAGGTCTATGTATAATACTCACAGTTCTTGCGTTCAGTGTTCTCGCACCGGTCGGAGGCGGGTGCCTGTGCGACCAATGAAGGTCGGTCAGAGCGGTCGATTGTTAGCTAGTCTATGTACAATACTCACAGTTCTTGCGTTAATTGTTCTCACACGGGTCGGAAGCAAGTGTCTATGCGAACACAGGCTCTGGGTCGGTCAGAGGCAATGGTAGGCCAGGGCGGTCGATTGTTAGCTATTATATGTACAATACTCACAGTTGTTGCGTTCAGTGTTCTCGCATCGGTCGGAAGCGGGTGCCTGTGCGACCAGAGGCGATGGTCGGTCAGAGCGGTCGATTGTTTGCTAGTCTATGTACACACGACGACACGTCAGGCTACCCTGTTTGGACTTTGAACTATTAGAAGTTGAACGCTGCGACTCGTGCGAAAGGGTGCGGTATGTTGTTGTTGTTTCGTCTCACGGCACGCTGCGCCCGCGCCGGCAGCCGCGTCTATGCAGGCTCTCTACTGCACTATTTTGTGTTTTGTACGTAGTGTAGTTATGAGTATATAGGGTGCGTAACCTGATGTGTCGCCGTGTGTACAATACTCACAGTTCTTGCGTTCAGTGTTCTCGCATCGGTCGGAGGCGGGTGCCTGTACGATTAAAGGCTCTGGGTCGGTTGGGTCCTCGATGGCTTCCATGAGGCGCGTCAGGGAATCCTCCGCGTCGGTCAGGGCGGTCGATTGTGGCAGGATTGTTTGCTGGAATAGGTGTTCAATTATTAATTATTTTACTTTTAATATTAACAACAATTTCGAAGCCAGGGCTACATTGTACTATTTCTAAGCTAATTACAATAAATAAATTTAGAATTTATCTCGTACTCTAAGACTCAGTTACAGACGCTCATTAAAGTTAATCCACCATTAAATCTCTTGCTGTCACTTTTTGTCTTCTTGACGTAGTACAAGCTAGCAAGAGATTTAATGGAGGATTAACTCTAATGAGCGTTTCTGCAAGTGAGTGTAAAAAGGTAAAATAATTTATGTTGATGTTCCTTAACCCTTTCGCTGCTAAGCTCAAAACAATGATAATGCACATGAATGCTATACAAATATTTCTAGTGAACTCCGTAGAATTTTGAGCTTAGAAACACCCATGAGCAAAGATATTGATGAAAAACACGTTTTTTTACGATCCTGCTTTCAATTGGAGCGGGATGACTAATTGCAAACTTATGCTTGCAAGAAAGAGACGCTTGCACTTGGATAACCTGAAATTCGCGCATTCGTATTATCAGCAAGATTGTAATTTATATCATACCTTCAACCATTTGATCAGCAGAACACCGCATCCGAATATTTTAATGAAATCGTTTGGCGAAACTGCAGCTTTAAGTGCACCTGGAAACCATTAAGTGGGTCAATCAACTATTTTTTGTCCATACCTAGTCCCAGTCATCTGCATAAAATTTTCTCAATGTTCAGGCTCAGGCTCAAGCTCAGGTTTTGCTTGCCCCAAAAATTTATGTTTGTTGAATAACTAAGGATTGCATTTATTAAATACAATACACGGTTTTGCAAAATAACTTGAATTTTACTTGAATTTTGGCGGTTGTCCGATGGACGCTTTATTTCGTTGTCCCCACGATTTTTGGTCTATCGGACAACCGATAAAAACTTCTAGTAGTTCATATCATTAGATACAGTATCTATCTTTCAAAATTAATGAATGTCAAGAAAAAAGGAAAAAAATCGTTTTTTAAACAGTACTGCGAGGACAAAAAATGTGTCCGTATAGTTAGCAGCCTCACCAACGAATTCGAAGATTTTGACTAAGCCACGATTTAGTACCCAATTAGTACTATTTAGTGCTCAAAGCACAGATTTGGTACTCCTGTATTTTAAAAGATATTTGGGTTACTTACTGAGGCTGCTAGATAGACGTCAAGGTAGCAGTCGCACCGAGAAATACTGTTTATATCAATGTGATTTATATGTCACGATTTAGTACTCATTTAGTACTCCCTATATCCAAAATTTCATTAATATTGATTCAATACAAGCCGAGATATGACAGTGCATTGTTGAGGCTGCTAACTTGACGTTTATTCCAACGATGATTCCAATGAAACGGGTGCACATTTCAAACAGATAAATACATACAGATTTAGTGCTCGATTTGGTGCCTCTTATGATATTTATGAAATGTAGAATTTTCTTTCCTACTTCCCAAAAAAACTATGTAAAAATCTACATACTAATCGTAATTTAGGTCCGTCGATATCGTTAATCAAATTTAGACTTTATTCAACTGTAATAGGGTTTACAATTTATTTTAATTCTGTGGCTGGTACTGTCAAGCGAAAAAGTGAAATGATATAAAATTGTATAGGTAACTGATACTTCTCAATCTCGTATGTACCTATGTAATGTGAGTCCAGAAGACTATTATTCTTCTTTAAATCTACTCTACTATTATTGTACTGGAATTTTTTTTTACCGTTCCGAAATAAAGCGAAGCAATAAATATAGATTTCATTGTGGTTTGAAACTTTCATGAGTGGTTCAGATCATCAAACTGAACAACTTTTATTATGGGACCAATTCTGAAATCGCATACGAAAATCAGCAGTTCCATACTAAACTGCAACGCCTACTATACTCCGTTCAGGAATTAGAGCGACAAAATGTAAACAAAGAAACGTCACTGTCAAAGTGACATTACGTGGTCAGAAACCTTTGGTACATTTTTTAAGAATAACATTATGTCGGCACGGCATTTAATAAATGGCGTTGACATTAAACATTTACTGTCCATCCATAAATAATAAAAACAGTCATGACAATTTGAATGCAATTTTTAAATTATGCCGCTACCCTGTCTGTGTGGGCTTTTTGTGCTATGCGTAGCATCCACGCATAGCGTAAGGACTCAGACGACGGTATTATTATTGTATGTAATAAAACATCTTTTTCTTTAAGCACTTTGTTAAAACGAACCAAAGGTCTAAAATATCTGATTGTTGCCAGACCAAGAAATAAAATATTTACAGTCACGCTTTCTTTTAATCTAAAATAAATTATATCTGGCGTATTTTTGAATTATTTTCCATACGAAGTTAACATATCATTTGTCGTAATTCTTTGCGAGTAAAATAGATAATTTACTGTTATTCATTCCGGAGATAAGTTTTCTACAGTCTCGAGATGGTATTTTCTCCACTGGTATCACCGTTGTTTACATTTTGTCGCTCTAATTCCTGAACGGAGTATAGTACTTTTCAAACACTACAGTGCGATTTTTGAAAGTCGTTCAAATCAGCAGTAGAAAATGTAAAAATTACTATGTAGATTATTCATCATTCGGTCGACGTGTTACTTTCAAAAATTGTATTCCTGTTCACAACATAAACAAAACCATAAAATACAATTTGAAAACATCTATGATAGATCAAGGTTCATCATAAACTCGTTGTAGTCCCTCGGCTGCACTCATTTGAATCAAGCAATTCTTCGACAAGTTTTCGCATCACCCACCGTAATTAACGTAAATAAAATCCCGCCATCTCTCGGTATTGCTATGAACTACTTGCTATGATCGCGTGCGCCAGCTCATGGCAGTAGAGTTCCGATAAATGATAATTTTTGTTCATGATTGTACCGAAAATCGAATGTATGTAGAACTTTACATAGTTTTTTTGGGAAGTAGGAAAGAAAATTCTACATTTCATAAATATCATAAGAGGCACCAAATCGAGCACTAAATCTGTATGTATTTATCTGTTTGAAATGTGCACCCGTTTCATTGGAATCATCGTTGGAATAAACGTCAAGTTAGCAGCCTCAACAATGCACTGTCATATCTCGGCTTGTATTGAATCAATATTAATGAAATTTTGGATATAGGGAGTACTAAATGAGTACTAAATCGTGACATATAAATCACATTGATATAAACAGTATTTCTCGGTGCGACTGCTACCTTGACGTCTATCTAGCAGCCTCAGTAAGTAACCCAAATATCTTTTGAAATACAGGAGTACCAAATCTGTGCTTTGGGTACTAAATAGTACTAATTGGGTACTAAATCGTGGCCTAGTCAAAATCTTCGAATTCGTTGGTGAGGCTGCTAACTATACGGACACCAAAAAATAGTTGATCTACCCAAGAATAGAATGTTTATTTGCTATAAGTTGCTAAGTATAGTAATACAAGGTGTACCAAAGCATCCTAGTAATATTAAAAGGCTTCCGCACATTGCAGCGATATTATCGAGCGATATTATCGACAGCGATATCGCGACACCTTACACACTGCAGCGATTCCGCGATTCGCGTCACGCATGCGCCCTTCACTGAATGTAGTAGAAAGAGATTGCGTCAGGTTGCGATAATATCGCGGCAGTGTGTGGGACCGAGCGCGTCCCCATACAAAATGTACTGAGGACAATTATCGCAAAATCGCAGCGATATTATCGCTCGATAATATCGCGGCAGTGTGTAGGATCGCGCGCGTCCCCATACAAAATGTACTGAGAACAATTATATCGCTGCAATGAGCGGAGGCCTTAAAGGTGCGAAGGTTTAGATCATCAAACTGAACAACTTTGACTATTGAAACATCATCGAAAAAAAAGAATCTGCTGTCCCATTTGAGTCGAGAAAGTACTGAAGTGTTGTATGAAACAGCAGATTTTTTTAATTTTTGACAGATAGAGAGAGAGCATACCTTTAACGTCGCTGTGATTGAGCCACGAGGCAGTCAGCTTGTCTATGATGATCTTGAGTGATGTGTTGTCGCACATCTCTGCGAGACACTCTATAGCCTCCGACAGGGTCCAGGGCGGCGCCATGTCTTGGCTCACAGACGATGTGTCCTGCAATACAAGTATAGTTAATCTGCTTTAAAAATATCCTAGGGCCCTTTTAGATTTCTACTAGCAAATGTCCAAATTCTAATTTTGAATTCCTACTTCTGAAAGAAGTCTATTTCTGAATCTAAACTATTGTTACGAGCGACGGGTTCCGGGATTGGAGTGAAACGCCAAGTCCAAATTTACAGAGTTTATTTGAGTTTATCTTACACACGGTCCTCCTCGCAGGATCCTCCTCGCAGAGTCCTCGACGCAGAGATTCCACTTACACAGTCCTCCTGACGGGGGTTCTCCTTTACACCACTGTAGCACTGTCCACTACGTCACTTCTATGACGTCACGACACGTCACGACACGTCACGACACGTCACGACACGTCACGACACGTCACGACACGTCACGACACACGTCACAACTACGACGTCACGGCACTACACTGTCACTTGACTATTCACTGTTCACTTCTCACTAGTAACTTTTCACTATTACTTTTCACTTTTTCTCTTCCTCCTTTTAGTTTCGCACTTTTCACTGTTAAACTCAGTACTGCCCTGTGGCCGCAAACTCGCCGGCTTATATACTGCTTAGAATGTTCTAGGCAATCGAATTTCGATCTTCTTTTCGTTATTCCCTTGTTTCCTTCTAAACGCTTCTAATTATTTCTAGCTCCTCCTCCTTTCTCGAAGATTCCTAAAAACGACTGTCTTTTCGTTGTTTTCTGTTTCTTTCTAAATATTCGTTCTCCTTCTCTCTTCTAGAACATTCCCGAACAATATTAAAATCTAAAAGTGTTTTCACCGTAGTGAAGGCTCGAACCCAGGACTTCTCGAATTTACGGGAACGCACGTCCGACCGCTGAGCCACAAAGCTAATTGACAAACCCTCTGAATTTGTGAATGCCTTTTTACGATTAACGTTTGGCAGCATCCGTGACACTGCCCCTCCCTTAGTTCTGCTCGTCCCGAGCATCATTACTGCCTAAATTTCGAGCCAATCGATCCACGTGCACTATCTTCAACGGACTCCTTGGCGATCGTTGGATTCGATACGAGACGTCGTTCATTTTGGTCACTTCCTCATACGGCCTTTCCCTACTTGCTTGAAACTTCAAACACTTCCCTTTTTTTCGAACTGGATTATACAACCAAAACGATATTCCTTCCTCAAACCCCTTGTAGCTCGTCTTTCGGTCATATAGTGTCTTCGAACGGTCCCTCGAGTTTTGACCTGCTTCTCGAAGTTGTTCATAGATGTCGACCACTTCCTCCCGTAGTTCGTTTTCTCGAACAAACGGAATGCGCCTAGGTCGTTGCTCGTTTGGCGCTACATCTCCCATATTAATCAGCAGGTTCTTTACCTGGTCTGTTCCACCAATATCTATACCGTTTTCTGAAAAACACAGCAGCAAGTTCTTCGCTTTCCCAGCCTGTGACTTAGTCAGGTCCTTGCTAAAGTCTTCCATAACTTTCGATACTGCATCCCCCTCAGTCTTATGTTTCCTAGGAGGATCTTCCTTGCAGTGACCAACAAACTTTCCCTTCTCAATCGTCAGGTCCTCATCCCCAACGTTAAGTATCGGGTGTATCCCCAAGGTCTGTGATCTAGACTGGAGTACTATTTTTCTCACACAGTAGACTCCTCCCGATGATCCACCTTTCATCGGAACCTCCTCTGTGTTACACCGTAGCACTCCGTTTCTCATGTCTACATTGCACTGGTGATTTTGTAAGAAATCTAAGCCAATTATGCAATCATCCACTATTTCAGCTACAATCACCTCATGTTTGAAAGGAGTTTTCCCGATCTTAATCAAGACTCCCAACTCTCCCATAACAGGTATGCGCTGACCGGTAGCTGTTGTTAACTGTAGGTTGATTTGCTGCAGAAGTCGTTTTTCCTGATAACTTTTCATTTCGCTTAACAGTCGCGTACTGACCACGGTTCTCGAAGCTCCGGTATCCAAAGTTAGTTGACAGATTCTACCGTTTACCTCTCCTTCAACTAACAGACTATTTCCGTCCAATATTTGTTTAACTTTAATATTTGCAACATCACCGGCCGACGCCCTCCAGTTTTCCTGCTGCTCATCAGTCGAGACTCCTATATCCCGACGGCCTGTACGCTTCGGGCAGGAACTGCGAATATGTCCTCGTTGACCACACTCGTAGCACACATAACGACGGCCTGCGCGCTCTGGACAGGAGCGGCGTATATGCCCTCGTTCACCACACTCGTAGCACACATAATTAACGCTTCGATTTCTTGGTACTGATGCTCTAGTCACACCAATCTCCCTGAGGCGAACGGAACGAAGATCCTGTCGTACGGCTTCCACCTCCAATGCATGAGCAACAGCATCCCTGAGTGTAACATGGTGCCCAAGTCGCACTGCAGCTCGCACCTCTGGGTCCCGTATCCCATCCGTAAAGACCTGCAGGAGCATGTCATCGATGACTGCTGGTGACGACCGAAAAGCCTTTCGCACGAGCTTTTCTGCTTCCACGGACCATTGTTGCAGACTCTCATTAGCATGTTGATTACGTTCCTTCAACCGCGCCCGATACACGTGTTCCAGATGTCCATCGCCGAATCTAGCCTCCAGAGCTCCAAAAAGATTGTCGAACGTCAGATTTCCGCCAGCACCTACGGCTTCTAGCACGGTGAGAGCCTGTCCCTGAAGTGCTAATATCAACGCAGGCTGCGCCTCTTCTTTGCCCCAACCGTTAACCTTCATTGCTGTCTCAAATTGTAGCTTAAAGGCGGGCCATGACGTCAGTCCATCGTAAACCGGAGTCTTGACACCTTTTGGTTGTATGGGTGAGTCAAAAACAGCAGCGACACGGCTATGAGATTTGCTCTGCTCAACCTCTCGCCGGATTTTGGCAAACTCACCCTCAACACGATCAAACCTCCCTTCGAACTCACCCTTCACACGATCCAACCTCCCTTCTACGGCTTCGACTCTCTCTACTGCCTGCTGCAAGCCTTTCGTAATATCTTTATGAAGCGTCTCTTGCATCGTGCGTATTTGCTCTTCCTGCCGGCGTGCCTGTTCCTCCTGACGGTGAGCCTGTTCCTCCTGACGGTGAGCCTGTTCCTCCTGCCGGCGAACCTGTTCTTTCATCATGAATGCTTGTTCTTCCATCATGCGCTGGATTTGATAGAGGAAGTTTCCTGGGTTCTGCTCCGGAGTGCGCTGCACTTCACCTCCCTCAGGTCTTCTCTCTGGGGTTCGTTGCATCTCAGCTGCAAGGGCCGCACCTTCTTGCCGCGCTTCCGACATGGCCCGGGTGGTGACTCCCTTTAACTCCTTTGGCACCAGCGGCATCCTACTCCAATCCCACTTCTGACACCAAATGTTACGAGCGACGGGTTCCGGGATTGGAGTGAAACGCCAAGTCCAAATTTACAGAGTTTATTTGAGTTTATCTTACACACGGTCCTCCTCGCAGGATCCTCCTCGCAGAGTCCTCGACGCAGAGATTCCACTTACACAGTCCTCCTGACGGGGGTTCTCCTTTACACCACTGTAGCACTGTCCACTACGTCACTTCTATGACGTCACGACACGTCACGACACGTCACGACACGTCACGACACGTCACGACACGTCACGACACGTCACGACACACGTCACAACTACGACGTCACGGCACTACACTGTCACTTGACTATTCACTGTTCACTTCTCACTAGTAACTTTTCACTATTACTTTTCACTTTTTCTCTTCCTCCTTTTAGTTTCGCACTTTTCACTGTTAAACTCAGTACTGCCCTGTGGCCGCAAACTCGCCGGCTTATATACTGCTTAGAATGTTCTAGGCAATCGAATTTCGATCTTCTTTTCGTTATTCCCTTGTTTCCTTCTAAACGCTTCTAATTATTTCTAGCTCCTCCTCCTTTCTCGAAGATTCCTAAAAACGACTGTCTTTTCGTTGTTTTCTGTTTCTTTCTAAATATTCGTTCTCCTTCTCTCTTCTAGAACATTCCCGAACAATATTAAAATCTAAAAGTGTTTTCACCGTAGTGAAGGCTCGAACCCAGGACTTCTCGAATTTACGGGAACGCACGTCCGACCGCTGAGCCACAAAGCTAATTGACAAACCCTCTGAATTTGTGAATGCCTTTTTACGATTAACGTTTGGCAGCATCCGTGACACTATTATAAAATTGTAACTGAAGTGTGTCTGTACATTGAAGATATTTAAAAAAAAAAAAAGATTACGATATGGTTTTTAGGTATCCCTGACTCGAAATCAACCTTTTTTAGAAATTTTGTCGGTCTGTTTGTCTGTTTGTTTGTGTGTTTGTTTGTTTGTTTGTTTGTTTTTTCGCACATCACGCAAAAACTACTGAACCGATTTTGATGAAACTTTTTTTGTTTGATAGCTTATGATCTGACTTAAAATCTGGTATATAATTTGTGCGGACGAAGTCGCGGGAAAACACTAGTAGATTATAAATGGGTAAATTATCATTTTGACTACTTGCCAAAGTGATTATTACGCTAGTAAATAAATTCTTATTTTGATTAAATACTTTTCAAAGTGAAATTTTCGTTTTGACTCCGACTTTGATAAGAATCAAAGAGAAAGCCTCGATAGTAACCTATTTCTCATTTTGAATACTTCGCTAGTTACCAATATCTCATTTTGACTAAGAACTTCTCGAAGTGACTACTTCGCAAATAGCCAAACTGTCGTTTTGACTACTTATCAAAGCTTTACCTCGGTAGTCGGTAGTAACCAAAACGTCTCATTTTGAATTTGAATATTTCTCAAAGCGAATTAGTCTGGCCATACAAAGAGGCAATGCTGCCAGCCTCTTGGGCACCTTGCCGTCAAGCGGGGGTAATTTAGAAGAAATTTTTTATTTATAGTATAAGTTTTGTTTCTCTTTTCTTTTTTTTGGTTGTTCTTTAGGTTAAGGGCTATATAATTATATTTGTATCTTGTTGTCTGTAAATAAATAAAAATTCCATAAAGTTAATTTAATTATGCATCTACAATTTCAATCTATTTCCCATTTTGAATTTAAATACTTAGACCTAGCCAAGAGTGGTGAGCATTGTGGGAGGGTTGTGTCCAGCAGTGGACTTACAAGGACATAATTCACCAGGCAGGCTGGAAATGGAGATAAATGTAATAAAACATTACCTGTAAGACATCAGACAAGACATCTTCCATGATTTGTGTGTAACAGCAGATCCACTCTTCCATTCTTCTTCTTATCTTCTCTTTCACACATTTATTTTTGACATAAAACCTCCTTAGATGCTCATCTATAGTGTAACTATTTATACTTTTAATTTTACGAATCACGCTCGAAATATTTTGTATCTGTGGTTGATGATTTTTTTCTTCTGGTTTTTTAAAAAGTGTTTCCTCGTTTTCTACCAGCGAACTGTTTTGCAAATCGAACGATTCATTCAAATTCAAATTTTGTAATTCGTGGTTGATTTGAGAAGTAATTGGTAAATCGTTGGTTTCATCTTCTATTGTAACTTTTTTATTTGGCTGCATTATTTTTGGAGGAAAAAAACTAGTTTTTTTTTCGGTATAACTTTTTTTTATTTCTTTTTGTATTGGATTGTAATTTTGGAATAAAAAAGCTGGTTTATAGTTCTGGCCATCAAATAATCCCTTCCTAAAACAGTTTACGGGAATATCTTCCTTACTACTCAAAGCAAAAGGTTTATTTTCATTCGCAGTTTTCGAAAATACTATATTTTTATCTGTAATTTTAGTATTTTGGAAATTATTTTGAATTTTTTTGAGTTCGAAAGTTATTTCGGGTTTGGGCACAGCGGCATCTTTGATTTCTTGTAATTCGAAACAGTGAATGTTCATACTTTTAGCTTTATTGTACAATTTCGTGTCTTTTACTATTAGAACCTGAAATAAAAATAAAGATATTTTTAGTAAGTCGTGGTGGCTTTGTGGTGAGTAACCATGCCTGCCGTGCAGGAGGCGATGGTTCAATCCAGGCACCACCACGAAACTGAACAACTTGTACTATACTGGGGCCAATATTAAAATCGAGAAAACAATTATTGTTTCATGGAAAATGTCAACTCGACCCAAATGTATGAAACAGCTAAATTTTTTCCCGTTTTCGATGTTGCTGGTAGACAAAGATGTTCAGTTTGATGTTCTAATCATGCCCTTAAAACCGTCAGCATATGAAGTATTAATTTATTTTTAGTACACGTGGGTCAATATTCGATCAAAATAAAATTAATGGATAGGCCTAAAGCGCGGTAAGTTGAAGCACACTACTGGTGCACTTGGTCCATACAAACTAGCACCATTATCTGTCAAATCTAGGGCACTTGCATACAAATTTTAAGTAAACCTTTCATTTGTTTTGCCTCATTTTTCTGGTTTGAAATGTTCGCGTAAGGCCTATCCATTAATTTTATTTTGATCTAAGGGATCAATCAACTATTTTTGTCCATACCTAGTCCCAGTCATCTGCATAAAATTTTCTCAATGTTCAGGCTCAGGCTCAAGCTCAGGTTTTGCTTGCCCCAAAAATTTATGTTTGTTGAATAACTAAGGATTGCATTTATTAAATACATACACGGTTTTGCACAATTACTTGAATTTAACTTGAATTTTGGCGGTTGTCCGATGGACGCTTTATTTCGTTGTCCCCACGCTTTTTGGTCTATCGGACAACCGCTAAAAACTTCTAGTAGTTTAACACAGATGGCGCAATGCGCATGTGTCTAGAAGAATCATATCATTAGACACAACATCTATCTTTCAAAATTAATGAATGTCAAGAAAAAAGAAATAAAAACTAATTTTTAAACAGAACCGTGAGGACAAAAAATAGTTGATCTACCCACCTACAGCATTCGTAGCATAAGCATTGTAATGGACAGTGTGTAATACATGCCTGGAAATTGAAGCATTCAGGCATTGATTTCTAGCATAAGATGTCAATGCAAGCAGGTTTCCGCACTATGTTTTCCTCCTCCCTCCTCAGTATGTAACGCATTTAAGTTTTACACCCTGTATAGACTTACCACATGGAAGTTCTGATCGATCGTCTGCATACAACAGTTTATGATAGCGTCATCTGTCGCCATCTCACTCTGGTCCTCTGCCGGCAGGACTGCAACAACATAGTTTACTGAGACCACTAAATGGTGGGTTTCATGAGGCGACTAAGGGATACAGTTAGTTGTTAGCTGTATTAAGAGGATATCGAGCCTATTGTGCAGCTCTCAATCGTATTTTTTAAAGGAGATGGCCAAAAAAAACCTAGAATCGCCAGAAATGTCATATGTGCCATTTATATAGGCATAATGTTACGAGCGACGGGTTCCGGGATTGGAGTGAAACGCCAAGTCCAAATTTACAGAGTTTATTGGGTTTATCTTACACACGGTCCTCCTGACAGGGTCCTCGTCGCAGAGTCCTCGTCGCAGAGATTCCCCTTACACGGTCCTCGTCACAGGGTCCTCCTGACGGGGGTTCTCCTTTACACTACTGTAGCACTGTTCACTACGTCACTTCTACGACGTCACGACTCACGTCACAACTATGACGACACGGCACTACACTGTCACTTGACTTTACACTGTTTACTTCTCACTAGTTACTTTTCACTATTACTTTTCACTTCTTCCTTTTGGTTTCGCACTTTTCACTGTTAAACTCAGTACTGCCCTGTGCCCGCAAACTTGACGGCTTATATAGTCCTTAGAATGTTCTAGGCAATTGAATTTCGATCTTCTTTTCGTTATTCCTTTGTTTCCTTCCAAACGCTTCTACTTACTTCTAGCTCCTCCTCTTTTCTCGAACATTCCTAAACATGACTGTCTTTTCGTTATTTGCTGTTTCTTTCTAAATATTAGTTCTCCTTCTCTCTTCTAGAACATTCCCGAACAATATTAAAATCTAAAAGTGTTTTCACCGGAGTGAGGTCTCGAACCCAGGACTTCTCGAATTTACGGGAACGCACGTCCGACCGCTGAGCCACAAAGCTAATTGAAAAACCCTCTGAATTTATGAATGCCTTTTTACGATTAACGTTTGGCAGCATCCGTGACAATAATATGTACATCAAAAATATATAATAATTTACCGCAAAAACGACGGCAGCATCAAAATATGTCAAATTCTGACATATTGATAGAAGATAACACACCGAGGACAGGAAAGTAATAAAGGCCTCAGATCTCATGTAATTGTTGACCGAGGCGAAGCTGAGGTGGCTCTGAGGCTTTCTTATTTACTACCCGAGGTTAGTATACTATTTTTCTCCTCGACGGAGGTGGAAAGCGGCAACTTCGTTTAGCGCCGCGGGACGAAAATTGACGCTTTCCGTCCGGAGGGGAGTAAATATTTTTTTTCTTAATGGCCAGTTATTGTAAGTTGATTTTTAGTTTACCAAGGAGTTAACAGGTACGTCACTCGTGGCACCGAAGAACGGCGTTATTTAAAAAATTTTTAAGTAATCCTTTCATTTTAAATTCTCTGACATATAAAATATTGTTATTAAGACAATGATCTCGAAATAGTTTTCGATTAAAAAAAAACTAGACATACCGAATTGAGGGCAGCAGTGGGGATTCGGTGCCCCCTTAATAGCTGATGACTCACCAGTGATATGGCTGAGAGACTGTGAGTAGGCGGGACAGTTGGCGCGCGTACATAGCTCTAGGCCGGCCGAGGCACGTACCGCACGACATGGCTTCTATCTCTATGACTCACCAGTGATATGTCTGAGAGACTGTGTGAGTAGGCGGGACAGTTGGCGCGCGTACATAGCTCTAGGCCGGCCGAGGCACGTACCGCACGACATGGCTTCTATCTCTATGACTCACCAGTGATATGTCTGAGAGACTGTGTGAGTAGGCGGGACAGTTGGCGCGCGTACATAGCTCTAGGCCGGCCGAGGCACGCCCCGCACGACATAGCTTCTATCTCCGCCTTGATTACTGCTGGGACCAGAAGACAGCACCGCTCATCTGGAAGATAGACAATGTTTTTTGATATACAGGACAGGATAGAGTGGTTACCATCAAGCTTAACACCATTCTCCATTGAACCCTTAAACTATTTATCCAGGGTGAAATTGATAACATTAGCATCCTTTTAAACTAATAGTCTACCTATCAAACTGAACAACTTTTACTATGGGAGCAAACCGATCGGAGCAAAAAAAATCTGCTGTCCCATACAAAACTTCACCCGCCGCCGCTGCATACACGACTCAAGTGTATGGGAGATCAGATTTTTTTATTGCTCCGATTGGTTTGCTCCCATAGTAAAAGTTGTTCAGTTTGATGGGTAGACTCGGATGCTAATGATATCAATTTCACCCTGTTTATGGACAAGTGACGCGTGTAATTCTAAGAAAAAAACTGTATTCCATAACTATAGATTATATTTTTGAATGTTTAAAATCATGAAAAACAGTGTCGTGTGAACCCCAAACGTGATAAGTTCGAAGTTATTTTTCCGCAATTCGGTATGTCAAGTTTTTTTTTGGAGGGCTGAATTGAAAACCATTTCGAGATAATTGTCTCAATAATCATATTTTCTATGTCAGGAGATTTTAAAATGAAAGGATTACAGATATTTTTAATAAAATAACGTCGTTTTTCGGTCCGTGCAGTGACGTCACTGGCATACCTCTGAATTCCTTGGTAAACATAAAATCAACTTATAATAACCGGCCATTAAAAAAAAAAAAAACTTTCACAATGTCAGAATTTGACATTTGATGTTGCCGTATCTTTTTCCAGCATAGAGTTAGAAAGAGGAGGCAGGTTTGAATTTTTTTAAATACAGCAGTATGTAGTTTTTCTCCATGGAGTTCGAATTATTTTCTCTCCACCATTTTTGCACTTGGAGATTACAGATCAAAATAATTTAAAAATTAAATTTATATTGATAAACTCGATGAATCGCAATAAGAATGAAGTAGGTATCTTAAAATTATGTCTTCTGTCCGTAAAAAATATAAAAATGAAGACAAAAAAAAACTTGACATACCGAATTATAAGCTGTCTCGTTTAGTGATAAGATAAGGTATTAAATTTTATGTAAATGCATAAGATTTGTTGATCTTGTACGTTGGCTGAGGCCACAGAATAGGTTTGGTATATAGTTCTATACACAGAACGGCCACTCCCCGCCCCCCTCTGACTTCAGATACCTCACCCCCCCTCACACTCTCTGGGAAACTTGAGGGAATTCGAGCAGGGGAATGCGGTCAGGCGCGCGCACCCGTTAGATTTGACTACATAAAATTGAGTCTTTTCAGTGCATAAAAACGTTGAAAAATAACGCTAAATTCCCATTTTCATTAATTCTTTAGCTCAAATACTATTTTTAATAACTGAAGGAACAATAAAAAGTAATGAAATGTAGATGATGTTTATAGAATGCGTGGTAAGTCAACCCTATAAATACTATACTCTTTGGTCAACCCTACACATATGTCAAGGACAATTTGCACCTAGTGCGCATGTGCGAACGTCAACATGTCAAATCCAAAACGTTGTTAGAAGTGCCGGACCTGTGCTGAGGGGAAATGCTAACTCGAGGCGGTCATAAATCGTCTAAGATTGAACCAAAATCGAAATTACGAAAAAAAAGATCAGCTGTTCCATATTAAAATGCTACTCAATCCAAATTATAGGACAGCTGATTTTTTTTTGTGGCGACGTGCTCAATACCCGTCACACTGTAAAGAGTTGTATTGTTGCACGAACGTAGTCATGTTGTGTTTGTATTATTGTATGAACGTAGTCATGTTGTATGAACATAGTCATGTTCTAAACTAACCTGTCTGAACGTATGCGTTGAGAAACTCGTGTTCTTCTAACACTGTCTCCGTGTCGGCCACTATGTACCATAGATCTGAGTTCATTGTGGGCGCCGCCAAGTTCTTTAATGTTTCTATTATTGTATGAACGTAGTCTAGTTGTATGAACATAGTCATGTTCTAAACTAACCTGTCTGAACGTATGCGTTGAGAAACTCGTGTTCTTCTAACAATGTCTCCGTGTCGGCCACTATGTACCATAGATCTGAGTTCATTGTTGGCGCCGCCAAGTTCTTTAACGTTTCTATTGTTGTATGTTCGACTTCATATTCTTGTGGTTCTTGGTCAGACTGAAATATGGTACTTTTATTACGTAATCTTTAGATAGTTGGACAATCGATAGTTGACTTTGAAAAATAGTAACGACATTTATAGGGTATCGTCGCAAAACGTCCCTTTCTCAAAACGTCGCTTTCTCAAAATATCCCTTTCTCAAAACGTCCCTTTCTCAAAATGCCCCTTTTTTAATATGCAATAACATTAACCACCCATTATGACTGGTGTTGTCTTCCGAGCAGCTTCCGGTATATCTAGGGTTGCCACACCTAACTAACTGCTAACTCAGTCGGTTAGGTTAGCGAGGAGCGAAGCGACGAGCGTGTTAGGTTTCTTGTGACCACAGCGCACGAGCCGAGCGAGCGCAGCGAGCGTGCCGCGGCAGCGGCCGGCGAGTGCCAGAACCGAATTACTACTGTTTACCTAGTCCACCCGAAGATATAGGTACGATTTTTCACCCCCCCTTGAAAGGTGGTAATTAGTACTTTGTATTTAAAAAAGGGACATTTTGAGAAAGGGACGTTTTGCGAAAGGGACATTTTGAGAAAGGGACGTTTTGCGAACGAGGGACATTTTGAGAAAAGGACGTTTTGCGAAGATACGATTTATAGTGCCATCGATAGAATTGGCATAGCGTAATTATATTAGTGTAAATGCTAAGAAAAGTGTACGGAGGAAGGCGACAAAATCGGTACCGCGCGCGGGTAAGTCGTGTCGGAACTGGGACACGCTCCCCGCGCCCCCCCTCGCCGCGCACGATTGACCAGTCGCGACCGCCGAACGTAAACACTAGTTTAATAGCCTTACAATACTTACCATGTCCTCATCGGGCTCCACATCCACCCTTTGAACCGACTCCTTCTCAACTGCTAGATTGAAAGATACCCTCTTCTTTGGCGACACCACCTCTTCCTCCATGTCATTGTTCTGTGACTTTCTCTTACCTTAAATAAATTTATAGTACACTAGTGTTATCCCGCGACTTCGTCCGCACAAATTATATACCAGATTTTAAGTCAGATCATAAGCTGTCAAACAAAAAAAGTTTCATCTAAATCGGTTCAGTAGTTTTTGCGTGATGCGCGAACAAACAAACAAACACACAAACAAACAGACAAACAGACAGACAAAATTTCTAAAAAAGGTTGATTTCGAGTCAGGGATACCTAAAAACCATATCGTAATCTTTTTTTTGTAAATATCTTCAATGTACAGACACACTTCAGTTACAGTTTTATAATAGTTTAGATTAGATTACACTCCGAGGACAGGAAAGTAAGAAAAGTCTCAGATCTCTTGTAATCTCGGCTACGCCTCGGTCAACAAACTTCTGATCTGAGGCTTTGTTATTTACTGTCCGAGGTAAACCGATACAATTTTTCTCCTCGACGGAGGTGAAAAGCGACAATTTCGTTTAGCGCAGCGCGACGAAAATTGACGCTTTCCGTCCGGAGGGGAGAAAATAAATTAAATAAATACATACAAGCGTCAAACTTCGTGTGATTATAGAGCAAACTCTACTGTATATATAGGGTCCTTCTTAATATGCTGACACTTTTTTAAGGGGACGATCAGACCATCAAACTGAACAACTTTCTCTATGGGACCAACATCGAAATCGCGAAAAAAAAACAGCTGTCCCATACATTTGGCTCGAGTAGGTTTGCAGTTTTCTATGGAGGGGCAGATTTTTTTTCGCTATTTCGATATTGGTCCCATAGAGAAAGTTGTTCAGTTTGATGGTCTGATCATCCCCTTAAAAAAGTGTCAGCATATTAAGTTGAACCCTGTATACAAATAATTAAACCGACCAAGTGTGTGTCGGTCTCGCGCTAAAAATCCCAGAGAAAAAAAAACTTTTTAACTTGTTTCTTTGTTGTGTTGTGGTGTGGTACGGAACTCTCAGTGCGAGACTAGCCCGACTCTCACTGGACCGATTTTTTTAAAGTTGGTTATCTATCTATCTATCTATAACGTCACGCCTCTTTCCCAACGGGGTAGGCAGAGACCAGAGCGCGCCATCTACTACGATCCTTACAAATCTCTTTTGCTTCATTCACATCCATACATCTCTTCATACATGCCCGTCTATTTCGAGTGCTCCGCACCTCCCCTTTTTGTAGGACGCAACTGATTTGATCAGAATACGTCCTACGAGGGCGCCCTCTGCCGACACTTCCACTCTCTTTAGCTCCATATATCTCTTTCGTACATCTGCTATCACTCATCCTCTCCACATGACCAAACCAACGAAGCATACCCTTCTCTATTCTTGTCACAACATCTTCTTTCAATTTACATCGATCTCTAATCACACAAAGTTGGTTAACAATGTAAATTACCTTTGTCGCAACTCAGTTTCACATCTCCGTCTCCAGATTTCCTTTTCTTAGCCAAAAGCAGATATCTTAAATCGTTTGTGCCCAATTTTTCCAATTTATTTTCTTTTGGAACATCCTTTTTTTCTTCTTTCAAGGTTCCTGAATTTTGAACCCTTTCCCGAAATTTCTTCACTGGACTTAAAGCTGACATAAAATATCCAGGTACGTTTGAACTAGAGGCCAAATTTGTTCGAATGGATTTTTCAACACCAATATTTAATTCGGACTGAGGCTTTAATTTCTTTGTTGGACTCAAATCAAATACGTTCAAAATTCCCGGATGCTCATAGTTGGGACAAAACAGATTTTCTTTAGGATACTGTTCAGTATGGCAAATTTTTACTTTTTTCTTTGGACTTGTCCAAATTCCAAATCCGGTGTCATCAACGGTAGTTTTCTCTGTCAATTTTGACAAAGGCTCTTCATTATGGTACACATGGGATTCAGATTTGGTCCGAATTCTGCTAAACGCAGGCTTTTTTATTGGGCTTGTCCAAAGACCAAAACCAGAATTTTCTAGAGTTAGATTATCGGTCGATTTCGGTTGTTGAATTGGTTCGTTAGTTTGGTAATCATATTCTTTTGGTATTCTATTCAAAACCGGTCGTTGCATCGTTGGTTTGTACTCTGGTTTCTTTTCGAATTGAGCGTTTTGGAATATCTCAGGTTTCTGGCCGAACGTCTGACGGGTCGACTCGAAAACGTTAGTCCGAGTTTGGCCGAAAACTGGAGTTGAGCAGTCAAAATTTGGCCATTTTGAGTTAGTATCAAAGACTTTATTGTTAAAGACATTATCCTGCATTTTTGAAGGAGGTTTATCGAACCAGACATGACGTTTGGTCGGTGGACAGTTTTGTAAGAATTGTCTGTCCGTATTCATATTCCAAGTCTTGTAATGACAATCGGTATTAGACATCATAGGTTTCTGTACGGGTATCCAAACAACGTTCGGAGCATATGGTACTTGATTTTTTTGGAACGGTATTTGGGCAAATGTTGGGCCAAGGGTATGGGCAACTGGTACAGGACGTTCATAGTTGAATTCGGGTTTTTTGAATTGCCAGTTAAAAGTTGGGTCTTCGATGGGTGGGCTGTCAGGCTCGGGGAAAGTGTGCCATTTATCTGTCACTTTATGGAAGTTGCCTTGGATTGTGTTTTTCTGAAATATTTGTATGAAAGTTTGGGTAAGTATAATCACAGAGTACAATGTATAATATTACCTATTCTGTTGTCAACCACAGCAGCTCCAAGCTCCAGCTCCAGCTCTCAAGAGCTGAAGAATTGTTCGAACCAAAAAGTCATTCATTTGTAATGAACTATTTTTTTTAAAAACATAATGGCTTTTTGCTATGCACTGCATTTCTGCCAGTGTCAAGTAGTTTATGGGAGTATCCCAATCTCGGGGATTGTTTTTGTTCAAGAACAAGAAGAGATTGAGGATTCAGCTCCTAGGGTTCAGGCATCTAGATTAGGAGCTAGGGTTTTCAATGTCATATTCTTATTGAGATTTAGGGCCTGTTTCACCACTTCTGGGTAAGTTCTTGTTAGCTTATCCGACAAATAGTTTGACATATTTTGTATGAAATTATGTCAAAATATTTGTCGGATAAGCTAACAAGGACTTACTCAGAAGTGGTGAAACAGGCCCTTAATAAAGCAAATTTTAATATTTTAATTTAATTGCGGAGCTTCGTGGCAGGCAAAAACGCGACGCGCGAAAACCAATCGAGACTCGTGTGATGAACTTTTGTCTGAAAAACTGTGTTCGAAAACTATCAAACCAGACTTTTGAAACAAAACGAATTTATTCATGTTACAACGACAATGCGGCCTGATAAATAACTGCCTCCATGGTCTAATGGTTACAAGCATTGGGCTCTTGACACGGAGGTTGTGGGTTCGATTCCCACGGGGGACACCTTGTGAAATGTTACTTTCTGCGTTTTAGTTGGTAAGACATTGCAGGCTGTATCACCTGATTGTCTGGAAAGAAAGATGATTCCGTGCTTCGGATGGCACGTAAAGCCGTCCTGGCTACTATCTCTGGTGGTAGTAGTCGTTACATAAAAACCACGTTAGAGGCATGGACCTGAAAGTTAGAGGCCGTAACGCGGTCGGAAAAAACTATGACACCAGGGCTTGCTGCCCCCATGATTAGTTATAACTATATACTTAGTTACTAACCTCTATATCGCCAAGATTCCACGCGGCTTCTCCATTCAAAACGTTGAAATAGTACGATTTTCCGGGAAAAGTCTTCGAAGGGCACAGTACCCAACCGCTATAGTTTCTTTTGTTAGCATTCATTGTTAGATGTTTTATAAGTATCTACATTGCTAAATAGCGATAGAAAAGGGTTTTCGAATGTAGCAAATGTAACTTGAGCCCTTTGATTACAGAAAAATTTGAAATCTAAACAATATTTTTGCTGACACCCGCGCTAAATTGAAGTTTCAAAAAGTTTTTTTTTTTTTTTTTTTCAATTATTTACTAGCCTGGCTACTAGACCTTTTGGCTAAATCTTATTTTATTTTTAATTATCTTCTGCTTTCACATTAAAACGTTGGTGTTCGACGTTTTGACGGTTCTTTGGAGTTTTTGGAGACAATCGAAAAACGCAGGAAAAGCAGAGAAGTCCACAGGAAAGAGGTGAACCGACCGCTTTGCCGCGCTAAAATCACGGATCACTTTTCCGGTTTACGACCCATGCACCATCATATTTCACTGAACTATTATTGTTCACTTGCACGACACTTTGTTACGCAAAACAACACCAATTTTACAAACCAAAACTCACTATAAACAATAAAAATTCGATTAAATATGAGGACTCCAAACGTCAGCTACCAAAGCTTGCCAAAAAAAAACTCCTTCAAAAAGTTCTGTGTTCGGTGTTGCCAGATCGTCTTCTTCTTCCTGCCCTTATCCCATTATTTGGGGTCGGCGCAATATGTCGTCTTCCTCCATTCATCTCTTTTAGCCGTCAATTCAGCTGACACACCTTTTTTACACATGTCATCCTTCACACAATCCATCCATCTTTTCTTTGGTCGTCCTCTCTTCATGCAGCCATCCACATTCATATTTAACATTCGTCTTGTAATATGACACTCATCTCTTCTCATCACATGTCCATACCACGATAATCGATTACCGCGCAGCTTTTCATTCACAGGAGCCACTTTCACACTTCCTCTAATATACTCATTCCTAATCTTGTCCATTCTAGTAACACCACACATCCATCTCAACATTCGCATCTCTGCTGCATGCAGTCGTTTTTCATCCGTCACTTTAACGGCCCAACACTCCGAGCCATACATGACGACAGGTCTTATGATGGTTTTATATATTTTCCCCTTCAATTTGAGGGGGATTCGGGAGTCACAGGTCATTCCCGTAACCTGTCGCCATTTCATCCACCCTGAGTTTATTCGGCGTTTCACGTCTCCAGATTTTGCCAGATCGTATCCTGTCTAAATCGTCAAAAACTTGGTACAGTTTTTTCTTATTTTCCTTTTAGCCTCAATTTAAAATACCTACTTACCTATCTACCGCAAACTGTTCAATGTAGGTATATTGTAGTATCAAGATCAAAGTAAGCGCATAATTATGTGTAGCCTAATTAAAAGGTGATGGGTCGCCTTTTTACATTTTTGGTCGCTGATAGACCACCTGATAAATTCTAAATGGCGATAGGACGCCTAATCTGGCAACACCTAATTGTGGCCTGCCCAAGAATTTTATATGGACCTGCATAGCTAGCATGCCGCAGTGATACAGCGCTATCACATCTTAGCTCTCTTTCTATTTGCGTGCGAACGAACGAGATAAAAGACGTGATACAGCCGTATCACGTGTAGCATACTACGAGGACTGCACTGGTAGCATGCAGCACGTGATACGGCTGTATCACGTCTTTTATCTCGTTCGTTCGCACGCAAATAGAAAGAGAGCGAAGGTGTGATAGCGCTGTATCACTGCGGCATGCTAGCTATGCTGCACTCGTAGTATGCTGCACGTGATACGGCTGTATCACGTCTTTTATCTCGTTCGTTCGCACGCAATAGAAAGAGAGCTAAGGTGTGATAGCTTGGTGATAGCGCTGTATCACTGCGGCATGCTAGCTATGCAGCATAGCTAGCATGCCGCAGTGATACAGCACTATCACACCTTAGCTCTCTTTCTATTTGAGTGCGAACGAACGAGATAAAAGACGTGATACAGCCGTATCACGTGTAGCATACTACGTGTGCTGCCGTTCTTCATTTTTAATAGTATCGGGACGCCATGCATGATCCAAACGAAACCGGAAATGTTGTTAGGTTGCCTACATTTACCCTTATTTAAGGGTAAAAAGAATAATAAAAAAACAACATCCATTATGTTTCATTTATTTTAATACAAATGTCTTAAAGCTACGAATGAGCAAAAAGTTTACAATTTACTAATTATTAGGAACAATCACAGCTACAAACTAAAAACTACTCTATTACGATATCATAGTGAAGCTCAACCGACACCAATTTATATTTCGTAAGTACCTAGGTACCTAATTTAACTGCCTATAAAAGCCCTAATACCGATAAAAGAAATCTAAATTCCTAACAATAATTATTAGTTAATCGATAGTGACAATGCATTACTGTGTTTTTATTGCATTTTTCTAGGACGTTTTGGAAAATCATTCTACGATATTTGGGCTTGTACAGCATAATAAAAATAGACTAGACTCACCTCGAGCAAAAACATCCCGCAACTGAATAATTATCATACATATGCTACTTCATGTCAACTAAATCAAAATGATGGTGTAGTCGTTTACGTAAAAAATACGCTAAAACCCAAGATCAGAGAAATAAAATTAACCCAGGCGTCGGGTCTTCAACTAGATATATTCAATAATGTTATATTGTGTATCTACCGCTCTCCAGCAAACAAAAATGCAGAAAACTTCGTTAACTCTTTGAGTTCACATCTAGACAGCCTAAAATCGCAGAAAAATATTATAATAGCTGGAGACATTAATATTAACATTAAACCCAAAGTTAGGGAACCATCGCATGAACAAAAAAATAGAACTCACTACCTCAACACACTATCAGGGTACGGTATATTACCTGGACATACATTGCCTACCCGAGAAAAAAATTGTTTAGATCACTTTATGTTAAAAATAAACAAAAAAAAGGAGTCTGCATCTATAGCTATTCTAAACACAACTACTACAGACCACTTTACAACATTTTTATGTCTATCTAAACAAATTGACAAGCAAACTACAAATAAAACTACAACTACCATTGATTTTGAAAAAGCCCTAAAATCCTTAAAAGAAAGCAATATTGCAGAATTACTACTTAGTGATGATCCGCACTATGTAGCAAATTGTCTAATACATAAGCTATCAGAGTCTATAGAAGAAAATACAAATACAATTAATATACCTAATAGTAAACGCATTATAAAACCGTGGATTACCCCTGGCATCCTGCGTTGTATTAGAAATCGAAATAAGCTACAAAAAAAACTACGAAGTGACCCATACAACGAAATTTTAAAAATAACGTACACTCGATACAGGAACTATTGTAACAATCTTATTAAAAAACTAAAAAGAAAATATGAGAGAGAATTAATTGCTAAATCAGTTCATAACAATAAACTACTTTGGAAAAATATTAAAAATATAACGTACACAAATAAAACAAAAAATCAAAACACAGAATTGATGAACATTAGATCGTCTCCCACAGAATCGGCTAACTTCATTAATAATTACTTTGCTGATATTGGTAAACAGCTTGCTCAACAAGTTAATCCTAGTATATCAAATGAACTGGATAGTGACTTCCTCGATCATTTGCCTACACGGCTGAACTCCTTTGTGCTACTGGATGCTGACGCAGATGAAGTGGATAGAATTTTGATGAATCTAAAGTCTGATAGTGCCCCCGGCTGGGACAATATATCATCGAAATATCTCAAATTTGTTAGAAAAGAAGTAGTTCCAATTATTACACACCTTGCTAACCTATGTTTTGCAAAAGGCATTTTCCCGACTCCGCTAAAGCAATCTCTTATCACCCCTGTGCACAAGGGCGGGGACAGAGATGATGTAAGCAACTACAGACCCATATCAGTTTTGCCGGCTATATCAAAAATATTAGAAAAATTACTAAACACTCGATTACTACACTATCTCAATGAATTCAATATACTTTCCTGTTCACAGTTCGGCTTTAGGCAGGGTAAATCTACCGAGGATGCTGTAAGTGCCCTTAGCTCATTGGTAACAGAACAACTTGATAAAGGAAGTAAATGTTTAACGGTGTTCTTGGATCTTAAAAAAGCATTCGACACAGTCTCTGTACCAATCCTTGTTCGCAAATTGGAAAAAGTCGGAGTCAGAGGAATCCCACTCACCCTATTCGAAGACTATCTCTTAAAAAGGAAGCAAAGGGTTAAACTGGGTAAATATAACAGTGATGATACAGAAATATCATACGGCGTCCCGCAAGGAAGTGTCTTAGGTCCTACATTGTTTTTGATCTACATTAATGATCTTTGCAACATGGAAATAACAAATGCGAAGATTTTCTCGTACGCAGATGATACAGCCATTGTATTCACTGGAAATTCCTGGAATGCGGTTAAAACTAGTGCCGAGCATGGAATGGCTCAAGTGGCAATATGGTTAAGAAACAATCTACTGACATTGAACACATCTAAAACAAACTACATCTGTTTCAGCATCTACAATCGCACTCAACCTTGTAATGATTTCAATATAAAAGTTCATACGTGTCATGATACAAATAAATATGATAACTGTAGCTGCCCTAAAATTGAAAAAGTTGCCAATACTAGATATCTGGGCGTATTAGTTGATCAGAATCTATCATGGCATCCCCAAATCGAACAAGTTGCTGGCAGGGTTAGGAAACTAATCTGGTTGTTTAAGTCACTGAGACATGTAGTTCCAAGAAAAATTCCAGGGAATCAGGATTCCACTAAGAACCTCTTGAACCAAGTGTATGTGGCTCTGGTTCAATCAGTTTTGATGTACTGCATTCCCATTTGGGGAGGCGCGGCAAAGACGGGATTCATTGAGGTAGAAAGAGCCCAGCGCGCTTTGATAAAGGTTATGTATTTTAAAAAGATGAGATACCCCACGGAAAGGCTTTATCTGACTAGCGGCTTACTCTCTGTTAGAAAGCTATATATTTTACAACTAATTCTGAAAAAACACACAAACCTACCTTACGACCCTAGCATAGAGACGAAAAGAAGGAAAGATATTGTGGCACAAGTTCCTATAACAAAGACTATGTTTGCTAGTATGCAGTTTATTAAACGGTCGGCTTATCTATATAACAAAATAAATAAAAAAGTAAATATATATGCTAAACAACATTACGAATGCAAAAAGCAAGTAACTGGATGGCTTGAAACCCTTAATTATGAAGAGACGGAGAACCTATTACAATACGCTCTATAAAACGACCCCCCCCCCCCCCACACACACATACACACACACACATGCACACACATAATTCATGTTTGTTAATTATAATAAAACATAAAATAATATAAAATAATAATAAATTTGCTATTAGTACCATGTGATGTTAATGTAAATAAAATTAAAATTGTAATACTTTGTGTCAAACTATTCTATATTAATGTATAAAATCTTGCGATGCAAAATATCAGTGTAATTTTAGTATGGTTATGGAAGAGCGGAGCCTCCCCACGCAAGCATTATCATGCTCAAAAGGAGACTCCAATCACTATTTATTGTAAAATGTTAATTTCTGTGAATGAAAATAAAATATTATTATTATTATTATTATTATTATTAAAAATAAAAACAGAAAGTTAAAAACTTATTACCTATTATGAGGTATCAATATTTTCAAGCAAAATGCTCTACTTATTTTTCCTTGTTTTTTTTTAAATCAATCATGATCCGAAAGTGGAGTTCGAATAGTTCAGTCTTCTTTTTTCTTTTTTATCCCACATATTAAATACAAACATCACAGCTTGTCAAAAAAGAGTAGAAAAAAACAGTAAAAGCAGCACAATTTGACGTTCTTAGAAAGAAAGTGGCGCCCTCAATTTTTGTCTACTCTTTTATGTCGCACTGTAGAAATGTATTCAACATTTCAAACGATATAGTGCCTAAATTATTTTGTAAACATTTTATTTAAGTACCACTTAAATTAGGTAGTTATCGACTTGCCTATTACTTATATTTATTTTTAAGGTTTGTTTTCAGAGAGAAATAGGTACTTAGTGTTTTTAAATACGTACAAAAGGCCTGAATATCTACCATATCTATATAAGTCACCGTACTTCTCGTTTGTTGCAAAATTTTGCTTTAACAAAAGACGAAAAAAGTTTTTATTAAGAATTATTATAGTTTCATGCCTCTAAACATTTGTATACGGTGAAAATGTTCAGTCTTTTCTTCGTATATTGTACATTAGTACTACAGAAAAATTATTATTGTATCAAAAGTCTTTCTTCTATTAATATTATTTATAACGAATATCACAAAAGAGTGTCGCCTTTTTCCCAATATACTATGTAAATATTGCTTTTTTGCGCCTGACTTTGCCAATTGCATCACTTTATTTAGTATTAATTTGGCACTGGCATTTAAAAAACATGTTTTGAGGAAAACTGCCTCGATTAGTAAATTAACTATCTGGCACGGGTTGCTGAAACAAATCTCTTCAGAGATAAGCTCGCTCTTATGCATTGTATTCATTTATGTCTAGTTATTTGAGTGTTAAATAAAGTAAAATTAAATAAAATGAATTAGGTATTCATACGAGTACTAAAAAATTGTCTCAAGCACGTATCCATGGGGGATATATAGGTAGGATTTATCCCCCTCCCCCCGAAATTAGAATACCTAATTAATAGTTATATAATATTCGATTTCTTTTACATTGTTTCTGTGAATGTCTCTCCCAGGAATAAAAAGTGTGGATACGTGCTTGATTTGTCTCTATTTAGAGGCAATTACTCTTTTGCGATCACATACTTTTATAATTAATTTACTATAGAATTAAAAAAAGCTATGAAATTTAAGATTAACTAGGCACTTTTATAAAGGCTTCTTTCTCGTAGACGAAAATTTTATTTTTCGCTAAGGCAACGTTTTTGCTTTTAACTTGTAATACGGAATTTAAACTATCGTTTTTAATATGATGTATGTAAATTTGTTTAGAAAAGAAATAGCAGCCGAGGATTAGGGTTAGTGTTAACATTACTGTAGAAAGAGGGGGTAGAACAACCACCATGAAGTAGATCGTCCACCGGATGTGAGATGGCAGGCCTTCTTGATTCTGAAATAAAATTGAAAAGAAAACGTCTTTAATCTCATACTAGAGCCATCATCATTCATCATTTTCAGCCTGTATCTACCCCACTGCAGGTTATGCCCTCCTCCATATTTTGCCATTCTTCTCGGTCCTGTGCCAGTCGCATCCAGGTCTTGCCTATACTTTTCCAGATGTCGTCAACCCACCTGGCTGCCGGACGACTCACTTCTCTTTTACCTAATCTCGGCCACCACTCTGTTAAGGTTTTACTCCACTGAGTCTAGCTACGTGTCCTGCCCACCGCCACTTTAAGCTTGCTATTCGGTCCCCGACGTCCTGAACCTTAGTTCGACGTCGGATCTCGACGTTTGTGACGTGGTCAAGGTGATGCCTAGCACCACATACAGAGCCACACTCGAATATTTCAAATTAGCCCCACTTACGTCAACCTAGCAAACTAACTATCAACCCTGGTGGTCTGTCTAGTGCACTCCCTTCCTTGGATACCACTCTGATGCTGTCTTGGCCCACCGGCCGACGGCCTTCTGCCCTTCTATGACATAGTGTTACATTATCATCCACCACCACTGCAGGCCTTCTACGAAGTGCTCCAGTCATGATAAAGTTTAACGTTAAACTTACATATTCTGCCCAGAACAGTGGTAAGACAAGGTTGGAGAATTTGTCGTACTCCCCGGAGAACCCTGATAAGTCATGCACTCTTAGATTGCTCTGCATCCTCGCCACTGACCTGAACGGTATTCCGGACATCTGAAATGGGAGAAAGCCGTATTTTAGCCCCTTAAAGATAAAACGAATTATTATCAGATATATCGGGTCCTTCTTAATATGCTGACAGTTTTTATAAGGGGATGACCAGACCATTAAACTGAACAACTTTCTCAATGGGACCAACATTGAAATCGCGAAAAAAAAAATGTGCTGTCCCATACATTTGGCTGGGGTAGGTTTGCTGTTTTGTATGGAGCAGCAGTTTTTTTTTTCGCGATTTCGATATTGGTCCCATAGAGAAAGGTGTTCAGTTTGATGGTCTAATCATCCCCTTAAAAAGTGTCAGCATATTAAGAAGGACCCTATATATCACCAGCCTATCTTCTCGTAAACTTACAGCATAACCGACGCGTTAAGAATACTAAGGGGGGTATTACAAAACGACACTCAAGTGGAGATCTCTTCTTAAGTAAAGATAGACAAGGATGCATGTATACGTTGTATGTATTTGCATCCTTTCCTATCTATACTAAAAAAGAGATCTCCACTTGAGTGTCGTTCTGTAATACCCCCCTTAATATTTAGGTTTATCACGAATAAGCTTGAGAAGGAGCAGGATACACTCAACTACGCGGCCACACTGGATACTTCATACAACCGGGCTCGCATGACAAGATGGTGAGTATATGCGATACTTCTTCTTATCGTGTGGGCAAGCCCTGGTGTCAGACTTATTTCAGACCGCCTATGCGATATTGAGTGAGTAAGAGACGACTGCACGACTACTCTACCTGTATACTGTCTATTCAGAGCAAGGGATGTGGTCGAAACTGGGTAGCAGGAAGTGTCCGTATTTTAGTTAGTACTTTCTCATTCTAAAGCAGTACATTCTCGCGAGAAATTCACGGCAAGAACCCCCTGATGGAAATCGCTACACTCACGACGACTTTACGCGAGAACAATGAAGCGTGAAATGTTCAAGCCATCTAATCTAAACTATTATAAAACTGTAACTGCAGTGTGTCTGTCCATTGAAGATATTTACAAAATAAAGATTACGATATGGTTTTTAGGTATCCCTGACTCGAAATCAACCTTTTTTAGAAATTTTGTCTATCTGTTTGTCTGTTTGTTTGTGTGTTTGTTCGCGCATCACGCAAAAACTACTGAACCGATTTTGATGAAACTTTTTTGTTTGATAGCTTATGATCGGACTTAAAATCTGGTATATAATTTGTGCGGGGAAGTCGCGGGTAACACTAGTATCTAATAAGCCTTCACGTCACAACCTGGGTTAATAACAAATATGGATAACTACCTACGAGAGTGACCCTTAAACAATTTTGTGTTCGTTGTCTAACATTTTAAAATTAGACGGGGTTGCGATAAAAGCTTTCAACTTACAGGTTCAACGATGACATATGAATTATGTTTGTCACTGTCTGGCTGCAAACCTGTGACGTATCTGTCTTTAGCTGGAGCTCCCGTGTAGAAGTGCGGGTAAGATATTACCATTGGGAAATCTGAAACAAAGATATCAATTATCCTATGCACCTTTTGAGTACGTACCTATTACGCAATCGTCAAGCACAATTAGATGCATGTAGATAAGTAGAATGTGACTTACCGAAATAGCATTTAGATCCGTCGCTCAATCCAGCAGGCAGCGATGGTACGGTGTCGTAACAATCTGTTCCATTCGTCACCCTCTCAAACACGAGCTCTGATAGATTGTATCTGTACACTGGTACATGATCGACTACTAACTCTCCTGGAAAAAGGAAATAAATCGTTATGGCAAATAACAAGAGTGTCGCTGAATCATTATCATTCTGTCATCGTCCACTGCTGAGCGTAGGCCTCTCCCGAATCGCGTTACAAAAGTTTTATCATCTGCCTTTCTCATCTAGTCGGTCTCCGACCGCTACCTATTCTCAGGTCATCACACTAGGACTGCCAATAAGTGGATAACAATCAACTCTTTTAATATAAGTCCAAATACCTTTCCATAATTAATCTACTTGGTTAAGAAAGGACTTTAGATCTGTTTTGATAAGAATAAAAAAGAAAGAGACTGAGGGAGTTGTAGAAATTTCTCTCTGAGAGCTCGAAAAATATTATCGTTTTGTAGTGCTAATATAGTAGGCTGGTATACCTTATACCCCACACCCACCCAGACCCGTTGTATGGACCCACAGGTTTTGTCTTACCCTCAACAAAAAAACACGCTATTCATATATCTTTGTTGTGCTATCTCAGTCCAGTTGGGCACCTTCAGCTCTTCAAATCCTGATGTCCTTACCTACTAATGTGTTAAAAAACAACTTACTATCAAAATAAAGCGGCATTAGTTTACAAACAGTCTTCCTCCAGTAAAGAAGGACGTCTTGCTTACTAAGACGTTGGTGGTACATCACACCTTCTGTCGATCCTACGATACGATCTGGACATGTCTGGAAAAAAAGTCTGGAATTATGTCCAGTATGAGCCCAGCTGTACGGAATGAGACCACCACCCAGATAGCATTTACTAGGCATAAACTTGTGACAAGTTTATATTAAACATTCTAGTTATCCTCCGACAAACTTGTATAATGTTTGCTAATGCAAAGTTGTGTAATCTTTATCATCATCACGCTTCCATTCCAGTCTAGTATGGAAGGAGCCATGCCTACTAACAATTGGTTAATAATTCCTTCCATACTGAACTGAAAATGGAAGTGTGATGATGATAAATATAACACAAGTTTGCATTAGCAAACATAGAGCAAACATAAAACAAGTTTGTCGGAGGATAATTAGAAAGTTTGATATATACTTGCTACAAGTTAATGTGCTATCTGGTGCTATCGCGTAGTGCAAGGCAGTAAAGAGTTCACCAAGGAGCAGAATTCCCTTGTGTATTTAGTAGGTACGAACTCACTTCAAAGTACGTTTATGAGCAATAACTTGTCTAATGTGAGTAATGTTCCCACTAACTGTGATCGGCAATTCGCTTACCACACGTGCCGATTATGCAATTGTGCGCGCAATAGAAAGACGACACCAATGACGACGAGGTGCCCTCAGGTTTAGTTTACCGGACTAATAATAAACACGACCAACTGGTCTAAAGGCACCCAGAAAGAGTACGGACCTCAGTATCTAAGGGTGTTGCTGGACCTCGACGGACTATTTAGTTATGGTCAGGTTCTGACACCAGATGAGACACAAACTGTCCCGATCAAGAATCTACTGCGATTTCTAGCCGCAGTGGAGATTGATAAGGAACTTTAGAAAGGGCATTCACAAAGGACCAGTGATGATCTACGTGGCACAGGCTCAGCGAGCCTGTCAAGGCCCAACACCTACAAAATAATATGGTCGATGAGTGGTGGTAGGTTGGCCAAAGTTTGCGTTAGAGAAGTAGGAATGATGGACTATTGGAGGAGAAAACTAGACGTCATCGTGTAGCGTAGTGGTAGTAAATAAGGGAATAAAGGTGGTCTTACATCGGCGTTGTATCCAGGTAATTGGGGCTCTCCCTCAAACTTGTCGATTTGGAAGAAATGTTTGTGACCTCGTTCTGGTCCGATCGTCACTGTCACTTCATCTGTGAAATTGGCGTAGATCTGAAATAAATAAATCATTCTTTCTTGACGTCACACATCACGGGCGCGGAAAAATCTCTGGAGAAATACAAAAAGTCTCGATAGCTCGATTTTTAATCAGTAATTAAATCCCAAAATCAGGATCGATATTATGTATCATATTTTATTAACAATTATTAATGATAAATAAAATGATTAATTATTCATTATACCGAAAATTGTTCTCAAACATGTTTTTCGCGGACTAAAACAGGACGTTTGCTTAAAATATCGTAAAGCGCAATTTTATACTTACTCTAGCTAACATTCCCATATTATTAACAGGCACCAGACCGGGCACGAAATTCTTTGACGTATCCAACACTGGCTCCCGATAGTCCCAAAGATATTCATAAATAGTTTTCTTCAAGAAAAATTTACTGCCATGAGAATTAACTAAAATACGGAAAGCGGCACGAACTAAGTAATTAGTTTCATGTAGAAATGAAGATATACCCTGTAATTAAAATTTTTTTTTTTAAATTAGGGAAATAATTATAGCTGTGATGACATTGAGGAAATAGGAAGTTTTAACAATTTGTGGTAAATGACGGTCACGTTCATGGCAACATTTTTGAAGGGCACATTTAACCAATTATTAATATGGGCTAAAACGTTGTGATTTGCTCAGCGCTATGGGCACATTTTTACATTACCTACGTCTTTTCGTATACTAGGTACTTTACTATTAATAATGGTACTTTTTTATTTAGGTAGGTAGGATTTTAGGTGTTATTTTATTCATGTCATGTATATAGTTACCCACAGACTACTTAGGAGTTACCTACCTATGTCAAAAAGTGGGTACAATCAACCCTAGACATATTTACCGACGACATCCGGAACATAATTTTTTTTATTTAGGATGGGAAGCCGTCCACCGTCGACGCGGTAGGCCTGTGCCCTGCAGGCTGCAGACGCTGCAGTGGGACGTATAAAGGCTGCTGTGATGTTGATGATAACAGTCGATCATGGGGGTCCGGGTTCGAATCCGTTCGGACGAAATCCCATGTAGGTACCTACCAACGAGTTTTTTCTAACTTATCAATATAAGTACCTACCTACCTATGTACCTACTGTAATACCTAAGTCTGTGGTAAGTCCATAGGCGGTAGGTACTTGTAAAAGAGCTTAAAAGATAGGGCCGTAAGAAAATGCAATGAGGTCCGCATGCGACCCGCGGGCCGCGTGTTTGACATGCCTGCTGTAGAACAATCATCTACTTATTTTAAGTAAGGAAGGGGTATTACTAGTTTACTAATATTTGTCACTCATTTTTATGAATTGGTGCTTAGACATAATTAATACGCATAATTTTATAAAGTGCCTACAATTATATAAATAGTACGATGGTCCTTGACATAGTATTTTATAGCAATAGGTAAGTACCTAGATATTCTAAGAACGAACGGTTTAAGTATTTGTATTTCTGTATGAATGAATGTTATTTCATTATGTAATCGTTTTGCAATAGGACCTTTATTATAACTGTTAAAACATTCGAGTTATATTTGCATAGCATATGCTCACGACTACATTCCCCGAGGGGGTAGTCAGGGATATTCTGAAACCTCAGAACATCCACGTTTCACTAGTACCGAAACTCTGTCCAGTGTGACGGGGAGTCAGCACGTCGCCACTTGTAATGGACAGTGGGTACAATACATAGCCTCGAAATTGAAGCATGCAGGGTTTCCTCTTTATCGCGCGATCATGCCGCGGGCGCAGCATAGCTAGCATGCCGCAGTGATACAGCGCTATCATACCGTAGCTCTCTTTCTATTTGCGTGCGAACGAACGAGATAAAAGACCTGACACAGCCGTATCACGTGTAGGATGCTACCCATGCTGAACTAATGAGTTGAATAAAATTTATATCTCACCAGAACGGCCAAATTAGGCACAATAATAGTAGCATTCAGATCTATTTCGTTCTCTAAGGGCAGGAAGATAGGGTATCTTTTCGCCGTGTATGTCAGCGTGTCGTTGTCATTGAACACCATGTTTGAATGCAGGAGCTTCTCTCTGGAACAGAAACAAATTTAGCTCAGTAAAGGCCTCCGCTCATTGCAGCGATATTAACGCTGCGATTTTGCGATAATTGTTCTCAGTACATTTTGTATGGGGACGCGCTCGATCCTACACACTGCCGCGATATTATCGCAACCTGACGCAATCTCTTTCTACTATATTCAGTGGTGGGGCGCATGCGTGACGCGAATCGCGGAATGGCTGCAGTGTGTAAGGTGTCGCGATATCGCTGTCGATAATATCGCTCGATAATATCGCTCGATAATATCGCTCGATAATATCGCTGCAATGTGCGGAAGCCTTTATGACTTATGATTGATGAATATGGAAGAATCACTTTATACGTAGGTAGCGGTGGCGCGGTGCGGATGGAAACTAAATCTTGAGGTCCGGGTTCGAATCCGCACGAACGGCATGCCATGCCATGTACTAATGAGTTTTGATAACTTAAATACCGACTGCTCTCAAACGGTGAAGGAAAACATCATGAGGAAACCTGCATAGTTAAAGTAAGAAAGTAAGTTATAGCCTGTAGAATCCCACTGCAGGGCAAAGGCCTCTTCTCACGAATAAAGGTGAGAGGGAGTGGGCCATACTCCACCACGCGGGCTCAGTGCGTGTTGGTGGAGGCAAGGTAGTGGTCACCTTGCTGTCAGAGACTTTTCAAGCCGCCAATAGGCCTCTGACTTGGCTTAACGAATAGTTACAACGCCATCTGACGGAACTATACGAGACCAACTGTTTAACGTGCCTTCCGAAGCACGGAAACGCTCGAGATGAAATAGTCAGAAATACCACTAAACGGTCACCCATCTAAAGACTGACCGGACCTGACGTTGCTTAACTTCGGTGATCGTTTCCAATACCGAAGCTCCACTACGCCGACGAGCGCTTCTATACCTGCATAGGCTGATGAATAAATTCCGATGCGTAGGGACTTATGTGAAGTCCTATATCCCTAACAATCCGCATTGGGCAAGCGTTGTGACTATTGCCCATACACCCTCCCTGGAGGGTTGGCCTGTGCCCTGCAGTGTGACGTAGAATATAGGCTGATGATGATGACTTTATTTGTGGTGTCGAGTAGCTTCAACTTTTGTCACAGAATAGATGACCCCATTAACACGTTCGTGGGCAGTGCAAATCCTGAAATGTCACTGGAAATTCCCATACAAATTCACACGACTGTCAAAACCGTACTGACAATACTCAGCCTAAATGACATCGAAGATTGTGACAGTACGGTTATAGCCATAGTACGGTAATGGCCGTACTGCCACTGCTATTACTGAATAGTATTAACATCAGTGACAGTACGGTTATTGCAGTAGTACGGTAATGGCCGTACTGCCACTGCTATTACTGAATAGTATTAACATCAGTGACAGTACGGTTATTGCAGTTGTACTGTAATGGCCGTACTGCCACTGCTATACTGAATAATATTAACATCAGTGACAGTACGGTTATAGCTGTACGGTATTAGCCGTAATATCACTGATTTCAATGCATTTACATTAATGTTAGTGACAGTACGGTTGTAGCATAATTAACAAATTACCAAAAGTATCACTATAACAGTATTAGTCTCTAAATAAATCTCTAAATCTATTCAATAAAAGACGTTTAATTATAGTTATTTTTTTGAAAATAAGGACGGTAATATTATCACGAACTTAAGTATTTTGAGTTTAATGAGTTTACCTTAGATAAATATCTAACCTAGTGAAACGTGGATGTTCTGAGGTTTCAGAATATCTCTGACTACCTCAGGGAATATATAGTCATGAGCATATGCTACGCTAGGCTATGCCTTAGATAGGTGATTGGTCTTCGCAGCGAAATCATCATCCATCATAAAATGGATCTTCTTTAGGACTTCAGCACTAGATCATCTGGACACTGGCGTGATGCTTGTCTTCTCTTTTCGCAATCGAGGCATTTAAAGAGAAAAAATAACATTGAGCACAAGCACAACATAAACCATAATACCATTCTTCCTATGGGTGTCGTACGAGATAGGGATAGATACGAAAGATAAGGTTTCTTATGCGTGATCGAAGAAATTGATTATACCTAATATGTAGGTATTGTATGAATAACCCATTATTCAAAAAATTATCACAACGATTTTTGTTTTAATATCTTACCAAATTTTACTTTGCGATACAAAATAGTTAGGTTGGTACGATATTGCGTTATCAGGTACATATTTTTGTCACAAAAATGTATGTTACTGCAATTTACTACGTTTTATTACGTTGTCCATGCAAATTTATGAATATAATATGTGTATTATCAATTAAGCTTATCAAAGGTCACTTTTACTGCGGAAGTAATCCGCATAAACAAGCGCACACGCTCCCTGCGACGATATGCCGTTCATACAAAAACGACGGTCAAAACCGTACTGTCAGTGTGTGCACTATGATTTGAGAGAGTGTGAGGCCCCAAACAAAAGGTTTCTACAACGCTTAATTTTGGCAGTAGTGCAGTGGAATGCCTACACAGAATGGCAGTAGGCGTGGTTTACCCGGTAATCGTATGAAAAACAGTCTGTTACGACCGTAGTGTTTTTTAATGGAGCTTGAATACGAACGGTTTATACCGTACTGTCAATTTTCACAATCCATTTTTACGGTAATAGCCGTCACTGCCCACGAACGTGTTAAAACAATTCATGTAAGAAAGTTGCCAAGACTTATAACTTTTTTATTCACTCTTAAAAAGTTATAAAGTCCTGATTAAGTGTTCATCTCGGTCAAATAAAGTTATGAGGCTTGGCCGACATCCTCATCCCATTTCATTCATTTCATTTATTGCCATAAATTGTATGTAAGTACATTATATATTAGATGGTAACTTAAATTGGTTTAATAGTCCAGGAGTGCGATTTTTGAATCTCATTCGGTGAGCTCATCTGTTGAAAATGTCAAAATTACTATGGAGATATGCATCTTTCCACTGCTGATTTGACATCAAAAAATCATAATTCAGGAGTGTGATTTTTAACGAACGTTCTAAGTTCGAAATTATTGTTTCGCAATTATAGGCTGTCTCGTTTAGTGATAAGGTATAAAATTTAATGTAAATTTATGCACATGATCAATTGATCTGATACCGTGGCAGATTGGAAATGCTACCGCAAGGCTAGTCCTTAATAAATACTTAGTCAAAGCTACCGGCTAAACAAAATCCTTGATAATTTTTTGTTTTCGGTGCACAAAAACTGCAACTAAAAACCTAGTATAAATAGTTTGGTTTTTTATAGCACATGCAGTAAGTACCTACCATATGTTTTATAGCATGTTTCCTTATTATGATGGGTTATTAATTGACGAAAAATATTATTTTTTTGTTAGGTGCTCGCTACAAGAGAAGCGAAGCTATAGAGTCGTTAGTAATTACCCTACGAACAAATAATAAGTCATTACCAGACTGATTGCACAGAAGGAAGATCAAGCCATAGAATCTAGACTTTTTTTTTAGCGGCAGCGGCGGCGCCGTAGAAAGAGCGAAATACTTGGCCTATGGGCGGCGCAGATAGGGCTAAATACCCCATAAATTTTTATACCTGGTAAAAAGGTTTTCTCTATGATATCATAGAGAAAACCTTTGGAGGATATCCTCCACAGACATAGGCCAAGTATTTCGCTTACGCTGATAGACGGAACATCAGTGTAACCGCGTATGAGACAGCGATAGTCATAAAATCCTATACAATTTGTATGAAAATAGATGTCTGACTCCGGAGTCAGACAGCCGTCGTAGAACAAAAAAGTGGCTACGTCGATAAGAACAGCAATAAGTAGCGATCTCCTTTTTTAACTAGAGCGAATTTGCTATGTGCATCTCTTACTGAGTGATATGACAAGACATGTGCTTCGTTCTAGTTCCTTCTCTTTCTACGTCCACAGAGCTTAATTGATTCTTTCATATCCACGGAGGAATGATTCCAGGACAATTCAGGGGGTCTATATTAGAATCCATAATTGAAAATGCCTATATTGAAAACCCTTAACACTTAAAACACATAATCATTAAAATCCATAATGTTGAAATGTATAGATTTAAAAAGTATATCTTTAATATGAATAGCGTAAATATGCATAACGTTAAAAAAACTTAAAATGAATACACATCATTTAACAATAATAAATTGGTATTGGTATGTAAGTAAGTAGGTATGTCCATTTCTTTGACACGCTCTGCAGCCTATAAATGGATTTTAATGTTTGGTGTGTCGTTAGTTTTGGTAAAAATATTGACAGTGGCTTAGGGTATATTATTTGAATACCTATGGCGTCTGCGAATCTACGGAGAGCGAGGCGAGATTTTTTTTTCGCGTGGACTAGGTATACAGTAGCGATTCGGTTCTGGCACTCGCCGGCCGCTGCCGCGGCGAACTCGCTGCACTCGCTCGGCTCGTGCGCTGTGGTCGCAAGAAACCTAACATGCTCGTCGCTTCGCTCCTCGCTAACCTACTCGACTGAGGTCTAAAAACGAGTTTTTCAAAGTTATGGATTTTCATGTACCTATAGTTTTTCAAATTATGGATTTTCATTACTATGGCAAATAATGCTATTAAACATTTTAATTGCTATACCAATTAACGTTATGTCATGTCTGTTATGAAATTTTCAAAATATGACTTTTAAATGTATGGATCCTAAGGGACACCCCAATTCAGGACATTGATAACAGAATTGCTAAACTAAAGTGGCAGTGGGCGGGGCATATTGCTCGCAGAACAGATGGCCGATGGGGCCGAAAAGTTCTCGAGTGGCGACCGCGTACCAGAAAGCACAGCGTGGGTAGGCCCCCAAAGGTGGACCGACCACCTAGTGAAGGCGGCGGGAACCCATTGGATGAGGGCAGCGCAGGACCGGTCGTTGTGGCGATCCTTGGGGGAGGCCTATGTCCAGCAGTGGACGTCCATTGGCTGAGATGATGATGATGAGATTGTGGAATAGGTTTCGCGGCACGTCCCCCATATTGAGAAACTGTGCCTTAAAGTATAGCTAACTATAGAAACAGACCTAAACTCATTTGACTAAACCGTTCTAAAGTAACTGCCGAGGTACACAGTAAAAAATCTAAACCAATTGACCTTCAAGTAAAGTGTCGCTTTATTATAATTTCATCTAAGATCGTTCATTCAATGATATTGTATGGTGTTGTATGAGGAAAAAAACGCTATTTGTTTGTTTACATACAAAAAGTAGCCGGAAGCGTAGATAAAACGAGTAAAGGAAGATGCATTGCTTGCTAAACTAATGGTGTACTGTCCACACACCGAATCCGCCGACAAGTCTTCGACACAGTAGTTCTATCAACGAAGCAAAATAAAATAATCATGTAGTCTGGATAAATCACAGGAGTGCGATTTTTGAATCTCATTCGGTGAGCTCAGCAGATGTAAATGTCAAAATTACTATGGAGATGCGCATCTTTCTACTGCTGATTTGACTTTCAAAAATCGCACCCCTGAAGCATGATTTTTGAGAGACAAATCAGTAGTAGAAACATGCATATCTCCATAGTAATTTTGACATTTTCAACTGCTGAGCTCACCGTATGAGTTTCAAAAATCGCACTCCAGGTAGGTATTACATACTAAAGGTCTCTAGCCCGAAGCCACGAGCTTTGGGTGGGAAACGGGTTAAAAGGTCCATTGAATTAAACGTACTAAATAAAATAACAAAACCCCAACCTTTTAGTTATTTTTGGAGGTCCCGTTGATGTCTTTCGTATGACACAAAAATAATTGTTGTCTCAATAGGTGGTTTTTCAACCCGTTAGGCTAAAAACGAAGCGGGTAAGTGTGTTCACACACGATGACGCACTGACGGAGCGGCAGATGTCAGTCCATAGAACCACACCCGGTGCGTCAATGCGTCACCGTGTGTGCTTCTACGTACGGTTTCATACAACTCCTTGCTTTTGCTGCACCGTCAGTGCGTCATAGTGTGTGAACGCACTAAGAGGGACTCATCGGCCTAACAGGGCAGTGCAAGTGGTCATGGACCCATGCATGACTTTCTTGAGTCTTGCGTCTTGATCTCTTTCGATTCTTATCGTTTGTTCAGGCGGAAATTATTTTGTGAAAAGGCCTGCAGCTTTTTATGTTAACATGCCACGTCTTACCCTTTTTGTTTTATCTTAGTAATGACCGAACAAATCTTATTAAAAATGTGACTTTGTATATTTCTGGAACAGCCCATGTATAGGTACCTAGATCTTTTTATACATATTTAAAGTCAGGGAGGACCGTATACCGTATGACCCTCATAAGTAGGGGCATAATTTATTTATTTTGACATACTTATCCTACTTAACTTAAACCTCTTTTTTACTGTTGTCAGTGGCCTAAAGGATTTCTTTAAATAAGTTCCATCGTATGAATGAACTCATTCATGGAGCCGTCTTTTGAATCTTTTGCCTTAAGTATACAGGGTCCTACCTAATATGCTGACACTTTATTAAGGGGATGATCAGACCATCAAACTGAACAACTTTCTCAATGGGACCAACATCGAAATCGCGAAAAAAAAATTTGCTGTCCCATACATTTGGTTCGAGTCAGTTCGCAGTTTTGTATGGAAGAGTCGATTTTTTTTTCGCGCTTTCGATATTGGTCCCATAAAGAAAGTTGTTCTGTTTGATGGTCTGATCATCCTCTTAAAAAAGTGTCAGCATATTAAGTTGGACCCTATATATTATATTTATGGCACACCCCCATACATAAATTTCATTTTGTTTGGGTAGACCCCCGGCGGGCCTGCTGGACCGATGACAGGCGGCCTATTCCAAAAACATGTCAATTGTAATTTATAATAATAATATTTGGCCTAACAGGACCGTAAAAACCAAGCAGGCAGACCTAATTCATCCCCATCACAGAGATACTCTTCACCCTATAAATGCTGAATCAGACTTACAGCCGATGATAACAAAAAGTACTTCTATCTCTTATACTACAACGTAATCAAGAAGCACAGAATAACTATACAGTCCTTACAGTATGGCAAGGTGATTACAGATTGATGCGCCGCGTGCATTGAATTAGAACACTATGGAAGATGGGTCCACGCTCAAAAGTGCCCGAACCAAAAGAAGTGTACAATTCAAAAAGGCACAGTAGTCTCTTGCCAGTCTTTGTTTGATCGTCTAAGCACGCGCGAGTTCATGATGGCGTCTGTGTTGTAAAAACATGTAAAAACTATCAAAGAAAAGTGAAAAAATGTGATGGTGTATCCTATTTTCAGTAAGCAAACTATTATTTTATCATTTAGAAGCATTTAGAAGTATCATTTTGTTTACGAACATAATATTTAATTTTTATTTTATTTATTGATTATCTGTCATCGCGTCCGCCATTACGTCTGCCATGTTTGATGTTCATTTTCACCACCAGACGAAGCTGCATAAATATTATGGTGTTAAGTAGGTGTAAGCAAAATTAACCCTTGTGACTAGCTTCATACGATTTCAATTGCAATGTTTTCAGTTTGTTTACATTACTATGCATACCAATATTTTTTATAAGGTTAGTTTGGGACACTTTTATAGAGAATTTTGTACTAGACCCTGTGTCCATAGAGTTCTAGGTCTGGGTGTCTGCGTGTGCCGCCGCGCCGGTGTACTTACGTTGTAATTACCTCATCTTCATACAGATTGTAGGATGTTTCACGCCCCCCGCTTCCCCGCTAGCCCGTTGCTCTGCGTAAGCCTACATCCGTTGCCGTACTGTAAGGACTATTAGTAATGATGTGCAAACAGCATATTGCCAACTGCCTACAAACGTAAGGAAAGTAAGGAACTCACAAATAAACAATAGGCCCAATCTCTTGCACGTCCATCTTCTCGTCCAGCCCCTGCAGGAACCTCTCGTGGTTGGTGACGTTGAAGACGTGCACCCTCAACTTGACCTCGTCCGGGGGATCGGCCCACCATTCGTACGGGGGGAAACCTGCAGCAAAAACAAACTATTAGTTATAAGTCCTTCTTATTTTTAATTTTAATCTTAACTATCTTAACTATTATAAAACCGTAAAAATCGTGAGGAATAAAAAAGTTGAGGTTCACTTCATATAAACTCAAATAACACTCGATAGCGCGATTTAAATGACGGGTAGCGCTATCTATTGACAAGTTTGTTTGTTTGTTCGCGCATCACGCAAAAATTACTGAACCGATTTTGATGAAACTTTTTTTGTTTGATAGCTTATGATCTGACTTAAAATCTGGTATATAAGGTCTAACAAAATTAGGTGAAACTGTTTGAAGGGGATGATCAGACCATCACAAACTCAACAACTTTCTCTATGAGACCAATATCGAAATCGCGAAAAAAAAATCTGTGGTCCCATACACATAGGTCGAGTATGTTTGTATGGAACAGCAGATTTTTTTTTCGTGATTTCGACATTGGTCCCATACAGAAAGTTGTTCAGTTTGATGGTCTGATCATCCCCTTAAAATACTTAGTTTCACCTAATTTTGTTAGACCTTATATAGTTTGTGCGGACGAAGTCGCGGGAAAACACTAGTTAGTTATAAGTCCCTTATATTTTTCATTTATTTCTACTGTAACCCTAATTTATTTGTTCTGTGTTCATAAATATATAACTATTACCATAAAGGTATTATACCTTTATGACTATTACACACGGTGAAATCAATATCAACTTTTACTATGGCAGCAAACAGATCACCCTCAGCCCTCAAACCACCACCTCACCACACCACACCACACCACCACACCACACCACCACACCACACCACACCACACCTCTAACCTGACAATAGGTACAGTCAGCATCAAAAGTATCTAAGCATCTCTGGTGTTCAAAAACATCTGAACAATTACACGAAAATAAACCCTATTTCCTACTAGATACCATTTGTTTTTAACTTAACAAATAATAACATGACAGATAAATTAATTTGATTTCTTTGTGAGTTGAAATAAGGTTTGCTATAGAAAAGTTGTCCAGATATTTATGAACACTTAACATGCCTAGATACTTTTGATGCTGACTGTACACTGTCATCTACTTGCACTATTTGTTGGTCTCACCTGGTCTCATATTGAGCTTCTCCTTCAGCATGACATCGAGTGGAGTGAAGATAAATCCACTCACAGACATTATGAGAAGCAGCACTCCCCAAACGCATTGTGCCACAGTATCTGCAAAGAAATACACTTAGATTATCTTTGGTTTATGAATGAACTAGCGACCCGCTCCGGCTTTGCACGGGTGCAATGTACATATAAACCTTCCTCTTGAATCACTCTATCTATTAAAAAAAACCGCATCAAAATCCGTTGCGTAGTTTCAAAGATTTAAGCATACAAAGGGACATAGGGACAGAGAAATTGGTTTTATACTATGTAGTGATGATTTACCATAGAGACGAACCAAACCAAGGTAGCCGACATAGCCCAAATAATTGCTAAGCTAAAGTGGCAATGGGAGGCCCCCCCCGGGGGCATTGTTCCCAGACGATGGCCGATGAGGTCGAAGAATTCTCAAGTCGCGACTGCGTACCGTAAAGCGCAGTGTGGGTAGGCCTCTTACTAGGTGGACCGACGACCTGGTGAAGGCGGCGGGAACCCGTTGGATGAGGGCAGCGCAGGACCGGTCGTTGTGGCCATCCTTGATGATGCCCAAACCGTGTGGCTGCCGGTTAGGGGTAGGTACCCTGACCCCACATCTGATCCCAGATAGCATGTAGACTTGCTGTTGTTGTTCTTGTTGTTACGTCAAATTTGGCATGGCAAGTTTATTTCAAAGCTCCTACAAACTTGTAAAGGTAAAAATGATATGTCAAGTTTGTGTCGCGTTTGTATGCTTGATGTGTCGCCGTGTGTACCTAATATCGTCCTAATAAAAAAAATTTGCCAATCAGAATTGGCCACAAAGCTAAATAGGAATCGGAAATCTTTCGTCCTTATGTGGAATGAAGTCCTAGGGTATTTTTTAGAACAGGGGGCGCGCGCACCCCCCCCTTTGCGTGGCCGCCCGTAGTGCCGCCCGCGCCGCTCCTCATATGTATGCGCCGGGATAGAACAACGGCTGCCAAAGCCAACATTCTCCTTTGAGCTCTCTCTAATTACGAGTTTATTATCACGCTACTTCTGTGACTTGTGTTTTGATTACGATAAAATCAAGCTCTAGATATCTTTGCGCCCCCCCCCCCCCCCCCCCCCCCTTGAGTTTTTTCTGTATCCGCCACTGGTGAGCTCCCATATCACTAACCCACAAATGAATCCAAGTTCATCAAACGTAAAGTAATAGAATGACTCAATGTTCGAAGATGTCGTAATCTCAGATAATGATAGAAGATTATTTTATCTGTTGCCATCGCTTGTCGGGGCTGGGGTCAGTGCTGTGCACTTATTGCACAATGTTGCATTTTATTGGTTGTTGTTTTGTGCCCTCGATTTTTTATTATAGGAAATTGTAAACTTAAAAGATTCTCTATTAACTATCTAATGAAGCTATAAACTTGACAATGAACGTCTATTTGTTACACTGTTGTCTTACAATTCTTAGATCATGATATACCTATATGATATGATCAAACAACACCTGAACCTGAACACCGCAGAGCAGCATCAACACAGAGCAGCAACCAGCTTCAACCAACCCCTTCACACCCCTCGACCAGGTCAAACAAGCAGCAGTCACACGCCATCAACCCGAAGCCGCACCGGGTCCATCGCAGCTGTCATCACACCGCTTCCTGGGCCTGCAGCTTCCTCAACGACAGTCAGCGTCTGCATAGAAGAATCTCCCGCAGCCCACGTGTCTGAGCTCACCTCCACGTGACAGTTCTGCTCGCCTTCTCCACGCCTGTCACTCACCCGCATCACATCAGGACTAGTCTCCCTGATAGATGCACGCACTCGCAGCACATCGCTCGTCAGACTCACTTGACTGGAGCCCTGCACCTACATGGATACAGACTGCACACTTCGAACAACTCAACGACCTCCGGTCTGAGGGGGGAGTACTGTGGGGACTTGCCATAGATTTCAACACCCACAAGTTATAGCAAAGAAGCTAACAGATGGCGATACCGTCGCTCTCAGAAATATGCTCCATACAAAGACAACGTTCACTGTAAATACGTAACTCGTAACCTACTACAAATAAGGTTCACAATCGAATGCGAGACATAAATCGCGCAAGAGAAATAATCACAGAGATTCGATATATATACAAGGTCCAACTAAGAACTGTTGGACCACGGCCGGTCCCCAGGCTTCACACTAAGCCTGGTGGAAGATCTTCCCTTTTCAATGGAGGAACATTCCCAAGTAGCACCTCCATAGGTGCTTACATTCGAGCAAGAAATATTCGCGAAAGAATGTTTTCCATGAGTACCTCTATCAAACGTAAAAACATTTTCGAAAGTAGGTAGGTACAACCTTTTCTTTTAATGACTGCGCTAAAAAGTCTGTAGCCCAAAAAACCTGTTCTAATCTTGCTGAACCTTTTGAAAAACAACCATCGATCCGATATGGAGTTCGGGAAATTCCCGCTGCCCTTAAAGTAAAGAAAAAAAAATCGGCCAAGTGCATGTCTCACTCGCGCACCAAAGGTCCCGTACTACAATAAAAATCTGTGGAATCCTTAAGGTGTTATTACACTTGGCTAAATTTAGATTCTAACAAGAGAGACAGAGCTATAGGTAAGTTCCTCCCGTTCTTACCTATAGCTCTGTCCCTCTTGTTAGTATCTAAATTTAGCCAAGTGTAATAGCACCTTTAGCCTTCACACACTTGACCCGTTTTTATTATTTGTTGTTTTATCTAGAGTATACTCTAAGATCATAGCTCTATAATCACACCGAGTTTGATGGGGTTTTATGTAACTATTACAGTTTTTACAATAGAGCAACCAAAAAAACTTTGAAAAAAACGATTTATAAATTAATCTTTTACTTCTCCTTAATTTTATACTCTTTTTTACAGATAGTATGAGGGTTTGCAGTACATCATGAGACCCTTTTGGGTATAGCAACACAAGTGAACCAAGATAGTAGACGCTGCAGACTTAGCTTGTCGCTTGAAATGGAGGTGGGCTGGTCACCTAGCGAGAACAACCGATGGACGCTGGAGTGAAAAGATGCTGCACTGGTACCCCCGCGACTAGTTTTTCGCTAGTTTTTAAATTTCAACTAGTTAGCTAGGTACCTATACGACGGTTCAAAGATAGTTTAGGACCTTTAGAGTTGGGACGGACGGAAGGACAGCCTAGGCTTAGTAATATGGTCTGGCTAGCACCCTTCGGGTACGGAAGGAACCCTAAAAAACAACATCCCAACTTGCATACGCGAATTTGATTCGCAAATTGGTTCGGGTAATTACACTGGAGGTAACTTAACCAGTTTGCGCGTAACTGATTCAATTTCAAAATGCTAATGACGTGCTTCGACCAAAGTGTGTGACGTGTTCGGTTCCGATATCGTAGCCGTTCTTTTTATTTCTTTTTAGGATTCCGCACCTCAAATGGCAAAACGGAACCCTTATTGGATCACTTTTTTATCCATCTGCCAAGTGGTAAATCTCTTATGATCAAGCACGTATCCAGACTTTTCAGATATCCTGGGTCATTTGAAACATATACCTACTTTACAAAAATCTACAGCGGTTCAAAGTCATATCTGAATTATGGCATTTTTAGACGCTTTCAAATAATTTGTCAGACCAAGTAGTGAAAATGTTATACTTTGCTATAAACTTGTAATCTACTCATGGTAGGTATAATATGTCTGAATAAGAAAAAGTTATTCTTTGTATGGCCATCTTTATTACGTCACAGTTTACCCCCACAGTCTGAGTGCTTGTCATCTCATACCCATAAGCAGCTATAAGCACATGATTAAATATTACATACCTATAGCACATGATTAAATATTCCTCGTGTGGCTATAGGTTTCGTAATCCGGAGATGATACTGAAACGCATTGATAAATTAATAAATAAATAAATAACGCTCACAGGCACATACATTGTAATGATCCCAAACTAAGCACTAAAGGCTTTTATTATGGAAACCATACAACAACGGCACGAACATATAACATCCATGACCGAACCGGGATTCGAACCCAGGACCCTGGTTTGGCAGTCCGGCGTGGTAACAATTACACCAACCGGGTCGTCATTGATACGATCGATATACAGGGTGTTTCATAAGTAGTAATAAATATTTAAAACTTTTAAGGGGGTTGTTTAGACCGTCAAACTGAACAACTTTCTCTATGGGACCAACACCCAACATCGAAAACGAAAAAAAAAAAATTGATATCCCATACCTACATATTTTAGCTCTAGTCGATTTGTAGAGTATGGAACACCAATTTTTTTTTCGTGATTTCGATATTGGTCCCATAGTGAAAGTTGTTCAGTTTGATGGTTTACACCACCCCCTTAAAGGTTTATTTGTATTTTTGTAACACCTTGTAAACAAGTAGTACCCATATCCGAGGTGACTTTTGCCAAAACCGATATACTTACTAACTTGCGCGTAAGTAGAGAGGCAGGATTTGTAAGTCTATGTAACATAACGGGTAGGTTGACTTCACCGTGTGTACACACACTTAAATTTAAGTGTAGGTATACACAGGTAAAGTAACACAAAAATTTATCCCGCACAACCGGAGCCAAAACATAGATTATCTAAGTTACACCGCAGTACCTAGCCAATATTAGGTACATTTAGTCTTCAAGGCCCAATTGTAAATACTGGCCTACAAGTCAAATAAACCGTTATGGTAAAACCACAGCACAGAGCTGTAACTATTTCTACGTAAGATCCTAGAGTCAACGGAGTTCCATAAATGGATGATAAAAATGTTTGAAGATAGCATAGACTGTTTGCTTTGTATTGTGTACAAAGTTTTCGATAAAATCTCTTCCCATATACCTCTCTGAGGGTAGGCCGGTGCCCTGCAATGGGATGTATAAGTGCGTTCACACAGTCCGTCATTTCAAATATCACCATAGTACGTTTGTATGCAGCGCGCATTTTCGCTCTCGGATTAAAAGTCCTAAGTCAAAGTCAACATTCGCTTACCGCAGCTTTAAGTTTTGCCACGATGGCGGTGGCTGCTGATGATGAGACGAGCTGGCTGGCCAGTTACCCTCCTAGGGAAAATCCCTAGCTACGCCAATGGCAGGAAGGGCAGGAATACAAGATGGGCCATAGTCTGACGAGCAACACCGCGGCCTTTAGAGTTTCTGGCCGCATCTTCCCTACAACGGAACACCTTCCGAAGCGGTGGTAGAATAAAAAATGACAAAAGTGATATTATTTTGAATAAAAAATTTTAAGTTTTGAATTTTTTTGAGTTTTTTGCCCAGTATTGAGATTCCTTTATTATTACGGGTATATGGGGCCCCAATCCTTAGTGTGTCTTAATTCAAAGCCGAATCCTTGCCTGTTTAATTTTAAAATCGCAATAACTTAGAATCAAATGGCATCATGAAATAAATTAACATCTCCATCGTAATATTTTATAAATGCACGTTATATTGTGCAATCTTAATGCATTTCGTGGCCTCCAAAATATGTCTGTTTAGATATTTCAAATGTTTACCTTAGATAAGATGTAATAAAAGAAGACGCAGTTTAAAACATTGAAGCTTCACGCGAAACTAGTGTACTGTTCTCACTTTTTGGTAGCCTGTTTCTGCGATGCGTTTTGCCGTTTTACCCTAATATGTCTTTATAATGAGGGATTTACAAAAAGTAATTAAAAAGAAAAAGTAGTTCGTTCGGAGGTGAGAAATATAGATTTTCCATAGTAAATGCAATCAGCTGATCGAAAGTGTCGAAATTTGAGTCGAGTCTGTCTGCAGTTTTGTATGGAACACCAGATCTTTTTTCGCTATCTCGATATTATGGTCTCATAGAAAAAGTTGTTTAGTTTGATGGTGTGATAATCCCTATAAAAAAACGTTGAGAAATCTGTAGCGGAGCTACGAGAGAGCTGACTAAGCAACAATGCCGAACACATCGATCGAGTCGATGTAAAACAAACAGAGATCTATCTAGGTCAGCGCATGGAACCTAGCACGTCACACAGAAGACGGCCAATCACAATATGGATCTGTCCAACGCATCACAGCTTATTACGAATAACAACCAATCATATGGCGAGTCCTGAATCGCACTATCGAAGTTATCAAGAGACTTTGCATATATACAACATCCAACTAAGAACTGGAGGACCGCGGTCCCGGGCATTCCAACTAGCCCGTGGAAGATCTTCCCTTTCCCTCCAAAAATCTATGTTGGCTCGAGCCTGAATCGAACTGAACAACTTTCACAATGGATCCATTGTGAAAGGTGAAATCGAACTGAACAACTTTCACAATAGATCCATTGTGAAAGTTGTTCAGTTCGATTTCACCTTTAAAAATAAATAATAATATTTTTTTTTTTTTATTTTTTTTTTTAGTAATAACTAGGGTATTTTCTTACAACCTGTAAACTCTATCCAGCGCATAAGCTCTTGCGTCCGTCCGTCGTACCTACAGCTACATCTTCAATCAATTCGAAGAAATCTGAAGGTAAACCACTTTATCGCTAAAGTTTAAATGTTTTATTTATGTACAATTATGAAGAAATGTATTTATGGATTTAAATGAGCTGTCTATATCGATTTCTTATTCTATTCAAATTAATCGAGAGAGTGACATTGAATATACATAAATTATTGTGTCAGTAAAATGCGCGTGCTTTCAATCGGTGACAAGAAATAATTCTTTTGATGTGAAACATCCTAAGAAAACATATATCGCGCCTTAGCAGTTACACCGACTCGTATGCCGTGACGAATTATGGCATGACGCTCTCACGCCACGTTTGACAGCTGCGAAAGGACGAAATAAAAAAAAGCGCGCGGAATCGGGAGAGTGCGGTATTGACAGCTGCGATTTAGTTCGTCGTTCCTGAAAGTGAAAAAGTAGAAATTTTCGAAAAAAGCGCGCGAAATTGCGGTGTGTTTTGTTTTTTCACATCTGCCAGACGTCCCGAGACGGCCACTATTAAAAAAAATAAATGGAATGTATTTACGTAGCTCGTAATGTATATGACGAGTCTCTTTTTTATGTTTTCAAACTCAAATGAAAACATTTTTTTATTAATATTGTGAATTGATTTGTGAATGAAAACGGTAAGACCAAATTTTTCAAATTGATAAGCTTAATAGGTACCTACAGCACGCAAACACTGGGCGATTACTTTTTTTTAAATTTTTGTCTATTTGTCTATTAGTGCAGATTATTCAAATAAAAAGAATAAAATCAAATTAAGGGTCATTTAGGGTTTTTGGCGTTCCGTAGAAAAAATGACACGTTTAAGGCCTCCGCCATCATTGCAGCGATTTTATCGAGCGATAATATCGCTGCGATTTTGCGATAATTGTTTCCAGTACATTTTGTATGGGGACGCGCGCGATCCTACACACTGCTGTGATTTTATCGAGCGATAATATCGCTGCGATTTTGCGATAATTGTTCTCAGTACATTTTGTATGGGGACGCGCTCGATCCCGCACACTGCCGCGATATTATCGCAACTCTTTCGACTACATTCAGTGGTGGGGCGCATGCGTGACGCGAATCGCGGAATCGCTGCAGTGTGTAAGGCAGCGACCACACGTGTGGTCGCTGGTGTAAGGTGTCGCGATATAGCTGTCGATAATATCGCTCGATAAAATCGCTCGATAATATCGCTGCAATGTGCGGAGGCCTTAATACATACTACCTACCTACATCACATTCTAACTACATGCTTGAAAAAGTGATCGGTAAGGAAAACGGAACGTATGAACGGTTCGGTTGTGGGAATATAAATAATTTAGGTTTTGACATTTTAACTGTATTAAATTCATTCATTCCGTAAACAAATTAGGTGCATGCAATATTTTATGGCTGAATTTTGAGAGCTTGATAATTATGTCTTCTTCTTATCGAGTGGGCTGCAAGCCCGGTGTCAGAGTTTATTCAAACCGCCTTACGGCCTCTGACGTGGTTTTTATGTCACGACTACTACCACCAGAGATAGTAGCCGGGACCAACAGCTTAACGTGCCATCCGAAGCACGGAATCATCTTTCTTTTCAGACAATCAGGTGACTCAGCCTGCAATGTCCTAACCAACTGGGGAAAAACGCACAAAGTGACATTTCACTAGGTGCATGCCCCCCGTAGGAATAGAACCCACGACCTCCGTGTCAAGAGCCCAATGCTCCTAACCATTAGACCACGGAGGCATTTATATGCAGGATATAATTATGTCTGTACCATCTTTATAAAACAGCGAATAAATGGTTAACGATCCTACTTAATGATTACTACAAAAAGGAATGCAGTCATCATATTAATATATTCGACAATAATAATTCTACTTTCGGCACCAGTCTCCCAACAAGACTAGAATACAATATGTTCCTATTATGATTATTATTAGCATTGTACCTAACGTGCTGTATCTTGAACATGCAAAACACATGTTGATGAGAAAAATAAATATTTTTAATATTATTATAGCATAGCATAGCATAGCATTATGCTCACGACTATATTCCCCGAGGGGGTAGTCAGAGATATTCTGAAACCTCAGAACATCCACGTTTCACCAGTAGTACCGAAACTCTGTCCAGTGTGACGGGGGGTGAGCCCGTCGCCGATTATTATTATACAGGGTGTTACAAAAGTAAAAATATACATTTAAAACTTAAGGGGTTTGTTTAGACCATCAAACTGAACAACTTTTACTATGGGACCAACATCGAAAGCGCGAAAAAAAAAATCTGCTATCCCATACATTTAGCTCGAGTAGATTTGTAATTTAGTATGGAACATCAGAATTTTTTTTCGCGATTTCGATAGTGGTCCCATAGTGAAAGTTGTTCAGTTTGATGGTCTAAATCACCCCCTTAAATGTTTATTTGTATTTTTGTAACACCTTGTATATAATAGCTATAAATATGACCTTGTCCCATAACTGCAAAAACAGTTCATACATTTGTCCCAATTATTACCATTGATTTAGACAAAGTAGGCATAATTTATTCATCCAATAGAAACAATGACCAGACTATGACGTCACTTGTAGTCTGATATACGTCATACGTTTGGTATACAATTGTCTATGTCCCAAAGAAACCTTATAATTTACTATTCAAAACTCAATACAAAGATGTTTCTAGTCGCTCACGCAAAGGAATACGGTATAGATTTGAATGTAATTAATTTTAAGCTAAGCAAAGTTATTTTTGTTTCATAAAGGGTACTTTTTAGTATGCGTGTCGCATAAAAGATTGCCATTATTGTAATCCGTGGCTAGGCCATTCATTGTCAGCTTGTGTACTATAAAAAACTTGGCTGAACTCTGTTGATACCTTTGTCACGATTGGATCAAAATAGGATGTTACATATTCTTTTAATGACCTTGTCCTTCTAAAAAATGTTAGTTGTAAATTTTTTTTTTTGAAAACAAGCATTAAGGACAGGAGATTTAAATACCGCTCGCTATTTTTTTTTATATCTGGCAACTTTAAAAAAAAAGATGTTTTTGTTTAACCTAATGTTTTTTTGCACTCTCCTTTAAAAAAAAGGACCTATGTTTAGTGGCCACAAAAATAATGCAAATAATGAAAGCTGCGTTTCAGATTAAGTAGGTAGTACCTTTTTAGTTAAGATGTATTTTTATTTACAAATAAGGGTAACTATAATAGGTACATTAAAAATAAGTAAAAATAAATGACTTATAACTAACTTAACCTAAAATATGGTGCAGGTTTGGACCGCGCGGGAGGGTAGCCAAGATGCTGGCAGCGTTTCCTCGCTGAACGGCTAAACTGATCCGTTGAGCGAGGAAAGCGCCAGCCCTTGGATCCCCGGTCGAATCTACCAGGCGCTTTGCCAGGTCTTTAAAAAGCGCCTGGGCGCCGGAACCCCACGGACCAAGGGTTTCGACACCGAATGCTATGAATTTGTATTGGGTGCCGATACCCTTGTATTTCCCCTCTTTTGTCCTTTTAGTAGTACCTTTTACAATTAAAAGCTTTTTATATTGAGGATCCCTGCGATAAAAAAAATAAGTATCTTAATTTTAATTGCTTCAAAAGTATCGAATTGCTAATTCTACCAAAGTCCTAAACCCTTCACAACAGGATTGCGATTTTTGAAACTCATTCGCTAAGCTCAGCAGTTGAAAATTTCAGAAATACTATGGAGATACGCATCTTTCTACTGCTGATTTGACTTTCAAAAATCGCACTCCTGAAGTATGATTTTTGAAACTGCTGAGCTCAGCGAATGAGTTTTAAAAATCGCATAGGTCATTAAACTGTCCGATACTTTTGTCCACACAAGTTCATTAATTTATTTATCATACATTTTTAAACTCATATTGATTAATGTAGGTACTATAACCTATTCAAAGTACCTATCTACCTCTTCTTATCAATGCTACAATATCTTATCGCATTAATTTTTTATGTTTTCACGCATTCACTGCCTCCCCCGTAAGCCTAAATAACCCAGGTGCCACTTCAAAACATAGAAAGCTGTGTGCCCCGAACATTTATAGTTGTTCAAAAAAATGCAATGCTTAGTGCCCTTGAACACTTATGCTTGTCCATATAATTCTTACGCTGGGTGCCTCTCGACACGCAGGATTGTCCGGTTTATTCCACTCAGTACCAACGAGTTAGTATGTTAGAGTATCTTTTGTGGGACAAACCATGAAGGGCTAATAGGAATATACTTGTATTTCCAATAAAAAATGGACACGCAGAGTGGTCGAGAGGCACTGGGATTATGTTAGGTGTTACCCATTGTTCCACTAAATGTGTCGGGGGCATCCGATAAAAGATAACAGGTGGCAGTGAATGTGTTAAAATATTGACCTGAGAAACATACATGCCAAGTGGTTTGCTTCTTATACTTATCAAAAAGTAGGTATATTTAAGAAATCAATAAACCCATCTGCGAAAAAGTGCACTTTAAATAAAAACTGCAAAGAAAAAATACAAGTCAAGTAGTCTAGAATTCTGTTATACAAGGTGTTACAAAACTACAAATAAACATTTAAGGGGGTGGTGTAGACCATCAAACTGAACAACTTTCACTATGGGACCGATATCGAAATCGCGAAAAAAAAATTATGTTCTATACTCTACAAATCGACTAGAGCTAAAATATGTATTCACAGTCGGGACCCATTATTCAGAGAATTTTATTTGGTCTAGAATTTTAATGGGTCCATTATTTTCAAATACCTATTCAATGATACCGACATAGTTCGTAAACTTTATTTTTAAAATTTTTACAATATTGTGGCGTCTGATAGTCGCCATATTGAATTTTGATTAATTACTGTTATGTGTCGTTTGTGTCACTAATGACAGTCGCAGGATTAAGACGAATCGGTTGACGTAAGAATCATCAAAATCGGCCCACGCGTTTGGTCTCTAGTGTGCCACACGACGCAGTCGGGTAAAAAAATCTGTAATTTTGCCTAAGAACCCGTACTAATATAACAAAAGTGTTTGTTCATCTAGCTAGGTACGAGTACTAAATCATTGCCTGATTACTTCACACATTGTCACTGTGTTTAACCTACATGCTTACTGTACCTAGCAGAGCGATTATTTTGTAACAGTGGTGGCCATCTTAATCGCAGCTGTCATTAAGTTAAGAGGATGTTCCTGCGAGCGCGCCCGAGCGCACTGCATGTAAACTAAGTTTGATACTATTTTAACCAAAATATCTAAAGCACCCTGAATCTCACGTGAAATTGAAAGCTTAGCCGTGCCGTTTTCAATTATAACCTGAAATATATCTCAATTTCAAATGACACATCTGAGTCACATGTGACCCACTGGAGTTCTTCAGATAGTCAATGAAATTTTTTGAACACGGTCTTGAGACTGTCTATCGCATAGGCCAAGGTCTATCGTTTGTGAGATTTCCGCTAAATTCAGTTTCAGTGCTAGGAGTAATTTAAGATTCGTATGGAAATCTTTGAGCCATTGTACGGTACCTATAAATTTGAATTCTATTATACAGGATGAAATTGATATCATTAGCATCCTTTTAAACTAAGAGTCTACCCATCAAACTGAACAACTTTTACTATTGGAGCAAACCAATCAGCGAAAAAAAAATCTGCTGTCCCATACTAAACTGCACCCGCCGCCGCCGCTGCCTACACGACTCAAATGTATGGGCCAGCTGATTTGTTTTTTGTTCCGATTGGTTTGCTCCCATAGTAAAAGTTGTTCAGTTTGATGGGTAGACTCTTTGTTTAAAAGGATGCTAATGATATTCAATTTCACCCTGTATTTTAGTGAAAAACAGACAAACCTCCGACACAGATATTTGCTTCTAGATCGTTTTAGAGCTGTCACACACGATGACGCACTGACAGAGCGGCAGACCTCACAGTCCGTCATTTGCGAAGCAAGGAGTTGTATGAAATCGCACGTAGAAGCACACACGGTGCGGATTGACTCTTCACAAATAGCCGCTCCGTCAGTGCGTCATCGAGTTGATCCCCACTTACTTACACATTCTTCTTCTTATCGAGTGGGCTGCAAGCCCTGGTGTCAGAGTTTATTCAAACCGCCTTACGGCCTCTGACGTGGTTTTTATGTAACGACTTACTACCAATAGAGATAGTAGCCGGGACCAACAGCTTAACGTGCCATCCGAAGCACGGAATCATCTTTCTTTTCAGACAATCAGGTGACTCAGCCTGCAATGTCCTAACCAACTGGGGAAAAACGCACAAAGTGACATTTCACTAGGTGCCCCCCGTGGGAATCGAACCTACGACCTCCGTGTCAAGAGCCCAATGCTCTTAACCATTAGACCACGGAGGCAGTTACTTACACATTCAATATTCGAAATAGAATCTAACTTCGTTTGAATGGAGCACTTATATTCCTCTTAAAAACCATAATTTACGACGACATCCTAAGATAGACATGTAACCAGCATAGCTAGCATGCCGCAGTGATACAGCGCTATCACACCTTCGCTCTCTTTCTATTGGCGTGCGAACGAACGAGATAAAAGACGTGATACAGCCGTATCACGTGCTGCATGCTACCAGTGCAGTTTATTTAGCTCTGTGTCGATCTAGTGCCGAAACGGTTGGACCATTTCGATGTGCTTTTTAGGGTTCCGTTACGCAAAGGGTGAAAACGGGAGCCTACGTTGTCCATCCGTCTGTCCGTACGTCCGTACGTCCTTCCTACCTATTTAGAGCTGTAACTTTTGAACCATATAACAACTAGACAGTTGAAATTTTCACAGAATATGCGTTATTACGGCGATTTTGTCAACAAACTCGTACCAATTAGTTTTTCGGAATTTATGTACGATTTGTAACACCACTGGCTTTTCGGTGAAGGAAAACATCGTGTGGAAACCTGCATGCTTTAATTTCGAGGCTTGTATTGTACCCATTGTCCATTATAAGTGGCGACGGGCTCACCCCCCGTCACACTGGACAGTCTTCGGTACTACTGGTGTAACGTGGATGTTCTGAGGTTTCAGAATATCTCTGACTGGGTCCCTCGGGGAATATAGTCGTGAGCATATGCTTATGCTTAAGCTTGTCAACAAATAATAAAAGTTTCAAAAATGTTGGGATCATCACCACCTCAATCCTCATACAAGAAACTAGTTTTTATCAACGTTTTAGTTCCCGCTCTATCGTAAAAACGGTAATACATACAATCGTCAAACTTAGTGTGATTATAGAGCAAACTCTACAGTATAACAACAAATAATAAAACCGGCCAAGTGTGAGTCGGTCTCGCGCTAAAGGTCCTGGAGAAAACAAAACTTTTTATATGTGGTATACGGAGTTGCTCTGTGGGTCTGCTATTGGGCGGTCACGTGCGCGTCGGTTGCCCCATCCCCGGCCTACAGTGGAACTCCAGTGGTGGCTCAGGATATTGTTCTTTTATAAGAACAACCCTTGTAGTCACCAAAATATCAATATAACCGTACAACGTCAAGCACTTTTGCTATAAAAACTCGACATTGGCAAAATCATCATTAACCAAAGATGGCAGCCATATTTTTAAAAATAGAATAGAATGTGTGGTACGGAATCCTCGGTGCGTGAGTAGGCCGACTCGCACTTGACCGTTTTTTTAGACTTAAAACAAACACTTACTACAACAAATCGATTTCCTCCGTTCTGATTTCGAATCTCCCTCGCAAGACATCGGGCACTGATTGGCCAGTGAGCATTGCACTTCCATGCAGGTGTCCCCACAGTCTCGGTTGTCTATGGTGTTCCCTCCGATGAGGCTGTTCAGGGAATCGCTGGCGCTGTCCGGACCATCACTGTCGACTCCTGAAGTCAGTGTTCTTGAAGTGTTTGGAGTGTCCGGCGAAATTGATTCCGAAGACATTGTTTTTCTGTGGAAGAAGACAGATTTTGTAAGACATTTACATTGCATTTGTGCCTGACGCATAGATCGGTACAACTTAACGTTTTCACACACCATGACATATTGACGGAGCGGCAGACGTTTTGAGAAGCATGGGGTTGTATGAAACCGTACGTAGAAGCACACACGGTGCGTCAATCCATACATCGTGTGTGCTTCTACGTGCGGTTTCTTACAACTCCTTGCTTCAAAAAAATTTTTAACAAAAAATTAAAACCGACTTCAAAACTAAAAAGGTAAAAATAATAATATTGCAGTCTTTGACTTTTAAATTCGCATCTAAAAGAACATTAATTTGTCTTATCGGAGTCGGTGTCAAGCCGGCCGATTCGCAACCGGGCTTGCAGTAATTTTTTGGCTTGGCTTGGCTTGACACCGACTCCAATAAAACAAATTAATGTTCTTTTAGATGCGAATTTAAAAGTCAAAGACTGCAATATTATTATTTTTACCTTTTTAGTTTTGAAGTCGGTTTTAATTTTTTGTTAAAATTTTTTTATTTCAAAATTTTCAGTGTTGAAATCTAGGTGAAATATATTAGTTCGACTTAGATATCAGTTATAAGTAAATGCAAAGGATACGGTGTACGCTCTCACCACACTCGATTAAAAACAATCCAACCCATCTTTCGTACAACATTTCTGTTTTTGGGTTACTGTTATCTGTCTTTATGCCATATTTCGATTTAATAGATGCATAAATGAGTACTAATGAGTTTTTCTAACTTATGTACGTAGTACCGACTGCTCTCAAACGGTGAAGGAAAACATCGTGAGGAAACCTGCATATGCAGAAGAAGAAATTCTGATGCGTATTGTGAAGTCTACCAATCCGCATTGAGCACGCGTCGTGGACTAACGCCCAAACACCCTCATACAGACAGACAGACAGACAGTCAGACAGAATTGACGAAAGTAAAGTAATAGACGATAAGGGTTCTTTGTTTGACTACGGAACCCTAAAAAAGACGAACATATACCGACCGCCGCCATGATCAATTATAGGAGATTACACACCGAGGACTGGAAAGGAAGAAAGGGCCCAGATCCCATGTAATTCGAAGACCGAGGCGAAGCCGAGGTCAACAAACATTTGATCTGAGGCTTTCTTATTTACTGTCTGAGGTTAGTATACTATTTTTCTCCTCGACCGTGGTGGAAAGCGGCAACTTCGTTTAGCGCAGCGGGAAGAAAATTGACGCTTTGCGGCCGGAGGGGAAAAAATCATTAAATCTATGTGTTTCGGTACTAGGTACGAGTATATCCATGAAGTTTTTATACGTTTAAACACAACAGTATGACCTATAGATTCGAAACTTCTTGAGTATGACCAAGAAGCTTTACATATAAATATAGGCATATAAAACTTCTTGGTTATGACAGTTAAAAAAAAACATAGTTTGACAGTCCCCATCAAAACATTTATTTTGCTGGAGTCACGGACTTGAAAAAAAGACGGAGTTGCTCTGTGGCTCTGCTATTGGGTGGTCGTGTCGGTTGCCCCATCCCCGGTCCACAGTGGAACTCCAGTGGTGGCTCAGGATATTGTTCTTTTATAAGAACAACCCTTGAAGTCACCAAAATATCAATATAACCGTACAACGTCAAGCACTTTTGCTATAAAAACTCGACATTGGCAAAATCATCACATACCCAAGATGGCAGCCATTTTTTAAAATATAGAATAGAATAGAATAGAATAGAAAAAAAGACGGACCTAATCTGGTCTAATCACGAGTGAAGCACCCATTTATATTTGTGTGCGTGCTGACGAACTGTCACGCGGTACATAATGGTGGCGGGTTGTAGGACCTACGCATAGAGCTAGTGCATCTGTGTGAGTATAGGACCCTTGTAGAACAAACGAAAATGTAGGACCTTGCATGCTTCAGATCTTTTTAGTGTTGTTCTGGTCTGTGGCTGGAGTGTGATTTTTGAACATTACACGTTAGAATTAGCAGTAGAAAGACGAAATATGCATAATCTCCATAAGTCCATAGTAATTTTGACATTTTCTACCGCTGATTTGAACGTGTGATGTTCAAAAATCGCACTCCTGAAGAGAATCGACAAACATAAACGTCATCTGTGTCACGAACCTGAAAAAAGACGAACGTACCTATGTATTATGTGTGTGCATCGTAGAAAGAGAAGGTACTAGAAGGAAGCATGTGTCTTGTCATATTCACTCAGTGAGAGATGCACATAGCAAATTCGCTCTAGTTAAAAAAGGAGATCGCTTCTTATTGCTGTCCTTATCGACGTAACCACTTTTTTGTTCTACGACGGCTGTCTGACTCCGGAGGCAGACATCTAGCTTCATACAAGTTGTAAGTATCATGACTATCGCTATCTCATACGCGGTTACGCTGATGTTCCGTCTACCAGCGTAAGTGAAAAAAAAATCTTAGTCTATGGTTTGCGTGCTGTCGCACTGTCGCGCGGTACATGACCTGCGCCTAGAACTGATGCATCTGTGTGAGTGTAGGCCCAGAACAAACGAAATTTTAGGACCTTGCATGCTTCACATCTTTCTAGTGTAACATTACGTCCGTCTTTTTTTCAAGTCCGTGACTGTGTATATATTTGTTATTGTTGTAGATTTTTTCAACAAGCGCTGAATCAATTTCGTGGGACCACCTCGGAAGTATGACCTACCAAACAAAAAAAACATCATCAAAATCATTTCCCAATTGGCGGTGCAATAGCGTAACAAACATACAAAAAAAAAAAAAAAAAAAAAAACATACGGGTCGAATTGAGAACCTCCTCCTTTTGTTGAAGTCGGTTAAAAATGACGGACTGACGTCTGCCGCTCCGTCAATGCGTCATCGTATGTGATCCCACTTAACATGCTGACGGGTTTTTAAGGATGAAGGACGAATAGAGCATAAAAACAACTTCGCAAATCGATCAACATCAAAATCAGGATAAAAATCAACTTTAGGCTGTCCCACACGCATTTGGGTCAAGAAAGATGGGCGTTTTTTTCTAAATATATCCGCACACATTTTGTCATGTCTATCAGTTTGCACTCAATTTACACTGAAACCAAAGACCGTTTTGAATGAAGGTTTTGATTATTTCAATATTTAATTAATAATCTGTAAAATTAGCAGTTTATATAGGTCATTTATTATAAATAAATTAAAAAATAAGACTAAAGTTAGTTTTGAACCCCCATTATTAGTAATGTCCCACAATGACCGACCTAGTTTAAAAAGTTACAAAATAGATATATTTTAGTTTATTACAAGTAATTGATGCCTTGTTAAGGTTCACTGATTGTTATTTTTAAAGAAAAAAGACACATTTACTAAGAATAAACTGTATAATTATATAATTTCGTTCCAAAAAAGTTACAAAATGGAAGCCTGAACCACTCTCTTGTCCCAAAATAATCACATTTTCTTTGAAAATAATCATTTTTTATCCAATTTGCAACTGTTATTATGCATTTCAAATAAGTGCAAATCATTCTACGTTGTTCCAATTATAATAAAGATATGTTTTTTTTTGTATTCCATTTTGTAACCGGGATATTTTTTTACGAAATTGCCCAGATAGCAGTTTTGTATGAAACAGCAGATTTTTTTCCCGATTACATCAACCAATTTTTTTTACGCGATTTTCAATTCAATTCAATTCAATTATACTTTATTGCACACCAAAACAGAACATACATTTGAACACAGATAAAGAATTACAAGTAGGTACAAATAAGGCGGTCTTATCGCTAAAAAGCGATTTCTTCCAGACAACCTTAGGGTAGAGGAAATAAACAAACGAAAAATAGGTAGGCGGTGTAGCTTAAAAGAAAGAAATGACTTGAGTGTATAAATATCCTTCTAAATAAAATAAAATAATCTATAACATATACATAAATACATACATATATTTTTAACTATAAATATACATAAGTGACTACAACATACAACACGGAAGCAACTGTAAAAGGAGAAAAAGAACTAAAAGTGAAGTTGGAAAGAAATCAGAGGTCAAGGAAATGATCTTTGACTTTCGACTTAAAAACACTCAAGGAGGGAGCACGTCTGATCAACTCTGGCAATGAGTTCCAGAGCCGAACAGCTTGCACGGAGAAGGAATTCGGTATGTCAAGTTTTTTTTTGGAGGGCTGAATCGAAAACCATTTCGAGATAATTGTCTCAATAATCATATTTTCTAAGTCAGAGATTTTAAAATGAAAGGATTACAGATATTTTTAATAAAATAACGTAGTTTTTCGGTCCGTGCAGTGACGTCACTGGCATACCTGTGAACTCTTTGGTAAACATAAATCAACTTAAAATAACCGGCCATTAAGAAAAAAAAATACTTTCACAATGTCAGAATTTGACATTTGATGTTGCCGTATCTTTTTCCAGCATAGAGTTAGAAAGAGGAGGCAGGTTTTAATTTTTTTAAATACAGCTGTAGGTAGTTTTTCTCCATGGAGTTCGAATTATTTTCACTCCACCATTTTGGCACTTAGAGATTACAGATCAAAATAATTTAAAAATTAAATTTATATTGATAAACTCGATGAATCGCAATAAGAATGAAATAGGTATCTTAAAATTATGTCTTCTGTCCGTAAAAAATATAAAAATGAAAACCAAAAAAAACTTGACATACCGAATTGGTGTAGAAGTTAGTGGAGTGGATAGGCATAAGAAGGGATAAATTTTCAGAGGAGCGCAGGCGGCCAGTGGTAGAGGAACAGAAAACAAAGCGTTCCTTGAGGTAATGAGGAGTCAAAGGAAGAAAGAGTATGGAATAGAGAAGGGACAGGATATGAGCATCCCTTCGACGTTTGACCGGGAGCCACTTAAGTCGAGCGCGGAATTCCGATACATGGTCGTACTTCCGCAGGCCAAATATAAACCTTATGCAAAGGTTTTGCATTTGCAGGATTTCAATACTGGTCTCATGGTAAAAGTTGTTCAGTTTGATGGTCTGAAGCACCCTTATGTGTGTCCGGACCGCAATATGCGTCCAACCATGTATTAGGTATTGACGGACCGCGACCTAATGGATCCATGATACCACTGTAAGTTTTTTACACATCGTTTAAACAATGAGACAATTCCTGTGGAAATTCATAGTTCCCTTGTCGAGTCTATCAGGAGCTTAAGAGGATAGGCGAGTACAGTTTTTTCCATACAAACGTATTCCCCTGTTTTCTCCCTGGTTAATGATACTAGAGCAAACATTTTTTTACCATACAATCTATGTTACTTCTGCTATGTCCGTATGTTTTGTTTTTTTGCATAAATTAATTACTGTATGAACTAGGGACCTTCGAAAATGACCAATTTTACCGCCCGTTTTCAGACATCCAGCAAACAAATTTGACTAATATAAACAAAAAAATCGAAACGTACAGACATAACCAGAGTCTTTCTCATATTATTCTTGAAAGAATTTTTAAAATCGGTTTAGTTTTGGAGGAGATAACAGGGGGAATACGAAATGCTGTTTTCAACGATTTTATGTAGATAAAATCGGTCCTAGCTGCATTTGTCTCTTTCGCACTCTAGTCGGTGGTGTGTATGGGTGGGGCGGATAGGACAAATATGTGTACGGTTGGAAAAGTGACCTATTCTCCAAATTTGCATTTCAGCCCGCCTATCCTCTTAAGACGTAATAGTAGGTGGAAATACCTCGGAGGCATCTTTTATTTTTCATTTTACGACTAGATTTATACCATTTACCGAAACTAAAGTCATACCTCAGTATTTTTGGATAGTTCATCTAGTGAAATCATCAACTGAATACACGACGACGAAACTACTTCACTCGATAGAAAATCGTCACAAAGATGACGTATTTTCATGCATTTTTAAACATTTTTCTCGGTTTAGAAGAACTTAAAATAGTTTCCGATTGTTGGTATTTATACTCACATATTCACCATTAGTAATCATAATCAATGCAATCATAAATAAAATCTAGAAAAAGTACTTTGGTTAGTTGTTTTTAATCGAAAATACGGCTCACGCACACACTTTTCGGAGCGCTCGGCAATCGCGTTTCTCATAGAAAATATTCGTCGGGACCTATGGCCCCTTAAGTCCCCATGGGCCGAGGGTTTCGACACCAAATTAATTAAAATTGTATTGGACGCCAATATCCCTGTTCTTGGAGGTTAGTTCTTCGGTTAATGTGAGATCATCATTGTTAATTTGATTTGACTATCGACTTGTCGAGTTGTCGCATTGCATGATGTTAAACGACCTTAGAAGCGTCCTTTAATAATAGTCTTTCGATAATTAACGCGCGTGATAACTATTATAATAGGTACGACACATGGTTTATCATTGTCGAGGCGAGAGTGTGAGAAAATGATTCTACGTACTTATTTTTATTTAAAATTATATTTTTCAATGACATTGCTTGTTGCGCGCTGTGTACAAACTAAGAAATTTTACCAACTGCTCATAATTCATCTTTATTTTAAGTGAGGGTCCAACTTAATATACTGACGGTTTTTTAGGAGGACGATCAGACCATCAAAATCGCTCGATCGAAATCGCTAAAAAACAACGGAACATTTGTATCGCGCAAGATGGCAGTTTGTAACCCCCGACGCAAAAAGAGGGGTGTTATAAGTTTGACGCCTATGTCGGTCTGTCTGTCTGTCTGTCTGTCGGTCTGTCTGTCTGTGGCATCGTAGCTCCCAAACGGGTGGACCGATTTCGATGCGGTTTTTTTAATAGAAAGCTTATTTATGCGAGAGTGTTCTTAGCTTTGTTTCATGAAAATCGGTTTAGTAGTTTTGAAGTAACTTTAAAAATTGCGACAAAATAAGACGGGTGTTATAAGTTTCTGTGCGTTCGTGGTTTCGTAGCTCCCAAACGAGTGGACCGATTTCGATGCGGTTTTTTTAAGTAGAAAGTTAATTTATGCGAGAGTGTTCTTAGCCTTGTTTTATGAAAATCGGTTCAGTAGTTTTCATGTAACTTTAAAAATTATGAAATAACATTAAATTACAAATTTAAATAACCCCCAACGCCAAAAACGAACATTTAAAAAGTACCTAATTAAAAAATAATGCGGTCACCTATTTTTATTTTTGATGTAAGCAAATGTATGTTTTACTTCTTTACTCTCTTTATATGTCGGGGACCGCAAGTGATTGTAAAAAAAATCAATGGTCATTTCATAGCGGTCCCCTACGCATTAATTAACCTAAAATATCTTAAAGAGAGTAAAGAAGTAAAACATACATTTGCTTACATCAAAAATAATAGGTGACCGTATTATTTTTTACTTTTTAAATGTTCGTTTTTGGCGTTGGGGGTTTTTTAAATTTGTAATTTTGTATGGAACTTCTTTAAAATTATTTTCAAACCAAGTGATTCAGACCTTTCAATTTTGGTTCATTGTAAACCACTTCCATATCAATGGAAACATAATTTTATATTGAACCTTCTTCAGAAACGTGTCGAAAGTATTTATCTTCAGCCTTTTGTAATTTTTCTTTATTTTATTTGTATGTAACACTGTTATTGTTATGTTATGTTAGGAATCCCGTTTTGCAATGACGTCAATTGAACCTTCTGAAGATTAATTACTGACCCGTCGCTCAATAAGGCGGTCGGTTTTAAGGTTTTTGACTTTATGAATGCAGGTTTATTGGCACGTGTACAGTCAGCAGCAATAAGTTATATACACTTTTGTTCTACGTCGTAGTACTAAAGCACAGAGGATTTAAAGTGTATATAACTTATTGCAAGAATTTGAACACCTATAGTTCGGCCGTTCAGAGAATGCGTTCCTGACACGTCGCGATTGAACTGACGACGTACTTTGTAATGGCGTTGCAGTTACGATAAAAATATTTTTGCTGGTTGTTTACCGTTTTAACAATTGATGAGCATTAAAACAACATTATTATATCAATAATCAATGAATTCCATCACTAGTCGTGACTAACTGATAGGTGTCAGGAACGCATTCTCTGAACGGCCGAACTTTAGGTGATCAGGCTTTAGGTGATTTAGGACGACAAAAATATCACCTGGGTGATATCACCTAGGTGATCATAATGGATTAATTCCATTTTTTAGGGTTTCGTATCCAAAGGGTGAAAACGGAACCCTGTTCATAAAAGCCAACGTTGTCCGTAACGTCTTTCTGTCAGTTGAAATTTTAACAGAATATGCGTTTATTGCTGTTGCGTTTTTTTCTCGGGTTTCGACCTTGGTCCCAAAGTTGTTCAGTTTGATGATCCGATCATCCCCTTCATAAGATAATATTTAATAGTACCTAGGTACCTAACTTTGGAACTAATAAGCATAAGCAAATGCTTACGACTATGTTCTCCGAGGGGGTAGTCAGAGATATTCTGAAACCTCAGAACATCCACGTTTCACTAGTAGGTACCGAAACTCTGACCGTGTGTGTGACGGGGAGTGAGCCCGTCGCTAACTAACTAACTAACCAACTAACTATAGAACTATGAAACTAATAATTTAACGTAAACGGTAAATCTGACAAGGTACGCTAAATACTATAGACCAGGAGTGCGATTTTTTAATCTCATTCGGTGAGCTCAGCAGTTGAAAATGTCAAAATTACTATGGACCTACGCATCTTTCTACTGCTAATTTGGTTTTCAAAAATCATACTACAGGAGAGCGATTTTTGAAAGTCAAATCAGCGGTAAGAAAATGCATATCTCCATAGTTATTTTGACATTTTCAACTGCTGAGCTCACCGAATGAGATTCTAAAATCGCACTCCAGGAATAGAGGAACATACAGCTGAGAGATCGAGATGTAGGTACCTAGCGGCACCACTGTATACTTAGAGTATCCAGTAGTAATGTATACTCTAAGACGGTATAATAGAAAGGATACGTGACGCGAGGCAATAGAACCGTTTTCTAGTCACTAATAAAATTTTTACTATTCTGTTTCCGTGAATAATTGGGAATCTAAAGTGAAATCGTAGATAATTTTGTGAAATATACTGACACTACTTCATTAATTAATACACGATTTCACGTTAGACTCGTTAGTCTCCTGAAAACATCCAAAGACCGTTTCATTTGACAACTCATGTCACTGCCTCTATTCCTTTAAGGTATAATAACTTTATGCTAAATACCCAAACTTCGTTTTATATCGTATCGTAACCACCAGAGAGTAGGTACTATATACTACCGTAAGGAACGACGTAACTTCGTTTTGTATGGAACGCTTTATCACGTACCTATATCCTCTTAATTATTCCGGTACACCTTTTAGTATATGGAGGTGCTACTTGGGAATGGTCCTCCATTGAAAAGGGAAGATCTTCCACCAGGCTTAGTGTGAAGCCAGGGGACCGGCCGTGGTCCAACAGTTCTTTAGTTGGACCTTGTATATATATCGAATCTATATGTGATTATTTCTCTTGCGCGATTTATGTCTCGCATTCGATTGTGAACCTTATTTGTATTACTTAGGTTACGAGTTACGTATTTACGGTGAACGTTGTCTTTTTGTATGGAGCTATTTCCGGGGGCGACGGTATCTCCATCTGTTAGCTTCTTTGCTATAACTTGTGGGTTTTTGCTATAACCAAACATCTATGGCAAGTCCTTACAAGTACATTGATATCGTTGGGTACACCTTAATAAAAAAAAATTGCTATGTCAATGTGCATACTTATTCATATAACACATACCTACCTATGCATTTAGAATGTAAATAGTGCATGTAACGGTCATTAATACTCATTACATATAATTGTGATAGTTCGTGAAATGTCTAGTTAGCGATGTGAACTACCTACTCTACTGAAACGATATCGCTTGACTGGATCAATTAATAGTTGGTTGCCTTACCTGTCTATTGAACAACTGCTGAAATTATACAATTGGTTGTGAAAAATACTGAACCGTTCGACACACATCCATTACCACAGAACAAGAGTAGGTACTTATTTACCTCAGAATACCTACTTATTTGTCGATACCATTAGCGTTTTCACACACGGTGACGCATTGACGGAGCAGCAGACGTCAGTCCGTCATTTGTGAAGCAATGAGTTGTAAGAAACCGCACGTACTCAATACTCAATATTTTATTGCGTTCCATAATGTACAACAAGGTGTTAACTTATAAGCTACTAGTGTTTTCCCGCGATTTCGTCCGCACAAATTATATACCAGATTTTAATTCAGATCATAAGCTATCAAACAAAAAAAGTTTCATCAAAATCGGTTCAGTAGTTTTTGCGTGATGCGCGAACAAACAAACTAACTAACAATTTTGTAAATAGATGGCGCTGCACGTTTTTAAATCGCGCTATCGAATGTTATTTGAATTTACATAAAGAGAACCGCTACTTTTATATTCCTCATGATTTTACAGTTTTATAATACTTAAGATGGGATCATTATAGACCCTGTAGGGCACAGCAACTGTGAACATTTCAAATAAGTAGGTTACGTAGAAGCACACACGGTACGTGCGGTTTCTTACAACTCCTTACCCTTCCTTACCTTCCTTTACAAATGACGGACTGACATCTGCCGCTCCGTCAATGCGTCATCGTGTGGGATCCCAATTAGAGAGGTCACGTTCGGTGTGATGTACTAAACCCCGCTAATACATGCCATGGTCCGTGGCTCACGCTCACAAGAAGTCTCGAAATCTCGACCTTTAAGGCTTCCGCACATTGCAGCGATTTTATCGAGCGATAATGTAGCTACGATTTTGCGATAATTGTTTCCAGTACATTTTGTATGGGGACGCGCGCGATCCTACACACTGCCGCGATATTATCGAGCGATAATGTCGCTGCGATTTTGCGATAATTGTTTCCAGTACATTTTGTATGGGGACGCGCGCGATCCTACACATTGCCGCGATATTATCGCAACCTAACGCAATCTCTTTCGACTACATTCAGTGGTGGGCGCATGCGTGACGCGAATCGCGGAATCGCTGCAGTGTGTAAGGTGTCGCGATATCGCTGTCGATAATATCGCTCGATAAAATCGCTCGATAATATCGCTGCAATGTGCGGAGGCCTTAAATATCTTCATACCTACATGCTCGCTCATTGGTTCTGGTTAGGTACATTAAAGAACGTCTTAATGTAATAGAATATGCATATCAGGCCCTTTCGAAATGTGTCGTATTTCCCTAACTACAACTACCTAGATTAGGATACGGTGTCTTAGTGAGAGGAAAACCTTGACTTGAGTGAACGAATAGCCGTCTGGGCTTATTAGATACTTTAAGTATTAAAGTCCTTAAAATTACTACGTTTTTGGGTTCCTTAACAAGAAGCTAAGAAACGGCTGCGAACCAGAGCCACGGACTTGAAAGAAATACGGACCGAATATTGCACTAAAAAGATGTGAAGCATGCAAGGTAATACAATCTCGTTTGTTCTACAAGGGACCTACACTCGCACAGATGCACTAGCTCTAGGCGCAGGTGCTTGCTACAACCCGTCACCTTATGTACCGCGTGACAACATGCAAACAAAAGAAATGGGTGCTTCACTCATGATTAGACGAGATTACCTCTGGTTCTTCTTTTAAGTCTGTGACCAGAACAGACATGAGTTAACGCTAGTTACTAGTTATTATTCTGTGTGAGTCAGGAAGTCTTCTTCTCCTTTCGAGTCAAGTCTGAGCTATCATTGTCTACTGCTGAACATGTTAATTAAGGTCTAACAAAATTACTTAGCTGAAACTATTTTAAAAGGATCAGACCATCAAACTGAACGAATTTCTCAGTGGGACCAATAATCGAAATCGCGAAAAAAAACATCTGTTCCATACATTTGAGTCGAGACAGCTGTTTTTTTTACAGATTTTGGTATCTCCCATAGAGAAAGTTGTTCAGTTTGATGGTCTGATTATCCCCTTAAAATAGTTTCAGCTAATTGTCAGACCATCAAACTGAACAACTTTCTCTATTGGACCAACATCAAAATCGCGAACTAAAAATCTGCTATACCACATTACGTCAGCATGAGCTATATCGCATGACAATCACTCATGGTGTAGTGTAAAGATTAGCAAGTCAGCAATAATCGTGTCGAGGCTGACTGTCCAGGGTGCGCCTGACGATCTCAGGTTTCGTCACTCGGGGAGGCACTTTCCTTACACCCCAGAAGGGAAGTAAGAAAGAATGAAAAAAAAAATCTATAGGATCGCTCAATGAGGAATTTTCTGACAGCTGGTCAAACTTAGTTCAACATGCCGTCGATAGATGGCGTTGACCAGAGACCGAAGACGAAATTTTTGGGCTAAAAAGTAAACAAAAATGCATGTCATTGAGTCAGACTCATCCGTTGACGAAATATACTAGTATGTTCATATTTTGCTGCTTACTTAAAAACACACATTCTTACTAAGTATTTTATTATCTGCAAGGTCGCTCGCCCCTGTCTCGTCAACGCCATCTATCGAGCCATTAGGAACTATTTTTTCTTTTTTAATGGATTTCGAAAAATCCCTAATTTCGATCCGATATTTTGTAGTTAGGTGGGAAGATAAATTAAGATATTATAGCAGAGGTATACGGAATTACGAAACCCTGAGTGCTGAAGGATATTCGCACTTGGCTGGTTTTTATTAGAGTTAAGGCTGTTTATAATAAAACTTGTTTCGTGGTTTGGATATGACCAAGATTATTTAATTATGATGTTTTGAATTATTTTGATTGCTTAAGGGTGAATACCCTTTAGCTTAGTGCTTCAATGAACAGTCTAGTCTAATATGTAGTACTTAAGATAGGCACTTTTCTTTTACCAACTGTGTTTATGTGATACCTACCTACTTGAAAATTCTCAACATGTTTTGACTCTACATTCTGAAATTCTTTGTCTACGTCATTGATAGTTTGAGGTATTTTCAGCCGTGGACGAATTAGGGTTGAACTACACATGGCCGCACGCGATCGCGTTCCGTCTATCTTATATGCTCTAGCAAATGACGTTCCTGAGTGACAGAAAAGGATGGAGCGACGGAAAAAGGCGATCGCGTGCGGCTATGTGTAGTTTAACCCTTAAGGCTAGGTTATCCCAATGCAAGCGTCTCTTTCTTGCAAGTATCAGTTTACAATTAGCCATCCCGCTCCAATTGAAAGCAGGATCGCAAAAAAACGTGTTTTTCGTCAATATCTTTGCTCATGGGAGTTTCTAAGCTAAAACTTCTCCTGAGTTCACTAGAAAAATAAATATTTATAGAAATGTACAAGAATAAAAAGTTAAATATCAGCAGTTTAATCATAGTATTGAAAAAACATAACAAAAAGGGGTAACTTTGGGATGTTTTTCTATCGAGTAAAATTAATCTAATCGTGTAATTGAGAACAGTCGCCCATCCGCCCGATCCTTAAATAAGACATAATTTAATTTCAGACTTTAAAACACAGTTTAAAACACTTTCGTTCTTGTTCAAAAAACGGCCTCGACGGTATAACAGCGTCTTAATGAATGAAATATAGGTACACGATATACAATGACATAGTAGGAGGCTACCTACAATAGTTATATTATAATAGTGCAATAGAAAGTACATAATAAATAAATAATAACATAATTTTACGACATTGTTATCTGTTATTTGCACTTTCTAATCATTAATCGGTGATCTTTGCTATAAGTGTTCTTCCATTTATACTTACACGTTTACTTCTAATTCATTTTAATTTAAGGTTACTTACATAAAGGCATAGCATATGTTCACGACTATATTCCCCGAGGGGGTAGTCAGAGATATTCTGAAACCTCAGAACATCCACGTTTCACCAGTAGTACCGAAACTCTGTCCAGTGTGACGGGGAGTCATCCCGTCCCCACTTATTATAATGAACAGTGGGTATACATACGAGTATATAGTACATGCCTCGAAATTGAAGCTTGCAGGTTTCCTCACGATGTTTTCCTTCACCGAAAAGCCAGTGGTGTTACATTACAAATCGTACATAAATTCCGAAAAACTCATTGGTAGGCACGAGTCGGCCTGAACGGATCGAACCATCGCCTCCTGCACGGCAGGCAAGGTTACTCGCCACTGGATCACCACGGCTTCATAAAGGATTCTTCTTAAATACAGGGTCCTTCAACATGCCGACAGTTTTTGATGTGGATGACCAGACCATCAAACTGACATACTTTCTCTATGGGACCAACAGCGAAACCGCGAAAAAAGAATCTGCTGTCCTTTGATGGCGAGAAGAAAAAAAATCTCGGTAATTTGGCATGTACGCAGTATAAGCTATGCTTATATGTAGTTATACTTATTTATTTCATAGTAGTTATTTACCTACTTATTATCTTTACAATATAAAGGATGATGTAATTCAATGGTTAACACTATATTAATACTTGTAACTAGGTACGAGTATATACAATTATTATTACTAGCGGTACTTCTCTTAATCAATCTCATCGCATGTTATATAAATTCATCATTAAAGTATACTTTACTTATTGTTAATTCGCTACACCCTAGGGTAAAATTACATTGAAACATTCTGTACTGTTACCATCCTGTACCTGTCTGTATATTTATACTTACCTACATGTAATTTATGGCAATAAATGATTGAATTGAATTGAATTGACTTTGTGTATACTAGAGTTTACCCGCTAAATCGACCAGATTTTTAAGTCAAATCATAAGCTATCAAACAAAAAAGTTTCTTATAAATTGGTTCTGAAGTTTATGCGTGATACTTATAGAATAGAATAGAATAGAATAGAATAGAATAGAATAGAATAGAATATCTTTATTTGCTCTGAATAGGTACAGTACAGGAGTGCGATTTTTGAAAGTCATTCGGTGAGCTCAGCAGTTGAAAATGTCAAAATTACTATGAAGATACGCATCTTTCTACTGCTGATTTGACTTTAAAAAATCATACTACAGGAGAGAGATTTTTAAGAGTCAAATCCGCAGTAGAAAGATGCGTATCTCCATAGTAATTTTGACATTTTCTACTGCTGTGCTCACCAAATGAGATTCAAAAATCGCACTCCAGATCTTAATGTCATACAATTATAAGTACAATAATATAAAACAACCATTATATAGTTATCACCATTCAGCTAAATTAGATTAGCATGCAAAGTTCCAATAAAAAATTAAAAACGTGTGTTAATAAATTCATTCACATTATAAAAACAATAGTAAATTAATAAATTTCTTAGCTTTTTAGACATTATGTCAGGAGAACAATATTTAAACTCGTCAGGTATCTTATTGTAGATTTGAACACACATACTGTAACAGTTTTTTTGGTATACAGTTGTAGACGGACAGTGACCTAATACTAGTGCCTTAGGGCGCCTGGTAGCTCTAGGATTAATAGCAGTAGCCAACGTAAACAAATGGGGATTCTTTCTTACAAACTTAAATACTTCTAATATGTACATACTCGGCAGACTCAGGATACGTAATTTAATAAATAACGGCTTACATGGTTCACTTGGACCTTTACCACATATTGCCCGAATTCACTTTTTTTGCGCTACAAAATCTACAAATGCTTTATTCATGTACCTTGTCCCCAAATTATCAGTCCGTAGTTCAGTATTGAGGTCACATGACCATAGTATGCAGACATAGCTATATCTATAGATGCAATTTTACGCAGTCTCCTAAGCACATAAACAATAGTTATTTTCACCTCACAAGCTCGGAAAGATTCTGTTTGTCATTCGAAATCTGAGTGCAAAAGTGTATTTTATCCGCTAGCGTGGAAAGAGTTTTTGAAATTCAAATCTGTCTATTCAATATTTTTATATACCGCCAATCCACAGAAAATGCTTAATAACTATTTCATGACACTGGCCAGCACGAAAAAAAAAACTTTTTGAAATGTTCTTTTTAGCAATTCACTTTTTTTCCTCGCTGTTGTGAGGTGAAAAATTGTGTGTTTCGCTCGGCGGCAAAGTTATTCTGCGTCTCGTACCTTTGAAACCTTCGCTAGGCGCTCAGGATTCTATCATTTGAACCACTCGCTTCGCTCGTGGTTCAATCCTGGAATCCTTCGCTAGCTCAGGTTTCAATAAAACCACGTCAGAGGCCGAAAGGCGGTTTGAATAAACTCTGACACCAGGGCTTGCCCACACGATAAGAAGAAGAATAAAAGTACTCGCGCCAAAAAGCAACTTTGCAGCCTAGCATAACAAATAACTATTGTTATGCTAGGCTGCAAAGTTTTTTTTTGGCGCGAGTACTTATATTGAATCCTGAGCTTATAGCGAAGGTTTCAAAGGTACGAGACGCAGAATAACTTTGCAGCCGAGCGAAACACACAACTTTTCCCCTCACAACAGCGAGGAAAAAAAGTGAATTGCTAAAGAGAACAAACATTTTAAAAAGTTTTTTTTTTCGTTTTTTTGACATGAAATAGTTATTAATGCATTTTCAGTGGACTGGCGGTATAGAACAATACTGAATAGACAGATTCGAATTTCAAAAACTCTTTCCACGCTAGCGGATAAAATGCACTTTTGCACTCAGATTTCGAATGATAAACAGAATCTTTCCGAGCTTGTGAGGTGAAAAGTTAGTTATCCTATTATTCTCTACACAACTTACTTACCTAGTAACCTACCTAGATTACTATCAACACATGTTAATTACAATGACTCAAATACTCAATATGGTAACCTAAATGCGAAGCTGACCTAAATATGAGACGTATGACAAGAAACGATAGGCAATTGCGTCAATTATTGATCCAATGTAACGATAGTATTGCCTCAATTTATTGTCTAGAACATTTTGGGAGCAGAACCTAACCCATTTCTCTTAATAACTTCTAAATTAGGTCATGTTTTGATTTTGAAGTGAAACTTCTTTACGCACGCTTGATTGGGGAGTCAGCTGGTGAATGCGTGACGAGAGCGTTACGAAAAGTGTTCGGGCGGGGCGAACGGAAGTGACAATGACGTAGTGATGTATAGTGACGCACTGGCGGAGCGGCAGATGTCAGTCCATAGAACCACACCCGGTGCGTCAATGCGTCACCGTGTGTGCTTCTACGTGCGGTTTCATACAATTCCTTGCTTCACAAATGTCGGACTGACGTTTGCTGCTCCGTCAGTGCGTCATCGTGTGTGAACCGTAGTAAGAGAAGGCGCTAGAAGGAAGCACGTGTCTTGTCATATTCACTCAGTAAGAGATGCACATAGCAATTTCGCTCTAGTTAAAAAAGGAGATCGCTACCTTATTGCTGTCCTTATCGACGTAACCACTTTTGACCTGACTCCAAGTTGTCACTTCATATAAATTTGCTATCTCATACCCGGTTACACTGATATTCCGTCTACCAGCGTAAGCGAAAAATTCTTTGTCTATGGTGTGAACGCAAGTAGTTTTTTTTTTTTTTCAATAGACTACAGCATTGCTCAGGGAGCATTTACTGCTTTTTACTGCGGACTATTGGCGGGACCTCGAAGGGTCTACCGAGCCAAATGCAAGAGCTTCCTGCCCAAGGGGCACCCAAAATGGGTACGGACCTCGGCAATGGGCGTTGCTGGGACTAAGCGGCCTACGACGTAGGGGTAGTGGGGATCGGTATGAGAAACCTCGGCATAGGACGTTGCTATAGTATAGAGTTTTCGAACGTCGATGCATAAATGACTTTCGCTGTCATGTGATTACCAAAATATTTTAAAGCCCGACCAGAAATATAAAAAACCTCGCCATGTTGCGGAAAATCATTGGAACAAATTTTTGTACTTGGAACACTAACATTAAAGGTGACAGTCGATTGCATGCAGCGCCCCCAAACCAGGTTTTTTATATTCCTGCACTGGTAGCATGCAACACGTGATACGGCTGTATCACGTCTTATATCTCGTTCGTTCGCACGCAGATAGAAAGAGAGCGAAGTTGTGATAGCGCTGTATCACTGCGGCATGCTAGCTATGCTGGTCAGGAATTCTAACTTTAGTAACTACTTACATTGAGTAACTATGTGTTTGCTTTAGTATTATTTTCTTAAAATTGAACCTCAAGCGTTTTAAATCTCGTGGCTCAAGATTTTTCCGTTTCGGAAGAAAATGCAAAAAATTGTAAGTGCCTAAAAAACGAGTGTGCTTTAGACCACCTAAGATGTTGCCAATCATATCAATAAACCATTCTTCGACGGCCCGATAGCAGTCTGTAGTGAGCCTGCCGGCTGTGCCGAGAGTTGCAGGTTCGAATCCCGGAAGGGACAAATATTTGTATCATCAGTCGTGTGGTCACACTCGTTTTTTAGGGTTCCGTACCCAAAGGGTAAAAACGGGACCGTATTACTAAGCCTACGTTGTCCGTCCGTCCGTCCTACCCATTTAGGGCTGTAAATTTTGAACCGTAATAGCTAGATGGCGGATTTGATAACAAAAATTTCAAAAAGTTAAAAATTAAGGGGGGTTCTCAACAAGAAACTGGTTTTTATCGACGTTTTTTCTTCTCGTTCTACAGTAAAAACGGTAATACCTACATACAAGCGTCAAACTTGGTGTAATTATAGAGCAAACTCTACAAAATAACAACAAATAATAAAAACCGGCCAAGTGTGAGTCGGTATCATGATTAAGGTCCCGGAGAAAAAAAGTTTTTTTCTAAGTTAATATGTTGTGTTCTGTGGTGGTGTGGTACGGAACCCTCGATGCGCGAGAAGCCCGACTCGCACTTGACCGATTTTATTTATTATTGAAGATGCTTGTGGTTGGATTTTAGTTTAGTAAGTCTTGTGCTATATGGTCTAAAATTGATTCAAATGTTTGAAACGGCAGATTTTTTTTTTGCTACCTATATACGATCCTTTTGCTCCCATAGTAAACGTTGTTCAGTTCACAGACTTCAGCACCCGTAGTATGCTGCACGTGATACGGCTGTATCACGTCTTTAATCTCGTTCGTTCGCACGCAAATAGAAAGAGAGCTAAGGTGTGATAGCGCTGTATCACTACATACCTAATAGTTCGGGCGGCGGTGACGAAGTCATATACCCATCGAGCTCATGAATAATTCAGTTTTCATGCAATAGTTTACTATTAGGAGATGCGAAAAAACTTGGTCGGCCGACCCCTATCCTGGTGGGTTTTGCGCAGGAGGGTGACTAGTAACCTCTCTGAGACGACACTAATTACCCATCGAGCTCATGGACAAAATTATGCTTATCCGATTGGTTTTAGTTAGTGTAACGAAGTACACTCGGTCGTCCGCCGGATATCCTGGCAGGTGGTGCTGGCCAACCAAAAATGGTGATCAAATTTTGGAGTACTTCTCACCCATCGAGCTCATGGATGAAATGTATGCCAAATCAGAGGTTAGACCTTCACCTTCAATATTTCATCGGTCGTCCTGGCCAAATCCTGGTGGTTTCTGGCGGCCAACCAGATTTATCTGTCAAAGTAAGATCATGAGTTTTCACGTTCATCCAAATAAATACATTATTAACCTGATATATGCAGTTCTTTTAGCATGAACGTGAACGGTTTTATGGTTTAAAAGTACTTATTACAAAAAAAACTTAACAATAAAAAAAAATGTCGATAAGCGGCGATTTAAAAAAAAAAATTTTTTTCGGCATAACTCCGTTATTTCTAAACTGGTTTGGTTGATTGCTTTATCAATCAAAAGAATGTATTGCAGAGTTCATCCTACCAAAATTTGGTGAGGATCTGAAGAAGCGTTTCGAAGATGTACAATGTTTTAAGTGGGTCAGATTTTACTACAAAAAATACCAAACATATTTTATTCTTTTACGAAAATAATCTTCGAGTTCTGTTAATTTTTCTTTCTGAAATAAAATCTGCTCTCTTAAGAGGTGCCTATATAAGAAAATAAACTAGTAATCACCGCGGCGTTGCTTTCAAAATTGTAGTTGTAAAAAAATGTTTCGTCAAGTTAAAGCTAGCTATGTTTATGTGGATGATCTAATTTAGTACATAATGTCAGAGTTCTAACATAATTAGCTGAAACTGTTTCAAATGGATGATCACACCACCAAATTGAACAAAATTTTCTATGGGACCAACATTGAAATAGCGTAAAAAAACAGCTGTTCTATACAAAACTGCAAACCTAACTCGACTGGAATCTGAATGTATGAGACAGCTGTTTTTTTTAGCGATTTGATGTTGGACCCATAATAAGAGTTGTTCAGTTTGGTGGTGTGATCATCTCTTTAATACAGTTTTAGCGAATAATGTTAGAACTGATATATGTACTAAATTAGATCATCCACATAAACATAGCAAGCTTTGACTTGACGATACATTTTTTTACAACTACAATTTTGAAAGCAACGCCGCGGTGATTACTAGTTTATTTTCTTATATAGGCACCTGTTAAAAGAACAGATTTTATTTCAGAAAGAAAAATTAATAGAACTCGAAGATTATTTTCGGAAAAAGAATAAAATACGTTTGGTATTTTTTGTAGTAAAATTTGACCACTTAAAACATTGTACATCTTCGAAACGCTTCTTTAGATCCTCACCAAATTTTGGTAGGATGAACTCTGCAATACACTCTTTTGATTGATAAAGCAATCAACCAAACCAGTTTAGAAATGACGGAGTTACGACGAAAAAAATTTTTTTTTTTTAAATCGCTGCGTATCGACACTTTTTTTAATTTTTAAGTTTTTTTTGTAATAAGTACTTTTAAACCATACAACCGTTCACGTTCATGCTAAAAGAACTGCATATATCAGGTTAATAATGTATTTATTTGGATGAACGTGAAAACTCATGATCTTACTTTGACAGATAAATCTGGTTGGCCGCCAGAAACCACCAGGATTTGGCCAGGACGACCGATGAAATATTGAAGGTGAAGGTCTAACCTCTGATTTGGCATACATTTCATCCATGAGCTCGATGGGTGAGAAGTACTCCAAAATTTGACCACCATTTTTGGTTGGCCAGCACCACCTGCCAGGATATCCGGCGGACGACCGAGTGTTCTTCGTTACACTAACTAAAACCAATCGGATAAGCATAATTTTGTCCATGAGCTCGATGGGTAGTTAGTGTCGTCTCAGAGAGGTTACTAGTCACCCTCCTGCGCAAAACCCACCAGGATAGGGGTCGGCCGACCAAGTTTTTTCGCATCTCCTAATAGTAAACTATTGCATGAAAACTGAATTATTCATGAGCTCGATGGGTATATGACTTCGTCACCGCCGCCCGAACTATAAGTCTGTGGTTCAGTTTGATGAGTAGTAGCTGTGGTATGGAAAAGTGACACTTACTTTTTCACTGTTTTTCTATGAATTCCGAAAATTAAAATTGCTGACTATTGTTCCATAGAGAACGTCCATGGGCTACTCGATCCAAATGTATGGAACTGACTTTTTTTCGCTATGTCAATACTGTTCCTATAATAGTAAAAGTTGTTCAGTTTGACGGTCTAAAGGCCTCCGCTCATTGCAGCGATATTATCGCTGCGATTTTGCGATAATTGTTCTCAGTACATTTTGTATGGGGACGCGCTCGATCCTACACACTGCCGCGATATTATCGAGCGATAATATCGCTGCGATTTTGCGATAATTGTTCTCAGTACATTGTGTATGGCTATGGGGACGCGCTCGATCCCACACACTGCCGCGATATTATCACAACCTGACGCAATCTCTTTCTACTACATTCAGTGAAGGGCGCATGCGTGACGCGAATAGCAGAAGCGCTGCAGTGTGTAAGGTGTCGCGATATCGCTGTCGATAATATCGCTCGATAATATCGCTGCAATGTGCGGAAGCCTTAACCCTCTTCTAATTTTACACCCTGTATAAACGTAAACGCTGTGATAGATGTGTACAATCTATACTGTTACACTTGAAACGATAAATAAGAAATGTCTGTACTTATGTATCTATTTGGTAAATAAACCTTATTATTAAATAAATAAACAATCATGCAATTATATAAGTATAGGTAAATATAGACAGACTATTATATTGTACTAGTGTTTTCCCGCGACTTCGTCCGCACAAATAATATACCAGATTTTAAGTCAGATCACAATTAAGCTATCAAACAAAAAAGTTTCATCAAAATCGGTTCAGTAGTTTTTGCGTGATGCGCAAACAAACAAACAAACAATTTTGTCAATAGATGGCGCTGCACGTCATTTAAATCGCGCTATCGAGTGTTATTTGAGTTTATATGAAGTGAACCGCTACATTTTTTAATCCTCACGATTTTACGGTTTTATAATAGTTATAAGAAAACAGGTGGTACCTAGGTACTTACCTATCTACTAACTAAGTATTCTACGTTCTACGTATAATATAGAAATATTCTGGTGCGTTGCGGAGAGTTATGGACTCTCAATCAAGAGGTCCGGGTTCGAATCCAAACGGACAATATACCACGTACCAATGAGTTTTTCTAACTTATGTACGTATTACCGACTGCTCTCAAACGGTGAAGGAAAACATCGTGAGGAAACCTGCATATGCAGAAGAAGAAATTCGGATGCATATGTCAAGTCTACCAATCCGCATTGGGCACCGTGGTGGACTAACGCCCAAACACCCTCCTAGAGGGTAGGCCTGTGCCATGCAGTGGGACGTATACAAGGATTACAAGGTGTTACAAAAATACAAATAAACATTTAAGGGGGTTGTTTAGACCATCAAACTGAACAACTTTCACTATGGGACCAATATCGAAATCGCGAAAAAATAATTTGATGTTCCATACTCTACAAATCGACAAATATATGTACCTATGGGATATCAGATTTATTTTTTCGCGATTTCGATGTTGGTCCCATAGAGAAAGTTGTTCAGTTTGACGGTCTGAACAACCCCCTTAAGAGTTTTAAAAATTTATGTTTACTTTTGTAACACCCTGTAGGTATAGGCTGATGATGATGATGATGATGATGACATAACACTTTATTGTACCTACACGGAAATAAAGATGATTACAGTTCAGGATATAGACAAGTACAAACAAAGGGCGAGCTTATCGCATTATTATCGCGTACCTAATTACATTGCCATACCAATTAAGTATGTAATAAATAACACTTCCGAAATATCTGGAAATCATAATTTAATTCTGTTACTGATCAATAAATTACCTACCTAATTAAGGCCTCCGCACATTGCAGCGATTTTATCGACAGCGATATCGCGACACCTTACACACTGCAGCGATTCCGCGATTCGCGTCACGCATGCGCACACCACTGAATGCAGTAGAAAGAGATTGCGTCAGGTTGCGATAATATCGCGGCAGTGTGTAGGATCGAGCGCGTCCCCATACAAAATGTACTGAGAACAATTATCGCAAAATCGCAGCGATATTATCGCTCGATAATATCGCGGCAGTGTGTAGGATCGAGCGCGTCTCCATACAAAATGTACTGGAAACAATTATCGCAAAATCGCAGCGATATTATCGCTCGATAAAATCAGACACCATACAAGCATAGAGATTAGTTTCTAGATTGTTTCGGAAAAATTTCATTGACTTTAATCGGTTAGTATTGAGAATATACCAGACTACTCTTTTGTATGGAGCGCGCAAACGGTAAAAAATGTCTTTTCACCTCACAAGCTCGGAAAGATTCTGTTTATCGTTCGAAATCTGAGTGCAAAAGTGTATTTTATCCGCTAGCGTGCAAAGAGTTTTTGAAATTCGAATTTGTCTATTCAATATTTTTGTATACCGCCAATGCACTGAAAATGCTTAATAACTATTTCATGACACTGGCCAGCACGAAAATAAAAACTTTTTGAAATGTTCTTTTTAGCAATTCACTTTTTTTCCTCGCTGTTGTGAGGTGAAAAATTGTGTGTTTCGCTCGGCTGCAAAGTTATTCTGCGTCTCGTACCTTTGAAACCTTCGCTAAACGCTCAGGATTCTATTATTTGAACCACTCGCTTCGCTCGTGGTTCAATCCTAGAATCCTTCGCTTGCTCAGGCTTCAATAAAAGTACTCGCGCCAAAAAGCAACTTTGCAGCCTAGCATAACAAATAACTATATTATAAGTCCGAAAACGTGACAACGCTTAAAAAAGTCGGAAACGTGAGTTAAAACAACAATCTATTGATGTTTATTTAAAAAAAACTTAACATAAAAAAAACGTGGCAGAGCAACGCACGCCTTGACCTAGTGGTTAAAATGATGGTTGCGGAAACAAAGGTCGCGGTTCCCAGCGTAGATGCACTTTCAAACTTGTATGAAGCTTCTCAAATGTTTTTATAGTTAAGTGTGTGACAACATTTTGCATAGTTATTTTCTGTTAAAAAACTAATTTATTTGGTATTTACACTTTATATTTTTTAACCCTTAACGTGTAATTACTAACTAAAAATATGTAAGTAATTTCAATTAAAATAAAATTAACTTTAAATATTCATATTTAAGTAAGAGTTAGGTGCATATAGTTGATTTTTTTTTAATATAATTAAATAATAATTAACTGCGAAATCAAATAACCTTCTTATTTTCGTATGTAGTTAGGTAAATTAATTATAAAATTACGAACGTAAAAAAACTTTTTATTTCTTTGAATATTTTTTTATTAAACTTTTATAATATACTTACTACTTAGGTATAAACAATTTGACAACAGGATAAGATGAATAAAAAAAAAGTTTCGTTAAACTCAACTTTTTTTTATTGAACTCAATTGCACTTTGCAAGACCTTTAAAATAACTAATAAAAAAAATGTACACTAACCTTTTTTTGCATATGCCTTAAAACTAAACAGCACTCACTCAAAAAGTCTTTGCCATTAAAAAAAAACAAACACCGAACTTTAAAAAAATATGTATCGAAAATTCAAATGGTGCGCCCGCGCATGGATCCGCCGCACGGCGCGTGTAGTTACGAAATAACTTTATAACATAAGTTAACCTTACGTTGCAGCCAAAGCCATTCAGCTGCCATCCATGGCCTCTCCGAGTCACAATAATAATAATTATCTGAGATTAAAATTGACCGTGTTGGTTCCTTGCTTAAAACAGAGACCACGTTTTAAGCAATGATCTTAAAAACATGGTCAGTTCTTCCCGGGGGTAAAATTCAAATAGGGACTACTACACTTCTCTATGGAAGTGAAGCGAAAATCGCGAAAAAAATATTTGCTATATTATTGCTAGCGACCCGCCCCGGCTTCGCACCGGTGCAATGCACATTAAACCTTCCTCTTGAATCACTCTATCTATTAAAAAAAACCGCATCAAAACCCGTTACGTAGTTTTAAAGATCTAAGCATACATAGGGACAGACAGACAGCGGGAAGCGACTTTGTTTTATACTATGTAGTGATTATAAACATGTTACAGCCATACAGTATTTGAGAGTTACGCGGTTATTATTGCGCGGTTGTTACAGCCATGTTGTGCTATTTTCGAATCAAATTAAAGATTGAAAAATTCCCCGTCACGTATTTACGTCCCCTTAAGACGTAACAGATTGAAAATTTCGTTCTCTGGGTAGTGGGCTCGGTGGTGTAATTGGTCAGCACGTTTCCCCGGTTTGGAAGAGCGTGGGTTCAAGTCCCGCCCGAGACAAATTTTTCAATCTTTAGTTTGATTCGAAAATATTTGCTGTACCGTACAAAACTGCAATTCCACTGGACCTACACAGGGTATAAGGAAAAATAAACCACATACCCATCAAACTGACCTAACAACTTTTACCATGGGAGCAAACCTGTCAACCTGTCTCTGTATTGTACCTACTGTCCATTATAAGTGGCGACGGGTTCACCCCCCGTCACACTGGACAGAGTTTCGGTACTACTGGTGAAACGTGGATGTTCTGAGGTTTCAGAATATCTCTGACTACCCCCTCGGGGAATATAGTCGTGAGCATATGCTATGCTATGATATGCCTGTCAGAAAAGTCAAATAAAAAAAAATCTGCTGTTTCATACGTTTTGTAAGCATTCCAGTTTAGTATGGAACATCAAATTGTTTTTGACAGGTTTGCTCCCATAGTAAAAGTTGCTCAGTTTGATGGGCAGAGTTCCTTACAATCTGTATATTTATGGCCCTTCTGACCAACAAACTGAACATCTTTCGCTACGGAACCAATATTGAAATCGCGAAACAAATATTTGCTGTACCATACAAAACTGCAATCCTACTGGACATAAATGTATGGGATAGATGTTTTTTTTTCGATTTTGACGTTTGTCCCTTAGAAAAAGTAGATGTAGGTATACCATGTCTATAATGACTTAATGAGCCTCATTTTTCATAAAAACATTAGTGCGTTCACACACAATGACGCACTGACGGAGCGGCATAGAATGCGTCACCGTGTGTGCTTCTACGTGCGGTTTCATACAACTCCTTGCTTCACAAATGACGGACTGACGTTTGCTGCTGCGTCAGTGCGTCATCGTGTGTGAACGCGCTTACTCTTCCTTCGCGTCCCGCAGTCGGGTAAAAAGCGGCCAACTTTCTTAGGTTGGTGTGCGAGAGGTGCGTCATACAAATTATGTCTCACACAGACAGTGCGTGTAGGTAAAAATATCGAAATGATACATTTTAAGAATCTTGTTTTGGTAGTAAGTGAGCCCGTGCGGTGGTTTGAGATCAAGTTCAATAAATTTTAAATTTTACACACAAACAAGCGACTCGCCCCGGCTTCGTACGGGTGCAATAGCATAGCATAGCATAGCACATGCCCATGACTATATTCCCCGAGGTGGTAGTCAGAGATATTCTGAAACCTCAGAACATCCACGATTCACCAGTAGTAGGTACCGAAACTCTGTCCAGTGTGACGGGGGGTGAGCCCGTCGCCACGGGTGCAATCCACATAATAAACCTTCCTCTTCTATCACTCTCTAATCAATCTATCTATTTAAAAAACGCATCAAAATCCGTTGCGTAGTTTTAAAGATCTAACCATACATAGGGACAGACAGACAGCGGGATTATGTAGTGATGTAAAATGATGTATTACTTGTTTCTAGACCAGACAAACGGTGATATAGAAAAAGTTGTTCAGTTTGACGCGACGGACGGACGGACGCACGTATCACTTAAAAATTACGGAACCAATTTGTTTGGAGTTCACAAAAACGTATTGGATTAACATTTTGGCTTTATTTGGCCCGGTTGGTGTAATGGTTACCACGCCGGACTTCCAAACGAGGGTCTTGGGTTCGAATCCCGGTTCGGTCATGGATGTTATATGTTTGTGTCGTTGTTTTATGGTTTCCATAATAAAAAGCCTTTAGTGCTTGCTTGGGATCACTACAATGTATGTGCCTGTGAGCGTTATTTATTTATTTCATCGCAATCGGTGTATTCAATCAAAAGTACAAAGCCGCGGGCGTTATATGGATGACAATGAAAGCGATACGAAATTCGAAACCATAAATTATCTTATATTACATTTTTAAAACAAGACGATTTCACAAATTGATTTCAAGGACATGTCATTTTCTTAATCGCATGTTTAAAAAGTCAAAAGTTCAATGTCCGTGAATCGGTTTTGCGTTAATAAAACCGGTAATTTAAGTAATGGATGACTTGAAACAGTGCGTATCAGGTATGACAAGACCAGTTTATTTTTTGTTGTTCGAACGCATAATTGCATTACGTATAATAATGCAACAGCATTTCTTCTTTCTCTTGCTAGCTTTTACTACGTCAACGAGACAAAAAGTGACAGCAAGAGATTTAATGGAGGATTAACTTTAATGTGCATTTCTGCAACTGAGTGTTCGTAACCTAATTTTTATATTTTAACTTATTACATTTTAGGCAGGTAGTAACAAACCTTGGTAGATCACCGTCATCATCATCTGCTATATACGTCCCGCTGCAGGGCACAAGCCTACCCTCTAGGAAGGTGTTTGGGCGTTAGTCCACCACGCATGCCCAATGCGGAATGGTAGACTTCACATATGCGTCAGAATTTCATCTTCTGCATATGCAGGTTTCCTCACGATGTTTTCCTTCACCGTTTGAGAGCAGTCTATAAGTTAGGAAACCTCATTGGTACGTGGCATGTTGTCCGTGCGGATTCGAACCCGGACCTCATGATTGAAATCACCGTACATACATACACACTTTCGATAAGCTGATTGCATTTTTAGTATGGAAAGAACAAAATATATATATTTTTTAATTTCCTGTATATAGGGTCCTTCTTAATATGCTGACACTTTTTTCAGGGGATGATCAGACCGTCATACTGAACAACTTTCTCTATGGGACCAACATCGAAATCGCGAAAAAAAAATCTGCCTCTCCATACAAAACTGCAAACCTACTCGAGCTAAATGTATAGGACAGCAGATTTTTTTTTCGCGATTTCGATGTTGGTGCCATAGAGAAAGTTGTTCAGTTTGATGGTCTGAACATTCCCTTAAAAAAGTGTCAGCATATTAAGTTGGACCCTGTAGGTACAGGGTGTTAATAAGTAAGAATAAATTTTTAAAACTCTTAAGGGGGTTGTTTAGACCGTCAAACTGAACAACTTTCTCTATAGGACCAACATCGAAATCGCGAAAAAATGTTTATTTGTATTTTTGTAACACCTTGTATAGGTTTCCTAGGGAAAGTTGTTCAGTATCATATGGGACTGTTTAATCCTAACATCCCTGGTCGTGAGCAAATGCCAGTTTTCACATATCTGCACTTCCATACATAGTTTTTTGTGTATTTTGGTGTGCAAATAAATAATATTTATCTTATGTTATCTTATCGAGGGGGTAAGAAACGGAATTTGTTTCCATGTCAAGAACGTTGGCCATTTATTTAATAACTTGGACCTAAATAGTGTCTAAATGTACAACCAGTTTTGAGTCGGAGGTCATTTATCTAGTCCTTCGTTAAGTTACATAAGATTGTTGGCAAGCAAGTTATGCAATTTTAACTTGAACTTGTGTTTGTTCCAGTACGAATTTTCCCATGTATACCTACCTAAAATGCGCCTACACTTAATGCTTTCACACACGATGACGCGTTGACGGAGCGGCAGACGTCAGTCCGTCACTTGTGAAGCAAGGAGTTGTATGAAACCCAGGGCCGGATTTAAGCACTGGGGGCCCGCGCCACAAGGGGCCCGCGCCACATGGAAAACTAAAACCAAAAATCTTATTAAGTACTCTGATCTCAGCTATATTGCAGTAACATCTCGAGCTCGCTTCTAGCTATACACATTGCAGTAAAATCTCGAGTTCACTTCGGTCGCTTCCGAATTCGGTGAAATCTCGAGCTCTCTTCGCTCGCTAGGTTTTAGATCCTACATATTTAGTACTTAAAGTAAATTCTCGAGCTTGTTTTGCTCGTTCCAGATTTTAGGTCGTCAAAAAGCTCGCTCCAGGTTTTAGATTTTGTTACATCGACCTTGCCTGAGCATGGCCCCCCTGGGAAAAAATCATTGCGGGGCCCGCACCACAGGATGAGCCTAGGGGTCCATGGGTCCTAAATCCGGCCCTGATGAAACCGCACGTAGAAGCCTGTAGATGTAGGCAGTGCCCGGAATTTTGCTCGGGAAGATAGGGGTTACAAGGAGTACGAACAAGTAAGAAACCGCACGTAGAAGCACACACGGTGACGGATTGACGCACCGTGTGTGCTTCTAAGGCCCATCACATACATGCGGAATTGCGATTCGGAATTCCGAATGCAAACCGGTTTTTCGTATAGGATTGAAATCCCGTTCGCAAATCTGGAGGTGGGAACCTCCATACGAAAACCGGTTTGCATTCGGAATTCCGCATGTGTGTGATGGGCTATACATGCGGAATTGCGATTCGGAATTCCGAATGCAAACCGGTTTTTCGTATAGGTATGAAATCCCGTTCGCAAATCTGGAGAGGGAACCTCCATACGAAAACCGGTTTGCATTCGGAATTCCGAATCGCAATTCCGTATGTATGTGATGGGCCTAAGTGCGGTTCCCAGGGACGTATTCTCCTAAGGGCAAAATGGGCAAGTGATAAGGGCGGCCAGTTCAAGGGGGCGATCCGACACATGGGGAGGGAAATTGTTACACACACTGAGTCTATATCTATGTAGATGGGTATATAGATACCTACTAGTGCACCGCCGCAGCATTTGTCTCTGTAAACAGTTCTTCCATTCAATGGTTGTCTGGAAGAAATCGCTTATAGTGATAAGACCGCCCTTTGTACACTTCTCATTCTTGTTTTAAATTGTATTTTTTCTATTCTTGGTGTAAATAAAGAATATTTATCTTATCTTATCTATATTAACAGTTTTCTGGCTACAGGCCAGACATATTGTTAAAAATTTCGAGCTCGCTTCGCTCACTCTGGTTTTTCTGTAGTACCTTAGTTACGTTCTGCATGAAATTGATATCATTAGCATTCTTTTAAACTACCTAAGAGTCTACCCATCAAACTGAACAACTTTTACTATGGGAGCAAAGCGATCGGAGCAGCAAAAAAACCAGTTGTTGCATACATTTGAGTCGAGAAGCCATTGCAGTTTAGTATGGAACAGCAGATTTTTTTGTTGCTCCGATCGGTTTGCTCCCATAGTAAAAGTTGTTCAGTTTGATGGGTAGACTCTTAGTTTAAAAGGATGCTAATGATATCAATTTACCCTGTATATTTCACAATGGAGCGAAGAAGTTACGCCCCTGTCATTTGGGAAGGCTCTCTGCAGTGCGATTTTTGAAAATCATACGAGCGGTTCGGCAGTAGAAAATGTCAGAATTACTATGGAGATTATGCATCTTTCTACTGCCGAACCGCTCGTATGATTTTCAAAAATCGCACTGCTGCACTCCAAAACATCGAAGCTTCTACACTACGAGCTCTTCAATAGGCAATAATAATAAATAATACAATGTTTTTTTGTTTGCCTTGGAATAATAATGCAGTCATAAAGTACACCATGAATTATTCTTGACTTCCTGATTTTATTAACTAGTTAGAACGCCAGACTTTTCTTGTCTGGAGTGCGATTTTTGAATCTCATTCGGTGAGCTCAGCTGTTAAAAATGTCAAAATTACTATGGAGATACGCATCTTTCTAGTGCGGATTCGACTCTCAAAAATCTCTCTCCTGTAGTATGATATTTTAAAGCATCATAAAGTATCGCACTCCAGGAGTGCGATTTTTGAATCTCATTCGGTGAGCTCAGCAGTTGAAAATGTCAAAATAACTATGGAGATATGCATCTTTCTACTGCTGAATAGACTTTCAAAAATCATACTTCTGGAGTGCTATTTTTGAAAGATAAATCAGCAGTAGGAAGATGCCTATCTCCATAGTAATTTTGACATTTTCAACTGCTGAGCTCACCGAATGAGATTCAAATGTCACAAAACTTACAAAATAAGCATATGCATTATGGAAACTGAGCAACAAAAAATCTGCTATTTCGTAGAAAAGGTAAATGGCTACCCGATATAAATGTAGGGTATGGAACAGCTGTATTTTATTTCGCGCTTTCGATTTTGGCTCCATATAGTCTGAAAAATCCCCTAAGATTTGTAACGTACACCCTGTACATAATAAAAAAAACAGCAATTATTATTATCAAGAGGACCCTATACAGGGTGTTTCCTAAGTAACAATAAATTTTTAAAACTCATAAGGGGGTTGTTTAGACCGTCAAACTGAACACCTTTCTCTATGGGACCAACATCGAAATCGCGAAAAAAATAATTTTATATCCCATACATATTTTAGCTCTAGTCGATTTGTAGAGTGTAGAACATAATAATTTTTTTCGCGATTTCGATATTGGTCCCATAGTGAAAGTTGTTCAGTTTGATGGTCTTCACCACCCCCTTAAATGTTTATTTGTAGTTTTGTAACACCTTGTCTATAAAAACGTGCCAAGTGTGAGTCGGGCTCGCGCTAAAGACTCAGATAAATTAACAGGAATGGATGCGATATTACGCGCGTACCCCTCTGCCAAAGACGCATGCTCAGTGAGCATACCCGTCATATAAAAATAGTTGACGCGCGTCCCGCGCCAGTATATAAACCCCCCCCCCCCCCCCCCCCTCACCCCCGCAAAATTGACAGACTTTTTTGCGTAGAAATGAGAGATCATTTCCAATCCATTCCTGTTAATTTAAAGAAGAAAATTTTGTTTTGTTAACCCCTTACCGCATGGACTTTTATAACTAAACGGGAAAAAAAAATGTTTATTAAACATTAAAAAATTTTTTGATATATATTATTATGGTAGAAGGTATTAGTGCGATAGAACGACTCGCACTTGGCCGTTTGTTTGTTTATCTTACAATAAAATTTTTATTGTTAATTTAATAATAAAATAAAAATAAAAATCATTTATTTCAGACAACATTAGTCCATACAAAAACGTTAGTAGGCATTGGAGAACTTATAAACTATGTTAGTAGAGTACAACATTACCTAATTAAATAAATAAATGAAAATAAATGAACTTTAATGAACCTTCTTGTGTCAATATTTTACGCCATAAAATACAATAAGACAAACAGATCCAAGGCTTTAGGTAAAGAGAAGAGATAATAAAATAATTAATAAATATTAGCAAATTATAATCAATAATTCTTACATTAATAAATATAAAGTGTCTGTCAAGTCATAAATTATTATTAAACAAAAGCAGCGCGGTGACCTTTTGTGGTATTTTATCTCGAGCGTCTCCGTGCTTCGGAAGGAACGTCTTGGATAGTTCCGTCAGATGGCGGTGTAACACCAGTATAAAAAGAGTACCAACCACCACACAACATATTTCTGACTAAGTTATAAGTACTGAGTCAAACTTGGTGTGATTACAGTACTTATAACTTAGTCAGAAATATGTTGTGTGGTCAACATATTTCTGACTAAGTTATAAGTACTGTAATCACACCAAGTTTGACTCTGAAGCGTTGAAACTGAAACTTGAAACAGTTCATTATATGGAGCATATGCTCACGACTATATTCCCCGAGGGGGAGTCAGAGATATTCTGAAACCTCAGAACATCCACGTTTCACCAGTAGTACCGAAACTCTGTCCAGTGTGACAGGGGGTGAGCCTGTCGCCACTTATAATGGACAGTGGGTACAATACATGCCTCGAAATTTAAGCATGCAGCTTTCCTTCAACGAAAAGCCAGTGGTGTTACAAATCGTACATAAATTCCGAAAAACTCATTGGTACGAGTCGGCCTGGACGGGGATCGAACCATCGCCTCCTGCACGGCAGGCAAGGTTACTCGCCACTGGACCACCACGGCTTTTCATTATATGGAGACCCCCTTAATTTGGACTTTTCGTATTAGTATTTATTAATAATGCCGCATAATACAGGGTCCAACTTAATATGCTGACACTTTTTTAAGGGGATGATCAAACCATCAAACTGAACAACTTTCTCTATGGCACCAACATCGAAATCGCGAAAAAAAAATCTGCTATCCTATACATTTGGCTCGAGTAGGTTTGCAGTTTTGTATGGAACCTGCACAGCTAGCATGCCAGCCACGACAAAGCGTTTAAACGAGAAAAACGTCGTGCGCGCTCTTTCTGGCATACGTAAAATAATAAGGATGGAGGCACATCTCGATTTTTATCGTTTTCTCGGGGGTGGCATGCGAGCCCTTCTGGAATGGATATTGGTACCATAGAGAAAGTTGTTCAGTTTGATGGTCTGATCATCTCCTTAAAAAAGTGTCAGCATATTAAGAAGGACCCTATATATTGGTTCTCTGAAAATATCAACCATCTGGCAGCTAGATGCTATAGATTCTAGCTATTAATGTTTAACAGATACAGGCCGATTAAGTAATTAATTTATTTTATTTTATTTATTTATTTTTATTTATTTATTTATATCATAACAGGGTCCCGTTTTCACCTTTTGAATCCAAAACCCCTTAGTAGTCTCTACGACGACACCCACGATCAATGTCAAACAAAAAAAATCTTAATAATATCGTCGTCGTAAAATTTTATCCAAATCGGTTCAGCGGTTTAGTCATAAAAACGTAACAGATCAACGGACAGACCCTTTCGCATTTATAATATTACTGTATAGACTTATAATAGAGAATAAAATAACAGGTTTAACAATTATAATACAGTATTATTTGATTGATACTATGCGAAGATTCATTTGGAATTAGGTATGCGTCGAGATGCGCGCGCAGCATAGTAACTATGATAGATAAATCATTCGGGGCCGATAGCAGTAACTATTGTTTAAGCTTAACTTTGCGTTAAAACGCATTAATTTATTGTCTATCTTAACATAAAGTCACCGTGTTTTTCTGTCTGTATACAGGATGTAAGGAAATGTATCATTATCCTTTAAACCACTTTTACTATAGGAGCAAACCTATAAGAACAAAAAAAAAAAAAGGTACTAAACTGCAATACCTTACTACTCGATTCAAACGTATGGGACAGCTGATATTTTATTTTGTTCTAACAGGTTTGCTCCCATGGTAAAAGTTGTTCAGTTTGATGGGTAGAGTATGTGGTTTAAAGGTTAAAATACTTTTCCTTACACCTCATCTCAGATAGATAATGCTGTAGGGATTTTGATATAGTTTTTACTAATAGATAGACTTGATTTACGAGGAACGTTTGTATAGGTTACTAGTTAGCTCATGAGTAAATATCCCTGATAGATCAAAAACATTGATTGAAAGATTGGTAAGGAACTTTGAAAAGGGAGTTCACAAAGTACCAGCGATGGTCTGAGTGGCATAGGCGCAAGCCTGATGTCAAGGCCCCAATACCCAAATAATAAATATCCCTGTAGAGAAAATGCTTCATACAAGCGGCCTCTGTCGGCGCACTTACACTTAGCGCGCATTGGAGGACGTATAAACAGGTGTACACTCTCAACCGGGGCGCGGGGTATGTACACACGGCGTCAGCTCAGGCTACCCTGTTTGGACTTTGAACTATTAGAAGATGAACGCTGCGAATCGTGCGAGAGGGTGCGGTATGTTGTTGTTGTTTCGTCTCACGGCACGCTGCGCCCGCGCCGGCAGCCGCGTCTATGCAGGCTCTCTACCGCACTATTTTGTGTTTTATACGTAGTGTAGTTGTGTGGGTATATAGGGTGCGTAACCTGATGTGTCGCCGTGTGTACGCAACTGTTCGTTCGTCCTCTAATGCGCACTATTTGTGAGTGCACTGACAACGGCCGCCTGTCGGAAGCTTGGCTTCTGTATATTTACCAAACATTAGTCAAAGTAAGATTTAATAAAGGACTTATATAGGGTCCTTCTTAATATGCTGACACTTTTTTAAGGGGATGATCAGACCATCAAACTGAACAACTTTCTCTATGGCACCAACATCGAAATCGCGAAAATAAAATCTGCCCCTCCATACAAAACTGCAAACCTACTCGAGCCAAATGTATGGGACAGCCGACAATTTTTTCGTGATTTCGATGTTGGTCCCATAGAGAAAGTTGTTCAGTTTGATGGTCTGACCATCCCCTTAAAAAAGTGTCAGCATATTAAGTTGGACCCTGTATACAGGGTAGCATAATCTTATTAATGGTCCAAACTAAAACCACAGCTATACCAGCTGAAGACTTTTTGATTGTGTGCCTAATCGAGTGAATCGGAAATGCGTACTCGAAAGTCACCCTGTATAACTACATTACCAGTCGATTCGTCATACTTAAATTAAAAACACATTATCTGATGGTATACCTGCTTATTTGAATAAGTAATTAATTTTCCCATTAAACGTTACGTAATATTCTTGTGTCAATGAGCCATCTACTCATTAACTTTATCACCAAGTGTATGTTTGCATTACGTTGTTTCTGCATATTGTGCACGCAGTGCCGGATTAACCATAGAGGCAAAGTAGGCTCCAGCCTATGGGCCCAGCGCCGCCAAGGGGCCCCGCGGCTCGGGAGAAAAATAAGTGAAAACTCAAAGATTTAGGCCCACCCCAGACTTAAAAGGAATAATGAAAAATAAGAGAACTGTTATTTCAGTTGTCTCTTATTTTTCATAAAAAGCGAAGCAAGCTCGAGATTTCACTGCAATTATTGCAGTGAAATCTCGAGCTCGCTTAGCTTGTTCCAGAATTTAGATAGCATTACGAAACGTGACTTTATAATATTGTAGTAAAACCTCGAGCTCGCTTCGCTCGCTCCACATTTTAGTGTTTTTGTCATGTTGTTTGATTGGTGGTTATTTTACTGCGACCATAGGAAAAAATCATTGCGACGCCCCTGGATATAGGGGCCCCAGGACTTGCATTGCCTAGGGGCCTCTGTATGGCTTAATACGGCCCTGTGTGCACGTAACAGGTTGCACGCTAATATCACATAAATAAATAGCTGAAGTACCTAGATAGTCTCTTTCGAGAATAGGCAGGATAAGGAGGTTGAAAGACGCATTAAAACGCCTGGAAGAGCTACTGGTCCATGAAGGGGCTTATGAAGGGCAACCTTTCCTTAACACTAAAGCGAAAACTCGTCGACATGTGCATCCTGCCCATCCTAACCTACGGTGCTCAGACCTGGTCTTTGACTGAACATCAAAAATTCAGCCTCAAGATCTGCCAAAGAGCGATGAATCGCAGTATTTTAGGTGTAAGGACTAACCGATCGTGTTAGAAACACGGAACTGCACTCCAGAACTGGCATATCGGACGTGGGGCGCAAGACAGCTCAGCTGAAGTGGGACTGGGCAGGACATGTCTGTCTCATGCATCCCGAAAGATGGGCCAAAATCACCACAGACTGGGTTCCCCAGGATGGTCACCGGCGTCGAGGTAGACCCAGAAAAAGGTGGAGAGATAACATGGATGCCTTCTTGGAGAGTTGGCCAGAAGTTGCACACAGCAGAGAGGATTGGAGAGTAAAACCCAAAAAAAGCGTCAATGGCGGATTGCGGAGAAGTAAAGACACTCAATCAATGATGGTCCAGGTTCGAATCATCACAGACGACATGCCAAGTGTGAGTTTTCTTATCTACCTAATTCCGAATGAAACGGTGAAACTTAGAGTATTTATTACAGCGGCGAAGGAAAACATCGTAAGGAAACCTGCACAATCATTCTGAAGAAGAAATTGCAATGCGTATGTGAAGTCTACCAATCCGCATTGTGCATGCGTGGTGGACTAACGCCCATGCACCCTCCTTGAGGGTAGGCCTGTGTGTTGTATACAGGGTGTTACATAAGTAAAAATAAATATTTAAAACTCTTAAGGGGGTTGTTTAGACCATCAAACTGAACAACTTTCACTATGGGACCAACATCGAAATCGCGAAAAAAAAAACAGATATCCCATACATTTTTTAGCTAGATTTGTAGAGTATGGAACATCAAATTTATTTTTTCGCGATTTTGATATGGTCCCATAGTGAAAGTAGTTCAGTTTGATGGTCTAAACCACCCACTTAAAGGTTTATTTGTATTTTTGTAAGACCTTGTATAGGCTGACGATTGATGGCTGATTTTGAATTAAAAAACATTGAATTTGACTTTAATGATGTTAATTAAACTCGGTTAGGACAACTAATTGCTAATTAAAAGGTACAAAGTAACATTAGTTGACTACACCGGCCTTAGAATTCAGTGCAGTTTGGGCTCACATAGGCTCGAAGGTCGCTCTCTTGTTGGCATACCGGTTCGTTGATTATAATTATTCATTTCGTAGTCGAGTTACTGTTAATGGTTTGATTTTAAACTAGTTAACGACAGTTTTTAAAATTAAGCCGTGACTCCTGCTCATGTTTTTTCAGAAAACATTAGGTACAGACTTAGATCAAAATCAAAATAAACTTAATGGATAGGCCTAAAGCGCGGTAAGTTGAAGCACACTACTGGTGCACTTGTGTTACAAGCGTTTCCTCCACAACCACTACACGTCTAGAATATTATACCTACTCACATCTATCCATCTATTTTTGTATAACGTAAAGTAACAAAGTTATAAGTATAGTTGTATTTTAAATATCTCGAGAAGCATTCTAGCGGGCGGGACTATTAGCCCGACCCGAGGGTAGACTGTTTTTGTACGCGCACGGCGACAGATGTGCTAGCGAAATTATTGTAATACTAAATATAAACAAATGATCGAAGATCCAGTTTTTATTTAAACAATCCCGTCACATCTCAGAAGTGGGATTACGGAAAATGCTGGGCCCCTACTTTCATGGATTGAGAAAAGAGAAAATCAATATTTTTTTTTGTGAAAAAAATATCAGAACTACAAAATGATCAGCTGAACTGCAAGAAGCATCAAGTGACTCACATGGACGCAGAATAACTATTCAAATTTGATACAGGCAAGAAGACAACAAATATCGGACGATGACTGCATCATCATCGATCAACTTGGGAGAGGTTAGGTTGCAACATGGAATGCAGACCCTGACTACGGGAAGCAGCGACAGTGATCGTTTAGTTAGACGATATGCTGAAACGCCAGAAGAAAGATATATTCTATGAAATACAACGTTCATTGAGAAGAAGAAAGGATATTGCCAGTGTTTGGACCAAATGCTGCCCAGGAATTTTATTGTGAGACTCCAGATCAACTTTACAATGGTCTATCGCTAGAAAATTACTACATACAAGGAATACAAACAAATAAACATCATAAAACAACAACAGTATCGAAGAACGGGAACTAACTGACGACGCAGCACGGAAATTAATGTAATGCCGAAAATCTACTATACTGTCGGAGGACAGGCCATCAATCCAGAGACTTACGGAGTGCGAGATGTCAGGACTGTCGCGCCTGGGTCATGCAGCTGCTGGCGCCGCCTGCTGGCGCACTGCAGGGTTTGCGGGGACGTCGTCGCTGGAGCTACAGCAGGCAATCGAGGTACAGTACGAGCCAATATAATTATATACCTATTTGACCTATGAAATCATACCCGTAGCAGATTTATATAAATCTAAAGTGCTGAGGTTACAAATACGGATGATAAATAAATACTTCGATATAATTGCGTAGGTAAAATATAATGTTAACCAATCCAATATTAGTTGAATTACACTGTCAACGTCACAAACGGTTAACTATACCAAAATGATGTAATTAATAGCGCTTTTGACACCGTGTGTTTACATGAGACTGATTTTCTAACAACAGTCTTTCTGTACTTATCAGGGCGAGAGAACTAAACGATTATTCTGTTTAACTAATTATCATGAAATTGACGTGTAGATACCACATCAAACACCACTATTACCCAACTTTACCTATGTGCTAGTAAGCTGACCTGTACCTATACTTTTCTCACTTGGCTGTAGGTAAGTTTCCTTACTGTATTCCAGAAGCAATCTTGTCATCTAAACGCCAACATAAATTTAAGAGATACAATCATTTCAGAATGTTCAGTAGATAAATGAAATACTCATGCAGAAGTATACAAACAAATTAATATCTTAGTAGTCAGTAGCTAGCTTAGTAGTCATGAAAGAAATGAGTGTGCTAAATTCTAATAACAAATTATTCACTCTACAGATAAGACATTTAGAAGAAAAGCACTTGAAACAACTTTTAGACCTATTAAATAAACACAGATATACCTACTTTTGCTGAAAATTTGTTCAGAAAAACCATCATGTCTAGCATGACAGCGTGATAAAGCGCTATCACACCTTCGCTTTCTTTCTATTTGCACGCGAACGAATTAGACAACTATAACGGTTCCTTGTTGACTTCGGAACCCTAAAAAGCGTTATATTGCCGTTTTACGCGCAACATGCTACGGCGGCAGTCCACTGTAAATCTTATCGAAAATAGCTTATAGAAAACGTAATAGTCAAGGAAAAAGTTAACGATCTTATTTCATTGAAGAAGAGGAAGCAGGTATTGTGCGGGAAATATTCGTTCAGAGTAGTTACCTAGGAACAGTATAAGACCTAGGCTAGCCCTTTAGTTTAAGTTACAAAGAAGGGACGATTTCGATTTTACGATTAGGACGGTTATAATTATCAACTTTGCATCGATTATCGAGCGACCCATTACAACACATTTCCGATCAAACAAATAAATTATCAAAAAAATATTTGTCTGCTTCAGATCTAGCTACTTAATAATATTCTATTATAAGTGAAAACGTCTGAAGGTTCGATTTCAAAGACTGCTTTTGTGACACCGACTGCGGTCAGCACGACGTTCTAAAAATGCCCTTCGTTCGAGCCGTCTAGCTAACGTACTAGCCAAAAGCTAAAATCTAAACTAGCAATCTAATTTGTACGACATTAGTTTTCCATCTGTGATAAGATAAGATAAACGAAGGTCTAGGATTATTAGAGATGTTTATAATATTAGTATAGAAGTACTAAAATTACCTAAAGCTAAATTTATAAAAAGTACCTAACTAGGTACCTACTTTCCTAAATAGGACACGAAATATCACAGCAGGCAGCGTTTATAGTTTTCACATACTATTTTATTTCCGTAAATTTATTATGAGTTTTGCCGAAATAGATCGACAACTCGCGTATCTTGTGGTGTGGGGATCCGAACACGAACAGGCGTTTGACAAAAAAAAACCTATTTTGAGTATTAACAATCCAAAAGCTTAAAGTAAGTAGTTAAACACCGATAGGCCTAGGTGGAATTTTACTTCAGTATCAAACAGCCCATCTGTTTATTATTTGAAATAAATTATTTGATATTACCTACTGACCCTACGAATAATCCCGATGTGATTAACAAAAATAATAACATAAGACAATACTAGGAAGAGATTTGAGTTTGAGTCATACCTAACTAGCAAAATGGAGCCTGTTACAATAATAAATAGTTATACACTGGATGTAATCGATTCCTAAAGCAGTCAGATGAGTTATATGCTCTATTGAGACAATAAAACACAATCTAAATGAATGGTTATCACAATTTGGCAATCCACAGCGCATTATTTCTGATCTAGGTGTACGTAGCATTCATCAGTAAATATTAAAATGCAATTTAAACATAATTATGCTTAACGCAGTGGAGTACTTTTATTCTAATGGTCAGGTATAGAGCTTGTGAAACGAACAATAATAATTATATAGACTTATAAACACTACGATTGAGACGCACTTGGTATGATAAATTGATTGGTGTTATATCCAGTATTATTGACACCACACTATTTCTAACACTATTCCGTTACTTACTGGTATCAATCTTTTTCAAATGATGTATAAGTTTGATAATTCACCTTAACTTGTTTACCCTACTGCGAATTCTAGTATCACTGAACAAGAAAAAAAAAGAAATGAACTAAGCGAAACGTAGAAAGTCAACAAAGATATAAATCTAAAAATCGATAGGTCAAATAAATTGGATAACAGACAAGAAATGCACGAAATATCAAATAGGTGAACTAGTTTTATGGAGCGGTGATATTTATATCAAGGAATGAACGTGTTCAGGCAATGATATTATAGGTAAATACAATTACTTGCTCAGGTAACAAAAATACTGGGAAGCTTGTATACTGGCCTTACAGAATATTCAAAACTAATAGCTCAATTGATCGCTACATATCAACAGCACAAAAGATATGAAAGGATACCGAAAGTTTAGTACAGTCGTCGTTACAAGGAAATCACTTCGTTCATTTAAACCTGTTGTATCCTGATACTTTTATAATATATGTTGATACTGGCAACGAATTCGATAGTGTTTGTTAGAAAGTTGATCCAAAGATGAAACTAAATTGACTTAAGTTATAATAAAATGTATTACTTAGTTACTAGTTGTGTTATAAAATAATATAATGTACTTAAGTACTTTAGGTACATAAAAATAGCTATGGTACAAAATAAATCATAATATACCTAAACAACATGGAAACAAGAAAATAACTATTAACAAACGAGCATACGGCCAAATTATAACAAATCAGCAGAAAATATTAATTAGTTAGAGAAATGAGAATGGGAAAAGAGAAATAAATAACGGATAATGATTATTTAGAGAAGTTTGAAATAAATTGTAATATCTAGTTTAGCTATGCTGTGTGATACGGCTAACTAGATCTGTGTGCAATACTTTAGAAATAATATCTCAATATCTAGTTTAGCTATGCTGTGTGATACGGCTAACTAGATCTGTGTGCAATACTTTTGAAATAATATCTAAATATCTAGTTTAGCTATGCTGTGTGATACTGCTAACTAGATCTGTGTGCAATACTTTTGAAATAATATCTAAATATCTAGTTTAGCTATGCTGTGTGATACGGCTAACTAGATCTGTGTGCAATACTTTTGAAATAATATCTAAATATCTAGTTTAGCTATGCTGTGTGATACGGCTAACTAGATCTGTGTGCAATACTTTTGAAATAATATCTAAATATCTAGTTTAGCTATGCTGTGTGATACTGCTAACTAGATCTGTGTGCAATACTTTTGAAATAATATCTAAATATCTAGTTTAGCTATGCTGTGTGATACGGCTAACTAGATCTGTGTGCAATACTTTTGAAATAATATCTAAATATCTAGTTTAGCTATGCTGTGTGATACGACTATCTAGATCTGTGTGCAATACTTTTGAAATAATATCTAAGTATCTAGTTTAGCTATGCTGTGTGTGTGATACGACTATCTAGATCTGTGTGAAATAATACCGAAATATCCAGTTTAACTATGCTGTGTGAGTGTGACATGACTATCTAGATCTGTGTGGAATACATAATTACATACTAACTAAATTAAATTTTAAAGCGAAACCAAATTAGTACTTATTGAGCGAGACCATACAAAAACAACGATATAATGGTTACCCATCGAGAACTAAAGAATTTCGAGCTCTCCCCATAAGTTACAAGTATGAGAAAATAAATAATTTGTTATTCAAAGTGTAGGTACCTATGCAAACAACACTGTCTTGACTTTGTTCTCACAAGCGTTACCACTTAAGGCGTATCATCCCGGGACCGCGACTTTCCATGCTGATCGATGCGAACGAGCGCGTGGCTCGTCAGAACTTTGCCGTTTTCTTCGAAAAAATAGGAAATCCACATCATTCCGAGTTGTGTTTTGAACAATATTGTACATTTTCATCTTCTTCCGATTAGAAATGTAAGAGTAAAATGGTTGTAACTGGAAAAAGGGGTGACTTTGGATTCCCTTTTCTTCGGTTTTATTCATTAAAGTCGATTTCTGGAAGAACCACATCACTTCTCATATCGTGTAGATGGTTCCGTTTATTTTTCAGCTCAAAAAGTGTCATGGTTAATTAATAAAAATATGGTTACAAGTTACCCAATTTCATGGTAAAACCAGGAGGTAGCCCCTTAACCACAAACTCACTTATCTACAACAAAAGAAGCCTTACTGCGTTCATTTTTGTTACAGTACAAACCAGGAAGTAGACAACCGAATCGCAGTGGGACACAGCGACTGCAGGATGGCCGAATGTTACAAGCGTTTCCTCCACAACCACTACACGTCTAGAATATTATACCTACTCACATCTATCCATCTATTTTTGTATAACGTAAAGTAACAAAGTTATAAGTATAGTTGTATTTTAAATATCTCGAGAAGCATTCTAGCGGGCGGGACTATTAGCCCGACCCGAGGGTAGACTGTTTTTGTACGCGCACGGCGACAGATGTGCTAGCGAAATTATTGTAATACTAAATATAAACAAATGATCGAAGATCCAGTTTTTATTTAAACAATCCCGTCACACTTGGTCCATACAAACAAGCGCCATTATCTGTCAAATCTAGGGCACTTGCATACAAATTTGAAGTAAACATTTCATTTGTTTTGCCTCATTTTTCTGGTTTGAAATGTTCGCGTAAGGCCTATCCATTAATTTTATTTTGATCTAAGGGTACAGTCAGCATCAAAAGTATCTAAGCATCTCCGGTGTTCAAAAACATCTGAACAATTACACGAAAATAAACCCTATTTCCTACTAGATACCATTTGTTTTTAACTTAACAAATAATAACATGACAGATAAATTAATTGGATTTCTTTGTGACTTGAAATAAGGTTTATCTAAAATCGTAAAGTTGTCCAGATATTTATGAACACTTAACATGCCTAGATACTTTTGATGCTGACTGTACCTACACAAAAACATGAAACAAAGTAGCGTCACGTTTTAAAACAAGATGGCGACAAATTAAAAGTGAAGCTATGTTTTGTTTTCTTTGTAGCAGGACACACGCCCTGAAGCTGCATAGCATGTCTCCGGCGCCTGTTTTTCATGGTACCTACATGGCATGTGGTCCGTGCTGATTCGAACCCGGAACCTTCGATCAACAATATACAACTAGATAACGGGTCGCATACAAAATCAAAGAGAAATTCTGTCCTCGTGAATATACAACATTTTTTGTTAACGAACCGAGAAAACAGTCCGAATACATTATAATTTCGACCTCAAAGCAACCATAATTCCTAGTAATTTTTGAAGGAACACTGCGGCATTGCGAGACGTGCTTACGTTGGCTTTGTTCGAACGCAACTAATTCAGAATAAGACCTCACTCCAATAGTGAGGCGTTATTTGCCGGGACATGTTTTGATTTTGAGCGCTGACGCGTTATCTAGTTGGATATTGTTGATCGAAGCCCGGAACTCAAAATTGAGTCTCAAATTTAATGGTCTGAAGCACCCTATTCCAACTTCAAAACGACCCCAATTCCACGGTGTTTATTATGATGATTAGGGTAACAATTAAATACAAGGTTTATAATCTTAGTTTCTTACCTAATTACAGTTGTTACCCGCGGTCACCCATCCAGGTCGCGGCTGCGGTACACTTTACAAGCCGTTGGCCAGCCTTGACTCCGACTAGATTATTTGTTAAACAGCTTTTGGAACGTAGAGTGAAATTATTGGGTAGGCTTCCCCGTTTGGCTTCTTGCCAGTTTTATATGGGATACGTATCCTTTTCCAAGTGTTTTGTCTGTATGTGTTGCGTTTTAGATGATTTATTTTCATCTGCATTGCGGATAAACTAAGTGCCTACAACTTTTTGTCCCTATCGATTGGATTCATTTCGTACCTCTGCCCACCGGAGACCCATAGTGTGCCAAACGGAGGGGCTCGTTGGCAACATGCACTGAGAGACTATGTAAAAAAGATTTCTTTCTCCCCTCCGGACGGAAAGCTTTAATTTTCGTCCCGCTGCGCTAAACGAAGTTGCCGCTTTCCACCTCCTTCGAGGAGAAAAAAAGTATACTAACCTCGGGCAGTAACTAAATAAGAAAGCCTCAGATCTGAGGTCTTTCTTTCTTTCCTGCCCTCGGTGTGTAATTTACTATACCTACCTATCAGATTAAAATAAGAATAAGCATATGCTCACGAATACCTATATTCCCCGAGGGGGTAGTCAGAGATATTCTGAAACATCAGAACATCCACGTTCACCAGTAGTACCGAAACTCTGTCCAGTGTGACGGGGTGAGCCCATCGCCACTTATAATGGACAGTGGGTACAATACATGCCTCGAAATTGAAGCATGCAGGTTTCCTCACAATGTTTTCCTTCACCGAAAAGCCAATGGTGTTACAAATCGTACATAAATTCCGAAAAACTCATTAGTACGAGTCGGCCTGGACGAGGATCGAACCATCGCCTCCTGCACGGCAGGCAAGGTTACTCGCCACTGGACCACCACGGCTCCACACGGTTTAAAAATAAGATTGGGTAAAAATAAGGTTCAGGACGTCGGGGACCACGGCAGTACACGTAGCTAGGCGAAATGATGGCAGGTGGAGTAAAGCTTTAACAGAGTGGTGGGTGGCACAGATTAGGCAGAAGAGTGATGGGTCGTCCGGCAGCCAGGTGGGTTGACGACATCTGGAGAAGTATCGGCAAGACCTGGATGCGACTGGCACAGGACCGAGAAGGATGGCTAAATGTAGAGAAGGCCCTGCAGTGGGTAGATACGGGCTGACTATGGTGATGAATAATATTCTAAATGTGCATATTTTATCCATCCAACTTTATCTTCTTCTCGTATGCCGAGCTCATCAGAGCCGAAAGCCGATAGGAAGTCAGAGTTTTTCAGACCGCCTTACGGCCTCTGACGTGGTTTTTATGCAACGACTGCTACCACCAAAGATAGTAGCCGGGACCAATGGCTTAACGTGCCATCCGAAAATCATCTTTCTTTTCAGACAATCAGTTCAGTTCAGGTCATTCAGCCTGCAATGTCCTAACCAACTGGGAGAAAACAAGTAGCTTATCTATGGGAAAAACGCACAGTGATATAACACTAGGTGTCCCCCGTGGGAATCGAACCCACGACCTCCGTGTTAATAGCCCAATGCTCTAAACTATTAGACCACGGAGGCAGTTTTAAAAACCTTTATAAAAAGTTTGTAATTTTACCAATATGACTGGTGTTTAAGAAATTAACAAGTCTGCATTGCAAGAAGTACTAACCACAAAACACAAAGGCCATGGCCATTAGAACATAGTAAACACTACAAAATAAAACAACAATTAACAACATCAATTTTTATTGCATCTAACACTGATATAGTCAACACAAATATTCATAAAGTTGTGGAATAATTTAAACATCTACCTACTTACATTGTACCATGCTATTTTAAGTCCACGCAATATAATTATCGTCATAATTACAAATACACTGTAGCTCACATTTTGTACATTTGTTATTTTCAGTTGTTATACACCAACACCATTGAGATATTATGTAAGATGTACCTACTAGAGAAGACACTGCTCATAATCACGCTGTCCTATTCAAGTGCGGCGGTATCGCCACACCTCACATACACTCAGTTGCAGAAACGGTCATTAAAGTTAACCTTCCTTTAAATCTCTTGCTGTCCATTTTTGTCCTGTTGACGTAGTAAAAGCTAGCAAGAGATTTAATGGAGGATTAACCTAAATGAGCGTTTATGCAACCGAGTGTCAGTCACTCGCTTCTCTTAGATATACAGTTAGATTACTTAGATTATCTTTCACCCGCTCGCTATCCTACCCGCATGTGGCGCATGTCGTTTATTTGTCGTGTCACCTATATAGTACGTGGTACATAATATCTCAATGCTCCTCCATTTACTTTTTTCATATTCACTTATTTCTTTACATCACAAAAACCAGTCTTTATTACAACAAATATACCCACCTCCCAACTACAATATTATAGCATGGCAACATTTGAGACGAAAATAAATAAAGATTAAATAAAGTATTTTCCCTAGTGGAGAACTGACTGAATAGGCTTTTAAAAAAGAAATAAAAAATAAGTACTAAAATTGGGTAACTAAGACTGTAATCACTTTTGCAGTATAAAAATCACACCGCCTGTATAAACCGATATATAAAGTTGTGTGTCAGTATGTTTTTTCGCTATTTCACTCATCAGGGTAAATGTTTAGTCAGTTCGGATGCTTTCACCATGCATCTACTCATCAAACTGAACAACTTCGACTATGGAGCAAATACCAAAATCGCGAAAAAATCTAAGCAAATCTGCTGTTTCATACAAACACAAATGTAAGGAACAGCTGTTTTATTGAGAAATTGGCTCCTTAATGAAGGTTGTTCAGTTGGATGTGTCTCTGACTAAAAATGTGTTGTATTTAAAAGTTGTTTTCTCAAAATTTTATACAGGAATTACAAATATTAATCTAGCAACACCAAGCAAAGTTGAAGTAGATAACTGGAGTTTTTGGCGGGATTTGGTACCTGACGTTTGGAGTCCTCATATTTCATCGAATTTTTATTGTTTATAGTGAGTTTTGGTTCGTAAAATTGGTTTTTCACCTCACAAGCTCGGAAAGATTCTGTTTATGGTTCGAAATCTGAGTGCAAAAGTGTATTTTATCCGCTAGCGTGGAAAGAGTTTTTGAAATTCGAATCTGTCTATTCAATATTTTTGTATACCGCCAATGCACTGTAAATGCTTAATAACCATTTCATGACACTGGCCAGCACGAAAATAAAAACTTTTTGAAATGTTCTTTTTAGCAATTCACTTTTTTTCCTCGCTGTTGTGAGGTGAAAAATTGTGTGTTTCGCTCGGCTGCAAAGTTATTCTGCGTCTCGTACCTTTGAAACCTTCGCTGAACGCTCAGGATTCTATTATTTGATTCTATTATTGAATCCTAGGATCCTTCGCTTGCTCAGGTTTCAATAAAAGTACTCGCGCCAAAAAGCAACTTTGCAGCCACCACCAGCACCATCATATTTCACTGAACTATATATTGTTCACTCGCACGACACTTTGTTACGCAAAACAATAGTTATTTGTTATGCTATAACAAATAACTATTGTTTTGCGTAACAAAGTGTCGTGCGAGTGAACAATATATAGTTCAGTGAAATATGATGGTGCATGGGTCGTAAACAGGAAAAGCGTTCCGTGATTTTAGCGCGGCAAAGGTAGGTTCACCTCTTTCCTGTGGATTTCTCTGCTTTTCCTGCGTCTTTCGATTGTCTCCAAAAACTCCAAAGAACCATCAATACGTCGAATACCAACGTTTTAATGTAAAAGCAGAAGAAAATTAAAAATAAAATAAGATTTAGCCAAAAGGTCTAGTAACCAGGCTAGTAAATAAACTGATGAAAAAAAAAAAAAGTAGATAACTTTATATTTGCGTACAAATCGATTCATTCAACAATAAAGGCATGACTCCTCCTCCTGCCATGAAACTTTACACAAAAAAAAAACATCGGAACAATAGACATTTTTTGTCTCCACCTTAGATCAAAATAAAATGATTGGATCCAAAGCGCATGTATTTGAAGCACAGTAAGTAGGCGCCGGCGGCGCTTGGTCTGTAATCTCGGTACGAATTTGAAGTAGTTCTGAGTTATCTGATCTAAGTAAAGGCAATAGTAAAGCCCGACCAGAAAAATAAGAAACCTCGCCATGTTGCGGAAAATCATTGGAACTAATTTTTGTACTTGGAACACTGACATTAAAGGTTATAGTCGATTGCAGCGCCCCCAAACCAGGTTTTTTATATTTCTGGTCAGGCTTTAATTCATTTGACTTCGATCTAAGGTCTCCACCATATGTTTTGTTTCAGATATCATCACGTTTTCGGTATCACTAATTGAGGTCTATCTAAAACTTATATCTTCACCGCATAGGTACTCATTATTAAAACACAGTATTATATTTTTTTATGAATCGTTGTAAGGCCATCCCCATTTTTTTCATATTTTTGCTAAATAAACAACCGCAAGAGACACGGCTTATTATGTATAAAACCTATCAAATAAATTAGCAATTAAAATAGTTAATTCGGTTAAAATATTATTCATAGATCAACAATCGATCGATTTTACATGTACAATATCTTATACCGTGGCGATACTAATAATTAGGGCCTTATCACACAAGCGATTTTTGAGCGTAAGCGTCGAAGAAAACCTCGATATTTCTAAAATCAATCATCAATCAGTGTCGCGGCAGAAACGCGGCGATTTTGTTGCGACTGTGACGCCTTCACTCAAAATAGATCCCTAAAATGCTCTCGCATATGAGGGCATTTCATACATACATACATAAGCTCACGCCATTGTCCCATGGGGGTAGGCAGAGACCACGGACCGCCACACGCTACGACTCTGACACACCTCACATGAGGGCATTTCAAATCTATCATTTTGAGTATTGATTGTTGTTCTTAGTTTTACATTAAAGATGGAAGTAAAAATAGCGAAAAAAACATCTGACGAACACTGTAACAAATAAAATAATCAACTGACTCTACCGATCACGTTGCCGAATATAATGGCGGCGCACATTATGACGCCAATACCTAACAATATCTGATTCGGTTCCAAAGCGACTTTCGACTCAGAAACGCCATTTTCCTTGACAATATCGTCTACTTCGGACAAACCTGTGTGCACATCTGAAAGTGCTTTCGCTAAACTAGCGTCCGACTTTGCGCTCATTCTTGAAGCAGAAACGACTAGTTTTTTTAATTCCTTTATTTCTGTTTCGATTATGTGTTCTTGATGATTTAGGTGATCTGAAAAATAATTATAAATAATTGATTAAATGGGAGAGAACAATAGGACGAAATAAGTTTAAAAAAAGAAAAAATACCGGCCAAGTGCTAGTCGGGACTCGGGCAATAAGTTTTCCTACCAGTTGTTTTACATGGGACATGGTGATAACCAGTATGAAATGATACTTACTAAGTATGCAGGCTCAAAGTAACTGAAGATCAGTTTACACTGGTAGTACTTTTTTGGGAAAACCATTCAAGTTTTTTCTAATGTTCATGATTTTTTTCAGATCTTACATGGCCCTAGTTTTTTAAATTTCGGTGGGGACAAAAGTTTCTTGAGTTTATTCAAAAATTTTTCTACACAAAGTTTCAAAGAAACATTTGAAAAAATATTTTTAAACCCTTATTTTACCCCACGATATGATAGAAAAACATTTTTAGGGTTTTACTGTATTTGTGCCTACCCTGAGTGCACGCCACTGGTTGTGGGAGTATCTATCCCAATCTCAGGGATTGTTTTTGTAGAAGAGCAGGAAGAGATTGCCAAGCCTCGTGGCAGGCAAAAACGCGAACCGCGCTAACACCACGCGAGACAAGTGCTCGTGTCAGAGCCTGCAACGTGACTCAACTTTAGTAGTTAATAAAACAAGTAATAATTACCTATGACAGACGACTGTTTCCCGACTAGATTAGATATTGTGTCCTGCATAACCTTCATGTTGTGTGCTAGTTGTGCCTAAAAATTAAGATAAACATTTTGAATCAAATTAGGCTGGTTTGCACCAAAAAGTATTTAGGCTTAAACATGTTTAAATATGATGCTGTCACTGTCATTTGTATAAGCAGTGTGAAAGACAGAACTATCACTAAATACGTTTAACCCTAAATACTTGTTGGTGCAAGTCGGGCTTAAGAGGATAGGCGGGCTGAAATGCTAATTTGGAGAATAGGTCACTTTTCCGACTGTATACGTATTTATCAGATCCGTCCCACCCATACACCCCGCCGACTAGAGTGCGAAAGAGACAACTGCGGCTCGGACCGATTTTATATACAAAAAATCTACGAAATCAGCATTTCGTATTCCCCTGTTTTCTCCTCCAAAACGAATTCTATTTTAATAATTCTTTCAAAAAAAATATGACAAAAACTTTGGCTATGTCCGTACGTTTTGCTTTTTTTGTTTATATTCGTCAAATTTGTTTACTGGATGTCTGAAAACGGGCGGTAAAATGGGTCATTTTCGAAGGTCCCTAGTTCTTACAGTAATTAATAAATGCAAAAAAAAGCAAAACATAGGGACATGGCAGTGGTGACATAGATTGTATGGTAAAAAAATATTTGCTCTAGTGTAATTATCCAGGGAGAAAACAGGGGAATACGTTTGTATGGAGAAAACTGTACTCGTCTATCCTCTTAATGTTTGAAAAATTATGTCTCGGACGGGAGTTGAACTCTTCCAAACCGGGGATTGCGTTATCCAATTTCGCCACCGAGCCAACTAGCAAGAGAACGAAATTTTCAATCTGTTGCGTCTTAAGGGGACGTTAGTTTGTAAAACTTCCTGTAGGTGGCGCTCATATCGTCGGTCCAATCGTAAACTAGCCAATCTGAAAATTCCTAACTGTTGGGGAGACTCAATTAAAATTTTGGGGAGATTAAATTAATTAAGTACTGTAAAGCAAGTTTTTCACGTAGATATTCAAAAAAATCTGTGTATTGGTCCTAGATAATTGTCTTTCTGGTCAAACTTTAAAAACAACTGATATACTTGCTTAGTTGTCTAATGTGTAATGAATATCTCACGTAGATAGGCGAAAAGAATAATAGCAATATCTTCTCAATTATTGAGGTTACACATACGATACTTTGCCACCACTTGAATCGAAATGAAACATAAATTTTGATATAGTAAAGTCGAAAATGCCAAAATGACAGATTGGCTAGTTTACTATTGGACCGACGATATAGCCCTACATATAAAACTAGCATGGTGGAAAAACTATTCAAATTAAATTCAACCTTATTTTCATATTATGACTGAATCTTCGTCAAATTGTCATAGTGACTTATGACCACAGACTTAGGTATTATCTTATCTTATCTTGTTGTGGGGGCTGGCAGGCCAGCAACACTTCGACCCAGTGGGATCTTTTGTGTTAGCCCCAATACTTTTTGCTTTCCTCACCCTTCAAATACATGGTCAATGAAGGAGGCAATACCATTGAGGGGAAGAAACCTAAGATCTCCCGGTTTTGGATATCCATCTCAGAGGAGGCACATGCGTTTTGCCGCCAAGACATCACAGTCACAAAGAATATGTTCCATGGTCTCTTGATCCTCTCCGCATGCTAAGCAGCTGGGATCTAGCGTGAGTTTCATTTTGTGCATCATTATGTATGTGCACTTAGGTATTAAGTCTGTGCTTATGACTTTATTAACATAGCATGGGCACGCGCTCTCGATTTACACGCGACTTCTACAAAATAATAGTAAAGATTACTAGTTTGTGCCGTGGTGGTCCAGTGGCGAGTAACCTTGCCTGCCGTGCAGGAGGCGATGGTTCGATCCCCGTCCATGCTGACTCGTACCAATGAGTTTTTCGGAATTTATGTACCATTTGTAACACCATTGGCTTTTCGGTGAAGGAAAACATCGTGAGGAAACCTGCATGCTTCAATTTCGAGGCATGTATTGTACCCACTGTCCATTATAAGTGGCTACGGGCTCACCCCCCGTCACACTGGACAGAGTTCGGTACTACTGGTGAAACGTGGATGTTCTGAGGTTTCAGAAGATCTCTGACTACCCCCTCGGGGAATATCATCATCATCATCATCATCATCTCAGCCGATGGACGTCCACTGCTGGACATAGGCCTCCCCCAAGGATCGCCATAACGACCGGTCCTGCGCCGCCCTCATCCAACGGTTTCCCGCCGCCTTCACCAGGTCGTCGGTCCACCGTGTGGGGGGCCTACCCACGCTGCGCTTTCCGGTACGCGGCCGCCACTCGAGAACCTTCCGGCCCCATCGGCCATCGGTTCTGCGAGCAATGTGCCCCGCCCACTGCCACTTTAGTTTAGCAATTCTTTGGGCTATGTCAGCTACTCTGGTTCTTCTGCGGATTTCTTCATTTCTGATCCGATCTCGCAGGGAAACTCTGAGCATAGCCCTCTCCATTGCCCTTTGGGTGACTTTCAGCCTTTTTATGAGGCCTTGAGTGAGCGACCACGTCTCTGTTCCATATGTCATCACTGGCAACACACACTGATCGAAGACTTTCGTTTTAAGACACTGCGGTATTTGGGAATATAGTCGGGGAATATAGTCGTAAGCATATGCTACTAGTTTGTTCTAATTACCTGGTAAGCGAACTCAGTCTTCATGGCCTCGGTGATATCGGCGCGACTGGCGGCCCCGCCCCCCGCTATGGTGTACAGCACGCTCGCACTGCGCGCCATCTGTTGCTCCATCATGTCCCGGAACTCCGCCATCTTGAGACGGTTGTTTATCGTCGACCCGGCTATGCCTAGCACTGTGCCTGTGCGACAGAGGCGAAATTATGTTTTAAGGGGCTACCTGCCGGTTTTGGGTAACTTTGTAACCATTTTATTTTTTGTAATTGTAACCATTTCATTCATTAACTATTCCATATGATCTGAACCCAGGTCGGTCGCAGTAAGGACAACATGTTCAGGTGGGGATTCTCGGATGCGCAAAATGTGAGTTGCTTGTGTGGAGCTCCACAAACGATGGCCCATCTCACATCGTGCCCTGCGGGCCCTAACACCTGTACGCAGGAGGACCTCATGACCGCTGGCGACTGTGCAGTATCGGTTGCCCACTTCTGGCAAGGTACTATTTAGCGACTTTGTTCAAAATTTGAAGTCGACACGATAAGAAGAAGATCCTATCTTAACGACACGCGACTTACCGAATATGGAAGCGACGATGTACCAATACTTGTTCCTGTCAGCATGCGCCCGCTCCCTCTCATGGCCGAGCTTGACGGCGGCCGACATCGTGGCGAACCGTTCCCTCTCCTCTCGCTCCGCGTCGGAGAATAATGTGCGGAGGGCTCGCTCTTGTATTATGAGCTGGGAACATAGAATAGAAACAGTTTATTTTCTCCCCTCCGGCCGGAAAGCGTCAATTTTCGTCCCGCTGCGCTAAACGAAGTTGCCGCTTTCCACCTCGGTCGAGGAGAAAAATAGTATACTAACCTCGGATAGTAAATAAGAAAGCCTCAGATCACATGTTTGTTGACCTCAATATGAGATCTGAGACCTTTCTTACTTTCCTGTAATATACTATTGCCAAAACACTTTGTTGGGTGTTACAAAATTGTTCAGCAGCTGTATTTAGCCTGCTTGCAAATTAGTTTGTTCGCCAATAAAACCTTATTAAAGCTAATATAGTTAACTACCTATCTTCTACTTGTACTACTTGAACATTAATATTTTATTTTATTTTAATTACTGGCAACAAAACTGAACTGATGAATTTATTATCCTGTGAAATATCTACATGTAATAGAATAGCTTCGATTTCGGCATAAGTTTGGATATTGAGTTATTACCAATGATCGGAATCTCGGGGCATTTTTTGAGCATACAAGTTTGGATACGCCTTGATTTCCCGGAAATATCCGGATTTAATAAATATGGATAAAAATTTCACGGGATTTATTGGGATTACCTATTTAGATGTCAAGAGACGTTTTTTTAAATCAAGAGTATTAGCAGCGCATACTAGAGGCCGCGACTTTAAAACACGCCGCCTGGTACCTTTGACATGTACCGCACTTAGGTAAATATGTTGACCGTTATTAAACAATGATATTAAGTAACTAGATTAGTAGTTAGGGCACCAAAGCGTTGCCACTTTGAAGATGTCTGCAGGCTTCTTTGACTTCAGTTCAGGCGTTTATCTATGGTGAGCGGACATATCCGTGACGTTTAAATTAAGCTACCAAAATGGGGAAATGCGCCGTAAAAATTTGAAAATCACAGTCGGAAAAGAATAATAAAGGAAGTGGTGTTACTTTTCACAAGTAAGTTTACTATATTTTGTCAAAATAACATTAAAAAACTAAATAAATTTTTCACGCATTGTTTTTGCCATCAGTGTTACAAGTAAATACGATTTTGATTTTCCCACACTGTTGGGAGTTTCGGTACCCTCTTCGTTATTTCATACAGGGTTAAGTTTTAATCAGTCCGGATAACTTCACCATTCATTCCCCTAATCAAACTGAACAACTTTCACTATTGAGCCAACAACGAAATCGTGAAAACAAAATCAGCTGTTTCATACAAAACTGCAGTACCGACCGACTCGACTCAAATGTATTGGACACCTGATTTTTTTTTTCGCGATTTCGATGTTGGTCCCATAGAGAAAGTTGTTCAGTTTGACGGTCTAAACAACCCCCTTAAGAGTTTTTAAAATGTATTCTTACTTATGAAACACCCTGTATGTATACTTGCAACACTGATGGCAAAAACAATGCGTGAAAAATTTATTTAGTTTTTTAATGTTATTTTGACAAAATATAATAAAATTACTTGTGAAAAGTAACACCACTTCCTTTATTATTCTTTTCCGACTGTGATTTACAAATTTTTACGGCGCATTTCCCCATTTTGGTAGCTTAATTTAAACGTCACGGATATGTCCGCTCACCATAGATAAACGCCTGAACTGAAGTCAAAGAAGCCTGCAGACATCTTCGAAGTGGCAACGCTTTGGTGCCCTAACTACTAATCTAGTTACTTAATAATAAATCATTGTTTAATAACGGTCAACATATTTACCTAAGTGCGGTACATGTCAAAAGTACCAGGCGGGTGTTTCAAAGGCGCGGCCTATAGTATGCGCTGCTAATACTCTTGATTTAAAAAAACGTCTCTTGACATCTATGATCTAACTAGGTAATCCCAGTAAATCCCGTGAAATTTTTATCCAAATTTATGAAATCCGGATATTTCCGGGAAATTCAAGGCGTATCCATACTTGTATGCTCAAAAAATGCCCCGAGATTCCGATCACTGGTTATTACGTAGTAAAGTCTCCAGCTCGCTTCGTTCGCTCCTTGTTTCATACCATTCTGCATCAACCTACTTTTACTGCAGTATAATCTCAAACTCGCTTCGATCACTTCACTTTAGGGTTGAACCTCTTATCCCAGCACATCATCACATTTTTCTGTCACTCAGGAGCGTCATTTGCTGGAGCAAATAAGATAGCGGGAACGAGACCGCCTGCGACCTTTCTCGCCCTAGCAAATGACGTTCCTGACCGACAGAAGACGATAGAAAGAATAGAAATAGAAAGTGTGAAAAAATGTGATGTGGTGCTGCCAGATGAGGCTCAAGACTTAGACCGCATTGCGCAACAACTTCATTATTGCAGTAAAGAAAAATCTCGAGCTCATAGAAATGTCCAGGAATTGATAAGCCTGCATCTGGCAACCCTAATTTCGAGGCATGTACTGTTCCCACTCTCCATTATAAGTGGTGAGATATTATTGTCAAATATTCTATGCCTATGCTCAAAGAATTATCATGTTTGTGTTAAGCAAAAGCAAACCTTATGTTCCTCTGTGCAGAGTTGCAAGTATTTCTCGTCACCCTTGGGCGTGTTCTGCATCTCAGCGTGCAGTTCCTTCAGGCGCGCCTCTAAGTTGGCGAGCTCGCGGCCGACGTCGCGCCGCCTGTCCTGCGACGCTATGAACCGTTCCTGTGAAACAGAATCTACACTATTATAAAACTGAAACAGATGTGTGTCTACAGACACGGCGAAACATAAATTGGGGGCGGTAAGGGGGGACCCACATGCTTCATCAAAGAAAAAGGGCAGAAACCCCCCCTTTTTTTAATAATTGACATTTTAGCTAAAAGGTTCTATTTTTAGTATCCTGCAGTCACCTATTTATAGGTGGTAGAGGACGTGGGAGGGGGAGGGGGGGTGCCCTGGCGAAGGGGACGGGAGGGGAGGGGGGGCATGGAAAAAGAGGGCAATCGAGGCTCGCGCGACCTAACTTAGTTGGTTAGGTTAGCGAGGAGTTAAGAAACGAGCATGCTAGGTATCTTGCGACCACCGAATTGCCAGAACCGAATTGATTACCTAGGCGACTTAAAAAAATACACTATACTTATATACTTATATTATTGATTATAAACATGTTGTGCTATTTCAAATCAAATTAAAGATTGAAAAATTTGTCTCGGGCGGGACTTGAACCCGCACTCTGGGCAGTCGGCTCAGTGGTTTAATTGGTTAGCACGTTTCCCCGGTTTGGAAGAGAGCGGGTTCAAGTCCCGCCCGAGACAAATTTTTCAATCTTTAATTTGATTCAAAAAATATAATTTTGACTACAAAAAGTGGGGGGGGAACCATCCCTTCACCCTCCCCTCCCAAATTTGTGCCGTAGGATACTAAAGCAACCCTATTCATGAAATACCGCTCAAAAATCAAAATAGACATTACTGGTTACCTGAGCATCTATGACCGTGTTTTGTATCGCCATTATCTCAGCGACGCCCGTAAATTTCTCATATCTGGACACTAATTCCCTTACTCTTATAGATAGAGACTCTTTGTTTAGCTTTTCTGCGATCTCCGCGACTTTCCCAGGGGGCATGTACTTCGTGATCAATTCGTCGACTTTCTCACGACCCGAGCTCGGAATTTGAGGCAACCGCACTGTTTCTTTGAACCTGCGTGCGATTTGGCGGAAACGCTCCAGTTTATCAGCCATGATTGCATGTTCTAATATGTTTAATTAATATAAAAAATGCTTTTTTAACATTTTTTTCGCGAAATGAGATCATCCCGGACGGGACAGATTTTTGACAATGACAGGTGGACTTTGATTATTTTTTTTTTGTTCAATTCAAGGCAAAGGGATATATTATATCCCATACAGCCGATATCTTTTATTCTTATTATAGACTTATAGACCACCCCAATCATCATAATGTGCGCAATAAAATTGTGTAATGTGCAATAAAGTCCAATTTACTCGACACGTTTTATTATTAGTGACCCCCTCCAAAATTTCAGCACATTAACATTTCTTATGGGTCAGACTTGGGACAAGGTATCAGTCCCGAACAGATCTTGACAAGGGCCCCCAAGACATGTGAAAGATCTATAATGGTGTGGGACGCTGTAGCGGGTACCACGTTCCACACTATATACTCACGCAGCTATAGGTATGATGTGAAGCTAAGCAAGAATGAAGTTGATTGAGGATGATAGATGATTTTATGAGAGGTGAAGAATGAATAAGCACGAAGCGAAATGAAGAATGTTATTGAACAAGTAGAACGAAATAATCACCTGATTTTAGCGCTTGGTCCAAGATCCATTAGCGGAAGCGATTTCGATGACTCGTAGGCGTTGGTCCAAACATTACCAAGTGGCGGATTAGTAGGACGCCACAATGGACTACATACTCAAAACCAAACAATTATTTGTATTGTGGGTATTGTCTGTTGATCGACCGTTTGTTTTCTGTGCATTTGTGTTTCATTTCAATCAAAATAATTTGGGGGATTTTTTTTAAAACATATCGTTTGGGGAAAAAAAAATTTGATTTCCGAATTTCCGAAATCACCGCAGCCCAAAGAGTATAGTAATTTATACCAAAAGGAAAAGAGAACCTACTCGCGCGGTTTCTGGTGACCCAAATTGAAATCATCTATCCTTATCACAAATTACCCCTTCAGTTGATTGGTTGGTAGATAACCAATGGACGGTTGACTGATTACTATACATATACGTAGGTATAGGTAGGTATATATGCCTAATATTACTTTATTTCAATGGATATAGGTACTGCCTCGGTTTTGAAATGTCTCTTTAAAGTACCTTAGCGTATCCTTTAAAGTCACATTTCGAAATGAGAAGCAGACACAGAACTCATTCTTTGAAGAATCACAAATAACAAAACACAATCATTCCACACGCAACACGCAGCTCCGCCATCTTGATACAATGAGAGTTGCCAGTAGCTAGGACCAAATTTACTATGCTGTTGTATAAATTACCCTTAGATGCTTTATAAAAAATATTTGAAAGTGTGCAAATACTTTTATTTCAATAACAACAGTTGCGCTGAATATATTATTGTGTAATTTCATAAATATACTGTCATAGCGTTTAAGGGACGGTCCTTTTTAATTTCAAATAATTTGTGTTTTTGTTTATTTTAATATTAATCCCTCTACTCATGTTTATTACTATAACAACTGACAAATATACAATAAATAACAACATATTAAAGTACCCCCCTACTAGAGGGAATTTACCCCAAAAAAGTAGAATACCCCATACTTGCACTTTAACGACATCTACTGTGTTGAAGAAGAACCTGGTTGTCAGTTTTATGTCCGGAAAATGTAAAAGATGGCGTCGTTTTCTACGTAAATTTGACAGATAAGGCCACTGTCCCACCACTGCCGCAGCCCTTGTCCTGTCTGCTGGGCCCAAAGGTCTAAGGCCGAGATTCAGAGACGATTTTTTCCGTCTTAGCTCGAGCTAAGTCGGGTCGAAATGTATGGATTTTGACATACGGGAGTTCGAACTATGACTCACAAATCGTCTCTGAATCTCGGCCTCAGTAGCCAGGCTAGTAAATCGTTCTAGTAGCCAGGCCAAAAACCTTTTTTTTTTTTTGTTTTTGTTTATAGCGTAGAAAGAGAATCAACTAGAAAAGGCATTAAAATAATAATAGTCACGAAAACGAGACAGCCTTATACGCTAATTACACAGAGTGAACGCGACAAAATCCATATCGTTTGTCCCTTTCTGCGTATGCGATATTTTTGTTTGCCACAGTTGAAATTGCATACAAAATCTTGCAACTGTGGCAAACAAAGGCGCGATTTCTCATACATTTTTGTCATATCTCTGTCCCTTTCGAGTATACGCTGTCAGGAAATCTATAGAATACTCAACCTACGGTTTATAGTGAGTTTTGGTTCGTAAAATTTGTGTTGTTTTGCGTAACAAAGTGTTGTGCAAGTGAACAATATACAGTTCAGTGAAATATGATGGTGTGTGGGTCGTAAACAGGAAAAGCGTTCCGTGATTTTAGCGCGGCAAAGCGGTCGGTTCACCCCTGTCCTGTGGACTTCTCTGCGTTTCCTGCGTCTTTCGATTGTCTCCAAAAACCGCACCCAAAGGTTCTGAACGCAGCCAAGCGTCAAAACATCGAACACCAACGTTTTAACGTGAAAACAGAAGATAAATTGAAATAAAATAACATTTAGCCTAAAGGTCTTGTAACCAGGCTAGTAAAAATATTATAAAAAAAAAAAAAACTAAACTATCACTGTCAGTGTCACTAGTAGGACGCGTTTGAGCATCGTTTCCTATTTTCCCGTAAAACAAATCCTTTACCGAATTAAACCTGAAATCTAGAAGTTAAACCATTTCAAAACTAAATACCAAACATCCGAAATCAAAATGCAAGAAGGTAAATCTAACAGAACCCCTGAATTCGCACATTTTTAACCTCAAAATTTCCCTCCCGAATTACTTTAAAATAACGTATCAATTATACCTTTATTTCAGATTTAGAAGTCACTGGTATATCCAGAAGCGGTCGTGTAAGGAAGAAGAGTTCAAAACTCATGGATTTCGAGTCGCCTGACGACATTGAGGCGAGATTTCGCAAGACGCCTATGAAACAGTTCCCAGGTGCATACAGGCCTGAGGAAGGTCAGGAGTACCAGGAGAATGCGCCGCCGAGGCCGGTGGAGGAGGCTGGCACCGCTTCGGGCAGCGAGAGCGACTACTATGAGAATAACGGTGAAATTGCCGATAGGTTTGTACACCTTTGTAAAGACCATTTCTGGCATTATTGTCTATATGTTTGGGCACACATCACTTAAAAACTACTGAATAATTGGATTGGTATTCTTCACATATGCATCAGAATTTCTTCTTCAGTGTATATAGGTTTCCTCACTGTTTTCCTTCAACGTTTAAAAGCAGTCTGTATTACGTACATACGTTTAAAACACTCATTGGAAGGTGGCATATCGTCCGTGCAGATTCGAATATGGACCTCAAGATTGAGGTTCCATAGCTCTCCGCAATGCGCCTCTGCCGGTCTTGGCAGAGCATAGATTTAAGCTTTCTTTCATCGCAATTGGTTCACTCAATCAAAAGTTATGAGTATTTAAAGTCTATGGTCTGCACTGCACATACTAAAACTATGTATAATTTAATGTTACCTGCAGCATGGAGTCCGACAGCTCAGCGTCAGACGAGGGTTCGGCCCGTCCGGCCGGGGTGGCCAACTCTCTCTACATGATGGAGAAGAGCACCAAGAAGAAACTGATCATCAAGGACGGACGGGTCGTCGGCAGGGCCAAGGCTCAGCGGAAGGATAAAGGTCAGTTTAATTTATTATTTTATTGTTCCAAGGCTCACATCACACACAGGACATTCACAATCACATTTGATATCTTAAACACAGAAGTGAAATTTGTTGTCTACCTAGCTGTGCGCGGCATGCGTTGCAATGCCCCTTTTTTTCCCAAAACACTTTTCATAAATCTTCCCTGGCATGTGCACAACAACCCACCAAATTGTTTGGGCAAAAATCGGTGATGTTGTGACCAAGGGAAATAGGGATTCATTTTATATACATAGATTTCTTTAAAGGAACCGACATTTAATACTACACCAATATTATAAGTATTCAAAATGTTGCCTTTGTATTGGAATGACCTATTAGCAAAATGACCTACGGATCACAATGTCGTAAAAGCGAAACATCCTATTATCAAATCTACCCAAACGCAAAAAAATCAATCATGAAATTGGACTGAAAGCAAAATTATTTAAAAGCAATACACCCTAAAATTATAATGACCATTATAAGTGGCGACGGGCTCATCCCCTGAGAACAGAGTTTCGGTACTACTGGTGAAACGTGGATGTTCTGAGGTTTCAGAATATCTCTGACTACCCCCTCGGGGAATATAATCGTGAGCGTATGCTTATGCTTTTTATCAAATCGTCCCATTTTCATGTAGTACAGTCAAATAAATAATAGTTTTGGGTATGAGAAGCAAATATAATTAGAAACATTATTTATTTACATTGACTTACTAATTTATGGACTGTGAAAATTCTCGAATAAAGTTTCCCAGACTAACCTAAATAAACAAAAGTATGTGTTAGAAATATAATCCAACTAAAAACAATGAAATTTATGAAACTTTTATTTTATTTTATTTGCGTAGTATTTACAAATTCTTACAGCATAGCAGCACGGCATGCAGACGAAGACTGGCGCGTAATTGTTTCTCTCAATGTGTTTTGTTTCTCTTTTGGTTTGGACACTTCTGAGCATAATGTCCAGTAGTTGGTAAGTCAATGTTTATTTAATTAATTATAAATTAATCTGGCAGGTAAAACGCGTATAACAGCGTACATGATGTGGGCGAAGGAAGCCCGCAACGAGCTGCTTCGCAAACACCCTGACATGGACTTCAGCGCCATCTCCAAGCGACTCGGCGAGATGTGGTCGAATGTGAGCATTACGTTTATTTGTTATACTGCTGTTTAGGGTTCCATTGTCAAACAAGGGACCAGTTGCGGTCTAAGCCCGAAATGAGGTCCCCCTAGTCCTCCCAGAAATTAATATCTATGGTTTTTCGAGCATGTGATGCGAGCATTTTTTATGTGATGCGAAGAGATGAGTGACATATTACAAGACGAATGTTAAATATAATGTGGATGGCTGCATGAAGAGAGGACGACCAAAGAAAAGACGGATGGATTGTGCGAAAGATGACATTTTTTAAAAATAGGTGTGTGTAATGACCATTGATCGGAATGTCGGGGCATTTTTGAGCATTGTCATCAACATGGACATGCCTCGGGATTCCCGGAATCGCGGGATTTTTGTTGATAGTCCCGGGATTATTTAAAATGTAGAATGAGTCTGACCAACACTTTTTGTTTTTAGCATCAAAATAATATATGACAAAACCACGAGAAAAATTGTGTTTTAATTTTTTTCCCTCTTTAAAAAGGGCTAAGATGTGGAACACCAAAATGCTCATTCCCACTAAAAAAAAAACTACTCTTGACTTATAAGGAAAGAAACACGTTTTGCAAGACTCCATTTATTGAAAAGACAAAACGTCATCATAAAAACTAAACATTCCTTCAGAATTTCTAAAGAGGTTACTACAAACTCTAAATAGGTAATCCCAGTAATCCCGAGAAATTTTTATCCATATTTGTTAAATCTCGGGAATTTCAAGGCGTATCCATACTTTTGACTATGTTTTGCCCCGTCATTCCGATCATTGGTAATGACGGCTGAAATAGATGAACGGAGGAAGACCACATATGGCGCCGAACTAAAATAATAGGATAAGGGCAGGAAGAAGAGGTATTTCGAGCTGTGGCAAAAACTGGGAGTATAGGAAAACCTATACTTAGAAAATACCAGGAGTGCGCGATGCAAGGTCGAGAATTTACTGCAATATTATGCGACTAACGTAACAGGATTTAGAACCAGTAGGCATACCATGAGTTTACACTGTACAGTCAGCAGCAAAAAGATGAATACACGTCGTAGTATAAAGATGTACTACGTGTAGTACTAAAGTGTATACATATTTAAGATAATCTGAGATCTGCCGGACTGCCAAACCAGGGTCCTGGGATCGAATCCCGGTTCGGTCATGGATGTTATATGTTTGTGCCGTTGTTGTATGGTTTCCATAATAAAAGCCTTTAGTGCTAGTTTGGGATCATTACAATGTATTTTATTTATCTAATAAGATGTATACACTTTAGTACTACGCGTAGTACTAAAGTGTATACATCTTTATACTACGACGTAGTAAAAGTGCATATATCTTTTTGCTGCTGACTGTACTACTTAGTTACTACTGTAGTTACGTCGCCTATTTTGTACTGCAGAATTAGATCTCAACGTAACCACTAGGAACGCTGTACGAAATTCAAGACACAAATGGGAGTAAAACTAGTATACTTATTACCTTACTAAACAGTGTAAACTCTTGGTAGGCACATATACAGGGTCCAACTTAATATGCTGACAATTTTTTAAGGGGATGATCAGACCATCAAAATGAATAACTTTCTCTATGGGACCAACATCGAAATCGCAAAAAAAAAAACAGCTACAGCATACATTTGGCTCGAGTAGGTTTGCAGTTTTGTATGGAGCAGCAGATTTTTTTTTTCGCGATTGCAATTTTGGTGCCATAGAGAAAGTGGTTCAGTTTGATGGTCTGATCATCCTCTTAAAAAAGTGTCAGCATATTAAGAAGGACCCTATATATTAGGGCTATCAATCTCGGTATGCCGAGATCCCGAAATACCGAGATCTCGCACGATTATTCAATCCCGCTCAATGCGGATCCCGCATGCGGAATCCCGCGGGATTAGCGGGATTGAAAACAGTTACGGGCACAGCCTTTTCTGAAAATTTGTCGGCGCGACAGCGTTGCGCCTGGTCACCATTGTTTGTTTTGATTTGATTTTTCGTTCTTCTCGACTTCGTTTATTTTGTTTGCAAAGTTATTCTAAATTAAAGCATTCTATATTTTATTTACAAGTTACTTTTAACCACTTTTATCATAAAATGCGGGATCCCGTTATACCGAGATCCCGCACCATTACAAATTGTTGATCTCGCTTATACCGAGATCCCGCAAGGGTATGCGGGATTGGAAGCTCTACTATATATTATAACTCGATTTCATGCTCACACCGATATCAAGTCGATCTGTTTGTTTGAAACGAAAATTAACAATATATCTTGACTCCATTTCGTCTTTGACTGCGTTTTGGACCTCCAACCTCCAACTCCAAACTGCCTTTACTGGACATATTTTGATCTTGTTCTGGATTTGATTAGCAATCTTCTTGAGATTTGAATGCCTCCGAGAACAGGAAAATAAATACGAACCACTATCATTGGCGAGTCCGACACGCTCGTGGCCCGTGGCTCGTGGCCGGTTTAAATACATTTAATAATGTTTTTCTTTTCTTATTTATTTATAGGTGAATTACAACGAGAGGTACCTGTGGAAGCGAAAGGCAAAGCGCTTCGCGATGCAGAAAGAGCAGAGCAACCAGGGAGCTGTAAGCAAGATCATATCCAATCAAGGTGATTTATTCAGTTAACAAAATTAATGCTATACCAGAAAATCATTTGTAGAGGAAAAATACAGTGGTTAATAGTAATAGTATAAAAATATAAATGTGTTAAAAATCTGAACTAAACAGAGAGTCCGTCGCGGTTCGTTTCTGGCCTAAACGAGCCCATAACGCTTGCGGCGTTACCCCGTTGGATCGCTAAGGCAATGTGTTGAGCCAGGAAAGAACCAGACCGTGGATCGCAGCCCCTATCCCTCATCCGGCGACCCAACTCTCGAGCCAGGTTCTTTGCCTCAGCGCTCCAGGGACTGCCCGTCTCAACTGCGAACGGCACGAATAAATAGTTTGCCTCCAAAATCATTTGTATGGAATCGATAACTACATTTTAATAATAACAAATTTAGGCTTCTCATAATAGGAATAGGCAGATCTTGGACAATGTCGTTGAAATCTCATTTAATCATTGACTTTTGCCGTTGACTGTACAAATCGTAACCATATTCTTTCAAAGTTTTGTTTTTGCAAAAGAAACAACGTCGCTCGATGTTTTACAACGTTGCCGAACATGTGCGTCACGTGTTGCGCGTCAATTCGGTATGTCAAGTTTCTTTTGGGAGGGCTAAATCTTAAACCATTTCTAGGTAACTGTCTCAATAACAATAGGTATTTTCTATTCCAGACATTTTAAAATTAAAGGATTACAGATATTTACCTAGGTATATAAAATATCGTCGTTTTTCGTTACTGCAGGTAACTCCTTGGTAAATTAAAAATCAACTTACAATAATTGGCCATTATTAAAAATAATATATTCAATATGTCATAATTTGACATTTGATGCTGCCGTTTCTATTTCCAGTTGAGTAAGAAAGAGAAGACAGGTGATTGTTATTTTTTTTACAGGAAGTTCGAATGATTTTTTTCAGATACAGTTAAAAAAAAATTATTGATAAACCCGATGTACCGTGTCGATGTATTGCAAAAAAAATTTAATTAAATAGTTTCTTAAAGTTATGTCTTCTATCCGTAAAAAATATAAAATAAACACCAAAAAAAAACTTGACATACTGAACTATTGCCTACTCCTAGTGGCTTCACTCTAAATCTACCTTTTTTATTTGTTTGAAACGCAAAGCAAAAACTACTGAACTTTTTTTGTTTGATAACTTATGATTTGACTTAAAAGTATATAACTTGTGCGGAAGAAGTCGCTGGGAAACTACCTATAATAGTAAACAATTCGACAGTTGCTCGTCCGATGTCGCACGCCGGGCCGGGTCGTCCGCCCAACCGTGCGCCCCCCAAACTCTCCCTGCCGACCACGCCGCCCTCACAGGCCATTGTTGTAAGTACACCTTTTATTTATACACTTGCTTTTGCTCGTTGCTATGAAAATAAAGGCCTCCGCACATTGCAGCGATTTTATCGAGCGATATTATCGACAGTGATATCGCGACACCTTATGCACTGCAGCGATTCGCGTCACGCATGCGCCCCACCACTGAATGTAGTCGAAAGAGATTGCGTCAGGTTGCGATAATATCGCGGCAATACAAAATGTACTGAGAACAAAATATATCGCAAAATCGCAGCGATATTATCGCTCGATAATATCGCGGCAGTGTGTAGGATCGCGCGCTTCGTCATGCAAAATGTACTGGAAACAATTATCGCAAAATCGCAGCGATATTATCGCTCGATAAAATCGCTGCAATGTGCGGACGCCTTAACAGTATCAGATCAGAATCGAATTAGTAGCCACTCTGGGCTAGGTCGGGGCCGTCGCGGGGGTGGGACTTTGGCAGAGGGGAAAGTATGCGCAACCCCGCTCCCCTCCTGTCAATGAGTACGTGTTTCTTTATGCCTAACACATAGTCTGTTTTTTACCACTAGAAACAAGGGGAACATTTTAAATGGTTTGGTGTTAAATATTACTATTTTCCTAAAAATTTGATCGTACCTTGTACACACGGCGTCTGCTCAGGTTACCCTGTTTGGACTTTGAACTATTAGAAGTTGAACGCTGCGAATCGTGCGAGAGGGTGCGGTATGTTGTTGTTGTTTCGTCTCACGGCACGCTGCGCCCGCGCCGGCAGCCGCGTCTATGCAGGCTCTCTACCGCACTATTTTTTGTTTTGTACGTAGCGTGGTTATGGGTATATAGCGTAGAAAGAGAAGGCACTAGAAGGAAGCACGTGTCTTGTCATATTACTCAGTAAGAGATGCACATAGCAAATTCGCTCTAGTTAAAAAAGGAGACTGCTACTTATTGCTGTCCTTATCGACGTATCCACTTTTTTGTACTTCGGCAATCTGACTCCAAAATGTCACTTCATATAAATTGTATGGGACAACCACCTGTCTACGCCTGGGGGTGAGGACCAACCAGACACACTTTTGTCACTGCGGTGCCAGCGTCGACGAACTGGGCCACCATGGTCTATCATGCAAGAAGAGCGCAGGTCGTATTCCTCGGCATTCCGCCTTGAACGAGATAATTAAGCGGGCCCTGGCTTCAGTAAACGTACCATCTATACTGGAGCCTCGGGGCCTAATCCGTTCAGACGGGAAAAGACCTGACGGCCTGTCCCTAATACCCTGGTACCGTGGAAAGTGTCTGGTTTGGGACGCCACCTGCGTCGACACTTTGGCACCCTCTCATGTCCGGGCATCTTCCTATCGCGCAGGTGCGGCTGCAGCCATAGCAGAGTCGGAAAAAAAGAGGCTGTACCAGGCATTGGGCGATAGCTATATTTTCCTGCCGTTCGCCGTGGAGACCCTAGGTTGCTGGGGTCCTGAGGGGAAAATGTTTCTAAAATGCCTCTCAAGGCGCCTATTTGAGGCCACAGGCGACAGGAGGGCTGGCAGCTATTTTGCGCAAAGGATCAGTCTTGCGATCCAAAGAGGCAACGCTGCCAGCCTCCTGGGCACTCTGCCCCGAGTCGGCGCCTTAGAGGACATTTTTTACCTTTAAGTAGGTAGCCTAGGCGCTTTCATTAATTTTGTGTTAGGTACTTATTGTTATATTTTAGTTGTAATTGTTATATTGTTATTTATCCTTACGTTTGTTTAATAAATTATATGTAAACTTTTACAACCACCTGACTCCGAGATGTCACTTCATATAATTCGCTATCTCATACCCGGTTACACTGATATTCGGTCTACTAGCGTAAGCGAAAAAAATTTCGTCTATGGTATATAGGGTGCGTAACATTATGTGTCGCCGTGTGTACATAGGGTTCCACAATTTTTTTAAAGTATCGATACCAAGGAAGGATCGTATCAACGTATCGAACCAGTATAACTTTGTTCAGAATAATCCTACAACTTTCGTGCCATATTAACTATTGCTCCAAATACATAGTACTAACAATACGTACCATTTTTTGTTGTTGGCCGGCACTTTCAGAAAAGGCCCAAAATAAATGATCTTCTTTACCATTAGATGTAAAGCCCGACCAGAAAAATAAAAAAAACTCGCCATGTTGCGGAAATTCATTGGAACTAATTTTTATACTTGGAACACTGACATTAAAGATTATAGTCGATTGCAGCGCCCCCAAACCAAGTTTTTTATATTTCTAGTCAGGCTTTGCCATAGACATATTACTCTAGGTCTATGGGCTTTACTTACTCATTGGTCGGTAGTACTTGCTACTCGCTAATAGGTGGCGCTGAACACGCAAATTTACTACGCCATCTTGTGTAATTTTTGTGAACTTTTATATTTCCTCATTTTGTCGCTAGATGACACTCTAAAACAATAGTGCAGCCAATACTCGCTAGGTGGCGTAGTCAAGCTGAGCTCTGCTGCTGCATTGCAAGATTTGCAAGCGTCGTCATGCGTCAGTCTCACTGTAGTTCAATGCATGAGCGGATTGCAAGCTGCATTGAAATACGGTGACTGTCACTAAATTGAATATCTGCATTTCTATGGGCGCGGTGCTTCTATGTTATTTAATTATTTTATTTATAACTAGTGTTTTCCCGCGACTTCGTCCGCACAAATTATATACCAGATTTTAAGTCAGATCATAAGCTATCAAACAAAAAAAGTTTCATCAAAATCGGTTCAGTAGTTTTTGGGTGATGCGAGAACAAACAAACAAACTAACAATTTTGTCAATAGATGGCGCTGCACGTCATTTAAATCGCGCTATCGAAGTGTTATTTGAGTTTATATGAAGTGAACCGCTACTTTTTTGTTCCTCGTGATTTTACGGTTTTATAATAGTTAAGATATAAGATATAATATAATTTCTATACATTGAGTTAAGGCTGCACCGAGCCTATTGTGCTGCCCTCAATCGTATTTTTTTTATTTCTTAACAATTAAACAATATTTCCAAAAAACAAGAACACACATTGTAGTCATTGCTGATTTTCAATTTATTGGGTCGCTGCGGATTTGTTTTTATAATGTTTGTAGTTACGATTATTATCGTTAAAACCGCCAAAAGTGGCCACTTTTGGCGGTTTTAAAGATAATAGCTACAAGCATAAAACATAATAATCCGCAATGTTTCGATAAATTGAAAGCCAATCAGGACTACAATGTGACATTCTTGTTTTTTGGAAATATTGTTTAATTGTATAGAAATAAAAAAAATACGATTGAGGGCAGCACAATAGGCTCGGTAGGCTCTTCAGCAAAACTAGAAATTAGTTTGTTTAGAATCGAATTATCATGGAATTCTACTGGACCCACTAGTGCTAAAAAGACACGCTGGCCAAAAAAATGTACACAAGTGATATTTTTGAAAGCTAGCAATGTTTTTTTTTATTTTTTTAAATTATTTACGTTTTAAACTTTTATTTTTTATTTTTTACATTTTTGTATATTTTTGTACATTTCTAAATTCTTTACATTTCTGTACATGTTTACATATTTTTAGATTTTACACTTTTGTATGTTTTTTTTAATTTCTTTCCGTTTTTGTACATTTTTACACATATTTATACATTGTTTTAATTTTTTTTACACTTTAAATGTTTTTTATTTATTTTTCTACAACTTTTTTTTTACATTTTAATATGCTGACACTTTTTTAAGGGGATGATCAGACCATCAAACTGAACCACTTTCTCTATCGCACCAACATCGAAATCGTGAAAAAAAAATCTGTCCCTCCATACAAAACTGCAAACCTACTCGAGCCAAATGTATGGGACAACTGTTTTTTTTTCATGATTGCGATGTTGGTCCCATAGAGAAAGATAACAATATAAAAATGTGTAAAAATTTACAAAAATGAGCAAAAATACTCCATAAAGGTGTTTGTTCATGTTACAGCCGGTATCCAGCGCCGGCACGGGCGGTAGTTCAGGCGCCGGCATGTACCGGGTGACCGGCTGCGGCGCCGTCGAGGTGGCGGCTCACCTGCGGCTGCTGGGAGAGAGTCTAGCTATCATCGGCGAGAGGCTAAAGGAACACGAGGTTTGTACAATTTTCAGTCATTATACAGGGTGAAATTGATATCATTAGCATCCTTTTAAACTAAGAGTCTACCCATCAAACTGAACAACTTTTACTATGGGAGCAAACAAATCGGAGCAAAAAAAAATGCTGTCCCATACCATGGTGTCCCATCCCATACAAATGACATTTTAGTTTAAAAATTGCAATATATGGCGTAATGGTATCGATTTGTAATTAATGTTTACGTAAACGTGTAAATTGTTACTAAAAGTACATGATCTGAGTACAAAAAAATCTCATGAGCCTCAGAAAATCAAGCAATTTACTTTGCCCGAAGACTGCCCGCGTTACGGCAGTCGGGTTTCATTGTTTGACGTTGGGCATCTGTACTGTATAGTATTATATAATCTGTGCCCATACTAAACTGCGCCCGCCGCCGCTGCCTATACGACTCAAATGTATGGGACAGCAGATTTGTTTTTTGCTCCGATTGGTTTGCTCCCATAGTAAATGTTGTTCAGTTTGATGGGTAGACTCTTAGTTTAAAAGGATGCTAATGATATCAATTTCACCCTGTAGATGTCGCTACCTTCAACTAATCCTAAATATCAAAGCAAGGTGCACACGTATTTTTAAGTGAACAAAAACGTTGAATCCCAATCATCGGTGCTAAAAAATTCCCCAAATGTTATGAAACCCTGCCTATTGCCTATTTCGTACCATTTTTCTTTCATTCTCTTTTATTAAATACTAGTGTTTACCCGCGACTTCGTCCGCACAAATTATATACCAGATTTTAAGTCAGATCATAAGCTATCAATAAAAAAAAGTTTCATCAAAATCGGTTCAGTAGTTTTTGCGTGATGCGCGAATAAACAAACAAACTAAAAATGTTGTCAAAAGATGGCGCTGCACGTCATTTAAATCGCGCTATCGAGTGTTATTTGAATTTATATGAAGTGAACCGCTACTTTTTTGTTCCTCATAATTTTACGGTTTTATAATAAGTATAAGATTGGACTGTAGTTTGCGTAAACCAGGCGTATACTTTATACTTAGGAATTTTTGTTCGACTTTGTTTTACTTTTTAAATAGGTGCATAAAATTCAAAAATGATATTTTAGTGGTTTCCAACAAATTAATGTTTCACAATTTTTATTCTATTGGCATCTCTTTTGTTTACATTTTTGATCTCAGATTCCATTTCAGAGTAGGTATACATCTTTCGCCTTTGTATTTCGGCGAAATACAAAGGTCGTGGATGTGGTAGCCACTATAGAACGCCGGAAGTGGAGATGGGCGGGTCACGTTGCACGTATGGATACTGAGCGTTGGACCAGAAGAACACTGGAGTGAAGGCCCAGAGAAACCACGCGTGGTAGAGGCCGCCCACCAGAAAGATGGGTTAATGATATTAGAAGACACGCGGGTCCCAACTGGATGCAGAGGGCGAGGAACAGGACGTCATGGAGAAATATGGAGGAGGCCTATGTCCGAAGACGGACTGATCAAGGGCTGTGATGGATGGATGGATGGATACATCTTTCAGGCCACTTCATTCTCTAATCACACTATTTTACATTGCAGGGTCAAATCGCAGTGTCAGGGTCGGTGTCTGTACTGCTGGACACTCTACTATGCTCGCTGGCGCCCCTGCTGTCCGTATGTCGCGCCATACCCGCCATAGCGCCCCCCTCCCGGCTGCTGCAGGGCACGCTCCACAATATAGCTTACATCATGCCAGGCTTGTAACGAACTAAGAGTCACTTCAAGTCTTGAGGGGTTCGTAAATGTTCGTATGGGGGGTTGAAGTCTTGAAAAAGGGGTTTATAATTTTAATGGGGGGTTTAAAGTCTTGACGAGGAGGTTTATAAATTTTTATGAGGGTTTGAATTCTTGAAAATATTTGTGTTGGGGACATTGAGACCATAGATTACTATAATTACTTTAGACGCACAGGCGAAGTATTTTTCGCTTACGCTGATAGACGTAACATCAGTGTAACCGCGTATGAGACAGCGATAGTCATAAAATCCTATACAATTTGTATGAAAATAGATGGCTGTCTGACTCCGGAGTCAGACAGCCGTCGTAGAACAAAAAAGTAGCTACGTCGATAATGACAGCAAAAAGTAACGATCTCCTTTTTTAACTAGAGCGAATTTGCTATGTGCATCTCTTACTGAGTGATATGACAAGACACGTGCATTCTTCTAGTTCCTTCTCTTTCTACGCTTTAGACGAACAGAAATGTCTTACAAGTGTCACATATTATGGAGATGATTGTACATAAAGATGATCCAGGCTATGCCAGAAGTTTACAAACGCCTTTAGTGAGATGTCCATCAAAAAACACTGAATTGAAATCCTTATCCCTTAGTAGGCTCGTATGAACTAAAATTGGACGATACCTAAAAATAATGTTAGCATAGTATTTCAGCTTAGACAATATAACTATGGATGATTTACGCGTGTAATTCTACTAACAAACTTTTCTGCTACTTTTTCGAGCGAGGTAGCATGAAATCCGCAACTTTGTATTTTGTTCCAATATTTTATTTTGAATGTCAAAAATAGTCTCGTGTGAACCCCAAACGCGCCTAGTTTGAAGCGATTGTTTCGCAATTATAGGCTATCTCGTTTAGTTATAAGGTACAAAATTGTATGTACATGATTTATTGATCTTGTAATGTGGTAGAAGGGAAATGCTACCGCAAAGCTGAACCCTAGTTATATGGTTTAAGTATTTCAGGTTAAAACATTGTGAAAAGTGTGCTGACTATTTCCTTGTATTTTTAAGTGAATAAATAGTTAATTAAGTTATTTTTGTTTTATTTCATTCTGCTTCCAAACCGGTGATCAGTGGCAATAACAAAAAACTGCATATAATAAGTTACACATGACTTTATTCTTCATTGCTTCATACAAAAAAACATTTACAAACCAAAACACAACCGCATTCTCATATAAGCCAGTTATGATGAATTTTTGACACTTAGTATAAATAGGATATAAGCCGACTCGTACCAATGAGTTTTTCGGAATTTATGTACGATTTGTAACACCACTGGCTTTTCGGTGAAGGAAAACATCGTGAGGAAACCTGCATGCTTCAATTTCGAGGCATGTATTGTACCCACTGTCCATTATAAGTGACGACGGGCTCACCCCCCGTCACACTGGACAGAGTTTCGGTACTACTGTACTACTGGTGAAACGTGGATGTTCTGAGATTTCAGAATATCTCTGACTACCCCCTCGAGGAATATAGTCGTGAGCATATGCTATGCTATGCTAGGATATTTGCAAAAGTGAACGCGTAGCCTAAATTAAAAATCAGCTACCCGAACGTTTGTATGAAAAGTTGTTATTTTTTGAGAATTTCCGTCATGTCCCTTTGTAAAAGTTGTTCAGTATAATAAGCAGGTAACCCTGTAGAGATGCCTAGTATCCAAATTACCAAGCGTAAAAAAAATGATCACCCTTATATTAAAAGTAGAGACATTATTATTATTATTGTTGGCTGGGCTATTGCAAGCAAGGTTCGTTATGTAACACTGCGACCATCGCTGATCTTTTGTGTTCGCCGCAAGCTCACCCATATTTTACACATACATCCGAACTAATTTTTTATTATTCTCGGGTATGCAGGTTTCCTTACGATGTTTTCCTTCACCGTCGAGCTAGTGATAATGTTAAATACAACCGTACATAAATTCCGTAGAACTTAGTGGTACAGGCCAGGAATCGAACCGCCGCCTCTTGATTGAGTCGCTAGCTCTCTTCCGTATGGACTATCATCGCTCTTTTAAGTGGAGACATGAGTAAATACCTACGCCACAGAGAAATCTTCGACACGCGCTAGTGGACAATCTATGGGAGACATTGGGCGACGACCGCGTCAAGTCATCGAAGCTTTGTCTGTGGGGTATTTACTCATGTGTCCATACTCTGGCGTGGGTGTAGTATGAATGGATATTAAAGATAAATAAATTAACTGAAGCTTACATAATAGCATAGTACTAATCATAAGAAATTGTATATTAACGTAGGTGGTAATTTATGGTTATGGTTATATCTATGATTTGAGACCATAATTTATGCACACCAAACTTAAAAGTAGCTTAGAGGCCTGTTTCACATCTGGATGCCTACCCAAGTGGGAGACAGGCGTAAGAATATGTATGTATGTTTAGATCAAAATAAAATTAATGGATAGGCCTAAAGTGCGGTAAGTTGAAGCACACTACTGGTGCACTTGGTCCATACAAACTAGCGCCATTATCTGTCAAATCTAGGGCACTTGCATACAAATTTGAAGTAAACCTTTCATTTGTTTTGCCTCATTTTTCTGTTTTGAAATGTTCGCGTAAGGCCTATCCATTCATTTTATTTTGATCTAAGTATGTATGTATGGATATGTTCTTAATTGCTATCTGGCAGGGCGTTAGACATATTTTGTATTAAAGCTATGTCAAATGATCAGATCAGTCACTTGTACGGAAGTGGTGAAACAGGCCCTAAATTGTATATGCTCGTAGCCCTAAATCAACCAATTATACAGGTCGGATAACTAAAGCTGGCGCGTGCCACACATTTACGCAAAGCCTTTGTCTCACTGCACACATAATGAAAACGCACGCAATGTAAAAGCACGGACGCAGTGACAGGAAAAGCACATTTGTGTGTGTCTGTGAACGCGCCAGCTTTAGTTAAGCAATGTGTACTTAAACGTAGAAAGAAAGAAGATGGAAGTGAAAATGGGTGTTTCAAACTCAAACCCTGTTGTGTTTCAATTATTTTATTATGATTTCTACTTCTTAAATACAACATACATTGTTTATAACTTATAAACTATGGTGCCATAATGGCAGCGCGACATCGCGCCTTATCTTTCTTTCACTTGGCCCTTTTACGCCGGTGCAACACTGCGGCATGCCACAATATTATAAGAGATAAGTGTACTTTTTACAACCATCATCAGCAAGGCTGATTCAGTGTTTGTGGGGTGTAGAGCATCTCTGTGATGGGGATGGACCAGGTCTGCCTGTATGACTCCAGTCGGTTTAGGAGTTACAGACGTTTAAAGGTCAGTAAAAAGTTTACGATCAGCTGCAAGGCTGATCATATGATATTATTGTAGTATGCACTGTAGCTATGTGAACAGTACAAAAACTGACATGAACTGCCAGCAGGTTAAAGGTCCGACCTTTAATAGTCTGTAACTCCTAAACCGACTGGAGTTATGCAGGCAGACCTGGTCCATCCCCATCACAGAGATGCTCTACACCCCACAAACACTGAATCAGCCTTGCAGCTCATGGTTGTAAAAAGTACACTTATCTCTTATACTACAAGGCCGCATGCTACAATATATAAGAAATGTAGCACATTGTGGCAAGAATCGTGCAGCATGGCAACACCTTGCATCATGTGGCAGACTATCGCAGTATCCGAATACCATGGATTCCATGCGACATTTTTATTGCGTCAAAACAGTTTCTAGGTAGGAAAATTAGGCACCACGTTGCCTCGTAAAATAGACTACAACATGCTACATCGGCCGCATGATGTTGGCGATTGTAGCATGCAACAAGGAGCCGCATGCCTCAATTTGTAGCATGCCGCACTGTAGCACGATGTTGCCCTGGCGTAAAAGAGCCCGAGAAAGGTGCGTGATAACTTGATCGCGCGGATCATGCTAGGCCAATCAGGCTGACGGTAGTCTCACTGTCACCTTAAGAGGGCTTTTACCGCTCAGTATATAGGATAAAGTATGTGACGACTAATCAAGGCCAAAAAGGTTCAAGCCAAGTTTTAATGTATTTAATACAATCTAGTCAGACCCCATAGGAACGTGTGTGCCCGATGACAATTGTTTATGTATTATGTCTGGTATACAAGGGCTGGGCGGGATAAGAATCCAGATAAGGAAATAATCCTAGTGTTATTTTTTGTCGTATTGCAATGTGTCAATTTTCATTGACTCTTTTTTAATTCAAGATTCGCCATCTTGGTTCTTCGCGCAGATATCTTCAACTCTATTTCAACACTTATCCCATTACCACACTCACGCTCAGTTGCAGATTTGCTCATTAGAGTTAATCCTCCATTAAATCTTTTGCTAGCTTTTACTACGTCAACATGACAGAAAGTGACAGCAAGATATTTAATGGACGATTAACATTAATGAGCGTTTCCGCAAATGAGTGGCAGATTTATAACTCAGCGATCATTTTTGACGTAACTTCGAATATAAATGACTGACGTATTTATAAAGGATTCATTGATAAATTACCGCTCGAGATAAAGTATGCGACGACAATCAAGGCCAATAAGGTTCAAGACAAGTTTTAATGTGGAATCCAGCGGCAGAAGTGTGACAGCGTAATATAGCGCTATCGCGCCTAAGCTCTCCTTCTTTTTACACGCGAACGAACGAGATAAAAGGCGTGATATAACCTTATCGCGCACATCATACTACGGCCATTTTTTGCGAGTTGCGATTTTCAGTGTTTCTTTTTTAATTCAAGATCCGCCATCTTGGCTTTTCGCGCAGATATCTAAAACTCAATTTTAACGTTCATCCCATTACTATACTCCGATTCATAATTCAGCTATCATTTTTGACGTAACTAACGATAATAAATGACTGACGTATTTATAAAGGATTAATTGATAAATTACGTCAAAATTTGCCATAAATTCCCAACAACACTCTTCCCCGTAGACACTAACAATTAACTCCTCCAGTACTTTAACTTAAAGCAGCCGCCCCCTACAGTTGGTGGCGCCGCAGTAGCAGTACAGCACCTTGCCGGGCACCGACCCTATGTCGTAGTTGTAGTTCCAGGTGAGCTCGGTGCCGGCGCGGATGTGGCTCGCCGCGAAGAACGACACCCACGGGAACCGCGGGTCGTGGGTGTCCACGAACACGTTCTGCACGAACACGTTGGGGCAGCAGGAGTGCTGCGGGCGAAAGGGGTTGAACTTATACTCCATTCCAAATAACAACGAAAAATTAAGGCCATTTTGAATTACAGAAACAGAGATTTGAAACACAAACGATCGTTCTCAGCCACACACGAATACTCATCCACACGCTCACGCACGCACCCCCACACTCACACACACACACCCCCACACCCCCACACTCACCCCAACACACCCACACCTGCATACACACAACATCATCATCATCTCGTGCACACACAAATATTCATTCATTCATTCTCTTTATTAATTATGCGTTTTAACGTTAATTTTATTTTATTTATTTTGTTTGATTCCCGCGATACAGGCGCTGCCTAGTGCAGTAATCCATGTAACACTATGCAATGTATCTTTGTCTGAAAATAAATATTACTATTACTATATTACTATTACTTTCTCTTACTTATTCTTAGAACAGCTTTAGTAACGTCCAAGATACGTTGGATAGTATATCTTTCTCATAAATAAATTATATGTGCTAACATAACTGGCCAGAAAGTTATACAGGAATCGGAATATCTTTTCGTCCTTATTTGGAATGCAGTATAGATGTAGGCCTAAAGCACGGTAAGTTGAAGCCTAGGTTGAAGCACACTACTGGTGCACTTGGTCCATACAAACTAGCGCCATTATCCGTCAAATCTAGGGCACTTGCATACAAATTGGAAGTAAACCTTTCATTTGTTTTGCCTCATTTTTCTGGTTTGAAATGTTCGCGTAAAACCTGTCCATTCATTTTATTTTGATCTAAGCTTAGGAATACAGGGTAAATTTTCTTTCACTGCGGATAACTTCAGCATGTGTTCTACTCATCAAACTGAACAACTTGAGTAGAGTACAAGCTGAAGTTATCCGCAGTGATATAAAATTTACCCTGTATAGGGGAAGCGCTCGTTGGCGTAGTGGAGCTTCGGTATTGGAAACGATCACCGAAGTTAAGCAACGTCAGGTCCGGTCAGTCTTTGGATGGGTGACCGTTTAGTGGTATTTCATCTCGAGCGTTTCCGTGCTTCGGAAGGCACGTTAAGCAGTTGGTCTCGGATAGTTCCGTCAGATGGCGTTGTAACTATTCGTTAAGCCAGGTCAGAGGCCTTATTGGCGGCTTGAAAATTCTCTGACAGCAAGGTGACCACTAAATTTCCACCAACACGCACTGAGCCAGCGTGGTGGAGTATGGCCCACTCCCTCTCACCCTTATTCGTGAGAGGAGGCCTTTGCCCTGCAGTGGGATTCTAGAGATACATTCTAGATAACTTATAGGGTGTAAACCCTACACATTTGTCAAGGATAATTTGCACAAAGTGCGCATGTGCGAACGTCATCATGTCAAATCCAAAACGTTGTTAGAAGTGCCGGACCTGTGGTTTAGTTTGTCCTTTGCTACATCATTTCTGTCTATTAAATGTCAGATTAAAACATTAAATCTTCGATCAACAATATCCAACTAGATAACGCGTCAGCGCTCAAAACATGTCCCGGCAAATAACGCCTCACTATTGGAGTGAGGTCTTATTTTGAATTAGTTGCGTTCGAACAAAGCCAACGTAAGCACGTCTCGCAATGCCGCAGTGTTCCTTTTTTAAATTACTAGGAATTATGGTTGCTTTGAGGTCGAAATTATAATTTGTATTCGGACTGTTTTCTCGGTTCGTTAACAAAAAATGTTGTATATTCACGAGGACAGAATTTCTCTTTGATTTTGTATGCGACCCGTTATCTAGTTGTATATTGTTGATCGAAGCATTAAATAGTACTTACATTGAGATATCTGCCGATGTTGCCTTGAACCTTAGCGTCCATGATGTAGCACGCCTCATCTTTACCGTAGAGCGTCCGAACCGAACTGTTGGAGAGAAATGGGGCGTTTTCATTATAAAAATAAGTTGTTCACTGGCTGTAAAGCATAGACATATTACTCTAGCGATAGACAAGCTCGTTAAAACAAACAACATGTCACACAAAATGACACATTGCGGTCTGTCATTGCCATAGTGACGAAGTGAACTCGGGAACATCAATCAGGTGCGTACACCTCATTCAAGTGGAACATGTTGCTTCTATGAAAGGGCAAGTCTATCGCTAGAGTTTAAGTCTATGCTGTAAAGTAAAGGGATGGATGGCGTTACCATATTGAAACTTAGCTGTCAGATCGAAATTGTTCCGTGTTTTTCTCTATTCCCTAATTTTTGGGAATAATTTATTAATTCATCTAGAGCAGCGGTCGGCAACCTTTTAGTAGGCAAGGGCCACATAGTCATCACATCTAGATTCTAGAGCCTAAGATTTATGGAAACTTTTAACTGGCAATGTTGATTTATAACAAAAAAATAATACCCTATTCTATAACTACATAGTCCATAGTTTTCCTGTAATAAAATAATTAATATCATCATCATCATATCCAACGATCCATCGTCATATCCGACGTCCACTGCTGGACATAGGCCACCCCCAAAGATTGCCACAACGACCGATCCTGCGCTGCCCTCATCCAGCGGTTTCCCGCCGCCTTCACCAGGCCGTCGGTCCACCGTGTGGGGGGCCTACTCACGCTGCGCTGCGCCGGTAATGGGATAAGGTTAGGAGAATAATGATGGTTGGTAGTGATATCGATTCGGTATTGCCACGACTTAACTTAACTAAATTTATTCCTGTAATTTTCTAACATTCGACTAAGAAAAGAGACAGAAAACCAACAACTGACTTTAGTGCTGTCAAAGTGACGCTACACGCCCAAAAACGACTTAAATAAGATGGCGTGCATTATGATGCCATCTTATTTTGGGCGTGTAGCGTCACTTTGACAGCACTAAAGTCATTTCTTGGTTTTCTGTCTCTTAGTCGAATGTTAGAAAATGACAGGAATAAATTTAGTTAAGTTAAGTCGTTGCAATACCGAATCGATACCAGTGGCAGCTTAGTCTCTGAACACCCCATTACGGTATATGGTCGTTAGTAAACTTACCTATATTTGGACACGAAATGATTGGCGCCCATGCCGGCCTGCGCCATGAACCGCGACGGTTCTCTCACTGCGAAACAAAAATTTTTTATTTAATCCAAAGCAGTGGCAATGCATAACGGTTGGCGATGTTCTACCTATTAGGGTTGAAGTAGAGAAGTAGTTGTTTATGCTCTCCGAGTTGACCAAGTTGTTCATGTTGTTCGAGTTGTTTATAACATCTATAAAATAATAGCGTAAATCGGACTTCGTGGTCGGCGTCGATGACACGTGGTTGACACATGGTTGACGCGTGCGTGGACGAATTCGATACATGATGAGATGAACCACGCGTGGCGTAGCATCACAGAGGATTATATTGTACAGAGTTACAGCTTCAAACAACCTCGCCAAAGCGGCGCATCACTACATGCGCAGTATGATTGTGTGCGCGTTCACCTACGGGGCTCACGAACGAGGCCGAGGGGACACTTTGGCTATGCTTCGGGTGGTTACGGCGTAACGAGGGTGTGAATTTAAGGTGTGAGATATTGTCCATTCTTCCTTTCGGAAAGAGATTGGAGCCACTGACCTCTGTTAATATTAATATGTCTATGGATTATTTTCTGTTTGATCGTCACTGTCATTGTAGAACGTCATGTATTGTCATGTGAATTTAAAGTGTGAGATATTATTATCGTTCATTTTACTCGAGCATGTTTAAAAGTAGTTTAATAATATTAAACGAAATGGTTAATAATTGCACTGTGTGCTTTAATAATATGAGTAACACAAACAAAAACATCTCCTTCTTCATAGACCTACCCCAAAGATCGTGACAGGCATGAACCTAGTGACAGGTAAGTCAATTTCTGAGTCACCCGCGTAAAGCGGCGGATCGGGCGGCAACGTTTTTTTAATTTTAACTCATTTTATTCAACTAAATAACAAATAATAAATAACACAACAAACAACAACAACAAAAAAGAAAAACAATATACCTACATATTATAAAACATTATCCTTCATACTTCAATTAAATTTATTTCCTTTTAGACAGCCCTACAAGAATAAGCTAATGTAATCGAAGCTCCTATGAAGCTGTTGCTCTGTGGTAGCATGGCGTGGCATTGCATGTGCGTATGCATCAGTGTGGCATGGACGTTGCATGCGCTTTAATGTGAACACGGCTTTAGTGAAACTTGTTTAGTTTCATTATCTGAATACACCATTAACATTTACTTAGTACTTATAAAAAAAAAATTGGTGTATACCATTACGTTTCGGACGAAGCATTGCAAAAACTCCTGGACCTATTTTTATGCAACTTTTGTGTATTTCTCTACGATGACTGGAGCTGGTGTGGCCGAATTAGCAGGCAACAATTAGTAGGTATTACGTTCAAAAATGCTTACCCTCTTCGTCGTCACTGATGGTGATGCAGTCATCATCGCCACCCTCTTTATGGGCCTCCTTCTTAGCCGCTTCGTCCTTCTCGTTCTTAGCTCTGTCTCGTTTACGCAGTTGTTTTCTGTTGAAAGATATGTTATAGACTTATAGGACAACATTCAATTTACATCCGTCTTACAAGCTATTATCACAGCATAACTATAGTTCTCACAGTATGACAACGCTCTTGATACGCCGCGCCCCGCCGTCTCGCGGTGTAATTACGTTGTCATGCGCAGTCAATCCCAAAATCTTCATACAGATCTTGGGAAAATCCGCGCCGCCCGCTTCCCCGCAAGGCCCCCACCGTTGCTCTGCGCAAGTACATCCGTTGCCGTACTGTGAGAGGTAATATAGTTATGCTGTGATATTATCTTAGGCTGTGTGTTAGTGGGCAAAGGGTAAGGCCTATAATGAAAAGTTGAACCTTTTGCAAAAAAATCTACCTTAGGGTGCGTCTCCATTTTATAAAACCTATTACGAACCTGAAGGCAATGAACCCGCCGCCCAGGAAGCCTGGCTCGAAGTCGCCGTCCTCCTTCTCGTTCTTGGAAGGCGCCTCCTCGTCCGCGGAGGACTCTTCATCTTCTTCGTCGTCCGTTTCTTGTTTGACGCCGTCTTTCTGTTTAACGCATTGATCGAATGTAAGAACCAATACCCATTACACAACATACAACAACATTTCCAAAAAACAGGAATGTCACATTGTAGTCTGATGGATTTGTTTTATATCGTTTAAAGTTAAACCGTCAAAAGTAGACACTTTTGGCGATAATAATTACAAACGAATTTTTGAAATTCACACGTCAAATCGCTTATTTATGGGACCTTGTTTCCTGAAATAAATGGTTTTTTTTTATTTATTTTTTTAAATCAGCAGTAGAAAATCTCAAAATTACTATGGAGATTATAGTCCCCGGAAAACTTCTTGGCCAATGCCTTGACTGCGTAGAAACTTTTTTTTAACTGCGCAGATGTTTGCCGGGTAAGCACTTTATGCATCATTCGATGATCATTTTGAATCCCACGATTCAAAAATAGAACTTAGCCTTAAGAGGTTTCTGAAGCCGGGTTCTCTGGCGACACGTACCTTATCTAGTTTCTTATCGGCCTGGGGTATGTCGTCTTCGTAGCCCTCCTTCATCTGCTCCACGACCTCTATGTAGTCCAGCTCGGCTAGGTATTCGTCTCCTTCGTTTAGACCGTCCTGTTCGAACAAAAATTGACAGTTATGCATTTAGCATACTTTTTACAAGGTGTTTTTTTATTAACCTATTTCGTCCCATTGTTGGGCAAAGGTCTCCCCCATACGTGGTGTTACAAAAGTAAAAATAAACATTTAAAACTTTTAAGAGGACCCCCGTCACACTGGACAGTGTTTCGGTACTTCTAGTGAAACGTGGATGTTCTGAGATTTCCCCCTCGGTGAATACAGTCGTGAGCATATGCTTATGCTGTATAACTTTTAGGGGGTTGTTTAGGCCATCAAATTGAACATCTTTCACTATGGGACCAACATCGAAATCGCGAAAAAAACAGCTATCCCATACATTTAGCTCGAGTCGATCTGTAGTTTAGTATGGAACATCCATTCCCACCGTTTTGTGGATTGTTTAAACCAGGCGACTACTCAAAAAAATTGGACAATGAAATCCAGCGAGCGAGTATAAGCAGAACTTTGCACACTAGCTGTCACCCACAACTTTGCCTGTTACGTGGAATCCGTTTGCCCATGTCCATCCACACCACAGGTTTCAAGCTGTTAGTTAGGACATAGCAGGCTGAATCACCTGATTGTCTGAAAAGAAAGATGATTCCGTGCTTCGGATGACATGTTAAGCCGTTGGTCCCGGCTACTATCTCTGGTGGTAGTTGACGCTACATAAACACCACCTCAGAGGCCGAACTGACACCAGGGCTTGCCCACACGATAAGAAGAGATTTCTTCCCAAGCCACCAGTGTACCCATCAATAGACACAGGTCTCTTCCTCAAGACTGACACTCAAACAGCGTTATCAAGTAAAGCATCAACTCACCAGGTTAGCGGTGGCATCCGTGAGAAGGTTCCCTGCGTACACGCATAGGAACGATCCTTTGGGCACGTCGTTCAGTGCCCGGATGCCCCAGCCGCGGTTCGGCGTCTTGAATACCTGTATAAATTATCAATATCATTAATTCAGTTCCTCAACTCAAATGTATGAGACAGATGACTTTATTTTCGTTATTGGCTCCGTAGTTAAAGTTGTTCAGTTTAAGGGTGCATGTCCACTGATAAGGAGATAGGAGGCGGAGCGGAGAAACTGAGTTTTATTAACCAATAAGATTGCATGAAATCTCGGAGCTGAGATTTCCGCGTCAATGGAAAGGACCGCGCTAATGGTCTAAACAACCCCTTGAAGTATTATAGGTGGACCAGAATCTGATGGAAAATAATGAAATAAAATTTTAGAGTAAGCAACACTGGTGGTTGGATTAGGGCCCTTTACACATTGAGACTTTTTGCATCGATTTAGTCGCGATGCAGCATCGATGCAACATCGATGCAAACGCGATAAAGCACCGATGCAAACGCGATACAGCCACGACACAAAACGTTCGTAATATTTGATCAGTCATTCGTCGACAACCTTTGTCGAAATGCACGTAATCGATTCTGCATCGATAGAAACGTGCGTGTGCATCGCTACAATCACGCGTTTGAATCGTTACAAATGGCTTTTATTTGCCAGTGTAGCGATGCAGTCACGCCATTGACAAACGCGCGTTTAATAAAAACATCACAGTTTTTAAAAGGCCTAGACTAGACAGATGACAGTTTGACAAATACTCTATGCTGACGGGTTTTATTGGTTTTCGATATTATTTCAAAGTAGGCAGCAAAGTCAATAATGGTTTGGTAGTGAAAAATGTTCTGCGCTACGCTCCGCCAGGTGTGCGCCGGCTCTAAGGGTGGAGAATATAAGGGAGAAAACATGGAATATTAACATACCTGAAGTTTCAGTTGTAAGGGATGCTGCGCCACCCGGTTTAAACACGTGTGCTTGCATTTACACCTGTAATTAAATAACGTTCATGAAGGTCGTGAGCATAAATAAATATAAATAAAACCTTAAGCCCCATTTGCGTCACCCTAGGTTACCAGTTAACTCTGGGTAAAATAGCTCTCTCAATTGTTTTTCTATACAAAAAATAATGGGTTACCAATTTAACCTGGAGTTTGTTGCTAACCCATGTTGACGCAAGTGGGGCTAAATATGTCTACAGAGATTTATTGAAACAGGCGTTACTTTGCGGAAATCCATGATTAACAGGTGGATGGATGGATGGATGGTGGTAGGTGGATGGTGGATTATTTGGTGGGCAGGTTGTAATACAACTTTGTCTACTAGGTATTTAGAAGCGGAGGTCTCGACACAATCGTGTCATCTAACCTGTATGTCTACAGAGTGTAAGGAAAAGTATCATTAGGCTGGATTTAGTGCACGACCGACGGTCAGCGCTGACGGCGGATTAACCAATCAAGGGACGTGGTTTAGTACGAATTAGATAAATAAATAAAAATAAAAATAATTTATTTTCAGACATCATGGTCCAGAGCGTTAGTAATACAAAAGTTAGGTCTATGTTAGTATTTAATTTGTAGAAGTGACTTGGTAATATAGCACATGTGGCTTAGAAATGGACAGTTCCCACCATCAGCTATCTCTCTCAGGATGCCATTGGAGCTGGCACGCACCCTACGTAACAGTGAAGCTGATTTTTTGCGGAGTATGGCATGAAAGCCATCCACTTGTGCGCTCGCAAACATCTGTGAAGCACTGCAGAATTGCACGTCGCTAATTGGTTAATCCGCCGTCAGCGCTGGCCTTCGGTCGTGCACTAAATCAAGCCTTAACCTTTAAACAATACTCTACCCATCAAACTGAACAAATTTTACTATGGGATCAAAACGATCAGAACAAAAAAAAACTGCTGTTCCATACGTTTGCGTCGAGTAGGTATTGCAGTTTGATATGGGACAGGTGACTTTTTTTGCTCTGATCGTTTTGCTCCCATAGTAAAAGTTGTTCAGTTTGATGGGTGGCATATCATGTAGTTTAAAGGTTAATGATACTTTTCCTAACACCATGTATAATCGGATGGGCTGTACTAATTCTGACAGGGCTATATCAACACAATAAGTGCAAAAAAATCTTGTTTCGGGTTATTCCCGTGTCCCTTGTAAACCTTAACATTTTAATATGCTATTGAAGCGGGGTGAGCAAATCAAAACAGAAGCAAAACAGCTGCGCGCCTTATAGAGTTCACTGGCGATAAGAGGGCTGGCAGTTACCTTCGTCAGCGCATAAGCTTGACGATTCAGAGGGGGAATGCTGCCAGCGTTCTGGGGACCGTCCCACAGGGGGAGGCTTTGGAGGAGGTTTTTAGATTGTAGGTAGAGAAATTGACGAAGCTTGTTGCAGAAGTACGGGATGTATTTATTGACGAAACGTTTTGTGGATCTGAGTGATGTATTAGTTTTGACGAAGCCTGTTGTGGATGTAAGTGATGTATTGTCTTTGACGAAGCCTGTTGTGGATGTAAGTGATGTATTGTCTTTGACGAAGCCTGTTGTGGACGTGAGTGATGTATTAGTTTTGACGAAGCCTGTTGAGGATGTAAGTGTTGTATTGTCTTTGACGAAGCCTGTTGTGGATGTAAGTGATGTATTGTCTTTGACGAAGCCTGTTGTGGATGTAAGTGATGTATTGTCTTTGACGAAGCCTGTTGTCGATGTGAGTGATGTATTAGTTTTGACGAAGCCTGTTGTGGATGTAAGTGATGTATTGACTTTGACGAAGCCTGTTGTGGACGTGAGTGATGCATAAGTTTTGACGAACCCTGTTGTGGATGTAAGTGATGTATTGTCTTTGACGAAGCCTGTTGTGGATGTAAGTGATGTATTGTCTTTGACGAAGCCTGTTGTGGATGTGAGTGATGTATTAGTTTTGACGAAGCCTGTTGTGGATGTGAGTGATGTATTAGTTTTGACGAAGCCTGTTGTGGATGCGAGTGATGTATTAGTTTTGACGAAGCCTGTTGTGGATGTGAGTGATGTATTAGTTTTGACGAAGCCTGTTGTGGATGTAAGTGATGTATTGTCTTTGTCGAAGCCTGTTGTGGATGTAAGTGATGTATTGTCTTTGACGAAGCCTGTTGTGGACGTGAGTGATGTATTAGTTTTGACGAAGCCTGTTGTGGATGTGAGTGATGTATTAGTTTTGACGAAGCCTGTTGTGGATGTGAGTGATGTATTAGTTTTGACGAAGAATGTTGTGGATGTGAGTGATGTATTAGTTTTGACGAAGCCTGTTGTGGATGTAAGTGATGTATTGTCTTTGACGAAGCCTGTCGTGGATACGCAAAGTCTTTCTTAAATAAATTGATAACTTTAGCGGGGTGAGGGGTATCTGATGTTAGAGAGGGGCGGGGTATGCCGTAAGCCAACATACCTAGAGTTGCACTCGTATATGCCGGAGGGCAGAGGCTCCGGCAGCCTCTTGTAGGAGTACCCGACGTTGTTGCCCTTCAGGCCTATCGTGCGCGCGCCCTCTAGCGTCATCTTCCAGCAGGCGCATTTTGATTTGTCCTGTCAACAAAAATAAAGTTAAAACTGTCGTACCAATATGGCTAGCGCCTTATTTATTAAATTATGAAGTAGTCTTTTGAGAAGTCGTAATTTTGGGAAGTGATCTTTTTGAAAAACTGTTTTCATTTAAACATGTTTTTAACACTTTCGCTGCTAAGCTCAAAATCATGATCCTTGCGTTGTGCTACAACTGACCCCCCTCGTAGGTCGCGCGCTCAGTCGTAACGTAAAACGACCAAAGCGGGTCAGCTCACCTCGTGGGTCGGCCCGCACAGGCGTAAGGTTTGGGTGACTCACGCTGTAGGTCATCAGCACAGGCGAAACTTGACCCCCCTCGTAGGTCGTGCGCACAGTCGTAACCGTGAAACGATATACTGGCTCGTCTCGCGGGTCACCCGCGCAGGCGTAAGGTTGTCGGTGACTTGCGCGGTAAGTCATAAGCACAGTCGAAATGCAATATAACTGACTCGTTACGTGGGTTCTTTAGCACTGTGGCCCATTTGTCGCCGACCTACACCGTATGTCGTCAGCAGCGAAAGTGTTAAAACTTGTTTTTTTACCCGACTGCTAGACGGAGGGTAATGTTCTTGTGAAGTAGTTTTATTGGTACACTCACCTCGCAGTCGTCGGTACAGTCGCATCCGCACAGGAAGTCCGGGTCGAGGTTCAGAGGGACCCCCGCGGTGGGGGTCCGCTCAGTGTTGTACGAACAGAACTCCGGGAGCGTGTCGTCGTAGTAGTTCACGCACGGAACCGGCACGTTCTCCTTGCCGTTTGATAGGTCCTGGAATAGAGATTAAGATTGGTTTTATCATCATTCATCAGTCTATACATGGTGTAACAAAACACCCTAGTAATATTTAAAGGGGTAGTTTAGTTAGACTATCAAACTGAACAACTTTCACTATGGAGAAAACGTCGAGAAAGTACAAAAAATCTGCTGTATACATTTGAGTTGAGTAGATACTGCACTTTTGTATGAAACAGTTGATTTTTTTCGCTATTTCGAAGTTGGATCGATAGTGAAAGTGAAAGATAGTGCTCAGTTTAATGGTCTAAACCAGAGGTACCATAACTTAATGTCCCGTATACCCTTGCAATTTTTTTCGGTCCGTATTGCCAAAATTCCAGCTTGTCTTGAAAATATGGAGCGAGCGAAGCGAGCTCAAAATTTCTCAATACTTACAAAAACTTGGCTAATCCGCAATACTTTGATTTTGATTATTAAATAATGTTTTCTATAATTTTCATAGTTTTATTTAAAAAACCAAGTGTATTGAGTATGGGTTTGAAATTATAGTAATCGACGATTATTTAGTGCATTAATCGAAATAGTAATCGCTAAGTGAAAATCTTTTCATCACTTATTCTAAGCATAACATAATATTCAGAACATTCATAGTGCCGAAAATCTGTCTAGTGTAGCTGATACAATACAATACAGGCCTTTAAATTCAAGAATGTAGGTTTCCTCGCGACGTTTTTCTTTACCGTAAAACCAGTGTTATGTCTGACATAGTGACATCACCTAGTGGTTCAACTGACCTTCTTGCCGACGAGGCACTTGTTCAGCACGAACTCTGCCAGGCAGTGAGTGTTGGGCCCGAAGTCGAACAGGTCGACGCCCATGTCCGCTCGGGTCGCTCGCAGGTATCGGTGCAGTTCTCTCATGTTGCGCAGACGCCGGCCGCACGGCGCGCGGTACATTACGTCCTTGTGGCCTTTGTACCGGACTATTTGTCTGTGGAATAAATATTAAGTTATAAGAATCATAAGGAATGGCCTATGTCCAGCAGTGGGTTGATTTGATTGATAGGATCCGACTGCGGGCTAAAGACGCTCAATTTTCATACAAAATATTTACTTAAAGAGAGAGAGTACAACTGGTGAAACGTGGATGTTCTGTAGGCCTCGCATGCCACCCCCGAGAAAACGATAAAAGTCGAGATGTGCCTCCATCCTTATTATTTTACTATGCATGCTAGCCATGCTGAGGTTTCAGAATATCTCTGACTACCCCCTCGGGGAATATAGTCGTGAGCATATGCTATGCTATATTTACTTAAAACCCGTCGAACTGTTTTTGATGATAAATGTTCGAAATTTCGAATGTCACTTCTGTTCTGTTACCAAGATACTTCGTACAGGATTTCTGTATGTAATCGGTGATGTATCTCCTAAGATTGTATTATTTTTCTGATTAATCGTAAAGGATTCCCGAGAGTGGTGGTTTAGCCAGAATATTGTCCTAGAGTGTGTCACCATCTTGTATGGCGCTGTACTCACATCTCCCAGCCACTGAGGAGTGGCTTAGCCAGAGGGTTGTAGGTCCTCAAGTCTGCCAGAGCCACATCGCTGTTACACTTGAGCTACAAGTGTGTCACCATCTTGTATGGAGCTGTACTCACCTCTCCCAGCCACTGAGGAGTGGCTTAGCCAGAGGGTTGTAGGTCCTCAAGTCTGCCAGAACATCGCTCTTACACTTGAGCTACAAGTGTGTCACCATCATGTATGGCGCTGTACTCACCTCTCCCAGCCGCTGAGGAGTGGCTTAGCCAGAGGGTTGTAGGTCCTCAAGTCTGCAAGCGCCAGAACATCGCTTCTCTTACACTTGGGGCTGCAAGTGTGTGCCGCCATCTTGTATGGCTTCACCGCGTTCTTCGGAGTGTAGTACTGTGGATAACATTAAAGTAAATTAGTAAGTTATACAGGGTTTCATATGCTGACAGTTTTTTAAGCGGATAATCAGATCAATCTGAACAACTTTCGCTATGGGACCAACATCGAAATCGCGAAAAAAAATCTGCTGTCCAATACATTTGGCTCGAGTAGGTTTGCAATTTAGTATGGAATAGCAGATTTTTTTTTTATGGTTTCGATGTTGGTCCCGTAGAGAAAGTTGATCAGTGTGGTCTGATCATCCTCATACAAAAGTGTCAGCATATTATGAAGGATTCTACTGCAGGAAAAGGTCAACTCTCGTGAATAATGTTACCCCACATGCACCCAATGCGGATTGGTGCAGGCAAGATAATGGTCAACTTCTGTCAGAGAATTTGCAAGCAGCCTAAATATGCCTCTGACCTGTTTTAAGGAATAGTTAGTTACACCGCCATCTGACGGAACTATCCGGGACCAGCTGCTTTATGTGCCTGTGCATGATGACAATATTTCAAGTACAAAAGTTAGTTCCAATGATTATCCGCACCATGGCGAGGTGCTTTATTTTTCTGGTCATGCTTTATACCAAGTTTGACGTTTGTATATATTGCCGTTCTTCGATTTATTTATTTTTTCCGTACTTTTTTACCTTTTATTTTATTATTTGTTAACAAATCCGCAGTAATAACACATATTCTGTGAAAATTTCAACTGTCTAGCTATTACGGTTCAAAAGTTACAGCCCTAAATAGGTAGGACGAACGGACAAAAGGGTCCCGTTGGCACCCTTTGTATCATCATCATGTCGTATGGCTTTTTTGTCGTCCTGCTTGGATCTGGGGGGGTTTCGATGATGAGGTCGAGGTGTTTCAGCCAGTCCTCCGCTGCCGGGGAACCCTTGTCTCACCTATTGTGTACGGAACCCAAATAAAACAAATATATAACAATCAGTGTGTACTTACCACGACCCTGCTGGTGACGGGCTCCACGCTGGCGGGGAGGGCGGCGGGCGGCGGCGGGGGGAGGTGCGGGGGCGCCTGCGCGGGGAGGTGCGGCGCGGGGGTGCTCACTGTTGACTTCTTAGCCACCGCGCGCTGCCGACGGATCTCCTACGACAATCATATACACGTGTGAAGTACTAGAGTTAACCCGCAACTTCGTCCGCATAAATTATATACCTAAGTACCAGATTTTAAGTCAGATCATAAGCTATCAAACAAAAAACGTTTCATCAAAATCGGTTCAGTAGTTTTTGCGTGATGCGCGAACAAACAAATAAACAAACAAACAAACAAACAGGCAAAATTTCTAAAAAAGGTTGATTTGAAGTCCTAAAACCATATCGTAATCTTTTTTTTGTAAATATCTTCAATGTACAGACACACTTCAGTTACAGTTTTATAATAGTTTAGATAAGTACGCTATACAATACAGTGCACCTTATCGAATATGAACCGTGAGCACAGGTATGATATAAACAATAAATTGTGTCAATTTCTGCCCGTATTTTGCACCGTGACTTGGGGTCGGCGCAATATGTGGTCTTCCTCCATTCATCTCTTTAAGCCGTCATTTCTGTGTTCACTCCTCTTCTACACATTTTATCTTTCGCACAATCCATCCATCATTTTTTTGGTCGTCCTCTCTTCATGCAGACATCCACATTCATATTTTTCTCCCCCATATTATTAAAGTCGCGGTGTATGGGTGGGAAGGATCTGATAAATACGTATACAGTAGGAAAAGTGACCTATTCTCCAAATTTCCATTTCAGCCCTCCTATCCTGTTAAGCAGCAGATGATTTATAAAACATACCTCTTGCTGTGCCGGGGTGCCCAGTGGTTCGCCGGGGGACTTCTGGGCCTGCTCGTCCGACCGCGTGTACTCCACGTACGGCATGTTCGTCTGTAGGCGAAAAAATACACTATATTATATGCAAATTGGCAGCATACTTAGAAAGGGTTAGATCAAATGTGCCCGAAACCGACGAGACTGTATGAAACAACTTATGACTATGGAAGAGGCAAAAGAGGTATGTCAGGATCGTAGCCGATGGCGATCAATTGTCTCTGCCTACCCCAATGGGACACAGGCGTGAGTATATGTATGTATTATTTATTTCCCCTCAGAGTAACCATTTAAAAACTAAACTAAATTTAAACAACGAACTTAAATATTTGATTACATTTTAAAAGAGACAGCAGACAAAAGTCGTAGTCTTTTTTCATTTCTACAAACACGATAGGAAAATCTATGATCCGGGTACAATCTGCCCGATAATAAGATAAGATGGTCAAATTGGTCCAATCCCCAAAACAGTTTTAAAACAGGTTTTTTGGGTAAAGGAAAAAGGATTGTTTACTATACACCATTTTATGCCATGATTTTTATACTTCCTTAGTTTTTTTAATATACCGCGTAGTATGATTTCGACTTACCTGCCATAGTATGAAATAAATTGTACCGAAAACCCTGTCATGTGACATAGGTTGTAAAACTGTTGGAGATTTGGGCCAGGTCTCATGCAAACTTTAACGTCGTTTTATACACCTAGACCTATAACCTAGACGCCAATGGAAATAGATGGATCAGCGGCGATGCCGCACTGTCTAAAGACCATGGGCAGATTTGTATGTGACCTACATACAAATTCGCCCATGGTCTCTTTCGTTCATAAATATCTTGGACATTGTCACATATATTATCTTGACACATTTAGGCCCACTTGCGCCAACTACGGGTTAGCAATCAACTCCGGATAAAATGGCTCTTTCAGTTGTTTTTCTATACAAAAAATCATGGGTTACCAACTTAACCTGGAGTTTATTGCTAACCCAGGTTGGCGCAAGTGGGTCTTATAATACTAGAATCTAGCCCTTGTATTATGACTAGACAACGATATAGAATACATATACAGATACAAACATCCATGACTCGGGTACAAATATTCATATTCGTCATACAAATATTTGTCCCTTACAGGATTCGAACGTCTTCGAACGAATTCGAGGGTCGCCCTCTGCACAGCAGGCAGGTTCACTACCGACTGAGCTACTGGGCCGTCAAGACACCGCCGGGCCGCCGTTCCTTTGACAAGATTCTATAAGTTACTTCCTCCAATTTTTCTCTTGGTGTAAGAGATGATGAAGACGACTTACCCTGGCCTGAGCCCTGTTCCTGGGCAGTGGCCTGGCTCTATGTCTCTCCGCAGCTTGTAGCTCCAGGTAGAGCGGAGCGAGGCGGGTGGAGCCGCGGTAGATCCACTCCGTGCGGTTGTCCTCCTCGAAGTGAACGTGGACGAGGGAAGCGTCCACTTGGATCACTTTAGAGATCCACCATTTGCCTGAAAACATTTACAATAATTTACAATTACAATCAATTAAACTTCATGATCAATTAAACTTTTCGTTTTGAAAACCGGAGAGGAAGAATGATCGGACACTTGATACGAAAGGACAATTTCATTAAAACCATACTGGAAGGGAAGATAGAGGCGAAGAGAGGCAGAGGAAGACCCAGACAGAGTTATCTAGCCCAAGTGAAGGAAAAGGTTGATTTCGTGTCGTGTCAAGAACTCAAGACACTAGCGGAAAACAAACAAGATTGGCGAATACGAATACTCCACCGACAAGAGCGTAGCTCTTAAATAAATGATGATGAAACTTTATGAAAGAAACTTTATAATAAACTAGAGTTTTCCCGCGACTTCGTCCGCACAAATTATATATTCAATTATAGATCATAAGCTATCAAACAAAAAAAGTTTCATCAAAATAGTTCAGTAGTTTATGCGTGATGCGCGAACAAACAAAAAAACAAATAAACAAACAAACACACAAACAAACAGACAAACAGACAGACAATATTTCTAAAAAAGGTTGATTTCGAGTCAGGGATACGTAAAAACTATATCATAATCTTTTTTTTTGTAAATATTTTCAATGTACAGACACACTTCAGTTACAGTTTTATAATAGTTTAGACTAGTTTTTGCCCGCGATTCCGTCTACACGGGTTCCTGTCATAGTAACAGGATAAATTATATACCAGTTTTTTATTTCTAGTCATGAGCTTTCAAGTAGAAAAGTTTCACTTCAATTTCACTCACCATTCCACTCAGTCTTGAGGCTCTGTCCGGTGTGCAGGCGGAACATGGGTCACTCCGGGCGCCCGAGCGCAGCGAGGGAGCTAAAGGTCTTAAGTCACGAGTATCCTACACTATGTCACTCACCATTCCAGTCAGTCTTAAGGCTCTGTCGGGTCTGCAGGCGGACCTTGGGCCACTCCGGGCGCCCGAGCGCAGCGAGGGAGCTAATGTTCTTAAGTCACGAGTATCTTACACTATGACACTCACCATTCCACTCGGTCTTAAGGCTCTGCCCGGTGTGCAGACGGACCATGGGTCGCTCCGGGCGCCCGAGCGCAGCGAGGGAGCTAATGTTCTTAAGTCACGAGTATCTTACACTATGACACTCACCATTCCACTCGGTCTTAAGGCTCTGCCCGGTGTGCAGACGGACCATGGGTCGCTCCGGGCGCCCGAGCGCAGCGAGGGAGCTAATGTTCTTAAGTCACGAGTATCTTACACTATGACACTCACCATTCCACTCGGTCTTAAGGCTCTGCCCGGTGTGCAGACGGACCATGGGTCGCTCCGGGCGCCCGAGCGCAGCGAGGGAGCTAATGTTCTTAAGTCACGAGTATCTTACACTATGACACTCACCATTCCACTCGGTCTTAAGGCTCTGCCCGGTGTGCAGACGGACCATGGGTCGCTCCGGGCGCCCGAGCGCAGCGAGGGAGCTAATGTTCTTAAGTCACGAGTATCTTACACTATGACACTCACCATTCCACTCGGTCTTAAGGCTCTGCCCGGTGTGCAGACGGACCATGGGTCGCTCCGGGCGCCCGAGCGCAGCGAGGGAGCTAATGTTCTTAAGTCACGAGTATCTTACACTATGTCACTCACCATTCCACTCTGTCTTAAGGCTCTGTCCAGTATGCAGACGGACCATGGGTCGCTCGGGATACGCGAGGAGGTACTGCCTCACGAACTCCCTGGAGAAGGGCTGGACCTCCTCCCACACGAGCGAGGAGCACTCGCACACGAGGCGCACGTCCGGGTGACGCACGTACTGCGCGTACCCGTCGTCGAAGAACACCAGGTATCTAAGGGTCATTATTTATTATTTGTGTTAGGCTATTGCAAGCAAGGGTCGTTAATGTAACACTTGGACCATCGCTGGTCTATTGTGTTCGCCCCAAGCTCACCCATATTTACGCATACCTCCGAACTTATGGTATTTTCTTTTCATTCTCGGGAATGCAGGTTTCTTCGCGATGTTTTCCTTCACCGCCGAGCTAGTAAATGATAAATACAGCCGTACATAATTTCCGAAGAACTTAGTGGTACAGGCCAGGAATTAAGCTCTCTGTCGTATGGGCTATCATCGCTCTTTCTAAGGGTCATTGAAAAATAACTAGTATTTTAAAAACCCATTAAATGAGTATGAGTAAATGTATTGCCATTTCTTTACCAGTCGCGGCCACCAATGAAAGTATTGAATAATTATAGGACTATAAAAAACAAACATGTTTTGTTCGTACACTTATGGCCAAGCGCGTATCGGAGCTGAGATATTTCACTCTGAAGGTTCATGAAAAAGTAACCAAAACTATTAAGAATAAACTCATTCTCAATTAATCAATCGAAACTGCTAGCAAAATATACCGTAAAGAATTACGGTATAAATAGTGAAATACTTTGTATTTCTATACAGAAGATACAAAACAAAGCGGTCTTAGAGCTAATAAGTTAAATCTCCCATACAACCTTAGAAGTTATGGGGTACCTTACCTTAATACCTTAATACCATAGCTTCGATGCGGCTTAGCAATGAATGTGGTGTTTTTAATGTATTTTAAACGGTTCTCTAAAAACCTATGCAAGTTTTATTACTGGCCAAACAACAAGAAAAATAAAGAATAGACTGGAAAAGGTCTACATCATAAGGGTCAATTTCCACCAAAAGAGCAGTGAAGCGCTTATTTTTTTGCTGCGATCTTATCACTAATGAATAAGGGTCAAATTTATTTGGAGCAATACGTGCAGCGCGGCGAGGCGTCAGACAGGCGCAAATAAAAACCTTTATTCGCTAGTGATAGGATTGCCGCTGCGAGCAAATGCGCTTAACTGCTCTTTTGGTGTGAATGACTATATGATATCTTTCATACAAAATATGTCAAAATATCTGTCGGATAAGCTAACAAGAACTTACTCAGAAGTGGTGAAACAGGCCCTAAGAAGAAGAACTTACCTATAACTATTAACAGGGTTGGGTATCTCGGCGACAACGCCGGAGTAGTACGATGTGCGTTTCTTTAGCGAATTAGTATCAGTGTCTTTAAACAGTGCTATTATTCGTGTACCTGCGAACAAAATGTGCAAATTCGTTAGTAAATTCTTCTACTATTGCATACTCCCACTGGGGTAGGCAGAGACAACGGAACGCCACCTGCTACGATCCTGACAAACCTCCCTAGCTTCCTCCACATTCATTAGTCCTTTCATGCATGGTGTGCAAATGAAGAATATTATTATCTTTATCTTATCTTAATACTACTAGATACCTTTCTAATAAAATACTATAAATGATAATAATTTAAACTTCTGCCTATTCAAGTCCTCCTCTCTTTCAAAATTGCTGTGCCCTAACAGGGTTCACAATGTGTACTATTAAACGATTACACCACCTATTTCATACCATTGTGAAATGCAATAAAATATTGAGTATTGAGTATTGAGTATGCTCGTCGGTTTCGGGTAGATCTGACCTGGCCTTTTTTAAGCACGTCGCCAATTTGGTCCGGATATGAACGTCTAGGCCGTCCCCATCCAACATTTCGACTTACGCTTGCCTTATAGGTTGCACTCGTCAATCTGCTCTTATCCATTCTTTCCAAATGACCAAACCTACAATTCTACAATTGTGTTTCTATATTTTATTGGCCAGATAATTGACAGATTATTGCAACACATTGAGGCACAACAGACATTCCAACAGGTGTACAATCGACTGGATCAGTTCGCCGCAATCGAAATGCAATAGGCCAGGATCCCTTCCGTTCATTAGTAAATGTCATACATACATAATAGGGTCCTTCTTGTCCTTTTGCTGACGGTTTTTAATGGGATGATTAAAACATCAAACTGAAAACAACATAGTAAATATGAAAGCAAACCTGAAATCGCAAAATATATCATATCTGAGTCGAGTAGGCATTGCAGTTTAGTATGGAACAGAAAACCATGTTTTCTTCACCTCACAAGCTCGGAAAGATTCTGTTTATCATTCGAAATCTGAGTGCAAAAGTGCATTTTATCCGCTAGCGTGGAAAGAGTTTTTGAAATTCGAATCTGTGTCTATTCAATATTTTTCTATACCGCCAATCCACTGAAAATGCTTAATAACTATTTCATTTTACTGGCCAGCACGAAAAAAAAACTTTTTAAAATGATCTTTTTAGCAATTCACTTTTTTTCCTCGCTGTTGTGAGGTGAAAAGTTGTGTGTTTCGCTCGGCTGCAAAGTTATTCTGCGTCTCGTACCTTTGAAGCCTTCGCTGAGCTCAGGTTTCAATACAAGTACTCGCGCCAAAAAGCAACTTTGCAGCCTAGCATAACAAATAACTATTTTTGCGTTTACAGATTTTCTACCATAGTAAAAGTTGTTCAGTTTGATAGTCTGAATCACCCCTCAAAATTTGGAAAGTGACGTTAGTCCACTAAGTGTCAATTCACTATCTATGTTATAATAACCGATACGCAGTTTGGTGCTGTACTAGATCTTTCTTTCTTTTTAGTTTGATATACAAGGTGTTTCATAAGTAACAAAAATTTTTTTGAAACTCTTAAGGGGGTTGTTAAGACCGTCAAACTGAACAACTTTCTCTATGGGACCAACATCGAAATCGCGAAAAAAATAATTTCACATTCCATACATATTTTAGCTCTAGTCGATTTGTAGAGTATAGAACATAAATTTTTTTTTTCCCGATTTCGATATTGGTCCCATAGTGAAAGTTGTTCAGTTTGATGGTCTACACCACCCCCTTAAAGGTTTATTTGTAGTTTTGTAACACCTTGTATATTAGCGAGGACCTTTAATTGACCTTCTTTTATTTATATAATACTGATTAATGTATTCTATTGTGCTGTTAGTCTTCCAAAAAACAATAAAATAAATAAATAAGCGTCGCAGATTACCCCCAATAGATACCGCATGATGAATGAAGTCACCATTTTTGGCGGAAGGTGCGGGTAGCGGGGCACCAAACAATGCAACATGATTGGCCATTTCAAGGTCGCACTATTCCGATCTCGCTCTATCCCGTTACTTATATCAGTGCAAAATCATAGATGTGTGGTGCGCGTCGGCGGCTCTGTATGCGGTATCTATTGGAGGTGATATGTGCCACGCGTGCACAATGCGGATTTGTAGACTTCACATACGCATCAGAATTTCTTGTTCAGCGTATGGAGGTTTCCTCACCATGTTTTCTTTAACACTTTCGCTGCTAAGCCCAAAACAATGACATTCGCGCAGTGCTAACACTGTGGAATGCTATACAATTCTGACTCAAGGTTTGAGTCATGCGCACTGCGGCCCATATGTCGCTGACCTACCAGGTTGAAAGAGCAGTCGGTATTACGTCAGTTCGAAAAACTCATTGGATGGTGGTGGGTGGCAAAGATATCAATGTATACTCACCAATAGTAAGTCTTACGTCACAAGGGTCGAAGTAAGCGACGTAGCGGGCCGGGATAACCTTGGTCGCACTTTTCTGATTTTTCATTTCAAACCTCACACGGCACATTGAGAATGGGGTATTAGGCTGAAAAAAAAACCAAAATTAATTTAAAAAAACTTTTTAAAAACAAGCTTTAGCTCCATCATCCTTAGATCAAAATAAAATTAATGGATAGGCCTAAAGCGCGGTAAGTTGAAGCACACTACTGGTGCACTTGGTCCATACAAACTAGCGCCATTATCTGTCAAATCTAGGGCACTTGCATACAAATTTGAAGTAAACCTTTCATTTGTTTTGCCTCATTTTTCTGGTTTGAAATGTTTGCGTAAGGCCTATCCATTAATTTTATTTTGATCGAAGCCATCATCAGACCTGGTTACCACATAGGATCAAAGTACTCGTCAATACAAATCAATCGAGCCCAATCTCGATGGGGATGTGTCGTTTTATTGAGGAGTTCCTATGGCCACCTTCCAGCTCCAGAATCAGATCAGCTCCATGTCATCATAATATTGCGTTATGAGTATTTATGAGCCTAAACAATGTTTTTTTCTTTGGTTTTCTTGTTTGTATGTGTGCAATGTAATTTTAAATAGGTACATTACATTCTGTTTTTGCATGCTCTGTCTGTTATGCTTTCTTTCTTTTGTTATCTTATTACTTTTTTTGCATGAACATACATGCAAATAAACTTTGAACTGTAGGATACTAATAAATCAATCTATATCTAAACTATTATAAAACTGTAACTGAAGTGTGTCTGTACATTGAAGATATTAAAAAAAAAAGATTACGATATAGTTTTTAGGTATCCCTGATTCGAAAACAACCTGTTTTAGAAATTTTGTCTGTCTGTTTGTTTGTGTGTTTCGGACGATAACGTGAGTAAATACTAATACATACTAATACATTTTAATCTTGTTTGTTGTGAATAAATAAAAAACAATACATACTATTATAAAACTATAAATGTTTTTCTGTTTGTACGTGTATCACGCGAAAACTACAAAAGCGATTTAGATGAAACTTTGTGTGTTTGAAAGCTTATGATTAGACTTAAAATCTGCTTTATCATTTATCTCGCTAAGGTGACGGGAACCCGTGCGGACGAAGTCGTGGGTAAACTCTGGTATCTTCATCAACTCAGCTGCTGGACGTCCACTGCTGGACATAGGCCTCCCCCAAGGATCGCCACAACGACCGGTCCTGCGCTGCCCTCATCCAACGTGTTCCCGCCTCCTTCACCAGGTCGTCGGTCCACCTTGTGGGGGGCCTACCCAATCCACGCCGCGCTTTCTGTTATGCAGTTGCTACTCGAGAACTTTTGGGCACCATTGGCCATCGATTCTGCGAGCAATGTGCTCCGTTCATGGCCACAAGTTTATAGCCGGCGGGGGGAAGGCCGGGGGGCGCATTATGTCCATCTATCCATCTATTACTGACAGGTACTCACCGCGCTGTCCTTGTGCGTGTACTCGAGCAGCTTGGCGCGCAGCCACGAGCTGGCCGCGTTGCGCGCCGCGAACACGGTGTTGCCGGCCTGCAGCGGGGGGCGCCGCACGTCGCCGGGGGGCGGCAGGCCGGGGGGCGCCGCCTCCGCCGACAGCTGCACCACTGATATGTCCTTCTGTTAACGACAAGTTCAAGTTCTATAAATACTAGATTACACACCGACGGCAGGAAAGTAAGAAAGGTCTCAGATCTCATGTGATCTGAGGCTTTCTTATTTACTTCCCAAGGTTAGTATACATTTGTCTCCTCGACGGAGGTGGAAAGCGGCAAGTTCGTTTAGCGCAGCGGGATGACCGGAGGGGAGAAAAAATCCTTAACGCGCGTATACGCGCTTCAAACGAGATTCGAACGCAACTTTGTAACCTAAGCACACGGGGCGGTCGTGAAACGCGCGTCTGCTGCCCGTATGCGCGTAGATACAACGATACAGACGCGCTGCAGTCGCTCGTAGCTTCCGCGTTTTGATCAGAGACTCCTCGTAAGTTGTACAATGGCGTCGGTTTCGTTTGTGCGCGCGTTTGAATCATTACAAATGCAACAATCGGCATCTACGGCGCCGAAAACACACGTTCCTGAAACGCGCGTCATCTGCGCGTTTAAAATACGTCGTGTGCTTAGGCTTTAAGGCTTTTTTATATGGAATTTTATGAACTAAATGAAATAAAAAAAAGAACTATTGACACTTTAGTTCGAGTTAAATTTGAGAGGAAATGTGTACCTCAATATGACAATGTTAGAGCCCGACCAGAAAAATAAAAAACCTCGCCATGTTGCGAAAAATCATTAGAACAATTTTTTGTATTTGGAACACTGACATTAAAGGTTAGTCGATTGCAGCGCCCCGAAACCAGTTTTTTTTATATTTATCGTCAAACTTTACTAGACATTTGACGACCCGGTTGGTGTAATGGTTACCACGCAGAACTACCATATCAGGGTCCTGGTGTGGGTTCGAATCGGTTATAGACATTATTCTATTTGTACCCTTGTTGTACTTATGGTTTCCATAATAAAAAGCCTAGTAACTTGACCTTAAAAAAAATCTACAATCGACTTTAATGACAAAAATTTGTTACAATGGTTTTGCATTGCATAATTCTGCAACATGACGAAGTGTTTTATTTTTCTGGTCACGCTTTGCTCGGAAGCATTACAATGTGTTTCCCTGTGAGCATTATTTAAACTAAAACAAACTTTTCTGACACTTTTTGCTGGGGAAGGGGAAAAATTCGATCCTAACATATACCGATACCTTGGCCTTTCCGTAAAAAAACAGGCAGGCACAGCCTTGACATGATTTGGCACGCTGCTCTATGCATCAACGAACATACCACCTGTTAAGTTATTTTAGAAGTAAGAAAAGATTTTCAACAACTTACATCATCGTCAAGCTTAGGGTCGACTGCAGGCGTAGGCAGAATGGTATCCTGAAAAAAAAAACACTTTAACTGACATGACATTTACAACAGTTTCGCTAGTGAAACAAGAATGGAGAAGAAACGGCAAGAAACTCCATAACTACAACCCAAATAGAACAAAGATTTGGGTTCATGCAGGAGGCGTGTGCACTTCCCTAGTAAACAAAACCCGACTGTGCCAAAAGGAGGATAATGATTTTATACTGCATGATCTAGATGATGACGATGATGATGATGATGGTAACTAGAAGATGCTAGGCATCTTCAGTGCAGAGTTTTGTCTCGAGCGGCAGTCACATTCCCTTGGTGTTCGCGCGGTTCGCGTTTGAGCTTGCCACGAGCTTCCGATATCTCTTCTCAACTGTGTAATTGCTCAAAAAATTTATCTTGAGATTGGGATAGATACTCCCACAAACTAATTGACACTGGCAGAAAGGCAGTGCTAATGCACACGCAAAAGTATATTAATTTATTTTAAAAAACTACAGTACACTGTGCGCCTCATTGGAGCTTTCGTACTCATGACGTGACTAGAAAAGAAGTCATAGAGTAAAGGAGACAAGAAGAGTGGTATTCTCCATAGAAAGTGGCATACACCGGAATTTAGTACATTCTAGTTCGCTACATGTCGTTATGAGCATCATTTCGCTATTTTCGCATCAACAATTTCTGATTTACTACTCTGCTTAGTTACCTAAGCTACCTCTCTTACATAGTGGGTTTAGTTCATAATATTGGAAGACTAATAAAAAATTCTTAGCGCATCTATTCGCGGGCAAGGAGTCAGCGCCACCCATGAGACGGGATTTTGAGCGTTTTCCAGGGTGCCCCACTTAGTATGGGGAATAGCACTCTTCTTGTCTCGTTTACTCTTTGATGTTTTTAATAAAATAAACAGTTAATATATAGTTAAATGCGTACCTGAGTAGGTGTCTGTCCTTGCACAGAGTCAGAATCGAGAGGAGTGTAGCCGAGAGGGATGGCAGGCCTCTTGGGTGCCGTCTCTGTCGCAGACGACAGCCGACGCTTCAAAATTCGACTCTGTTCAATAGACGTTTTAAATTTAAAATACATACTAATAGAAGGGAAACTCTCTGGACAGTTTTAGATACATTTTAATAGACTTTTCCTCAATAATTATACAAAACTATCGGAGCGGTACAGGATTGCGTATGCGCGTCGCGCGGGGAGCGGGAGGAAGTGACGTATGTCTTGTCAACTTCATAGTGCAGGAGGGCGATCCATAGAGCACGCAGAGGAGTCCGCTAGAAACCACTTGTCCGCTAACAATACATAGGACGCCTACAAAGTGTTGAACACAAACAACTCATGCATGTGTGCTGTGAAGGAAGTTACACAAATACAAATAGACGGATCCATCGCTCAACTAGCGGTGATGGTGGGCTAAAAGACGAGGTTCGTGAGGCCCCATGGCCTAGGGCTACTTTTGAATGCAGGTCATATTTTAGGTAGGTACATGGCACCTTCGATCAAAATAAAAGTAATGGATAGGCCATACGCGAACATTTCAAACCAGAAAAATGAGGCAAAACAAATTAAAGGTTTACTTCAAATTTGTATGCAAGTGCCCTAGATTTGACAGATAATGGCGCTAGTTTGTATGTACCAAGTGCACCAGTAGTGTGCTTCAACTTACCGCGCTTTAGGCCTATCCATTAATTTTATTTTGATCTAAGCATGGCACTAAAAAACTGCGCAGCGAGCTCGACATTTTCATCACTATGATTAACCAGTGGTCAGAACTGTAGCTTTTAATGGTATTAGCTAAATATTTATCACGAGCTTGAAGAAGGCTGCACAAACCTTTAAGGCACGAGGCCCATCGGACCGCGAGGCCGTGGGTGGTCGCCCACACCGCCTACGCCTTATAAAGTACTAGTGTTTTCCCGCGACTTCGTCCGCACAAATTATATACCAGATTTTAAGTCAGACCATAAGCTATCAAATAAAAAAGTTTCATCAAAATCGGTTCAGTAGTTTTTGCGTGATGCGCGAACAAACAAACAAACAAACAAACACACAAACAAACAGACAAACAGACAGACAAAATTTCTAAAAAAGGTTGATTTCGAGTCAGGGATACCTAAAAACCATATCGTAATATTTTTTTGTAAATATCTTCAATGTACATATACACACTTCAGTTACAGTTTTTAATAGTTTAGATGTCATATCCTGTAGGAATAGCCGGTGGACAAGCACCTTTATGGTAAAATAAATTAATGTAAGTCAAGTCCTTACCTCGTTTTGTGTGATACCTTCCACGCAGGAATACTGAAAAAAAAACATCGTTAAAATAATGATCTCACCACGTTATCGGGCGTGTCTAATAAAATAATGCTCTCATCACGTTATCGGGCGTGTCGAATAAAATAATGATCTCACCACGTTATCGGGCGTGTCGAATAAAATAATGATCTCACCACGTTATCGGGCGTGTCGAATAAAATAATGATCTCACCACGTTATCGGGCGTGTCGAATAAAATAATGATCTCTCCACGTTATCGGACGTGTCGAATAAAATAATGATCTCATCACGTTATCGGGCGTGTCGAATATAATAATGATCTCACCACGTTATCGGGCGTGTCGAATATAATAATGATCTCACCACGTTATCGGGCGTGTCGAATAAAATAATGATCTCTCCACGTTATCGGACGTGTCGAATAAAATAATGATCTCATCACGTTATCGGGCGTGTCGAATAAATAATGATCTCTCCACGTTATCGGACGTGTCGAATAAAATAATGATCTCTCCACGTTATCGGACGAGTCGAATAAATAATGATCTCACCACGTTATCGGGCGTATCGAATATGATAATGGAGGACAACTACTGCTGCTCCTGCTATCTTGTCCGTCGAAAAATTACAAGTAACATTTATGAATATGATAATGATCTCACCACATTATCGCTCATGTCGAATATAATAATAATCTCACCACATTATCAGCCGTATCGAATATAATAAAGATCTCACCACATTATCGGGCGTATCATATACAGGGTCCTTCTTAATATGCTGACACTTTTTTAAGGGGACGATCAGACCGTCCAACTGAACAACTTTCTTTATGGGACCGACCTCGAAATAGCGAAAAAATCTATCTGTCCCATACATTTGGCTCGTGGTTTGCAGTTTTGTATGGGACAGCAGATATTTTTTTTTGCGATTTCGATGTTGGTGCAATAGAGAAAGTTTTTCAATTTGACGGTCTGATTATCCCCTTAAAAAGTGTCCGCATATTAAGAAGGACCCTGTATGATAATGATCTCACCACTCACGTTATCGGGCGTGTCGAATAAAATAATGATCTCACCACGTTATCGGGCGTGTCGATTAAAACAATGATCTCACCACATTATCGAACGTGTAGAATTAAATAATGATCTCACCACGTTATCGGGCGTGTCGAATAAAACAATGATATCACCACATTATCGGGCGTGTAGAATAAAATAATGATCTCACCACGTTATCGGGCGTGTCGAATATGACAATGGAGGACAACTCTTGCTGCTCTTGCTGGAAGGTCGCGTACAGGTCGTTGCGGAGCTTGTCCGTCGACAGCTGGCATTCGTTCAGCATGTCGTTTATTTCTTTACTTTCATCTGTTAGAAGGAAGAATTATTTCAAATATTTTAGCTTTTACGAGACAAACCAAACTAAACAATCTTAGGCAAAAGTAGTTTTTGCCTGCGACTCCGTCCACAGCGATTCCTGTAACAAAAACACCCTAGCAATACTTAAGGGGGTGCTTCGGGTGCTTCAGACTATCAAACTGAACAACTTTCACTAATTATGGAGTTAACTTCGAAATCGCGAAAAAAAATCAGGTATCCCATACAAAACTGCTGTACCGACTCGACTAAAATGTATTATGGGATAGCAGATTTTTTTTTTCGTGATTTCGCTATTTGCTCCATAGTGAAAGTTGTTCAGTTTGATGGTCTGAAGCACCCCCTTAAGTATCACTAGGGTGTTTTGTTACACCAGTTTTTAAGTCTAATCATAAGCTTTCAGACACAAAAAGTTTCATCAAAACCTGTCAAGTAGTTTTCGCGTGATGCTCGAACAAACAAGCAGACAAACAAAAAATAAAATAAAAAATCGTTGTAACATTTATGTATTCTAGATTTAGGTATTTATAATATGGACCTGTTTTAATTAAGTTTGTACCGTTACCTGAAATGACATAATAAATTAAATAAACAAACATATTAAAAGAGACAAGACAGATACTGACCTTCTAACCGTTTGATCTCTGAATTAAGTTCGTCCTCCGTCTCTTTCAGTCGCGCGTCCATGTTGTATTTGATCCACGTCTCATTCAACATGTCAGCCAGCTTTTCTTCCATTAACCTAAAACCATATAAAATTTATGTACACTCAAAAATCGACCCCTAAAATTTGAAGTTTTCCGAAATGTACGCCGAAGAAGAAGCAATTTTAACCCGTCCCGCTATGACCATAAAGGTTTAATTCCAACAACTTACAGCGCGGCCGGCAAGCCGATAGTCTCCTTAACGATCACCTTGCTAGTATTGTGAACGAGCCAATGTTCTGGTCTCACTTGTTCTCTAGTTTCATTGTCAAGCTATTTTAACTCGTCCTGCTATTAACATAAAGCATTAATTCCAACAACTTACAGCGCGGCCGGCAAGCCAATAGTCTCCTTAACGACCACCTTGCTAGTATTGTGAACGAGCCAATGCTCTGGTTAGTTCACTTGTTCTCTAGTATGTTTCATTGTCAAGCTAATTTAATCCCTCCCGCTATGACGATAAAGGTTTAATTCCAACAACTTACAGCGCGGCCGGCAAGCCGATAGTCTCCTTAACGATCACCTTGCCGTCCCCATCGTCCTCGTCGTCGGAATCTGATATCTCGACCAGCTCCTGGCATGTCTTGCCCATCGCCAGGTCTAAGAGCGGAGTGAAGTTCTTCACACCTTGTAGAAGGTCCTGGAGGAGAAATACTTAAATAATTTTACGGCTTGGTCCATGACCAATAGCTACCGCGACCTAGATATAAGCTAGTAAAGGTACCAAAATTCGGTTTAAAAAGAGGTTGATCAGAACATCGAACTGAACAACTTTTACTAAGGGAGCAAACCAATTAATCTGCTGTAAGCTGTTTTTTTACTAAACTGCAATGCCTACTCGACTAAAATGTATGCACACAATAACGCACATTCTGTGAAACTTTCAACTGTCTAGCTATTACGGTTCAAAAGTTACAGCCCTAAATAGGGAGGAAGGACAGACGGTCCCGTTTTCACCCTTTGGGTACAGAACTCTAAAAATATATACCGAATGTTGGCGAACGTTAATATTCCGGCTTCGCCCAATGCGGTCAAAAGAAACGTACCTGTCCCCTCAAGTAGACGATCTCCGCGCAGGGCTGGCACACCATCGGCCTCTTCTTCTTATTAGCGTCGTAGTAAGCCACCATGGACGGATCCGCCTTGTAGAACTGTACGTAGGAATCGCTCCTGCACTGTATGTTTATACATCTGTCGTTCAACTTAATCGGCTCGGGTGGCTGGAGCTCTGTGAAGGGGAAAAGATACGTGGAATGTCTGTAAAAAGTTATGCAGGATACATTTTTAGTAAGTCCGGAAACTTTAAGCAAAGTATTGGCTATGAGCAAGACACTGGCGCCATCTAGCGCATTATGGACCTGAGAATTATTTGTACATATAATGTAGCATAAATGTTATCAATTTATCATTGAATGCGCACGGTCGAGAGCTAAGTAACGGACTGACAGCGTCGCATACACCAAATTTAAGCTCCACCTACCTATACACCTAAGTCGTGGGGTAATTTTTTGAAGGGAATTATATTTCCATATTTATTTCTTTATTCGTAGCATATAATCATATCTTATAGGAAATTATTATAAGTTGGTCAAGCCTTGGTGGTCCAGTGGCGAGTAACCTTGCCTGCCATGCAGTAGGCGATGGTTCGATCCCCGTCCAGGCCGACTCGTACCAATGAGTTTTTCCGAATTTATGTACGATTTGTAACACCACTGGCTTTTCGGTGAAAGAAAACATCGTGAGGAAACCTGCATGCTTCAATTTCGAGGCGTGTATTGTACCCACTGTCCATTATAAGTGGCGACGGGCTCACCCCCCGTCACACTGGACAGAGTTTCGGTACTACTGGTGAAACGTGGATGTTCTGAGGTTTCAGAATATCTCTGACTACCCCCTCGGGGAATATAGTCGTGAGCATATGCTTATGCTTATGATTATTAGTTATAAGAAAGTAACACCCGTATTATTAGTTGTTTTCTTGACATTTCCTCACTCGAGTGGAGGACATTTATGACATAATTTGTATGACAATGATGCCTCAAGGAAACAACTAAGAATACGTACGGGTGTAAGTATCATCCTAAACATATTATAATTCCTAACCAGCTGGAATCCCATTCTTTGCTACGAAGTATACAAACACCCGTTTTCACACCTTTGTGGATTGCTTTTTAAGTGTGCACCTAGATACCAAAAGAAAAATCCATGCCAAATTTTAAGTTGGTACAGGTCGGTTAACTAAAGCTGGCGCGTGCCACACATTTACGCAATGCTTTTGTCTCACTGCACGCATAATTAAAAGTTTCTCTGTCTTTGTCAAGCACGGACGCAGTGAAAGGAAAAACGTATTTGTGTCTCTCTGTGAACGCGCCAGCTTTAGCTAACCGACCTGCAGTCTTTGTAGTGGAGCTTTCGTTTTGAGTTAGTAAATATTTTGATATTTATTATAAATATCCGATATTTTCAATTCCTGGTTTCCCCACTAATGATTTTTCTTGATGAGTAGTAAAAATCAAGGTTAACTAATAAGCAGGTAAGTAATTTCCATAGACATATTACTCTAGCGATAGACAAGCTCGTTCGAATAAAGAACATGTCACACAAAACAACACAAAATGACACATTGCGGTCTGTCATTGCCAAAGTGACGAAGTGAAATCGGGAACATCAATCAGGTGCGTACACCTCATTCAAGTGGAACATGTTGCTTCTATGGAAGGGCAAGTCTATCGCTAGAGTCTATGGTAATTTCAAATACTTAAAGTTAGTATTGGTTTATATTCTAACTTACCCATAGCAGTACTACTATCTTCCTCATCTGAATCTAGACTGAACACTTCCAAACTGAACTTAGGTTTAGACTTTTCTGTTGTCTGATCATTTGCCTGAAATAAACATGTTATATATCAATCATAAAACCGTCATTAGCCCTTAAGACTTCCGCACATTGCAGCGATATTATCGAGCGATATTATCGACAGCGATATCGCGACACCTTACACACTGCAGCGATTCCGCTATTCGCGTCACGCATGCGCCCAGCACTGAATGCAGTCGAAAGAGATTGCGTCAGGTTGCGATAATATCGCGGCAGTGTGTGGGATCGAGCGCGTCCCCATATCAAATGTACTGAGAACAAATATCGCAAAATCGCAGCGATATTATCGCTCGATAATATCGCGGCAGTGTGTAGGATCGCGCGCGTCCCCATACAAAATGTACTAGAAATAAATATCGCAAAATCGCAGCGATAATATCGCTGCAATGAGCGGAGGCCTTTATAGGGTATCGTCATCAATTCGGTGTGTCAAGTTTTTTTTTGGAGGGCTGAATCGAAAACCATTTCGAGATAATTGTCTCAATAATCATATTTTCTATGTCAGAGCCACAGACCTGAAAGAAATACGGACCGAGTATTGCACTAAAAAGATGTGAAGCATGCAAGGTAATACAATCTCGTTTGTTCTACAATGGACCTACACTCACACAGCTCTAGGCGCAGGTCCGACAACCCGTCACCTTATGTACCGCGTGACATCACGCACACAAAAGAAATGGGTGCTTCACTCATGATTAGATGACATTCCGTCTGTTGTTCTTTTAAGTCTGTGGTCAGAGCTTTAAAAATGAAAGGATGACAGATATTTTTAATAAAATAACGTCGTTTTTCGGTCCGTCCAGTGACGTCACTGGAATACCTGTGAACTCCTTGGTAAACATAAAATCAACTTTAAATAACCGGCCATTAAGAAAAAAAAAACATTCACAATGTCAGAATTTGACATTTGATGTTGCCGTATCTGTTTCCAGCATAGAGTTAGAAAGAGGAGGCAGGTTTAAATTTTTTAAAATATAGCAGTAGGTAGTTTTTCTCCATGGAGTTCGAATTATTTTCTCTCCACCATTTTTGCACTTAGAGATTACAGATGAAAATAATTTAAAAATTAAATTCATATTGATAAACTCGATGAATCGCAATAAGAATGAAATAGGTGTCTTAAAATTATGTCTTCTATCCGTAAAAAATATAAAAATTAAGACCAAAAAAAAACTCGACATACCGAATTCATCAGCCTAAACAGGGTCCAACTTAATATGCTGACACTTTTTTAAGAGGATGATCAGACCGTCACTGAACAACTTTCTCTACGGCACCAACATCGAAGTCGCGAGAAAAAAAATCTGCTGTCCCATACATTTGGTGTTCGAGTGTTCTACGACAAAGTTTTGTATGGACTGAAACCACCTTAACATTGAGGTACTAACCTGGTGTTCGGGGATAATCAACGTAGTATCTTTATTCGCAGTTTTTATTGTCACTTCACTCGTATTCAGTCTTGCCTGTAACGAAAAAGTTGCAATAATTAGAGGCAGAGACTAGACAGCAAGCTACTATATACTAAACAAAGAATATTTATCTTATCTTACAACGCCGCCGGGTTGCTTAGCAAAATCTTGCCGCAAGTACCTTTACCATTTTATAGTACCATTTTTTCCACCTATCTGTTTGGGAACTAATTGAGGTGCCATCTGAAGGAGACCAATGTAAAGAACTGGAAAAACTAAAGTTGCCACCTCTCAGTCTGCCGCAACTCTAGGGTTGCCAGGTTCAAAGAAGTAATTTTTAAACCTAGACTTGCGAAGTTGTGGCAGACTGAGAGGTGGCAACCCTTGTTTTTCCAGATCTTTAGATTGGTCTCTTTCAGATGGCATCTCATTTACTTCCCAAATAGATCGGTGGTAAAAATGGTACCATAAATCATAATGGTAAAGGTACTTGCGGCAAGATTTTGCTAGGAAACCCGGCGGTGTTGTATGAACCCTTGTATAAACTCACTTAAATCACATTTCGTTCACCAAACAATTAGAGGCATAAACGACATCCGGCGATAAATGCCAAATATTGTATACTTCAAAAAGAAAAATGATAAAGCGGCAATACCAAGGCAATAAAAAAAAAGATCTGAAAATTTCAAATGAAATTACCGGTGACCGGTGTTTCCTCAATTTAGATATTTTAATGTGTTTTTTTACCAAAATAAGCATCATAAAAATTATTTAAGGGTCCATACATGATAAATGTAATATTACATACATTATAAAATAATATACAGCTGTATACAATCGTTGGCATTTTTTCTATGGTTTCTATCTTCTTTACGGTTGGATCTTGGGTTAATAGTATTTAAGTTCGCTGGATTTGACTTACCGGTTTATGGGGTGCTTTCGGTTTAGGAACACCGCTTATAACGATCTCCCCCTCCTTAGTCACTATATCGGACGTGTTTCCGCCGGAAGACATGATCTCAATCTGACCGGATATGTTGACGCTTGTCACGTCTTCAGTCACTTCCGGTTCCGCATCCTTCTCCACTTCCTGTATGTCTGTGGGTGGGTCTAAATTTTTTATTGTATTATTTTGTATCCTAGATTTTGTTTAAGTATGTAAAATTTGATGGAAATTTGAGAGAAAACGTGTGACTCGATGTAACAGTGTTATATACTCAGGAAGTTGGAATAGATATTGTCTATACCTGGAGAGCAGACTGCCTTACAAGCGGTGAAACATGAAAATACTCCTTGACAAGTGGTAATGTTCGTCCCAAGAAGTTTGGAATCCTCTATAGTGGAGCACAGACTGCCTAACAAGACGGGAAACATGATAATACTCCTTGATGGTCGGTAATGATCGTTCTTTTCCGTAGTGGTTTTTAGTGACGTTAACTTTGTCCCTTTCTAATGTATGTCTAGGCATGACGTCACTCAATTGTCGTTCATGTAATTGTGACGTCATTGGAATAGAAAGGGACGCACGTAAAATTGGAAATATCGACGACGGAGACGAACGTAAAAATTTTCATGTATCAATGCTTGTCCGTGTGGTGTCGGCTAAGAGTAGCACCATCCCATTTCCTCCCGTGGGTGTCGTAAAAGGCGACTAAGGGATCTACTGGAGGATGGGCAGCAGCATCCTCTGAGTACACACATTCAATCCAACTGCGATCGCCAACCCGCCTGCCAAGCGTGGCGATTATGGCAAATCCCCCCATTTATGGGGAGGCATATGTCCAGCAGTGGACGTTTATCGGCTGATATGATGATGATGATGAATGCTTGTAAGGAGGAGTGCTATCCTTTATGATTTAGATCCATGGTTCGTCCTTCTTTCGTAAATTCCAGTCGTTGTTTCTGACGTCAACTTTGTCCCTTTCTAATCCAACGACAAAAACTGATGGAAAGGGACAAACGTAAAGTCGGAAACATTGACGATGGACACGTACGAAAGAAGGGCGAACATTACCGAACAACATGATCAATTTTCGTGTTTCTTTGCTTTTAAGGCTGCTTTTCCACCAGAGATGTGCGAGGTAGCGAGGCGGTGAGCGAGGAAAAAATCGACCAATCGTGCTTCAATTTCCCAATGACGTGATCGAGCGAGCGCGCTATTGGCGGATTGTTTCCTCGCTCACCGCCTCGCTACCTCGCACATCTCTGGTGGAAACGCAGCCTAATGAAGTTATGAATTCATTAGTTTATAACCTTATACTAGACATTTGACAACCCGGATGTGTAATGGTTACTATTTGGTGTAATGGTTACCACGCCGGTATGTTAAATTAAAAGATGATGTTAGATGAAAAACTATATTATTTATAAAACATATTTGTAATCCTTTCATTTTAAAATCAACATAGAAAATATTGTTATTGAGACAATTATCTCGAAATGATTTTCGATTCAGCCCTTCAAAACAAAACTTGACATACCAAATAGTCGTATCGAGGTGGAAAGCTGATTTTATTTTATCTTTAAAACAGCTGAACCGATTTTCATAAAAAATTACCAAGAACACTCTCGCAATAAAAATAAGCTCACGAGGCTCATGTATTTAAGGGGCCATAGGTCCTGACGAATATTTTCTATGAGAAACGCGATTGCCCAGCGCTCCGAAAAGTGTGTGCGTGAGCCGTATTTTCGATTAAAAAGAACTAACCAAAGTACTTTTTCTAGATTTTTTTAATGATTTCACTAGTTAAACTAATGGTGAATATGTGAGTAAAAATGCAAAAAATCTGAAACTATTTTAAGTTCTTCTAAAACGAGAAAAATGTTTAAAAATGCATGAAAATACGTCATCTTTGTGACGATTTTCTATCGAGTGAAGTAATTCCAATCGTGTATTCAGTTTATGATTACACTAGATAAACTATCCAAAAATACTGAGATATGACTTTAGTTTCGGTAAATGGTATAAATCTAGTCGTAAAATGAAATATAAAAGATGCCTCCGAGGTATTTCCGCCTACTAAGCTATTACGTCTTAAGTAAATATGTAAAATAATGTACTGACCATCTTCAGACGAGCTCTCTTCCAAATCAACGATGTTGACGACATGCTTCGGCTTGGATATCTCCAACTTTTTGGTCTTGGACGGCGACTCCGGTAGCTTCTCGTCTTTGCTTTGATCTGATGGAGGCAGTTCGTTCGTTAAATTTTACATAAGCATAACAATATGCATACATAATAGCAATATGCTCACGACTAAGTTCCCCGACGGAGTAGTCTAGAGATAAATAAATAAATACAAGGTGTAACATATCACCCAAGTAATATTTAAAGGGGTGGTTTTTGAGACCATCAAACTGAACAACACAGTGATCAACATTTACCATGGGAACAATCCTGAAATAAAAAAACTGCTGTTTCATACATTTGAGTAGAGTAGGCATTGCAATTTAGTATGGAACAGCAGACTTTTTTGCGATTTCAATAAAATCCAGACGCAATGGATAATACATTGTTTGAAATTGTTATGTCCGTTTTTGATACCAAACAACTCAAATGTTATTCAGTTTGTTGGTTCAGACCAACTGTTGGTACCAACCAAGAAAAAAGGAAAGCGCATAAAAATCACCCAGTATAAAAGGTAAATATTTTAGGAATAAAGTAATGAACGCGCGTGAATCTAGTCTAGACTATTATAAAACTGTAACTGAAGTGTGTCTGTACATTGAAGATATTTATTTTTTATTTTGTCTGTCTGTTTGTCTGTTTGTTTGTGTGTTTGTTTGTTTGTTTGTTTGTTCGCGCATCACGCAAAAACTGCTGAACCGATTTTGATGAAACTTTTTTTGTTTGATAGCTTATGATCTGACTTAAAATCTGGTATATAATTTGTGCGGACGAAGTCGCGGGAAAACACTAGTATTGAATAAATACATACCTTCCACCTTATTGCAGAGCATCTCTTTCAAAATACTCTGTCCATGAGTCTTGTCGCCATCTTCATCGTGCAACATGTCTGACGGTTTGACTGTGTCCACGTCCGCTTGATCTTCTTGAAGTTCATCATCCTGTTGGAAAAAATATGAATAATTAGAGAAGTTTGAATATCATTTGATTTGGCTCCATGGTGAAAGTTGTTCAGTTTGATGACTAGACTGCACAGTTAAACTTTTTATACTGACTGACTAAAAAATGATCAGTGTATAAAAGCCTCCGCACATTGCAGCGATATTATCGAGCGATTTTATCGAGCGATATTATCGACAGCGATATCGCGACACCTTACACACTGCAGCGATTGCGTCAGGTTGCGATAATATCGCGGCAGTGTGTGGGATCGAGCGCGTCCCCATACAAAATGTACTGAGAACAAATATCGCAAAATCACAGCGATATTATCGCTCGATAATATCGCGGCAGTGTGTAGGATCGCGCGCGTCCCCATACAAAATGTACTAGAAATAAATATCGCAAAATCGCAGCGATAATATCGCTCGATAAAATCGCTGCAATGTGCGGAGGCCTTCATGGTCAAACAAAAAACAAAATTAGCTGAAACTATTTTAAGATTGATCAAAACATGAAACTGAAAAATCTATCTCTATTGGACCAATATCGAAATCGCGAAAAAAAAACAGCTGTTGTTCCATACAAAACTGCAAAACTACTCGGCCAGAATGGGACAGCTTTGGTTGTTGGTGCCAGCGAAGAAGTTAATGGTCTGATCATCCCCTTAAGATATCAGAAGTACAGAAGTCCTATTGTTGAATCTAACCATTTTGACATTTTCTACTGCTGATTTGAACATTTGACTCACAAAAATCGTACGCCTATCTGATTTATAGTAAATTAATTAAAATTCCTTACTTTCAATTCCTTTTCTTCTATCTCTACAACTGAAGATATGTTTACGTCCATAGATTCTTCCGTTTGGTCCATTTGTTCTTCTTCCCCATTAGTGTCTGATGTGATATCCACCTAAAAGGTAAATATATCATTATTATTTTGAAAATCTGATCGATGCGTCTATTATCTAAAGAGAAAATTATTCTATGAACAAAGATATAGCCAGGAAACAGGCGAGGAACGCTCTACCAAGGGTCAACCCTCGCCTCACCAGGAGCCTCTTGCGTCTCAGGAGAGCTCAACTACGCCTAGTTACTGGAGCCCTGACTGGTCACGGTTCATTTAACAAACATCTTTTTAATATCGGTGTTACTAACAGTCCTCTGTGCAGGGTCTGCATGGAGGTTGAAGAAACAGCTGCGCACGTGCTGCTGGAATGTAACCGGCTAGCACACTATCGGGCACAACACCTCGGATCTCCGGGGTCTCTTCCAGAAGCTTTCGGCAGCTTTTAACAAGCTGGTGGACTTCCTGGAGGAGCTAGGATGGCAAAGGTTTCAAGGTTCATATTGAACAACAACAGGAACAAGGCTCGTGCCATCGTAGGAGCGCTCACCGGCCATTACGCCACAGGCACGATGATGCACACGATGAAACTCACCCTTGATCCCAGCTGCCGAGCTTGTGGAAAGGATGAGGAGACCATGGAACATATCCTTTGTGACTGTGATGTTTTGGCGGCAAAACGTATGAACCTCCTCGGAGATGGATACTCAATGGTATCGCCTCCTTCATTGACCATGTATTTGAAGGGTGAAGAAAGCAAAAAGTATTGGGGCTAACACAAAAGATCCCACTGGGTCGAAGTGATGCTGGCTTGCCAGCCCCCACAACAAGATAAGATAGGATGGCAAGAGTAGTTATTCTCACCTCACGCAAAATAGGCGCCTAAGTCGTCGAGTTGCGGAAAATGAGCCCGCTCAACCAATACCAATACGACCAGGAAATGCATAGGGTGGAAACTTAAAATACGTTACATACTTTAGGGGGTGCTACAGACCATCAGACTGAACAACCTTTACCATAAAAAAATAAAAAATGCGCTTTATTAAGGGCCTGTTTCACCACTTCTGAATAAGTTCTTGTTAGCTTATCCGACAGATATTTTGACATAATTTCATACAAAATATGTCAAACTATCTGTCGGATAACCTAACAAGAACTTACCCAGAACAACTTTCTCTATGTGGGACCAACATCGAAATAGCGAAAAAAAAATCACCTCTTCCATACAAAACTGCAAACCAACTCGAGTCAAATTATGTATGGGACAGCCATAGACTTAAACTCTAGCGATAGACTTGCCCTTCCATACAAGCAACATGTTCCACTTGAATGAGGTGTATGCACCTGATTGATGTTCCCGAGATCACTTCGTCACTATGGCAATGACAGACCGCAATGTGTCATTAAGTGTTGTTTTGTGTGACATGTTGTTTGTTTGAACGAGCTTGTCTATCGCTAGAGTAATATGTCTATGGGGACAACAGAATTTTTTTTCGCGATTTCGATGTTGGTCCCATAGAGAAAGTTGTTCAGTTTGATGGTCTGAACATCCCCTTAAAAAAGTGTCAGCATATTAAGAAGGACCCTGTATACTTTATCTATGAATTTATATTAGACGTACCTCTTCAGAAAGATCCACGTCCTTATCTCCTACACACTTAACAGCTTCGCTAGTGACCTCGCTGATGGCGAAGTTGAACTCTCCTTCTTTCGGCGACTCCATGTCTTTCTCCATGAACTCCTGCCCTTCCGGAGCGTGTTCTTTAGGTAGGTCGGACTCTGAGTGCTGGGCGTTGGAGTCCTCTGAATGATCTGCTGCCATTTGATTACTGCTTTCTGAAAGTTTTCAAAGATTTTAATAGCAATTACTACGCTCGGCACAAATGAGCCACGAGTGTTGGATGGCCGCGACAAGTGGTTGGTGGCCGCCTAGCATTTTACTGAAGTGAGAGTGAGAGAGGTGCGGAGTGCCGCATCATTGGCGAGCGTTTTGCGTGGCTCGTGATGGCCAGGTTGTGTGGCGGGCCAAGTGGCAGGTTGTCGGTTGACATGTGCGGCGAGTCCCTACAAAATGTATGATATAGCGTGTGAACTGCTTGTCGCTGGCCACCGGTGGCTCGTTCACTTCGAGCCTTAAGAGGATAGTCCTTGCAGGCTAGATCTTAGACAAATATAGGGCTTAAGTTGAAATATATGTGTTAATAATGTTTTGTATTTCATGGCTATAATCTACTTATTATAATAGTATCCCAAATAGTGACTCCAGTGGCTATGGACACGGGTCATCATATAGAGAAAGTGATCCTTACTCGAAAGTGGCAGTGGCTAGGCCATGGATTGAGGAGGCCTGACTACCACTTATCCAAGACAGCTTTAGAATGGCACCTAATAGGCAAACGAAAGAGGGGTATACCCCAATAGCAATAGAAAGGGGGGATACCCTACAATAACTTGGCGCCACTGTGGAAGTAGAGGCTAAAAGCGTCAACATGACCTGGGAGAATATCTACAGTGCTGCACAAGATCAAAACTGGTGGAGAGCTATTATCCAAGCCCTATACCGACATAGGGGCAACACAACAGGAAGAGAAGAAATAGTGACTCAATAATAAAAAAGAAAACACTTACCATCATCAGGATCGAAGTCTTCATCGTAGTCACCATCATCATGATCAGAATTATCCTGCTCCTCATCATCGTCCATAACCCTCGATGACTCAGCGAGGAGACCCAAACTATCAGTCACATCTGGCACTTCGTCTGACGTGTCCGGTATTTGTGACATGAACGACGTTGATGGGTGAGCTGGTACGTCTTCTGTTTGGTCTTTAGACTGTTGTTTGACCAGTTCAGTCATGAACGATGTTGATGGTTCGGAGTCTGCCTCTTTGAGTGATGGGTCTGCCGCATTGGACGGTTTGCTGTCCACCTCGTTGGTTACTACAGACTCTTTTATTGGTTCAACCTTTTCAGATGATTTTTCAACCACTTCGGAAGCTGCACTTGTTGCTACAATCTCTGATTCATCAGGTTTAATGTCTACAGACTTTTCCACCTCTTGAGGAGTTTGATCTACCTCTTTGTCAATAAGCTCTGTATTTTTGGAAGGTTCTACCTCTTTGGATGATTCTACCTCTAGTTGTTTCACAGGTAATTCCAATTTGACCTCTTCAGGTGGTATTTTCACCTCTTCGGACAGTGGTTTCCCTTTTTTGGATGATTCTACTTCTTTTGGTGGTTCCACAAGTAATTCTGACGGCAAAGCATGTTGATCCACATCTTTAGAAGGTTCAACCTCTTTAGGTAGTATTTTCACCTCTTCTATTAGTGGTTGCAATTCTTTTGATGGTTCTATCTCTGGTTGTTTCACAAGTAATTCTGATGGTAAAGTATGTTGTTCCAAGTCTTTAGATTGTGTCACCTCTTCTGATAGTTCTGTCATCTCTTTGGTTAGTGTTTCCACCTCTTTGGATGGTTGTTCCACCTTTTCTACATGTTGATCTACTTTAGCCGGGACACCAATCTCAGATGGGTTTTCTACATCTTTTCTTGATGACACTTTAGTTTCTTGAGAACCTTTGGAAGTACTTGATATTGTAATAGATACATCTTGGATAGGCTCAGTTGGTGAGTCTTTATTAGGTAGAACTTCTTCAGATATAATTTCATTTATTTTTGTGACATTTACTTCTTCAATAATAGTGTTTTTATTTTCAGATTTTTTGACAACATTTTCTGTAATTTCCTTTCCTGTTTCATCAGAAACATTGGATACTTTAGATTCCGCTTCTGTAATATCTTTGTTGATATTATCTGTTGTTTGAACAACATCTTTGTTTAATATTTTTTTATCCTTTTCAGGGTCAGAGTCAGTTTGTGAAACGTCTGGTGACTCTTCAAAATCAATAAATTCTTGTGTAGGTATTTCTATCATCATATTAGGTTCATTCAGACCATGTTCTCTAGCTTCTATCACAGATAAGTCTAAAGAATCATTTCCTGAAGATACATTTAGATCAGTATCCATTGTTTTTGGTTCAGCATCTTTATTAACACAATCTGCTATATTTTCCTTGATTTTAGGAACGGATAAGGCTAGAGAATCTGAAGTTTCATTAAGATTATCATTTTTTACCGTTTTGGGTTCAACTTCATCAACTTTGATATCACATTGTGGCAAATTTTCGATGATTTCAATGTTAGAATCGTTTTGAATATTGTCAGCAATTATTTTTGTTATACTTGGTTCACTATGTGAAATGTTTTCTTTAGTAGAATCTTCTATATTTGCAGATGTGTCTACTTCCATTTCAATATCAGTTTCTTGAGTTGGTTCAGTCCCAACAGTTTCTATCTCTTTTATGACATTTGTAGTTGTATCTATGACAGTAGAATCTACTTCCATTTCTTTCTTAGTATCAATTTTGCTTTCGATTGTACATGAAGGAACATTTGGTTTAACGAGATCTGTTTTATGATTTTCAGTACTATCTACCTCCATTACATTAATAGTAGTATCTGAGACGTCTTCATCAATAATTCTATCAAGATTAGCAATGAGACTATCAACTGTCATATCTACATCCATATTCTCTATAGTTTTCTCTTTAATTTGATCTTGATCTTTAGGAACTATTTTATTATCAGTCATGATACCTTCTACCTCAGTTGTAGTCACTTCAGCCACGGTTTCAGATGCCAATTTGTCTGTTGTTGTGTGGTCTTTGGTTTCCACGGGTTCTTGAGAAATGGTTGTCGAAGTGATCTTTTCTACATCTGTTTCCTCATTTAATATAGCTGTTTCTAACTCCATGTTAGGTTCTTCAACTTCATCACTGTCGTCCCATTTAAGGATCATTTCTTCATCCTGTAACTCACTACTTAGACTATCTAAGTCTTGGGAATTTGCTTGGCTTGCAGAAAATTTTGAAATTGAATTTTGAACATCAGTTTTGGAGTTCAAACTTTCAGATTCTGTAGCTTGATCTCCACAAGCAGACTCATCGTCAGATTTAAGTAATGTTTCTTCATCATCTAAACATTTTTTGTTATCGTCAGCAAAAATTGAGGATTCTATCGGATCTTTTAAAAGTTCAGTTGAATTTTCGTCAATATCCTCATTAGTATTGACTTTGGTGCTGTCAATTACTGGTAATACTAGATTTCCAGGACCTTGTTGGTCACCAGTGGAATTACCAGCGTCTATGCCATCAGATTTCGAAGAGTTACCTGGCATTGTCTCAAGAATCTTTTCTTCATGTGTTGAAGACGCCGGCGTGGTTTTTATGTCTTCTTTGCTTGGGATAGCTTCTTGGGGGTCTGTAGAACTCATTGTGTTCGCGTTATATCGCTTTGTGTTCGTGAAAACATAAGTCAGGATTTTTTGTTGGAGAAAATGAGTTAACACTACTTTTCTGTAAACATTTCACGGTTCTAATTGCGTGAACGATTGTGCACTTGTCCGTAGTTATTGTTAAACGCATGAAACAATGCTCGAATCTAGTCAGCGAGGTTTATTTTCGTAAAAATTTCTGAAATTTGCCGACAATCGAACCGAAACAGCATTTTTGTTTGACAAATTGCTGTTTTTTTAATAATTTTTCGCCTGGATACCAGTCTTTTGAGCCAATTGTGTTGCCATGTTTTAGCAAAAATTACCCATTATACGCCTTTTTTTCTCGTTTATGTTTAAAAGCGAAATGAAAACAAACTAACGTCTATATTGTCTACGGTCAACTGACACAAATATTTTGACAGCAAGCAAGCAGGCTGCCGATTTACTTGCAAATTCAGCAAATTATACATAATTTCTCATTAATTATCTTATATTGCACAATTTGAAACTACACCAGTGATATTATCTTGTTAATTACACATTACCCCTTCAATTTCTACTCTCGCACCGGTGTTTTAGAAATTACAAATATTTGTGATATTTTGCATTTTCGCGTTATTATTAGTTACGATCAATTTCCCTGACGTTTTACGTGCATTTTATAGCTGTGTAACATCGTATCTTCGTCTTAGTGCACTGAGAAGTTGAATTATATGAAAATATTTTAGTAACCAAAACACGTACATCATGAATGTAAATAATGTGTTTTCGCCGCGTCTAATGGCGGGAGCTGCTTTAGTTGGACTCGTGGGTGCAGCAGGAATGTTTATCTACGAACAGGTGTATGCTGAGAAGCGGCGGACAATGTTAGGTTAGTATTGCCGTAGAACCAAGATAAGTAGCTACACTTCAGCACATCGTAAGCGATGTGCTTGTATGAATTCTGACACTCGCTCCAGATGGCAACGTCGCTTACGTCGCGCGCTGTACGAAGTAATAACGCTGAATCAAGCACCGTTAGATACATTTTCGCATGTACCTAACTGTCACTGCGTGTCTGGTAGTGAATGAATAAAGTGTAATAATGTATTGTTTTCTAAAGAAGTGTTGGATCTGCTACGAAGTAAAAGTAAGCGCTCTAACAGACGAGTGACACTTAGCGGTGGCAGAGGGTTGTGTGACGGTCCTGCGACACACGGGAACCATAAAGTCTATGAGCACGACGGTCGCGTGACCCTATGAGACCGCTAAGTGTCACTCGTCTGTTAGAGTGCTTACTTTTACTTCGTAACAGATCCATCACATCTTTAGAAAACAGTGAACACACACACACACAAATTCTGCTATTGTGAAATTAGAGTGTCAGTACCAGTACCATTGTAGATAGGTATGGATACTCATGAAGGTTTTGAATCCACACAGACAACATGCTATGTACCAATGAGTTTTTCTAACTCATGTACGTATTACCAACTGCTCTCAAACGGCGAAGGAAAACATGAGGAAACCTGAAGAAGAAATTCTGATGTGTATGGTGATGTCTACTAATCCACAAATCATTTATACAAAAGTTTATTTATGTCAAATGATTCTATTCTATTCTATATTTAAAAAAAATGTCTGCCATCTTGGGTATGTGATGATTTTGCCAATGTCTAGTTTTTGTAGCAAGAGTGCTTGACGTTGTACGGTAACTTATGTATTTTGGTGACTTCAAGGATTGTTTTTCGAAAAGAACACTATCTTGAGCCACCACTGGAGCTTCGTTGTAGGCCGGGGAGGGGCAACCAACAATCGACTCGCGATGCGACTACCCTATAGCAGACCTACAACGCGACTCGTCAAATGATATATAAATGAATGAATTGGAACCCACCCGGCGCGCTCTAGTGTGCTAAGTATGCATTTTTCGCTACAAAATTCATTGGCAATCGATGATTTTGCCAGTGTCAATGTTCTGTAAATTAATTGAATGTCAAAGTTGAGATACATATGTTTTCACTTGTTGATTGACAGGTGCGGTGATAAAAATCGTATTTTCTGCAGATTTAGTTATGTTATGTTTAAATATTAAGAGGGTCTCTTTATTCTACTAAATACAGAGAGTTTACTGCACTTTCTTTGTTTTTCAACAATAACTTGTAATATATTTCAGTGAGCGAAGTGGCGAGGTTAGACAGACAAGTGTCGTCGATGAGGACGGAACTGGAAGCTCTGAGAGAGTTGCAAAAAGAAACGTAAGTCTTATTATTTACATAAAACATATAATTTACTGTAACATGTTTATAATCAATAATATTTAATATTGGAACAGGGTGTGTCATATATATCGAATGAATTCCAGTTGTAATGCTAGACTTTCGAGTTGGTTAAGTTTGTAATAACTTCCAGTAGATGGCGCGCACGCACATCCCCTTAAGACATCACAGATTGAAAATTGCGTTCTCTGGGTAGTGGACTCGGTAGCGAAATTGGATAACGCACTTCCCCGGATTGGTTCAAGCCCCGCCCGAGACTTAATTTTTCAATCTTTAATTTGATACCTCTGTTTGACAATCAAAATTAGAAATTAAAGTAATGGAATAAATTCCAAAGTCGCAGATTTCATGCTACCCTCGCCCCCCGCAAAAAGTGATAGAAAAGTTTGTTTGAGAATCAGCTAATACGATCTGACTAATTGCGATCCGGAATTCCGAATCAGAATTGTGATTTTGTATAGGATTTGACACCTGTGCAATTCAGAACGCAATTATGGAGGGACAAAATCCATACCAAATTGTAATCCTGATTCGGATATCACGATATAGACACTTACATGGTCTGAGAAAAGTCCCTAAATAACTGGCCAAGAGCGAGGTGTGTACTCGCACATAGAGGGTTCCAAACCTAATGTTACCGTAAGAAAAGATGGGAACAGTGTTAACGAAAACCACCGTTGTTCGGAAGGTACAAAGTGGTATAGCGAGTACAACATAAAAAAAGTGTAACGATATAATAGAGAAATTATGTCATGATAGCTTACAGCCGTTTTAATATTATAATATTAAGTAAGTATTTAAAGTTTTAATATTTAAAGAACATTATATTGTGACCATGCTCAAAGAAGTGGCAATGGTCTCGCTACATGAACACTTACATCGGACAAGTTTGATTACCCTACTACACGAAAAAATTTACGTAATAGGTATTTGGAATTCAATATGATTACTAAGAAAATCCCTGAATATCCCAATAAGAGAATAGGGAGTCTTAATGCAAATGTAGGTAAGACATCAATTTTCTTTAACATATTTATTTTTCAAGCGTCTGCGTGGGTCATGAATTGTTTCCAGTGAAAGAAAGTGGATGGATAATAGCCAAGTATTTTTGTTAACAAATGGGTGGGTAGTGGGTACACATAACGGTAGAGAGTAGTATATTACTTGCCTAACACCCTCTAATTACTACCACCTGTATTTAAGTTCACCAAGAAGTTTTTGCGTTGCAATCTCATACAATCATTAGCAATCTTTTTGAACTATGATTCTAGAACATGGATATAAACCATGGATTTAGAACGTAGAAAGAGAAGGTATAGAAGGAAGCACGTGTCTTGTATATTCACTCAAAAAGAGACGCACATAGCAAATTCCCTCTAGTTAAAAAAGGAGATCGCTACTTATTACTGTCCTTATCGACGTAACCACTTTTTGTACTACAAAGGCTGTCTGACTCAAGAGTCAGTCATCTACCTTCACATAAATTAAAAAACATTTTCACCGCCTGTACGGAAGTTTGCTCTCCTCTCCAGGTGCTTATAGACAATGCCATCTTTCTGTTCTAGAAGTTAAAATGTATTGTAATGAGGCGGGTTATTGACGAACAGAAGAACTAGGTATATAATTTACTCACATTAGTACTAGCACCCGAGTTGGATAGAAATACATTACTCCAGTTTGTCTTCTCGGTATGAAAGCCTAAAACCAAGAATTTGGATAGTTCAATCTTCATGCCTAAAACACTAAAAGGTGCATAAGCTAACGTAAGCGAAAGTTCATGATCAAGAAGGTTGTAATGTTAGGCACTGTCTCTAATTTCAGTGCATGTTAATGATCAAGAAGCTTGGAAAGCGTTGATTGAGTATTTTATAGATTCGCAAACTGGAATGGTCATACTGGAAAGGGACGGAGATATGAAAAAAATGTAATTAATCTCGTACCTTAGCCCGACTAAGTTGTATGATTTTGATAGCAATTTCAACTTCATCAGCATCAGTATAGCGTATACGCGTGTCTCGTTGTCGCGATTACTTACTATTATTTTAATGCCTTTTCGAGTCATTGTATTTCTACGTTGGAAAGGTATTGTCCATGATCAGCAAGGTGGCATTGGTATTGTCTATACATATGTCTCACAGCTCACAAGAAGGATCTCTTAATTCTAAAGCAGAAAGTCCGCATCAATTTAAGATTGTAGTTAGTCTCTTTTCTCTTATAACATCCTACCTTTAATAGTAGAAAGAGATGAAACTTTAGATATTTTGTTTATGCGGCTGTCCACTTTCCACGTTTTTTGACACTTTTTGACATGCTAGTGTATGTAAAGTTGTGTAAAGTAGTAACTTTTGTGCCTTTCGTCCTACCACATGACACAAAACATAAAAAAGCAAACTTCAAAACATACGGGTCGAATTGAGAACCTCCTCCTTTTGTTGAAGTCGGTTAAAAAGTGGACCGCCTTGCAAAAGTTATATCCTCCCTCTATGCAAGTATAATCTCTTTGATCCATGTCCATCATTCACTACTGACGTTTGACTGACGTGTAAAGATTTTATTCCGATTTGACCTAATCATTATTATGTTAAATATTTCATTTGTGAAAATCATTTATTTCAATCCATCTTAATAACGTAGCTGTTGATATTTTGTTACTTTCCTTAATTATCTTATATTATATTAGGATTTTTTCAATAATGAAATACGGTTTGTTGTAAAGTTATAATTTTTATGTTTCCTGCATTGTGAATCGGACCTCACATCCTGTCATTCAAGCAAAGTTCAAATGTTCAAATTACTGTTACCTTCTCGAAAATATTTAAATACAGTTTATTCCCAATGAAATAGTGATTTTTCACAAAAATCTTAAGCACCTACCTTTTGTGCTATCTCTAGATATAGGTACTCTAACTAGCTGTTTACCAAGTTTCACCGATACCGGTAGGTACATCCGTTCTTGCATGAAACCATACAAATCACAAATCAAAATATCGAAACAATTATTCATTTTGTACTTTTTTTAATGAGTAGGAATAATTGTAGGGTGTTATAGAATAGATTTAGTGGAATTTAATAGATTTACCGTCTTTTAAAAATGTTTTAAGCAAAAAACAGTGACGAAATATGGCTAACAACAAAACTTCACAAGGGAGTTGTTAATTCATCGAAAAACTAGCATTTTTGTTATCTTTGTTCATTTTTATGACTTAAACTGGTGTTAATTTATTGGATTTTATTTAAAATGTAATATAAAAAGTTTGTTTCTATGCTCATCAACGAAAAACATCAACTACAACCCTAAGTTTGTTTGTACTGTATTTTTTCAATTTTCTCAAAAACTATTATCAATACAGACACCGCTATAATTTTCCTACAAAATTCAATAGTTTATCGACATGTATGAATTATTTCAGATTTTTTGGCTTTATATGTTCGGAGATCAGGGGGGGGGGAACCAAAATTTTTCGTGCAGTCGGGCTTATAAATGAATAACTACGCATCACTTAGTAAAACGAACTACCAATACGAAATCTACGTTTAAAGCCCTTTCAAATGATACCAAACTCGGCTAGATTAGAAAACTTTTTTTTTAAAAGTCATCAGTTTTTGGACCTTAAAAATTTGTAGAAAAATTATTTTCTAAATTTTTAGTCTCGCTTTACGTTTGGGTTAGCATGATTGACCACTATGCCGAATTTCAAGTCGCTAGCTTCTATAGTTTCTGAGAAAAGTGGCTGTGACAGACGGACGGACGGACACGAGAGTGATCTTATAAGGGTTCCGTTTTTCCTCTTTGAGGTTCGGAACCCTAAAAAGAATGTTTAAATTATGAACTTATTTGCAGACACCTGCGCCGTTTAAAACAGAAGAAGAACGTGACGAGGAGAGAGAAGCGCAAGGCGGTGCCGAGCGGCGACGCGGTGGACGCCGGCGCCGTCGAGCAAAGTTACGCGTCTGACTCGGAATACTTTACCGATTATCAGTCCGTGCTAGGTAGACATGTTTGGCAACCTTTTTTTTAAATAAACTTGTTAGATGATCAACCATGAGTTGCTCTGTGGCTCTGCTATTGGGTGGTCACGTGCGCGTCGGTTGCCCCATCCCCGGTCCACAGTGGAACTCCAGTGGTGGCTCAGGATATTGTTCTTTTTTAAGAACAACCCTTGAAGTCACCAAAATATCATTATAACCGTACAACGTCAAGCACTTTTGCTACAAAAACTCGACATTGGCAAAATCATCACATACCCAAGATGGCAGCCATTTTTTAAATATAGAATAGAATAGATGATCAACCATCATCAGCCTATACTATACAGGATGTAACGATGTAGCGTAGAGCAGGAGCAAGGCTCGTGCCATCGTCGGAGCCCTCACTGGGCACTACGCCACAGGCGCGATGATGCACAAAATGAAACTCACCCTAGATCCCAGCTGCCGAGCATGCGGAGAGGATCAAGAGACCATGGAACATATTCTTTGTGACTGTGATGTCTTGGCGGCAAAACGCATGTGCCTCCTCGGAGATGGATATCCAGAACCGGGAGATCTTAGGTTTCTTCCCCTCAATGGTATTGCCTCCTTCATTGACCATGTATTCGAAGGGTTAGGAAAGCAAAAAGTATTGGGGCTAACACAAAAGATCCCACTGGGTCGAAGTGTTGCTGGCCTGCCAGCCCCCACAACAAGATAAGATTAGATGTAGCGTACCATTGATTACCTGACATTAGATGAACAGTGTTTGATGAAGAGAAAATCTAAGTGTTGAATTTTGCAGTAACATGGGGAACCCGTAACAAAACATCCTAGTCATATTTAAAGGGGTGGTTTTAGACAGTCAAACTGAACAACTTTTATTATGGAACCAACTTCGAAATCGCGAAAAAAGATCTGCTAAAATACCCCGTTGCCCACGCTTGCCATTGGTAGACTTGTAGTATCTATGCAGGTTTCCTTTACCATTTGAGAGGAGTCGGTATTACACACATGAATTAGAATTGGTACATAGGATGCCGTCCGTGCATATTCGATTCAAACCTGGCTCGACAATATAGAACTATTAAGGGTATATTATTCGGAGCGCGCTCCATACAAACGTACTATGGTGATATTTTCAATACTAACCAATTAAAGTCAATGAAATTTTGCAGAAACAATCTAAAAGCAAATTTCTATGCTCGTATGGAGTCAGATTTTCGTTAAAATGTATAGTTTTCAAGTTACAGTGCCTCAAAGATTTCCATACAAATCTTAAATTAATCCTAGCATTGAAACTGCATATTTTAACGAAAATCTGACTCTATAGAAGCATAGAGATTTGTTTCTAGATTGTTTCTGCAAAATTTCATTGACTTTAATTGGTTAGTATTGATAATATCACCATAGTACGTTTGTATGCAGCGCGCATTGTCGCTCTCGGAATAATATTCTCTTAACGGCCTGGCCACGGGACGGCGAACTGCGGCGCGAAAAGCGATTTTGCAATACACTGAGCGTTATGACCCCACTATTATGCAAGCACGCAGCGGCGAGTAGGCAGTGTATTGGAAAATCTCTTGGTGCGACGCAGTTCGCCCGGTCACGTGGCCAGGCCGTAAACATATATTTGCCATTAGGTACGGACGGTGAGATGGACAGCGAGGAGTTCTACGATGTGAACACGGATGAAGACGAAGACGACACTCTACGAGAGACAAGGAACGGACATGCTACGTTAGGTGATCCCTTTGATGAGGTACGTGTTCTGTTTGTTGAGGGGGTTTGGACAGTAAGCCAACGGTTGGTCCAATGCAGTTTGGTGGGTTGGACCATCGCTTGTTGTAAAGTAGGGTATAAGAAATAGTACTTAAACTTACGTAAAATATCTTGAAATAAATTAATATCTTGGACATTGTCACACAAATTATCTAGTCACATGTAAAGTACCAGAATCTAGCCTGGACTTGTATTATGATGACTAGACAATATATCAATATTGTTCACAAAAAACAAGTTACAGAAAATAAAAGGTTGAAAGTGATAATTTTAGGTTCAATAGAAATATGTTTTATTTGCAGGACTTATCAGAAAAAGCTGATGCTCCGAAATCATCACCGATGAATGAAGCACAGGTCACCGCCAGCACATAGCTGTCGGGAGATTGTAGGTAAATACAATACATCAAAAGGACATGCGGCCCCGGCTATAGAAAAAATGCCAAGGGTTGTATACGGATGTATATTATTTTAAAATGTAGGTAATCTTACATTTATCATTAATGGACCCTTGAATAATTTTTTTCATGCTTATTTTGGTAAAAAAACACATTTAAAATATCTTAACTGTTGAAACACCGGTCATGTTCTGATACATCCAAGCAGTAACAAATGACATTGATATTTTTTTATTTCAATTGTTATTGTCAGTTCAATTTTTTTACTTTCTTGGTGTTTTATCATGTTTCTTTTTTAAGTATACAATATTTGGCATTTATGGAGGGATGTCGTTAAAAAATTTTGATTTTAAATTTTGAAAAATTTCTTGTTTTTCAACTAGTTCATTTCTTAGGACTTCATTCAGGAATTGAAACATTTTAACGAGTTCGTAGAGCCTCCAGTCCTGCACACAATCGTATTTTTTTAATTTTTAAACAATTACCTATACATCATTTCCAAAAAACAAGAATGACACCTCATAATAATTGCTGATTTTCAATTTATCGGGTCATTATCTCATTAAGGATCCAAAAGTAGTCACTTTTGTGCGGTTTTAATAGTACAAGTGTGTAATGTTGGTGATTACCGCTGAATTGCAATTGAGACCCGAGCTGTGAGGCGAGGGTCTTAAGAAAGCCGAGGGCGGTAATCATCAATACACACGTGTATCATAAGACGTTTTTCAACACACTTGTGAAGATAATAATACTAAAAAATCATTTTATTTAGTAGATAAAGATAATAAAATAAATACAAACATAAACAAATGTGTTTTTGAAAATTTTGTATAGGTTACTTCTTAATATGCTGACACTTCTTAAGGTGATTATCAGACCGCCAAACTGGACAACTTTCTCTACGGGACCAACATCGAAATCACGAAAAAAAATCGCTGTTCCATCCAAAACTACAAACCTACTCGAGCCAAATGTACGGGACAGCAGATTTTTTTTCGTTATATCGATGTTGGTCCCATGGAGAAAGTTGTTCAGTTTGATGGTCTGGTCATCCCCTTAAAAAAGTGTCAGCATATTAAGAAAGAACCTGTATACAGGGTGAAATTGATATCATTAGCATCCTTTTAAACTAAGAGTCTACCCATCAAACTGAACAACTTTTACTATGGGAGCAAACCAATCAGAGCAAAAAAGGAATCTGCTGTCCCATACTAAACTGCACCCGCCGCCGCTGCCTATACGACTCAAATGTATGGGACAGCAGATTTTTTTTGCTCCGATTGGTTTGCTCCCATAGTAAAAGTTGTTCAGTTTGATGGGTAGACTCTTAGTTTAAAAGGATGCTAATGATATCAATTTCACCCTGTAGTTGTTCGGAAGTAAAAAAATACGATTGCCCACTTAAAGCCATGCAAGTAATGATGTTTTTCTCAATGCATTAATTTTTTTCAGGTAATCAACTCAAGTTAGGTTAGGTTAGTTGGGTCATGGGACATTTACCACCTTAAAAATCAGGCGCACATAAGATAATTTTTTTCAAATTCCGATTCATATTTATCATTCTGGGCAATTCTCTTTCTTTCTTGTTTTCTTGTTCTTGATGCAGAATCTCAGTTATACACAGAAACCATTTTTGATGAATAGGCACCTACTAGCAAGTTGTCATGTACGTTACGTTCATGTACGGTACGTTCATGTACGGTACGTACATGTACGTACAGTACGTACGTTAACCCACTTGTTACTAGAGTTTGATATACGGATCAATGTAGAATAACTATAAAGTTATTATACATTACAGGAATAGAGACAGTGACATGAGTTGTCAAATGAAACAGTTTTTGGATGTTTTTTGGAGACTTTTCGCAGGCAAAAATTCTAATACTGTCTATAATTCTGAGTCTAACGTAAAATCGTGGATAAATTAATGAAGTAGTGTCAGTATATTTCACAAAATTATCTACGATTTCACTTTAGATTCCCAATTATTTACGAAAACCGAATTGTAAAAATTGATTAGTGACTAAAAAACGGTTCTATTGATTCGCGTCACGTATCTCTTTCTATTATACAGTGGTGCCGCTAGGTACATCTCGCTCTCTCAGCTGTATGTTCCTCTAATGAGAATAACAAATATAAATGATGCAAGTAGTTTCAGATTTTTCTGTGTATGTCAAACTTTAGCCATAGTGATCCCTTTATTAAAGGGCAGTGATTTAGGCTTGTTTTTGTCAAACTTTATAATGACAAGTCGTAAGCCGCCTAAGGCGCTTTTCACACACGCACGGTTTACACACGGATGGTTGAGTAATTTAAGGTGGTTTCCGTCCATACAAAACGTTGTCGTATAACACTCGTAGACGGTATTAATAAAAGTAATGTTTTATATATGGAAAAATAGCTTAGAAAATCTAGTTTGCGCATATCAAATAATATTTACAATTTATAATATTATTACGAAGATATCACGCTTTGAAATTATTCATACAAAATTTCAAACCCTTATATCTTCGTAATTATATTACAAATTGTAAATATTATTTGATATGCGCAAACTAGATTTTCTAAGCTATTTTTCCATATATAAAACATTACTTTTATTAACACCGTCTACGAGTGTTATACGACAACGTTTTGTATGGACGGAAACCACCTTAACGATTTCGAATGTTCCTTTTTGTTCTTTTACCATACGACGCGTAAGTTAAAACGATATTCCTTTCCGATCATAGGAGAAAATGGTACAGGGAGGCAATGACTTTCTATGCAAATTTATATGGCACCCACTTAATATAAAGGTAATTCTTGATGTACGCCTGTATATAACTTAGTATAATAGAGCTATGTAGGTAGATATAGTAGTAATGAAGCTCAACTATAGAGACAATAGATTATATAAATTCATCCACCTATTAATAGTTTTAGATAATATATATACTCTCGATACGGGGCGGTGAGACGCTTTGCTAAAAATACCACTCTCTTAAAGCGTGTAGTGGTAGCAATGCTCAATTTTAGCATACAGGGTGTAAAAAAACGCCCTAGTTATATTTAACACTTTCGCTGCTGAGCTCAAAATCATGATCCTCGCGCAGTGCTAAAACTGACGCCCCACGTAGGTCGTGCGCTCAGTCGTAACGTAAAACGACCAAAGCGGGTCAGCTCACCTCGTGGGTCGGCCCGCACAGGCGTAAGGTTTGGGTGACTCACGCTGTAGGTCATGAGCACAGGCGAAGCTTGACCCCCCTCGTAGGTCATGCGCATATTCGTAACCGTGAAACGATAAACTGGCTCGTCTTGTGGGTCATCCGCGCAGGCGTAAGGTTGTCGGTGACTCGCGCGGTAAGTCATAAGCACAGCCGAAATGCAATATAACTGACTCGTTACGTGGGTTCTTTAGCACTGCGGCCCATTAATCGCCGACCTACGCCGTAGGTCGTCAGCAGTGAAAGTATTAACGGGGTGGTTTCACTATGGAAGTGAAAGTTGTTCAGTTTGACGATTGGAATTTATGGTGAAGGTATCCGCACCTTAACGGTATTTTGCCGGCTTATAAAATGATTTAAGTTTTACTTTCGTTATTCTATTGTCTCTATATTTATGGTAATAAACCAATTGGACCATGTACGGAATTCCAATAGGAACAGTAGTAGAACTATGGTGGTTCTTAGGGGAAACTATGGGTCTCTATGGGGTTTTAGATTATTGTTAACACTATGTCGTGTCTAGCCTGACCGAAAGCGATATTGTTTCACGCCATGGATGCGACGGATCAGGGCCTCTAGACAAAGTGTCTTTCGATTAGCGTTAACGACTGTAGAAAAGATAAAATTGTATGGACTTGACGTATGGTGAAGAAAGCAAATATCAAAATGTTTCGATCGCTAATGTCAAATCCATACATTCTGTAATTTTCTACTAGCGTCACAACGCCAATAGAATGTCACTTTGTCAAGGGCCCCAGATCTTGGTATAATATCAGTAATCTGTGGCCGCCGCAAAACTCGTAAGACGGAATGGCAGGGCGGAGCGGGCTCCTCTGCCACCGCATCTAACCACGGACCATTGTGGCCAGACTGGCATAGAACTGTATTCCCCAATGGGTAGTTAGAGATATTTTAAACATACACGGTGAAAGGAAAAGTATCATTAACCTTTAAACCACATACTCTACCCATCAAACTGAACAAATTTTACTATGGGAGCAAATCTGTGAGAAAGAAAAAAAATCTGCTGTCCCATACTAAGCTGCAATACTCGACTCGAAGTACTCGATAGTATTTTGTCGGGACAGGTGATTTTTTTTGTTCTGATCGGTTTGCTTCCATAGTGAAAGTTGTTCAGTTTGATGGGTAGAGCATGTGGTTTAAAGGTTAATGATACTTTTACTTACACCCTGTAAACAGAGGGCCTACCATGAGTTTTCCCTGTACTTTACTACTGTCGTTACGTCGCCAATTCGTATGACAGAAATTAGTTCTCAACGTAACCACTAGGAGCGCTCTACGAAATTCAATACAAAATTGGTGACGTAACTACAGTAGTAAAGTACGGTGAAAACTCATGGTAGACCTACAGAATTTCACTCTTCGACTGTATATTTATAATGGACATTGAATGACGTTATCTATGGCAAAGTGATTATAGCTATTTCTTTTACATTGTTTTTTCAATGCATGTCTGTAAAATTGATCGAAAACTACGAATATTCGGATTCGTTGCTTTCGACTAGTGAAAACCTCTAACGGGAGAGGTCACTAGTGTGTTAATCGAAATGATTACTTAGTATTCTTGGAGAAATAATGAGTTTGTATACAATTATGAAATTAGGTGCATTTAGACGGACATTCAATCGCGCGGGATGAGGCGAGACATGCGTAATGAATGATAGTTCAATCATTTTAGAGTCTCCTTGTATGGACACCCTAACAATAATTCATCTATCTTTGAAACTTTGCAGTGTGATAAAGTAAAGTATACAGATTACGGTTGACGAATAATCTAGGACCAGAAAAAATTAAACCTAAAGGTAGATTATTTGTCAACCGTAATCTGTTTACTTTACTTTATCACACTGCAAAGTTTCAGCGATAGATGAATAATTGTTAGGGTCAAACCCTATAATGATTGGACTATGAGGCATTTTCCAAATGCAGTAAAAATAAAAACCTGGCGTTACTAAATTTGATTTAAAAACGGTAATTTTGAAGGTTGGTTGATGGTTTTACCGCGTGTAATCCCGCACGATTGAATATACGTCTAAAGGCACATATCGACTTATAAATTATAATTTTCGAATCGTTTTTTTGTTTATAAATAATGTAAAATATATTTTCTTGATAAATAATGAAATAATTGAACCTCGACATCTCAATATTATTTGTAAATAATGATTTTTGTCTGTCATTCCTTGTAAAAAAGGTACCCGAATGCGCTTATAGCTTGTGACTTATTTTGACGCATTTTTTTGTTCCCTGTAGCAATCAACATACACTCAGTTGCAGAAACGCTCATTTAAGTCAATCCTTCATTAAATGTCTTGCTATCTTATACTACGTCAACAAGACAAAAAGTGACAGCAAGAGATTTAATGGAGGATTAACTTGAGCGTTTCTGCAACTACAATAGTGAATTATAATAATAACGTCTTCCGCTAGAACTCAATTAGGTACCTTTTCATTTCAAATGACCCAAATATGGTATACGTCAGAATATGCCAACTAGAAATATAATTAGACCCATTACAATGCATAAATTGCCTTAACTTCATATAAATAAGGTTGAATCTTGAATATCTTCCAGTAGATAGTAGTGTTGATATTGTTATTGGGCATTTCCTGAATAACTATAAAATTGTTGAAAGAACCTTTGTATTACAATACTTAGATGAAACCAAAAAAGGAAGACTCGGCATGTTCGTACATTTCTTTCATTTGCGTCTAATGCCGTCAAACAGCGATATGACGCTCATAATAAATAACATTTATTAATTCACACCTTTTCTGTTATTATTCCATTTTCACCATTCTATGACATTTGTATGAAACTATATCGCCCTTTCTTTGTGCAAATATAAGAAACACATATAGATATAGGTACTTAGTATGGGAGTAGATGGATAATATGAAGCAAGACATAAAAACATGACACAAAACAAAACAAAATAGTTGACATCTATTCATACTTATGACAAACATACATAGTCTAATAATCAAATTTGATTAACTGGTATTTGCCAGTCTTTAGTTGGTAAGTCAACGGGTACACTGTACTCGGACTAAGAATGTCTTCCTCTTTTTGGTTTCATCTGAGATATAATCGCATATAATGTAGTTATAAAATACATTTTCACACGTTTTGTATCACTGGCATGTTATTATTTTAATAGGGTATTTGCCAAACTAGTCAAATCAGCAACTATTTATCGAACTTCAAAACGCGCCCTTTGTATGAACTATTGTACTAAAATCTGTAATATGAAGTCATATTACTCATCATACTTTTTGTTTTCTTGTTATTAAATTAGAATTCAAGCTAAAAAATACTGAAAAGCGAGTTTAAAGTTATTTTTAAATACAGAATGTTAGGGTAAACAGTTGCATTACTTTAAGGGGTGATTTTACCCATGAATCACTGAACATCTTTCCCTAAGTAACCTATAGGAAATTCGCAAAAAAACGTTTGATTAGCAAATTGCATTTAGTATGGAAAGTCCATAATTTTGTTGCTTATTTCTCATAGGTTTCTTGGGAAACTTATTCAAGATTATGGGTAAAATTACCCCTTAAAGTAAGGCAATTGTTTACCCTAACACCCTGTATATTTCCTTGCAGGCAGATACCCTTATCAAAATCGACTTTAACACACAAACTATGGATTCTACAAAGATAATGTAATTTTCAATACCTACACATTCTGTCCGCTAATACACTAATTTCTTTCATTCCTCAAACAATCGAATAATGCCCGCTGGACCAGAAGTACCATCGGGAAGTACCATCAATGGTACAGTTGGCACTAGGTGGTGCCAGTAGTACCATTAATGGTACAATTGGCACTAGATCGTGCCAGTAGTAGTCTGAAAATTCAAAGCAAATGCAATAATCATAGTGATCTCTAATGCTGGACTTTCAACCGTTTTTTTTTTCTAATTAGCTTAAGGCCGCGTAAGTTTGTTAACACTTTCCTTAAATCATGTGCAGTAGCGTTTCTTGATACCGCAGATTATTTAATAGTTACTACGTAGCCGATACGCCCAAGAACTATTAGGACCATAAGAACGGCCTTCGCGTTTAATCTCTCGTATGCCGGGACGCGGATCCGCGCGAAGAAAGCAATTTAAAGGCTTCCGCACATTGCAGCGATTTTATCGAGCGATAATATCGCTGCGATTTTGCAATAATTGTTTCCAGAACATTTTGTATGAGGACGCGCGCGATAATATCGCTGCCATTTTGCGATATTTGTTCTCAGTACATTTTGTATGGGGACGCGCTCGATCCCACACACTGCCGCGATATTATCCCAACCTGACGCAATCTCTTTCGACTACATTCAATGGTGGCGCATGCGTGACGCGAATCGCTGCAGTGTGTAAGGTGTCGCGATATCGCTGTCGATAATATCGCTCGATAATATCGCTGCAATGTGCGGAGGCTTTAATTCTATTGTGTCTGTGTTTCCCGGTATACGACAGGTTAAAGGATTATTGCATTTTCTTTGAAATTCATAGGATTGGTGCATTTACTCAATTTTACTGTAAGTAGTTAATTTACTTAGTTAATTACTAATAGCTACAAATCTCATAATTATAAACAGTTGAATGTCTAATTAATTATAAATTAGGTACACTAGGTATAGGCAATTTAATTTTTCTCTGGGATACTGAATTGTTATTTATTTTGTTATATGAAATAAAAAACTTTTTTTTAAACTTGTGTTTCAATTTCAACCCAGTACCTACTTATGTTAAATTGACAACATTTCATTTTTTAACATTGACCTCTTCTGGTCAATGTTTTTTAACCACCAGTTTTTAATGAAAAATATAAAAATAGGTAAATAAATAAGAGATACGTATTTTTTCGATTTAATTTTTGACTGATATTTCTATTTTTAATTTACTTTTGAATTTTCTGAAAAACGTAGGCTTTATGGCCTAATTTTGATATAAGCTTTGAATCACATAATCTCCAAATGGTTTTCTTATTTTGGTACCTTTTTGTCAATTACGTAATAGATTTAAAACTTTTCGCTTTATAGTATTCTTACTAGTCGATAAGTACATCGATTTTGTCTCTGTAAATTCAAAACTTTTTGCAAATGAGAGATTTTTTCTTGTTAAAATCAATTTCCTATAAAACTCAACAGATGGCATGTTCATAACTCCATACACGCTCCATACAAAAGTGTACGAGATCATCTCAAAACTGTGCCTGCATTTTTTTGAAGGCCAAGGCATCGAGCCCATACGGCCATGACAGACACAGTTTCAAACATGAAAATTTTGGCATCTTTTATATTATTTTAATGAAACACATTTTGACCTTTATTCGCGCAGTCTGTAGCTCCATCTATACATCACCTAGATTCTAGGGTTTGCCGTGGTTTTCTAGGCCCTAAAACCACTGGAAAACGTTCACTGTGTGTATCTGCCCAACTGTGGTAATAGGGTTGGCAAAGGTTAGTAAATAAAACAACACTATGAATGTAAGTATTTTTTTACTAATTACATCGAATAGACTAGGTAATATTTCCCCACATTTATAATTTAATAGCAACAATAATATTCTCTTATAAAATAGTAATACTGTAAAGTATGTTTTGTAAAGCCTGACCAGGAATATAAAAAACCTGGTTTGGGGGCGCTGCATTCGACTATAACCTTTAATGACAGAGTTCCAAGTTACAAAAATTAGTTCCAATGATTTTCCGCAACATGGCGAGGTTTTTTATATTTCTGGTCGGGTTTTATTTTGAACAATGCATGTCAATATACCCCGAACTATGCCCACTAATAGACAACGGCGTTCAAATTGACAAAAATTAAGAGTACCTACCCAGGGTTGAACTACACATGGCCGCACGCGATCGCACTTTTCCGTCGCTCCATCCTTTTCTGTCACTCAGGAACGTCATTTGCTAGAGCATATAAGATAGACGGAACGCGATCGCGTGCGATCGCATGCCGCAGGCGATCGTGTTTCGTCTATCTTATCGATCGCGATTGCACGCGGCGTGCTGTTCCGTTCCGTCTATCTAATATGCTCTAGCAAATGACGTTCCTGAGTGACAGAAAAGGATGGAGCGACGGAAAAGTGCGATCGCGTGCGGCCATGTGTAGTTCAGCCCCTATACTCCATTCCAAATAGCAACGAAAATTTAAGGCTATTTTCAATTGCAGAAACAGAGATTTAAAACACTTCCTGTCACTTATTCTTAAAACAGCTTTAGTAGTAGTATAATTGACATGCATCATCTCAAAATTTAGCCCTGTCAATGTCAATAAATGCAAAAATTAATAAAAAAATCGTTGAAAAAATTGTTTAAAACTATAAAAACATATTACATATTATAACATACAATATTTTATACAATTTAAATAACAATAGTTTCAATTAAAGCCTGACCAGGAATATAAAAAACCTGGATTGGGGGCGCTGCAATCGACTGTCACCTTTAATGTTAGTGTTCCAAGTACAAAACTTTGTTCCAATGATTTTCCGCAACATGGCGAGGTTTTTTATATTTCTGGTCGGGCTTTATAATAGTACTCTAAGGGCCTTTTTTCACTACCTATTTCGCTGGCAAGACGTATAGAAGCAAACCTTAAATCGCAAAAAAATAATTATCTATTCCATACAAAACTGCAATACGGCTTACAGATTTTTCGAATGGAACAGCTGTTTTTTTTTGCGATATCAGGACAAAGAGAGATTTTATTTCTTCTCTTACTAGTTGTAAATTAAAATTCGACTAAAATTTTAGGTTTAGCGTTTAACTGAGTAGGTTCCTGCGGTAGCGGTGTGGAATATGACCTTACAGCATTTTCGCCCTATTGGCTGTTTAATATTAGTTATTTTATAAATAAAATAATGTACCTAATGCTAAACATTATCATAATTAAAACATAAAAATACCTATTGGATAGAATCCACGATCTTCGCAGCGCCAATTTCCGTACAAACTTTTATCCCGGTTCTCACACCTTTGGGTGTTTAATAAAAAAAAATCCTTTTAAGTGAGCACTTAGATGCTAATAGAAACTTCCATGCCAAATTTTAGTTTGTAGTCAGTAGTCAGTAAGTCAAGTAGTTTTTCCGTCTTACTTTATATTATCCGTACTTGATATTTGGCAAGCACCTACTCAGTTCAACGCTAAAATAAAATAAGATTTAGCCTAAAGGTCTTGTAATCAGGCTAGTAAATATATTTAAAAAAAAAAAACGATATTATCTGTAGATTGCTTTTTTACTGCAACATGGCAAGTTTTTTTTTCTAGATAACCACACTGTTTTAAAAAAAACGCTATATACAAACTAAAAATACACAATAATCTACAATAATAAAAAGATGTGTTTGCGAATTACAATCTTAACAGATTTAGAGAGCACTAGTGTTTTCCCGCGACTTCGTCCGCACAAATTATATACCAGATTTTAAGTCAGATCATAAGCTATCAAACAAAAAAAGTTTCATCAAAATCGGTTCAGTAGTTTTTGCGTGATGCGCGAACAAACAAACAAACTAACAATTTTGTCAATAGATGGCGCTGCACGTTTTTAAATCGCGCTATCGATATGTTATTTGACTTTTTATGAAGTGAACCGCTACTTTTTTATTCCTCATGATTTTACGGTTTTATAATAGTTAAGATATATTTGAGGAAAGATGACATTTTTTTTGTCGCTTTTTTGAACGAATTTGTGTAAAGCTTGTAATTCGCAACAATGTCAATCAAAAATATTGTTTTTGTACTTATTTTCAAAAATAGGCATTTTCTTATATTAAATATACGATTTTACGATGCTAAAGGAAAATCAAGATTGAAAATATTCACAAAAGCTCATAATTTAGTACCTTTAAAAAAAAAATCTTGACTTTAATGACATCATACGAATGCGATTTACTAAAGTATTAAAATGTTTAAAATATTAATTGAAAAAAAAAAGAAAAAAAAGGGAAAATATTCAAAAATACTTTTTGAATAATTAGGAATTCAAAAGCCATCTTGAACATACGCTCATAGTCTGCTATTTCATACTATAACAATGTTAACGACATAGATTTTGGAGGTCACAAAACACATAATTACTATACAAGCTGTTGTTTGAAGCGTGATCAAACTTCGAAAGGTTATACCGTCAAACTGAACAACTTTCAGTAAGCTATGACGAAATACCAGAAAAATCTACGGAACCATGTTTGTTCAGTTTGATGGTCTAACGCTCAGTTGCAGTTCCATTAAATCCATAAAGTTATTATACCTTACAGGAATAGAGTCAGTGACATGAGTTGTCGAATGAAACAGTTTTTGGATGTTTTTTTGGAGACTATTCGCAGTCAAAAATTCTAATACTGTCTATAATTCTGAGTCTAACGTAAAATCGTGGATAAATTAATGAAGTAGTGTCAGTATATTTCACAAAATTATCTACGATTTCACTTTAGATTCCCAATTATTCACGAAAACCGAATTGTAAAAATTGATTAGTGACTAAAAAACGGTTCTATTGATTCGCGTCACGTATCTCTTTCTATTGTACAGTGGTGCCGCTAGGTACATCTCGCTCTCTCAGCTGTATGTTCCTCTATTCCTACCTCTATGATTAAATCTATTGCTAGCTTTTACTATGTCAACAAGACAAAAAGTGACAGCAAGAGATTTAATGGAGGATTAACTCTAATGAGCGTTTCTGCAACTGATAGATCAAGCTCCAAACCTACGGTATGTAAATATTTACAACATCGATTGTGTGCTTAGTAATTTCATTTTGTGCTTTTTTGTGCATCGGTCTTTTGAAGTAAAACTTCTTTACGCACGCTTGACTTGGGGAGTAAGTTGGTGAATGCGTGACGAGAGCGTTACGAAAAGTGTGATCGGGCGAGGCGAACGGAAGTTTTACTTTAGTCATGTGGTCTAAAGCACACTAGTTTTTTCTTTAAATTTAATTACTTTTCTCCCCTCCGGACGGAAAACGTCAATTTTCGTCCCGCTGCACTAAACGAAGTTGCCGCTTTCCACTTCCATCGAGGAGAAAAATAGTATACTAACCACGGGCAGTAAATAAGAAAGCCTCAGATCACATGTTTGTCGAGGCGAAGCCTCGGTCAACAATAACATGAGATCTGAGACCTTTCTTAGTTTCCTGCCCTCGGTGTGTAATCTACTATAATTATTTTCATTGATCTATAGGATTTTTCTTAAGACGCAGACGGTTTATTGCTGCTTGTGTTTTTGTTGTAAATAAAATATATATGTTTGATTTTTTAAGTGTATAATCCATTGACTTAAACTCTAGCGATACACAGGCCCTTTCATAGAAGCATCATGTTCCACTTGAATGCGGTGCACGCACCTGATTGATGTTCCGGAGTTCACTTCGTCACTATGGCAATGACAGACCGCAATGTGTCATTTTGTGTTGTTTTGTGTGACATGTTGTTTGTTTAAACGAGCTTGTCTATCGCTTGAGTATATGTCAGTGGTATGATCAGAGATCAGACCATCAAAATAAACAACTTTTTCCATTGGACTATAATCGAAATTGCGAAACGAAATCTACTGCCCCATAGACTTGGGTCGATTAGTTTTATAGTTTTGACACTTGTGACTATTTAATAATAATCTACGGTTTTGTATAAAACAGCAGATTTTTTTACGTGATTCCGTTAGTTCCATAGAGAAAGTTGTTCAGTTAAATGGTCTGATCATCCCCTTAAAAACATCAGCATTTTAAGAAAGACTGTATAATACATATTAGGGTAGGTAGTCGTCTTTCATAGGGTAATTAAGAGCCATATCACATAAGCGATTCTTGGGCGTAGGCGTTGACGGAGCGATATCATCTCAATCGTAGCGATATCGCGAAGAATGAATGAATGAATCAGTGTTACGGCGATAACGCGCTGTTAACACTTTTGCTGAAGACCTACGAGTAGGGTCTGCAATGCCCGGTCCACACTGCGCACGACTCGCCCGGTGAGTCGGGATTGTATCGCATTCCGCGATGTTAGCACACGCTTCGTGACGAGCTTAGCAGTATGCATGCTTGCATGTCGCGACTATACTCCCCGAGGGGGTAGTCAGAGATATTCTGAAACCTCAGAACATACAAGTTTCACTAGTAGAACCGAAACTCTGTTCAGTGTGACGGGGAGTGATCAATCGCCATTTGTAATGGCCAGTGGTTACAATACATGCCTCGAAATTGAAGTATGTAGGTTTCATCACGATGTTTTCCTTTACTGAAAAGCTAGTGGTGTTACAAATCGTACATAGATCCCGAAAAACTCATTGGTACGAGTCTGCCTGGACGGGGATCGAACCATCGCCTCCTGCACGGCAGGCAAGGTTACTCGCGACTGGACCACCACGGCTTATTGCAACATCGCCTACGCTCAAAAATCACGTGTGTGTTAAGGTCTATTACAAATACAGACCTAGGTGATAAGTAATATAGTTAAGTAGGTACGTATAGAGACTCAAGGTCGGGTACGGTGGGTGTCAGAGTGTTGGCTCGAGAGTCCAGGTCCAGCGTATGCTAGGTGTCCTGGCCAGAGCTGGAGCTGGAGCAGAAGAGAGTCGGCTGGCGGTGGACACCTGCAAGTAAGGTTCTTAGTTATGTTGATAAGAACTTTCAAGCGTGATTGTACCTTTCCCCAAGGACTTTTAAACATGTTACAGCCTTCGATCAAAGTAAAATTAATGGATAGGCCCAAAGCGCGTTAAGTTGAAGCACACTACTGGTGCACTTGGTCCATACAAACTGGCACACTTGGTCTGTTATCTCGGTACATATTTGAAATATACCTGTAGGCTACGAATAAGAATGTATAGAAGTGTAAATGAAGCTCAAAAAGTGGAACCAAAAAAAGTATACCGTGTTCTACTGGCCGCCAAAACTCATACAAATAGTAATTTTTCATTGGGTGCCAAAAAATATTTCGATTTTGTTTAGAGTTAGGGTTGAACTACACATGGCCGCACGCGATCGCACTTTTCTGTCGCTCCATCCTTTTCTGTCACTCAGGAACGTCATTTGCTAGAGCATATAAGATAGACGGAACGCGATCGCGTGCGATCGCATGCCGCAGGCGATCGCTCGTTCCGTCAGGCGAGCGACAGAAAAGTGCGATCGCGTGCGGCCATGTGTAGTTCAACCCTAACTCTTCTATAGTTATTCTTATTCGTAGCCTGTAGGTATGTTTTAAAATGCGTTTCGTTCAACGAATACTACAGTTTGTATGAGAAGTATATAGTTTACCGCTGCCGGTGTATCTGTGCTCGTGTGTGTGTGTATACGTACCGCTGCCGGTGTATCTGTGCTCGTGTGTGTGTGTATACGTACCGCTGCCGGTGTATCTGTGCTCGTGTGTGTGTGTATACGTACCGCTGCCGGTGTATCTGTGCTCGTGTGTGTGTGTATACGTACCGCTGCCGGTGTATCTGTGCTCGTGTGTGTGTGTATACGTACCGCTGCCGGTGTATCTGTGCTCGTGTGTGTGTGTATACGTACCGCTGCCGGTGTATCTGTGCTCGTGTGTGTCGGGGTGGTCGGGGTCGGGGGGCGGCGCGCGGGGGGGCGGGGCCTCGTCGCCCGGGAGGCAGGTCTCCACCATCGCCTCCAGGTAGTTCACGAACAGCTCGCTGCTCTCCGCCTGGTTCTGTTGTCGGGTTAGGGGACGGTTTATTTCACTTTATTTCTTTGGGATTGGTAAATAGGTACGACCACGTTTATTTATCGTGTCATCAATCCTCGTTCGCGCTGATAGGGACAATGATATGATACTCAAAACCATGTAAAATAAAAGCTACCATAAGATTAATACTTTCTCTCCCCTCCGGACGGAAAGCGTCAATTTTCGTCCCGCTGCGCTAAACGAAGTTGTCGCTTTCCACCTCCGTCGTCTTGTCATATTCAGGGCTATGATACTATAGGGAAAAATATATCTAAAGAAAAAGAAGAGAAAAAGCATGTGAGAAGTTTCAGATAGAAGCCCCGTGCACAGCGGATACCGTGTACCGGAGATTCGTAGTTTTAACTTCTTACTTTTTCCGTATTATTTCTTATGAAAGTAAACCATGCTACAAAGACACATTTAAACAAGGCCCACAGGCTGAGTGAATCTTGTGAAAGGTCCTGCGAAGCGCCACAGTCCTCCGAACCCGCAGCTCTGCATGTAGTGCAGCTGCTGCTGGCTCGCGTCCTCCGACGCTATCATGTTCTAGAAGATAACTAAAGACTCACAGGCTGAGTGAGTCTTGTGAAAGGTCCTGCGAAGCGCCACAGTCCTCCGAACCCGCAGCTCTGCATGTAGTGCAGCTGCTGCTGGCTCGCGTCCTCCGACGCTATCATGTTCTAGAAGATAACTAAAGACTCACAGGCTGAGTGAGTCTTGTGAAAGGTCCTGCGAAGCGCCACAGTCCTCCGAACCCGCAGCTCTGCATGTAGTGCAGCTGCTGCTGGCTCGCGTCCTCCGACGCTATCATGTTCTAGAAGATAACTAAAGACTCACAGGCTGAGTGAGTCTTGTGAAAGGTCCTGCGAAGCGCCACAGTCCTCCGAACCCGCAGCTCTGCATGTAGTGCAGCTGCTGCTGGCTCGCGTCCTCCGACGCTATCATGTTCTAGAAGATAACTAAAGACTCACAGGCTGAGTGAGTCTTGTGAAAGGTCCTGCGAAGCGCCACAGTCCTCCGAACCCGCAGCTCTGCATGTAGTGCAGCTGCTGCTGGCTCGCGTCCTCCGACGCTATCATGTTCTAGAAGATAACTAAAGACTCACAGGCTGAGTGAGTCTTGTGAAAGGTCCTGCGAAGCGCCACAGTCCTCCGAACCCGCAGCTCTGCATGTAGTGCAGCTGCTGCTGGCTCGCGTCCTCCGACGCTATCATGTTCTAGAAGATAACTAAAGACTCACAGGCTGAGTGAGTCTTGTGAAAGGTCCTGCGAAGCGCCACAGTCCTCCGAACCCGCAGCTCTGCATGTAGTGCAGCGGCTGCTGGCTCGCGTCCTCCGACGCTATCATGTTCTAGAAGATAACTAAAGACTCACAGGCTGAGTGAGTCTTGTGAAAGGTCCTGCGAAGCGCCACAGTCCTCCGAACCCGCAGCTCTGCATGTAGTGCAGTTGCTGCTGGCTCGCGTCCTCCGACGCTATCATGTTCTGGAAGTAAAATATTGAAGTATACATTACTATGCAGCGTCGGTGATGCTTCGTTGCGAGGTCATATGAAAAAATAATAGTACACCGTAAAAAGAGAATCAACTAGAAAAGGCATTAAAATAATAATAGTCACGAAAACGAGACAGCCTTATACGCTAATTACACAGAGTGAACGCGACAAAATCCATGTCGTTTGTCCCTTTCTGCGTATGCGATATTTTTGTTTGCCACAGTTGAAATTGCATACAAAATCTTGCAACTGTGGCAAACAAAGGCGCGATTTCTCATACATTTTTGTCATATCTCTGTCCCTTTCGAGTATACGCTGTCAGGAAATCTATAGAATACTCAACCTACGTAGTACAATATAGATACGAAACTCCCGAGTTAAATGTCAAGATACGCCTACAAGTGTCAAGATACTCCAGCACCGTATCGCATTTTCCGTCGCTCCATCCTTTTCTGTCGCTCAGGAACGTCATTTGCTAGGGCGAGAAAGATAGATGGAATGCGATCGCACGTAGCAGCACCAGCAAAGTTGCGATCTTTCTCGCTCTAGACAATGACGTTCCTGAGCGACAGAAAAGGATAAAGCGTGAAAAAAATCGACCCGGCGCTGCTAGATAGGCTCAAAACCCGAATTATCTATTCATATGGCGAGGTATATTCTCAAAGAATGTCTGGTTCGAATCCGCACACACAAAATGCCATTTACCAATGAGTTTCTGTAACTTTATGTACGTACTAGTGTTTTCCCGCGACTTCGTCCGCACAAATTGTATACCAGATTTTAAGTCAGATCATAAGCTATTAAACAAAAAAAGTTTCATCTAAATCGGTTCAGTAGTTTTTGCGTGATGCGCGAAAAAACAAACAAACACACTATTTTGTCAACAGATGGCGCTGCACGTCATTTAAATCGCGTTATCGAGTGTCATTTGAATTTATATAAAGTGAACCGCTACTTTTTTGTTCCTTATGGTTTTACGGTTTTATAATAGTTAAGATTACCGACTGCTCTCAAACGGTGAAGGACAACTTCGTGAAAAAACCTGCGTATGCTGAAGAAGAAATTCTGATGAATATGTGAAGTCTACCAATCCGCATTGCAAAATTTAAAGAAGAGGTAAGCATGTGCGATACTGAGTGAGCTCGAGCGAGACAGGAATACGCATTTGTTTAAATTTTACGCCACGATCTACCTCCGTGGTCTAATGGTTGGACACCTATTGATATGTCACTTTGTGCGTTTTTCCCCAGTTGGTTAGGACATTGCAGGCTGAATCACCTGATTGTCTGAAAAGAAAGATGATTCTGTGCTTCGGATGGCACGTTTAGCCGTTGGTCCTGGCTACTATCTCTGATTTACATAAAACCATGTCAGAGGCCGTAAGCCGGTCCTTAAAAAACTCTGACACCAGGACTTGCCCACACGATAAGAGATAAGAAGACGCCACGATCCTGCCAGAGGGGGTGATCTGCATCCTGGCAGGGAATGTCCGTACTGTATGTAGTACTAGATACTCTTTACAAGGGCGTCGCTAGCTCATGGCCCAGGGGGGGGGGGGGGGGGGGTTTGATATTTTGGAGGATGGAGGATGAGAAAAATATGAATTGTAGGTACAGTCAAGAGCATGAAGCTTTACACTTGTAACGCGAGTCACTTCTTTGCCTCTATGGCGATTGTAATAAGAACGGTTCCAACTTCAATGTGTAAAGCTTCACGAGCTCTTGACAGCACTCTACTTAACTCTTTCTTATACTGTGCCTCTACTCCGAACCACCTTACCTGTATGATACTTTGTACGGCGCTCAATATGACTTGATCGTGGCAATGCATCAGGACGTGGTTGATCTTCATGTCCAGTAAACTGTGTCTGTAAACAAAATATATCGATACATGGCATCAGTCAAATGCGTTCGACATGTTTAAAAACCTGTTACAATTATAAAAAGGTTATAGATGTAAGTAAGTTATAGCCTGTAGAAACCCACTGCAGGGCAAAGGCCTCCTCTCACGAATAAGGGTGAGAGGGAGGGTTATAGATGTATTTGTATGTAATTATAAGATACTTACATGACAGGAAATACTTTGGGGAACACAACCGAACCCTCCGCTAGGTACTGGTACAATATTCTTATTTCGTCTTCATCTGAAAACAACAATAAATAACAAATTAAAAAAAACAGTGATGATAAAAAAACAACTGGTTAGGAAAAAAAATTACTCTGTCACCTTATATTTGGGTTTTGCGATGGTGGTCTTATTTTGTCATGTTCTGGTATGGTCATGTTCTGGTTTGGTCATGTTCTGGCTTGGTCATATTTTGGATTGGTCATGTTATGCTTTAGTAATGTTCTGGTTTAGCCATATCTACATTAAGTATGCTGATGTTGGTATTACTTCAAAACTTTCTTTAAGATATTAGGTCAATTAATGCGTCCCGGGATAAAATAGTTCTTTAATTCGATGTTCGTTGTGTGACGATCTCCAAGATTAACTGGCTGGCTGGCTAAACTCGCTTTTCGGTGAAGGAAAACATCGTGAGGAAACCTGCATGCTTCAATTTCGATGCATGTATACACAGTGGGTACAACTGTCCATTATAAGTGGCGACGGGCTCACTCCCCGATAAAGTGGACAGAGTTTCTGTGCTACTAGTGAAACGTGGATGTTTTGAGTTTTCGAGTCTTGCTGTTTTTTTTTCATCTTCTGGTTTTGTTATGTTCTGGTCAAGTCTTGTTCTGGCTTAGTCATGTTCTGGTTCAGTCATGTTCCGGTTAGTCATGTTCTGGTTTAGTCATGTTCTGGCTTAGAGTCGTGAGCATATGTAACTTACCAGTCGTGTACTTGACCAGTGTGGCTAGTACAGTGAGCACTAGAGCTTGTGTTGTGAAGTCTGACAATACTGAGGGGTCCAGTAGACTGTTGCTTTCAGGACTTGAAGTGTCTTTGTCCGTAGACGCTTGCTGTTCACAAAAACAACAGCTAATTTAATAATGTTGTTGATAAAGTTATCCTTGCGTAAAGGCAAAGGGATCGAGGCTATACAGCCGTTGTCTTCAATAGGGTATTGAGAGGTTTTGCGCGGAAAGCGACGTGAAAAGGGCGGGCTATGTTTCTCAATTGTCTAAATTAGATTTTCGCGGATATTTTCGTGTGGAATTAGTGTAATAATGTGCCATTGCCATAAGAAGAGAACAATAAGAAATAAAGAAAGGAGCTACCGTTTGATTCCGATTGATATCCCCGCGTAAAACTCCCTTGAGCATTGGAATGTGCGAACCACACTCAAATTTCAATGAGGTTAAGTTAAAATAAAACGAAAACCCACTGAAAAAAGTAAAGATACAACGAAAAACTACTGAAAACAACGGCTGTAAGGGCTAAATCATATTGCTTTTCCGAAAGGAAGAACTAAAACAAATCAATAGGGGATTTTTTGAAAGCCAATTAAAAGGAATTAAATATTTCCATACAGCTCTTTATTAGGGCTCACCATACGATACAGTACCTTAGTGGAAACTTCAGGAAAGTCGCTATCCCCTGACTTGGTGGACGGCGGACGTTCGGTCCCCTCGTCCGTGCTGCCCGGCGACCCCCTGCCGTCGTCTTCTACCACCTGCGATTTATTATTACCACTTAATGACGTCATATCCTAAACACATTTTATGGGCACGAAGATGTCTCAGAGAAACCCCGATACTTCAGGCCCTGGGCAATCAGCAATCTAGCGCTGATCATTGGAGTAGTTACGGATATCTCTAGGCAACAGCTGGGCACAACGTAACATTTCTATTGGTGTAAACGCTAGTAGAAATGACATAATGTATGGATTTGACACTGTGCGATCGAACATTTTGACGTTTGCTTTCGTCACCATACGTCAAGTCCATACATTTTTATGTTTTCTACTGTTGTTCACGCTAATCGAAAGATACTTTGTCTATATGCCCTGATCTGTCCTCGCAAACTTTTAGCATCATCATCAGCCTATATGTCTCACTGCAGGGCACAGGCCTACCTTCAGGGAGCAAGCAAGCTTCACATTTTGGGAAGTTCGATGGCCGCCATTGGCCGATCAATCGTTTTAGGGTTGAACTACACCACGTAGCACAGCATCGCATTTTTCCGTCGCTCCATCCTTTTCTGTCACTCAGGATAGACGACAAGACGCAAGATAGACGGAACGGAACAGCACGCCGCGTGCGTTTGCGTTCCGTCTATCTTATATGCTCTAGCAAAAGACGTTCCTGAGTGACAGAAAAGGTTGGAGCGACGGATAAATGCGATGCTGTGCTGCCTGGTGTAGTTTAACTCTTACACGTCATCAACATGAGCAAAAATCCGAACGACTTGTACTTTAGGCACACCCCGGACACTGCCTACAAAGGACAGAAAGTGACAAGATAACGTCAGCGCATGATAAAACTCCCGTTCTACTACGAAATTCCCATACAAACTTTCATCCCCGATTTTACACCTTTGGGTTGAATTTCCAAAAAAACATTTTTAGGTGAGCATCTGGATACCAATAGAAACATCCATACCAAATTTTAAGTTAGTAGTCTTTGTAGTTTTGGAGATTTCGTATTGAGTGAGTGAGTGGATTTCCATACTGCTTTTGAGGGAGGTGCAAATTTGTGCGCTGCGATCGACTTGATAGTTCCCATTATTCATCAATAAGAACGGCTGGACTGCGATGCAGGGCTCAGCAGCTCGTGGAAGACCTTCCTTTTCCCTTATATTTGTATGTACTTACCTTCATCATCATCATCATTTTCAGCCCGTATCTACCCACTGCAGGGCATAAGCCTCCTCCATATTTTGCCATTCTTCTCGGTCCTGTGCCAGTCGCATCCAGGTCTTGCCTGTACTTTTCCAGATGTCGTCAACCCACCTGGCTGCCGGACGACCCACTTCTCTTTTACCTAATCTCGGCCACCACTCTGTCACACCACTTACCTTAGAAAAAGTATATGTCTAGAATGAGCCTCACTGTTTTACCGTATAAAACAAAAGGGGCCAAGTTTCATAGGTTGGTGTGCGTGAGGCGCCATACAAATTATGTATGTGTGGCTGTATATGTATAGGGTTTAGGAGCCAGTACTGGTTCCATTTTTTTTCGACGCTTTCGTATCTTCGACTGTCAATCTTGACATATAACTTTATCAAAGGTACTTACGTCCAGCGCACTATCAGCTCCCCCCACCCTCTCTGCGCGCGCCGCCTCCCCGCAGGCGCCATGCTGCATGCTGTGAGCTCTTCCTTCACTGTCCTGTACGTTGGATACTTCATTTAATTGCTTAGTTTATATTGTAAGGTAAGGGTAACATTGAAGGGTTCACATGTACGTTGTTGTGTGATTTCGAACGTTTTGCGTATGATGATACTTCTGAAGGGTCGTTTAGCAGTTGGTTCTGGATAAAGGCGGTAGATGGCGGTGTATCTATTCGTTAAACCAGCAGGTCAATTGTGAAGGTTTACGATTATATGGAATAAAAGATCGATAACGTATTTAAGACTATTCTAGGCAATTTTTTTATCTTGTGTTTCTGAGATCATCACATCACAAGCAGAATTGCTAAGAACTTTCAAAAACACCATCAGTGCGATTTTTGAAAATCATACGAGCGGTTCGGCAGTAGAAAGATGAGTAATCTCCATAGTAATTTTGACATTTTCTACTGCCGAACCGCTCGTATGATTTTCAAAAATCGCACTGCTGGTAAATTTGATACCGATCGAATCGGATAGTTAGGTACACAATAAGACCCAAGGTCAAAACATTTATGAGGCAATTTGAAAATAATCTGATGGCAATTTGACCACTTACTTCCAACAATCCGCACTGGACCCGCGTGGCTTTACTTTTGTTATTACTTTTCTCCCCTCCGAACTGAAAGCGTCACTTTTCGTCCCGCTGCGCTAAACGAAGTTGCCGCTTTCTTTCCGTCGAGGAGAAAAATAGTATACTAACCTACTAGCTTCGCCTCGGTCAACAATTACATGAGATCCGAGACCTTTCTTACTTTCCTGCCCTCGGGTTTTCTATTATAACTTTAGAACAAAATGCGGTTCGAAATCACACACAAATAAGACGACATTAAAAATATATTGGGGTAAAAATTCTAAACAATGGGCAGGGTTGACAATATAAAAAATCTAAAAAAAGTTCTTCGGAATCTAGAAATGACAAAATGTACAATTATTATTTTATTAATTTAAAAAGATTATTCTCTATTTTTTATTCTAAAGCCTTAAAGCGAGATTTAGTTTGTGATTTTGTTGTGCTTCGGTGTGTTATTTATAATTGGCTTTGCTGATTTGTGCAGTGTTATCAACAAACTTTATTTTTATAAGTTCACTAGTGTTTTCCCGCGACTTCGTCCGCACAAATTATATACCAGATTTTAAGTCAGATCATAAGCTATCAAACAAAAAAAGTTTCATCAAAATCGGTTCAGTAGTTTTTGCGTGATGCGCGAACAAACAAACATACTAACTATTTTGTCAATAGATGGCGCTGCACGTTTTTAAATCGCGCTATCAACTGTTATTTGAATTTATATGAAGTGAACCGCATCTTTTTGTACGTTTATAATAGTTAAGATTTACATTATTATTATTAGTTTTCCGTGTTTGTTCTTGAAACAGTGGAAAACCATTAAATCAACAACTAGGAGAATAAAGTACCTACTTCTTATAACTTCAATCACTATTAAATAAAAATCTGAATCAAAAGTGCACTCAAACGAATATCAGAGTACACTGTGGGCGAAAAAATGACACTCCCTATACAAAAAAGGGGAATTAAAATAGCAGAAGAAAGGTGACGTTTATTCATACGGTACTCGAACAATGGGTCTGCTTTTCATGTACTTACGAGTGAAAAGTAATGCCGTGGGGTTTTTATTTTTCTTTTAGAATGATTTGTGCAAAGATTAAAAGCACACGAAGGCATTGTGTTACCTTAATTCCGGCTAAAATAAAAAAAGTGTCTCAATCACGCAATGACGCTCGGATTGCGACTAAGGCCCGATTCGACCAAACGCGAGTAAATGTTATTCTTAGATTCAGTCGCCGGAGCGGAGCAGTTGCGTTTTAACAACCCTAATCTAAATGAAATGACTGTCACATAATTAAAAAAATTATAATAAAAAGAAACCTAATAAATTAAAACTGTATAACCTCACATGGCAATAAGTACGGATACAACGACCTCTTTTTTTAGGTGAATTATACATTCTTTCTTTTAGTACGGGGTGTGTAAACACCAAAAGTAAAATTGTTCCTTGTATAGTTACTCTTCTATAAATCTAAGTTTGGTCGAATCCGGCTTAAGTAAAGTAGGCGACGGAGGCTTTATTTATGCGGTCCATGAGCTAAAGGCTAGTCAACTATCTTCCGCTATTTTAATTTAATCAAAGTATGGGAAATCTAAACATTTTTCTAAACATGAATGTTTCTTTGCCAAAGTTTTCTATTCATAATTACTTAGTAATTATCCGATGGGGTTTAAGTATGTCTCCGTTTACAATACGCAAAAGGGGTTTTTGTTTTACGTAAGATACGTGTGTTACACTGTTTCAATTTCTTTCTATGAGCATATAGTGATTCTATTCTATTCGAATCTTAAAATTATGGCAGTATCGTAGTCTTGATGATTTTCTGGAGATTGGTGCGGGTATTTATACAAATACCAAATGTGTTTGAATTTTATTTCAGCAAACAGTGTCAATGAGTCAAATGTAAGGATCAAACCATGCAGGCTATTGCAGGGTCATCTAACGTACGAATTGTCTATTTATTATTTAAAAACTAAAGGTATTCTAGAATATAAGGGATACATCAGCAGGTTGGTTGTCAGGGACATATTGTCATGACAATTTTATGACATAATTTCCCGCTTATTACGACGTTCAAGGATATTTTGACAACCCTCATAATTATAACAATTTATTTTAGTATCTTACTGAATCAATTAATTCAATAATTGATTTTCACTCAATAGTTAAATACAATGTAATATCATGAATGTCGTATTATGCGGGTGATTACTAATTAAATTACCCTGGGTGGTCCGATAGTGTCTTTGGAAGTAGGCACAGAAAACGATCGTTGAGTTTTGAAAAGCATTCTAGCCGATGTCTATAGAAGAAGCAGTGCATAAGCGTCACACAATTAATTGAAAACATGAAGTCGGTGTAAGCGATATTTGTCATAAACGGTCGAACAAATAGGAGTGTTTGGGTTGAGGTGGTTGTTTGCGCCATATTCATTATTGTACATTTTTTTAACAATTTTTTTGTTATAATTGATCAAAATGAATAGAATAGTCGATGTAATTTCAAAAGGTGACATTATACAACAGTAGCACAAACGAATAAAGGCGCAAACGGCAAGGGGACGACGTATATGATTATTCCATACATTCCATACGATTGCATACAAACGAACGTATCAACCAAGTCCAACACAAGAGGCGTGAAAAAACACAATGTAATGTAGAATGGTTTGAAGTAGTGGTCTGTTACTGAAAGATTATAAAAGTTATATATTTGAGTTACGTAGTTTGTGGTTAGTGGAAGGCGTGGTGGACACTGTCTCATAGGCATTATAAACGGGCTTTACTGGTAGCTTATGTGTTGACATCAGAGCTTTTACTTTCATACGATTTTAAAATATTGTAGTTAGTATCATTGTAAATTTCTTTTCAATCTAGCAGCCAAGTCTAATTTTGGAATTGTAGGAACTATCTCGGCGACCTGGTGTGGCCGAAGTAGATATTTAGGCATCAAACAAAAGTACATAACAATACACCACCGCAGCGTAGTCAAATCAAATGTGTCACCGTACGCCAGTTTTGGATTTGTGCTTTTGCACTCTCGATAAGTGAGACGACTGACACGATGGGACAAATACTACATAACCTTGTGATGCCAGTATTTTCAGGATAATTATGTGCTGAAGGGTCCGGGTTCGAATGAACATGTACCAATGAGATTTTTTATCTTATGTACGTAATACTGCTCTCAAACGGTGATGGAATATAGCGCGAGAAAAAATTTCCTACGCTGAAGAAATTCTCATTGATCACGCTTGGTAGACTAACGCTCATATACCTTGAGGGCAGGCTTGTGCGCTGCAGTGGGGCGTATACAGGGTCCAACTTAAAATGCTGACACTTTTTTAAAAGGATGATCAGACCATCATCCTGAACCACTTTTTCTATGGCACCACCATCAAAATCGCGAAAAAAAAATCAGCCCCTCCATACACAACTGCAAACCTACTCGAGCCAAATGTATGGGACAGCTGATTTTTTTTTCGCGATTTCGATGTTGGTCCCATAGAGAAAGTTGTTCATTTTGATGGTCTGAACATCCCCGTAAAAAAGTGTCAGCATATTAAGAAGGACCCTGTATAAGCTGATAATGATGTCAAAATAGTATAAAAATCGGTCACAATACGAACTGAACATGATTATAGCATTTATTTACCTTATTTCTTCCACCAACCACAGAAAAAGAAGAAAGAAACGATACAGTATAACTAATAACTTCTAACTATAATAGACGATGTTGATGATCGAAAGACTAACAAACATAGAGTTATTATAATAAGGAATGTTTTCGTTTGGCCTATAGGACGGGGCTTGCGAATTCAGGAATTTCATGAAGGTATACATAATTAACCAATTAAGTGTACGGTAGGGTGCATCAGGGAAGATGCCAGATCTAGGGGGAGGGGCAGCTTCCCCCCATGCCTTTGGGTACACATCAGACAGACATCGTTACGTGCGCCTAGTCGATGAGTATTCCTAAATTAGAGCTAAACTTCGACTTATGTCCCAGATTGGTCTCGCCTACATCAATAAGTACAACAGTCGAAGCAGGTGTCCAATTATGCTACAATAAAGGAAGTGGCCAATGGCGTACTATATGTCGTATTTATTTTCAACCTATGCTATTGTAGTATCCCATTATAGTAACTCTATGCAAAAAATTCAACTTAACAATACAAAATTACTTTTATGAATGGCAATTACTTGTCACACAAGCCTTTCTTAAATATGTAAATAATTTGCTAAAAAAGCCAATTATTGTTTTGTGTGGAAAGGACATAATATTACACTTTTAGATAAACAAATCCCACTAAGGCCTTTTCCCTAGTTGGTGACGTGCTCGCCCGAAGTCGCCTCTTAAGAGGATATAATTCAGAGCGCGCTGCATACAAACGTACTATGGTGATATTTTCAATACTAACCAATTAAAATGAATGAAAATTTTCAGAGTCCATCTAGAAACAAATTTCTATGCTTGTATAGAGTTTGATTTTCTTTAAAACGTATAGTTTTAAAGTAACAGTGCCTCAAAGATTTCCATACAAATCTTAAATGAATCCTGACATTGAAACTGTATTTTTTAACGAAAATCTGACTCCATACAAGCATAGAGATTTGTTTCTAGATTGTTTCTGCCAAATTTCATTGACTTTAATTGGTTAATATTGAAAATATCACCATAGTACATTTGTATGGAGCGCGCTCCGAATTATATCCCCTTAAAATGCCCACCGTCTGAGTAATACTACTCTTTTCTGGGGACTAAGGTCGTCTAAAACGCGTCATCATTTTGTAAGCGGAATCCCGAACAGTTATGTCGTGGACCGACGACGCTACTTCTGGCAGAAAATTAATAATTTTAAGGCCCGATTCGACCAAACGCGAGTAAATTTTATTCTTATATTAAGTCGCCGGTTACTATAGAGTACACTGATTTTGCGTTTTACCAACCCTAATCTAAATGAAATATCAATGTAAGTACGGATACAAGAGCTCTTTCTCTAGGTGAATTATACATTCGTTCTTTTAGTACGGGGTGTGTAAACACCAAAAGTAAAATTGTTCCTTGTACAGTTACTCTTCTATAAATCTAAGTTTGGTCGAATCCGGCCTTAGTGTGGCATGTTCATGCATACACGTTTCCTCATCGAAACGTATTGTGGATTATTTCGTATATGTACCCAGTAATGAATCAATTATTTGCTGTTAGTGTCACCCGGTTAGTACGACTTATTAAAATTTTTAAAGTCCTTATAAACGATAACAACCGTTTTTCTAGATATTGTTATTTTAAAATATCCTTTCCACAATAAACTGATATGATAAATTTGAATAATAAATAATTAAATTTGTCTGCCATTCCGTTAACTAACACCGACAACTTAACCTTCCACATTGCAATAGTTATTGTTTGGTTAACAATATGATTAATACGATATTGAATGAAAATTATACGCAAAACCCTCGGGGATGAAAAGAATAAATGGAATTTATTGCATGCTTAACGTATTGCAATAATTTTGTTTAAGTATTAATTATTTTTGAAAAACACTTGCCTGGCGGACAGTGAACCAAACCAAAAAGTTATTCACAATTATATAAGTAATTCAGTTACAGATTTATAATAGTTTAGATAATAGTTATTTGTTAGGCTGCAAAGTTGCTTTTTGGCGCGAGTACTTGTATTGAAACCTGAGCAAGCGAAGGTTTCAAAGGTACGAGACGCAGAATAGCTTTGCAGCCGAGCGAAACACACAACTTTTCACCTCACAACAGCGAGGAAAAAAGGTAAATTGCTAAAAAGAAAATTTTAAAAAGTATTTTTTTTTCGTGCTGGCCAGTGACATGAAATAGTTATTAAGCATATTCAGTGGATTGGCGGTATTGAAAAGACAGATTCGAATTTCAAAAACTCTTTCCACGCTAACGGATAAAATGCACTTTTGCACTCAGATTTCGAATGATAAACGGAATCTTTCCGAGCTTGTGAGGTGAAAAAATAGTTTTGTCGTCATTTTTGAGACTCTACAACCACGACGAAGGTTTTCGATGCAGATAAGATGCCAGAAACATTCAGATTACTTATCAGAAATATACTTTGTAGTATTCTATGATTAATAAATAGAGAACTCAATTTCAATTCTAGAAACACATTTTGTTCAAATGGTTCTTATTATGTCACGTCTTGACACTATATCGTTAAAATAATATGCAATAATCAAATCAACTCAAAAAATAATAATATCACATAGATATCTTTCCCACGTCATTTTTGACTCTACCACATCTTTTAAACAAATATAACATACAAAGTACATTTACAAATACAATACGAATTGTCAAGAATAAGTTCCACGAATATTTTCATTCCCAACAAAGGTTTTGCGTCAAATCTACTAAATAAATATAAATAAATAAGTATGGATATTACCTGGTGCGGCATGTTTACAAGATGCGGGCTGTGTCCACCGCTGCTAGGCTGCTGCATTGTCGGCGATTTACCTGAGAACCAAGTAAATTATTGGACGTTGTACCTATTTAGATGGCTCGATAGCTCAGTAGTGAACCTGCCTGCAGTGCCGAGCGTCGCGGGTTGGAATCCCGTAATGGGCAAATATAGGGTCTTTACTAATACGCTGACGGTTTTTAAGGGTCAGCGCACACCTATCGAAGAGCTGTACGAGCAGTTTTCATTGATCAATTGATAATGAACTCAAAAATAATTGAAATAGAGTTGAAAATAGCGTACAAGAAATAATGCGAACTCGTCGCAGCGACAGGGATCTCTTGCACGCTATTGTCATCTCTATTTCAAATACAATTGAATTATGAAATCTGATTGAACAGTTCTCCGCTAGGTGTCTGCTAATTATGGGACCAGAGTCGAAATAGTGAAAAATAAAATCCATTCAAAACTGCAATCCTGCTCGACCCAAATGTATGAGACAGTTGATTTTCTTTAGATTTTAGTCCCATAGAGAAAGTCAATATGATGGTCTAACAGCATATTAATTTGGACCTTGTATGTGTCAGATACATATGAATATGTGTACTTGAATCATAGGTGTGTCGATCTACAGGGTGTTAGGTAAACAGTTGCATTACTTTAAGGGGTGATTTTACCCATGACACTAAACAGAATTCACTACGAAACATATGAAATTCGAAACTTTTCACACAAACTTCTTATCACTCTTGGCTTTTCGGTGAAGGAAAACATCGTGTGGAAACCTGCATGCTTCAATTTCGAGGCATGTATTGTACCCACTGTCCATTATAAGTGGCGACGGGCTCACCCCCTGTCACACTGGACAGAGATTCGGTACTACTGGTGAAACGTGCTTATGCTTATACTTCTTATCAGCTGATTGCATTTAGTATGTGTAGCGGAGCTACGAGAGAGCTGACTAAGCAAAAATGCCGATCAAATCGGTTGAGTCGATGTAAACCAACATCTCTAGGTCAGCGTATGCGACCTAGCATGTCACACAGTATATGACGGCCAGTCACAAGATGGATCTGTCCAACGCATCATAGTAATAAGCCAATATGATGTTCATCACGAATAACAACCAATCACATAGCGAGTCCTAGAACCACCCATAGAACCTAAATCGCACTATCAAAGTTAACAAGAGACTTTGCATACAACATCCGAATAAAAACTCTCGGACCGCGGTCCCGGGCATTCCAACTAGCCCGTGGAAGATCTTCCCTTTTCTTTTTTGTTAAGTCCTAATTTTTACTGGAAACAATTATCGCAAAATCGCAGCGATATTATATCGCTCGATAAAATCGCTGCAATGAACGGAGGCCTTTATTTGTAAATACCACCTTTCACTTTGCAATCCTCTAGGTACCCCATCTCCTAGAGAAGGTTACCATTTATGTTAGCGGAGTACTCGGGCGCGTGTATGTAAGGGTGCTTCGTTACAACTGTGACAATACTAAGTTATTTGGATGTAGTCTTACCACCGTGAGCGGTTGATATAGCCGCCTGGTCGAGCACGTCCCAGGACTTCTGTCTGCGGCTCTGACACGACTGCGACGATGTCGGCGGATGGATCAACATTGACGACTGCAAAGATTTGTTCTTATTAGTATGGTTCTTTATAGGGTCCTTCTTAATAGGCTGTCGCTGTACACCAGTGTCTAACTTTTTAGACCACTCTGATTGTTTTGTTGTTAGCAGGGGACCACAAGGTTCAAGAAGCGAAAGCGTTAAAGACATTTCATTTGCTACTAGTGTTTTCCCACGACTTCGTCCGCACAAATTATATACCAGATTTTAAGTCAGATCATAAGCTATCAAACAAAAAAAGTTTCATCAAAATCGGTTCAGTAGTTTTTGCGTGATGTGCGAACAAACAAACAAACTAACAATTTTGTCAAAAGATGGCGCTGCACGTCATTTAAATCGCGCTATCTTGTGTTATTTGATTTTATATGAAGTAAACCGCTGCTTTTTTGTTCCTCATGATTTTACGGTTTTATAATAGTTAAGACAAGGTGAATTCAACAGATGATAGTCATCGGCACGGATGTATCCACCCCATCTCTTTCAACTCACATTGCTTTCAAAACTGGCGTAGCGTTCGTTTTTTATCACTCGGGGTACATACCGATTTTGCCACCCCCTTTCTCCCAAAGAATACGTATACATAAAAAAAAGTGAACGAAGCAAGCGACATCATTAGTTTTTCCTAGCAAAAATTGAGGTGAAGTGAGGTGAGGTGAAGTGAGGCAAATTTTCTTCTCAATACTAATCTTTTGTAGCCAAAATTTTTCCGGTGCGAAACACGTGCACCTATAGAACGTTATGGAGCGAGCGAAGCGAGCTCGAAATTTTAAGGATCGTGACTTAGCTGTAGTCAGAACTCTTTTGAATTAGAAACAGAAACTGTTTTAAAGAGAGTATCAGACCAACTGAACCACTTTCTCTATGGGACCCAATATAGAATTCGCAAAAAAAAAAACAGCTGTCCCATACAAAACAGCCAACCTAACTGGACCCGAATGTATGGGACAGCCGATTTTTTTTTTGCGAATTCTATATTGGTCCCATAGAGAAAGTGGTTCAGTTTGATGGTATAATACTCGCCTTATAGTCCAGTCATTTTAGAGTTTCCTTGTATGGACACCCTAACAATAATTCATCTATCGCTGAAACTTTGCAGTGTGATAAAGTAAAGGAAACAGATTACAGTTGACAAATAATCGAAGACCCGAAAAAATTAAACCTAGATTATTTGTCAAAAGTAATCTGTATACTTATCACACTGCAAAGTTTCAGCGATAGATTAATTATTGTTAGGGTCAAACCCTAAAATGATTGGACTATTAAAATAGTTTCAGCTAATTTTGTTAGCTTATACAAGGTGTTACAAAACTACAAATAAACATTTATGGAGGTGGTGTAGACCATCAAACTGAACAACTTTCACTATGGGACCAATACCGAAATCGCGAAAAAAAAATTATGTTCTATATATACTCTACAAATCGACTAGAGCTAAAATATGTATGGGATTTAAAATTATTTTTTTCGCGATTTTAATGTTGGTCCCATACAGAAAGTTGTTCAGTTTGACGGTCTAAACAACCCCCTTATGAGTTTCAAAAATGTATTGTTACTTATGAAACACCCTGTATTTCCTTGAAATTTGCCGCCCCTAGTAAAGTGCCGAGTCGTTTGGGTAATTTAACCACCAGCCCGCCACTACACTACTGTTTCTAAATTTCAAATTATTGGCAACTCTTTCATGGCTGGCAGGCAGGCGGGCCGTTTACCACTCCCGAGGCTCTCACGGACCACCGGTTCGTACAAGTTCCTAAAAAAATGCATTGGTAGGAGTCGGTCTGGACAGGAAACGAACCGTGTCGCTTCCCGCACAGAAGGCTACTTGCCACTGGACTACCGAAGCTATAATGACAGATTACATATAGGGTCCAACTTAATATGCTGATACTTTTTTAAGAGGATGATCAGACCGTCAAACTGAACCACTTTCTCTATGGAACTACTATCGAAATCGCAAAAAAAAATCAGCTCTTCCATACAAAATTGCAAACCTACTAGAGCCAAATGTATGGGACAGCTGATTTCTTTTTCGCGATTTCGATGTTGGTCCCATAGAGAAAGTTGTTCAGTTTGATGGTCTGAACATCCCCTTAAAAAATGTCAGCATATTAAAAAGGATCCTGTATATTCCGCATAACATAAATAAAATAAGAACAGACCTGGTGATGTTCCGCAGTAGGACAATAATGGTCGCAGTTGTCCGGCAGCCACTTCGGAAGTGAATGCTTGACGTGGCACCGCGACCTGACCTCCTCGCTCACACACACCAGCGCTGTTGAGTGAAAGAGATACATGATCACGAACACTCCGCTTTGTGCACGACATTAGCGCCATATAGCGTCATTGCGGACTCATGAATTAGATGTTAGGTTTAGGTTTGTCGTTTTTAAATAAGATTAGAGTTTACCCTAAGATGTTTTTATATGTAGATGCGTTGCACGCGCTCCAAAATAGCAACAAAAAAGCAAGGTAATTGCCGGGCGATCGCATAGTCGCGCGCCATCTAGTGTACGGGCAACACGTTACTATATATCGCGCCATTTTAAAGTTCAGTGATGTTAGCGAATGACGCGTCTATTTGTAAAACGTCATCGAGTTTTGTCCATTCATCGTAGATAAATGATATACCAAATTTTTAGTGTAATCATAAGCTTTCAAACACAAAAAGTTTTATCAAAATCGGTCCAGTCGTTTTCACGTAATGTGGCGCATCACAAACAATTATTATTTTATTATCAGCCATTGATGTCCCACTGTTGAGCAAAGGCCTCCCTCCTTTCTCTCCAAGAGTCTCTGTTCTTTGCTTCGACAAGCCAGTTCTTAAGGGGCCATAGGTCCTGACGAATATTTTCTATGAGAAACGCGATAGCCCAGCGCTCCGAAAAGTGTGCGCGTGAGCCGTGTTTTCGATTAAAAAGAACTAACCAAAGTACTTTTTCTAGATTTTTTTATGATTTCACTAGTTAAACTAATGGTGAATATGTGAGTATAATTGCAAAAAATCGGAAACTATTTTAAGTTCTTCTAAAACGAGAAAAATGTTTAAAAATGCATTAAAATACGTCATCTTTGTGACGATTTTCTATCGAGTGAAGTAATTCCAATCGTGTATTCAGTTTATGATTGCACAAGATAAACTACCCAAATATACTGAGGTATGACTTTAGTTTCGGTAAATGGTATAAATCTGGTCGTAAAATGAAAAATAAAAGATGCCTCCGAGGTATTTCCACCTACTATTACGCCTTAATTTCTCCAGGGCTACATAGCGCACACGCCGCTGCGCATGATCTCGCTCTCCCTCAAGTCTAAAGAAGTCCAGTCCAAGTTCAACAAGTCCGTCCGAAACCGTCAATTTTGTCCCGCCACCTTCGTGTAGGTCTGCCTCGACGCCAATTTCGATTCATTGGGGACCAGTTGGTGGTAGTTTTGTTTTGCCCATAGGTCATCTGGCATGCGGCAGACATCACAAACAAAAAATTCAAAAGTTTGTGATTTTGATTTTTTTTTAAATATCTTTAATGTAAAAAAGCACTTCTGTTTTATATAATAGTTTAGATCAGTATAGTATAGATAGATCTAAAGATGGCATAAATCTGATTTGCTAAATGTCCCTGAATAAATTACTTGTGCGTTGCCTATTTTCTGTGCTTCAAATAAATGCGCTTTGGGCCTATCCATTCATTTTACTGTGATCTAAGTATAATCTAGTATAATGTAAAACGAACCAGTGAGGTAAGCGACGGTGTCCCTGGACAGCTGGAACTTGTCGCCGTCCTTGGTGGCGGTGATGGCGAGCAGGGCTGCCAGCACGCGGCACGTGCGCGACACCGTCGCGGCCAGCGGGTGGCGGTAGCCCTTGATCAGGTGCCCCACCAGCGCGAAGTGGAAGTTCGAACGGAAGCTGGGAGATGTTGTAATTATACAGGGTGAAATTGAAATTGTTGGCATCCTTTTAGGGATTGCAATCCGGTGCAATTTTCAATCCGGCCGGATCCGACCGGATTGGTAATATTCATAATAATTTGCGTTTTTATTTTAAAATTAACTTGTAAAATAATAGAGGTGTCTAGCAACTGTGAAAAAAATATATTATTGTTACGAAATTATAGTTTCAATAAAAAAAAAATTCTTTTCATTATTTAGAGAATAATGTTTTGAATACATACATTAAATTTTTAAAAGAAGAATAATTCGGTGGTGAAAAATTATAATAAACATTGCGCATTTATTTTGGAAAAGTTTACGATTTCTCAAAAATTTACAAATTTCTATTATAATTATGCGTGTACTCGTAGGTGCGGATTGTCGTAGCAGGTGACTAAGTAACGTCGCACCACCACCGCGAGAATTTTCATTATAAAAGCGGTTTTATGCGATTTTCAAGACATTTGCCGGATCCGGACCGGATACGGCTAGCTGGTGCCGGATCCGGTAGACCGTAAATGGTGCCGGATCCGCCGGATTACCTGATCCGGAAAACCGGATTGCAATCCCTACATCCTTTTTAAACCGACTACGGCAAACCCAAAAGGAAGTTATAGGGATAATCTAAATGAACTAAAAAGTAAGAAACAAGATAGGTACGGATTGCTATTATAGTTCTATTAGCATAAGCATAAGCATATGCTCACGACTATATTCCCCGAGGGGGTAGTCAGAGATATTCTGAAACCTCAGAACATCCAAGTTTCACCAGTAGTACCGAAACTCTGTCCAGTGTAACGGGGGGTGAGCCCGTCGCCACTTATAATGGACAGTCGGTACAATACATGCCTCAAAATGGAAGCATTCAGGTTTCCTCACGATGTTTTCCTTCACCGAAAAGCGAGTGGTGTCAAAAATCTTAATAATTTTATAATTCAATTGTTTTTAAACTCGGACTCTACACATAAAACAGAAAAAATTTTACAGTAGGACCAAGCCTCAAATCACGAAACATTCTGCTTTTCCTATTCAAATTAAACTGCAATACTTATCTATAGAACAGCAGTAATTTTTTTTCTTTTTCTGTGTTTACACCTGTATTGTTACGATCAGAACTTACCTCAAGCCGACAGCGTGGTCCAGCTGTTTGAAATGCCATTCTAGAGGATCTCTCGTCTCCATCATCACTTGTTCTAGAGACTGTAACAAAAAGCATTTCATAAAGTTCTAAAAAGCGACGGTGACGAAAACGGGTTCCACTCCGAACGCTATAACTTCTAATCATATTGCGATAAATAATAGCGCCACCCAGAACAACGCCTTGTGGCTCAGAGAGTAATATAAACATCTCTCTAGGGATTGTCTCTCACCTTGTTATCGAACTGTCCCTGTGAGTCGAGCGTGTGTAGGTTCTGTTCCATCAGCGCGAGCCCGGCCGCGTATAGAGTGGGCTCGTCGAGCTGGAGGGCTGATAGCGCCACCCAGAACAACGCCTTGTGGCTCAGAGAGTAATATAAACATCTCTCTAGGGATTGTCTCTCACCTTGTTATCGAACTGTCCCTGTGAGTCGAGCGTGTGTAGGTTCTGTTCCATCAGCGCGAGCCCGGCCGCGTATAGAGTGGGCTCGTCGAGCTGGAGGGCTGATAGCGCCACCCAGAACAACGCCTTGTGGCTCAGAGAGTAATATAAACATCTCTCTAGGGATTGTCTCTCACCTTGTTATCGAACTGTCCCTGTGAGTCGAGCGTGTGTAGGTTCTGTTCCATCAGCGCGAGCCCGGCCGCGTATAGAGTGGGCTCGTCGAGCTGGAGGGCTGATAGCGCCACCCAGAACAACGCCTTGTGGCTCAGAGAGTAATATAAACATCTCTCTAGGGATTGTCTCTCACCTTGTTATCGAACTGTCCCTGTGAGTCGAGCGTGTGTAGGTTCTGTTCCATCAGCGCGAGCCCGGCCGCGTATAGAGTGGGCTCGTCGAGCTGGAGGGCTGATAGCGCCACCCAGAACAACGCCTTGTGGCTCAGAGAGTAATATAAACATCTCTCTAGGGATTGTCTCTCACCTTGTTATCGAACTGTCCCTGTGAGTCGAGCGTGTGTAGGTTCTGTTCCATCAGCGCGAGCCCGGCCGCGTATAGAGTGGGCTCGTCGAGCTGGAGGGCTGATAGCGCCACCCAGAACAACGCCTTGTGGATCGGAGAGTCCTATAAGGTTTAGTATATTTAATAATTATCTTTAAATAAGGTAGACTTTGGGGATATTTGACTTTTTCACTCACTAATTTAGAGCAGTAACAGTCAGTGAAATGAACAAGTACAGAAATAGTTTTGGATTTAAAAAAACAAATGCTACTTTTTTATATCACCCCATTGAATTAGGTAGGTTTATCCCATGGAGTAAGAGGAGATGGCATATCGGCTTGTTTCTATAGAAAACTATGTCGCCGACAAAGGGGGTGAGGGACGGGTGAGGGGAGACAAAAAGCATTAGGGGAGCGTGTAATTTCTCTATGGTATACAACAATCGCAGTACAAACTAGATGACGTCATGCCCAGTTGGTGGTTACTGTGCACACTTTGTTATACCATCTCTACCAAGAGTAGCGTGTAATTTCTCTATGGTTTATCCTAAGTCGACCTTCACCCTCGTAAAATCTTTGAAGATTTTAATAAAGAATGTAAATATAGTGGATAGGATTAGAAATGAACATATTAGAAGAAGTTTGACGGAAAAATTGTGGGGTAATAAATTATCGTGGTATGGACATGTAATGCGGAGAGGCGAGTGTCATGTTACGAGAAGAGTGTTAAGTATGAATGTGGATGGCTGTGGTAGGAGAGGAAGGCCGAAGAAAAGATGGATGGATTGTTTGAAGGATATGTGTAAGAAAGGAACCTCATGCGCAGAAATGACGGCTATGAGAGATTAATGGAGGAGGATGACATGTTGCGCCGACACCAAATAATGGGAAATGGGCAAGAGAATCTTCTTCTTCTTCTTCTTATCGTGTGGGCAAGCCCTGGTGTCATAGTTTATTCAAACCGCCTTACGGCTTCTGACGTGGTTTTTATGTAACGACTATCTACCACCAGTGATTAGTAGCCGGGACTAACGGCTTAACGTGCCATCCGAAGCACCGAATCACGGCACCAACCGGACGGAACCATCGTTCCGTGCACGGAATCATCTTTCGTTTCAGCCAGTCAGGCGATTCAGCCTGCAATGTCCTAACCAACTGGGGAAAAACGCACAAAGTGACATATCACTAGGTGTCCCCCGTGGGAATCGAACCCACGACCTACGTGTCAGGAGCCCAATGCTCTTAACCGTTAGACCACGGAGGCAGTGGAAAGAGAATGATGATGATGAGATTATAATAAAGTTTCATATTTTTTATTGCAATGGTTTGAATCAAGTCTTTGGTGTGTCTTACAATAAGACGGTATTAGTATACTGACCGGGTGTAAAAGAGGTTGCAGCCTCGTTAGACACATTATAAGAGCTTCCAGTAGAGCTAGATCGTTGAACGACTCCAGGGCTTTGACCAGTATCCTTAGCAGCTGCTTCATGTCGTTGTCTGTCACGTTCTTACCTGAAAATATACGTTTTATGTCATACTTGATGCGCAGGCGACTTTGTACTCGCAGACAACAAACATGCATTTGAAAACTTTGAATAGGTATAACATAACTTGAATAACTGAGCCGATTGTGATGATATAAACACTAAGCCTGGCTTGCAACATCAAAAAATCAGCTTAAGGTGGTGGAGCTGTCAATTTCATACAAAACTTTGTCGTAGAACACTCGTAGACGGTGTTAATAAAAGTAATGTTTTATGTATGGAAAAATAGCATAGAAAATCTAGATTGCACGTATCAAATAATATTTACAATTTATATTATGATTACGAAGATATCAAGCTTTGAAATTATTCATACAAAATTTATATTATATATTATATCCATAAATTGTAAATATTATTTGATACGCGCAATCTAGATTTTCTAAGCTTCTATTGGCAGATGTCCGACCACCTTAAACGTATTTAGTAATCGCTGTCTCTCACACTGCTCATACTAATTCTCAGTCATTTCAATAATTTGAGTGGATGATGATTTTGAGTCATGCATTATCGTGCGTAAGGTACGCGCAGTGCGTGCAGAGCGGACATTGACCTCAGAATCATATGATCGGGTCATTTACCACGCTATTGTACTAAGTAATTAAATTTAACCTAATTTTTTTAAATAAATATAGATCAAACTTACTTATGCATCCAAAGACGATCAGCGCCCTGGGCTGCAACGCTGGATTGAAGCAAAAAGCGAAACTCTTCGCCAACGACGTCCTGCAAAGAAACATGACATTAATACATTTCTAAAAATGTTCCTCTGCAATTATAGATATGCCCATAGCCTCACCAAGTATGAAACCAGTTAGCTAAATCCCGTCAACTCATTAACTAAGAAGCTAGTCGACTAGCCATCCGATCGACTCACCATTTTTAAACCATTCACATATTTACTTTCGACTCCCATGTAATTATACTGTCGACAAGCCAAGTATGAAGTCAGTCATGTAAACTGTCAACTCACCACATATCAAGTCAGTTACAAATATACCCAGTCCATGTATAGTCCCATCAGTCTGCTATAACCCGCGACTCACCAAATACGAAGCCAGACGCATTCGGATACGTCTCGCATGCTGGCTGGCCTCCATAATCTCAAGCAGCGCATCGGTGATGGTCTCGAGGGACTGTAGGGGAAGTCGCTATACCGTTGACACACCATGTATGAAGCCAGTCGGCTATATCCCGTCGTCTCACCAAGTATGAAGCCAGTCGCTGTCGAGTACATCTCGCATGCAGGCCTCCATGATCTCTAGAAGCGCCTCGGTGATGGTCTCGAGGGACTGTAGGAGAGTCGTTATACCGTCGAGTCGCCACACCATGTACGAAGCCAGTCAGCTATATCCCAATAACTCACAAATTAGAAAATACAAACTAGCTAGTCGACTATCCGTTCGACCGACTCACCATGTATGAAGCCAGTCATAAACCGTTGACTCACCATGTATAAACATAGTCTGCTATTAGGTACTCACCAAGTATGAAGCCAATCGCAGTCGGGTATATCTCGCATGCAGGCCTCCGTGATCTCAAGCAGCGCGTCGGTGATGGTCTCGAGGGACTTTAGTGAGAGTCGCTATACCGTCACGACACACCTTTTATGAAGCCAGTCATGTAAACCGCCGACTCACCATTCGAAAAAACCCAGTCTGCTATAACCAGTCGACTCACCAAGTATGAAGCCAGTCGCAGTCGGGTATATCTCGCATGCCCTCTATAATCTCTAACAGCACGTCGGTGATGTTCTCAAGGGACTGTAGGAAGAGTTACTATTCCGTCGCGACACATCATTCATGAAGCCAGTCATATAAACCGTCGGCTCACCATATATACCTAAACCCAGTCTGCTATAACCCGTCGACTCACCATGTATGAAGCCAGTCGCAGTCGGGTATGTCTCGCATGCAGGCCTCCATGATCTCAAGCAGCGCGTCGGTGATGGTCTCGAGGGACTGTAGGGGAAGTCGCTATACCGTCGACACACCATGTATGAAGCCAGTCTGCTATAACCCGTCGACTCACCAAGTATGAAGCCAGTCGCAGTCGGGAATGTCTCGCATGCAGGCCTCCATGATCTCTAGCAGCGCGTCGGTGATGGTCTCGAGGGACTGTAGGGGAAGTCGCTCGCGGTCCGTGTGAGTGTTGGGGGGCTGGGGGGCCACGGGGGGAGCCAGGGCGGCTCCGCTTGATGATGAGCTCGATTCGGGACATGCCGTGTATGAGTGCTCAGAGTACCTGCAGAGGATGTGAGGTGCTGCATAATATGTTATGGCTAAAGCCTGAAGTACGGTTAGATCTAGGTTTAGCCGGATAGAATTAGGTGGAACCAATTTATTGCGGTTATCCAACAAAATAAGTGTCATCAAAATCGGCTCAGTAGGTTTTGCGTGATGCGCGAACAAACAAACAAACAAACTTGTCAATAGATGGCGCCACGCGTCATTTAAATCGGGCTATCGAGTGTTATTTGAGTTTATATGAAGTGAATCGCTACTTTTTTATTCCTCACGATTTTTACTATTTTTATGATTTTTACTATTTTTACGATTTTTACACTTTTTACGATTTTATAATAGTTATGATTTAACAGATGATACATAAATTCCCACAAAGCCATAATATCCATTCCACTCAATACAAAACACTTACCATTCATTAGCGTGTCTGTTATAGGGACTCCTGAAGGCTGTGACGGCGGCTGACTTCACTTTAGAGATGCCGAACATCTGGTAGAACTTGGGTAGAGCAAACTCATCCAGGGACAGCATCAGTACTCGCTGGGTTTCCTCTGTTGAGATGAAGAAATATTCGTATATCTTGGAGTACCTACGAATCTCCCATCTTAAGGGGGTTGCAGAGGGCAAGACACTAAACTAGATGGCGCTCGGCAGAATTATTCATGATTTTATAATGTATGTCAAATTCGTATGAACAATAAAATTACTATAACTTGTAGCTAGATCAGTAAAACATAAACACAAGTGCGCGCTTAATTGAAAATTTTGATTGAAATCATCACAATTACGATATAAAATAAAATGTGATAAAATCAGGAATAATGCTCCCGAGCGCCATCTAGTTTAGTGTCTTGCCCTCTGCAACCCCCTTAAATTGTGTACCGTTCGCATAGACGTAGACTCTAGCGATAGACTTGCTCGTTCATACAAACAACATGTTCAAAAACTCTTCGGGAACATTAGTGCCATCTAGTTTATATAAACAGAAACTACTATAATTTGGTCAAAGAGCATCACTGACCAAGACAGATGCGACAGTTCATATGTATGTTAGGTATTATACCTACTATCTGTGAAACAATAACGTGTGTATGAATTTGTAAAAAGTTGTTTAAATACTAGTGGTGCCCTCGACTACCTACGCGCAGACTACTGAAATACGTAAACACGGCGACACATCAAGCTACGCAAAACCAATATTAAGCTGACCGCGCGACGTTATACATTACTCTACCTACGCGCGGCCAGCTTATTTTGGTTTTGCGTAACTTGATGTGTCGCCGTGTGTACCTGAAACTTTAGAATTAAATACTGACTCATAACTTTTGATTGTGTGAACTGTGAACAGATTGCTGTGAAACAAACATAAAAATGTTTCCCAAGCAAAGCCTTATATAGGGTGTAAAATTTAATGCGACACATACCTACTGGTGTATACATTTGAGTCAAGTTATGTTTGCAGTTTTGTATGGGAAAGCAGATTTTTTTTTCGCGTTTCGATATTGTGGTCCTTTAGTAGAGTAGTAGTAGTAGTTGTTCAGTTTGATGGTCTGACTGAAGCACCCCTTTAACTAAGTGTCGCATTAAATTTTACACCCTGTATACCTTCTTAATATGCTGACACTTTTTTAAGCGGATGATCAGACCGTCAAACTGAACTACTTTCTCTATGGCAACAACATCGAAATCGCGAAAAAAAAATCGGCTGTCCCATACATTTGGCTCGAGTAGGCTTGCTTGTATGGAACAGCTGATTTCTTCATCTTGTTCATCTCAAGGTAAAAAATATATGTTTTCTCATAATTCGGTATGTCAAGTTTTTTTTAGTCATCATTTTTATATTTTTTACGGTTAGAAGACATAATTTTAAGACACCTATTTTATTCTTATTGCGATTCATCGAGTTTATCAATATAAATTTAATTTTTAAATTATTTTGATCTGTAATCTCCAAGTGCAAAAATGGTGGAGAGAAAATAATTCGAACTCCATGGGGAAAAACTACCTACTGCTATATTTAAAAAAATTAAAACCTGCCTCCTCTTTCTAACTCTATGCTGGAAACAGATACGGCAACATCAAATGTCAAATTCTGACATTACGAATGTATTTTTTTTTCTTAATGATCAGTTATTATAAGTTAATTTTATGTTTACCAAGGAGTTCACAGGTATGCCAGTGACGTCACTGGACGGACCGAAAAACGACGTTATTTTATTAAAAATATCTGTAATCCTTTCATTTTAAAATCTCTGACATAGAAAATATGATTATTGAGACAATTATCTCGAAATGGTTTTCGATTCAGCCCTCCAAAAAAAAACTTGACATACCGAATTTCTATCCCGCAAACAAGTGGTAAGTACATAAAAATATAATCTCAAGTATCAACGATCTTAGCGTGATTTTCAATGTTCGTCCGGCAACCGCGATAAGTTCAATAAATTGTGCCTATTTTGTGCCCTCTGATTTAAGTCTCTTGATTCATCTATGATCATTATACCTTGTCTCTTTTTCTTATATATCACTTTTTGGGTGCCGAAATGAGACAAAATGTAATGAACTTACCCAATCTTAAGGAAATTAATAGACTTTCCTATTTTCGCAAATTTAAATTAATAATTACATTTCCTTATAATTTTACATACTGACCTTATATTAGAATAGTAGTTTACCTTACAAAATATTACAGGTGGTTTTTATTTATTAAAAATATTTAAATAAATTGTTATAAATTATTGTAAAAAATGACAGATTGTCAAACAGATGGTCTGCCATTCTCATTAGTGCAAAGGAGACTAACATGAATCAGGTGCATACACCCCATTTAAGAGTAACATGCAGTTCCCACTGATCACCGTATCTAGTACTTTAGTACATTGATATCGTTGACCGTTCGACTTAAAATGTACGCATTTTAAATCAAATATTACATGCGTTTAAAAGCGAAAATCTTCTTCAAAGTGATAGTGTTACCTGACTTCAAAACACAGACGTTTGGTCCAGGTCCAGATTAAGTAAAAATTCAGTTTTGGATGTGATCCGATGTCGATTCAGCTGTGTGGAATTCAGTATCGAGCTAATCTTCGCTTGCTTTCTATCTGATTGACAGCACTAAAGAGTCGGTGAGAATCTACGTTTGCGATAGAATTACGACTCTACTTGCTTTTGTGAAATGCGGTGGCGGTTCATTAATGATTCAGTGGACATTTTTTTAGCACGATCGACTCCCTGATCCCATAAAGCAACTCACCAGAGAAACTGGGCTTGTTGCAAATGCTCAGAGATATTATGATGTTGCCGTGCGTGGCGGCCCGCATGGAGACGGTGCCGGAACATACGAGGAACGTCACCGCGTGGAACTGGTAGCTTTACCAACTCACCAGAGAAACTGGGCTTGTTGCAAGTGCACAGAGAGTGTATTATGTTGATGACGAGGCCGTGCGTGGCGGCCCGCATGGAGACGGTGCCGGAACACACGAGGAACGTCACCGTGTGGAACAGGTACGGAAGGTGACGGGTCACGTCCAGGCAGTTGTTGAATGACAGCATGAGCTGCAAGAGAAAAACATATTTATCTTCCGTCGCTATCATTGAACGAATCTAGACATCTCATTTGTATTGTATAAACGCATCACTTTTTCCTCTATGTCAAATCTACTTGCGGCTTTGCCCATGTAGCACCAGTTTTGTTTCCAGCACTTTGGAAAACTATTAATATTCATGCTACAAAATAGTTTTTTAAAAGTTCAATTCGGGAGCGCTCTAACATAAAACTAGATTAGTTTATCGCACAAATTGTGTTTCTTTGGTTCTTGTAACGTCTGCTTATAACTTTAAACCCAATAATGTGTTGGGAGTTCTGTCCTTTCATCGAATTTCTATGAAAACGTAACAAACATTCGAAAAAACTTACTTTCGTTTATATGAAGCTTGGATAATAAATAAATTTAGATGTTAGGATTAGAATACAATACAATACTTACCAAATATCTAGCCAGTATAGCGATGTCGTCCCACATCATATGCTGTTCCAACATCGCAGTCGGCGAGTGGCAGGTCTTGTCCACTACCTACAACACCATTACTATTAGACACACCTCCAACAAAACTCGTCAATAAGTGCATTTACACGCAAACGCTTTTCTACATTCTTGAGCTATGTTAAGAGCGTGCGATTTCTTGCGTGAACGAAAGTAGGACGAAATGCCTTGGATGCCTCCAAGTCTGCCTCCTTTAATTTTTCATTTTTCGACTCCGTTTATACAATTTACCGAAACCAAAGTCATACCTCAGTATTTTTTGATTTAGGATTAGTTTATCAAGTCTCTATAAATTGAATACCCGATTGGAATTACTTCACCCGATAAAAAATCGTCACAAAGATGACGTACCTAATTTCATGTATTTTTACATTTTTCTCGTTTTAGAAGAACTTAAAATAGTTAACGATTTTTGGTATTTATACTCACATATTCACCATTAGTTTATCTAGTGAAATCATAAAAAAAATTATAGAAAGTACTTTTGTTAATTCTTTTTGATCGAAAATGCGGCACGCGTGCGTGTACCTTTTGGAGGGCCGAGGTGTCGCGTTTCTCAGAGAAAATATTCGTCGGGACCTATGGCCGACGCGACGCCTATTAGACGCGTTCAGAAACTCAAAAGTCGAATTGTTTCGTCAATGGAACCGGACATGCCTAACATGAGTAAAAATTATGTAATGTAATCAATATTTTTTGGGGCTTCTTCGTGTTCCACGGGGCAAAACAGATCGTAATGGACAAACATCTTAAGTACAGGGTGTAATTGAAATGAGTCGACAATTACGCGCGCGATTCAAGGCTAGGTACTTCTTAATTATTCGCCCGCGCTCACTATTCCTGTGCGTTTTCAAATGCGTGTAAAGGCATATAGTAATTATTAATTAGAACGTTATCTGGGAAAATGTACCTTATCGAGGGTCAGTTACGACGTTTTTTATAAGAGTATTCAACCGACACAACTAGAGGGTCCGAATAAGGCTGCGTCTCCACCATATATGTGCGAGGTAGCGAGGCGGTGAGCGAGGAAAAATACCGGCCACTGAGAGTGCTTCAATTTCCCAATGACGTGATCGTGCGAGCGCGCTATTGGCGGATTGTTTCCTCGCTCACCGTTTCGCTTCCTCGCACATCTCTGGTGGAAACGCAGCCTAAGGTATCTTTTCCTAGACAGCATTACAAAATAATATAAATTAATGTATTTATCAATCATTTATGAGTCTTAACGCAGTGCTACATAGCGTTAGTAATTCAATAGCATTTATTAAAATTAATTTGATAATAAGCAAAATAAATATAAAATGTAGATGAAAATTTAAAATGAAAATGAAATAAATTACTGTAACAGCACAACAAAATGTAACATGCTAGTAGTGTAAGTGCGTTCACACACGATGACGCACTGACGGAGCAGCAAACATCAGTCCGTCATTTGTGAAGCAAGGAGTTGTATGAAACCGCACGTAGAAGCACACACGGTGACGCATTGACGCACCGGGTGTGGTTCTATGGACTGACATCTGCCGCTCCGTCAGTGCGTCATCGTGTGTGAACGCACTTATAGCTAGACCCGAGGCTATTGAGGCTGCTCGAAAATACTATGAGTCGATCGCAAAATTGTCTTTAACAAAACATATTGAGCCCGAAATCTGCGTTTTTAGGCAGTGCAGTATCTATTACGTAGTAACTGTAGACTAATCTGTTCCTCCTCATTTTTCCTTGACTTATTCGTGAGAGGTGGCTTTTGCCCTGCATTGGGACTTATAAATGGCTTATGAAATAGCGCTCAATATTTAAAGAGAATGATCATTAAACTAAACTTTCTGTATGAGAACAAAATATAAAACTATTCGAAAAATCTGCGGTCCCCCATACATTTGGGTCGAGTAGATAAGTAAAGCCTGACCAGGAAAATAAAAAACCTCGCCATGTTGCGGAAAATCATTGGAACTAATTTTTGTACTTGGAACACTAACATTAAAGGTGACAGTCGATTGCAGCGCCCCCAATCTAGGTTTTTTATTTTCCTGGTCGGGCTTTAATTGCATTTTTGTATTGCAAATTGCAAAGCTGATAATTTATTTCGTGACTTCCTTGTCAGTCCCATAGAGAAAGTTGTTTAGTTTGATGGTCTGATCATCTCCATCAAATTGTATGTACTACTAGTGTTTTCCCGCGACTTCATCCGCACAAATTATATACCAGATTTTAAGTCAGATCATAAGCTATCAAACCAAAAAAGTTTCATCAAAATCGGTTCAGTAGTTTTTGCGTGATGAGCGAACAAACAAACAAACTAACAATTTTGTCAATAGATGGCGCTGCACGTTTTTAAATCGCGCTATCGAATGTTATTTGAATTTATATGAAGAAAACCGCTACTTTTTTATTCCTCATGATTTTACGGTTTTATAATAGTTAAGATATCAAAAGCATCTTATACAAGATGTTACTTAAAGGTTGAAGGGGTATATTAGTTAGACCATCGATTACGACAATAGGTACCTCTTTGCAACACCTTGTATTGCCTAATGATGATTATGATGAAGTAAAATTAATGCTGAACAAATTCAACTGAGAATTGATTCAGGGATTTCGGATTATTGGCCAATACACATTTGAATAACAAATAAATAGCAACTTAATTCAAAATAATATAAAACAAAAAAGCAGGTAACAAGCTTTAATTAATGTAGTGCGGGTCTGAATATCAGACTATGTGACACAAGCATTATAGTAGTGTTAGTACCTATATTATTGCTAAGAAATATTATACAAACAAGTGTTAACAACATCTGATCACTCTCGCTCCGCTCAATTTCCGCTTCCTCTTGTTTCATATTTCTTGATTATTGGTAATAAAATAATAATAGAAAACAAAATTTAAATAATACAAAACAAACAAACCCCTAAATAAAGTAATACAAAAACTTAAATGGTACAATACCGTTAAAGATATTATCTTCCAGAATTTAATAATATAAAAGGATGAAACAAGGCGTAATATATTGCATAATCACGCGCCCTAAAATATCAAATCAGGAAGCCTCTCAACTATTATCGGCAAATCTAGCTATTGGTGGTTTTTTTCCTCGCTTCCTCGCATAGCTCTGTCCAGTCCAGCCTCAGGCTGACTATTCTTCAGAGTTGTTTAAGGTAGCGAAATTGTGAGCGAGGAAGAAGTCGACCAATAGAATAGCTTCAATTCTCCAATGACGCGATCAAGCGAACAAGCTATTGGTGGATTTTTTCCTCGCTCGTCACCGCGCTACCTCGCACAACTGTGATGGAAAGTCAGACTTAGAGCGTTTACGCACTGAGTCCGATCCAAATTCGAGAAATCGCAGACCGTGGAGAAGTGCATGGAAATTTATCACATGATCTCACGTAATTATCTTCGATCAACAATATCCAACTAGATAACGCGTCAGCGCTCAAAACATGTCCCGGCAAATAACGCCTCACTATTGGAGTGAGGTCTTATTCTGAATTAGTTCCGTTCGAACAAAGCCAACGTAAGCACGTCTCGCAATGCCGCAGTGTTCCTTCAAAAATTACTAGGAATTATGGTTTTTTTGAGGTCGAAATTATAATGTGTTCGGACTGTTTTCTCGGTTCGTTAACAAAAAATGTTGTGTATTCACGAGGACAGAATTTCTCTTTGATTTTGTATGCGACCCGTTATCTAGTTGTATATTGTTGATCGAAGGTAATTATCAACAAATATGTGATCTGAGGCTTTCTTATTTACTGTCCGAGGTTAGTATACTATTTTTCTCCTAGGCGGAGGTGGAAAGCGACAGTCGATAAATTTTTCCATATACTATGGGCCATGGACAAATGTATGGTCTTTCCATCCGAGACAGAATCATAAATGTGACTATCAAATTCCATACTTTTTTCAACGGTCTATGTTTTCTCTGATTCTAATTGGTCGCAGTGCATAACAGCCCTAAAGCACACTACTGAAATTGCGTACCATGCGTTACAGTAATGGGGTAGGGGGTAAAAAAACGAAATGGTAACAAAAATAAATGCGAACTCACAGTGGCCGGGGTGACGGGACCCAGGATATTATTGGGCAGATTGGAAAGGGCCTGTGTGAGAACAAGTCATGTTTACTTATTTGTTGTATGATTGACAATGTTAACGTTTTGACTGCTGTTGGTCGCGTTGGACTATATCGCTCCAGTGATATGAGGCCATGTGAGTAGGATCGAAAATTGTATGGATGGAAAATACTTCTCTGAATTCAAGCTGTAGACACGCAAGAAAAAGATTAAGAGTTGATTTATACTTCCAAAAGTATTCGCGTTAAGCGTATGAATTGAAATTCCTAAATCAAAGCCTATATGTGGAAGCTTGTAATTGGCCTAAAGCTGACTATATTTTGTGAATTACTTGTCTTATAGCTGTAACTAGCGTACCGCCCCGGCTTCGCACGGGTAGATATAAAATATAGCTTATGTTAATCACTGATAATGTAGCATTCTAATGGTGAAAGAATTATTCAGATCGGTCCAGTAGTTTCGGAGCTTATTCAAGACAAACAAAAAATCAAAATATTGCTCTTTGTAATATAAGTGTATACAAAATAAAAAATACTATATTGGTACCTATCAGTAGAGAAAGCACATCCAAGTCTCATCCGAAACTAATTGTAATTTGTACCCGAGTCATGGATGTTTGTATCTATGTATGTATTCTATATTGTTGTCTAGTTATCATAATACAAGTCCAGGCTTGATTCTGGAACTTTAAATGTGACTAGATAATTTGTGTGACACTGGTATCGATTCGGTATTGCCACGACTTAACTTAACTAAATTTATTCCTGTCATTTTCTAACATTCGACTAAGAAAAGAGACAGAAAACCAACAACTGACTTTAGTGCTGTCAAAGTGACGCTACACGCCCAAAAACGACTTAAATAAGATGGCGTGCATTATGATGCCATCTTATTTTGGGCGTGTAGCGTCACTTTGACAGCACTAAAGTCAGTTCTTGGTTTTCTGTCTCTTTTCTTAGTCGAATGTTAGAAAATGACAGGAATAAATTTAGTTAAGGTAAGTCGTGGCAATACCGAATCGATACCAATGTCCAAGATATTTATTTATTTATTTATTAATATTATATTTTATTTAATCACGGTTATGTCTCAGTTAGGCAAAGACTACTTATCGAAACCAATCACGAGTTAGTTTTAAACGGTACATTACAATCAAGAGCAAGGAATCTGTCTGACCCTGTATTTATTTTTCAATATTGTGGTAAGAGGTAGCTGTGACAGTAAGGTACAACTGGCGACCATAAAGAACGAACTGTTTTAATAAAAGAAACAGTCAAAACGTTAATTTGTCGAAGAAATTAACTACACACATAGATGATGATACAAAAGATGTGCAAACAAGAATTATAACAGTTTTGTTATAATTGCTACTATATGCGACATATGCGTATCAATTATGTCTAACAGTGCGTCATCTTTAGCTAACGAATAAAAATTTAACAGAGATGGTACGTTGAAGTTTATCGACATTCGATTTATCGATATTATTGCACTCACTGAAAATAGAAACAGTAGAAAACAGAATGAGGACTATTTAGTTCGAGAATAATTAGTAACAAAAAAACTAATCGATTAGTTATTGAAAAAATGTGGTTCTTAAAAAGGGGATAAGAAATTCAATTAAATTAAATTGTTAAAGTAAATCCTTGGTTTTCTGTTTGAAAAAGGGGGTCTCGGCAAATCACACGTAATTTATTTACCGCTAGAAAAAGTGTAAAATTACGAGAAAACTAGCCAAATCTCGCGATATCTCACCAAGGAGGGGACGAAAAATCGCATAAATCACATTCCTCACATAATTAATGGATGCCCCCTAAGCCTCACAAAAAGAGAAACAATTGTAGTGCGATAATATCGATATCTCTGAAGTTAAAATATTTCAGCATTCCATCTCTATGAAACATATTTTCATTCGAAAGCCAAAGATGACACCTTTTCAATTTATGATCAAATTCAAAGGTTACGGTTTATCTTATACAGAAGCTAGGTGGCGCCACTGTATCGTGTTGTTATTCCAATATAATATAATTAGCATTTATGCTGACAACTATATTCCCGAGGAAGAAGTCAGGGATATTTCAAATGTATAAGTAGCATATTTTGAATATTCATAATTATCCATAGAAGTTTTGACACTTCACACAAAGGAACTCGCACTGACAAGAATATGCTAGACATGTTGCCGAGTGAGAGGATTACACCAATGCTTACTGTCGTCCACCACCCGTACCATCGAGAGGGGGTGAGGTAAACATTAGGAGGCGGGGAGTGTCCACACTGTATGTAGGTATTTAGTACTCTGTTTTATACTGTGGTTCTATAGTGAACTACATTTCTTTCTCGAGATTATTCTTGAATAAATTTATTTAAAGCTAGGTTATCCCAGTGCAAGCGTCTCTTTCTTGCAAGCATAAGTTTACAATTAGCCATCCCGCTCCAATTGAAAGCAGATCAATATCTTTGCTCATGGGAGTTTCTAAGCTAAAGATTCTTCTGAGTTCACTAGAAATATTTAATGTATTTTAAGTACAAGAATAAAAAGTTTAATATCAGCAGTTTAATTATAGTATTGAAAAAACATAACAAAAAGGGGTAATTTTGGGATGTTTTTCTATCTAGTAAACTTAATCTAATCGTGTAATTGAGAACAGTCTCCCATCCGCCCGATCCTTAAATAAGACATAATTTAATTTCAGACTTTAAAACAAAGTTTAAAACACTTTCGTTCGTGTTAAAAAAACGGCCTCGACGGGATAACAGCGTCTTAAGTCACGATACAAATTTCGCCGCAAGCGTGTTCGAACTTGCCACGAGGTCTTCAGTCTTTTGTCAAAAAACCATCCTTGAGATTGGGATGGCATTGTGGGAGTACAATGCCTTAATATTGGCAGAATTGCATAATCAAACGGCCATATTAAAAAAAAAAATTAATTGACTTATCAGTGTCGCCACCTAGCGATAACAATTCTAAACTTCTTCAAACATTCTAACATGAGCTACGTAGTAAGTCCGTTCAAAACTAAACTCTAACACGGAAGTAATAAGGAAGAACTTACCCTGCACATCCTGCCGATAACTTTCTTAGACACAAGCTGAACGTTGGCCGAGGCGAGCGCTACTGCCGTGTCCGCCATTATTTCTATCATCGGAGATCCGAGACCTGTGTGTGGGAAAAAGGTGTCTCAAACATTGACATACAAAATAATGGACGTCGGGTCTAGTACAAAATTTCTCGAAAAATGTGTCAGAGACTAACCTACACAAAACTAAGTACATGTATCGCATTGACATACAAATTAATGGACGTCGGGTCTAGTACAAAATTATCGATAAAAGTGTCAGAGACTAACCTGCACAAACCTAAGAACGTGTATGGTAATATAAACATTGAAAATGCTGAAATTATTTTTCATTTTGTTTGCATAGTTTTTACCCCATCGCGGCACAGATCGCGTGCGCGTACGCCGGTAAAACAAAGACTATCGAGTAATTGGTTCTCTTTACACGTTTTGGTGCTCTTTTGGTTCAGACACTTTTGAGCGCGGACCCTACCTCTAGTAGTTAGTAAGTCAATGTTCTCAAATTATAGATTTAGGTTTTATAACAGTAATTATGGTAATAACAGGTATAAAATAATAACAAGGCATCTCACACGTAGTCAAAACGCAAAGAAACAAAATTAAATTAAACCAAAAGTGAGGAAACCTGCATACGCTGAAGAAGAAATTCTGATGCGTATGTGAAGTCTACCAATCTGCATTGTGCACACGTGGTGGACTAACGTACATACAGGTGTTTCAAAACTCAACGTCAAGCTGAAAACTGGAGAAACGGGGCACATTGCTCGCAGAACATGGGACCGAAAAGTTCTCGAGTGGCGACCGCGTACCGGAAAGCGCAGCGTGGGTAGGCAGTGAGCCCCCACAAGCTGGACCGACGACCAAGGTGGGCGCTCGCTCAAGGCCCCATAAAAAGGCTGATAGTCTAGAAAGAAAGGGGTATGCTCAGAGTTTCCCTGCGAGATCGAATCAGAAATGAAGAGATTCACAGAAGAACCAGAGTAGCTGACATAGCCCAAATAATTGCTAAACTAAAGTGGCAGTGGGCGGGGCACATTGCTCGCAGAAGCAGAACCGATGACCGATAGGGCCGAAGAGTTCTTGTATAGCGACCGTGTACCGGAAAGCTTAGCGTGGGTAGGCCCCCCACAAGGTGGGTCGAAGATCTGGTGAAGGCGGCGGGAAAACGGATGAGGGCAGCGCAGGACCGGTCGTTGTGGCGATCCTTGGGGGAGGCCTATGTTCAGCAGTGGACGTCCATCGGCTGAGATGATGAAGAATACTAACCCGAGCTGACGCTCCTCTGTATGAAGCTATCGAGCACCATGTCGATAAGCTCAGGCACGTTGCCGATCGAGCCCCAGATCTTGCACCGATGATAGCATAGACAATACTAACCCGAGCTGACGCTCCTCTGTATGAAGCTATCGAGCACCATGTCGATAAGCTCAGGCACGTTGCCGATCGAGCCCCAGATCATGCACCGATGATAGCATAGACAATACTAACCCGAGGTGACGCTCCTCTGTATGAAGCTATCGAGCACCATGTCTATAAGCTCAGGCACGTTGCCGATCGAGCCCCAGATCTTGCACCGATGATAGCATAGACAATACTAACCCAAGCTAACGCTCCTCTGCATGAAGCTATCGAGCACCATGTCTATAAGCTCAGGCACGTTGCCGATCGAGCCCCAGATCTTGCACCGATGATAGCATAGACAATACTAGATAATACAAACCCGAGCTAACACTCCTCTGTATGAAGCTATCGAGCACCATGTCGATTAGCTCAGGCACGTTGCCGATCGAGCCCCAGATCTTGCACCGATGATAGCATAGACAATACTAACCCGAGCTGACGCTCCTCTGTATGAAGCTATCGAGCACCATGTCGATAAGCTCAGGCACGTTGCCGATCGAGCCCCAGATCTTGGCCTGTACCGAGGGGTACATCTCCGTCTCCTCTATGGTCAGGGTGATCAACTTCTCCAGTATTTGGGCGACTTGCTTCTGCCGGCGGGATTCTTCCGACGGCTTACAGAATCTGCGAACATGGGATGATTTTTTAGAGTTAATCAAATCAATCAATTTGACGGCCCGACAGCACAGTCTGTAGTGAACCTGTCTGCTGTGTCGGGAGTCGCGGGTTCGAATCGCGTAAAGGACAAATATTTGTATGACGAATATGAATATTTGTACCCGAGTCATGGATGTTTGTATCTATGTATGTATTCTATATCGTTGTCTAGTCATCATAATACAAGTCCAGGCTAGATTCTGGAACTTGAAATGTGACTAGATAATTTGTGTGACACTGTCCAAGATATTTATTTAGATATTTATTTCAGAACATAAATTCCATAACAATGTCACAAACTACAATGTAATTGTTAGTAATGCTTACTTGCTTAGTAGCGACCTTCTGGGTGATCATAAAGTATTTAGCTATTTTTCAGATGGCCAAACTGAACAACTTTTACTAATATTTGAAACAGAGAAGTGACAGTACCTTACTAAATTGGCGAGCCACGGAGTCATGTATTCCAGACATAAATGCTTCAGTTCAATTGTAGATCCTCTGAAGCCCTGTGAAAGGACATTTAGTACGTAGGCATATTAATGATCTACATTACACTATTTTTTTTTTTTTATTTATAATTAACATAGACATATTACTCTAGCGATAGACAAGCTCGTTAAAACAAACAACATGTCGCACAAAACAACACAAAATGACACATTGCGGTCTGTCATTGCCATAGTGACGAAGTGAACTCGGGAACATCAATCAGGTGCGTACACCTCATTCAAGTGGAACATGTTGCTTCTATGGAAGGGCAAGTCTATCGCTAGAGTTTAAGTCTATGATAATTAATGGCTTTTTGCTTGTGCGTAGCACCGCATTTCCGCCAGTGTCAAGTGTAATTTATGGGAGTATCTATCCCAATCTCAGGGATTGTTTTTGTTCAAGAACAAGAAGAGATTGAGGATTGCGGAGCCTCGTGGCAGGCAAAAACGCGACGCGCGAAAACCACGCGAGACGTGTGCTCGGGTCAATTCCTGCAACGTGACTCCATCTACACTATCGTAAAGCACTGACTCCAAATAACATAATTTTTGATTTTTTAGTCTGATTTATATTTTACCTATTTTGATGAAGCTTTTATCATTAAACTTAAAAACTGGTATACAAGGTGTTTCATAAGTAAGAATAAATTTTTGAAACTCTTAAGGGGGTTGTTAAGACCGTCAAACTGAACAACTTTCTCTATGGGACCAACATCGAAATCGCGAAAAAAATAATTTAATATCCCATACATATTTTAGCTCTAGTCGATTTGTAGAGTATAGAACATAAATTTATTTTTTTCGCGATTTCGATATTGGTCCCATAGTGAAAGTTGTTCAGTTTGATGGTCTACACCACCCCCTTAAAGGTTTATTTGTATTTTTGTAACACCTTGTATACACCACAAATTTTTAATTACTAACATAACTTTAAGGGTGTGTCAGACCATGGTCGAAAAACCAGATTTTTTTCGACCTCCCAAAGAAAATCGATCAGCCGATTCGTATTTTTGTATGTAAGGTACAAAATAATTGTCGTTTTTCAACCCATGTTCCTTAGGGAAAGTTGTTTAGATACATGGTCTGAATACACCATTAAAGTTATATTAATTAATTTTAGTTATATTAATTTTAATTACTAAAAACTAGTGGTGAATTTTAGATGAACGGATTTCGTTCGTCTAAAATACCTCATATTATAAAACTGTAAAATCATGAGGAACAAAAAAGAAGCGGTTTACTTCATATAAAATCAAATACCACTCGATAGCGCGATTTAAATGACGTGCAGCGCCATCTATTGACAAAATTGTTAGTTTGTTTGTTTGTTCGCACATCACGCAAAAACTACTGAAACGATTTTGATGAAACTTTTTTTGTTTGATAGCTTATGATCTGACTTAAAATCTGGTATATAATTTGTGCGGACGAAGTCGCGGGAAAACACTAGTATATTACAATTATGAGTTACGAGTAGCGTGGGCGGGGATTGAACTGTTGCCCCCTGCACGGCACTTCACGGAAGGCGAGGCTACTCGCCACTAGACCACCACGACTTAAACGACGAGGAAGTAAATGTGGGTATAAAAAATATAATACCTGAATGCACTCTTCGAGGAACTCCAGAGTGAGATGCGGCTCATTGTGGGCGAGCTTTTCGCTCACACTCTTTATGAATATCGTGTTGTTTGACGGAATGCACAGACCTGCGGAAAGTCATATGATTTAGAGTTTGTTTTAGGACAGCCTCCAAATTATGAGACATCTCAATTTACTTGCCAGAAGAAGCAAGTTGCGGGTTCGATTCCAACGCGCCACAAAAATTTGCAGTCTTTAATTTAGAGTACATCTTTATGAAGCTGATTATATTTCATCATCAACCCTGTAGGTACAATGCAAGGGACATGATTTCTAATTTCAAAATTTCAGGCCTACGATGGTTTGGTTCGTATAATCTTAGATTAGGTAGTCATATGACCATAGGGCCAATTTCATTTATCTGTTTCCAACAGTTGCCAATCCATCTTCTAATGGAAGGTAGAAAGGAAAAAATTTACCTTATCTTATCTAGTTACGGCTCAAAGTTGATTGTAAGCAGCGGTTCTGAAGTTAGAGTCACACAGCCTTAGAGTCAACGAAACTTTTCTGATGTCTCCAACAGTTTACATTCGAATTCCAAATTGAAAGCGACAATCAAGGCGCAAAGTTTATTATACGTAGTGTTCCTCAAGTTAGAGTCACATGACCTTAGAAGTAAAGTCATATATCTTTAGAATCAACCACACTTACCTGATGTCTCCAACAGTTGCCCTTCAATCTTCAAATGGAAGGTGGCAGTCAAGGCGCACAGTTGATTGTAAGCACCGGTTCTTAAGTTAGGGTCACATGACCCTAGAATTAGAGTCACATAGCCTTAGAGTCATCCACACTAACCTGACGTCTCCAACAGTTGCCCTTCAATCTTCAAATGGAAGGTAGCAGTCAAGGCGCACAGTTGATTGTACGCAGCGGTTCTCAAGTTCGGGTCACATGACCCCAGATTCAGTAAGGCCATGTTGAGAAGAGTACCAGGGACGTCTTTTGGTCGTATCTTTTGATGAACTGTTACGGAATCTTGCTGAAATATAAATGTTGACATTTTGACTGAATTATTTAGACATAGTAACCTAACCTGGTAGCCATTTAGGGGTCTTCTATATACTGAAAGATTGCAAGGTGTGCTGCCCGACATCTTAAGCCTGGGCGGCTTGTACTCAGAGAAACTCCCGAAGAAAAGAGAACGTTTGGGTCCGTGCTAGGCTTTTTATAGCCGGCTGTCAGTTAGCGTGCGTGTTGAGAGCTTGGATAAAAGTAAAATTAATGGATACGGAATGGAATGGAATTGTTCTTACGCGAACAATTCAAAGGAGAAAAATGAGTCAAAACAATTGCTAGTCAATATTGCCTTTACTTGGACGAAATGTCAGATATATTTCAAATACGTGCCGAGATGACAGACCAAGTGTGCTACTTTGTATAGGCCGTATGTGCTACTTGCGCGCTTCAACTACATACACTTTGGGCCTATCAGCTCGGCCCTTAGACTATTTATATATGAACAAGTTACGCGTTTAATTCTTCTAACAAACTTTTCTGACACTTTTTACGTGGGGCGAGGTAGCATGAAATCCGCAACTTTGGACTTTATTCCATTACTATAGATTCTAATTTTGAATGTAAAAAATAATGAAAAACAGTGTCGTGTGAACCCCAAACGGTATAAGTTCGAAATTATAGGCTGTCGCGTTTAGTGATAAGGTATAAAATTGAATGTAAATGCATAAGATTTGGTGATCCTGTACGTTGGCAGAGGGGAAATGCTAACACGAGACCGCCCTATACAAATAAATTATCTAAGGCTCGGCCTGACGGGCTGATGCACATCCACGCGTGCGACAATGCGTTGTTACACAAGTACTCTTACCGGTTGGCTCAGCTCCCATCTGTTTCTAATGTGTATGATAGACTGCACTATGTTGTCACAGTCGTTGTGTATGAAGCTCAGCGGCGTGGCTTCGTTTATTATCGACAGAGAGAACTGATTGTCGTCCACTAGACACACCTGGGAAGAAAAGCTTGCTAAATTAGCCAATCAGAAGAACCAAAGTAGCCCGATATAGCCTAAGGAATTCGGTATGTCAAGTTTTTTTTTTTTGTCTTCATTTAATATTTTTTACGGATAGAAGACATAATTTTAAGACACCTATTTCATTTTTTTTTGCTATTCATCGAGTTTATCAATATGAATTTAATTTTTAAATTATTTTGATCTGTAATCTCCAAGTGCAAAATTGGTAGAAAGAAAATAATTCGAACTCCATAGAGAAAAACTACTACAATATTATAAAAAAAAATTAAAATATGCCTCCTCTTTCTAAATCTATTTTGGAAACAAAGACGGCAACATCAAATGTCAAATTCTGTCATTCTGTCACTGTGAAAGTATTTTTTTTCTTAATGGCCAAGTTACTTTAAGTTGATTTTATGTTTACCAAGGAGTTTGCAGGGGCAGCGAGTGACGTCACTCGTGGACCGAAAAACGACGTTATTTTATTCAAAATATCTGTGATCCTTTCATTTTAAAATGTCTGACATAGAAAATATGATTATTGAGACAATTATCTCGAAACGGTTTTCGATTTAGACCTCCAAAAAAAAACTTGACATACCGAATTGCTAAACTAAAGTGGCAATGGGCGCGGGGCACCGGTTGCTCGCAGAACCGATGGCCGATTGGGCCGAAGAGTTCTCGAGTGGTGACTGCGTACCGGACGGTCGGTACACCTTGTGGGTAAGCCCTCACAAGGTGGACCGACGATCTGGTGATGACATGAGGTATAATTTTTGTAGAACTTATTATGCCCATCTCTCCCTCAAAATAACTGAGAAATGTGAAACTTTAGGACATTGTTAAATACAATTGTTTTGCTAATTTATACTCCGTTCAGGAATTAGAGCGACAAAATGTAAACAACGGTGATACCAGTGTAGAAAATACCATCTCGAGACTGTAGAAAACTTATCTCCGGAATGAATAACAGTAAATTATCAATTTTACTCGCAAAGGATTACGACAAATGATATGTTAACTTCGTATGGAAAATAATTAAAAAATACGCCAGCTATAATTTATTTTAGATTAAAAGAAAGCGTGACTGTAAATATTTTATTTCTTTGTCTGGCAACAATCAGATATTTTAGACCTTTGGTTCGTTTTAACAATGTGCTTAAAGAAAAAGATTTTTTATTGCATACAATAACGTAAACGCGTCTGTTGATTGTTAAATAACGTCGTCTGAGTCCGTACGCTATGCGTGGATGCTACGCATAGCACAAAAAGCCCACACAGACAGAGTAGCGGCATAATTTAAAAAATTCATTAAAATTGTCTCGGTTGTTTTTATTATTTATGGATGGACATTAAATGTTTAATGTCAACGCCATTTATTAAATGCCGTGCCGACATAATGTTATTATTAAAAAATGTACCAAAGGTTTCTGACCACGTAATGTCACTTTGACAGTGACGTTTCTTTGTTTACATTTTGTCGCTCTAATTCCTGAACGGAGTATAAGTGTTGAATCGATATACAAAAGTTTTATTTAGCACCGCAGAAAAAAATTAATAGTATGAAATGTTTTATTTGCATAAATACAGTTTCAGTAAGTTGTTCAGCATTATTTTAGGTAAAAATTATAAAATGGCGGCCGATCAATATGCCAATATCTTCGAACCCCCTTAGTTATTGTCTTACCTCGTCAATTTCGGAGGCGTAGTAAACGTCGTTCAGCAGCACGGGCAAGCCGAGCACTTTCGTTTTCTCCACCGATGTTATTTGTAGGGCTGTCGGTCCCACCTGCAATTATTATCATTTATTATGGTTCAGTAACCAAGGGCTGCCAAAACGGGACCCTATCACTAAACCTACGCTGTCCGTCTGTCCGTCCCTCCTAACTCTAACCGTAATAGGTAGTGAGTTGAAATTCTCACAGAATATGCGATATTATTTTGAATTTTGCTAGCAAGTCATAAAAACACGAAAAGTATAAAAATTAGGGGCTTCATTATACAAGAAACGGGATTTTCGTTTTTGCTCTATCTTTTTAAACGGCAGTACATATAAGCGACAAAATTGGTGCAATTATAGTGCATACTCTTAAGTTAAACAACTGTGTGGACTTGCCATAGATGTCAACACCCACAAGTTATAGCAAAGAAGCTAACAGACCGTCGCGCTCAGAAATATACTCCATACAAATACAACGTTCACCGTAAATACGTAACTCGTGACCTACAAATAAGGTTCACAATCGAATGCGAGACATAAATCGCGCAAGAGAAATAATCACAGAGATTTGATATATACACAAGGTCCAACTAAGAACTGTTGGACCACGGCCGGTCCCCAGGCTTCACACTAAGCCTGGTGGAAGATTTTCCCTTTTCAATGGAGGAACATTCCCAAGTACCACCTCCATACAACAAATAATAAAAACCTTCTGTTCTCTACATACTCGATCAGAATGTGCCGTGGAGAACACATTTAGCATCAGCTATAACTCAAACTGACCTTTATGGCGACCTTGGTGTCCTTGTAGGACAGTTTCAACGCGTTGCTGAACACTTTGAGGTCCTCTTCCAAGGCTAGGGTGGCGCTCGCTCAGAATGTTCGGTGGAGAACACACTTAACATCAGCTATAACTCAAACTGACCTTTATGGCGACCTTGGTGTCCTTGTGGGACAGTTTCAACGCGTTGCTGAACACTTTGAGGTCCTCTTCCAGGGCTAGGGTGGCGCCGGGCAGCTTCTGTTGTTCGCTCTCCACGTACTCGCTAAGGCGGCTGTGGTTATCTATGAAGATTAGTTTACGGTTCCCCTGCAATACATTAAGATAAATAATAATATAGGTGGACCTGAATCTGATGGCAAATAGGGAAATCAAATTTTAGAGTAAGCAACACTGGGGTGTTATATTAGGGCCAACACACTGCAACTTTTAGCAGCGCAGAAGTGCTGCTAAAACGAAGGTGTTCAATCAGTGCGTCCTGCCAGTGATGGATGACCTATGGTACGGAAACGTGGACCCTGGCGATAGGACTAGTTCTTCAATTTAATGTCGCTCAGCGAGCTATGGAGAGCGCTATGCTCGGTGTTTCTCTGAGGGATCACATCAGAAATGAAGTGATACGTGAGAGAACTAAAGTGGTTGACATAGCTCAGAAAATTAGCAAGCTTAAGTGGCAATGGGCAGGTCATATCTGCCAAAGAACTGACAACCGATGGGGTGTCAGAGTTCTAGAGTGGAGACCGCGAACTGGTAGGCGTAGTGGACAGACGACCTAAAAAAAGTAGCGGGGAGCGACTGGATGAGAGTTTTGTGGCGCGCCTTGGGAGAGTCCTATGTTCAGCAGTGGACGATGATGGGCTGATGATGATGTTCGGTTCCCAGGACCGGAGGCCTAGGCCTCCAACTCCAAATGACCTAGTTCTGGACTTGACTAAAAAGCTACTTCCTTCTCGAAATTTGAAGGTCCCCCAAGACCGGATGCCCGCTATGGGAAAACAGTGTAATATAAACATTACTTACTCTAAGAGGTGCAAGGATGGCTTCATGGAACTTTGTATACTCGCGAACCCAGCTGTTGCAGTTGTAGATATAGCACGCGTGTATATTTATGTACGCTACTTCGGGGAGCACTGTAAACCACTTCTGAAGGAAGTCCGTTCTGTGAAGAGAACAGATAATCACTAGAGATCGGATATTCGGGGGCATATTTACCTCAACTTCATTTTTGGCTAAGAAATTATGGAAGCAGGTTATTTTTTTAATATTTTCCGGGATGCCAGGAAATCCGAGGATGCATAACTAATCTGAGGCACAGTGTGGAGGTGACTTCTTAAAACTATTTAAGGGGCCATAGGTCCCGACGAATATTTTCTATGAGAAACGCGATAGCCCAGCGCTCCGAAAAGTTTGTGCATGAGCCGTGTTTTCGATTAAAAAGAACTAACCAAAGTATTTTTTCTAGATTTTTTTTATGATTTCCCTAGTTAAACTAATGGTGAATATGTGAGTATAAATGCAAAAAATCGGAAACTATTTTAAGTTCTTCTAAAACGAGAAAATTTTTTAAAAATGCATGAAAATACGTCATCTTTGTGACGATTTTCTATCGAGTGAAGTAATTCCAAACGTGTATTCAGTTTATGATTTCACTAGATAAACTATCCAAAAATACTGAGGTATGTCTTTAGTTTCGGTAAATGGTATAAATGTAATCGTAAAATGAAAAATAAAAGATGTCTCCGAGGTATTTCCACCTACTATTACGCCTAAATAAAAAAAAGACAAAGTAGCACCACACATACTTCGTAAGGAACGCATTTCAACAGCATTCACTCGACTTTCGTTCCTTTTATTCCATACCCAATATTCACTCCCATAGAAAGGGTAGACACCAACACACCGTTGTGAACTTGTGAATAGCCAGACGTGCCCTTTTTGATACAGACTGGCTACTGACAGGGCGTACCATTCACCTTATTTCCACTCCAACACACTCTTCGCTCAACATCCCCATCACACTTTCCATCTTTCTTAAACAAACTTCCCAAATATACAAATTAATTCACCTGTTCCACTCTATCTCTTTCCATAACAATGTAAAATTAATAAATACAAAAAGATTCTCACCTGAATCTATTATCAGAATTGGTGTGGGTGAAGTCGACGATCAATTCAAACGGTTGCTGGCAAAATGGTTTGAGAGTCAGTATGACGTGGTATATCAGCAGGTCCGCGTTCACTTCCCCGATCCTGAAATAAAAACAATAACGGTATTCAATGATAAAATGATGTTTTATTTGGCGTCACTTGACGTTTACCAACCATAGTTAAAACCGCCTACCGGTTCACACGTTGCCAGGCTTGCCTAGTGTGGGACCACTATCACTCTCAAACTTATACCAACTACTGTCCACTTTGTTCTCCCTTTGTGTATTTACTCTGTACTTTTCATTTGTGCAAATAAAGAAATTTTTATTTCATTTTATTTTATTTATTTAAGTGGGCACCGAGCCTTTTGTGCTGCCTTCAATAATTTTTTTTTCATTTCTAAACAATTAAACAACATTTTCCAAAAAAGATGAAATTCACATTGTAATCCTGAAACCGTAGCATGTTAAGCGAGCCTTTTATCTAGTTCGTTCGCGCGCAAATAGAAAGAGAGCGAGGGTGTGATAGCGCTATATACCGCTGCCATGCTACCCATGCTGATCGGCTTTAAATTTATCGAAACATTTCGGATTATAATATTTTATGCTTGTAGTTATTATCGTTAAAACCGACAAAAGTGGCCACTTTACAGAGAAAGAGAATACACAAAGAACACACACAGAGAATATAGAAAGGCGAGCTTAACTCTAAAAGAGTTTTATTCCAGCAAACCGTCTAATCTACTCACATGTACCTCCTGGAGATGAAGTAGAAGACCGGATTGCCTAGTTTACTAGTGCCGGCCTGGTAGAATATGTTCAAACTTTTTACACTCTTGAACTCTTCCTGTGTTTCACTAACAGATCTATTACAAATATAATCTACTCACTTGTACCTCCTGGAGATGAAGTAGAAGACCGGATTGCCTAGTTTACTAGTGCCCGCCTGGTAGAATATGTTCAAACTCTTTATACTCTTGAACTCTTCTTTCTCGTGCATGTTGTGTTTCACTATGAACTCTTCGAAGTTCGTCGAACTCATGTCTATGGATGACCAGCGGGCGTAGGATGAGAAGAGGAGGCCTGATGTTCTGAAATTTGGAAGTTATGGTGAGGGTATTAACATAGCTTAGATATAAAAAAGTACATACTTTCTTATGTATTTTTGTGTTTGTAGCTTGTTTTATTTTTTCAGAGAAAATTGGTTTTCCAAATAACCTTTGATGACAATGTTCCAATGATTTTCCGCAACATGGCGAGGTTTTTTTATTTTCGTGGTCGGGCTTTAAAGAAAAAAACCAAATAGAATACTTACGACTCCACGGGCTTGTGCTCTGGAGGTCCTAAATAAGCTAGCAAGGTTGCCATCTGGAAACAAACATAATTATATTACATTTTCGTCATGAAAAAACAACACAGAAAATTCATAGAAAAATAAAGTGCTATCACTTTTCCCATAGACATATTACTCTAGCGATAGACAAGCTCGTTCAAACAAACAACATGTCACACAAAACAACACAAAATAACACATTGCGGTCTGTCATTGCCATAGTGACGAAATGAACTCGGGAACATCAATCAGGTGCGTACACCTCATTCAAGTGGAACATGTTGCTTCTATGGAAGGGCAAGTCTATCGCTAGAGTTTAAGTCTATGACTTTTCCTTACAAATATTTGGATTTTATGGGAGAGGGGGATAAATCCCCTCTATCCCCCCCACTGGATACGTAACTGAACCTATCTCGATGTGCTTGTATACCGACACGGTTTATCGCCGAAGCTACGCCGGAACGCAAATGAAACCTAGTCTATAGAATTGTTTACCTTATCGAAGGGTCGTCTCCCGACGGCCTTATGGTCTCTGCTACAAGACAGATAGTCGCCAATCTTTTCCTGATGGTTCCACAGCAGCCTGTGCAACGCTACCACGTTCGCGTCACTTATGAACGAGAGATTGTGCGCTTGTTGGTCCGCGCTCTCGCAGTCCGAAGCCACTTCTATGAAGAACCTGTGGAAATTTGCCTTTGTCAGTACTCATCATCATCAGCCATGGGCGCCAGGAGGTGGGTGCCTGAGAAATTTGTATCGATAAAAATATTCGAGCTTGCTTCGCTCGCTCCAAATACCGATTCCATTCAACTAATTTCCCGTGCTTTTGGACACAAGCAAGATTTCTTTTTTTCTAGCCTATTTCATCCCACTGTTGGGCAAAGGCATCAAACCATCTCTGTCCGGGGCATGCTCTGGCCACGCGGCATCGAAAACATCCAGATCGTCCCGCCATCTCTTCCTAGGACGACCTGGACTCCGATGACCGTTTTCTGGGATCCAGCGCGTGACAATTCTTGCCCACCTTTCCTGATGCATCCGACAGACATGGCCGGCCCAATCCCACTTTCTTTAGTCTGGCGGTTTTTTCCCCCACATCGGCTATTCGTGTTTTGGAGCGCAGTGCAGTGTTTCTGACACGATCCGTTCTTCTAACACCCAGTATACTACGCTCCATTCCAACAAAAATGTCAAGCTCGCTTCGGTTACTCCAGGTGTCCAGGTATCTGATTCAACCAGGTTTCTGTTTCAACCAGGTATCTGTTTCAACCAGGTATCTGTTTCAACCAGGTATCTGTTTCAACCAGGTATCTGTTTCAACCAGGTATCTGTTTCAACCAGGTATCTGTTTCAACCAGGTATCTGTTTCAACCAGGTATCTGTTTCAACCAGGTATCTGTTTCAACCAGGTATCTGTTTCAACCAGGTATCTGTTTCAACCAGGTATCTGTTTCAACCAGGTATCTGTTTCAACCAGGTATCTGTCTCAACCAGGTATCTCCCTGGACAATACCTAAATGTTCTGGAAACAGTCGAGAAATCATACTGAATAATTTAAAGCTAGCTTCGCTCGATCGCTCCAAGATACTAATTTAATTGTGAAATCCTGGATCCACCCTTGCTTTATTACTATACTGTATGGAGCGGGGTGTGGTGCGAGTATCAAAGGCATCCCTTATTTGGGCGCCTAGCAACTCGCGGCGCATCATTCTAATTAGTGTAAGCGAACCAAGGTAGTCTGTATCTAACCTTCTTTCAATAAACATGTATCTATAATAAATAACTTATCGGACTTTTCAGTTCAACACCCAGTCCCAACAACACAGGGGCTACATCCATCATCAGCCTATCACCGTTTACTATGGACGCAGTGGGCAGGACAGGACAATCTTATAAAATGGGGAATTATCCCCCAAAACAGCAACCCTTTACGTCAATGCGGACTACAACAAACCACCCCGCACCTAACAGTCTGTACAGGTGGACCACAATGTGGAGAGGGGGATCTAATGAGCGCATCAGCCAGTGCGACAGAGGTGGCAAGATACTGGAGATTGACGATTTGAAGAAGACGTGACAATTCCACACGAGAAGAAGATGGACGAAGTATACAAAAGAGTATACCAGTGGCGGATACAGATGGGGGGCGCCCCCCCCCCCCCCCCCATTACGGGGCCGCCCCTATTGCCGTCGTATGCGCACGGGATAGAACAACGGCTGCCAAAGCCAACATTCTACTTCGAGCTCTTTCTAATTGCGAGTTTATTATCACGCTATTGCCTATATTCTTAAACTTTGCATATGACTTGTTTTTATTCTATTTCTATTTTTATTTAATGGCGTTTCCTTGTTAGATTTCGCCAGTGTCAAGTAGTTTGAGGGAGTGTCTATCCAATCTCGAGGATTGTTTTTGAGTAAGAACAACTGAGATGGATTTTGGAGCCTCGTGGCAGTCTGAGACGCGAACCGCGCGAACACCATGCGAGAGACAAGTGTTTGAGGCAAACCCTGCAACGTGACTCCTTGTTTTTATTACGATAAAATCAAGCTCTAGATATCTTCAGCGCCCCCCCCTTGAGTTTTTTCTGTATCCGCCACTGGAGTATACAGGACGCGCAATGCAAAAAAAGCACTACCTACGTTCAAATTGCTTAGCAAACGACCGATCTATTTGATGGAACATCAGAACGCGCTTTATTATGATATACGTACTTGCGTCCCGCCTCGAAGTGTTTCTTGAGGAAGTCGTTGAAGGGCAGCATGTGCTGCTCCTTAGAGAACTCCACGTGGTTCGCTATGTTCTGCAGTATCTTGGACATTAGCATCAGACCGCGCTTTATTATGATATACGTACTTGCGTCCCGCCTCGAAGTGTTTCTTGAGGAAGTCGTTGAAGGGCAGCATGTGCTGCTCCTTAGAGAACTCCACGTGGTTCGCTATGTTCTGCAGTATCTTGGACATTACATTAGCATCAGACCGCGCTTTATTATGATATACGTACTTGCGTCCCGCCTCGAAGTGTTTCTTGAGGAAGTCGTTGAAGGGCAGCATGTGCTGCTCCTTGGAGAACTCCACGTGGTTCGCTATGTTCTGCAGTATCTTGGACATCAGCATCAGACCGCGCTTTATTATGATATACGTACTTGCGTCCCGCCTCGAAGTGTTTCTTGAGGAAGTCGTTGAAGGGCAGCATGTGCTGCTCCTTAGAGAACTCCACGTGGTTCGCTATGTTCTGCAGTATCTTGGACATTAGCATCAGACCGCGCTTTATTATGATATACGTACTTGCGTCCCGCTTCGAAGTGTTTCTTGAGGAAGTCGTTGAAGGGCAGCATGTGCTGCTCCTTAGAGAACTCCACGTGGTTCGCTATGTTCTGCAGTATCTTGGACATTAGCATCAGACCGCGCTTTATCGGCGGCGGGACAGGACGGCTCACTATGCCCATCTCTTGTGGCGACACTGTGGAGGAAAATTAAGTTAATTATTACAAATTAACCGTGTAGACCATGGTCTGGACCGAAATCTGACATCTGTCTACTGCCGCTATCACAACACACACTGTTTCTCGAAGTCATCGATAGATGTCGGAAGCTGTCTATGGAAAATCAACGTTCTATTTAGTTTGTAGTAAGTTAACACAGCATTCAGACTAAAGATAAGTAAACTAAACTTACCTATAGCAGGGTTGATGAACCTCAAGAACAATACAGTGCCGACGGCGCCGACGCTCGTCTGCGGGAACTGAGCGTACCTTTTGCTTAGTACCTTTAACAATTCAAACATTTCGGAGTCAACATCTTCCTGCCCTTATCACATTACTCGGGGTCGGCGCCATATGTCGTCTTCCTGCCACGGACTTGAAAAAAAGACGGACGTAATCTCGTCTAATTACGAGTGAAGCACCCATTTATTTTTGTGTGCGTGCTGACAAACTGTCACGCGGTACATAATGGTAGCGGGTTGTAGGACCTGCGCCTAAAGCTAGTGCATCTGTGTGAGTGTAGGTCCCATGTAGAACAAACGAAAATGTAGGACCTTGCATGCTTCACATCTTTTTAATGTCACATTACGTCCGTCTTTTTTCAGGTCCGTGCTTCCTGCATTAATCTCTTGTAGCCGTCATTTCACCGCACACACCTTTTTACACATGCCATCTTTCACACAATTAATCTATCTCTTCTTTGACCGTCAAAACTTCATGCAACAATCCACATATTTAACACCAGCCTTGTAATTTGATACTCATCTTTCCGCATCACATGCCCATACCACGATAATTGCGCTTTTTGGAGTAAATCTATAGAACACCGAAGACCGTGAGTAGGGCTTTAAACATAGTCACCGAACACTATATTCTCCAAGTAAGTGCGAAGAGAAAGAGGTTTTGAAAAAGTTACATTTCGGAATAAAAACATTTTGGTAAAGGGTTCGAAATAGTTCAGCTGATTCTTAGTTTTTTGATTCATAATTCATAATTTATTTATTTGTGATACACAGGTTAAAGTAATAACAAGTTTACAAATTGATTGATTAATCCATTCCAAATATATGGACAAAAATGTAACTTCTACGTACAACCTAAATTCCACACACAATAAAGATTTAATTTTATTTTACAAAATTACAAGGGATTTGAGTAGTTTTAAATTTAGTTTGTCATCATCATCAGCCTATAATCGTCCACTGCTGAACATAGGCCTATCCCAAGGCGCGCCGAAAAACTCTGTCCTCGGCCTTCCTCATGCAGTCGCTCCCCGCTATATTTTTTAGGTCGCCTGTCCAGCGGGCAGCAGGGCGTCCCACACTACCAGTTCGCGGTCTCCACTCTAGAACTCTGACACCCCATCGGTTGTCAGTTCTTCGGCAGATATGACCAGCCCATTGCCACTTCAGCTTGCTAATTTTCTGAGCTATGTCAACCACTTTAGTTCTCTGACGTATCACTTCATTTCTGATGTGATCCCTCAGAGAAACACCGAGCATAGCGCTCTCCATAGCTCGCTGAGCGACATTGAATTGATGAACTAGTCCTATCGTCAGGGTCCACGTTTACGCACCATAGGTCATCACTGGCAGAACGCACTGATTGAACACCTTCGTTTTGAGGCATTTTCCCTGTAGTGGGTGTATAGGCTGTATAGGCTGCGATGATGACGTAAGACTTTACCTTATATCTAAGACCGTGGCCGGTTTTTGTGTTTGGCAAGATGTCGATCCTATAGAATGTTTGCCAAACAAATCTTTTAGTATGCAAAAGTCAAACTATTGTTGTTCCATGTGGGGCTACGATATGGTTTAATCTTAGTGTAAATCTATGCTATGCTAGAACAAGACATCTCAATTAAGACAGATCATGGTGTAGTTAGCTCAGAGGCGGAAGTGGCTGAGGAGTTTGAAACATTCTTTACCAACATTCCTGTAAAGACTACAGAATCTTTGAACTCTTCTCCTGCTCTTGCCGAAGTCTTGCTAAAGAATAATGTAAACCAGTGCACTTCCCAATTCAGTTTTGACCATGTTGACCCTCATACAATAGTCAAGGTCTTCAAAGCATTGAACCAAAAAAATACTGAAGATTTGTGGGGTATGTCAGTCAAGCTTTTCAGCGCTGTAATTAAAACTTTAGCACCTTATTTAGCATCTTTGTTTAATTGCTGCATTGACTCGGGAACTTTCCCTGACTTAATGAAACACAGCAAAGTAATACCACTTTTCAAATCGGGCAATAAAAGCGATCCTAGTAACTTTCGACCTGTGTCAGTCCTACCCGTTCTCAGCAAAGTTTTTGAAAAGATTATACTCAGTCAAATGCTCTCCCACTTTAACCTCAAGAGGCTGTTGCATGAGCAACAGTTTGGATTCACCAAGGGTCGCTCAACAACCGACGCCGGAGTTAAGCTGATTCAGCATATCTTTAGCGCTTGGGAAGAGCACCAAAATGCAATCGGAGTCTTTTGTGACTTATCCAAAGCATTTGACTGTGTTGATCATAAAACAATGTTGATCAAATTAAACCACTACGGTATTCAAGGCAGAGCTCTGGATCTTTTAGAATCTTACTTGGAAAATAGAATTCAAAGGGTGTCTATCAATGGAACAAATTCGTCTGGCTCACAAGTAAAAATGGGCGTTCCACAGGGATCTATATTGGGTCCATTTCTCTTTCTGGTTTATATAAACGATTTACCCTACATGGTACAGAACTTGTCGAACATAGTGTTATTTGCTGATGATACTTCTCTTATTTTCAAAACAAGTAGAAAGGCACAAGACGTTGATGATATAAATGAGAATGTAAATTATACTCTTCGACAAGTTCTGAATTGGTTCAGTGTTAATAATCTTGCATTAAATGCAAAGAAAACTAAATGTATTAAATTCACTCTACCAAATGTTATTAATAATGAAAATCGAATAATTTTAGATAATGATATATTGCATTTCACAAATAATACTGTATTTTTAGGGATAAGGATTGACTCGAAGCTGCAATGGGGTCCTCATATAGAAACCCTAGAAGGTAGGCTGAGCTCGGCAGCTTATGCAGTTCGAAAAATCAGACAGCTAACCGATATAGCTACTGCAAGACTTGTGTACTTCAGCTACTTCCATAGTATTATGTCTTATGGTATTTTGCTGTGGGGCCGTGCTACAGACGTTGAGACAGTCTTTATCCTTCAAAAACGGGCAATTCGAGCCATTTATAATCTGCGTTGTCGAGATTCATTACGAGATTTTTTTAAAGATATCAGTATTTTGACTTTCTACAGTCAATATATTTACGAAAATATTTTATACGTTCGCAAAAATTTGTCTCTCTTTCCCAAAAACAGTGACGTTCATAATTACAATACAAGAAATAAAAATAAATTAGTGTTCCCACATTTTCGACTCAGTAAGGTCAACACATCTTTCATGGGGCACTGTATACGCTATTATAATAAGATACCAGAGGATATTCTAAACTTGCCAGACAAAAAGTTTAAATCCCATGTTAAACAAGTCCTCTGTAAAAAAGGTTACTATAAACTCGATGATTATTTGAATGACCAAAATGTCTGGTCTTGACAATGTTACACTATGTAATTCAATATTTGTACTTTGTATATTTTGTTTTGTTTAAAAGAAGTGTGTGAAACTGAACATAAATAAAAGCATGTACTTAATAACTATTACCTAATAACGATTAAATCCATATATGTACCTCTACAATTTAAATATTGTATTAAGAAGTAAGTGTGAGCACAGCAAAATGTAAAATAACATTTAAAATTATTATAATGGAACTAACATATAGTTATAGTTAACGATAATTATAGTGATAGTTATAATATTTATCTAAGCACGAAATGTCAATGGCAAGAAAAAAAAAAGAAGTGTGTTGTAGAGTTTCTGGCCGCATCTTCTCTACAACGGAACACCTTCCGAAGCGGTGGTAGAATCAAAAATGACGTCAAAAAGTTATCTATGTGATATTATTTTGAATAAAAATTTTGACTTTTGACTTTTATGCTTTACCTGATAAAGGCAGTGACACATGCTGCGGAGTTGTGCTGGGAACTTGTCGTCCGAGTGTACTATACGGTCGAAGACCTCCTTCGTCAAGTCTATCAGGTTCGCCCGGTTCACTTCTATGTCTTGACTCGGGTCCAATCTGTAATAACATACCAGTTTTACCAGTTATTTATAGCATGTAGGTAGCTGAAGGGCAAAAGCTTAACACTCAATTGCAGACTCTCATTTAAGTTAATCCTCCTTTTAGTTAATTAAATCTCTTGCTAGCAAGAGATTTAATGGAGGATTAACTTTAATGAGCATTTCTGCAACTGAGTGTGAGTGTAACACAAATAATGGTAGGCCATACTCCACCACGCGGGCCTAGTGCGTGTTGGTGGAGGCAAGTTAGTGGAGAGAATTTGCGAACCTCCTTAATAGGCCTCTGACCTGGCTTAACGAATAGTTACACTGCCATCTGACAAAACTGCTTAACGTGCCTTCTGAAGCACGGAGGCGAAAAAAAACTGCTCTTTCTATACACTTGAGTCCAGTTTTAACAGGCTTCAAGAAGGAGGTTATAAATTAATTAAGATATTTTTTTTATGCTACATTACACGATAACTTCGGAAATAAATGACCGATTTGGATGATTATTTTTCTTTTCTGAAGAATTGTTCACATTTTAATTTAAAGACGCAATTCAGTGCTACACCTGCTGCTGGATCTGGACCAGCAGCGAGAATATCAGCGGCTCCAGCAGAGACTGATGATGATCACACGGTACGCACCTGGCCGGGTCCACCTCAAAGCTTAGCTCGGGCTGCTGCTGGATCTGGTCCAACAGCGAGGACATCACCGGCTCCAGCAGTGACTGATGATATCAGACGGTACGCACCTGGCCGGGTCCACCTCGAAGCTCAACTCTGGTTGCTCCTGTATCTAGTCCAGCAGCGAGGATATCAGTGGCTCCAGCAGTGACTGATGATGATCAGACGGTACGCACCTGGCCGGGTCCACCTCGAAGCTCAGCCCTGGCTGCTGCTGGATCTGGTCCAGCAGCGAGGAGATCAGCGGCTCCAGCAGTGACTGCTAATGATCAGACGAACGAAGCAAGATATACGACCTCCTACAGTACGCACCTGGCCGGGTCCACCTCGAAGCTCAGCTCGGGCTGCTCTTGGATCTGGTCCAGCAGCGAGGAGATCAGCGGCTCCAGCAGTGACTGCTAATGATCAGACGAACGAAGCAAGATATACGACCTCCTACAGTACGCACCTGGCCGGGTCCACCTCGAAGCTCAGCTCGGGCTGCTCTTGGATCTGGTCCAGCAGCGAGGAGATCAGCGGCTCCAGCAGCGACTGGAGGTAGCCGTAGCCGTATATCTTGAAGCAGAACGCCATGATCTTGCTGCCTAGGGAATTGCCTCTGAAAAGGGTCTGCATGCAATCTGACACCTGCAACGAAAGCTGAAATTAATTAAGACGTTGGATTTTTTCGTTCTATATTTTCAAATTTGACAAGGGCCAGGAAACTGGCATAGGTTTAATGTGTAAGGGCAAACCTTGGACACGTTATAATGAGCGTTTTTCTTTTCTTTTTTAAATTTAGTTCCTAAAAAACTCGACAGATGACATGTTTATCGCCCATAGAGCCGTACGCGAGATCCTGTCAAAATCTTGTCAAGACTGTGCCTGCCTTTTTATCGGAATGCCAAGGGATCGAGCCCATACAGCCATGTCAGGCGTAAAACTTTCGAATTTTCGATTAAAATGATTAGTAAATAATTAAATATGCCATTAAAAGATGCGTTGGCATCTTCTTGATCATCTTTTCACTCTTTATTATTTTAAAGAAACACTTTTTGAAATGTTGACGTTTCTTCGCACAGACCGTAGCGCCATCTATCGATCCCCAAGAAAACAAAAAGAAAAACACTCATACAAAATTTACAAGAGGTATAAGAATGTTAATAATAGTAAACTAATATAGAATGGAATGGAAATGGTGCCACCAGCGCCAGGAAGTGTTACTAACACTATTCAATCTTACACATTTTATTCATCAGAAAATAAATGACGTCTAGTGGCCTTTTGGGATCTTTGATTATTAATAATTCGGTATGTCAAGTTTTTTTTGTCTTCATTTTTATATTTTTTACGGACAGAAGACATAATTTTAAGATACCTATTTCATTCTTATTGCGATTCATCGAGTTTATCAATATAAATTTAATTTTTAAATTATTTTGATCTGTAATCTCTAAGTGCAAAAATGGTGGAGAGAAAATAATTCGAACTCCATGGAGAAAAACTACATACAGCTGTATTTAAAAAAAATTAAAACCTGCCTCCTCTTTCTAACTCTATGCTGGAAAAAGATACGGCAACATCAAATGTCAAATTCTGACATTGTGAAAGTATTTTTTTTTCTTAATGGCCGGTTATTTTAAGTTGATTTTATGTTTACCAAGGAGTTCAGAGTATGCCAGTGACGTCACTGCACGGACCGAAAAACGACTTTATTTTATTAAAAATATCTGTAATCCTTTCATTTTAAAATCTCTGACATAGAAAATATGATTATTGAGACAATTATCTCGAAATGGTTTTCAATTCAGCCCTCCAAAAAAAAACTTGACATAACGAATTTAGGCAAATGCATTTATTAGTGATAAGTACATCTAAGGGCGGGTGATACAGTATGTCGACGAATATATCTACTTGGGCCAGATAGTCTCTTTTGAGAACAGACAAGATAAAGAAGTCGAAAGACGGATTCAAAATGCCTGGAAGAGCTACTGGTCCATGAAAGAGCTTATGAAGGGTGACCTTCCTCTGACACTCAAGCGAAAACTCGTCGATGTGTGCATCCTGCCCATCTTAACTTACGGTGCAGTTGGTACAGACTTGGTCTTTGACCGAACATCAGAAATCCAGTCTCAAGATTTGCCAACGAGCTATGGAGCGCAGCATTTTAGGTGTAAAATTAACCGATCGGGTGCGAAACACAGATCGGCGCTCCAAAACTGGTATAGTGGACGTAGGCCTAAAAACAGCTCTGCTGAAGTGGGATTGGGCAGGACATATACCGGGTACACCCGGAGGGGTGGACCAAGATGGCCACAGAATGGGATTCACAAGACGGTTGCCGACGTCGAGGAAGACCCAAGAGAAGATGGAGTGACTTGAATACCTTACCGAACGGTTGGCCTGATTTCGCGATGCGTAGGGAAGATTGGAGGAAAAGAGGGGAGGCCTTTGCCCAGCAGTGGGAACCAAAATAGGCTATAAAAAAAAAAGTACATCTGATATCTCACCCCGGTAATAAGCAACACTTGCAGCGCAGAAGTGCTGCAAAAAGCATCGAATGAGTTGCGATGCAAACGCGATAAAGCATGGATGGAAACGCAATACAGCCACGATGCAAAACTTTCGTTGATATTCGTCGACAGCCTTTGCCACAATGCACACGCGGTTGTGCATCGATACAAACATGTGTGTGCATCGCTTCAATCATGCGTTTGGATCAATACAAACGCCTGTTAAATTGCTAGTGTAGCGATAAAGTCACGCGATGGACAAACGCGCGTTTTTATAGTTGCCAAAAAGTCGCAGTCTGTACGGGGCCTATTTTGACTAGACAGATGACAGTTTGACACTACCGTGTGAAATACTCATTTTTTTAAATTTTTTCATTTCATGAGAGTCTGGTCGACCTAATAGTAATAACATAGCCTACCTCTACTTCCCTGTAGAATATGTTCCACAGCAGCGGAGACAGTAGATGCTTCGCGTCGAACAGCGTCACGAACACGCGCGCCAGCTCGTCCATCTGCGACGTGCTCACTACGTTAGCGAGCGCCATCGCTATTGGCAGCTCACCCTGCGACAAAACACGCGGTTTAAACATTCACATCCTCATTGTTACACCTTCGACACCATTTTTCCACCATTTACCGATGGCGGGCCCATACTAAATTACATTTTTGTATGGGCCCGCCATCGGTAAATGTGTCTAAACCACAGAGCCTAAACACATAATCAATCTAAACACCGCTAGTTTTAAATTAATAAAAAATTTAAAGGGTGTATTCAGACAATGAACCTTGTTGCAGTACCAATCTTAGTTAGTACTTCTATGAAAGCTGGTGTAGGAATAAGTAATGATCCAAGAACACAAATAGAATTAAACTCACCTTGTCAGAGATCATAGTGACGAGTTGCACGAGTTGTTCAAACCTGTCCGCCAGCACTGTCTCGGCTAGGGTGTCGACCTCGGTGCCTTGTTGTAGTATCTTAGTTAGTACTTCCAAGAACGCTACTCTAGTAATGAGAAAAGGACCAAGAACACAAATAGAATTAAACTAACCTTGTCAGAGATCATAGTGACGAGTTGCGCGAGTTGTTCGAACCTGTCCGCCAGCACTATCTCGGCTAGGGTGTCGAACTCGGTGCCTTGTTGTAGTATCTTAGTTAGTACTTCCATGACGGCTGCTCTGAGAGTGGGTAACAAGCCAAGAACACAAATAGAATTAAACTCACCTTGTCAGAGATCATAGTGACGAGTTGCACGAGTTGTTCGAACCTGTCCGCCAGCACTGTCTCGGCTAGGGTGTCAAACTCGGTGCCTTGTTGTAGTATCTTAGTCAGTACTTCCATGAACGCCGCTCGCGTTTGTAGGTCGCGGTGGTAGCCCAGGTCTGATGGATAGAATTAATTAATAATAACCATAAGCATAAGCATATGCTCACGACTATATTCCCCGAGGGGGTAGTCAGAGATATTCTGAAACCTCAGAACATCCACGTTTCACCAGTAGTACCGAAACTCTGTCCAGTGTGACGGGAGGTGAGCCCGTCGCCACTTATAATGGACAGTGGGTACAATACACGCCTCGAAATTGAAGCACGCAGGTTTCCTCACGATGTTTTCCTTCACCGAAAAGCCAGTGGTGTTACAAATCGTACATAAATTCCGAAAAACTCATTGGTACGAGTCGGCCTGGACGGGGATCGAACCATCGCCTTCTGCACGGCAGGCAAGGTTACTCGCCACTGGACCACCACGGCTTAATAATATTATGTTTGATAAAATAAACTCATGAAACAGCAGACTTTTATAAATGATTTTCCATCTGGTACTACATTTGAAACTACACTTCGTATCGTAGGGAAGATATAATCTTACTTTATAAACTTACCTATACTATGCATGAGCCCGGAGTCAATGTTGGCACTCAATAAATTAGACATGGCCTGTATAGTAGCGTTCCGTAACGTCTCCAGACGTCCCGGACCTTCTGCCATCTCTACCTCGTTGCAGTCATTTAGCAGATTCATGAATAGAGTAAAGTATCTGTTGGAGGAAAATGTGATATATAGTTTTAACAGTAAGGTAGTTTTGTTTCATTTTGAAGGTTTTTTTATACAATTCCAAAGTTGTTTACTGCAGGCTAAAGGAAAGCGCATATTAGAGCGGACCGCATCGCAGCGGAAAATGCGTACTTCGCACACCACACTGGGCCGGGACGCATCGCATTGACGAATTTTTAGTTTGACTTAATACTGGCGGACGTAAGTTCCGCTAGGTATGGCACAATACGACGAGCTGCAACGGGAAATTTGGCGCGCAAATAAACGACCCGCTCCGCCGCGGTAGTAGCGATAGTTCATATATATTGTATAAAAGCGATTTGGGCTGATTTTTGCGCTGCGGCCTCCCCTGACATGAGCTTACGTTAAGGTAACAATGGCCATTAGGGATTGGGTTAACACACGGGCTGGAGTGGTCTGGCCTTGCAGGTCTACAATACTCTAAGAAAATTAGCAATGTGACAACTCGTGTCTCAAAAGTTCATACTGAACAACAGCAGGAGCAAGGCTCGTGCCATCGTTGGAGCCTTCACTGGGCACTACGCCACAGGCAAGATGATGCACAAAATGAAACTGACGCTAGATCTCAGCTACCGAGCATGCGGATGAAGAGACCAAGGAACATATTCTTTGTGACCGTCTTGGCGGCAAAACGCATGTGCCTCCTCCCAAAACCGGGAGATCTTAGGTTTCTTCCCCTCAATGGTATTGCCTCTTTCATTGACCATGTATTTGAAGGGTGAAGAAAGCAAAAAGTATTGGGGCTAACACAAAAGATCCCACTGGGTCGAAGTGTTGCTGGCTTGCCAGCCCCCACAACAAGACAAGATAAGTAAAGGTAATTTAAAATCTATCCAATAAGGGTTTTTTGCTAAATCTTCCCTCTGAAACAACTACCTTCCCTGCGATACTTACTTCAAGAACAGCTGACTCTTGGCCTCCATAAGGTCTCCCCTGTCAGACTCTTCGGGTTGCAAGGGGAGACCTTTCAACAAAGCGGCCACGGCTTCCATGCACGCCTGGTCGAGTTCCCTGCAGCACACCAGATATCTGATGAGGTGATATACATGCGAATATATGCTTTAATCTAATCGCAACAGTGTGATGGTTGGGAATGTGACTTCATAATATGCAAGTGAAAACAAGACAGTTGCATTACTAGGCGTGGAACGCGTGTCACACGGTTATGCAATAATTTGCTATGAGATGTGCGAGATGGTGAGCGAGGAAAAAATCGGCCAATGAGAGTGCTTCAATTTCTCAATGACGTGATCGAGCGAGCGCGCTATTGGCGGATTGTTTCTTCGCTCACCGCCTCGCTAATCTGTGATGGAAACGCAGCATTAGGCGCGCGGGGTGGTGCGAGCGAGAGGGCATGAGTAGTTATAGCAGCGTGAGCGGGAAGACAAGTGGCGACAGCCGTCTCCAAAGCAAAAGCGCTATTTTACATTTCTAACACCTCTTATAATGTTCTGTCGTTTCGAAGTACCAAGTAGTACCTAGATCACTCTGTACTTATCTGAACTTTTCCCTAAGAAACAAAAGGAATTTGCAAAAAAAAAAAAACGTGGACTGCCACACTAATTGCAGTAAGCTAAAAGGTGTCTGAAAAGTTTTTTTTGTTGTTGTGAGGATTGCCATGTGGATAGGACTGTGCCCCAGCATATGGGCTGTATATAGGCTGATGATGATGAAGTCTGTGTTGCCAGTGTAAGTTTATTAATTAGGTAAAAGCCCCACAACACCTTCCCTCCACGGTAACTCATGTAAACCAACACGTCTAACATAATTTCTCTTCTTGCGCGCGACTCGGTCATTCCATACTAGTCGCTGCAAGCGCGGCTTTCGTTCTACGAAAAGCGCGTGACCAGGTTATTTTCTATGGAGCAAAGGAATCAGGCGCGTGCAGAGAAATCATGCTAGACGTGCAGTTCCAACAGCGACGACCATTCACAACACAAGACAATACAGGGTGTAAGTGACAGCCTAGCAAATATCAAACTGAACAACTTTCACTATGGAGCCAACCTCAGGAAACGCGAAAAAAATGCAGCTGCTCCATACAAAGCAGCTGTACCTACACGACTCAAATGTATGAAACAGTTGATTTCTTTTTCACGTTTTCTGAGGGTGGCTCCATAGTGAAAGTTGTTCAGTTTGATGGTCTGAACTCACCGTTTCAGTATTTGCCAGGCTGTCACTTACACCCTGTATAGTAGAGCTAAAGAGTGGAGGATGACTTAGGAACTTGTAACAACATTGTAATACCTATTAATAGCAAATAAACTATACTATTCTATTCTTTAATCTGTAGCGGAACCTGTAATGATTTTAATCTATGAAGATAGAAATAGGGCATAATGTGTGTTGCTAGTGTAGTGAAAAGGTTTTCAAGTGTACGAACCTGGTGATTGAGGATGCGTCTGCGCGTAATGGCGGCGCTATCTGATGACTGGTGCCCAGGACCCAGTCGGTCACGTATTCCACCATCTTGTTGCGGAACTTCATCTCCTGTTGTGTTTAAACAAGTTTTCACTTTAGTCACTGAATATAGAAGGTGTAAACTTAAATGAATGAGGAAAAGAGGACGTCCAAAGAAACGATGGGTAGATGACATCAATCGCTAGTTCTGTACGGAGTAGACTCACAAAAGATAGAGTACAATGGAAGATGCGGGAGGAGACATATGCATCTCTGGATGCGTAGAGAGTAACGATGAGAACTAATCAAAGAGTGAAAAATTGCAACTAATGTATCTCTGCATGCATGCATGCATATTAGCCTTTTGCAGAGACAAACGGCGACCAGTCACAACACTAGACAATGAAGTCCAGCGAACCCGGGGGACGACTCTAATCTAAAAGATAGGAGTTATTGGTATCGATTCGGTATTGCCACGACTTAACTTAACTAAATTTATTCCTGTCATTTTCTAACATTCGACTAAGAAAAGAGACAGAAAACCAAGAACTGACTTTAGTGCTGTCAAAGTGACGCTACACGCCCAAAAACGACTTAAATAAGATGGCGTGCATTATGATGCCATCTTATTTTGGGCGTGTAGCGTCACTTTGACAGCACTAAAGTCAGTTCTTGGTTTTCTGTCTCTTTTCTTAGTCGAATGTTAGAAAATGACAAGAATAAATTTAGTTAAGTTAAGTCGTGGCAATACCGAATCGATACCATTATTATTCAGACATCTGTTCTTAGTCCATTCTAGAAGTTGTGCTTTGTTCGTTTTTTGTAGGTCTGTTTGCCAATCGGCAAAGGCCTCCTCCAACCTTTTCCATTCTTGCCTGTCGCCTGCCAGTCTGTGCCAAAGATAGGAGTAGGAAAAAGAAATATCCGACTTCACTTCATTGCAAACGGGAGACAGCAATAAGAAAAGCATGGCTATTAGAGAGCCAATTCCAGAGATCATTTATGGCGGAGTTGAAGAACCACACCACAACCTACCTCAAAAGAACCACAAAATAAAAAGATAACATTAACAAAAAACAGAAACAATAGAGGTAAGTACCAAACATTATACTGACACTATGACTTATGTTGCTTCCAGTAATAAGTATGCCTCGCTACGTCCATGTAACTGACCTGTCTAAAAGCGAGATCGTCTCTCCTCCTCATCATGGCCTCGACGACCTGACATAGCTTCGTCTTTATGTGCACCGACAGAACCGTCATGTCCAAGTGGCGGACGTATCTGTAACATACAATACGATGGTTTACGCTTGCAGCGTGCTCCATACAAACCAAGTTTAATTATATTTTCAATATCATCTTTCCCCTAAAGTTGATATTGAATCAAACTTAGAATTTGTAGCAAACTTAGATCAAAGTAAAATTAATGGATAGGCCATAGAGAAATTACACGCTCCCCTTGGTAGAGATGGTGTAACAAAGTGTGCACAGTAACCACCAACTGGGCACTAGTTTGTACTGCGACCATAGAGAAATTACACGCTCCCCTAAGCTTTTTGTCTCCCCTCACCCGTCCCTCACCCCCTTTGTCGGCGACATAATTTTCTATAGAAACAAGCCGATATGCCATCTCCTCTTACTCCATGGGATAGGCCAAAAGCGCGCTAAGTTGAAGCAAATTTGAAGTATACCATTCATTTGTTTTGCCTCATTTTTCTGGTTTGAAGTGTTATTTATTTATTGATATATGACAATACAATGTTGTAGATTAACAAATAATCGACGCACTATAAACCATAACTGGTTTGTTCGTACGCCGGTAGGGACTCATCCTTAACATTAGGTGTAAAAGACAATCATACTACACTTATACATTAGTATCTATGTTCGCGTAAGGCCTATATCCATTAATTTTATTTTGATCTAAGCTTGTTAGGAGGAATCAGTTTGATGGCCTGAGCCACGCCTGAAAGTTTCGGAATGGTAAAAAACCTCAGTAATAAATTACCTGACTATAGCAAGCATGAGTCCCTCAATGGACGTGGTGCTGAGATGTTCGGAGGGCTGGCCGCTCTTCTTGTTGTCCAGTATGCTCTTCATTATGAATATCGTGTGCTCCACGAATTGGGTGTTTATGTCCGTCAGCATTACCTGCCGAGTATGTACTTTGTTCAGTGGTGATACGACTGAATTTTAGTTCTTTCCTCCATCGGAAAGTTTTTATCACATGGTACAAAAAACACGAAGATAGCTTCCTTGAGTGACGTTTTGGGAGCTCCCACAAGATGGCTAGTGAGTACAGTAATGACCACAGAGGATTATCAAAAATCAAATCAAAATCGACAGCCGTGGTGGTCCAGTGGTGAGTAACCTTGCCTGCCGTGCAGGAGGCGATGGTTCGGTCCCCGTCCAGTGTACCAATGAGTTTTTCGAAATTTATGTACGATTTGTAACACCTCTGGCTTTTCGGTGAAGGAAAACATCGTGAGGAAACCTGCATGCTTCAATTTCGAGGTATGTATTGTACCCACTGTCCATTATAAGTGGCGACGGGCTCACCCCCCGTCGCGCTGGACAGAGTTTCGATACTACTGGTGAAACGTGGATGTTCTGAGGTTTTAAAAAATCTCTTACTACACCTTCGGGGAATATAGTCGTGAGCATATGCTATGCTAAATCAAAATCGAAATAATTTTATTTCACATTCCATTAAAAATCTCCAGGTTTCGAACAGTATGACGTTGAGAGCTGGCGACATCTCGTGACCGACCACCTCTTTAACTTTAGTTTGTATCTGACAGATGATGTTACCTGCTGCTGTTGATCGAAGAACTTATCAATGATCGCCTTGATCTGATCGAACAGTATGACGTAGAGAGCTGGCGACATCTCGTGGCCGACCACCTCTTTAACGTTAGTTTGTATTTGACAGATGATGTTACCTGTTGCTGTTGATCGAAGAACTTATCAATGATCGCCTTGATCTGATCGAACAGTATGACGTAGAGAGCTGGCGACATCTCGTGGCCGACCACCTCTTTAACGTTAGTTTGTATCTGACAGATGATTTTACCAGCTGCTGTTGATCGAAGAACTTATCGATGATCGCCTTGATCTGATCGAACAGTATGACGTAGAGAGCTGGCGACATCTCGTGGCCGACCACCTCTTTAACGTTAGTTTGTATCTGACAGATGATGTTACCTGTTGCTGTTGATCGAAGAACTTATCTATGATCGCTTTGATCTGATCGAACAGTATGACGTACAGAGCTGGCGACATCTCGTGGCCGACAACCTCTTTAACGTGGGTTTGTATCTGACAGATGATGGTACCTGTTGCTGTTGATCGAAGAACTTATCGATGATCACCTTGATCTGATCGAACTGTATGACGTAGAGAGCTGGCGACATCTCGTGGCCAATTACCTCTTTAACGTTAGTTTGTATCTGACAGATGATGTTACCTGTTGTTGTTGATGGAAGTACTTATCAATGATCGCCTTGATCTGATCGAACAGTATGACGTACAGAGCTGGCGACATCTCGTGGCCAACTACTTTAACGTTAGTTTGTATCTGACAGATGATGTTACCTGTTGTTGTTGATGGAAGTACTTATCAATGATCGCCTTGATCTGATCGAACAGTATGACGTACAGAGCTGGCGACATCTCGTGGCCAACTACTTTAACGTTAGTTTGTATCTGACAGATGATGTTACCTGTTGCTGTTGATCGAAGAACTTATCAATGATCGCTTTGATCTGATCGAACAGTATGACGTACAGAGCTGGCGACATCTCGTGGCCGACCACCTCTTTAACGTGGGTTTGTATCTGAGAGCCGAAGCGTTCGTTAGTGCATAGCAGGAGGCGCAGGAGTTGACCTATGAACCTGTGTAGAGAGAAATTATATTTCGTTTATTTCTTGGGTTAATTCCATAGGTGGAAAAATACTCTAAGCCCCACTTGCGTCAATCTGGGTTTGTAATTAACTCCAGGTTCCGTTGGTAATCCTTAGGGCCGTTTCACCACTTCAGAGTAAGTTCTTGTTAGCTTATCCATAAGTAATGAAAAAGGCCCTTAACGTTTTAAGTAAGTAAGTTATAGCCTGTAGAATCCCACTGCAGGGCAAAGGCCTCCTCTCACGAATAAGGGTGAGAGGGAGTGGGCCATACTCCACCACGCCGGCCCAGTGCGTGTTGGTGGAGGCAAGTTAGTGGTCACCTTGCTGTCACTTGGCTTAACGAAGAAGAGAAAAACCTGAGATACCAATCTAACCCAGAGCACAGATTAGATAATACTATACAGTACAGATGCCCAACGTCAAACAATGGAACGCGACTGCCGTAACTCGGGCAACTGTTCGGGCACATTTTCTCAGTAGCGGACTACCGTATTTACTAACGCCATCTAGTGATCCATGAAGTTCGTGTAACGTGTTCGTTTTGTCCGCACCAAGCCCACGCCTTTAGTAGTAAAGCGTTATTCCAATAGATGGCGGTAGTGTTGAGCGAGTGAATGAGAAATGGCGGAAATCGTGTAATATATCGGTACCGGCCGGGGCGGACTCCGGGGTGCGCCGGCACATCGCTGTCATTGCGCCAGGGCACTCTGTACATACCTACCTATGGCTAGAGTATATTGTTTCGGAAGCAAGTTGAGCTTACGTAAAAATTGTATCGATTTGCGTTGCGCCTGCAAGTATTATAATTCTTTCTTTCCACTCCTAGTCCAATCATTTTAGGGTTTGACCGTAATAATAATTTCATCTATCGCTGAAACTTTGCAGTGTGATAAAGTAAAGTAGGTACCTATACAGATTACGATTGACAAAAATAATCTAGGACCGAAAAAAAAACTAGGTGATTTGTCAACCGTAATCAGGAGTGCGATTTTTGAATGTCATACGTCGAACTCAGCAGTAGCAAATGTCAAAATTACTATGAAGATATGCATCTTTCTACTGCTGCTTTGACTTTCAAAAATCATACTTCAGGAGTGAGATTTTTGAAACTCAAATCAGCAGTAGAAAGATGCATATCTCCATAGAAATTTTGACATTTTCAACTGCTGAATTCATCGAATGAGATTCAAAAATCGCACTCTATGGAGTGGATCTCATCAATTCTTGATTTTATTAAAAGAATGACCATTGGTAGGTAAGTACTCATAAATAACATAAGTACAATATTTTATTCGGCGCTTACGGTGCGGTGTGAACCTGGCGTCCGCACAAAGCGGCAACGTCGCGTCGTCAAAGGCGAAGCCGTGGTCAACAAACAAATGTGATTTCGGTGTGCGTCAGAACCACCTATTACGAAGTAATCTATATAAATAAAATGTACCTGTTGTGTACCTCTGTGTACCTTTCTTAAAATTCTGTGTATCTAACCATGAAAGGAGATATGCATAAAATAAGGTACACCCGCCACCCTGTCGTCAGGATGGCGGGTGTACCGATAAACGATAAACAAACTTCAACAAACTATTTACTACCATTTGGTACCTATTATGTACCTGTAGAAAAATGCATCTGTCAGAAAATAATTGTTAACCTAACCGAGTATATTAATAAAAAAAATCGGATACTTTAATAAGGCTTAAATGACTACTTATAACGTTCTTTCGTGTTTCAAACGACGATTAATCATATTATAACATACATTCATAACATAATAATAAACCCAAAATAAAACAATACTTAAAAATCAACATTACATAAGTTTTAATTGAAAATAAAAATAAAAACTTCTTTAACTCATAACATAACATTTTATTTCTGACCATATACAATACAACGCAATGAGCGATCATTTGTCGGGCTTCGTGTTATAGTACTGTCGGTTAGTTATTATTGTATGTTGCAAAATTACTAACATAAAAACTTAAGTCTTACAGATCACAACACAACCCGCAGTAACAAAAAAAAATTTTTAACAAAAAATTTAAACCGACTTCTAAACTACAAAGGTAAAAATAATAATATTGTAGTCGTTGACTTTTACATTCGCATCTATAAGAACATTAATTTGTCTTATCGGCATCGGTGTGAAGCTGGTACGATTCGTGGCGCGATTCGCGGGCTTGCAGTAATTTTTTGGCTTGGCTTGGCTTGACACCGACTCCAATAAAACAAATTAATGTTCTTATAGATGCGACTGTAAAAGTCAACGACTGCAATATTATTATTTTTACCTTTTTAGTTTTGATGTCAGTTTGAATTTTTTGTTAAAAAAATTGTATTTCAAAATTTTTAGTGTTGAAATCTAGGTGAAATACATTAGCTCTACACCTCACTCGATTTAAAAAAAATCCAATCCATCTTTCGTACAACATTTCTGTTTTTGGGTTACTGTTATCTGTCTTTATGCCATATTTCGATTCAAAAGATGCAAAAATGAGCGAGTTAATGAGGCGGGCATACAGACACACAGACAGACAGAATGGACGAAAGTATAAGGGTTTCTTGTTTGACTACGGAATCCTAAAAACGACGAGCATTACCGACCGCCGCTATGATCAATTAAATCTATGTGTTTCGGTACCACAGACTCTTGTGTTCGGTACCTATATCCATGAAGTTTAACAATAAAGTTATTATACGTTTAAACACAACAGTATGACCAAGAAGCTTTAAATATAAAGGCATATAAAGCTTCTTGGTTATGACAGTTAAAAAAAACAGAGTTTGACAGTCCCCATCAAAACATTTATTTTGCTGGGTTGCGATTTTTGAACATCACACGTTCGAATTTGCAGTAGAAAGACGAAATATGCATAATCTCCATAGTAATTTTGACATTTTCTACCGCTGATTTGAACGTGTGATGTTCAAAAATCGCACTCCTGAAGAGAATCGACAAACAAAAACGTCATCCTGTGTCCGTGACACAGAAACCAAGACGGACGTAATATCCTTTAAGGGCCTATGTCGAAAAATAATTGAAGCGAAATAGGCGTGTGATAGCTTATATTACTGCCTGATGCGAGAGAAATAGATGGGGCGGCGCGTGCGCCTGAAACACGCAAGCGCAAAAACAAACTTTATTTTATTGTGATTGTACTAATTAAATAATTTCAATTCTGCTCTAATCAAATTTTATAAAATATCAATCTCTTTTTTTTAAATCATGTCTCGTGTTTCCATTAATCACCGTTTAGCAGTTCCAAGCGTTTATCGATAAAGACGGAGGCTACTTTGGCTTGTTTTTCTATCGAGAAAATGTGTCTTAATCGTGTTTTGGCTCTAATCAAAACTTCAATAATATGTTCAATTTACACATATGGAGGTGCTACTTGGGAATGTTCCTCCATTGAAAAGGGAAGATCTTCCACCAGGCTTAGTGTGAAGCCTGGGGACCGTCCGTGGTCCAACAGTTCTTAGTTGGACCTTGTATATATATCGAATCTCTGTGATTATTTCTCTTGCGCGATTTATGTCTCGCATTCGATTGTGAACCTTATTTGTAGTAGGTTACGAGTTACGTATTTACGGTGAACGTTGTCTTAGTATGGAGCATATTTCTGAGAGCGACGGTAGCGCCATCTGTTAGCTTCTTTGCTATAACTTGTGGGTGTTGACATCTATGGTAAGTCCCCACAGTACTCCCCCCTCAGACCGGAGGTCGTTGAGTTTGTTCGAAGTGTGCAGTCTGTATCCATGTAGGTGCAGGGCTCCAGTCAAGCGAGTCTGACGAGCGATGTGCTGCGAGTGTGTGCATCTGTCAGGGAGACTAGTCCTGATGTGATGCGGGTGAGTGACAGGCGTGGAGAAGGCGAGCAGAACTGCCACGTGGAGGTGAGCTCAGACACGTGGGCTGCGGAAGATCCTTCTATGCAGACGCTGACTGTCGTTGAGGAAGCTGCAGGCCCAGGAAGCGGTGTGAAGACAGCTGCGATGGACCTGGTGCGGCTTCGGGTTGACGGCGTGTGACTGCTGCTTGTTTGACCTGGTCGAGGGGTGTGAAGGGTTGGTTGCTGCTCTGTGTTGGTGCTGCTCTGCGGTGTTCAGGTTGCGATGTTCTTTGTCGAGGGTCACCAATATGGAGGTGGTACTTGGTAATGTTCCTCCATTGAAAAGGGAAGATCTTCCACCAGGCTTAGTGTGAAGCCTGGGGACCGTCCGTGGTCCAACAGTTCTTAGTTGGACCTTGTATATATATCGAATCTCTGTGATTATTTCTCTTGCGCGATTTATGTCTCGCATTCGATTGTGAACCTTATTTGTAGTAGGTTACGAGTTACGTATTTACGGTGAACGTTGTCTTAGTATGGAGCATATTTCTGAGAGCGACGGTAGCGCCATCTGTTAGCTTCTTTGCTATAACTTGTGGGTGTTGACATCTATGGTAAGTCCCCACACACATATCCACAAATCATACTCCTACTGTTAGTACTTCATGATATCTGATGTTTTGAAGAATGTACTAGAAGGAAGCACGTGTCTTGTCATATTCAGTCAGTAAGAGAAAGAGATGCACATAGCAAATTCGCTCTAGTTAAAAAAGGAGATCGGTACTTATTGCTGTCCTTACCGACGTAACCACTTTTTTGTTCGACGACGGCTGTCTGACTCCGGAGGCAGACATCTAGCTTCATACAAATTGTATAGGATTTTATGACTATCGCTATCTCATACGCGGTTACACTGATCTGATGTTCCGTCTACCAAGCGTAATTTAAAAAAAAATCTTAGTCTATGGTGTGCGTGCTGTCGCACTGTCGCGGGGTACATAATGGCGGCGGGTTGCAGGACCTGCGCCTGGAACTGGTGCATCTGTGTGAGTGTAGGCCCAGAACAAACGAATTTGTAGGACCTTGCATGCTTCACATCTTTCTAGTGTAACATTACGTCCGTCTTTTTTACATATTTGTTATTTTGTCGATTTTTTCAACAAGCGCTGAATCAATTTCGTGGGACCACCTCGGAAGTATGACCTACCAAACAAAATAAGAATCATCAAAATCAATTCACAATTGGCGGAGTAATCGCGTAACAAACATTAAAAAAAAAATCATACGGGTCGAATTGAGAAACTGATCCTCTTGTTGAAGTCGGTTAAAAATAGTAGATTACACACCAAAGACAGGAAAGTAAGGAAAGTCTCAGATTTCATGTAATGTGATCTGAGGCTTTCTTATTTACTGTCCGAGGTTAGTATACTATTTTTCTCCTCGACGGAGGTGGAAAGCGACGACTTCGTTTAGCGCAGTGGGATGACAATTGACGCTTTCCGTCCGGAGAGAAGAAAAAAAAAATGTACAAGATTTTTAAATTTCGAGATTACAATTTTTTTCTATACTGTCATGTTTTTCAACTGAGCTCAATACCCATACGTAATAGTAAGAATGTCTAAAGTTGCCATACAAAGCTATAAGACCAGATGAAAAAGTCAACTTTGATCGGTCTTATAGCTTTGTATGGCAACTTTAGGTTAGGTAATAACTAAACGGCAATCGGTAATCTTTTAGGTAATTAAAATGTCCCGTGGCTATAGTACTATAACACGAAGCCCGACAAATGATCGTTCATTGCGTTGTATTGTATATGGTCAGAAATAAAATGTGATGTTATGAGTTAAAGAAGTTTTATTCTTATTTTCAATTAAAACTTATGTAATGTTGATTTTTAAGTATTGTTTTATTTTGGGTTTATTATTATGTTATGAATGTATGTTATAATATGATTAATTGTCATTTGAAACACGAAAGAACGTTATAAGCAGTCATTTATGCATTTTTCTACAGGTACACAATAGGTACCAAATGGTAGTAAATAGTTTGTTGAAGTTTGTTTATCGTTTATCGGTACACCCGCCATCCTGACGTCAGGGTGGCGGGTGTACCTTATTTTATGCATAGCTTCTTTCATGGTTAGGTACACAGAATTTTAAGAAAGGTACACAGAGGTACACAGCAGGTACCTTTTATTTATATAGATTACTTCGCAATAGGTGGAGTACACCCGCGGTTCTGACGCACACGATTTGCGGCTTTCTTATTTACTGCCCGAGGTTAGTATACCAAAGAGTATAGTAATTATACCAAAAGGAAAAGAGAACCTACTCGCGCGGTTTCTGGTGACCCAAATTGAAATCATCTATCCTTATCACAAATTACCCCTTCAGTTGATTGGTTGGTAGATAACCAATGGACGGTTGACTGATTACTATACATATACGTAGGTATAGGTAGGTATATATGCCTAATATTACTTTATTTCAATGGATATAGGTACTGCCTCGGTTTTGAAATGTCTCTTTAAAGTACAACAGGTATCCTTTAAAGTCACATTTCGAAACGAGAAGCAGACACAGAACTCATTCTTTGAAGAATCACAAATAACAAAACACAATCATTCCACACGCAACACGCAGCTCCGCCATCTTGATACAATGAGAGTTGCCAGTAGCTAGGACCAAATTTACTATGCTGTTGTATAAATTACCCTTAGATGCTTTATAAAAAATATTTGAAAGTGTGCAAATACTTTTATTTCAATAACAACAGTTGCGCTGAATATATTATTGTGTAATTTCATAAATATACTGTCATAGCGTTTAAGGGACGGTCCTTTTTAATTTCAAATAATTTGTGTTTTTGTTTATTTTAATATTAATCTCTCTACTTATGTTTATTACTATAACAACTGACAAATATACAATAAATAACAACATATTAAAGTACCCCCCTACTAGAGGAAATTTACCCCAAAAAAGTAGAATACCCATACTTGCACTTTAACGACATCTACTGTGTTGAAGAAGAACCTGGTTGTCAGGTTTATGTCCGGAAAATGTAAAAGATGGCGTCGTTTTCTACGTAAATTTGACAGATAAGGCCACTGTCCCACCACTGTAGTATACTATTTTTCTCCTCGACAACGCAAAGTATGTATTGATGTGGTAGTGCCATCTATCAGCACGCAGAATAAACACTACAAAGTCGTCAATCATATCAATTCACAACGATCCACGTGATACCAATTATTGCCGCCAGAGGGTAGGATGAGAACAAATTTTAATTTAATAAAAAATTTGAATTTGATGAACAAAGTCATTGCTTGATTTTCCGAGACTCATGAGATTTTTTTGTAGTCAGATCATGTATTTTTAGTATACAATTTTCACTTTTACGTAAACATTAATTACAAATCGATACCATAACGCCATCTATTGCCATTGTTTTGAACTGAAATTTCACTTGTATGGGATAGGACACCATGCCCAGAGTGAGCCTGGTTGACGCAATTGTGGTTAAGTAAGCGCCACGCTTGTCACCAAAAGGGATAGGAAAAAGCAAAAATGTTCTTAGATTCTTTATTGCACAAACAAGATAATTTTGAAAAATTACAGTCATGATGTACAAAAGGGAGCATAACTAGAAAGGCGGCACGAGATGAGGGATAGAAAATTAACAAACTATTTCTTCTAAAAATGACCTAGCCAATTGAACTATATCGGTACTGGAATAAGATATAATTTTAGTTGAAGAGACAGGAAGACTGACAAATACACGGTCAAATTGCACCGAAGCTAAGTTCCTTAGCGCTACTCTTTCAATCTGAATTAGATCTTATTATTTGAGGTCGTCAACTTTAAACAACTTGGATATGCAATTGATAAAAAAAATTGCGATCAAATCATCTTTAGGAGTGAGTTTAGACTTTGCTAGTGAAATGCGGATAGTTAGAATGTGGTTTATTTAGAATATCTCAGAATACCCCTCATGGAATATAGTCGTGAGCAAAATCTATAGTTATACTATAATACTTACTGTGTAACAGCGCAATATTTAACTTCCTGTGTGCTATTCGCCAACACGTATTTTCTTATATCTGAAACAACGATTAACATTCTTAACATTAATGTGTTAAAGGGTTCGTAGTACGCAAAACTCACGAATTTTGGACCGAAAATGTCGACATATACTCCATTCCAAATAGCAACGTAAATTTAAGTCTAATTTTTAAGTACAGAAACAGAGATTTGAAACACTTCCTCTCACTTATTCTTAGAACAGCTTTAGTAACGTCCAAGTTATGTCGGATAGTACATCTTTCTGATAAATAAATTATATTTGCATATCAGAATTGCTCAGAAAGCTAAAAGGGAATCGGAAAATCTCGTCGTTATTTGGAATGCCTATACTGCATATCATTACGAACGCCTGTGCAAAATTGGACTTAGTTTTTTTTTATTATTGATTCTTTATCAACTGTTCGGACACTTGAAACGAAACGACAATTTCTTTAACCATAATGGAAGGGAAGATAGAGGGGAAAAGAGGCAGAGGAAGACCCAGACAGAGTTATCTAGCCCAAGTGAAGGAAAAGGTTGATGTCGTGTCATATCAAGAACTCAAGACACTAGCGGAAAAGAGACAGGATTGGCGAAGGTCCATTCGTCTTCTTATCGTGTCGTCTTCACATTTTGAACAAAGTCGCTAAATAGTACCTTGCCAGAAGTGGGCAACCGATACTGCACCGTCGCTAGCGGTCATGAGCTCCTCCTGCGTACAGGTGTTAGGGCACGCAGGGCACGATGTGAGATGGGCCATCGTTTGTGGAGCTCCACACAAGCAACTCACATTTTGCGCATCCGAGAATCCCCACCTGAACATGTTGTCCTTACTGCGACCGACCTGGGTTCGAAGTCGGTTTAACGACTTCCAGGTCGCCCAAGGCAAGTCATGTCCAGACGGGAGGCCATTGTATCATGTGTACTGATTTGTTCTATTTATTAATAAATTTATTTGTATTTTCATTAGGGCTTAGACAGGGTCTTACTCACCGGGTCCTAAATTCCACGCGGACGGCCGGCTCTGCAGGCAGATTCCGCCGAGGGCGCATAAAAACGACGTTATGTTCGCCCATTCTTGGATTTGCATCTGAAAAACAATGGTTATTTGTTACCCGACTGCGCGACGCAAAGGAAGGGTAATGTGTTTAACAGCCTATGTATGTATGTAAGTTTGTACCTTTGTGGCACACTAGAGACCAAACGCGTGGGCCGATTTTGATGATTCTTACGTCAATCGATTCGTCTGAATCTTGCAAGTGTCACTAAAGACATGACAGTAATCAAAATTCAATATGGCGACTACCAGACGCCATATTGTGAAAAATAAAAAAATAAAAGTTGACGAACTATGTCGAGTGGGGTATCATTGAATAGGTATTTGAAAATCATCTTTAGGTTTCTCTTATCGTTTTTTCATTCCGAAGGACCATTTAGGATCTATAATGATTTAAACTTGAAAAAACTAAAAAGTGTAAAATAAAAAATTAAATTTAAGAAATAAAAAAACCCGTCTGCGTAAAAAGTTATCTTTAAATAAAAACTGAAAAGAAAAAAACAAGTTCAGTAGTCTAGAATTCTGTTATGTAATAAAGAAGCGACTTTAACAGTCGGGACCTATTAAAAATTCTAGACCGGATAAAATTAGCTAATGTAGCTTGATCCCTAAAATTTGACGATTTTAGGGCGGGTTAAAATCGGTTCAGTAGTTTATGCGTGATGCTTGAACAAACAAATAGGCAAACCTTCTGCAAAAGGTTGATTTGTAGTCACGGACACCTAAAAAACCATAACGTAATCTTTTTCTTGTAAATATCTTCAATGTACAGACACACTTCTGTTGCAGTTTTATAATAGTTCAGATTAGATTAAAAGGAAATTACCTCAAAGTCGTGTTCAGCGCTGTGATGGGAGAGTTGCTCTGACAGTCCTTCATCTGATCCCCCTAACCCTTGGGGCATTTGTAGCAGTTTATTTAAAGCATCTCTGCTAATATAATGTTCTAATAATAACCTCAAAGTCGTGTTCTGCGCTGTGATCGGAGAGTCGATCTGACAGTCTTTCATCTGGTCCCCCTGACCCTTGGGGCACTTGTAGCAGTTTGTTTAAAGCATCTCTGCTAATATTATGCTCTAATAATAACCTTAAAGTCGTGTTCAGCGCTGTGATGGGAGAGTCGATCTGACAGTCTTTCATCTGGTCCCCCTGACCCTTGGGGCACTTGTAGCAGTTTGTTCATAGCATCTCTGCTAATGTAATGTTCTAATTATTACCTCAAAGTCGTGTTCAGCGCTGTGGTGGGAGAGTCGATCTGACAGTCTTCCATCTTGTCCCCCTGACCCTTGGGGCACTTGTAGCAGTTTGTTCATAGCATCTCTGCTAATGTAATGTTCTAATAATTACCTCAAAGTCGTGTTCAGCGCTGTGGTGGGAGACCCTGCGCTTGGCCACGGCGCGGTGCAGCGCCTCGATCTGACAGTCATCCATCTTGTCCCCCTGACCCTTGGGGTACTTCTGCAGCAGCTTGCTGATAGCATCCCTGCTAACAAATGTTAATATCATATGTTAATGTTCTACCTACTCTCTAAAGGGATTAATTGAAATGAAACGAAAAATTTTTAGGACATACTGAACAACTTTGTATGGGAGCAAACTAAATAAAAATCTGCTGTTCCATACTAAACTGCAATGCCTACTCGACTCTAATGTAGAGAGTCAATACATTGTATGAACAGCGGATTTTTTTTGCAATTTCAGGTTTGTATGAAGGACTTTGTAAAACCTGACATCTATTGTATGTGTTTGTTTACTGTGTATGTACTTATGTTAATTGTCGAGATAATTGTCTCAATAATCATATTTTCTATGTCAGAGATTTTAAAATGAAAGGATTACAGATATTTTTAATAAAATAACGTCGTTTTTCGGTCCGTGCAGTGACGTCACTGGCATAACTCTGAACTCCTTGGTAAACATAAAATCAACTTAAAATAACCGGCCATTAAGAAAAAAAAATACTTTCACAATGTCAGAATTTGACATTTGATGTTGCCGTATCTTTTTCCAGCATAGAGTTAGAAAGAGGAGGCAGATTTTAATTTTTTTAAATACAGCTGTATGTAGTTTTTCTCCATGGAGTTCGAATTATTTTCTCTCCACCATTTTTGCACTTAGAGATTACAGATCAAAATAATTTAAAAATTTAATTTATATTGATAAACTCGATGAATCGCAATAAGAATGAAATAGGTATCTTAAAATTATGTCTTCTGTCCGTAAAAAATATAAAAATGAAGACAAAAAAAAACTTGACATACCGAATTCAGATATTTTAATGTGTTTTTTTACCAACGTAATATTACCTACATTATAAAATAATATACAGCTGTATACAACCGTTGGCATTTTTTCTATGGCCGGGGCCGCATCTCCTTTGATTCTTATTCTCCCACAGCAGGCCTGTCTCACTCCGCACTGTAGGTATAAAAAACGTACCTACGCGGTCGCGCCGCGAAGTCGGGGCCTAATTCAGTCGATTGCCACGCGCTCATTGCATCGCACGCGTGACCTTAGTATAGATGTAGGTACTTACGCCCGTTCCAATCTTGCGTTGATGACATCCCTTGGTATACTTCAAATTTGTACCGAGATGACAGATAATTGCCCTAGTTTGTATGGACCAATGGCCCTAGTTGTGTGCTTCAACTTAACGCGCTTTAGGCCTATCCATAAATTTTACTTTGATCTAATCTTGTAATGGACAGTAGGCACTATACATGCCTCGAAATTGAAGCATGCAGGCTTCCCCACGAAGTTTTCCTTCACCGAAAAGCCAGTGGTGTGACAAATCGTTAATGAAAGATTGTAAGTGTGTCGGAAATCCAAATAAATTATATATTTTCTTCTTTCTGCACATACCAAAACCGGAAGGTCTCCTCCCAAACAGGCTGTACGCCGTCGACACAGTGTTCAATTTTCCTAAGCAGCGCCATTATGCGCTTCTGCAATGCCGCTGAACCTGTGAAATGTGAACCTGTTGTGAAAAATGTGAAAAAATCTTCTCTAGGTGATCACACTTTGTCTATCCAATACTTGGCCACCTCTATTCCTCGAAGGGAAGCCCCTATTAGGTCCTGGAGGGAGCCAGACACAGGGCACAGGCTACACTGCGATAGATATCGAGTAGTTTGCATCTGTGGAGTATCCGCAGATTATCCTTGGATTGCCTAACTCCTGTTCGCAACCTACAGATTGCGACTGCGATGCGATTCCAACCTTCCATGAGTTTACACTGTGTATTGTTTTTTTCATACAGCGCTCCTAGTCGTTACATTAAAAACTAATTATGTAACTACAGTAGTAACGTATAGTGAAAACTCATGGTAGGCCTACTGTAAAAAGCCTCCCATTTCACCGAATCTTCACTGCTTCCAGCAGATATCTCTTTCGCTCTCATAAACTTTTGGTGTTATTTCGTATTTATTTATAGTTGATCAATTGGCAACACCAGAAATGGGCAGTGTCAGTGAGATGATGATAATCAGAGAGATCAATATACGTATATGCGGCGGGACCCTGTGTCATAATGGTTTAGGTCCTAAATAATCGAGTTGGTATATGTTTCTACCTATCGATTTATAAACGTTAAAAAACGTATTTATTTATTAACGTTTTTACCTTCAAGATGACCTTTCATAGAATGTAATTTCTGATAACATTTTTATAGCTCTATACAATATGGTGTATTCAAAACTATATACTTTGCTAGCATATTATCACAGAATGGGGCTCGTAGAGTCACCCTCTTGCAGATTCTGCTGTGAAGCAGATGAAACGCCCATACACCTCCTCTGCGAATGCGAAGTGCTTATTCACAGCAGGAGTCGCCATCTGGGTGGATTCGTGATAACACCCACTGACATTAGGGACTTCCCCTCCAAGAGCATAACACGGTTCATAAAGGCCGTGGGCCTAGGAAATGACCTCTAGGTCAAGGGTGACAGCTACAATAGATCTACCAAATGTCGCAGTAGCTATTGGTCACCAAGCCCTTACAACCAAATAATAAATAAATAGCATATTATAATACTTACTATGAATGTTTTTGTAATAACAACCCCTTCCCATATCCTGACTGGCTGCTTGCACAAAAAAATTATTTAAGATAATGATTTTCACAATCGTTTTCGTCTACACGATTGATAATAAAAACAGAAGGAAAGTATGCGCGTTAACCTCAAAATAGATAAATATATCATTTATATCATCATCATCAGCCTATCATCGTCCACTGCTGAACATAGGCCTGTCCCAAGGCTCGCCACAAAACTCTGTCGTCGGCCTTCCTCATCCAGTCGCTCCCCGCTACCTTTTTTAGGTCGCCTGTCCAGCGGGCAGTAGGGCGTCCCACACTACGCCTACCTATGGTCTCCACTCTAGAACTCTGACACCCCATCGGTTGTCAGTTCGTCGGCAGATATGACCAGCCCATTGCCACTTCAGCTTGCTAATTTTCTGAGCTATGTCAACCCCTTTAGTTCTCTGACGTGTCAATACATTTCTGATGTGATCTCTAAGAGAAACACCGAGCATAGCTCTCGAACGAACATAGAATAGCTCGTGAACTCGTCAGTTCCGCCTCCGCCTCCGCCTCCTGGCAGCAACTAACTAACCTGTAGTCAGTACAGTAGAGGTGTGTGCTATCTCCTGGAACACGCTGTAGTTGGGCAGCAGGCTGTGTACTGTGAACTCGTCGGTTCCGCTGCGGATGTCCGCCTCCTGGCAGAGCAGAGCGAAGCAGGACATGGCCACCAGCACCACATCCGTGTCGATCGACCAGAGGCACATGAAGAATACCACCTGTCACCGACAAGAACATTCATGTAGGTATAGTCTTAGATCAAAATAAAATTAATGGATAGGCCTTAAGCGCGGTAAGTTGAAGCAAACTACTGGTGCACTTGGTCCATACAAACTAGCGCCATTATCTGTCAAATCTAGGGCACTTGCATACAAATTTGAAGTAAACCTTTCATTTGTTTTGCCTCATTTTTCTGGTTTGAAATGTTCGCGTAAGGCCTATCCATTCATTTTATTTTGATCGAAGGGTATAGTAAGATTATTAAGGTAAAAGACGCCGCTTTTATGGTGCCTGTTCATTGACGCAGAGATAGGCGGCGGAGCGGAGAAACTGAGAAATATTAACCAATAAGATTGCATAAAATTTCGGAGCATCGATATTTTATGCTCTCTTCATCTTATCGTGTGGGCAAGCCCTGGTGTCAGAGTTTATTGAAACCACCTTACGGCCTCTGACGTGGTTTTTACCCGACTGCGACAGAAGGAGGGTTATGTTTTTCGAGCGTATGTATGTATGTATATATGTATGTTTGTATGTCTATTTCTTTGGCACGCGCTACAGCCTAAACGGCTTGATGGATTTTAACGTATGAGGTGTCGTTAGATTCGTAAAAATCGTGAGAGTGTCATATGGTACATTATTTTAATATGGCGTATGCGAATTAAAAATGAGAGGGGGGAGAATCCAATTTTTTTCGTAAAAAAATACTATATGGGTATCAAATGAAAGCTGGTGAAGAGCAGATTCCAAATATATATATATTATAGTATTTTTATGCAACCATTTTGACACAAGACTAAAAAGTATGAAATAAACTAAATTATTTAGAAAAACAAAAAACCCGACTGCATAAAAAACTATTAACTGAAAAGATAAAAACAAGCTCCTTAAATCAGCTATAATAACTTTGTTTGAGCAAATTAATACAATTTGAATGTTATTACTTATTAGGTAGGTAGGTATTGCAGGCGGGGACAAACCAATAACCAACAAATAGGTAATTTTTCTTTGTCCCCGTTTGCGATACCTACCTACCTAATAAGTAATAACATTCAAATTGTATTAATTTGCTCAAACAAAGTTATTATAGCTGATTTAAGGAGCTTGTTTTTATCTTTTCAGTTAATAGTTTTTTATGCAGTCGGGTTTTTTGTTTTTCTAAATAATTTAGTTTTTATGTAAGGACTACCTACCACCAGTGATTAGTAGCCGGGACCAACGGCTTAACGTGCCATCCGAAGCACGGAATCATCTTTCGATTCAGACAGTCAGGTGATTCAGCCTGAAATGTCCTAACCAACTGGGGAAAAACGCACAAAGTGACATATCACTATGTCCCCCCTGGGAATCGAACCCACGACCTCCGTGTCAGGAGCCCAATGCTCTTAACCATTAGACCACGGAGGAAGTATGCACTCTTATTGGTTAATACATCTCAGTTTCTCCGCTCCGCCGGCTATCTCCGCGTCAATGGACAGGCAGCCTCAAAGTATGCTGTCCGAAAATTAAAGCGTCAAAAGGTGGTGGGGTGTCTAGAGACAGATTGTGCTTGTAAAGAAACTCATTGAGATCCCAACTATCGTTTCCTACTAATTAAAGTTACCGATGTTTTTTGTGGCTCAATCAAGCATAAACAGCTGAACAGATTTGGATGAAATTTGGCAGGCAGATAGAATATGTTCTGGATTAACTAAATTAACTTAAATTAGTGTTCCCACATTTTCGACTCAGTAAGGTCAACACATCTTTCATGGGGCACTGTATACGCTATTATAATAAGATACCAGAGGATATTCTAAACTTGCCAGACAAAAAGTTTAAATCCCATGTTAAACAAGTCCTCTGTAAAAAAGGTTACTATAAACTCGATGATTATTTGAATGACCAAAATGTCTGGTCTTGACAATGTTACACTATGTAATTCAATATTTGTACTTTGTATATTTTTTTTTGTTTAAAAGAAGTGTGTTGTAGAGTTTCTGGCCGCATCTTCTCTACAACGGAACACCTTCCGAAGCGGTGGTAGAATCAAAAATGACGTCAAAAAGTTATCTATGTGATATTATTTTGAATAAAAATTTTGACTTTTGACTTTTTTGACTTTAACACATAGGATACTATTGTTTACAGTTCACGCAGTAGAAGGCGCGGGCAACAACTAGTATGTAATATATTATGTTTTGAGACTCTATGTTGTATGGAACTGACCGCCAGTTTGTATGAGACTGACCTCCATTGTATGACACTGACAAGCAATTTGTATGAAACTTAGGATACTATTTTTTACAGTCCACGCAGTAGAAGGCGCGGGCAACAGCTGGTATGTAATATATTATGTTTTGAGACTCTATGTTGTATGGAACTGACCGCCAGTTTGTATGAGACTGACCTCCATTGTATGACACTGACAAGCAATTTGTATGAAACTTAGGATACTATTTTTTACAGTCCACGCAGTAGAAGGCGCGGGCAACAGCTGGTATGTAATATATTATGTTTTGACACTCTATTTGTTCGCAGCATTTGTCTCTGTATCCAGTTCGTCCATTCAATGGTTGTGTGGAAGAAATCGCTTTAAGTGATAAGACCGCCGTTTGTACCCTTCTCATTCTTGTTTTAAATTGTATTTTTTCTATTCTTGGTGTGCAAATAAAGAATATTTATCTTATTTATCTCATGTTGTATGTAACTGGCCGCCAGTTTGTATGACACTGACCTCCATTTTGATGTGAGCCTGTTTTGAGACGGATATCTGTGAGCCCACGTTCGCGTACTCCTTGTGCTTGTGTAGGAACTCGTTGCGGCATGTCAGGATATCACGCAGCCATCTTAGTACTTCTCTATAGTTACATATCTGCCGTTGTATTAGTTTCTGACTTATGTTGTAGAGGATTTGAGAGCTGGAAAAAGAAAATTTTGATTTGTCTGTTGCTAGACCACGGAATATCTAAGAGTACAACAGAAGGTTCACTATCTAAGAACGCTCGCTCCAAGTGCGACTGACACTCGCACATTGACTCTCTGTGGGTGAATGTCACGCACTCATTGACTCTCTGTGCGTGAATGGTAAGGGATGTCAGCAACGCAAGATTGTAACGAGCGTAAGTTCCTACGTCTATACTAAGGTCACGCGTGCGATGCAATGAGCGCGTGGCACACGACTGAATTATGCCGCGACGTCGCGGCGCGACTGCGTAGGTACATTTTTATACCTACAGTGCTGAGTGAGACAGGCCTGGCTAAACTATCATCGAAGTTAAGCAATGTCAGGACCCATTCAAGACCGGTCAGTTTTTGGAGGGGATACTGTATTAGTGGAAATTTAACTCGAGCGCATCCGTGCTTCGGAAGGTACTTTGCACGCACGGATAGATAAGTAGACCACTAACTTGCGGATGCAAGTGTATGGAGATCCACCCTACTTTAGGCCCGCATGGTTGAGTCTGGCCCATTCACATCGTCATTATAAGAAAAAGGAGGCCTTAAATGAGATTCTACAGGATGGCTTACTAATTTCATTGTGATAACATTTTGAAATTAGTCATTTCTTTAGACTTTTCAAATAAACTCAAAAACAGATACGGCTGATTTTACATATTAAGGGCCTGTTTCACCACTTCTGAATAAGTTCTTGTTAGCTTATCCGACAGATATTTTGACAAGAACTTAACAAGAACTAACCCAGAAGTGGTGAAACAGGCACTAAATCTTGTTCAGATTTAGATTTTAGAGATACTCGTTCATTTGTTTTACAAGATCTCCCATGCAACGCATAGCGTGGTCGACGCTTGGATGGGTGGCATCCAACCACAGACTAAGTAGAGATGCTACGCATCAGACGGAAATCTCGCCTACAACGAAAATACACTTATTTACCTCAGTACTTCATTTTGACAGCTTTTTTTTTCTTAATATTATTGACGTTAGATGCTATCCAAAGCACAGGATAAAAATAATTTGTTTTTTTTTAAATCTGATTTATGGCTTTGGATTCCACTCTTTTCATACCATTCTTTTTTGGCTTATTGGGGTTTTTATTTTTTAATTGTCAATAAAAATAATAGTTTATTTGTTAATTTTTTTATTTTTCAGCTTAGTTTTATACTTATTATATGCCTTTAACTGCATTGTGGGCAAGTGTTTGTTGGCTAATCTAGAAATATCTGTGCCTTTCAATATTTTATTAATTACACTGCACCAATTAAAAATTGTTAACCGTAAAGTTAACCCAAGAAAGTTTTCTAGGATATTTTTGTGAGTTGGACAATCGAGGAAGTCAAACAAGTACTTGGAAATTATATATTCTTTTATTTCTTTAGCAATGTTTTTCTTATGCGGTTGGTTTTCCAAGTACTTGTTTGCTTCCTCTGTTATTGTAGAAAAAAGCCTCACGGCTTGCTCCGAGGGGTAGGTCAATTTCATTTTTCTTAAAGATTTATATTCTCTAAAAGAAATGTATGAGTGTGTTGCGTTTTCTTCACTCGATGTTAAATTCTTAGCACATTGCTCACATGGATTTTTATGTAAAATTTTTCTTATGACCCACCCCGCTGCATAAGCCCGAGAGTGTACATTTAATCGTTCTTGTCTCGCAGTTTGCACAAAGCTTTCTGGTTCGCATCTCCGTAAGCTAGAGGATTCAGGTGAACGTAAATTCAATTCATTCTGATCATTTTTTGCAACAAACAAAGATTGCAGTTTCAATAACTGTTCACCTGAATCCTCTTCACAGTTATAACTTTCGGAGTGGAATTTAATAAACCTGGTAATCAACAATGATTTAAAGGTGCAGGTAAAGGTGTGGCAATTTGGGTCATTATTTCTAAAATTATACGCCCGCACTTGTCCGAAGAAGTTTTCTGTAGCGGAGCTACGAGAGCTGACTAAGCAACAATGCCGAACACATCGATCGAGTCGGATGTAAACAGAGATCTATCTAGGTCAGCGCATGCGACCTATAGCACGTCACACAGAAGACGGCCAATCACAATATGGATCTGTCCAACGCATCACAGCTCATTACGAATAACAACCAATCATATGGCGAGTCCTGAATCGCACTATCGAAGTTATCAAGAGACTTTGCATATATACAACATCCAACTAAGAACTGTTGGACCGCGGTCCCGGGCATTCCAACTAGCCCGTGGAAGATCTTTCCTTTCCCTCCAAACTGGTGACCACCGACAATTGAGCAATCAACCTTCTGGTACGTAGCAGTCACTGAAGATGGCAGCAACACGGAGCAGCAACGAGGTCCTGAACTAGCCTACAAAGCATAAAGGTCCCGCATCTCCGCATCAAAGGTTATCGGCTAACGCAACGGTACAGCAACCACGGGGTCACACCGTCACACGCCGAACACATGCCTTCATGAAAAATTGCCATACCTGGTCTGAATGCGTACCAAGCAAGCTGAAGACAAGTTTCGATACTCCGTCTGGAGGGGGAGTACTGTAGCGGAGCTACGAGAGCTGACTAAGCAACAATGCCGAACACATCGATCGAGTCGGATGTAAACAGAGATCTATCTAGGTCAGCGCATGCGACCTATAGCACGTCACACAGAAGACGGCCAATCACAATATGGATCTGTCCAACGCATCACAGCTCATTACGAATAACAACCAATCATATGGCGAGTCCTGAATCGCACTATCGAAGTTATCAAGAGACTTTGCATATATACAACATCCAACTAAGAACTGTTGGACCGCGGTCCCGGGCATTCCAACTAGCCCGTGGAAGATCTTCCCTTTTCCTCCAAATTTTCGATAGGATCGGAATTGAAGTAGCGCGGACGCATAATTGTAACATTTTGTTTTTCAAAAAATTGCCACAACCTCTGATAACTTTTTAAAGTTGTTATCCAATTTTTCAAAGAAGGCACAGATGTTTCCTTACCGTTCTTATCTACGTATCGAATATTACTTAAATCAGTAATGGCATCTTGCCAGAATTTATGATGTTCGGAGCTCGAAGTTACTGCTTTACGAAGAGGTTTCCCTTTGCACTTTTTGCTGCAAGTGCTTGCCCCATTGACTGAATCGAACAGGTCGTCGAAAAATTATACAACTTCTGCCGTATTTTTCAAACTGGGACTTACATTTTTCCCGTCTGCATATTGAGCTGAAACAAAAAGTTTTTTATAAGAACACAATAATATTAATAATTAATTAATAACTATTTTCGACCACTGAATCAGTAACTCTTCTAATTATTGGATACTCTAATTATTGCAAATAAAAACACTAAAGGAAGGAAAAAAGCCGTGGTGGTCCAGTGGCGAGTAACCTTGCCTGCCGTGCAGGAGGCGATGGTTCGATCCCCGTCCAAGCCGACTCGTACCTATGAGTTTTTCGGAATTGATGTACGATTTGTAATACCACTGGCTTTTCGGTGAAGGAAAACATCGTGAGGAAACCTGCATGCTTATAAGTGGCGACGGGCTCACCCCCCGTCACACTGGACAGAGTTTCGGTACTACTGGTAAAACGTGGATGTTCTGAGGTTTCAGAATATCTCTGACTACCTCCTCGGGAAATATAGTCGTGAGCATAATGCTTAAACACTAAATACAATGCTAAAGACCTGTTTTACCAGTACTGAATAACATCGTGATATTACATTATTTCTCCTTAGTACTCGAACCATTAAACATAATTATTTGTAATACACAATAAACACTGGACAGAGTTTCGGAACTACTAGTGAAACGTGGATGTTCTGAGGTTCCATAACATCTCTGACTACCCCTTTGGGGAAAATAGTCGTGAGTATTTACTTACTTACAATTGTATAAACAAATTACTTACAAAATTGTGCAGTATACGACAAAGTTGCGGCCACAGTTTTGCTGAAAACTCTAGTGCAATTTTTAACCTGAAATAAAATAAAATAATTTAATAACACTGTTACTCAAAATTTTATGTTATGATATTACATTAAGAGGTTCAAAATAAATTTAATTTTTGTATTAATTACCTTCATCTTTTTAATTTTCTCCGGAATCACATGCTCGTCATTGAGCTTGTGTAATAATCTCATTTGTGCATGATTGCAATCGGTCATGTAAACTTCTACAATGTCACTCCATTTAGCGATTTTGCCTTTATATTTAATATCCTTTGTTAAAAAGTTGTTTCTCAATCCCTTGATGAGGTGGGGTGGATCGTGAATTATGCTTAAGTTTTGACCACTGATGCGAACTATGTCATCTGAAAAACAATAAATAACATGAAAAAAAAAAAGAACTTGTCATAATTATTATTAACCAAAATGTAGACCAACATACAGCAAAATCACCACTGAACTACCCTAGGCGTTTTTACAGTAGGTATAATAATGTACAATAGCAGTCGATTTGCTTCACATATATTTTGTTAAAGAGTAAAGGCCTCCGCACATTGCAGCGATATTATTGACAGCGATTTCGCGACACCTTACACACTGCAGCGATTCCGCGATTCGCGTCACGCATGCGCCCCACCACTGAATGTAGTCTTAGGAGATTTCGTCAGGTCGCGATAATATCGCGGCAGTGTGTAGGATCGAGCGTGACCCCATACTAAATGTACTGGAAATAAATATCGCAAAATCGCAGCGATATTATCGCTCGATAAAATCGCTGCAATGTGCGGAGGCCTTTATGGTTACTTCTTCGTTGTATAAAATTATATTTTCAATAAGACACGACAGAGAAAGGGGTCATAGTACCCAGATCCGCAATTACAAGTGCAAATAAATATCACTCACCAACATGTTCTCCGGCAAGTATTTGTTATTTCCTTGAGTCCTCTTGTAAGCTTTTTAAAGCTGATTGGAAAGCTGTGCCCTGATCGCAGACTAGAGCCACAGGCAAAAGACCGGCATCGGTCACGGCAGCTACCACGTCTTTTATTATAATTTTTAATTGCACCGCAGTCGTTGCTCCTTTACAAAAATAAAAAGCCACAGGCTGCTGCCACTTGTAAATCGCTCCTCTGAGCATGAACACCAGGGCGTGATCAGCGAAATCTGTTGTTCTTTCATTTAGTTCAACAAACCCATTTATAATATCTTTGTGCTTATCATACGTTAGAGCTGCTTCAAGAGCGACCTCATCAAAGAGAATAGAACAAAATTTCTTTTTTTGATTCCATGTTTCAACCTGCGAACAAAGAAGATGTTTAATTTAGAATTAGAAGCATATCACATATATTTAAGGCAAACATTAATTTAAGTACAAAGTATCTAAGCCTCTAAGGGCTAAGTTAACTACCTACTGATAGCAAAATAAGTAGTTACCTCTTGTTTCAAAGTCTCGAAGATTTGCGTATTTATTCCAGCTCCGATATTTAACTCTGTAACCATTTTATTTAGAGTTTGCTTCGAAGGCAAGATAAATATTCTTTGGAGAAATCTGTAGCATTTCGGGCTTTGCTTCATTATAGAGAGAGCTATAAATTTTTCTTCATGCGTAAATCGCCTTCCTTTCTGCTTTTTGGTGCATTGCTTGATCTGCATCCACATTATTTTCTTGGCCAGTGGATTCAGTTTATCCGTCATTTTTTCGAAGGATTTCTCCTTCGAAAATTTTGCTGCCCTACGAGCTCTTTGGCTAAAGTTTAACTGCTTTCGAGATTTAACATATTCGTAATAAAGTCTCGTGCAATTGGGCGTGAGGGACTTTAGCTTATGAATAAGGCGTCTTTTTGCTACCGATCTTCTCGGAGTTAAAAGCAACGTTGGCTGCATGTTTGCATCTGTAAAATAAACAATTGAGTATTTTTAATATGTATGTATTTGTATTTAACACCTTCTGGAGAAAATATTTTATTGTATTATTATTAATAGCGGCGCACGCTACTTCGTACGCGCTGACCACTGACTTAAATACTCATACATTTTGATTGAATGAACCGATTGCGATGAAATAAAGGCTAATGTTTAATCAAACTAAGCCCTACGCTGATGTGAAAACCCTATTCAAGTCAGGTCAGAAGTTTTTAAGTGATGCGTGCACAAACAAACAGACAAATAAAATCGGTCAAGTGCGAGTCGGGCTACTCACGTATCGAGGGTTCCCTCCAAATAAAAACTTTTTTCTCCGGGACCTTAAGCGTGAGACCAACTCACACTTGGCCGGTCTTTATTATTTGTTGTTATACTGTAGAGTTTGCTATATATTATTACACCAAGTTTGACGGTTGTATGTACATATTACCGTTTTTACTATAGAGCGAGAAGAAAAAACGTCGATAAAAACTAGTTTCTTGTCGAGAAACCCCTTAATTTTTTACTTTTTGACATTTTTACTATTTGTTGAACAAATCCGGCGTAATAACGCATATTCTGTGAACATTTCAACTATCTAGCTATTACGGTTCAAAAGTTACAACCCTAAATAGGTAGGACGGATGGACGGACGGACGGACAACGTAGGCAACTTAGTAATAGGGTCCCGTTTTCACTCTTTGGGTATGGAACCCTAAAATCGAAAAATGGTCTCAATGGTTCCATTTCGTATCCAAAACACCTCCAATTAATATTTTTGCCATCTTCAATGTACACACGGCTACATATTATCAAGCTACGCAAAACCAAAATAAGCTGGCCGCGCGTAGGTAGAGTAATGTATAACGTCGCGCGGCCAGCTTGTTTTGCGTAGCTTGATGTGTCGCCATTTTACTATAATATGTACCTATACTTAGATATAGATCGTCATAGGATCTTTTTTTGGTTACAGTCACACAATCATCCACCTCTTTAGTTCACTCAATGCCAGTTATCGGCCCCCATTTGCCTATACAAGTATACAAGCCGTACAGTACCCGGCAAACATCTTGAAAATGCGGGAGGGAAATGGGGGCCTGCGCAGTAGCACTTCCGCCTACAAATGTTTCTGCGTGTTTCTGCATTCAAGGCCTTGCTCAAGAAGTTTGCCGGCCATTATTACACTCGTGGGGGATTCAATAAATTTGTACAGTTTATAATTATTACCTCTTCGATGTTCATTGCCAGATCTTTGCTGAGTAGCACCAGAAGCGGAAGATGAAGTATTGATTCCTGAAAAGATTTTTTAAGAGTTGATTAAGTTGATTAATATCTCGAAATTCCGTACATTTTATAAACTTACAGGTGGAAAGACTGGAAAGTTTTGCATTTTCTCTCAAAATTTTTAAAGACGTTTGAAGTCTTTTTTAGCGTTACGTTACGGCACACCTGCTGAACGTTCCGCGCCGAACGTTCCGTCGAACTCAAATGTATCAGACAGCAGATTTTTTTGTGGTTACGAAAGGTTTGCTCCCATAGTAAAATTTGTTCAGTTTGATAGGTATAATATGTGGTTTAAAGGTTAGTGATACTTTTCCTTACACACTGTATACTAAGCTGCAAAGCCTACTCGACTCAAACGTATTAAACAATAGATTTTTGTTTTGTTCTGACTGGTATGCTCCCATAGTAAAAGTTGTTCAGTTTGATGGGTAGAGTATGTGGTTTAAAGGTTAATGATACTTTTCCTTACATCCTGTAGGTATAGATAGCTAAACTCGACAACAATAGCGATTGCGGAGATATTAAATAAAACTGTTAAAAATAATTAATTTTATGCATGAATGTAGACCAACCAAGATAAATCAAATCATGCATTCATTCATCTTGATTAAAATTAGTTTCGACTGTGGCACTTCGTATGGTCAAGAATCATACACTAATTTATAAACATATTTCAACTTACCGCTCGTTGAGGGAATGCCACAGATTTTCTCTATTGAAGCGGATGTAGAAGATGACAGTGCACTGACTTCTGAAAAATTTGTAACAATTTTTTTGCTTAAATTTCGTTACTTATCATTTATCAACTATACACCTAGGTTAGGTCACAGATTAGATAATACTGTACAGTAGTTAGGTGTAAGGAATCTATAAAAAAATTGGACCTCTCTGATTGGACCAGCCTGTACAAAACAAAATTAAGACTCATTGTTTTTGAATTTAATTCTTACTAGTGTTTTCCCGCGACTTCGTCCGCACAAATTATATACCTACCAGATTTAAGTCAGATCATAAGCTATCAAACAAAAAAAGTTTCATCAAAATCGGTTCAGTAGTTTTTGCGTGATGCGCGAACAAACAAACAAACACACAAACAAACAGACAGACAAAATTTCTAAAAAAGTTTGATTTCGAGTTGGGGATACCTAAAAATCATATCGTAATCTTTTTTTTGTAAATATCTTCAATGTACAGACACACTTCAGTTACAGTTTTATAATAGTTTAGATTACATTTTCTTCTGTACAGTTAACCATGTAAGACAGTGAGTAGAAGTGTAGTGAGAGTGAGAGCATTGTAATTATGAATAGTGTTTTTAAGCAAAGAAATCAGACATTGGCAAAATTTTAAATATTCATTGTTCAACTTACCAACTATAGATGGAATATCACAGATTTTCTCTATTGAAGCGGATGTTGATGGAAATGCATTAACTTCTGAAAAATTTGTGAAAAACAAAAATGTTATTACCAGCTATCAGCGCGTGTTATCAGCTTTTTACCTAATGCTGGCATACAAGCCTACTCACAGTTCATTGACGGCAACATAAAGTTGTTTTTCTGCTACTTTTTTAATAATTTACTCAAAAGAAAGAAAGCAGTACTTAGATAATCAACAGACAAAAGGAGCAGGTTGTACACACGGCCTACTGACACTCATCAAGTTATACAAAACCAGCATAACCTGGCCACGGGTAGTAGAGGAGTCAATAAAATTCAATAAAATGTTATGACCTCGGAACCCAATTACTTTTAGTAAACTTTGCTCTATCGTTAAAACGGAAATACAAACAAGGTTCAAACTTCGTGTGATTATAGTGCATACCTTAAAATAAATTACATTTGACTAACTCATGCTATCCAGATTTTTACTTCCCATACAATGAAATGGTCCGTACATAGCTCAATCGATCAGCATAAAAAAAAGGTGTATTTTTTTTTTTCATATTTTTGTACGACAACTCACACAAATGTGACGTGACCAAAAATGTATTATGCCAAAATTGTGTTCGCAAAAAAAGACCCAAGGTTTCGCTTGAGACAGTTTCCCTGTATCTCATGTGGTTTTGGATTTTCCCATACTGTCCTTGTTAAAAACACTGTGTAAGTAATGTTTGGTTGTACGGAACCCTCGGAATAATGAAGAGGGACAAAAAAAATGGGTAAACATTTTCGTATAGGTACAGGGTGTTACAAAAGTAAAAATACAAATTTAAAGCTTTTGTTGTTTAGACCATCAAGCTGAACAACTTTCACTATGGGAACAACGTCGAAATCACGAAAAAAAAGCTGCCCCATACATTAAGCAAGAGTAAATTTGTAACTTAGCATGGAAAATCAGATTTTTTTTCGCGATTTCGATATTGGATAGAAATAGAGATTTCGATATTCAACATAGTGAAAGTTGTTCAGTTTGATGGTCTAAACCACCCCCTTAAATGTTTATTTGAAGTTTTGTAGCACCTTGTATAATGTAACTAACGTAAAGCAGGTTTCAAAAAAGTTTACTCAAAGTACTTGGGTTCCTTCCGAGGTGAAACAGTATATTGTGAACTAACTACTTACATAATTATGTAGTAAGAGTAAGAGCAATTATGTGAAGTGTTTTCAAGTAAAGAAATCGGTTATTGACCTTTTAAATAAGTATTCATATTTCAACTTACCAACTGTAGATGGAATATCACAGATTGTCTCTGCAGCGGATGTAGATGGCAGTGTATTGACTTCTGAAAAATAATAAACAACAAATGTCATTAATTTCACCTATGTAACATGCCTGCTGGCAAATAAGATGTATTATAATATTTATAATAGAACAGACTTCAAACAAGAACAATAATGAAGTTGTTTTTCTGCTACTCTTTTGGAAGCAAGAAACAGAAATCATCATTTAAAAAAAAAGTTGACCGTCACGGGACGCCCGGCAGATGTGAAACTTCTACCTGCGAAGATATCTAAATGGTCTTATTTGAGATTGTCTTAAATAAAGTCTTCTTATCCCCCGATTACGCGCGCTTTTTTCGAAAACTAAATCGCAACTGTCAATACGGCACTCCTGATTTAAATGTCAAACTTCCGTCACACGAAAAGGATGCAGATGGTCACGTTGCAGGGTTTGCCCCGAACACTGGCGGAAATGCGGTGCTACGCACAAGCAAAAAGCGATTAATTATAAATAAAAAAAAAAAAGAAGTCCATTAATTATAAATAAAAAAAAATAAAAAATAAATGTATGCGGATCAGAATATCGAAGCTTTTCCATAAAAACGTTCACTTCAATACACTGACATATACTCTAGCGATAGACAAGCTCGTTCAAACAAACAACATGTCACATAAAACAACACGAAATGACACATTGCGGTCTGTCATTGCCATAGTGATGAAGTGAACTCGGGAACATCAATAAGGTGCGTGCACCGCATTCAAGTGGAACATGTTGCTTCTATGAAAGGGCCTGTCTATCGCTCGAGTATATGTCAGTCAGTCAATAGGTTTTTCAACTTACCAATTGTTAATGGAATGTCACAAATTTTCTCGATTGAGGCGGATGTGGACGGCAAGGCATCAACTTCTGAAATGAATAACATAATTTTTTATTTTGTTTTTTGGTTTAATTATTGAATAGGTGGTATAGTAGTTGCTTTACATAAAACCGTGATGATCATGAATAAACCTATATTCATTCGTTTTCTATTTGTACAATTTGATGTCAAACTATTCATAATTAGTACAAATCTTACCACTTATTGTTTTAGTCCGCTTATTCACAACTTCTAGTTTGCAATAGTTGTGATCCTCGTGTCGTCTTTTCCTGAAGTAGTCATGATCTCTGCCCGAGTTAGGGTTTTTATTTTCTGAAAAATATGTTTATGTGTCAGAATCGTAGCATGTGGCGATCAAGTAATATCTAATAAGAGAGAGATTTTCAAACTCTTTCTGAGTTTGAAAAAATATGTTTCTTAACATGCTTTTATAAAATGTCTCTAAATTCAAAGTGCCTTTCAGCATAGGCCTCCTCGAAATGTTTTCATTGCGCTTTTTCAGCTGTTACCCTTGTTCAATATGTCCAAAGATGTTGACGAATAGTCTTCCCCTTATCTTGCTGGGCGTCCCTGCCTTCTGGAGCCATGCCATACGTAAGTACATGTATGTATAATTATGTTATCGGCTCATCACAATGCTTATTGCTTTTAATTGAATTTGTTATTAAAAGAAAAATACAACTAGTCTGATTAAAACTCGCTTGTCTTAAGCAGGGTCCACAGCGCCATGTTTTTGTGTTTGCTAACACCATAACATAACATTTTACTACCCCGCAGGCAAACGCGGGAGGGAAGTCGGTTTGCAAACAATTTAATGGTGTTAGCAAACACTGTGCAGCGGACCCCGCTTTATATTCATCACTAAGTCAAGAGTAGAATTTACTACTCTATCTATAAAAATACCACATGTTATGGTTTAATAGTTTAACAAAATCCTTCTTACAAAATGGGTACCCATAAAATAATTACTTTTTTTATCTTTAACTTTTACCTATAGAATTGCTGTAAACGAAAATACCACATGTTATTTCCTAGAAGTCTAACAAAAAGCTTGCATATGAAAATGAAATGGGTACAAATCAATGCGGACAAAGTCTCGGGTAACAGCTAGTAAAACTTGTTGGAGTATAAGAATATGATAGGGTGGATTGAAAGAATACCAAAAAGATTTTTACATACCTGTGTCATCATCATGTTGTGTACTTGGTATTCCACTAGCTATTTCGTCGTCAGTAAACAGCGATGGATAGGCGCCAAGATGAAGACGAAGTTTCTGTGTTAGAAATCTTTTCTCGAAATGTTTTTGACATACGAAGCATTTTCGAAGCTCGTCAAAACTCAAGCTCCGCAAGTTGTCACTATCTATACACTCTAACCACTTTTGGAGTCCTATCTCAGTTTTTGGAAAAATAAATAATTTGACGTCCTTTCGTCTGCTATTACAAGCCACAACACAACACTTGTTATACATTTTGTGCACATAAAATGTAATTACACGGTTCGTCGTGACGAAATATTACTATTTTAGTTAATGAGAGGATAAGTTACGGAAATTAATCAACGTACACTTCACTCGATCAAGAACCAAAACAGTAATGGCGGTTGGGTTGGTCATGTCATGGCGGCCCTTGACAGCGGGCATGGGCGCGACAGGCAAGAAGTGGGGGAAAGAGGGGCGAGGTAAGTGTCAAAATGATATACTGAGCTAAAAAAAAAAAAAACTTACGGCGAGTTTTTTCTCTATGAAGATTACCGGCCGAGCATCCAACCAACCTAAATACGGTATTTTTTCATTACTAAATCTATAACCTTTACCGCACAACGCTAAACACATTCATACCTTTAACAGGTGACCGCACTTACCTGATATCCCAGAAAGTATTCAGGGGTGCTTCAGGATTCCACATATGGACCCTATCAGGTCGGTGGAGGGCCAGCAGGGCATCCATGGCCTCTTGAGATATCTCGCCCATGCCGGTCTGGTGGACGAGGGATACTAGGCCGTTTATTAGTTCGGTGGTCGACGATTGTATTTCTACACCGGATCGACCGGGGTTCTGTTGACAATGTATTCACTATTTAGTATGTTCTGTCGAATCAAGGCTTCCGCACATTGCAGCGATATCGCGACACCTTACACACTGCAGCGATTCCGCGATTCGCGTCACGCATGCGCCCTTCACTGAATGTAGTAGAAAGAGATTGCGTCAGGTTGCGATAATATCGCGGCAGTGTGTGGGATCGAGCGCGTCCCCATACAAAATGTACTGAGAACAATTATCGCAAAATCGCAGCGATAATATCGCTGCAATGAGCGGAGGCCTTCATTCGATGGCATGTTACATGGTGTAACAAAACATCCTAGTAATATTTAAGGGGTGGTTTAGCCCGAACTGAACAACTTTATTATGGACACTACGCCCAACAAAATTAATACCAGATTTTAAGTCTAATCATAAGCTTTCAAACCAAAAAAAAAGTTTCATCGAAATCGGTTCCGTAGTTTTCGCGTGATGCGCGTACAAATAAATAGACAGACAAAAATAAAAATGATTTTGAATCGGATCATTTTGGTTTTGTACATCTTGATGAGTCGCCGTGTGTACACGTCTGTTACAGTTGTGGCGATCTCTTTTCTCTAACGCGGGCACTCTCTCTTTACTTCATCTTAGGAAAAGAATAAGTTTACTTGTCACGTCACTTTCATATGTTTCTCTCGAGACTTCATAATAGTACGTTCTTTGCTCTCGCGATAGTTTAAATTGTAAATATTTCTCATCTTAACTATTATCAAACCGTAAAATCATGAGGAATAAAAAAGTAGCGGTTCACTTAACACTTTCACTGCTGACGACCTACGTCGTAGGTCGGCGACAAATGGGCCGAAGTGCTGAAGAACCCACGTAGCGAGCCGGTTCAATTGCATTTCGACAGTGCTCATGACCTACCGCGCGAGTCACCGATAACCTTACGCCTGAGCGGGTGACCCACTAGACGAGCCAGTTTATCGTTTCACTGTTACGACTGTGCTCATGACCTACGAGGGGGGTCAAGTTTCGCCTGTGCTGATGACCTACAGCGCGAGTCACCCAAACCTTGCGCCTGTGCGGGCCGACCCACGAGGTGAGCCGCTTTGGTCGTTTTACGTTACGACTGTGCGCGCGACCTACGAGGGGCGTCAGTTTTAGCACTGCGCGAGGATCATGATTTTGAGCTTAGCAGCGAAAGTGTTAATATAAATTCAAATAACATTCGATAGCGCGATTTAAAAACGTGCAGCTCCATCTATTGACAAAATTGTTAGTTTGTTTGTTTGTTCGCGCATCACGCAAAAACTACTGAACCGATTTTGATGAAACTTTTTTTGTTTGATAGCTTATGATCTGATTTAAAATCTGGTATATAATTTGTGCGGACGAAGTCGCGGGAAAACACTAGTGTGTAAATAAATGTATAGGGTATGTGGGCTTGCCCACACAATAAGAAGAATAAATGTATATTTCTCCCGTACGGACGGAAAGCGTCAATTGTCGTCCCGCTGCGCTAAACGAAGTTGTCGCTTTCCACCTCCGTCGAGGAGAAAAATAGTATAGTAACCTTGGACAGTACAGAAAGTCTCAGATCACATGAGATCTGAGACCTTTCTTACTTTCCTGTCCTCGGTGTGTAATCTACTATACCCAGTGAACAGCGACTTTCCTTTCACGCCAAACAGTTTTATAATAGTAGAGATCATCATCATCATCAGCCTATCATCGTCCACTGCTGGACATAGGCCTCTCCCAAGGCGCGCCACAAAACTCTGTCCTCGGCCTTCCTCATCCAGTCGCTCCCCGCTACTTTTTTTAGGTCGCCTGTCCAGCGGGCAGCAGGGCGTCCCACACTACGCCTACCAGTTCGCGGTCTCCACTCTAGAACTCTGACACCCCATCGGTTGTCAGTTCTTCGACAGATATGACCAGCCCATTGCCACTTCAGCTTGCTAATTTTCTGAGCTATGTCAACCCCTTTAGTTCTCTGACGTGTCAATACATTTCTGATGTGATCTCTAAGAGCATCACCGAGCATAGCTCTCGAACGAACATAGCGTAGCTCGTGAACTCGTCAGTTCCGCCTCCGCCTCCGCCTCCGCCTCCGCCTCCTGGCAGCAACTAACTCACCTGTAGTCAGTACAGTAGAGGTGTGTGCTATCTCCTGGAACACGCTGTAGTTGGGCAGCACTTTAGTTCTGTGACGAATCACTTCATTTCTGATATAAATACTAACACTCAACATCAGCATGGGATCAGCGTGGATAAGCTTCACCATGCACAGCAGCAGGTTCCTGTAGGCGGGCATCTCTTCCGACTTGTTGAACTTGGACTGGACTTCTTTAGACTTGAGGGAGAGCGAGATCATGCGCAGCGGCGTGTGCGCTATGTAGCCCTGGAGAAATTAAGGCGTAATAGTAGGTGGAAATACCTCGGAGGCATCTTTTATTTTTCATTTTACGACCACGGACCTGAAAAAAAGACGGACGTAATCTCGTCTAATCACGAGTGAAGCACCCATTTCTTTTGTGTGCGTGCTGTCACGCGGTACATAATGGTGACAGGTGTCAGACCTGCGCTTAGAGCTAGTGCATCTGTGTGAGTGTAGGTCCCTTGTAGAACAAACGAAAATGTAGGACCTTGCATGCTTCACATCTTTTTAGTGTCACATTCCGTCCGTATTTTTTTCAGGTCCGTGTTTGCGACTAGATTTATACCATTTACCGAAACTAAAGTCATACCTCAGTATTTTTGGATAGTTTATCTAGTGAAATCATAAACTGAATACACGATTGGAATTACTTCACTCGATAGAAAATCGTCAGAATGATGACGTATTTTCATGCATTTTAAAAAAAAAATCTCCTTTTTGAAGAACTTAAAATAGTTTCGGATTTTTTGCATTTATACTCACATAATATTCACCATTAGTTTAACTAGTGAAATCATAAAAAAAATCTAGAAAAAGTACTTTGGTTAGTTCTTTTTAATCGAAAATTCGGCTCACGCACACACTTTTCGGAGAGCTGGGCAATCGCGTTTCTCATAGAAAATATTCGTCGGGACCTATGGCCCCTTAACGTATGATTTACTTTACACTTAGGGCCAATTCACACTAAAGGAGCAGTAAGGGTGACCGCATATCTATCTGCGGCGAAGGAGGCGAACATAACGAGTTTCCTTTTAATTCTTCGGACGATTCGTCCGATTCGCCGCGGATAAATGTGCGAGGTCTCATAGAATTTCATACAACCAATTCTAAAACTCTATTCTTTCGCCTCTTTCGGCTCGTTTGCAGCGCGGCCGTTATTGCAAGTACATAAAGTTCAAATTGATTTGAAGCGATAGATCTTCCGAACTGACCTTATTGAACTTCCGTACGTCTAAAGAACTAACAAAAGTACTTTTTATATAATTTTTTTATGATTTCACTAGATAAACTAATGGTATAAATACCAAAAATCGGAAACTATTTTATGTTCTACTAAAACGAGAAAAATGTTTAATATACATAAAAATACGTCATGTTTGTGACGATTTTCTATCGAGTGAAGTCTTTATGATTTATGATTTCAATAGATAAACTATCCAAGAGTAGGACTTTGGTTTCTGTAAATTGTATAAATCTAGTCGAAAAATTAAAAATAAATGATGCCTCCAATGTATTTCGTCCTACTATTGCGCCTTAAGGTGGTTGGAGAGTTGACAATTTCATACAAAACTTTGTCGTAGAACATTCGTAGACGGTAATAATAAAAGTAAGCTTTCAAGCTTTGAAATTATTCATACAATATTTCAAAGCATTATTATATCTTCGTAATTATATTATAAATGGTAAATATTATTTGATACGCGCAATCTAGATTTTCTAAGCTATTTTTCCATATATAAAAAATTACTTTTATTAATACCGTCTACGAGTGTTCTACGACAAAGTTTTGTATGAATTTCAATTTATTTATTGTTACAATTTATTTGATGTGTTATAGTGGAAAGCTAACAGTTCATTATGAACCCTGTTTGTAGGGTATGGCAAATTAGGAGAGAGGAGGACCTTTATGTATTATGTATTAATAATATCACTCACATGTGTAGCCTTATTGAGAGTGTCGGTAAACATGGCCCTCAGTTCGGCGGCTCGCGGGTACAGCAACTCTATCTGCGGCCACCACGGCAGCCTCGGCTGCTTTATTATCCTGCAAATATTTATAATTTATGAAGCCGCGTGGTTTCGGCTTAGAAGGGACCACCCCATTTCTTCCCGTGGTAGACGTCGAAAGGGGTGGCTATGGGATGGGTCCTCAGTGATACCAAATACGACATACATACATACGTATTATCACGCTTATCTCTCCCACTGGGGTAGGCAGAGACAACGGAACGCCACCTGCTACGATCCTGACAAACCTCCCTAGCTTCCACCACATTCATTAGTCCTTTCATGCATGCTCGTCGGTTTCGGGTAGATCTGACCTGGCCCTTTTTAAGCACGTCGCCAATTTAGTCCGTATTCTAGTCACAGTCTAGGCCGTCCCCTTCCAACATTTCCAATTACGTTTGCCTTATAAATACGACTAAGTTTATTAATCAAATACAACGTATTAGTTCTACCCAAAAGTATACTTAATTTGTGTGAATTGTTGTGTCAATTCGCACAACAATTTGCTAATATTTTATATGACACTGATTTGAGATTTTAGTTGACAATTGAATCTAGTATAAGAGGAGTTATTAAAAGAAACATACCTGAGCAGAGGGTTAACGATGACGTAGTGGTAAGAGATGTGAGTGTTCAGGTTGAGGCACATTTTGAGGGCGTCGTTTTTGTGAGGCATTATTCTGAACAGGGACACGAAGCAGTCGGTCCTCAGATAATACAATAAACATACCTGAGAAGAGAGGTAACGATGACGTAGTGGTAAGAGATGTAAGTGTTCAGGTTGAGGCAGACTTTGAGGGCGTGGTTGTTGTGAGGCATTATTCTGAACAGGGACACGAAGCAGTCGGTCGTCAGGTAATACAATAAACTAACCTGAGCAGAGAGTTAACGATGACGTAGTGGTAAGAGATGTGAGTGTTCAGGTTGAGGCACACTTTGAGGGCGTCGTTGTTGTGAGGCATTATTCTGAACAGGGACACGAAGCAGTCGGTCGTTAGGTAATTCAATAAACATACCTGAGCAGAGAGTTAACGATGACGTAGTGGTAAGAGATGTGAGTGTTCAGGTTGAGGCACACTTTGAGGGCGTCGTTGTTGTGAGGCATTATTCTGAACAGGGACACGAAGCAGTCGGTCGTTAAGTCCAGTTCAGAGTAGCCGGAGATGAGCGAGCCTCGGATGTACGTCTTTGACGGGTTGAAGAGGAGATACTGTGGAAGGAGAGATTTTATTAGAATTCAACATAGTCAGCCAATCATGTGTATGTCGCGGTGCCATGTCCTCATGTTGTCGAGTCATGAAAATCGTCACAAAGATGAATTATTTTCATGTATTTTTAAGCATTTTACTCATTCTAGAAGAACTTAAAATAGTTTACGATTTTTGGTATATAAACTCACATATTCACCATTAGTTAACCTAGTGAAATCATTAAAAATACGGCACACGCACGCACTTTTCTGAAGGCTGGCAGTCGCGTTTCTCATAGAAAATATTCGTCTGGACCTATGGCCCCTTAATTGATTCCACTACCGAAGACGCCTATGAGCGCCTCAGTGTGCTTTAAATTAATATTTGTACGTACCTTGAGATCATTGATGACAGATTTGACTAGAATGAACGTGACGTTGCCGGAGTCGGCTATGTTCAGGTAGGTGGAGGCCTTGCATAGTTTCACGCAGGTCACCACGGCAGCTTCGGTCATTTGCTTTGAGTTGTTTTGCGGACCTGACATCGAAATTACATTTAAAAATAGTACTCTGTGGTAAAAATAAAAAAGTTGGTAGGTTAGGGTAGGTAAACTCAATCTAGAGGTCCGGGTTCGAATGCGCACGGACGACACGTCATGTTCATGTATCAACACAATTCGTTTTTCTAACTTATGTACGTAATACCGACTGCTCTCAAACGGTGAAGGAAAACATTGTGAGGAAACCTGCATACGCCGAAGAAGAAATTGTGATGCGTTAAGAAGTCTACCAATCCGCATTGTGCACGCGTGGTGGACTAACGGTCATACAACACACATCTTTTAAAGTGCTAGTGATATTGACAAATTACAACCGTACATAAATTCCGTATAATGTAGTGGTACAGGCCAGGAATGGAACCGGCGACTTGAGATTAAGTCGCAAGCATTCATATGTGTATCGCCGTTCCTCAAACATGATATCAAAGCTTATAAAATAAATTAAATAAACAATACTAACTGAGGCCTCGTTTGACGGAGTCGATGAAATGTTTCTTCTTCGTATGTCGCGGACTGCATGGGGCGCCACTGTCCGCGTTCACTATCTCTTCTAGTACTTTCTGCGGAAAGGAAAAACATTAATAAATATTAGATATGAAGATTGAAAAAAATTATGACAATAAAATTAAGGGAAAAAAGGACCAGGAGTGCGATTTTGAATCTCATTCGATGAATTCAGCAGTTGTAAATGTCAAAATTTCTATGGAGATATGCATCTTTCTACTGCTGATTTGACTTCCAAAAATCATAATTCAGTAGTGCGTTTTTTTAAAGTCAAATAAGCAGTAGAAAGATGCGTATCTCCAGAGTAATTTTGACATTTTCAACTGCTGAATTCAGCAAATGAGATTCAAAAATCGCACTCCAGGTTATATCGAAACCGACCAGCATGCATGAAAGGACTAATGAATGTGGAGGAAGCTAGAGGTTTGTCCAGGATCGTAGCAGGTGGCGTTCCGTTGTCTCTGCCTACCCCAGTGGGAGACAGGCTTGAGAATATGTATGTGTGTATGTAAAATTCAGGGTCCTTATCTTAGTATACAGGCATAGAACTGGCCTAGGACCATGTCGATGGATGCTAATGTTTTAAATAGGGTTAATGTATGATTTTTTGGCGTTAATATATTCTAAATTTTATAAAAATATAAAAAATCTTGTAATTATTAAAGGTTTATGTTAAATTTTCAGTATTTTGTAAGGCATGCTTACTTCATAGGACAAGGTACTTTTCCTATGGATACATTTTTTGAGAAACATTTTCTTTGAGTTCAAAAAGATTGTCATTGGCCGCGATCTTATCTATATAATACTTAGACGATTTATATATAGTGACCCGCCTCGCGTTAGCATTTCCCCTCTGCCAACGTACAAGATCAAGAAATCTTACGCATTTACATACAATTTTATACCTTATCTTATCACTAAACGCGACAGCGACAGGTAATTGCAAAACAAAAACATTTAACTAATCACGTTTGGGGTTCACACGACACAGTTTTTTTCATGATTTTTAACATTCAAAATTAGAATCTTATGTAATGGAATAAAGTCCAAAGTTGCGGGTTTCATGCTACCTCGCCCTCCGCAAAAAGTAGCAGAAAAGTCTGTTAGTAGAATTACACGCGTAGCTTATCCATATATAAACAGTCTAAGCTAGAATACGAACATAACCGATTTCACCCGACAGCCGAATCCTATTTAAAGTGCTAACGGACTGTACTATTCTGCCAGGCAATACACAGCAAATTGACTCTTATAGCAATACTCACAGGGTTCAGAACAAGCAGCATGATCTGTAGCGGCCACATAGCTACTCTGGACTTCTTGTTATCGGAGAAACTATCTTGTAATATATCGAATAAAGTGTCACAACATTTGCTTAGCTCTTCGTTAGGCCGGCATTGGACTTCTGCGAATTCCTGGAAAAAGTGTCTTTATTTTAGATGGTTAAGGTTGGTTTTACTTTGCCATTTTACATGTTTAAACCATTTTATTATAATGTTACTATAACTACTAAGTACTTCTTTATATTTTTCGTTTTAGTTAAGGTATTTCAAATTGTCATTAAAATTTAGTTGAACTAAACGATTGTTTCATAGTAAGGGATTTAACTCTGGGTACCACCTTAGATCAAAATAAAATGGATAGGCCTTACGCGAACATTTCAAACCGAAAAAATGAGGCAAAACAAATGAAAGGTTTACTTCAAATTTGTATGCAAGTGCCCCTAGATTTGACAGATAATGGCGCTAGTTTGTATGGACCAAGTGCACCAGCACCAGCTTCATCTTACCACGCTTAAGGCCTATTCATTAATGTTATTTTGATCTAAGGGTACCACGAATTTCACTAGACAACAATCAGATAAAAAAGTTTGTTTAGCTTAGTAGCTTTACCTGGGGGTAAGTATCCATCCAGTTCCAAATAGCTTTCTCTAAAGACGACACTAAAACAATGTGCGCTGATTTTCTTAATAACTTAAACTTTTGTATAGATTCTGTAACAAAATAAAAGTTACACCATAAAATTCAAAAGTTATTTAATTTGACTAACGAACCGTTTAGACGGTCTTATAGTTCAGTTGGTAGTGAACCTGCCTGCTGAGTCGAGGGTTGTGGGTTCGAACCAGAATTGAGCAAACATTTTGATAGTCTTCTTCTTATCGTGTGGGCAGCAAACCCAGGAGTCAGAGTTTTAGAAATTTTTATACTAAAAACTAAATATAAAAGAATCAAACATTTTAACGGGTTCTTACCGTTTGGTATATTTGGCGTTTTGGTATATTTGAGTTGCCGATATTTCGGCAGTGTTACAACTGCCATGATCACAGTCATCCCGTGATCATGGCAGTTGTAACACTGCCGAAATATCGGGAACTCAAATATATCAAAACGCGGTAAGAACCCGTTAAAATGTTTGATTCTAGCCGTGTAACTCTCAAAAACTGTATTAAATATAAAAGATCCAAAAATGGCAGAACTAAAAGTGCACTCAAACGAATATCTTAGTGCAATATGGTCTTGGTATTGAGCTTATGTAATCAACTGGGTGTCTATCACACGCATTTTTCTCAGAGACAGTTATACGTAGACAGCTGAAACAAGGGATAAGTTACCTGTTAGCAGCCGTATAAGCCTCAGTATATCGACGTTGATGTGTTGTATTAGTTCTATGTCTGTATAGTCGGGGTTCTCTTCTGAGCTAGATGCTAGTTCCTGTAATACACACATTTTTTTATTATTATATTTAGGGCCTGTTTGAATAAGTTCTTGTTAGCTTATCCGACCGATAGTTTGACATATTTTGTATGAAATTATGTCAAAATATCTGTCGGATAAGCTAACGAGAACTTATTCAAAAGTGGTGAAACAGGCCCTTAGACTCACTTTTGCTTGTCCATACCAGCATCGTAGCGAGATAAAATATAAACTAGTTTTTAAGTCTAATTATAAGCTTTTAAATACAAGTTTTATGGTGAAACTAAGTGGAATGTTCCTGCATTGAAAAGGGAAGATCTTCCGCCAGGCCAGGTGTGAAGCCTGGGGACCGACCGTGGTCCTTAACAACAGTTCTTAGTTGGACCTTGTATATAAATCAGTGACGGATTTGTATTTTTTATGAGTGTATACTTTATTTTCGTCCAGAAGCATAAAAATCTAAATATCTCGAAAACGATGGCTCTTTTACTGGACATGAAAGTCTATTTTCTGGAGGTCCTCTATAAGCAGTTACATTTGACATTGACCTCAGAATTATATAATCGAGCGGGCGGTCATTCATTATCCCGCAATTGATACCAAATGTGCATGTTTAGTTTCGCCAACTAATTAAATTTAATCTTATATATATAGATGTATAGACAGACACACTTCTGTTACAATTTTATAATAGTTTAGACGTTTCAAAGCGTGGGCGTTGAAGAAGTTGATTCTGAGCGCGAACAACACGTTGCTGGAACTGTTGTTCATGTTGCTCACGTGGACAACACTATAGATGCAAGTGAACAAACCTGTAGCCTGGCGCTGATTCTATTGAAGACCGCGTTGAAGAAGTTGAGACTGAGCGCGAACAACACTTTGCTGGCCAACTGCTTGAGCAGCGAGTTGTTCATGTTGCTCTCGATCCGCATGTCTGTGGACAACACGATAATCATCATAACTCATCGTAATAACTCAACAACTATTGCTCCAAGAGGTTCAAACTCCAGTTTATGTGCTACAGTGTTGTGAAATGTTGTCGTTAGTTGTAGCAGAGCTTCAGTCCAACTCGAAAGGGATTTAGGTCGTGAGTTTATGTATGCGTGTTGTTGTTGTGAAACTAATACGCCAATATCGGTCAGAATCTCGTTTTGAGACACAGGCTGTCGCGCATTGGTATAAGGCGGTAATCTCGGTTTCTTGGTTTTTAATTCATAGCCTCATCGTATTTAGTAGTGTCTTTGGGTTGTGAACTGACGTATATCCACGGATTACATAAGAGGTATATGTCAAGTTTGAGATTGACTCACCTATGAACTGGCAGACCTCTCTTAGCAGTATCTTAACGTTCATAGCCTAGTCGTATTTAGTGGTATTTAAGGGTTGTGAACTGACATATATCTCTAAAGTTAAAGTTTGACTCACCTATGAACTGGTACACTTCCCTCAGCAGTATCTTAACATTCATAGCCTCGTCGTATTTAGTGGTGTCTTTTGGTTGTGAACTGACGTATATCTCTAAAGTAAAAGTTTGACTCACCTATGAACTGGCACACTTCCCTCAGCAGTACTTAACAATGTTCATAGCCTAGTCATATTTAGTGGTGTCTTTGGGTTGTGAACTGACATATATCTCTAAAGCTAGAGTTTGACTCATTTATCAACTGGAACACCTCCCTCCACAGTACCTATCTTAACAACTGAGAACTGAGGCATATCTCTAAAGTTAGAGTTCTGCTGACCTATGAACTGGCACACCTCCTTCAGTAGTATGTTAACCTTCATAACCGCGTCGTATTTAGTAGTGTCTTTGGGTTGTGAACTGAGGCAGATCTTTTAAGTTTTAGTTTGACTCACCTATGAACTGGCACACCTCCCTCAGCAGTATCTTAACATTCATAGCCTCGTCGTATTTAGTGGTGTCTTTGGGTTGTGAACTGAGGCAGATTTCTAAAGTATCCAGTACTATTACTAGACTGTCATGGTATCCTTTCTCCAGTTCCGTTTGGGGACGGTTGACCCCAGTTGATATCGTTGGTTGATACTGTCGACATAAATAAGTAATTTTAATTAATTATTACTTCATGTTATAAGTAAAACTGCCCCACTAAATTTTTCTGACGAACTGTACACTACAGTAACTACTGTAGTACAGATTTGACTGCATCCACTGCACTGTGAATACTGCATCCACTGTGTATTGTACTGTGATTTTGATACAGTTTTCACTAATAGATAGGACTAATACGCAAGGAAGGCGAAACCAGGGTGGGTCGCTAGTTCTCTATAAAAATAAATAAAATATGGCATTATCTTAAGGGAAAATATTATGGGCGCAAAAAACATCTTTATAAGAATAAAAAATATAAGCAATACAAAATGGACAAATGTAAACCGCGAATTATCAGGAGTCCATTTCATATTTTACAAAAGTAGACGAAATTTCATTCACATAAAAGAAAGAGACAGATCTAACACTCACTATTAATGATTCAAAATCTTGTTTAAGGCTGCTTTTCCACCAGAGATGTGCCAGGTAGCGAGGTGGTGAGCGAGGAAAAAATCGGCCAATGGGAGTGCTTCAATTTCTCAATGACGTGATCGAGCGAGCGCGCTATTGGTGGATTGCTACCTCACACATCTCTGGAAACGCAGCCTATAAATGCTTCTGAGCATGCATGATAGTAATAAATACGTACCAGTTCATTAACCCTCTGAAGTATTTTGGTGAGGCCGGCGATGACCAGGGAGAAGCGGTGCCTGCTTATTTGTACCAGACACGCTTTGCATTGTTCCTCGTTGATGCGCGAGTGGAGGTTCTGCGCTCCGGTCTTGTAGGGGAGCTGGAAAGATGGTGTACGTGGGCATACTAGACACAAAATTATATAGGGTCCTTCTTAACATGCTGACACTTTTTGAAGGGGATGATCAGACCATCAAGCTGAACAAATTTCTTTATGGGACCAACATAGAATTCACAAAAAAAATATGGACATTTGGCTCGAGTAGGTTTGCAGTTTCGTATGGGACAGCAGATTTTTTTTTTCGCGATTTCAATGTTGGTGCCGTAGAGAAAGTTGTTCAGTTGGACGGTCTGATCATCCCCTTAAAAAAGTGTCAGCGTATTAAGAAGGACCCTGTATAAGGTGTGCCTTTATCAGTCTGCCTAAAGCTCATTTACACAACACAGCACCCGCATGGTAAAAGAAAGAACATTCTAATATAGGCTTAAGGTCCTGCTGTGTAGATTTAAGGAGGACGCATATTTATCCACAGTGAACGAGCAGGAGGCGAAAGATTAGCTTGATGTGTCGCCTGTGCCTTAAAATGTTGGATTTCTGTGTTAAATTAGGAAAATTATTTTATTAGTAGTAAGGTATTGCAAATTATTCGTTCTATAATGTAAAAGCCGTGGTGGTCCAGTGGCGAGAAACCTTGCCTGCCGTGCAGGAGGCGATGTTTTGATCCCCGTCCAGGCCAACTCATACCAATGAGTTTTTTGGAATTTATGTAAGATTTACAACACTGGCCTTTCGGTGAAGGAAAACATCGTGAGGAAACCTGCATGCTTCAATTTTCGAGGCATGTATTGTACCTACTGTCCATTATAAGTGGCAATGGGCTCACTTCCCTTCACACTGGACAGATAATTGTTAGTACTAGTCTTCTTCTTATCGAGTGGGCTGCAAGCCCTGGTGTCAGAGTTTATTCAAACCGCCTTACGGCCTCTAACATGGTTTTTATGTAACGACTACTACCACCAGAGATAGTAGCCGGGACCAACAGCTTAACGTGCCATCCGAAGCACGGAATCATCTTTCTTTTCAGACAATCAGGTGACTCAGCCTGCAATGTCCTAACCAACTGGGGAAAAACGCACAAAGTGACATTTTACTAGGTGCCCCCCGTGGGAATCGAACCCACGACCTCCGTGTCAAGAGCCCAATGCTCTTAACCATTAGACCACGGAGGCAGTTGTTAGTACTAGGGAAAAGCGAATGTTCAGAGGTTCAGAATATCCCTTGGGGAATATAGTCGTGAGCATATGCTTATAATGTACCGACTCACATAACAGAGCGTAGATGAAACGGACAAAAAAACATTGGAAGGACTGTACAATGAGTACCGTCGAATTTGGGGTCGGGGATGGGTGGGGGGGATAGGGGGGGGGTCCCCACATGCCCCCCCTAGAGGGAAAAAGTACGGAACCCCCCCCCCCCCCCTTTTTTATAAAAAGTGAAATTTTAAGTATCCTGCTGCATGAATTTGAGGGGGTGGAGGGGGAAAATCCCCTTACCACCCCACAGGGGGGGAGGGGATTCGAGGCGACTAGGTAAACAGTAGCAATTCGGTTCTGGCACTCGCCGGCCGCTGCCGCGGCACCGCTCGCTCCGCTCGCTCGGCTCGTGCGCTGTGGTCGCAAGAAACCTAACATGCTCGTCGCTTCGCTCCTCGCTAACCTAACCAACAAGATCTGGGGTCCCTCCCACGCCTTCTACCAGCTATTTTTGGACTGAAGGGGGGCAAAAAAAAGGGGGGGTTTCCGTACTTTTTCCCTCTAGGGGGGGCATGTGGGGACGCCCCCCTATCCCCCCCACCCATCCCCAACCCCAAATTCGACGGTACTCATTGTACAGTTCAGCCAAAACATTACCCTCTTCCTGGCGCAGTCGGGTAAAAAAGGCCGATTTGAATTTTGCGTAGGTGTTAAAAAACGGAGAGCCACTATTATTACTGAAACTATACTTATTTGATAAAATTGTAGCTTTTATTATCTCTTATTATTCATAAAATACAGTGGAACATCAGCTAAATCTATAAAATACTACTTTTGTTTACATTTTACTAAAAAATATAAGGGTGGGTCTTGTCAATTAAATACATAAATGAAAGCTTACCTGTTCTTCGAATCTGGCTATGAGCGAATTAGCCCATTCTCCAGGCTTCTGCGTGCCCATTTTTGTATAATATTAATGTAATTTTTATGTAAATAATATAAAAATAACAAGTTTTTTGCGCGATTTCATTCTCTTCCTTCGATCTCGGAGATGTTTGGTGTGGCTATTGGTGAGCTGAAAAAACTTCTAAACGTTTAAAATTCACGAATGACTGCAGATTTCGAAAAAACAATACCCAAAACAGCATTTTTGAAACAACGAAATTAATATTCTTATCACTTTGTAACTGTTTTTTTGAGAAATATTAAAGAAGTTTGTGAAAGTTTTTCTCCTATTTTGTTAGCTTTTTATGACACCATTGAAACTGTCAAATAGGAATCAATAAACATTTGAACACATTCAAAATAATTTGATATGATAAACATTTTACTATTTAGGCTATTTCTTCATTTGGGTGAAATGCTATATAATTAGGTATTAAAAATAATGGCATTTCTTCAAGACAAACAGTAAAAATGATTTAAAAACTTATATTTTTATTTTACAAACTTTTTCATAAATGGTTTATTTTTGAACGCAGCTGATAAAAATATTATGTTGCCAGCCTTAGCATAAAACAAAAGTCGAAAGGGTAATAATTTATATTTTGGGTGCGAAATTATATATGGAGGGAATATAGTCGTGAGCATAGTGTTTATAAGCATAAGCATATGCTCATGACTATATTCCCCGAGGGAGTAGACAGGGATATTCTAAAACCTCAGAACATCCACGTTTCACCAGTAGTACCGAAATTCTGTTCAGTGTGACGGGGGTGGGTGTACTGTACGCTGAATACACTAGGTAATGATTTATGTCTTTCATCCATGTCCTTCTTGAGGCCTACTCCCAACTTTTAAAAAACCATCCTTAAACAGTGCAGTTTTTAAGCAGGCCTTAAACTGAATTGTTAAAATTCGTACCATGACGGCCCTAAAGGTGAACTGCTATTGCCCTGTTACTCCGCTAGGTGAACGGTTGGTTGTCTCTGGTCTGCTAGCTGTCATTCAAGACGTAAACAATATGAATGAAACAGTGCTATACAGAGTCACATAAGCGTCTCTCTTTCTCACGAGGAACGTTCAAAACATTATATTGCAGTATTTTTTATTAGATTGCCGATTTTATAAAGCATGAAATAAATTTAAGTTTTTTAGGAAAATTATTATAAAACGTACAATAAACATATTGTAAGCATTAAGCTACTATTTTCAATTTGCAAGAAGCACTATTTATGGAAGTAAATTATATGAGAGAACTTTAATGGGATGAGTTTAAGAACGTACCTACTTAAAAATTGACCAAACAAAAATGTTTACGATTTTCAGGTGTTTAATTAATTAATTCATTACTTTTATTAATTGATGTTTTCAAGTCACATAATTATATAACTGTTCCTTGCTCAAGTAACGGATTCGGTTCTTCCTGTGCCTACCTAAAAGTTCCTTACTTAAAGAATGAGCTATTTTCTTTGCTGTTTTTATGTTCGGTGACCACTATTTAGGGATAAGAGAAGCAAGGTGAGTCTCAAGTATTAAATTATATTGAAGATCATTCATAGGTACTTATACCCGCTGACACATGAACGGATACATAGAGGATTCAGAACCGATACATACACAACCAAAATAAGCTGGCCGTGCGACGTTATACGTTATGCATCCTACGCGCGGCCAGCTTATCTTGGTTTTGTATAGCTTGATGTGTCACCGTGTTTACCTATTATTACCTACTACTAAGTGAAAAAAAAAACTACTGAAAATGAAATCAAATATTGTTTTATTTTACACCAAAACATATACTTAGCAACATCAGAGAAAGAAAATTATGTAAGAAAATAAGAATACTTACAGTAAAATATAATTTATCTTATCTTATTATACCTAATAAATAACATTTAATTTTCAGGTTGCCCTGGAACGCTACCGTGGACGAGTAACAAGATCATACTGTGTGGCTATACCAATCTGCAACTCTCTATTTTGTTGTCCAGCCGGTTCTATGTGGGATATACCTACCATCTGAAATTAAATAATAAGTATAATATGTTGCATAAGTTTATTATACCTAGGAAGGCAACAATTTAACTTTAGGCTTAACTTTAGTTGGTTTTAAGATATTATTTATTTAGTATCAAATGTAACACCAGTCTTGTTTGTTTTATTGTAAATAAAGAAGATAGTAACCATTTTAATTAATAAGTACCTACTGTAAGTATAGAATTCTGCCGTGCTAACAAAGAGTGCAGTAAGTAAGGTTTTTTCAAAAAATTAGTTAAATACAGATTCGAGATCGTGAAAATAAGCTCTATATGATGATTTGATCCCCATTTAGCTGGCATGTTTAGAACCGATAGTTTCTTTAAGAAGAGTGCAGTAAGGTTTTCACCAGACACGTAAATTACTAACTATAAGTGCAGTAAGCATAGCCACTGCACTTAACATTACCTAATTTTCAAAGGCTTCTGTCAATTCAGACTAATAAGTAATGCAGTATGGTATTTTGCTGCTTTATTAATTAGCACCAGTGAATTGGGTTCTTTATAGAGCACACTAAGAAAAAGTGCAGTAAAATTGATTGCTGCATTGTTTGTTAGCAACGCGATTGGAAGAGAAATTTTAAATTGCAGTATGATACTACTTACTTTTCATTTAGTCTTCTTAATTACTAGTACTTATCGTAATCCTTACAATAAATGTAACAAGTATCCCCACTGCACTAACAATTAGCACTTGGTACCACGATTTTACCAATATACCTAATACAAAAAATAACATTTGAGTTACTGCATTTATAATAAGTACCCAGTGCATTCGTTAAATATGATCTTACAAACGTTAAGTGCAGTTACAAGCCTTACTGCACTTTTAATTAGGAACGCCTGGTAGAGACGCTAAAGAGCGTACTAAGCAAAAATGCTTTTTTCGCGATTTAATTAAAACGCTACATTGCAGCTGTGCTAATGAAGGTCAGCTCAGTCATGGTGTCCCATCCCATACAAATGATTTTTTTGTTAAAAAAATGGCAATATATGGCGTTATGGTATCGATTTGTTATTAATGTTTATGTAAAAGTGTAAATTGTTACTAAAAATACATGATCTGACTACAAAAAAATCTTATGAGCCTCGGAAAATCAAGCAATTTACTTTGCCCGAAGACTGCCCGCGTTACGGCAGTCGCGTTCCATTGTTTGACGTGGGGCATCTGTACTGTATAGTATTATATAATCTGTGGCTCAGTTAAAACAATTAATTTTTTCCTATACAGTAAAAATAAAACAAATATGAAAAAATCATAAGAAGGATTGAAAAACATAAAAATAACAAATAAAAACTTTAGGCGCGATTTTCTCGAAATGATGCCGAACCACCTTACTGCACTCTTAATTAGCACGGCAGAATTGTAAGAATAATTTAGTTTTAAAGGTGTTATTACACTTGGCTAAATTTAGATACTAACAAGAGGGACAGAGCTATAGGTTAGTACGGGACGTTGTAAGTACCTCCCTTTCTAACCTATAGCTCTGTCTCTCTTGTTAGAATCTAAATTTAGCCAAGTGTAATAACACCTTAAGTTTTGATTGTAATCTTCCTAATTAAGTAAGTAATTTCTAATTTTTTTACTTAATTTCTTTACTCTTGATAAACAAGGGAAAATTGAGCATTAATTAAATTTCAATTGATGAGGTACATACACCGTCTGCCTCACTCTTGTAATATGGGTCTGCTGTAGGAAATCTCTTCAGGGATAAACCTCATCCTTATACATTATTCTGTTATATTATTGTCAATGTGTTCTTTTCATGTGTAAGTTACAATAAAGTGTTATATAAATGAATACTTAGGTAGATATATTAAATAAAATGTTGTTTTATTTTACGTAAATAAGGATGTCTTACCAACTCAACTCAACATTCATAGATCGATAATTTTTTCTACGGAAATAGGTACCATTCCTCATGTTTTTTAAGTATTACGATGGCTACATGAGTGTCATCAATACAGCCAGCCAGCCAGGGATCCCAAATTTCTCATAAAGTCTGTAAACATAAATTGTGATTTTAAACACTTGAGAATCATAATATGTAAGGAATGTAATTACGTAAATTGTACACCTACGCCTATCTAAACAGGATACAAAACCAATACTTACGTCGATTACAAAATTTTGAGGGCGCAAATAAAAAACACTCTTAAAACTTGAAAAATTTACAGTGAATCCACCAAAAAACCACAATTAATTACAAAACAATGTTGTTAAAGCTGCTCGAGAGTAACTTTTTAAAGATTGCTTTATTTGACATTTCAGACGCGCAAAAAACGTTTTGCTGCTGTCAAACACACCGTCATGGTACGAAATGTCTATACAAAAAAAAGGTGAACGGTTTTTGAACGCTGCCCTGCCGCAGGCCTGCTAATAGTTGTTCATGGTACGAATAAGCAGGGCAGTTCTGTTTAGGTCCTGCTTTAAGAGCTCGGAGTAGGCCTCCTTATCACATTCTCACTATCATGAAGCTAGAAGAAAGACTAGAGGAGATACTGGCATAATTGCAGCATAGAATGTATAAGTTTGATTATGTTTTAGTTACAAAATGGTATACCTACATTTTGTTACCTTCGAAACAGGCACGTAGGTATTAAATTTCTCCCCCCCGAAACAAAAGTCTGGATACGTGCTTCGAAATCATCCAGAGATCTGCGGCCCTACCTAACCTACCCAAGTCCCAGTCCGCTTCATATTTTAACTAACAAACATGTATGGAAATTGAAAGGTCATTTTTTTATTTATCATTAATGGACTTCTAGCTTGTGCGTTAGCACCGCATTTCTGCCAGTGTCAAGTGGTTTGAGGAAGTATCTATCCAATCTCGAGGATTGTTTTTTTGAATAAGAACACAACTGTGAAGGATTGTGGAGGCTCGTGGCAGGCTGAAACGTGAACCGCGGTTCGCGCGCGAACACCACGCGAAAGACAAGTGTTCGGGCAAACACTGCAAACGTGACTCCCAAGGTAAATGTAATCATGCTCTAGCAATACATTTCTTTTTTTTTCTCACTTGTCATTGTCCTTGTCATTGTCAAATCGAAGCGAATACTTCACTTCACTTGTCAAACAGTGTTGCCAGATGGGGGGGATTCCCCCCAAATTTGGGGGTATTTTCAGACCAAGGGGGGATTTTTGGGGGGACAAATCCTTTGGGGGGTTCTGCGGGGGAAAAAAACAAAATTTAACTCAGAGAAAATGTATGGAACTGCTGACGACGTAAGGGGAGATGCTGATCCAGTGAAATACATATTTTTCCATTTAGTGGGGGTTTTTTTCTCAAAACACTACAATTTTGGGGTGATTTCGGGGAGATTTGGGGAGAACGCCAGATTATCATCTGGCAACACTGTTGTCAAAAAGTTCTCAATTCATGAATTGATACACTATTGTTCTTTCGTTAATTATAAATATTTCGAAGATTTGCCTGTTTCATAGAAGCTTTGAGGTTCTAACTCCAAAATGATGGTAAGTTCGTCCCTAGAAAAATGTTTCCACTGCTATTACTTACGTATTTTCTAAAATCTGCCGGGGGGCGTATCCTGTAAGATTCCAACTTGATTTTACCGAGAATTCTGTGTTTATATCTTTACTTATCGTTTATTATTGGTCAATTATGAGTCACTGGTTTAATAAAGATAAGAACTAACTTTCTATCATTGGGTTTTTGCGTTCAAGCGAGGAAATTAACGCAAGTTTGTAAAGGTTTTTTTTCATCGAAGTGACGTGGATTCTATTGTAGCGGTTTCTAATTAGATTCGGCGCATAATGAAGGTTGTTTTTTCCTCATTTACATAGCTAATAATGATAATAACTATTTTTAATTGCCTTCAGTTATGGGTTTTTTTGGTAATTTAAAAGTTTGCACATTTACCTGCTTTTTTAGACTTTGTTCTTTTCTGCTATGTTCATACTTGGGGCACAGTAAAACGTAGTGATTCCATTCTCTTTGGGGCACAGTATAACAAAGAGTATCTAGTACTACATACAGTACGGACACTCCCTGCCTCCCACCAATTTCTTACCTCACCCCCTCTGTGACGATTGTGGTAGAAAAAGTTAATTTGTATTCCTGTCTCGCTTGCACTCGCTCAGTAATCAGTATAACACATGCTTAAATGTGTGCTCTTTTAAATTTTTCCCATTTGTATGATATAAAACAGCTATAGTGCTTCCAAGACAGCTCCGTGATTTTGACAGGCTTGTTAGAGATTTTTCTCCCCTCCGGACTGAAAGCGTCAATTTTTGTCCCGCTGCGCTAAACGAAGCTGCCGCTTTCCACCTCGGTGGAGGAGAAAAGTAGTATACTAACCTCGGGCAGTAAAACCTCGGCTTCGTCTGTCAATAATTACATGAGATCTGAGACCTTTCTTACTTTCCTGCCCTCGGTGTGTAATCTACTATTATTTTACTTTTAAAGATGTTTGAGCCGTCACTGCATTTGTGGACATGATATTTGAACAACAACAAAATTGGCTTGTTAAATTATTGCAATAGCATGCCACCTTGCCAAATAACTGGTCAGTAAAGTTATAGGAGAAATTTTTACACTATTACAAAAAGCCGTAATATAACAAAATAATAATCTTTGTTTCACCCTGTGGAACATGCCTATTAGGGCATGCCATTTCCAATCAAACAAAGCGGAGATGTCTAAAATTGACCAATCAAATTGACAAATTTTCCTTTTATGACTGCGTTTCACGGAATCAAGCTAATCTATTTTTTGGTTTTACACATCTCAGCTCTTTAGCAGAAACACCCTTAGCCTGGATCAGTGGTGGCCAAGACGTCGACCGCGGTCTAACAGGTTGCCCGTGGTCGACTTTTATGGTAGTCTCGCAAAGAGATTAATAACTAAATTAAAGACGAAAAAAAATTACAGTATGTCTATCAAAATCAGGCTATTCATATACATTCATTCATATAATAATAATAATAATAATAAGCCCGCAGGGCAGCTTGTGGCGAGCTGTTGGTGATTGGCGACACCACGGACCCGATTCTCCAGAGGGCCCGGATTGATTTGGCCCTCACCTCCTGTCTTGCCTTAACTGGCCGGCCAGGAGTGGAGTCGCAAGAGCGGAACCTATGCTCCAGGTTGGAAGTGTAAAATGTCATAACGCCGGGGGCCTGCTGACTGGTGCGCTTAGCACCGGGAACTGGCGCCCGCAGACTCACCTCTCTACAACCTTAGCCGCTCACTAGATGTTGCCGCCTTGTCGCTCCTTGCGAGCGGCCATTTTGGGGGGCCCATCAAATGAGTTGGCAAGTCACCGTCTGCCATTTTTGACAAACTTAGAGACATTTGTTACGGCAGACGTCCCGAGTCTCTCCGCAATAACCCAGATTTCCCAGTCCACCCAGTTCACCCCCATAACCCGAGTAGTTTTTGTCCTTTCTACAATAGTCTCTGCACCGAACGTGGTATGTCTTCTGGTGCATTTGCATAATGCATTCAGAGATAGACCACGGTTGGTGCATCCCATTGCATTTAGATAAAAGTGTCTCGAAGGGGCCTCTACGTGTTGGACCTGTGTCCCCATGCAAGCCTTCCAAAGGTCCGGGCTACGGCCCGTGAAATACCAGCTGAGATACATAATAATAATAATAATAAACGTTTATTTGACACATAACAGTTACAATACATCAATGAAATCCCTGCAGCATGTGAGAGCAAGCTGTGGTACATGCTGCAGTGGCTTCCCCAATCTTAGTGTACATAAATTAATGTTATGCTAAACTTGACAGCTAAGACACAAGTTGCCTTAGCAATAATAATAAAAACTAAAATGAAAAAGTTTACTTATTTTAAGAGAGTTGCAATGCAATTTATGTGTGTGTGTGTGTGTGTGTGTGTGTGTGTGTGTGTGTGTGTGTGTGTGTGTGTATGTGCGTGTGTGCGTGCGTTCATGAGGGTGCTTGAGAGTGAGCGGGCGTACTTTTGAAGAGTGCGCGGGCGGTTAGGGTGCAGGGGACGGATGGGAGGCGGTTCAATATGCTTAACCTGTTGCGGTTTAAGGTAGACTGCCAGGTATATCTGAAATTTTGATGTAGACCGCGCAATTTATGAAGTTTGGCCACCCCTGGCCTAGATTAATAAAAAGTGATTAGCCAGATTTATTTAAAGTCGATGGTCCACACATATTTTATATCTGATCAGTCTGAATTACAACTAATAATCAAAACAGTTGTCTAAGAACACAGTCAACTAATTCCAGGACTGCGTAGAAGACAGCACCAATGACCCGCTATCAGCCCCGCCGGCTCAGACCCTCGGTGCCGGAGACACCAAGCTGGAGAAGAAGAAACCCAGTGAGAATGTATCTCTAGCCGATAACAGCCTTTTGGTACGTGTAAGATTAGATTTTTAGTCATTAAGTTGTGTTATGCTGCAGAGTATAAAAAACAAACAAACAATTTTATTATGGAAGAAATCAGCTCTCCCATACCTTTAGGTTGAGTAGGTTTGCAGTTATACAAAATGCAAAAGTACAATAATATAATATCTTACACCGCCAACCGATATTATTTTACCTTTTTCCTCCACCCTAAGGTTTTCTGGAAGAAATCGCTTTGTAGCGATAAGACCGCCTATTTTTGTACCTTCTGTGTTTCCTGTTTGTTTACTCTCTGTTTTTTTGTTTGGTGTAATATAAAGTATAATTATTGATTGATTGATTGCTTTCTCGATTTGAATGTTATAGTCCCATAGAGAATTTTGTTTAGTTTCGTGTTCCAGTCATTCCTTTAAAAATCATTAGAATATTTAGAATGTTTCTGTAAAACCGATCTGTCTTTTCCACAGGTTGACATATCCGATGCACTAAGCGAGAAAGAGAAAGTAAAATTCACCGTCCACACAAAAACCACACTGCCAGAGTTTCAAAAGTCAGAGTTTCTTGTAGTCAGACAACATGAGGAGTTTGTGTGGCTCCACGACAGATACGAGGAGAACGAGGAGTATGCTGGCTACATCGTAAGTTTACATGAATAAAATAAATGAATAGCACACAAATATCCGTGGCGGACTCACAATATTTTCCTTCACCAAAAAGTATGCTGTTGAAAATCGCAAGTAAGTTCCAAAAACTCATTGGTCTGGGTTTGAATGGAAGGCGTAGGTACTACTCTCTAGGTAGCTAGACCACCATAGCTTTTACAAAGTTATGAATGATGATGCACTCCTATATACTCAACAACTACACTACTCTCAACTATAGTTGATTTCTACTACGGCGACGATACAATATTTTGAAGTGCATAAGTGTATGCAATGGGCTGTTCATATCTGCCGAAGAACTGACAACCAATGGTGAGTTAAGAGTTCTAGAGTGAAAACCACAAGCTGGCAGGCGTAATATGGGACGCCCTGCTGCCCCATGGACAGGTGACCTAAAAAAGGTAGCGGGGAGCGACTACGTGAGTTCCTACGTCTGTCTTCCGACTGAGGACAGAGTTTTGTGGCGCGCCTTGTGAGAGGCCTATGTTCAGCAGTGATGGTAGGCTGATGGTGATGATATCGTTTTGTCGTGAAAGATGTGCGAGACGCCTGAAGGAACTAATTGCCTCTCAAGATGCCAGGTTATTCTATAAATTATATGTTTGCCTTCAGATTCCTCCCGCGCCGCCGCGCCCCGACTTCGACGCGTCCCGCGAGAAGCTGCAACGTCTCGGAGAAGGGGAGGGCTCCCTCACTAGAGAGGAGTTCCTTAAGATGAAGGAGGAACTTGAGGAGTAAGTTATCCTTATTATTTTTGTAAGAACACAATACTTCTCGGGTTAATCCTATTCAAGAGGGTGTACCTATAGGCCCAGACAGTTTTTGAAGGGGTTGATCCAAGGATTTTAAACCAATGGATGCAAATCCTCCTTACAAGCATTGAAACGTGAAAACTGACCATGACAGTCGGTAATTTTGTTCTTCTTTCGTATGTGACCGCCGTCTATGTTTCCGACTTTACGTTTATCCCTTTCCATCAGTTTTTGGCGTTGGATTAGAAAGGGACAAAGTTAACATCGGAAACAAAGAGAGTTTACGAAAGAAGGAACGAACTTTACCGACCGCCAAGGAGTATTTTCATGTTTCATCGCTTGTAACGCAGTCTGTCCTCCAGGTATAGACAATACCATTTCCAGTTTCCTGGTTTAATCAGGCCGTCAAACTGAACATCTTTCTCTATGGGACTAACATACATTTTACATCCACGTCCTTCGCATATTCTCAGAGTAGCGCTCACTTCACCGTCACAGGCCTTATGTCAAATTTTTCTTGACGGTGTGTGTCTCCTTATCGACAGTGAATACCTGGCGACGTTCAAGAAGACAGTAGCCATGCACGAGGTGTTCTTACAGCGGTTAGCAGCTCACCCTGTGTTCAGGAACGACTCACACCTTCGCGTGTTCCTTGAGTACGAACACGATCTGTGCGCGAAGCCGAGGGGCAAAATGGACCTTATTGGCGGCCTGGTAAGTAGATTATCGCTTGGCTCATTATATTTATAAGCGAGAAGAAAGTAGCAGATCATCCAGTATTCAGAAATGACTCTCACGTGCGCGTGCATCTTGAATACGAGCATGATTTGTGCCCGAAGCCGAGGGGCAAGATAGACTTTATTGGAGGCCTGGTAAGTCGCTTATCGCTTGGCTCATTATATTTATAAGCGAGAAGACAGTAGCTGTTCATCCAGTATTCAGGAATGACTCACACCCGCGTGTGTTTCTTGAGTACGAACACGATCTGTGCGCGAAGCCGAGGGGCAAGATGGACCTTATTGGAGGCCTGGTAAGTCGCTTATCGCTTAGCTCATTATATTTATAAGCGAGAAGACATTCGATGGGGGTATCCTCTAAATAATGGTGAAAAATAATGCCGGAAGGTGCTATACCTACTTCCAATGTAATAAGTGATCTTATCATACAATATTTCGTTACATTTGGTGTTTTTGCAAATGACCCCCAAAATAAAAGACGTTTCAAGTGAAAATGTTCTCATAGGCGGCCAATACAACTCTATTTTATTAAGCTACCACCACAAACAACATGCGAAATTTACATAGAAATACCTCCTAACCTGAAATTACTCGCCGCAACGAGCCGACACTCTTCATGAAAAAACAAACGAAACAGCTGTAGGCGCCGCGTTGGTCAATTGGTCATTGACCTGTAAATCATCTGAATACTTGGTACTGAGTTGACATAAGAAGCTATTTTATTTCATTACCTATATATTATGCTGCATAATGTGTAGGGCTGAAAAAAATCAGTAGGTACCTATATACATGAAAACAATTACGTACAACACCTACGCTACATACTATGATGGGGCCGACCAAATCAATACCAACATGGTAAAAATGACCATTCAAAAAAATGATTTTATTTATCATAGATGCGATCAATGACGACGACAACCGACGAGATCTACCTGGGCGCCACCGTCCGGGACGTGAACGACTTCTTCGAGCAGGAGACCAGCTTCCTACAGGAATACTACTCCCATCTCAAGGAGGCCGTCGCTAGGGTCGACAGGATGACTACCAAACATAAAGGTACGCACATAAACGTATGTATACAGCTCATCATCATCATATTAGCTGATGGACGTCCACTGCTGGACATAGGCCTCCCCCAAGGATCGCCACAACGACCGGTCCAGCGCTGCCCTCATACAATGGGTTCCCGCCGCCTTCATCAGGCCGTCTCGGTGTACCTTTTGGAGACCTACCCACGCTGCGCTTTCCAGTACGCGGTCGCCACTCGAGAACTCTTCGGCCCCATCGGCTATCGGTTCTGCGAGCAATTTGCCCCACCCATTACCACTTTTTTTTTTTTTATTTATAATTAATGGCTTTTTGCTTGTGCGTAGCACCGCATTTCCATCAGTGTCAAGTGTAATTTATGGGAGTATCTATCCCAATCTCAGGGATTGTTTTTGTTCAAGAACAAAAAGAGATTGAGGATTGCGGAGCCTCGTGGCAGGCAAAAACGCGACGCGCGAAAACCACGCGAGACGTGTGCTCGGGTCAATTCCTGCAACGTGACTCCCCCATTACCACTTTAGTTAAGCATTTCTTCGGGCTATGTCAGCTACTCTGGTTCTTCTGCAGATCTCTTCATTAACAATGGCTACGGAACCCTATCACGGTTGGGTCCGATACGCTCTTGTCCGGTTTTTTTTAATATCTCAATTACCGAATACTAATGAAAAAAATGTTTGGTTTCAGAGGTGGCAGACGCTCATATAAAGCTGTCATCTTGTATAACGCAGCTCGCGACGCGCGAACAACCGCCAACTGAACGATTCCTCACAAAAGCGGCCGAGACCTTCGACAAGTGTCGGGTACTTATTTCACTTACTGTTAAACCAATAATCATAATCTGTACATACAGGGTCCTTGAAATATGCTGACAGTTTTTTAAGGGGATGACCAGACCATCAAAATGAACAACTTTCTCAATGGGACCAACATCGAAATCGCGAAAAAAATCTGCTGCCCCATACATTTGACTCGATTAGGTTTTCAGTTTTGTATGGAAAAGCAGATTTTTTTTTCACGATTTCAAGTGAGCATTTAATAACCTTATACAGGGTGTAAGGAAAAGTATCATTAACCTTTATACCACATACTCTACACATCAAACTGAACAACTTCTTCTGGAACGGCAGATTTTTTTTCACGATTTCAATGTTGGTCCCATATAGAAAGATGCTCAATTTGATGGTCTGATCATACCCTTAAAAAGTTTCAGCACATTAAGAAGGACCCTATGTAATAGAATTGTAAATAAGGCGTGGATGTAAATTGAAGATGTTCATGATCAAATGACACATAAAATCTCCATAGTATAAAATTTTCTGCTACTGATTTAAATGTGTGACTCAAAAATCGTACTCTTGGTCATTTTCTTCATTGAAAAGGCGCCTTCCTCGCGAGTTTTTGATGCTAAGATAATTTTAATGGTATTTGTTTCCAGAAAATCGAAGGGCGCATGGCTTCAGATCAAGATCTCAAACTATCAGATACTCTCCGCTACTATATGCGCGATGCTCACGCCGCTAAAGCAGTTTTGGTGAGAAGGCTCAGGTTAGTTCACTTTAGTTTGTCGTGTTTTTCGTCAATATCTTTTCTTTTTGGTGTTTCTAAGCTCCAAATTCAGCGAAGGCCTCTAGAAATACTTAATGTGTTTAGTTAAGTATAAAATAAAAAGTAAAATATCAGCAGTTTAATCATAATATTGAATAATATTTGTTGTTTTACAAAAAGGGGTGACTTTGGAATGTTTTTCTATCGAGTAAACCTAATCTAATCTTGTTATTGAGCCTATCAGCCAGATCCTTTAATAAGACATAATTCGTTTTCAGACTTTAAAACACTGTTTTTTCATGTTTCGTTCGTGTTCAAAAAACTAGTGAGTGCGGTTTCGACCGGATCATAGCGTCTTGAAAAGTTTACTTGAGTTCAACTTAGTTGGTCTAAACATACAAATTTGAAATAAGATAACAAGCGGCTACTTTGTATTGTATTTGTATTCATTTATTCACCAGATATACAGGGTGAAATTTATATCATTAGCATACTTTAAAACTCAGGGCCTACCCATAAAACTGAACAACTTTTACTATGGAAGTAAAACGATCGGAGCACAAAAAAAAACTGCTGTTGCATAACAATTGAATCGAGGGGGCATTGCAGTTAAGTATGCAACAGTTATTTTTTTTTAGCTCCGATAGTTTGCTCCCATAGTAAAAGTTATTCAGTTTGATGGGTAGACTCTTAGTTCAAAATGATGCTATTGATATCGACTTCACCCTGTATAAAAACATACCTTACATTTCATTTATTTTGATACTAGTGTTTTCCCGCGACTTCGTCCGCACAAATTATATACCAGATTTTAAGTCAGATCATAAGCTATCAAACAAAAAAAGGTTTCATCAAAATCGGTTCAGTAGTTTTTGCGTGATGTGCGAACAAACAAACAAACTAACAATTTTGTCAATAGATGGCGCTGCACGTCATTTAAATCGCGCTATCGAGTGTTATTTGAGTGTATATGAAGTGAACCGCAACTTTTTTATTCCTCACGAATTTACAGTTTTATAATAGTCAAGATTATACCCGAAACCGACGAGCACGCATGAAAGGACTAATTAATGTGGAGGAAGCTAGAGAGGTTTGTCAGGATCGTAGCAGGTGGCGTTACGTTGTCTCTGCCTACCCCAGTGGGAGACAGGCGTGAGAATATGTATGTCGGGCGGTAAAAGAACTCTTAAACACAAATATTATTGTTAACAGATGTCTCGCCGCATACGAGGCTGCCAACAGAAACCTTGAGAAGGCAAGAGCTAAGAACAAAGACGTACATGCTGTAAGTACATATTCATTTACATAAACATACCTCATTAGTACTCTTCGGGCCGGCGCGGACCTGGCGAAGCGCAGCCAAAGCATTATCGACTTTGCACGCGTGGAAATAACATCGAAATTCAATGACCACAACTATTAGTCCCCGAGAGCATCGAAGCGGCATGTATTAATTGATTTTCGATTTTATTTCAACGCAAGCAAAGTTGATAATGCTTTGGCAGTCAAAAATGCTCTGCGCTGCGCTCTATTGCGAAATGTTGGCAGTCAGTGCGCTTTATTGCGATTTTAATTTATTAAAGAATAAAAGGTCGAATCGAAACTAGTGCTAAATATATTTGGGTGTCAACGAGTTAAGGTGGTTGCAGAGTTGTCAATTTAAATAAATAAATATCTTCGACATTGTCACACAAATTATCTAGTCACATTTAAAGTTCCAGAATCTAGCCTGGACTCGTATTCTATATCGTTGTCTAGTTATCATAATACAAGTCCAGGCTAGATTCTGGAACTTTAAATGTGACTAGATAATTTGTGTGACACTGTCCAAGATATTTATTTATTTATTTATATATAGATACAAACATCCATGACTCGGGTACAAATATTCGTGTTCATCATATAAATATTTGTCCCTTACGGGATTCGAACCCGGGGTTGTCAATTTCATACAAAACTTTGTCGTAGAACACTCGTAGACGGTATTCATAAAAGTAATGTTTTATATATGCAAGAATAGCTTAGACAATCTTGATTGCGCGTAAATAATATTTACGATTTATAATATAATTGCGAAGATATTAAAATGAAATTGGCTTTGAAATTTCGTGACATCGTGACGATATCGTTCCGTCAACACCTACGCTGGACGTGCCCTACCACCTGCACGCAGGAGGAGCTCATGACAGCTAGCGTATGAAATGTACTATTTAGCGACTTAGTTCATAATTTGAAGTCGACACGATAAGAAGAAGAACGCCTACGCTCAAAAATCGCTTCTGTGATATGGTTCTTAGACTGGACCAACCCATTTGTTTCTACGGGTGTTGTACTAGACATAAAGTACATCGCAGAATCCACATTTCTGTACATATAAATCAATATGCACGGTTTTTTGTACGATCATTGCAGTGTTCGTCTTATTACACTTTTTCAAAATCTACAATTGCACACATTACTCGTACACAACATAACACACTCATAAACGTTTTTTATTATGATTATTATATAAGATCTAACAAAATTAGGTGAAACTATTTTAAGGGGATGACCAGACCATCAAACTGAACAACTATCTCTAAGGGACCAATATCGAAATCGCGAAAAAAAAACAGCTGTTCCATACAAACCTACTCGACCAAATGTATGGGACCGCAGATTTTTTCGATATTGGTCGCATCGAGAAAGTTGTTCAGTTTGATGGTCTGATCATCCCCTTAAAATTGTTTCACCTAATTTTGTTAGACCTTATATAGTAAAATCCATGAAGACGTGGAATCGTGGGTTTAAATATCTACAGTGTCAGGGTAACAATTGCATTACTTTCAGGGGTGATTGTGCCCATGATACTGAACAACTTTCCCTAAAATAACTTTCGAAAATTGAAAAAAATAGACTTTCCATACTAAATCAATCAGTCTTCATAAAAAGTCGATTTCCTTTTTGTTTCTTAGGGAATGTTGTCCAGTAGCATGTGTACAATCACCCATTAAAGTAAAGCAACTGTTTTCCCTAACACTCTGTATAATCAAGTCACAATATTTGAAGAATAGTACAATATGTTGATACAAGTCGACAATTGGAGCCGAGAGTGCAATGACAGCGCTTCATACGACGACACACTTATAAAATTTTTCCTCGCAAGTGTGTTGAAAAACGTATATAAAACGCACGAGCGTTAGTCATTACAGTCTTGGCTCGTTAACAACCCTCGCCTGCGGCTCGTGCTGCAAAAATGTAGCCTCGATTGTGAAGATCAACTTAGCTCACTTGTAATAAGATAATGTACTATTTAATGCAACTGTTTAACACTTTCGCTGCTAAGCTCAAAACCATGATCCTCGCGCTGTGCTACAATTGACTTGTAGGTCGTGCGCACAGTCGTAACGTGAAAACGACCAACTTGGCTCACCTCGTGGGTCACCCGCACAGGCGTAACGTTTTCGGTGACTCGCGCGGTAAGCGAAATGCAATAAAACTGACTCGTTACGTGGGTTCTTTAGCATTGTGGCCCAATTGTCGCTCACCTACGACGTAGGTCGTCAGCAGTGAAAGTGTTAAAACTGTAAATTCACTCCGTCCCTTCGTTAAATGTATATTCCGTGTGATGATCTCAAAACGAGCCTTGCACATATGTTAACAAGATTTGTTTTTGTGCTAACTCACAGCCGATGGAAGTACAAGAGGTAATGCACGCTATTGTTAACACTTTATAGCTTATTTTGCTTTGTATTTTAGTTTGCTAGTTTTTTCATGTTTTAACGATTCGAGGTTATATTGAGTTTTGGAATGGAAGCCCAATAAAAAGAAATATTGTCGTGTTTGTATCCACTAGGCAACAGTTGACGAGCAATTCTTAAGAGAATTTTATTCCGAAAGCGAAAATGCGCGCTGCATACAAACGTACTATGGTGATATTTTCAATACTAACCAATTAAAGTCAATGAAATTTTGCAGAAACAATCTTGAAACAAATCTCTATGCTTGTATGGAGTCCGATTTTCGTTAAAATATAAAATTTCAATGCAAGGATTAATTTAAGTTTTGTATGGAAATCTTTGAAGCACTGCAACTTTAAAACTATACATTTTAACGAAAATCTGACTCTATACAAGCATAGAAATTTGTTTCTAGATTGTTTCTGCAAAATTTCATTGACTTTAATTGGTTAGTATTGAAAATATCACCATAGTACGTTTGTATGGAGCGCGCTCCGAATTAGATCCTCTTAACGCTCAACATGTTCGGCAACGTTGCAAAACAACGCGCGACGTTACTTCTTTTTGCCAAAGTTGAGTCGAGTTGGTACTGCAGTTATGTATGAAACTGATGTTTTTTTTTCGAGATTTAGATATTGGCTCCATAAGTCCATAGTGAAAGTTGTTCAGTTTGATGGTCTGAAGCACCCCGTAAAGGCTCCAAGGTTTTTTACACCCTGTATAGTTCAAGGACTATTTCTACCTAGCAATAAATATTTTGTTATGCCTGATTTGATGTCTGTATAAATGAAAATGTACCCACTTAGGCGGAGCAAGCTCAAGCGGACGCGTGCACCCGCTTCGAGCAGCTGTCGGCGCGAGCGAGGGAAGAACTCATCGACTTCCGCACCCGCCGCGTCAACGCCTTCCGCAAGAGGTATGTTTAATATCCTACCGGCTGCGCCAAATACGATGTGTTATTGTTACATTATGGTGACTGGCTGAGATTTATGTATTTTGATCTAAAACCTGCAAACAGCCTCGGCGACATAACTGTTGAGGCCCGTTACTTCGATTGACATGTGGACTTGTGGACCAGTGGATTTCATTAAGACGCTCCCCATAGGTAAACGCTAGGCCAGGCCATATTTTGTTAGTTTTTAGAAGCTATCTTCTCGTTAATTGAAAGACACACAAATTAATAAAAAATATAGCAATGATCTTCAACATCTCGGCTTCATTTGCCTTGAAGTATATTTCTTATTTTTCTATAAAATGCATATGAAACCTGTGTTTGAAAGCCTAAATATTTGGAAGTCTGTATTGTGTGCATCTACTTTATAAGTTGAAGTCACTTTTACTTGCGACACACACCATTGTGTAGACAATTTAAGATCAAAAAATTATATGAAGTAATTTTTATGAGACCAATTTATATTTAAGAAGTTATATGAGTAATAATGTTAAAATATGGTGCGAATTCTTAAGATTTTCGATATTTATTTCCTGGATTAGAATATAATGTATCTTAACTATTATAAAACCGTAAATTCTTGAGGATTTAAAAAGTAGCGGTTCACTTCATATAAAGTCAAATAACATATCGATAGCGCGATTTAAAAACGTGCAGCGCCATCTATTGACAAAATTGTTAGTTAGTTTGTTTGTTCGCACATCACGCAAAAACTACTGAACCGATTTTGATGAAACTTTTTTTGTTTGATAGCTTATGATCTGACTTAAAATCTGTTATATAATTTGTGCGGACGAAGTCGCGGGAAAACACTAGTAGTATTATATAATCTGTGATTAGAAGGCACCATGATATAACATAATGTGACATAATGGACAACCCAGTCAAAAATAGTTATACCCACTAAAATTACGACGTTTAGTAGAGGTGAGACGGCTCTGAAAGAGTCAAGGTCGTTCGGCTAGGGAGTTATAACTGACAGAAACACATAATGTTTAGATTTCAATAATTTAATTCTTAATCAAAGCTACTCAAGCTATAATCGGCGCGACGACCGGCACTGGTAAATGAGCGCCCTCCATCTTGACACCGTCGGGGCCGGCGCTGTACTTAGTAGAGTAGGTCTTGCCGTCGGGGCCCACGTATGTGGTCTCCCCCTCGATCACGAGCACGTACCCCGTGGGCGTCGCTACCAGACGGCCGCGCTCTATCACAATCGTGCCCTCTGCCGTCACGTAGCGTAGCATGTACTGCCCGTACTGGTCGTGTTCTTCCTCGTGCAGTATAGCCGGCAGCGCCCGTCTGGCTGCCATCTCGGCTTCGCTTGCTGGTGCAGCCGCTGCGGCGGAAATAACGCAGAAGGCTACCAAGATCTGTTGAGGAGGAAGAAATTTATAAATGGGTGTTAGGGTAAACCAGGGCAAACAATTGCACTATTAAGGGGCTATTGTACCCATGATACTAAACATCTTTCCTTAAGGAACATATTAAGAAGGCTTAATATCATAAAGTTATTATACCTTACAGGAATAGAGGAACTGACATGAGTTGGGAAATGAAACCGTTTTTGGATGTTTTTAGGAGACTATCAGCACTGTCTATAATTCTGAGTCTAACTTGAAATCGTGGATAAATGAATGAAGTAATGTCAATATATTTCTCAAAATTATCTAGGATTTCACTTTCGATTAGCAATTTTTCACGGGAACCAAATTTTTACCTTCGAAATTATCTTCTTTGAATGTCACCCTGTAGATACAAAATTAAATCATTCCCTACAATGACATGAATGTCATTGATTCCCTGGGATACAAGACCCTCTGGATATTAAGTTTATAGTTCAGGTGTAGCATAAGCATATGCTCACGACTATATTCCCCGAGAGGGTAGTCAGAGATATTCTGAAACCTCAGAACATCCACGTTTCACCAGTAGTACCGAAACTCTGTCCAGTATGACGGGGGGAGCCCGTCGCCACTTATAATGGACTGTGGGTACAATACATGCCTAGAAATTGAAGCATGTAGGTTTCCTCACAATGTTTTCCTTCACCGAAAAGCCAGTGGTGTTACAAATCGTACATAAATTCCGAAAAACTTATTGGTACGAGTCGGCCTGGACGGGGATCGAACCATCGCCTCCTGCACGGCAGGCAAGGTTACTCGCCACTGGACCACCACGGCTCAGTAGTTCAGGTGTTAATAGTAAAAAAGCAGATACGAAATAATAATTGAAATATATTTAAAAGTTAATAAGGTCAAAACTTACCAGTTTCATTTTGATGATAGTTAAAATGGTGATAGGTAAATGGGTGAATCGTCTTAATTCGAAGACCTTCGACTGATGCTTTGTGAGTCCAATACTTAGTTTTTATAGCACTTTTACTAATTACTAATACTAGTTACTATGTCATAATAATAAATGAAGTGTAATGTAATGAGGTACGGTACTAAGTGTTTTGCATTTTAACTGCTTTTAACCCTAACGATCTGAAACTTGATTGACACGTTATTGCTTATCCAAAAATGTTGTAAATTAGGCTGGTTAACGTTCTTTAACATTAAAAAAGCCGTGGTGGTCCAGTGGCGAATAACCTAGCCGTGCAGGAGGCGATGGTTCGAACCCCGACCCCCGTCCAGGCCGACTCGTACCAATGAGTTTTTCTGAATTTATGTACGATTTGTAACACCACTGGCTTTTCTATGAAGGAAAACATCGTGAGGAAACCTGCATCCTTCAATTTCGAGATATGTATTGTACCGACTGTCCATTACAAGTGGCGACGGGCTCGCTCCCCGTCAGACTGGACAGAGTTTCGGTACTACTAGTGAAACGTGGATGTTCTGAGGTTTCAGAATATCTGACTACTATCGCGGAATATTATAGTCGTGAGCATATGCTAACGTTCTTTAACATTACTTTATACTACTAAGAGGGTCTAGTGTTTCTATGCGCGATGTTTTCCTTCATCGTTTGAGAGCAGTCGGTATTACGTACATAAGTTAGAAAAATTCATGGGTACATGGCATGTCGTCCGTGCGAATTCGAACCTGGAACCTCATGATTGAGTGTCGCTACCTCTCCGCAACGATCCACCGACGACGGTCTCCGCAACGACATGCCATGTACCAATGAGTTTTTCTAACTTATGTACATATTCTCTACTGACGCTCTCCGCAACGACATGCCATGTACCAAAGAGTTTTTCTACCGACTGCTCTCAAACGGTGAAGGAAAACATCGTGAGGAAACCTGCATATGCAGAAGAAGTAATTCCGATGCGTATGTGAAGTCTACCAATCCGCATTGTGCACGCGTGGTGGACTAACGCCCATACACCCTCCCTGTTGGTAGGCCTGTGCCCTGCACTGGGACGTATATAGGCTGTGATGATGTTGATTGAGATTTACCTTGCACTAAAACCTGAAAAATCACGACCATAATACCTTTTAGGGTGCTCAGAAACATTGCTACAACCACCAATTATCTAAGTTTGCAGTTTTAACAAGGCAAACTTTTGGCATATTTAAGTGTTCAGGCATATATCGAGATGCAATGTTTTTGTTGCCACATATCACCATCTGACACATCAATCCAGCCTGAAACTGGGCGGCTACTGACAACCCCGATAAGGATTTTAGCACGCCATTTACCTGTAATCTAAACTATTATAAAACTGTAACTGAAGTGTGTCTGTACATTGAAGATATTTACAAAAAAGATTACGACATGGTTTTTAGGTATCCCTGACTCGAAATCAATCTTTTTCAGAAATGTTGTCTGTCTGTTTGTTTGTGTGTTTGTTTGTTTGTTCGCGCATCACGCAAAAACTACTGAACCGATTTTGATGAAACTTTTTTTGTTTGATAGCTTATGATCTGACTTAAAATCTGGTATATTATTTGTGCGGACGAAGTCGCGGGTAAACACTAGTGTCCTAATAAAATTTTTGTTTATTTTCTAGTTTAATCGACCTGGCGGAGTTGGAAATAAAACACGCCCGTGCTCAACAGGAACTGTTCAGGAAGTCGCTGCAGGTGCTCAAGGAATGCCAATAAGGTCCATTTTCCCCTATCATAGTGTTAATGATAAGATTGTACTAGCTTTCGAAAGGGTGGAACAGGAAGCTGGAAGTTGGTATTGTCTATACCTGGGCCCTGTTTCATAAACACGACAAGTGACAATTCGGTATGTCAAGTTTTTTTTTGGAGGGCTGAATCGAAAACCATTTCGAGATAATTGTCTCAATAATCATATTTTATATGTCAGAGATTTTAAAATGAAAGGATTACAGATATTTTTAATAAAATAACGTCGTTTTTCGGTCTGTTCAGTGACGTCACTGGCATACCTGTGAACTCCTTGGTAAACATAAAATCAACTTAAAATAACCGGCCACCATTAAGAAAAAAAATACATTCACAATGTCAGAATTTGACATTTGATGTTGCCGTATCTGTTTCCAGCATAGAGTTAGAAAGAGGAGGCAGGTTTAATTTTTTTTTAATATAGCAGTAGATAGTTTTTCTCCATGGAGTTCCAATTATTTTCTCTCCACCATTTTTGCACTTAGAGATTACAGATCAAAATAATTTAAAAATTTAATTTATATTGATAAACTCGATTAATCGCAATAAGAATGAAATAGGTCTCTTAAAATTATGTCTTCTATCTGTAAAAAATATAAAAATGAAGACAAAAAAAACTTGACATACCGAATTGACAATAACAATTCATAGTACATTACTGAGAATGCTAGGTCACATGCTAGCTACTGCAAGTTTAGCATCTTTAGTAACCAGCAATGTACTCTGAATTGTCATTGTCAATTATCACTTGTCGCGTTTATTAAACAGGGCCCTGGAGTACCTACAGACTGCCTTACAAGCGGTGAAACATGCAATTTACTTCTTGGCGATCGGTAATTTTCAACCTTCTTTTGTACGTTTTCTTTGTTGTTGGACTGTCACTTTCTAATCCAACGAGGGCAGCACTGGAAGCTCGGCATCCCCTTAAGTAAGTTTTCAAGGTTTATAATCTGGTTCGGACTCCAAAATATATTCTGAAAAGAGATTGGTTATATTAGGAAAAGGACATTCTAAAAAATTACCTTTGTTTGATGATAGAGATTGACTGACAGAAATTACTTTATATTGAAAATTCCAAATTGAATTAATAATAGTTTATAAAAATAAAGAAGACTAAAGGCCTGTTTCACCACTTCTGGGTAAGTTCTTGTTAGCTTATCCGACAGATATTTTGACATAATTTCATACAAAATATGTCAAACTATCTGTCGGATAACCTAACAAGAACTTACCCAGAAGTGGTGAAACAGGCCCTAAGTTAAATAAAAAATAAAAAGTAGGTATTCAATAAAAATTGTTTTGTTTATTTTTTATTATTATTGTTCCTTTTGTATTGCTAGTGTTAGGTAGTTTTAAACATTATTTAGCCCAAATTTCCAAAAGTATAAAATTAAAATATATTTTATGTAGTAAGGAGACAAGGTGAATGTATGGCTGCCAAGAGAACTCGTGCTTATTATTGTATATTTTGTGCTCTCATCCTTTGGCATGCCAAGTGGGTTAATTTTTAATTATAATAACTTAAATGAACGGTACTGTATAGTCAACCAATTTGAAATATCTACTCTAAAATCTTGTTGCAGTAAATTAGATGCAGTAATTTTTGACAGAATCTTAATGACGTTCACACAAGTAATGAGCGTATTTCTTTTCTTTTTTAAATTTGTTTTCCTGAAAAACTCGACAGCTGGCATGTTTATCGCTCCACAGAGCCGTTCGCTAGATCCTGTCAAAATCTTGTCGAGACTGTACCTGCCTTTTTTTTGGAACGCCAAGATATCGAGTCCATACAACCAAGTCAGGCGTATAAGTATCGAATTTTCGATGGAAATATATTTTCATCAAAAGATGCTTTGGCACCTTATTAAAAAAAAAATACATATATATTTTATTGCCACACAAAAATACAGAATAGGTACCAAAAAAAACATTAAACAGTTTAAAAAACATTAAAAAGAAACAAAGTTTTTTTTTTTTTTCATATTTTTTTCTTGATCATCTTTTCCCTCTTTATGATTTTAAAGAAACACTTTGAAATTTTGACGTTTATTCGCACATACCGTAGCGCGGCCGTCTATCAATCCCCTAGAAACCCATAAGAGAAATGCTCATTGTAAAAAAGTTCTAATGTCTTTATTTCAAATTGGTTGTCTGTACCATAAAGGTATATTTTTTTGATAAGTTTGTTGGCTTGCGGCCTTAGAATGGCAGCGTAATATGGCGTTGTCGCGCCTTAGCTCACTTTCTATTTGCGCGCAAACGAACGAGATAAAAGGCGTGATATATAGTCCAGTCATTTTAGAGTTTCCTTGTATGGACACCCTAACAATAATTCATCTATCGCTGAAACTTTGCAGTGTGGTAATAAAGTAAGGTAGGTATATATATACAGATTACGGTTGACAAATAATCTAGGACCGGAAAAAATTAAAATTTATTTGTCAGTCGTAATCTGTATACTTTACTTTATCACACTGCAAAGTTTCAGCGATACATGAATTATTGTTAGGGTCAAACCCTAAAATGATTGGACTAATAGCCTTGTCACGCGCAACATACTACGGCCGCTGTTTCATTTCTGTTATTGCAGTGATAAAAAAATCTGCATAGTCGTAGTAAATAAATAATTAATAATACCTAAACCCCTATTTTTATTATTAGAAAAAATTGCAGTGTGTATTCAGATATGAAACTAAACAAATTTTGCTAAGGAGCGTGGGCCGAAAAACGAGATTTTTTTAGTCCTTCCATCTTCTTCTTCATCTTATCGTGTGGGCAAGGCCTGGTGTCAGAGTTTATTCAAACCGTCCTACGGCCTCTGACGTGGTTTTTATGTAACGACTACTACCACCAGAGATAGTAGCCGGGACCAACGGCTTAACGTGCCATCCGAAGCACGGAATCATCTTTCGATTCAGACAATCAGGTGATTCAGCCTGCAATGTCCTAACCAACTGGGGGAAAACGCACAAAGTGATATATCACTAGGTAGGTGTCCGCCGTGGGAATCGAACCCACGACCTCCGTGTCAAGAGCCCAACGCTCTTAACCATTAGACCACGGAGGCAGCCCTCCCATCGAAAAGTTATCTGTGATCCGTACTTTTGTATGGAAGGTTACATTTTTCTCGTTTTTCGACCCATGTTCCTTAGAGCAAGTTGTTTAGTTGCATGATCTAAAATACACCATTTTTCTAGTCGTTGAAAAATAGTGGTGCATAAGTTTGTATCTGAAAATGTGCATTTATGTCGAGAAAAGTAACGATTGAAGTCGAATTTAATTGATTGATAAGTGGTGCATAGTTAGAATTACGTTTTTTTTTTCATCAATACTGCGAATGGACCAAAAATATGTGGCACTTTTTTGGAAAAACATATTACATAAATATTCGGTTCTCTTAATACTGGATTTTTTTTTAAATACCTTCCAAAATTTGGAGGGGTGGTTCAGACCATAAAACTGAACATTTTTTACTATGGTAGTTAACAAATCTGAAATCGTAAAAATGAAATCGACTGTTTCATATAATTGAGTCGTGTAGGCTTTGCAGTTGCTCCTATGGTAAAAGTTGTTCAGTTTTTATGGTCTGAAACTACCTCTGAAAATTTAGAAAGGGTTTACAAAATCATGTAAAATATTGCTTATGTCTTTTTTTTAATTGTGTTTGTCTATTCTTTGTGTGCAAATAATAAATATTTATGCTACGTTATGTTATGTTATAATAATTGTCGCGGATTCGGCTTTGAAGTAAAGCATTGATGAAAATTATGCATACAATAAGTCGTTTTTACCACGTTCGTGGACACTGACCGGCTATAGCAGTCTTCTTCTTACCGAGTTGCAAGCCCGGGCTGCAAGCCCTGGTGTCAGAGTTTATTCAAACCGCCTTACAGCCTCTGACGTGGTTTTTATGTAACGACTACTGCCACCAGTGATAGTAGCCGGGACCAACAGCTTAACGTGCCATCCGAAGCACGGAATGATCTTTCTTTTCAGACAATCAGGTGACTCAGCCTGCAATGTCCTAACCAACTGGGGGAAAACGCACAAAGTGACATTTCACTAGGTGCACCCCGTGGGAATCGAACCCACGACCTCCGTGTCAAGAGCCCAATGCTCTTAACCATTAGACCACGGAGGCAGTTATAGATCACAATAAAAGTTCTATTGAGTCTCGTAAACTGTCCGCGAAAGTGTTAACCCAGTAAAAAACTTTTGTTATTTGATTAAATGCAGAAAATATATCTCATAATTATGAATTGAATTTCGATTCTTTTTGGGGGATGTAAGAAACCTTATTATAACAAATTACATTGTTTTTAGGTCGTCTATTGTTGGCTCAAGGCTTTTTATGTAGGTACCTAATAGACCTTTAATTTTTTTTACACTGTATAATACAGGCAGTAAAATTAACTACGTTACGTATCGAACAGGGTGATTTAGCCAAATCGAAATCGCGAAAAAAAAAAAGATTTTGCTGTTGAATAGAAAATGTTAATAGATCAAAATGTATGGAGAAGCTGATTTTTTCGCTATTACAAAGTTGGTTCCATAGTAAAACTTGTTCAGTTTGATGATCTGAAGCACCCTGTTCGATGTGTAACACATTTAAGTTGTACACCCTGTATAATAAGTCACATAGCATGAGCAACCCTATAAATGATATTTAAGTAAAATGTTATTTAAAAATATTTTTATTGTAAGAAAATATTATGAAATAAATATTCCATCTTTGTATGAAACTGTATTTTTAACTTTCTAGACATATTACCCCATGGACAGCTGCGTTTTAGGCCAGGAGAGCAATCGCGCTAAATAAATCTCAACTAAACCATGATTGGATCACGTGCGAACCACAACTTTAAAGGCCCTCCGCACATTGCAGCGATTTTATCGAGCGATATTATCCAGAGCGACTTCGCGACACCTTACACACTGCAGCGATTCCGCGATTCGCGTCACGCATGCGCCCTTCACTGAATTTAGTTTAAAGAGATTGCGTCAGGTTGCGATAATATCGCGGCAGTGTGTAGGATCGAGCGCGACCCCAATTATCGCAAAATCGTGGGGTGCGGCTCGATGACGCGTCGCGAAGTCGCAGCTATAATATCGCTCGATAAAATCGCTGCTATGTGTGGAGGCCTTTAAAACTTTCGCTTCGGTATCGCACTAATAATTTGACAGCCGTTAGAGCAGTTTTGACAGTTCGCTCTCACATAGTAAATAAGTCAAGTTTAGCGCGATTAGGACTTCAGCAAAGTTGGCTAGTAATTGCATTGCAATGTGATTAGAACTGAAATTGGATTAGGATTAAAATTAGCGCGATCGCCCTCTTTGAATCAGGGCCGAGTAAGCACCTACACCGCCAAAACGCACGCAGATGCGCTTGCTTGATTTCTGCCACTAGCGCTAGACGGCAACGTCGCATACGGCGTTTTCTCGTGGTCCTTATATTGTGTCCTTGCGTGCGGGACGCGGGCAGTATGATACTATATACAGGGTGTAACAAAACACCCTAGTAATACTTAAGGGGTGCTTCAGCTCATCAAACTGACCAACTTTCATTATGGAGCCAACATCGAAATCCCGAAAAATAAATCAGCTGTTCCATACAAAACTGCAGTACCGACTCGACTAAAATGTATGGCATAGCTGTTTTTTTTTCGCCATTTCGTAGTTGGCTTCATAGTAAAAGTTGTTTAGTTTGATGGTCTGAAGCACCCCTTAAGTATTCGTATCGTAAATTAAATCGTCTTAAGGCCAGATTATCCCAGTGCAAGCGTCTCTTTCTTGCAAGCATAAGTTTGCAATTAGCCATCCCGTTCCAATTGAAAACAGGATCGCAAAAAAACGTGTTTTTCATCAATATCTTTACTCATGGGTGTTTCTAAGCTCAAAATTCTACGGAGTTCACTAGAAATATTTAATGTATGTGTGTGAAGTACAAGAATAAAAAGTTAAATATCAGCAGTTTAATCATAGTATTGAAAAAACATAACAAAAAGCGGTAACTTTGGGATTTTTTTCTATCTATTAAAATTAATCTAATCGTGTTATTGAGCACGGTCGCCTATCAGCCAGATCCTTAAATAAGACATAATTGGTTTTCAGACTTTAAAACACTTTCGTTCGTGTTCAAAAAACGGCCTCGACCGAATAACAGCGTCTTAAAAATCGATCAATTTAAGAAACATTAATAGGCATGTGTTCGGATTCAACGGAGTACGAAGTCCAACTGGGGCCGGTTCCGAATGCGAGGCAGTATAAGCTGGTGCCGTCGTCTGAAGTGTCGAGGGTCCAGATCAGTCGCTTGAACGGCTGAGCTCCGACGTCAACCTTCATTTGGTAAGGTCCTGGAAAAAAAACATAGGTAGGTACTTATCTATTCTATTCAAAACAAGGCAGCTTATGTAGGGCCTTGCATGCCGATAATTTTTAAGGGGAAAATCTTTCTCTATGGGACCAACATCGAAATCGCGAAACCAAAATCTGCTGCCCCATAAATTTGGTTCGAGTAGGTTTGCAGTTTTGTATGGAACAGCTGATTTTTTACCATCGATTTCGATGTGGGTGCCATTGTGAAAGATGTTCAGTTTGATGGTCTGATAATCCCCTTAAAAAGTGTCAGCATATTAAAGAAGGACCCTATATACAAGGTGTTACAAAAATACAAATAAACATTTTAAGGGGGTGGTTTAGACCATCAAACTGAACAGCTTTCACTATGGGACCAATCGAAATAGCGAAAAAAAAAATTATGTTTCATACTCTACTAACTAATCGACTAGAGCTAAAATATGTATAGGATATCAGATTTTTTTTTCGCGATTTCGAGATTGGTCCCATAGAGAAAGTGGTTCAGTTTGACGGTCTAAAAAACCCCCTTAAGAGTTTTAAATATTTATTTTTACTTATGAAACACCTTGTATACACCACTAATTTTAATTAGTATCGAAACTTTAAGGGTTTATTCAGACCGTGAATCTGAACAACTTTCCCAAAGGAACATGGGTCGAAAAACAAGAAATTTTTTTGGACCTCCAATACAAAAGTGGATTGGTAGTTTATATACGCATCGGAATTTCTTCATCGGTTTTGTATTAACTACCTATGTAACAGACCTTTAACCTGGCGAATTTCCATGAAGACGTAACCCATGTTCTGCACCTCGCATGTGTATTCCACTACGTCGCAGTCGCGGTGGCTCGTCACAGTTACGTTTGATTCTATTTTTACACCTTGTCCCACTGAAAAAATGTTTGATGGGATAAAAGCTTACAATAGTCTAGAAAAAAAACTAGATACCAACACAATTAACACTTTAAAACTTGCTGATTTAAACGTGCAAGGCACTTTTGACATGGAAGTGACCTATGGATCAGATGGCCCGTGACGAACCCACCATACTCTGGCCATACCCCTGTGGTGGTAGGGTGGGACCGACCATACCCCTATTATTTGATTGTAGGGGCTTGGTCAATGACCAATAGCTACTGCGATGTACGTTTGTACCTACATTTCTGCTCTCCTGCCTCCTGGTACATAAACAAATTAGGTACCATTATACCAGGAGAGCGTTTGAGCATTGAGATGTACCAGGAGAGGAGAAGTGTTCAAGTGGTCATTAGGTACCGACCTTATCTTTATGTTACGCATCCGTGGAATGGGTTTCGACAAGGAGGTCGATCATGCTGCTTAAAAACATCGCATAGGTACCTACTTACCTAATTATTCAGCTGTGCTGCATTCCGTATCGCGCTAAATTTGACTATTGACAGCGGTAACGAGTCAGTGGCGATTGAGTTACGACTCAAAAATGCCTAGCGCGATATCGAATGGGCAAGAAGTTGTGTTTCGTTTGTGAAGTCGGTTTAGTGACGATTCAGTGGACATTTATTTACTGCGATCGGCCCCAAGATGTCTTTTGGTACAGAGGCGTGATCCTTATAGAAACGTTTTTCCTAGATTTAGTGGGGTACATCTTGGGGCCGATCGCAGTAAATAAATATCCAGTTAAAAACTATACGCAAATTGTTACTGTACGGGACGGCGGTTCGAAATAGTATTCGTCCCTTGATGTACCGGGTGCTGGAGTGTAGGAGAAATAAAAACTCTTCTGTTTCTATTCAAAATGCCGTTTTTTCTTGTTCGGGAGTGATCGGAGCTCTTGTTGTTTTCTCTTCGGAGTCTTGTTTCGGAATGCGAATTGTTCGTGCTTTCGTTCGATTCTGTCGCTTCTTATCTGCCCCGCTAGGGTGTCTCAACTCCCCGTGCGTTCCGCGAGCCGCGAGTTCCGCTTGCACCAATCGTGTGCGAGCGAGGCGCGCGTGCGTGGGAGTGAGACAACCTGAGCGGGGAAGCGAGAGAGTGCTACTCGATCAGTCCCGAAATCAAACTAGTAATCCTTTGGCTTTTATTTTACAAACTTATTCTAATTACACGTACAAATATAAACATAGCAACAAAATATAAATTCAAAGTAAAGTAAAAATAGGTAAAACTTATCACTAACTTATGTCTATAAATCTATACATTTTTAACTGTCGCGAACAGTTACGTAACATGTGGACACAATGACAACACATAGTTACCTACTGAAGTTTTTCGGTCGGATTGCGAGTGTAGTTCCTGTCATTTGTTTTGCCTCATTTTTCTGGTTTGAAACGTTCGCGTAAACCCTTAATTTTACTTTGATCTAGCTAAGTGTAAGTGGTAGGCAGGCCTCCGTCATTCGGTCGTATGTACAGAGATAAGTATCTACACTTTGTCGCATCGTAAGCGATGCTTGCTTGATTTCTGTAACTCGCTCCGGACGGCAACGTCGCATACGTCGCGCGCTGTACGAAATAATAACAACGCTGTGGCAAGCTTCACTAGGTACATTTTTGCGCAAACCGTCTGGCAGTCTAATTAAAGCGTGAGAATTTATCGTTTTGTGAAGAAGTAATGTATCTGTTACGATACGAAGTAACTATAGTCCGTTCGCGTTAAGAAAATAGTGATTTCAGTTTTACAATTTATTGTTGAACGAGTCACGCAAAATACACAACCGTTTTGTTCGAAGGTCAGATTTCAACTGGTCACTGTGAACTGGTCACTGTGAACAAAACGGTTGTGTATTTTGCGTGACTCGTTCAACAATAAATTTTAAAACTGAAATCACTATTTTCTTAACGCGAACGGACTATAGTAATCTGTGAGGCAGGCACTATTATTTGTACTTACGTGTGAAAATAGGCTTGTTGGGTATAGTGGAAACTCCTTCAACATTCAGTACCAGCTTTTCAGAGTATACGTTGTAAATGTACGTTTTCCCATCATGCATGTCGTAGAATTGTGTGTAACAGAGAAGTTCTTTCCCGTTGTCAGAGGCTTCTATAACCTTTGTGAAGACCAGAGGGCTACTGTCCTTGTCGATATCCATTTGGTAGTCTCCTGAAAATTTGTATGTTTAAATACCTAAGAAAATAAATTAATGGACTTTTGTTTGTTAGCACTTCATTTCACTGTTCAGTAGTTTGTGGTTGTGTCTATCCCATTTGGGAAGAGACGGTGGAGCCTTGTGGATAGCTCAAACGCGAACCGCGCGAACACCATGCGAATGACACAACCAACAATGACAAAACCAAAAACTCCAAAAAGTCTCCATAAAAACACCTTTTATTCTATTTCCTAGTTTCAGGACATAATATTTATTCATACCACTATTCTTTTATTACACAGGTACAATACGTTAATATTTCAATAACATTTTAAACGCGGCGTGTCTGTACATTTAAAATATTTTTGCAAATAATGTATTGTCCAGTAACTACCTAGTCGATAATTTTTAATCAAAACTGTAGATAATATTGAGCATGCACCCTAATTATATTTTAAATATTTAAACGGAAATCTGACAAATGTAAAGCACGTATATTGGTCTGGATATTTTAGACTGTGTCATTGACTTTAATTGGTTAGTATTGAAAATATAACCAGACTTCGTTTGTATGGAGCGCGCTCCGAATTATACCAAAATTCAACACTTTGGATAATTTTGAGTACCTATGCATAATATGCCCTTAAAGTGAAGACTGTGAGTAATTTTGAGTAAGTTATGTAGTTGTTTACTAAACTCTTACCTATGGCCTCAGCCAATTGCAGGTTAACACTAGGGTTGGGCAGTCCATTGGCGGTGCAGGTGTAATTGACGACGTCACCCACCCTGAGAGGTCCAGTGGCAGTGGTGGTAAGGGTTAGAGATGCGTCAGCTGAGAAATTATCAAGTTTTAGTAGGTGGTCCATTAATCATATGATTTTTTTTCTTTTTCCTGGCGATACGTTATGCGGTTCAAGCCTATCTCCCACCCTCCATATCACGTGTATTTTTAAGTAGAGAAAAAAATGTGTGTAACATTTTTTTTAGTTACCTATATTCTGCAAAATGTTTACTAATCATAAACTGAATTTCGCGAAAATAATTCAATTCGATTCATTTATTGCTCTCATGTACAATTAAGGTCTTACACACAGACTTAGGCCAAGATACTCTTTCTTATACTGTGCTTAGGCTTACATTTTTACATTAGTTATAAATTTTTGGCATGTCTCAAACGAAGTTATAATTATTAAGGAAGTAGCGAGGCATTCCCAACACGAGCATTCTCAAATTTAAATGTATTATGTTTTGAGTGAAATAATTTTTTTTTTTTTACATTATAATATGATGATTTATAAGGAGGTACTTAACGTGCCATCTATCACTTTTATATAACTTCATTTCTTAACAAAAATTACAACAATAAACATAAATTAAAATCATAATAATTTATACAGATTAATTTGAAATTAAAAAATGGTATAGGTAAGTACATCAATTCTTCATCGTCGGATAAAAATTCAGAATTAGACGTGATATGTCATGAAATCATACAAATATTTACCCTAACGTGATTCGAACCCGTGACTCTTGGCACAGCAGGCTAGTTCACTAACTGACTGAGCTATCGAACCGTCATATTTATAACAAATTACGAATTGAACTTACATTTAGGATCTATCCACTTCTCTCTCTCAATCCAAGGGGCTTGCTGGGCCTGGCTGGTTTTTAGCCCAGCCAGTAGAACGACCAATAAGAACAAATGATAGATCGCCATGTTTCTGTGGTTTAAGCAACTAAACTGGTTTTATATAATCTGTATGTATTCGATTGAAGTTGTTTATATACAAATTTATTGATATCTATATACGTGTATCATTTTATTGATTACCTATTTATCATGCGGTATTTTTATTCATGGGTGATAAAAATCATACATGAGTCGTTTGATATCAAAAACGGCAATAAGTTTTCCAGACACAACAGATTTTTTTAGAGTTCTGTACCCGAAGGGTGAAAACGGGACCCTATTACTAAGCCTACGTTGTCCGTCCGTCCGTCCTAGCTATTTAGGGTTGTAACTTTTGAACCGTAACTACCTTAGTTGAAATTTTCATCGAATATGAGTTACTACTGGCATATTATTACGACCGATTCGTTAACAAATAATAAATATGTGTCTTAAAGTTAAAAATTAAGCAGCCACCCCCTCCCCCCCTAAAAACTAGTTTCTAGGTTTCCTCATGCAAGAAACTAGTTTTTATCGACATTTTTTTTTCGCTCTATCGTAAAAACGGTAATACATACATACAACAACCGTCAAACTTGGTGTGATTATAGCAAGCTCTACAGGATATCAATAAAAACCGGCCAAGTGTGAGTCGGTCTCACGCTAACGGTCCCGGATAAAACAAAACTTTTTTGTTAGTTAATAATGTTGCGTATATGGTGTTGTGGTACGGAACCCTCGGTGCCGAGGATCCCGACTCGGCCTTGACAGGTTTTATCTATTGTGTCTGGCTTTATGACCGTTTTTGATACCAAACAACACATACATGGTGTTTCATTATAATTATTATTTGTTTCTATTTCGTAAGTAACCAGGGACTTCTACCGTACTGGTATAAATTTGCCAGTATTCTATTTACCTACCCACCTACTAGTACCGTACTACCAATATAAAGTAGGTACTTAGTTTAGTATTTAAATTACATTTAATAAATAATGACTGCATTGATTAGAAAACCTATTAAGATTAGAAATTAAAATATACTTAATACAATTATTAGGTGTATTATTTGTATTGCACGAAAAAAGAATCCAGGAAAAATTCCCTATTTTAGTTCCCAACAATTATGCGGATCGGGCGGTTAGAAACCGCTTGACGAATTGGAACTGTTACCTATCACAAAAAAAAATCTTACTGGTCCACTGTGGAACTAGTGTGACAAAGATTTTTAAGAGGTTAGAGGATGGACTAGTACCATTGTCGACAAACGTATTCCTCTGTTTCCTCCCTGGATAATGACACGAGAGCAAACATTTTTGTACCATGCAATCTATGTTACCTCTGCTATGTCCCTATGTTTTTCTTTTTTGCTTAAATGAATTATTGTAAGAACTAAACACCTTCGAAAATGCCAAATTTTACCGCCCGTTTTCAGACATAATTGCCACATTATTGTTTTTTTTAAAATCTACCCATATTACCTATCATAGTACCTAACGGTACCTAACGGTACTATGCTAAAAAACCTACTATTACCAGTCTTACCACAGATTAATACCTAATAATAATTAACCTACAACATTCTAGTAAAGCGACTAGATTTTTTTCTCCATGTAGATAATTAAGGCCTCCGCTCATTGCAGCGATTTTATCGAGCGATAATATCGCTGCGATTTTGCGATAATTGTTTCCAGTACATTTTGTATGGGGACGCGCTCTATCCCACACACTGCCGCGATATTATCCCAACTCTTTCGACTACATTCAGTGGCGGGGCGCATGCGTGACGCGCATCGCGGAATCGCTGTAAGGTGTCGCGATATCGCTGTCGATAATATCGCTCGATAAAGTCGCTCGATAATATCGCTACAATGTGCGGAGGGCTTTAATTGATACCTAATTAAATTAATAAATGAAAATCATTCGATTAAAAAGATTTGATTAGGTATATACCTACGTAGCAACAATGTACTTTTATGTAAAATTCGCCGACAACTTATCTGCAATTAAATCTGAAAGATACAAATGATAACTTGAATGAAAGTGATGCAGTGTCGGTTTTTTTTTCTTTCACTACTTATGTGTTTGCTCTTGGCTTCAGCTCACCTGAAGTGTAGATGAGACCGAGGATGCCCGCACTCGCCCAGAAAATGCCTATTTACCGTCTTTTAGAAAATATCCGATTGTATTGCTTGGAAACACAGACGCAGGGAGAGAGTTCCAAACCATATAAAAGAGGATGCGAACCTTTTTGTGTGGATTGTTGGAATATCGACTACGTTTGGATGCATTCTCGCACTACGTCTTGTCGTACGTTGGTGTTAGGGGGATAGCAGAATCAAGTCATGTAGCTCCTGAGCACATAAGCCGAAGTGTATCCGATGAGAAGCCGACAGAAAAGCGATCAATCGCCGGTGTTCCAGGCTATGTAACTTAGCCTCGACGAGTCTCTTGGTTCAACTTTCAGTAAATCCAATTGGTATTTCGCAGAGCCATCCCAGATGTAACTAAAATTATCCATGCAAGATCGCACTTGTGTTTTGTAGAGTTTAGTGTGAAGGCGAGTTTGATGGCATTCCGTAACTCCATGTCTAATAGGTAAGTGGGACTAGATTAAAAGTTTTTAAAAGGCTTTTAATAGAGTTATATTGAGCAGCACAACCGGAACTTAAATCACCCCAAATTGAGGTACTTACCTACATAATACATGAGGTTATTATAACCCACTCAGGTTTGAAAATTTAGTTATTATGTGAATACCTATAGCTTTTCTTTAGTGAGTTATAGCTATCCCACATAGCCATTTTTGGTAGCCGTTACAAATAATATCGACGCATTGTGTCGATGCTGATTTGATTTCGCAACATTTTTTGGTCGGAGACTCGTGTTTGTCTACGTCTTTGAAACTGCGGAAGAGAAAAAATTGGTTATACTCTTGTAAAGTTACACCGCCGTGTAGCAACATTGTACACAAAAAGTACGTAACGTGTGAACACAACTACAACACACATTTACTGAAACATTTTCAATTGGATTATGAGCTAGAGAACCGTTACCACACATAGAAACTAAAGCCCGCAAAAGGAACCCTGGAAATGGCTATATGGGATTAGACAGGATCTAAACATAAATGTGCTGACAATATTTCAGGGAGTTTTTCAGACCATCAAACTGAACAACTTTCATTACGGAGTCACCAAAGAACGTGCGACAAAAATCTGTCTTGGAGTTATGGTGGAACTGAGGTGGAATGTTCCTTCATCAAAAAGGAAAGATCTTCCGCCAGGCTAGGTGTGAAGCCTGGGAACCGGGCGTGGTTCAACAGTTCTTAGTTGGTAGGTACCGTACCTTATTTATAAGTAGCTAGGTATATCTAATCTCTGTAATAATTTCTGTTGCGCGATTTATGTCTTGCATTCGATTGTGAACCTTATTTGTAGTAGGTTACGGTTTACTTATTCACGGTGAAATTTGACTTCGTCTCAAATTGAAGAGCTCGTCTCAAATTATCGCGATATGTTAGCTTCGTTGCTGCAACTTGCGCTGTTGTGGGTGATGCCATCTGTGGCAAGTTCCCGACAGAGTCAAAACTGTAGTTAATTTTTGTTATGATAAAATTTTACTTTGATCGATGATGGTAGGGTAACCACCTATGCCAGCTTCCTGGTAAATACTTACGAGTATTTAGCTTAATTACCAATGACACATCAGTCCAATGCAGGTTTAAATTAGGGTTGACCCACATCTGATAGCATGTAATCGCGATTATGCCCTGTGCTATCGCGTGCTTCCCTGATGTAGGTACTATCGCATGCGGTTTCGTTTGCGTGTTGTCGAATGCGATAGCTATCGAGCTCGAACTGCGCCGTCAGCATACAGTCAAGCACGTATCCAGTGGGGAGAGGGGAGTAGATGGGATTTATCCCCCCCTCCTCCTAAATCCGAATATTTCTATGGAACAGTTTTTTTAATGAAAATCCCTCCGAACCCAAAGTTAGATACGTGCTTGCATACGGTAGCATGCTATCGCGCACGCGTTAGCACTCTGTCGTCTCTCTACCAAATGATGTTCCTAAGCGACAGAAAAGGATAGACCATGAAAAAATTCGATACCGTGCTGTCAGAAATGGATCAACTAGGGGTCAACCCTTAGGGTCCAATCCATTCCCGGTACACGGACTTGAAAGAAATACGGACCGAATATTGCACTAAAAAGATGTGAAGCATGCAAGGTAGGTACCTAATACAATCTCGTTTGTCCTACAAGGGACCTACACTCACACAGATGCAATTGCTCTAGGCGCAGGTGCTACTACCTGTCACCATTAGTACCGCGTGACAGCACGCACACAAAAGAAATGGGTGCTTCACTCATGATTAGACGAGATTACGTCTGGTTCTTCTTTTAAGTCTGTGTCCCGGTGCAGGTGTAACTGATGACGTCACCAACCCTGAAGTCCAGTCGCAGTGGTGGTAAGCGTTAGAGATGCCTCAACTAAGAAATTATTAAGTTTTATGCCAAACGGTGCGGCAACGCCTCTACGGCGGCATACAAATAAAAACCGGCCAAGAGCGTGTCGGACTCGCCCGTGGTAGAGTTCCGTATTAGCCATTGTGCTTCTCCAGCATAGCTAGCATGCCGCCGTGATAGGTACAGCGCTATCACACCTTCGCTCTCTTTCTATTTGCGTTCGAACGAACGAGATAAAAGACGTGATACAGCCGTATCACGTGCTGCATGCTACCAGCACAGTTCGTATAATTTCTAAACGTAATGGACGCGTAGCCATGGAAACGACGAGGTCACAACAAGTAGGCTGTAATACCAAAACAAACTCGTTGCTGGTTAATCTGTTAAAATTAATGTTTAATTAACTAAATGCTATACCTTATATTTACAATTTTCAGTTTTATTGAAACAAAAGAAATTATACAAATATTCGGTAAGTGGATCGTACCTACTATAATAGTTACCGCAATTATTTCACTAAACTATAAATACTTATAAGTGGTACTTAATCAATTTTTGTGGACTCCTTTTTGAGGTCATGTTCTGATGAAGAATTTGACTTTCTTAATTTAGATTCATTTATCTTATCTATTGTTCTAATCATAGAGAATCTAGAAGTTTTATAGCTTTATATTTGTTAAAACACTGGCCACTTCTAGAATAAAGTTTTTCTAAGAGGCATTATTGTAGTTACCGCCCATTGGCGCCTTCATCATAAAATTTTATAATTTTCCTAATAAATATAACAATACCGTAATAAAAATTGCAATACCTAGTTACCATCTTACTTCTTCTTCTTATCGTGTGGGCAGTTACCATCTTACTACAAAAGCCTAAAAGCTATTTCATACAATATTCAGGCTTTAAAAATATACAGGGTGTTAGGGCAAACAGGGGGAAATTGTACCCATGACACTGAACAACTTTCCCTAAGAAACACATGGGAATTAAAAAATAAAGTGACATTCCATACCAAATGCTGATGGAACGTTTGTATGAAAAGGTGATTTTTTTTTTGCGAATATATCTTTGCTCTTTAAGCTCCTTTGGGAAAATTGTTCAGTATCATGAGTAAGTACTTATAATATTTATTACCCATTAAAATAATGCAACTCTACCCTAACACCCTTGTATCTGTTTAGATTTTCTTTTAAAAGTGTAATGCGCTCTATACCTAGGCACTCTAGGCATCGTATTACATGGCATATTATGCTTGCCATGTATTTCAAAAATCCATAGATTTTGATTGGTCAAGTATTGAAAATAGGATCTAACTTCGTTTTGTATGCAGTGCGCTCGGATGCGCTACAAGGACTATCATCTTAATACCTAATTCATTAATTATTTTCAGCCCTAAAAAGATAAACCCTGATTGACATAGGGGTGCCGCAGGGTGTCGGCTATGAGATCAATAATGTGCCCGTTGTCAGGGATAAGTTTGATCGTTATGCTGGGAATATCAGGGAAGAGCGAGGGGAAGTGGGTGGAGGGGAAGATCGACACGAAAGACGTAAGTATTTGGGGGAGAAAATTTTTTTGGTACGAAGACGACGTAGTTACGACTAGTGACAACCTGGTGAAGGCGGCGGGAACCCGTTGGATGAGGGCAGCGCAGGACCGGTCGTTGTGGCGATCCTTGGGGGAGGCCTATGTCCAGCAGTGGACGTCCATCGGCTGAGATGATGATGATGATTTATTTAGTAATTTTCGAGCTTGCTTCGCTCGATCCATAGCTTTTACTTAGGATACTTCACATGTTTCGTACGTAAAAACTCTGGCCCTATCCGATTCGTATTGTGAAGGAATATCGAGCTCGTTTCGCTCGCTCTAAGTTTATTTTTTCGCATGGATAAACCAAAAGACTACAACCCGAATAGTTGTGCCACCCACGGTACGCCACTGCGTTATAAATTATAATTATAAGTTTAAAGTTAACGCAGACGAAATCGCGGGCAAAAGTTATAGTGAATAATAGAATCTGTCTGTTTGAGGTGTGAGAAAGTAAAACAAGTTTCTTTTTTCAGAACTGGGCATTCCTGTCAAGATTCTGTTTCCTATCCCTGGATGGACAGTTCGAATACCTGATAGAATTCGACCGGGACATGGGAACACCTAACTTACTGCTGTATTACGACGACGATAGTCAGTGGCCTGCTGTTTATAAGAGTAGTATGGTTAGTAACCTTATTATTAAAAACCTTTTGCTGTCTATCTATCTATCCATAACGTCACGCCTCTTTCCCAGAGGGGTAGGCAGTGACCAGCAGGTCGCGCCAACTACTACGATCCTTGCATACCTCCTTTGCCTCATTCACATCCAATAAACCATCCATATAAGCCTTTTTGATGTTGAAAAACATCGTGAGGAAACCTGCATATGCTGAAAAAGAAATGCCGATGCATGGTGGTTGACTATCGTACATACACCCTCCTTGAGGATAGACCTGTGCCCTGCAGTGGGACGTGATATAGGCTGATGATGATGATGGATATTTGATTAGGTACTACTTTTACAAAAATTTCACTTGAAAAGTCCACATTTTAAACTGACTGCTTCTTAAACCTTAAAGTGAAAATTCTCAAAATGTACTTATACCCCGAAGTCCCGAAACAGGGCAGCGTCTCAACTTATCGTGGTTTTTGTTTGGGCCCGACGCCATCATTCGTATAAATGTTGTTCCCATGGTAAAAGTTGTTCAATTTGATGGTCTGAAGCCTAGTCTGAAGCACACCGTGAAGTATGTAACACATTTAAGTTGCCCTGTGTGTCGATCGACATTTTCAAAATTACGTCACACCTAATTTTTCTGCGCTCTACTGATAAATATTGACTAATAATGATAAAATTTACCTATTTTCTCAATGTTATTCCTCAGACATGCAAAGAACGTGAAGATGTCCTCAACAAGGGTGGCCAGAATCAAATAATAAAGTTATCCCACTGGTATCCCGACACAGAATACTCCGGTTGTATCATTACTAAGCAGAATAAGGAGTTGCCAGCTTCTAAGAGGTTCGTTCGTTCGTTCTAGAAGAATTTTACCTAATACCTACCTAGAATAAACTTACATACTAAATTGCTAAACTAAAGTGGCAATTTTGACGGCCCGACAGCACAGTCTGTAGTGAACCTGCCTGTTGTGCCGGGGGTCGCGGGTTCGAATCCCGTAAGGGACAAATATTTGTATGACGAATATGATTGTACCCGAGTCATGGATGTTTGTATCTATATAATTATGTACCTATTCTATATCGTTGTCTAGTTATCATAATACAAGTCCTGCACTGGTAGCATGCAACACGTGATACGGCTGTATCACGTCTTTTATCTCGTTCGTTCTCACGCAAATAGAAAGAGAGCGAAGGTGTGATAGCGCTGTATCACTGCGGCATGCTAGCTAGCCAGGCTAGATTCTGGAACTTTAAATGTGACTAGATAATGTGTGTGACACTGTCAAGATATTATTTAATAGGTACATTGCTCTCAGAACCGATGGCCAATAGGACCGAAGGAGTTCTCGAGTGGCGACCGCGTAACACGCGGTCGGAACACGTAGTATGAGGGCAGCGCAGGACCAGTTGTTGTGGCGATCCTTGAGGGAGGCCTATGTCCAGCAGTGGACTTCTATATCGATGATAACATACACACATACATAAAGTCAAGACCATAATCCCTTTGGGGTGGTCAAAAGCATTGCTACAACTGCCAACTGTATGCATATCTACAGTTAATTGTAGAAAGGCCCACGTTTAGCATATTTAAGGTTTCAAGATGAAATGAATTATTAAGTTGTGATAGGTAACAAATATACTGAATTATAAACCCATATCCCCTAGTCGCCTCATTCGACACCCAGGAGTGCGATTTTTGAATCTCATTCGGTGAGCTCAGCAGTTGAAAATGTCTAAATTACTATGGTTTGACTTTCAAAAATCATACTAAGTATAGGAGAGAGATTTTTGAGAGTCAAATCCGCAGTAGAAAGATGCGTATCTCCGTAGTAATTTTGACATTTTCAACTGCTGAGCTCACCGAATGAGATTCAAAAATCGCACTCCAGGTCTCTAAACCGTAAAACTGACTCCTTTTCTTTAATTTTCAGCACATCGACAACAACCACACAAAAACCAACAAAACCACCACCCAAACCGAAAAACAGTACCAACACGTCAAAATTAGAACCACCTTTAGACCCATCGTACTACAATCAGTTCCTAAAAACTACCACATCGAAACCTACCACATCAGATAATTCTACCACTTGGTACGAATTATTGCCTACAGATGATCTGAATTTGACCACAAGTGTTCCGGACGATGAACTATGGGAAAGCATAGGGCCGGATAATAATGGTAGTAAATTGGAGAATTTGAAGGATGTAGAATTGATGTTTGATACTCACAATAATAGTGGGGTAAGTGCTTTTTTGAATGTTTTACAGAACTTAACTTTAGGACTTTTTAGGGACATTTTGATCTGATATCACAAACGTGAGAAATTAAGTGATTATTAAGTTGTTGCCTGCAGTGCGATTTTTGAAACTCATTCGGTGAGCTCGGCAGTTGAAAATGTCAAAATTACTATGGAGATATGCTTCTTTCTACTGCTGATTTGACTTACAAAAATCATACTTCACGAGAGCGATTTTTGAAAGTCAAATCAGCAGTAGAAAGATGCGTATCTCCATAGTAATTTTGACATTTTCAACTGCTGAGCTCAGCGAATGAGATTCAAAAATCGCACTCCTGATCTCAAATATTAATTAGATTTATTCATTAATACACTGACGTTTCATTTTTTTAACCCATTTCTCATATGGAAAATTTCTAGCCCTTTTTAAAGACTTTTACTCTCTCTATTCTAAAACGCATTTTTTGGACTTAGGTACTTCTGCAACTGGGCCCTTCAAATAAACTGCATTAAAACAAGAAAGAAATGTCTTATGAAATGCTTTAATGTCATATGAGTTAATCAAGGCAGGAACATTATTTTTAACATTCTGTGTTAACTAGTCACCTTTATTTTCGAACAAGTCAATATTAGCTAATTTAAGAAATTTATAATTACGACCAAATAAACGAAAAGGACAAAGTGCATAGCACACTCAACCGACGGAAGTGCATTTGGCATGTGGCAGGCCGTAGTCTCTGCCCTCCCCTAAAATAATTATTAGTGTAGGAAACTAAAACAGTTATTTATTTCTTACAGCACAAAATAAAACGTTCTACCTTCGAACTCTACGAGCGTTTCCGACGTCGCCGCCTGAACTCTGAATCCAATCCAAACGGGTTTAGTGGAAAACGGAGCACCAATACAGAGAGGCTTGTGGTGTCCTGTCACAATTCTAGAAGGTTCAGGTCCGCTAGGGAACGTTGGTGGTTCATTGCTGTCAGCAATTGTCATAGTTCTAAGGTACGTTTCTTTTCTCTTCTTCGTATCTAACCGACCGCAAAATTATGAACCTATTTGTTTGGTGAACGAAATGTGATTTAAGTGAAAGTTTATACAAGGGTTTATACAACGCCGCCGCAGCAGCAAAATCTTGCCGCAATTACCTTTACCCACGGACGTGAAAAAAAGACGGACGTAATGCGACACTAAAAAGATGTGAAGCATGCAAGGTCCTACATTTTCGTTTGTTCTACAAGGGACCTACACTCACACAGATGCACTAGCTCTAGGAGCAGGTCCGACACCCGTCACCATTATTTACCGCGTGACAGCACGCACACAAAAGAAAAGAACACAAACTTTAGCACCTACTTATACTTCATTCTAAAAATAAATTATAATAACATTATTGCAGGGTTTGGACATCAGATACAAGTTTCTTATGACCAATGGACCGGAGGGAGATTTCTGGCATGAACACTTCTCTGCTGACGAGTTCTGTAAGCTATTCAAGAAATACGTTATACGATAATGGCTTCTGCTCACGATCATCTAATGATGATCAGGGATGTATTTGCGCCCCTGGGCTGATAATATATTTGGTCACCCCCCATAACTATCGGCGTGGCCGGAGCCAAGATTTGTGCCAGCAAAAGTTCTAAGGTTTTGAGATATTTAAGAATTGACCGACAAAAGATGTCGGTTATTTTATAACAGTACTGCCACGAGCTACATCCTAATTGTATTTTAGGAAAGAACAGTAGCTTCTTAAATATGGAGCGAGCGAAGCGAGTTTGAGATTTTTTCCGTTATACGACTAGGCTGTACTAGAACTCGTATCAGTTTATGTATGCAGTGTAATAGTAAAAATAGAGACCAGAGCGAGCGAAGCGAGCTTGAAAATTTCCGCGAAACGATAAAAAGTACCGACAACAATAAAAAGATAAACCAGAGCGAGCGAAGCGGTCTCGAAATTTTTTCACACTGTAGTCTAGCCAGTCTACATTTCTTTGGGCAACAATTTCCGGGTAAGTAATATTCGATATAAATACAAAGAATATATAGTTTAGGAAATATAACTTCTTTTGATATAATTTTGTTTGAAATACAGGACACTTGCTATAATAAACGTTAGATATAAATTTAAGACCCATAATTTGATAAAGTATAAAACGCATCGGATATAATGAACCTTAAGTATAACCATCACATGTTATACAATCTATAAAGCATAACATTTAATAAATATAGCATTGATGTCATCTAGTTTTAGAATGTCTAATAATCAATGCTCATAATATAATATTTAAAAACCGCATGTCGATGTCTAAAATATGACCGCTCTCTAAGTGGTTACACTACATACCGAACCTAACCTAACCTATAGTTTTGAAGCTACCTACCTTTCTGCCCCCAAGCAACAAGCAAGCAAGCAAGCAAGCATGCAGCGAGCAAACAATCATGCAGCGAGCAAACAAACATGCAGCAAGCAAGCAAGCATGCAGCATGCAGGCAAGCATGTTGATGCTCCGCTCGCTTCGCTCGCTCCGCTAAGTGTGCAACATGTTCTAACCTAACCTAACCTAGAATTTTTTAATCACCTGTTTGTTTTTCTCAGGCAGGGGGCATCCGCCCCCCGCACCCCCCTCGCGGGGGGCGCAGCCCCCCTACACCCCCCAACATGCATTCAAGCAAACATGCAAGCAAGCACACATGCAAGCAAGCACGCATGCAAGCAAGCATGCACGCAAGCATGCCAGCAAACAAGCATGCATGCACGCACAAATGCAGCATGCATGTGACACATGTTTCGCTTGACTCCACTTGCTCTATACGTGGTCACACTACCTAAATTAACCTAACCTATAGTTTAGAAGGCAATTTACTAGTTATAAAAAAATATTTAATTGTATGTCTTTGGAGCAATACTTCAAGGGATCGTTATGTCTCATAAAATAACATCAAATGATTGATATATCAAACAAATTTTATATTAAGTAATCGTTAGTAATAATCAACATTAGATATATTAAAATTATAGGATTTATGTATTCGATTAAATGTATGTTATGTTTTTTCAATATTATGCTCGTAGTTAGTATTTCTTACGAGCATTATATCATTTGAACGTTATAAAAAATTTATTATACCAAATGTTATTATACGAAACGGGACGCACCCACAATTTCCTTCCTATACGGCTCTACGGGCCGCCCCCTTTGTATCGGCCGCTCTTAGCACTTGCCCATTTTGCCCTTAGGAGAATACGCCACTGATGATGAAAACATTGAATTTCAGACGTTCTGCCAGTACTCCTAGCGTACACATTCGGCTACGTGATAGTGATGGTAGCAGTGGTGATGTGCAGCGTGGAGCTCAAGTCGCGGCATCTTCTGCACGCTACCTACAAGCTGTTCCTTGCCTCTGTGGTTACTCAGGTACAATATAGGGTCTTTTTAATATGCTGACGATTTTTAAGACAGTCAGACCATCAAACTCACTGGCATATACTCTAGCGATAGACATGCTCGTTCAAACAAACAACATGTCACACAAAATGACACATTGCGGTCTGTCATTGCCATAGTGACGAAGTGAACTCGGAAACATCAATCAGGTGCGGGCACCGCATTCAAGTGGAACATGTTGCTTTTATGAAAAGGGCTTGTCTAGCCTGTCTACCACTAGAGTGTAAGTCAATGATCAAACTGAACAACTTCTCTATGTGACCATGGTAGAAATCTCAAAAAAAATCTAATGCAATCCTACACAGCCCACATGGTAAGGGTCAGGTGAAATTTTTTCGCGATTTCGATGTTGGTCCCATAGAGAAAGTTGTTCAGTTTGATGGTCTGAACATCTTCTTAAAAAACCGTCAGCATATAAAGTGGACCCTGTATACACATATACTCACACCAGTGTCTCAGTGGGGTAGGCAGAGACAATTGATGGTCATCCGCTACGTTACTGACACACCACGCTTGCGGTAAGACAACTGGGAACAGGCCGCATCATCATCATCATCAGCCTATACAGGGCGTAACTTTCAAGGTGTGCAACATTTGTTGAGATGACGCATGATCATTTACTTATTACGAATAATTAATCAAAGCATATGCTCACGACTATATTCCCCGAGGGGGTAGTCAGAGATATTTTGAAATCTCAGAACATCCACGTTTCACCAATAGTACCGAAACTCTGTCCAGTGTGACGGGGAGTGAGCCCGTCGCCACTTATAATGGACAGTGGGTACAATACACGCCTCGAAATTGAAGCATGCAGGTTTCCTCACGATGTTTTCCTTCACCGAAAAGCGAGTGGTGTAACAAATCGTACATAAAAGCCGAAAAACTCATTGGTACGAGTCGGCTTGGACGGGGATCGAACCATCGCCTCCTGCACGGCAGGCATGGTTACTCGCCACTGGACCCCCACTTACTGAGTAATTAATCAAAATCATGATTAATATTAAATTGAAGTAATTAACAGAATTTCTTGTAAGTAACATTTAACTACATGATGGTCTTAGAATACTGACTTTCATGCGGATATAATGTTGAATAAACCTTCATTTTCAGCATTTCGGGGTTCTGATACAGAGCTTGGCCAGCATCAGATACGCTCACAGCGGCGTCGCGGCGGACTCTGTTAGGATTATAGGTTAGTGATCATAACATTATAATTCCATATTAATACTTACATTTTGTGTAAGGTCCTTGAATAGATAATACTTACTTAGGATACACTTGAACCTCATCTGACACCACAGAATCGCATTTTTTGACTCTCCATCCTTTTCTGTCGCTCAGGAACGTCATTTGCTAGAGCGAGAAAGATAGCGGGACTGCGACCGGCAGTGCTGCGACCTTTCTCGCTCTAGCAAATGACGTCCCTGAGGGACAGAAAAGGATAGAGCGTGAAAAAATTCGATTCCGTGCTGAGCTTTTTACGTTTTACGAGCGAAAAAAGCTCTAAATTTTGAGCAAGACGTGGTGGTGGAACTCTTTAGAATTATGTGTAGGTTTAGTAATTAAAACAGAAACTAAGAGCGAGCGAGGCGAGCTCGACTTTTCCCTGCTCTTTAAATTGGTTATTGGACAGAGCTGCATCAATCTATATTTTTACGAATTTGTCGCCCCTAAGTAAAGTGCCGCCCGGGGCATATGTCTCCCCAGCTACGCTACTGTTTAGGGTACTTTCTCTCCAGGTAGGGTTCGTTTTATACACCCTCTACAGGGTGAAATTGATATACTTACAATCAGATCAGCTGTTGCATACATTTGAGTCGAGTAGACATTGCAGTTTAGTATGGAACAGCAGATATTACTGCCATAGTAAAAGTTGTTCAGTTTGATGGGTAGACTCTTAGTTTAAAGGATGTTAATGATATCAATTTCACCCTCTATATCACAACCCCCTACACACTTGTGATTTCCAGCATGGGTAGCATGCCACCGTGATACAGCGCTATCACACCTTCGCTCTCTTTCTATTTGCGTGCGAACGAACGAGATAAAAGACGTGATACAGCCGTATCACGTGTAGCATGCTCCGGCTTCAGGTCTTGATAGCTCTTTAGGTTAAAATCAACTTTTACAATTATTTCCAGGTCAATTCTCGTGTGGCATGTCCGAGATGACGTTTCTTCTGCTCCTCATTCTGATGGCTAAAGGCTACACGATAACCAGGGGGCGACTCAAAGTTGGTTTCACAGTCAAACTGACCGTCTTCATGTGCTGCTATTTGGTCACTTATATTGTACTGTTCGTCTATCAGGCTAAGGTACGTTTTTGAATGAGTATCTATACCGCATTCCAAATAAGGACGACGAGATTTTCCGATTTCTATTTAGCTTTCTGGCCAATTCTGATAAGCAAATATAATTTATAGATTTACTAGCGACCCGCCCCGGCTTCGCACGGGTGCAATGCACATATAAACCTTCCTCTTGAATCACTCTATCTATTAAAAAAAACCGCATCAAAATCCGTTGCGTAGTTTTAAAGATTTAAGCATACAAAGGGACATAGGGACAGAGAAAGCGACTTTGTTTTATACTATGTAGTGATTTATTTATCAGAAAAATGTACTATCCGGCATTTCTTGGACGTTACAAAAGCTGTTCTATTAATAAGCGAGAGTAAGTGCTCCCAATCTCTGTTTCTGTAATTAAAAATGGCCTTAAATTTTCGTTGCTATTTGGAATGGAGTATAACTAGTTAGGTAAGTACTTAGATATAGAAAAAAAAAGATGTAATTTAGAGAAGTTGACGCATTTTCCGATGCCTACAACATGTGGCTGCCAGTTATAGCCACTGCTGATCGTATCGATCGGTCTCCCGTTCGATCAGACAGGAGTTTAAAAACTGATATAGCTGATTATGTTTCCCGATTTGATGTTGACCTTAGACAATATGTTGACCCATAGAGAAAGTTGATAAAAACCAGTTTGATGGTCTGGAGTGCGATTTTTGAATCTCATTCGATGAATTCAGCAGTTGAAATGAAAATGTCAAAATTTCTATTGAGATAGATATGCATCTTTCTACTGCTGATTTGACTTCCATAAATCATAATTTAGGAGTTACTTTTTTTTAAAGTCAAATAAGCAGCAGAAAGATGCATGAGAACGCTTTTGTATGAGATTTAAAAACTGTTCAAACTCACCGATGACATTCAAAAATCGCACCCCTGATCATATGAAAAACTGTCAGCTCAGCATATTAAGAAGGACCCTACATGTAGTTATATTTACGATAGGAGGAACCGTTCAGAAAAAAAAAAAGATCTGCTGTTCCATACTAAACTGCAATGCCTACTCTAGCTGATTTTAATTTATTTTGCGCTGATCAGTTTGCTGCCATAGTAAAAGTTGATCAGTTTGATGGATAGATTAAAGTTTAAAAGGATGCTAATGATATCAATTTCACCCTGTATACAGCATGAACCCTGAGGAAGGATAAAGGCGTAAAAATTTCACTCAAATCACTAGTCATCTTTAAACGTGTTAATTTATCGGCAGGCGTTCGATCCAGGAGAAGTTCTGTATTTATACGAGAGTCCAGCTGGCTACGGGCTGATTGTGCTCAGGATTACTGCGTGGTGCGTCTACGCATACTCCACCTTCTTCACCGTCAGGAAATACCCTGAAAAGGTCAGTTTATTTGTCACACTGTCATTTCTGCTGAAAGACTACTAAAGTTACTATCGCAATGCAGCATCGATACGGACGCGATGCAATATTGACTAAAAAAAAGCCTTTGCACACACAAAAAGTTCTGTTTCGAACAACCCTCTTTTTATCTGTATATCGGCCAGATAAAAGCTTCCGCACATTGCAGCGATATTATCGACAGCGATATCGCGACACCTTACACACTGCAGCGATTCCGCGATTCGCGTCACGCATGCGCCCTTCACTGAATGTAGTAGAAAGAGATTGCGTCAGGTTGCGATAATATCCGGCAGTGTGTGGGATCGAGCGCGTCTCCATACAAAATGTACTGAGAACAATTATCGCAAAATCGCAGCGATATTATCGCTCGATAATATTGCGGCAGTGTGTAGGATCGCGCGCGTCCCCATACAAAATGTACTGAGAACAATTATCAGCGATAATATCGCTGCAATGAGCGGAGGCCTTAAGTCAGTGATCTGACGGCGCGGGCGGTTTGCCTGCCATAGGTCGCCTCCGCTGTTCCATTTCCCCCTATGTCGCCTGTTTACATAGATTTTACATCGCTACAGCCGCGCGTTTTTATCGCTACAGTAACGCCATAGCGCTACTGCATCCCTTTCGTCGCAGATTGTAAATACAAGCGCGATACAGTTTACGAATCGCGCGACTGTATCGCTGCAAAAAGTCGTCGTGGCCGATGGCCCTCTAGGACCCTCAAATATAAGTGCGGAAGACTTAAGACATGCAGACTTTTGTCTAGACTTAAAGCCTAAAATCAGGCGGACAACGGCTAAAAATGTCTGCCCATGGTCCACCTGCACAGCTAGCATGCCACCCACGACAAAGCGTTTAAACGAGAAAAACGTCATGCGCGCTCTTTCTGGCATACGTAAAATAATACGGATGGAGGCACATCTCGATATTTATCGTTTTCTCGGGGGTGGCATGCGAGCCAGCTACTGTAGGGCTCGCCCCGAAGTCTAAACCAACATGAAACGCAACTTATACACCCTTTATACGTAAGAATGGAGTATTGCTATTTCATCCTCGCTCCTGTAATAAATGTGGCGTCTGGTGAAACAAAAACGTAATAATTAATTGGTTTCAGAACATGTTCTACTGCCCATTCTTCATCTGTGGCACATTGTGGTTCTACGCGGGACCTCTGTTTATTCTCACTGCCAACTCCTATATTGGTAAGTTCTGCCCATCTAGTTGCTTTCGCGACTCGATTTTCTTCCCGCGACGTTCAGGAGTGCGATTTTTGAATCTCATTCGGTGAGCTCAGCAGTTGAAAATGTCAAAATTACTGTGGAGATATGCATCTTTCTACTACTGATTTGACTTTCAAAAATAGCACTCCTGAAGTATGATTTTTGAAAGTTTAATCAGTAGTAGAAAGATGCATATTTCCATAGTAATTTTGACATTTTGAACTGCTGAACTCACCAAATGAGATTCAAAAATCGCACTCCAGTCTCTAAAACGCGCGGGGAGAGATAATTTTCTATGCAGCTAAGGCACGTCACGCGAGTAGATTAATCATCAGATATCCTTATTTACTATCCTACTATCGTCACCACATTAATGTGTCATCATCATCATCTAAGCCGATATACGACTATTGCTGGACACAGGCATCCCCCCGTTTGTGTTGATATCTAAGGCCTGTCCCAAAGATTGTCACAACGACCGGTCTTGCGCTGCCCTCATCCAACGGGTACCCGCCATCTTTGAAATGTAATTATTTTTTAAATGCACTTGCCTAACTAATTGTAGTATGTGTATCTTTAAACACAAAAGATATTGTTTACATGAGTGGGTTAGCCCAAACAAAATACCTAACAAAATTGATCAGAGAGCATACAATTTTGAACTTGGGTAACTAACTAATTTTGAAATGTAATTTTTTCAGATAAATGGGTGAGAGAAAGTGTGGTGACAGCTGTTTTACTATTAATCACATTTTGTGGACACATCATGTTTTTGGTAAGTTATTAGACTAAGGGCCTGTTTCACCACTTCTGAATAAGTTCTTGTTAGCTTATCCGACAGATATTTTGACATAATTTCATACAAAATATGTCAAACTTTTCTTAACCCATTCGCAGCCACTAACGGCACTAGCCGACACATATTATTTTGGGTTTAAGAGCCTGACGGCTAAAGCCGACACCAATTTTATAAAAAATGTATGCTTACAATTAATCACGGTGGCTTCTGTGACATTTTTTTGTTGTTTCTATTGTGGCTACGAATGAAAAGCTTATCTGTCGGATAAGCTAACAAGAAATTACCCAGAAGTGGTGAAACAGGCCCTAACTAATCTAATTATGATCACTTTCTAAATACCCAAGAACTAACATTTACAAAGCGAACAGACCACGGTGCATAATGTCCATTTATTATAATAAGTAGTTACCACTTTTACCATTCTAATAGTTATTTGTTATGCTAGGCTGCAAAGTTGTTTTTTGGCGCGAGTACTTGTATTGAAACCTGAGCAAGCGAAGGATTCTAAGATTGAACCACGAGCGAAGCGAGTGGGTTCAAATATAGAATCCTGAGCGCGACGAAGGTTTCAAAGGTACGAGACGCAGAATAACTTTGCTGCCGAGCGCAACACACAACTTTTCACCTCACAATGGCGATGCTGGCTGGATGAAAGAAAAAAAAAAGAAAAAAAAAACATTTTGGCTATGTTTTGGCGCAATAAGGCGGCATTGAAAAATATTGAATAGAAGGATTCGAATTTTCTTTCTTTCTTTCTTTTTTCTTTCCGCGCTAGCGGATAAAATGCACTTTTGCACTCAGATTTCGAATTATAAACAGATTCTTTCCGAGCTTGTGAGGTGAAAAATATATTTTTTCAAATAATAATAACTGCTTAAGTAATAGTACTTAGCTATACTTATTAATATACGTGCATGCATTAGCTACCTACTTAATGAGTAGGTATCACACACACAAAGGTTTATTAAGGTAGGTATTATGTACATTTTCCTTTGATTAAACTAATTATTAAGTTTCTTTTCCAGCTACTTACATTGCCAGTTTTCGCAAATAAGAATTTCCCGTATCATGTGAGAACTACACAAATAGGTGTTATGGAGGTAACCCACTTTTATTACGAAAATTACTTAACTATCATAATATTATTAATAATTTTCCCAGTACATAAACCCAAGGCGGGGTAGATAGGTACACCAATTTGAGTTCCTTTTGCGTCGAATCCTAATTGGAATTCTGCGTATATAAAATACCTATCACTTTTTGCGCGAAAATGTTTAGGGGGAGACATTTTTTTTTTATTTATTATTAATTGACTTCTTGCTTGTGCTTTAGCACCGCATTTCCGCCAATGTCATGTGTTTTTAGGGAGTATCTATCCAATCTCGAGGATTGTTTTTGAGTAAGAACAACTGAGAAGGATTGTGGAGCCTCGTGGCAGGCTGAAACGCGAACCGCGCGAACACCACGAGAGAGACAAGTGTTCGGGGCAAACCCTGCAACGTGACTCCCGAGACAAATTTAGCTCAGCAGTGGGACGGAAAAGGATAACAAAATAGAATAAATATACACCCTAGTAATACTCAATATGGGGGTGCTTCAGACCATCAAACTGAACAACTTTCACTATGGAGCCAACTACGAAATCACGAAAAAAAAAATCTGCTGTCCCATACCAAACTGCAGTACCGACTCGACTAAAATGTATGTGACAGCGGTATTTTTTCGCGATTTAGATGTTGCTTCCATAGAGAAAGTTGTTCAGTTTGATGGTTTGAAGCACCCTCTTAAGTATTACTAGGGTGTTTTGTTACACCCTGTATAATCAATTTAATATTTGACAAATCAATTTCCGCCTACATAACGTATCAAATACTGTAAAGCCCGACCAGAAAAATAAAAAACCTCGCCATGTTGCGGAAAATCATTGGAACTAATTTTTGTACTTGGAATACTGACATTAAAGGTTATAGTCGATTGCAGCGCCCCCAAACCAGGTTTTTTATATTTCTGGTCAGGCTTTAAGTAAGTTTAGTGTGTTTCTATTGCAATGAAATGTTTAATATTTTCTCTGCAGGTGACAAGAAACACTGCAATAGATGGTTTCGGCCCTAACGCCTACCACCCTACGAATGGAGTACCACAAACTGTCATTATACCTCTCACACGGTTAGTTTACCTCTTAGACAATGTATACACTAATATTCTCTTTCTACGGTTTACCTAGACTTTTTTGAAATTTTTGAATGAGCTGTTTTCCTGTATTTTTTTAGGGTATCGCTATAGATGGCGCCACGGTCTTCGCCAAAACGACACAATTTCAAAATGTTTCCGTAAAGTAATATCATCATCATCAGCCTATTAACGTCCCACTTCAGGGCACAGGCCTACCCTCTAGAAGGGTGTTTGGGCGTTAGTCCACCACGCGTGCACAATGCGGATTGGTAGACTTCACATACGCATCGGAATTTCTTCTTCAGCGTATGCAGGTTTCCTCACGATGTTTTCCTTCACCGTTTGAGAGTAGTCTGTATTACGTACATAAGTTAGAAAAACTCATTGGTACGTGGCATGTTGTCCGTGCGGATTCGAACATTTCGAACCCAGACCTCATGATTGAGAGTCCATACCTCTCCGCCACGCGCCACCGAGCTCTCGTAAAGTAATATAGAGGGGGACAAATGCCGACGCATCTTTTTATGATTACGTTATTATTAATTAACATAAATCAATTTGTACAATAACGACTTCTGTCACCTTATAATTATTGTTTTTTTAAATTTCCAGCCGCACAGAGGAACTAATAGGCAACATGTACAGCCAATACATGGCGACTGCACCCCCACTATCCCTCGAACAAACCCCAAAACTAAACGGCATACCGAAAAGAATAGAAACACCCCTAACCAAGGAAGATAGCACCGAAACCAACACTTCGGACGACATAAAACCAACCGTGAACCAAGATATATTTACCGTCGAAAATCAAATGTCAAAGATTGAAATGTCGAAACTGCCACAAGAATCCGACTCGAGTTTACCAACGGAGAGTTTACCCGAAGTGTCAGATTCGAGGGGGGAATTGCCAAGTGTTTTGAGGTCTAGGAGGAATTTGCTGGAGCCTCTGAAGAGGGAAGAGGTTCCTTCTTGGTCGTTAGCGAAAGGTCCGTGTGTCGTCGCTATGCAGAGGAAGAAAAGTTTGGAAGATGGTAAGTACGCATAGGTACACACGAAGACACATCAAGCTACGCAAAACCAATGTAAGCTGGCCGCGCTACGTTATACATAACTCTACCTACGCACGGCCTGCTTGTTTTGGTTTTGCGTAGCTTGATGTGTCACCGTTGTACAGTAGGTAGGTACACACGGCGACAGATCAACCTACCCATTGTTGAACTCTATGTTCATGGACATAAGGTCCAACTATGGGTAGGTTGATCTGTCGCCGTGCGTACACTAAATAAAAAGTGAACTTTATGTAAATAAAAACTGACATAAGAATAACTAATACCTATTATCAAATACCTATTATAAGTATCAAATACCTATTCAATGATACCCCACTCAACATAGTTCGTCAACTTTCATGAATATCCAGAATATAATGCTTCGTTTTAATTCTAAAACATATACAATACAGAGTGTAAACTTAAATGCGTTACATGCTTAAAATGAACAACTTTCATTATGGGACAAAATCTGAAATCGCGAAAAAAAATAGAAATGTTCAATAGAAAACGTATGGAACAGCAGATTTTCGCTTTAAAATTTTTCTTGATATCAGTGTTGGTTCATAGTGAAAGTTGTTCAGTTTGATGGTCTGACGCCCCCCTTTAAGTAACGCATTTAAGTTCACACCCTGTATATTTTTAACTCTTTTCAGAATCACCAGAATCTCCCCTCGGCTCATTACCCCCGATTAACGGTAATTTACCCCTAACAAATGGCAGTTTACCATCTTTACCCCTGGTGAATGGTAAAAAAGTACCTCCAGTTCGAAATGTACTGCAGCATAGTTCCGGAGAAATATCTACTATCATGGAAGGACATGTACAAAGTTATAAGAACACTGTAAGCAAAGCTACAATTGATTTGTTTAGTGCTGGGGGTAATAAAGGGTAAGGTAATTTGTAGGTAAAATGTGGTAAACTTAGGGTACAATTTAAGTATTGTGGAGCAATAAAATTAGTAAAGTATGATAAACTTATGCAAAATTATGAATTGACATTAATAACTAAGTTGGGAAGTTACAGTTGGGTAATGTTGTGGTAAAATGCAACAGTTTTAGGGTAATTTTTAAGTATTATGGAGCAATTATTTGTAACTTTGTAAGATTATTTTGATCAGATACATACTCGTAGCGTGTTAATTAACAAATAAACATTGTCTGAAATTGTTTAACTAGCATTAAGAGAGTACCGAGCCTTTTGTGCTGCCCCCAGTCGTATTTTTTTATTTTTAAACAATTAAAAAACATTTCCAAAAAACAAGAATGTCACATTGTAGCCTGATTGGCTTTCGATTTATCATAACATCACGGACGTAACATTTATGCTTGTATTATCCTTAAAACCGCCAAAAGTGGCCAGTTTTAAAGATGATAATTACAATTCATCGGGTCACTGTAATTTGTTTTTATAACGTTTGTAGCGTTATAAAAACAAATCTACAGTGACCCGATAAATTGAAAATCTGCAATGACTAAAATGTGACATTCTTCTTTTTCGGAAATGTTGTTTAATTGGTTAGAAATAAAAAAATAAGATTTAGGGCAGCAAAATAGGCTCGACACCCTCTTAAGAAGTAGAATCGCCAAGAACTGTAATGAAATGTCGATTTGATACCGGTCGAATTGGGTAGTGTAACGGGGTGTAGCTCAGTGGTGGGAGGCTGATTGAAATGATTGCTTTAAAATTATTTATAAAAGACTTATTCGATCCATCCATTCCCTTCGCCCCCGCATGTCAGACAAAATACAATCGATTCGAATTTCTATTTGTTCGATATGCGTTCCAAATTGGTTCCAAACCTAATCTAAAGCGGCCAGTACCTACAGAACCCCGCGATATACAACCTCCTACACAACAGTACCTTAAGTGTTCCAATCTTGACTAATGTTGTTAACTAGTATCCAACTGCGACTTTAACTTATAATTTAAACTTTTCATTACACGGGGTGGTGTCATCAATTTCATAACGAAGCCATAAGATAGTATAAGACTTAAGTGCACTTACTATTAAATAAAAGTGTGTAAGGTCCCTCCCTGTTTGAGAATCTTTTTAAAGGATAAACATTGGTGCACAGAATAGTATACTACGCAAAGATTGCCCTGCCCCTCGCTAACTGCAAATACCACACTTCACCCCGCACTTGAAAGGCTTTAAAAGGTCTCTATGGGGCTCATTTATGTGGTATAAGATGGGCATAATTCAAAAGTATGTCATACTTGTACACACAGCGACACATCAAGCTATACAAAACAAAACTAAAATAATAATAATAATCTTTTATTCATAATTTTGAATGAGTGTCTGTGTGACCGATTTGTTTGTTGGGTATGTTAATGTACCTATGTTAAATGTAGGTATCCCATAGAAGCACTTCGTTTAACCCTTAAACAGGCATAGTACGATTTATCGACCACATAAAAGTAACTGACAATGTACCTACTAAAAACTTACAATAAGGTTCATTATTGAATTTAAATATGGTGGCCAAGGCCTGTTTAAGGGTTAAATTAATGTTAGTTACTCTTTTCATTTGTGAATATTTTATATTTTGTATGTTTTCTTTTTTCTTCTCTTTATTGTACCTTAAACAGTTTTTAAAACGTGTTATCATGTAATTGGCGTTGTAAAATTTAAACGTTGTTGTATTCGAAATTAAGTATTTTGCTGTTTGATAACCAATAAAGATAAATTAAATTAAATAATACAAACTTAAAACACAAGAAAATACAAATTGGGAACTTATTATAATAAGCTGGCCACGCGCAGGGTGAATAACGTATATTTTAGCTTTAGCTTATGTTTGTTTTGTATAGCTTGATGTGTCGCCGTGTTAAAATAGGGACAAAGGTCAGTAGACAGACCACCAACACTGGCCATGCGACATTGTAAGGGTTGCGGGCATTGACTTCTACTGGACGAAGAGTCCGAATCAAAAGAGACTTAAAACGTATAAAGAGACCTAATTACGCGACAGTCTTTGTTTGAACGGTCGACGAAGCGCGCACGCGCGTGCGCGGTACACGCCTTGCCGTGACGGGGTAAAAACTACGCAAGTAAAATGAAAAAGAATTTCTGCATTTTCAATTATTATAGTAATATACTTACACGTACTTACGTTTGTGTAGGTTAGTCTCGGACACATTGTTCGAGAATTTTGTACAAGACCCAGCGTCCATAGTATTCTAAGTCAATGGTTGCGGGTCAGAAATGGTACAAGGCGCGAGGAAAGTCGAAATAAAATGGAGGCAGATGCCCAGCAATGGGTTGGTTCGATTGATTGATGCCAGGCATACGTAATTTATTTATAGAAGTATCAGGGCCATATCACGCAAGTGATTTTTGAGCACAGGCGTTGCCGGAACAATATCGTCGCGACGACATCAAGGGCACACCTGGCAAAGCTCAGCGCAGAACATTTTTAACTGCCAAACCATTATAGACTTTGCTCGCGTTGAAATAAAGTCGAAAATCAATTAACACAACTACTAGTCTCCGTGAACATCGAAGCGACTTGAGGCGAAAGTTTTGTTAAATTGATTTTCTTTGTTATTTCAACGCAAGTAAAGTCGATAGTGGTTTGGCAGTGAAAATGGTCTGCGCTGCGCTTCGCCAAGTATGCGCCAACTCATATAAATCGTGGTCGTCGTTGCGACATCTACGCCCAAAAATTGCGTGTGTTAGGTCTTTTATTTATAGTTATTATAAGTACATGTACAGTTTTTTGTGTAACGTGTGAGTTTTCTAGTCAAAGCAATAAATACAATTAATAATTAAATAACAGTGTTTGCTTTCGTTTAATAGTTATTTGTTATGCTAGGCTGCAAAGTTGCTTTTTGGCGCGAGTACTTGTATTGAAACCTGAGCTTAGCGAAGGTTTCAAAGGTACGAGACGCAGAATAACATTGCAGCCGAGCGAAACACACAACTTTTCACCTCACAACAGCGAGGAAAAAAAGTGAATTGCTAAAAAGAACATTTTAAAAAGTTTTTTTTTCGTGCTGGCCAGTGTCATGAAATAGTTATTAAGCATTTTCAGTGGATTGGCGGTATAGAAAAAAATTGAATAGACAGATTCGAATTTAAAACTCTTTCCACGCTAGCGGATAAAATGCACTTCGCACTCAGATTTCGAATGATAAACAGAATCTTTCCGAGCTTGTGAGGTGAAAAATAACTTGCCGGTTCATAAATAAAATACATCTAAGTATTCTTATCCCTAAATGGCCGCTTTCGAAATATACTTGTTTTTAATTACTAACTAAATGTTAAGGATGTATTCAGATAATGAAGCTTAACATGTTTCCCCAGTTTCCCTAAGGAACATGGGTCGAAAAAACGAGAAAATTTGTAAGACCTCGTACTAAAGTGCAGTGCCAATTGATTTTCGAATCAATCAAGGTCCAAATATTTTTCGATTCTCGTCCCATGTTCCTCAGGGAATAGTCCAGTCATTTTAGAGTTTCCTTGTATGGATACCCAACAATAATAGGTTAAATTTTTTCCGGTCCTAGATTATTTGTCAACCGTAATCTGTATACTTTACTTTATCACACTGCAAAGTTTCAGCGATAGATGAATTATTGTTAGGGTCAAACCCAATAATGATTGGACTAGAAAGTAGCTTGGTTTCATTGTTTGAATCCACCCTTAAAATTTTGTTAGTAATTAAAAACTATAAAAGTGGAATTATTCCCGGCACGCCGCTTTCCCCCTACGCCGCTTTCCCCCTACGCCGCTTGTTGCTATAACGAATGGTTCTTATGATAACTATTTCCCAAAATGTAAACATTAAGCCTAGATTTTTTATTCATTTTTTTTATTTATTTGCTTACAGGAAGATTTACAGATCAAATAGTATCTATTAGTTAAACATATAAGTTTACAAAATATGCTATTAAGCGAAATGCTATTAACAAATCTTCACATGCAGGAAAAGGTTTAATGAAAAAGTATAATAAAACAAGTAAACATTTTTTATTTAGCTATATTTCATTTCACAGTCTTATTCTCAATTATTACATAATCTGGACTGTAGAATATAGACTGAGAGGCCATCATCGGTAACCTTATGTCATTGAGTATATCAGTACAAAACTGTTCTGAGGTGACAATAGGAGATTTTACTTCATTGAGTTTTTATCTTCTTTCACCACAAGACAGTTTCGTTGGTACTAGATGACGTAGGGTTACTGACGGTGCTCCCTTGGTCTAAAATAGACATAATATAGCTCGCATAGAATGCAACTGGGCGAAACAAAACTAAATTCAATTCATTTCAATTATACTTTTTAAATCTATCTTGCTTACACTTTAAAAGCGTTCATACGAAAATGATAATTTGACTTTCTTTCTTTTACATACATACATAAAATTACAACCACAATCCTTTTCTGGGTGGTCAGAATAATTAATATACGCAATACATAACACTACATTATACAGGGTGCAAACTTAAATGCGGTACATACTTAAAGGGTTGCTTCAGACCATCAAACTGAACAACTTTCACTAACGCGAAATAAAAAATCAGCTGTTTCATACATTTTGATCGAGTAGCTATCTTCTTTTTGTGATTTCGATATTGGCTCTTTTCAGTTTTCTGGTATGAATCATCCTATTCGATGATATGTAACGCATAAAATTTTACACCCTGTATAGAAACTGACGCGAATCAACAAACAAAATTAAATCTTAAGATACAGGTAAACAGTGCACAGAATTACAAGAATTACCCTATATGTCTGCGTATTAGGTCTATCTTTAACTATTACTAATTTACCTATCTGAATACACGCTTAAATTTTGTTAGTTAATAAAAACAAGTTAGTGTATAAAAATCTCTTTAATTCGCGTCAGTTTCGACACAATATTAAATAATAGCTTAATGCTAAGTTACATTAAGTTGAGAGAACAAATTGTTACTTTTTAAAAGCAATTCTATTTTCCGGAGATCTTCTACGATAACATGGCCCGCGGTCATACACGTTGGGTAACTAAAGCTGGCGCGTTCACAGACACACACAAATGCGTTTTTCCTGTTACTGCGTCCGTGCTTGATAGAGATAGAGAAACTTTTCATTATGCCTGCACGCACGCACTGCACAAAGTCATTGCGCAAACGTGTGGCACGCGCCAGCTTTAGTTAACCGGCCTGTACTGACAATAATGAGCCAATTAGTGACAAAGCTAGTCGAGCAACAAATCCGTGTAATTGTTTTTTAAAACGTGCGTCTCAGCCTTAGAGTATGTATAAAAAAGCTGCAACAGATCGCGCGCATCTGTGACGGCCTTTGACATCGATCGTGAGCAAGTTGTAAATTTTCTTTGCTAATATAGAATTTTCTTTACAATGTCCATGATTAGACGTTTATGCGAAAATATAGATGGTTGAATATAATCGCTGACACAATCAGGACGCGTTTTATTTAGGTACTAATTGAACTAGAAATTAGCACGTTTTGTTGTTTGTACCCGTGATCACGGTTCAAACTTGATTAGGCGCGAACTATTGCTTGCTTATTCACACTCTAAGGTCTCAGCAAACACACGTGCGTGTGAGACTGGCTCAGAGGTGGCTGGTCATTTTATCGTAGTAGATTTCTACATTAAATTTTTTAATGACAAGTTAGCAGAGAGCGTTATGTAGTTTTGTGCGATTGGAAACAGCCCTTTTACAATTTATGCTTGTACCATTTACTGGGTGTAAATTTAAACAGATGATCGAACGTTTGTATGAAAAGTATAAATTTTTTGCCAATATCCTATACAGGGTCCTTCTTAATATGCTGACACTTTTTTAATGAGATGTTCAGACCATCAAAATGAACAACTTTCTCTATGTCACCAACATCGAAATCGCAAAAAAAAAATCTGCCCATACATTTGGCTCGAGTAGGTTTGCAGTCTTGTATGGAAGAGCTGATTTTTTTTTCGCGATGTCCTTATTGGTCCCATAGAAAAAGTTGTCCAGTTTGGCGGTCTGATCATCCCCTTAAAAAGTGTCAGCATATTAAGTTGGACCCTATATTGGGGAAAGTCGTTCAGTACCATGAGTACAATCACCCTTTAAAGTAGTGAAACTGTACAATTACCCCTGTATATTTCAATCAATCATGAAGCTATAAGAAGGAACGGTGGATGTACGGACAGAACGTTGTCAAAGAAAAATATATCGTATTCCTTTACGATAAAATCTAAAGTTCGTTGTCGGAACATGTCTATATACTGGAGAATTTATCTCGTTCCCAGCACAGTTAGTTAGAAAGAGATAATTCTCTGATTTGTCTTCCTGTAGGCCTAGCATGCCACCCCCGAGAAAACCATAAAAATCGAGATGTGCCTCCATCCTTATTATTTTACGTATGTCAGAAAGAGCGCGCATGACGTTTTTCTCGTTTAAACGCTTTGTCGTGGGTGGCATGCTAGCAGCCGTACTGTGGGCCATGCTAGCCCCGACAAAACGACAAAAATCGAGACATGCATCCGTCTTTATTTCTTTGTGTTCGCATACACAGCGCGAGCGCGCATTACGGTGGTCTCGTTTTATCGTCCGTGGCTGCTAGCCGTGCATCAAAGCATTCGACAGACATGTGCTCCGTCCTTTCTTTCTAATAAGTTATTGGTACAAATTTCTATATTTTCATCTTAACTATTATAAAACCGTAAAACCATAAGGAACAAAAAAGTAGCGGTTCACTTCATATAAATTCAAATGACATTCGATAGCGCGATTTAAATGACGTGCAGCGCCATCTATTGACAAAATAGTGTGTTTGTTTGTTTGTTCGCGCATCACGCAAAAACTACTGAACCGATTTAGATGAAACTTTTTTTATTTGATAGCTTATGATCTGACTTAAAATCTGGTATATAATTTGTGCGGACGAAGTCGCGGGAAAACACTAGTTTATTTATAAATCAATGGCCATTTACAGTGCAGACTAAGCAGGGAATTTCTGACAATATCAATTGAGCATCGTAATCTCAAGTATTGTTTATTAAATGTTTTTTGAGCTAATACACAATTGCGAAGCCTCGTGGCCGGCCAGAATACGCACCGATATAACCGTCCGCGAACCGACTCGCCACGTGAATCGTTTTCATTCGCAAGTCAATGACATTTGTATAATTTACTGTCTTCGATTAAAGCGAAATGGACAACATTTAATTTTTTAATCACCAATTTATGTTGAATAAATTAAAAATAAATTGTTTAAAACAATTTTTTATTAATTACTGAATTTTTTAATAATTTTTTAGTTTTTCTGAAATTTACGGCATTATGGCCAATGATACCTTGGCTTTAGATGATGATAAAAGTTGATAAAGAAAATATGTCAAACATTGATTAGATTCAGACCTAGAAATGCATCCTATTCCGTCATGATATCGATTTTTCAGTATTTTTCAAAAAACTCGAGAAATAATTGATAAGTACCTATAAAAATCGGTTATGTTCATACAGGGTCCTTCATATTGCTTGCATATTGCTGAACATTTTTTAAGGGGATGATCAGACCATCAAACTGAACAACTTTCTTTATGGGATTAACCTTAGATCAATATAATCGCGAAAACAAAAATCTACCGTCCCCGGTCCCATACATTTGGCTCGAGTAAGTTGGCAGCTTTGCATTTTTTTCGCGTTTTCGTTGTTGGTCCAATAGAGAAAGTTGTTCAGTTTGACGGTCTGATCATTAAGAAGGACCGTGTGTAAACTTTGTAGGACATGATCTCAAAATGGTTATCGAATTTTTTGAAACGTTGTCCACCACATATGAAAGTAACTGTACCAAAATGAACTAAACAAGGCACTCCCCACTAACTTGTCGACTATCCACTCACAGTTTAACTCTCCCACTTCTTGAACTCGAGTCCGTCCGGCGGCTTGACGTCCACCTTGTCCTTACCGACTTGGTTCCAGTTGGTGCTTAGTACTGTACCACCTGATTCCACCTGGAAATTAGAGCTTTTGATGAGGCTATGCAGGGTGTTAAAAGTTAAGTTATAGCCTGTAGAATCCCACTGCAGGGCAAAGGCCTCCTCTCACGACTAAGGGTGAGAGGGAGTGGGCCATACTCCACCACGCCGGCCCAGTGCGTGTTGGTGGAGGCAAGTTAGTGGTCACCTTGCTGTCAGAGAATTTTTAAGCCGCCAATGGGCCTCTGACCTGGCTTAACGAATAGTTACAACGCCATCTGACGGAACTATCCGAGACCAACTGCTTAACGTGCCTTCCGAAGCACGGAAACGCTCGAGATGAAATACCACTAAGCGGTCACCCATCCAAAGACTGACCGGACCTGACGTTGCTTAACTTCGGTGATCGTTTCCAATACCGAAGCTCCACTACGCCAACGAGCGCTTGGTGCATGGTGTTCTTCTTCTTATCGTGTCGACTTTAAATTTTGAACAAAGTCGCTAAATAGTACCTTGCCAGAAGTAAAAATAAACATTTCAAACTTTTAGGGGAGTTGTTAAGACCATCAAACTGAACAACTTTCACTATGGGACCAACATCGAAATCGCGATAAATTTATAGCGGGCAGATTTCTAGTTTAGTATGGAACATCCATTTTTTTTTCGCGTTTTTGATATTGGTCCAATAGTGAAAGTTGTTCAGTTTGATGGTCTAACTAAACCACCGAGCGACGGGCTCACCCCCCGTCACACTGGACAGAGTTTCGGTACTACAGGTGAAACGTGGATGTTCTAAGGTTTCAGAATATCTCGCCGACTACCCCCTCGGGAATATAGTCGTGAGCATATGCTAAAACTCCGGTAAATATCGAGCACTCCGCGCCACCGACGCGACGCTCTTTCTGGCTGATATTGGTAAATAACTAGTGTTTACCTGCGACTTCCTCCGCACAAATTATATACTTACCAGATTTTAAGTCTGATCATAAGCTATAAAACAAAAAATGTTTCATCAAAATCGGTTCAGTAGTATTTGCGTGATGCGCGAACAAACAAACAAACACAAACAAACAGACAAAATTTCTAAAAAAGGTTGATTTCGAGCCAGGGATACCTAAAAACCATATCGTAATCTTTTTTTTTGTAAATATTAAATTAATTAAATTAAATTAAAAAAAAATTAAAAAAATTATTTATATATCTACAATGTACAGACACACTTCAGTTACAGTTTTATAGTAGTCTCGTAGTACTCACAAAGCTCTTGTTCATAGCGCGGCGGACTTCATCCGACCCTTCTCCGTATATCTTTTGGAAGAGAGAATTGAGTGCCGCGTCTCCTTCCGGCTTCTCTTCTTCTTCCTGCAATTTTATTAATTATCATCAGCCTACATATGTAACAAAACATAACATACTAGTGTTTTCCCGCGACTTCATCCGCACAAATTATATACCAGATTTTAAGTCAGATAAGCTATCAAACAAAAAAAGTTTCATCAAAATCGGTTCAGTAGTTTTTGCGTGATGCGCGAACAAACAAACAAACTAACAATTTTGTCAATAGATGGCGCTGCACGTTTTTAAATCGCGCTATCGAATGTTATTTGAATTTATATGAAGAGAACCGCTACTTTTTTATTCCTCATGATTTTACGGTTTTATAATAGTTAAGATGTCCTTCTTCTTATGGTGTGGGCAAGCCCTGGTGTCAGAGTTTCAGACCGCCTTACGGCCTCTGACGTGGTTTTTTAATGTAACGACTACTACCAGATAGTAGCCGGGACCAACGACTTAACGTGCCATCCGAAGCACGGCATCTTTCTTTTCAGAAATTCAGGTGATTCAGCCTGCAATGTTCTAACCAAAAACGCACGTCAAGTGACAACGAACCCACGACCTCAGTGTCAAGAGCCCAAAGCTCTTAACCATTAGACCACGGAGGCAGATGTCCTTCTTAATATGCTGACACTTTTTTGAGGGGATGATCAGACCGTCAAACTGACCGTATTTTCGATGGCACCAACATCAAAATCGCGAAACAAAAATCTGCTGTTCCATAAAAAAATTCCAAACCTATTTCGAATTTGGTTCCATAGAGAAAGTTGATCAGTTTGATGGTCTGATCATTCTCTTAAAATACTGTCAGCATATTAAGCTTTAAGGTGGTTTCCGTCCATACAAAACTTTGTCGTAGAACACTCGTAGACGGTATTAATAAAATTAATGTTTTACATATGGAAAAATAGCTTAGAAAATCTAGAATGCGCGTATCAAATAATATTTAGAATTTATAATATAATTACGAAAATATCAAGCTTTGAAATTATTCATACAAAAATTCAAAAGCCTATTCTTATCTTCGTAATTATATTATAAATTGTAAATATTATTTGATACGCGCAATTTAGATTTACTAAGCTATTTTTACATATATAAAACATTACTTTTATTAACACCGTCTACGAGTGTTCTACGACAAAGTTTTGTATGAAATTGACAGCTCTCCAACCACCTTAAGGGTGATGGTACCTGATACTGAAAAAAAAAACTTCCTTAATACATCTATAGGAAATTAGCAAAATGTTAATCATACTTTAATGTCAGTGTAGTCAATTTTCAACATGAATCTAATAAAAACGAATCGACTGCTTAAATTAAAATGGTTGTGATGTTTGTACTTCCATGTATTTTATTGTATAAATAACGATTAAAAGTAGGTGATGTGTGCTTACCAATTTCTTAATATCCTTTTCTATTTTGTCCCAATCTTTCCTAAATATTTTAGGTGGTTGCTGTTGGGGTCCTGATGCGTCTATTACAGCTGCAAATTAAACATCCATATAATGCAAATTTTATGTTTTTGTATCTTCCAGAAGACTTTTATTTATAATTAATGGACTTCTTGCTTGTGCGTTAGCACCGCATTTCCGCCAATGTCAAGTGGTTTGAGGGAGCATCTATCCAATCTCGACGATTGTTTTTAGGTAAGAACAACTGAGAAGGATTGTGGAGCCTCGTGGCAGGCTGAAACGCGAACCGCGCGAACCACACGCGAGAGACAAGTGTTCGGGAAAAACCCTGCAACGTGACTCCTCCAGAAGATTTGTTAAAGGGCCAAGCTCAGCACAGTGCATTTTTAACTGCCAAACCATTATCGTATTTGCCTCATCATCATCAGCTTTTCATCGTCCATTGCTAAACATGGGCCTCTCCCAAGGCGCGCCACAAGCCTCTGTCCTCGGCCTTCCTCATCCAGTCGCTTTCCCCTACCTTTTTAGGTCGTCTGTCCAGCGAATATCAGACAGTAGTATCGTCTTTGCTTGCATGACTTGCACAATCAATTAACACAACTCTTCAAGTCCACTAGAGCATCGAAGCATCTTGTGTTAACTTATTTTTCATGTTATTTCAATGCAGGCAAAGTCTATAATGGATTGGCAGTGAAAAATCCAAGTTGGCTCTAAGAGTCTGGGTTTCAAATTTAATATTTATGTACCTATTCAAATGTTGGTGTTGTATTTTTTTGGCTTATAAAGTTTTAGAATCATCCTATTTATTCATAAATAATTTCCACAGAACAATTTTACTTGTATTTTATCTGCAAGATTGCACATCCAACTCGCATCCACGCCATTTATCGAGCTATTTGGAACTATATTTTTCTTTTTAATAGGCATTTAGAAAATCCAAAGGAACACAAATTATTGATGCGTAAGCGAAGTGGGCTGTATAGATACAAACACCCATAAATCGAATACAAATATTAAGACGCTCTTATCCCGTCGAGGCCGTTTTTTGAACACGAACGAAAGTGTTTTAAACTGTGTTTTAAAGTCTGAAATTAAATTATGTCTTATTTAAGGATCAGGCGGATGGGCGACTGTCCTCAATTACACGATTAGATTAAGTTTACTCGATAGAAAAAAATCCCAAAGTTACCCCTTGTTGTATTTTTTTTTCAATACTATGATTAAACTGCTGATATTTAACTTTTTATTCTTGTACTTAACTAAACACATTAAATATTTCTAGTGAACTCAGAAGAAGTTTTAGCTTAGAAACTCCCATGAGCAAAGATATTGACGAAAAACACGTTTTTTTGCGATCCTGCTTTCAATTGGAGCAGGATGGCTAATTGAAATTAAAAATTCTCCCCTCCGGACGGAAAGCGTCAATTTTCGTCCAGCTGCACTTAACGAAGTTGCCGCTTTCCACCTCCGTCGAGGAGAAAAATAGTATACTAACCTTGGGCAGTAAATAAGAAAGCCTTAGATCACATGTTTGTTGACATCGGCATGAGATCTGAGACTTTTCTTACTTTCCTGCCCTCGGTGTGTAATCTACTATATTTTTATCTACTCAGTAAAAAAAAAAGGTTAGAAAATAAAGCTAAACTAATCAATGACATTTTACGAATAGACGCGTCATACGCTAACATCACTGCACTTTAAAATGGCGCGATATAGTGACGTGTAGCCCGAACACTAGACGGCGCGTGACTATGTGAAAGCCGGGCAATTACCTTGTTTTTAACCGACTTCAACAAAAGGAGGAGGTTCTCAATTCGACCCGTATGTTTTTTTTTTTTATTTTTTTTTTTTGTATGTTTGTTTTTGTTGTCATTTTGGAGCGCGGGCAACGCATCTACATAATATTATAAAAACATCTTAAAAACTAATTAACATTATTAAGAAATTGGTTAACTAATTTTCATTGATTTTTTAGCTTGAATACCTACTATTTTTAATAACAAAATAAACTTTAAAAAGTAACGAAATGTTGATGACGTCACAACTTAGAATTGAGTACAAAGTTCATACAAAGCTCATGTTTTAACGTCCGATAAAGATAAGCCGATTTGACTAGTTGTCAAGTAGCCTATTATCTCTGGATTATAGTCAATCGACTCCAGTCTTTACAATATCTTGGTAGGAGTCACGTTGTGGGTTCAGACCCGAGCACTTGTCTCGCGTGGTTTTCACGCGTCGCGTTTTTGCCTGCCACGTGGCTCCGCAATATCTTATATCTCTTCGTCTAATCCTCAATCTCTTCTTGTTCTTGATCAAAAACAATTCCTGAGATTGATATAGATACTCCCATAAACTACTTGAGAGTGGCGGCAATGCAGTGCTAACGCCCAACCAAGAGTCCATCTATTATAAATAAAAAATCTTGGTATGTTCTGTAAAGCTGTTAGTTTTGTCACTAAATAAATATAAGTGTAAAACTTGTTTCCTTACCTTGCGGTATAGCCTTGACTTTCTCTTCCTGCCCCTCCCCCTCCAACACGGTCCACCTCACCCCCTCCTTCTTCCGTAGTTTCACCTCCACTTTAGAAGGAGTTACTACATGCGTGCACATAGATGGCACTATTTCGTGAGCTAGTTCCAATTCCAGGCTGTATTCCGATGCAGAGTCCAATATTGGACTGGATAGGGAGAGCTGGAAATGAGATATAAGCACATTTAACCAGCAGTTGAGCTGCCCATTGTAACAATTACTTGTGCCTATGAACCTAGATCACAGATCTGCATTCTGGACACACTCCAGTATAACATGTATAAGGTCCTCAAGGACATATAGCAATAAAATAAAAACCAGATTAGTCAATTGCCAAAAAGCAATGGAGAGAAGCCTCTTAAAAATAAGAAGAAAACAAAAAATAAGAAGTACAAATATACGAAAACAGACAAAACTAATGGACGTTCTAAATCATAGTCAAAAAATGAAATGGCTAAAGACAGAGAAGATTGGAGCAATCTGGAGGAGGCCTATACCCAAATAGGAGTTCCTATCCAAGAAGATTAGATTTAGTTTAGTTTTATATAAGCACAAACAGAAACAAAATGTATTAGGTGAAGGGAAATAAATGGCTTTATTATTATATATTATTATTATTATAAGGTCCTCAACCTTATTGCACACTGTGCATAGTGCACACACAAACACATCACATGTTACCATCTAATGATGGTAGAACTTATCAACTTGAATATGCCCGGGAACGCAGCCTAAATGCTGAGACTAGTGTTTTGCTAGCAAGATCGGCTTAACTGAACCAAGGCAACCAATATGGCTTACTATGGAGGGGCCTGTACCAAACTCCAAGAGTCACTAACTGTTTGACGCAGTGGTACCTATTCCCATTTTTCTAAAAAATAATAATTTTATAACGGTGTTATTTCAAAATAAGTTTTCAGAATTTTTGTCTACTGTTTGTTTGTTCAAGTATCACGCAAAAACTACTGAACCGATTTTGATGAAACTTTTTTGTTTGAAAGCTTATGTGCTGTAGACGAAGTCGTGGGGTAAACTCTTGTAGACTATAAATACTCACGCTGCGTTCTCCATACTGAACTTTCAATTTGTCTTTCGGTGCATTTTTTAGCAGAATCGTTACCACCACTTGAGCTTCAGTCTGGTACCAGTCATGCCTTATTTTATGCTTCGCCGGCTGAATCTGCAAGAAAAATCTAGATAGCATAGGCAGCATAGGTAAATAGAAGAAAGATTTACACTAAATCACTTGCACAAGAGGTCAAGAGCAAACACATTTATAGTAAAAAAAAAAAAATGCATAAACGCACTTGCTGGTCCCTAATTAAATGGTTTAGGTCTAAGAATAATGAAGATTCCTATGAAAGGCTAAGAGCGTGTCAGACTCGCCCGTGATAGAGTTCCATCACAGAACATTATAAGAAGGGTTAGAAGTGCAAAGTAGGTGTGGAACGCGCGCCACAGGTTATGCAATGATTTGCAGAACACCATAAGGCGCGCGGCGAGGTGCGAGCGAGAGGGCATGAGTAATTGTAGCAGCATGAGCGGGAAGACGAGTGGCGACGCCGTCTCCGAAGCAAAAGCGCTCCTTTGCATTTCTAACACCTCTTATAATGTTCTATGGGTTCCATAGCCATGCATAAGTAGAATAAGAAAAAAGTCAATACAGGGTCCAACTTTATATGCTGACACTTTTTTAAGGGGATGATCGGGAGTCGCGTTGTAGGTCTGCTATAGGGTAGTCGCATCGCGAGTCGATTGTTGGTTGCCTCCTCCCCGGTCTACAACGAAGCTCCAGTGGTGGCTCAAGATAGTGTTCTTTTCTAAAAACAATCCTTGAAGTCACCATAATATATAAGTTTCCGTACAATGTCAAGCACTCTTGCTACAAAAACTAGACATTGGCAAAATCATCAGATACCCAAGATGGCAGCCATTTTTTAAAAATATAGAATATAAGGGGATGATCAAACCATCAAACTGAACAACTTTCTCTATGGGACCAACATCGAAATCGCGAAAAAAAAATCGGCTGTCCCATACATTTGGCTCGAGTAGGTTTGCAGTTTTGTATGGAGTGACAGATTTTGTTTTCGCGATTTCGATGTTGGTCCCATAGGGAAAGTTGTTCAGTTTGATGGTCTGATCATCCCCTTAAAAAAGTGTCAGCATATTCACCTAAGAAGAACCCTATATAATTGAATATCTTACTTAATACTTTCGCTGCTAAGCTCAAAACAATGAACCTCGCGCAGTGCTGACACTGTGGAATGCTATACAATTCTGACTCAACGTTTGAGTCATGCGCACTGCGGCCCATTGGTCGCTGACCTACGACGTAGGTCGTCAGCAGTTAAAGTGTTAAAAGAAAATTTTTAAACATAACGATAGCGAGATTTAATTTTCTGCAACACCATAGTTTATTTTTAGAAAATCAATTTTTCTCCCCTCCGGACAGAAAGCGTCAATTTTCGTCCCTCTGCACTATACAAAGTTGCCACTTTCCACCTCCTTTCTTACTTTCCCGCCCTCGGTGTGTAATCTACTATTATATTTTACAGATTTTTTCCAAAACTAGTCGGGCTACAGCTTAAAAAAATAGACTACATTACTGCTTTTGGGTTACTGTGATCCATCTTGTCAAATTTCGATTCCATAGGTACAAAAAAGAGCCATTTATTGAGGCGGGACATACTGACAGACAGAATGGACGAAAGTAAAGGGTTCCTTGTTTGACTACGCAACCCTAACAAAAATAACTTTTTTTTTATCAGGCAAAGGAACTAGAAGTTAAAGCAGTGTAACATTAGAAAGGTTAAAAAAAGAAAGGCAAGAATGATAATCATTTTTCTAAAATTAAACACAAGATTAACCGAACAATGTGAGAATTATAAAGAGTTTACCTCTGGAGCGCCGTCGCCTTTGGCACCCGACATGTTCACGGTGCTTGTTTCTGTTCAGATAAATTGAGAAGATTGCAGATTTTCACCAGTTTATTTAAAAATTCAGATGAAAACAAATCTGCAGTGCAGTGCCGCTTGGATTTTTCTAGATTGACAATTTGATTTTTTTTTTTTTTTTTAATATATTTACTAGCCTGGTTACTAGACCTTTTGGCTAAATCTTAATTTATTTTTAATGTTCTTCTGTTTTCACATTAAAACGTTGGTATCCGACGTTTTGATGGTTCTTTGGAGTTTTTGGAGGCAATCGAAAGACGCAGAAAAAGCAGAGAAGTCCACAGGAAAGAGGTGAACCGACCGCTTTGCCGCGCTAAAATCACGGAACACTTTTCCTGTTTACGACCCATGCACCATCATATTTCACTGAACTATATATTGTTCACTTGCACGACACTTTGTTACGCAAAACAACATCAATTTTACGAACCAAAACTCACTATAAACAATAAAAATTCGATGAAATATAAGGACTCTAAACGTCAGCTACCAAAGCCCGCCAAAAACTCCGACCGATTGACAATTTGACAGTCAGTCAGTGTGACCATCCGGAAAATATAGAATCTGCCACACACTAGTAGCTGTTAGAAAACTCCTCATGGAAGGGCCCTGGTGCCAAGCCAAAGTCCCTATGTCCACTTAGGGACTTTTTGATCTGCGGGGCTAGTACGCCAACCACATTTAACACATCCATCTGTCAAATTTAGTCTTCTGTCTCGTTCTGTCGCGTGCAAATAGAAAGAGAGCGGAAGCGTGATAGCGCTATATCACGCTATCGCGGGTTGGCATACTAGCCCCGCTGATATCACAAACGTGAGAAATTAAGTGATTATCAAGTTGTTGCCTGATCTCAAATATACGTTGATTTATTCATTAATACACTGACGTTTCATGGAATATTTCTAGCCTTTTTTAAAGACTTTTACTCTCTCTATTCTAAAACTCATTTTTTGGATTTAGGGACTTCTGCAACTGGGCCCTTCAATTCGTCTTCAACATGATCTGCCAATGTGATATTTTTATACCAAAATCTGCCAACATGGCAAAAATCTGCCACAAATGGTCACACTGAGTCTGACTGACACTGACATTTTAACAGTTTTTAAAATAATATCTTGAACAGCGCTGGATACTGGTTTCTTTGAGCCATTCGTTAATTTCTTCTTTATTCAATCTTGATTATGATGATGAGATGACGATGAATCTAGCATGAATCTGTGGTCAATTTTGTAGTGGTCCAGGCATTGAATCAGAGTAAACCATAGAGAAATTACACGCTCCCCTTGGTAGAGATGGTGTAACAAAGTGTGCACAGTAACCACCAACTGAGCACTAGTTTGTACGGCGACCATAGAGAAATTACACGCTCCCCTAAGCTTTTTGTCTCCCCTCACCCGTCCCTCACCCCCTTTGTCGGCGACATAATTTTCTATAGAAACAAGCCGATATGCCATCTCCTCTTACTCCATGGAGTAAAAACCTTCCAAGCTGCGGGGCTAGTACGCCAACCACATTTAACACATCCATCTGTCAAATTTAGTCTTCTGTCTCGTTCTGTCGCGTGCAAATAGAAAGAGAGCGGAAGCGTTATAGCGCTATATCACGCTATCGCGGGTTGGCGTACTAGCCCCGCTGGTTTACTTGTACCTAGGTGATTTTGTTGGCAATGCACAGCACATCGTATGTGCTTCCAAGATCGACTTCCTGTAATCATTCACCAACCTGCACTCGTAGCATGTTACACGGGATACGGCTGTATCACGTCTTTTATATCGTTCGTTCGCGCGCAAATAGAAAGAGAGCGAAGGTGTGATAGCGCTACATCACAGTGTCATGATTTACTATACTCTTTGGTGTCATGCTACCTATGCTGAAGACAACGGATGTAAGGGCTAGATCCCATTATTCCCATTGCCTTTTCGAATGTCAACTGTCAAAACAACAGCTGACTGCCGTCTCTGCTTTACTATTATTATGGTGGTGGCAATGTGTAATTTGTTGTTTGTCCTCCCTCTTTTTCAGATATTCAACGGGATTCATCGTCAAAATTGTTATAATAATATATATAAATATAATATATACCTTGTATCTTCCAACACTGACATTGGCAGAATCACCGTAAATAACGGTGCAGCCATAAAACCAAAATTGGAATTGGAATTGGAATTGGATTTTTGGTTATCTTTAACTTGATCTTGATAAAAAATCTATAAAACATTCAGTACACCTACTCAAAAGAACTTTGGAAAAGTCCACAGAAAGGAGCAAAATAGTGATCCAGTCCCAAAGAGTCGTAGGATGCGGGTAAGTTATATAATAGTTAAAATTACTTCGTTGATTTAGTTCAAAAGTTTGAAACGTAATATCTCTTATCATTTCAAGCTTATCGGTGTTTATTATGGTTTCTCTAGGGCCTGATACATTACATTACGCATCTATGCTTCAGTTTGTTTAATCTTTTCTTTTTGTGCACAGTTTTTAGTGAATAAACCTTGTTTTTCCAAAATTTATGTTTGTACCACAGACTGTGATACCTAAGTCTGTGGTTTGTACTGGGATTACAATTACAATCTTAACTGTGCGTTTTTTTCTAAATATATCCGCACACATTTTGTCATGTCTATCAGTTTGCACTCAATTTACACTGAAACCAAAGACCGTTTTGAATGAAGGTTTTGATTATTTCAATATTTAATTAATAATCTGTAAAATTAGCAGGTTATATAGGTCATTTATTATAAATAAATTAAAAAATAAGACTAAAGTTAGTTTTGAACCCCCATTATTAGTAATGTCCCACAATGACCGACCTAGTTTAAAAAGTTACAAAATAGATATATTTTAGTTTATTACAAGTAATTGATGCCTTGTTAAGGTTCACTGATTGTTATTTTTAAAGAAAAAAGACACATTTACTAAGAATAAACTGTATAATTATATAATTTCGTTCCAAAAAAGTTACAAAATGGAAGCCTGAACCACTCTCTTGTCCCAAAATAATCACATTTTCTTTGAAAATAATCATTTTTTATCCAATTTGCAACTGTTATTATGCATTTCAAATAAGTGCGAATCATTCTACGTTGTTCCAATTATAATAAAGATATGTTTTTTTTTGTATTCCATATTATAGGGATATTTTTTTACGAAATTGCCCAACTATTATAAAACCGTAAAATCATGAGGAACAAAAAAGTAGCGGTTTACTTCATATAAAATCAAATAACACTCGATAGCGCGATTTAAATGACGTGCAGCGTCATCTATTGACAAAATTGTTAGTTTGTTTGTTTGTTCGCACATCACGCAAAAACTACAGAACCGATTTTGATGAAACTTTTTTTGTTTGATAGCTTATGATCTGACTTAAAATCTGGTATATAATTTGTGCGGACGAAGTAGCGGGAAAACACTAGTACATGAATAAACCTTGTTTTTCTAAGTTTATGTTTGTACTGGGATTACAATATTATATATAGATAGTACTACTCCCCGGATGGCGACCACGTACCGAAAAGTGCAAGTGGACCGACCTGGTGAAGGCGGCGGGAACCCGTTGTATGAGGGCAGCGCAGGACCGGTCATTGTGGCGATCCTTGGGGGAGGCCTATGTCCAGCAGTGGACGTCCATCAGCTGAGATGATGATGATGATGACTAGTCCCAGAGAGCATAGAAGTTATTTTGAGGCGAAAGTTGTGTTTATTAATTTTGGATGTTATTTCAATGCACGCGAAGTCAAAAATGGTTTAGCAGTAAAAAAGTTCTGCATTGCGTTTCGCCAGGTGATTCTTATTCTTGAGAGGCCTTTGCCCTGCAGTGGGATCCTACAGGCTAATCTAACTATACTATTATAAAATGTATATGTACTTATTTATATACATATATATATTTTTCTCAACGACTCGTACCAATGAGTTTTACGGAATTTATGTACGATTTGTAACACCACTTGGCTTTTCGGTGAAGGAAAACATCGTGAGGAAACCTGCATTCTTCAATTTCGAGGCATGTATTGTACCCACAGAGTTTCGGTACTACTGGTGAAACGTGGATGTTCTGAGGTTTCAGAATATCTCTGACTACCCCCTCGGGGAATATAGTCGTGAGCATATGCTATATATTTTTTATAATTTGCTTGTGCATAGCACCGCATTTCCGCCAGTGTCAAGTGTAGTTTATGGGAGTATCTATCCCAATCTCGGGGATTGTATTTGATCAAGTACAAGAAGAGATTGAGGATTGCGGAGCCTCATGGCAGGCAAAAACGCGACGCGCGAACACCACGCGAAAAAAGTGCAACGTGACTCGTATATGTACCTATATTGATAGTTCTTCATATATGCTGACATTTTTTTAAGGGGCATATTCAGACCATCAAACAGAACAACTTTCTCACCAACATCAAAATTGTGAAAAAATAATCAGCTGTCCCATACAAAACTGCAAACCTACTTGAGCCAAACTGTATGGGACAGCCATCGACATAGAACTATGGACACAGGGTCTAGTACTAAGTTCTCGATAAAAGTGTCCCGAGCTAACCTTATAAAAATGTTGGTATGCATATTAATGTAAACAAACCGAAAACATTGCAATTGAAATCGTATTTAGCTAGTCACAATGAACATCCCCTTAAAAAAGTAAGCATAGCATAAGCATGCATATGCTCACGACTATATTCCCCGAGGGGGTAGTCAGAGATCTTCTGAAACCTCAGAACATCCACGTTTCACCAGTAGTACCTAAACTCTGTCCAGTGTGACGGGGGGTGAGCCCGTCGCCACTTATAATGGGCAGTGGGTACAATACATGCCTCGAAATAGAAGCATGCGGTTTCCTCACGATGTTTTCCTTCACCGAAAAGCCAATAGTGTTACAAATCGTACATAAATTCCGAAAAACTCATAGGTACGAGTCGGCATGGACGTTAAAAAAGTGTTAGCATATTAATAAGAACCCTGTCTAATTTCTGTGTATAACTATAATTTTCCAGCATCTAGCCCTGAGTATACTTAGAAGATTAACTCAGGATACGAGACAGGTGTGCCAACACGCTAACATGAGTACGAACAGGATCGCAGTGTGTCAGATGACATCGGTGGCCGACAAGGCTGCCAACTTGAAGGTGGTCGGCGATTTGATCAGCGATGCAGCTAAAGAAAATGTTCAGGTCCGTTTTAACTTTTCTAAGTTATTTTTTGGCCTTATAAATTAATTGACCTCATAGATTCAAATCAAAGGCAATTAACATGTCTGTAAGTTATAATAAGATAAATATAATATATACCTTGTATCTTCCAACACTGACATTGGCAGAATCACCGTAAATAACGGTGCAGCCATAAAACCAAAATTGGAATTGGAAGAAGCAGTCGTGGTCTAGTGGCCACTGGCCAGTAACCTTGCCTGCCGTGCAGGAGACAATGGTTCGATCCCCGTCCAGGATAAATAATACCAAAGAGTTTTCCGAATTTATAAGCAGCATAAGCATAAGAAAATGCTCACGACTATATTCCCCGAGGGGTCAGAGATTTCCTGAAATCTCGGAACATCCACGTTTCACCAGTAGTACGGAAAGTCTGTCCAGTGTGACAGGAGGTGAGCCCGCCCTTCGCCCGTCGTCCGAATTTATCTACTACATTATATTATAATGGATAGTTGGTACAATACATGCCTGTATAAAGCATGCAGGTTTCCTCATAACGTTTAAATACATCACCAATAAGCCAGTTGGCGTTACAAAACGTAGTACATAAATTCGGAAAAACTTATGTGGCGATGGTGGAAGCTGGACTGCAATATACAAATATGAGAAATTAGTTTTCCGCTTCATTCGAACTGTATCCATTGAAGCTTAATAAAGCGGAGATGGGTAAATAACGAAATCCTATTGATTGTTCACGACACGTCTTCGCTCCGCTCCCCTTTGGTGGATTCCGCCTTTGACTTGTCATTTTAAGTTTAAATGTACATTTTCTAGATGATTTTCTTCCCCGAAGCGTGCGATTTCATCTGTGATAACAAGAAGGACGTCATCAACTTCGCTGAGCCCTTACTAACGGGTGCTACTGTTGGTAAATATAGAGAGCTAGCCGCCAAACATAATGTATGGCTGTCCATGGGAGGGGTACATGAAAAGGTGTGGTATAGTCGATTATTCATTAAATTCATTTGTTAATTATAACAGGGCCGGTCGTAGCGATCTTTGGGGGTCAGGAGGCCTATGTCAAGCAGTGGACATCTTACGGATGACATGATTTGCATCTAACACAGAAATGAAATATGGGTTGAACTTCATCTTGCAGCTCGGGGCTGCGTTCAGAACCTTTGGGTGCGGTTGTTCTTCTCGCTCGCTCTTATGGGTAGAACGCTTTTCACTGTGCCTCGGAACGGCGTTAGTGCGAAAAGTTGCACTCGGGGTGCACTCTGGGCGCACTCTGGGCGTAGGTTCTGAACGCACCCCTGAATCGCATTTTTTGACGCTCCATTCTTTTCTGTCGCTCAGGAACGTCATTGATAGAACGAGAAAGATAGCGCGAATGCGACAGCACGTGGCAGCACCGGGTTGTGACCTTACTCGCTCTAGCTAATGACGTTCCTGAGCGACAGAAAAGGATAGAGCGTGAAAAAATTCGATTTCGTGCTGCCACATGAAGCTCAACCCTAATAGACAGAATTAAAGATTGAGACTGGTAGTAACCTGGTAGTTTCCCAGCGGAATCGAATCAGAATTGAAGAGATCCGGGGGAGAACCAGGGTAGCCGACATAGCCCGAAGAATTCTATAGTTATTCTTATTCGTAGGTCAGGAGTCTTGCCAGCCAGTATTGTTCCACCCCAACCCAACCCAACAGAACAAGTTGCCCACGTGAACGAAAAAGGGAGGTTCATTCTAAGCTGTAACAGCACTGTATTGATTGTAAATTGTAAATGCTTACAGGACGAAAATAACCCAACTAAAATGTTCAACACCCACGTCATAATAAACAACAAAGGAGACATAGTACAAACATATAGGAAGCTGCATCTATTTGACGTTGAAATACCGGAGAAGAATGTCAGATTAAAAGAGAGTGACTTCACTGAACCTGGCTGCCATATTGTAGCACCGGCGGATACCCCTGTGGGCAAGATTGGTGAGTGAAACATGCTATGTAAACACCGGCCAAGTGCGGGTTGGTCTCGCGCACGAAGGGTTCTGTACCACCATACAATTTTACAAATAAAATTTTAATGTAAGAAAGTAGGTACATTGTAAGAACATTAAGCATGCTGTGTTTACCTATAATTGGTAGTGCATTTTGCTCAGTGCCTTTAACATTGTTATTTGTGAAATCTTAATGTAACTACTGTTGGTAAACCTAAATTAATAAAAGTCTTCTCCGGGGTCTAGCGCAAGCCAGACACACATTTCACCGGTTTTTATTATTTGTTGTTATACCGTAGAGTTTGCACTATACACACATATTATATATACAAGTTTGACGCTTGTATGTAATACCGATTTTACGATAGAGCTAAAAACTAGCTTGTATGGACCCCCCCTCTATTTTTTACTTTTTGTTTTTTACATTATCTGTGAAAATTTCATAAGATACAGCCCTCTAAAGCTAGGACGGACGGACGGATGGACAGCGTAGCGTTGGCTTATGAATAGGGTGCTGTTTTCACCCTTTGGGTATGGAACCCTACTTATATTTAGAAATTTTTTGTCTGACCTTTTATTTGATCAATGAATCATGCCAACAGGTATGGCGATATGCTACGACATGCGTTTCCCCGAGCTCAGCACGGCGCTAAGTATATTAAGCGCCGAGATACTGACGTTCCCGTCCGCTTTCACTCAAGCGACGGGCGCGGTGCATTGGCATATTTTACTCAGGTATTGTGGTTTGAATGAAGGTGTAGTGGTTAAAGTGGAGAAGGGAATGCTTCGATAGTTTGGACATATCGAAAGGATGAAAGTCTACTTACGAAACAGATATACAGGGTGAAATTGATATCATTAGCATCCTTTTAAACTAAGAGTCTACCCATCACACTGAACAACTTTTACTATGGAGTCACTTGTCTCTCGCGTGGTGTTCGTGCGGTGCGCGTTTCAGCCTGCCACGAGGCTCCACAATCCTTCTCAGTTGTTCTTACTCAAAAACAATCCTCGAGATTGGATAGACACTCCCTCAAACCACTTGACATTGGCGGAAATGCGGTGCTAACGCACAAGCAAGAAGTCCATTAATTATAAATAAAAAAAAAACTTTTACCATAGGAGCAAACAGATTGGAACAAAAAAAAAATCAGATGCAACACATACATTTGAGTCGAGTAGGCAGTTGTGAGTTGCAGTTTAGAATGAGACAAATAAAATAAAAAATAAAATAAAATAGACAGATTTTTTTTTGCTCTGATTGGTTTGCTCCGAATTTTGTATAAGGCAAGGGTGGAAGTAAATATTGGTAGAGGCAGACATATGAGGACGTAGGTACCTAGACCAGATTAAGGACGTCATTAAAAACGAATTCAGCGGGAATGTACGACAAGATGTATGGAAGCAAGCTAATATGACCAACCAAAAATGACAAATCTTAAAATGACTAAACCTAAAATGACCAATCTGAAAATGACTAATCCTAAAACGACCAACCCAAAAATAACCAATCCTAGTCCTAAAATGACCAAAAAGTCCAAAAACTCTTGCATTGTCCTAGATCGCGCGCCATAGAGACCCAGTGCTTCGTGGTAGCGGCCGCACAAACTGGGCAGCACAATGCCAAGCGCAAGTCCTACGGGCATGCGCTCTGTGTCGACCCCTGGGGCGAAGTATTAGCCGACTGCGGAGAAGAAGTGGGGTACAAAATAGCTGAGCTGTCTGGGGATAGGCTAAAAGATGTTAGAAGGAATATGCCTGTTTTTCAGCATCGGAGGTAAGTCCTGTCATTACTTCCTGCAACGTTAACATAGCTACAAAAACTGGCCAAGTGGGAGTCGCTCTAATCGCGCAATGAGGGTTCCGTTTTGTACTAACACGCAATGCAGATACAATCAAACTGAACAAATTTTAAGACGTAACAGATTGAAAATTTCGTTCTCTGGGTAGTGGGCTCGGTGGTGTAATTGGTTAGCACTTTTCCCCGGTTTGGAAGAGCGTGGGTTCAAGTCCCGCCCGAGACAAATTTTTCAATCTTTAGTTTGATTCGAAATAGCACATCATGGCTGTAACATGTGTATAATCAATAATATTGAACAAATTTTATATCGAATCAACTTCACAAAAAAAAGTCTGTTCGGTAATCAGTATGTAACACATTTAATTTTACACCCTGTATATTTCTATTCTATTTTTTCATTCTATTATTCATTCTATTATTTCTATTCTATTCTATGTATTACCGTTTTTGCGATAGAGCAAAAACAAAAAACTTCCAAGGAAATACGTTTCCAAGGTAATAATTTTTATACTTTTCCACAGACGAGATGTGTATTCCCTCCACGCGTTAAGCCTCAGAAAAACTGTGCTACCAGAACACTGTGGCACCCCTGCAGCCTCAACCGAGAACCGAACCCCGGAGCCGACGGACAGCGGCCCATCTAACGTGTTTGGACATGTCAGAGTACCAGAATCATGTGTCTTCTTCAAATCGAAATTGACATATGCTTTTGTTAATTTGAGGCAAGTTTTTACCTTCTTAATATTAAAACTATGCCGTGGTGGTTCGGTAGCGAGTAACCTTGCGTGCAGGAGGCGATGGTTCGATCCCCGTCCAGGCCGACTCGTACCAATGAGTTTTTTGGACGATTTGTAACATCACTGGCTTTTTGGTGAAGGAAAACATCGTGAGGAAACCTACATGCTTCAATTTCGAGGCATGTATTGTACTCACTGTCCATTATAAGTGGCGACGGGCTCACCCCCGTCACACTGGACAGAGTTTCGATACTACTGGTGAAACGTGGATGTTCTGAGGTCTCAGAATATCTCTGACTACCCCCTGGGAGAATATAGTCGTGAGCATATGCAATGCTATATTAAAACTAGAGTTTTCCCGCGACTTCGTCTGCACGGGTTCATCGCAGCGAGATACATGAAGTACCAGGTTTTAAGTCGCAAAAGCTCAAGTAAAAGCTCGAAGCTTGATTTTAAGTCATAAGCTTTCAGACACAAAAAGTTTTATCGATACCAGTCCAGTAGTTCTCCCGCGATGCGCGAACAAACAAACAAACAGAGACTGCAGTTTTGTATGAAATAGCAGATTCTTTTATAGGTGGGTCTAAAAATATTACTTGGGTGTTTTGTTATACCATGTATATCTGTAAATGAAAAGTCGTGGTGGTCCAGTGGCGAGTAACCTTGCCTGCCGTGCAGGAGGCGATGGTTCGATCCCCGTCCAAGCCGACTCGTACCAATGAGTTTTTCGGAATTTATGTACGATTTGTTACACCACTGGCTTTTCGGTGAAGGAAAACATCGTGAGGAAACCGGCATGCTTTAATTCCGAGGCGTGTATTGTACCCACTGTCCATTATAAGTGGCGACGGGCTCACCCCCCGTCACATTGGACAGAGTTTAGGTACTTCTGGTGAAACGTGGATGTTCTGAGGTTTCAGAATATCTCTGACTACCCCCTCGGGGAATATAGTCGTGAGCATATGCTATGTATATCTGTTATCGCGTTCTAGACAACGGCTCTAAAGATTTGGATCATCATCATCAGCCTATATACGTCTCAATGCAGGGCACAGGCCTACCCTCCAGGAGGGTGTTTGGGCGTTAGTTCACCACGAGTGCCTAATGCGGATTGGTAGACTTAACATACGCATCAGAATTTCTTCTTCTACATATGCAGGTTTCCTCACGATGTTTTCCTTCACCGTTTGAGAACAGTCGGTAATACGTACATAAGTTAGAAAAACTCATTGATCAAGATGACGATTTGGATGAAATTTTTTAATTTCGATAATGTTTTACTTTGAAGACCGGGCAAAGCTCGATCCGCCCTCGGTACTAAACATTAAAGGCTTCCGCACATTGCAGCGATTTTATCGAGCGATAATATCGCTGCGATTTTGCGATAATTGTTTCCAGTACATTTTGTATGGGGACGCGTGCGATCCTACACACTGCCGCGATATTATCGAGTGATAATATCGCTGCGATTTTGCGATAATTGTTCTCAGTACATTTTGTATGGGGACGCGCTCGATCCCACACACTGCCGCGATATTATCGCAACCTGACGCAATCTCTTTCGACTACATTCAGTGGTGGGGCGCATGCGTGACGCGAATCGCGGAATCGTTGCAGTGTGTAAGGTGTCGCGATATCGCTGTCGATAATATCGTTCGATAAAATCGCTCGATAATATCGCTGCATTGTGCGGAGGCTTAATACGGTACTTAAAATTGACATATCATAAACATTTTTTATTGCAGATGTGTAATACCAGGCCATGTGTTAGTTGCACCCATAAGAGAAATAGAAAGGAATAAGGATTTGACGAACGAAGACGCGAATGACTTTTATAGAACAGTCCGGTTGGTTCAGAAGGTAAGTTTCACTATTTCTTTAGAAATTTTTTTGGACCTCCCATAGAAAATCGATCGGCCGATCCGCACTTTCCTATTGGAGGTCCAACAAATTTTCTCGTTTTTCGACCCATGTTCCTTTGTAGTAGGGGAAAAATACGGTTTGATATTGCATTAAAGACACTTTAGTAAATTGTGCTTGAACGTATATCTGTATTAGTTTATGACACTTTTTTCCAGATTTCATGGTTATACAGGCTCAGGAACCTGAGAAATACCTAAAAATCGAATTAAATGTGCAAAGGACAAGCTTATTTCTAAAGATATTTCTTCCATCATACCAGCAAAAGAGACACTTAATTATCACAAGGCAAATTTAATGTGTGCAAACAAACAGTAAATAATTAAGTTTTGAGGTTAGAATTTTTTAAGACTTACAAAATATTAAATATCTACTCAAATTTACGATATTAACCGGGGATTATTATTGTAATAAGTAAAACGTATTGAGCGAAGCCGTCCTGTACAAAATCACCAGTTTTCCATTTTTTGTTCATACCTAAATTTAATGTTTTGTAAATGTCTTAATTATTCAATAATACACAATAAAAAACCGGGGATTATTGAGAATTTATGTTTTTCATGTATGTATCTACTACATTCCCAAAGAATCCCCTAAAGTGCAATTAATGCAACCTTCTCCATACAAAAATCCGTAGATTTCCCTGACTATTGGGAAAGTTGTTCAGATTCACAGTCTGAATACACCCTTAAAGTTTCGTCACTAATTTCAAAGTAGTGGTGTATAGGCTGAAGATGAATAGCTATAATATCTTTATAATTGTTTCAGTTAATGGAGAGGGTACACAAGGCACAGTCGTGTACTGTGACCATACAGGATGGACCTGACGCGGGACAGACTGTCAAGGTATACATAATACATACATTATTTAATTTCATTTGAATGCCGGTTAGTCCATACAAACGTATTCCCCTGTTTTCTATAGAGCAAACCAATTTTTACCACACAATCGATATCGCCTCTGCCATGGCCCTATTGTTTGTTTTTTCGATAAATTAATGACTGAATGATGATAATGATAACTAATATATGACTGACTGCTTTAGACGAAGCCTGTCGTGGATACGCACTTTGTATTTAATTTCAAATAATGTTATTACTGTAAGAACTAGGAACCTTCGCTTTATAAACACGAAAAAAAAACTAGGACAGCAACTTTTTCGGAGAAAAAAAAACTTATTATTTGTATTTTTTTTATTATTAAATTTTCACTCCCTTAGTGAAAGTTGTCCAGTTTGATGGTTTAAAGTACCTTTAAGTATGTAACGTTAATTTACACCCTGTATAAATGTAATTGAGTAAGTATATACGTACTAATAAAATGTATATGTTTCAGCATCTACATTGCCACATAATGCCGAGGAGGAGAGGAGATTTTATAGAAAACGACTTAATATACTTAGAATTGGCCAAGCACGATCAGTAAGTAAATCGTGTTGTCCTCAAGATGTCTACAGACATGCCAAACTGATTAAAATCTAGCGATAATAATATCGGATTTAATGGATATATTTATTTAGTAAAACAGTTATTATATAGCATATATGCTCACGACTATATTCCCCGAGGGGGTAGTCAGAGATATTCTGAAACCTCCGAATATCCACGTTTCACCAGTAGTACCGTCCAGTGTGATGGGGGGTGAGCCCGTCGCCACTTATAATGGACAGTGGGTACAATACATGCCTCGAAATTGAAGCATGCAGGTTTCCTCACGACGTTTTCCTTCACCGAAAAGCCAGCGGTGTTACAAATCGTACATAAATTCCGAAAAACTCATTGGTACGAGTCGGCCTGGACGGGGATCGAACCATCGCCTCCTGCACGGCAGGCAAGGTTACTCGCCACTGGACCACCACGGCTTATCAAACCAAAACAGTTATAAAGTAAATGAATATAATATTCTAAAACTAAAATGTAATTAGATGAAAACGAAGAAAACAACTATTTATTATTATTAGGTATATTATTACTAGTGTTTACCCGTGACTTCGTCCGCAAAAATTACATACCAGATTTAAAGTCAGATCATAAGCTATCAAACAAAAAAAGTCTCATCAAAATCGGTTTTGCATTACGTCGAGTTCATCAATACAAATTTAATTTTTAACTGTAACTTGTAAAAGGCAAAACTGGTCGTGAAAAAATCACTCAAACTCCATGGTGAAAAAAACTGCATAATTAAAAAGAAAAATCCCCTGCCTTCTCTTTCTAACTCAACTAGAAACAGAAACGACAACATCAAATGTCAAATTCTGACAATAGATAGAATTTTTTTGTCTTAATGGTTAGTTATTTTAAGTTGATTTTTAGTTTACCAAGAAGTTTTCAGGTCCACGTCACTCGTTGGACCGTAGAAAGAGAAGGAACTAGAAGAAAGCGCGTGTCTTGTCATATTACTCAGTAAGAGATGCACATAGCAAATTCGCTCTAGTTAAAAAAGGAGATCGCTACTTATTGCTGTCCTTATCGACGTAGCCACTTTTTTGTTCTACGACGGCTGTCTGACTCCGGAGTCAGACATCTATTTTCATACAAATTCCATAGGATTTTATGACTATCGCTGTCTCATACGCGGTTACACTGATGTTACGTCTATCAGCGTAAGCGAAAAATACTTCGCCTATGCGTTGGACCGAAAAACGACGATATTTTACTAAAAATTACTGTAATCCTTTCATTTTAAAATCTCTGACATAGAAAATATTGTTTGTGAGACAATTATCTCGAAATGGTTTTCGATTTAGCCCTCACAAAAAAAACTTGACATACCGAATTGTTATCGGGCACACAACACAATGCTTAAAATATTGGTTTGTTCACCAGGTTCAAATCAGGACACCCATGCAAACCGCCTAGAACGAGACAAGAAATGGACGAGGAGGCAGCCCTACTAAGAAAAGAGATAGACATACTTTTACAGGAAGAAAAATCTTCACAAAGCTAGTTATATGTGTAATTTTTGACATTGTGATATAAATGCACGGACCTGAAAGAAATACGGACCGAGTATTGCACTAAAAAGATGTGAAGCATGCAAGGTTACAATCTCGTTTGTTCTACAAGGGACCTACACTCACACAGATGCACTAGCTCTAGGCGCAGGTCCGTCAACCCGTTACCTTATGTACCGCGTGACAGCACGCACACAAAAGAAATGGGTGCTTCACTCATGATTAGACGAGATTACGTCTGGTTCTTCTTTTAAGTCTGTGTATAAATGTAATTATGTTTATGTGTAATTTTGAAAAGGTACTTCATTGCACTCAACGTTTGGCGACAAGGGTGGTACCTCTCATTGGGTGCGACATAGATCAGGATATTAAATAATATACAGGGTGCTAGGGTAAACAGTTGCATTACTTTAAGGGGTGATTGTACCCATGATACTGAACCACTTTCTCTAAGAAACCAATAGCCAATTCGCAAAAATTTTTTACGACCTTTCATACAAACATTCGATCAGCTGGTTGCATTTAGTTAGTATGGAAAGGCGAACAATTTTTTTTAAATATCCTATAGGTTTCTTTCAAAATGTAGTTCAGTATCATGGGTACAATCACCCCTTAAAGTAGTGCGACTGTCAAGTCAAGTCAAGTCAATTACCCTAACACCCTGTATAGGGTGTACGTGACAGCCTAGAAAATACTGCAACGGTGAATTCAGACCATCAAACTGAACAACTTTTACTATGGAGCATATTAAGAAGGACCCTATATGTCAATCAATCAATTGTATTTAAAAAGATAGGTACCTACTAACTACAACTACAATTTTTTTATCTTCCGATAATCAGATTTGCATTTAAACATTTAAATAACATTATTCTTCAACCCCTATACTTGACCATATAACTAGGGACCAGCCTCGCGTTAACATTTTCCCTCTGCCACGTTACAAGATCAATTAATCATATTGTGCATTTAAACAATTGTATACCTTATCACTCAACGAGACAGCCTATAATTACGGAACAATAACTAAAACTAGACTCGTTTGCGTTTCACACGAGAGTATTTTTATTAATAATCGAAATTAGAATCTAAAGTAACTAGTGGAATAAAATCCAAAGTTGTGCATTTCATGCTAACTACCTCGTCGCCCGCAAAAAGTGTCTGAAAAGTTTGTTGGCAGATTTACACGCAGAACTCGTTTATAGTTAAATTCTGACTATAAAAATACTTTCGATTAGCGATTCAACGCGGAAACACGGCCAGATTATGGGCACCTTCGGGACAGGTATGACCAGGAGCGGGCTTTTCAATTAAGCCCTGTCGGTAGAATTAGTAGTTGCTCTGTTAGAATGATTTAAGTTTTGGGTAAGTTTCGTATTTTCTAGTGTTTTAGCTTACGAATAAGAATAAAACGCTAAACAAAATCGAAATAATTTTTGACACCCAATGAAAAATGACATGTTGTATGAGTTTTGGCGGCTAGGTACAGTTTTTAAAGAACAAATTTAGAACACGGTACACTTTTTTTGGTGCCACTTTTTGATCTTCATTTACACTTCTATACATTCTTATTCGTAGGTTTTAGCATTTTCTTCTATAAGTAAGTTGAAATTAAATTAATAAAAAGTCTCCTTTGTATTTTATTCCATTACTTTAGATTCTAATTTTGATTGTTATTGATATAATAGGCTGTCTCGTAGTGATAAAGTATACATTTGTATGTAGTTAATTGATCAACTGCGTTTAGCACTTGATCAGTTGACCTTGGCAGAGGGGAATGCTAACGCGAGGCTGGTCCCTCGTTAAATGGTCTAAGATTTTAGTAGAGTATAAACGTCTTCGTTTCTTGTACGGAGATTGCATTTTCTTCCACGATAAGCGACGAACTGCAAAAAGGTACCTCTTCACGACTACCTACTGGCGCAATTAGGCACGTACCTTGATATTAATTTTATTATTAAGACTAATAATTTTAAGTAAGTTATCGTTAAATAAAATATTTGTTTAGCTAAATTTGTTTTTAATCCATTACCTTGTATTTTTACCTACGCCAAACCAAAATAACATCTTACCTACTAACAGGCATAATTTGAAATGAGATTGGACTATGATTTTTTTTGTACCTACCGTCTTTGATAAAGTATATGTCAAGATTGACAGTCGAAGATACGAAAACGTCGATAAAAATTGGAACCAGTACTGGTTCCTAAACCCTATACATATACACGCACAAATATGTAATTTGTAGGGCGCCTCACGCACACCAACCTATGAAACTTAGCCCCTTTTGTTTTATACGGGATAAAGGTGTTATTACACTTGACAGGGATAGGGACAGAGCTATAGGTTAGAACGTGACGTTGTAAGTACCTCCCGTTCTAACCTATAGCTCTGTCCCTCTTGTTAGAATCTAAATTTAGCCAAGTGTAATAACACCTTATTAGTGAGGCTCATTCTAGACATATACTTTTTCTAAGCCTACCGTAGGTACCTAAAAAAAATCTGTGTACCTATTGGAGTTTAGTATGGAACAGCTGATTCTTTCTGTTGTTCAGTTGTTCAGTTCAGTAACTATATGGTTTAGGGTTGAACTACACAATGGCCGCACGCGATCGCACTTTTCCGTCGCTCCATCCTTTTCTGTCACTCAGGAACATCATTTGCTAGAGCATATACGGAACGCGATCGCCTGCGGCGTGCGATCGCACGCGATCGCGTTCCGTCTATCTTATACCTATGCTCTAGCAAATGACGTTCCTGAGTGACAGAAAAGGATGGAGCGACGGAAAAGTGCGATCGCGTGCGGCCATGTGTAGTTCAACCCTAAGGGGTAGGGGTAATGATACTTTTCCTTACACCCTGTATAGTATATGCTTCAAAGCGGCCTTCACAATGACGTCAGTTCACCTTGTATGACATAATCAAATTGTTCCGATGTGCGGTATATTATCACATTGAATTCCACTCGAAAAGAAAGAAGACATTGAATTCTTATGTGTAGCAAACCGTTTTTCATTCCAATAGGAAAGTCTTTAACTGTAAACAAATATAAAACTAACCTCAAAGGTTTTAAACTAGGGAAAACTGGTTTTAACTGTGAGTTCCTAATAGATAAGCATATTAACTGGATTTAATATTGCAGACAAAAAAAACAGTGCGTTAGTAACTAAGTATATTATGTTTTAATCCCCGATGCAAAAAAGGGGTATTTTAAGTTTGACGCCTAAGTCTATCTGTCTGTGCATGGTATTGTAGCTCTGGAACGGGTGTAGGTACTAATTTGTAACAGAAAGTTAATTTTTGCGAGAGTGTTCTTAGGTGTGTTCCATGAAAATCGGTTCAGCAGTTTTGCAATATCACAAATAATAAGTAACTACTTACCCGAATTATGTTTTACTTAAATGTTTGTTATTTGGCATTGTGGGGTGTTCTTAGGTGTGTTCCATGAAAATCGGTTCAGCAGTTTTGCAATATTATCACAAATAATAAGTACCTACCCGAATTATGTTTTACTTCTTAAATGTTTGGCGTTGTGGGTTTTCTACGTTTAAATTGTACCTGATGCACGGATTGATTCGACAGGTTTTTTATGATCTTCAGAAATCTTTGATTTGTGCAGAAGTCAAGTTTTTTGGTATTTGTTTACATTTTTTTATCTTTTATTGGAACATAATATAATGATGTCTAACACAGAGCAACTAAACCAAGGTCCGACAAGAAGGGTAAATTGATTTAGTAGTACGAAATCGAGTTTGGCGTGAAAAGGTCGCTTTTCTCGATTGTCTATACGTATTTGTCCGCGTCTATCCGATATTTAGGACATAGGGGCATGATAATCTTATTTGGTACCCCTGAAGCATAAGAAATGTTGTTTATTATTTTTGGGGATTACAATGTAGGGTGTTGGAAACTTAAATGCTGGTGCTTCAGCTTTAGGTCATCATCATCACAGTCTATACAGGGTGAAATTGATATCACTAGCATCGTTTTAAACTAAGAGTCTACCCATCAGACTGAACAACTTTTACTATGGAGTCACTTGTCTCTCGCGTGGTGTTCGTGCGGTCAAAATCAGCTGGTGCATACATTTGAGTCGAGTAAGCGTTGCACTTTAGTATGGGGCAACTGAATTTTTTTGCTCCGATCGGTTTGCTCCCATAGTAATAGTTGTTCAGTTTGATGGGTAGACTCTTAGTTTAAAAGGATGTTAATGATATCAATTTCACCCTGTATAGGTCCCACTGCAGGGCACAGGCCTACCCTTAGGGAGGGTGTATGGGCGTTAGTCCACCACGCGTGCTCAATGCGGATTGGTAGACTTCACATACGCATCGGAATTTCTTCGGTATGCCTGTTTCCTCACCGTTTGCGAGCAGTCGATTTTAAGTAACTAAGTACATAAGATAGAAAAACTCATTGGTACCTATATATGGCATGTGGTCCGTGCGGATTCGAACCCGGACCTCAAGATTGAGTTTCCACAGCTCTCCGCAACGCGCCACCGACGCTATGCTCAGCTTTAGGTACTTCATCGCAATCGATTCATCGAAAGTTATAAGTAGGTATATCTACCTTGTAGCAACTTGCCAACAGATGGCGCTAGCAGTCCCCTAGCAAAAAGTACGACATAAGACAATTGACGATGGCACATTGGAAACCCGTAAGCTGCTACACTAAGGTTCACAATTGCATGCCAAGACACAAATCGCGCAAGAAGAATTCTCACAGAGTCTCAGTATACAGGGTCCAACTTAATATGCTGACACTTTTTTAAGTGGACGATCAGGCCATCAAACTGAGCAACTTTCTCTATGGGACCAACATCGAAATCGCGAAATAAAAATCAGCTGTCCCATACATTTATTTGGCTCGAGTAGGTTTGCAGTTTTGTATGGAGGGGCTGATTTTTTTTCGCGATTTCGATATTGGTGCCATAGAAAAAGTTGTTCAATTTGATGGTCTGATCATCCCCTCTAAAAAGTGTCAGCATATTAAGAAGGACGTTACCCTATATACAAGGTGTTACAAAACTACAAATAAACATTTAAGGGGGTGGTGTAGACCATTAAACTGAACAACTTTCACTATGGGACCAATATCAAAATCGCGAAAAAATAAATGTATGTTCTATCTATAATTCTATAGGTACTCTACAAATCGACTAGAGCTAAAAAATATGTATGGGATTTAAAATTATTATTCATTTTAAATTAGATTTCGATGTTGGTCCCATAGATAAAGTTGTTCAGTTTGACGGTCTAAACAACCCCCTTATGAGTTTCAAAAATTTATTGTTACTTATGAAACACCCTGTATAACTACAAGGTTCCGACAAACATCAGTAGGACCACGGCCGGTCCCCAGGCATCACACCTAGCCTGGCGGAACTACTTCCCTTTTCTATGGAGGAACCATCCACCTAAGTTCCTCTATAACCTAATTTAAAGTCAATGTGGTCTGCGCGTACGAAGTCGGGGGTGCGGTAGTTACAAATACAATAATGAATAACATAGTCTAACATTGTCAAGACCAGACATTTTGGACATTCAACGTAATCTGTTTTAGTCAGTAGGTAGGTACCTCCATCATCGATTATAGAAAGGTTTTCCATTGTATAGCGAGTATTTCACCTTCCTATTCATAAAGCATTCGGGTCAAGAAATCCATATTAGTATAAGAGATAGACGTACTTTTTGTTATTATAAGCTGCAAGGCTGATTCAGTATACAAAGGATGACGAGTATCTTTGTATGGGGATGGACCGGGTCTGCCTGCACAATTCCAGTCGGTAGTTACAGCCGTTCGAAGGTCGGACCGTTGAACAGCTGTATCTCTTAAACCGACTGACAGAAAATAACAGTTTTTGTGCTGATCGCATAGCTACAGTGCAAATTATAATAATATCTGTATATTATTAATTTTTTGCAACCATAACTGACCTTTGAACGGCTGTAACTCCTAAACCGACTGGAGCTATGCAGGTCCTGGTCCATCCCCATCACAGAAATGCTTTACACCCTATGAATACTGAATCAGCCTTGCAGCTGATGATAACAAAAAGTTCGTCTATCTCTTATACTATACCTAACTATAAAGCACCCCCATTAGTTACTGAGTGAATGGATGGCTCATGAAATATGTAGCCATATGAGAACGGGTTCAAAATATCTGATAATGTACCTATTCTTTAGTCTGTGGTGTGCACACATGGCCACAGGTTAGAAAGATGCCATAAATTTTTTTTTTCTTATCCCGTTTATCTGTGAATAACTAAAGACAGACAGAAAAGACGAAACTATTGATTCCTTGTTTATAGGTGGCCCCTTCGTCCCGGAATTCCGGGGATTGCCCGGTAATTACCGGGTGTGTAATTTTTCGTTTTTCTACAAGATTTATACAAGTTACCGAAACGAAAAAAATACACAGTTGGTTATTCTTGGATAGTTTATGTAGTGAAAGTATTAAATTGAATACACGATCGAAATAACTTCAAACGATATTCTTTTTTTTTCGAAATGTTAAGTAACACATCAACACAATGTATAACACATCTTTATACAAATAAATAAGAATTTTGAGTAAAAATGTCTGCATTCTTCTGCATCAGAAAGCAAAAGCTGTTAGCGCAATTTGCGGTGCAACGTTCAAGATTTTTTTCACATAATTTTGAAAGAATATCTATTATCCTCTTATACCTGTAATTGTGCAATAACGAATATTTGTATTTGTATAAAAGGTATATTTTTCTGAATGTACATAAAATATGCTATGTTTTAGTATTTTTTAAATATTAATTTGTGTTATAGGTTTTAAAGCTATAGCTGTTTAAATGTATTCAAGTTAAATTTTTTACCTTTCTATGTTTTATTCGGAAACCACTTGCACAAAATGAAATAAAGATACCAGAAATAAATTCCTCGACCTTAATTTATACGAAAATGATACCAAACTTAACCTGATAGGTATATTCTAGCGTTTGTAATTTTTTGAGTTTTTCCGGTCTGAGCGTCCCTTATTTTTTTTTATTTATTGGACTGTGCGTTAGCATTTTCGCCAGTGTCAAGTGGTTTGAGGGAGTGTCTATCCAATCTAGAGGATTGTTTTTGAGTAAGAACAACTGAGAAGGATTTTGGAGCCTCGTGGCAGGCTGAAACGCGAACCGCGCGAACACCACGCGAGAGACAAGTGTTCGGGGTAAACCCTGCAACGTGACTCGAGCGTCCCTTTGTCCCGTTGTTTGGTAAATCGCTCTAGAGTTTAGAGTTCTAATAATTTTGTTAATATCAATACCAATTGATTGATAATTGCAATCTGTTATCATTAACAAGTGCCCTGCATAGGAAGCATGACACCGTGATAAAGCGCTATCACACCTTCGCTCTCTTTCTATTTGCACGTGAACGAACGAGATAAAAGGCGTGATAAAGCCGTATCACGTGTAGCATGCTACGAGTGCTGGTTCAGTTTTTCCAACTAATTAAAAATGACCCTATACAGGGTGTAAGTGACAACCTAGCAAATACTGAAACGGTGAACTCAGACCATCAAACTGTACAACTTTCACTATGGGGACCAATATCGAAATCGCGAAAAAAAAAATTGATGTTCCATACTCTACAAATCGACTAGAGCTAAAATATGTATGGGATATCAATTATTTTTTTCGCGATTTCGATGTTGGTGCCATAGAGAAAGTTGTTCAGTTTGACGGTCTTAACAACCCCCTTAAGAGTTTTAAAAACGTATTCTTACTTATGAAACACCCTGTAGACTTTACTCAGGAAACCCGAAAAAAAATCTGCTGTCCCGTACATTTGAGTCGGGTAGGTAGGTACAGCAGTTTTGCATGGGCCAGCTGATTTTTTTTCGCGTTTCCTGAGGAAAGTCGAATAGCGTTAGTTGTTCAGTTTGATGGTCTGAGGTCACCGGTTCAGTATTTGCTAGGCTGTCACTTACACCCTGCATAGTGGTATATCACGACTTCACGAATAGGTATGTAGGTATAGTATAATGCTCTCTCTGTACGCTTTGAAACAATATTTAGCTTTAATTTTCAGTTTCACTCGACCCTAAAGTTCGGAAGTCATCATTGAATTATTAATGAATATCGTTGTACGTTCTAAACAGTGTTGCCAAACACCCAGGTACCAAGTTGATATTTATAATTATGTTAGAATTCCGACATTTTTACTATTTTATACTAATTATAGTTACTTACATACATATTCTAAGACCAATTTATAGGAAGTATCCTAATAGATACTTACTATAAATAAAAACGAAAGTCTTCGATCAGTGTGTGTTGCCAGTGATGACATATGGAACAGAGACGTGGTCGCTCACTAAAGGCCTCATAAAAAGCTGAAAGTCACCCAAAGGGCAATGGAGCGGGCTATGCTCGGAGTTTCCCTGCGAGATCGAATCAGAAATTAAGAAATCCGCAGAAGAACCAGAGTAGCTGACATAGCCCAAAGAATTGCTAAACTAAAGTGGCAGTGGGCGGTGCACATTGCTCGCAGAATTGATGGTCGATGGGGCCGAAAAGTTCTCGAGTGGCGAACGCATAGGTACCGGAAAGCGCAGCGTGGGTAGGCCCCCCACCTGGTGGACCGACGACCTGGTGACGGCGGCGGGAAACCGTTGGATGAGGGCGGCGCAGGACCGGTCGTTATGGCGATCCTTGGGGGAGGCCTATGTCCAGCAGTGGACGTCCATCGGCTGAGATGATGATAATGCGATGATCCTACTAGAATTTATTGTTAGCATTTGGTTGGGCCACATGCATTTTGTATCATCATCATCAGCCTATATCCGTCCCACTGCAGGGCACAGGCCTACCCTCTAGGAGGGTGTTTGGGCGTTAGTCCACCACGCGTGCCCAATGCGGATTGGTAGACTTCACATATGCATCAGAATTTCTTCTTCTGCATATGCAGGTTTCCTCACGATGTTTTCCTTCACAGTTTGAGAGCAGTCGGTATTACGTACATAAGTTAGAAAAACTCATTGGTACGCGGCATGTTGTCCGTGCGGATTCGAACCCGGACCTCATGATTGAAAGTCCATACCTCTCCGCAACGCGCCACACGGAGAGAAATTATGATAACAATACTACCAGAACGTATGGTAAATATCATTCTAGTATAAAGATAATAAAGAAACAGAATAAAGTTAAGTGTACCTGATTGACTTTTAACAACAAATAATCGTATTTTAATAAATGCCAGAATATTATAGTTAACACATTTTAGTACACATTACTCAAACCTATTTATAAGTACATTTTTATTATTGTAAAGAGAAACTTTCAATAATTGTAAAGTATACATCCATATTTTGTTTGTTGTTGCTACCTGTCGATTAAACAATACAATATCTCGGTTTTCTCTAAAATATCGCAAGTAACAACAATTTTATTAGTTGTTTAAATAAGCTAGATTCATATAGTACTGTTTACCAGATTATGTTATCATTAACATAATATAATGTTTTGTGTAACATGAGTATCGTATATCAAACGAAACGTTGTTTACGTTTGCCAAATATATTGCATGGTTTGCTTGAACTTTGGTTAGCAGCACTGACTGGCTGCCATGTTTGTCATTTCATATTTCGGAGCTGTGCGTGCGCGTGTGCTGAGACGTTGGCTGAGATAAATGGTGTGTTAATCAAATAAAATAGAGTGTTTGTTCCAAATCAAGTTTGGAAATGGACAAGGATATTGAAAAACTATTAGATAAGTGGCAGTTGGCCGAGTACATACCTATATTTAGCCGGTGAGTTTTATAAAATTTATTTGATGCGCTCTAATAATACTCAAATAGCTTATGCAACCCATGCTGCATCTAAATTAAAGTGGGACTGGGCCGCCCACGTCTGCATTATGCCAAACATGTTATGGGCGAAAATCACCACCGAGTGGAAGCCTCCAAGAGACGGCGGCGTGGACGACCAAGGCGGCACACAGAAAATATATTTGGACTTCATCTAAAGCCGGTATCTACTTACTTTTTTACCCTATAACAGCGAAGCAAAGAGGAGGGTTATGATTTTGACCATGTTCTTTCATACTCATAAGTCTCATAACGTCTAAACTAATATCATAATTTAAAAAAATAGGTATTTTAATATTTATTATTATTTTATTACAGGATGCACACCTAACTCCTGATCACATCGATGACGCCCTTGATGATATAACAAACGTGATATTCTTGCCCCCGTCCAGCATCATTATCAGCAAGTACTTCAGCAACTACTTCAACCCCAATATTTACAATAATTGATTCACCTACAAGTGCATCAAACGAAGCAATAAATTTTCCATTCAAATATACTGAAATCTAGGCACGGGCAGGGGACATATTGGGAAAGGGACATTATGAACATAAACTTAACGACCGACAAGAGCCTAGCTCAGTTTTTTTGTGATTTTTTAGTAATATACTAATAAACCCAAAAACATTTTATGTTTTGTTTTATTTAAAACTGTTGTTAACATTTATATAAAATTGATGTTATTACGTGATTCCAGAAGTTTGCAGGCTTAGCCGGCCCGAGGAGTAAAGTCCCTTCTACGTCGTGCAGTCACTTTGTTTACTATTTCTGATATAAAAAATGCGAGTAATGACCATTTTTTCTAGATAGACAAAATGTGAGTAATGAGCATTTTTCTAGATAGACAAAATGTGAGTAATGAGCATTTTTTCTAGATAGACAAAATGTGAGTAATGAGCATTTTTTCTAGATAGACAAAATGTGAGTAATGAGCATTTTTTCTAGATAGACAAAATGTGAGTAATGAGCATTTTTTCTAGATAGACAAAATGTGAGTAATGAGCATTTTTCTAGATAGACAAAATGTGAGTAATGAGCATTTTTTCTAGATAGACAAAATGTGAGTAATGAGCATTTTTCTAGATAGACAAAATGTGAGTAATGAGCATTTTTTCTAGATAGACAAAATGTGAGTAATGAGCATTTTTTCTAGATAGACAAAATGTGAGTAATGAGCATTTTTTCTAGATAGACAAAATGTGAGTAATTAATTTTTTTTTCTATAAATAGTAAATAAAGATAGCTTTTCGCAGAAGGTATCTTTTCTTAAGTACGGCTTGTATTACATTACAAGTCTGCTCCAATAGGGACTTTTAAAAAAAATGTACATAGTTACCGTTTTGTTAAGAAAAGTCAAAATCTGTCAGTTTAGTCACGAAAATTACATATACATGCAAATTTCGTGACGAAACAGACAGATTTCAACTTTTTTTTAACAACACAGTAACTATGTAACAATTTTTTTTTAAGACCCAATTGGAGCAGACTTGTAATTTGTAATGTAAACTTACTAAATAATGAGAAGCCAAAAATAAAATATTGCTGTAATTACAAAAAAATATAGTAAACTGAACTATATAAAATCTGTTATTATAGTAAACGCAACCATTTGATGTGATAATGGCTAACCACAATTTTGGTAGTAAACACAAAATAGGTAGTATAGTGTAAAAAATATATAGTTCGACTAAACCTCAACATGGTAATATTTGCATTCGATTTGTAACAGTCACTATAATAATCTATAGTTGCTACTGAAAATCTGGTTATCTTCAAAATAAAGCATGGTGATACGTACGATACAATTCCGTTATATTTAAAATAAAAAGTATGTAATGAATACAAATAGGTTTTTGTGTACTATACACAAATTTTAATTATGTGTACCAGTATTATGTTTAACTGTACTAGATATTCTTGTAAGACATTACCAGATTTTTTTAGTAAACTCGACAAAATATATAGGTGTCGTATATATTACATGACAATCTGGTTAAGTTAACTATATTCTGGTTACCTAAACTAGAATTTTCTCTCCGTGCACCGAGACCTCCGAGCCGGTTCTGCGAGCAATGTGCCCCGTCCACTGTCACTTTAGTTTAGCAATTCTTTGGGCTATGTCAGTTACTCTGGTTTTTCTGCGGATCTCTTCATTTCTGATTCGATCTTGTTGGGAAACTCCGAAACGTATCGAATATGTGATTTGAAATAAACGATATTTTGAATAGAATATTTCATTTTTACTTATTTTAATTAACCACAAAAGTTTGCCGGCTGTTGGCAACACAGCCACAGCCTACTTAAACATTTGTATCAATTTCCTAGGTAGTTCTTGATTGCGTTATGAATCAATAACTTTGGCCAACTAAGTATAATACTTAGTTTGAAATTCGTAGAAATAGGTATCATAATGTTCGCTGTTGCGTAAACTTTATGTGAATGTTTTATTGACGGTAACGAGTTCGAACAAACCGGTATCATAGTGCGTTCACACACGATGACGCACTGACGCAGCTGCAGATGTCAGTCCATAGAACCACACCCGGTGCGTCAATGCGTCACCGTGTGTGCTTTTATGTGCGGTTTCATACAACTCTTTGCTTCACAAATGATGGACTGACGTTTGCTGCTCCGTCAGTGAGTGTTTGGGAGTGTGAGCTCAGCGGGGCTAGTACGCCAACCCGCGTTAGCGTGATACAGCGCTATCACGCTTCCGCTCTCTTTCTATTTGCACGCGACAGAACGAGACAGAAGACTAAATTTGACAGATGGATGTGTTAAATGTGGTTGGCGTACTAGCCCCGCTGGTACGCCGAGCGCCAGACCAATATTGACTCAAAAAATCGTTTTCTGGTGTCCCTTATTACATGGATCTTGTTGCAACTAGGGATAAATTCCGTGCGTTCAGATGTTTTTGCCATACTTATTATTGGAAGCAAAATAAGTCATAGTAGGCATATGCTCACGACTATATTCCCAGAAGGGGTAGTCAGAGATATTCTGAAAGCACAGAACATCCACGTTTCACCATTAGTACCGAAACTCTGTCCAGCGTGACGGGGGGTGAGCCTGTCGCCACTTATAATGGACAGTGGGTACAATACATGCCTCGAAATAGAAGCATGCAGGTTTCCTCACGATGTTTTCCTTCACCGAAAAGCCAGTGGTGTTACAAATCGTACATCAATTCCGAAAAACTCATTGGTACGAGTCGGCCTGGACGGGGATCGAACCATCGCCTCCTGCACGGCAGGCAAGGTTACTCGCCACTGGACCACCACGGCTTCCACCACCAGTCATAGTTTCAGTACAATATTAGGTTCCTTTGTTTTTTGTAACGTTGTATTTTTATTTTTTGTTGCTTTTGTAGGGTCATCAACTAGGTCTTCAACTCTGCCATAAATGGTCACTAGAATTGGCTCTCCATGCATGGCATGAAAAAAAAGCATGGCTATTAGATGCTTTTTCTTATTGCTGTCTCCCGTTTGCAATGGAGGGAAGTCGGATATGTCTTTTTCCTACTCCTCCTATCTTCTTTGATTAATTCATTGCGGGTTCCAAGACAGATTAGATTCATCCCCCGGGCTCGCTGGACTTCATTATCTAGTGTTGTGAATGGTCGCCGCTGATGATCCTGGTTCACAGAAGTCATAGACGGTGGGAATGTGTGGTGGGACTAAGCCCGAAAAATATTATATCATAATGTTCCTCCTTAGATAAGACCGCCCTATGTCTTCCAGTGGGCGTAGTATGAGACGACTAACGAATAACCTTTTTTTACCCGACTGCGACAGAAGGAGGGTTATGTTTTTCGAGCGTATGTATGTATGTATGTATGTATGTTTGTATGTCTATTTCTTTGGCACGCCCTACAGCCTAAACGGCTTGATGGATTTTAACATAGGAGGTGTCGTTAGATTCGTAAAAATCGTGAGAGTGTCATAGGGTACATTATTTTAATGTTGCGTATGCGAATTAAAAATGAGAGGGGGGAGAATAAAATTTTTTTCGTAAAAAAATACAATATGGGTATCAAATGAAAGCTGGTGAAGAGCATATTTCAATTATATATATATTATAGTATTTTTATGCAACCATTTTGACACAAGACTAAAAAGTATGAAATAAACTAAATTATTTAGAAAAACAAAAAACCCGACTGCATAAAAAACTATTAACTGAAAAGATAAAAAAACAAGCACCTTAAATCAGCTATAATAACTTTCCTTGAGCAAATTAATACAATTTGAATGTTATTACTTATTAGGTAGGTATTGCAGGCGGGGACAAACCAATAACCAACAAATAATTTTTCTTTGTCCCCGTTTGCGATACCTACCTAATAAGGAATAACATTCAAATTGTATTAATTTGCTCAAGCAAAGTTATTATAGCTGATTTAAGGAGCTTGTTTTTATCTTTTCAGTTAATAGTTTTTTTGCAGTAATATTTATGAGGAACGAATTACCAAAATCAATCACCACAATTACCTACATTTGCCTTCTCTCTCTACGTTAAAAATCTTTAACGTTGGAGACCTGAACAGTGACACGATGTTCATATCGAACAATCCACACAGGCTTCATCTTCTACCAGGCATTTGTCTTTTTATCTGCAAAATAATCTGGAGAACTTTTTTATTACATTATACAGGGTATAAGGAAAAGTATCATTAACCTTTAAACCACATCCTCTACCCATCAAACTGAGCAACTTTTACCTGTCAGATCAAAAAAATATCAGCTGTCCCATACTAAACTGCAATACCTACTAGATTCAAACGTATTCTATTCTATTTTTATTTAATGGCGTTTCCTTAGATTTCGCCAGTGTCAAATAGTTTGAGGGAGTGTCTATCCAATCTCGAGGATTGTTTTTGAGTAAGAACAACTGAGAAGGATTTTGGAGCCCCGTGGCAGGCTGAGACGCGAACCGCGCGAACACCACGCGAGAGACAAGTGTTCGAGGTAAACCCTGCAACGTGACCGATTCAAACGTATGGGACGGCAGATATTTATTTTGTTCTGACAGGTTTGCTCTCATAGTAAACGTTTTTCAGTTTGATGGGTAGAGTTTATGGTTTAAAGATTAATGATACTTTTCCTTACACCCTGTATAATATACACACTTCACATTCTTTAATTTGCCTGAAAAAAATATAGGTACTTTAAACGCAACGCAGTAAAAAGGTCAAAACGGACAAAACCATGATAAACAACAGTCGTATATTTGAGTCCTTCACAAACAAAAGACAAGACAAACAACAAATTGTCCTCGCCGGTGTAAATATTAGCACATATATAGTACTATATACTATTAGTAAAGAGTAAAAACCTTTTCGAATTGCGTACCTACGAAAATACATGACAACTTGAAATTGTTGTCTTTTGTTTACTCGACGACGGAAAAGTTAGTGGGGTAATGTTTTTTACGTCAGGTGCTGACTTTACCTTCTTTACAGGTTGTCACAAAATACCCTAGTAATACATTCGAAGGGATTGTTTAGACTAACAAACTGAACAACTTTCACTAAGTAAGTAAGTAGAATCCCACTGCAGGGCAATGGCCTCCTCTCACGAATAAGGGTGAGAGGGAGTGGGCCATATTCCACCACGCTGGCCCAGTGCGTGTTGGTGGTGGCAAATTAGTGGTCAACTCGTTGTCCGAGACTTTTAGGCCTCTGACCTGGCTTAACGAATAGTTACCACGCCGTCTGACGGAACTATCCGAGACCAACTGCTTAACGTGGGCCGGAATGTGACTTGTTTGCAGATGGATGGAAGAAGATTGAAAGAGAATGTATGGAATTTTGTGAGCGATTTTAAGTAATTTAAAAAAATATATTATTTGTTTAAAATTTTGAATGTTTTGTATCTACTTAATATTTTTATTGTTTACGAGTACCTATTTTGTAAAGTAACGCTTAGCATATTTTGCTGTATTCATGTATTCATTAATAAACTAATAATTTGAATTTGAATTTAAAGTGCCTTCCGAAGCGCGGAAACGCTCGTGATGAAATACCACTAAACGGTGCGGTTTCATACAACTCCTTGCTTCACAAATCACACAAAAAAACGCAAACTGACGTTTGCTGCTCCGTCAGTGCGTCATCGTGTGTGAACGCACTAAGGCGGATTTGCTAACAAACTTAGATCAAAGTAAAATTAATAGATAGGCCTAAAGCGCGTTAAGACGCTGTTATGCCGTCGAGGCCGTTTTTTGAACACGAAGAGAACCGCTACTTTTTTATTCCTCATGATTTTACGGTTTTATAATAGTTAAGATTAATTTTTATAGGACCATACATTCAAGTATCTCTAACGATCACAGAACGCACGCCATGTAAAAGAAAGAACACTAAAATTTTCCTCTGACTTGATCTGAATAAATGATCACTGTTTGGTTAACTTATGTAAAACCGGGATATATGATGTAATAAATCCGACCTCGGGAATCGACCTATGCATAGTTGAATACTAGACCAGAATCTGGTCTGTAGTTTATGAGATTAACCCGGTCACAGACAGACGGCAGACTAGGGCTATCAATCTCGGTATACCGAGATCCCGAAATACCAAGATCTCGCACGATTTTTCAATCCCGCTCAATGTGGATCCCGCATGCGGAATCCCGCGGGATTTGCGGGATTGAAAACAGTTACGGGCACAGCCTTTTCTGAAAATTTGTCGGCTCGACTGCGTTGCGCCTGGTCACCATTGTTGGTTTTGATTTGATTTTTCGTTCTTCTCGACTTCGTTTATTTTGTTTGCAAAGCTATTCTAAACTAAAGCATTCTATATTTTATTTACAAGTTACTTTTAACCACTTTTATCATAAAATGCGGGATCCCGTTATACCGAGATCTCGCACCATTACAAATTGTTGATCTCGCTTATACCGAGATCCCGCAAGGGTATGCGGGATTGGAAGCTCTACGGCAGACTGTAGAGCGGAGAGAGCTTGCTTGAGACTCGATCGTGAGACGTCGGTTCGATTCCTGGCCTGTAGGTACCACTAAGTTCTATTGAGCTTATCTACGATATCGATATTTTGTCCAGTAACTGAAGGTATAATGTTTTGGAACCAGTTAATCCTAATCCGTATTTTTTTTAATGTAGGTAATTTAAAATACTTCAACCTTTAGGCTCACCCCCCGTCACACTGGACAGAGTTTCGGTAATTCTGGTGAAACGTGGATGTTCTGAGATTTCAGAATATCTCTGACTACCCCCTCGGGGAATACAGTCGTGAGCATATGCTATGCTATGCTATGCTTCAACCTTTAGGTACAGTTACAAATTAGGACTTTAGAGTTAGGCATCTTTCTACTGCTGATTTGACTTTCAAAAATCGCACTCCTGCGCCCGCGGCATGATCGCGCGATAAAACGCTATCGCGCCCTAGCTCCCTTTCTTTTTGCGCGCGAACGAACGAGTTAGCAGGCGCGATAAAACGTTTATCGATGTATCATGCCGCGGGCGCTGAAGTATGATTTTTAAAGTCAAATCAGCAGGAGAAAGATGCATAAATCTCCATAGTAATTTTGACATTTTCAACTGCTGAGCTCACCGAATGAGATTCAAAAATCGCACTCCTGCAGACTTTTTGAAACTCATTCGCTGAGCTCAGTAGTTTTTCAACTACTTATTTGCAAAATTTTAATTACTATGGAGATATACGTCTTTCTACTGCTGACTTGACTTTCAAAAATCGCACTCCTGAAGTGTGATTTTGGAAAGTCTAATCAGCAGTAGAAATATGCATTTATCTTATATTGAAATCGCACTGATACAGCGCTATCACATCTTAGCTCTCTTTCTATTTGCGTGCGAACGGACGAGATAAAAGACGTGATACAGCAGTATCACGTGTAGCATACTACGAGTGCAGGAACTATGGTAATGAATGAAAAAAAAAAGTTAGGATATTCAGAAATATCTCAATAAACAGCCAATGAAGAAGTGTTTAGAGAAATATGTGCGAAAAACGACATGCAGATATACAGGGTGTTTCATAAGTAACAATAAATTTTTAAAACTCATAAGGGGGTTGTTTAGACCGTCAAACTGAACAACTTTCTCTATGGGACCAACATCGAAATCGCGAAAAAATTAATTTTATATCCCATACATATTTTAGCTCTAGTCGATTTGTAGAGTATAGAACATAATTTTTTTTTTCGCGATTTCTTTATTGGTCCCATAGAGAAAGTTGTTCAGTTTGATGGTCTACACCACCCCCTTAAATGTTTATTTGTAGTTTTGTAACACCTTGTATTCCCTAACATCACGTTTTTCATCTACGGATCCCGTATCTATCACAGATATTTTAAAGTATAACAAGACAAAACACATTCAAGTGTGACGAGTAAAAACAACATTCAAGTCACACCTATGTAATAAAAGAATACATTATCTACCTCGCCTGAAAAAGTATTAGCTAGGACAATATTGAAGTCCTCGCAAGCATCAGTTTCAGTCGAGTATCGTGCGTCGGCAGGACAACTCGTCGCTGGTTCGTTTAGCCAATTTATCGTAAAGTTACAAAGTGAAAAGTGGAGTGTTTAGTGCATTGTGCTAAGTGTTTCTGTGTTATAGAGATCAACAAAGATGAACAGTGTCTGTGAAAGTGTTTTTGGATAGTATTGGATATTGTTTTTAGACTTTTTGGAGGATTTCTGGCTCGGATTAAGAGATAAGGTATGTGGTTTTGTTTTTGAATGAAATTGTATTGTCATTTTAGTAATAATGGGATTTTTTATGGTCATATAGGCCCACTACACATTCTCAACATGAGACAAATGAAGTCCAGAATTTTGAAATCATGTTGGTCTGCGAAAAAAAAACAATTAAGGTAGGTACTATACTGATTGAAAAGTGTGATACCGTTTTGAAAACTTGATTAAATTGGCCAACTTTTGAAATAAAATGCCAGGTTAGCGCCATACATTTTTTATACAGGGTGTAGTCTCAAAGCTGCGAAAAAAAACAATTTGACTGCATCTGATGGAATATGGTGTTTTCTTGACAAACTATGGGACTAATCCTTTATTTTTGAATTGGGTCCACTGAAAACATTAATCAGGATTGCGTAACAAGTATTTTTATGAAAAACGGTAAAAATGTTTAGTTCATCATCAAAAAGATGAGCGCTGGGTGGCGATATTTCCAACGATAAAAAAACTGTCAAAATCTCGAAAAACTGTCAAACTTGGAATGGTTTTCTATTTTTCCCTGAACAGTTTGAAACTCACCTGTGTCCTGTTTTCGAATTGACGTTAAATTTTGGATCAACCTGTATACTGTATAGGTAACCGTCAGAGCGCTCCATACAAACGAAGTTTTATTATATTTTGGTTATTAACCAATTAAATGTAATTTTTTAACACTATTTCCTTGCTAATCTCTATGCCTGTGGTTTGTCAGATTTCCGTTTCCAACTACTCTCCATTGTAAACGGGTTTGTACTTTTGTTTTCCGTTTAACACTTTCGCCTTAGACTTTCGCTGCTTACCTCAAAACAATGATACACCTACCTGACCTACGACGTAGGTCGTCAGCAGTTAAAGTGTTAAAACGGGAGATTTTAAAGTACAAAAGGAACATCGAAATATTGTGCATTCTACATTGTACGTAGGTAGGTATATTAAATTAAAAAAAAAGGGAACGAAATAGTGACACCGCAAAAAACTTTTGCTCAATTTCGAAATCCTTAGGGAAAGTTGTTCAGTTTGATGGTGTATGAAGCACCCCCTAAAGTTTGTAACGCATTAAAATTTTCACCCTGTATTATTTCTTGATATCGTTTTAGATTACCTCGGAATTAATTTGATAAATCCATTGGCGAATTATCCCCAAGTATTTTCCGCACAAAATATAACGACAGAGACAATTTAAGTACTTACTTATAAATTTAATTAAATTTTCGTTCACCGGGACCTGGGATTTATTTTGCGTAATTTCTTTTGAAGAAGGACATTTCTTACTTACGTTAGAAATTTTATTTCGTTTAGGGTACGAACGGTACCATTATTATCCCTGGTTTATTATAAACGAGCTTTTGCCCGCGACATCGAACCCGTTTTCTCCAAAAAAAGTATCCGATGTGTTAATCAAGAGTATATTCTATCTGTGTGCCAAATTTAATCCAAATCTGTCAAGCCGTTAATGAGTCGTTTTCGTTTAAAAAAAATAGTTCAGTGACTAATGGATGACATTAAAATCTAAAAATTTTATTTGTCAGATCGTTAGTAAAACGTTTAAATCGTTTTATTAGTCTTTGAAAACGCCTCATTGAATGAAAAGACAATGCGGATTTTTTTATGGAAGGTTGGCGCTTTATTTTTCGACGTTTTGGCGCGGCCGTCAACCAAACTTGAATATTTTAGTTCAGAATAAAGTAACAAACAAAACTTGTTATTACAAGTCTTGATCATATTCATATTCATCATATTGATCATTATCATATTGAACAGATCGTGTATATCCTTAAACTCAGTCCGAACGAAGATATAAAGGCTTGAATTGATAATAGGTTCATTACACAATACACAATATCTTTGTTATTGAGAAAAACTGTTTCAAATTCAACCCTTCTAAGAAAGACATCAAAAAGTAATTAACAAGTGAAAGACGAAGATTTATGATAACTTTTAACCTTACAATGGACAACAATGTTGAGGAAACAAAGGAGAAACACACAATGAAGACAAAGAACTTCAATAAATACTGTTCCGTAAATAATTTAGTAATATAACTTTCTTCGAGGGATCACATCAGAAATGAAGTGATTCGTCACAGAACTAAAGTGGCTGACATAGCTCAGAAAATTAGCAAGCTGTTGACGTGGCAATGGGCTGGTCATATCTGCCGAAGAACTGACAACCGATGGGGTGTCAGAGTTCTAGAGTGGAGACCGCGAACTGGTAGGCGTAGTGTGGGACGCCTGCTGCCCGCTGGACAGACGACCAAAAAGTAGCGGGTAGCGACTGGATGAGGAAGGCCGAGGACAGAGTTTTGTGGCGCGCCTTGGGAGAGGCCTATGTTCAGCAGTGGACGATGATGATGATAACTTTCTAATTTTAATCTCAAAATTGTGGCTCCATATCGTAGCTAAAATCGTTGTTTGTTAAACATTTGTTTTGTTACCAGATACCTAAAATTGATCTTCGGGTTCCCCTTACTGTACAAGTATGACATTTGGGGATCATAAATGGATGCTTTGGTGATATAGGGAAAACTTTGACTTCCTCGGAAGGTCGACTCCTGACGGATGAGGTGAGGTCTATTCTATTTTTATTTGATGGCGTTTCCTTGTTAGATTTCGCCAGTGTCAAGTAGTTTGAGGGAGTGTCTATCCAATCTCGAGGATTGTTTTGAGTAAGAACAACTGAGAAGGATTGTGGAGCCTCATGGCAGGCTGAGACGCGTGTTCGAGGCAAACCCTGCAACGTGACTCCTTTGAGAACTTGTGAGCTTCGACGGATGAGGTCAACGGCCCGCGATAACTATGACAGGACCTCAAACAAATGTCAAAGTGGACCCTTGTCAGATTTGATTGGCGGTGAAAAAAATCCAAAAAGGCTAAATCGAAGATGGCTGCCATGGAAATTTCAAACGCCAAACCAGCTTTTAAAGGTTCACCGAACCGATTAAAAATTTGTATTCGGGGGTTTACGGGATCGTTGATTAAGAATATGGAATCATTTTCTTTTTATCTTCAATTTTCATGAGGGTACATACAAATTTCTAAATTTTTGATATACTGTTACTTTCTCGGCCTTTTAGCCCTCAAAGGTTAAGTCCTATGACAAAAGTGCAAAGAACTTGTTTTGTAGAAAAATTTGCCAGATTTAATTTTTCGCTACAAAACTTTTCGATAAAACTTGTAGATTCCGAGAAATACGCGAAAAACTGAAAAAAGTCATCTTTAGAGCCCCCCCCTTCCTCGAGTTTGCAAATTCGGGAGTGCCAACATCGAAATTCGTGTTCAGCAGGTCCAAATTAGTAAAAAAAACACATTTGGCCAAATGTTACCCAAAATGCCGCTAGAATGATTAAAATGTGAACCTCAAAACTCAAAATTTTTTATTCAAAATTATATCACATAGATATAACTTTCTGACGTCATTTTTGATTCTACCACCGCTTCGGAAGGGTTTCCGTTGTAGAGAAGATGCGGCCAGAAACTCTACAACACACTTCTTTTAAACAACCAGACTATGACTTCGGGTTTTGTCGGGGACTCGGTCCTGCTCTGCGCAAACGAAGATTGAAGAACGGACTTATTTTCCTGGTCGTATTGTAGGAATTTATCTCGGTTCCTTGGAGCGACGGAGGCCTGCGTGAGCCACCACATAATGATGTAGCCTCGTGGAAAGCCGGAGAGTAGGCACTTTTCCTTTGAAAGTGCCGACTAATAAAATTGAAAACTTTTAGAAAATATTTTTCTGTACAAAAATGCATTCGTATGGTATGTTTGCTCTACGCCGTAGCTTCAATTATTTACAGCCCGGCTACGTCGCTACGCCGTAGCACTCGTAGCACCGCAGAATTGAATAAAAAGGAACGTTTCATATATAACATTATTACGTTTGGAAAATCAATGTCAAAGAACGTTATGCTTATATTTGTAATGTTATTTACTGTCTGGATAGTCTAAGATCCCGTTGCAAGGTTTCCACTCACGTGATGAAAAACATTTTTGAAAACGCGAAATTAAAAATCTATTGTTTCACCATTGAATTAGAACACTATGGAAGATGGGTCCACGCTCAAAAGTGTCCGAACCAAAAGAAGGTGAAAATTCAAAAAGAGAGTGAAGTCTTTGTTTGATCGTCCGAGCACGCGCGAGTTCATGATGGCGTTCCGTGTTGTAAAAACCTCCAAAGAAAAGTGAAAACATGTGATGGTGTATCCTATTTTCAGTAAGCAAACTATTATTTTATCATTTAGAAGCATTTAGAAGTATCATTTTGTTTACGAACATAATATTTAATTTTAATTTTATTTATTGATTATCTGTCATCGCGTCCGCCATTACGTCTGTCATGTTTGGTGTTCATTTTCACCTCCAGTCGAAGCTGCATATGGTGTTAAGTTCGTGTAAGCAACATTAACCCTTGTGACTAGCGTCATACGATTTCAATTGCAATGTTTTCAGTTTGTTTACATTACTATGCATACCAATATTTTCTAGAAGGTTAGTTTGGGACACTTTTATCGAGAATTTTATACTAGACCCTGTGTCCATAGAGTTCTAGGTCGATGCTGTAGATAGACATTAATAAATAAACCAAAAGTCCCGTGGTAATCTATGCTTTCTTAAACTGGTACAATATACCGGACGATGTCGCGGGCAAACCCTAGTTTATGATAATCCAGGGGTTACAGGTGGTTACACTCATTGTCTGGCGTTCAGACAGTTTGGCAAACGTCCAAAACATGTTCAGTAGACTAAATTTACACGAAACTGAGCCTTATTGCTTCAAGCTTATTACCAGTTGTAACTTAGTAGTAGAGTTTACCGTTGGCGCGCTGTATACAAACAAAGTTCCGTTCTAGTTTCAATATTTACCAATCGGTCAATGGATTTTTTTAGACACTATCTAGAAATAACTGTGCTTTACATTTGTCAGATTTCCGTTAAAATATATAAGGTCAAATTTATTTAGTTGGCGAAACTTAAGACACGCATTTGGTATCTGTTACTAAGTACAATTGCGTGGTAATGACCCCCCGCTCGATCATATGATTCTGAGGTCAATGTTCGCCCGCCGGCCGCGCAATGCGTACGATACGTACGATAATAATAATTTTGTAAATCATCAATACCAATTATAAACATTGATAATGCAATCTGTTATCATTAACAAGTGCCGTGAGTTTTTCCAACTAATTAAAAATGACCCTATATAGTTTCAAAGTTATCGTGGCTCATAATTTTCCATACAATTTTTAAGTTAATCCTAGCATTGAAACTATAATATATTTTTAACGAAAATCTGACAAATGTAAAGCACAAATTTATTGGTTTATAGGTCGTGTTTAAAAATGTTATTGACTGATTGGGTAATATTGAAACTAGGACAAAACTTCGTTTGTATGCAGCGTGCATAAGCGCTTTCATTACGTTTTTTTCATATAAACGTATTCTCCTGTTTCCTCCCTGAATGACACTACACTAGAGCAAAACATTTTACCATACAATCTATGTTACCTCTGCTATGTCCCTATGTTTTGCTTTTTAGCATTAATTAATTACTGTATGAACTAGGGACCTTCGAAAACGACCAATTTTAACGCCCGTTTTCAGACATCCAGTAAACAAATTTGACGAATATAAACAAAAAAAACAAAACATACGGACATAGCCAAAGTCTTTCTCAAGTCTCTCTCTTGAAAGAATTATTAAAACCGGTTTAGTTTTGGAGGAGAAAACAGGGGAATACGAAATGCTGTTTTCGTAGATTTTGTGTAGATAAAATTGGCCCGAGCTGCAGTTGTCTCTTTCGCACTCTAGTCGGTGGGGTGTATGGGTGGGGCGGATCGGACAAAATTATGTATACAGTCGGAAAAGTGACCTATTCTCCAAATTTGCATTTCAGCCTGCCTATCCGCTTAAGAGGAATCACAATTCAACTGGAGGGGGAGGTAAAAAATCGGTGGGAGGCAGGGAGTGTCCCGTACTTTATGTAGTACTATAGATAGGTACTCTATCTTAAACTGTGCCATGTCATAAGAATAGTAACTATTCTTATGGCCATGTGTCTATTCAATCCTAATGTAATTATGGTCGTTATGTTATATATAGTAAATATTTGTAAAAATGTCACCCACAATCCTCATTTTCACCAAAGTCGGTTAAAAATACAAGGCAACATTTTCGTGGATAAAAGTAAAGTGCCTTCGTTATTCGGAATGCGACTGAAGAATAAAGAAAAACAGGACAAGAGTAAAGTAATAAGGGACTTACACTGTACTTACTGTGTCTGTGTTTAATAGAGATGCCCATTTTTTACGAGAACGGATTCGGATACGGATACGAAAATGAATAGTGAGTCCGTATTGCATGCTAACCTGTAGGTCTACCATTAGTTTTCACCGTACTTGACTACTTTAGTTACGTCACTAATTTTGTATTGAATTTCGTACAGCGCTCCTAGTGGTTACGTTGAGAACTAATTTATGTCATACAAATTGGCGACGCAACTACAGTAGTAAAGTACAGGGAAAACTCATGGCCCTCTGTTTCTCTTTTTCGTTTTTATTTTTGTAAACTCTGTCATTTTCTTTTCTACTTACATAAGAATTGTGAATATGTTCGATACAGCCAACGCATATCGAGTGGTGAGGACAAGAAACCGTAGCATGCTACACGTGATACGGCTGTATCACGTCTTTTATCTCGTTCGTTCGCGCGCGAATAGAAAGAGAGTGAAGGTGTGATAGCGCTGTATCACGGTGGCATGCTGCCCATGCTGGTGTACTGTCAAACAGGTCTTTCTGGATGTACCTAACACAGCTATCAGTCTCTTACAAATTAGTTAAATACCTACCACTAATTATTATTATCAACTATGTAATTGTCATGTTTTTTTGTGAAAGGAAAAAAATACGTTTTGTTTAAGCTAGCATGTTTCTATACAAACAGCGAAAACGTTTTTACACTACCTACTAAACCTTAACGAATTATAATAATGTTATTGGTATAATGGCTGGTAAACATCTTGAATAAGGTGACATTATAAGACACTGTATGGCAAAACATATTGTTACGTCACCCCCGCTTGAAGCAGAATATGTAGGCAATTAAATATTTCTGTCTTACTCGCATTCACTCAGTATCATACATGCTTACCTTTTCCACTTTTTTATCATTTGTGTGAATAAATTATAGCCATGTGTCCAAGGGGTTTCGACCCTTCCAAAACAATATTTGTAGGCGAAAGTGGTACTGTACAGGTACCCTCAAAATTTTTGAATTCTGCATTGTTTAGTTCGGATTTTTTTCGGATATTTCGATACTGCATACGCAGCGTTATGGCACCCCTAGTGTTTATTTAAGAGACTGTCTGTCACAACGTAGTGAAGTATACGTTATGTGTGGATATGTACGAGTATTTGGAGGACGAACGATAAATTTAACATTCTTATTGTACGACCCTAAAAATTAAGGGGTGTCCCAACAAACGTGTATTTTTTTGTTTTATAGCGGCATCTGCGGAATCCTCCGTGCACGAGTCCAACTCGCACTTGGCCGGTATTATTTACCTACTTTTTGACCTCAAAAATCGTATTCTTCTTCTTCTTAGCCGTTTTTAACGGTAATGGTGGTAGGCCTCCTTCAGTCTATGCCATCATGCTATCCCTCTCGATCTTGTGCCCTCTCTAGCCATTTCACTGCAGCAGTTCTTTTGATAACGTAATACCAATGCATTTGCGGTCTCCCTCTTGGGCGTTTAGGCCTCCACTCATTGCAGCGATATTATCGCTGCGATTATGCGATAATTGTTCTCAGTACATTTTGTATGGGGACGCGCGCGATCCTACCCACTGCCGCGATATTATCGAGCGATAATATCGCTGCGATTTTGCGATAATTGTTCCCAGTACATTTTGTATGGGGACGCGCTCGATCCCACACACTGCCGCGATATTATCGCCTGACGCAATCTCTTTCTACTACATTCAGTGAAGGGCCCATGCGTGACGCGAATCGCGGAATCGCTGCAGTGTGTAAGGTGTCGCGATATCGCTGTCGATAATATCGCTGCAATGTGCGGAAGCCTTTTTTCTCCCCAGGGTCTCCACTCCAACAGTGCCTTGCCCCACGAGCCTTCTTTTCTTGCGATATGACCACAAAATGTCGGTTATTTATACATGGTTTGGTTTTGGTCAGCGAAGCGCTTTTTGGGACCTGCTTTAGACCATCAAACCGAACAACTTTCACTATGGAACCAACACAGAAATCTATAAAAAACAACCAGTTTCATACAAAACTACAGAACCAACTCGACCGCGGTTTCGAAGTTGGCTCCATAATGAAAGCTGAAGCACCCCCTAAATGCGCGCCGCTGAAAAAAAAAAAAAAAAAAAAATAACGCTCACAGGCACATACATTGTAATGATCCCAAACTAAGCACTAAAGGCTTTTTTTTATTATGGAAACCATACAACAACGGCACGAACATATAACATCCATGACCGAACCGGGATTCGAACCCAGGACCCTGGTTTGGCAGTCCAGCGTGGTAACCATTACACCAACCGGGTCGTCAGCGTCACACATCCTATACAGGGTGTTACATACGTAAGAATAAATTTTTAAAACTCGTAAGGGGGTTGTTTAGACCGTCATACTGAACAACTTTATGGGAACGTGACTTCTATGGGACCAACATCGAAATCACGAAAAAAAATATCTGATATCCCATACATATTTTAGCTCGAGTCGATTTGTAGAGTATAGAACATAAATTATTTTTTTCGCGATTTCGATATTGGTCCCATAGTGAAAGTTGTTGAGTTTTATGGTCTAACACCCCCTTAAATGTTTATTTGTATTTTTGTAACACCTTGTATAGATAGATTATGTAACAGACACTCTTAATCTCGTATTATTATTCCGAAAGCATTTCACCACTCCGAAGGCCAAGATTCATTGCGAAATCTAAACTCATCGTGGTACTTAGGGTTATTGGCGAAAAGTCCGCCACTTAACACTTTATACGACTATTATTGTTCGCTACTATTATTACTATCTTTGGCTGGGCTATTGCAAACAAGAATCATTATGTAACACCGCGACCATTGCTGGTCTATTGCGTTCGCCCTATGATCAAAGTAAAATTAATGGATAGGCCTAAAGCGCGTCAGGTTGAGGCACACAACTAGGGCAATTAGTCCATACAAACTAGGGCAATTGTCTGTCATCTCGGTACTTTGATGTATATGTATCATTCATTTGTTTTGCCTCATTTTTATGGTTTGAAGTGTTTGCGTAAGGCCATTAAGGGTAAATTATTCGGAGCGCGCTCCATACAAACGTACTATGGTGATATTTTCAATACTAACCAATTAAAGTCAATGAAATTTTGCAGAAACAATCTAGAAACAAATTTCTATGCTTGTATGGAGTCAGATTTTCGTTAAAATGTATAGTTTTCAAGTTACAGTGCCTCAAAGATTTCCATACAAATCTTAAATTAATCCTAGCATTGAAACTGTATATTTTAACGAAAATCTGACTCTATAGAAGCATAGAGATTTGTTTCTAGATTGTTTCTGCAAAATTTCATTGACTTTAATTGGTTAGTATTGAAAATATCACCATAGTACGTATGTTATGTATGCAGCGCGCATTTTTGCTCTCGGAATAATATTCTCTTAATTTCACTTTGATCTAAGGTTCGCCTCAAGCTCACCCATTTTCTACATTATACCTCTGAACTTTTAGTATTTTCTTTCCATTCTCGGATATGCAGGTTTCCTCACGATGTTTTCTTTCACCGCCGAGCTAGTGATAAGTGGAATGGGGCTAGTGATAATAACATAGACAACCATACATAAATTCCAAGTGGTACAGGCCAGGAATCGAACCGCCGCCTCGTGATTGAACTGCTAGACTCTTCTCCATATGGGCTAATTCTGGTCAAATGATATGACTAACTACTTTATCTAATGTTAGATAATATCTTCTAGCCCATTTTGACTACAGCGACTACTTATTTATTTACAGAAGTAGTCAGGTAGGTAGAGTTCTTCTACGACAGTATGACCCGCGTATCCAAAGTGTTTACAAGTCTCACATGAGCATGGAGTAAGAGGAGATGGCATATCGGCTTGTTTCTATAGAAAATTATGTCGCCGACAAAGGGGGTGAGGGGCGGGTTAGAAGAGACAAAAAGCTTAGGGGAGCGTGTAATTTCTCTATGGTCGCAGTACAAACTAGTGCCCAGTTGGTGGTTACTGTGCATACTTTGTTACACCATCTCTACCAAGGGGAGCGTGTAATTTCTCTATGCACATGAGTGTGTGCTGAAACCATAGACTTAATAGAGAGTACTCTGAAACTATAAACTTAATATGACTTATTGCTGAGACCATAAAGGTATTACACCTTACAGGAATAGAGCAACTGACATGAGTTGTCAAATGAAACCATTTTTGGATAGTTTTCAGGAGACTATTCGCAGGCAAAAATTCGAATACTGTCTATAATTCTGAGTCTAACGTGAAATCGTGGATAAATTAATGAAGTGGTGTCAGTATATTTCACAAAATTATCTACGATTTCACTTTAGATTCGCAATTATTCACGGAAATCGAATTGTTAAAATTGGTAAGAGATTTGAAAACGGTTCTATTGCCTCGCGTCACGTATCTCTTTCTATTATACAGTGGTGCCGCTAGGTAGGTACATCTAGCTCTCTCAGCTGTCAGTTCCTCTATTCCTGGTATAATACCTTTGTATTAATTGTATTAATTGATTGAAATGGGTATGCTTAGATGGTTCGGTCACGTAGAGAGAATGAATGAAAGAAGACTAACGAATGAAATTTATCAAGCAAAGGTGAGCGGAAGTGTTGGGAGAGGCCGTCCGAGGAAAACATACCATGATCAAATCAATGATCTTTTCCGAAAAGGACAAGTGCGTAGCACCCTCAATCGACGGAAGTGCATGAAGAGATGTATGAATGTGAATGAGGCTAAAGAGATGTGTCAGAGTCGTAGCGTGTGGCGGTCCGTGGTCTCTGCCTACCCCCATGGGACAATGGCGTGAGCTTATGTAGGTACCTGAGCCTTTGTATCTCTAAAGATAAAAAATAAAAACCTCTGGGAACTATAGTTCATTGTTCTTACAAACTAGGTATCTAAATTATTCAGAACGAACGTAAAAATAGAATTATAATGAGGTAAAGGTTGAACGAAACCCAACAAAATGTTAGCTTTCTTTTTGTTTGGACAAAGTTATAATAATATGTGCACCTGTATTTTTTGTACTTTTCCTCCACTCAACCTCAGTCAACAAATTATTTGATTCGTTCCACGGACCTGAAAAAAAGACGGACGTAATGTGACACTAAAAAGATGTGAAGCATGCAAGGTCCAACATTTTCGTTTGTTCTACAAGGGACCTACACTCACACAGATGCACTAGCTCTAGGCGCAGGTCCGACACCCGTCACCATTATGTACCGCGTGACAGCACGCACACAAAAGAAATGGGTGCGTCACTCGTGATTAGACGAGATTACGTCCGTCTTTTTTTCAGGTCCGTGATTCGTTCATCCTCGAAATTATCTGTTTTCTCAGTCATATTATAATTCGATATTATTCCTCCACTAGCATGGGGTCTAGTCAAGGAATTAGTACAGCTAATTGTAAAATTTTAAGACCTATCTTTCTTTTTTTGGTGGTGTTTATAATAGAAAAAGACAAATATTATGTTTGTTCTGTTTTGGTATGAATTATGGGTTTCAGCCGTTGGGTAGGTTTTTTAAAAAGAAGATTTTTAATTAATTTAAACTATTTAATTACGTAAAATAGTACAGATTTCTTATATTATAGGTATTGATCTCGGTGATCAGAGTAACCGTCCTCTTGCTACCACGATTGGAGCATGAAAGGCCACGAGGATTGCCAAAACTGTCCCACGGTAACACATTGTTGTCCACTCATCACATTCACTATAAATGATTCACTAATTAATGAGAATTGGGTATGCCGAAACTGTTATGTATTGATTAGGTGTAAGGGTTTGTATGTGTAACATGTGCAATAAAGTATAATTCATTTGGATTGAATATAATATCTAATGAAAGGTCCCCCAAGCCAACCTCTGGTCTGGATTTTAATGAAATGAAATATCCACTAAAGGATAACAGAATTGCTTTATTTGACTGTTTGTTATGCTATGATCAATACATTTCGTAGCTAATGTAGATAAAGAAACAAAACCAAAATCAACATACGATTAAACATACCGCCCACCAAGGACATACTGATGTCCTTCACATTAATACCGCCCACCATGGTGGGGCAAAAAAAAGAAAACAAGAAACGGAATTAAACACATAGAATATAAAAATTTTCAATAACAAAACAAAACATAAACACTATGCATACATTATAACGACACTTAATCTGAAACAGGTAAAAAACATAGCTTAGAAGTCGGTCTTTTGATCAACGAGTTATTGCACTTCAGAGTCACCACTCGCGTGACCTTGTCTAAGCCAGGGTGCTTTTCAACTATTTTCCCCAAAAGCCAACGAGCGGGAGGCATGTTATCTTCCTTGACTAAAACCACATCGCCGAGATTAGGTTCAGGAGTTTGTTTAGACCACTTATACCTCTGCATGATGTGAACTAAATACTCATCTGACCAACGTCTCCAAAAATCCTGCACCATTTTTTGTGTCATCTGCCACCTTCTCAATGTGTTGACGTTGGATAACTCATAATTACGCTCGGGAACCAAAACGATGGGCTCACCAATGAGAAAGTGACCAGGTGTGAGAGGCATCGGGTCTTCGCCCGTGTTATCTACCCGAGAAATCGGCCTCGAATTGAGACAAGCCTCAATCTGAGATAATACTGTACTCATCTCTTCATACGTAAGAGTTGAATTACCAATGACTCGTTTCAAGTGAAACTTGGTTGACTTGATTCCTGCCTCCCATAAGCCTCCGAAGTTTGGGGCATGAGGTGGAATGAAGTGCCAGGTAACATTATTATTGCTCAACCAACCACGTATTTCAACTGCAATTGATGATGATTCGGCGGCAAATAAGGCCTTCAGTTCATTAGAGGCACCTACAAAGTTTGTGCCGTTATCACTCCACATGTTACTACAATGACCACGCCTGGCCACGAATCGTTTGAAACCAGCAATAAAACCTTGAGCTGTTAGATCACTTATCGGTTCTAAATGCACAGCCCTTGTTACCATGCATACAAATAAACAAATATAGCCCTTGTAAGATTTGCATCCACGCCCCTTTGACATCCTCATATTTATTGGTCCCGCAAAATCAACGCCACTATGTAAAAATGGTCTACTTGGAGTGACTCTAGACGAAGGTAACTGTCCCATCAGTTGGGTTTTTGCTGTAGCAGCATATCTCACACAGGGAACACATCTGCGTATATGAGATTTCGTAACGTCCCTTGCCGAAATCACCCAATATTTTGCTCGTAAATAATTAATCATAAGAGTTGGACCCCCGTGAAATGTTTTCTTGTGTGCCTCATCTATGATTAGGTCTGTAAAATGACTTCGTTGTGGAATTATAATTGGCCTTTTCATACCTTCTGCTAATTGGGCATTCTGAATGCGACCGCTGACTCTTAGAACCCCCTTCTCATCCACTATAGGACACAAACACTTCAATTTACTTTTCCTACCTACGTTACCAGTTTCCTTAATGTCAGTCAATTCTTGTTGAAATTCTTGGTTTTGACACTGTTTTATACACACCTCTAATGAGTCACTGAGTTCTTCACACGTAAGATAAGGTTCGAAGCTTCCTCTGATTTCCTTTGGTTGCCTTAACTTTAAGAATCTTCGACAATATGCTACAACACGTACCAATTTGTTCAGAGATGAGTATTTAGTCCAAAATGAGTCTTGTGTCTCTACGTTCATAGCAACATTAGCTCTGATTGTCCTCTCTTCTAGTTTGGTACTGATGGCTTTTGGTCTGGTGTACTCAATGGTGTCTCTCTGAAGCCATGATGGCCCCTGCTTCCACAACAAGCTCTGTGATAACTCTGCCGGAGACATCCCCCTTGACGCAATGTCTGCTGGATTGTGCACTGATTGCACATGAGCCCACCGGGTATTATCCATCCTTGTCAAAATATCGGAAACTCTATTGGCAACAAACGTTTTCCAGCGACTAGGGTGACTACTCAGCCAGGCCAAAACTATCGTTGAGTCGGTCCAACCATGAATTTGTAACAGTGAGATATTTAAGACTACTGCTACTTCCCTGATCAGCTTCGCTAGAAGGACCGCTCCCATCAGCTCAAGACGCGGTATAGACACTTGTTTTGTTGGAGCTACCTTTGTCTTCGCAGTGACAAGATTAACCTTCACACCTCCCGCATTGTCAACAACCCTAATGTATATCACTGCTGCGTAGGCAAGGTTGGAGGCGTCACAGAACCCATGCAGTTCTGTACAAGAATCATCATGATTTGTTTCAATCCATCTCGGAATCGAAAACCTATTTGTCTGAATTAACTCATCTCTGTAAGCCTTCCACTCAGTTAGCAACTCAGCAGGCAGCTCTTCGTCCCAATCAATTCCTGAAAGCCATAATTTTTGTATCATTACCTTAGCAGTCACCACACACGGTGCCGCCCAACCCAATGGGTCAAATAGACGAGAGATATCAGAAACCACCTTTCTCTTTGTAATGGGATTCTCTAGTGGGGGGAGGCGAACTGAATACTTGAAACTGTCTGTTTCGCGATCCCAGTATAATCCCAGAATTTTAATTACATCGTCTAGTTTTATGTCTACTGTTCCCCCCAACTCCTTTTCGTCACTTATTTCATCGAATAGTTCCTTACAATTGCTTATCCACTTCTGTAGCTCGAACCCTCCCTTTAAAAGTTCTTCTTTCAGTTCCTGTTGTAGTAGTCTTCCTTCCGCTATTGTTTGGCAACCCATCATTAAATCGTCCACATAAAAATCGCTTTTCACTATTTCAGCTATCTTCGGTCTTTGTTTACATTCATCAATTGCCAACTGTTGCAGTGATTTTACCGCCAGATAAGGAGCTGACGCTATTCCAAAGGTAACTCTGCCTAATTTGTAATCCTTAATTTCAGAAGATGTATCATCGCGCCACACCAGTCTTTGGAAATCTGCGTCATCATCAGCCACTCGAATTTGTCTATACATCTTCACTATATCTGCACAAAGGCAAATAGGATGAGAACGCCATTTCATCACAATGTGGCGTAAATCTGGCTGTAATTTTGGTCCTACCATAAGGGTATCATTAAGGGATACGCCGTTTGAACCCTTGCATGAAGCATCAAATACAACTCTGACCTTAGTTGTAGTTTTATCTTCGCGAATCACAGCGTGATGTGGTAAGTAGACTGCTTCAGAGTTACTTGAATTAGTGGCACCATCCGTCTGTACTAGCTCCATGTGACCAAGATCCAAGTATTCTTGCATTACATCGGAATATCGGTTTTTAATTTCAGGGTTCTTCTGAAATTTATTTTCAAGACAATGGAATCTTTTGACAGCAATTTCTCTTGAATTTCCATACTTGCATTGAGGGTCTTCATCGCGGAATGGCAGTCGAACCACATATCGCCCAGTTATGTCTCTTTGTGTTGTTTGCATAAAAAACTCTTCGCATCTCTCTTCTTCCTGTGTTAACCTCCTTGGATGACAACAGTCATCAGATTCAATCTCCCAAAATTTCTTTAACATTTCATTGTCATCAATTTGTTTGTTCGCGTTAATAATGATATTGTGGCAATGAAAGGAATCCGACCTAGACTGTGTTTGACCCGAGAGAATCCATCCTAGTGCTGTGTTCTGCGCAATTGGCTTCCCTGGCGGTCCTCTGATTAACCCCTCTCGAATTATTTGGCCATAAACTTCAGCACCAAGCAGAATATCTATTTTACTTGGTGTGTGGTACTCTGGATCTGCCAACGCAATGTGATGTAATTCGGGCCAAACAATAGGAGTTATCTTATTTGTAGGGAGCAGTGACGTAATTGTGCCTAGGACATAAGCTTGGACTTGCGTTGTGAATTCAGGGCAGTGTCGTGACCGAATCGTAACTGACACTACGTGCTTACATGCCAAGGCGCCTTGGTCGCCACCTACTCCTGATATAGTACTGTGGGCTCTAGCTTTCTTGAGACCTAAGAGCTGCACTGCTGACTCGGTTATGAACGAAGCTTGAGAGCCTTGATCGACCAAGGCCCTGAGTAACTGAGCATGGCCACGCCCAGTCTGTGCTTCGACTAGAGCGGTGGCTAGTAAAACTTGGTTTGGTGCGGCATTGATTGAAATATGAGTGTTTACTACTGGTTCTCCACTACTCCCTGATGGCGGAGCTTCGATCTGAAGCTGTGGTGGTCTATTTTCTGGGTCAGGTGGAGTTGAGGATGACTTGGGGTGTAACAAAGAATGATGCTTACGGTTGCATGTACGGCAGGTGGCACTGGATCGACAAAACCTAACGGGGTGGTTGACACTTAAACAATTGAAACACAACCTGTTCATTTGTACAAAATTGTAACGAGTATCGTAATCTTCGTTAAGGAATTTCTTGCATTGAGTGATTCTGTGAGCTTCTTTGCAATATGGACAGACTTCGTTTAAGCCTGAATCTAAGACATGATAAGACCTTGGCCTGCTAAAGGTAGGGTTTGATTTAGTTTTCGACGAAATTTAGATTCAAGAAACTCTTTCAGTTTTGAAAATTTTGGCAGATCATCGGAAGTACTTAAACTTGCCTCCCACTGTTTGCGCGATTCTGAGTCTAACTTAGAACTAACTATGTAAATAACTATGACGTCCCAAGAGTCCACATCTATACCCAAATTTTTTAGAGCGTTCAAACTATCTACAGTAGTATCCAAAAGATCTTTGATAGCCCTTGATGACTCTGTTGCAATAGCTGGCTGACTCATGAATCGCTTCAGTATACAGTTCGATAAATACCTCTTATTATCGTACCTATGGTTCAGAAGCGACCAACACTCTGCATAGTTAGCAGACGTAACTGGAACATGTCTCAATAACTGCTCCGCTTCGCCTGACAAATGTGCTTTCATATAGTGTAATTTTTGAACATTGTCAAGAGAAGCGTTGTTATGAATCATTGACACAAATAAGTCTCTGAACGTCACCCACTCTGTATAATTACCCGAAAAGGTAGGGATTGAAATCGTTGGTAGTTTGACAGTAATACTATCATTCGATTCTGATTTCGACGGCAAGGAGACTCGTTCGGCAATCGCAACCTTTGCTAAAGCATCCTTCAGTTGACATTTATAATCTGTATACACTTCTTCCGTTATTTCATAAATATTGTCATCAGAGTAAGGATTTGGGACGTCGTGATCCGCACACCGTATAATTTGATCGTGGTAGGATGAGAATTTTTTCCATTTCTCATCGAGAGTTTCCAATCTTGTTTCGATGTACGATTGAGTAAGCCGATCCTTTGGAGACTTTCTAAAATTTACTTGTGCTTTTTCTATCACTGTTTTGATGTCACACTGAAGTTTAATTAATGCTTCCATTTTGCTAGCTATGTCTCCAATCTTTATGCAAGAAAATATTCTAAGTCAAAAAATCAGAATCGAAAAAATTACAACTGTTTGACAACCGGTGGAAAATCGGGCATGGATTCCCCGGTCCGTCGTTTTTTCTTAAATTATTCTAAGTCTAGTCTAACTACCTATCCAAATATACTAAGTCCAAATTTTTCTTTAAAATTTCACAAGTCCGTAACTAGATTTTGAAAATGTTCCAAGTCCAATTGACATTTAAGTTCAGTACTCACTGTTTCACTTTCAACCACAAACTTGTTCCGTGCGTATCCTCCTTTGAATTGTGACGTCGCGTCACGCTATGCTGCATGCTCTGCTCTTTGCTGCTGATCCTCGCTGGTGCTGCTGCTCAACATCAGCTCAGGATGCTCCTTCTCCGTAGTCTCGGCTTACCACACCGAGGAAGCTCTTCAGTGACGATCCGCCACTGGCTTCAATGCTAGGTACCACTGGCACTGTACCACCACCGTAAAAAATTGCTACTATCCAACTCGAAGGACCATGATGAAAGGTCCCCCAAGCCAACCTCTGGTCTGGATTTTAATGAAATGAAATATCCACTAAAGGATAACAGAATTGCTTTATTTGACTGTTTGTTATGCTATGATCAATACATTTCGTAGCTAATGTAGATAAAGAAACAAAACCAAAATCAACATACGATTAAACAATATCTCTAGTACGTTTTTGTTATTTTTTGACAGATTTTTGGGAGGTCGAATCGATTAGAGGAAATATTGAGGAAGCAACTAAGAATCATCATCATCATCTCAGCCGATGGACGTCCACTGCTGGACATAGGCCTCCCCCAAGGATCGCCACAACGACCGGTCCTGCGCCGCCTTCATCCAACGGTTTCCCGCCGCCTTCACCAGGTCGTCGGTCCACCGTGTGGGGGGCCTACCCACGCTGCGCTTTCCGGTACGCGGCCGCCACTCGAGAACCTTCCGGCCCCATCGGCCATCGGTTCTGCGAGCAATGTACCCCGCCCACTGCCACTTTAGTTTAGCAATTCTTTGGGCTATGTCAGCTACTCTGGTTCTTCTGCGGATTTCTTCATTTCTGATCCGATCTCGCAGGGAAACTCCGAGCATAGCCCTCTCCATTGCCCTTTGGGTGACTTTCAGCCTTTTTATGAGGCCTTGAGTGAGCGACCACGTCTCTGTTCCATATAATGTCATCACTGGCAACACACACTGATCGAAGACTTTCGTTTTAAGACACTGCGGTACTTGGGACGTCAAGATACTACGTAGCTTCCCGAACGCTGCCCAGCCGAGTTGGATTCGACGGTTGATATCTTTCTCAAAGTTGGACCTACCTAACTGAATAGTTTGTCCCAGGTAAACATAATCGTCAACAACTTCGAGCGCAGAGTTTCCAATCGTTACAGGAGTGGGTTCAACATGGACATTTGACATGATCTTTGTCTTGTCCAGCTTCAATATGCCGTGATTTTTTCTAAAATCTATCTTATTGCCACATACATAATATAAGTTAATCGCATCCCTCAGTGTATAAACCAGACCTCTAACTTTGTTTTGCCGTTAACAAAGATTGATGAGAACCCCGAAATCCCTTCCCAACAAAATTATCATAAAATTGGTTCAACTCTGAAAACTGTTTTGTTATTGAATAGGGGTTTGTTTTTGAATTCAGGAACGTTGTTTTGCATTTTTATGACCTGTGTGTATTGGAAAACAAAATAAGTTTGGGAAAGACAATACGAGTAACTAGCATAATAACATCTTTAACTAGTATTTGCCAGCGACTTCGTCCCACGTGTATTTTGGAAAACTTTGTCGCCCTTTAAGGCCTCCGCACATTGCAGCGATATTATCGAGCGATTTTATCGAGCGATATTATCGACAGCGATATCTCGACACCTTACACACTGCAGCGATTCCGCGATTCGCGTCACGCATGCGCCCTTCACTGAATGTAGTCGAAAGAGTTGCGATAATATCGCGGCAGTGTGTGGGATCGAGCGCGTCCCCAAACAAAATGTACTGAGAACAATTATCGCAAAATCGCAGCGATAATATCGCGGCAGTGTGTAGGATCGCGCGCGTCCCCATACAAAATGTACTGGAAACAATTATCGCAAAATCGCAGCGATATTATCGCTCGATAAAATCGCTGCAATGAGCGGAGGCCTTTATGGATTGATTAAAGTGGTTTTAGGCATATGCGTTATTTATCAGTCAGTCGCTCTGTCAGTCAGTCCGTAGATCAGTCAGTCAGTGACTGAATTGTTTTATAATATGTATGTAGTATGTAACTATAGATGTTTATTCAGATTTACCGTTGTCATTTTTTGGTTCCGGCTTGAAAACCCAATCTTTTCAATGGATGCTGTGAGTATCGACTAAGGAATAAAGACCTACACTACTACAGTGTCTGAATGCGCAAAAGGCTAACTCTGCAGCCGTAACATGGAAGCAAGATATATCAGTAGATTGGTCGCTTGTCTGTCGGTGTTTTATCGGATACACTTCGGCGAATGTGTTAAGGTGCTATATGACCTGATTCCACCATCCCCCTTCCACAATCCGTACAAAAAGGTTCGCATCCTCTTTTATAATGAGAACCGGCAAGGTTTGGAACTCTCTCCCAGCGTCAGTCTTTCCAAGCGAATACAATCAGGACATTTTTAAAAGAAGAATTAATAGGCTTTTTCTGGGTGAGCGCGTTACATCCTCGGCTTCATCTTCACTTTCCATCCAGGTGAGTTGAAGCCAAGCGCAAGCCCATTTTGAATAAAAAAAAATATATAGGGTCCTACTTAATATGCTGACACTTTTTTGAGGGGATGATCAGACCGTCAAACTGAACAACTTTCTCTATGGGACCAACATCGAAATCGCAAAAAAAAAAATCTTCTGTTCCATTCCATACTAAACTGCAAACCTACTCGAGCCAAATCGTATGGGACAGCCGATTTTTTTTCGCGATTTCAATGTTGGTCCCATAGAGAAAGTTGTTCAGTTTGATGGTCTGATCATGATCATCCCCTTAAAAAAGTGTCAGCATATTAATTTGGACCCTGTACAAGGTGTTTCATAAGTAAGAATAAATTTTTAAAACTCTTAAGGGAGTTGTTTAGACCGTCAAACTGAACAACTTTCTCTATGGGACCAACATCGAAATCGCGAAAAAAAAAATTGAGGTCCCATACATATTTTAGCTCTAGTCGATTTGTAGAGTATGGAACATAATTTTTTTTTTCGCGATTTCGATGTTGGTCCCATAGTGAAAGTTGTTCAGTTTGATGGTCTACACCACCCCCTTAAAGGTTTATTTGTATTTTTGTAACACCTTGTATATGCTGAAAATGAGCATTGCTACAATATATTCCGGAAAAATAGCTGGTAGTTGTACCAAAGCATCTGACCACTTCAAAAGGTATAGGTATAATATGGCTGTGAGTTTGTTTGTCTGTATAACACTTTATACGGTCGATCCATTCGGAAAGGTAGATAAGATAAAACAGCCATATCGTTCATTAACTGAAACGTATCGAGCTTTATGGTATGGAAAACGTTATAGTACTTGACGGTTGATAATGTATTATCTATAGTCTGTGTTTTAGCAAACTATAGGTATGTATATGCCATATATGCCGTGGTTGTCCAGTGGCGAGTAACCTTGCCTGTCGTGCAAGAGGCGATGGTTCGATCCCCATCCAGGCCGACTCGTACCAATGAGTTTAACGGAATTTAAGTACGATTTGTAACACCACTGGCTTTTCGGTGAAGGAAAACATCGTGAGGAAACCTGCATGCTTCAATTTCGCGGCATGTATTGTACCCCTATCCATTATAAGTGGCGACGGGCTCACCCCCCGTCACACTGGACAGAGTTTCGGTACTACTGGTTAAAAAGTGTTAGTATACAAATAAAGTACTTCTGTTCTATTCAATACGTTCAATATATTCGGTTTGATAGAATCAAACCCTAAAAAGTGGCATTTAAATTAAATCACATACAACACCGACCCACGGTAAACGCACATGGGTAGAATTGAAGAGGTCTTTGAAATTCTAATCCACAACCTTTTTGTGTGACGGAAGTTTGAAATTTTAATCGCGAGAAGTTTCACATCTGCCGGGCTTCCCTTGACTGCGAACTTTTTTTATTTCTAAAAGTCTAAGTCGAAACAAAGCAATAATATGAACACACCTGCATAGTTTCAAATCGATACATTTATTAGAAGTCGGTCGGTTAAAATCGACTTCCTAGATTTTCTTACTTACGTTAGTTAGTTACCTACATTTATATATAGGTGTAGCTAAATAAACGTGCTAAAAATAAAATACAGAATCAACTCAAATAAATAATACCTATGTTATTCTCAGAAAAAACGTTATATTTTTTTGTTCATTCAACCTTACAAATAAGTAATAAAGTCTAAATTGAAATAAAACTGAGCTAGAACCTTCGATATAGGGCACTGGTAATAATCTAGGCAATTTCTAGGAAAAATGCTGTAATGAAATGCCCTAGATCGTAGGAAAAAGGCAATAAGGACCATAAAAAAATGGAAATGGCTCGGTAATTGGTTCATAATGACACTGGGCTGCATGCATTGGGTTCATTATTTGATTGAAATAGAAAACACACAATACAGTGTTACTAAATGGTTACTAAATAAGTGCGTTCACACACGATGACGCACTGACGCTGACGGAGTGGCATTATGTCAGTCCATAGAACAACAATCGTCAATGCGTCACCGTGTATGCTTCTACGTGCGGTTTCGTCTTTTTTTTTTCATTCAACTCCTTGCTTCACAAATGACGGACTGAAGATTGCTGCTGTGCATTTGTTGTGCGTTGTGGAAAGGTATGGAAACTCAATCATGAGCGACAGTGCCCCGGCGCTCGTTTGAGCTAGGGCTTGGCGAGGACACTATCGGGCCTCTAGAGACGACACACACATTGGTAATAAACATAATCAAAACTTTAACCTATCTGGAACCCATATCAAATGCAACGGAGCAGAAATCTTCAGACTTTGCCTATAGGAAGTCACCAGAGTGGAAACATTTGGTCATTCCGTGTGAATAGACGAAGGTACGATTGAGGATCAACGGGTGCTTTGATCTTTACTTATATTAATTTAAAGTGTATATTTATGAAGAACTGACAACCCAAAGTGCGCTCGAAGTAATAGAGACCATGATCTGGCAAGCGAAGTGTGGGACGGTTAGACGCTGGACCTAGTGGAATAATATAGCAGCCAAGACTGGCAGAATGAAAAATTCCCCGAGACCTGAAGGGGTTTTAGGCATTTACACGTATTTAGCATAGACGTAGCGAAGAGCGACCTCTTGAAAATTTGAAGGTCTCGCCGGGTTGGCTGCGCCCGGCGTCCCTTGTCCCTTCTGATTTCTGACCGTTTATTTTAACACTTTATTGCACACACGGAAATACAGATGAATACACTATAATAGACAAGTACCAAAGGACGAGCTTATCTCTGAAGAGATTTCTTCCAGCAGACCCATGATACAGAGACAGTTTATAAAGTGAGGCAGGCAAGGTGTACACAGTTCAAAGAAATTAACAAACTAAAACACACGATTTGAACAATGACTCATTTCAATGTTTTTTTTTTATCTCATCTCATTGCAGTAAAATATCGCGTTTTCAATGATCTCATCTCATTGCAGTAAAATATCGCGTTTGCCTTGCTCGCTCCATATTTGCAACAACATTATAAGAAAGCATCATAAGGATTACATATGATGGCCGAGCTTCTGAAGGCGGGTATATAGACAATGCAAGCGTCTCTTTCTTGCAAGTATAAGTTTACAATTAGCCATCCCGCTCCAATTTAAAGCAGGATCGCAAAAAACGTGTTTTTCGTCAATATCTTTGCTCATGGGAGTTTCTAAGCTAAAACTTCTCCTGAGTTCACTAGAAATATTTAATGTATTTAGTTAAGTACAAGAATAAAAAGTTAAATATCTGCAGTTTAATCATAGTATTGAAAAAACATAACAAAAAGGGGTAACTTTGGGATTTTTTTCTATCGAGTAAACTTAATCTAATCGTGTAATTGAGAACAGTCGCCCATCCGCCCGATCCTTAAATAAGACATAATTTAATTTCAGACTTTAAAACACAGTTTAAAACACTTTCGTTCGTGTTCAAAAAACGGCCTCGACGGGATAAGAGCGTCTTAGGCCCTTCAGAGGCCGTTCGATTCCGTCATGCTCGAGGGAAATACGCCGCAGGCATGGAACAGAAATCTGCAGCAGCAGTGGACGTCCATCGGCTGAGATGATGATGATAATAAGGATTGAGGATGTGGGCTCGGTCGAACGACCTGAGACAGGTAGCGGTAAGCGACTGGGTGAGGAAGAGAGAGAATAGTTTTGTGGCGTGCCTTGAGAGTCCCTTGTGTCCTATGTTCAGCAGCGGACGATGGTGATGATCGTGATAAACTCACTACCTATTACTTCAGGGTGGTCAGGAAACATAAAATAAAAATAAAATAAATATCTTGGACAGTGTCACACAAATTATCTAGTCACATTTAAAGTACCAGAATCTAGCCTGGACTTGTATTACGATAACTAAATAACGATATAGAATACATATATAGATACAAACATCCATGACTCGGGTACAAATATTCATATTCATCATACAAATATTTGTCCCTTACGGGATTCGAACCCGCGACCTTCGCAAAGCAGGCAGATTCAGTACCAACTGTGCTATCGGGCCGTCAACATGACACTACCAACAACTTTGTAAGATTGTCGTTGTAGCCAGGTTCATTTTTAGCATTGATGATAGTTTCGGTATTGTAGGTAGCTCATCATCATCATCAGCCAGTCGATCAGTTGGATGGTCCTCCTAAAAAATCGTCAGCATATTAAGTTGGACCCTGTATATTCAGGACAAAAGAAACAAAACGTTTTTCCTTCCGGAAAATATCTCACTCAATCGACATAAAAAAGGAGATAAGTTGCAAATACTTCTAAAGAATTCATTGATAAACCTTAAGTCTATAGTAGGAGATAATTGAAAAAGTTTCGGTGGCCGTCAACGGACTGTATTCCAGTGAAATGTTTGGTCCAAGTTGTCAGCTTTGACCGGAAAAGGGAAGATGTTTCCACCGTAGAATCAGAGTCGTTTTGAAGCCGAAAAAGGGTGCTTCAGACCATCAAACTGAGCAACTTTTATTATAGGACCAACTTTGAAATCGTGAAGAGAAAATCTGCTGTTTACATTTTTGCTGAGCTAATTGACAATTTCTCTAAAGCAGCAGTTTACTTTCGCGATTTCGATATTGGTTTCAAAGTGAAAGTTGTTCAGTTTGATGTCCTGAAGCACCATGTTCCGGTTATCCAAACAATCTAACCCAATAAAGTAGGGTAGGTTCTCTGAATCTGTTTCGTATGGGACAGACTTTTACCTAACCTAACCCTAAGCTTATAGTCTATGTTTCTGGCTCAGCCTTTTTGGAATACACTCTAGGGGTAGTACAGAAAAGACTGCGTGGTGGTGGGATGCTCTGAGTTGGAAAAAAAAAAGAAAAAGTTTATTTCAGTTTCCTTAAATCTAATGTTAAGGATGAGTCCCTACCGGCGTACGAACAAACCAGTTATGGTTTATAGTGCGTCGATTATTTGTTAATCTACAACATTGTATTGTCATATATCAATAAATAAAAATAATACAAAGTCATCGCAGGAACCATCTTTTGAGTAGCATGAGTTACTCGTTATAGAAGATTCCGCTCATCCATTAATTTACATAATAAAGTAAGTAACGGACAATGAGTAGGAACATAAAAGAAAAAATTAGATAAAAAAGTTGAGTTGTAGAGTTGGTTCCAGAACAGACTTTAACCCTGACCCCCTCCATCCTTCCCCCTAAATTCGTACCGCTATAGCCGACCCCCATAGCTTTCTCAAAGGCTCCGCCTCGATCGCGTGCTGTAACCTTTCTGTTTAACACATTTCCGATATCTGTTTTGGAAAATATAATTCCTAGGAAAAGTGTAGGTATAATAAAATGTACGTGACTCACACATTTCCAGTGGATTTAAGGCATTAGGCTGCGTTTCCACCAGAGATGTGCGAGGTAGCGAGGCGGAAATTGAAGCACTCTCATTAGCCGATTTTTTCTTCGCTTACCGCCTCGCTACCTCGCACATCTCTGGTGGAAACGCAGCCTTATATACATTTTCTAGGAATTCTATCATCATCATCATCATCATCATCTCAGTCGATGGACGTCCACTGCTGGACATAGGCCTCCCTCAAGGATCGCCATAACGACCGGTCCTGCGCTGCCCTCATCCAACGGTTTCCCGCCGCCTTCACCAGGTCGTCGGTTCACCGTGTGGAGGCCTACCCACGCTGCGCTTTCCCGTACGCGGCCGCCACTCGAGAACATTTATTCGGCCCCATCGGCCATCGGTTCTGCGAGCAATGTGCCCCGCCCACTGCCACTTTCTATACAGGGTGTTTCATAAGTAACAATAAATATTTAAAACTCTTAAGGGGGTTGTTTAGACCGTCAAACTGAACAACTTTTTCTATGGGACCAACAACGAAATCGCAAAAAAATTTCGCGATTTCGATATTGGTCCCATTGTGAAAGTTGTTCAGTTTGATGGTCTACATCACCCCCTTAAAGGTTTATTTGTATTTTTGTAACACCTTGATAATGACGGATTTCATAGATTTTCTATAACTATGCATTTATCAAAGATAAGCTCGCAAAAGACACAAGACAGCCTGCACCTTGTACCACAGCGCATTCTCGCGGTCCGAACCCCAATATCATTTTTTACCCTCCACTAACTCTCTTATTGTTCTCCGAAATTACTTGGAAGGGATCTTTATACCTTTGCAGCTTCGTTCGTTTTGTTCCTTGATTAGGTAGGATTTTACATTTTCTTTTCATTAGCTAAGTATTTTTGCTACCGCAGGCCTACCGCTTTCCGCTGTTCATGAGTAAATACCCAAAAGAAGCAAAACTTTACGCAACATAATTATGTTTCAAATTAAAGATTGAAAAATTTGTCTCGGGCGGGACTTGAACCCACGCTCTTCCAAACCGGGGAAACGTGCTAACCAATTACACCACCGAGCCCACTGACCAGAGAACGAAATTTTCAATCTGTTACGTCTTAAGGGGACGTGCGCGTCCCCTTGACCGTACTTGACTTTTTCAATCTTTAATTTGATTCGAAATAGCACAACATGGCTGTAACATGTTTATTTTTGTGTTTTTTGATAATGTCACGGATGCTGCCAAACGTTAATCGTAAAAAGGCATTCACAAATTCAGAGGGTTTGTCAATTAGCTTTGTAGCTCAGCGGTCGGACGTGCGTTCCCGTAAATTCGAGAAGTCCTGGGTTCGAGCCCTCACTCCGGTGAAAACACTTTTAGATTTTAATATTGTTCGGGAATGTTCTAGTAGAGAGAAGGAGAACGAATATTTAGAAAGAAACAGAAAACAACGAAAAGACAGTCATTTTTAGGAATCTTCGAGAAAGGAGGAGGAGCTAGAAATAATTAGAAGCGTTTGGAAGGAAACAAAGAATTAACGAAATGAAGATCGAAATTCAATATTCTGGAAGATTCTATAGGGCTATATAAGCCGGCGAGTTTGCGGCCACAGGGGAGTACTGAGTTTAACAGTGATAAGTGCGAAACCAAAAGGAAGAAGAGAATAAGTGAAAAGTAACTAGTGTGTAGTCAAGTGAGTGTAGTGCCGTGTCGTCATAGAAGTGACGTAGTGAACAGTGCTACAGTAGTGTATAGGAGAACCCCCGTCTGAGGACCCTGTGACGAGGACTGTGCAAGGGGGAATCTCTGCGTCGAGGACTCCGCGAAGAGGACCCTGTGAGGAGGACCGTGTGTAAGATAAACCCAATAAACTCTGTAAATTTGGACTTGGCGTTTCACTCCAATCCCTGAACCCGTCGCTCGTAACATTTGGTGTCAGAAGTGGGATTGGAGTAGGATGCCGCTGGTGCCAAAGGAGTTAAAGGGAGTCACCACCCGGGCCATGTCGGAAGCGCGGCGGGAAGGTGCAGCCCTTGCAATTGAGGTGCAGCACACCCCAGAGAGAAGACCTGAGGGAGGTGAAGTGCAGCGCACCCCGGAGCAGAACCCAGGAAACTTCCTCTATCAAATCCAGAGCATGATGGAGGAACAACTGCGGGCACTGAAAGTGGAGCAGTCTCGCATGATGGAAGAACAGGCTCGCCGTCAGGAGGAACAGGCAGCTTGTCGCCAGGAGGAACAGGCTCGTCGGCAGGAGGAACAGGCTCGCCGTCAGGAGGAACAGGCTCGCCGTCAGGAGGAACAGGCTCATCGGCAGGAAGAACAACTGCGTGCAATGAAGGAGGATATGCGCACGATGCAAGAGACGCTTCATAAAGATGTTACGAAAGGCTTGCAGCAGGCAGTAGAGAGAGTCGAAGCCGTAGAAGGAAGGTTGGATAGTGTGAAGGGTGAATTAGACCACGTGAAAGGTGAATTCGAGGAGAGGTTTGATCGTGTGGAGGGTGAGTTTGCCAAAATCTGGCGAGAGTTTGAGCAGAGCAAATCTCATAGTCGTGTCGCTGCCGTTTTTGACTCACCCATACAATCAAAAGGTGTCAAAACTCCAGTTTACGATGGACTGACGTCATGGCCCGCCTTTAAGCTACAATTTGAGACAGCAATGAAGGTTAATGGTTGGGGCAAGGAGGAGGCACAGCCTGCGTTGATATTAGCACTCCAGGGACAGGCTCTCACCGTACTGGAAGCCGTAGGTGCTGGCGGAAACCTGACGTTCGACAATCTTTTCGGAGCTCTGGAGGCTAGATTCGGCGAAGGACATCTCGAACACGTGTATCGGGCGCGGTTGAAGGAACGTAACCAACATGCTAATGAGAGTCTGCAACAATGGTCCGTGGAGGTAGAGATGCTCGTGCGAAAGGCTTTCCAGTCATCACCAGCAGTCATCGATGACATGCTCCTGCAGGTCTTTAAGGATGGGATACGGGACCCAGAGGTGCGAGCTGCAGTGCGACTTGGGCACCATGTTACACTCAGGGATGCTGTTGCTCATGCATTGGAGGTGGAAGCCGTAAGACAGGATCTTCGTTCCGTTCGCCTCAGGGAGATTGGTGTGACTAGAGCATCAGTGCCAAGAAATCGAAGCGTTAATTATGTGTGCTACGAGTGTGGTGAACGAGGGCATATTCGCCGCTCCTGTCCAGAGCGCGCAGGCCGTCGTTATGTGTGCTACGAGTGTGGTCAACGAGGACATATTCGCAGTTCCTGCCCGAAGCGTACAGGCCGTCGGGCGATATAGGAGTCTCGACTGATGAGCAGCAGGAAAACTGGAGGGCGTTGGCCGGTGATGTTGCAAATATTAAAGTTAAACAAATATTGGACGGAAATAGTCTGTTAGTTGAAGGAGAAGTAAACGGTAGAATCTGTCAACTAACTTTGGATACCGGAGCTTCGAGAACAGTGATCAGTTCTCGACTGTTAAGCGAAATGAAAAGTTATCAGGAAAAACTATTTCTGCAGCAAACCAACCTCCAGTTAACAACAGCTACCGGACAGAGCATACCTGTCAAGGGAGAGTTGGGTGTGTCGATTAAGATCGGGGAAACTCCTTTCAAACATGAGGTGATTGTAGCTGAAATAATGGACGATTGCATCATTGGTTTAGATTTCTTACAAAATCACCAGTGCAATGTAGACATGAAAAACAGAGTGCTACGGTGTAACACAGAGGAGGTTCCGATGAAAGGTGGATCATCGGGAGGAGTCTACTGTGTGAGAAGAATAGTACTCCAGTCTAGATCACAGACCTTGGGGATACACCCGATACTTAACGTTGGGGATGAGGACCTGACAATTGAGAAGGGAAAGTTTGTTGGTCACTACGAGGAAGATCCTCCTAGGAAACATAAGACTGAGGGGGATGCAGTATCGAAAGTTATGGAAGACTTCAGCAAGGACCTGACTAAGTCACAGGCTGGGAAAGCGAAGAACTTGCTGCTGTGTTTTTCGGAAAACGGTGCAGATATTGGTAGAACAGACCAGGTAAAGAACCTGCTGATTAATATGGGAGATGTAGCGCCAAACGAGCAACGACCTAGGCGCATTCCGTTTGTTCGAGAAAACGAACTACGGGAGGAAGTGGTCGACATCTATGAACAACTTCGAGAAGCAGGTCAAAACTCGAGGGACCGTTCAAAGACACTATATGACCGAAAGATGAGCTATAAGGGGTTTGAGGAAGGAATATCGTTTTGGCTGTATAATCCAGTTCGAAAGAAAGGGAAGTTTTTGAAGTTTCAAGCAAGTTGGGAAAGGCCGTATAAGGTTGTGACCAAAATAAACAACGTCTCGTATCGAATCCGACGATCGCCAAGGAGTCCGTTGAAGATAGTGCACGTGGATCGATTGGCTCGAAATTTGGGCAGTAATGATGCTCGGGACGAGCAGAACTAAGGGAGGGGCAGTGTCACGGATGCTGCCAAACGTTAATCGTAAAAAGGCATTCACAAATTCAGAGGGTTTGTCAATTAGCTTTGTAGCTCAGCGGTCGGACGTGCGTTCCCGTAAATTCGAGAAGTCCTGGGTTCGAGCCCTCACTCCGGTGAAAACACTTTTAGATTTTAATATTGTTCGGGAATGTTCTAGTAGAGAGAAGGAGAACGAATATTTAGAAAGAAACAGAAAACAACGAAAAGACAGTCATTTTTAGGAATCTTCGAGAAAGGAGGAGGAGCTAGAAATAATTAGAAGCGTTTGGAAGGAAACAAAGAATTAACGAAATGAAGATCGAAATTCAATATTCTGGAAGATTCTATAGGGCTATATAAGCCGGCGAGTTTGCGGCCACAGGGGAGTACTGAGTTTAACAGTGATAAGTGCGAAACCAAAAGGAAGAAGAGAATAAGTGAAAAGTAACTAGTGTGTAGTCAAGTGAGTGTAGTGCCGTGTCGTCATAGAAGTGACGTAGTGAACAGTGCTACAGTAGTGTATAGGAGAACCCCCGTCTGAGGACCCTGTGACGAGGACTGTGCAAGGGGGAATCTCTGCGTCGAGGACTCCGCGAAGAGGACCCTGTGAGGAGGACCGTGTGTAAGATAAACCCAATAAACTCTGTAAATTTGGACTTGGCGTTTCACTCCAATCCCTGAACCCGTCGCTCGTAACAATAATTATGTTTGTCTTTTTCTTATCTCTGGACATAAGTATCTCGGACCTTTGGGAGGCGTGCGTGGGGATTAAGCCAGCACATAGAGGGCCGTCAGATAATTTGATCTAAATGGTAATGTGACACCATCCGGCAACTATCCCAGTATACACTATAGAAGTGCATCCAAAATCCAATGACGTTTTACATATAGACGCGTCATACGCTAACATCACTACACTCAATATAGTGACGTGTGACACTGTACGGCGCGTGACTATGAATGCCGGGCAATTACCTTGCTTTTTTGTTACCATTTGGAGCGCGGGCAACGCATCTACATATAAAAACATCTTAGCTAAAACCCCCCAAATCGCACTATGATATTATTATTATTATTATCAGCCATTGATGTCCCACTGCTAGGCAAAAGCTTCCCTCCGTTCTCTCCGAGAGTCTCTGTTTCATAGGCCAGTACGCCTGCTTCGTCTAGTATGCTTCGATTTCGGTTCGTTGGGGACCAGTTGGTGGGGGTTTTGATCCCATAGGTCATCTGTCATGCGGCAGATATGTCTAGCCCAATCCCGTGCCAATCTCACTTTAGATTGGCAGCATGGGTGGTGACATCGGTCACTTGTTTTTTCATAAGCATAAGCATATGCTCAGGACTACTATTTTCCCCGAGCGGATACTCAGAGACATTCTGAAACCTCAGAACATCCACGTTTCACCTGTAGTACCGAAACTCTGTCCAGTGTGATGGGGGGTGAGCCCGTCGCTACTTGTAATGGACAGTGAGTACAATACAGGCATCAAAATTGAAGCATGCAGGTTTCCTCACGATGTTTTCCTTCACCGAAAAGCCAGTGGTGTTACAAATCGTACATAAATTCCGAAAAACTCATTGGTACGAGTTGGCTTGGGCGGGGATCGAACCATATCGCCTCCTGCATAGCAGGCAAGGTTACTCGCCACTGGACCACCACTTGTTTTTTTTTTTGTTGGTAATTGGTTAATATTAAAAAAACAATGAAATTTCATTTGTATTTACGGATGTATCCTCTTAAACACTCAATTACTATTCAGGGAACTGACAGATTCATTCGCAGCTGGGTGCTTGACAAGGAACCAACTGATAAACCAACAACATTTGCCTCACCCTCGATGTTAGATTGGGAACACTTGAACTATCGAAATACTTGATGGATTCTAAACAAGCGCGGTGTCTCTTTTGTGTACTTTCTAAAGGGGAAAATTCTAGTTTACTACCTTATACAGGGTACAACAAACCACCGAAGTAATATAGGGTCCGTCTTAATATACTGACTTTTTTTTTAAGGGGTTGAACAGACCTATCAAACTGAACAACTTTCTCTATGGCACCAACATCGCAATCGCGAAAAAAAAAATCAGCTGTTCCATACAAAACTGCAAACCTGCTCGACCCGAATGGGACAGCTGTTTTTTTCGCGATTTCTATACTGATCTCATAGAGAGTGTCTTTCAGTTTGATGGTTCGATACTTCCCTTAAAATAGTTTCAGCTAATATTGTATACATGGTCCAACTTAATATGCTGACACTTTTTTAAGGAGGTGATCAGACCATAAAACTGAACAACTTTCTCTATGGGACCAACATTGAAATCACGAAAAAAAAATCAGCTGTCCCTTACATTTGGCTCGAGTAGGTTTTCAGTTTAGTATGGAACAGAAGATTTTTTTTTTGCGATTTCAATGTTGGTCCCATAGAGAAAGTTGTTCAGTTTGACGGTCTGATCATCCCCCTAAAAAAGTGTCAGCATATTAAGAAGGACCCTATATACAGGGTGAAATTTATATCATTACCATCCTTTTAAACTAAGAGTCTACACATCAAACTGAACAACTTTTACCATGGGAGCAAACTGATTGGAGGAAAAAAAAAACAGCCGTCCCATATTAACCTGCAATGCCTACTCGAATCATGTATGCAACCGCTGATTTTTTAATATTGCTCCGATCGGTTTGCTCCCATAGTAAAAGTTGTTCAGTTTGATGGGTAGACTCTTAGTTTAAAAGGATGCTAATGATATCGATTTCACCCTATAAGTATTCCTCTCAATAATCCACTTCACTGACCCTGTGCAAATATCTTGTCTGACTTGTTGTCGAGTATTTTCAAACCGACACAATTTTCATGTAAGCAAAGAGAATAAAATTCAGTTGGCTTCAGTGACGGGTGACAGTTGCAATAGTCGTCATGAATTCACTTGGGGATTGTGCAAAATGGATTTACGAATCGATAGCGAATTACTGTACTGTATGAAACAGGAAAAAGGGTGAATAAAATTTACGCAAAAGCGATTGTCAAAATATTGAAGGAACGATAATACAGATTGGTGAAAGGACAGAAACTTAGAACTTAAAACCATACTTGAGGTAAAATTTAAACAAAATTTTACTATACAAATGTAAACAAGTGCGGATAACCGTGTATTTCTACTTATCAATCTGAACAACTCTCTCTATGAAGCCAATTTTTCGGTAAAAAAATCAACTGCCCCATACATTTGAGTCGAATAAATACTGCAGTGTTGTATGAAACAACTGATTTTTTCTCTCCATACTGAAAGTTATTTATGTTGATATAAAGTTTACCCTGTAGAATGATGCACAAGTTGGGTCCTTATGGGACCTAAGAACCCGACCACATTTCACGTCGCGGACCACGGTATCGCAACTCGATACAAGAACGAAATTAATTAAATAAAAATGGAAGTAGGTATTCACATTAAACAATTTAAGCTTAGATCAAAGTAAAATTAATGGATAGGCCTAAAGTTAAGTTAAAGCACACTACTAGGGCAATTGGTCCAGTTTTTAAAACGTGTTACCATGTAATTGGCGTTGTAACATATTTTTTTTTGTCTTAAAAATTAAGTAATTTGCTGTTTGATAACTAAGTATAACCAAAAAAGAGAAATTAAATTAATAATAATAAATAATAATAACCCAAAAGAGTCATATAGGTAAAATTAATAAATTAAATACCTACAAACTAGCATACTAAATTGTCAGTCAGAACTAGGGCAATTGCATACAAATTTGAAGTAAATATACCATTAATTTGTTTTGCCTTCTGTTGTTCTGTTGTTGTTCTGTTCTGTTCTTTTGTTTTGTGGTTTGAAATGTCCGCGTAAGGCCGGCCTATCCATTACCTAATTTGACTTTGATCTAAGAATTTAAGTTACAGGATGGAATGACGAGTCAAGTGGTGAGAGGTGGCTAGCCTTTCACCCACATAAACACTCCTAAATCTAACGATACCACAATATCCTTCAAATTGAACATAACATTGTAAAAGTTCACAACCTACCTACAGAACAGAACAGACACAAAATCAATAAAACATCGCGTGCTATGGGATACAGATATGTAATTATATATATCTGCCTAGTAGATACCTATAGACATGTGGTCGTTAAGCTAGCTAGTGTAGGCCACTTTGTAAACAGCTTAGCTTTTACATCGATATTCCCTGGGAATAACGTCGTAACTAACTTTATGATATTTTGCAAGATGATTTGTTACTATGAATGAATTATGTTTACTAATTGACCTGTATGTCCCACATTTAAGGCAAAATACCTGGGCAACCGAGCTTTGCTCCGGTGTGTTAGGAATTAACGATTATATAAAAAAAATGGGTACCTATATCGTCCAGTGTCACGTAGAGGGGGAATCTGAAATACAATGTGACATTTTGCGATTAAAAACTTCATTTATTAAGCAAAAAAAAAAGGAAATTGCTATAACCCAATTTGATAAAAACAAGATATACAGGGTGCTAGGGTAAACAGTAGCATTACTTTAAGGGGTGATTGTACCCATGATACTGAACAACTTTCCCTAAGAAACCTATTAGGATATACGCAAAAAAAATGAGTTTTCTTAGAAACGTTCGATCAGCTGATTCAATTTTTAAGGAAAGCTAAAAAAAATTGCGGTAGGTTTCATAGGGAAAGTTCAGTAGGTATAAGGGTACAATCACCCCTTAAAGCAATGCAACTGCTTACCCTAAACCCTGTATATTTTGTGTTATATTGATGCGTAGGTAACCACGGTGAGGATCCCGCCTGTAGGACAAGTCACCAACATGTCACTGGGTGGGGGGTCAAAATTATAAAGGTATTATACCAGGAATAGAGGAACTGACAGCTCAGTGAGCGATATGTACCTAGCGGCACCACTGTATAATAGAAAGAGATACGTGACGCGAGGCAATAGAACCGTTTTTTAGTCACTTATTAATTTTTACGATTCGGTTTCCGTGAATAATTACGAATCTAAAGTGAAATCGTTAGATAATTTTATGAAATATACTGACACTACTTCATTAATTTATCCACAATTTCGCGTTAGACTCAGAATTATAGACAGTATTAGAATTTTTGCCTGCGAATAGTAGTAAAAAAAACATCCAAAAACGGTTTCATTTGACAACTCATGTTTGTTGCTCTATTCCTGTAAGGTATAATACCTTTATGGTCAAAATTCACCCAAATATGCGTCACGTAATTTATGGACGCCCCCTATGTGTCGCATCTCATCGCGTATAACATGCAAATCATGACATTTTACAAAACCGGAACGCAGTAATGTATTATGCACTATGCATTTTAAAACAGAAAATCGGATTTAGTTTAGCCTGGGTATTACAGCTGGAAAAATGTAAATGGGTATTATTGTTGGCGTTATTTATTTAATAGTTAGGTTGCCTTTCTATACAGGGTGTTACATAATAAACGGGGTGCTTCAGACAATCCAATTGAACAAATTTATCTACTCTCGTAACGCCCAGATGCTTTTTAAAAGTTCTTCAGCTCTATAGTAATACTTGCCTAAGATGAAATCCAATTTCATGCTGTAGATGCCCAACCACCTTTTAAAAGGCCCCCCACCCCCCCCCCCCCCCCCACACACACTCACACACGCACACACATAATTCTAAAGCTATTTAAATAATTAATAATTGGCAAAATAAATAAATATAAACATAAGATAAATTGTATACTGAAATATTGATACTGCATGCCTTGCTAATATTTAAGCAAGTTAATTATTGTAATTGTTATTATTATTGTACTTTATTTGTACTTATACTTTATTTCCACAAATACCTACTGCTTTTGTTAAAAAGTTCTGTACTATGTATTGTTTCGATTTAATCATTGTTTGGGAAGGCACTAGCTCCTAGTGTTCAGGCATCTAGATTAGGAGCTAGGGTTTTCAATGTCATATTCTTATTGAGATTTAATAAAGCAAATTTAATTTAATTTAATTTATTTAATAATTTAATAAAAAAGTAGCGGTTCTCTTCATATAAATTCAAATAACATTCGATAGCGCGATTTAAAAACGTGCAGCGCCATCTATTGACAAAATTGTTAGTTTGTTTGTTTGTTCGCGCATCACGCAAAAACTACTGAACCGATTTTGATGAAACTTTTTTTGTTTGATAGCTTATGATCTGACTTAAAATCTGGTATATAATTTGTGCGGACGAAGTCGCGGGAAAACACTAGTATAAAATAAATCTCGTAAGTTTTGTGTTGTAGTATGTAGGTACCAACTGAAAGAGGAGGAAAGCAATAAAGTATAGGAACCACTTCCGACTGTTGAGGCGAAATTGTTTGTGGTTTGTCTTGGTAGGGTTGCCACTCTCACATTTGAAAGTTTTTCTTTTTATGGGATAAACTTAAATGTTACTTACATAGTTTAGTGGGTGCTTCAAATCATCAAACTGAACAACTTTTACTATGGAGCAAACATAGAAATCGCGAAATAAAACTGATAATCCATAGATAATGTCAATAGCTCTCGACCAAAATTTATGGAATAGTTGTTTTTTTCACGATTTCAACGTTGGTCCCGTAGTAAAAGTTGTTCAGTTTGATGATGGCATAGGCCTTAGACTCCAGGAGAGTAGGTACCTATACACCACTAATTTTTGATTAGAAACGAGACTTTAAGGGTGTATTCAAACCGTAAATCTGAACAACTTTCCCTAAGGAACATGGGTTGAAAAACGAGAAAATTTTTTGGATGGCCGATCGATTTTGTATGGGAGGTCCAACAATTTTTCTCACATTTCGACCCATGTTTCTCAGGGAAAGTTGTTCAGATTCACGGTCTGAATACACCCTTAAAGTTTCGTTACTAATTAAAAATTAGTGGTGTATGAGCGTTAGTCCACCATGCGTGCCCAAACTGTTTGTGATATACTTCACATACGCATCAGAATACGATCTTTCTATGTGTATATCTATATATCTATATATATAGGGTCCAACTTAATATGCTGACACTTTTTTAAGGGGATGTTCAGACCATCAAACTGAACAACTTTCTCTATGGGACCAACATCGAAAACGCGAAAAAAAAATCAGCTCTTCCATACAAAACTGCAAACCTACTCGAGCCAAATGTATGAGACAGCAGATTTTTTTTTCGCGTATTCGATGTTGGTCCCATAGAGAAAGTTGTTCAGTTTGACGGTCTGATCTTCCTCTTAAAAAAGTGTCAGCATATTAAGAAGGACCCTGTATATTTCTATTAAATTTTGCTTCAGCATGTGAAGGTTTCCTCGCGATGTTTTCCTTCACCGTTTGAGAGCAGTCAGTAGTAGGTACATAAGTTAGAAAATCGAGGGTACATTACATGGGATGTCGTCCGTGTGAATTCGAACCTGGAACTTTATGATTCAGTGGTGATACCTCTCAGCAATGCGCCACCAGCATAACCTAATTGAAATTCATATAAAAAATTGTAAAAAGTAAGTAATATTTGAAATGGCAACCCTAGACAAATTTGTAACTAACTTTTATATTCTACCTTATGAAACTGCGAAAAGACGAAAGAAAATTTGCGTTGGTTAAATTTTAATATTGAGCCGAAAATAAGGCAAATAATTCCTTTTATAAAAAGCCACGAGCAACTTTGAAAAATTCCTCACATCATAAAAGAAATTCCGTGAGAATTTTAAAAGTTCCTGCAGATTTCTAACCGACTATGGAAAAAAGAGGTTTTCTGTATGACGTATAGTACAGTCAGCAGCAAAAAGATGAATACACTTTTACTACGTCGTAGTATAAAGATGTATACACTTTAGTACGACGCGTAGTACTAAAGTGTATACATCTATATACTACGACGTAGTAAAAGTGCATACACCTTTTTGCTGCTGACTGTACCTATACGCGATACAGGGTGTTAAGGTAAACAGTTGCACTACTTTAAGCCCTTTAAGGGCTGATTATACCTATGATACTAAACAACTTTCCCTAAGAAACCTATAGGAAATTGGCATTACTGTTTATATTTTGGTCAAAATTAAAGTTTGACACCATGTCAACCCATTATGTCTATGTATCACAATAAAGAATTTATGAATTATGAATTATATTTGATTTAACTTTCACAAGAAACCTATAGGAAATTCGCAAAAACATAATAAATATTCCAATATAGGTCTACTACTACTTACATACTAAATAAAAAATAATGTACTTAAAATAAAAAAAAAATATCCCATTTTGTGAAATAATATCTACATAACTATAGAAGAATAAAAAGAAAGAAAGAAAGAAATAGAAGAAAAAGAAAAGAAGATATGAAAAAGAAAAAGAAGAAGAATATTAATCTTATTATACCCGCGGCGTTTCTTATGAAGTAGTCTTACACAATCTTAAAGCCCGACCAGAAAAATAAAAAACCTCGCCATGTTGCAGCATAAGCATATGCTCACGACTATATTTCCCGAGGGGATAGTCAGAGATATTCTGAAACCTCAGAACATTCACGTTTCACCAGTAGTACCGAAACTCTGTTCAGTGTGACGGGGGGTGAGCCCGTCGCCACTTATAATGGACAGTGGGTACAATACATGCCTCGAAATTGAAGCATGCATGTTTTCTCACGATATTTTCCTTCACCGAAAATCCAGTGGTGTTACAAATCGTACATAAATTCCGAAAAACTCATTGGTACGAGTCGGCATGGACGGGGATCGAACCATCGCCTCCTGCACGGCAAGGAAGGTTACTCGCCACTGGATCACCACGGCATATTTGTACTTGGAACACAGACATTAAAGGTTATAGTCGATTGCAGCGCCCCCAAACCAGGTTTTCTATATTTCTGGTCCGGCTTTACGTCAAAGGGCCTACCTATAATGTAGTCTCATACTCTTTCTTACACTGTGCCACTACTTAACTGACTTACCTTTGCTGAAAGCCACTCAAATTCCCTTTACAAAGTTTAACGACTATAATTAAAATAATTCTAGGGTTTAATTTTCTTTGTAACTCAAAAATTGCGACGAACTTTTTTAGACAAAGGCTTCGAATTAACTAAAGAGAATAATAAGTGAACGCAGTCGTTTTTTCATATTACTTTTTTTATTAAATACTCGTTTTACAAAGGCATTTGAGGCTTTATTTATACAGGGTGTCCCGTAAATCGACGTCGGACGCGGGTGATAGGGCAAATCATAATGGTTACCAGAAAAATAATAAAATAAATCTAAGTCATAATTTTTTTTTATTATAGGCATTTTTTTTTTCGTGTAAATAAGTATACACCCTGAGAATTCAAAGCAACAGGTTAGATTAGCACTATTCTGGATTAAATAAGAAAAATAAAATTGAAAAAAAAAGTAAAGATTTCTCTTTGAACTATCACAGGACGTACATTAAAAATGCCTATAATTAAAAAAATTCATGTCCTAGATCTTTATTTTTATTTTTCTCGTAACTGTTATGATTTGGCCTATCACCCGATTCCGGCTTGACGTCGATTTACGGGACACCCTGTATATGTATAAGTAGAGTTGATTTTTAAACTTTGATTTAATTAAAATAGCGGAAGATAGATAAGGGGGTCCCCTCATACAAGAAACAAGTTTTTATCAACGTTTTTACTTCTCGCTCATCGTAAAAACGGTCATACATACAAGCGTCAAAATTGGTGTGATTATAAAACAAACTCTACAGTATAACAACAAATAATAAAAACCGGCCAAGTGTGAGTCGGTCCCGCGCTAAAGGTCCCCGGTTTTTGCATATGCTCGCGACTATATTCCCCGAGGGGGTAGTCAGAGATATTCTGAAACCTCAGAACATCCACGTTTCACCAGTAGTACCGAAACTCTGTCCAGTGTGACGGGGGGTGAGCCCGTCGCCACTGGTACAAATACATGCCTCGAAATTGAAGCATGCAGGTTTCCTCACGATGTTTTCCTTCACCGAAAAGCCAGTGGTGTAACAAATCGTACATAAATTCCGAAAAACTCATTGGTACGAGTCGGCTTGGACGGGGATCGAACCATCGCCTCCTGCACGGCAAGGTTACTCGCCACTGGACCACCACGGCTTTACCCGGTTTTTATGCCTACAAATATGTAGTAAACAACTTTTGTACGTATCTGTAAGTAGGCTAAGGTATATTTCTGGATCATTACTCACGCTTCAAGGGTAGGGGGGACTCGAGTTTATTGAGGTAGTCGTTGAATGGTATTAATCAATCGATCAGGTTTTCCATTCTAAAAGCTTCAGCTAAAAGGTCAGACAATAACTACACGTGTGGGAAACAAAGTCAATCTTTAGAAAAGATCCTCACACATTATAGGGTCCAACTTAATATGCTGATAGTTTTTTAAGAGGATGATCAGACCATGAAACTGAACAACTTTCTGTATGGGACCAACATCGAAATCGGGAAAAAAAATGTGTTGCCAAATAAATTTGGCTCGAGTAGGTTTGCAGTTTTGTATGGGACAACTTGCTGTGCGTTTAATGTACATATTATAATATCCGTATTGTTTGATTTCTTATAATTAATATAATTTTAGCTCTAGTCGATTTGTAGAGTATAGAACATAAATTTTTTTTTCGCGATTTCGATATTGGTCCCATAGTGAAAGTTGTTCAGTTTGATGGTCTACACCACCCCCTTAAATGTTTATTTGTAGTTTTGTAACACCTTGTATATCGAATCTCTGTGATTATTTCTGTTGCGCGATTTATGTCTCGCATTCGATTGTGAACCTTATTTGTAGTAGGTTACGAGTTACGTATTTACGGTGAACGTTGTCTTTGTATGGAGCATGATTCCGTGAGCGACGGTATCGCCATCTGTTAGCTTCTTTACTATAACTTGTGGGTGTTGACATCTTTGGCAAGTCCCCACATATGTTATACTGTAGAGTTTTCTCTATAATCACATCAAGTTTAATGCTTGTATGTGTTACCGTTTTTATGATAGAGCGAGAAAAACGTTGATAAAAACTAGTTTCTTCTATGAGGAGTTGACGACCCCCTTAATTCTTAACTATGTGAATTTTTTATTCATCATCATCATCATATATCAGCCGATAAACGTCCACTGCTGGATATAGGCCTCCCCAAAAATGGGGGATTTGCCATAATCGCCACGCTTGGCAGGCGGGTTGGCGATCGCAGTTGGATTGAATGTATGTACTCAGAGGATGCTGAAATTTTTATTATTTGTCTGCAAATCCGCCATAATAACGCACATTTTGTAAAAATTTGAACTGTCTAGCTATTACGGTTCAAAAGTTACAGCCCTAAATATGTAGGACAGACGGACGGACGGACAGCGTAGGCTTATGAATAGGGTCCCACCTTTTGGGTACGGAACCGTAAAAATGTGGTCTGGACACTATCACTCACAATCTATCACCCTGTATCTACGAATAAGAATAATATAGAAGAGTAACTCTAAACAAAATCGAAATAATTTTTGGCACCCAATGAAAAATGTCATTTTGTATGAATTTTGGCGGCCAGGTACAAATTTAGAACACGGTACACTTTTTTTGGTGCCACTTTTTGAGCTTCATTTACACTTTTATACATTCTTATTTGTAGCCCTGTATCCATCCAGTTGATAATAAGCGTTATTATAGAGGACTTACACCACGCCCTTAATGACGTCGTCTGAAGAGCTTTAATTTCCCCCAATCTGCTCGAGACTCCGGTATTATCAGGTACGACCTTACTATATAGGGTCCTTCTTAATATGCAGACATTTTTTTAAGGGGATGATCAGACCATCAAACTGAACAACTTTCTCTATGGCACCAACATCGAAATCTCGAAAAAAAATCTGCCGCTCCATACAAAACTGCAAACCTACTCGAGCCAAATGTATGGGACAGCTGATATTTTTTTCGCCATTTCGATGTTGGTCCCATAGAGAAAGTTGTTCAGTTTGATGGTCTGATCATCCCCTTAAAAAAGTGTCAGCATATTAAGTTGGACCCTGTAGATAGAGCCTTGGCAGAAAGGCAAGTGCCTCCTATGGGACGCTACGTGCGTTAGCAATTTCACCACCAGCTACTCCAGTAACTGGTCACGTACGCCTGAAGCAGCCGTAGAACTAGCTGCCTTAGTAAAAGCTAAGTACCTAGCTCTGGGGCTTAATTATCTCTTGTTCCCGTCGCCGTGGAGACCACATGGGAGTGGTTAGCCAAAAGGTACCTAAAAGCTTCATTACTGAAGGTAACTGTCGGCTTGGGAGAGGAAATGTGATCTCCGCTCCGTGTATGTTAGGACCAGGGTGAATTTTTTGTTGTTGACTAAAATAAAAAGTTATAGCCTGTAGAATCCCACTGCAGGGCAAAGGCCTCCTCTCACGAATAAGGGTGAGAGGGAGTGGGCCATACTCCACCATGCGGGCCCAGTGCGTGTTGGTGGAGGCAAGTTAGTGGTCACCTTGCTGTCAGAGAATTTTCAAGCCGCCAATAGGTTGTTGACTAAAAATGTCTTAAATAAATGTACCTAAAATGAGCTATTTACGTAATACAAGCCGAGCCACCGAGCCATCAACTTCAGTTACCAACTGACACAGCAAACTCATTTTACTTGCCGTACCATGGCCCTACCTGATGCTCTCGTATCGGGCTTTTTAGTCCGTAACCTCCACTTACCTCGTAAGTGCCACCGCTATAGATGGAAAGGACAATGATGATGATGATGATGATGGATCCTGCTTACAGTAGGTACAGTACAGTAACAGTCGATGTAGATAATCGAAATCGGCAATTGAAAATCAGTGTATAAATTATACAGATTGAAATATGTGGTTGCAAGCTTCGGAAACGGTCCGCCGAAGAGAACACGGGTAACATGATCAAACATAGCGTATTCAAATAAGTTACGAATGCAAATTCCAACCTAAAATATCGAAGATAAACCTGAATAATTCATTTAGTTAGCTTCAAAATTAACATGCCTGTCGAACGGATGACCTGTTTCAATAATTTTCTGCTCTGAATGCAGAAAAGGTTGTGTTTTTACCTGTCATTATTTAGTTTACAACAATTTAAGATACATTACAATACATAAGCTCACGCCATTGTCCCATGTGAAGCATGCAAGGTCCTACATTTGCGTTTGTTCTACAAGGGACCTTTACTCACACAGATGCACTAGCTCTAGGCGCAGGAGTGCGATTTTTGAATCTCATTCGATGAATTCAGCGGTTGAATATGTCAAAATTTCTATGGAGATTATGCATCTTTCTACTGCTGATTTGACTTCCAAATATCATAATTCAGGAGTGCGATTTTTTAAAGTCAAATAAGTAGTAGAAAGATGCATGAGATTGAGAGCGCTTTTGTATGAGATTTAAGAACCGTTCAAACTCACCGATGACATTCAAAAATCGCACCCCTTGTCCGACACCCATCACCATTATATAGGTACCGCGTGACAGCACGCACCCAAATAAATGGGTGCTTCACTCGTGATTAGACGAGATTACGTCCGTCTTTTTTTCAGGTCCGTGATTGTAAAAGTTAATCTACAGAGCACATCCAATGTTTATTCTTTTTTTACCGTGCGATAGCGGTGTCGTGTAAGTGAGCTATGACCTTAAATTTTATCATTATTAACATTTTTATCGTGCAAAAAAAAAAGAGGACCAAGACAGACTCTCTCGGGAAATTAACAAGATCTGGATTTCAAATGACGACATATTATTATTTTACGTGAAACTCAAATACCTAAACGAACTGTATCAATGTTTTGCTTAGACGTCGTACATGTACTACGTTATCACGTAGAGATGTTTAACCGTTCGCTAATGTATGCGAGGCGAGATATAAGAAGCATTTAGGAAATACTTCGATTCTCACCTAACCAATCTTCGGTGGAGTTTTGTCATAAGAGAAAAGCCTCAACCTTACAGATGGACATCTAGGTGTATTTGAAATTACACGGAAAAAATATATTTTACAAACAATGTCATTATAATCGGCCCGATAAACCCTACTGCTTTGGTGCCTTTTCACTTTGTCAACTAACACGAGAAAGTCTAACAAAATAAGCTAGGACAGTAGATTTTTTTTTCGCGATTTCGATGTTGGTCCCATAGTGAAAGTTGTTCAGTTCGATGGTCTAAGCAACCCTCCTAAAAGGGTTAATTGTTTATTTTTACTTTTACCTGTATACGGCGTCCTTCTTAATATGCTGACACTTTTTAAGGGAATGATCAGACCAAAAAACTAAACAACTTTCTCTATGGGACCAAAATCGAAATCGCGAAAAAAAAATCTGCTGTCCCATACAAAACTGCAAACCTACATGAGCGTAATGTATGGGACAGTTGTTTTTTTTTTGCGATTTCAATGTTGGTCCCATAGACAAAGTTGTTCAATTTGATGGTCTGATCATCCCCTTAAAAAGTGTCAGCATATTAAGAACCCTTTAACTATTTGTATACTACAGTAAAATTCTAGTGACAGCGACTAGGTTTTGTTCTCCGTGTAGGTACCTATAACTACCTAGTTTATGTAGGATCCCTTTCATCTGTTATGTTTAGGAATAATAAGAAAAACAAAAGCACCATTTGCCTTTGTTTTCTTTGTTAGAACGAAACTCTGGCTTTTATTGATTCAAATCTAATTTAATTACAATCTCTACGAAGGACCTATTTGAGACAATTTTGTATATGAAACCGTTTATTCAAAATCTACACGATGTTGTTGTTAGCAGTTGTATTACTTAAATGGGGGCTTGTACTCTCATGATATTAATATACGTATCTGCAGCGGGACCCTGTGTCATAATGGTTTAGGACCTAATTGAACAAATTTCTCAAAGGAACATAGAGGAAATTCGCAAAAAAATTCAACTTTTCATGTAAAATTGTTCGATCGCAGCTGATTGCATTTAGGTATTAGTGTAGTGTATGGAATGCCCTTTTTTATTTTCTAGCTTCCTATAGGGTTCTCAGGGAAAGTTGTCATTATCATGGGTGCAAAGTAAGTGCGTTCACACACGATGACGCATTGACGGAGCGGCAGACGTCAGTCCGTCATTTGTGAAGCAAGGAGTTGTATGAAACCGCAAGAATGAATTGAGAGGGTTGTTTGTGCACGAATCAAGCTAAATCTCTTTGAGAAAAGGAATCAAGTTATTCCTTAACCCTCTATTGCATACAAAGCCAAATATGGCCTCTAGACGAAATAATTTTTTATTAAAGGATATATTTTGTTAGTTGTCAAGTTACTTATTAAACCATATTGCAAACATTCATAGAGAAATAAACATATTTTTTTCAAAATCCGTTTTCTTATAATTTTTATAGTAAACAATTTTATTTTTATAGAACTCATTTCATCACTTCGCTCTCATTCTACCTGAGCCGATTTTTTCTGATTTCGACCTATGTAAAAAGTTAATAAAAAGCAAGTGAGTCTTTAAACAAAATTTAAGTTAAGTAGTCATGACATTCTTCCTGATAATTATATAAATATAATAATTCATCCGAATATTTTCACTACAAGTTTAGTGTATAAAAATAACACATCCTTCTATAATCCTATAGTGAGAATGTGTAGATTACTTAATGATGTTGCCCATGATAACCCAAAGTTTGATATATTTAATTACAAAATTGGTGTTGTTAAAAATAATATTAACCTTAAGTAAAATTATTACTTGATTGATACTTAGTTGTTAACTAATTACGTCGTTATTAATTAGTTTTAAGTTTAAATGTTTATGTCATATTTACTATAATAAGTTTAAATTATAAATTATACAGGTTTTAAGTCGCAATTTTATTGTTAATGTTACTGTGCATGCATATTTAGGGTTGCAATCTAGATTTAAGCTTTTTATATTATGTGTTATTATTTCACTGATTGTTTCCTGTTTTGTGTGCCAAATAAATAAATAAATATTATATGTAGATCATCTATTTTTAGATTATTTTATTTTTATCCGTTATTTACCTAATTTATGTAAGAAGTCATATATGGCTTTGTACATCAAGTTTTACTTGTTAAAATACAGTTTTATTATACCTGGAGTGTGATTTTTGAATCTCATTCGGTGAGCTCAGCAGTTGAAAATGTCAAATATTTTTTTTTTTTTTTTTTTTTTTTATTTATTATTTATTTATTGAGAAATTACAAAGGCAGCTTAACCTAAATAACGTAAAAATACACAATTTGCTTATTATGCTACTATTGTAGATATATAGGTAGGTATGTGTAACTAGTTATATTTTATATTTATATTCTTACAAAATGTAGCAAAAAAGACTGTTGGGTAAGAAAACATTAGGTACCGTGTTTTGTACTTCCACACTCCGTTCCATAGGCACAAGAACAGAAAGATATTTTTAATTGCTATTTAGCTTTTGTCCAAATGTAATTTATTAGGTATAAGCTATAGCTATGAATACTTAGATAAATTATAGTTACGACTTATCTTGAACATTACTAAAGCCGTTCTTAGAATGTTTGAAACAAAATATCTACTCCAAATTCACATTATTGGTTCAAAACATCCCATAAACTTACATACTTAAACGTAACTTGGAACAGAGTAGGTAGGTATACCTAGAACCCAACAACAGAATAGGCAAGCTACGATTCGATTTGCACTACCCTCCGTGCTAGTTTGTTTGTATACACAAAACAAACTGTTAGTCGGTAGAATAGTATTCTTCGAGACGCGTCGCTCGGCCGCACGATAGGTACGAAACGAGTTATTAGCTGGTATAGTATACGTAAAATTTGTACATCTTTATATTTAAGGAAATGGATATGATAGTTATTCTTATTAAACTAAGTAATTAGCTTATTTAGCTCCTGTATCATATTGGATACAGAACGGCAGAACAGTAAATAATTATTTTCTATTAAAACAGGGCTATAAAAAAATAAAATTTAAATAGGTAATTACTTAACAAAATTATATAAATACTTATGTATATCATGTGTAACTGAAGTTTGTAGATGTCATAAATATAAGTAGTAGAATATATAGGTATGTAATAACAAATAAATATTAACCAGTTATATGCACGTATTCTTTTGTAGGTATTTGTTTGTGTTAGGTTTGCTAGTTGTATGTTTACGACGTAATATATATTTATAATTATACATATATATTTTTTAACCGTTTACAAAGTCAAGGAGGCAGTGGAAAATTTAATTCCAACGTTGTTCTATATTCCAAAATTTTATGGATTTGTGTTTGTGTCAATTTGGTGTAGGTATTTATTATTTGTCAGTATCGAGCAAAAAGGTAGATCCAATTTTCAGGTACAAGATTTACTGAACTTATTAGTTTACATAATTGTGTCCTTTCACTAGCTGTGGATACTAAATAATGACTCAGTTTCATCATAAGACAAGGATTTGAGGAAATCATAGATAACTTTTTTACAACTAATTGGGTTTAGATTGGTTAAAGTTGTGTTTAGTGATATTTTGTTATACAAAAATGGTCCAAGGAATAAGGAAAACTTTTGCCCAAATGACGTTAAACAGAGCGGAACTTTATACACAATATCCTTTCTTCTTTTCCCGATGTTGTCGACAGGCTCCCTGTGTTGCCACCAAATAACGTGTTTTATAAAAAGTTGTCGTACCGTGAGAACAGGGATTTCTCTGTATAGTAAATGCGTAGAATGTTTAAACTTTTTGAACGACATTACTTTCAGCACCGCGCGTTGTGCTCTTTCAATTGCGATCAGTGTAGTCTTTGGTGCGCCGCCCCATGCATTGATGCCGTATGTTAGCAAAGACTGACAAAGTGCATAATACACAGAGATCAATAGTTTTCTATCACAGATGTACCTAAGTGTCCTAAAAATAAGTATCAGTCTTCTCACCCTACCTGTGAGTACCGATATGTGCTCCTTCCAGTTAAGATGTCTATCAATTATAACGCCTAAGTACCTTATATTTGCGGCCTCTTGCAGATCAATACAATCGCACTGAAACCTATCTTTAACACAATGATGAGCCTTTACTGAAACACAGTTTTGTGTTTGAGTGACACTTCGTATGCTAAAGTTAATATATTTCGTTTTAGTTTCGTTTAAGGTCAGGAGATTGTTATCTAACCAATTGGTTACCAGTCGAAAGCCATCGTCTGCATTTTCATTAACCTGGGTCCAAGATGTTCCAGAAAAAAGGAGAACAGTATCATCTGCGAAGGTTATTATTTTACCATCACGTAGAGGCAACTGGCACAAGTCGTTGATGTATATGAGAAACAAAGTTGGGCCCAGTACGCTTCCCTGCGGAACACCATACTGAATCGCTTCCTCGTCACTCACAACACCACCGACCCGAAGACACTGTTTTCTGTTGGTCATATAGTCCGTAAATAATTGAAGGGGCAGACCACGTACCCCAGCTCTTTCTAGCTTTCGCAAAAGTATAGGAACAGAAACAGTATCAAAGGCTTTTGCCAAGTCAAGGAATATCCCCATACATTTTTTACCTTTGTCCAGATTTGAAGACACAAAAGATGTTAACTGCTCTACAGCATCTGAAGTGGATCTGTTATTCCTAAAACCGTATTGATTTGGCACTAGTATATCATATTTTTCAAGATAGGATTTTAGTCTCTTATTTATTACCTTTTCTAAGATCTTAGCTAATGTTGGCAATAACGAAATAGGTCTGTAGTTTGAAATACTGTCTCTGTCCCCACTCTTAAATATTGGGATCACTATTGATTTTTTCAAGGCCTCAGGAAATTTGGCCTGCTCTAGACATAGGTTGCAGATTATTGAAATAGGTAATGCCAGGTTACGTGTAACAGCTTTGATCAAGGATGACGTAATTCCATCCCAACCACAAGCAGAGCTCGGTTTTAAAGAATTTATGATTCGCACTATCTCATCATAGTCTGTTGGTAAGAGAACTAAGGAATTTGGGTTATTTGAATTTACGGTGGTATTTCTAACTAGATCCGCTTCGACAAGTTGTTGATTGTCTAGTATCCTGTTTGCCAATAGTTTTCCAATATCTACAAAATATTTATTAGCGTAGTTTAAGGAAACCATAGGGTCAGATTTTAAATTCAAAATTTCTTTTGCATCGTCTTTAGGTTTTTCCATATAACACATACTTTTGATCGTTTTCCATTGCTTTTTTGGGTCTCTACAGTGTCTGTTCAGTTCCTGTCTGTAATATGCACTCTTGAGATTTTTTAGAATTTTGTTGCAAGTGTTACGGTACCTAGTATAGCTTATTTTCACGATGACATTGTCTGGATTTTTTTTAAGTTTCATGTGTAACCTATCCCTGTGTCACATACACCGAATCAAGCCTGGCGTAATCCAGGGTTTAGTATTTGTTTTTCTACTTGACAGGGTTTTGGTGCTGGAGTGATCTTTAACACACTCTGTAAGGATTTGCAAAAATGAATTAGTAGCTTCATTTGCATCGTTTCCGAGTCGCTCTCGCCAGTTAATACTTTCAAGTTGTTGATTCACTCCATTATAATCAATCTTAGTTAGCGAAGTACGTTTTTTTCCACTAAATTGAACAGTTTTAGATAGGGAAGCGATGACACAAGCATGGTCAGTTAACGTAGAGTAGCATACAACAGTGGCAACCTCAAGACTAGTCCGACTAAAGCAATGGTCTAAGCAGCTTACAGCACTAGTAAGAAAAGTATGAGTTGGAAGCAACCCATGCAATGCCAGCAGATCAAGGTATTCTGTAGATTTAGTTGTGTCATTACCGTCCTTTATATCGATATTCATGTCACCCAATAACACAAGATTACCAGTCTTATAATGTGTGAGGATTTTATCAATTGACAAAATGAATTTATCAAGGTATTTGAATTCATAGGGTCTATATACACCGACTACAGTATAATCTTTCAGCGTAACTACGAGACTATTTAGTTCCTCGGTGTTATCTGGTTCTATAACTTGTGCCTCAATGTTATTATTTACATAAATTATTACACCATCATTCTGGTTGTAGTTTCTTTCGGTTGCAAAGTGTCTGTAATTCTGAATGGATGGTAGTTGGATAACTTTTGAGAGCCAGCATTCTGTTAAGATTATGATGTCGAAATCCATCGCTAATCTTTGTAATAGAACTTGCAAACCATCAAAATTTTTATTGATACTTCTTATGTTTTGAGAAAGGATACGTAACTGATTTTTAGTATTATTTAATGTTGTTTTGCAATGCTCCGGAACGTCTATCGCTACTGCGCTACCGACCCTGATGTTACCATCAATGTCGGTGCAAAGGTCTTTCACATCAACCATGTTTATCTATTGGAAACTTTAATTTAAGTAGAAGTTTATAAGCGCACGGCGGTAGGCATGTCCGTAGCATTGCAAAAATAACGAAAATTATATCGTATGTAATAATATTATGTTGTATTTTAAGTAGAGGTGTGTTTTTAAATGAATGAAGTGTGTATGTTTGGAAATTGTGTGTATAACGTAAAATATAATATGTAGATGTAATAATAAAATAATGCCCTTTGAACTTACGTGATAATATAAAACAACGGAAAAGTAAAAATAGGTTTTCTATACTACTATTGGAGACTATGTCCAGTCATTCCTTTTGAGTAGTTTCTTCCATTTTCAATTCTTCAATTTGCTCTAGAGATTTTATTAAAATTCCAGGTGATCCATCGATTCTTCGTATGAAAACTCTGCCAGATGATGTCCAACAATATCTATACCCACAAGTTTTCTGCAGATTATGCGCATGATAATATAGATTCCTTGCATGCCCGGTCAAAGACTCCGAAAAGTATAGCGGTTCATCTGCCCACTCCTTGCTGACATTCTTTGTGTTGTATTTGTTATCCGAGTTAGTTTTGTTATATCTCTTAACTGCAGCAATAGTTTTATTGCGTAGGTGAGCATTCCGATATTGGACTATTACTGGTTTTCGTTTATTAGCATTGATCCTGTATACTTCTGTGATATCGTATTTTTCAACTGTAAGACCCAAGGAAGAGTGGATTTTATCCAGCGTAGCATATAAGTTTTCGTCATCTTCCCTTGGCAGGTTATTAATTTCCAGTGTTGCATTGAGATGTTTTCTTTGCACCTGTTCTAGCTGATCTTCCAGAATAACGATTCTTTGGAGAGCTATGTTATGTTCCGCAGTTATTTTTTCCACATTTTTTTGTAATTGTTCATTGAACTTGGTAGATTGTTCTAAAACTTTCTCCATTTTGATATTAGACTTCAGTATTTCTTCGTTGTGAGTTTTCATTTCTGCGAACACCTCACACAGCTTATTAAATTTGGAATCATGATCTGTCTTCAGACTTGCGAACATGTTTTTCATATCTTCTCTGAGCGAAACCATTTCATGCAAATCTGGATTTAGTTTACGCTTCCTGTTATCGCTTTTGCCTTGGCTTGTAAGATCCGGGTTTGAAGAGTATTTGCCGGACGGCGGAGATCGTTCCATTTTAGATGCCGGTGTTTTTTCTGCAACCGTTGCGTTTACTATGCACCTACCGATATCGGTAAGTGGCACTTTAAAACTGAATTTGGGCGTTATTCGTATGCGTTTACGGATGTTTATTATTTGTTTGTGACTATTTGTATTTTATAATAAAATCAAGTAAGCGACCACACTTGTCAGAGAAAGAACGAAGAATTTTTAAAGTCAAATAAGCAGTAGAAAGATGCGTATCTCCATAGTAATTTTGACATTTTCAACTGCTGAGCTCACCGAATGAGATTCAAAAATCGCACTCCAGGTCCTTAGAGTGAGACTAATCTGCATCTGTGCGTCAAGCACTCTCTAAATGATGTACCGAATTTCAGTTTACACCGTGTATATTGCTTCTGTGTATTCCTGACATGTGATACTATAGGTAGTTGTTGGTACAAAGCGATGCCATCTACTGGGAAATTGATCTCGACGCTCGCAGATTCAATTTCATGATAGCACTCAGAGGTTTTCCGGCTTCCTATAGCCAAAATGTTGTACATACATTCTTGTGGAATTTCCGATCTTGAGTCACAAAATAAATAAAATCGGTCAAGTGCAGGTCGGGCTACTCGCGCACCGGGGTTCCGTACCTATAAAATATGTACTTACAAAAAAAAGTTACGATATGGTGTTTTGGTGTCCGTGACTCCAAATCGCAATTTTTCTGGTTTTTGTTTGTTCGCGCATCACGCGAAAATTACTAGACCGATTTTGATGAAACTCATTGTGCTTGAAAGCTTATGTTTAGACTTAAACTCTGGTATATAATTTATCTCGCTACGATGACGGGAACCAGCCCAGACGAAGTCGAGGGTAAACTCTAGTAATTTATAAACCACCATGGGAGATACAAACAATATTAAAGGCAATCAGTCGCCCGACAACATCTATTACGAGATAGATGAGCTCGACAATAACCTTAATAACTATGTGTCATGGATATACATTACTGTATGTAATACATTACTCGATTACGGGGAAAGAGGACAATGTTTTTAATAGTTAAAGTTTGTTCGTAAACTAGGCTATACACTCACTGACACTCACTGGGATGTATCTATTTGAAATATTTAAATTTGTAAAACGGAACTATTACCTATTTAAAACAGCTCGTGACATTAACCCTAGATACACTAGAAACCCAAATCGACTTGTACTCAATGACTGGTACTGCCCAAGGACTACGCTGTTTCAAAGAAATTGTTCTAACATGTGTATTAAAGTTTATAATAAAATACCTGATAGATTTAAGGTGTCACCCATGAAACTAATGCTAAACAAATTGTACGCATGGCTTTCACAATATAATTTCTATAGTGTTTCAGAATTTTTAAATAATAACTATCAATAAATATTTGCATGCTATTGTATTTTAGCTGAATAGATGATACTATCCTAGACCCTAAGATCAATTTTATGTACCTATTCATAGCAAATAAATTATTTCATTTCATTTCATTTATAACAACCGGCGCCTCCTAAATGATTACAAGTGTTTCCAAAGTGTTTACAAGTCTCCTACTCCTAACAAACACGTTGTACAAAAACAAATACACGGATTTGTTGCTTGACTAGTTGAGCCAATTAGTGTCTCAACCATATAAAGGTATTATACCTTACAGGAATAGAGCAACTGACATGAGTTATCAAATTAAACCGTTTTTGGATGTTTTCAGGAGACTATTCGCAGGCAAAAATTCGAATACTGTCTATAATTCTGAGTCTAACGTGAAATCGTGGATAAATTAATGAAGTAGTGTCAGTATATTTCAAAAAATTATCTACGATTTCACTTTAGATTCGCAATTATTCACGGAAACCGAATTGTAAAAATTTATAAGAGATTAGAAAACGGTTCTATTGCCTCGCGTCACGTATCTCTTTCTATTATACAGTGGTGCCGCTAGGTACATCTCGCTCTCTCAGCTGTCTGTTCCTCTATTCCTGGTATAACAACTCTATGGTTGAGACGATCGTTATACAAAAACAAATACACTAGGGGGTGTCACTTATCAGTATGACAGACAGCTAGCGGCACAGAATAAATACTAGCTGGCGGGCCTTCATAGAAAATCGTGCGTAAAATTGTGCCACGCCACAGCTGTCTCGCTCGTAGCATTGCTTGACGCGGACTATTGAAATAATACCCAATTGGGTCTTTTTCGAGTCTTCACTTTATGCGCGCTAGTGACATATCTACTTCTTTTTTTTTATAATACATTGGCTGAAGTCGAGATTTAATATTTAAGTAAAATGTCCATACAAAACTTTGTCGCAGAACTCTCGTAGACGGTATTAATAAAAGTAATGTTTTAAATATGGAAAAATAGCTTAGAAAATCTAGATTGCTCGTATCAAATAATATTTACAATTTATAATATAATTACGAAGATATCAAGCTTTGAAATTATTTTAGTTGGTATTGTTATTTATCCTTACCTTTGTTTAATAAATTCTACCAGTTTATATTGAAATTATTAATAAAAAAATCATACAAAATTTCAAAGATTATATCTTCGTAATTATATTACCTACTTATTAATTGTAAATGATATTTGATATGCGCAATCTAGATTTTCTAAGCTATTTTTCCTTAAGTAGGTATATAAAACATTACGTTTATTAATACCGTCTACGAGTGTTCTACGACAAAGTTTTGTATGAAATCGACAACTCTGCAACCACCTTAACTGATCCTGACATAAAATGACTCTAAACTAAAAAAGTTAGGTTTACATTATACTAATCTTTCTTCTGCTGATTTGACTCTCAAAAATCAGGAGAAAGGAGAAAGATTCATATCTCCATAGTAATTTTGACATTTTCAACTGCTGAGCTCAGCGAATGAGTTTCAAAAATCGCGCTCCAGATTAAAAACTTTGACGTCATCGAAAAATGTAATGCAATTTTCTTCCATTCTCACAATTGGTTCGTAAAATATTCACGAAATCGGCAGAATTGAAAGTTTCGGGTTCCAGTTTAACTTTGAAGTCTGAGTTGAGTGCCGAGGGAATTTAAGACTGGGAATATAATATAAGGTCCTTTATTAAACCCCCTATACCCCCTTATAAGGGATAAACGTATTAGTAGCCACCCTGTATCGCTAGCCGTGGGTGGGCCAGGATTTTCTTTAGCGGGTGGAGGGGCAAGGGAAAACTAATAATATGCATGCTATAAATACGTGCATTATAAAGGTGAGCCTTTCTACAACAATAGCATATTCATACTAGGGCGTCGTTTCTATTCCCTAAATAATAAAAATAATTAGTAAATAGGTAGGTAGTACAGTTTTCTCCATACAAACGTATTCCCCTGTTTTCTCCATGGATAATAACACTAGAGCAAAAAAATTGTAACATACAATCTATGTCACCTCTGCCATGTCCTTATGTTTTGCTTTTTTATTTATTTATTTATTTATTTATTTTATTTTAGGAAGATTTACAGCATTACAATTTTATTAAATATTCTTATATAAATCTAAACGCCAATTGAAAAATCTCCACATTTAAAAAGCAAAAAACTAAAACTAAAATTATATTATATGCCACTCGTCTCATTTGTTACACAGATAAATTGGAAAATATATTAATCTTAACTTGTAATTGCATTAATTAATTACTGTAAGAACTAGGGACCTTCGAAAATGACCAATTTTACCGCCCGTTTTCAGACATCCAGTCAAATTTGACGAATATACACAAAAAAAGCAAAACATAGGTAGGTACTGACATAGCCAAAGTATTTCTCATATTATTTATGAAAGAATTAATAAAAAATAAATTAAAAAAAACGGTTAAAATCGGTTTAGTTTTGGGGGAGGAAACAGGGGAATTCGAAATGCTGATTTCATCTATTTTTTGTATATAAAATCAGTCCGAGCTGCAGTTGTCTCTTGCGCACTCTAGTCGGTGCATCACAAATGACGGACTGACGTCTGTCGCTCCATCATGCGTCATCATGTGTGATCCCCTAACAGTCCTCTGTGCAGGGTGTGCGTGGAGGTTTATGAAACAGCTGCGCACGTGCTGTTAGAATGCAAGGGGCTAGCACACTATGGGGCACAACACCTAGGATCACCAGGGTATCTTCTAGAAGCATTCGGCAGCATTAACAAGCTGATGAGCTTCCTGGAGGAGCCGTTCATTCCCAGTAGTTCTACTGAACAGTTCTACTGTAGAACTAATGCTGGGATGGCAGGAGTAGTCATTCCCACCTCACGCGAAATAGGCGCCTAAGTCGTCGAGTTGCGGAAAATGAGCACGCTCAACCTATACTAATAAGTGGGCTTCAAAGTTGTTCATTTTGATGGGTAGACTCATAGTTTAAAAGGATGTTATTGATATCAATATCACCCTGTAGTGCCTGCTTTTAATGCTCAAAAATTTGAGCATTTGATATTGTTAACATTAAAATGTTTAAAGTGGTCGATTTACGATAAAGTCGAGGCGGTCGTCAGGTTTTGTGTTCACGTACGTTTTAGTACGTTTGTACTAGTATTTATTCTGTGCTAAGACTCAAGTAGACACCTCATAGAAGTTTAAACCCACATTACGTTTTAGTACTTAACAACTGGCTCAACTTAGTTCTTAGTTTACTGGTTGAAACTAAAGTGTGCACTGAGCTTTACTTCTACAAGACCTAAAGCTGAGTTCACGATAAATATCTACATCTGTGTTGCGCATTTCATAATAAGCACACATGAGGTTTTACTCATTTTGCTGCTGCGTGCGTGGCATCCTAGCCATATTATGCTGCGTTCACACGCACGCCCTGCAGCCCGGCAAGCTTAGGCAATTCGCTGTACATCGACTCGTCTGTAAAGTGATTGTTACTATTTAACTTTATAGAAGCCTCAATGTACAGTGAACTTCCCAAGCTTGCAGGGCTGCACGGCGTGCAATTCCGCGGGGCAAAGACGTCAGGGGATGTGACGTACTCTAGATTTTAGCGGGGAAGGGTAGCCACTCAAAGGCAGTCGCACGTATTTCCTCACCTCCCGCAACGTCTGTGCCCCTCGGGACATTCGCGCACTAACTTGTCAGCCTATAATTTTAACGTGGTTCGTCACCTTTTCGTCACCATCGCCAACTTTTCGTCACTTCTCGTCAACTTTTGTTGACAACTTGCTGCCAGTTAGTTGTAGTTTATGTACCTATCTGAGTGAAAAAGTTGCTGTCATTTACCTAATATTTCTGTTTGTTTGTTTCAGGTTGGAAAGCGATGAATGAACACATAGACAGGTTTTTAAGGTATATTATTAAAGCTAAAAAAAGAGAGCATTACAGGAACTGTGTGCGTTCACGGTAAAGAAAGAATGTAGACTCTATGTAAAAGAAACAATCATTTGAATGACTCGAGTGAAGTTCGTGTGATTGAGTGACGTCACGTTGGCGAGAGCGAGGTCATACATATTGTTATTTTAAACTGGTAGTACGCAAAGCAGTGGCGTAGCGTGCCTTGGCGGGGCCCCGTATAAAATTTTTTTTGGGGGCCCTTATGAAGGGTAAAGATTTCTCACAAAAGAAAAAAAGTTTGACGGCTTGTCGGCATGGTGAAAATTTGAATCGTGTATATTTTTTTGAAATTATATTTAGCACTTACACAAAATTATCCATGATTTCACGTTAGATTCACAATTATTCACAGAGCTCAAGTTTTCACCATGCCGACATGCTGTCAAACAGTTCCCAAAAACGGATTCATTTGACTACTCATATCAGTTCCTCTATTCCATAAGGTATATAACTTTATGTGGCAAACTGATTTATTAAATCATTTATAGTTGATGAAGAAATTTTGTAAGTTTTTATTAATGTTTGCTTACGCACATCGGGGGCCCCCGTGGCCCGGGGGCCCCGTATAATTGATACGGCTGATACGGCGGTAGCTACGCCCCTGACGTAAAGTAGAACGAAGTGAAAAACGGACATTTTAAAGGTCTGAAATAAAAGAACGAATGTTCGTGTGACCCCAGCTTAACTATCATAACTAAATATCTCCACAGTCCACGGATTGTCTCCCCCTTTGACCCACTTCCAACTACATGCCTCCGTTGTCCCTTGAATCGAACCAATTTCAACTTTAAGTTGTGGGTTATAAGAGTTTTGTTAAGAAACTAGTTTTCATTAGATATTGTAAGAACAAGTTTCAATATGGACCTGCCCTTTGCAGCTGACATAAAAAGTTTTTTCTTCTATTTTCTTGCTAAAGAAGCTATGTTTTGCTATGTGGTTTTCGAATCAGTGAACTTGAACTTATTGTGTAACTACCCGATAAATTAGACTTGCTACCTTATAAAAACAAGCCTCAAAGATAGGCCATGTAGGTAACAAAAAAAAAGTTATAACTCCCATACGTAATAGGTAGTCAGACTATGGAACGTAGGCCATACAAAGTTTCAAACAGGTAGTTTTTGACTTTTCTGCAACTTTAGACAGTCTTACTAATAACTAAGGTGAAGAACATGACAGTATAGATAAAAAACCATAAGCGCTATGCTCACGACTATTTTCCCCGAGGGGGTAGTCAGAGATATTCTGAAAACTCAGAACATTCACGTTTCACCAGTAGTACCGAAACTCTGTCCAGTGTGACGGGGTTAGGCCGGTCGCCACTTGTAATGGACAGATACAATACATGCCTCGAAATTGAAGCATGCCGGTTACCTCACGATGTATTTCCTTCACCGAAAAGCCAGTGGTGTTACAAATCGTACATAAATTCTGAAAAACTCATCGGTGCGAGTCGGCCTGGACGGGGATCGAACCATCGCCTCCTGCACGGCAGGCAAGGTTACTCGCCACTGGACCACCACGGCCGTACAACGGTAACATTGAAATTAAAAATTTTTTTTTTAAATACCGACATAGTTTTTTGGTTTGGTAGTTCGGTTTCTTTTTTTGGTTTACTCCTTACACCAATTTCAAAACAGCAATCGTTAACCTTTTAGGTAGGAATTAAATAGTCCCGGGGCTACAGTACTATCACAGAGTACTATACTCCGTTCAGGAATTAGAGCGACAAAATGTAAACAAAGAAACGTCACTGTCAAAGTGACATTACGTGGTCAGAAACCTTTGGTGCATTTTTTAAGAAAACAATTATGTCGGCACGGCATTTTATAAATTGCGTTAGCATTAAAAATTTATCGTCTTATCTATAAATAATAAAAACAGTAGTGACAATTTGAATGAAATTTTTAAATTATATGTTATGTATCCCTCTACTTTGTCTGTGTGGGCTGTTTGTGCTACAGCATCCGGGCATAGCGTACGGACTCGGACGAAGGTATTAAACAATCAAGAGATGCGTTTACAAAATAAAAAATCTTTTTCTTTAAGAACTTTGTTCAAACGAACCAAAGGTCTCAAATATCTGATTGTTGCCAGACCACGAAATAAAATATTTACAGTCACGCTTTCTTTTAATCTTAAATAAATTATAGCTTGCGTATTTTTTAATTATATTCCATTACAAAATTAATATATCATTTGTCGTAATCCTTGGCGAGTAGAGTAGATAATTTACTGTTATTCATTCCGGAGATACGTTTTCTTCCATCTCGAGATGGTATTTTCTACACTGGTATCATCGTTGTTTACATTTTGTCGCTCTAATTCCTGAATGGAGCATATATACAACGGTAGTTCTCTTATTAGTTTGTGATATATACTACTTAATTATGAGTTCCAATTGCCTATGCATGCTCGAAAACCATTCAAAGGTAAGCAAGCGAAGCGAGCTCGAAATTTCACGCAACAAGACTCAATATGGTGTTCGTACAAATTCTATGAGTCTATGTATGCTGAAAACACCATTCATAGGCTATAGCGAGCGAAGAGAACCCGCACACACCAATGCATGAACCAAAACTTGGTCCTGGTCATTTCTGCGCCCTTTCAGGATCTGCGCCCTGTGCCTGGGCGCCGCTAGCACCGCCTCCTATTTACGGAACTGTAACTAAATAAATTCATTTCCTCTGTGATGCCTCTGTAGCTCACTTCTTGTCCTTTTTATAGTCTCGTCACGTATATTTTCTTTCAAGATTTGACATTCCATCCTTCATGGTCTGGTTGCTATAATAAATATAAGTCACAGTCTGACAGAAACAAGGAGAAGGATTTTATGTGAGAAATACAGGACAAACTCATTGACTTACACTCTAGTGATAGACAGGCCCTTTCATAGAAGCAACATGTTCCACTTGAATGCAGTGCCCGCACCGCATTGATGTTACCGAGTTCACTTCGTCACTATGGCAATGACAGACCGCAATGTGTCGTTTTGTGTTGTTTTGTGTGACATGTTGTTTGTTTAAACGAGCTTGTCTATCGCTAGAGTATAATGTCAGTGATCAAACTGAACATCTTATAGTGTGGGTGTGGGACCAATATAAAGAGTGAAATTGATATCAATCATTAGAATTCTTTTAAACTTACCATCAAACTGAACTACTTTAAATATGGGAGCAAACCGATCGGAGAAAAAAAAACAGCTATTCCATATAATCTGCAATGCCTAATGGACTCAAATGTATGCAACAGCCGATTTTTTTACTCATTTCGCTCCCATAGTAAAAGTTGGTCAGTTTGATGGGCAGACTCTTAGTATAAAAGGATGATTAATGATATCAATTTCACGTGAAAAACGACAACGAAAACAATGAATCGTGAAAAACCCGCCTTTTATTGATATCGTAGTGCGATTTCACGAAGATTTGTCTGTGTCAAACATCGTCCGAGAAGAGACTTATGTAGAGGTCCATTCTTCAGCTAGAAGTGTATGAATAAGTGGATTTCATTTAAATTAACAATAAAGAAGCGACCTTAAAACCATCACGATAAAGTTCATTATTCGTGCCTACGCAAACAAAAGCCGACTTAGAATGGATTCAATCTAATGGAATGGGCGTCTTTGATCGAAATGACCCCCAAAAATGTTTCCTTTTTTGCTAAAACGTCTTTGTGGGTAAACTTTTCAAACCAAAGTTGTTAATTTACTTCAGTGTTTTAGCGAATGAATATAGACCGTATCCCGATTAAATAAAATCCAATTTTAGATTAAACAGCGTCTGGGACTGAATATCGTTTTACATTGTTTTTATTACTTAAGTTAGTAATACACCTTATCACCTTTAAGATAAAGTAGATTTTGGGTTACCGGACTTAAATTTTTTACGGACACATTTTCTATTATCGGAAAATTTTTGGGATAAAATGTTTCTTGGCACAAACGATATTAGGGCTTAATACATTATAACAAAGTAGATTTATGAACAGATTTTGAACTCTTAAACGGTGTAATTCAAACTGTCCATCATCATCAGCCTGTATCGTCCATTGACTCGGAGATCAATGAATAGTAAAAATTGTAAAAATAAATTGAAACAGTATTATTTAAAATCAGAATAAACCTTAAAACATATTTGATCACTCTAAATAAAATAGGTTATATTAGAGGAACCGGAAAACTGAAAGTAATAATACAGAAGTACCTAACAATTATTATTTTAAGTAATGAGCGTGGTCTTGCCAAGACAAACCAAAATGGTTTAATGGCATGAATTAGTTGTAAGCAAAGTGTAAGTTATGTTACAAAATAAATAAATTAATAAATAAATAAAGGCTTCCGCACATTGCCGCGATATTATCGAGCGATATGTCACGCATGCGCAGCACCACTAAATCGATTGCGTCGGAACAAAATAGCAGCGAAATTATCGATATTATCGCTCGATAAAATCGCTGCAGTGTGTAGGATCGCGCGCGTCCCCATACAAAATGTACTGGAAACAATTATCGCAAAATCGCAGCGATATTATTGCTCGATAAAATCGCTGCAATGAGCGGAGGCCTTAAATAGGCGGCGGCGGAGGGAGAAACGGAGAAATATTAGCCAATAAGATTGCATAACATCTCGGAGTAGAGATTTTATGCAATTTAATTGGTTAATTTGGATAGAAAGCCGTGGTGGTCCAGTAGCGAGTAACCTTGCCTGCCGTGCAGGAGGCGATGGTTCGATCCCCGTCCAGGCCGACTCGTACTAATGAGTTTTTCGGAATGTATGTACGATTTGTAACACCACTGGCTTTTCGGTGAAGGAAAACATCGTGAGGAAACCTGCATGCTTCAATTTCGAGGCATGTATTGTACTCACCGTCCATTATAAAATTATAAGTGGCGACGGGCTTACCCCTGTCACACTGCAGTTGCACAGAGTTTCGGTACTAACTGGTGAAACGTGGATGTTCTGAGGTTTCAGAATATCTCTGACTACACCCTCGGGGAATTTAGTCATGAGCATGTTCTATGCTAATTGGTTAATATTTCTCAGTTTCTCTCCAGTTATCTGTCTCCGTTTCTACATTATAAAAAACCTCGTCAGATGCCTTAAGGCGGTATGAAAAATCTGACACCAGGGCTTGCTGCCCACGCTAAAAGAAAAAGAAGATTGCGTCATCACGTGCTACGGCCGCAAGTCGATTCAGTTCATTTGTTAACATCCTGTACAAATATGTGGGCATGGGAGACCATCGAGACCATTAAAACTTTGGCTAAATTTTCCCCCAACCCTCGTAAGCTGTTAAAATTAATAAAGTTTTAATCCTTTAATCATTTTTGGGGTGAGCTTAATTCTAAAATAAATATACTTACACTTCAATACACAAAAACATACAAGCGGAGAGGTATGGAATGGAAACTCAATATTGAGGTCCAGGCATATGAATTAATAATAATGTCCGGGTTCATATCCGTATACGGATGACATGACCTATAAAGGATCTCATTATTCTAAAGCTTATTATAGATTCATTCCGCATCCATTTAGTGTAGTTACACTCACGCTCAGGTGCAGAAACACTCATTAGAGTTAATCCTCCATTAAATCTCTTGATAGCTTTTTCTACGTCAACAAGTCCCTATCAAATATTGATTTAAAATTGATGTCATACCTATTGCGGAATTCGATATGCAGATTTTGGATCATAATTATTCCGACGAGCTAATCATATTGCAGTAAAATCTCGAGCTCGCTTCGCTCCCATCAAGTTTTAGGTAGGTAATAAATTGCATCGACCGACGACCGACGTGGACCTGGCCTTCCTAGGAAAAACATTATTGCTACTCCCTTGGAAGGGAGGGGCGTCAAAGTCAAGTTTTTGCCCCACCTCGGAAAAATCTGGATCCGGGGCTGGTGCTAGAGTGGAAACCACGAATTGGAAAGCGTTGGGACGCACTGCGGCGCTTGACCGACGCAAAAAAAGGTTGCGGGGAGAGTAAGGCGGAGAATAGAGTTTTGTGGTGCGCCTTGAAAGAGTAGGCCTCTTGAGAGAATAGAATAGAATAGAAATCTTTATTTGCCTTATTGCACATAAATATTAAAGCTAGTTTATATAAAGTTTAATAATAAAATACATTTTATGTGTGTGTAATATATCGTCAAAAAGGTGTGTGACTCAGTTTACGGCCGTTAGTGGAACCAACGACCACTGCTATTCTGTCACAACCGGTGTTACCTACTTAACAGATTATAAATTTAAACCAAGAGATAAATAAAATTATGGGTAGAATTAGTATAAATAGAACAAAACAAAACATAGGGACATAATACTGCTCGTAAGTTTAATTAAAAAAAATAAATACAAAAGGTGTTTTTTTTACACTAAGCAAAAACATAAACACAATAACATTCAGATATCAAATAGAGGATAGCCCATATCCCTTGCAACCTCGGTCTGTTTCAAGATGAGCCAGCTTAAACATTTTTTTCGTAATGTAAAAAGCGTCATGACCAGTGACTCGCGTATCGGCGGCGGTAAGTCGTTCAAAATTTTTGAAGCTGCATATTTGAAACAGCCCGATGTTGAAACCAGGGAGTACACGGGGAGGACTAATTGAATTCCTCTATGTCTTAAGTTTCGTCTGATCTGCTTAAATTTCAATTTGTTAAACAAATATTGGGGAGACTGATTTTTTAACAATGTGTGTAGAAAGGAGCAGTATTTCAGTATTCTTATGTTGTATGTGTTTAACAACTTATATTTGATAAGATAAGGTGTCATGTGGTGCCTCTTAGGAATCGAGAAACAGAATCGCATGCAAGCATTCTGAACTCTTTGGATTCTTTCAGCAGTTTTTTTCAGTAGACATGGTCCATAAACAATGTCACAATATTGCAAGTTAGAGAGAGATATTCAGTTGTGGATGACAGGTTGGTGGTGATTCTAGAACTCTGACGTCGTGTTCTTTGATAGACGATCAGCCCCTTATCAGAGCTGCAAACCATTTCATTATCTTATATACTCGTACTTTAATTCCATTTTTAAAAATCCAGCTTTCATTTATTCAGCAGTGGACGATGATAGGTTGGTGATGATTCTATGAACTCTGACGTCAATTATTTAACAGATACGATCAGCCCGTTTCCAAGGCTGCCAACCATTTAATTATTTTACTTTATTTCTATTTTATTTATCCAGCCACGAGTGTGAAACGGTGTCACAATGTAATTTTAAATTGATGTGAATTCACTTTGAACACGCCATGTTTGTTTTGACTGTCGAGCAAATAAAGAGTTGAAAATGTTTAGCTTGGAATAGCTAATTCGTTTTAGCAAATTACTAGTAGCATACCTACTAGGTACTGTATATACTTACGACTGTATTCCCCGAGGGGGATCAGAATATTCAAGGTGAAATTGATATCATTGGCATCCTTTTAAAACGGAGTCTACCCATCAAGCTGAACAACTTTTACTATGGGAGCAAACCGATTGGAGTAAAAAGAAAATATGCTGTTCTATACAAAACTGAAATTTTTACTCGACTCAAATGTATACAGAGTGTATGGAAAAATATCATTAACCTTTAAACAACATACTCTACCCATCAAACTGAACAACTTTTACTATGGGAGCAAAGCGATTGGAGCAAAAATAAAATTTCTCGAACCCGCGACCCCCGGCACAGCAGGCAGGTTCACTACAGACTGTGCTGTCGGGCCGTCATGTTGACTTTGGTCCCATTGAGAATTGGACTGTAAATGAACTGCTGAGGGTCTGATGATGGAGCAGAATAACATCGTCGGAAAATATGTGGAGGCACGAAGTTAGCAAACCATGTTTTGGCTCCTTTAGATCATCAAACTGAACGACTTTCTCTATAGGAAATAGCTTCTTAGCGATAAGACCGCCTTATTTTGTGCCTACTGTTTTTTACTGTTTATATTTTGGTGTAAAATGAAGTGTATTTGATTTGATTTGATTTGAATAGGACCAACACTGTATTTATGAAAAAATCTGCTCTCTCACACTTAAACGTCATAATGTTAATTATTAATTAACCCCGTATACAGAGTATACTTCATTGTTAACGAATATGTTCATGTGATAAAGCTCTTATGTCAATGTACGAAGGCTCAAAATCTGCATATTTATGAATCATACTAATCTCTCGCGTGTTTCGTATAACAGAATAAATTTAAAATACAGACAACGGCTGGGAGAGGTTTTTCATTTAACAAAATGATGACGACAGTTGAATATTCATACTGTTTGTTTTGTATTTCCATACAGATTGTGAAGATACGTGAATTATATTTTTCACCTCTCCGGGCGGAAAGCGTCTACTTTCGTCCCGCTGCGCTAAACAAAGTTGCCGCTCTCCACCTTCGGCAAGGAGAAAAATAAAATACAGTAGGCCTCGCATGCCACCCCCGAGTAAACGATAAAAATCGAGATGTGCCCCCATCCTTACTATTTTACCTATGCCAGAAAGAGCGCGCATGACGTTTTTGTCGTTTAAACGCTTTGTCGTGGGTGGCATGCTAGCCGTGCTGGGTCCAACTTAATATGCTGACACTTTTTTAAGGGGATGATCGACAATCAAACTGAACAACTTTCTCTATGGGATGGGATTTTCTACTGCTCGATAGAACGTGTGATGTTCCAAAATCGCACTTCAGGTACCTAGTAAGTCACGGACAAAATCTAGTACTGTTACTTCCAACCAAGAACGAATTCTAAAAATAAAATAAGTTTATGACTAGAAGCGCTCGTTGGCGTAGTGGAGCTTCGGTATTGGATACGATCACCGAAGTTAAGCAACGTCAGGTCCGGTCAGTCTTAGGATGGGTGACCGTTTAGTGGTATTTCATCTCGAGCGTTTCCGTGCTTCGGAAGGCACGTTAAGCAGTTGGTCTCGGATAGTTCCGTCAGATGGCGTTGTAACTATTCGTTAAGCCAAGTCAGAGGCCTATTGGCGGCTTGAAAATTCTCTGACAGCAAGGTGACCACTAACTTGCCTCTACCAACACGCACTGGGCCCGCGTGGTGGAGTATGGCCCACTCCCTCTCACCCTTATTCGTGAGAGGAGGCCTTTGCCCTGCAGTGGGATTCTAAAGGCTATAACTTTTTATGACTAAAAAGGTTCTAGCTAAAAAGACGTAAAAATGTTTATTAAAACTATTAAACATAAAACATTCCGACTAAATTCTTAACTGGGAATCCATAAAATCACAATACATTCTAGCATCATTGAGGAAGGCAATTTACTTCGGAAAACCCGTAAATGATTGTAAACACGCAACCGTGTTTCGGAAATGTCACTTTAATATTTCAATGAAAAACATAATGTTAAGGCTCCTTTTAACGTTCAGATTTTAGTATGTACAACACGCACACACACGTGGACGTGTACACTCCATCCAGTATACAAGGTGTTCATAAGTAAAAATAAATATTTAAAACTCTTAAGGGGGTCGTTCAGACCGTCAAACTGAACAACTTTCTCTATGGGACCAACATAGAAATCGCGAAAAAAAAATCTGATATCCCATACATATTTTAGCTCTAGAGGATTTGTAGAGTATGGAACATCATTATTTTTTTTCGCGATATCGATATTGGTCCCATAGTGAAAGTTGTTCAGTTTGATGGTCTAAACCACCCCCTTAAATGTTTATTTGTATTTTTGTAACACCTTGTATACGTATACAGCCAGTATGGCATTTTGCGTCAAGATGGCCTTTTGCGAATATGAAGTTTATTTAAAATAGAATAGAATAGAATAGAATTTCTTTATTTGTCTTAAGAAAAACACATTACAAAATCAATATATTACACAGTCAGTACTGTCAGTATTTCATGACTGTACTCTGTCCAGTTGCTAATCTGTCCAGTTGAGAATCTGTCCAGTTGAGGATCTGTAGTTGCTATGGAGGCCAGTGGCGCCCTTATCACGATATCAACGATTTCTCCATGAATAAAACCTAAATAAAAATGTGCTACTCAGTTATAAAGGTTTTACATTGCTTTTTTCCTTCAAATTAGTCGTACCTATATTTATTGGAGTAGTACTTTTTAAACTTATAGGTCTTAATTTGCTAAATTGGTGAACTTTCAGATACATACAGACTTATATGGTGGCTTGCATCAACAATTCTTTATTGAAAAAGTCACAAACAAAAACAAATTAATAAAACTTCATTGTAAGTAACTTGTTTTCTTCGAAAAGCAGTTTATATTTAAGTAACAAACAGGCCAGGGCCGCATTGGTTGTTAAAAAGGGACCAAATTTTTGACAAACAAAATACGAGTACGTTGTATGTAAATTAAGCATAACATCCAGCATCGACGTTGAATAATAGTTTGAACTTTATTAGCCTATAAATAATGGTGAGAAATGTTCAGACATTGTGAAAAAAAAATTGTATTACGATATTAAGGCCTAACATAAATTGAGTGGGCTATGGAAAGAGCTTTGCTTTCTCTGTGAGATCACATCAGTAGGAGTTTTCACTGTACGATACTAATGTAGTTATGTTACCAATTCGTATAGCAGAAATTAGTTCTCAACGTAACCATTAGGAACGCTGTAAGAAATTCAAAACAAAATTGGCGATGCAACTACAGTAGTAACGTAGAGTGATAACTCATGGTAGGCCTACAGAAACGATACGATTTGGTGATAATATGTCTGAGAACTAAAGTAGAAATTAGTAAGCTGAAGTGACAAAATGGACTGGTCATTATATCTGTAAAAGAACTGACATCCGATGGTGAGTTCGACGTTTATAATCAAAACCACTTACTTGCTAGGATAGTAAGTAGGTATAAGCATATTATGCTCACGACTATATTCCCTGAGGGGGTAGTCAGAGATATTTTGAAACCTCAGAACATCCACGTTTCACCAGTAGCACCGAAACTCTTTCCAGTGTGACGGGGGTGTGCCCGTCGCCACTTATAATGGACAGTGGGTACAATACATGCCTCTAAATAGAAGCATGCAGGTTTCATCACGATGTTTTCCTCCACCGAAAAGCCAGTGGTGTTACAAAGTGCTAGGATAGGTTCGTTTGCTAGGATAGTGTTGGATACTAAAAGATTAAAAACAAATACCTGTATCAAATAAATTACCAAATAGATGTACCTACTTATCTGTATCAGCTTATTCATAAATGGTTACGGAATAAATATGGATCAATAACCAGAATCTGTCGCTATGGTCGAACATAGCCATAAAGCATCATCATCATCATCATCAATTTTGTGACACCCTTTTATAACAAAGTATTTTGGCAAATAAAAATATTTTATTTCATTTCATCATCAGAGAGCTACCAAATGTTGATCAGTCATCTGCTTCTGCATAACGGTTTTTAGCTTTCGCTATGTTATTTTATTTTAGATATCCTAAGACATATTGAGGCCCAAATATTAAATAAGCTACTTAGTCTATCTCTGTTTAACCTTAATTTTCTCACGGGCGACAATGAAAAATATTTTCGGAAAAAATGTAGGTAATCAAATTATTTCAGAGTGCCAAATGAAATTAAGACAATTTTGCCGTTAGCAATTTAGTGTGACTATACATACAGGGTGTTCGGCAGATTGTTTAACATACGAAAATGGGGAGTAGGTGGGCTCATGTGCTACCTAATCAGCCCCAAAGCGCAAAGATTGGACCTAGGCCCTAAATTTTTTTTTATGTGAATGATTTCTTGAAATTTAGGAAATTCGTCACTTGCACACCTTTAAACTGCTATAACTTTTTTTGAAACAGCAGATATTTTTTTCGCGTTTTCGATTTTGGTTCCAAAGAGAAAGTTGAACAGTTTGACGGTCTGACCAACCTCTTGAAAAAGTGTCAGCATATTAATAAAGACCCTGTATGTATTATTAAAGAAATTTTGAGAATTTTGAGTTTGGAGCCCCCACGACCCCCTGGAGCATGCCGTCTGTCTTTGCGGTGGATATGATTCTGAAACCAGTCTTGACGAATAAATTAATTTTTCTCCCCTCCGGACGGAAAGCGTCAATTGTCGTCCCGAGCGCTAAACAAAGTTGCCGCTTTCCAGCTCCGTCGAGGAGAAAAATAGTATACTAACCTCGGACAATAAATAAGAAAGCCTCAGATCACATGTTTGTTAACATTTACATGAGATCTGAGAAGGAGTCGCGTTGTAGGTCTGCTATAGGGTAGTCGCATCGCGAGTCGATTGTTGGTTGCCCCCTCCCCGGCCTACAACGAAGCTCCAGTGGTGGCTCAATATAGTGTTCTTTTCGAAAAAAAATCCTTGAAGTCACCAAAATACATAATTTACCGTACAACGTCAAGCACTCTTGCTACAAAAACTAGACATTGGCAAAATCATCACATACCCAAGATGGCAACCATTTTTTTTTAAAATATAGAATAGAATAGAGATCTGAGAACTTTCTTACTTTCCTGTCCTCGGTGTGTAATCTACTAAAACAGGTGGAAATCATCGGAAATTACGTTTAAAAGTATCCCTTTATACCTTGCCTGTTACCTGCCTGCTTCATTATGAATGGAGTGCGACCTGCAATCAGTATCACAAACAATGTCTCGATAAACACGCTATAATCATTCTTATGAGACGGTTATAAGAACTATATGAGAGGACTAAGGCAGATATTTCTTGTGTCCCCAAGTTGACCGCCCTATAAATTATTCTGTGTAATAAGCCCCTTTGTTACAAGTCATAGGTCTTTAGGCGCCGTCCTTATTGGCAGCTGCAACACGTAGGTTGTATAGTAGTTGTACAGTAGCTGAATAATAGTTGGTTGTTATGCAAGGGTGCAAAGTTGTTTTATGACGCGAGTACTTGTATTAAAACCTGAGCAAGCGAATTATGCATGGGAAATCAAACCCACGAACTCTGTGTTAAGAGCCCAAGCTCGTACGTAACCCTAAAAGACGTAAAAATGTTTATTAAAACCATTAAACATAAAACATTCCGACTAAATTCTTAACTGGGAATCCATAAAATCACAATACATTCTAGCATCATTGAGGAAGGCAATTTACTTCGGAAAACCCGTAAATGATTGTAAACACGCAACCGTGTTTCGGAAATGTCACTTTAATATTTCAATGAAAAACATCATGTTAAGGCTCCTTTTAACGTTCAGATTTTAGTATGTCTAAAAAGAAAGAACTCAGATACTCACTGTTCGCTCGCTTATGGTAGTGAGGATGATGCCTTATAGGATTAGATAGCTTTTAGTGCGCCAGTTCATGTCCACTTCCATGCATTAATTATAATCACATCAAGTTTTCTATGTGTTTCCTTCTCCGTGTATTAGAAATTAACCACGCCATTTCTTGTTAGGTTTGTAGCATAGTGTTTACCAAGTAGAAACTAATTATGCTTGCTTTTAACGGGACTAGTTGCGAATGGGACAAGTAGCGATTTGGACGAGCTGCGAATGGGACGACCTGCTTCCGACCACTTTTTTTCATTTGATAGTTTTGGGAAGGTTTTGGGTATCTCTTTCCCCAAAGCCTGGGAATACACATCCGATTTAACATCCGACTATCTGATCCGATAGTATATACATCCCTCTCCCTCCCATCACGTAGGAGAGGGATGGAAGTATCAGACAATCGTATAATGTCTGAAGCTTCCTTCCATCTCCTTCCTAAAGGAAGGGAGACTTATATACTATGGGAACAGACAATCGGATGGTAAATCGGATGTGTATTCCCAGGCTTAAGGTAGCATTCCGATCCTAGCAACTGCGACGTCTGCGACGCGCGACCAAGATCGGGTCGGGTTTTAGGGGTCGCTGTTAAGAATATGAAATCATTTTCTTTTTATCTTCAACTTTCATGAGGATCGCCATAATAAGGGGCAGCTTGTGGCGAGAGTGAGCGCCACGGTGAGTGGCGACACCGTGAACCCCTATCCAGGGGGACCATACAGACATGCGCTCACACACACACACACCCCCACAGACAGTAACACACCCCCCTACCTCTGGCTTGCCTTCATTGGCCGGCCAGAGTGGAATCGCAAGAGCAGAACCTATGCTCCAGGTTGGAAGTGTATTGCACGTAATGGCGTAATAACGGGGAAACCCGCTCACGGGGGTAAACCCCGCGATGGTGAAACCGGTGCCGCACCTCTCGACAACCTTTAGCCGCTCAGTGGGATGTTGCCCCATTGTCGCACTTTGTGCGTGCGGCCGTTTTATGGGGCCCACTCGACGAGTCGGCGAGTCACCGCCTGCCCTATTTACAATTTCGAGACTAGTTGTCATGGCAGGCGTCCGTTAGTCTCCTCCCATAGCCCAGTATCCATCCATCCAACTTTCACCTTCATAGCCCAAGACCTTATTTTTCCATCGCGGCCATAGCGCCGTACTCCAATAGTCTTTGCACCTGGCGGGGACCATCCCCGTGTGTATCATATTGTGTGCTCGGAGATGGTATCCGCCATGTGTATCCCTTACATTTAGATTAACTTGTCTTTTGAACGGACCTCTACATGTTGGCTTCGGCTCCATGCACGCCTTCCAAAAGTCCGGGACTTAATTGCCCGTGATTACGGATCGTAAGATAATAATAACTTATTTATTCAAATAACCATGATTCATTTTATTAGTAACATACTTATATAAACTATGTTAGTAGGTTTTAATATCAGATTTATATAATACAATTAAATTAAACAACATACAAATACATACAAACATACAAATTTCATAATTTTTAAAATGCTGTAACTTTCTCGGCCCTGTAGCTCTCAAAGGTTAAGTCCTATGACAAAAGTACATAAAACTTGTTTTGTAGGAAATTTTATCAGGTGTAAATTGTATTTATAAACTATTCGATACGACTTAAAGATTTCAAGATGTAAACAAAATACCAAAAAACGGGACCTTTGTGCCCCCTCTCCTCGGGCTTAACTTACAGGGGCGAGGACATTTGGTATGTTTGTCTCTTATCTAGTCCAAACAAAGTTCCGAAGTCAAAATTTCAGCTTTAGACTTTTCTGTCTACACCCCCCTTTAGACTTAACTGAACTACAGAACTGAACTTTACTGAACTACAGGGTGAAATTGATATCATTAGCATCCTTTTAAACTAAGAGTCTACCCATCAAACTGAACAACTTTTACTATGGGAGCAAAACATTTGAGTCGTGTAGGCACTAGGCAGCGGCGGCGGGTGCAGTTTAGTGTGGGACAGCAGATTTTTTTTGCTCAGATCTGTTTGCTCCCATAGTAAAAGTTGTTTAGTTTGATGGGTAGACTCTTACTTTAAAAGGATGCTAATGATATCAATTTCACCCTGTATCTATATGATTCTGGCATAGGTTCCAGAATTGACAGTCGGCTACATGTTAGAGTAGGAAGAAGGCCTCATAGAAAGGCCGAATGTTACCTAAAGGGCAATGGAGAGGGCTATGCTCGGAGTTTCCCAGCGAGATAAAGAAATGAAGAGATTTTTTGAAAATGAAAATGAAAATGAAAAAATATTTATTTCTCTCCACAAACAGTTTACAGCACTTTATGGCATCCAGTTAGGTACATTGTATATAATTTATTAGGCCTTAACAATAGATAGAGATAATTTACAGAAGAACCAGAGTAGCCGACATAGCTCAAAAAATTGCTAAACTAAAGTGGCAATGGGCCGCACACTGCTCGTTGGATGAGGGCAGCGCAGTTAGCGATGTGGTGAAGGTAACGTAAAACGTTAGCCGTTTCCGTATTAAGCTAAGCCCGTAAACAAAGCAAGTGTTTATTTAATAACGTACGATGTACGATATTTGAAGCAGGTGTACAGCTCGCTTTAATCCTCAAAGATATTTACACAATAGATAGGAACTACGTACCCACGCGTTTTCCCTCCTTTTGTGCTACCTTCACACGCTCGCGTAAGCTTTAAGCAGCACTCAAACCTGGGCGTCTGCGACGCGGGACGCGGGACGCAAAGCGGGAGCGTCTACAACGCGAAACTCGGCCTCCAAACCTACGCGACTGCGACGCGGGACGCGAACTTCATATGTTGATAATTAATAGTCATTGAAGCAAGACTTCTTAACTATTGTTGTGATTATGTCATTTACATAATTATTTCACATTGGAGTCTAAATAAATGAGTAGGTTTGGTACTGTTTGGTAGTTTTTAGTAATTTTGGTACTGTGTGGTAGTTTCTAGTAGGTACACAGTACTTTTTTTTTTGTAACGTTTTTCGTTTTTGGTAGTTATTGATGTTTTTGGTAACAAAAAATCAACCAAAACTAAAATAAATACCTAAAGCAAAACAAATTACCAACAACCATAATGTACTAAAAACAACCAAACACAACAAAAACTAGGTACCGAAAAGTATCAAAGACTGTGATTAAAATCTCGTTCCATGACACACGTCTGACCACTAGAAGCGCGCGTCCCGCTCCGCTGCCTGACGCGGTCGTCCCGCCTTGTGGTCGTGTAGGTGTGCACGGTGCCTAACGCGATCCCGAGCGAGCGAGCGCGAGAGTGTATATCGACTTTCCTATGTAACAATCACTTTATAGAATAGTCGAACAGCGGGCGTCTATAAAGTAATTGTTACTTTACTTTATACAATAGTCGATATACAGCGCGGGTTTGCGTCTACGTGTGAAAGTAGCACTAGAAACCCTGAGATATACAGGGTGTTGTTAGGATACAGTTGCCATTACAGTTGCCATTTGGAGAATAGGTTACTTTTCCGACTCTATACATATTTGTCCAATTCGAGTCCATAACTGTTTTACGAAATCACGGTTCTCAACCGATTCGTTCGACGAAAGCACTGTTCAACGATAGCACGGTTCGTCGAATGAACCGTTCACCAACGGTCTCTTTGACGAATAACTTTTTACCGATAGCACGGTACGTATTTATCAGATCCGCCCCACCCATACACCCCACCGACTAGAGTGCGAAAGAGAAAACTGCAGCTCGGACCAATTTTATCTACATAAAATCCACGAAAACAGCATTTCGTATTCCCCTGTTTCCTCCTCCAAAAATAAACCAATTTTAATAATTATTTCAAGAAAAAAGAGAAAGACTTTTTTTTTTATATATATAGGTCTGTTTGCTGGATATCCAAAAATGGGCGGTAAAATTGGTCATTTTTGAAGGTCCCTAGTTCATACAGTGATTAATTAATGCAAAAAAGCAAAACGTAGGGACATAGCAGAGGTAACATAGACTGTATGGTAAACATTTTATTGCTCTAGTGTCATTATCCAGGGAGGAAACAGGGGAATACGTTTGTATGGAAAAAATGGTACTCGCCTATCCTCTTAAGGGGTTGTACCTATGATACTGAAAAACATTCCCTAAGAAACCTAAGTATAGGAAATTTGCAAAAAAATTTGGGACTTTCCATACTAAATGCAATCAGATGATCGAGTGTTTATGTGAAAAGTAGTTTTATTTGCGATTTTTCGTTAGGTTTCTTAGGGGTATATTACCGTTGGCGCGCTCCATACAAACGTACTATGTTGATATTTTCAATACTAACCAATTAAAGTCAATGAAATTTTGCAGAAACAATCTACAAACAAATCTCTATGCTTGTATAGAGTCAGATTTTCGTTAAAATGTATAGTTTTAAAGTTACAGTGCCTCATAGATTTCCATACAAATCTTAAATTCATCTTAGTATTAAAACTGTATATTTTACTTCATACAAGCATAGAGATTCGATTCTAGATTGTTTCTAAAAAAAATCATTGACTTTAATTGGTTAATATCGAAAATATCACCATGGTACGTTTGTATGCAGCGCGCATTTGCGGTAGGTATGGTTTTTTTTTTGCTCCGATCGGTTTCTCCCATAGTAAAAGTTGTTCAGTTTGATGGGTAGACTCTTAGTTTAAAAGGATGCTAATGATACCAATTTCATCCTGTATACAATAATAAGTTATTGAAGTATTGAATCCACAGGCGGCGGCGTGTAAGGAAAAGCTACGGGATCCTATCATGGGCGAGTCCAACACGCTCTTGACCGGTTTAAATAAGTACCTACCTACCTAAGTAGTTGTCGCTGACAAAATCGGATATGAGAAATCATTCATCATTTAAAAAGCATTCAATTCACCCTAAAGACTGTTATTTTCGATCAAAACATATTTTTTTTTATATTTCCTTTCAAAGGTACAGAAGTATAATTCAGACTCAAAAGGTAATTTTTCACTTGACTTGAAACGGAGAGTCCTTTCAGACTCTTTCATAAATGGACAACGTTTCATAAAAAGTTTTTGGCCAAGAAGAGCCAGGCTTCGCCTTGTAGAGTTCCGTATAAAGCTTTATTTTATTTGATAAATTATTCTTACTTTTATTATTTATTTACAGCAAGATTTACAGATCAAATAGCATCTTTAGTTACATAATTATAGGGTCCAACTTAATATACTGACACTCTTTTAAGAGGATGATCAGACCGTCAAACCGAACTACTTTCTTCTTAATTACTTCAAAGGAAAGCCTAAATATTGGAAAAAAAATCTGTATTATGTGCATCATTTTATAAGTTACTTTTACTTGCGACACACACCATATTGTATAGGTAATGTCAAAAAACTAAATATGAAGTAATTTTTTTTAGACCATTGAGTTAATTGTAAAATTTGGTGCGAATTCTTAATATTTTCCAATTTGATTTCCTTGCATTAGAAGGCACCACAGTGACAATTATGTCATCCATTAGGAGGACAAGCCAGCCAAAAATAGGTATTACCTACTAAAATGACGTAGTTTAGTAGAGGTGAGGGGCGGCTCTGAAAGGGTCAAGGTCGTTCGATCAGGGAAACCTCTTAAATGAAGGACCCTATATTATTAGGTAAGACAAACTTATTTCAAAAACTGTATTTTTAACATGATTTTTACTTATTTATGTAATTTTACAAAAATGGTTCTTTCTCCGTTTTATTTTTAGACTAGGGAACCCTAAAAGTGGTTCACAATTCGTTCAAGTAATTCCAGCGTTTAATATCGGGAAGTATTGGCTCTTCGCGATGCGATAGCCGTAAACTCTTCAGGGGAATTTCATCTTTATACTATTGGTAAAAAGTTTAGATTTGAGTGGTCTCTTATTTATTTTTTAGTATCGGTATTTTTAAAAGAAAGTATTTTTTGGTAGTAGAATCTGGGTCAGTGCCGTGGTGGTCCATTGGTGAGTAACCTTGCCTGCCGTGCAGGAGGCGATGGTTCGATCCCCGTCCAGGCCGACCGTACCATGAGTTTTTGATGGTGAGAATGATAAAACCCACCTCACCACCACACACAACCACCACCACCACCACCACTCACAAACAAAAAAAGTTTTTGCCTGCGAATAGTCTCCTGAAAACATCCAAAAACGGTTTCATTTGACAACTCATGTCACTGCCTCTATTACTGTAAGGTATAATAACTTTATGACTCTAAAATAGTCCAGTCACTTGTTTAAATCTATGATTAGAGTGTTTTACCTGGAAAGTTGTCCGGCAGTTTTTTTTTTTAAAGAAAGCAGCCAAAAACGTATTAGTTACTATTGTTTTCCCCGAACAGGCAAAAGTGAAAATTAAATAGGTATATGAAAGAGTATTCTAGATACATCTGCTTATACTTTGGTTCTAACTTTGGCCTAATCGGAGGAACAAACGTCACCGTCATACTTACGTTTTTGGCTGAATCAAAAAATAACATGCAGCAAGATTCAAATTTGTCTTTAGGGAATAAAGAGAGCCAATTTTGCCAAATGTAATATGTACTTACAGAAAAATAGGATTCGCTTAAAATAAATAGGGTTGTCACAGCTTTGTTAACCCTACTGGGGTGGAGCCTAAAGGACAGTAGGTTAAATTACCTGTTTTTTTTTTTACTAAAGATGCTCTTGACCTCAATCTAGTCCTCAGGACAAAGATGGGGTCGAAGATGTAGCGAGCTTACCCAGAATGGCACTGGCACTCCTGCACACCGACGGAACGCAGCAAGCTGCTGGGCGCCAGACTCCGGCAGGAGCCTACCACACCGCTGTCGGGATATTTCAGCCGCCACCACAAACTGTAGCTTGTGGTGCCGTTGCCCGGGGTGGACCGCTAGGAGGTAGATCCCCAACCACCCCAAACCTCTACCTAATAGGTATCGAGCCTTTTCAAGAAGAAACTATACTGTTCTTCTTAAATGCTGACTATTTTTAAGAGGATGATCAGACCATCAAACTGATCGACTTTCTCTAGGGGGCCAAGGACGAAACCACTATTAAAAATTTGCTGTTCTGTTCCATTTAAAACTGCGATCCCGCCTATTCGATGTTGGTCCCATAGAGAAAGTTGTCCAGTTTGATGATCTGTTCATCCTTTTGAAAAGCTGTCAGCATATTAAGTTGTATGAATGCATGTATATACAGGTGGGAGGGGAATGAAACGTTAATAATAAATTTAACGTTTCTGGACACAAGTCCTTTTTAAGCCATTCTTTATTTATTTTGACGGCCCGATAGCACAGTCTAGCACGTCTGTAGTGAACCTGCCTGCTGTGCCGGGGATCGGAAACCGGTTAATCTTACAAACCGGTTTATGTCATTGACCCCAAACCAGAATTGATTGCGGTTTAGGTTTCGGTTACCGGTTTTTTAACCGGTTAAATTGTCAAACTGGTTTTTTACTAATTTCGGTTTTGTTGAGCAGAATTAACCGGTTAATTTGAGTAAAAAACGAGCGCCATCTCTTGTAGTTAGTGCATAACGAAACTTTCGCTTTTTCTACGGCCCGGCCTGCGACTACACGTTCACAGGCAGTTTATATTCAATCGCGTTGCCAGATGCATAGTTTTGTTCTGTGTGCAAAACATTTTTTCGATTTCATAAATTCGGTATGTCAAGTTTTTTTCATGGAGTTCGAATTATTTTATTCGCGCCCACTTTTGCCATTTAGAGATTACAGTTTAAAATTAAAATGTTATTGATAAACTGTATGAATTGCAAAAAAATTAAATTAGTTTATTAAAATGATGTCTTCCTGTCTTAGCTTCCTATCCGTAATATAAATCCGTAAAAAAAAGACAAAAAAAAACTTGACATCGGCGACATCGGCGTAGCAATGATTTTTTCCCAGGGGGGGGGCAGACCCAGGCGAGGTCGATGTATGATGTGAATATATATCACAGAAACGAATGCACAGCGCGCGCAGCGCGATAGTTAGGTGTAGGCAGTGCGAGCGGCGGAAATCTGGCAACAGCGCAATCTGTACGGGCGGCGTGAGTTTAACCGGTTAATTCTGATCTTAATATTGGTTAGCGCGAGTTTAATAATTTCGTTCTCAGAATTAACCGGTAACCAAATATATTTCGTTTTTTTAAAAACCGTTAACTTGATTAACCGGTTAATGGATGAACATAATTTAACCGGTTTTATGAACTATATTAACCGCTATTTCAAAACCGGTTACGATCCCTGGCCGAGGGTCGCGGGTTCGAATCCCGTAAGGAAAAAAAATGTGTATGATGAATATGAATATTTGTAGCCGAGTCTTGGATGTTTGTATCTATATAATGCATTCTATATCGTTGTCTAGTCATCATAATACAAGTCCAGGCTAGTTTCTGGTACTTTAAATTTGACTAGATAGTTTGTGTGATAACGTCCAAGATATTTATTTATTTATTTTCCAGTTAATTTGAACGTCATTGAATATTAAACGTGTTGCTAGCACAAAATAATGATTTAGTAACAAAATATCATGAATCATGACACATGACAATCACCCCTTAACTTAAAGTAATGCAACTGTCCCTAACACCCTGTATATCGTTGTCTAGTCATCATAATACAAGTTTCAAAGATTCTTATAGCATATGCTCACGACTATATTCCCCGAGGGGGTAGTCAGAGATTTTCTGAAACCTCAGAACATCCACGATTCACCAGTAGTACCGAAACTCTGTCCAGTGTGACGGGGGGTGAGCCCGTCGCCACTTATAATGGACAGTGGGTACAATACATGCTTCGAAATTGAAGCATACAGGTTTCCTCACGATGTTTTCAAAGATTCTTATAGGTTCTTTAAAATGTGACTAGTTAATTTAAGTGACAGAGCGTTCAAATAATAATTACGTACCTATTTATTTTCTAAACTGGCAACCCTGAATTATAACGATAGTAGGTCCTACTATAATGGTCCGAGACAAAATGTTATCTGCGATGCGGGACATTTTAGTCCCGATTCTGTCCCTTAACCGACCAAGCGAAAATACAAAGGGTTGCCTCGTCGAAAGACCCGGCGAATTGGTTTCATTTGAATTGAAATAGAGTTTGAAATGGAAGAATTGAGAATATTTTAATTGTCTTTGACGCGCTTTTTCTATGTCGCATTTGATTTGGGGTCTTGATTTAAATTTGGAAACATAAAAGAAAAGCCAATGCATAAAAATGGCGCCTTTTCTTCGCATGTTTTTCTGGCGCGGCCATCGACAAAACTTGAATATTTTAGTTCAGAATAGAGGAACAAATAAAACTTGTTAGGTTAGGTTAGTATACATGGTGTATCTCTCATCATCATATCGTATGGCATTTTTGTCTTCCTGCTTGGATCCGAGGGGGGGTTAAATTTCGAGGTCGAGGTGTTTCAGCCAGTCTTCCGCTGCCGGGGTTAGCCTGTGGAGTTCTTCGATTCCACCGGGGAAACGGCGCAGAGTGCACTCGTTTACCACATGGGAGAGGGTCTGGTCAGGTGCCCCGCAGTCGCAGGTCTTTGTTTTGACGAAGCATGTTGCTGATTTTTGTCTTTGTAGGTACTGACTGTTTTATATTTATTGTTTTTGTAATGTGTTTTTTAAAGACAAATAAAGAAATTCTATTCTATTATATTATATTCTATTCTAAATTCTGCTTTTAGCGCCTCTTCAACCCAATTTTTTTTTTTTTTTTTTAATTTATTTATCAAATATACATAAACAGACATCTTATGTTTTGCTGCAATGCATAAAGAGCAGATTTTTGAAGTGAAACTTCTTGGGAGGGCCTTGAAATTCTGATCTGCAACCTTTTTTTGCAAAAAAGCGCGCGAAATCAGGAGACTTTATTTAAAGATCATCTCAAAGAAGACTTTATCTGAATATCCTCGAAGGTAGAAGTTTCACATTGGCCGGGCGTCCCGTGACGGCAAACTTTTTTTTGCTATTAAACCTTTGTGTAAATTAAATCTTTACCTACCAAAACATTAATTAAGGATCTAAAACTTTTAACGGCGTCTACGACGTCACAAAGGAATTTTCCTAGTAAAATACCTACCGGAGCACCCTTGTGAACAATGCTGTGTAAATATACCGTATTTATTTAAGTACTGAGATTTATTTTTAATGGAGAAAAGTGCAGAATATTATATTAAATTCCTATAAAACGTAGAGATGAATGCTACTATTATGTGCTTACTTTTCTTAGAATTTTCTTGGAACATAAAAACAATGTAGGTACGGAGAAACTACTTGGGAAGTTCCTCCATTGAAAAGGGAAGATCTTCCGCCCGGCTGGATGTGTTGCCTGGGGACCGGCCGTGGTTCAACGGTTGTGCATCGAATTTCTGTGATAATATTTCTTGCGCGATTTATGTCTTGTATACGATTTTGAACCTTATTATGTAGCAGCTGATGGGTTACTAATGTGACGTCACAAGTTGCCTTACGTGCAAATTTGCGGGTGATTTGTTACTATAACTTGCGCTTGCGCTGCTGTGGGTGAAGCCATTTTGTGGCAGGGTTGCCAGACATAGAAAATGTATCCTCGTACAAAAGCGAGAATAATCTCGTTCTTTGCATATTAAACCTCGTACATTCATCTAAAGTGTGAAAAAACTACGAATTAGGCTTAAATTATATTTATTATATATAAACAATTAAATTTTAGGCATTTAGCAAGGCAATAAATTTTTCTATGTAAAAATATATTTTTAACAGAATTATATACCAGCTTATGTAAGTAATCGGTTTCTTAAGGATTTACCGGCAAACTACAATATAACCATAAACATCTGATAGTCCAATTTATTCCACAAAACGTCGCCTACAATGGAAAATCATTCCATAACTTCCCTAAAAGTCAAAACCTTGTACATAATATTTGTAAGAGGCTGACAGCATCCTCGTACGAGAGACCCCAAATCTCGTATTTGTATGAGAAACCTCGTACGTCTGGCAACACTGCTCCCAACAAATGCTTATCTTATCTTAATCTTCACTATTATAATACCGTAAAATCGTGAGATATAAAAAAGTAGGTAGCGGTTCACTTCATATAAATTCAAAATAACACTCGATAGCGCGATTTAAATGACGTGCAGCGCCATCTATTGACAAAATTGTGTGTTTGTTTGTTTGTTCGCGCATCACGCTAAAACTACTGAACCGATTTTGATGAAACTTTTTTTGTTTGATAGCTTAAGATCTGACTTAAAATCTGGTAAGTATATAATTTGTGCGGACGAAGTCGCGGGAAAACACTAGTTATACCTATTTCTAGTACGCCAACTATACTGGAAATCGTGAAGTGATAGGACAACAGTAATCATTTTGACCTTTTGGCACCCTTTGCGTACATTGGAGCCCTAAAAAGGCTCACTTGTTTTATTTGGAACTTTTCCCTCTAATAGCATTGTTAACATCAAATTGTTATTTCCTTCCTTTATCCCCTCAATAAGAGAATTTCATCGCCAAGCTTTATTTGGGAGACAATTTGAGAGGTCACTTCGAAAGGGTCGGTTTGGGCTTTAGGTTACTAGGGATTGACGGATATGTGATTTTGGATACGGATATTTACGGATACCGATTTTTTTGACTTCCTGATATGTAACTCCTGAGTTCAGGGTTCAATTTTTTTTAATCTAAGAATTTTCAAATAAGATCCAAAAACCATGTCAGAGGCCGTAATGCAGTCTGAAAAAACTCTGATACCAGGTCTTACTGCCCACATGATAGAAGATCCGTTTCTTCTTTTTATTTAATATTTTGAATTTTATTGTTTAACCGTTTTCAGATTTCACATTTTTTAATATAAATAAGGTCAGAATCAAAAGTTGTTTTACATTTCTTATTTTTTTTCCCCACGAGAGGGCACATCTGAATGACTTGACAAATTAGGCCATTTATTTCCTTTGTTTAAAATAATTAATGAAGTGGTCATCGACTCATGAAGCTGACCATTTGATACAAAAAATCAGAAAAAACTACCGTCCGTCCGTCCGTTCATCTTTCTGTCTGTCCTAACTATTTAGGGCTGTAACTTTTGAACCGTAATAGCACACATGACGCATTTGCATAACATTTGCACAAAATTAAGGGGTCTTCATACAAGAAATTAGTTATTATCAACGTTTTTTCTTCTCGCTCTATCGTAAAAACGGTAACACATACAAGCGTCAAACTTGGTGTGATTATAGAGCAAACTCTACAGTATAACAACAAATAATAAAAGTCGGCCAAGTGTGAGTCGGTCTCGCGCTAAGTGTCCCGGAGATTTTTTTTTAAAATTTATTGCGGTAATTTATATTGCCGTGGTGGTCCAGTGGCGAGTAACCTTGCCTGCCGTTCAGGAGGCGATGGTTCGATCCCCGTCCAGGCCGACTCGTACCAATGAGTTTTTCGGAATTTATGTACGATTTGTTACACCACTGGCTTTTCGGTGAAGGAAAACATCGTGAGGAAACCTGCATGCTACAATTTCGAGGCATGTATTGTACCCACTGTCCATTATAAGTGGCGACGGGCTCACCCCCCGTCACACTGGACAGAGTTTCGGTACTACTGGTGAAACGTGGATGTTCCGAGGTTTCAGAATATCTCTGACTATCCCCTCGGGGAATATAGTCGTGAGCATATGTATGTATGTATATAGGGTCCTTCTTAATATGCTGACACTTTTTTAAGGGGATGATCAGACCATCAAACTGAACAACTTTCTCTATGGGACCAACATCGAAATCGCGAAAAAAAAATCTGCTGTGCCATTCATTTAGCTCAAGTTGGTTTGCAGTTTAGTATGGAACAGCAGATTTTTTTTTTGCGATTTCGATGTCGGGTCCATAGAGAAAGTTGTTCAGTTTGATGGTCTGGTCATCCCCTTAAAAAAGTGTCAGCATATTAAGTTGGACCCTGTATATGTATTTATATTTTAAAAATCCACCTGCAGTTCCTCAGCTATCCCGTGATCATGGCAGTTGTAATACCTACTGCCCAAATATCGGGAACTCAAAAATACCAAAACGCGGTATAATGTTTAATTCTAGATAAAAATACCATATCCGAATTCAATATCCCATGCCACACCCCTAGTCATTTTACAGTCTATTTTATTAGGTCACAAAAGGTATTGTTGATCTTTGACTTGGCCATGAAATTCAGCACTTGACGTCAAGGTGAAAGTACCTTTGTAATTAATACTCGTAGGTTTTTGGTAAATATGTTTTTAGGTCCTTAGTTCCTTTCTAGGTTTATCTTACTCTATTATTATGTGTGTGTTACTTATGCAAATAAATGATTTAAGGCTTCCGCACATTGCAGCGATATTATCGAGCGATTTTATCGAACGATATTATCGACAGCGATATCGCGACACCTTACACACTGCAGCGATTCCGCGATTCGCGTCACGCATGCGCCCTTCACTGAATGTAGTAGAAAGAGATTGCGTCAGGTTGCGATAATATCGCGGCAGTGTGTGGGATCGAGCGCGTCCCCATACAAAATGTACTGAGAACAATTATCGCAAAATCGCAGCGATAATATCGCTCGATAAAATCGCTAAATCGCTTCGCTTTTTTTTTTCGCGATTACGATGTTGGTCCCATAGAGAAAGTTGTTCAGTTTGACGGTCTAAACAACCCCCTTAAGAGTTTAAAAAATTTATTCTTACTTATGAAACACCCTGTATACTCTACAAATCGACTAGAGCTATTAAAATATGTATGGGATATCAGATTTTTTATTTTCGCGATTTCGATGTTGGTCCCATAGAGAAATTTGTTCAGTTTGACGGTCTAAACAACCCCCTTAAGAGTTTTAAATATTTATTGTTACTTACGAAACAGAGGGCCTACCATGAGTTTTCCCTGTATTTTACTACTGTAGTTACGTCGCCAATTTGTATGACAGAAATTAGTTATCAACGTAACCACTAGGAGCGCTGTACGAAATTCAATACAAAATTGGTGACGTTACTACAGTAGTAAAGAACGGTTAAAACTCATGGTAGACCCACAGCCTGTATAAACACTGACGCAAGACAGTAAATACGCGGTTTTAAAACAACTTCCCTATCCACTTTGTACCAACATTAACTTGATTAAACAATACGATACGAAGTGGACACGACATTTTACGTAATTTATTAATGTCGAGGACATTACCGGAGCTTTTCAATTATTTACTTACAACTGTACCTACCTTACTATGGGACACTATGTCACTGTAAAAACGCGAGAAAGATTCGAAAAACTAATGGTTAAATTAGGTAAGGTTAGGTGGGCGATTTGGGGTGAATTGGTTGACCTTTCAATTGTCCACGAATATGAGTGAAGTAATGGCATTTTTTTGATATAATTTTCGACAAAAATCGTGTATCCAATCAAACGGTGAAGCAGCATAAGCATAAGCATGCTCACAACTATATTCCCCGAGGGGGTAGTCAGAGACATTCTAAAAACTCAGAACATCCACGTTTCACCAGTAGTACTGAAACTGTGTCCAGGAGTGCGATTTTTGAATTTCATTCGGTGAGCTCAGCAGTTGAAAATGACAAAATTACTCTGGAGATACGCATCTTTCTACTGCTGATTTGACTCTCAAAAATCGTACTTCAAGGGTGCGATTTTTGAAAGTCAAAACAGCAGCAGAAAGATGCGTATCTCCATAGTAAATTTGTCATTTTCAACAGCTGAGCTCACCAAATGAGATTCAAAAATCGCACTCCAGATGACGGTGGGTGAGCCCGTTGGCACTTATAAACAAAAACGGTGAAAATGTGAGAAAATCTCCATTTAAGCTTCTTCTTCTTATCGTGTCGACTTCAAATTTTGAACAAAGTCGCTAAATAGTATCGATATTGCACCGTCGCTAGCGGTCATGAGCTCCTCCTGCGTGCAGGTGCATAAGCTGAAGAAGAAATTCTGATGCGTAAGTTTATGGTTTGGAAAGCGTTCCTATTGGGAATTGTCCTTTTGGGAAGTGGTCCCTATGAGCCAAAAGGTCTAATTATAAATTAGAAACATTATGATGATGGATTCCTAGTCGATGGTACCTACTACGCCTCCTACGCGGTGACTAAAGTATACAGGGTGTTTCATAAGTAACAATAAATATTTCAAACTCTTAAGGGGGTTGTGTAGACCGTCAAACTGAACAACTTTCTCTATGGGACCAACATCGAAATCGCGAAAAAAAAAAATTGATATCCCATAACTACATATTTTAGCTCTAGTCGATTTGTAGAGTATGGAACATAAACATTTTTTTTCGCGATTTCGATATTGGTCCCATAGTGAAAGTTGTTCAGTTTGATGGTCTACACCAGCCCCTTAATGGTTTATTTGTACTTTTGTAACACCTTGTATAGGTAGGTTAGCTACACAGGATAATTTGGGCACAAAAAAAGTACGCACTGAACACAGATGCTCTCACAGATACGTTCAGAGGTAGGGTCAGATGCAGTGGCTATAACCGACAGCCACACGGTTTGTCTCTCGTCCTTACACTCCTATGTCTGATGGAACGGGAGACCGATACGATCAGATGTGGGGTCAGATGCAGACTGCAGTGGCTATAACCGACAGCCACACGGTTTGTCTCTTGTTCTAACCCTCCTATGTCTGATGGAACGGGAGACCGATACGATCAGAGGTGGGGTCAGATGCAGTGGCTATAACCGACAGCCACACGGTTTGTCTCTCGTCCTTACCCTCCTATGTCTGATGGAACAGAAGAACGATACGTTCAGAGTTGGGGTCAGATGCAGTGGCTATAACCGACAGCCACACGGTTTATCTCTCGTCCTTACCCTCCTATGTCTGATGGAACGGAAGAACGATACGTTCAGAGGTGGGGTCAGATGCAGTGGCTATAACCGACAGCCACACGGTTTGTCTCTTGTTCTAACCCTCCTATGTCTGATGGAACGGGAGACCGATACGATCAGAGGTGAGGTCAGATGCAGTGGCTATAACCGGCAGCCACACGGTTTGGGCGTCAAATTAAGATGTGTGAGACGCCTGAAAGAAAGATTATAAGGGAGGAACGAAATACCTTGTTTTTGAAAGGATAGAGAACTTAAAGTTGGGATGGTGGTTGACTCAAAGGAAAGTAAGCAGTGGATTAGGTACCTAAGCCAAAAGATTAACCGCGCCAGTGGGCGTGCTAATTATATAATATTATGGTGTTAATATACGAGAGTAATACCAGAAAACCGTTGCCTTTGAATACAGTAGGTATTAAAAAATCAGGAGCGTGGGTTGCGGGATTCCGGATACGAATCCGAACGCCATGTAGACCCAATGACCTTTTCTAACTTATGTACGTAATACCAACTCACATATAGGTATTTGCACGATCTACGCGGCCAAAAGTCCCAAAAACGAAGTAACAAGGACATTAACAAAAACGAGTTCCACAAACAGAGTACAAACCCGGGAACAATATCCATGCCCTTCCGACCTGAAAAGGTGCACCCGCATCCGTAGCATCGGTCGAAATTTGACCGTTTCACCGGTTTTAGGGAAAGTTGTTCTGTATCATGGGTACAATAAACCATTAAAGTAATGCAACTATTAAGGCTCTCTTATTCAAGTGCAAGCGTCTCTTTCTTGCAAGCAGAAGTTTGCAATTAGCCATTCCCCTCCAATTGAAAGCAGGATCGCAAAAAACGTGTTTTTCGTCAATATCTTTGCTCATGGGAGTTTCTAAGCTTAAAAATTCTACGGATTTCACTAGAAATATTCATATATTCATATTCATATTCATTTATTCATGCAGAATCATATGGTACAATGTAGGTCTTAAGTAGTAACATCATGGTAAACCAGAACATGATACCCATATTTAATGTATTTAGTTAAGTACAAGAATAAAAAGTTAAATATCAGCAGTTTAATCATGGTATTGAAAAAGCATGACAAAAAGGGGTAACTTTGGGATGTTTTTCTATCTAGTAAACTTAATCTAATCGTGTAATTGAGCACGGTCGCCCATCCGCCCGATCCTTAAATAAGACATAATTTAATTTCAGAATTTAAAACACAGTTTAAAATACTTTCGTTCGTGTTCTAAAAATGGCCTCGACGGGATAACAGCGTCTTAAGAGCCTACCGAGCCTATTGTGCTGCCCTCAATCATATTTTTTTTATTTCTATACAATTAAACAACATTTCCAAAAAACAAGAATGTCACATTGTAGTCCTGATATGCTGATAGGCTTTCAATTTATCGAAACATTACGGATTATTATGTTTTCTGCTTGTACCTATTATCGTTAAAACCGCCAAAAGTGGCCACTTTGTGACAATGACCCAATGACTACAATGTGACATTCTTGTTTTTTGGAAATATTGTTTATTGTTATGAAATAAAAAAAGTACGATTATACGCTCGGTGCAGCCTTAAGGGGGTTGCAGAGGGAGTTGCACTACACTAGATGGCGCTCGGGAGCATTATTCCTGATTTTATCACATTTTATTTTATATCTCGTAATTGTGATGATTACAATCAAAATTTTCAATTATGCGGGCACTTGTGTTTATGTTTTACTGATCTAGCTACTAGTTATAGTAATTTTATTGTTCATACGAATTTGATATACCATTTTAATTTTAATCAATTTCATACAAAACTTTGACGTATAACATTCGTAGACGGTATTAACAAAAGTAATATTTTATATGTGGAAAAATAGTTAAGAAAATCAAGATTACGCATCTCAAATAACATTTGCAATTTATAACATAATTACGAAGATATAAAATAAAATGTGATAAAATCAGGAATGATGCTCCCGAGCGCCATATAGTTGCCTGTGAACGTCTCTGCAACCCCCTTAACCCTAACACCCTGTATAGGCTAATGACGATGATAATAATTCAGCCAGAATCGCGTGTGATTTATGAACGACCTGTCACAACATTTGTGCAAAAATTACTTTCGTTCTTCTAACTGAACTAATTTTTATCAATCTGTGCCATCATATAAAAAAACAAAACAAGTTTTAATGTATTCCCGTCACGGAATCCGAGCACATTAATTACTTTCAGAGATTTGGACAGTCATTATAGAAACGAAACATTTACATAATTTGATGTGCGTCGCTGAAATTTTACAAGACTGACGCCATTTTGTTATTTTTGTAATGTTTTTTTATGTATTGAACCTTAGAAAAAGTATATGTCTAGAATGAGCCTCACACTTGTTCCATATAAAACAAAAGGGGCTAACTTTCTTAGGTTGGTGTGCGTGAGGCGCCATACTAATTATGTATGTGTGCGTGTATATGTATAGGGTTTTGGAACCAGTAATGATTCCTATTTTTTTCGACGCTTTCGTAGCTTTGACTGTCTATCTTGATAATCTAAGTATTGAACTTTTTTTTTTCTTTTCAGGTACCTACACTTACTGGAGTGAATATGTGACAAACGATAGCTTTAATAAAGTTTGAAGGTAAGAAGGAAGGCAAGAGAAATAAAGAAATGAAGACTGTACCTATTTGTGTTAAAAACAAACTTATTACCGCAACGATTAGTCCTGCGCTGCCCTCATCCAACGGGTTTCCACCGCCTTCACCAGGGCTGCAATCGCGATTGAACCGTGACTGGAACACGTACGAACCATAACTTTGGACACAATTGGTATTGTGCTACCCGCTCAGACGTTAAGAGAATATTATTCCGAGAGCGAAAATGCGCGCTGCATACAAACGTACTATGGTGATATTTTCAATACTAATCAATTAAAGTCAATGACATTTTGCAGAAACAATCTAGAAACAAATCTCTATGCTTCTATAGAGTCAGATTTTCGATAAAATATACAGTTTCAATGCCAGGATTAATTTAAGATTTGTATGGAAATCTTTGTGGTACCTACTGTAACTTTAAAACTATACGTTTTACCGAAAATTGGACAACAACAAGCGTAGAGATTAGTTTCTAGATTAATATTGCAAAATTTCACTAACTTTAATTGGTTAGTATTGAAAATATAATCAGACATCGTTTGTATGGAGCGCGCGCCAACGCGTCATTCATTTAAGTGGTGATAGAGGGCCAGCCTTCAGGACACTAAAATATTGCATAAAAAACAATAGTGGGATCATACACTATGACGCATTGACGGAGCGACAGACGTCAGTCCGTCATTTGTGAAGCAAGGAGTTGTAAGAAACCGCACGTAGAAGCACACACGGTTACAGATTGACGCACCGTATGTGCTTCTACGTTCGGTTCCATACAACTCCTTGCTTCACAAATGACGGACTGACGTCGTCGTGTGTGAACGCACTTATCCCTTAGTCGCCTCATAGCATAGCGTAGCATAGCATATGCTCACGACTATATTCCCCGAGGAGGTACTCAGAGATATTCTGAAACCTCAGAATATCCACGTTTCACCAGTAGTACCGAAAGTCTGTCCAGTGAGTCACCTCATACACGAGAAGAAATGGCCTGGAGATATGTTAACACTGATCTAATTGATAAACTTGGACTTTTATGGTTTTCAGAAACCTTCAAACGAATGATTTCGGTAAGGACCGCTCTCAGTTAAAAAAACACAAAAAATATGAAAACGGCTGGAATTAATTAAGTGCCTTTCAAAAGTTTAGTTACAAAAGTTGAACCTGCGCCCCTCTTCATTAAGATGGACTTAAAAGTTGTAAATTAGCTTATTATGCCATTTTAACTTGAAGGTTAAAGTTTTTATGACAACCCATATTATGTTCACCTGCGCCATATTGGTCTGTTCGTTATACAGCTTTCTAAGGAGATGATCAGACATACGGAATTCTAAATCAGAATAGGTAGGATTTTGTATGGATTTGTCCCATCCAAAATCATCATCGTCCACTGCTGAACGTAGGCCTCTCCCAAGGCGCGCCACAATACTCTGTCCTCGGCCTTCCTCATCCAGTCACTCCTTTTTTACCCGACTGCGACACAAAGAGGGTTATGTTTTTCGAGCGTATGTATGTATGTATGTAAGTATGTATGTATGTATGTATGTATGTATGTATGTTTGTATGTATGTATGTATGTATGTTTGTATGTCTATTTCTTTGGCACGCCCTACAGCCTAGACGGCTTGATGGATTTTAACGTATGAGGTGTCGTTAGATTTGTAAAAATTGTGAGAGTGTCATAGGGTACATTATTTCAATATGACGACCCGGTTGGTGTAATGGTTACCACGCCGGACTGCCAAACCAGGGTCCTGGGTTCGAATCCCGGTTCGGTCATGGATGTTATATGTTCGTGCCGTTGTTGTATGGTTTCCATAATAAAAGCCTTTAGTGCTAGTTTGGGATCATTACAATGTATGTGCCTGTGAGCGTTATTTATTTATTTATTTATTTAATATGGCGACTGCGAATTAAAAAAGAGAGGGGGGAGAATCGATTTTTTTTCGTAAAAAATTACAATATGGGTATCAAATGAAAGCTGGTGAAGAGCAGATTCCAAATATATATTTATTATAGTACTTTTATGCTACCATTTTGACACAAAACTAAAAAGAATGAAATAAACTAAATTATTTAGAAAAACTAAAAACCCGACTGCATAAAAAACTATTAACTGAAAAGATAAAAACAAGCTCCTTAAATCAGCTATAATAAATTTGTTTGAGCAAATTAATACAATTTGAATGTTATTACTGATTAGGTAGGTATTGCAGGCGGGGACAAACCAATAACCAACAAATAGGTCATTTTTCTTTGTCCCCGTTTGCGATACCTACCTAATAAGTAATAACATTCAAAGTATTAATTTGCTCAAACAAAGTTATTATAGCTGATTTAAGGAGCTTGTTTTTATCTTTTCAGTTAATAGTTTTTTATGCAGTCGGGTTTTTTGTTTTTCTAATTTACTCCTCCTAATGACTCCAGTCATTCCTATTTCATAGACATAGTCCTAGTCATATATTTTATTGCTTCATGTGTTACAAAAGGTCTTAAAATTGTACATGACATGAGCTCTGTTAGAGCACTGCAATATTAACACTTATTGCTAAGTGGACACAAAAGATAATCTTAAGTTTACTAAGCCTCTCGCCTCTCGCCAGTCTCGGTCAAAGTGTACTATATCATCACTCCATCTCTTGTTATTGGAATCTGGAATCTCCGTCTCGGAATTTCAAATCCATACAAAATCGTAATTCCGTCCGGAATAAATGGGCATTTATGTGTCCGGCCTAAGTCCTGTTTATTAAGACGCTGTTATACCGTCGAGGCCGTTTTTTGAACAAGAACGAAAGTGTTTTAAACTGTGTTTTAAAGTCTGAAATTAAATTATGTCTTATTTAAGGATCGGGCGGATGGGCGACTGTTCTCAATTACACGATTAGATTAAGTTTACTAGATAGAAAAAATCTCAAAGTTACCCCTTTTTGTTATGTTTTTTCAATACTACCTATGATTAAACTGCTGATATTTTACTTTTTATTCTTGTACTTAACTAAATACATTAAATATTTCTAGCGAACTCAGGAGAAGTTTTAGCTTAGAAACTCCCATGAGCAAAGATATTGACGAAAAACACGTTTTTTTGCGATCCTGCTTTCAATAGGAGCGGGATGGCTAATTGTAAACTTATGCTTGCAAGAAAGAGACGCTTGCACTGGGATAACCTAGCCTTAACTACGGAATCCTAAAAATGAGCCATTAAAAGTTCATTTAAAATTACAAACGGGACATCTTGTATGTCAACAATGGCAAATATTTGCGTTTCATAGAATAATCTCTGTTGATTTAGGACGGAATAGCTGAAAACCCTGAAAATATAGACAATGTTGACTTTGCATAACAGACTTTACCATTCGTGTTTTGCACAGTTTCATATTCAGCGTAAAAAAACATTATATTTTAAAGAATATAAAATGTTACACTGTCCAGCATAAGCATATGCTCTCGAATGTATTCCCCGAGGGAGTAGCCAGAGATATTCTGAAAACTCAGAACATAAACGTACGTAAATTTTATTAAGCTGTATAGAGTTTCTGGCCGCATCTTATCTTATCTAAAAAAAAAAAAAAAAAAACAAACAAACTAAACAGCAATAAACTATTATGACTATGACTATGACTATCACATTCACGATATTACATTTACGAGACTGCAATATTTATAAAAACCAATATACATTTGTTTGAATATGTAAAAAGTAGACGCCGCTGTGACATGTTGAGAATAATATCAACTAGAACAAAGTTCATGCATAAAAGTATTTTTGCCATGGCGCCAAACATCTTTAACAATATACCTACCGAAAACTATACGGAACTGCAACACCATAAGTGAGTTTAAGAGAGCTTTATTTGGGTTCTTAGTAAACAAAGCCTACTATTCTCTAAATGAATTTTTATCTGACACAGTTTTGTAACATTCATTTATTCATTTAATATTAACATGTCCGAATTACTTGTATGTCTTATAGGTGTACTGTATCGTTCAATGTATAATTCATTGATTGGGATATTGTAATTATTATTGTAATGATGACTTTAATTTAATTGTTTGAATGTTTCGATAAATGTATTTTTAGTTGTGTTGTTTAATTTGGAATTTTTTTACGTTTATTTAATCTGGACATTAATTTTGTAATAATTGGTTATGTTATGATTGTTTGATATGCTGTAAATTGAATGTGATAAGTACCTAAGTAATTAAGGTCTTTCTCTACTTATATTGTTATGCCCTGACGGGGTGCTATATTGTAAAAATGTTTAACATCCTGTACGATTACTTTATTACTATGTACATTATAATGTAGCAATGCAATAAATTATCTGAAATCTGAAAATCTGAAATCTGAAACTATCTTCTCTACAGTGACCTTGCCTGACCAGAAAAATAAAAAACCTGGTTTGAGGGCGCTGCAATCGACTATAACCTTTAATGTCAGTGTTCCAAGTACAAAAATTAGTTACAATTAATTTCCGCAACATGGCGAGGTTTTTATATTTTATTTTGATCTAAGACAGCGACAACACGTTCCGACGCGGTGTAGTTTAAAAAAAAAATGGAAGTTCCTATATTGAATAAATTATTTGAGTTTGAATGCAGGTTTCCTCACGATGTCCTTCGCCGTTTTATCTTTTACAATTTATTGTACCTATACCTACTAGCTACTATTACACAATGTAGGTTTACCGATATTATGTGATATGTTCAGTCTCAAACCGTCACTCGGGACGTCTATTACGTACAGAACATGCTATCCACATGTTTCCCCTACCACGATTTTATAATAGTTGAGTTTGTAAAACTATAATGGAAGTGTTTCTGTTCACGGAGAAAACAAAAGTTTTACAGGGTTCGACGTGGCTCGACTTAAGACGTAATAGTAGGTGGAAATACCTTGGAGGCATCTTTTATTTTTCATTTTACTACTAGATTTATACCATTTACCGAAACTAAAGTCATACCTCAGTATTTTTGGGTAGTTTATCTAATGCAATCATAAACTGAATACACGATTGGAATTACTTCACTCGATAGAAAATCGTCACAAAGATGACGTATTTTCATGCATTTTTAAACATTTTTCTCGTTTTAGAAGAACTTACATAGTTTCCGATTTTTTGCATTTATACTCACATATTCACCATTAGTTTAACTAGTGAAATCATAAAAAAATCTAGAAAAAGTACTTTGGTTACTTCTTTTTAATCGAAAATACGGCTCACGCACACACTTTTCAGAGCGCTGGGCAATCGCGTTTCTCATAGAAAATATTCGTCAGGATTTATTTCTAAAGCTCCCGAACTTTATTCACGAAAAAGTCATGTATCTCGCACGCAACTAAAGTTATTGCAGCCCGCAGCAGACTCCGTTTCGCATGTGCTGACGTCATCTTGTTAATTTCTGTTTTGTAGGCCGTGTCTATTTTATTCTATTTTTATTTAATGGCGTTTCCTTGTTAGATTTCGCCAGTGTCAAGTGTTGAAGATATATTTATAGGCACAGGAGGGCCTTCATCGCAAACAGATCACTGCTTAATAGAAAACTACCGAGATTACACAGAACTAGCGATTCGTCTTGTTATGCGGTTGTTCAGCCATTGCTATTCAAATCTTCAACTCAACTCCTATTGACATGGCTGTCAACCGCCTTACCGACACGACGCTCCGCTAGACCGACACCAGGAGGCGCTGTAGCAAGGCAACGTCATCAGTGTGCGATCTTGTTCTGTAGCAACTTGAGAGATGGCGCCAGGCGCCGTCACGGCCAGACTGACTGTCGACCGTCCTCGGGCGTATTTTACTGCGCCGCTGCAAGAAACAAGCAAACATCACCCGTTCGAAAAACCGGAATTCCCGCTCGTCCAGCCTGACGACAACTTCGCATCATCGTCAGACTGCATTTCGACATGTTCTTCGACCAGCCTAAGCGTGGCCAGCACCAGCTTCACCGTTGGACCGGGTGGGTGCGTCCCTACAACCAACCGACAAGGTATGGCTCGGACGGCAGCCCCCCCGACCAATCTCACAACAGCCAATCTCACAACAACCTGGACCAGACGAGTGTCCCATCAACCAACCCACAAAGGGTATGGCCCGGACGACACTACATCCGCCAGAATTGCTTCCACCGCACCGCCACAGACTAGTAGCCTCCAACGACTACCCTTCAACCAACCCACAAGGGGGGTATGGCTCGAACGACACTGCGGCCACCAGAATTCCACCGCGCTCCCACTCCAACAATTATCTTATCACATAGCATAGAATTCCGTTTACAGAACCACCGGCAGGATCGCCCCTGTTTAACTATAAAGTCTTTAGGCGCCGTCATGGCACATCCATAACATAATCAAGGCGACCCATTATCAAATAAAAAGAAACGGGCTCACCGGATCATGCTTTTGCGGTACCTCTGGCCATTCATTGTCAGCATCGATTGACCTCCTTTACCTTCATGACAGGAGCGCTACTACCGCTATTAGCCACGTGTCCTGGCTCGCAACAAACACAAAGATAATAGATAACACCTTTTTTCTCTTTATGAGCGCGCACGCGTTGATCTAGGTGAATTTTCTGGCTATTATCATATCCTGGACACTTCATACAACCAGGCCGGGCCAAACGCTGGCCTGGCATTAGCGAAACCATTGCCTACTGTAGTTGTCTTCCATCTGTCTTCCACGAATAAATGTAGGGAGTGTCCGTTCTGTACGTAGTAGTACCATACTATTTATGCAAGAACTGTATGATGTATGCGTCGACTTTACTGTAAATCATTCGTCAGCGTAGAAAATTACTGCTCGTCGATCCGCCACTGGCTATCTAGGTAGGCAAGTTCGATCATGTTCCATATTGATGCAGATGCGGATTCACCCGCTATTTCTTTCGCATCATTTAAGAACCTCAAGACACCTCAAGATAACATTTTCATCAGGTCGGGAAACAAAAGCTAAGTTTTAGGTGTCAAATTTTCATCAAAATTTTCCGATTTTATTCCTCTTGGGCGCAAGTTTGTTCACACTTCTGATATAGGCACAGGAGGGCCTTCATCGCAAACAGATCACTGCTTAATAGAAAACTACCGAGATTACACAGAACTAGCGATTCGTCTTGTTATGCGGTTGTTCAGCCATTGCTATTCAAATCTTCAACTCAACTCCTATTGACATGGCTGTCAACCGCCTTACCGACACGACGCTCCGCTAGACCGACACCAGGAGGCGCTGTAGCAAGGCAACGTCATCAGTGTGCGATCTTGTTCTGTAGCAACTTGAGAGATGGCGCCAGGCGCCGTCATATTTATTAGATATTGTACGGTAATAGGATATGGCGATCTCAAAGCCCCGTTTTTAAACAAGAACACACACTCGAAACCGCCATAAAACATGACTAGGCCGTGTCCGGGGTGTGCCAGTACATCGTCATTCAAGTTTGACAGCTGCGATATGTAGTACCTACGGCGCTGTCACACATTGATATAAAGCGCATTTTAGTTCTTCGTTTCTAATGGAAAACGTTAGAAATTCGAAAAATACGTGAGTTCAGAAGAGTTGATTTATAATTTTTTTGTAGCTTACTCGTGTAAATGGTCAATGCTGTGTGCACCTGTTATAAATATATGTATTAGAAATAGATTTGCAAAGTTCCTACGTTATCGTAAATGTTTAAATATTATGTATACTGTGGTGTGCCATATTAAATAAAATAAAAAGAGTGCGGTATTTATTTACAGTAGTAATCACAGATAAATTATACAGTACCTATCCGGCAAACATCTGGAAAAATGCGCAAGGATGAGGGGACTTTCGCCTTAACTTAATGTCGCTTGTTTCTGCGCATTCAAGGCATTGCTCTTGAAGTTTGCCGGCCATTATAGTAACTAATGAATAATCGTGCGTTTGCTTCAAACCAAAGTCTCTTAAAACTCACTGTGAACAAGTGAGATAAGAACGGAAGGTAACAGTCAATTTATGAGACAACTCGGGCTTTTAGCACGATGCTTCTCCAGATCAAATTGGCTGATAAATGAATTGCGACGGTGACAGCATCACGCTCGTAGGTACTCTTGAGTGCAGGTTTACTTTTTTTTGGTTAAAAGGGTATGAACTGCTCTTAGCATATAAACTCTTTTTATAATTTTGGCATAATACTACTACTCTCGAGAAGTATTCAGCCCCATCGGCCATCGGTTCTGCGAGCAATTTGCCCCGCCCACTGCCACTTCAGTTTAGCATTTCTTTGAGCAATGTCAGCTACTCTGGTTCTTCATTTCTGATTCGATCTCGGATGGAAACTCGGAGCATAGCCCTCTCCATTTCCCTTTGCGTTGTTTCTCGGGTTTTGCGTGATAAGTCGTCGAGTGGCGACCGCGTACCAGAAAGCGCAGCGTTGGCAGGCCCCCACAAGGTGGACCGACGAACTGGTGAAGGCGGCGGGAACCCGGTAGGTGAGGGCAGCGCAGGACCGGTCGTTGTGGAGATCCTTGGAAGAGGCCTACTATGTCCAGCAGTGGACGTACATCGGCTGAGATGACGATGACTACTACTCTGTTATGTTTACATGGCCAAACATCTTACAGTGTGTCAGTGTAAACAGTTGCATGATTATACTTAAGATACTGAACTACTTTCCGGAACATGGGTCGAAAAAGGAAAAACATTTTTGGACTTCATGTTCCTTAGGGAATAGTTCCATTCCATTGTCTAAATACAAAATTGTATTAATAGTAACTAAAAATAAAACCAAAATAAAACTCGCACTTGGCGAGTCAGGCTACTCGCGCACCGAGGGTTCCGTACCACACCACCATACAACATACTAACATATAATAGTTATTTGTTATGCTAGGCTGCAAAGTTATTTTTTGGCGCGAGTACTTGTATTGAAACCTGAGCTTAGCGAAGGTTTCAAGGGTACGAGACGCAGAATAACTTTGCAGCCGAGCGAAACACACAACTTTTCCCCTCATAACAGCGAGGAAAAAAAGTTAATTGCTGAAAAGAACATTTTAAAAAGTTTATTTTTTCGCATGAAATAGTTATCAAGCATTTTCAGTGGATTGGCGGTATAGAAAAATATTGAATAGACAGATTCGAATTTCAAAAACTCTTTCCACGCTAGCGGATAAAATGCACTTTTGCACTCAGATAAACAGAATCTTTCCGAGCTTGTGAGGTGAAAAAAGTTTTGTTTTCTCCGGGACCTGTGGCGCGAGACCGGCTTGGCCGGTTTTTTACTATACTGTAAAGTTTGCTCTATAATCACACCAAGTGTGACGTTTGTATGTAGTACCGTTTTTACGATAGAGCAAGCAGAAAATATGTAAATAAAAACTAGTTTCTTGTATAAGGACCCCCACCATTTTTAACTTTTTGACAATTTTATAGCAAATCCGCCGTAATAACGCAAGTTTTGCAAAAATTTCAACTATTACCGTTCAACAGTTACAGCACTAAATAGGTAAGACAGACGGACGGATGGACGGACGGACAACGTAGGCTTATGAATAGGGTCCCGTTTTCACCCTTTGGGCACGGAACCCTAAAAACTAGTAGTGTATTAAAAAATTTAGTCAAAATAGATTAACTGACAGCCACCGCTCCGTTCTGATTCCATAAGTATTCAGTTTTGCTAAATATATTAGGTACGGAGCACTGAAAGGAAATCGGAACCTTTCTATTCCTCATTATTTAGAGCGAATTGTCTAAAGTTCCGAGAATTAAGCCATTTTTCTCCTTATTACGATTGCATAAGAGTATTCCTCGAGAGTCGAGACTATTTAAAATGAACTACGTATTGAAGGAAATAAATTGAATAAGAATGAATAGAATTAGATTGAACATCGACGGAAGCGCACTTTTGAAATTAGATGCAGATTCTCCGGCGGTGAAACCGTGTAAGTCAAAATTTTACGTTTTTTACCCGACTATCCCAGAAGGAGGGTTATTTTTTTTTTGTCATGTCGATGGGATGACATTGCGTCGTAAGAATCGGGGGTTCAGTACATTACTAAACCAAATGGGCAAAACTGACAAGAAGAGGTGGGCGATACTGATTGAGTCCGAGGAATAAATTTTCTGCCACTCCTCCTATAAAGAGGGGGTGGGGTTAAATTGGCGGGCAGGGAGTGTCCGTGCTGAATACTGGGTGTCCCGTAAATCAACGTCAACCGGAATCGGAATAGGCCAAATCATAATAGTTACCAGAAAAATAAAAAAATCAATCTAAGTCATACATTTTTTATAGCCATTTTTTTTCGAGAAAATATACACCCTGTGAATTCCAAGCATCAGGTTAGATTAGCAAAATTCTGGAGTGAATAAGAACACTAAAATTGAAAAAAAAAAAAAAGATTTGTAGCGAAAGGAGCTAAAAAACCATCACAGGATGTACATTAAAAAAGCCTATAATTTAAAAAATTCATGACTTCAATTTTATTTTTTATTTTTCTTGTTACTGTTATGATTCGGCCTATCACCCGATTCCGGCTTGACGTTGATTTACGGGACACCCTGTATAGTAATATACTCTTTCTTATACTGTACTATATCACCTAATTGTTTTAAACACTAAAGTACTAATAGATTGCTATCACGTGCGACATTTTCCAGGATTTCCTGTAAACTTAAAAATTTTGACTTATACGGTTTTAAGATTAAACCTGATAAGTCACTTAAATTAAGTTTGCCGACTGAGATTGAAGTTTTTCCCTCTGCGTTTGCTAGAATCGGACGTTTTACTGCAAGCTGAAATTAGTTTACTGGTCAAACTGACCTCGATATAATATGTCGTGTACCAATTAATACTTCTAACTAACGTAGTACCGACTGCTCTCAAACGGTGAAAGAAAATATCGTGTCGTCAGATCTTCCTGAGAACTAAGTCGTTGATTAAAATTACCCGTGGACCCGGTGATGGGCCAACCCAACGGGTCCACGGGTAACGACTCTTTGACAGAACTCAGAAAATTTGCAAGCTAAAGTGACAATAGGCTGATCATAACTGCCTCCGTGGTCTAATGGTTAAGAGCATTGGGCTCTTGACTGACGCGGAGGTCGTGGGTTCGATTCCCACGGGGGACACCATGAAATATGTCACTTTGTGCGTTTATCCCCAGTTGTTTAGGAAATTGCAGGCTGAATCCACCAGAAGTGCGATATTTGAACTTCACACGTTTAATCGAGCAGTAGAAAGTGTTAAAATTACTGTTTCTACTGCCTTAGTTGATCTTATGATGTTGAAAAATCGTACTTTTGATTGTCTGAAAAGAAAGAAGATTCCGTGCTTCGGATGGCACGTTAAGCCGTTGGTCCAGGCTACTATCTCGGTAGTAGTCGTTACATAAAAACCACGTCAGAGTCCGTAAGGCGGTTTGAATAAACTCTGACACCAGGGCTTCCCCCGCTTGCCAACACGATAAGAAGAGCTGTCGAAGAACTGACCAGATGGGGAGTCAGAGTTCTAGAGTGGAGACTACGAACTGTCAGGCGTAGTGTTGGATGCCCTGCGGACCGACGACCTAAAAAAAGTAGCGGGAAGCGACTGGATGAGGAAGGCCGAGGACAGAGTTTTGTGGCGCGCCTTGGGAGAGGCCTATGTCCAGCAGTGGACGATGATAGGCTGATGATGATGGTGATTCAACTTCCATCTAATTCCGTAGTTAAAACTTATTGTAATGTAATGGGTGATTAACTTAATGGCGTATTCAGAGCGTTCAGTTTACGATGGCCCCGTAATGGAATCGTGAATAATAAATATAATGGAATACGACAGGGTTATATGTGAGATTGGTATAGTGTCCCATTAATTTTAAGGCGATTATTAGTTACGTGGCGTCGGAAATGGTGTACTCTCGTCTTGTATGTAGATTGGACATTTAATGTACCTATTATCGATCTAGTATCTTGACATCCCAAATACCGCAGTGTCTTAAAACGAAAGTCTTCGATCAGTGTGTATTGCCAGTGATGACATATGGAACAGAGACGTGGTCGCTCACTCAAGGCCTCATAAAAAGGCTGAAAGTCACCCAAAGGGCAATGGAGAGGGCTATGCTCGGAGTTTCCCTGCGAGATCGGATCAGAAATGAAGAAATCCGCAGAAGAACCAGAGTAGCTGACATAGCCCAAAGAATTGCTAAACTAAAGTGGCAGTGGGCGGGGCACATTGCTTGCAGAACCGATGGCCGATGGGGCCGGAAGGTTCTCGAGTGGCGGCCGCGTACCGGAAAGCGCAGCGTGGGTAGGCCCCCCACACGGTGGACTGACGACCTGGTGAAGGCGGCGGGAAACCGTTGGATGAGGGCAGCGCTGGACCGGTCGTTATGGCGATCCTTGGGGGAGGCCTATGTCCAGCAGTGGACGTCCATCGGCTGAGATGATGATGATGATGACTATCGATCATAGAAGAGAAAACCAGTAGAAATTCCGCACACGGTCAGTAAACTATTGTTTAAAATAAAAACGTCTGATTGTTTAAATAAATAAGAATTAAAATCAATGTGTACTTTATTCCAAATAAGGAGACGAGAACGAACGAGACGAGACGAAGGACGAGATTTTTCGATTCCTATTTAGCTTTTTGACTAAATCATCGGGGCAAAATGTAGTATCCGACATAATATCTTGGAGGTTACTAAAGCTGTTCTAAACAAAGGACCATAATCTCTTTCGGGTGGTTAAAAACTTTGCTACAGCTGATTACTTGCTTTTAAAGCATGCAGTTGTAGCAAAGTGCACTCCATAATGAAAGTTTTAGAAATTTATAGTAGATTACACACCGAGAACAGGAAAGTATGAAAGGTCTCCGATCTCAAGTAATTGTTGACCAAGGCGAAACCGAGGTCAACAAACATGCGATCTGAGGCTTTCTTATTTACTGTCCGAGGTTAGTATACTATTTTTCTCCTTGACAGAGGTGGAAAGCGGCAACTTCGTTTTATATGACAATTGACGCTTTCCGTCCGGAGGGGAGAAAACAGATTTTTCTTCAAAGTCTTGATTCGGTAAAGGCATCGAGCTCTTCAATTTTAAACGATTCCAATGTATGGTTCCATAGTTTTTCGGCGAATTTGTCGTCTTGGCAGTGTTTCAGAGTTGTTGCTACCGCGCATTCACTGAAAAATATGTATTAAATATTATATCTGAGGCGATGGTTCGATCCCCGTCCAGGCCGACTCGTACCAATAAATCTTTCGGAATTTATGTTCGATTTGTTACACCACTGACTTTTCAGTGAAGGAAAACATCGTGAGGAAGCCTGCATGCTTCAATTTCGGGGCATGTTTGTACCCACTGTCCATTACAAGTGGCGACGGGTTCACTTCCCGACCCAATGGACCGAGTTTCAGTACTACTAGTGAAACGTGGATGTTCTGAGGTTTCAGAATATCTCTGACTGCCCCTCGGGGAATATAGTCGTAAGCATATGCTATGGAAATATTATATTCTACAGGTAGACTGGCTGTTAACAAAAGTAAGGCGAAATGTTGAGAATTAGTTGGTTGGTTGTAATACTTCCAGTAGATGGCGCGCAAGTCCCCTTAAGACGTAACAGATTGAAAATTTCGTTCTCTGGGTAGTGGGCTCGGTGGTGTAATTGGTTAGCACGTTTCCCCGGCTTGGAAGAGCGTGGGTTCAAGTCCCGCCCGAGACAAATTTTTCAATCTTTAATTTGATTCGAAATAGTACAACATGGCTGTAACATGTTTATAATCAATAATATTAAGGATTATAATATTCTTAATATGCTGACAGTTTTTTAAGGGGATCACCAGACTATCAAACTAGAGCGATGATAGTCCATATGGAAGAGAGCTATCGACTCAATTATGAAGCGGCGGGCAGTTCGATTCCTGGCCTGTACCACTAAGTTCTATGGAATTCATGTATTTATCCGTATCACTAGCTCGGCGATGGAAGAGAACATAGTGAGGAAACATGCATACCCGAGAATGAAAAAAAAATAAGTTTCATACCATAAGCATGAGGCGAACACAGAAGACCAGCAATGGAATCAGTGTTATAAGCCTTGGCCTGCAAAAGCCCTCCCAAATACCAGACCGTCAAACTGAACAGCTTTCTCTATATGGGACCAACAACGAAACCGCGAAAAAATCACCTGTCCCATACAAATGTATTGATCAGGTATTTTTTTTCGCTTGTCGATGTTGTTGGTGCCATAGAGAAACATGTTCAGTTTGAAGGTCTGATCATCTTCTTAGAATCCCGTTAGAATATTAAGTTGGACCATATATTATATGGTTTTGGAAAATAAGCCTTAACGTACCAGTAATAAAGCCCGCTCTCATCAGCGCAAGCCTCATCGACAGCGCAGTAGATAATTGTTTGAGCTCCACAGCGAGAAGTCTTGAGGAACCATGTTGCCAAGTTGTTCATCAACCACGTGGTTCCAACCAGCATCGTGTCGTGCCAGTGCCTGAATATATCTGTCACTATCACACCCGGGTGGGCTGCGTAGACTGTGATGTTGTTTATGTTGTGGTCCTGGAAACAAAAATCCTGCCCTGAGGGTTCTGTTCAAACCTAGTCATCATCATCAACCTTTATACGTCCACTGCAGGACACAGTCCTACCCTCAGGTAGGGTGTGTGGGCGTGCAAAATACGGATTGGTAGACTATACATATTTTATGCTATACACACTGCTCGCAGAACCGATGGCCGATGGGGCCGGAAGGTTCTCGAGTGGCGGCCGCGTACCGGAAAGCGCAGCGTGGGTAGGCCCCCCACACGGTGGACCGACGACCTGGTGAAGGCGGCGGGAAACCGTTGGATGAGGGCAGCACAGGACCGGTCGTTATGGCGATCCTTGGGGGAGGCCTATGTCCAGCAGTGGACGTCCATCGGCTGAGATGATGATGATGATGACAAATTTTATGCAGATTTCCACACAATGATTTCCTTCACTCTTTGAGAGCAGTCGGTATTATATAACTTAGAAAAACTCATTGGTACGGCATGTTCTCCGTGCGGATTCGAACCCGGACTTCAAGATTGAGTTCCATAGCTCTCCGCAACGCGCCACCGATGCTATACAAATCTGCTCATCACAATGTTTTAATGTGATATAGGTAACAAATTAATTACTTTTTGATTTATTCCTTTACTAGTAGGTACTCAGAGAATTTGACACAAGCATTTGATTTTGAGCAAGTTGACCACTAACTTGCCTCTACCAACACGCCAGTGCGTGGTGGAGTATGGCCCACTCCCTCTCACACTTGTGGGGACTTGCCATAGATGTCAACACCCACAAGTTATAGCAAAGAAGCTAACAGATGGCGATACCGTCGCGCTCAGAAATATGCTCCATACAAAGACAACGTTCACCGTAAATACGTAACTCGTAACCTACTACAAATAAGGTTCACAATCGAATGCGAGACATAAATCGCGCAAGAGATATAATCACAGAGATTCGATATATATACAAGGTCCAACTAAGAACTGTTGGACCACGGCCGGTCCCCAGGCTTCACACTAAGCCTGGTGGAAGATCTTCCCTTTTCAATGGAGGAACATTCCCAAGTACCACCTCCATACACTTATTCGTGGGAGGAGGCCTTTGCCCTGCAGTGGGGATTCTAATGGCTATAACTTACTTACTTACTTTTAGTAGGTACTGTGAGACATTGCTTCTTGCCAAATATTATGTATATTATATTATATATTATTTTAAATTGTATTTTTTTCTATTCTTGGTGTGCAAATAAAGAATATTTATCTTATCTTATCTTATGATTCTAGGACTCTAAGTCAATGGGAAATACCCTATACATATAGGTTTCGATTTGACGAGGGAGTATCAAATACCTATGTGAGTTAAATGGCCGTATCTTTTGATTGCGTTGACTTAGAAGCTTGAATTCTTTGAACCTCTAAGGGATCATAGACTTTAGTATTTGCTATTAATTTCAACTTGGTACGTTTACCCGTTCTTGTGAAAAAGGGTCTTGATAGACGGATAAAAAAGTGAACCTAAATTAAAGGGTTCCTTGTTTTCTGTTTGGAGTACGGCACCCTAAAAATTACCAAATAATCTTGGGTACTATATCACGGTGTTAATCAATCAATGTATGGACACTCTATCATAGGTCCGGGTTCAAATCCGCACGTTTTTATAACGGAGCGGATAAGGAAAACATCGTCAGGAATCCTGCATTATGCTGAAGAAGATATTCTGATGCGACTTGAGGGGGGGGGGGGGGGGGGGGGTAGGGCCCTGCAGTGGGACGTATACTTGGTGTTACAAAAGTAAAATAAACATTTCAAACTTTTAAGGGGATCAAACAATTCAAACTGAACAACTTTCATTTTGGGACCAATATCGAAACCGCGAAAAAAAAAATTGCCTATACATTTAGCTCGAGTAGATTTGTAGTTTAGAATGGAACATCCGATTTTTCGCACCACCGACGCTCTACCCACATGATACATTATGTTCTTTTTTACCTTCAGTTTTTTAGCCAGGACTCTTGTGAAGATAATATTAGCTGCTTTACTCCTGCAGTAAGCCGCCATGGGACTGTATGGAGTCTTTTCGAAATTCATATCCTCTATATCGAACTGTCCAGCTAAAAATCAACCATAAACAAATGGAAATAAAGTAGAAACTTGAATAGGCCAGCCTCCTGCAAATATACTTTGTTCTTTGGTTGCCTCTACATTTAGGTTGGCAGTCAGCTCTACATCTATTCTATTCATACACACATAATCGAATATGCTCACGGCATTATCCCATAAGGGTAGGCAGAGACCACGGGATACCACACTTTCGCCTCATCAACATTTATATTTTACTAACGGACAAAAGTTGAGAGCTTTTGCTGATTGTCCCTTTAAAAACATGTAACTATTAAACACCCTTTATTTTTTTTATGTTTATCAGTCGTTCAGGCTGTGTGTTTTCAGTCAGTGTGTTCAGTCAGTGACGGAACTGCTTTATGAAGCCCGACCAGAAAAATAAAAGACTCGCCACGTTGCGGAATATCATTGGAACTAATGTTTGTGCTCCAGCGCAGCGCCCTTAAAACTTTTCTCGTCAGGCTTTTACATCAGTCTCTTCATGCACTTCCTTCTACTTAGGGTCCAACGCCCTTGTCATTTCCGGCGTATTAACGTATTAATTTGATATATGATTACTATTATAATCAAACTTATACAATACCTGCATGAGCAACAGAAGCCACAAAAACAACCCTGGCAGATCCTCCTCTCCTCAAATTCGGCAAAAGCAGTAGAGTCAATAAGGCATGCCCAAAATGATTAGTTCCCATGTGCGTCTCATATCCATCAACAGTCTTGCCTTCAGCACAACACATCACACCAGCGTTGTTGATCAGAATACTTATAGATTCTTCAGCAATCCTTTTGACAAAACCGTGGACTGATTTGAAGTCCGATATGTCAAGCTTTTCTATAATTAAAGAGCCTGTTTTTTCAGATTTGTTTTGTTCTATGTCAGTTTTAGCTGATTCTGCTTTGTTGAGATCTCTGCACGCCATTATGACTTTTGCACCTGGAATTTTTCAGAAATATTTAGCTTTTGCGGATGATGCTGATATAAACTAGTTGGTTACCTACCTAACTGCTCAGTTGTACTCTGCGTTTAATAGAGAAGACACGAAATGAAAAACGTTTTACTTTTGCGACGACAATTTCTTTCGTGGTTTCCTTTTTTCAATAAGTGGCGACGGGCTCACAGAGTATCGGTACTACTGGTAAAACGTGGATGTTCTGAGGTTTTAGAATGTCTTTGACTACCCCCTCTGGTAATATAGTCATGAGCATATGCTATGCTATGTTATGCTATTTCTTTCCTTCTCATTACAAAACAATACATAACTAAATTATAGTATAAACTCATGGCCGTGATCCCTTTCGGGGTGCTCAGAGATATTGCTACAACTATCAACATTCTTGTTAAAAATATAGTTGTAGCAATGCTTAAATTTTGACCCCATAAACACTGCATAATTATGAAACGTTTAATCCCTTGGTCGCCTTGTCGCCACGGGAAGAATTGGGGTGGTCCATTCTAAGCCGGAAGCACATGGCTATTTATAACCTCGGACATAACCTAAGGGTTAAAAGCCCCCTTTTAATTAAAAATGAATTAAAAAAAACTCGATAATTATAACTCTTTATTCCAGAGATATTCTGAGAGGATTCCCGAGATGCTGTCTTGCCGCATGCGGGGTTCATTATTATCATGTAGTGACTTTCCTTTCGATAATAAAAATATTTGTTTCGTATTTTCGAGTACTTATATCATTATTATCCATCCATTATAATACAACGCACCGTACCTAGTTATATTATAATGTAGATAGATGTAGAATATCTTTACCTACGCATTGTACGAAGAATTTGAATTGATATCAATTGTTAACTTTTAGAAATCCTCGAATCCCTTCACTTCAAGGTTGTCTGAAAGGCATTTTACTCTGGTATTTTACTACAAATACAAAACTATCAATTCAGGATTTTTCTAACCGATTTTATTCATATTCATATTCATACATTTATTGCATTTCTATGTGTTAGTTTACATGGTCTTAGGTTTTAGGTTAGAAGGTACAAGACATAAAAACCCTGTAAGGGCACTGCAACACAGTATAAGCTTAAAATACATTATATTTAGAGGTGGGTACATTTTATCAGTAGCTAGTAGGTATCTATAAAGAATTAGTTAATTAATGATATGTCAACGAAAAATTATAACAGAAACAAAACAAAAGATACAATACAATTAAAATAAGAATAAATCAGGTATTAACCATTATTATAATGTATAATACCCACAACTGCATATGAATACATGCCTAAAACACGCAAAATAACAGATGCGTGGAATAGCGAATGTGATGAAAGGCAGTTGCGTGGAATTAATATTGTGTAGAATCGCGAATAGGAAGAAACGCGTTTGTGTCAAATTGAAGACTGCTTGAGAATAGAGAATGTGTTCAATGTCAGTTGTGCGGAATCCGTAATGCGTAGAATATCGAATAGGCGGAAAAGCGTGTGGCAAGAACTCAGACCAATTCTATAATCCTACCCAAACTGTAAGCGAGATCAATATTTCATATTGAATATTATAGTTTACCGAAGTAGGTAACAATTAAAAAACTTTTTCGATTAAAAACAAATTACAGTTTCGATTACGCGGTCAAACTACTTGTTTACAACGAACTAAAATTTTAATTAAACCTTAAAAAAACAAGTGATGTTAACATTACAGCTGCCATGTTCAAGCCAGCAGTGAGAAGTTACAATATGCTATACAAGGTGTTACAAAAATACAAATAAACCTTTAAGGGGGTGGTGTAGACCATCAAACTGAACAACTTTCACTATGGGACCAATATCGAAATCGCGAACAAAAATTGATGTTCCATACTCTACAAATCGACTAGAGCTAAAATATGTATGGGATATAAATTTTTTTTTCGCGATTTTGATGTTGGTCCCATAGAGAAAGTTGTTCAGTTTGACCGTCTAAACAACCCCCTTAAGAGTTTTAAATATTTATTATTACTTATAAAACTAAACTAAACTAAAACTATTCTGACACATCGCTTTACGTATTTCACGACTTCGAATAATGTTTTGTGACTTTACCTCTTAAGTATAGATCCATAGCGATTTCTTTTCCAATGCCAGTGTTACATCCCGTTACTATAGCTGTAACACCTTCCAGTCTTCGTTCATTTTTACACCAAGCGCTTATGTAATCCATTCTGCTGAAAATTAGCACATAAATAGATATTTATACGAGGAGAAACGATTTCTGGCTGTAAATGATTTTATTGACGAAGCATGTTCTTGATCTCTGACTGTAAATTAATGAATTGACGCAGCGTGTTGCTGATCTCTGACTGTAAAAAAGTAAGTTAAGTTATAGCCTGTAGAATCCCACTGCAGGGCAAAGGCCTCCTCTCACGAATAAGGGTGAGAGGGAGTGGGCCATACTCCACCACGCGGGCCCAGTGCGTGTTGGTGGAGGCAAGTTAGTGGTCACCTTGCTGTCAGAGAATTTTCAAGCCGCCAATAGGCCTCTGACTTGGCTTAACGAATAGTTACAACGCCATCTGACGGAACTATCCGAGACCAACTGCTTAACGTGCCTTCCGAAGCACGGAAACGCTCGAGATGAAATACCACTAAACGGTCACCCATCCAAAGACTGACCGGACCTGACGTTGCTTAACTTCGGTGATCGTTTCCAATACCGAAGCTCCACTACGCCAATGAGCGCATTAATTTACTGACAAAACATGTTGCTGATTTATGACTGTACATTAATGTATTGACGAAACATGTTGCTGATCTCGGACTGTAAATTAATGTATTGACAAAACATGTTGCTGATTTATGACTGTACATTAATGTATTGACGAAACATGTTGCTGATGCTCTTAATTAATGTACGGAAGAAGTATGTTGCTGATCTCTGACTGTAAATTAATTTATTGACAAAACAAGTTGCTGATTTATGACTGTAAATTAATGTTAATGTATCGACGAACATGTTGCTGATCTCTGCCGGTAAATTAATTTATTGAAGCATGTGCTGACTTATTGTTTTTGTCTATCACGTGCTTTTTTGAATATTAATAAATTACAATTAATTATTAATTGGTGGAGTCAAGTTAGTGGTCCACTAGAAGTCAAAGAATTATCAAGCCACTTTCCTGGCTTAACGAATAGTTACACCACCATCTGACGGAACTAACCGGGACCAACTGCTTAACGTGCCTTCCGAAGAACGGAGACGATCGAGATGGAAATTTAGACGGAATTGGTTATAGCAGCGTGGGTAGGTCCCATAAGGTGGACTGACGACCTGGTGAAGGCGGCGGGAACCCGTTGGACGAGGGCAGCGCAGGACCTATCGTTGTGGCGATCTTGGATGAGGCCTATGTCCAGCAGTGGACGTCCATTGATAATGATGATGATTCACTAAACGTTATTTAATTACCTTATTTAACGCAACGTAAAACACAACCGTTACACTTAAATGCACAAGAAAATAAGCAACTTTCGTAACAACTTCAACCTCCGTACATGGTTTAAAATTACAGTACGGTCACTAACGCAAGGCACTTCATAGTATACCTACAGGGTGACTTGGAATGAGTCAACAAACGATTAGACTAAGAGATAAGTGTACTTTTTGCAACCATCAGCAGCAAGGCTGATTCAGTGTTTATGTGGTGTAGAGCATCTCTGTGATGGGGATGGACCAGGTCTGCCTGCATAACTTCAGTCGGTTTAGGAGTTACAGACGTTTAAAGGTCTGGAAAAAAATTACGATCCACGGCAAGGCTGATCGTATGATATTATTGTAGTATGCACTGTAGCTATACGAAAAGTACAAAAACTGACATGAACTGCCAGTCGGTTTAGGAGATACAGCCGTTCAAAGGTCAGACCTTTGAACGTCAGTAACTCCGAAACCGACTGATGAACCATGTCAGTTTTTGTACTGTTAATACGGCTACAGTGCATACTACAATAATATCATACGATCAGCCCTGCAGCTGTTCGTAATTTTTTTCCAGACCTTTAAACGTCTGTAACTCCTAAACCGACTGAAGTTATGCAGGCAGACCTGGTCCATCCCCATCACAGAGATGCTCTACACCCCATAAACACTGAATCAGCCTTGCTGCTGATGGTTGCAAAAAGTACACTTATCTCTTATAATAGATGTGTGTTACAAAAATACAAATAAACATTGAACAACTTTCACTATGGGACCAAAATCGAACATTTGATGGTCTAAACTTTAGACCATCAAACTGAACAAATTTCAGTATGGGAAAAACATCCAACCGACCAACACCGAAAAAACGGAAAAAATAACAGCTATGCCATATACATTTAGCTCGAGTAGATTTGTAGTATAGTATGGAAAATCAGAATTTTTTTTTGCGATTTCGGTTTTGGTCCCATACTGAAAGTTGTTCAGTTTCATGGACTAAACCACCCCCTTAAATGTTTATTTGTATTTTTATAACACCTTTATATTTACCTTAATTAAAACAGCCTCCGTGGTCTAATGGTTAAGAGCATTGGGCTCCTGTCACGGAGGTCGTGGGCTTGTGGGAACAAGGGACACCATGTCACTTCGTGCGTTTGGTTGGTTGGGACATTGCAGTCTGAAAAAAACACACCAGCAATAACCCTTTTAAAATTTTCCAAACAGTAATCTCGTTCTAAAAAACCGTGGTCCTTGGTCTCTGCCAACCCCTATGGGAAAATGGCGTGAGCTTATCTTATATTAAAATGTGAAAAAATGTTAGCTATCAGGTTTTTTATAAACGTACATAATGTATGTGTATAAAAGACCTGTTAGCTAACATTTTTTCACATTTTAATATAATAACACAAACAACACACACACACACTTCAAATATGGAGTAAATATTTTTGTCTGTACCAAAAGCAAAAAAGTTTTGTGGTGGTGTGGTACTGAACCCTCGGTGCGCGAGTAGCCCGACTCGCACTTGACCGTTTTTTCCATATTTATACTGTGACTGGGCTATTGTTATTCTGTGGCGATAGTGCCTTAAGAGAATATTATTCCGAGAGCGAAAATGCGCGCTGCATACAAACGTACTATGGTGATATTTTCAATACTAACCAATTAAAGTCAATGATTTTTTTCTGAAACAATCTAGAAACAAATCTCTATGCTTCTATAGAGTCAGATTTTCGTTAAAATATACAGTTTCAATGCTAGGATTAATTTAAGATTTGTATGGAAATCTTTGAGGCACTGTAACTTGAAAACTATACATTTTAACGAAAATCTGACTCCATACAAGAATAGAAATTTGTTTCTAGATCGTTTCTGCAAAATTTCATTGACTCTAATTGGTTAGTATTGAAAATATCACCATAGTACGTTTGTATAGAGCGCGCTCCGAATAATATACCCCTAAGGTGGTTTCAGTCCATACAAAACTTTGTCGTAGAACACTCGTAGACGGTATTAATAAAAGTAATGATTTATACCGTATTTATGGAAAAATAGCTTAGAAAATCTAGATTGCGAGTATCAAATAATATTTATAATTTATAATATAATTACGAAGATATCAAGCTTTGAAATTATTCATACAAAATTTCAAAGCCTTATTATAATAGCCTCGTAATTATATTATAAATTGTAAATATTATTTGATACGCGCAATCTAGATTTTCTAAGCAATTTTTCCATTATATAAAACATTACTTTTATTAATACCGTCTACGAGTGTTCTTCGACAAAGTTTTGTATGAAATTGACAACTCTGCAACCACCTTAACCTGCACCACAAAATGACTTATAACAGTGGTTGAGCTGTACGGAAACAGCGCAATGCAATGTGCAGGTAGGTAATGCACGATAGGGCAACTATCGCTATTAATACTTGAACCTTACAATCACCAAACAGTATGGACACTGAGACCACGTATTTAATTTAATTTATCTTTATTGGTTATCAAACAGCAAATTACTTAATTTGAAATACAACAAAATTTAAATTTTACAACGCCAATTACATGATAACACGTTTTAAAAACAGTTTAAGGTACATCAAGAGTAGAGGCAAGAGTAGTCATTCCCAAGTTCCCAACTCACGCAAAATAGGCGCTTTTGACCAAACGCGAGTAAATTGTATTCTTAGATTAAGTCGCCGGTTACTATAGAATAGAGTAAACTGATTTTGCGTTTTACAAACCCTAATCTAAATGAAATGTCAATGTCACATAATTAAAAAATATATATTAAAAATTATTTAGAAAAACAAAAAACCCGACTGCATAAAAAACTATTAACTTAAAAGATAAAAACAAGCTCCTTAAATCAAATAATAACATAATAACTTTGCTTGGGCAAATTAATACAATTTGAATGTTATTACTTATTAGGTAGGTATCGCAAACGGGGACAAAGAAAAATGACCTATTTGTTGGTTATTGGTTTGTCCCCGCCTGCAATACCTACCTAATAAGTAATAACATTCAAATTGTATTAATTTGCCCAAGCAAAGTTATTATGTTATTATTTGATTTAAGGAGCTTGTTTTTATCTTTTAAGTTAATAGTTTTTTATGCAGTCGGGTTTTTTGTTTTTCTAAATAATTTAGTTTATTTCATACTTTTTAGTCTTGTGTCAAAATGGTTGCATAAAAATACTATAATATACATATAATTGGAATCTGCTCTTCACCAGCTTTCATTTGATACCCATATTGTATTTTTTTTCGAAAAAAAATTGATTCTCCCCCCTCTCTTTTTTAATTAGCATACGCCATATTAAAATAATGTACCCTATGTCACTCTCACGATTTTTACGAATCTAACGACACCTCATATGTTAAAATTCATCAAGCCGTTTAGGCTGTAGGGCGTGCCAAAGAAATAGACATACAAACATACATACATACATACATACATACATACATACATACATACGCTCGAAAAACATAACCCTCCTTCTGTCGCAGTCGGGTAAAAAGAAACAAAACAAATTCTAACATTGCAATAAGTACGGATACAACGTTACGACCTCTTTCTTTAGGTGAATTATACATTCGTTCTGTTAGTACGGGGTGTGTAAACACCAAAAGCAAAATTGTTCCTTGTATTACTCTTCTATAAATCTAAGTTTGTTCGAATCCGGCCAAGTCATCGAGTTGCGGAAAATGAGCCCGTTCAACTAATACCAATACCAAGGTACATAAAAAAAACGCACAAAATATAAAATTTTGTCAAATAAAAAGATTAACTAATAAAAAGCTATTCTTAGCTGAGACTTTATTAGACATTATTATAACAGTAAAACCACAACGAATTATTTATGTCCCACTGCAGGGCACAGGCGCCCCTCAGGGAGTGTGTATGGGCATTAGTCCACCACACTTGCAAAATGCGGTTTGGTAGACTTCACATACTGCTATCGCTACTGAATAATTAATGTCTAAGAAGTTCAATGAACCAATACCGCATATTGAAGAGAGGAAAAACGCAGAACGAGTGCACAATATAGGTAAAAAAAACTTGACAAGTGTATGAAGGTTGATACTCATACTATATTTATACAGGGTGTAACTTTCAAGGTGTACAATATTTAAAAAAAAATCTTGTCGTTTTCGTCATAAAGTACCTAAGCCCAGTAATATTTAAGAAGATGGTTTGTAAACCAATCCATTAAATATAGTTAAAAAAATAATTTAGTTTAGATTAGACACTTTAGTATGGGAAGTACAAAAAATTTGATAGTTTTTAGACCTTTATGTTCCTTTGGTAATGTTATTTAGTTTCATTCTCTGAATACACCCATACCATTTTATTTATTAGGTGGTGTTTACAGGGTCCTTTTTAATATGCTGAAAATTTTTTAAGGGGATGATTAGACCGTCAAACTAAACAACTTTCTCTATGCGAAAATAATCTGCTGTTCCCATAGACATATTACTCTAGCGATAGACAAGCTCTTTCAAACAAACAACATGTCACACAAAACAACACAAAATGACACATTGCGGTCTGTCATTGCCATAGTGACGAAGTGAACTCGGGAACATCAATCAGGTGCGTACACCTCATTCAAGTGGAACATGTTGCTTCTATGGAAGGGCAAGTCTATCGCTAGAGTTTAAGTCTATGGCTGTTCCATACAAAACTTCAGACTTACTTTGCAAAATATATAGGACAGCCATGGGACAGCAGATTTTTTTCGCGATTTCGATGTTGGTCCCATAGAAAAAGTTGTTCAGTACGATGGTCTGATCATCCCCTTAAAAAAGTGTCCGCATATTGAGAAAGACCCTGTAGATTTGGAGACGACATCTAACATATAACGACATTCTTATTTAAATTAAGTAGATAAGGACCTATTTAACTACACAGAACCGATGCGTGCGCACACGCAGCCGCCTGCCATGGCCTCGATTGCGTAAATGCATTTACGTAAAAACCATTCCAACAGCACAGGCTTAAGGGTATATTATTCGGAGCGCGCTCCATACAAACGTACTATGGTGATATTTTCAACACTAACAAAATAAAATCAATGAAATTTTGCAGAAACAATCTAAAAACAAATTTCTAGGCTTGTATGGAGTCAGATTTTCGTTAAAATGTGTAGTTTTCAAGTTACAGTCAGTGCCGCAAAGATTTCCATACAAATCTTAAATTAATCCTAGCATTGAAACTGTATATTTTAACGAAAATCTGACTCTATAGAAGCATAGAGATTTGTTTCTAGATTGTTTCTGCAAAATTTCATTGACTTTAATTGGTTAGTATTAAAAATATCACCATAGTACGTTTGTATGCAGCGCGCATTTTCGCTCTCGGAATAATATTCTCTTAAAATGGAAATAAACATAGCGAGCACAGACTTAGGGCTTAGGGTGCCTGTCGACAGATGCGGAGCGAGCTGGCGGAGCGAAGAAATTGAGTTTTATCAACCAATAAGATTGCATAAAAATCTCATCTACGAGATTTCATGCAATCTTATTGGTTGATAAAACTCCGTTTCTTCGCTCCGCCAGCTCGCTCCGCATCTGTCGTCAGGCACCCTTAAAATGTAAATAAACCTAACTATCGTGGCTCTCAGGTCTGCAGCACAGCAAGAAGTTTATCAGCAATGTGACTACATAAATCCCAAGGTTCGTACTGAACAGCAGGAGCGAGGCTCGTGCCATCGTCAGAGCCCTCACCAGGCACTATACGCCACAGGCTCGATGATGCACAAGATGAAACTCATCCTATAGTTCGGTAATTCTATGTTTTTCAGACCAACAAATTAATAAAGTTTTGAAACTTATGTGGCATGATACCTTTGGGTGTGGTGTTCAAAACTCACAACTCTCCCTCCCCCTCTCCCTGACGCTTCACCCCCCCTCGCCTTGAAGTTTGTCCCCGTTAACAGTTTTTAATCTTTTTTGCAAAAACTGTAATAGATACAAAAAAAATGTCAAAGGCACAAATTATCCTCATTAAATTATACACAAAATAAGTGATATGCACTTTCTTAATAGGACTTAACCTTTGAGGGCTAGACGGACGAGAAAGTAACAACATTTCAAAAGTTATGAAATTTGTATGGTGACCCTCGTGAAAGTTGAAGATAAAAATTAAATGAATCCATATTCTTAATAAGCGACCCCGAATACCCTCGGATGCAAATTTTCAGTCGGATCGGTGAACCTTTAAAAGCTGCTTTGGCGTTTGAAATTTCCATAGCCGCCATCATATCTATCTTAGTTTCCGCGGGCCGTAGACCTCATTCTTCAGGATTCGACCTTCTGAGGAAGTCAGTTTTCCCTGTATCACCAAAGCATCCATGTGATGATCCCTAAATTTCATCCTTGTACCGAAAGTGGAACCCGGAGATCAATTGGAAGTATCTGGTCGATCCCCACCACTTTCCATAGAGAGTACATAGATACCTACTCGGATTGTTCACCGGGTTTCCCCCAACCAACGTATAGTAAAATTATTTTGGGGATCATCATAAGGATGTCTTGGTGTTATAAGGAACATTTCTACTTCCTCAGAAGTTTGAATCCTGAAGGATGAGGTCAACGGCCTGCGGAAACTATGATAGATTATGATGGCGGCCATGGAAATTTCAAACGCCAAAGCAGCTTTTAAAGGTTCACCGATCCGACTGAAAATGTGTATCCGAGGGTATTCAGGGTCGCTTATTAAGAATATGGAATCATTTCATTTTTATCTTCAACTTTTACGAGGGTCGCCATACAAATTTCATAACTTTTGAAATGTTGTTACTTTCTCGTCCCTCTAGCCCTCAAAGGTTAAGTCCTATGAAAAAAGTGCATATCACTTATTTTGTGTATAATTTAATGAGGATAATTTGTGCCTTTGAATTTTTTTTTGTATCTATTATAGTTTTTGCAAAAAAGTTAAAAAACTGTTAACGGGGACAAACTTCACGGTGAGGGGGGGTGAAGCGTCAGGGGGAGGGAGAGGGAGAGTTGTGACTTTTGAACACCACACCCAAAGGTATCATGCCACATAAGTTTCAAAACTTTATTAATTTGTTTGTTTTCCCCATACATTGAATACATAGAATTACTGTACTACTAGACCCCTGGGCAGAGCTTGCGGAGAGGAGGAAACCATCGAGCATACTACAGTTTAAAATAACAATGTACATGACCTTGAAGGGCCGTTGGATAACTTCACTCGGTTGCAAAGGAACATAGACTCTATGTAAAGGTAATAATCATTTGAATGACTGGAGTGAAGTTCGTGTGATTGAGTGACGTCACATTTGCGAGCGAGGTCATGCACATTGTTATTTTAAACTGATAGTATCCTGTGTGACTGTGAAGTCTTGGCGGCTAAACGCATGCGCCTTAGATGGTGAAAACCAGGAGACTACAGGTTTCTTCCCATGAATGAATAATACGAATTTTCTGGGTATTGCCTCATTTACCATGGTTTTTAAGGGTGACGAAAACAAAATAAAGATCCCATTGGGTCGAAGTGTTGCTGGCTTGCCAGCCCCCATATTAAGATAAAAAAAAACACGACATTCCTTTTCACATTGCATGGTCGGGTAAAAATAGGCTAAGGCCGCGTTTCCACCAGAGATGTGCGAGGTAGTGAGGCGGTGAGCGAGGAAACAATCCACCAATAACGCGCTCGTTCGATCACGTCATTGGGAAATTGAAGCACTCTCATTGGCCGATTTTTCCTCGCTACCTCGAACATCTCTAGTGGAAAATCAGCTCTGAGGGCCTAATATTTCTTAGGTCAGAGGTACCTGGAAACCAGGACTCACGATTTTTCTTTTATTTATTTGCAGACCTTAGAATACATAATTGTATGGATGTGAATGAGGCAAAAGATGTATGTAAGGATCGTAGTAGATGGCGCGCTCTGGTCTCTGCCTACCCCAATGGGAAAGAGGCGTGATGTTATAGATAGAGATAGATATAGAATACATAATACAAAATTCGCAGTACTCAAAGTTTTATAGCAGCAGCTCAAAGACAGGGTTATGTGGTACTTATAGATTTTATAGAGTAATCATTAAATGAAATTAATGGAAACAGAGTTATTGTGAGAATAAACTGTTTATTGTAGGCTTTTAGCGTTGTGATTTTATTGTCTTAACCTTAGATACAGAGGCAACAATATTATTATGAGTTATGATAGATTTTATTATAATAGTGAATTAGTGATAGTGACCAAACATACGAGCTAGATTTGTTTGTACATCTGTAATCAATCGGAATGTGGGTTTATGGAGGCAGAAAATCGATCTAGATGGGTCTCATCTCTAGAAACCTTTGACTACTTATATGAGGACTGGTAATGCGTGTAATTCCACTGACAAACATTTCTGCCACTTTTTGCGGGGGGCGAGGTAACATGCAATCCGCAACTTTGGATTTTATTCCCCATAACTTTTTATATTCTAATTGAAAAGTAGTCTCGTGTGAACCCCAAACGTTCTAAGTTTGAAATTATTGTTTCGCAATTATAGGCTATCTCGTTTAGTGATCAGGTATAAAATGTTATGTAAATGCACATGATCAAATTGATCTTATACCGTGGCAGAGGGGAAATGCTACCGCAAGGCGAGACCTTATAATAAATAAATAAAAGCCATTGAGTAATTATGTATAGAGCAGACAACGCGAACAAAATCTGTGCACCATGATCAGCAGTGTGGGGCGCGTGCTGGGAGCGTCAGGCTGCGACGAGCGCCTGGCACAGGCTAAGTGGGTTAGAGCGCGTGCACCCTAACGCATGTTACAAAACATTACTTCTCGGTAGCTTCTCTAGTTAACATAGTACCTCAATGATAAAAGCTGGAAACACTCGTTTTCAGCGAGCAGAGCTCGATCGCCCAGATTAACCCAAGGTTTCAATTTTAGGTTATTTAAATGTTTTTGATGATATTTGACTAATGTTCACCATAATTAGATAAAATTAGATAAAACTATTTTTTTGAAAAAACTAACTACAAAAACTTCTTACGATGAAAAAAAGTTATGACATTTTTATTCCGCTCTGGTATAGTATAATAGAATAGAATAGAATAGAACTTTATTTTTCGACCAACTGGGATCACAATTTTGTTAGTAACATACTTAGCCTATTGTTAGTTTATACACAACAACAAATTAATCTATTATAATTGTTTGTTTGTCAACACGTGAACCATACAGCAATGGTTCACGTACTGACAATCAAACCTACTAGCAAACATGGTCAAGATGCTGTTGGCGCTGGCTCTCATCCTACCCACGAGGGATGTACACCTTTTGCGCATAGTTGTGTAGAAACAATCTACTCGCGCATCGGCAAACATCCCCGACGCACTACAGAATCGCGGTATACAATTCTCAAATACGCCTTCAAATATCATAACTTCGGACGCGGAACATACAATAATTGATACACCTATATAGGTGCGAGGAATCTAAAAAAAATTTTTGGACGTCATCGTTTGGACCAACCTGTATACAAGGTGAAATTGATACAATTAGCATCTTTTTAAACTAAGAGAAAACCGATCGGAGCACAAAAAAATCTGTTGTTCCATACTAAACTGCAATGCCTACCTGGGCTCAAATGTATGCAACAGCAGATTTTTTTTGTGCTCCGATCGGTTTTCTCCGATAGTAAAAGTTGTTCAGTTTGATGGGTAGACTCGTTTAAAAGGATGCTAATAATATCAATTTCACCTTGTAGTCGTGGTTTTAATGCTTTCTCTTTTCTGATAAAGCCGCCTATGAAGTTTGAATCTGCTATGACAATTCATACATCTATAGGTTATGCAGGTTTATTTACCATTAACAAACATACAACAGCCACTGCCTCATGAATAAATATTTACTTTACCACCCAAATTACCCGGTAATTGCTTGTCAAACATACACGGAATTTAATGACCAGTTAACTACCTATTTAGGGTCGGAATTTGATTGACACCATTATGCTTGGAGGTCAAGGTTTTCTACAGTAGTGGCAGCAAGCCCAGCATAGCTAGTATGCTGCAGTGATACAGCGCTATCACACCTTAGCTCTCTTTCTATTTGCGTGCGAACGAACGAGATAAAAGACGTGATACAGCCGTATCACGTGCTGCATGCTACCAGTGCTGGTGTTAGATTTTTCAAACTGTCTTACGGCATCTGACGTTGTTTTTACGGTTCCACTGTAGTCAACAAGGAATCCTAAGGGCGTGTTCAGACGAACGTATAACTACGTTTGAGTAGCTGTCAGTAGCTCATTGTGAACGCAGGTTTATGTAAGTAATTACTGAAAGGTAGGTATAGGTAAAGGTACCTATCAATTAAGACGATTGTCTTCTGAATTAATTGTTCATTATTTTTAGTGCGTTCACACACGATGACGCACTGACGGAGCGGCAGATGTCAGATCATAGAACCACACTCAGTGCGTCAATGCGTCACCGTGTGTGCTTCTACGTGCGGCTTCATACAACTCCTTGCTTCACAAATGACGGACTGACGTTTGCTGCTCCGTCAGTGCGTCATCGTGTGTGAACGTACTTACATGTAAATTCTGGTGTTGTCTTAGATCTTTGACAGACTATAAAATATAAATTATTTATACCTACAGTAGGTAGAAATAACTTATTTTGAAAATAATAGTAGGAATAATAATAGGAAAATTTTAACTAATTTATAAGAACAGAAACGTATAGTTTTATCAAAATAATAATATCATTGGGATTTTTTTTTAATTTTATTAGCTTCGTTTAATTTTTATTACGCAAGTAATATTTTTATTGAATTTCATCACTAAACGATAACTTCAATTTATAAATATTATAATCTATAGTTTAAGAGGATAGGCGGGCTGAAATGCTAATTTGGAGAAAAGGTCACTTTTCCGACTGTATACGTATTTATCAGATCCACCTCACCCATACACCCCGCCGACTAGAGTGCGAAAGAGACAACTGCAGCTCGGACCGATTTTAAATACAAAAAATCGACGAAATCAGCATTTCGTATTCCCCTGTTTTCTCCTCCAAAACTAAACCGATTTTAATAATTCTTTCAAAAATAATATGAGAAAGACTTTGGCTATGTCCGTACGTTTTGTTTTTTTTTTGTTTATGTTCGTCAAATTTGTTTGTTGGATGTTTGAAACCGGGCGGTAAAATGGTTCATTTTCGAAGGTCTCTAGTTCTCACAACAATTAATTAATGCAAAAAAGTAAAACATAGGGACATGGCAGAGGTGACAAAGATTGTATGGTAAAAAATATTTGCTCTAGTGTTATTATCCAGGGAGAAAACAGGGGAATACGTTTGTATGGAGAAAACTGTACTCGTCTATCCTCTTAAAGAATAAAAACTGCTATTATAAACTATTTTCATCTCTCCATAATACTAGCGTAGCGTATTTTTACTGGTTGGTTGCAGCCGAAATCAGAACGGTCGACAAAGTCAATAGAACGTGCCTGTTGTGACCTGCCGGAGATAAACAAAGGCTCAAAGGGTACATTTATATCCCAAGGGATAAGAAACTTGAGGATGAAATATGGTATCTTATAATAAAGGTACTAGAATCCTTGTTGATGATGGTTGTGTTTTTGCAGTGCTAGACGAGGCAGTACCACAGAGGATTAAAGGCTTCCGCACATTGCAGCGATATTATCGAGCGATTTTATCGAGCGATATTATCGACAGCGATATCGCGACACCTTACACACTGCAGCGATTCCGCGATTCGCGTCACTGAATGTAGTAGAAAGAGATTGCGTCAGGTTGCGATAATATCGCGGCAGTGTGTGGGATCGCGCGCGTCCCCATACAAAATGTACTGAGAACAATTATCGCAAAATCGCAGCGATAATATCGCTCGATATTATCGCTGCAATGAGCGGAGGCCTTAATCCTCTGTGGCAGTACCATGGAACCATTAGTTCCATAGTGAAAGTTGTTCAGTTTGACAGTCGATGTTTGACGACGCTTCGCTGATTGGGATCATGTTTATTTATTTATTTTTGACGAAGCATGTTGCAAATACGGACATTTTGCCATTTTGACGAATCGTGTTGCAGATTTGAAGATTGTTCTGTATTTAAGTACCGTACATACGCACATACACACCTACACAAACCACCACACACTCTTTCACTTTGTTTGAATTGTAAAATACATACCCAAGGAATCAGTCGTAGACTTCGCGTATCAGGCTTGCCTCGTTTTTGGTCTACCGTTTAATGTAATAGTTTTAAGCAAACGTTTAAAAGTAAACATTTATCTTAGGTATCTTATCTACCTTACCAATAAATATTTGTTTGATGGTCTTCTTCTTCTTATCGAGTGGAAGATAAATATTTAAAACTCTTAAGGCGGTTGTTTAGACCGTCAAACTGAACAACTTTCTCTATGGGACCAACATCGAAATCGCAAAAAAAAAATTGATATCCCATACATATTTTAGCTCTAGTCGATTTGTAGAGTATGGAACATCATTTTTTTTTTCGCGATTTCGATATTGTTCCCATAGTGAAAGTTGTTCAGTTTGATGGTCTACACCACCCCCTTAAAGGTTTATTTGTGTTTTTGTAATACCTTGTATACTTAAGTATGTAATGCATTCAATTTTACACCGTGTATATGCCTACAAATAGAAGCTTGTATGTTTCTCACGATGTTTTCCTTCAGCAAAAATAATTTATCAAAACAATTTTCAACAATAAAATACCGCTATTTCTCAACACTTGAACTGTAAAACAAACTCTTATTGACAAAGGAATTTGATTCAAATTAGAACACGAAATTCTCTGTTTGGATAGCATACAATTCATACTCGGGGAATATATCGGGCATTTCGAATTATTCAATCAATCATACGTAATTATCTAAATGTCTGTTGAAAATGTTCTCGAAATTGTACCAATTAATAACTGTTCGAATAATTTTCAACTAAATACTGCGGAATATACTTAATTATGCTATCATAATATGAGTCAGCATAGAGAGTTCTAATTTAAGCAGGAACAATATGAAATCAATATAAATTAAGGGTATATATAATATATTCGGAGCGCGCTCCATACAAACGTACTATAGTGATATTTTCAATACTAACCAATTAAAGTCAATGAAATTTTGCAGAAACAATCTAGACACAAATTTCTATGCTTGTATGGAGTCAGATTTTCGTTACAATGTATAGTTTTCAAGCTACAGTGCCTCAAAGATTTCCATACAAATCTTAAATTAATCCTAGCATTGAAACTGTAAATTTTAACGAAAATCGGACTCCATAGAAGCATAGAAATTTGTTTCTAGATTGTTTCTGCAAAATTTCATTGACTTTAATTGGTTAGTATTGAAAATATCACCATAGTACGTTTGTATGCAGCGCGCATTTTCGCTCTCGGAATAAAATTCTCTTAAAAATGGATCTTAGATGTTTCGGTCTCGTAGAGAGAACGAATGAATGATTGATTATTATTGTAGGTTGGGCTATTAAAAGCAAGGGTCGTTATGTAACACTGCGACCATCGCTGGTCTATTGTGTTCGCCCCAAGCTCACCCATATTTTACGCATACCTCCGAACTTATGGTATTTTCTTTTGATTCTCGGGTATACAGGTTTCCTTACGATGTTTTCCTTCACCGCCGAGCTAGTGATAATGATTAAACAACCGTACATAAATTCCGTAGAACTTAGTGGTACAGGCCATGAATCGAACCGCCGCCTCGAGTCGCTAGCTCTCTTCCGTATGGACTATCAACGCTCTGTGAATGAAAGCTCGATGAATGAAAGAAGACTTACGAATGAAATATATCAGTACTAATATTTATTCTGTGTAGTGGGCTTCAACAACACAAAAACAAATACATAACACCTCTAATAGTCAAACATACTTTGTATTTAAACTAAGTTTAAACAACTATCGGTTAACAAACTTAACTGGAACTATGTACTTACAGTTAAAGTTCTGGTAAGGTCTTACTAAGTTTGTAGAAGTCCTTCAAATTGTAACTGATTTTATTAACCGATTTAAAAAAGGTGGAGGTCATCATCAGCTGGGAGAAATCTCTTTAGAGATAAGCTCGCCCTTTTTTACTGTCTATTATGTTGTTTTCATGTATATTTTCGTGTGTACAATAAAGTGTTAAAATAAAATAATTAAAATACTGCTACCAAGGAAGTAAAATATTCACTGTTTAGAAAGAGTGTTGTACTGCATAAATAAATAAAAAATAGAGTTTACTTTCGACTTCGTCCGCATGGGTTCCAATATTATCCAATATGATCTTTGAAAGTCAACTCAGCAGTAGAAAGATGCGTATCTCCATCGTTATTTTTGACTTTATCAACTGCTGAGCTCACCGAATGAGATTAAAAAATCGCACTCCTGAAACTATAATACACTCACACCCTGTAAATTACGAATAAGAAGCGTCCAAAAATTGCTTCAAAAAATCCCCCGCTCCAAATAACGTATTTCAGGTTTATTCAACGCGACCATTTACCCACGTCACCTCGTGTAGTATCCGTATAATAAATTCATTTCACAGACGGACCGACTGACAGCACCCTTGTCTCTTACAGGGGTTCATTCTATCTATTACAAATATACATGAATCATAGGGGTGTGGAGGGTTAAGGTCTCACAATGCCCAAAAATGCTTAATGGTCTAAAATTGTTAAAGTTTGTTTGTTTCTATTATATGATTCTATATTCTATGATTCACAATAAAGAATATTTCTATTTCTATTTCTATTTCTTTCTAAGTTTTATAATATTTACTTTTAATATATATTGCAGTGCCGTTAGGTCGCGAACTGTTATTACCTGTTTAAGATCTATGTACACCACATGAAGCAATAAATGATTATGAATTATAAATTATGCTATATCTGTGTTTTATGCACATAAATATACGAGTAACCTTGCCTGCCGTGCAGGAGGCGATAGTTCGATCCCCGTCCAGGCGGACTTGTACCAATGAGTTTTTCGGAATTTATGTACGATTTGTAACACCACTGGCTTTTCGGTGAAGGAAAACATCGTGAGGAAACCTGCATGCTTCAATTTCGAGGCGTGTATTGTACCCACTGTCCATTATAAGTGGCGACGGGCTCACCCCCGTCACACTGGACAGAGTTTCGGTACTACTGGTGAAACGTGGATGTTCTGAGGTTTCGTGAAAACCGTACTCGTCTATCCTCTTAACCCATACGAAGAAAACGTGTTATAACGCGATTTAAAATGATAGCAGACACCGATGATGACAAGAGTCCTATAAATCTAACGAATAAGCCTGTAAATCACATTTTATTGGCTCTTGATCAAAGAAAGGTATTCGAGTCGAACTCTAAATCCATCCTTTATAATGTAAAATTGACATGATCACGCATAAATTTGTGTTTCTTCGAACTTTGAATCTTTAGGTAACTGTAATATTGCAGAGAAATGTTGACATTGTTTGACATGATGCAACACAACATAGAATATTATTTATTAGGTTAGTTATAGCCTGTAGAATCTCACTGCAGGGCAAAGGCCTCCTTTCACGAATAAGGGTAAGAGGGAGTGGGCCATACTCCACCACGCGGGCTCAGTGCTTGTTGGTGGAGGCAAGTTAGTGGTCAACTTGCTGTCAGAGAATTTTCAAGCCGCCTTAATAGGCCTCTGACCTGGCTTAACGAATAGTTACAAACGCCATCTGGCGGAACTATCCGAGACCAACTGCTTAACGTGCTTTCCGAAGCACGGAAACGCTCGAGATGAAATACCACTAAACGGTCACCCATCCAAAGACTGACCGGACCTGATTCCACTACGCCAACGAACGCCGATTTATTAGGTACATCATATTATTATCAGTCTATACACGTAGGTACCACGAGAGCTATGCTCGGTGTTTCTCTGAGAGTTCACATCAGAAATGAAGTGATACGTCAGAGAACTAAAGTGGTTGACATAGCTCAGAAAATTAGCAAGCTGAAGTGGCAATGGGCTTTTCATATCTCCGAAGAACTGACAACCGATGGGATGTCAGAGTTCTAGAGTGGAGACCGCAAATTGGTAGGCGTAGTGTGGGACGCCCTGCTGTCCGCTGGAACGACCAAAAAAAGTAGCGGGGAGCGACTGGATGACAGAATGAATGACATGAATGGATGACACAATGACAAGATGACTGGATGAATGAAGGCCGAGGACAGAGTTTTGTTGCGCGCCTTGGAAGGGGCCTTTGTTCAGTAGTGGAGGATGGGAGGCTGATGATGATACGTCCCACTGCAAGACACAGGCATGCCCTCAGGGAGGGTGTATGTACGTTAGTCCACCACGCGTGCACAATGCAGGTTAGTCTACTACACGCATCAGAATTTCTCCTTCAGCGCACGCAGGTTTAATCACGATGTTTTCCTTCACCTTTTGAGTGCAGACGGTTTTACGTACTTACGTTAGAAAAACTCATTGTACCTACTCCAATAATTTTAGGATTTGACCCTAACAATAATTCATCTATCGCTGAAACTTTGCAGTGTGATAAAGTAAAGTAAACAGATTGCGGATTACAAATAAACTAGGTTGTTTTTTTTCCGGTCTTTACCGTAATCTGTATACTTTACTTTAGTTTTAAGTTTTAGTTACTGCAAAGTTTCAGCGATCGCGATCGATGAATTATTGTTAGGGTGTCCATACAAGGAAACTCTAAAATGATTGGACTATTGGTACATGGCATGTCGTCCGTACGGATTCAAACTTGGACCCTGATGATTGAGTGTCCATACCTCTACGCAACGCATTGGTACATGGCATGTCGTCCGTGTGGATTCGAACTCAGATCTTCGTGATTGAGTTTCCATCTCTGCAACTCACCACCGATGCTCCAAACGAAATAGTTTCTTAAACCCATGAAAAGTTTAAATGAAATTACTAAAATAATGTAAGCTTTGTGGTATAAGCGGTTAGCTATGGAGTTAAAAGTTCATTTACATAAATCCCTTTTCCAAGGTTTCACGCTAAAGACGTAAGGGTCTAAACGACTAAGTTCACAGGATTTCGTAATACGACCGAACATTAATAAATTGCTACGAAAATTACAGTAGAAATTTCAGAATAAGCTCCAAATTAATCCTGAATATCGATTTCGGGACAAATCGGCTTAACATGGCTCTATAATTTTGCCAAAGTACATATTTTACGATGAAGTTGAACCACGATTTCAAGACCCTTTTTATCATACTTCAAAAATGAGTTTAGCTTCTAGGGTTTAGCCCTACGAATAAGAATGTATAGAAGTGTAAATGAAGCTCAAAAAGTGGCACCAAAAAAAGTGTACCGTGTTCTAAATTTGTTCTTTAAAAACTGTACCTGGCCGCCAAAACTCATACAACATGTCATTTTAAATTGGGTGCCAAAAATTATTTCGATTTTGTTTAGAGTTAGGTACTCTTCTAATGTGCGTATGGATTGAGGAGCCACATTTGCTATTGAAAAAGAATTCTATGGCCATTTTGTAGGAAATTTGTAGATTTTGTAGGCCCAATCCTGGAATTTGTAGGAAAAGTATAGATAAGTTACATGAACATAAAGGTGGCTCCTCAATCCATACGCACATCTCTTCTATAGTTATTCTTATTCGTAGGTTTAGCCACATTATGGATTACAAACGAGCATACTTACAAACGAGCTCGCACGGACAAGAAGAAAGCTTGCATAATTATTACATAATGAGTGAATGCGAATGAGAGAGGAAGAAGTCCTTTTTTGAAGTCTGTTAAAGACATAAAGGTTGGTATTATACGAACTTTCTCTCTCTCTTCGCTTCTAGGTAGTTCTTGTAAATTCAAACATCAAACCTCCCTTTAGGTTGGTATGAAAATCTACTCCTTTTATTTCATTTTTAGCGTGCACTTCAAATTTTTCTGAATTAAATGACGTGTTAAACAGTGATAGACAACTAGCCTTTTCTCCACAAATCACTACATCTTCTTCTTGCTGTCCTTATCCCATTACATGGGGTCGGCGCATATGTACCTAGTCTCCCTCCATTCATCTCTTTTACCCGTCAGCATTCACCCCTTTTATATTCGTGTAAATGAAGCTCAAAAAGTGGCACCAAAAAAAGTGTACCGTGTTCTAAATTTGTTTTTCAAAAACTGTACCTAGCTGCCAAAACTCATACAACATGTCATTTTTCATTGGGTGTCAAAAATTAAGTCGATTTTGTTTAGAGTTACTCTTCTATAGCTATTCTTATTCGTAGCCTTTTATACACAAATGTCATCTTTCACACACTCCATCCATCTTTTCTTTATCACGGACTTGAAAAAAAGACAAGCATGCGCAAGGTCCTACACAATCTACATATTTATTTGCTTGTTCTACAAGGAACCTACACTCACACAGATGCACTAGTTCTCGGCGTAGGTCCTACAGCCCGCTACCTTTTTGTACCGCGTGATAGTGCATCAGCACACACACAAATATAAATGGGTGCTTCACTTGTGATTAGACGAGATTACGTCCGTCTTTTTTTCAGGTCCGTGTCCGTATCAATTATGAAACCTGATAATAAAAAAATTTGTGTGCTTTAGACCACACGACTGAAGTATAGCTTTCATTCGCCTCGCCCGATCACACTTTTTGTAACGCTCTCGTCACGCATTCACCAGCCTACTCCCCAAGTCAAGCGCGCGTAAAGAAGTTTTACTTCAAAACAGAAAGTTCTAAGCCGTAACACACGCACAATTCGAAACAAAATCCAATAATTAACTCCAAAAACTTAAAAACAATAGATCGTAATTTACTAGAAATTAATAATTAATTTAATTCCCTACTGCGCTCGGTATTCCCACCACGTACCAGGGACGGGCTTTAGACGACAAATTGACGAAATTTGCATGGGATATAGGGACACAAAAGCTGGGATTAAAACAGTCCCGGGATTTTGAATTTTTTGTTACCTATCAATAAAGGTGTTAGGGTAAACAGTTGCACTACTTTCAGGGATGATGACCCATGATACTGAACTACTTTCCCTAAAAACTTATAGTAAGTTCCAAAAAAAATATGTTCAATCAGCGGATTGCATTTAGTATGGAAAGTCCAAAAATTTTTTGCGAATATCCTATAAGGTTTCTCAGGGAAAGTTGTTCAGTATCATGGGAAAAACAACCCCTTTAATTAATGCGACTTAACGAAACCTTAATACCCTGTATACTGCATAGTACTTCAGATCAGGTAATACAGCAAGAGTTGAGGCAAAGAACACACGCAAATGTGCAATAATCGTAACCTTCCTTTTGTCAAAAGTTTGACTTTTATTTGCGAGGTGAAACAATATGAGTGATCATTGATCAATGAGTGAATAAACACAAATAAATGATCTATACTTTTCTTCACTTCTTGGCCATGGGCTGGTCATATCTGCCGAAAAACGGACAACTCACTTATAATAACTATTTGTGTACCGTAAGATATTTTTGGATGGTGGTCGGATCAAAATTTAAAAGATCTGCAAGAATGATCAGGAAAAATATAAGCCATCAGTCACGGACTTGACAGAAATACGGACCGAACATTGCACTAAAAAGATGTGAAGCGTGCAAGGTAATACAATCTCGTTTGTTCTACAAGGGACCTACACTCACACAGATGCACTAGCTCTAGGCGCAGGTGCTACAACCCGTCACCTTATGTACCGCGTGACAGCACGCACACAAAAGAAATGGGTGCTTTACTCATGATTAGACGAGATTACGTCTGGTTCTTCTTTTAAGTCTGTGCCATCAGTCTATATTTTTTCCTCATAGTCATATGCTGTCAGCCTGGACAGCTTTTGGGAACTGTTAGTGAAATGTTGATATCCTGAATAGAATACATTTGATTTTTAACATCTCTAACTAGTACTAATCGAAGAAAATACATAATTGTGAGCAAAATATTTTGCTTATAAAGAAATACAAACAGATACGAATTCCACGAAATCACTAACGAAGCTATTCGAAACCGGTAGGTAGTATTATTTATTTTATGTCGAGACTCAAATTTACCTTTATTATAAATGTTTTTAGTAATGAGGTTTGTCACAAACAGAATACAGTCAGGTTTATTTCAGACGTTTCACAATTATAATTACCGTTCCTTTGAAATGTCATCACAGTTTAGTTAACAGTAGTCTTAATTGCATAGGTGTGGCATAGGTATTTCCGAGATTGAAATTTATTCCTGTGAGCTGTGAGCAAAAAGCCGTGGTGGTCCAGTGGCGAGTAACCTTGCCTGCCGTGCAGGAGGCGATGGTTCGATCCCCGTCCAAGCCGACTCGTACCAATGAGTTTTTCGGAATTTATGTACGATTTGTAACACCACTGGCTTTTCGGTGAAGGAAAACATCGTGAGGAAACCTGCATGCTTCAATTTAGAGGCATGTATTGTACCCACTGTCCATTATTAGTGGCGACGGGCTCACCCCCCGTCACACTGGACAGAGTTTCGGTACTACTGGTGAAACGTGGATGTTCTGAGGTTTCAGAATATCTCTGACTACCCTCTCGGGGAATATAGTCGTGAGCATATGCTATGCTATGCTATGCTTCCTGTGAGCTTCATGCACGGTGACTCAGGGAAAATTTTATCTTAGCTATAAATTAGCCATCAATCAAATATTTTTTTCGATTCAAAAAGTCATCCTGAAACCTATTACTAAAAACAACAAAGTGACAAAATGAGGAAAACGTAATGCACGCTCTTTTTGGTATACACGACGTATGCCATAACAAAAATGGAGGCAAATCTCGATTTTTATGTCTTTCTCGCTGGTGGCACGCGAGGCCTACGGATTCGTCAAAGAGTGGTTCGTAGTTGCAGCATGATTTCTGTAAATTAAATTGAATACTCATTTATTTCAGACAATAGTCCATAATTCAGTTATTAGATTGATAAGTAACAATGTTTACTTAAAATCATGTTAGTGATGTTATTTAGGTACCAATATGTGTATGATATTATAGTTCTATGGTTTTGGTTATGAGTTTATGTCTGTGCTAAATAGTTTAAAGCTTTGTTTGTTTTTGTTATGTATATAACAAAACTAACACCGTTATCTCAGCTATCCAAAGTGGACCTTGGCTTTCAAAACGAGAGGCGATCTCATGATCACATTCTCCGATCTTGTGCAACTTCTCGCCAGTATTAGCTGGCTTGAGGTTCACGTAGGCCAGCCTAAGGCCAGCCTCCACTTCGACGTTCCAGTGATACTTCTGTTTATTTAAATTTTAAACAATCAAAATTAGGTAAATGTGAAGTGACCTAATAGGTTGCCTAAATATGGACGGTTTCTTGCAAACAGGTACTAATTAACTGACGATTTGGGGCGAATTGAGTAAAAATTTCCATTACAATAAAATCTCATTTTCTTTCTACTAGTAAAACCAACTAAAGAATCTACCGGCCAGTTTCAGAAAAAGTGAGATGTAAAAGTTATTACAGAACACTTGGGTTTGCTATAGCCAGTTGGCTTTGACTACTTATATGAGGACTGGTAACGCGTGTAATTCTACTAACAAACATTTCGGCCACTTTTTGCGTGGGGCGAGGTAACATGTAATCCGCAACTTTGGATTTTATTCGCCGTAACTTTAGATTCTAATTTTGAATGTTAAAAATCATGAAAAGTAGTCTCGTGTGAACCCCAAACGTTCTAAGTTCGAAGTTATTGTTTCGCAATTATAGGCTGTCTCGTTTAGTGATAAGGTATAAAATTGAATGTAAATTGCACATGATTGATCTTATACCGTGGCAGAGGGGAAATGCTACCGCAAGGCGAGTCCTCATTATAAGTAGTCAAAGCCAGTTGGTGATCACGATAACACGGCGATATTTACCGTAATCCCGGGAATCCCGGGACTGTAAAAACGGTGGAGTTGAAATCCCTACTAACGTATTCCACGTACATTTGGCACCGGGACAAGTTTGATAGGGTTTTGTGGATAGTTGCTTTATGTTAACACACACACACAAACACAGGTGGACATTTTTGGGTCACAATGGGAACTACCGATAGGTAACAATAGAGAAAAATAATTCGTAAAAATATTCCAGCTGTAGTTTCTGAATCGTTACAATGGTTCAGGCTTAGAATTAGACCACCCGTTTCTACTCGTGGGTGTTGTACGAGGCAACTAAGAGATAATGTTTCCTGTTTCTAAAAGTGGCCATACTTTTAGCACAGAGTAGTTACTATACAGGGTCCTTCTTAATATGCTGACACTTTTCTAAGGGGATGATCAGACCATTAAACTGAACAACTTTCTCTATGGGACCAACATTGAAATCGCGAAAAAAAATCTGCTGCTCCATACAAAACTGCAAACCTACTCGAGCAAAATGTATGGGGCAGCAGTTTCTTTTTTCGCGTTTTCGATGTTGGTCTCATAGAGAAAGTTGTTCAGTTTAATGGTCTGATCATCCCCTTAAAAAAGTCTCATCATATTTAGTTGTACCCTATATACTTTTAGTATCGAAGGTTTGAGTTGAAGAAGATTCGGCCATCGGTTCTGTGCCATTGCCACTTTCATCATCATCATCTCAGCCGATGGACGTCCACTGCTGGACATAGGTCCACTGCTGGACATAGGCCTCCAAGGACCGCCACAACGACTGGTCCTGCGCTGCTCATCCAACGGATTCCCGCTGCCGTCACCAGGTCGTCGGTCCACCTTGTGAGCCTGCCCATGCTGCGCTTGCCGGTACGTGGTCGCCACTCGAGAACTGTTCGGCCCCATCGGCCATCGGTTCTGCGAGCAATGTGCGGCCCACTGCCACTTTAGTTTAGCAATTATATGGGCTATGTCCGTGTGGTGTCGTCTAAGAGTAGCACCATCCCATTTCCTCCCGTGGGTGTCGTAAAAGGCGACTAAGGGATCTACCGGAGGATGGGCAGCAGCATCCTCTGATCCCTGATGATCTGAAGAGTACACACATTAGTAGATAGATATTGCCGGTTCTAATCCACTTAATAGCCGCTCTAAGAAGTCCCATGGTGAGGAAGGGTATAGTTGGTATAGTTTGTTAAGGTAGTGATAAGGGGTGTTAGAGGGGGTGGGGAAGTGTGTGGAGGGGTGGTGCGGGGAGGGGTTTTGTATGGTTAAAGTAGTTTTGGGGGTAGAAAGTAGGTATTAATAGTTAAAGGTTAAGTTGTGGAGGGGATGTGTATGGGACTTCGTATAATGGAAAAACTCTGATTTGGCCGTTTTCGGATCGTGCGCCGGTTCTAACCCAGCTGATGGGTGTTTTGTGAAGTCTCGTGTGTGTGGGGAGGATATGTAGGAACAGATGGGACTTCTTAGTTTGGAAAAGTGTGATTTTTGGTATTTCGAACTCGCTTGTTACACGTGGCGGTTGATAAAGCTTTGAATGGGTTGTTGTTTGTGGGGTCAGGGTGGGGGTCACGGTCGCTAGATTGTGGGATGACAAGTTGATTTATACTAATGACTATTATATATAATTTGGGGGGGCGAGCAGAAGCTTTGTATAGGTTTTTGAAGTTTCGAACTCACTCGTTACACGTGGAGCAATGTAGATAAAGCATAGGTAACATGTCACCGTGATATAACGCTATCACTCCTTCGCTCTCTTTCTATTTGCGCGTGAACGAACGAGACAAAAGAAGTGATACAACCATATCGCATGTAGCATGCTACGAGTGCAGGAAGCTCTCATGCCTTATCAAAGATAGTTTTTTTATACTGATTTTTATTATAACGAGGGTGTTTGTAGGTTAAACTTATGAAATAGTAATTAAACAATGTAATAGATTTTAAATTTTTTTTTTATTTTAATTTATAATGACCCCAAGCTAACGTGGCTATACCATTATCCTTAGAAATAAACCTTTTATCATCATTACCACAGATTACTTTCTTCCTCTTAATTTGTGTATAAACATTATGTCTATCGCTAGTAAATGTATACATATCATCATAGTTAACATAACTTAAATCTAGAGCATTTTTATAGTTTTCGAAATGTAACTTTCTTACATTAGCGGCAGAGACACCTTTGTTTTTCTTAACAGTTAAATCACCTTGTAAAATATAACTGTACATTTTAGATCGTAAGCCAATAAACTCTTGAATAATTCTACCATTGCTTTCATCTTTCATCAAACCCACAACCTTTTTATTCAATAATGGTAGATTGTAAACGTTATCTGTTGGAAAATCAGAGGTGTCAAATTTGTTTTGTAAATCTGGTCTAATGTCTTCATAAAAGTTATCAGTTTTAATCTCATAAATAAATGAATCTGTGTCTGTGTACAGTAATTGTAATTTATTGCCATATTTAGGCTGCATGTATGAATAATGAAAGCCATACATGACATATTTCGAGAGTTCAAGTACGGTGAAGCCGACATAAATTGGTTTATTATACAAAATTGTTGTTTTATTTAATTGTATGGCTACAAAGTCTTCGGAAAACACCTTAGAACTGTGAAAGTTGGGACGAGCTATGTATCTCCCCGCACCATATTTACACTTGGTCTTTGATTTTACATCATCCCATGTAGTACAAAGTTTCACATCAACCCTCTTTGCTACGTTTTCTATTGTCTTACCGAAAATTGAATTGTTCATTAGTTTGTAAAAATCTTTTTCAAATGAGTTTTTAGCCAAGGTTCTTTTATCAGTATTCAAATCAATGTAGGATTTAAGCCAGGGGGATTGGTGGAAAGATAATATTCGATGAATTTTTTTGCAAACCAATCCGCGGGTGATACATTGTTTTAAATTCATGTAGTGAATGACGTAATTTTGTTTGTCAGTGAGAGTGAGTAAAAGTTTTTTTGTTTTACCATTGGGTGGTGTTTTCGTTTCGGCGCAAAAGGGGTAATCACTGTGTAAGTCGTGTAAAGAAGGTGGGTACTCAAGGTCAACTTCTAAGAAGTAACCGATTTGTGAATCGGGTTGTTGAGAGAGGATGTTGAAAGTTTCAATTTCACTCTCCGTCAACCAGGTGAAATTACCATCAGGCAGATATTTGCTCATAGCATCACCATACAGGTTATTAACATCTAGGTAAACGATGAAATTGCTTTCTTGCGCGGGATCGTGTGTATCCATAAACTTATTGTTGGCCTTGGCATGTCTTTTGGAAACTTGACTGATACCCCCTCGGATACCACTATTTAAAAATTGTATCATCTCATAATCGGTTAGAAGTTCGAGATTTACATCTGTCGCTTTCAACATTGCATCCCATGATAGGGAAGGTGCTGTTAGGTATCTGCAGGGGTCTAATTTGTATGCAGCTAAGCAAACGGTGCGAAAGTTTTCAAAAATCTCTGCTAATAATAGGACATCCGTTTTTAGGTACAAATCACAGTATTCGCCTAGAGAAGTTATATTGAATTTTTCCCACACCGTTTGTGCATGAGTATAGTCTTGATCGGAAATGTGTGATTGAGTCAGTTTACTGTAGAAAGAGTCTTTGTCTGGTAGTGATTCATGGTTAAGTTTATCCCAACAATCGATGTATTCATAAGGAAACACACCTTTACGTGTTAAAAGAGTCATTTGATTATGGTCGGGATAATATCGAGATAATATTGAAATTTGGTCGATTGATAGATTTTTAGCTAGTTTATCTAAACTTGAAGACATGAATTTAAATGAATCCACAAATCTTATCGTAATCGCTTTACCATCTTTAAAATTAAGTTTTTTACTAAATGAGATATATTTTTCTTTATTCTGAGGAATGCATTGAATATTATCACCCTCCCTGGCGGCTAATTCTTTGATAAATAAGTGACTGTCATAGCCACTTAAATTATGGAAAAAGATGGGAACATAGTTAGGTAATGAATATTTTAAATTACACTCGTTATGCACTAAACCTCTGATTTTCCCTGTTAGATGACAGTGATCAACTACCTTAAGATCTGTTGATAAAAAGGGCTGTTCGCAGATGTGACAAGATTCATTTTTAGTCATATTTTCACATTCTTTGATATCATATGGCTGTTTATTAGAAAGAATGTCTGCGATAGTAGCAACATCCGAGTAAATGTTATCAATGAATTTTGTTACACAATCCTCTCCACGATACGTGACAAGTTTCGATAGTGAGTCATCATAATTACAATGGATATAATAAGCAAAGCTACATGGTACATGTTTATGAGAATAATAAGTATTACTTTGTAAATTATTTTCTAACGGGCTTAAAATAGATTCAAAATCTGCATAAATAACAAATGGAACTGACAATTTATGTTGAAAGTTTTTGAATTTTAAGTACTTACCTGTGAGAGTGGGAAGTTGTATTAAAGTCTCTTCGCATCCTATTCTTAAATGAAGTTTAAGTTTATATTCACACGTAAAATATTGTAAACACTTTTTACAGAAAAAATTTTTGTGTTCATGCTTAGATACTTGAGAGCCCACCAACCGGGACACGTTTTTTATCCAAGAGTAATGAGATTTCTTGCTATCTTCATGAAAGAGCAGGTCGACGTGACGATCGTAGGTTTTAGAAGATATATTCATGGGGGTGATAGTGCATTTTGATCCTATCCCGTACACATTGACGCTGATCTTGTTCAGTTGCTCGAAACGTTTGATACCTCTAGCATCCACAGGACAGTTGATATTATCTGTATTGAAGAGTGTCTTGTAATCTGGGTACGATGAGACTCTCTCCGTATGTTTCTCTGCTGGATAAAGAGCGCTGGTAACAGCCCAAAAAAAACAAGCATGATCATTGTTCTTCACGTTTACACAAGCACGTTTGAGTTGTATCCATTTTGGAAGTGGAATGTAAGAACTACCCTTCAGTGGATTGAATTTGTTAATATTAACTTCAAGAAATTCAATTTTCTCCAACGCCCATCCGCTGTCACGTTCCTGGAACTGCTCGCATTTTCCATTTATTTTGGAAGAGATTTGCTCATAGAATGTACTTAAATCTGATTGGCGATTTAGAAAGACATTTTTGGTATTGAATGATTTCAAATCTCTAATCACCTGATCCTCTTTGAATATCACATAAGTGCAGAAAAGTTGCAAGTTCACTTTAACGTTTTCATTGGTATCGAGTTCCAACTTGATTACGTCACACACTTTTGATTCGGCTCTGCTTAGATATATCTTCGGATCTAAGATGGTTGACGATCCGTTTACATGATAAGTGGTTATTCTACACTTGAAAGCCGAGTCCACAACATAGGTAAAAAAATCCCCATCGTCTTGTCTACAAAGTAACTTGTGACGTTTTGTTCTCGAGTGAGCGATCAGTTCGTTACCAGGGGCACTGATATTACAAAAAGGGCACTGATACATGGTTATGAGGAGGCCTTACGCGGTTGAAATATTCCAAAGTACTGAAATAAACATCTATAGTAATTGTTTTTTATACACTAATCCAGGGGTGATAAACCTTTTATATTTACGTTCCGTGGTCTCAATGAATACCACCGCGCGCCCACAAGTTTCTTACCCCTGAGTTATCGTTTTTAAGCAGCATTATGATTCATAGACGCTACAATGTTGTAAATAAAAAGCTCTTTGTTTAATTTATTTTTTTATTCAGTATAGTAGATAACAGAAAAACAAATAAGGCATAGCAAAACACTTGATTTCACAATCTACAATACAGTTTTGATTATAAATATTTTCGATAATGTTGCATGCATCTTCCAGAGTCTCGGGATGGCTACATTTAAGCTTTTTGTGGAAGAAATTCATACGATTCACATAAGTCTCTTTATGCTTATCTAAATGATGCACAAGTAGGTCAACACATTCTAAAATAGGCTTTATTTCCCGCCACTCTGCAGCACATATATTCATTGAGCTTGTTTCCATGAGAATCGTGATGAAACTGAATTCCTCCTTTTCGGTGGTGGTGGTGGTGGTGGTGCTGATGATGGATTGAGGAAGCGCAGCAGCTGAACCAGTTCTGAAGAATTCCGAGATTCCCTCCATATTCTTCATAATTATTGAAGTCCATTCTTGATGAGTCATTAGCATTTTTCCATCGAAATCAATGCATACTTCCAATGCATTACTATTAATTAGATTGAAGGGATGTCTTAAGAACACTGCTATGTAAGAGTCTCTAAAGTGATACACATTTTTACACATTTCAAAATATAATTGTGGGATTGATGGATGCACGTTAGAGAAATTCATCTTGTCACTTCAAGGGCTGATGGCACACTGAAGGTCGCTTTTATTGACCCACCTTTCGAACTATATTTGTGAGAATGTGATGCTCAAAGAGTGAGTCACTGATGATAAGACAATATGCTGACGTTTTATCTGGTAGATTTTTTTTGAATTCCAATTCGAGCTTGATATCTATAGCGCCACCGTTCCCCGAGCGGAAGGAGTCATTCTGTCTCGAACAATCGATAACAATCAAAGGAGTCTTTGTTTTAAAATTAGGCGGGCTAATTTGAATGTTGGAACTGTTCAAACCGTAGTATGATCTTTGGAAATTAGTGAAAGCGTTGTAGAGCAGTGAATATGTCCCTTTCTCAAAATCGTTTGCGAATGAATCATACGGATAGTACTGAGAGTTGAGGTACAGGCGAGCATTGTAAAAATTGCTATGGTCAAATAGACTCATATCCTTATCCCTTAATTTGACTTTGTTCGTCGTACCGAACAGCATAGAAAAAAAAAACTGTGCGAGCTGTCTTTTAAATTTGCGTTACCATTTTTACTACAATTGGTTGTTTTATATTTCTGCTATGGGGAGCAAATATAAAATTCACTGTGGCAACACTAGACAGTCAGTAGTGTCAACAAAATGGCACCGAAGAGACGTGGTTGTGCGCTGTCCAAGGTATTTATTATTTTTTATGTGATTTTTATTACTTTTCTTTAGTTTCTCTGTGATTTTATATTGATAGCAATGTAATGTAATCAAATACAACACATTTTTGTCGGTGCTTGTCAGTAATATTGGGTAAAAGTGCACTTGAATGCGTGTTCGTCGTGCCGAACACTGCCAAGTATATAACAAAACACCTTGTTGCATGTTTGTTCGGTGTGGTGAACGTTACCTAGTTATATGTAACTAACTCTTCTGCATTATTTTGTTTATGTGTGTGGCTGTTTTTCTTACTGAGACTTAGCTGATATGCTAATAGCATTGTATAAATCACCCTTTAAATCGCGACGTTGGTATTTGGGCATTTTTGCGCAGATATGCTTGATATAAGCATAAATAATACTTGGCTGTTACAGCGACGTGTTGGCAACAGGAACCTGTCCCTAAAAGAGTTTAGATTTGAAATATACCAAGGGCTGTTGAAGATAAAGAGGACACCTCGTGGCATTTCTGATACCAACCAAGACCAAAACCGTAGATTCGGTACGTTATGACAATGTGGGTCATTTTGTGTCCACGAAATCAGAAGGGCGTTGTGTGTTGTGCAGAAAAAACACTACGGTCTTCTGCATTAAATGCGACAAAAGGCTTTGCTTTGTTACGGGCAAATCTCCCCGAAATTGTCATTTAGAATTCCACAGTGTAAAGCCCTGATTGTATTTATTAATTTTTTCATAAAAAGTTACATTATTTCATTAAAATTTTCTAATTGACATATAATCTTTTATTTCCTAATTTTCCGTTCATACTTTGGCAGTGTTCGCCGCAGCGAACATGTATATTCCTCAATTTTCCGTTACTTAATTGGCAATGTTCGCCGCAGCGAACATATATTTTCCTGGAATCTGAAAGTTTCACATTTTTTTCAATAATTTTTAGGGGCTCCTAAACACCCCATAAACCAGTATTTAAAATTATATCAGTATACTCGAACTTTTTTTTTCTGTCAAATTAAGGGTTATCAGCATCATTATTTCGTGCATGCTGAAATCCTAGTATGACGAATCGAGGCTTTTCCAGCTGGGTGGTGGTCTTCACGGTCCAAACGTGTCGTTGAGTCATAGGCAGCAGTGGGTATTCATAAAGATCCCATGAGCGAAATGCAATAGGAATAGGTGTATTATTCTCTATATACTTCAACAAGTTGAGCTTCTCTCTGTCGGACACCTTTATCACGGGCATTCGCCATACAACACGTGTTAAATTAATTTCAATCTTCTTTGTAGCATCCTTTCTGGTTGCAGAGTTAAAATTCGAAGAGCTTCGGTTAAGTATCAGTTCATGCTTTGCATTCACAATCACCTTTTTATAATCTTCGGCGAATCCCAACAGATGGCGTAGTGGGACGGTGAAACAGAAATCTCCATCGACCTCTTTGATTGTACCCAGATTCCAGCCGCTATTCTCTAGGACATTGCTCTCTTCCTTACCGTAGGATACGATGGCTTTCATGGTGGAGGTGACGCCGCAGTTTTTCGTTCTGTCAATCTCCACACCATTCAACTCATAGCGAATGTCATGAAAGAGAAATGCCGGTGCATTGTTGGTGAAGGTGCAATCTTTCGTAACATTACCCTCAATTATTATCTGACTCTCACAAGGTAGCACCATCAAGTCTTGACTGTTGATACATATACGAATCTCATCGTTGTTCTTGTAAGATTCATTGTAGGGTGTGTAGGTGTGATACTCAACACTCTCTATACTATCATCAAAAACAACTTTCTCCCCTATGTTTAGAATTGATGATGTCATTATGCTGTTTCTAGTCCCAAGGATTGTAGAAATAGTAAGTTGTCTTTACTTAATTCGAATTTTTGATTGAGAGCTCCTTCGGCAGGTGTTGTCCCCAGAGAGAGGGTGGGACTACTATAACCTGCATTTGCATTATCACTGATTTTATAGATAATCATGATGCAACTTTTCTTATATGCAATCGAAGTGAGATGTTTTCTTTTCTGAAGTTGACGAGCTGCCCCTGCTCATTCACTATACGTACTTGGAGATTTTGAATAGTGTTTACTCTTAGGGGTAAGTAAACCGGATGTGGAGGACACTCTATTATCTGATAGCCCGGCGGCACCGATGGTGAGAACTCATACAGCACGTGAGACGCTTTACTATTGATGAATGATCCCTGAATGATGTTGCACTCCACTCTTATAGTATTGGTGATTAGTATGTTTATCGGTTGATCTGATACATGTATCTCTTTTTTTCGAAGCACTTTGTTTGAGAACCCGAAAATATTGCCAATACTGTTTTCTTTTTCAAAGTGTATGTCATATAGCGGTGAGAAAAACGTGCACTTTAATGTGTTCGTATTGGCATCCATATCTATCCATTTGTCTTTATCCTCACCCCCGACACGTAGCAGTTCTCGCTCCAGATAACGAAAGATGTTATGCAATTCGTAAGAGCCCTCAGGAATTGCGATAACGTTCTTATCGCCATAGTGAAAGAGGTTATTGCTGCTGTCCACATTAGGAATAGAATTAAATGTTTTAAAATAAATCACTGCACATTCGTAGTTAGAATCAGCACTCAACTCTATAGGCGGTAAAAATGAGCTGTTTAACTCTGATTCAGTTCCGTTCAGAGTTAATGTGAGAGACATTGTCCTCACACGAGATAAGGATGATAAATGAAAACAGTATAATGTATTTTATGTATTTATTGAATAATTGATTACATAATAGACTAAAACTAAGGATAACACCCGTTTATAATCGAACTGCAGCCGTTCACCTGTCTGTTTATAAGCTGTTAGCACCTGTTTCTAGCTGTTCATATCTGTTCATACCTGTTCAACAGGTCTGTTCATAAGCTGTTAGCACCTGTTTCTAGCTGTTCATATCTGTTCATACCTGTTCAACAGGTCTGTTCATAAGCTGTTAGCACCTGTTTCTAGCTGTTCATACCTGTTCAACAGGTCTGTTCATAAGCTGTTAGCACCTGTTTTAGCTGTTCATACCTGTTCAACAGGTCTGTTCATAAGCTGTTAGCACCTGTTTTTAGCTGTTCATACCTGTTCAACAGGTCTGTTCATAAGCTGTTAGCACCTGTTTCTAGCTGTTCATACCTGTTGAAGGGGTCTCTTCATATCTGATCCGATCTCTTTATCAGGTCCGATCGTACATGTGCTTGGAAGCAGTTAATAGAAAGCTCAAACATAAATGTCCACAGTTATATTTCTTATCTCTCTGCACATTACTATAGTTGTAGGTTATTATAACGTTGTCTATACTCTTCTGCATATAGTTGAGGAATTCTTGAGGAGGTCTCAAGTTCCCATAGCTGTCAAAGTATTCGCAGTGTTGATCCTTCTTCACATACGCCACCCAATGCGTTCCAGCCCCATCAGAATCGTCTAAGTTTATCACTCCCGTCTCTCGCTTTCGCGGTCCAGACAATCGTTTTAATAATAGATTATCCCGCATAACAACACCGCGAAAGTGTGGAATATCCAGCTGCTTAACATATTTTACAATTTCAAAGTCAGCGAGAGCACGATTCGGTAGGGCGAGATTCAGTTTTTTTGATACGGAGTCAGGTAGAGTCCCATTCCCTTTCTATAGGGCGCTATGTACATGCCTTGTCCCACGGCGTGCGGTATGTGGGATCGAACTGGATCTTTCTTTTTAACCATTTCATAGATATTCCTAGCAGCTGTAGTCACACCACCCGCGAACGATCCGGCCGCTGCCAAAGCTCCCAGTATCGGAATCAAAGGTAGAAATCCACCTCTCTTCGGTAGAGGAACAACTCTCGGCCTCCTGATATACTTCCCCTTGGCACTTTTCTTAGCGGCTCTTACCGCAGCATTTATCAAAGTATCATCATCAGATTTCTTTGCACCTTTCGTCCTTTTCTTAATGGCTTGACGTGTCGTGGAAATCACTTTAGAGAGCGGTATGCCCATACCACGCTTAACCTTGAACTTCATGATTTTTTTAACAGCGAGTCCCGCTAGTCTTTCAGACAAGTGTGGTGATTCACGCCAACGTTTATCAGCTGCAATACCTAATTGTATATCAGCCTTATGCCGTTCCTCTAGAGTCTGATTTTGAGCGTATGCAATGTCATGTGCTTTACACGCTTCGTCCAACGGGTTTATACCCTTATCACCGCGCGCTAACCTCTTTTGTAACTTTGTGCCAGGTCCACAGTAATTGTAACCCGGCAAGTGGATCTCAAACGGTAATCTATTAATAACTGCGTTAACGAAAGAACAGCTCTTTACAGATTCTTTAGGGTGACTGTGACGTGTGCCGTGTTGCATCACCATTTTAAACTAATTGTTACAGTGAGGACAGTGCTTCCTTTTATAAAACGCTAAATCCACATATGTGTCGTTAGGACCTGTTGCGTTTTGATTGGGCAAGTGTTCCGTACACCATAAATGTCCGCGTATTTCCGGATCGTTGAGAAGGTGGTCCGGCAGGAGATATTGCACGTTACACAACTGATGACTAAAGTGTTTTAATAATATTGGTTTTGATAACTGATTGATATCTTCAGCTGTCAGTTCGGGCATTTTGAATAATAAAAACAGTGTGTACTCACACCCGAGTCCTATTACACAATGAAATTTAGAAAGCAAAACACGTATTTATCAGTTAAAGATTGGAAAATACAATCAAAGACATCCGCTGATGTGTGTAAACATAGCGTACTGCTACCCAACAGCATAAGATGTTTGATATGTGGACCGTCCGCTTGCGGTAAAACTAATCTTTTACTCACCCTACTTCTCGATCCAAAGGGTCTCAAGTTCCAAAATGTCTACCTATATTCAAAATCACTTAATCAACCAAAGTACATATTTCTGAATGAGGTACTCCATAGAGTACCTGAAGTAACTTTTTACAAGTATTCGGATAAAAATGACGTCACACTACCGGAAGAGGCGCACAGTAACAGTATTGTAATATTTGATGACGTCTCAATGGAGGATCAAGAGGCCGTACGCATGTACTTTGCTATGGGTAGGCATAAAGGGTTGGATTGTTTTTATCTATGTCAAACCTACAGCAAAATACCTAAACAGTTGGTGCGAGACAATGCCAACTTTATTATTCTCTTCAAGCAGGACGAAATGAATCTTAAACACGCTTACGATGATCATGTGAATACAGACATACCGTGGGATAAATTTTTGGAAATATGTCGAACCTGTTGGAATAATAAATACGGGTTTCTTGTGATTAATAAGGATGCTGAGATTCATAAGGGTAGATACCGGCGGGGATTTGATGACTTTATTATTTTGGAACAATAAATACTACAGCATCAACTGAGGTGCATGCATTTCACTATGGATACTACAGGGGAACAGATCTTTGGTGATAAGGAGCTGAAGAGAAAGCTGATTCAATCAGTGAACTCGGTTAAAAAGAAAATTAAATCTCTAAACGACGATAAGGTGGAATTGACCTCTACACTGCAAGAAACATTTGACCCCATCGTACGACCTTTGAATACTTTAGTGAAGCAAACATTGACAAATGATGAGTATGAGGACTATGAAAAAAGCGGCAAACCGTCTAAAGGATTCAAACAAAGAAAGTTCAGTGTTGTCAGTAAGAAAATTAAAAAAAAGAATCTTAACACAACAATAAAATATAACGAAAGTTTTGATAGTGATAAGTCGTCAACATCGCTCACGAACAGCAGCAGCCTCTCTCTGACGGATGACAGTTTTCAAGATGCTGAGCAAATACCACCTATTGCACGAATGTACTTGGATAACCTGGTATTGAATAACATAAAAAAAGTCCCCTTCGGTGTTTACCATACCCCAGACGGATATTACATAGGAGATAGTCCAATTTCCTTTGAAACCAACAACATTAAAATAAAAAATGAGAGCTTCAAGTACATGCCGGGCCTACTAGAACTTTTATTTAAAAAAGATCCTCAAACACAGCTCATTGATAAGAGTGACATTGAAAACTATAATAAAATAATTATTATGACGAATGCCAACAGACGCAACTTCTCACCTCAAGGTCAAATACAGGGCGATAGGAGTAACAAGTACATCACATACATCAGACAAAAAATTAGTGGTGGATGTTTGTCAGACAACAGCAATACCCTTCTTATGAAAAAATACAATCCTAGTACTGATTTTGTGTATTGGAACGAGCCCAATGAACTTGTGGAGAGATTGAGATTACTTATCGCTTCCCAAAACGCCGGTAATGGAGGTCATGGGAATGAAATTATAGCGATAATTGAGGAACTGACAGAAGCCAACATCATTAAACCACCGTCTGCCGATACATTAAAACACCTGATTCAATAAAATCATCCGTCATTTCGATAATGACAATCAATAAGTTTGGACGTTACCTTAACAGCAGCAGCAGCAGCAGTGAAGGTGTTACACACTTGCACGCCCTCAAAGTGTCAAAAAACCTTGTAGATTTTGAAAGTCGCCTCTTGAGACGTGTTCGAAGTGGTATCGCTAAAGATGACGTAATTATCAAAGCACAGTTGGATGAGGTTCTCAATCTGTGCCTCATTAAAATAAAAAGCAATACAAAAAGTATACGAACTATTCAGGAGGAATTAGCCATTCTACAAAACCGCATCAAACTCAGCCGTCGTCCTGCAAAGTCTGCACCACCACCACCAGCATCGATTCCAAGAACAACATGAGTAAAGCTCAAGTTGTCAAAGAGATACATAAGAATGTAAGGAAAAATTTCCCACGAAGACGTTTCATACAAAGAGGTTTCGACGACACCTGGCAAATTGATTTGATTGATATGCAAAAGTATTCCAAATATAATAATGGATATAAGTACATTCTAGTATGTATAGATACTTTTTCTAAATTTGCCTGGGCTCAACCTGCGAAGAGTAAATCAGCTGATGATATATCTCGAAACATGTCTATGATACTCAGTCTAAATCGATGTCCTAAGAACGTCCAGTCTGATGACGGTCGTGAGTTTTTCAATGAAAAGTTTACATCCTTAATGCGGAAGTTTAATATAAACCATTATTCTACATACAGTATAATGAAAGCATCCATCGTAGAGAGATTTATCAGAACTATAAAAAACTGGCTTTGGCAAACTTTCTCCTATAATGGATCTTATAAGTGGAGGGGCAGAGTTCTCAATGATTTAATGAAACGATACAATGCTAAAGTTCATCGCACCATAGGAATGTCTCCAGGAGATGTGAGTCATTCGAACGCTGATAAGCTACTCGCTACTGTGTACAATCACATAAAGTCAAGGCCGCGACCTAAATTCTCAGTGGGTGACTATGTGCGCATCAGTAAATATAAATCTGCATTCTCTAAGGGATACACCGGTAATTGGAGCATGGAAATATTTCAAATATCAAAGGTGAATATTACCAACCCTGTCACCTATCTGCTGCAAGATGAAGAGAAACAGCCCATCTTAGGAGCGTTTTATGAACAGGAACTGCAAAAAGCTAAATATCCTGACATCTATCTAGTGGAAAAAGTGATAAGAAGAAAAGGAGATAAAGTTTTAGTTAAGTGGTTGGGTATAAACTCTACAAGTTGGATAAATAAAAACAATAAAATATACTAAAATGTTTTTTATTTTTGAAATGGTTACATACTACCTTTTCCTTACACCTTTAAAAATAAGTTTTACATCTTAATTTTACACACACAAGTAGGTACTATAATGATATTGACAGTTTCCCAGCCACCCATTTTGAAAATATTGTAACCTCCACTGCACTACCCACAGTGGCAGGTACGTTTCTTAGTTGAAGGTGAAAAAGCCACATGTCTCTCACAATTACTACGATCCGGACTGTACTCTTCAAAAATCTTCTCAAATTTAGGACATCCTAATACTTCAATATTGAAATGCTCGAGTTGTAGAGAACTTAAAAAAAATTTCTCCACAGTAGTACCTCCTTTGTACCCCCACAACCACACCTTTTCTCGATCCAATCCCTGTATTATTTCTCTAAAATGATTAAAGTCTCTATATCGTCGCTGTAGTTTTTGAGGAGCATACCGTGTACATGATAAGTACAAAAATTTATTTCTCTACTTCTCGGCTTCTTCACTAAGAGCCAAGTCGGCAATTTAATGTGAAAGAGATGGGTTGTTTTTAATTTAAAATCATACAAACCTACTTCTTTAAAATAAATCCCTTTTCCGACTGGGAAACCATCAATATCAATAATAACTCTTAGGTTATCCATGATAAAAAACAATTATTATAAATTTTTGGATTGTCCCACACTTTTTTTAACACGCTGTTTTTTGCACACACACACTGTTCTCACAAACACTTTCTGCAATATTTAATAATAGCTAGCAGCCTGACGAAAGAACTGCAGCAGCACTCTCCAAAAAGTACGCATCCTGTTTCACGGCGTCTTAAAAAAATTGCATGGAGCACTACCCAACTTGTCTCTATTTTTCTGTGGGGGTGTTTTTTTCAAAATTCACTATCCAAGATTTGCCGCTGGGCCCCTTATTAATCAGAGACACCCCACTTTGTAGGTAATCAAACATTTGTTCATCCAAGTCATTAAATCTGGATGGCAGCGTTAACATACTTCCATTTTCCAACTGAAGAACAGTCTGCATCACACCAGCTCCAAACTTTGATGCTATTCCCGAAGCTTCGATTATTTTATATGGTTTGTTTAATTCCATCTCACTAAATTTTATCCATGTTCTATTTCCACGGTTGTTCAATGTTTCCAATAAATTATTTCTTCCAGCCATTATTATGAATCAAAAAAACGTTGTTGATTTTTAATTAAGCACAAGCAGTGTTTCACCCCGCTTGGTTACTATTTACCGAATGATTATTTTTTCATTACTCCCAATAATATATATACAACATTGTATTTGATGAGCCTCTTACATCATCACGACGATACGAGACTTCACAAAACACCCATCAGCTGGGTTAGAACCGGCGAAGAAAATAGACCTGTATAGCGGGCTTCATTGCGATCTGTTCCCCGCCCGACTTTATTGGTTATTAGTAATTATGTGTTATTGCATCCGCTCATCTGACCGTCAGACGCACATGTGATCGACATGCGACATCGGGCGGACGGTTCGACATGGTATTTAACGAGACGGTCAGAGTCTGACTTCATTGCTCCACGTGTAATACAATGTAACAAGAAACTTCAAAAACCTATACAAAGCTTCTGCTCGCCCCCAAATTATATATAATTAAGTATAAATCAACTTGTCATCCCACAATCTAGCGACCGTGACCCCCACCCTGACCCCACAAACAACAACCCATTCAAAGCTTTATCAACCGCCACGTGTAACAAGCGAGTTCGAAATACCAAAAATCACACTTTTCCAAACTAAGAAGTCCCATCTGTTCCTACATATCCTCCCCACACACACGAGACTTCACAAAACACCCATCAGCTGGGTTAGAACCGGCGCACGATCCGAAAACGGCCAAATCAGAGTTTTTCCATTATACGAAGTCCCATACACATCCCCTCCACAACTTAACCTTTAACTATTAATACCTACTTTCTACCCCCAAAACTACTTTAACCATACAAAACCCCTCCCCGCACCACCCCTCCACACACTTCCCCACCCCCTCTAATACCCCTTATCACTACCTTAACAAACTATACCAACTATACCCTTCCTCACCATGGGACTTCTTAGAGCGGCTATTAAGTGGATTAGAACCGGCAATATCTATCTACTCACATTCAATCCAACTGCGATCGCCAACCCGCCTGCCAAGCGTGGCGATTATGGCAAATCCCCCCATTTTTGGTGAGGCCTATGTCCAGCAGTGGACGTTTATCGGCTGATATGATGATGATGATGGGCTATGTCAGTTACTCTTGTTCTTCTGCGGATCTCTTCATTTCTGATGCGGTCCCGCTGGTAAACTCCGAGCATAGCCTTCTCCATTACCCTTTGGGTGACTTTTAGCCTTATATAGCCAACTATATAGTCGTGAGCACACCTAACCAAACATAGCAAACTTTAGTTTGAATTACAAAGCACAAGTCAGCGGTGTTAACTTGAATGTTAATTAGGATCCCCCTGTATGAAGTTCGTCGCATTGTAAAACATTTGATGTACTTACATTTGCATGTCAAAGAACAAATTACTTATTAGATATTGTTTTAAACTATGAAGACGACTCAGGTGTTAAAACTTAGTAAAGTTAGTTACAAGAAAACTTGTTATAAATCAAATTCTGGTAGATTTTACCACCTAACTTTGACGCTAACATCAAAGATGACATTAGAGTCGTGCTGTAGGTCTACTAATGGGTGGTCGTCGCATGTCAGTCGTCGATCGCCCCCTCCCCGGCCTACAACGAAGCTCCAGTGGTGGCTCAGGATAGTTCTTTTCTAAAAACAACCCTTGATGTCACCAAAATTCATTTATAACCGTACAACGTCTAAGTACATAAACTAGAGATTGGCTAAATCATCTAAAACCATTGACTTACACTCTAGCGATAGACAGACCCTTTCATAGAAGCAACATGTTACACTTGAATGCGGTGCCCGCACCTGATTAATGTTCCCGAGTTCACTTCTTCACTATGGCAATGACAGACCACAATGTGTCATTTTGTGTGACATTTTGTTTGTTTGAACGAGCTTGTCTATCGCTAGAGTATATGTCAGTGTCTAAAACTAAGGTTGACGTTGACGTAGAAGCGATGATAGCCCATACGGAAGAGAGCTTGCGCCTCAATCATGAGGCCGCGGTTCGATTCCTGGCCTGTACCACAAAGTTCTTCGGAATTTATGTACGGTTGTATTTATCATTTACTAGCTCGGCGGTGAAGGAAAACATCGTGAGGAAACCTGCATTCCCGAGAATGAAAAGAAAATGCGTAAAAATATGGGTGAGTTCGGGGCGAAAACAATAGACCAGCGGCAGCGATGGTCGCAGTGTTACATAACGAACTTTGCTTGCAAGAGCCCAACCACAAGTCAATCAAGGTTGACGCCATTATTTTAAAATTAGTATCTTTTTTCGGGACCAAGACCGAAAATTTCTGAAAAATCTTAAAACCATCATAACTCAGTAACTACTCATTTTCGACCACCAGTTAACTGAGCTTAATTTGTTGCAAATGAGGTCTAGTATTTTTAGGGAATACGTCGAATTACCAATCACCCTGTAGAATAGAAGCTCAGAATACAGAATAAACCAGAAGGAGTGTTCGATTACATTTGTACGCAGCGCGCTGTGTCCAAAAACAATGTCACAACACCGCTCCGCCCGCTCTTCACACATTAATTAACTATTCAAAAAAAAAAACGTATTTATCTATTTAATAGATAGGATTAATTTATCTATTTAATTAGGATTTTATTCAGTAATTACCGATGAACGCGTTGGCCATCTAATGACTGAATGGATATCGAGCCCCTCCAATTTGGAGTTGTTGTGAGTGCTTCACTTTCAAGCGCGTTGACAGTTTCTGGTTTAAGGCCTCCGCTCATTGCAGCGATATTATAGAGCGATATTATCGCTGCGATTTTGCGCTAATTGATATCAGTACATTTTGTATGGGGACGCGCGCGATCCTACACACTGCCGCGATATTATCGAGCGATAATATCGCTGCGATTTTGCGATAATTGTTCTCAGTACATTTTGTATGGGGACGCGCTCGATCCCACACACTGCCGCGATATTATCGCAACCTGACGCAATCTCTTTCTACTACATTCAGTGAAGGGCGCATGCGTGACGCGAATCGCGGAATCGCGATATCGCTGTCGATAATATCGCTCGCTAATATCGCTCGATAATATCGCTGCAATGTGCGGAAGCCTTTATTCTGTATTCTGAGTGTAAATGTAAAGAAAATCTCATCAATAACATCTTTCTAAAGAGATTTATTTTGCTTGGCTTTATGTTTAAACCTCAAAAGGTTTCGAAAGTTATTGAGTAATTGACTAAATCAAACGATTGAGATTATAGAAAATGACAGTTGCGAAGAAAAGTTTTATATTGGAAATTGGCAAATGACAGGGACTGGAGTCTGGAGTTTCGAAGTTTTGACGGAATGTCAATTTGACGATGAATGAAATCGTAAATTACCTACCTACCTACATTTGTGAAATGACTTTAAAATTAAAACTTTTGTAACAATAATTTCAACGTTTTTCACTTATTAATAATTATGAATATAAAACGCAATCAATTATTTAAAAAACATTGCCCAGCCGACTCGTACCAATGAGTTTTTCGGAAGTTATGTACGATTTGTAACACCACTGGCTTTTCGGTGAAGGAAAACATCGTGAGGAAACCTGCATGCTTCAATTACGAGGCATGTATTGTACCCACTGTTCATTATAAGTGGCGACGGGCTCACCCCCCGTCACACTGGACAGAGTTTCGGTACTACTGGTGAAACGTGGATATTCTGAGGTTTCAGAATATCTCTGACTACCCCCTCGGGGAATATAGTCGTGAGCATATGCTAAAGCTTATGCTTATTGCCCAATCCCGTTTCGCATACAAAACTGGTTAATTATAATTTTATAAGAAATCCCACTGAAGAAAAGGACAATTTCTATTTCATTGGGAAGTATGATATTCCTCTTGTTTTGTGTATAATTTTAGCTATCATACTCTTTGTATTTGTTCTTTGATTACCTAAACTCATTCGTTAGTCGCGCAACGATTTGAAAAGAAATACAGTTCGTCACGTGGGCAATGTCTTTTACTGACTTACTAGTGTTTTCCCGCGACTTCGACCGCACAAATGATATAAGTACCAGATTTTAAGTCAGATCATAAGCTATCAAACAAAAAAAATTTCATCAAAATCGGTTCAGTAGTTTTTGCGTGATGCGCGAACAAACAAACAAAGTAACAATTTTGTCAATAGATGGCGCTGCACGTCTTTTAAATCGCGCTATCGAGTGTTATTTGAGTTTATATGAAGTGAATCGCAACTTTTTTGTTCCTCATGATTTTATGGTTTTATAATAAGTAGATTATTTGTTCGTAGCTTTTACTGTTTTTTTTTAAGTGAAACTTTCTATGGGAGGGCTTTGAATTTCGGATCCGCAACCTTTCCCCCTTGTCCCGTGACGGCTAACTTTTTCCGTAGGCACATTTTATGCCCTTTTTTGACAGAAAGGGATGGGTAGAAAGCGAGCCGTTTACTTTGATCTTTCTCTACACATTTCTGTTCAAATAGCAGCGATTTTTATTTCTAAAACAAAATCCATTTTTTTTATTTGCAGCAACCACAGACTTCGAAGCGACGTTATGACATTTGTTGCTCGTCTATGTCCCCACTCAAAATATTATTTAAGTTTCATTGAGCATCGAGATTTTGAAAAAAAAATCGGGACTATACTAAGTTTACAAACCAATTTCCCTTCCTTTCGACGAGGCAATGTGAATTGGCCTTTAGGTGGTCTTTGGACAATAAAACACTGCAACATTCCATTGTAATGTCTTGTTATCAAGTCAATTTGCAAAGTTAACTGTCCCCATACGAGATTAAAACAACTCCTTTCTTTGACGTAGGTTTAAAATTTATGTCCAGTACTTAAACTTGTCTTAATTAAAACTTTAAGTTTAAAGTTAAACGCACCGTAAATTCACCGCAAGCTCCCCAATTTTAGAGTCTAATTTTGAATGTGGATTACGAACTTAATTTGGATTCGTTAATTAATGTGACGTAATTTGTTAAGACTGAAGGTTTATATTAAAATATCTATCTAAATGTATGAGCTCTTTTCTAATTATTACATGCATAAAATATGCAAAGAAAACATCCTGAGGAAACCTGCATACGCTGAAGAAGAAATTCCGATGCATAAGTAAAGTCTAGAAATCCGCATATGGGCGCGCGTGGTGGACTAACCATTCACCTACCCTGAGGGTAGGTCTGTCATGTGCCCTGCAGTGGGACGCATACAGGATGTAAAGAAAAGTATCATTAACCACTTACTCTACCCATCAAACTGAACAATTTTACTATAGGTATAGCAGCAAAAAGAAATCAGCTGTTTCATCATTTAGTCGAGTAGGTTTAGTATTGCAGTTTAGTATTGAACAGCAAATTTTTTTTTTGCGCTGACAGATTTGCGTAAAAGTAGTTCAGTTTGATGGGTAGGGTATGTGGTTTAAAGGCCTCCGCTCATTGCAGCGATTTTATCGAGCGATAATATCGCTGCTATTTTGCGATAATTGTTTCCAGTACATTTTGTATGAGGACGCGCGCAATCCTACACACTACCGCGATATTATCGCTGCGATTTTGCGATAATTGTTCTCAGTACATTTTGTATGGGGACGCGCTCGATCCCACACACTGCCGCGATATTATCGCAACTCTTTCGACTACATTCAGTGGTGGGGTGCATGCGTGACGCGAATCGCGGAATCGCTGCAGTGTGTAAGGTGTCGCGATATCGCTGTCGATAATATCGCTCGATAAAATCGCTCGATATTATCACTGCAATGTGCGGAGGCCTTAAAGGTTAATGATACTTTTCCTTACATCCTGTATAGGCTGTGATGATGATGATGATGATAAAATATGTCACCGACCAGACCCAGTCGGGTGTCTTTAGAGGTGACTACTTCAGGCACACATCTTTGATGCCCAAACCGTGTGGCTGTCGGTTAAAGCCACTGCATCTGATAGTCTACCCCGACCACTGACTTAAACTCTAGCGATAGACAGGCCCTTTCATAGAAGCAACAAGTTCCACTTGAATGCGGTGGGCGCACCTCATTGATGTTCCTGAATTCACTTCGCCACTATGACAATGACAGACCGCAATGTGTCATTTTGTGTTGTTTTGAGTGACATGTTGTTTGTTTGAACGAGCTTGTGTAACGCTAGAGTATATGTCAGTGACCCCGACGTTGCAACTTCTTTTCGTTCCAATGTCAACTCTATTGCAATTAAGTTAGAACCGAAACGGTCGCGATATATCGAGAATCGAAAGTCCGGGTACAGGGCCTGACCCCACCTCTTATCGTATCGGTCTCCGTTCCATCACACATAGGTGGGTAAGGACAAGAGAGTACTTAAATCTGAGTTTAGCGCACACACTTATGCACTCCAAAATATAATGTATAATATAATGTGTGCTTAATAATTTGTTAGCAAATCCGCCGCAATAACGCACATTCTGCGAATATTTCAACTGTCTAACTACGGTTCAAAAGTTACAGTCCTAAATAGATAGGACAGACAAACAGACAGACAGATAGACAGACGGAAGGACGGACAACGTAGGCTTAGTAATAGGGCCCTATTTTTACGCTTTTGAAACGGAACTCTAAACATTACAATAATTTTCGACGAATTCCTTTACAGTTCAAGTTAAGATGGATGACTGGTCGTTTAGGGACTTTAATATTGTGATTCTCAGAAGACAATGGCCATCAATCAAAGGAACAGCTTTCATTAATTTGAAAGAGTGCCTGTACATTGAAGATATTTACATAAAAAGTTACAATATGGTTTATAGGCGTACCCAAGCACGTGCTTTTGGTTCGGGCATGGTGTCCTATCCCATACAAATGAAATTTTTGTTAAAAAATGGCAATATAATTATGGCGTTATGGTATCGATTTGTAATTAATGTTTACGTAAAAGTGTAAATTGTTACTAAAAATACATGATCTGACTACAAAAAAATCTCATGAGCCTCGGAAAATCAAGCAATTTACTTTGCCCGAAGACTGCCCGAGTTACGGCAGTCGCGTTCCATTGTTTGACGTTGGGCATCTGTACTGTATAGTATTATATAATCTGTGGTTCGGGTGAACATTTTCGCGGGGATATTATATAAAAAAAAAAAAATCACCGTAATCACAGCTCTGCCGTGCTAATTAAGAGTGCAGTAAGGTGGTTCGTCATCATTTCGAGAAAATCGCGCCTAAAGTTTTTATTTTTTATTTTTATGTTTTTCAATCCTTCTTATGATTTTTTCATATTTGATTTATTTTTACTGTATAGGAAAAAATGAATAGTTTTAACTGAGCTGACCTTCATTAGCACAGCTGCAATGTAGCGTTTTAAATCGCGAAAAAAGCATTTTTGCTTAGTATGCTCTTTAGCGTCTCTATAAGGCGTTCCTAATCAAAAGTGCAGTAAGGCTTATAACTGCACTTAACGTTTGTAAGATCATATTTAACGAATGGACTGGGTACTTATTATAAATGCAGTAACTCAAATGTAATTTTTTGTATGAGGTATATTGGTAAAATTGTTGTACCACTGCATTTTTACGTAGTATCTTATTATCATAAATCCAATCGGTTTGCTAACAAACAATGCAGCAATCAATTTTACTGCACTTTTTCTTAGTGTGCTCTATAAAGAACCCAATTCACTGGTGCTAATTAATAAAGCAGCAAATTACCATACTGCATTACTTATTAGTCTGAATTGACAGAAGCCTTTGAAAATTAGGTAATGCTAAGTTCAGTGGCTATGCTTACTGCACTCATAGTTAGTAATTTAGGGGAGACAGGGGCTTGTTGTAACATTTTTTGGAAAAACTCTTGTATTTACAAAAGTATGTATATTTTCGAAGTTTTGTCTTAGTGTGTTTGTTGATCAACTATTCGAGCACTAAATTCAAATAACTAACAATCATAAATCCTCTCCTATCATTCATAGGAGACACTTTTCTGAAAAATGGGAGCTGTTACAATTTACCCCGTGTATGGGGTTAGTTGTAACAGGCTCGGGGCAAGTTGAAACAATGACAATACTGGCAGAATTTACAAGAAAATAAATATTTATATTGATTAACTAACAGTACTAAGTAACATATTTAATAATAATTAGCCTGAAACATTTAAATCAACGTGCCTATTAAAATATTCTTGTAATCATCAACAATGGTATCTCTTGTTAAAATGTACCTTAGTACAAAAGCTAAGTAATCATATTTTCAGGAATAGGTAAACACAAAGCCTTTAAGCCGTTGCATGCTTTACATATTTTATTTTCTTTCTTCTTCTTTCTTTGGTTTAAAGCAATTTTTTTCGGAACACAGCACGTTTTCTTTTTCTTTGGTCTTGATACTTGCCTTCGGACAGTTTTGGAGATGGAGGCTTTCTTATATTTGAGGGTGACAAATACTTTGAATAATTTTGAATGATTGAGGTAACCAAAGTTGGCCTGTTATACCTACTATGGATATCAGAGATTTCTGAAAGGCATTCAATAGCTTCATTTTTACACTTTTTAATAATTTCAGACTTACCTATTTATATCGAAATTGGATTAAATTGAGTAAATCTGTTTTTTTATGTAACAACAAATTATTTATAGTTTGGAATATTAGTGACACAGCTAGGAGCTGCGATGTAATATGTTACAACTTGCCCCACAAATTTGTTACTACTTACCCCGATGACTCATATTTTCAAATTATCAAAATTTCTCAAAAACTACAAACGTAAGGAAGAAAACAAAAACATAAATTAAAAGCTAAATATATTAATGTTATATGAGGAAAAAACAATCAAATATTGATCTATAGTAGAATACAAAAATCAAAATGTACGTGACAATTTTTTTTATAATTTGGCCCGAAATGGACCATGGGTTCATGACCTCTAATTTGCGTTATCCTCCGGGGCACTATCAATACTTACACAATGCCTCGGGTTATAAGATGAACTTTAAGCCTACACTTGAATCAAAAAGTATAAAAATTCACGTTAAAAATGGAGTGTTACTACTTACCTCTGTTACATCAAGCCCCAGTCTCCCCTACGTGTCTGGTGATAACCTTACTGCACTCTTCTTTAAAAAATATCTGTTTCTAAACATGCTAGCTAAATGGGGATCAAATCATCATATAGAGCTTATTTTCACGATCTCGAATCTGTATTTAACTCATTTTTTGAAAAAACCTTACTTACTGCACTCTTTGTTAGCACGGCAGAGCTGTCCTACACAAATATTCTGATTTCTAAAATTAGCTGTCCCATATGGACAGTGGGTACAATACATGCCTCGAAATAAATTGAAGCATGCAGGTTTCCTCACGATGTTTTCCTTCACCGAAAAGCCAGTGTTGTTACAAATCGTAAATAAATTCCGAATAACTCATTGGTACGACTCGGCCTGGACGGGGATCGAACCACCGCCTCCTGCACGGCAGGCAAGGTTACTCGCCACTGGACCACCACGGCCACTAATACAGTTTCTTAAAAAACTGAAAACTCGTTTTAGAGTTGGTCTGATCAGTTCCTTAGCACGAGTTAACCTGGACGGGAAACGACTCCACGCCTCGTATATAAAAGTAGAGGCTGCTATCCATTAGACCATTGCTTTCTGTTTTGTTTCCATGGTCCTGGCAAATCAAATGATATGGTTATTGATTGAAAAGTCGAACCTTGTAAAATAAGGGAAACAACGAAGAAACCAATTCATGTAATTTGCAGCCAGTATCTGAAATGAGAATGTAACTTTGTTTCAAAGAGATTGTCGACAGAAAAGTTAGACGAAGTTTTGTCATCACTCACACTTATTAGTTCGATTATGGAGCCAATCTGTCTCAAGATGGTCACAATCACAAGGAATGTGAATGAATGAATGAATGAAATATACTTTTCACCTCACAAGCTTGGAAAGATTCTGTTTATCATTCGAAATCTGAGTGCAAAAGTGCATTTTATCCGCTAGCGTGGAAAGAGTTTTTGAAATTCGAATCTGTCTATTCAATATTTTTCTATACCGCCAGTCCACTGAAAATGCATTAATAACTATTTTCATGTCACTGGCCAGCACGAAAAAAAAACTTTTTAAAATGTTGTTCTCTTTTAGCAATTCCCTTTTTTCCTAGCTGTTGTGAGGTGAAAAGTTGTGTGTTTCGCTCGGCTGCAAAGTTATTCTGCGTCTCGTACCTTTGAAACCTTCGCTGTAAGCTTAGGATTCTATTATTTGAACCACTCGCTTCGCTCGTGGTTCAATCCTAGAATCATTCGCTTCCTCAGGTTTCAATACAAGTACCTACTCGCGCCAAAAAACAGCTTTGCAGCCTAGCATAACAAATAACTATTATTTACACCAAAAACACAGATACAGCATAGAAAAAAAAACGGTAATGGTACAAATAAGGCGATTTCTTCCAGAAAAGAGTAAGATGAAAATTTAAACAGAGAAAAACGGGTCGCTGCTATAAAAAAAAAAGTAAATATAAAAAAAAATTAAGGAGAAACCGAATAACAAATACATTTCATAATAATAAACACATACATATTATACTTACATATATATAATTACATACGTAAGAATAAATTTTTAAAACTCTTAGCCCCACTTGCGCCAACCTGGCTTAGCAATAAACTCTAGGTTAAGTTGGTAACCCATGAGTTTTTGTATAGAAAAACAACTGAAAGAGCTATTTTATCCGGAGTTAATTGCTAACCCGTGGTTGGCGCAAGTAGGGCTTAACCCCCTTAAGCCCCACTTGCGCCAACCACGGGTTAGTTTGTTTAGACCGTCAAACTGAACAACTTTCTCTATGGGACCAACATCGAAATCGTATACGTATCGAATACGTTTATATGGACACAAAAGTACTAGTCTATCCTGTTCATCATCAGCCTATCATCGTCCACTGCTGAACATAGGCCTCTCCCAAGGCGCGCCACAAAACTCTCATCCAGTCGCTCCCCGCTACTTTTTTTAGGTCGTCTGTCCAGCGGGCAGCAGGGCGTTCCACACTACGCCTACCAGTTCGCGGTCTCCACTCTAGAACTCTGACACCCCATCGGTTGTCAGTTCTTCGACAGATATGACCAGCCCATTGCCACTTCAGCTTGCTAATTTTCTGAGCTATGTCAGCCACTTTAGTTCTGTGACGAATCACTTCATTACTGATCCTATCCTCTTAATAAATACAAAATTCTCAACGTTCGCGCATTGTTAACCCAACAAAGTAAAGTCGTAAAAGCGAATCCCCCTGTGCAAATCACCTGTGAACTGCTCGCAATCCCACGATTTCAATTCGACCCTGTATATAAGATCGATTTGAGTTATTTCAGGATAGTCCCTACCCATTTTTGGTGTAAAACTGTATATGTAGGTATATTGTGCTGCGTTTAGACGAGAGAGTCAACTTGCTAGCTGTGAAAGAACATTTAGTTTATTTACCTTGCTTGAAACTAAACTGTTGTCTAAATAGATCACGTTTGAAAAACTAAAAGTTTCTTAACGAAATTTAAAACATAAATTAATTTGTTGTTTTGTCCTTCTTAATTTATGCTGACACTTTTTTAATGGAATGATCAGACAATCAAATAGAGCAACTTTCTCTATTGGACCAACATCATAATTACGAAAAAAAATCTGCTGTCCCATACATTTGACTTGAGTAGGTTAGCAGTTTTGTTGTTTTGCATGGAACAGTTTTTTTATTCGATTTCGATGATGGTGCAATAGAGACAGTTGTTCAGTTTGAATGTCTGATCATCCCCTTAAAAAAGTGTCAGTATATTAAAAAGGACCTTATATACAGGGTAAAATTGGCTCTATAGTAAAAGTTGTCCAGTTTGATGAGTAGAATACATGCTGAAGTTATCTGAAGTTATATAAAATTTATCCTGTATAAGGTCTATCAAAATTAGCTGAAATTTTGTTAGACCTTATACAGGGTCATTCTTAATATGCTAACACTTTTAAGGGGATGATCAGACCATCAAACTGAACAACTTTCTCTATGGGACCAACAACCAAATCGCAAAAAAAATAATCTGCAGTCCCATACTAAACTGCAAACCTAATTGAGCGAAAATGTATTGGACAGCAGATTCTTTTTTCGCGATTCCGTTGTTGGTGCAATAGAGAAAGTTGTTCAGTTTGACGGTCTGATCATCCCCTCAAAAAAGTGTCAGCATATTAAGAAGGACTATATACCTATAGTATCCTACAACGTGTTAATGAATTATCGCAAAACTAGAAAGTATTTCGAGAGCAGAATCGAATTATCATGGTTTCAACATAGGTAATTTTTTTCAAAATATTAAATAATTTGTTTATAAAATTAACAATTTTTGAAAAGCGTGATTCACAAACATCCAAACATCGTTACAAACTTTAAAATTTATAATTTTTTGAGATAGTATATAGTAGGATAGGATAAATAAAACGAAAAGGGTTCAGCAACTCGTATATATTTTTGTGCATGTTCTGACATAACTCCTACATCATCATCATCATCAACAATTGATGTCTCGCCGTGTGTACATACCCGAAATAAAATATTTTAAAATGATAATCGGCATGTCGTATTTCAATGAAGTTAAGTGAAGTGATACTTAAGCTTCTCATAATAGTGGGACCTCTGAAAAGTCTCCAACGAAAGCTTAGCTGATAATTTTACAAACAGGCAAGTAGTTGGTTCCAGTAAACTAGCAAATCTAAACGCACACGGATCGATGCGACCTCTGCCGCATCGTACCGCATCAGCCCTTCCTTTTGGCGCGCAAAATTGCTCCAAATCACAACTTTTTGCCCTTTAACTACTTTCCAAACTTCTTTCTGAATTGCTTCGTTATCGGCATTACCTTTCTTGTCTAAGTTTTAGTTTAGACTTTTTGGGTTTCAGGAAATTAAAAGACTTTATTAAGGCCGGATTCGACCAAACTTTGATTTATAGAAGAGTAAGTACAAGGAACAATTTTACTCTTAGCGTTTATTCCGAAATTACTTCATTGATACTAAAAGAACGAATGTATAATTCACCTAAAGAAAGAGGTCGTTGTATCCGTACTTTTTGCAATGTATCTATACAGTTTTAATTTGTTAGGTTTCTTTTTATTAAATTTTGTTTAGTTACGTGACATTGACATTTCCTTACTCTCATAGATTAGGGTTGGTAAAACGCAAAATCAGTTTACTCTAGAGTAACCGGCGACCACGGACTTGAAAGAAATACGGACCGAATATTGCACTAAAAAGATGTGAAGCATGCAAGGTAATACAATCTCGTTTGTTCTACAAGCGACCTACTCTCGCACAGATGCACTAGCTCTAGGCGCAGGTCCTACAACCCGCCACCTTATGTACCGCGTGACAGCACGCACACAAAAGAAATGGGTGCTTCACTCATGATTAGACGAGATTACGTCTGGTTCTTCTTTTAAGGACCTATGTCGAAAAATAATTGCAGCGAAATTGGCGTGTGATAGCTTATATTACTGCCTGATGCGAGAGAAAGACATGGGGCGGCGCGCGCGCGCGCTCAACGCAAGCTCAAAAACAAACTTTATTTTATTGTGATTGTACTAATTAATTAAGTTCAATTCTGCTCTAATCAAAATTTATAAAATATCAAACTCTTTTTTTTAAATCATGTCTCGTGTTTCCATTATTCACCGTTTAGCCGTTCCAAGCGTTTATAGAAAAAAACGGAGGCTACTTTGGCTTGTTTTTCTATCGAGAAAATGTGTCTTAATCATGTTTTTGAGATGGACAGGAAATACATTATGTCGATGAGTATATTTACTTGGGCCAGATAGTCTCCTTCGAAAACAGGCAAGACAAGGAAGTCGAACGACGTGTCGACAACGCCTGGAAGAGCTTCTGGTCCATGAAGGAATTGATGAAGGGAGAACTACCGCTCTCTCTTAAGCGTAGACTTATCGACATGTGTATCCTGCCCATCCTAACTTTCGGAGTTCAAACGTGGTCACTTATTGAGGCCCAAAAGTCCAAGCTCAAGGTTTGTCAGAGAGCAATGGAGCGCAGCATTCTGGGTGTTAAACGAACCGACCGGGTCAGAAACTCCACGTTGCGCTCCAAAACTCAAATAGCCGACGTCGGAGAGAAAAGCGCCAAACTTAAATGGGAGTGGGCCGGTCATGTCTGTCGGATGAATCCTGAGAGATGGGCAAAAATCATCATGCCCTGGATCCCCGAAAACGGTCGGCGGCGTCCAGATCGACCCAGGAAGAGGTGGCGCGATGACCTGGACAAATTTGACGACCACTGGCCAGAGGCTGCCCAAAACAGGAACGAGTGGAAGAGCAGGGGAGAGGCCTTTGCCCAGCAGTGGGATGAAACAGGCTAATAAAAAAAAAAAAAAAATAATAAAAACATGTTTTGGCTCTAATCAAAACTTCAATAATATCGCACGTTAAAACCATTACCGTCACTATGCAAAAAATACAACTTTCGGGAAATGGCGTTCAAAGTTTTTGTAAAACGAATTATTTAATAATATTTTTTTGTTAGTGGTTTTTTATGATTTTATCAATTTAAATGATAGTTTGGGTAATAATCTTGCTATTAGTTCAATGATGTACAGGGTATATTCCATTTTCATGCAGTTATTAAAACATATTTACTTTTGTGTCATTATTCCTCTAACTTTTTTACTTAGTATGTCGTGTTGAATAGGGTACATTGACTGACACTATTCTAGTAAAACTCAAGAAATCTTTAAAAAACATGCATTCTATGAGCAATTAACTGGTGTAAATAATAAAAAACAGTTGTCAATAGACCGTTCTTAAACACCGACGTAAAAAGAGGGGTACAATAGGTATAATAAGTGTTACAATAGGACTAATACATAAATATGAATACTTCTTGCTATTCCATGTACGCATCGTTACTACTTCTATGTCCATGCGGGCTATTCTAGATACTCACACTTATACACCGTGTTCAAAGGAAGAAATACACTAATAAATAGCACTTAAACACGCTGTTAATTCATCAGAAACAGGTATAAAGAAAATGTACAAGGAACTGTGTAGATGTAAAAGTAAACTACCTACACTAAAGTAATTCCCCAAATAACTTTGTGTTAGGCACAAAGTAATTTTGGGTCCTACTCCACTTTTATATAGTAAGAGTTTAAAGACGAGTTCTGTAACCTAATCTGATTTTGATGACGAGCTAGAGCTAGAGGACTGGATCGGGCTACATTTTGGTTAAAAGCGCTAACATTGTTTCATGACACCTCTTTCAAAGTTGAATTTAAGGTCTGACGGGCTTCATTTTGAACACTCGTTTAGTTTAGATTTTGGTATTTAACTCTTGACCAACGATGGCTTTTCAATAGCATTTTCTTCCAAAACAAAATCGGATTCGGATGAAGAATAGTTTGATTTTTGACTTTGGTATTTTGCTCTTGACTGACGAAGGGCTTTGGGTTTGATACTGGCATAATCTTGCAAATGTTATTTAGATCTTAAAGACGGCCGTCGTAAAATTGTATGGTGGTTCGTACTACAATTTTCCTGACTCCCGTAGAAAGTTTTGACAAGACAACTGCTGGGAACGTTGTTGTCTTGATTGAAATCAAATACTGTTATCATGATCTGAAATGGGGCTTAGGTACTTTGTCCTACGAGAATCTAATACACCTCATATTCTACATTCATAAGCTCACGCAATTTTCCCATGGGGTAGGCAGAGACCACGGACCGCCACACGCTACGACTCTGACACACCTCTTTAGCCTCATTCACACTCATACATCTCTTCATGCACTTCCGTCGATTGAGGGTGCTACGCACTTGTCCGGCATAGATTTAGTTTTGCGGCTTATGAGCTAAAAAGTACTACGTAATTCTATACTACGGGGCTGATTAAGTTTTGGGAATCTCTAAAAGCCGAAGTCAACCCGATTTCTTTTGCAAGTAACAATTCACTTGAGTTTTTAGTTAGCTTAATACCTATGAAATCAAGGTAAAAGAGCTCTTGGTTTTGGCAAAAGAATACAAAACTTTAATAGTAAAAAGTTAAAATGTGTTCTAATTTATTTTTAACATTCACAGTCTACAATAAATTTTGGGTAATATCGACACCAAACGAAACATAACACGGTTTACTTATGAAAGATACAAACAATACTGACTCTAAGAAAATGTTATAATTTTTGTATGAATTTATATAAAATGACAATATTTCTTGAAATTATCTACAGATCTTTTATCTTAAGTAAAGGCAAAATAGGTTTAAAACATAAAATGACAGTCTTGTTTGAATCCCTATGCGTTTTACGCTCAAAAACTAACAAAAAGAACGACTTTAATCGTCAAAAATACACTATTCCCAGAAACTGCAACAGATTTTTAGCCTAAAGTAAAAGCAAATATGGCTCTATGCAAAAACGGACAGTATTGCGTTTATTTGTACCGAATTTACGCTATTAAATTAACGTGAAAATGACACTAACCAAAAAATGACGGTACTCCACACATCAAAGTACATTCAATTGGCTGTTCTATTTAATGGAATAACGTTCTTATCCAAAAAATGACACTCTTGCGCTTATAAAGTACTCTGGTATGTCTGACGTTCACGTCACTACCCAAATGGTGTCGGTAAAGCGGTCAGTCGGTGGGCGAATTTTGTTTAAAGTCGGTGCGATACTACTGACATCTATAAGAATTACATGGAATTTCATTACAGGTGTTTTTGCATTGGACAAAGCTCTGATTGGTGGGAGACGTGGTGTGAAAATCTCAAAATGCGTGTTTTTCGTTTAGTGACGGTATTGGTTTTAACGTGCGATATGTTCAATTTACACATATCCACAAATCATACTCCTACTGTTAGTACTTCATGATATCTGATGCTTTGAAGAATCCTATTTTTTTCACATAGCCTCTTAAGTCTGTGCCGGCGACTTAATCTAAGAATAAAATTTACTCGCGTTTGGTCGAATCGGGCCTAAGTTTGAAGTACAAGTAGCCAGATTGAAGCAGCTCTACTTTAAGTCAAAGTGTATTTTCAAGCCAGCAAGGTCTTTGGCGTCTCGAGCGTCTCGGTTGCGCCAGAGGTATGGATATTCAATCACGAGGCCCGGGTTCGAATCCGCAAGGACGACATGCCATATACAAATGAGTTTTTCTAACGTACGTTATACCGACTGCTCTCAAACGGTGAAGGAAAACATCGTGAGGAAACCTGCATACGCTGAAGATGAAATTCTGATGCGTATGTGAAGTCTACCAATCCCTTCGATCAACAATATACAACTAGATAACGGGTCGCATACAAAATCAAAGAGAAATTCTGTCCTCGTGAATATACAACATTTTTTGTTAACGAACCGAGAAAACAGTCCGAATACATTATATTTTCGACCTCAAAGCAACCATAATTCCTAGTAATTTAAAAAAGGAACACTGCGACATTGCGAGACGTGCTTACGTTGGCTTTTTTCGAACGCAACTAATTCAAAATAAGACCTCACTCCAATAGTGAGGCGTTATTTGCCGGGACATGTTTTGAGCGCTGACGCGTTATCTAGTTGGATATTGTTGATCGAAGACCAATCCGCATTACGCGTAGTGGACTTTAGTCCACTATTAGCCAATACTTCATGATGGTAGACCTGTGCCCTGCAGTGAGACATTGATAGGACACGGGTACAGATTAATAAATGTTACTACACGGTTCGAAAAGTTCTCGAGTGGTGACCGCGTACCGGAAAGCACAGCGTGGGTCCCCAACAAGGTGGACCGACGACCTGGTGGAGGCGGTGGGAATCCGTTGTATGAGGATAGCGCAGGACCGGTCGTTGTGGCGACCCTTGGGGGAGGCCTATGTCCAGCAGTGGACGTCCATCGGCTGAGATGATGATGATGCTACACGGGCCGTCATCATCAGGCATCAGTTGATGATGATGGTCTTTAGCTTTGCAATAAATACAGGCCATCTCAATAGATGGCCTGTATTCATCTCAGAATCTTTCCGAGCTTGTGAGGTGAAAATGTACTATACTTACCCCAGAATCTAATGGGAAAGAAAACGCTGTGAAAACAGACATTACATTTCTTATTCACACCTTGTTGATTCCAAAGATAAATTATGCAAGATAACCACAGTGGTTATCTTCTGTTTTCACAGCGTTTTCTTTCCCATTAGATTCTGGGTTAAGTATAGTACATTTTCACCTCACAAGCTCGGAAAGATTTTGTTTATTATTCCAAATCTGAGTGCAAAAGTGCATTTTATCCGCTAGCGTGAAAAGAGTTTTTGAAATTCGAATCTGTCTATTCAATATTTTTCTATACTGTCAATCCACTGAATATGCTTAATAACTATTTCATGACACTGGCCAGGTCAAAAAAATAACTTTTTGTTATGTTCTTTTTAGCAATTCACTTTTTTTCCTCGCTGTTGTGAGGTGAGAAGTTGTGTGTTTCGCTCAGCTGCAAAGTTATTCTGCGTCTCGTACCCTTGAAACCTTCGCTAAGCTCAGGTTTCAATAAAAGTACTCGCGCCAAAAAAGCTACTTTGCAGCCTAGCATAAAAAATATCTATTGTATTTAGGGCACACAGATGCCCTTTAATAAAGCCTACAAGAGCTAAAGGAGCAGGGAGTGGCCGTTCTAAGGAAAAGTATCATTAACCTATAAGCCACATACTCCCTATATCAAACTGAACAACTTTTACTACAGGAGCAAACCTGTCAGTACAAAAAAATATCATCTGTCTCATACATTTGAGTCGAGTAGGTGCTGTAGTTTAGTATGGAACAGCAGATTTTTTTTTGCGCTGACATGTTTGCTCCCATCGTGAAAGTTGTTCAGTTTGATGGTCTGATCATAGTTTCACCTGATTTTGTTAGACCTTATATTTGCTTATCAGAGTTGGAATTGGAGAGATGGAATCCGAAAAACTCGCCGTCCTTATTTGGAATGCAGTAGGTACAGATAATTATATCAGTTATGCAGATATGTTTTGAAACTTTGAAATCCAAATCGTTCAATCAACAGTTGGTAATTTCGAGAATTGTTTCAATGCCATTGTTAACTTTGTCCGTGTTCTCATTCATCTATTCAAATAATTTTCCTTTATCATCAAACGAATAATATTTTGAGTTTCTTCTATTGTTTGTATTATCTTTGATCTATGATAACTGGTAGATGTACCTACCAACGGATCTACTCTACTTGAAATTATTAAGTAATTTATTTATTTTTCTCCCCTCCGGACGGAAAGCGTCAATTCTCGTCCCGCTGCGCTAAACGAAGTTGCCGCTTTCCACCTCCGTCGAGGAGAAAAATAGTATACTAACCTCGGACAGTTAATAAGAAAGCCTCAGATCACATGTTTATCGACCTCGGCTTCGCCTCGGTCAACAATTTGCATGAGATCTGAGACCTTTCTTACTTTCCTGCCCTCAAAAACGGACGGACTCTAGCATTCCGAGTGAGTGCGAGTGATGCAGGAATACCCCACATTATATAAGGTCTAACAAAATTAGCTGAAACTATTTTAAGGGGATGATCAGACCATCAAACTGACCAACTTTCTCTATGGGACCAATATCGAAATCGCGAAAAAAAATCAGCTGTCCCATACATTTACAGTTATCGTATCGTATCTCGAATACGATTTCAGAGTATAGTTGCATGTGACCTGGCAACAAAAAATAGGTTGAATATAAAATTCACCGACTTCAAAAATGTACGTTTTAACAAAATGTTTTTTACATTCCGTGGATTTCACTGGTTTATATTCTATTTTTGGAAACAACATTAATTTTAAATGAGTTCTTACGAGTACTCTTTGTAATAGCGGTCTTCAATTTAATATTCTGGAAAATATGGTGAAATTAAATATTCATTACCTATCTAATAACTTCCTTTACTAATCAAATTGTACTTTCCAAGAATGTTGGAATTTTATCAAAGTTTAGCAAGTTTTGGGCAATGATAAAAACTGGTCGTCTGAGATTTAAATTTTGCTGTATTTATGCATAAAGAGAGCAATGCGGTTTATAGGGGAAGCATGTTAAGGGGATAGGCGGGCTGAAATGCTAATTTGGAGAATAGGTCACTTTTACGACTGTATACGTATTTATCAGATCCGCCCCACCCATACACCCCGCCGACTAGAGTGCGAAAGAGACAACTGCAGCTCGGACCGATTTCATATACAAAAGTCTTGGCAAGACCACGCTCATTTCTTGATAATAATGTTAGGTAGGTACTTCTGTTTATTAGATTATTTTTTTCCATTTCGGTTCCTCCGGATTTCGGTTCGGTTCCGGTTTCGGTTTCGGTTCTAATATACCCTATTCTCTTTAGAGTGATTAAATCTGAAGGTTTATTCCGTTTTTAAATAATACTGTTTCAGTTTATTTTTACAATTTTTATTATTCATTGATTGTTTAGTTTGATGAACTCTACCCATCATGGATTTAAAGGTTCAATCAATCAATCAAATAATTTATTTGATGAAAGTAGGTACAATGTATATAGATCTTATAATATAACATAATAATTGATAGTTCTTGCTACTCTCAGCCAACAGTGGCGTACAAATATTTAAAAAATTAAAGGAAATTGTATTATTACTTAAATGAATGTCATTAGAATTAATTTGTCAGCTACGAGTAATATATTAAATGTCACAAGAAATTAGTTTTAAATATAATTCAAATAAATAATCCAATTAATAATCATCAATTTTATAGTAACATTTATTTGTCCAATAAAAATTTTGTCAATTAACATTTAAAGTTCATAAGTTTCATAACATTAATAGATTTTACACTTTCTGGTAACTTATTATAAATTTTAGGGGCCATGCAAAGCTCACTTTTATGCATGAGAGTCGTAAGGTTAATGATACTTTTCCTTACACCCTGTATATTGACGTTGTACGTACGTTCATGGTACATCTTACATAACCCAAAGCACTGTCATAAGGTAATCTAATTGTGAGTCACGTTGGTGAGCCTCCAAAAGGCTCTGTTATTGAATTACAGAGGTGGCTGCAGCTTTTTGTCTGAAAGAAATGATGTGAAAATTGAATTAGTGAACCTTTGGAATGAAGGGACTGTAATATAATATCTAAGAAGTCTGAATAGTTTATCATTTTGACCTACACTTTGTTTTTGGCTTTTTTTTTTCGTTCTGACAGATTTGCTCCCATAGTAAATGTTGTTCAGTTTGATGGGAAGATTATGTGGTTTAAAGGTTAATGATACTTTTCCTTACATCCTATATGCAGGGTCTCCGATAAATAATGGATAACCCGGTAACTGCTGATAGAGGACCTCAAACCCGTCCAGAAAATGGACTATCATGTCCAGTAAAAGTGCCACGGTTTTCGAGATATTCGGACTTTTAATTTTTTTCTGGAATTTAGGACTTTTGTCACTCTTAGCATTGTTCCACAACCCTAGCTTCATTAACTTTCTTATGCATGTCCAAGCCCTACTTTTAGAGAAAATTATGCAAAAAACCGACTGCAAAAATATCTTTTTTTGTGGCCATGACGCTCAAAAGAGTGACAAAGGTCCTAAATTCCAGAAAAAAAATTAAAAGTCCAAATACCTCGAAAACCGTGGCACTTTTAGTGGACATGTAAGTCCATTTTCTGGACGGGTTTGAAGTCCTCTATCAGCAGTTACCGGGTTATCCATTACTTATCGGACACCTGTAGATATCGATAGGTAATTGTACCTGTGTGCAGCTCTCAATGAATTACTGACACTTAAACAAACTCTACTGTTAATTACTAAGTAATTTCAACTTAAATTAGGTAACAAGTCGATTCAACCAACCAACAATTTGTACAACTTTTGGCGCCCTACCAAGCTAAGTGAGGCAATTACGTTGCCACTTCCGGTCTGTACAGGGAAGGAGCGCCAATTTGATGGCGAAAAACGCGAAGTAGGGTGAAATTTTTTATTTCAACTTTTTTATTTTGTAATCTTAACTATTATAAAACCGTAAAATCATGAGGAACAAAAAAGTAGCGGTTCACTTCATATAAAATCAAATAACACCTGATTGCGCGATTTAAAAACGTGCAGCGCCATCTATTGACAAAATTGTGTGTTTGTTTGTTTGTTCGCGCATCACGCACTAACTACTGAACCGATTTTGATGAAACGTTTTTTGTTTGATAGCTTATGATCTGACTTAAAATCTGGTAAATAATTTGTGCGGACGAAGTCGCGGGAAAACACTAGTATTGAAATATTCTTCTTGGTCGTGATGAGTTTTTAATACTGCTTTTTACTGCGGACTATTGGAGGGACCACGAAGGGTCTACCGATCCAAATGAATGAGCTCCATACAATCGTACTATGGTGATATTTTCAATACTAACCAATTAAAGTCAATGAAATTTTGCAGAAACATTCTAGAAACTAATTTCTATGCTTGTATGGAGTCAGATTTTCGTTAAAAAGTTACAGTGCCTCAAAGATTTCCATACAAATTTTAAATTAATCCTAGCATTGAAACTGTATATTTTAACGAAAATCAGATTCTATAGTAAAGAAGCATAGAGATTTGTTTCTAGATTGTTTCTGCAAAATGTCATTGACTTTAATTGGTTAGTATTGAAAATATCATCATAGTACGTTTGTATGCAGCGCGCATTTTCGCTCTCGGAATAATATTCTCTTAAGGGGACGTTGCAGAGACGTTCACAGGCAACTAGATGGCGCTCGAGAGCATCATTCCTGATTTTATCACATTTTATTTTATATCTTCGTAATTATGTTATAAATTGCAAATGTTATTTGAGATGCGTAATCTAGATTTTCTTAACTATTTTTCCATATATAAAATATTACTTTTGTTAATACCGTCTACGAATGTTATACGTCAAAGTTTTGTATGAAATTGATTAAAATTAAAATGTATATCAAATTCGTATGAACAATAAAATTACTATAACTTGTAGCTAGATCAGTAAAACATAAACACAAGTGCCCGCATAATTGAAAATTTTGATTGAAATCATCACAATTACGAGATATAAAATAAAATGTGATAAAATCAGGAATAATGCTCCCGAGCGCCATCTAGTGTAGTGCAACTCCCTCTGCAACCCCCTTAAGCAACCGACCTAGGGGTACCCAGAGGGGTACGGACCTCGGCATAGGACGTTGCTGGGGCTACGCGGCAGATTGGGTAGCGGGGATCGGTGAGAACAGGATTGGTAGACTTCACACACGCATCAGAATTTCTTCTTCTGCATATGCAGGTTTCCTCACAATGTTTTCCTTCACCGTTTGAGAGCAGTCGGTAATACGTACATAAGTTAGAAAAACTCATTGGTACGTGGCATGTTGTCCGTGCGGATTTGAACCCGGACCTCATGATTGAGAGTCCATGCCTCTCCGCATCGCGCCACCGAGCTCATTTCGTGCCTTGAGTTATACAAGGTGTATCATAAGTAAAAATACCTAAATATTTAAAACTCTTTAGTGGGTGGTTTAGACCGTCAAACTGAACAACTTTCTCTGTGGGACCAACATTGAAATCGCAAAAATAAAAATCTGATATCCCATACATATTTCGCTCTAGTCGATTTGTAGAGTACGGAACATTTTTTTTTCCGCGATTTCAATATTGGTCCCATAGTGAAAGTTGTTCAGTTTGATGGTCTAAACCACCCCCTTAAATGTTTATTTGTATTTTTGTAACACCTTGTATAAACCCATCAAATTGTGAGGTAGGTATATCTTCCAGGTAAGGAAGTAGTTAGCCTCTTGGTGTTTTAATTTTGTATTATAATAATTTTAATATTAATAAATTAAATTAATTAATTATTTTTAATATTTTTTTTTTATTACAATTTTTTTTTTATTATCTTTATTTACCGTTTAGCTTGAGCTAGATGCGGTCTCTGGCGGGAAAACACCACCTCCCTGACCCATTCGTCCCTCTTATGGAGAGCCTACCTCCAGGCCAAGAGCTGGCCAGGCCGATTTGGAGGTGCTTAAATAGACTCCGAACTCAGGTCGGCCGGAGTAAAGACAACCTGTTCAAGTGGGGTTACATAGACGGGTCTGATCTCCAGTGTGAATGCGGTGTTGACCCACTTCATATCCTGCCCTTCCTGCGATGAGACCTGCACGCGAACGGATCTTTTGGACGCTGCCGGCAGTGCTATCCGTGTGGCGAAATACTGGGCTGGAAAGATTTAAAATGACTTGTCATCGACTCGATAGAAGAAGAATTTTGTAATCTACTTTGATAGATTATAAGATCTTCAAAAATGCCTACTATACTAATGTATTGTATGGACTTTTTGTGTTCTGATGTTTCAGACCACAAAAACAAGTCTTTAATTATTATTATTATATTTTTTTAGTAGCTCTCCCTAAAATAATATTGGCTTCAAGTTTCAAGGTACGAAAACAAAATTAAAATGCCATGTAAATATGGCACGGAGGTATCTCTGTAATTTATTAACATATTTATTCTTTAGAATGTTGGCTTCATTCCAAATTGTGTTGTGTTACGTGGTTTTCTTAACAATTTCAACTTGGCTCCTGAAGCAAAGACTTTAACGTCTGAAATACTTTGTTATTACTTTGGGTATTTTAAACTTGTTTGTTTGATATCTACGAAAATGTAATAGGCAACGAATGCAGTCCACCAAAATCCAGATGAGATAAACCTGTCATGTTAAAAGCCTACTGCGATTGCTGACTGCAGAAGGGATTACCAGGGAACTGTACACACGGCGACACATCAGGTTACGCACCCTATATACCCATAACTACACTACGTACAAAACACAAAATAGTGCGATAGAGAGCCTGCATAGACGCGACTGCCGGCGCGGGCGCAGCGTGCCTGAGATGAAACAACAACAACATACCGCTCCCTCTCGCACGATTCGCAGGGTTCAACTTCTAATAGTTCAAAGTCCAAACAGGGTAACCTGACCTGTCGCCGTGTGTACAAGGTATAACAAAACACCCTATTAATACTTATGGGGATGCGTCAGCCCATGAACCTGAACAACTTTCACTATGGATCCAAATTTGAAATCACGAAAAAAAATGACCTGTACCATACAAAACTGCTGTACCGCCTCGACTAAAATCTATGTATCCATAGTGAAAGTTGTTCAGTTTGATGGCCTGAAGCACCCCCTTAAGTATTACTTTTGATTATTCATTTTGAGTTGGCGAATCCCCGTCTGCCTTTTTTTCCGTGTTTATACATTGCTCAGGCAGGCGCCATAGTCCCGTTCAAAACCTAGTTACCTGTTCCACTAGCACCCCACCCCAATAGCCCAGATTTTGTTTCTTTCCACTCCTTACAATAGTCCTACACTGACCGGGGGCTGTTTTGGATGCACTTCTATAGTGTATACTGGGATAGATTTCGGTTGGTGTCACATTATCATGTAAAGCAAATTGTCTGACGGGCCTCTACGTGTTGGCTTCGGCCCCACGCATACCTCCCAAAGGTCCAGGACACTTATGACCCGAGATAAGGAAAAGACAAACATAATAATAAGAAATTAGTAATCCATAGGTATTTATATAATGATGATGATGATAAACCAACCAATAGAAATATTGCATAGGGTTAAGTATCTATGCAAATACACACTCACTCAACATGTAATCTCTAAAATTACACAGGTCCCAAATGACTCAAAATAGAGCCCAAAATAAATACAGTACAACGCTACGCCCCGTTAGCCCAAAGCTACGCTCGTAGCAAACTTTCGTAGCACAACAAAAGAATGGGAGTAAATTTCGTGTGTTGGAAAAGTGCAATTTCATATTTGTGAACGCTTTCAATAGTTCTATTGGAAGTTCGGCTGTCGCACGATTTTACTGTGTATGTTATAATATGTTATGTTAAAAAATAAGTAAATTAAGTAAAGGATACATGCAGTTAGAGCTGCAGCAGCTACACATTAACACAATGAGGAACATAACTATCTAACTATGTGTATATTATCAACCTGGTTTTATACATTATAGTTGCATTATTTTAACGGGTTATTGCTCTCATAATACTGATCATACTAAACAACTTTCCCTAAGGAACAAATGGAAATACGCAAAAAAAAACTTTCCATACAAACGTTCGATCAGCTGATTGTATTGAATGTCTGGAATGCGTATGGAATGTCCTAAATTTTAATGTTTGTTTCCTATAGTTTTCATAGGGATTGTTGTTCAGTATCAAGGGTACAATCATCCCTTGAAGTACCTACCTTTATATTGCAGGCTAAATCACTGAAAAAAAAGATGATTCCGTGCTTCGGATGGCACGTTAAGCTGTTGGTCCCGGCTACTAGGTAGTAGTCGTTACATAAAAACCACGTCAGAGGCCGTAAGGCGGTTTGAATAAACTCTGACACCAGGGCTTGCCCACTCGATAAGAAGAAAGGGTTTATATAGACCATCAAACGGAACTACATTTACTAGCCAGACAACATCGAGCAAAAATCTGCTGTTTCAAAACTCTACTCAAATATATCTCTTTTTTTTATTGACGTTTTGTAAGTTGTTCAGTTTGGTGATCTAAACCACCCGATTAAAAATTACTACCATGTTTTGTTACACCTTGTATAATTCCATCTCATAGTATACAAACGGCACTAAATAAAAAAGTTAGTTCGCATCTTTTATTTAGCGCGCAGTAAAAGCTCTCTATAGAAAACTTTTCGAAAAACACCTAGCCAATAATGCTAGCTAAACTGCAGTTCAAATTACAACTAGAAATGAACGCTCGCAAAAAGGGAGACGAAAGTATTTGCAATTTCGTTCAACTTTGAAATACAAGTGGCTTCAGTGAATTTACAGAGCTTTCAGCAAAACACTTGCCTGTACTATTTCATTTAAAATATATTTTATTGAACACAAAGGTACCGAAAATACAGTACCTTCACCTAAGAAAAATCCAAGTCAAAGTTAAAATAATTTATTCGACATAGAAGCTTGAAGCACACTCTTTTTTAAAGCTACCACCGCGTCGGAACGTGTTGTCAATGTATAGCGAAGATGCAACCAGAAACTCTACAACCCACTTCTTTTAAACAAAACAAAATACACAAATTACAAAAAAAAAATTCAAAGTGTAACATTGTCAAGACCAGACATTTTGGTCATTCAAATAATCATCGAGTTTTTAGTAAGTAACCTTTTTTACAGAGGACTTGTTTAACATGGGACTTAAGGGGCTACCTGCCGGTTTTGGGTAACTTTGTAACCATTTTATTCATTAACTATGGCACTTTTTGAGCTGAAAAATAAACTGAACCATCTACAGGATATGAGAAGTGATGTGATTTTTCTAGAAATATATTTTAATGAATAAAACTGAAGAAAAGGGACTCTAAAGTCACCCCTTTTTTCCAGTTGTAACTCTTACATTTTGAATCTGAAGAAAATGAAAATTTACAATATTGTTCACAATACAATTTAGAATGATGTGGTTTTCTTACTTATTAGAAATAAATAAAAAATCACCTAATTTTTCAAAGAAAACAGTTAAATTCTGACCGGAGCCACATCGTTCGCTCGTTCGCATCGATTAGTATGGAGAGTCGTGGTCCAGGGCAGATATGCCTTAAGGCAAGTTTAGAATATCCTCTGGTTTCTTAATATAATAGCGTAGGTATACTGTGCCCCATGAAAGATGTGTTGACCTTACTGAGTCGAAAATGCATAGTGTTGGCCCTGACTGAAACAACTCCTTTATTTGTAACAAAAAAGTTGGAAGAAAGCATTCGCAATTACGCTCAACTTTAAAACAGTGGCTTTAAAGAATTTACACAATTTGCTGTTGAAAGCTCGCCTCCATTTTTTCTCTATTATTTCACATTTTACTTGCATTCTTCACTGTGCATTTTATCTAAATTTAAAGCTGTTGGGACAAAGTGCAGCTTCTGTACGTTAATTAGTATTAACTACTATTAAAGTACGTATGTTATAGTATAGGTTATAGTACAGATTGTACTACTTACTATTTACGTACTTCTTATACGAGGCCACAGATATGTGCTATGAAAATTTGCAAGCTAACGTGGTAATAGGCTGGTCATATCTGCCGAAGAACTGACAACCGATGGGGTGTCGGAATTCTAGAGTGGAGACCGCGAACTGGTAGGCGTAATGTGGGACGCCCTTCTGCCTGCTAGACAGACGACCTAAAAAAAGTTGCGGTCCTATGTTCAGCAGTGGACGATGATAGGTTGATGATGATGATGATGACTATGTGCTGTTAGTGTTGCCGGTGATAGGCGACGATCGAAAGTATGTCTTTTGAGGGGGCATGCTGCCAGCCGGTACGGTGCCCCAAGGCGAGGCCTTAAATGAGGTGTTTTGTTTGTACGGTTTTATTTACTTTTTTCTATGTTTTTATTTATTTACCTATGTATAATACCACTTATTTGTACCTCACCCTTAAAATATCCTAATCGCATTTTCTCTCTCTTTCCAGGCCAAAATGAAGAAACGAGACATAGTGCTCGTCACAATACTAAGCTGTGGCTTGGCCGCGGCTCTGTTCGCGCTGGCTGCTTACTTGTACATACGTCGGCGCAGGCGCAAGCGGGAACACGGCGAGGACGGCGCTAGTTGCGCTATCAGGTGAGTTACTCTTATATTATAAGAGAAAGGTAGATAAAGTAAGTAAGAAAGATAAGTGTTTGATAATTAAAATGTCCCGTGGCTACAGTACTATAAGAAAACAACAAAAAAACCAGTAGGGCGTGGAGCAAGCGTCTATTCTCAGCCAACTTAAGAAGCTGTTATCCCGTCGAGGCCGTTTTTTGAACACGAACGAAAGTGTTTTAAACTGTGTTTTAAAGTCTGAAATTAAATTATGTCTTATTTAAGGATTGGGCGGATGGGCGACTGTTCTCAATTACACGATTAGATTAAGTTTACTAGATAGAAAAACATCCCAAAGTTACCCCTTGATGTTATGTTTTTTCAATACTATGATTAAACTGCTGATATTTAACTTTTTATTCTTGTACTTAACTAAATACATTAAATATTTCTAGTGAACTCAGAAGAATTTTTAGCTTAGAAACTCCCATGAGCGAGATATTGACGAAAAACACGTTTTTTTGCGATCCTGCTTTCAATTGGAGCGGGATGGCTAATTGTAAACTTATGCTTGCAAGAAAGATACGCTTGCACTGGGATAACCTAGCCTTAACACCATTCTAGCTTTCTATTTATTGGAAATGTTAGGAAAAACTTTGCAAGCGCCATTTAGAACTTTTTTCAATATGTCGCGATATATTTGACGTCATCCCTAATGCCGTTTCCTTGCGTTCGGGAAATTGAGTTTGGGATCGAAATATTTGTCATGTCCAGATGTTTTCGTTTGCTGGAGCATGACATAAATGTTCACGACTATAATTTGGTTCGATGTGATTAGATATTTTACGATAAATATTAGAATAAGCTGTGAGATGCTGGAAGAGTGCTGCAATAGCTCTTATGACAGAATGGACGGAAGAAAGAAATTGTCTAGGTAAGTACAATGTATAATCATCATCATCAGCCTCTATCGACGACCTAATTCAGTCCCAGAATGATGTAAATAGCGCCTGGCGGGCAGATTGGGGCCTTTTTGACCATCCGCATGCAAGCCTCGTGCGAGACCCCACTGTCAAACCGGCTGGTTTTGAAAAGGACCGTAAGACCTGGGTTAAGCTTAACCGGTTCAGAACCAACCACGGAAGGACTTAACTATCACCTCCATAAGTGGGGTTTGAGGGAGTCTCCAACGTGCGACTGCGGGGCACCTGACCAGACCCTCTCCCATGTGGTAAACGAGTGCACTCTGCGCCGTTTCCCCGGTGGAATCGAAGAACTCCACAGGCTAACCCCGGCAGCGGAAGACTGGCTGAAACACCTCGACCTCGAAATTTAACCCCCCCTCGGATCCAAGCAGGAAGACAAAAATGCCATACGATATGATGATGATGATCAGCCTATATGTAAGTTCCACTGCAGGGAACAAGGCCTACCATTATGGAAGGTACGTTAGTCCACCGCGCATGCACAATGCGGATTGGTAGACTTCACATACGCATCACCGTACCTATGCAGGTTTCCTCACGACGATTTTCTTCATCGTCTGAGAGCAGCCGGTGTTACGTACAGAAGATTAAAAAACTCATTGTTGTTTTGTTGCTTCGTCGTCCGTGTAGTTTCGAACCCGGACCCCGGTGATCTCCAACGCGTCGGAGACGCTCTATTTAACCATTAGATAATTTTCAAGCCACCTTTATATGCCTCTTGCCATTTGATGTGGCGGCTCCACTTGTAGTGGTAGATGTCCATTATGTATATGTGGCGACGGGCTCACCCCCCGTCACACTGGGCAGAGTTTCGGTTCTACTAGACTCTGACTACCCACCCCCCCCGGGGAATATAGTCGTGAGCATATGCGTATGCTTATGGCATTTGATGGAAATACTGGAGCACGGAGATCTCAAAATACAGTAGGTATACTTACCGCATAAAGCAGTCACCCATCCAAAGACCAGGCTTATAAGCTCTTATTATAAATTATGTTTTAGACCCTAAAATAATACTAGCAAAGTTTAATTTCGAATTAATCACAGTCCACTAAAGCAACTCACTCAAAACAATTTGACACATTCTATGTTATAGTTACTTGCGGAGTACCGAACTTATTAAAGTTTGAAGCTTGCACAGTAACATATGAAGCAGTAGGGAATATCTTCAAGTATGAACTGAATCCATTCCTTACAATAGTTTTTTTAATAATCAACGAACTGAAAAATACAGAGGAGTCTAACAAAACCATAATCCACCACATAACATATTTTATGAGCATTTGACTCTCTTTTGACCGCTTTTTATTATTTGCCATTTTACTTTAGTTAGAGTTTGCACCTGACATTTGTCTGTTTAAATGTTTTTACGATCAGAAACAAACAAAACAAAAAAAACATGTTTCTTGTATTGGGGGCACCCCTTAATTTAAAACCCTTTTTTAATCCTGCACAACCCTGTGAAAATTTCAGTCGATTTAACAAAAGACATAAAAGTAACAGCCCTTTAAAGGTAGGACAGACAGGTAGACGGATGGCGAAGGGTTAGTAATAAGATATTGTTTGGGAAAAGAACCTCAAAACTAAACTTCACAAAATCTTTTCCTCATTCTGAACATAATTATCTGCCTTCATTTTCTTACTGTATATTACATGGTGAACAATATCTAGATATACTTAAGACAACTATAACTATACTGTGTATAAGTACACCCCAAAAGTGCAAAGTTTAGTTAAAGTTAAGCTTTGTAAGCCGCGCTTGTGTAAGTTTCAGGTTCCAGACAAACTTGATAGTTATACCGCGGTTAGATCAAAGTACAGGTCACAGAGTTTAGGGGCGGGTTAGATGGAACACTGACATATACTCTAGCGATAGACAAGCTCGTTCAAATAAACAATATGTCACACAAAATGTCACATTGCGGTCTGTCATTGCCGGGAAGCGTAAATACAAACCCGGCTACAACACAGACACTCATAGTCTGTGCTGCATTATCTTGCGAATGACTTAGAGCAGTAATAGATCGTCCGAACCCGGCTGCAACACAGCCAGTCTGTAGTGCAGCCGCGTTTGTTTGTATTAAGGCAAAGCAAACCCGGCTGCAACACAGACACCCATAGTCTGTGCTGCATTATCTAGCGAATGACTTAGAGCAGTAATATATCGTCCGAACTCAGCTGCAACACAGCCCTCTGTAGTAGGTACAGCCGCATTTGTTTGTATAGTTTGCAAAGCATGTTGTTATTTAACTTGCTGTATAAACAGTGAAAATACGAGTAGTAATTAGTTGTACAATAAGGTAAATATTTCGAATATACCTACTTATTAATTAATAAAAAAGTTATTATTATTCTTTGGTATATCTACTGGGTGTTACAAAAGTAAAGGTAAACATTTAAAACTTTTAAGGAGGTTGTTTAGACCATCAAACTGAAGAACTTTCACTATGGGACCAACATCAAAATCGCGAAAAAAAAATCGGTTGTGCCATACAATATTTAGCTCGACTAGATTTGTAGTTTAGTATGGAACATCAGATTTTTTTTCTCCATTTTGATGTTGGTCCCATGGTGAAAGTTGTTCAGTTTGATGGTCAAAACCGTCTCAAATGTTTATTTGTATTTTTGTAACACCTTGTATTATGATCCCACCAAAAACATTTTCATGTAAAATGTTTTCAAGACCATTTGGCTTGCACTGTCAAAAAGTTATCAGATCTCATGTAGAACCAAGCTTCTCTTCATAAACTCTACACCTTAGTCAAAATAATGTGCACGTGCTATCGGCATACAACAGTCATTACCTATTTAAATTTTATTTGAAAGTAATAAGGATCAAAATGACGATTATTACCTCCAATAGAAAATTCGTGCGACGTTGCCGCTTCGTATAGGTTCCCTTCGTACATTGCTACCGATTGATCTGCAGTGCAGCCGTGTTTGTTTGATGTTGGTTTGCGTAGAGTCGTCCGTATCAGGCTGCAATACAGAGCGCTGGCGTGCGCTGTATTGCAGCCGGGTTCGGTGGCAATACTGACAATAATGTTATTCGAAGCCGGTCGCATTACAGACGGTCTTCAAGTGTCTGTGCTGCAGTCGGGTTTGTGTGTACTTTATTCAAACGAACCCGGCTGCGTTACAGAGCAGCATGTGTCTGTGTTGTAGCCGGGTATGTATTTACGCTGCCGGGAACATCAATCCGGTGCGGGCACCGCATTAAAGTGGAACATGTTGCTTCTATGAAAGGGCCTGTGTATCGCTAGAGTGTAAGTCAATGAGATGGAACCAGTAATTCACTAGACTGGCGGATGTCAAATAATTTTCGTGCCTATTTGATTATAACCATTTTGGCGCTGTAGGTTGCAAAAGTCGGCAAAAGAAGCGTCGGTAGGCCACGAATGTCATGGCTCGCGAATCTGAAAGAGTGGACAGACATCGCCAGCGTTGAAGAGCTGTTTCGTTTGGCGAGAGATAGACAGGGATTTGCAGAGCTGACTGCCAACCTCCAGTAATGGAGAGGAGACAGAAGAAGAGGTTACGAAAGGCGCTAAGCGCTGAGTATCCACGGAACACAAATGACTGTCATTTGCATACATTTATAACATGGAACACTCGGAAGTGGCACTAAATCAACTGCCGAATGTGTAAGCGAATCGCTTCAGAGCGGTTTGTGTAGTTGTTACTACGCTCGTATAATAACAGATACGAAATTTTTAAAATTGTAAGTCAAGTAACTTCGGCATGAATGGAATAAAAGTTCCTGCAAGAAGTACGTAACATTTGTTACGTACACAAACATTTGCATTATTCAACCTGGAAGAAAGTCGTAAGTAAAATTAAACAGTTAAAAATTACTAGCAACATCTAAGCATCTCTACTCACTTAAATTAATTAAATTAAATCAGCTATCGAATGTTATACGTATCATTTATCTATGACTTGTAATGACTCGTCAAAACACTTGATGCTCCTGTAAAGTTGTACGTTGTTGTTGTTGATGGGTTGTTGTGCACATGGTATCTGATAAATAAAAACGGGCAAATGTGCGTCGGTACGTTGAGGTGGAGTCTTGTACTTGCAACTATGGAGCATTGCGTTTTTATGAATAATCCTTCAGTTCTTCTCTTTATCCTAACAAGTCTGCTTACTAATACTAGACATGTGTCTATCATTAAATCTCTTGCTGTCACTTTTTCTCTTGTTGACATAGTAAAAGCTAGCAAGACATTTAATGGAGGATTAACTTTTAATTAGCAGGGTAACATTAACTTTTAAGTAACAGGTATACTTCAAATATGTACCGAGATGACAGACCAAGTGTGCCAGTTTGTATGGACCAAGTGCACCAGTAGTGTGCTTCAACTTAACGCCCTTTGGACCTCCATTAATTTTACTTTGATAGAAGCCTGTATGTACCTATGTATTAACATTAGGTTACCCATGTTAGATTAAGTTACTACGCTGGCAAGTCGCGATATCTCCGTAAGGTACGACCCATGGTTACGACTGCTTGATATGGAGATGGTAATTTTATTTGATATTTTAGATGCTTATCGAAGTTTTTTGCTGTGATAGATAGGTACGGGCCAATCGGGTCAAAGTTTCATAAATATTTAGGTACTTTGTTATTGCGATCATATAGCAATCAGGGTGATATTCGGGCGATTTCGTTCCGTTGACTTTAAAAAAGTATGTATTGTATTAATTCAGAACAAATTCTATCAGTGGCCAAATTTAATCTAACTCCGTTATGCGTGAATGAGTCACAAATATCGGAACGTCGTCACAAACTTTAATAATACTACCAGATTTTGGCCGCGACTTCGTCCGCACAGGCTCCCGTCATCTTCGATCAAAATAAAATGAATGGATATGCCTAAAGCGCGGTAAGTTGAAGCAAACTACTGGTGCACTTGGTACATACAAACTAGCGCCATTATCTGTCAAATCTAGGGCTCTTTCATACAAGTGACAAGTAAAAATTTCATTTGTTTTGCCTCATTTTTCTGGTTTGAAATGTTCGCTTAAGGCCTATCCATTCATTTTATTTTGATCGAAGCCCGTCATCGTAAAGCTGCCACGAAGCTCCGCAATCCACAATCTCTTCCTGTTCTTGATCAAAAACAATCTCCGAGATTGGAATAGACAAACTAATAAATAAGTAATCTTGGACAGTGTCACACAAATTATCTAGTCACATTTAAAGTTCCAGAATCTAGCCTGGACTTGTATTATGATAACTAGACAACGATATAGAATACATATATAGATACAAACATCCATGTCTCGGGTACAAATATTCATATTCGTCATACAAATATTTGTCCCTTACGGGATTCGAACCCGCGACCGGCACAGCAGGCAGGTTCACTAGAGACTGTGCTGTCGGGCCGTCTACTACTTGACAATAACAGAAATGCAGTGCTAACGCACGCAAAAGTCCATGAATCTAAACTATTATAAAACTGTAACTTCAGTGTGTCTGTACATTGAAGATATTTATCTAATCTAAACTATTATAAAACTGTAACTTCAGTGTGTCTGTACATTGAAGATATTTATCTAATCTAAACTATTATAAAACTGTAACTTCAGTGTGTCTGTACATTGAAGATATTTATCTAATCTAAACTATTATAAAACTGTAACTTCAGTGTGTCTGTACATTGAAGATATTTATCTAATCTAAACTATTATAAAACTGTTACTTCAGTGTGTCTGTACATTGAAGATATTTATCTAATCTAAACTATTATAAAACTGTAACTTCAGTGTGTCTGTACATTGAAGATATTTATCTAATATAAACTATTATAAAACTGTAACTTCAGTGTGTCTGTACATTGAAGATATTTATCTAATCTAAACTATTATAAAACTGTAACTTCAGTGTGTCTGTACATTGAAGATATTTATCTAATCTAAACTATTATAAAACTGTAACTTCAGTGTGTCTGTACATTGAAGATATTTATCTAATCTAAACTATTATAAAACTGTAACTTCAGTGTGTCTGTACATTGAAGATATTTATCTAATCTAATCTAATCTAAACTATTATAAAACTGTAACTTCAGTGTGTCTGTACATTGAAGATATTTATCTAATCTAATCTAATCTAAACTATTATAAAACTGTAACTTCAGTGTGTCTGTACATTGAAGATATTTATCTAATCTAAACTATTATAAAACTGTAACTTCAGTGTGTCTGTACATTGAAGATATTTACAAAAAAAAGATTACGATATGGTTTCTATTAGATATCCCTAACTCGAAATCAACCTTTTTTTAGAAATTTTGTCTGTCTGTTTGTTTGTGTGTTTGTTTGTTTGTTTGTTCGCACATCACGCAAAAACTACTGAACCGATTTTGATGAAACTTTTTTTGTTTGATAGCTTATGATCTGACTTAAAATCTGGTATATAATTTGTGCGGACGAAGTCGCGGGAAAACACTATAATATATAGAATTGGTAGCTCGCATACCTTTATTCTAATGCAAACACAATTTTCAGCCACTGAGTGAACTAATTTGACACCTAAAGCAATTTTCAACACAATGGACCGTGTTGGTTTGCATTCTATAGACTGCTGTAGGGTAGGGCTAAGGGAGCGAGCATGTTGTATTTATCGGTAAACATTTTCTATATAAAATCGCGCTAGTGCATGCTTTTTAGTATTTCCTTAGAACTGCCTTCGTGGTCTAATGGTTAAGAGCATTGGGCTCGTGACACGGAGGTCGTGGGTTCGATTCCCAAGACGGAACACCTAGCGATATGTCACATTGTGCGTTTTTCCCTAGAACGACTAGGTTTTTCCCCAGTTGGTTAGGAAATTGCAGGCTGAATCACCTGATTGTCCGAAAAGAAAGATGATTTCGTGCTTGGGATGGCACGTTAAGCCGTTAGTTCCGTCTTCTATCTCTGGTGGTAGTAGTCGTTACATACATACATTTTTTTTGCGATATTATGTTGGACCCAGGAAAGTTTTCCAATTCGATGACCTGATCATAGGTACAAGCATAAGTATATGCTCACGACTATATTCCACGATGGAGTAGTCAGAGATATTCTGAAACCTCAGAACATCCACGTTTCACTAGTACCAAAGCTCTTACTGACGGGGAGCAAGCCCGTCGCCACTTGTAATGGACAGTGGGTACAATACATGCCTCGAAATTGAAGCATGCAGGTTTCCGCACGATGTATTTCCTTCACCGTAAAGCCAGTGGTGTTACAAATCGTACATAAATTCCGAAAAACTCATTGGTACGAGTCGGGCTGGACGGGGATCGAACCATCGCCTCCTGCACGGCAGGCAAGGTTACTCGCCACTGGACCACCACGGCTGTTCGATGGCCTAATCATCCCCTTAAAAACCGTCAGCATATTAAGAGGATAGGCGAGTACCGTATTTTCCATACAAACGTATTCCCCTGTTTCCTCCCTGGATTATAACACTAGAGCAAAAAAAATTTAACCATACAATCTATGTTACCTCTGCTATGTCCCTATGTTTTGCTTTTTTGCATTAATTAATTATTGTATGAACTAGGGACCTTCGAAAATGACCACTTTTACCGCCCGTTTTCAGACATCCAGCAAACAAATTTGACGAATATAAACAAAAAAAGCAAAACATACAGACATATTTAAAGTCTTTCTCATATTATTCCTGAAAGAATTATTAAAACCGGTTTAGTTTTGGAGGAGGAAACAGGGGAATACGAAATGCTGTTTTCGTCGATTTTATGTAGATAAAAATTGGTCCGAGCTGCAGTTGCCTCTTTCGCACTCTAGTCGGCGAGGTGTATGAGTGGGCCGGATCAGACAAATATTGTATACAGTCGGAAAAGTGACCTATTCTCCAAATTTGAATTTCAGACCGCCTATCCTCTTAAGAAAGACCCTTTAATGTGTATAGTCCTTTAAGATAAATGCTAGATCTAACAAAACTCCTTCAGAGACAGAGCCCCGACTGCAATTTGCAGCTGCAGTCTAATTCAGTTGTTAAATTACAATTTGCATATCAAATCAGCTGCAATGGAGTGTTGGATTACATTATTTCGACAGACTCCTTCACTGAAAAAAAAAGTTTGGTAAATATAACCAAACTTTAGTGATTACCGAACGTTTTGTAGCACATAATCAAATAATAATTTGGTTATAAATAGCCAATTGTTTAGCTATTTTAACCAAATGTTTGATTATGTGCTACAAAATTGTTCGGTAGTCATTAAAGTTAGGTTATATATCAAACAAAACAGTTTTTTCAGTGTTCGAACTTTCACAAAACTTTATTATTAAGCTCCTAGTCTATTTTGACTACAGTGACTGCTAGTTACAAATGAGAAGATAAATCGTCCGATCGTCCGTCCGTCGTACTCCTGCTTACAGGAGTAAGGCGCCGGTATAGTCCAGTAAAAATACGGGTCGAAAGTAATAAGCAATTTTTTTTGCTAGATCGTTTATACAAATGATATTAAGATACTTTATTAACGAATCCCACTAAATTTCGTATTTTTAGTTTTTAGTACTAAAATGTAAATTTTTTATTTATAGTGTCAGATTTCTTTCTTTTTTCATTTTTATTGTTTGTTTTAGGTTATGAGTTTACATGCAATGTGTAAATTTTGTACTAAAATGGATTTTTTCGTAATTTCAACATATTTAAAAACGAAGGTTCCGGGGTGATTTTTCGTTGGATTTACTTGTAATATAAAAGAATACAAATGGCATAAAAAAATTGTATATACAATTTTTTTCCAATTTTACATGATTTTTTTTACTTTGCTTAATTATTTAATAAACATTTTGGGAGGATTTTCAATTTAAATGCTAACTAGAATTATAATCTAAAATATGAAAGAAAAAAACCTGCTATTATAAATTATTTACATTCGCCATACAAGCGACCCGTAACTTTACTGGAGTATTAGGAAATGGCGCACCAGAGCGCCGCGCTGCACACTTTGGGAACCCCTGAACTAGACTATTAAAATGTTTCACAGAATATGCCTTATTATGGTGAATTTTCTAAAAAATAATAAAAAACGAGTAGTAAAAATATTTTGGTCTGCATACAAAAAAATCATGTTTTGTTACGTTATTGTTTGATGGGGATTCCCACTGGACCATCCCGACTTTTTAGTGTGAGTTATTGCATTTTCAATCTCATTACACTAGATTAATTTTATAGCCGAATCTGTAAAATTGGAGTTATTTAAATAAAGACTAAATAAGAACTGAATTCAGTTATTTTTAAACTGAATTGGACTGAAACAGTGACACAATTAAATTAAGACTTAATCGCCTTTTGTCTCTCTATTTAAACCGTATTTCCTATCAGAAGTTAATGATCTACCATTCAAATTTCACCCTTATTGCTATGAACATAAAGTTACAACATATTGTTGCATTCTGGAGAGAATACGAAATATTTTCGACTGCAGTTTCTGTGCAAAGGAAATTCAACTTTAATTCCATTGTTACACATTATGTTTTTGGTATAAATGGTAGAGAAAATAAAGGTCATTCATTTTCGCTGGAATTGTCTGGGATATTTTAATTGAAGAAGTTTATTTTTATTAAAATATTTTTCTATTAAGATTTGTTTTACCTGTGTGCATGAAATATGAATGAAAAAAATTGATATAAAACGTCATTTTCTTGCATTTTTATATTTAGGGTGTACGGGACCCTGACCACGGACCGCCACACGCTACGACTCTGACACACCTCTTTAGCCTTATTCACATTCATACATCTCTTCATGCACTTCCGTCGATTGAGGGTGCTACGTACTTGTCCTTTTCGGAAAAGATCATCAATTTGATCATGGTATGTTTTCCTCGGACGGCCTCTCGCAATATACTTCCTATACTTAATAGGAGTAAAATTGCCTGATCTCAAACATGCTTGGAAATTTGAACATTATTTTGAAAACCTTCTTCGAGATAAATCGAAATTGCTGCGTACCTACTGGTCAAATACATGCGAGCAGCGGCCAGCAAAAGTTGTATGAAAATCCATATCTGTCGTGGTTTAGCGGCTTTATAAATTACATAGTAAGCTCATATCTGTCGTGTAATTTAAAAATGGAACGATCTTTTACTCCGAAAGATGGCAACCAAGGAGGTAACTTATCAAAGGTTTTATTTAAATTTCGAACTGGCTTGCAAATAGAAAGCTTTACTGACAATGAAAAACGAAAAAAGAAATGAACACTTTAACCACAGATTAATAATAAGTTACTAGCTTTAACGCAGGAAAAATTATAGTTGTTCGTCATTGATTTTGAAGAGTTGATTGATTTTAATTTCCGCGCATTGTTTGAGAAAAGCACTATACAAGCCTTGGCCACAACTAGGCATTGATGGACTTACGTATGTGTGCCTCGGCTTCGCCTCGGCCCACATTTACACGTTCGTCCATCAATGCCTCTTTTGCTGGCCTGTACTATTATTTCCCCGGAACATTAATCAAAATCACGCGGGTATTATAATAAACCATTACAAGACCAATCGAGAAGGTCCTTCAAACTTTCAAAACTTTCAAACCTATACATAAATAAAGAACATCTACATATACAAATCAGCTAATTCCGTATTGTTTTGCAATTTTAACTAACTGCCTATCTATAGAAATCTCAACCCTAAGTCTTACACACAAATCACAAAATCCCTTGCACTTTCATCGAATCAAGTTCAGGGTGACCGAGCGAATTCGTTGCGTACTATTTCAAGGTTTATTCTAAGGTGTTAAGGTCGATTTTTGCTTGCGAATTTTGGTGGAAACAAACCATTTCGCGATATCAAATACTCAGTCGAACGGAGAGGTTTGGAGCTAGTAGTTGTGGCTTCTTTCGGAATAAATTGTACGAAAATCGTGTTAAAAATACGCGCCAAATAAGTCAGCCAATTTTAAAAGAGACAAAGATTCTAGAGACAAAGTTGAATTTGACAAGACAATTTGATATCCGATAATCTACACTAGTAGTTATAAAGTTATCTTTTTTGTTATCAGGGCTTATAGACAAAGTAACATTTCTATAGGCAGAGACGCTAGTAGAAATGACAGAATGTATGGATTTGACATTGGCGATCGAAACATTTTGACGTTTGCTTTCGTCACCATACATCAAGTCCATACATTTTTAGTTTTCTACTTGCGTTAACGCTAATCGAAAGATACTTTGTCTAGGGGCCTAGAATGGACCACCCCGTGTCATACGAGGCGACTAAGGTATATGGTTTCTTGTGCAGTGTTTTCGTGGACGAAAGAATAGCCCCCTGTCACCTTAAAAAGGGTGTAACAAAACAGGGTACTTCAGACCATCAAACTGAACAACTTTCACTATGGAGCCAACCTCGAAGTCGCATAAAAAAATACCCTGTCCCATACATTTGAGTCGAATAGATGTAACTACTGCAGTTTTGTATGGGACAGCTGATTTTTTTTTCGCAATTTCGAAGTTGGCTCCATAGTGAAAGTTGTTCAGTTTGATGGGGTGAAGCACCCGCTAAGTATTACTAGGGTGTTTTGTTACACCTTGTATTTTTTTACATAATTATTGTCCATTTATTTAAAACTTTTAAAAAACCTCATGATTTATCAATAAAATATCTTTTACAGAAAAGTTGACTTAAAAACTTGAATGGTAAACAGTGATTGTGACAAAAGTGTGAAATTGGTATGAAATAAATTCATAACAACAGTGAACGAATCAAGTGAATTTATTACAGTATTTTATTAGTTATACAGGATGAGTCTCAAAAGGTAAATAAGAACTCTGCGTAATACAACTATTACATACCAAGATCCGACCGCAAAATTGAACACCATTTGTTTGATGAACGAAATGTGATTTAAGTAAAAGTTTATACAAGGGTTCATACAACGCCGCCTGGTTGCCTAGCAAAATCTTGCCGCAAGCTTAGATCAAAATAAAATTAATGGATAGGCCTAAAGCGCGATAAGTTGAAGCAAACTACTGGTGCACTTGGTCCATACAAACTAGCGCCATTATCTGTCAAATCTAGGGCACTTGCATACAAATTTGAAGTAAACCTTTCATTTGTTTTGATTTATTTTTCTGGTTTGAAATGTTCGCGTAAGGCCTATCCATTCATTTAATTTTGATCTAAGGCCGCAAGTACTAAGAAGTAATTGAGGTGCAAGACCAATGTAAAGAACTGGAAAAACTAGGGTTTTCATCTCTCAGTCTGCCGCAACTCTAGGGTTGTCAGGTTCAAAGAAGTAATTTTTTACCCTTAGAGTTGGGAAGTTGTGGCAGACTGAGTGGTGGCAACCATAGTTTATCCAGTTCTTTAGATTGGTCCCCTTCAGATGGCATCTTATTTACTTTCCAAATATATCGGTGGAAAAAATGATATCATAAATCATCATGGTAAAGGTAGTTGCGGCAAGATTTTGCTAGGCAACCCGGCGGCGTCGTTGTATTGAACCCCTGTATAAACTTTCACTTAAATAACATTTCGTTCACCAAACAAATAGAGGCATAAATTTACGGTCGGATCTTGGGCTATTAGTAAATAAAAACAAAATGAAAATATAGTAGAGTAGATTTACAATCAATGCTACTAAAGAGTTTGCTACGATCCCGTAGCACGTAGCGTCATAGCACGTTCGTAGCAATAATACGTGGATTGTAAAATTGTGTTGAAAAAAAGGTTAAAAAATGTTGAGGCTATTGATGATTGATGTTGAGACCTTGTAAAGAGTGAAATTGATATCATTACCTATCATCCTTTTAAACTAAGAGTCTACCCATCAAACTGAACAACTTTTACTATGGGAGCAAACAGATCGGAGCTCAAAAAAATCAGCTGTTGGATACATTTGAGTCGAATAGGCATTGCAGTTTAGTATGGAAAAGCGGATTTTATTGCTCCGATCGGTTTGCTCCCATAGTAAAAGTTGTTCAGTTTGATGGGTAAAATCTTAGTTTGAAAGGATGCAAATGATATCAATTTCACCCTGTAAATAATGTCTCGATTTAAATCGTCGCTATTTTACTAAACGACGTATCTGAAATTTTTGGCGTAACTGTCTTATTAAAATAAAAATAAATAAATATCTTGGACATTGTCACACAAATTATCTAGTCACATGTAAAGTTCCAGAATCTAGCCTGGACTTGTATTATGATAACTAGACAACGATATAGAATACATATATAGATACAAACATCCATGACTCGGGTACAAATATTCATATTCATCGTACAAATATGTGTCCCTTACGGGATTCGAACCCGCGACCCTCTGCAAAGCAGGCAGGGTCTCTATACAGACTGTGCTGTCGGGCCGTCATATTGTTCGGGAATTGCTGCTGCTTATCGAGTGGGCTGCAAGCCCTGGTGTCAGAGTTTATTCAAACAGCCTTACGGCCTCTGACGTGGTTTTTATGTAACGACTACTACCACCAGAGATAGTAGCCGGGACCAACAGCTTAACGTGCCATCCGAAGCACGGAATCATCTTTCTTTTCAGACAATCAGGTGAGTCAGCCTGCAATGTCCTAAACAACTGGGGAAAAACGCACAAAGTGACATTTCACTAGGTGCCCCCCGTGGGAATTGAACCCACGACCTCCGTGTCAAGAGCCCAATGCTCTTAACCATTAGACCACAGAGGCAGTTCGGGTATTGAACTAAGTTAAAGGACATGACAGTTTAGAAAAAAAAACTGTAACCTCGAAATTTAAACATTTCAGACAATTTTTCTTAAAAAATTTTTTTACGGCGGGTTTTGATCTGTAAGACTTAGGTTTTTATATTTGTCATTTAGTACCTAAAAACAATTTCTAAACGGCAATCGGTAATCTTTTTGGTAATTAAAAAGTCCCCCGGCTACAGCACTACTTTGAGCGTTACCGAGAAAATAGTACTGTAGCCACGGGACTTTTTAATTATCAGAAAGATTACCGATTGCCGTTTAGAAATTGTTGTAAGGTACTAAATTACTAGTATAAAAACTTACAGATCACAACACTAGGTAACAAAAAAAAATGTATTACATTTTTAAACGACGTTTTGTTTTTTCTATACTGTCATGTTCTTCACCTTAGTTCAATAGGTACGTAGACGTAATATAAGACTATAAAAAAACATAGCATTTGCCTTACAAATATAATGACCAATCAAAGTTGACTTTTTCATCTGGTCTTATAGCTTTGTTTACAAGGTGTTACAAAACTACAAATAAACCTTTAAGGGGGTGGTGTAGACCATCAAACTGAACAACTTTCACTATGGGACCAATATCGAAATCGCGAAAAAAAAATTTATGTTCTATACTCTACAAATCGACTAGAGCTAAAATATGTATGGGTTATGAGATTTTTTTTTCGCGATTTCGATGTTGGTCCCATAGAGAAAGTTGTTCAGTTTGACGGTCTAAACAACCCCCTTAAGAGTTTTAAAAATTTATTGTTACTTATGAAACACCTTGTATTGGCAATCGGTGATCTTATTGGTAATTAAAAAGTCACGTGGTTACTTAAAAAACTCAACCGAAAAAAGCTAGTTCTGAAAAAACACCTCGATGTTAGTTACGTCGTTTAGTAAAACTAGCGATGAAATAATAGAAGAGTATTCAACTTTTGTTACAGACTGTACCTAACTCAGATCCTTTGACAGTAACTGTACGTAGTGGTTTTGATAACACCCTGTAGTTTCAGTTTGATTACGTTATTACAGAGGGTCGGCTCAGAGCTTAATCATAGCAGAAACTTGCCTCCGACTTAATTCACGACGTTGATGAATTGGTATTGTCTTGAAACTGCGTGTTGTGGCGGAAACTGAACGAAATACGAATGAACAAGCTACAGAATATAAATCTTAAATATTATAAAACCGTAAAATCATGAGGAACAAAAAAGAAGCGGTTTACTTCATATAAATTCAAATAACATTCGATAGCGCGATTTAAAAACGTGCAGCGCCATCTATTGACAAAATTGTTAGTTTGTTTGTTTGTTCGCGCATCACGCAAAAACTACTGAACCGATTTTGATGAAACTTTTTTTGTTTGATAGCTTATGATCTGACTTAAAATCTGGTATATAATTTGTGCGGACGAAGTCGCGGGAAAACATTAAGAAATAGAAATAGAAATAGAAATAATTTATTGTGCATGACATTAGGTAACATAGGTTTATGATAAAGGTTACATTAATCAAAGGAAGTATCACTAAAGTCTGCCTTTACAAGCGTATACACATTCTTTCATGAAATACTACATTATACAATATACATCAAAATTATTATTTATGTCAAAATGATTGGATGGATTTATGTCGAAATTTTATGTTAATACATGCCATGCTAATAAATAAATAACTATCTTGGACATTGTCGCACAAATTATCTAGTCACATTTAAAGTTCAGAATCTAGCCTGGACTGATATTATGATAACTAGACAACGATATAGCATACATACAGGGTGAAACTGATATCATTAGCATCCTTTTAAACTAAGAGTCTACCCATCAAACTGAACAACTTTCACTATGGGAGCAAACAAATCGGAGCAAAAAAAAAATCTGCTGTCCTATACATTTGAGTCGTGTAGGCAGCGGCGGCAGGTGCAGTTTAGTATGGGACAGCTTTTTTTTCTCCGATTTCTTTGCTCCCATAGTAAAAGTTGTTCAGTTTGATGGGTAGACTCTTAGTTTAAAAGGATGCTAATGATGTCTATTTCACCCTGTAGATACAAACATTCAAAATTCTTAAAGGAGTATATTTGTATGTATTAAATGGAATATTTTAATAAAAGAAAAGATTGAAAGTTGAATAAGTGCGTTCACACACGATGACGCACTGACGGAGCGGCAGACGTCAGTCCGTCATTTGTGAAGCAAGGAGTTGTATGAAACCGCACGTAGAAGCACATACACGGTGACGCATTGACGCACCGGGTGTGGTTCTATAGACTGACATCTGCCGCTCCATTAGTGCGTCATCATGTGTGAACGCACTTAAATAGTAAAAATACTGAAAGTAAAAATACTTAAATAGTAAAAATACTTAAATAGTAAAAATACTTAAATAGTAAAAATACTTAAATAGTAAAAATACTTAAATAGTAAAAATACTTAAATAGTAAAAATACTTAAATAGTAAAAATACTTAAATAGTAAAAATACTTAAATAGTAAAAATACTTAAATAGTAAAAATACTTAAATAGTAAAAATACTGAAATGTGAATTCCTAAAGTGTAGTTTAAACGTTAGGTAACGTAGAACTGATTGATTCACTGAATTTGTTCAATTTGTGTTACACATCATATTTAATTGAAATTCTTGTTCCGCTCACACGCCCCTTTCTATTTCATTTAATTTTCCCGTCAAGTCAGTACGTGAGTTAATTTCGCACATGGCTTTTTACTATAACATACGTGATATAAGTTATATTTGCACCAATTTTCACGAATTACATAACCTTACCAAGTAAGAAAGACATTTTGAGGTTAAATTTAAGTTACAAAGTTTCTGTGATTGAAAAGGTCGTAAGGTAAGAAACCTTTTGTACATAGGACAAAAGGTTCGAAAGGCGATTTCCGAACATAACTTTCCTTTTCGCTTTTCCTGCTCTATTCTTTTCTTTTTAACGAGGTCTATGCTCGAATGTTCATCTGCTTGCTTCGAATGCTTCCAAGAACATTCCTTAAGAGGAAGGCAAATTAAGTTAATGTTACAACATTTAACCACAATTTAAACGGTCGGGTCGTTAGGGTATTAAAAAGCAGTTACCGCTTCCTCTTGAATAAAAGTTAATTGTAGAACATAATCTTTGTGTAATAAAGTTCAAAATGTGGTTTAAAGTTAGTGACCTACATTTAATGAGTTAAATATGAATTTTACTTTTTTTGTTCGAAGGAATTCATAAATGAAATGGAATGTTTTGTATGCAGTGTTTCAAAACGGTTTAATCCGTACCAGCAAGTTACCTGACTTTGTCTGCGTAGAATTTTTGTGGTTTTATTTTATTATTAACGACAAGGCCTGTATGGTCTCCATTCCTTTGCCATTTGCCTTGCCATGCATTATGCCTTTTTTTTTTCTTTGTTTGACATTTGCAGGTACATATTCGCGCTTTCGCGCCAATGTATGTTTCGTACTTAGAAAAAGTAGGTATAATGTCTAGAATGAGACTCACTGTTTTATCGTATTAAAACACAAGGGGCCTAGTTTCATAGGTTGGTGTGCGTGAGGCGCCATACAAATTATGTATGTGTGCATGTAAATGTATAGGGTTTAGGAGCCAGTATTGGTTGGTTCCAATTTTTTTCGACTCTTTCGTATCTTCGACTGTCAACCTTGATATACTTTTATACTTAACTTTATCAGAGGTTTTCTATTTTGATGAACATGAAAGTAGAGAAAATACCTTACAATCCTCTTGGTGATGAATTGTTCGTAGGTGATGAACAATTCCATCTGTTGAGTTATTAGATAAATAAATTTAAAGCCTGACCAGAAATATAAAAAACCTCGAAATGTTGCGGAAAATCATTGGAACAAATTTTTGAACTTGGAACCTTCGATCAAAATACAATTAATGGATACTCGTAGGCCTAAAGCGCGGTAAGTTTAAGCACACTACTGGTGCACTTGGTCCATACAAACTAGCGCCATTATCTGTCAAATCTAGGGCACTTGCATACAAATTTGAAGTAAACCTTTCATTTGTTTTGCCTCATTTTTCTGGTTTGAAATGTTCGCGTAAGGCGGCCTATCCATTAATTTTATTTTGATCTAAGCTTGGAACACTAACATTAAAGGTGACAGTCGATTGCAGCGCCCCCAAATCAGGTTTTTTATATTCCTGGTCAGGCTTTAAATAAAAAACCTGCCAAGTGCGAGTTGGACTCACGCACGGTGGGTTCCGTACCATATGTAGGTATATATGCAGCAGCGGAGCATTTTCTCCCCTCCGGACGGAAAGCGTCAATTTCGTCCCACTGCGCTAAACGAAGTTGCCGCTTTCCACCTCTGTCGAGGAGAAAAATAGTATACCTATCTGAGCAAACGAAAAATGACGTTCTGGTTTTTAACTGAAGGTGTTAATAGTTCGCCTCGGTTACAAAGTTACCCAAAAACAGGAGGTACCCCTTAAGTAGGTAACAGTTATTTGTTATGCTAGGCTGCAAAGTTGCTTTTTGGCGCGAGTACTTTGTATTGAAACCTGAGCGCAGCGAAGGTTTCAAAGGTACGAGACGCAGAATAACTTTGCAGCCGAGCGAAACACACAACTTTTCACCTCACAACAGCGAGGAAAAAAAGTGAATTTATAAAAAGAACATTCTAAAAAGTTTTTTTTTCGAGCTGGCCAGTGACATGAAATAGTTCTAAGCATTTTCAGTGGATTGGCGGTATCGAAAAATATTGAATAGACAGATTTGAATTTCAAAAAACTCTTTCCACGCTAGCGGATAAAATGTGCTTTTGCACTCAGATTTCGAATGATAAACAGAATCTTTCCGAGCTTGTGAGGTGAAAAGAATATTTTCCCGATACGAAACTTATCAAGGCTTCCTCTAAGTATCTAAGTGGTAAGTACGTTAGAGGAATTCCAGTTATTTTCCGCAAAAATTATATCTACTACTCTATAGCGAGAGAAGAAAACTTTGCTCGTATCTTAAAACTTATAACTTTGGCAATGTTCAAATTTATTGCGACCTCGAATATCTTTGTCTATTTCTTTCATGGTCTATTCCTCGTAAGTTGTTCTTTATCTTTTATGTCCATGTTAGATAACTATGGATATTAACTCTACATTATTATCATAAAACTGTGACAGAAGTGTGTTTGTGCATTTCAATTATTTTCAAAAAAATTTTTTTTTGTTTAAATCAAGTTTTTATTTAAATGCTCTAATAGTTGCACTCACTCAGTTGGAGAAACGCTCATTAGAGTTAATCCTCCATTAAATCTCTTGCTATCTTACAAAAAGTGACAGCAAGAGATTTAATGGATGATTAACTTTAATGAGCGTTTCTGCAGCTGAGTGTAGAAAGAAGAAAATAAATTACACAATTTAGACTAAACGAATTCTGATTAAGGCTGGATTCAACCAAACTTAGATTTATAGAAGAGTAGTACTTAGATCTATACAATGAACAATTTTAGTCTTAGCATTTATTCCGAAATTAACTTCACTTGTCTTCTACCACACTAAACCCATACTAAAAGAACGAATGTATAATCCACCTAAAGAATATATAAAAATTGGCCGTGTAAAATTTATTCATAGATTAAGGTTGGTAAAACGCAAAATCAGTTTACGGCGACTTAAGGGGCTACCTGCCGGTTTTGGGTAATTTTGTAACCATTTTATTCATTAACTATGACACTTTTTGAGCTGAAAAATAAACTGAATCATCTACAGGATATGAGAAGTGATGTGGTTTTTCTAGAAATCGATTTTAATTAATAAAACCTAAGAAAAGTCACCCCTTTTTTTCCAGTTGTAACGATTTTGCTCTTACATTTTGAATCGGAAGAAAATGAAAATTTACAATATTGTTCACAATACAATTTAGAATGATGTGGTTTTCTTACTTTTTAGAAATTTATAAAAAATCATCTAATTTTTCAAAGAAAACAGCTAAATTCAGACCGGAGCCACGCGCTCTTTCGCATCGATTAGTATGGAGAGTCGTGGTCCAGGACAGATACGCCTTAATCTACGAATAAAATTTACTTGCGTTTGGTCGTATCGGGCCTTAATCGATTGCGTCTTACAACAAATGCGGGGTACTAGAAACCCCCGTCGGTATGAAGAGATGTATGGATTTGAATGAAGCAAAAGACGTAAGTAATGATCGTAGTTACTGGCGCGCCCTGGTATCCTGCCTACCCCACGGTGAAAGACGCGTGACGTTATAGATAGGTACACAATTTATATTATATAATAATAATAATAATAATAAATCTACAAACTATCACACAGAACTCACCCCACACTTCCACACGCAACACACAACACATCCTCACGATCCACAACACACAAAGAGACACACACGATCCTCATTCACTTTAATTATCACATACCAGAGCCAGGATACTTGGCTTAAAGCCCGTACCTCGTTCAAAACAACCGACCTCGAGTCGAGACTTAAAATCTTTGGATATAACAATAATAATAATAAAATTTATTAAATTTCTCACAAAAAGCTTATTGCGAGATTTACGTAATTGTTGTACAAGTTACAAGTAAATATGAAGTCATTGGGTCCGTGGGGGCCAGAGGCGCGACGTTTATTTAAAGATTTATCGGCGCGCCTAATCGAGGCCTCAGGTGACCAGAGGGCTGGCAGCTACTCGTACCTCGGCCAGCGAATCAGTCTGGCCATACAAAGAGGCAATGCTGCCAGCCTCCTGGGCACCCTACCGCCAAGTGACGGCAATAATTGCCTACTACATATAAATAAAAACATCCTCTAAATTATTATACGTAGTAGGTATTGGTTTGATTTTTCTTTTGTTCTTTGTTTAGGTTAAGTGTTATAATAATAATTATGTTTATTATTTATGTTGAAAATAAATCATTCTACAAGATCAGTTGTGTTATTTTTTATTTTTCATTTTAATTTTATTCTTCTCAGCAAGCCCTTGTATTTGATTCCCATATTAAGCCACAAAAAATAACTAGTCCGCCATCTTGGGCCATCAGCTAGGTATAATGGATTTAGAATGACGTCACTTAGCTAACCATGCATTGTCATCCAAACTAAACGAGTTTGCAAAATTTCATCTCAAACGGTTGAGAATAATAGTTGCAGAGTTGTCAATTTCATACAAAACTTTGTCGTAGAACACTCGTAGACGGTATTAATAAAAGTAATGTTTTATATGGAAAAATAGCTTAGAAAATGTAGGTTGCGCGTATCAAATAACATTTGCAATTTATAACATTATTACGAAGATATCAAGCTTTGTAATTATTCATACAAAATTTCAAAGTCTTTGTTATTATATTATATATTGTAAATGTTATTTGATACGCGCAATCTAAATTTTCTAAGCTATTTTTCCATATATAAAACATTACTTTTTACCCGACTGCGACAGAAGGAGGGTTATGTTTTTCGAGCGTATGTATGTATGTATGTATGTATGTATGTATGTATGTATGTATGTTTGTATGTCTATTTCTTTGGCACGCGCTACAGCCTAAACGGCTTGATGGATTTTAACGTACGAGGTGTCGTTAGATTCGTAAAAATCGTGAGAGAGTCATAGGGTACATTATTTTAATATGGCGTATGCGAATTAAAAAAGAGAGGGGGGAGAATCCAATTTTTTTCGTAAAAAAATACAATATGGGTATCAAACGAAAGCTGGTGAAGAGCAGATTCTAAATATATATATATTATAGTATTTTTATGCAACCATTTTGACACAAGACTAAAAAGTATGAAATAAACTAAATTATTTAGAAAAACAAAAAACCCGACTGCATAAAAAACTATTAACTGAAAAGATAAAAACAAGGTCCTTAAATCAGCTATAATAACTTTGTTTGAACAAATTAATACAATTTGAATGTTATTACTTATTAGGTAGGTAGGTATTGCAGGCGGGGACAAACCAATAACCAACAAATAGGTCATTTTTCTTTGTCCCCGTTTGCGATACCTACCTACCTAATAAGTAATAACATTCAAATTGTATTAATTTGTTCAAACAAAGTTATTATAGCTGATTTAAGGACCTTGTTTTTATCTTTTCAGTTAATAGTTTTTTATGCAGTCGGGTTTTTTGTTTTTCTAAATAATTTATATTACTACCGTCTACGAGTGTTCTACGACAACGTTTTGTATGGACGGAAACTCTTAACTTTAACTCTTGTTTAAACCGTCAAACTGAACAACTTTCTCTATGGGACCAACATCGAAATCGCAAAAAAAAATCGGATATACCATACATATTTTAGCTCTAGTCGATTTGTAGAGTATAGAACATAAATTATATTTTTCGCGATTTCGATATTGGTCCCATACTGAAAGTTGTTGAGTTTTATGGTCTAAACCACCCCCTTAAATGTTTATTTGTATTTTTGTAACACCTTGTATAAGAAACCGTATCTCTTAGTCGTCTTGAACGGTACCCACAGTGGTCTATTCTAAGCCGGAACTACACAGCTCGATACTCAGTCAATTGCCATCCAAAATCGGAGGAAACTGACGTAATTTGTGATGTTTCAATCAAGAAGAATGAATAAAACATTCGCTTCGTTTTTTCATCGCAATTTCATCCATGGTAATTCCGTACCTATAGGGATGGGGAATCTAGAAAAAATATATCGATAAATATAGTACCGATATTTTTTATCTGTATCTAAAGAGTTCTTCCATCCCTTGGTTGTCTGGAAGAAACCGCTTTTAGTGATAAAACCGCCATTTGTACCCTTATATTCATATTATTCTGTTTTTGTTATAATTATGTTTTTGGCGTGAAAATAAATATAATTTATGTTATAGATTTTTTTACCCAAAGCTAGTAGATATCTCAAAGAGTTTCACAAAATAATTACATTTAATCAGCTATTCATGTAAAATAAGAAGATTTGATTTTTATGGGAAAAAATATATCCGTCCAATATTATGCAGTGCAGATGCGGTTAAACACCAAATATAGAATAATAAACAAAAAAACTTAAATTGACACTAAAAAAAATGAAGTTTTTAAATGTATCAAGAAATTTAAAAATCGACGATAGAATATACTTACTTAGATAACTTTTATGAAAGAATATCGATATTTTGATAAATCGATATAATATTTCGCCAACCCCTAGTTCAGTACATTCGTTAAACGGGTAATTCTGAGCAAAATTCATTTTGTATTGATACTTATTTTTTAGGTTTCCGTACCCAAAGGGTAAAAACGGGACCCTATTACTAAACCTACGTTGTCGCTCCGTCCGTCTGTCCGTCCGTCTTACCTACCTATTTAGGGCTGTAACTTTTGAACTGTAATAGCTAGACAGTTCAAATCGATTTCTAGAAAAACCACATCACTTTTCATTTCGTGTAGATGGTTCAGTTTATTTTTCAGCTCAAAAAGTGCCATAGTTATTAAATAAAATGGTTACAAAGTTACCCAAAAACTAGGAGGTAGCCCCTTAAGGAAAGTTGCTTAGTTTCAATATCTACACATTTTTTTGTGATTAAAAACTAGTAATAATAAATAGGTACTAATTACATTCCGGTTACCTAAACTGGGAATTTCAAAATATTCTCACGACGTACAAAACCTTGACAAAACCAGGCTAAAGATGCGTCATCATTGCGTCATCATTCATTTAACAAAAATATTTTGTCTAAGTTATATGAATTCCTTCAATAATAACCTACTTATCTACATATTTTTAAGAAAAGGATTTTTTAATATTTCCCATCAAATATTTAACGATTTTCTTGTTATAAACTACGAACTAGCGAAACTAGCTACTACTACTACTTACTTACTACTTACTACTTACTAGGGAATGTTCCTCCATTGAAAAGGGAAGATCTTCCACCAGGCTTAGTGTGAAGCCTGGGGTCCGGCCGTGGCCCAACAGTTCTTAGTTGGACCTTGTATATAATAATATATTCTTTTGCGCGATTTATGTCTCGCATTCGATTGTGAACCTTATTTGTAGAAAGTTACGAGTTACGTATTTACGTTAAACGTTGTCTTTGTATGGAGCACATTTCCGAGAGCGACGGTATCGCCATCTGTTAGCTTCTTTGCTATAACTTGTGGGTGTTGACATTTATGGCAAGTCCCCACAATTAGTACGTGTCCTATCTTTAGGTGACAAATTGAACAGACGCAAGTTCTGCCTAGCTTTCATATAATTTAGGGCATGATCTTTTATTTGGTATTCAAAAACATATATCGTAAACCTCAAGAGTAGTAAATAGTAAGTTAGTAAGTTATAGCCTATAGAATCCCACTGCAGGGCAAAGGCCTCCGCTCACGAATAAGGGTGAGAGGGAGTGGGCCATACTCCACCACGCGGGCCCAGTGCGTGTTGGTGGAGGCAAGGTAGTGGTCAACTTGCTGTCAGAGAATTTTCAAGCCGCCTCAATAGGCCTCTGACCTGGCTTAACGAATAGTTACAACGCCATCTGACGAAACTATCCGAGACCAACTGCTTAACGTGCCTTCTGAAGCACGGAAACGCTCGAGATGAAATACCACTAAACGGTCACCCATCCAAAGACTTACCGGACCTGACGTTGCTTAACTTCGGTGATCGTTTCCAATACCAAAGCTCCACTACGCCAACGAGCGCTTCAATTATTTACAGCACGTATCGTTCGCATAAAATACACAGACATGAGAGATACAGAATGTTGTTTTGAATATTACTCTCTGATTCCAATTGTGGTAGCGAATTCTGAATTATTTACTTACAAATAAGTAAATAATGTATATAACACTAGTTTTTGGTTTCGACTTCGTCCGAAACGGCACCTAATCCACCAGACCCAGTCAGCAGCAGCAGCGTCAAAGATGTATGCCTCCTCATGCAAAAGATATAATACACTTTAGTACTACGCGTAGTACTAAAGTAGATACATCTTTATACTACGACGTAGTAAAAGTGCATACATCTCTTTGCTGCTGACTGTACAAGGTGTAACAAAACTATTATAGTAATAATGGTTTTGACCATCAAACTGAACAACGTTTACTATACAGGATGAAATTGGTATCATTAGCATCCTTTTAAACTAAGAGTCTACCCATCAAACTAAACAACTTTTACTATGCGAGCAAACAGATAGGAGAAAAAAAACTGCCGTTTTAAATTGCAGTTGAGTATAGAACAGCAGATTTTTTCTTGCTCCGATCTGTTTGCTCTAGCAAAAGTTGTTCAGTTTGTTGGGTAGACTCTTAGTTTAAAAGGATGCTAATGATATCAATTTTCACCCTGTAGTGTAGAGACAACCAGCATGCGACCGTGATACAGCGAACGAACGAGATAAAAGACGTGATACAACCGTAATATACCGTAACCGTAATCGTAATATTTTGTTATACCTATACCTATTTACACACTTTGTATACTAATGTTCTAATTCTAATTTATATAAATTTTTTTTTTTAAATAATTGTATTAATTAAATCCAAAACGTAGGTAGGTATGATTCTAATTCTATTTTTAAGTTTTGCAGTGCCCTAGCAGGGTCCATATTATGTAGGTACTGGAACACTATGTAACATCTTAATAACCCATGGTTGCAATAAATGATTTGTATTTGTATTTGTATCACGTGTACCATACTAGGCTTCTGGTAGGTTACCTTTTACAGCAGATTTATTTAATTTTCTCTCTATGTTCGCTCCATATTGTAAAATTTGTTCAGTTGGATACTTTAAACCACCTCATTAAATATCGATAGGGTTTTTTGTAACACCCTGTATCTACATACATAAATACATCCTTTCGGGGTACATCCAACATATACATACATCCAACTACAAACTTTCTGTTTAAGAATGTAGTGGAGCTACCACGTTCACTATTTGGCAATTTAAGTGTCAAGTGGTGAGAGGTGGCTAGCCTTTTGCTTTCATTAATACTGCATAAGGAAGCTTTAATCCCTTAATCGCTTCGTAAGACACCCACGGGAAGAATTGGGGTGATTCAGCCGGAACCACACTCACACCCTCACACCCTGTAAGTCAGTTTTAACCCGTTGTGAGAGCTAGTATGATGTGCTATCACATTAGTGTGAATGCTAGTATGCTATGCTAAATGCTAATGAAATGCTACGATGCTTGCTATGATGTGAGTGCTGAAGTCGGATACGGCCGACAGAAATGAAACGGCTGAGAGATGCTGTTGTATCGACGTATATTCAAACACTGCTTTGCTGGTATAAATGCTCTTAAAAGGTAATGTTAGCGCCCTATGTACGATGCACTTTTATCGAGGTCGCATGATGTCCGCGTTCAATGTGCAAATGCTGTCGCTAGGTGCTGCGGAATTGCATCTTTAGATTGACCTCGATAATTGATGTACGTACTTCGTACACCTGTCTTACGTGTTTATAACGGATCCGTCCCAAAAACAATTTCTATTGTGTCTGGAATGTACCAGAGGTTAAGACGTAATAGTAGGTGGAAATACCTCGGAGGCATTTTTATTTTTCATTTTACGACTAGATTTATACCATTTACCGAAACTTAAGTCATACCTCAGTATTTTTGGATAGTTCATCTAGTGAAATCATCAACTGAATACACGATTGGAATTACTTCACTCGATAGAAAATCGTCACAAAGATGACGTATTTTCATGCATTTTTAAACATTTTTCTCGTTTTAGAAGAACTTAAAATAGTTTCCGATTGTTGGTATTTATACTCACATATTCACCATTAGTTTAACTAGTGCAATCATAAAAAAAATCTAGAAAAAGTACTTTGGTTAGTTGTTTTTAATCGAAAATACGGCTCTCGCACACACTTTTCGGAGCGCTCGGCAATCGCGTTTCTCATAGAAAATATTCGTCTGGCCCTATGGCCCCTTAATACCAAATAACTACCTAAACAGGTAAATTTTTACATTCTGAAATTCCAAGACAGTTTTTCCTTTTTAAATATCTCGCTGTGCCAAATAGAAAAGTTGGCACTGACCTCTGATGACCTTGTAAGATCTTCTTGCCCATAAATCAAGTTACATCAACGTATTTACATGTCCGTTGCCAAAAATAGCACGTTTACCGGTTGAGTTTCTATTAAAATGTATTTTTCAGCCGTGTGGTGTTCGGTCAAGGATAACACCAACCCAAACGGCTGTCGTAAAAGTAAACTAAAAATTTTCACTTTTCCGGAGCGTATATCTCAAAAACTGTTAGGAAATTGAAAAAGTTTATTGAGTAGAAGTAGTCGAAAATTTTAGAGAATGTTCCCTACAACGTACCCATTTTAGACATAAGCCAAAGTTTATGCCTTCGATCTTACCTACTCCTCTATGACCCATTGCGAGTGTGACATTTTGCGTCAAGATGGCCTTTTGCGAATATGACATTAACCGTTTTAGTTGGCACCATGTGAATGAGCCTTATATACATGTTTGGGGGATCCTGGTGAACTGATGCGGTTCACCAGGATCCCCTGGGGGATCGGGCTAGGGGATCCTGGTGGCCTAACCCTCTCTAACGGCGCCCGACGCGCCTTCTTTGCATAGAAAATAACCTCTTTCCGTCTTGTTTAAAGAGCGAATGTGGCACTAAAAAGCCGACTCACGCACATTAAGAGAAATCATACTAGACGGGCTATACGAAATTTTTATTCCAGTGTGGCAATTCTATATTTAAGGGACCATTACTATGAACTGTTAACAGCAGTATGAAGGTGTCATTGCCTGAACACATATGGCAGAAAACTGTATGCATGCGTTTGAACAAGCGCAGCGTTCGGACCTTGATGCGAAACGTGATGAGTTGAATGCCCCGTCCACCTGTGGCCACCCATTATAACTAGTTGGAGGGTACTGATGTGCAGCGAGGGTGGGCGCACATTGTACACACGGCGACAAGTCCGGTTACCCTGTTTGGACTTTGAATTATTAGAAGTTGAACGCTGCGAATCGTGCGAGAGGGTGCGGTATGTTGTTGTTGTTTCGTCTCACACGCTGCGCCCGCGCCGGCAGCCGCGTCTATGCAGGCTCTACCGCACTATTTTGTGTTTTGTACGTAGTGTAGTTATGGGTATATAGGGTGCGTAACATGATGTGTGTGTGTGTACAACAAAAATCGTATACGTTAGCCACCTGAGAGCACACGAACGCCGCTCTCAGCTGTAAGTGAACAGTTGCTGTGGCCGATAAAAGTCGTGACGATGATGATTCGAAACCCGAACTCCACAGAAAACTTTACACACACGTCTGGCGGCTAACAATGTGTCAAAAGCTTTAACTGCGACGGAGAATTAGATTTCAGTCAGTCCCCTTCTAGTAACGTATTCATACTACACAACAAGTCACTAGCCAGAAACCTTATTTCATACGTCGTAAGTACGAAAATGGTTGAACTCAAGAGACATCGTATGGAGACCGTACTTTATAGAGAACCTAGCCCAATTCGCAAATTGCATTAGTTTAGGGAGGCACTCGTATGTTGGCGTGATTGGATAATTCGGGACTTTTTTGAAATAGGAAAAATCTAATAGATTCTCTTTGTAGTATAGGTACCTATATAAGTACTCGTAGTTGTGGTACTAGTTCAGCATAGGCAGACGTGTCGAAATCCGACATGGCTTATTATTTTATCTTGGCAAGGTAACTAAACTAGGAAACTTAGCTAAGCTACGTCACAGCTCATCTACCCCGCATAGCTTTGGCGGACGCGGGTAAACAGTTTCATAGCTTCACTACGCATCCTCGCACAGCTTAGCTAAATCGCACATCTTTGCTGGATAGCCAGCCTAAGTGGGATCACAAACGATGACGCACTGACGGAGCGGCAGACGTCAGTCCGTCATTTGTGAAGCAAGGAGTTGTATGAAACCGCACGTAGAAGCACACACGGTGCGTCAATCCGTAACCGTGTGTGCTTCTACGTGCTGTTTCATACAACTCCTTGCTTCACAAATGACGGACTGAGACGTCTGCCGCTCCGTCAATGCGTCATCGTGTGTGATCCCACCATGAAGGTATTATACCTTACAGGAATAGAGCAACTGACATGAGTTGTCAAATGAAACCATTTTTGGATGTTTTCAGGAGACTATTCGCTGTAGTATTATAACATAAAATAACATGCTAAAACTATTCATTTAAAATGCAGTCGAATAGTGAAAACGGAAATGGTAAATGGGTCATGCGCTGCGTCTGCACATATGACGTAGGTAATTAGTTTTAACAATACCTCAATGTTACTAGTTTTAATTCATTCAATATATCGACACTTAGTACATAAGAATAATACTAAATTGTTTTTATCATAGTAGAATACGTAAGTATGATTGATATACCTAACTACATATAATTATAACCTTTTTTTAATATCCTAGAAAATTATAACATAAGTGAATGAAAAAAAAAAAAAAAAAATTGTTTTAACATGACTCATTTAACATTTTTTTTTTTCCTCGGGAAGGGGATGTAAAGGCCCTCTTTTTCGGGGGAGTTGTAGTATTATAACATAAAATAACATGCTAAAAACTATTCATTTAAAATGCAGTCGAATAGTGAAAACGGAAATGGTAAATGGGTCATGCGCTGCGTCTGCACATATGACGTAGGTAATTAGTTTTAACAATACCTCAATGTTACTAGTTTTAATTCATTCAATATATCGACACCTAACAAGAAATATGTCTTTGATTTGACCACGAAAATCCACCATGTCTCTACAGTTATTGCATCGCAGGCAAAAATTCGAATACTGTCTATAATTCTGTGTTTAACGTGAAATAGTGGATAAATTAATGACGTAGTGTCGGTATATTTCACAAAATTATCTACGATTTCACTTTAGATTCGCAATTATTCACGGAAACCGAATTGTATAAATTGGTAAGAGATTAGAAAACGGTTCTATTGCCTCGCGTCACGTATCTCTTCCTATATACAGTGGTGCCGCTAGTAACATTTCACTCTCTCAGCTGTCAGTTCCTCTATTCCTGGTATAATACCTTTAAGGATCCCACTAAGTTACCTAGCCTAGGTAACTAAGCTAAGCTACGTCACAGGCTCATCTACCTCGCATAGCTTTGGCGGACGCAGGTACATAGTTTCATAGCTTTGCTACGCATCCTCGCACAGCTTAGCTAAAACGCACATCTTTGTGGGACAGCCAGTCTAAGTCATAATAATATTATATCATAACTGATAGGCTATCAATTATGATGACCTACGCTACAGCTATTTTTTTTAACACTTAGATCTTTAATTCGGGACATTTTTATTATATTTCAATTTCTATCTTTTACCATCCCTATTAGAAAATGTCGAACTAGGTCCACATTCTGATACCATCTCGCCTAACTTTGCTTCTGAGCGAACGCTACTATAATTAAAGATAGAGTTGCCATTAGTGATTGATTATTATTAGGGGGAACATAACGATCCACTCGACACTTTACAGGAAATGTCGTGTTGTAATGATGTCTTAATCGTTTTATGTTATCCTGGGTGTGTCCATACGTCATCTTTCTTAATCCGTGGTAAATGTCTGTGTTTTTGGCAGAGGCTTGATTGTTACCTAAATATTTACGTGTCCTCGACTCTAAATTACAGATTTTTGCATGTTTTCTAGATCGATTTTGATCAAACTTTTTGTATTTAAAAGCTTATAACACTGACATATACTCTAGTGATAGACAAGCTCGTTCAAACAAACAACATGTCACACAAAACAACACAAAATGACACATTGCGGTCTGTCATTGCCATAGTGACGAAGTGAACTCGGGAACATCAATCAGGTACCGCATTCAAGTGGAACATGTTGCTTCTATGAAAGGGCCTGTCTATCGCTAGAGTGTAAGTCAATGGCTTATAATGATCATTCTAGAATTAAACATTTTATCGGGTTCTCACTGCGTTTTGGCATATTGGTAAAAGGAAAATGTTTAATTCTAGATTATTTAGCTTTTAAATACAAAACCCGTTAAATAAGAAAAGTTAATGTACGAACCAGTTAAAACGTTTAATTCTAGATTATATAATAACCGCGTAACTCTCAAAAACTATACAATGATTACACTTAAAAACTGGTATATTTGTATCTCACCGCACAGGAGCCAGTGCGAATAAGTTCGTGGGCAAAATCTGGTAAACTCCAAGCCACACTGGTGCAACCTGGGTTGGCAATTAACACCAGGTTAGCGCTTTCACACACGATGACGCATTGACGGTGCAAATCGGTCATTTCATCATTTGTGAAGCAAGGAGTTGTATGAAACCGCACGTTGAAGCTTAGATCAAAATAAAATGAATGGATAGGCCTTACGCGAACATTTCAAACCTGAAAAATGAGGCAAAACAAATGAAAGGTTTACTTCAAATTTGTATGCAAGTGCCCTAGATTTGACAGATAATGGCGCTAGTTTGTATGGACCAAGTGCACCAGTAGTTTGCTTCAACTTACCGCGCTTTAGGCCTATCCATTAATTTTATTTTGATCTAAGCGTTGAAGCACACACGGTTACGGATTGACGCACCGTGTGGGCTTCTACGTGCGGTTTCATACAACTCCTTGCTTCACAAATGACGGACTGACGTCTGCCTCTCCGCCTAAGTGTCATTATGTGTGATTCCACTTAAAAATATCAATGATTTATAGTATTGACAAAAACCTGAGCTAAAATGCTAACCCAAGTTAACGCAATTGTGGCTTAAAATACTAGCCTTTGACATAATATCAGCTTGAATTACGGGACAGGCATGGCACATAAATTGAGCCATTCGCCAACCCTATCCAGATCAAAGGTAAAGCTACCCACTAGTCACTACAAAGCAATTGTTACAGTTTCTGTCAAGTCCACGGTTTGGTTGGTTGACTATCCTAATTTGTGATGCATGAATGACCAGCATGGATTTTCATGCACTTTGGTCCAATTTTCGAACGCAGCACTCAGAAATTGGAATAGCGCTTCGATCTTGAACACAAATAACCGACGAGGGGGAGAAAACGGGATAATTGAATTGGAGTGCTAGCCTGTCGAATGCACACATAAAGAAAGGAGAAGGGTTATTCATATAGAAACTATGACCAGTTGCTAATCATATGTAAGAAGCCGAGGTCGATGAAAAAATGTTCCATACAGTCATTGAGTGTTCGATATTAAAGAGTTCTTGAGTGGTATAAAGCGCAGTGTGGGTAGGCGCACAAGGTGAACCGACGACTTGGTCTTCTTCTTATCGTGTGGGCAAGCCCTGGGTGTCAGAGTTTATTCAGACCGCCTTACGGCCTCTTACGTGGTTTTTATGTAACGACTACTGCCACCAGAGATAGTAATAGCCAGGACCAACAGCTTAACGTGCCATCCGAAGCACGGAATCATCTTTCTTGTCGGACAATCGGGTGATTCAGCATGCAATGTCCTACCCAACTGGGGGAAAACGCACAAAGTGACATATCATATCACTAGGTGTCCCCCGTGGGAATCGAACCCACGACCTCCGTGTCAAGAGCCCAATGCTCTTAACTATTAGACCACGGATGCACGACTTGGTGAAGACGGAGTTTTTAAATGTTAGTCCCATTGTGAAAATTGTTCAGGTTGATGGTCTGCAGCGCCACCTGTATATTCCTGGTTAAGACGCTGTTATCTCGTCGAGGCGGTTTTTTGAACACGAACGAAAGTGTTTTAAACTGTGTTTTAAAGTCTGAAAACCAATTATGTCTTATTTAAGGATCTGGCTGATAGGCGACCGTTCTCAATTACACGATTATATTTAGTTTAATAGATAGAAAAAAATCCCAAAGTTACCCCTTTTTGTTATGTTTTTTCAATACTATGATTAAACTGCTGATATTTAACTTTTTATTCTTGTACTTAACTAAATACATTAAATATTTCTAGTGAACTCCGTAGAATTTTTAGCTTAGAAAAACCCATGAGCAAAGATATTGATGAAAAACACGTTTTTTTGCGATCCTGCTTTCAATTGGAGCGGGATGGCTAATTGCAAACTTTATGCTTGCAAGAAAGAGATGCTTGCACTAGGATAACCTGGCCTTAAGATTAGGTACATCATAAGCTAGCCAGCATACTTCGACATTTAACTATGAAGAGGATGAGGCGTAGGTATCAGTTTGACTACAGAAAAATTTCATGTCGTTATATTCCTAGCGTATTTCTGATTGGTCTAAGTTATAGATGATGGCGGGATACTTTTTAACCCATGCCTATTTCGTCAAATGCACGCTTTGCCACAGATTAATATTACTAACATTTCCCATTTCCTCCCGTGGGTGTCGTAAAAGGCGACTAAGGGATCTACCGGAGGATGGGCAGCAGCATACTCGGAGTACACACATTCAATCCAACTGCTATCGCCAACCTGATTGCCAAGCGTGGCGATTATGGCAAATCCCCCCATTTTTGGGGAGGCCTATGTCCAGCAGTGGACGTTTATCGGCTGATATGATAATGATGATGAACGTTACTAACGTAACTTTACATCGACAATCATGGCAAGTTTTCTGAATAATCAACCAGCCTGCACTGTGATATCTTTATCTTCAGTCTGTATACTTCCTACTGTAAGGCACAGGCACGGAGTACGTTTTTCTGTGGCACAGGTCTACCATCAGGGAAGGTGTAAGGGCGTCAGTCCACGACGCATGTCCAATGCAGATTGGTGACTTCACAAGCAACAGAATTTCTTCTTCATCGTTTGCCGGTTTCCTCACGATTTTCCTTAACGGTTTGAGATGTACTTATGTTGTAATATTGTCACGGATGCTGTCAAATGTTAGACATAAAAAGGCATTCAAAAATTCAGGCGGTTTGTTAACAAACTATGTGGCTCAGCGGTTAAGGTACGGATATTAGTTGACACATAAGCCGAGGGTCGTGGGTTCAAGACCCGATTAAAATATTTCTAGATTTTATTTATTGTTGTTCGGGAATGTTATAGAAGAAAGAGGTAGTTAGGAATATTTAGATTTAGAAAGAAAAAAATATATAGAAAAAAAGACAGTCGTGTTTAGGAATGTTCGGGAAGGTAGTTAACTAGAAAACATTACAAAAACTTTATATCTCCTAAACCGACTAATAGATCATGTCAGTTTTTATACTGTTCACAAAGCTACAATGCATATTAACTACAATAATATCCTTTACAGCCTTGCAGCTGATCGTATATTTTTACTGACTTTTGACCGACTAACTGACGTTGTGCAGGCAGACCTGGGGGGTTATTGGTAACTATACCCGATTCAATCGGTATCAAATCGACACGGTGTTTTAGCAGTTCTTGGCGATTTTGCTTCTTAATATTTAGTTAATTTATCTCAGATAATGAACACGATGATCACAAAAACTAAATATTATTTAAAAATTGGCTAGGACAATCATAAAACGTTATCGATTTCGTAAACGATATAATCGGAAGCTTACACAATAGCCCTACTGTAGTGCGATTTTTGAACATCATACGAGCGGTTTGGCAGTAGAAAGATGCATAATCTCCATAGTAATTTTGACATTTTCTACTCCCGAACCGCTCGTATGATGTTCAAAAATCGCACTTCTGGTCCTTCCCCATCACAGATACGCTCTACACCCTATGAATGCTGAATGAGCCTTGCAGCTCATGATGACAAAAAAACGTCTATCTCTTGTGTCACAAGAAAAAATGTTGAAGATAAAAGTGTATACCTTGAACCACAATCTTTTAAGCTAATATTGTAGGGTGCTAACCATCAGGCGACATCTGGCAGTGAAGGTCTGAGCTTTGAGAAAGTACTTTATTTGTGTAAACCATACATTCCGTTTATTGAAATAAAGCGGATAATGGTTCAAAGTTTAGGAATGTTTAGTTAAAACGTTTCTGGTGGAATTTATTTTCTCTTATTTTGTCTTCTAGAGCTTTGTAAATCTTTTGGGTACTTCGGACCTTTTGTTAACAAAGGAAAAAACTTTCTACGCATTCTGATTAAAGTTAAAGACTAAAAGTAAATGTTTAGTGCTTACACACACGATGACGCACTGACGGAGCAGCAAACGTCAGTCCGCCATATGTGAAGCAAGGAGTTGTATGAAACCGCACGCAGAAGCACACACGGTGACGCATTGACGCACCGCGTGTGGTTCTATGGACTGACATCTACCGACCGTCAGTGCGTCGTCGTGTGTGAACGCACTTATTTAGGGTATGCATAACCTACCTACTTGTTATGCTACTTAACTTTTAAAATGGATCAAAATTATAGTCTATGCTATTAAATTCAAAATTATAGCTACTGCGAAAGATTGTATGACAAGTAAAAAGAACCAAACTTTTATTTTGCGATATTCGAAATTAGGCCCACCCCCACCACTGGGGCAAATTGAGACCTTAGGGATCTTTCAGACCAGCGACACTTTGCGGTCGCAGAGGGTTGCGCGACGTCGCGCGACCGTAAAGTCTATGAGCGCAACTGTAGCGCGACATCTCGCGACATCTCGCGACCCTCTGCGACCGCAAAGTGTCGCTGGTCTGTAAGAGCGCTTAGTTAATGAGACCGACGAGGACTGAGTTTATGGAAGAGCACTGCCCAGCCCAACTAACACAAATTTATATAGGCTGTGATGATGATGATGAACAGAGTAGACATAAGCTTGATTATATTATCAAATGGTTTAGTAGAGTACCATCGGGAAATGTTTGTACCAGTCTGCGCAAACAAAAATTGACGAGCGGAATTATTTTCATGGTTTGTATCCACGAGCGGAATTATATTCCTGGTTTGTAACTAAAGGTGTTAAATGCTGGCACCACATACCTACAGGCCATTTGCAATCACTATGGCATCAAAGAGGCGCTTTACAACCACAAGGTCATAGTCATAGTCATATAATTTATTGCAACCATGGGTTTAAAAGATGTTACATAACATTGATACCAGTACACATGGACCCTGCTAGGGCACTGCAAAACTTACATCTAGAATTACAATTAAAATTAAAATTATTTCATATACTTATTATAGTTTGTTAATCATGCCTATTGAATTAAATTGGATTGTACTTACAAAAACCTAAATCTAGAATTATAATTAAAATTATTATGGTCCAATGAAACTATACATAAATAAGTGGTAAAAATGGGCATATCCACCAATATTCTTAACGCAGAGTACCTACTTTAATTACTTCTTAATATGCTGACGATTTATCAATGGAATGATCAGACCATCAAACTGAACAACTTTGTCTAGGACATAAAGTCGAATTCGCGAAAAAAAATCTGGTGTTCCATACAAAACTACTATCCTACTGTGCCCGTGTATGGGACAGCAGGTTTCTTTTCGCAATTTTGATGTTGGTCCATAAATTAAGCTCATAGGTACAAATTTATTAAAAATTTTATTTACCTACCTAACGGATGAAACGTTTTTGCTAAAAATGTTCCTTCCATTGTTGAAAACTTTTACTAAAATTTACGTGATAAAGCTGTCCACTGTGTCATATAAAAAGTTAATGCAAGCGAAAACTTCTTTGTGGCGAATGTGGCAAACTTTTTCAGGACATTTTGTTTTTTGTGGACTCTGTAAAAAGTTTAGAGCTTTAATAATAAACCGGCCAAGTGCGAGTCGGACTCAGGGAGGGTTCAGTAACACCATACAATATTACCAAAAAATTGTTTTTTTCCCGGAATCCGTAGCGCAAGCCCGACTTGCAGTGGCGGATACAGGGGGGGGGGCGGCCAGGGGGCCATGGCCCCCCCCACGAACCTCTGAATTTTGAGGCCGAGTAAAGAAATGAGCTCTCTTAATTTCTTTTAATCTTAATACGTGGCCCGAGTTGGCCGATGGGCCCCCCCCAACATGAAATCCTGGATCCGCCCCTGCCGACTTGCATGGGTAGCATGCCACTGTGATACAGCGCTATCACACCTTCGCTCTCTTTCTATTTGCCCGCAAACGAATGAGATAAAAGACGTGATACAGCCGTATCACGTGAAAAAAATGAAAATGAAAAATGTGATTGAAAATTTCGTTCTCTGGGTTGTGGACTCGGTGGTGTTGGTTAGCACGTTTCCCCGGTTTGGAAGAGCGTGGGTTCAAGTCCCGCCCGAGACAAATTTTTCAATCTTTAATTTGATTCGAAATAGCACAACATGGCTGTAACATGTTTATAATCAATAATAATGAAAGAAAGAGTTGTGTAAAGACATTGACCGGTGCTATTCTTCAGCGTAGCCATAGAGTAAAGGAGATAAGAAAAAGTGCTATTTTCCATACTAAGTGGCATACCAACCTCTGAAAAAGCTCAAAATCCCGTCTCTTAGTTGGCACTGACTCCTTGCCCGCGAGTAGCGATGAATTGTCAATATACGCTAAGAAATGTTGATTAGTCTTCCAATATTATGAACCAAACCAACTACTAAGAGAGGTAGCTAAGGTAAGTAAGCAGAGTAGTAGATCTGAAATTGTTGATGCAAAAATAGCGAAATCATGCTCCTATTGACGGGTCACTGCCGTTTGTACAACAGTTGTTTAGCAATTTTTAAATTAAAACACAACGTTCTAAAAACGAGTCATTTCACAAATCATCATTTAGTAGCAATATGTTTCACAAACCATTTATTTAATTTTGTGATTAGTTGTCAAATTGTCACATTGCAACATTTCATTCTCAAGACACTTCAATACGAAAATGTGTTATTTAAACATTCATCTTTTGTTCAAAACACGTTTTATATTTTATTGCTAGATCAACAAATCACTAAATATAACAACCTTTGACAAATACCGATGATCACATTATTTCATATCACAAAACGGAATTAGAGCACCCCTCTTCCACGCAGTCTGCGAGTGTAATAAGACAGAGCCCACTTAGAGACATATTTTGGTTGCTTGATAAAAGGTAGCTGAAAGATAGCTTCAAAACTGTAGGTTAGGTTAGATTTAATTGTGTGTCACATGCATGCTGCATGCTAGCTAGTATGTCGCATGCTTGTGTGCATGCTTGCTTGCATCTTTGCATGTGTGCTTGCTTGCTTGTATGCTTGATTGCATGTTAGGGGGTGCAGGGGGGCTGCGCCCCCCGCGAGGGGGGTGCGGGGGGCGGATGCCCCCTGCCTGAGAAAAACCAACTGGTGTTTATAAAATTAAAGGTTAGGTTAGGTTTGAACATGTATTACACTTAGCGGAGTGAGCGAAGCGAGCGGAGCATCAACATGCTTGCTTGCATGCTGCATGCTTGCTTGCTAGCTGCATGCTTGTGTGCCTGCATGCTTGTGTGCATGCTTGCTTGCACCTTTGCTTGTGTGCATGCTTATTTGATTGTTGCTTAAGGGGATGAAAGGTAACATCAAAACTGTAGGTTAGACTAGGTTAGGTTAGTTACTATGTCACATGCATGCTACGTTTTTGCGTGCATGTATGCTTGGTTTAGCATGCATGTATGCTTGGTTTAGCATGCATGTATGTTTTCAAAAAAGGATCGGAAAAGTCAGATTAGAAACAATAGTACCTATTAAATGATAATTAATTTTTATTTGATTGTATTACAATATCAATACAATACTATTATTCTAATTAATAATAATAAGTTTGCATTATTTGAACTTCTTTTTTAGAGCATGGATGACGAACGGAAGCTCTGGGTGCTATTTTTGAAAGTCACACGTTTTAATCAGCATTAGAAAATGTTTAAATTACTATAGGAATTTTGCATCATTCGGTCATGATTTTGAAAGTGTGAGATTCAAAAATAGGATTCTGGTCTTAGCAGGGTGTTTACACGCTCAGTCTCGCGTCAGTCTGATCCATCAATCTGGTCACGTCAGACTGACGAAAATTATTAAAAAATTTAATGTGAAAGTTTAAAATTAAGTTGCAATAAGTTTAGTAGATGTATTGGACAAATGTCAAATAACGTTTTGTGATATAAAAAATGTTTGATCGTTGTTTGGTTAAATAATTTATTTGGGAAATAAGTTTGTTGTCACATAACTGATGGTGAAATGTTGTTTTAATTATAAACATAATGTAATTCAATGCATTTGCCAAATGACAACTTTTGATATGTAAACTTGTGTGTTAACACCTTTGTTAAATCACTAGTTTGTGAAATGAAACGTTGTTAAACGTTGCTTGAGAAGTGATATTTTGCTTATTAATTTTGTGTCAAACATTAGTGAACCCCTATTGACATCTATCGAACTAGAATACATACTTAAATCCGGTGTACGTAGCTTAGTATACATACAGGGTGTAAGGGACAGCCCTCCGCAGACTGAAGCGGTGAACTCAGACCGTTACTTACACCCTGTAGATAATACCGCTCTTGCGTAGCTTTCCAATTCACCCACCTGACATTTAACTGTATGTTTGTTACAGAGTGGAGCATTCATCAGGCACGGAGAGCATTCGTGAGAAGAACATGAGCAGACTCAACGGTTTTCTCAGCTTGAAGACACCACTCATCAGCACCAAGACTTTGGGGTAAGTCTGATAATTTGTCGTTTAGGTTTGTACCGCCTGGATACTGTTCAACGGTTTTAAAATGTTCCTTTTATCAGAATGACTATATTATTTTATGCGGCTGTAACATGTTTATTAGATTATAAACATGTTACAGCCGTGTTGTGCTATTTCGAATCAACTACTTGAACCCACGCTCTTCCAAACCGGGGAAACGTGCGTGGGTTCAAGTCCCGCCCGAGACAAATTTTTCAATCTTTAATTTTTAAGTTGCCTCTGTTGTTAACAAGTTGTAACTTATACAGACTTCCACCCAGATTGAAAGTTACTAGTAGAACCTAACGACCTACTAGCTTGAAAATGTGGTGTTCTCTTAGTAAAATGTAGGTACAGTGGTTTAACAACAGGCAACGGTTAGAGGAAAAATGTTTCCCTAAAATTTCGTGTTATATTGGCGATGTACAATTTTAACAATACATGTTGATAAAAGAAAATGTCGATGCAAAACTTAGCGCTTTCACACACGATGACGCATTGACGGAGCGGCAGATATCAGTACGTCATTTGTGAAGCAAGGAGTTGTAAGAAACCGCACGTAGAAGCACACACGGTGACGGGTTACAATTATTTTACAATTGCTTCACAAATGACGGATGACGGACCTCAATGCGTCATCGTGTGTGATCCCATTTAAGAGAATTTTATTCCGAGAGCGATACAAATGCACTATTATTTTCAATACTAACCAATTAAAGTCAATGAAATTTTGCAGAAACAATCTAGAAACAAATTTCTATGCTTGTATGGAGTCCGATTTTCGTTAAAATATACAGTTTCAATGCTAGGATTAATTTAAGTTTTGTATGGAAATCTTTGAGGCACTGCAACTTCAAAACTATACATTTTAACAAAAATCGGACTCCATACAAGCATAGAAATTTGTTTCTAGATTGTTTCTGCAAAATTTCATTGACTTTAATTGGTTAGTATTGAAAATATCACAATAGTACGTTTGTATGGAGCGCGCTCCGAATTATATCCTCTTAAATAAACTTAATTTTTTTTAAATCTCAACTTGTGTAAACTTTATGTTGTTGTTTTTGTGTACATAATCTAAGAAAATCTTTAATTTTACACCTATACTCTCACTATATCATGTTCTCTTCGGCCGAATTCCTCTTCTTCAAATAATAAACAATTTCATATGATCAGAGTCGAATCAAACTAATGATAAAAATAAGTAGTTATTAACATTTTTTTAGGAATATTTTCGGGTCGTTTTGCTCCACCAAGAACATAAGTTCTTAAAAAGGATTTGGATATTAAAAACCATTCCTGATGTTTTAGTGCCGAATTCTCAGATGCGCAAAATGTGAGTTGCTTGTGTGGAGCTCCACAAACGATGGCCCATCTCACATCGTGCCCTGCGTGCCCTAACAACTGTACGCAGGAGGAGCTCATGACCGCTAGCGACGGTGCAGTATCGGTTGCCCACTTCTGGCAAGGTACTATTTAGCGACTTTGTTCAAAGTTTGAAGTCAACACGATAAGAAGAAGAAGTGCCGAATTTTTTCCTTAGCTTACAAAGACTTCAAAGGTAAGTTTTAATTATAATATTTATACAGACCATGAAAAACACGTTTATTATGAAAGTTCTTACATTTCACAAACTATCATTTCCATTTTTGTTCAAAACTTGAGCAAGCGCCTTCAGTCCGTCCCCTACCGACTGCATAGCGATAGCTATCTGCTTGTCTCTTTCTAAAGACTGGGTAACTAATAGTTTAATTATTTCAGAGTTCGATTTTTCAATACTTAATCTTTGTTCTTCTATTTTTAAGTAACGGTCACTTAAAATAGGATGCGCGGTGTGTATCACTTTCATTCGCTTTGGCGCTGAAAAAGGTTAAAAGAGTGTTATTAAATGCTTGCTAAGAAAACATAATAGGTCACCACCGACGCCCTGAGGCATGGATTCCTACTCAATCATGAGGACCGGGTTCAAATCCGCACGGACGACATGCCATGTACCAATGAGTTTTTCTAACTTATGTATGTAATACCGAATGCTCTAAAACGGTGAAGGAAGGCTTCCGAACATTGCAGCGATATTATCGAGCGATTTTATCGAGCGATATTATCGACAGCGATATCGCGACACCTTACACACTGCAGCGATTCCGCGATTCGCGTCACGCATGCGCCCTTCACTGAATGTAGTAGAAAGAGATTGCGTCAGGTTGCGATAATATCGCGGCAGTGTGTGGGATCGAGAGATACTTAGAACAATTATCGCAAAATCGCAGCGATAATATCGCTCGATATTATCGCTGCAATGAGCGGAGGCCTTAACATTGTGAGGAAACCTGCAGGAAGAAGAATTTGTGATGCATGTGTGAATTGGACTAATGTTAAGGCCTCCGCTCATTGCAGCGATAATATCGAGCGATAATATCGAGCGATATTATCGCTCGATATTATCGCTGCAATGAGCGGAGGCCTTAACATTGTGAGGAAACCTGCAGGAAGAAGAATTTGTGATGCATGTGTGAATTGGACTAACGTACAAAATACCCTCCTTGAGGGTAGGCTTGTGCCCTGCAGTGGGACGTATATAGGCTGATGATGACTGTGTACTCTACTAATCCACATTGGGCACATGTGGTGGACTGACGTACAAACACCCTCCTTGAGGGTAGGCTTGTGCCCTGCAGTACTGGGATGTATAATAGGCTGGTATTGTTCAGCCTATATCGTCTCCACTGCAAGGGACAGGTCTACCGTCAAGACGAGCGTTAAGAGGACCGACGAGGGCTATTTTTTAAACACGATCCACATAATATTATTAAATGTCTTACGTTCCGTAATCACGGGCAATTAAGTCCCGGACTTTTGGAAGGCGTGCATGGAGCCGAAGCCAACATGTAGAGGCCCGTTCAAAAGACAAGTTAATCTAAATGTAAGGGATACACATGGCGGATACCATCTCCGAGCGCACAACATGATACACACGGGGATGGTCCCCGCCAGGTGCAAAGACTATTGGAGTCCGGCGCTATGGCCGTGATGGAAAAATAAGGTCTTGGGCTATAGAGGTGAAAGTTGGATGGATGGATACTGGGCTATGGGAGGAGACTAACGGACGCCTGCCATGACAACTAGTCTCAAAATTGTAAATAGGGCAGGCGGTGACTCGCCGACTCGTCGAGTGGGCCCCATAAAACGGCCGCACGCACAAAGTGCGACAATGGGGCTACATCCCATTGAGCGGCTAAAGGTTGTCGAGAGGTGCGGCACCTGTTTTACCATCGCGGGGTGTCCCCGTTATTACGCCATTACGCGCAATACACTTCCAACCTGGAGCATAGGTTCTGCTCTTGCGATTCCACTCTGGACGGCCAATGAAGGCAAGCCAAAGGTAGGGGGGTGTGTTATTGTCTGTGTGGGTGTGTGTGTGAGCGCATGTCTGTATGGTCCCCCTGGATAGGGGTCCGCGGTGTCGCCACTCACCGTCAGCTCGCCACAAGCTGCCCCCGCGGGATATTATTAATATTATTAATATCTGCACGTGTATGTGGTTAGTATAAATATAAGTTAGATCTATACCTGGAGTAGTGCGATTATCCAAATGGTCATCATCATCATCTTCTTGTATAACTTGTCGTTTTTCTGAAACCTTTTGAAAAACAGTGGTTAACTTAGAAGCTTATTATACAGTTTTTGGCATCATCACTTTTAAATTTTTATATTATATTTTCAAGTATAGCAAATGCTGTCTGCAATAGACCATCCCATTTCTTCACATGGGTGTTGCATAAGGCAACTAAGGGACAAAGGTTTCTCATTCAGTATATCTGTGGGCGAAAGGTTTAGGTAGTCACCTGTCACCACTATAAATAAATAATAATAATAATAAATATCTTGGACAATTGTCACACAAATTATCTAGTCACATTTAAAGTTCCAGAATCTAGCCTGGACTTGTATTATGATATACTAGACAACGATATAGAATACATAATATAGATATGCAAGTCTACTATGCAAGGCATTCGTTTCATGCTACATGCTAAAGTAATTGTAATAATTTTTAATTTAATTTTAATTTAAAGTAAGTGAGCCTTGTTACAACTGAATGCAAGACAGTTGTAGCAATATTTCTGAGTATCCCGGTAGGGATTACGGAGTTTATGTATGTTTATACCTTAGAAGTAGAAGCGGTCGGTTCCGTTATATCTTGCCAAAGTCTAATGCTGTTCTCAATTTCAACATCGTGGTCGTTTATGTCTGTTTGAAGTGGATCTTGTATTTCTTTCGCACCTCCATCGTAATTCTGTAAAAACAATTCGGTTTAGTCAAAAGTCACAAAATCCAGGCAGGCCTATAATGACGGTGGAGGAACGAAACGGATGAATGATTTGATTTAGAAAAATATTGCGTTAATGAAAATTAAAACCAAAATTTCAAACGTTTCATAATGTTATTTATGATAGATAGATTTAGGTTAGGATTTAGGTTGATTGATAGATGAAACAAACTTACTGGGGATGTATTTGGTGAGTGAGTTTCTATTTTGATCGTAACATTCGCCTCCGAATCCTGCAACGAATAAGTATTATATTGTAGATAATTATATTGATAACTAGCTTTACCCTCGCGACTTTGTCCGCGTAAAATGATGCCGCTTACTTGAATTTTGAGAAATGCTGAAACAGGGGTATTTTTATTTTTGCTCTTAAATATGCCTACTAAGTTTCAAAAAGGCAGGACTAAAAAAAAATTCCCATACTCACTGTTACCCCCCATTTTACCATCTTAGGGGTTGAATTTCGAAAAATCCCTTCTTAGTGGGTGCCTACGCCATTACTACACCATAACTACTGTCAAAATTTCGTAGTTCTAGCTTTAGCGGTTTGGGATGATGAATCAGTCAGGACAAACGGGCTGGGCGATGATGAATCAGTCAGGACAAACGGGCTGGGCGATGATAAATCAGTCAGGACAAAATCACTCTATCTATTAAAAAACCACATCAAAATCCGTTTCGTAGTTTTAAAGATCTAAGCATACATAGGAACAGACAGAGGGAAGCAACTTTGTTTTATACTTCGTCAAAAATGTGTCTATTATTGAGGCTGCCTACCCTCGATATAGTTATGGTTAAATGTATTCTATGGATCAAGTAGGCCCTTGGACTCGCGTGGCTAGAGGTCTACCGAGAGGACGTCTGCGTCGGCTCGTGATTGTTCTGGCCATGCGGGTCGGCCATTTTGTGAACTCTTTTGTGTTTTAACCTTAAAACAATCACTTAGGACTCTAAACTACTTACATTGGCAAAACTGCCACTCTAGATTTAATTAAAACTACTGATCATTTTCCTACGTATAATATTCATAGACGTTGGCTGAATTGTGATAAGATAACACATCGGATGCCATTAAACAAAAATTGAATTAAAGTAGGCCCTTTCTTCGCCGACTTAAATTAAGTTTGGCGTGGTAATTTGTAAGACACACATGTACCAATTGAAGTGATTCGAATAAATAAAATAAAAAAAAGAAATTATCCCGGTCTCATAAAACTTTCGTCTCAATATCCTACAACTCAGCTGTCTCAACAACGACCGGTGTGTAAAATCATTCACTTCTTGTTTCCATTCTAAGTTTTTTCAGCTCCACATAGAAAAAGTTGTTCAGTTTGATCATTATTAAGAAGGATCCTAAATTATATATCCTGTAGGTATATCGTTGGGATCAAGCGATCGATTTTCTAAAGGACGACCGATTTGTTTTTCGTTTTTCGACCCATGTTCCTTAGGGAAAGTTGTTTACTTTCATTATTTGAATACACCCTTACAATTATGTTAGTAATTAAAAACTAGTGGTGTAAAATTAAAGGCCTCCGCTCATTGCAGCGATATTATCGCTGCGATTTTGCGATTATTGTTCTCAGTACATTTTGTATGGGGACGCGCGCGATCCTACACACTGCCGCGATATTATCGAGCGATAATATCGCTGCGATTTTGCGATAATTGTTCTCAGTACATTTTGTATGGGGACGCGCTCGATTCCTACACACTGCCGCGATATTATCGCAACCTGACGCAATCTCTTTGTACTACATTCAGTGAAGGGCGCATGCGTGACGCGAATCGCGGAATCGCTGCAGTGTGTAAGGTGTCGCGATATCGCTGTCGATAATACCGCTCGATAATATCGCTCGATAATATCGCTGCAATGTGCGGAAGCCTGAATACTTACTTCATTTGTGTTTTTAGTAATATTATTCCTTAGTATAAGTTCATCTGCTCCCGTAATAGCTAGTATTTGCTCCTCCATTGCACTCAGTTCTAGATTGTCTTCGACAACTCCATTGTTTTTCAACATGGCCGCTGATCGTGCAGCCGCTTTCTTCTTTATCGCGCTTTTCTTGTCTCTCCAGTACTGGAAGATTTATTATTACATAATAAGATTTTTTTTTTCAAATTATGTAAGTAACTAGGTTAGTAATTTGGTGGAACATAAAACGACTTTGCTACTTGTTTTCATCATCATCTTTTACATCATCTCAGCCGATGGACGTCCACTGCTGGACATAGGTCTCCAAGGATCGCCACAACGACCGGTCCTGCGCTGCCCTCATCCAACGGGTTCCCGTCGCGTTCACTAGGTCGTCGGTAGGTTCACGCGTCTAGGTTATGATCTTGATGAAAAAATATGTTACAAAATGATGTTGTTTTCAAATAAAAACATACCTTAGTCCACTGGACCCAAGACTTAATAGCCCCGCTGCCCATGGCGTTCAACTTCAGGGCCACGTTCAGCCAGTGTTTCCTGGCCTTATCCCTGGCTCCCTGGGTCCTGGCGAAGCCTTTAGCCAGCTCAGGGTGCTGCTTTAAGTAGGCCACCAGTGCCTGAACTTGCTGGTATGATGGGTGCGATGTACGCTCTAAGATGCTGTGGGAAATTACGAATTAATAAAATCTCTAAATAGCTCTCTTTTACAGACTTAAAAAAAATTAAGGGCGTGTTACACCACTTCTGGATTTCTTAATAGCTTCATTTATATTCATTAATCCATTTATTGGTTTCCTGAAAAAAATTTGACATAAGTATCTTATCTAGGTACCTACCTACCAACCTGTATTGGTTTTACATTTTATTCAATAAGAAATGTGAGGTAGGTGTACCTACACAATATTGATGATGAATATAGGTAAAAAACGTACTTATTCCTACGTAGGTAGGTACTCGTTCCTACCTATATCGTACCTATATTAAAGTTATGTATAATATTACCTATGTCAAATGATAAGCCAGATAAGCTATCAAGAACTTATTTGAAAATGGTGAATAAGGTATTAAATAGGTTAACTACATTTTAATTTCTTACTTCATTATCTTTTCCAGTACCTAAGGCTCCAGCTTGACCTGCAAAATAACAGTGTTGTATTGTTAGTAACTATTTATTTTACCTATAAACTTACATACTTAATTGGGTTTTAAAAAAGATTCACCCATTAACTAGATAACCTAACCAACCTAACCTATCTATAGGTACTTACTTAGGTACTCTGAAATGGAATCAGAGATCAAAAATTTCAAACAAAAGAGCCTCTTTTGTTTGAAATTTTTGATCTCGGATTCCATTTCAGAGTATAGCTAAGTAGGTAACTAAGTTAATTATAAATTATAATTATTTATGAATATAAGCCTCAGAGGTTAAGTTAGTCTAGGTACCTACTTATAGGTACTTTAGTAGGTACTTAAGTATAAAATTCTAGCTAGGTTGATAGGTAGCAGATAACAATTTACAAAGTTGATAATTAACTAACAGTAAATGCGTCGAGAGCAATTTTGTCTCACCACAATGTTGTTACCTAAGGTACACTTAACTTTGTCTTGCTGACTTTATTTTACACTGTTTTACAAAAAAAAAGATAACGCTAGCTAGGTATAGGTAGGTACGTTTCCTAAAACAACATTATAACATAATTTACAAACAAGGTAACACACCGTAGTAACAGACTGTGGTCTACAAGGCGTCGTCGTTCTGTCAGACAGCTCGACGTGGATTCCTTGGCGAAATCGATTGTGTTTCTAGAGTCTTCTTGAAAAGACCCCTAACAAAGACCTTATTGCAACGTTTTAAGAGTGGAAACGGCGTGATTCGCGTGATTTAGTAGGTGGGACGAAAGACAGCGCACTTCACAACGGTAAAGCGAGTGCAAAACAGGCGCCATTTTGAATTTCTGTTTCAAGCGCAAATTGGTCATTTCGATTTATAGTTAGATAATGCTGAATATTTTGTCTAGAATAATAAGAAAAATTATTGTTCTTGAAAACAGTATTTTAATAACACTTTAAATTTTATTAAGTATATTTTATTGTGTAGAAGTTCTAGCTAGAAAATGTTGAATGAATGTCTGAATCGAATGTTTCAATTTAAAGACAGCGCCATCTAGTTAACTTATTAAGTACTATCTAGTTCAGCGGCTGAGTATTTTCAAACGTGAGAGCTTGCTTTCTATGAAGTACGGGGATATGTCAAAAGGTGGCGCTATAGTCCTGAATTTTCATTACGTTTTTCGTGACGACAGAAAATGAAGGAAAATTAAATATTTATGAAAAATTCGTCACAAACTAGCGTGCTCGAGACATTTTCCCGGGGAGGATCGTAAAAATTTTGTTACTTTCGCTTTTTAAATGATAATGTTCGGAATACGTTACCCTAGAGCGGACAAATTTGTTCGAGAGAGCTTTTTCTTGCGAAAATATTTCATTCCTTTCGCTTTGTTACATTCAGTATAAATTCACGGCTGTATTTTATGGGATGGTCAGAATGTTTAGGTACTACAAATCAGAACTCACACTCTAATTATTACTTTTGACTTTGATTTGATGAAGCCAGTATGTGGTTAGGTAGGTACCTACGCACTATAAAGGTACTTATTGATACCTACCTAGTTACGTATTCACACCACAACACCATTGAGGTACTATGTTAACTAGAGAAGCTACCGAGAAGTAATGTTTTGTAACACGCGTTAGGATGCACGCGCTCTAACCCACTTAGCCTGAGCCAGGCGCTCGTCGCAGCCTGACGCTCCCAGCACGCGCCCCACACTGCTGATCATGGTGCACAGCTTAGATTATCAAGATAGACAGTCAAAGCTACGAAAGCGTCGAAAAAAATAGGAACCAGTACTGGTTCCAAAACCCTATACATATACACGCACACATACATAATTTGTATGGCGCCTCACGCACACCAACCTAAGAAAGTTAGCCCCTTTTTATGTTATATACGGAACAAGTATGAGGCTCATTCTAGACATATACTTTTTCTAAGTAAAAAAGTTATATATTATGGGGGTTGCCCTTAATTTTCAACGTTTTTTAAGTATATGTCAGCAAAACCGCCGTAACGCCACACAGTGTTTTAAGAAGTGGGTTTTAGTGACGTCCACGTTTTATTCGAGAAATCGATAGTTTTTCTAATTCTGAGTGCAATAGTAAAACTCTGGCTTCGATACGACTTATAGTTTTTTTTATAAAAAATGCCAAAGTTTCCCAAAATCTGGGTCATGAAAAGAGGAAAAAATTCATAAAAAAAGAACTGAAATACTTTTTTTTGTTTTGATTAAATCTTATAATTGTGTACAAGACAATACACCTTCCCACAAATTTTTAACATTTTACTGCGAATAGGTAACGAAATATGACAATTTTTCGTATTTCAGTTTTCATGTTTTTACTCGACCATAAGACCGTATTAGGATGAGATTTCTACACCGAAAAATTGTTTATACCCTCCTTTATAGGTTCTAATAAAATCACAGCCTAGTTCCGTTTTATGTAGAAGTTATTATTAATTTTAGGTTTGTTCGGAATTTCCGGGCTTAGGGTTGTCATGTGACTTCAAATTAAATATTAAAAGTTTTAGGTTTTGTATGAAACACTAATTCAACATTCATGCTTGCTTCTTAGAAGTGTCTGATTATAATATAATATTTTAAACATCTTTTCTATAAGTTTATGTTGTAATTTCTACTTTTTTTTTGTTAACATTTTTATTAATAGCTGTATTCTGCATAAGCAAATTATACTCTGTTAGTGCCGTAAAAACAGACAATGTTTATGTATGTATGTATGTATATCCATTGGTTTCCTCATAACTTCTAAACTACTTATCATAATTTGACAAATGAGGTATCGTTCGAAGCGTCTTGAACGTCTACTGGTTATAGGATATTATTATGTGACTTTCAAAGATGTATATTGTAATAAACCAAAATACCCAAAATAATTTAAATAAAAAGTAAGATCAAAAACTAAAACTCGAATACTGAAAAATATCGCTCTAAAAAGTATGAAACATGAAAACATTCTGATCTGAAATTGTTATAATAATAATATGTAGGTATACAAACTACACAACAAAATTTCAGATGATAATATTTTCTTGTTTCATACTTTTTAGAGCGTGATTTTTCAGTAGTCGGGTTTTAGTTATTTATTATTTGTTTATTTCCTTTTTGGAGAACTAACAGCTAAATAACAGTTAGATTTCAACAAAGACATATTGATGGTCAGATGCTGACATGACAACAAGTTATTAAACTAATTTTTAATAACGAAGTCTTGGTCTACAGTTATCAACAAGAACAAAAACAAATTAAAAAGATTGAATAAGTAAAGACGAAAAGAATGGTGAAGTAGGTTAGCTATTAGGTTCTAGGTACTTAAATTAATTGTGGCTTTAATATGTAATGTTAAAGCCACAATTAATTTAAGTACCTAGAACCTAATAGCTAACCTACTTCACCATTCTTTTCGTCTTTACTTATTCAATCTTTTTAATTTGTTTTTGTTCTTGTTGATAACTGTACCGCTCACTGTATTACTACATGATAACTCGCAAATGTTTTACCCATCACATCTTGCCAGGCTTAGCCTAGTGTGGGGGATAATTGTAAATCTTTCTGAAATACTGTGATGTCAATGTGCAATATCTATCCTTTGTTGTATATGAACTAAATGTACCTAAGTTAAAGTGCTCATTGAAATAAATATTTTTGTATTTTTGTATTTTTTTTTTTTGTATTTTTTTGGTAATAGTTTTGTTCAAGGGTCGTCGTTCTGCTTCTGCGGTTACTACAATTCTCGGTATCGACATTAATAGTTAATAATATTCTAGTTAATAGATATTAAATTTTCGAGAGTACGATAGACAAGATTAATGGTAATAAATTATTATGATTATGATTTAAATCTACACTAAATTTTTGGGCGTAAAAATGATTTATTTTGAGTTAGCAACAAATATCTGCTAAATCATTACATAAGCGTTAGTCGGGGAAATCTACGGATTTTTGTATGGAGTAGGTTGCATTAATGACACTTTAGATGATAATTTGGAATATAGCTAGGAATAGGAATATATCCCTGATGTTGTATTGTGTATTATTAGATAATGAAGACATTTACAAAACATTAAATTTTGGTATGAACAAAAATATTGTAACTGGTGATTGTGTACAGGACTGCTTTGTTCAATTCGTTGCTTCGCTTTGTCAAATTTTACGTATAAAAATAATAATCCCCGGTTAATATCGTAAATTAAGAGGCCGTAAGGCGGTATGAAAAAACTCTGACACCAGGACTTGCCCACACGATACGAAGAAGATAGAAAAGAGTAGACAAAAGTATTATAAATTAACAGCAATACTAGTTCAAACACAATGTAATAAAGTGTCTATAATGCAATCTCAAACCGTATTTTTCCTAGACTACGTGTCAATGGCGATGATATAACACAAAATTGGTTTTTGAAAATATAAACGACTTATTCAAAAATATTACGTATTACCGGATATGAGTAAGTGACAACCCTGAAGAAAATAGAAAATTATTAATAACTTCTACATAAAACGGAATTAGGTTGTGATTTACATACTACCTATAAAGGAGGGTATGAACAAGCGTTCGGTGTAGAAATCTCATCCTAATACGGTTTTATGGTCGAGTAAAAACATGAAAACTGAAATACGAAAAATGGTCATATTTCGTTACCTATTCGCAGTAAAATGTCCAAAATTTGTGGAAAGGTGTATTGTCTTGTACACAAATATAAGATTTAATCAAAACAAAAAAAAGTATTTCAGTTCTTTTTTAATAATTCGTTATATGTTTTCCGGAATCCGGATTTCGGATTTTTTGTCATTTATTATAAAAAAAACTATAAGTCGTATCGAAGTCGGAGTTTTACTCTTGCACTCAGAATTAAAAAAACTATCGATTTCTTGAATAAAACGTGGACGTCACCAAAACCCACTTCTTAAAACACTGTGCGCCATACGTTCTGTGGAAATTTAAACTATCTAGCTATTACGGTTCAAAGTAGATAGGTAGGACAGACAGACAGACAGACAGACGGACGGACGGACGGATGGACAGCGTAGGCTTATGAATAGGGTCCCGTTTTCACTCTTTGGGTACCGAGCACTAAAAACAAACAATTAGTGACCAAACTGAATAGTCTAAATAGTTCGACGACAAACCTACAGCCCTCCCAAAAATAAATTCTGAAACCGCCATTTGCTATTTTTATAAGGGGGCGTCCACATCAGGCGAATGCGCAGCTGATCGCGAACGGGGTTAAATCGTAAAAAAGAACTAAAAGCCATTGTAAGTATTTCTTAGTAACCACGTAAGATGAGACAAGACACTCAAGCATGAAGATAAATGAATAGACTAAGTAGTTGGTACTTTATGGAATCTGGAAATAATTGTAAAAAAATCGAATGTTTCATCCATCCATCCATGCGGTCTTAGATTTATGATCTCTATTATTTCAATATTGTTCCCGTTGTTCTTTTAAGTTGATCAGTTAGAACATTAAATTACCCACCAACTACTTACCCTGGCAGTAGTAAGTATGTGAAAATGACTATCAAAATTTTGTATAAAATTTTCATCCAATATTAAGGTCGAAAGTTTGCCGACACGATAACAAAATGCCCCATGAATTATTTAGCAGGTCTCATCTTTGCACCCAATTTACACATTACCTAAAAATAAAAGCATTTTTGGTAAAATATTGGTAAACTATACCCTAGAAAATAAGAGTAAGGAGCTCACAGGAGGATTAGTCACAAATAGGAGTCATTAGTCGGTTGCTTAGTGCTTACTGCAAGTTTTTGACCAAAACCACAGTTGAGAATATCCGCAGGATCCGCACGGGAGTAGCTCGCTGCAACAGCAGCATGCACAAATGGGGTATAAGGGCGTCCCCGGAGTGCGACTGTGGAGCGCCGGAGCAAACCGTGAGGCACATCGTGGAGGACTGTCCAAAGAGAAGATTTAAGGGGGGTCTAAGGGATATTTGGAGGTTAACGCCGGAAGCTAGGGTGTGGCTCCAAAATTTAGATGTTAATTTGTAGCTTAATCTGTTAGATTCAAACAGGAGGAAATAAAGCCATACGAAATAAACAGTTAAGAATGGAGGAGCCTAAGGAGGCTCGAGCTCCGCGGAAGACAAAACTGCTCGCGGCCAAACTCGCAAGTGACTCTCCCGATAAATGTTCTGGTTTAGTTTCCGTCCTCTTAGGCTGCTTTTCCACGAGAGATGTGCGAGGTAGCGAGGCGGTGAGCGAGGGAAAAATCGGCCAATGAGAGTCCTTCAATTTCCCAATGACGTGATCGAGCGAGCGCGCTATTGGCGGATTGTTTCCTCGCTAACCGCCTCGCTACCTCGCATATCTCTGGTGGAAACGCAGCCTAAGGTTCTAAGTAACTAATTTAACCCGAGCGTAGTCACGGGCAAAGAGAGCAAAAGCTCAGTTTTATTATTAGGGTTCCGAACCTCAAAGAGGAAAAACGGAACCCTTATAAGATCACTCTCGTGTCCGTCCGTCCGTCTGTCACAGCCACTTTTCTCAGAAACTATAGAAGCTAGCGACTTGAAATTCGGCATAGTGGTCAATCATGCTAACCCAAACGTAAAGCAAGACTAAAAATTTAGAAACTAATTTTTCTACAAATTTTTAAGGTCCAAAAAATGATGACTTTTAAAAAAAAAGTTTTCCAATCTAGCCGAGTTTGGTATCATTTGAAAGGGCGTTGAACGTAGATTTTGTATTGGTAGTTCGTTTTACTAGGTGATGCGTAGTTATTCATTTATAAGCCCGACTGCACGAAAAATTTTGGTTCCCCCCCCCCTGATCTCCGAACATATAAAGCCAAAAAATCTGAAATAATTCTTACATATCGATGAACTATTGAATTTTGTAGGAAAATTATAGCGGTGTCTGTGTTGATAATAGTTTTTGAGAAAATTGGAAAAATACAGTACAAACAAACTTAGGGTTGCAGTTGATGTTTTTCGTTGATGAGCATAGACACAAACTTTATATATTACATTTTAAATAAAATCCAATAAATTGACACCAGTTTTAGTCATAAAAATGAACAAAGATAACAAAAATGCTAGTTTTTCGATGAATTACCAACTCCGTTGTGAAGTTTTGTTGTTAGCCATATTTCGTCACTGTTTTTTGCTTAAAACATTTTTAAAAGACGGTAAATCTGTTAAATTCCACTAAATCTATTCTATAACACCCTACAATTATTCCTACTCATTAAAAAAAGTACAAAATGAATTATTGTTTCGATATTTTGATTAGTGATTTGTATGGTTTCATGCAAGAACGAGTGTACCTACCGGTATCGGTGAAACTTGGTAAACAGCTAGTTAGAGTACCTATATCCAGAGATAGCATAAATGGTAGGTGCTTAAGATTTTTGTGATCAATCACTATTTCGTTGGGAATAAACTGTATTTAAATATTTTCGAGAAGGTAACAGTAATTTGAACATATTGAACTTTGCTTTGAATGACAGGATGTGAGGTCCGATTCACAATGCAGGAAACTTAAAAATTATAACTTTACAGCAAACCGTATTTCATTACTGAAAAAATCCTAACATAATATAAGAGAATTACGGAAAGAAACAAAATATTAAGCCATATCAACAGCTACGTTATTAAGATGGATTGAAATAATGATTTTCTCAAATGAAATATTTATCATCATAATGATTAGGTCAAATCGGAACAAAATCTTTACACGTCAGTCATACGTCAGTAGTAAATTATGGACATGGATCAAAGAGATTATAGGAGTTGCTCTGTGGCTCTGCTATTGGGTGGTCGTGTCGGTTGCCCCATCCCCGGTCCACAGTGGAACTCCAGTGGTGGCTCAGGATATTGTTCTTTTATAAGAACAACCCTTGAAGTCACCAAAATATCAATATAACCGTACAACGTCAAGCACTTTTGCTATAAAAACTCGACATTGGCAAAATCATCACATACCCAAGATGGCAGCCATTTTTTAAAATATAGAATAGAATAGAAAGAGATTATACTTGCATAGAGGGAAGATAACTTTTGCAAGGCGTTCCACTTTTTTTTAAGTTTGCTTTTTTATGTTTTGTGTCATGTGGTAGGACAAAAGGCACAAAAAGTTACTACTATACACAACTTTACATACACTAGCATGTCAAAAAGTGTCAAAAAACGTGGAAAGTGGACAGCCGCATAAACAAAATATCTAAAGTTCCATCTCTTTCTACTATTAAAGGTATGTCATAAGAGAAAAGAGACTAACTACAATCTTAAATTGATGCGGACTTTATGCTTTAGAATTAAGAGATCCTTCTTGTGAGCTGTGAGACATGAATATAAACCAATGTATAGATAATACCAATGCCACCTTGATGATCATGGACTATACCTTTCCAACGTAGAAATACAGTGACTCGAAAAGGCATTAAAATAATAGTAAGTAATCGCGAAAACGAGACACGCGTATACGCTATGCTGATGCTGATGAAGTTGAAATTGCTATCAAAATCATACAACTTAGTCGGGCTAAGGTACGAGATTTAATACATTTTTTTCATATCTCCGTCCCTTTCCAGTATGACCATTCCAGTTTGCGAATCTATAAAATACTCAATCAACGCTTTCCAAGCTTCTTGATCATTAACATGCACTGAAATTAGAGACAGTGCCTTACATTACAACCTTCTTTATCATGAACTTTCGCTTACGTTAGCTTATGCACCTTTTAGTGTTTTTGGCATGAAGATTGAACTATCAAAATTCTTGGTTTTAGGCTTTCATACCGAGATGACAAACTGGAGTAATGTATTACTATCCAACTCGGATGCTAGTACTAATGTGAGAAAATGATATACCTAGTTCTTCTGTTCGTCAAAAACCCGCCTCATTACAATACATTTTAACTTCTAGAACAGAAAGACGGCATTGTCTATAAGCACCTGGAGAGGAGAGCAAACTTCCGTACAGGCGGTGAAAATGACTTTTCAATTTATATGAAGCTATAGATGACTGACTCTGGAGTCAGACAGCCTTTGTAGTACAAAAAGTGGTTGCGTCGATAAGAACAGTAATAAGTAGCGATCTCCTTTTTTAACTAGAGCGAATTTGCTATGTGCGTCTCTTTTTGAGTGAATATACAAGACACGTGCTTCCTTCTATACCTTCTCTTTCTACGTTCTAAATCCATGGTTTATATCCATGTTCTAGAATCATAGTTCAAAAAGATTGCTAATGATTGAATGAGATTGCAACGCATAAACTTTTTGGTGAACTTAAAATACAGGTGGTACTTAGTCATTAGAGGGTGTTAGGCAAGGAATATACCACAGAGGATTATATTGTACAGAGTTACAGCTTCAAACAAGCTCGCAAAAGCGGCGCATCACTACATGCGCAGTATGATACTCTCCACCGTGCTAGGTGTACCCAGCCATTTGTTAACAAAAATACTTGGCTATAATCCGTCCACTTTCTTTCACAGGAAACAATTCATGACCCACGCAGACGCTTGAAAAATAAATATGTTAAAGAAAAATTGATGTCTTACCTACATTTGCATTAAGACTCCCTACCTATTCTCTAATTGGGATATTCAGGGATTTTCTTAGTAATCATATTGAATTCCAAATATTACGTAAAATTTGTCGTGCAGTAGGTACTCAAACTTGTCCGATGTAAGTGTTCATGTAGCGAGACCATTGCCACTTCTTTGAGCATGGTCACAATACATCATGTTCTTTAAATATTAAAACTTTAAATACTTACTTAATATTATAATATTAAAACGGCTGTAAGCTATCAAATTATCATGACAAAATTTCTCTATTATATCGTTGCACTTTTTTTATGTTGTGCTCGCTATACCACTTTGTACCTTCCGAACAACGGCGGTTTTCGTTAACACTGTTCTCATCTTTTCTTACGGTAAAATTAGGTTTGGAACCCTCTATGTGCGAGTACACACCTCGCTCTTGGCCAGTTATTATTATACATATTTCAAGTTATGACTGTTGTATTGGTTGGAGGTGTGACACAATGTTAAGAGGCGATTGACAGATTTCTTGCGTCCGACCATAATATCTTTTATCTTATAACAAAGAATCCGAATCTAAATTAAGAAAAAAGGAAAACAATGAATGAAGAACAAAGAAAATAAGAGCGACAAGCTAAAGATAGTAACAAGAAAAATATTTGACAAGTCAAACAACGGTCCTTGTGTACACAGACCCTTCTGTGATATTTGTTACTCTGTGGTTCAAGTTACAAGAAACTGTCTAGAGCTAATACTAAAGGCCTGTAGGGGCTGTATTCACTTTGATTAGGGCGAGTGCAGGTGATTAGTAATTGCGGGTCATTACTACGAACATTGAAAGTAAATCAAAGATAACAAAATGGCATAATTATTTTATCGGTGATCGCTCACCTGCATTCGCAATAATCAAAGTGACTAAGTGCGTTCACACACGATGACGCATTGACGCAGCGGCAGACGTCAGTCCGTCATTTGTAAAGCAAGGAGTTGTAAGAAACCGCACGTAGCAGCACACACGGTGACGCATTGACGCACCGGGTGTGGTTCTATGGAATGACGTCTGCCGCTCCGTCAGTGCGTCATCGTGTGAGAACGCACAAACAGATTTAGCAGCGAACACAGAACCTTTTTGATAGTGTCTGACCGAAGTTTCGGCTTCGAGGCTTCGGGGACCTTCGGCCCCACATTCGACTTGGGAAAAAATCTGCCGAAGTTTGGATCGAAAACCAAAGTTTTGTATTCAGCCACCTATGATTTGTTATTACCCCCATAATAATATTATGGAGTTGGAAGCCAGCAACACTTCAGCCCAATGGCATCTTTTGTCTTTACCCTACTATAAAATGTTCTGCAGCTTTCAAAAACGTGGTATATGATACGAGGGTCTTGGATAACCATTTCCCAGGAGGCACATGCGTTTAGCCGCCAAGACATCGCAGCCACACAGGATATGGTCCATGGTTTCCTTCTCCTCTCCGCACGCTCGGCAGCTGGGATCCAGGGTGAAGTTTATTACAATGTTAGAACCTGTTTTAATTAACAATGAAAGGTGGTGTAATTCATTGCAATCATATCGATGGTCTAGAAGACAAATGTTCTAAGTCCAAAATTTTGATAAACTCAAACTCAAACTCAAAATTTTGTATTCAAAATAATATCACATAGATAACTTTCTGACGTCATTTTTGATTCTACCACCGCTTCGGAAGGTGTTCCGTTGTAGAGAAGATGCGGCCAGAAACTCTACAACACACTTCTTTTAAACAAAACAAAATATACAAAGTACAAATATTGAATTACATAGTGTAACATTGTCAAGACCAGACATTTTGGTCATTCAAATAATATTTCACATTTTAATGCCAAATGTATTAAATGATCATGCTCTACCGTTTGCACTTACCCAAATGCCATAATTCCATCTCTTTCGGTCTAATCAGTATATTGTGTTCATTTATAGCAAGTGAAGTCAAGTTGAAGCCAAGAATATTATGACTGTTATTGTCTACCTATTAAACAACAAATAATGCTAAAGGTAGTGCTAAAGAGATTTAGAACATTTTACTTTTTTGACAAACACGCTAAGTGCTTTTGTTACTTATGGCATTTGAAACTTTCGGTTCTCAATTTTACTAAATAATGATAGTTAATACTTACGGTTAATGTGTGATTCGCTTAATTATAAAGAATATTTTAATGTTTAGTCTCTTTCTTAATAAAATAGCAGTAAATTCCTCTAAAATAAAAAAGCTCATAATATACAAAAAAGTGTTAAATGCACAATTAAACTTATGTTGCATTGTTTTACTTCTTCAAACACTCAGTTGCAGAAACGCTCGTTAAAGTTAATCCTCTATTAAATCTCTAGCTGTCAATTTTTGTCTTGTTGACGTAGTAAAAACTAGCAAGAGATTTAATGGAGGATTATCTATAATGAGCGTTTCTGTCTGTGTTACTGTATTCTAATGAAACAAGATATTTTATTAAAGATATACAAGACAAGATATTTTTTTTATTCTAATTGTACCTTCTGAAAAACTGAATGAATGAATGAATAAAATATACTTTATTTACACCAAAAACACAGATAAGTACAGCATTGAAAAAGAAACAAACAAAAAAAAAATTGTAATGGTACAAATAAGGCGGTCTTATCGCTAAAAAGCGATTTCTTCCAGACAACCTTAGGGTCCTCTTACTGACCTTCCGGTTAGACTAGGTGAGCGCCTAATTTCTCTGTGAGTTGGGTCGGACACTACTTTTTGATCCTGATGATGTAGCTCTCGCATTCGCCTGGCACTAAACTTTTAAGGCTTATTGCATTCTTTTCGACGTGAATTTCATTCTGATTTGTATCTTCCTAACTATTATAAAACAGTAAAATCGTGAAGAAGAAAAAAGTAGCGGTTCACTTCATATAAACTCAAATAACACTCGATAGCGCGATTTAAATGACGTGCAGCGCCATCTATTGACAAAATTGTTAGTTTGTTTGTTTGTTCGCACATCACGCAAAAACTACTGAACCGATTTTGATGAAACTATTTTTGTTTGATAGCTTATGATCTGACTTAAAATCTGGTATATAATTTGTGCGGACGAAGTCGCGGGAAAACACTAGTTAACTATAATTCTAAACATATTTACGACTCATCTGAGACTTGATAACAAGAAAAGTTCGACCGGCTGCCATTGCGGCGATTCAAAAGAAGTTCTCACGAAATTAAACTCTAGTTGACTTAAAAAATGTAGCAGGGAGTCCTTCCTCATCCAGTCAATGAGGAAGGACTGGATACGAGGACCGAGTTTTGTGGCGCGCCGTGGGAGAGGCCTATGTTCAGCAGTGGACGATGATAGGCTGATGATGATGATGAAACTCTAGTGTGGTGTAACCACGGATTAACAGGGTCTTCCTCTTGGTTACACTTACACTGGTGTAACCATCTGTTTAACCACGAGGAACTTACGGTTTTCTCGTCAAATTATAGGTGTAAATAAAATAGCTTTCGCTCATCGCTTGGCTTCCGCCATATTTCTTGATTCAAACGACATCGGTATCTAAAAGTTCCAAAACAGTAGGCATAGGTACTTAACTATATATTCCATTATGTGTGTAATATAGTTTTGTACGTAGGTATCTAGTATCTGTTTTTTCGTAATAAGTGTGTTTTTTATGAATTAACAAAATTTCAAGCTTTGTGCTGGTACATAAGAAAATCCTATTTTAAACATATTTTTTTTCCTATTCGTATAATCTTTTCTAACGGCATCTCATAGAATATTGAGGTAGCAAAAGCTGAACTATTCCATCTTGGCTAGTTCGTTTAGTTAGTTGACTGCAATATTGTTGACGATCTGAAAAAGGAAGCGGGGAGCGATTGGATTAGGAAGGCAGTATTGTTATAGAGTTGTGGCGCACCCTGGGAGAAGCCTATATTCAGCAGTGGACGATGATAGGCTGATGATGATGATGAATATTGTTAAATAGCCTTAGCTACCTTTAATATTCTACACGGTAAAATCACAAGACGCCGAGCAAAGCTTGATCGCTCAGTAAGCATATCTGACGGTGCAATGATACAAGATATCATCATTCCCTTGCCCATTTCCCATTATCTGGGGTCGGCGCAGTATGTCATCCTCTTCCATTCATCTCTCCTAGCCGTCACTTCAGCAGTCACTCCTTTCTTACACATATCATCCTTCACACAATTCATCCATCTTTTCTTCGGCCTTCCTCTCCTACCACAGCCATCCACATTCATACTTAACACTCGTCTGGTAACATGACACTCGTCTCTTCGCATCACATGCCCGTACCACGATAATCTATTACCCTGTAATTTTTCTGTCATAGGTGCTACTTTCAAACTTCCTCTAATATACTCATTCCTTATCTTGTCCATTCTAGTTACACCACACATCCATCTCAGCTGCATGTAGTCGTTTCTCATCCGTCCCTTTTGTGGCCCAACACTCTGAACCGTACATGACAACAGGTCTTACTATGGTTTGATACAAGATAATACCTATATAATGTATTCTGTGTACTCTAAGGGGTGATTGTACCTATGATACTGAACAACTTTCACAAAGAAACCTATATGTATCAAGACGGACCGCAATATATGGCTATGAAAATTTATAACCACTTGCCAAATACAATGAAAAACCTTCAGGGTAATGAGTTTGTTAATTGTCTGAAAAAATTACTACTTGACAAAAGCTACTACAACGTGAAAGAATATCTGGATGACAAATTGTTATCTATTCAGCAAGCATAAATATCTTGTTATTAATACTTAATGTATAATACAATACAATACAATACAATACTCTTTATTTGCACACCAAAAACATAAAAATAACAATATTATGTATAAGCAAACAAAAGGGTACAATTGGGTAGGTATAGTGTATCTTGTAATGTTATAAGATTTAAAAGTTATTAATTTATGTACCCTATACAGTATTGACATTGTAAAATATTTAATAAAAATTAATACATGACATTGAATGCCTTGAAGAGGCAGATTGCTGTACCACAAATTAATAATACCATCTTATGTAACGTGTGCAATCAACAATGAATAAATGAATGAATGGTATAGGAAATTCGCAAAAAGTTTTTGCACTTGCCAAACCAAATGCAATCAGCTGAAAAAGTTTGTATTTTTTTGCGAATTTTCCTTTGTTCCTTTTGGTAGAGTAATTGTTCAGTATCACGATTACAATCACCCATTAAACTAATAACTGTTTACCCAAACACCCTGTAGGTATAATATCTTTATCTAGCTATCAAAATATTCATAAATGCAAGTCTAGACTAGATTGTGAGGTACTTCTAAATACTAAAATAATCTGTATGTAAATGTCCAAGATAATTATTTATATTTATTATATTAGTTGCTTATCGTACCGAGTAAATTGCGAAAGACGTCTGAGGGATAGGTAGTATAAGAGCTATAAAGCGATAGTATAAGAAGAAGCGCTCGTTGGCGTAGTGGAGCTTTGGTATTGGAAACGATCACCGAAGTTAAGCAACGTCAGGTCCGGTCAGTCTTTGGATGGGTGACTGTTTAGTGGTATTCATCTCGAGCGTTTCCGTGCTTCAGAAGGCACGTTAAGCAGTTGGTCTCGGATAGTTCCGTCAGATGGCGTTGTAACTATTCGTTAAGCCAGGTCAGAGGCCTATTGAGGCGGCTTGAAAATTCTCTGACAGCAAGTTGACCACTAACTTGCCTCCACCAACACGCACTGGGCCCGCGTGGTGGAGTATGGCCCACTCCCTCTCGCCCTTATTCGTGAGAGGAGGCCTTTGCCCTGCAGTGGGATTCTATAGGCTATAACTTACTATAATAAGCTGCAAGGCTGATTCAGTGTTTATGGGGTGTAGAGCATCTCTGTGATGGGGATGGGCCAGGTCTGCCTGCATAACTACAGTCGGTTTAGGAGTTACAGCCGTTCAAAGGACTAGTATGGTTGCTAAAAATGAATATGCAGGATTGAAATGTGATTAGGATTGAAGCCTAGATTAGCCTAGACTCGCCACGACCGCTGAGCTTCACCACTAGTAGTTTTTATTACACTATGCTATCGGTAAAGCGCAAACCTAAACAAACAAAATAGATAGGTAACTAAAGCTTTAAGATTTTATTTTATTCATTCATTTTTATACAGCGTGTTACATAAGGAACAATAAATATTTAAAACTCTTGTTGTTTAGACCGTCAAACTGAACAACTTTCTCGATGGGACCAACATCGAAATCGCGAAAAAAAAAATGGATATCCCATACATATGTTAGCTCTAGTCGATTTGTAGAGTATGGAACATCAACTTTTTTTTCGCGATTTCGATATTGGTCCCATAGTGAAAGTTGTTCAGTTTGATGGTCTAAACCACCCCCTTAAAGGTTTATTTGTATTTTTGTAACACCTTGTATAAAACCGGTGTGGATTGTTTATCGTCTATTTCTTAAAGAATAACTCACACTTCTATAGGTATAGTCATACCCCTTGATATTTCAATATGAGAGATCCCAAAACTCAAGCCATTTTCGACTTTTCACTTTTGTAATAAGAGCATAGAGATGAGGACGTCGTGGATTGAAATAGAGTAGTAAAGTAAGCAGAAATAAGGCAAGCGGACCGCTTCAATAGTCCCGATGGAATGATAAGGCTGTTTTCATAGTGGTGAGCGGAGAAAAGGCGGAAGCGGGAAGCGATTTTCTCTCGTACTGTGGTTATAGAAAAGAGGTATACACAGTAAAGTATGCAAGCGAGCGTTCGAATGGACTAATATTCCCGAAGCAGTTATGGATTAAAAACGGGATTTTTATGTTTCTCCTTTCCTTAAATCGAAATATTCATAGATACCGTTACATATCTATGCTAATTAGTATATAATTATACTAGCATGTACCAAAGGAATTTCGGATAGAACAATTTTCCGCCGAGAGCTATAAGTGATTTTTATGTTTATGTACAAAAACCTAACTTCCGAAAAATATAATCTCCAGATAAATTTTGTTTTTTTTTTTACTGTTGATTTGAACGCGTGACTTTCAAAAGTCGTGGTTTATAGGTGAGTGGCCATGCCTTTCGTGCAAGAGGCGCTTTACCCACTTTAATTTTTCACTGGTTCCATTAAGGTCCCATGGAACTAATGAGAAAAAATATCACTTGTTCCATCATGGAACAATGAAACTAGTGAGTTCCCTTATCTCGACAGCCTCGTTACCATGCCCTGACCCGAATGCTTGTCATTGACGCTCGCGCCATACCGCTGAAAATATTGTGGGTTCCTGCGCTCCGCATTTTCTCGGATAGTTACGTGTTTCTGCTTGGTACAAGGCAATGACGACAGCGGGGACTCCGAAGGTTTTTATCTAGGAATTAAGGGAGTATATTTAGGAGCGTTTGAACGGCCTATGTATCTGGCCGTTTGGCCAACAAGATGTATATGTTTATATACATCTTGTTTATAAGAAAAGGAATAAAATTTTAAAGCGCTGAAAGCCACTGTAAGGTGGTTTGAATGTTCTAATACTACAGAGTGAAATTGATATCATTTGCATCCTTTTAAACTAAGAGTCTACCCATCAAACTGAACAACTTTTACTATGGGAGGAAACCGAACGGAGCAAAAAAAAACTGCTGTTTGATACATTTGACTCGAGTAGGCATTTAAGGCGTATCAGCCGTGGACCACTCTCCTCTCACTCACACTCCATACTAATCGATGAGAAAGAGCGCGTGGCTCCGGTTAGAATTTTGCTGTTTTCTTTGATAAATTCGATGATTTTTTATTAATTTCGAAAAAGTAAAAAAACCACATCATTCTAAATTGTATTGTGAACAATATAGTAAATTTTCATTTTGTTCCGATTAAAAATGTAAGAGTAAAATGGTTACAACTGGAAAAAAAGGGGTGACTTTAGAGTCCCTTTTCTTCGGTTTTATTCATTAAAATCGATTTCTAGAAAAACCACATCACTTCTCATATCCTGTAGATGGTTCAGTTTAAATTTCAGCTCAAAAAGTGTCATAGTTAATGAATAAAATGGTTACAAAATTACCCAAAACCGGCAGGTAGCCCCTTAAGTATGGAACAGCAGATTTTGTTTTTGTTCCGGTCGGTTTGCTCTCACAGTAAAAGTTGTTCAGTTTGATGGGTAGACTCTTAGTTTAAAAGGATGCTAATGACTACTTCTGAATGCTAACTTCACCCTATATAATTAAGGTAATTGCCTCAACATTTTTTAACCTTTTTTCCAACCAAATTTTACAAGTATTATTGCTACGAGCGTGCTACGACTCGACTCTACGCACTACGGGATCGTAGCAAACTCTTTAGTAGCAATAAAATAAATAAATAAATAACGCTCACAGGCACATACATTGTAATGATCCCAACCAAGCACTAAATAGGCTTTTATTATGGAAACCATACAACAACGGCACGAACATATAACATCCATGACCGAACCGGGATTCGAACCCAGGACCCTGGTTTGGCAGTCCGGCGTGGTAACCATTACACCAACCGGGTCGGAAGAAGTAGTAGTAGTCTTTAGTATTTTTGGAGAAAATAAATAAATTGATTATTATAATAATAATTATTGATTGTGCATTTGTACTACATTGTTTTTATCTACTAATAGCCCAATATCCGACCGAAATGATGCCAATTATATCAATTCGGCTAAATGCAAAATTGCTATAACTGAACTGAGTGTAAGTACTAACGCTTGACCTACCTAGAAAATGACCTACTCAGAAAATGTCTCGACAAGAAAATTACAACGTTTTAAAATGACGTGCATAGAAAAATACCTAGTTCGCACGTACGCCATCCCTATAAATTTCACGCTGTATAATTTGGACACTCTTTTCGCCTATAACTTGCCCCATCCATTTATCTCTTTCTGAGAGAAAAAAAATAGAATTTATTCCACACTGCAAATGGTTACAGTGATTGACAGGGCGTGGCCTACGATGATTTTATTTGGTCATGATTTATTTTTATGAGATCTCGAGATGCGGTGTGGTTTTCACTAACATTTTTTGCTCATATTTTTGCGGTTTAAGGTGTGAATAGAATATCTAGGCTTTGTAGTATTCGTAAGAGTATTAAACGGTGTAATAGAAAGATATTGCAAAAGATATTGCAGATAGTACCCACCCCCTTTATTCTTTTTATCCGTAGAAAGAGAAGGCACTAGAAGGAAGCACGTGTCTTGTCATATCGCTCAGTAAGAGATGCACATAGCAAATTCGCTCTAGTTAAAAAAGGAGACCGCTACTTATTGCTGTCCTTATCGACGTATCCACTTTTTTGTACTTCGGCCATCTGACTCCAAAATGTCACTTCATATAAATTGTATGGGACAACCACCTGACTCCGAGATGTCACTTCATATAATTCGCTATCTCATACCCGGTTACACTAATATTCGGTCTACTAGCGTAAACGAAATTTTTTTCGTCTATGCTTTTATCAGACTGGAACTTCAAATTTGACACTGGAAACTATAGCCCACCCCCCCCTTCCGCGGGCTACAAGTCATGCCCTGTTTCATTCATTCACAGGGTGTGACACAGTTTCATCTTTCAACGGTACCTAAAGAGTTCTTTTGAAGCATGGGAGCCCTTTCCCGCTGTGACTGAAGGATTTATGTTAATAATTATCGAGTTAGGCGGACTTTTGACGAACCGACAGCACAGTCTGTAGTGAATCTGCCTGCTGTATCGAGGGTCGCGGGTTCGAATCCCGTAAGTGACAAATATTTATATGATGAATATGAATATTTTATACCCGAGTCATGGATGTTTGTATCTATATAAATATATTATGTATCGTTGTCTAGTCATCATAATACAAGTACAAGCTAGATCCTGGAACTTTAAATGTGACTAGATAATTTGTGTGACGTTGTCCAAGATATTTATTTATTTATTAATATTATTATATTTTATTTTTTATTTTTTATCCTTAAGGGTATATTATTCGGAGCGCGCCTCATACAAACGTACTATGGTGATGTTATCAATACTAACCAATTAAAGTCAATGAAATTTTGCAGAAACAATCTAGAAACAAATTTCTATGCTTGTATGGAGTCCGATTTTCGTTAAAATGTATAGTTTTCAAGTAACAGTGCCTCAAAGATTTCAATACAAATCTTAAATTAATCCTAGCATTGAAACTGTATATTTTAACGAAAATCTGACTCTATAGAAGCATAGAGATTTGTTTCTAGATGGTTTCTGCAAAATTTCATTGACTTTAATTGGTTAGTATTGAAAATATCACCATAGTACGTTTGTATGCAGCGCGCATTTTCGCTCTCGGAATAATATTATCTTAAGAAGTTACCTTTATTTATAACAACATTACTTAATTAAATAATTGTAAAATATTACGCTGAAATGGACGTTGTAATATTCAGGGAAGTAAATTGAATAGCTGAGGGACTAGGGTTGTCATGAGATATTACCGAAAAAGTATCTGATAATCAGACAAATTTTAATATACTTACTTACTTAAAAAAAAAAAACGTGATATCCAGCGTCAGTAATTTTCATGCCAAACGAAACGTAGGCATTCGCTAAATACAAGTGTATGTCAGGCACCTGTACTGTACCACAACGGGCTAGGTCTCACTACTGCTGGATAAAATATTTACAGTAGGGCCAAGTTAATAGATCACATTTGACATTTGTTAGTTTTAGCTTTATAGTGAGGTGACCTGCTTAAAAACATCGATTTAAGTGAATTAATCGATATGGATTTCATACATATGTGAATTGATTTATATGTGAATATCGCGGTTTGTTGGAACTACGTTTAACATAGTTTTTTTGGGTAAAAAGAAAAAAGGTTCACTGATGCAACATTGTAACGACGTTCAGTTCTCAACAGAAAATGTTCATTATGTTTAAAATGGTTTATTAGTGAAAGTAAATCGTAAAATTACCTTCTTTGGTTATTATTACAATATGTTATCGTAATATAAAAAAGTAAAGCAATTTTGCAGTTCTAACTTCGATAAAATTTACAATATTATATGCACGCCGTTACAAGGTTACGTTTGATGAAATATCAATAGATGTCAAATGTGATCTATTAAATTGGCCCGACTTTAATAAACATATTTTTTCATTAAACAAAGTGAAGCTACTAGTTGATAAAAGTAAATTAATAAAAAATTTCCCATCTCCAAAATTCACTCCCTTGTATTGAAAAATCATTACCATCTCTCGAAAACACTTTTCATGCATAAAATAAGAGTTTACAGGATGAGGCTACTCAATATCATCATATGATGACACGAATGCGTAAAACTTTTTATAAACATTTTAGCAACATTCATTCGAAAAAGAACAAAGACGCACAAATTTCCTGCACAAAAATGACGCTCTCGTAATGTTATACAGTTTGTAAAGGAGTAAATTTCTGTTAGGCCCACAAACGGTGACGTTTATTGATGGTATTACACTCTAAAAACATCATCATCAGCCTATCATCGTCCACTGCTGAACACAGGCCTCTCCCAAGGCGCGCCACAAAACTCTGTCCTCGGCCTTCCTCATCCAGTCGCTCCCCGCTACTTTTTTTAGGTCGTCTGTCCAGCGGGCAGCAGGACGTCCCACACTACGCCTACCAGTTCGCAGTCTCCACTCTAGAACTCTGACACCCCATCAGTTGTCAGTTCTTCGGCAGATATGACCAGCCCATTGCCACTTCAGCTTGCTAATTTTCTGAGCTAAAAACATAATTTAGTTTATTATAGTAATCTGACGAAAGATTAGATATGAATGCAACCGGAATTATGAAAGACAGAGCATAAGCCTCCTCCCCCTTAAGCCATCATTCACGGTCCCGTGCAAGTCGCATCCAGGTCTTACCGTTACTTTTCCAGATGTCGTCAGCCCACCTGGCTGCCGGACGACCCACTTCTCTTCTGCCTAATCTCGTCCACCACTCTGTTAAGGCTTTACTCCACCTGCCATCATTTCGTCTAGCTACGTGTCCTGCTCATCGCCACTATAAGCGAGTGAAGGCTTCCGCACATTGCAGCGATTTTATCGAGCGATAATTGCGATAATTGTTTCCAGTACATTTTGTTTGGGGATGCGCGCGATCCTACACACTGCCGCGATATTATCGCGACCTGACGCAATCTCTTTCGACTACAGTCAGTGGTGGGCGCATGCGTGACGCGAATCGCGGAATCGCTGCAGCGTGTAAGGTGTCGCGATATCGCTGTCGATAATATCGCCCGATAAAATCGCTCGATAATATCGCTGCAATGTTTGGAGGCCTTTATTCGGTCCCCGACGTCATGAACCTTAGTTCGAAGTTTGCACAGACGTCGGATCTCAACGTTTGTGACGTGGTCGAGATGGGTGACGCCTAGGATGGCGCTTTCCATCGCTCTCAGTTTGAACCCATCTTAATCTTTACACCTGTCTAAGCCATTAAAGATACGCTGCTTTAAATTTCTTTTTAATATTATCTACTTAGTAATAGGTCTTAGATTTCAAAATGCTTCAATAAATATTCAGGACAGACGAAAATTGCACGAATCGGTAGTTGAATAACTAATTGAAGTTCAACAAAGAATTTAAATTCATTGAATAAAGATGATTTTAAGTATAATTTTACTATATTTCAGTTGAATATTAAATTAGGTTACGAGAAAACCTAACCAAGCTATTATTAAAATCATAATACACTTGCAAATTTTTGTCGAGAAGGCAATTACAGGTTACAGGTTTTTTGTTAATAAAAAAACGTCTTTTAACAAGTACCTAATGGCTTCTATCCTCTTAATAATAGTAATAAAATAATGTCAGTAGAAGCTATAGGTAGTTCCAAAGTAATAAGCGATCTTGTCATAACATAGTTCGCTTCATGGTTTTTGGAAGTGACCCTCAACTGACTGAATTGAAAGACTTTTCATAGGACATAGTCCCAAGTTCCCAAGTCCCCAAGAATGAGTTCCCAAGTCATAAGACTTCGTCACTAACTGACTGAAGACAGACAACCACAGATCACCTCCAATAGAAACCGCATACAGAGCCGCCGACGCGCACCACACATCTATGATTTTGCACTGATATAAGCAACGGGATAGAGCGAGATCGGAATAGTGCGACCTTGAAATGGCCAATCATGTTGCATTATTTCGTCCCTCGCTACCCGCACCTCTTAGGTTGAGATCTTAGGTAGGTGGAGATCTTAGGTTTCTTCCCCTCAATGGTATTGCCTCCTTCATTGACCATGTATTTGAAGGGTGAGGAAAGCAAAAAGTATTGTGGCTAACACAGAATATCCCACTGGGTCTAAGTGTTGCTGGCCTGCCAGCCCCCACAACAAGATAAGATAAGATACCCGCACCTACCGCCAAAAATGGTGACTTCGGGCCTATACGAAATTTTCATCATTCGGTATCTATTAGGGGTAATCTGTGAAGACAATGCACAGCCTAAATATGTTACCTCCCGAAGAGCAATGATAGCCCATACGGAAGAGTCAGCGCCTCAATCTTGAGGCCGCGGTTCGATTCCTGGGCTGTACCACTAAGTTCTTCGGAATTTATGTACGGTTGTATTTATCATTTACTAGCTCGGCGATGAAGGAAAACATCGTGAGGAAACCTGCATTCCCGAGAATGAAAAGAAAATACCATAAGTTCTGAGGTATGCGTTAATATGGGTGAGTTTGGGGCGAACACAATAGACAAGCGATGGTCGCAGTGTTACATAACGACCCTTGCTTGCAATAGCCCAACCACAAATAAATCAGTACCTGGCACCTTATATGGTGGCTCCACTTCAATCCAACAGAATCTTTTGACCCATATTTATTTTCTTCAACCTTCAAGAACATGGTAGTTGAGGAAGGCAAATACCGTTCAGGGGAAGAAACCTGCAATATCCTGGTTTTGGATAACCATCTCGTTTAGCCGCCAAGACATCACAGTCACACAGGATATGTGCCATGGTTCCCTCCTCCTCTCCAAATTTCCCTTGAACTTAACATTTGTAGTTAAGAGGATAGACGGGCTGAAATGCTAATTTGGAGAGGTCACTTTTACGACTGTATTCGTATTCATCCGATCGGCCCCACCAATACACCCTGCCGACTTATGTGAGAACGAGGCAACTGCAGCTCGGACCGATTTTATCTACATGAAATCAACGAAATCAGCATTTCCTATTCCCCGTTTCTTTCTCCAAAACTAAACCGATTTTAATAATTCTTTCAAGTATAATAATTATGGGAATGTCTGTATGTTTTGCTTTTTCTGTTTATATTCGTCAAATTTGTTTGTTGGATGTCTGAAAAAGGGCGGTAAAATTTGACATTTTCGAAGGTCCCTTGTCCATTCAGTAATTAATTAATGTAAAAAAGCAAAACATAGGGACATTAGCAGAGGTAACATAGATTGTATGGTAAAAAAGTTTTTGCTCTAGTGTCATTATCCAGGGAGGAAACAGGGGAATACGTTTTGTATGAAAAAAAATGGTACTCACCTATCCTCTTAAGTTCAAGCACGCTTAAAAATATAGCTATTAGCTGTAGCAAAATTTCTAAACACCTCTAAAATTATGATGGTCATGAGTTTATGTCTAAATGTCCCCATTGTCAGAAACCAGTTTGATTGGCAGGGCTTGATTGAATGCAAACAATGTAGCTACGTGGATGTTAACGAAATTAATTGAAATGCAAGAGTCGTATCCATTTGGAATTAGCCAGCGTAAATCTGATTTGAGAATCGGCGGTTTTGTTTTCTTACACACGGTTCCTTGAAATCGTTGAGCAAATTTAGTGCGTTCACACACGATGACGCACTGGCGGAGCAGCAAACGTCAGTCCGTCATTTGTGAAGAAAGGAGTTGTATGAAACCGCACGTAGAAGCACCGACGGTGACGGATTGACGCTTCGCCTATGCTTCTACGGACTGACGTTTGCCACTCCGTCAATGCGTCATCGTGTGTGAACGCACTAAGCCGGAATATTGACCTCTCTTTGCTCGCCAAACTACACGCCCGTGTGTCCGCAAATGCTAACGATTCATCTTAGTAACTGTCACATGGGACGTATTACAAATGGAGGAACCTACAATGAGCTTCTAATACCCTGGCACCATGTCGGATTATACGATTGGCATTATTTTACCTCTGGGCAAAGATATCTAATCGTCTTTGCTCTGGGTAAGCATCAATCTATCTCCTGGCTTGTTCCCTATTTAGGGTCAGCCCTCCTGATACTATTGCGCCACTCTTGGCGATTTTGCGTCATTTCTGGCGTTAAGCCCATCGTCAACATATCCTTTGAGACGGTTCTCATCCAGGTGGTCGGTGGGCGTCCTCTACCTCTTTTTCCCTCTTCTATGGTCATCACCTGTCTAGTCATATGGTTCTCGCTTCGGCGCATAACTGGGTAAGCATGAGTATACATATTTGAATCGTCATCGTCATATTATGCAATACTAGTTTTTAAGGTTTAGGGTGAAAACGGGACCCTATTACGCACCTTTGCGCTGGGACGGATGCGTCCTGGCGCGGCCACCTAACATATGCTATAAGTCGTGATGTATTGTGGTACCTACTATTTTTATTGTGGTACAATTTAATGACCTAACTCTGACCTCCTGAAGTTAAAGTGGCCGCGCCACAACGCAACACACGCCTGCAATGTCCTAACCAACTGGGGAAAAACGCTCAAAGTGACATATCACTACTAGGAAGAAGTATCAGAACAACGTCCCTGTATCACTAGGTGTCCCCCGTGACAATCGAACCCACGACCTCCGTGTCAAGAGCCCAATGCTCTAACAAATTTCCCTAAGGGAAGAAATTGAGAAAAATTCTGGACATCCCGTGGAAAATCGATTGGCAGATCCACACTTTTCTAAGAAAATAAAAAAAATATTCTTAAATATTATAATGTTACCAACATTATTGTAGCAATGATTCCGATTACACCAAAAGGGAATATTACAGTATTACAGATTCTTTTTATGTTTTAATTTTATGTTAATATTTTTTGAATTCTTTTTTTCTTTGTTTTTCTTTTTCATTTTATTTATAAGCATTTTTTTTTAGTTCTTATTCTTTCTTTCTACCTCTTAGGCCCGACTTGACCAAACGCGAGTACATTTTATTCTTAGATTAATAGTCGCCGGTTACTCTAGAGTAAACTGATTTTGCGTTTTACCAACCCTAATCTATGAATACTATGAGAGTAAGGAAATGTCCATGTAAAAAAAATTTATAAATAGAAACCTAACAAATTAAAACTGTATAGATACATTGCAAAAAGTACGGATACAACGACCTCTTTCTTTAGGTGGATTATACATTCGTTCTTTTAGTATGAATGAAGTTATTTCGGAACAAACGCTAAGAGTAAAATTGTTCCTTGTAAAGGTACTCTTCTATAAGTAAATCAAAGTTTGGTCGAATCCGGCCTTAGTGTAAGTTGCAAAAACGTGGATGTTCGGAGGTTTCAGAATATCTCTGACACCCCGTCGGCGTACCTATATAGTCGTGAGCATTATGCTTATGAAGTTGCAAAAACGCTCATTAAAGTTAATCGTCCATTAAATCTCTTGCTGTCACTTCTTGCATTGTTGACGTAGTAAAAGCCAGCAAGAGATTTAATGGAGGATTAACTGTAATGAGCGTTTCTGCAACTGAGTGTTAGTTATCTAGCTGTTATAGCAATACACAATGGCCTAATTAACGGACTAGACCGCAAATGTTTCAATCTGACCGCATGACTCCAAATTACAATTCCTAGTTAATTAATCGAATGTGCCTTCACATACTATTACAGGCTTGGCTTTGATCCTCTGGATAGTACGTACCTACAGTTTGATATTAATTTGCCAACTTCGTAAGGCCCAATGAACTATTTCAAGCACATCAGTTCTTTAATTTAAGAGGTTTCCCTGACCGAACGACCTTGACTCTTTCAGAGCCGCCTCACCTCTACTAAACTACGTCATTTTAGTAGGTATACCTATTTTTGACTGGATTGTCCTTCATTATGTCACTGTGGTGCCATCTAATCCAATGAAATTGCATTCTAAAATCATAAGAATTCTCACGAAATTTAACAATTATCTATCTAATTAACTCACTAAATATTTGTGTTAATTTTTTTTTTTAAATTTCAATTTTAGATCTTAAAATTATCTACACAAAGGTGATGCACATAATACAGATTTTTTCCAATATTTAGGCTTTCCTTTGAACACAGGTTTCATATATATTTGACAGAAAAACAAGAAATATGATCTTTAGCAAATAAAGCTGAGATGTTGATCATCATTGCTACACTTTTCAATAATCTGTATATCTTTGATACGCGCAATCTAGATTTTCTAATCTATTTTTCCATATAATAAAACATTACTTTTATTAATAGCGTCTACGAATGTTCTACGACAAAGTTTTGTATGAAATTGACAACTCTGCAACCACCTCAAGTACCATATTTCCGCTGCAATGCGCTCTGCTCTGCCCCCGTGTGACGCGTCGTAATATGCGATTGTACCAAGAGGCCATACAACTTTAGACTAGGTACCTATATAGGGTCCTACTTAATATGATGACACTTTTTTGAGGGGATGATCAGACCGTCAAACTGAACAACTTTCTCTATGGGACCAACATCGAAATCGCAAAAAAAAAATCTTCTGTTCCATACTAAACTGCAAACCTACTCGAGCCAAATCGTATGGGACAGCAGATTTTTTTTTCGCGATTTCAATGTTGGTCCCATAGAGAAAGTTGTTCAGTTTGTTGGTCTGATCATCCCCTTAAAAAAGTGTCAGCATATTAAGTTGGACCCTGTATGTATAATAAAAGATTAAAACTGTGGTTAATATTTAAGTAAGAATGTAGTTTTATAAAGCTTTTAGCCAGTAACTTTAATGTATAATCTAAGTCAGGCTAGGCACAATGTAAACCTCTCGCAGGTTTAAGTGCCAGAACACCGATGTTACCCATGTATTGTTTTTATGATGAATAAATTATATTTAAAAAAAAACCACCACAACGACATGGTGACTAGCTTGCTAGGGAAAGTAATATAAAGTAGCATAGCATAGCATATAGCATAGCATAGCATATGCATAGCATAGCATATGCTCACGACTATATTCCCCGAGGGGGTAGTCAGAGATATTCTGAAACCTCAGAACATCCGCGTTTCACCAGTAGTACCGAAACTCTGTCCAGTGTGACAGGGGGTGAGCCCGTCGCCACTATAAAGTATCATCATCATCATCATCATCAGCCTATCATCGTCCACTGCTGGACATAGGCCTCTCCCAAGGCGCGCCACAAAACTCTGTCCTCGGCCTTCCTCATCCAGTCGCTCCCCGCTACTTTTTTTAGGTCGTCTGTCCAGCGGGCAGCAGGGCGTCCCACACTACGCCTACCAGTTCGCGGTCTACACTCTAGAACTCTGACACCCCATCGGTTGTCAGTTCTTCGACAGATATGACCAGCCCATTGCCACTTCAGCTTGCTAATTTTCTGAGCTATGTCAGCCACTTTAGTTCTGTGACGAATCACTTCATTTCTGATGTGGTCCCTCAGAGAAACACCGAGCATAGCTCTCTCCATAGCTCGCTGAGCGACCTTGAATTTAAACTATAAAGTATAAAGTTCACTATATAATATAAAGTTTTGCAGTAAATATAACTTTATTATAAAATAGATAAATGTCTTATCCACGGAATAGGTTTGGTATTATTATAGTTTTATATTAACCTAACAAGAGATAAAAACCTAAATAAAAAAACAGTTGATTGTTGTGACAAAAGTTATCAACTCATAGGCTAAGTATTTTTCGCTTACGCTGGTAGACGGAATGTCAGTGTAACCGGGAATGAGATAGCGATAGTCATAAAGAATCATGACCACTTCCCATACATTCGTTTACCTGTCAATTTTTCTTTGATTTAGTTGAAGTAATTACAGTACTATGTGGTTGATGTATACAATAAATATTGATATAGAAAAACTAAAGGTTAATTCCATTTACATTGGTAGTAATTTGATTTAATTTGGTAGTGAGGAATAAAAGTAATATCGAAAAAAAAACTGAGATTATTTGACAGGTAAAAAGTGGACATCATTCTTTATATGAAGTGACATCTCGGAGTCAGGTGGTCGTCCCATACAATTTATATGAAGTGACATTTTGGAGTCAGGTGGCCGTAGTACAAAAAAGTGGTTACGCCGATAAGGACAGCAATAAGGTAGCGATCTCCTTTTTAACTAAAGCGAATTTGCTATGTGCATCTCGTACTGAGTGAATATGACAAGACACGTGCTTCCTTCTAGTGCCTTCTCTTTCTACGTATCAACGGTTATTTTTGCATTATCACAACATTTGACCCTTACGATACGGAATAAAAAAGTGCGAGCAATATAGGAACGCCGAAGCCGATTCATTTTATTTCGTTCTCTCGAATCCTAACGTTCGTTTTAAAAATGGTTCTGTACTTTTTGCTGTTACTGTTTGGTTCCCTGTCGCTAACTGTGAACTGTGTTAATATAAGGGTAAGTATTCGATTTTTTAAGGTAACACATACCCAAATGGGTACCAAGGTAGCATCGGTGGCATGTTGCTGTGAAGTATGGACACTCAATCATGAGGGTTCGGGTTCAAATCCACATGGGCCACATGCCATCCGATAAGTTTTTATCCGACTGCGTGACGCAAAAGAAGGGTAATGTGTTTTTCAGCCTATTTATGTATGTATGTAAGTTTGTTCCTTTGTACCTACCTACCTACCTACCTACCTACCTGCAACCTACATACCTAACTACATGCCTAGCCCTACTACCTACCTACATATTACATACCTACCTAAATACTTACCTACATCCCTTACAAACCTACCTACATACCTACATGCATGCCTACATGCCTGCCTGCCTGCCTACCTACCTACCTACCACGTTGTTCGAGTTGGCCAAGTGGACCAAGTTAGAGTTGTTTATGTTGTCCGGGTTGACCAAGTTGTTTGAGTTTACCAAGTTGTTCATCTCATTCGAGTTGACCAAATTGTTCATGTTGTTTGAGTTGACCAAGTTGTACATGTCATCCGAGTTCACCAAGTTGTTCATGTTTACCAAGTTGTTCATGTCATCCGCGTTGACCAAGTTGTTCATGTTGTCTGAGCTTACCAACTTGTTCATGTCATCCGAGTTGACCAAGTTGTTCAATTTCATCCGAGTTGACCAAGTTTAGGGCTGCCATCCGTCCGGGTTTCCCCGGATTTGTCCTAGTTTGAGGGGCGTCCGGGGGCGTCCGGGCGGGGACGTCACGAAAGTGTCCGGGGGAAACCCGGACACTTACTGTGTCCGGGTAAGACCCGATTATTTTTACACATAATGGTAATAAAACGTTCGTTTTATCCACAAATCAACTCGATTTCGGCATAAACTGAACAATCAAGTTGTTATGTAGCACTTAGATCAAAATAAAATGAATGGATAGGTCTTATGCGAACATTTCAAACCAGAAAAATGAGGCAAAACAAATGAAAGGTTTACTTCAAATTTGTATGCAAGTACCCTAGATTTGACAGATAATGGCGCTAGTTTGTATGGACCAAGTGCACCAGGAGTTTGCTCCAACTTACCGCGCTATAGGCCTATCCATTGATTTTATTTTGATCTAAGATGTAGCAAAATCATGAGTTCGTTTCGCTCGCTCCAGCTTTTATTCGACCTCGATTTCGGCATGACCTAGAAATGCGCTATAATATTTGAAAAAATTTCGAGCTCGCTTCGCTCGCTCCTGGTTTTATACTGTATTGAATCGATATAATCGTATTGCAAAATCTTATTATAACATGAAAAAATCTCGAGCTCGCTTCGCTCGTTCCTGGTTGTATAGCGTATTGATACGATCGTTTGTCATCCTATAGGCATACGAGTGAACAATCGAGTTGTTGTGTAGCAAAATCATGAGTTCGTTTCGCTCGCTCCAGCTTTTATTATAGACCTCGATTTTGACGGGACCTGGAAATGCGCTATAATATTTGGCAAAATCTCGAGCTCGCTTCGCTCGCTCTTGGTTTTATGCTGTATTAAATCGATTTAATCGTATTGCAAAATCTCGTTATAATAAGACAAAATCTTGAGCTCACTTCGAACAACTACTTACTAACTTAAATAAAAAATTTCGTGGTCGTCCGGGGAAAATTCCAGATTTTACTGAAATGTCCGGGGTTTTTGACGTCTTTGCCCGGCGACGACGATTTTGGCGATGACAGCCCTAACCAAGTTGTTCATGTTGTTCGAGTTGGTCAGGTTGTTCATGTTACTGCATACATACCCACAACAGCAAACAAACCTACATTAAAAAAAACACACTTACCTATAACGTATATTTGATTGATTGAACTACACACATACTTACAAACCTACAATTTGAGAAGTTTAGTTTTAATTTAAGAAGTATTAAATAGCCTATCATTCCGAGTAACCCGGATTCATTGCTCTCGAGTGTAGATAAACAATTTATTTACATAAATAACACAAATAATACTTCAAGTTCACAAAAAGTATATAAAAACCCCCAACGCGAAAAACAACGTGAAAAATAATATGAAAATGACCACACGGACCTGAAAGAAATACGGACCGAGTATTGCACTAAAAAGATGTGAAGCATGCAAGGTAATACAATCTCGTTTGTTCTACAAGGGACCTACACTCACACAGATGCACTAGCTCTAGGCGCAGGTCCGACAACCCGTCACCTTTTGTACCGCGTGACAGCACGCACACAAAAGAAATGCACCCATTTCTTTTGTGTGCGTGCTGTCACGCGGTACTTCACTCATGATTAGATGACATTCCGTCTGGTTCTTCTTTTAAGTCTGTGAATGACCATTGATTTTTTTATTTCGACGATCAATCATTTGTTGTCCCTGACACATTAATTGATCTAAAATATAATATTAAAGAGAGTTCAAAACTAAAACATAATAGGCGACCAAATTATTTTTCACTTTTTTTTAAATGTTTGTTGGCGTTGGGCCTTTTTAGTAATTTAGTGTTAATTCTTAATTACTAAAATTACTTGAAAACTGCAGAACTGATTTTCATGAAATAGAGCTAAGAACACTCCCGCAAAAATTAGCTTTCTATTGAAAAAAACCGCATCGAAATCGGTTTACCCGTTTGGGAGCTACGATGCCACAGACAGACAGATCGACAGACAGACCGACATAGGCGACAATCTTATATCACCCGTCTTTTTGAGTCGGGGGTTAAATACAAGAATATAACGCAACTCCAATAAAACAACATGTAATTTAATATATGCGGTATTACGGAAGTACCTACCTATTGCAGAATTCGGTATGTCAATTTTTTTTTGTCTTTATTTTATATTTTTTACGGATAGAAGACATCATTTTAAGTACACATTTTTTTTTTGCGATTCGACGAGTTTATTAATATAAATTTAATTTATAACTTTTATCTCTAAATAGTCAAAGCGCTTGCGAAAAAATCATTAGAACTCGTTGGAGAAAACCTTTGCTTAATTTAAGAAAATAAATTGCACCTGCCTTCTCTTTTTAACTCTATGCTGGAAACAGAAACGGCCACATCAATTGTCAAATTATGACATTGTGAATATTTTTTTTTTCTTAATTGTCACTTATTTTAAGTTGTTTTATGTTTATCAAGGAGTTCACAGGTATTCCAGTGACGTCACCGGACGGACCGAAAAACGACGTTATTTTATTAAAATATGTGTAATCCTTTCATTTTAAAATGTCTGACATAGAAAATACTGTTTTCTCCCATAGCCCTCCCAAAAAAAACTTGACAACACCTACTTATATAACTACTACTATAAAATAAAGACAAAAAAAAACTTGACATACCTACTTAATTATAGAGTTGCGTTGTGGGTTGCGCCCAATAGGGCGGTCACGTGTCGCATGTCGCTCGTCGGTTGCCCCATCCCCGGCCTACAGCGGAATTCCAGTGGTGGCTCAGGATATTGTTCTTCTATAAGAACAACCCTTGAAGTCACCAAAATATCTATATAACTGTACAACGTCAAGCACTTTTGCTATAAAAAACTCGACATTGGCAAAATCATCTACACCAAGATAACCTTAAAAATAGAATAGAATAGAATACTTAACTATGGCATTTTCGGTATTTACGGCAAATAATATGAGTTTACAAATGACAGATTCAAAAAATTTCCTACTTCATACCCTATTTATGATTGATTCTGCAAATGGCTGATTCTTTCTACAAATGACTGATTCGTAAAATTGTTAACAAATTTTGTTATTTTCAGAAGCAGAATCCAGAAGACACGACAGTGGAACAAAGTAACAATAATTACTTTAAACCGATAAATTTCACACTACAATTCACCGCTTACGTCGATCAAAATGATCCAACAAGCTTAGTTTATGAGAGTTCAGAAATACCGTTATTCAACGAGAATGACTACTCTTGTGACTTCAATGAAAATCGTCGGAGTATTAAATTCACATCGCGTATATCGTCGAATAATGATATTGTACCAGTAAATAACACAAAAAGATTTATGGGTAAAATGGGACAAATAATAGATAGCGGATCATGGAAAAACCAACCTGGAGAATCATTTTCATTCAAAATTGACGGAAAACAATACTTTTGGGGACAAAGTATTTTAGAACGATATAATGTCTGGTTTATACACGAATTGTTACCAGATGGACGGATTGGTGATGAGACTGATCGACGTATGGTGTCTGATTATTGTAATATTGTAGTCCCTATTCATATCAAAGGAAAAGCATATTTTTATGGATTTAGCTCCAGCACGTATACTTGGCTAGCAACAGAGCTACTGCCAGGTGGAAGAATGAGTCGAGAAACACATAAGAGTGTGTTTAGATCGGATTGTTCCTCCGCTTTTCTCTCAAGCATTGATGGCAGTCATTATTTTTACATATCTGTTATTATCAATGGAACTAATAAACTTACTAGATCAGAATTGAGTACTTATGGAAACAAAACCACGCCAGCGGAAGTTTTGGATGATTTTTATAGCAATTATAATGTTGTTTTCCCCTTTTTCATTAATGGGAGACACTTTTATTGTGGATACAATACTGACACTCAAAACTGGTTCATTAGAGAATTATTACGAGGTGGTGTTTTAGGAAAAATAACAGATAGTGGAACATGGAGTACAAAATTTCAAGTTTGGGTTCCGTTTAAAATTGATGGAAGACAATATGTTTACGCACAAAGCGTACAAGGTGACCGCGATTGGATAATACAAGAAATATTACCGAATGGACGGATGGGTGAGGAGATAGACGACGGTGATTGGGATGACGATTTTACTCCATCTAATAGTTTAACGGTTGCGGTCACGTACAACATAAACGGAAAACAATTTTTGTATCTTCATAATAAAGAAACAAAACAATGGGTCATCCGGTCCCTAAATTAAAGGAAACACTGTTTACTATTGGTTCCATTGTAGGAATTTTGTTTTAATTTCCATTCAGTTATTGTTATTAGTCTTTGAACAATATGATATTATCGTGCATCATAATATTTATAAATGTATGTCCCTATTAATAAATAAATAAGAAAAACAAAAACAATTTTTTATTTTCAGTCAACATGATCCAGAGGGTTAGAAATACAAACAAGTTAGGTCTATTCAGTATTTAATTTGTAGAAGTGACATATATGACACATGTGGCCAAGAAAAGGATAGTCTCGACTATCAACTATCTCACTCAGGATGTCATTGGAGCTGGCGTAGCAGTGAACCCCAGATTTTTTGCAGAGTATGGCATGGAAGCCATCCACTTGCGCGCTCACAAACATCTGTGATGCACTGTAGAAACGCGGCAGCCCCAACAGTGTCCAGCTTATTTAAAACATCGAGGTTCAATCCTAATCAAATTTCAGTTCTAATCACATTGCAATTCAACTACTATCCAACTGTGCTGAAATCCGAATCAAACGTTACCTACAAGCAGGTACACATGATGGTCACATCACTACTAGCTAGCTTTCAAAAATATCACTTGTGCACTTTTGCGGCCAGCGTGTCTTTTCAAGCAGGGGGGCCACGAGGATTTTAAAATCCTGTTGGACCTACTAGGGGGACTAAGCGGTAGGGCCAACAGTCCGTAAGGCTTTCTGCTAATAAGCGTCCTAAAATCCCAAGCAACTTACATAACTACTACGAGCATATATATACCCCTATAGAGACGTAATACATGCGAATTTAAAAGAAAACAATTCTGTCAACTAGCTGCGGTGCGGGGGGGACGGAAATGCTCCGAAGTACTACGAAGTCTATTCGAAACAATGGCAGAAAACAAAGGCGTTGCGAAATATATAAGTGACAAGTCACTGATGAGTTGACAGAGTTGGGTCGCCTTATATTACGTCTCTATAGGGGTATGTACTCGTAGCATAACTATAACCAGATTACACACAGAGGACAGGAAAGTAAGAAAGGTCTCAGATGTCGCCGAGGTCAACAAACATGTGATCTGAGCTTTCTAATTTACTGTCCGAGGTTAGAATACTATTTTCACCTCACAAGCTCGGAAACTATTCTGTTTATCGTTCGAAATCTGAGTGCAAAAGTGTATTTTATCCGCTATCGTGGAAAGAGTTTTTGAAATTCGAATCTGTCAATTCAATATCTTTCTATACTGCCAACTACTTTCTAAATGCCTTTCCACTGAAAATGCTTAATAACTATTTCATGACACTGGCCAGCACGAAAAAAAACGTTTAAAATTTTTTTTTTAGCAATTCACTTTTTTTCCTCGCTGTTGTGAGGTGAAAAGTTGTGTGTTTCGCTCGGCTACAAAGTTATTCTGCGTCTCGTACCTTTGAAACCTTCGCTGAGCTTCGTGGTTCAATCCTAGGATCCTTCGCTTGCTCAGTACTCGCGCCAAAAAGCAACTTTGCAGCCTAGCATAACAAATAACTATTTTCACCTCGACGGACGTCGAAAAATTTACGCTTACCGTCCGGAGGGGAGAAAACGAATATTAATCTATGCTCTTCATTGCTTAGACTACAGTTGATTATATGCTCAACATTATTTGCGTACTCGCCTCGTGACCTGACGTGTCGACTCTTGCCGCCTCTGAATATTTCAGCGTGTAATTACAGCAGCTTTTCAGCCGCTCGTCCGCGGCCGGCCTTCCTCGTTTGCCGCTCATTATGCGCCGAGAGTTATATTATAATGTGCTGTGAATGTGGATAGCTCATTATGCATTGTTTTTTCTATCCACTTCCATTGAATCATACAGGGTCCTTCTTAATATGCTGACACTTTTTCCATGGGATGATCAGACCATCAAACTGAACAACTTTCCCTATTGCACCAACATCGAAATCGCGAAAAAAAAAATCTGGCTCGAGACATAGTAACTCAATGGCTCGAGTAGGTTTGCAGTTTTGTATGGAATAGCAGATTTTTTGTTCACGATTTTGATGTTGGTGCCATAGAGAAAGTTGTTCAGTTTTAAGGTCTCGTCATACCCTTAAAAAATGTCAGCATATTTTTAAGACGGAAGGAATACAAGATGTTACAAAAATACAAATAAACATTTAAGGGGGTTTAGACCATCAAACTGAACAACTTTCACTATGGGACCAACAAAGAAAACGCGAAAAAAATCGGATGTTCCATACTAAACCACAAATCTACTCAAGCTAATGTATGGGATGTTAGTCCCATAGTGAAAGTTTTTACGTTTGATGGTCTAAAAAAGTAAAAGTTTTAAATGTTTATTTTTACTTTTGTAACACCCTGTATCCTCTCTGTTGTGTGCAACTTCTGGCCAACTCTCCAAGAAGGCATCCATGTTATCTCTCCACCTTTTTCTCGGTCTACCTCGACGCCGGTGACCATTCTGGGGAACTTTGCCTTTGCCCAGCAGTGGGACATTGAAGAGGCTACGTAAAAAAAAAAAAAAAACATCCTGTATATAAAATATCGACCACCACTACCCGTCATTTGCGGACATTTCTTTTTCTTACTCCTCCTATCTTCTTCGATTCATTGCGGGTTCGGCTACAGATTAGAGTCATCCCCGGGCTCGCTGGACTTCATTGTCTAGTGTTGTGATTGGTCGCCGCTGTTGATCCTGGTTCACAGGAGTTACAGCGGTGGGAATGTGTGGTGGGCCATATGCCCAATTAAAATATAAATAAATACCAGTCATTTGCCATTTGCCATTTACTAATCAAGTAATCATCCACTAAGCACACAGTATTAAGGCCTCCGCTCATTGCAGCGATATTATCGCTGCGATTTTGCGATAATTGTTCTCAGTACATTTTGTATGGGGACGCGCGCGATCCTACACACTGCCGCGATATTATCGAGCGATAATATCGCTGCGATTTTGCGATAATTGTTCTCAGTACATTTTGTATGGGGACGCGCTCGATCCCACACACTGCCGAGATATTATCGCAACCTGACGCAATCTCTTTCTACTACATTCAGTGAAGGGCGCACGCGTGACGCGAATCGCGGAATCGCTGCAGTGTGTAAGGTGTCGCGATATCGCTGTCGATAATATCGCTCGGTAATATCGCTGCAATGTGCGGAAGCCTTTAAGTTTGCAAGTAACCAAAAATAATCATTCCGATTTCGACCTCCGAAGTTAACACCTCAAACGACACAAAAAAGGGGACAGCCTTGCTATAATGTGGCTCCCTCTATGCTTTAGAGTAAAGAGATCCTTTTTCTTAGGTTTTTAAAAACTCTTTTTCTTCTCGCTCTATCGTAAAAACGGTAATATATACAAGCGTCAAACTTGGTGTGATTATAGAGCAAACTCTACAGTATAACAACAAATAATAAAAACTGGCCAAGTGTGAGTCGGTCTCACGCTAAAGGTCCCGGAGAAACCAAACTTTTTTGTAAGTTAAATTATGTTGCGTGTATGTGTTGTGGTACGGAACCCTCTGTGCGCGAATAGCCCGACTCGCACTTGACCGGTTTTATTCTTCTGTAGCCTTATTAACAATACTCTAGGAAATCTACGGATTTTTGTATGGAGTAGGTTGCATTAATTGCACTTTAGGAGATTCTTTTGGAATATAGTAGATACATACCTGAAAAACAGAAATTATCAATAATCCCCGATTTTTTTATTGTGTATTATTGAATAATTAAGACATTTACTAAACATTAAATTTAGGTATGAACAAAAAATGGAAAACTGGTGATTTTATACAGGATGGCTTCGCTCAATACGTTTTACTTACAACAATAATCCCCGGTTAATATCGTAAATTTGAGTAGATATTTAATATTTTGGAAGTCTTAAAAAATTCTGGTGAAACGTGGATGTTCTGAGGTTTCAGAATATCTCTGACTACCCCCTCGGGGAATATAGTCGTGAGCATATGCAGTAAAAAATTCTAACCTCAAAACTTAATTATTTACTGTTTGTTTGTACACATTAAATTTGCCTTGTGATAAATTAACTGTATTTTTTGCTGGTATGCTGGAAGAAATATCTTTAGAAATAAGCTTGCCCTTTGTACATTTATATCGATTTTTAGGTATTTCTCAGGTTCCTGAGCCTGTATAACCACGAAATCTGGAAAAAAGTGTTATAAACTAATACAGATATAAGTTCAAACACAATTTACTAAAGTGTCTTTGATGCAATCTCAAACCGTATTTTTCCCCGACTACAACTAGATGACCGCTCGTACCACCTTTGAATCTTCCCGATACACACTTAGCCATTTTATTATAGCCTATGTTAATCACGGATAATACCTATATAGTATTCTAATGGTGAAATAATTATTCAGATCGGTCCAGTAGTTTCGCAGTCTATTCAATACAAACAAAACAAACAAAAAATCAAATCTTTCCTCTTTATAATATTAGTATAGAATAGATGCAAAGCTAAAATAGCCCTTAATCCAACAAAATACGGAACACGGAAGCTTTAACGAATGAAAAACTGAAAAATTGTCTGTGACAGAATTAAGTGAATCCACGCTGGCTGACGGTAAATTGTCCTCGAAAGGTTTACGCGGCTAAATTGAGTTGGTCACGATATTACGTCGCGTGCTGTTCGTCATTCGCAATTTGTTAGAGTTATTTACAAAGACACGAACAATAAGTCTTTTTGAAATGTCTTACCAACTTTAGGAATAAAGGCCTCCGCTCATTGCAGCGATTTTATCGATCGATAATATCGCTGCGATTTTGCGATAAATGTTTCCAGTACATTTTGTATGGGGACGCGCTCGATCCTACACACTGCCGCGATATTATCGAGCGATAATATCGCTGCGATTTTGCGATAATTGTTCTCAGTACATTTTGTATGGGGACGCGCTCGATCCCACACACTGCCGCGATATTATCGCAACTCTTTTGACTACATTCAGTGGTGGGGCGCATGCGTGACGCGAATCGCGGAATCGCTGTCGATAATATCGCTCGATAAATCGCTCGATTATATCGCTGCGATGTGCGGAGGCCTTGAATGAGCTAAGTACATACCACATACTCTACCTATCAAACTGAACAACTTTTACTATTGGAGCAAACCGATCAGAGCAAAAAAAAAATTAGCTGTCCCAAACTAAACTGCAATACCTACTCGACTCAAATGTGCGATGAAAATGTGCGAATATGCGACAACAGATAATTTTTTTGCTCCGATCGGTTTGCTCCCACACTAAAAGTTGTTCAGTTTGATGGGTAGATTATGTGGTTTTAAGGTTAAGGATACTTTTCCTTACTTACACCCTTCGATACGGCAAAAAAACGATATATCTTTTCTTCCCTCCAGACGGAAAGCGCCAACTTTCGTCCCGCTGCGCTAAACGAAGTTGCCGCTTTCCACCTCCGTCGAGGAGAAAAATAGTATACTAACCTCGGGCAGTTAATAAGAAAGCCTCAGATCATATGTTTGTTCAACGAGGCGAGTTGAGCTGAGCCGTACATGAGATCTGAGACCTTTAATTCTCACTTTCCTGCCCTCGGTGCGTAATCTAATCTAAACTATTATAAAACTGTAACTGAAGTGTTTCTGTACATTGAAGATATTTACAAAAAAAAGATTACGATATGGTTTTTAGATATCCCAGACTCGAAATCAACCTTTTTTAGAAATTTTGTCTGTCTGTTTGTTTGTGTGTTTGTTTGTTTGTTCGCGCATCACGCAAAAACTAATGACCCGATATTGGTGAAACTTTTTTTGTTTGATAGCTTATGATCTGACTTAAAATCTGGTATATAATTTGTGCGGACGAAGTCGCGGGAAAACACTAGTCTACTATAAAGGCTTCCGCACATTGCAGCGATATTATCGAGCGATATTATCGACAGCGATATCGCGACACCTTTCACACTGCAGCGATTCCGCGATTCGCGTCACGCATGCGCCCTTCACTGAATGTAGTAGAAAGAGATTGCGTCAGGTTGCGATAATATCGCGGCAGTGTGTGGGATCGAGCGCATCCTCATACAAAATGTACTGAGAACAATTATCGCAAAATCGCAGCGATATTATCGCTCGATAATATCGCGGCAGTGTGTAGGATCGCGCGCGTCCCCATACAAAATGTATTGAGAACAATTATCGCAAAATCGCAGCGATATTATCGATCGATAAAATATCAAACAGAACAACTTTTACTATTTGAGTAAACCGATCAGAGCAAAAAAAAAATTAGCTGTCCCAAACTAAACTGCAATACCTACTCGACTCAAATGTATGCGACAACAGATTTTTTTTCCGCGATTCGCGTCACGCTCGCGCCCCACCACTGAATGTAGTCAAAAGAGTTGCGATAATATCGCGGCAGTGTGTGGGATCGAGCGCGTCCCCATACAAAATGTACTGAGAACAATTATCGCAAAATCGCAGCGATATTATCGCTCGATAATATCGCGGCAGTGTGTAGGATCGCGCGCGTCCCCATACAAAATGTACTGGAAACATTTATCGCAAAATCGCAGCGATATTATCGATCGATAAAATATCAAACTGAACAACTTTTACTATTTCAGTAAACCGATCAGAGCAAAAAAAAAATTAGCTGTCCCAAACTAAACTGCAATACCTACTCGACTCAAATGTATGCGACAACAGATTTTTTTTTGCTCCGATCGGTTTGCTCCCACACTAAAAGTTGTTCAGTTTGATGGGTAGAGTATGTGGTTTAAAGGTTAATGATACTTTTCCTTACAACCTGTATAAAAACTTCGATATGGCAAAAACACTATAGGTAAATTTTTCATCCCTCCAGACGGAAAGCGTCAATTTTCGTCCCACTGCGCTAAACGAAGTTGCCGCTTTCCAACTTCTTCAAGGAGAAAAATAATAAAAATAAAAAAGTATACTAACACTTTTTTATTTTTATTATTTTTCTCCTCAGGCAGTAAAAAGAAAAAAAAAAAAGAAAATAAGAAAAAAAAAAAAAAAAACTGTACATGCGATCTGAGACCTTTCTTTACTTTCCTGCCCTCGGTGTGTAATCTACGATAAATGTCGCAGGTATACTATCACAGCCGTAAGCTTAGACTTAACTGATTGGAAATGGTAACTTTCTCTGACCAAATAAAAAAACAAGACGTAGCATGGGGTGATTGGGGATCTACCTCCTAGCGGTCCACACCGGGCAACGGCATCACAAGCTACCAAGTTTGTGGTGGCGGCTGAACGACCCCCACAGCGGTGTGGTACGCTCCGCAAGGAGCCGCCTGGCTCGCGACCACCCTCCTGCCGGAGTCTGGCGCCAAGCAGCTTGCTGCGTTCCTTCAGTGTGCAGGAGTGCCAGTGCCATTCTGGGTAAGCTCGCTACATCTTCGACACCATCTTTGTCCTGAGGACTAGGTGAAGAGCAAACCCATCAATAATAATAAAAAAAAAAACTCTGTAAACAATAAAGCGAAGCATGCAAAACTACGCCATGCTCCGTGCATACATACCGTAGAAGTTTCACATCTGCCAGGCGTCCCGTCACCGCCAACTTTTTTTTCTTGGAAAAGTTTTAACAGTGCTTACATCTGATTCTCATTTTAACCGCAGAACTGTCTTAAACTTGTATCTTGTTTTACGGTCTGTTATCTCGTTCGCGGTTTCCATTGTGGTTTTTTACTTCGATGTTAAATTCCATTTATTAAAGTTTATGAAAGGGCTTTATAAGCCTTTTCCCTCGAGGCATGTTGCCTTTCTATACTAAGGGCCTGTTTCAACACTTCCGAATAAGTTCTTTTTAGCTTATCCGAAAGCTCATTTGATAAATTCTTCATACAAAAACTGTTGGATAAGCTAACAAGAACATTATGTATTTTCTCCCCTCCTGACGGAAAGCGTCAATTTTCGTCCCGCTGCGCTAAACGAAGTTGCCGCTCTCCACCTCCGCCGAGAAGAAAAATAGTAAGTATACTAACCTCGGGTAGTAAATAAAAAAGCCTCAGATCATATGAGATCTGAGACCTTTCTTACTTTCCTGTCCTCGGTGTGTTATCTACTATTACAATATCATAAGAATACTAGAAATCAATTTCTATCTATTAATATAATTAACAGGCTCACACAGCATACATCGTATTATAGTCATTATCATTTCATTATACAGGGTGTAAGGAAGAGTATCATTAACCTTTAAACCTAGTTTAAACCACATTATCTACGCATCAAACTGAACAACTTTTACTATAGAAGCAAACATGCCAGCGCAAAAAAAATTAGTCACAAAAAGTTATGATGCAGTTGCAGAAACGCACATTAAACTTAATCCTCCATTAACGCCTTGCTAGCTAAACTACGTCAACGAGACAAAAAGGGATAGCAAGAAATTCAATGGAGGATTAACTTTAAAAAGAGATAATTAAAAATGAATTATGCGAATCATAAACGCGAAAATGATCATCAGTATAAAAAAATATTATCATAAAATAATCTGCTACGATCATAGCGGCTACGCGCAGCTACGGGGCTACGGGATGCTACGAATCTCCGTAGCAAGCCAGTGTTGTTTCGAATGCTCGAAGAAGCGGACGTCTGTCGCTTGCTCTTTCTCTCATACCTCTCACTCTCTCTTGTGATCTGAATCGAATCTTCTCTTATGAAAAAAAAAAACAATAATTTCTTTTTAAAAGTGTCCTAAAGTTTGTGTTGATTTTAAATTTGGAACTGAAGTGTTATTTTTTTCGTTGTATTCTTTTTTTTTTGATAGCTTCAGTGCCCATTTGTTGTTATGTAACAGGTATGTTTAAATACCTAGTTTTGAGACAAAGCGTTCTTTGTATTTGTATGGAATTTCGTTAATGAAATTCGTGGGTGTTTTTTAGTGTCGACTTTGGTCGTTTTTTTTGTTATTTAATGGTATTGCCTAAAAGTACTTCGTTATTACTAGTTTTTGTTTAACAAAAAATATATACGAAACTAATCCTTGTTCCTGGATTTAATTATAGCTTTACATAAAGGTTGACGGCTATGCTTGGTAGTTAACCTGCGAAACCGATTATCTTGAGTTCGAATCCCTCAAGGGGTAAACATTTGAATACGAGTTTTTTTACCAGAGTTAAAAGATATATGATATGCTCACGACTATATTCCCCGAGGGGGTAGTCAGAGATATTCTGAAACCTCAGAACATCCACATTTCACCAGTAGTACAGAAACTCTGTCCAGTGTGACGGGGGGTGAGTCCGTAGCCACATACAATGGACAGTGGGTACAATACACGCCTCGAAATTGAAGCATGCAGGTTTCCTCACGATGTTTTCTTTCACCGAAAAGCCAGTGGTGTTACAAATCGTACATAAATTCCGAAAAACTCATTGGTACGAGTCGGGCCTGGACGGGGATCGAAGCATGGCAGGCAAGGTTACTCGCCACTGGACCACCACGGCATAATAAGATATTTGATACCGTGAAGAAACCTGCATGCTTCAATTTCGAGGCATGTATTGTACCCACTGTCCATTACAAGTGGCGACGGGTTCACTCCCCGTCACACTGGACAGAGTTTCGGTATTACTAGTGAAACATGAATGTTCTGAGGTTTCAGTATATCTCTGACTACCCCCTCGGGGAATATAGTCGTTAGCATATGCAATGCTTGTAGATATTTTTATCTACCCTAGGTTTTGCCCGCGATTTTGTCCACAACGAATTCGAATATCGAAAAATTCTTTCTTAGTGCATCCTCCATAGAATATACAGGGTGTAAATGACAGCCTGGCAAATACTAAATCGGTGAATACAGACCATCAAACTGAACAACTTTCACTATGGGCCCATCCTCAGGAAACGTGAAACGTACATTTGAGTCGAGTAGGTAAAGCTTATTTGTATGGAGCAGCAGATTTTTTTCACATTTACTGATGGTGACTCCACAGTGAAAGTTAGTGAAAAGATAGTAAAAATTTGCAAATCCAAAATTATCATATTCTGTAAAAAACTTGACGACCCGGTTGGTGTAATGGTTACCACGCCGGACTGCCAAACCAGGGTCCTGGGTTCGAATCCCGGTTCGGTCATGGATGTTATACGTTCGTGCCGTTGTTGTATGGTTTCCATAATAAAAGCCTTTAGTGCTTAGTTTGGGATCATTACAATGTATGTGCCTGTGAGCGTTATTTATTTATTTAAAATTAAATTCGCCACCTATTCGATTAAAATTCAAAAGATATAACCCTTTGGTGTTTGGACGGATAGACAGTGAGGCTAACACCCGTATTCTTAGTTGTTTCCTTGAGGCTTCCTCACTCGAGTCGAGGACGTTTTTGACATTTTTATCATACAAATTACGCCAAAAACTTCCTCCACTCGAGTGAGGAAATGTCAAGAAAACAACTAAGAATACGGGTGTTAGTGCGTTCACACACGATGACGCATTGACGCAGCGGCAGACGTCAGTCCGTCATTTGTGAAGCAAGGAGTTGTATGAACGGATTGACGCTCCTGTGTGGTTCTATGGACAGACTACTGCCGCTTCGTCAATGCGTCATCGTGTGTGAACACTTATTAAGAGAATATTATTCCGAGAGCGAAAATGCGCGCTGCATACAAACGTACTATGGTGATATTTTCAATACTAACCAATTAATTCAATGAAATTTTGCAGAAACAATCTAGAAACAAATCTCTATGCTTCTATAGAGTCAGATTTTCGTTAAAATATACAGTTTCAATGCTAGGATTAATTTAAGATTTGTATGGCAATCTTTGAGGCACTATAACATGAAAACTATATATTTTAACGAAAATCTGACTCCATACAAGCAAAGAAATTTGTTTTTAGATTGTTTCTGCAAAATTTCATTGACTTTAATTGGTTAGTATTGATAATATCACCATAGTACGTTTGTATGGAGCGCGCTCCGAATAATATACCTTTTTGGGGTGATTGGGGATCTACCTCCTAGCGGTCCACCCCGGGCAACGGCATCACAAGCTACCAAGTTTGTGGTGGCGGCTGAACGATCCCCACAGCGGTGTGGTAGGCTCCGCAAGGAGCCGCCTGGCTCGCGACCACCCTCCTGCCGGAGTCTGGCGCCAAGCAGCTTGCTGCGTTCCGTCAGTGTGCAGGAGTGCCAGTGCACTTCTGGGTAAGCTCGCTACATCTTCGACCCCATCTTTGTCCTGAGGACTAGATAGAGGTCAAGAGCAAACCCATCAATAATAAAAAAAAAAAAAAAAAAAAAAAAAATACCCTTAATTTTCACCCTTTTGATACGGAACCCTAAAAAGCAAAAAGCCAAATAATATTTCGCCATTAACGGTCTCATAATGAGTTCAACTCCTTCGGGAGCCCCTAAGCGAACTTCTGGGAATTATAAGAGGAAAATTAATCAGTTGGAATGCGAAAATAGGTTCTTTTGTGCGACTTCCTTGTGCATGAGATATATTTTTGTTACTTTTTGGGCTTCCATATGTCGGAGAGACCGTCGCGTCGGCGGCGCGGTGAATTATACAGGGTGTAAGGAAAAGTATCACACAAATTCTACCCATCAAACTGAACAACTTTTACTATGGGAGCAAAGACGGGAGAAAAAAAAAACTGCTTTTTCATACGATTTAGTTTAGTAGGCATAGCAGTTTAGTATGGAACAGCTGATTTTTTTTAGCTGTGACATGTTTGCTCCCATAGTAAAAGTTGTTCAGTTTGATGGGTAGAGTATGTGGTTTAAAAGTTAATGATACTTTTCTTTACACCCTGTATAAGCTGATGATGACTCAAAGAGTGTCAACGGGTCCCTATTACTAAGCCTACGCTGTCAGTCTGTCCCATAAACTTAATTATATAGGGTCCAACTTAATATTGACAATTTTTTAAAAGGATGATCGACCTTCAAATTGAACAACGTTTTTTATGGGACCAAGATCGAATTCGCAAAAAAAACACAACCCAAAAATATCGTATTAAAAATTAATCCAGAAAAAATACTACACGTAAAGCATACTTATTCTAAATTTAGGGGAAAATACCCTCAGCATCTCTGAATCCACACTGAAAAAAATATTTACCGAATTTAAACAAAAATGTTTTCTTAAATTTAACCGAACTTTTCTTCAATTTAACCTAATTTTACTGCATACAGAACTATACGGAATATAACCGAAACGAAACATTCGATTTAATTTAATAAAAAAAAAATTAAAAAAAAAATTAAGAAAATTTTTCTTTATTTGACTACAAAATGTTTTCAGTAAAAAATCGTCTAGGACATAAAGCCTTTGTATCTTATAGAGATCTAAAATAAACCTGTATAGCCAGTAAGCCAAGTTTCGTAATCCCCGTCGATCCAATAAGATGGATTGCCAACATTAGTGCTATATATCAGGGGCTATCGAAAAAGGCATACATTTTTTAACCTTATTTTTATTAGAAAGAATATAAAAAAAAAACTAAAATCTTCTAATGTTATGTTTTTTTCTAGTAAAGTCTAATGTAGGAATATCATTACGTACTGTCATAATTTTAAACTATAAAACTTTTATCTGTACTGTCCAAATTAATAAAATATGGTGATGTTTTGTAAGAGGTTGATAAGCCCATCAAACTGAACACTTTCTCTATGGGACTAAAATTTAAATCGCAAAAAAAAGATCAGCTGTCACATACATTGTGTCGAGTAGGTTTGCAGTATGGAACAACTGTTTGTTTTCATGGTTTAGATTTGAGAGAAAGTTGTTCAATTTTATTGTCTTAACTAAACCTTATTAAATCTTACGCATTGAGGTAATATGTTAACTAGAGAAGCTACCGAGAAGTAATGTTTTGTAACACGAGTTAGGGTGCACGCGCTCTAACCCACTTAGCCTGTGCCAGGCGCTCGTCGCAGCCTGACGCTCCCAGCACGCGCCCCACACTGCTGATCATGATGCACAGATTTTGTTCGCGTTGTCTGCTCTATACATTATTAGTTATTTTCAATGATCTAACGACGGTTTTTTGTTACACTCTGTATGTAGTAAAAATAATTGTGTGGAACGAAAAATGATTAGGGAACACCACAAAAACAAAAAAAAACACATGAATAGAGATAGAAATACAGGAAGGCAGAAAAGAGGCGGTCTTATCGCTAAAAAGCTATTTCTTTCAAATCTTTAAATATTGGAAAACGTTACTAAAAGCAATTTTTTTTTAGTGTTATTTATTTAATAATTTTTAAAATTTCTGTCAATGGACGATCATTGATCACAGAAACATAAAATTATAAGGAAAATAAAGTAAAATTATGATAATTAAATTTTAACGCCAAAGTTATGCTGTTTAAAAATGTTAATCAATGTGTCCGAATTACGTCACTTTTCAAACAAAATTCTAAACAAACTGACGCTTTTGACAATTATTTGTTTCACTGTGTTTGTGAAAGTTTGTTTCCATTTTGTTTCCAGTTTTAATGGGGAGTTTATTTTAGTTTTTGGGTCGCGTTTTAGTTGCTTGAAAATGAGTTATAAAATCTACAGGGTGTAATTCAAATGAGTCGACTTTTAAGGGTGTTTTGAACCATCAAACTGAACAACTTTTTTTACGGCCTGCATAAGCATAAGCATAAGCATAGCATAGCATAAGCATAAGCATAAGCATATGCTCACGACTATATTCCCCGAGGGGGTAGTCAGAGATATTCTGAAATCTCAGAACATCCACGCTTCACCAGTAGGTAGTACCGAAACTCTGTCCAGTGTGACGGGGGGTGAGCCCGTCGCCACTTATAATGGACAGTGGGTACAATACATGCCTCGAAATTGAAGCATGCAGGTTTCCTCACGATGTTTTCCTTCACCGAAAAGCCAGTGGTGTTACAAATCGTAAATAAATTCCGAAAAACTCATTGATACGAATCGGCTTGGACGGGGATCGAACCATCGCTTCCTGCACGGCAGGCAAGGTTACTCGCCACTGGACCACCATGGCCTGCATTCACAAAAAATCTGATGTTCCATACTAAACTGCAATGCTTACTCGACTTCCATTTGAATGTATGAACAACCGATTTTTTTCGAAAATTTTTTCAAAAATTAGGGTTGCCGCTTTATGGCTTGTCACAACTCTTTAGTTTGATATTATGTCTACTCTGTTATTTGCATCAATAATATTGTTGTTGTAGCAACAGACAGAGAAGAGTTTACGATACTCTAGGGATACTGTCTACCCCAAATCGACCTTCAGAATAAATTGCAAAAGTTACTTTAATGTTTAAAAGAAATTGTTTATTCAAAACAAAGCAAACAAATCGAACAACCGTCTAATCCAATAGCCCACCCCAGGTCGAGCCTTTACCAAACCTACCCATTACTCTCGCAGCATTGCCACGTTGTACGGCCAATTAGATACATTGGACCAAAAACACCCGCAGTCTGCAACCCAAGTCCCTGGCTAAAACTTTGGCTTTGGCAGCCCTAGGACATGCCGTTTCTACAGTTCTGTTTGAAAAAGTATAATTTATTTAAAAGTGTTTTCCTTTGAGATACTAAATTTCCAGTTTTTATGACCCCACGTAACCTTTCTTGCCTTTCTTTGCATTTTTAATGCGTTGCATGTATATTGTACATTACTTATATAAACCTAAGACTGTATGCTTAGCCAGGATGGCTAGAAACTTAGCTATAATAACACCATCAGTAATATGGGGTCCTTCTTAATATGCTGACAGTTTTTTAAACGGATGATCAGACCATCATACTGAACAACTTTTACTATGGGACCAAGGTTGAAATCGCAAAAAAATCTGCTGTTCCATACAGCATAAGCATATTATGCTCACGACTATATTCTCCGAGGGGGTAGTCATAGATTTTCTGAAACCTCAGAACATCCACGTTTTACCAGTAGTACCGAAATTCTGTCCAGTGTGACTGGGCTGTTCCATACAAAACTGCAATTATACTCGTCCAAAATGGTCGATGGGATTTCGATGTTGGTCCTATAGAGAAAGTTGTTCAGTTTGATAGTTTGATCATCCTCTAGAAAGCTGTCAGCATAATAAGTTGGACCCTGTATACAAAATTATCAAAACGTCTTTCACGTTATAAAATTTATATGTAATCAATCAAAATCTTAATAAAGCATATGCTCACGACTATATTCCCCGAGGCGGTAGTCAGAGATATTCTGAAACCTCAGAAAATCCACGTTTCGCCAGTAGTACCGAGACTCTGTCCAGTGTGACGGGGGGTTGAGTCCGTAGCCACATACAATGGACAGTGGGTACAATACATGCCTCGCAATTGAAGCATGCAGGTTTCCTGACGATGTTTTCCTTCACCGAAAAGCCAGTGGTGTTACAAATCGTACATAAATTCCGAAAAACTCATTGGTACGAGTCGGCCTGGACGGGGATCGAACCATCGCCTCCTGCACGGCAGGCAAGGCTACTCGCCACTGGACCACCACGGCTTAATAAATCTTAATAAAGAATTAACAAATTGCTCCCTAAAATTAGGGTACCTAACAACTTATATCTCTTGTTTTATTTTTCTCTGTATTTTACTGTTTATATTTTGGTGTAAAATAAAGAATATTTGATTTGATTTGATTTGATTTATAAAAAAAACATGGAACAATTCAGATCTGACTGCAAAGTTTTTAACATTGTTCATCATTCTTCCAGTGACATCGAAAACGATTAAATAAGTGTTAGTTTCCATTTTGAGTCACGTTGCAGGGTTTGCCCCGAACACTTGTCTTCCGCGTGGTGTTCGCGCGGTTCGCCTCTCAGCCTGCTACGAGGCTCCACAATCCTTCTCAGTTGTTCTTACTCAAAAACAATCCTCGAGATTGGATAGATACTTTCTGAAACCACTTGACATTGGAGGAAATGCGGTGCTAACGCACAAGCAAGAAGTCCATTAATTATAAATAAAAAAAAATAGTTTCTATTTTTTTTCGTATGCCAAAGTAAACAATGATTGTAGTAAAACATTAAAATATTCGTCGGCTTTACTAACTGCTCCGGCCATTGTTTGTAATCTTCGCCTGGGACAAAGTTTTCGTCACGCAAACTGAATTAATTACATTCTACAAACGTGTCTTACGCGAAAAGGGACTTTGACATAAAGAGCTTTCAACAATGTAATGGTTCAGTTATATTAATGTTGCACAGTCTGTAGTGAACATGACTGCTGTGCCGAGGGTCGCTGGTTCGAATCCCGTAAGGGACAAACATTTGTATGATTATTATGAATATTTGTACCCGAGTCATGGATGTTTGTGTAGTTGTTTGATACAGTGTGTAAGTGGCAGCCTAGCAAATACTGAAACGGTGAACTCTGGCCATCAAAGTGAATAACTTTCACTATGGAGTCTACCTCAGGAAACCTGAGAAAAGCCCATAGTGAAAGTTGTTCAGTTTGATGGTCTGAGTTCACCGTTTCAATATTTGCTAGGCTGTCACTTACACCCTGTATAAATATGTTCTACAAGGTGTTACAAAAATACAAATAAACATTTAAGGGGGTGATTTAGACCATCAAACTAAACAACTTTCACTATGGGACCAATATCGAAATCACGAAAAAATAAAATGATGTTCCATGTTCTACAAATCGACTAGAGCTAAAATATGTATGGGATATCAGAAATTTTTTTTCGCGATTTCGAAGTTGGTCCCATAGAGAAAGTTGTTCAGTTTGACAGTCTGAACAACCCCCTTAAGAGTTTTAAATATTTATTGTTACTTATGAAACACCTTGTATATCGTTGTCTAGTCATCATAATACTTCCAGGCTAGATTCTGGAACTTTCAATGTGACTAGATAATTTGTGTGACACTGTCCAAGATATTTTATTTTTATTGTTTCATTTTTCGAGCAAGATGATCGTCAAAATCACAGCCTATATGTATATAGGTACATCCCACTGCAGGACCAGGGCACAGGTCGGGTCAACCTGGGACTGATACTGTAACTTGACTGTTACAAGGGAGGGTGTATGGGCGTTAGTCCACTACGCGTGCCCAATGCGGATTGGTAGACTTCACAGTCATACGCATAGGAATTTCTTCATATATGCTCTCACATATTTTTAAATACTGTCTAAAGTTGCCACACAAAGCTCAGATGCAAAAGTCCATTTTGATTGGTATCATAGCTTTGTATGGCAACTTTAGACTGTCTTACTATTACGTATGGGTATTATTGAACTAATATTATATTAGTAATTTCGTACCTTACAACAATTTCTAAATCGGTACTCTTTTTGGTAAATAAAAAGTCCCTGGGCTACAGTACTAATAGCTCGTTGCCTATCAATTACGGTCTAACAAACAATAAATCAATTTAACAAAGTAACGGCAATGTGAGAGCACCTTTACAAAGGAAAGAGACAAACACAAAGGGACAGGCGAATGTAAGGGTTAAGAATTTATTCGAGCGTATAGTTGGAAACTTAGACCTTGAAATTAGTTTGGCGGAAAGGCACTGTTTTATTAACTTCATATTTATCTTAGCATATCATGGTAGGCTTATCACTGGTGGCTGTCTCCGTGGTCTAATGGTTAGAGCATTGGGCTCTTGACACGGAGGTCGTGGGTTCGATTCCCACGGGGGGCACCTAGTGAAATGTCACTTTGTTCGTTTTTCCCCAGTTGGTTAGGACATTGCAGGCTGAGTCACCTGATTGTCTGAAAAGAAAGATGATTCCGTGCTTCGGATGGCACGTTAAGCTATTGGTCCCGGCTACTATCACTGGTGGTAGTAGTCGTTACATAAAAACCACGTCAGAGGCCGTAAGGCGGTTTGAATAAACTCTGACACCAGGGCTTTGCAGCCCACTCGATAAGAAGAAGACTGGTGGCTTCATCACATCACCTGCTCTAGACTTCCCTGAGGGTCCGGACAAATCATGTACAGATCAGAGTGTTGGATCATAAAAGAGGCAGATGAAAAACGACTGTATTCAGTTGAGATGCGAATGTTGTGATGTGTGATGTCACTAGAATAGACAGGATTAAGAATGAGTTTAGAGGAGGCATGTTAAACTTGCTTTCCTATCCAATTTTAAGAACAGGTTCCCGATGCGGCCCGAACGTGATGACTTTTAGAAGTAGGAACTTAGGTACTCATATTATGTAGGGACCACTACTGCATTGAGTTACGATATGAAAAATATCGAGCTCGCTTCGCTCGCTCACTTTTATTTGTATGTAGCGCTTTTTACAAGGGTCCTGAAAATGTTGCCCATGTTCAAACGGGGAACGTCAAGCTACATTGGATGTATTTTTGCGCATTTGGGGAGGCTATCTTCTTACATACATAAGCTCACGCCATTTTCCATGGGGGATGGCAGAGACCACGGACCGCCACACGCTACGGCTCAGACACACCTCTTTAACCTCATTCACATTCAGAAAAGATCAATAATTTGATCATGGTATGTTTTCCTCGGACGGCCTCTCCCAACACTTCCGCTCACCTTTGCTTAATATATTTCATTCGTAAATCTTCTTTCATTTATTCTCTCTACGTGACCAAACCATCTAAGCATACCCCTCGCAATCCTTGTGTACCCCTTTAGTTCTATTGATTGCTACGAAGGTAAACAAATAAACTATTTACGTTTGTAGACGGTAAAGTTTTCAAAAACCATCGTAAAATTGAATTCACTTGTTTGTTACCTCGTATTTAGGTCACAAAATACTATATAAATTATTCTTCTAGTGTATAAAGTTATGCAGCAATCGACAAAAGTTGGCAATAACATACGCACAAATTATACTCCCACGATTTTTTCCGTTTCGGGGTGATCGGATAAACTTTCTTATAATAAATAATAATAATAATACTCATTTATTTCAGACCATAGTGAATACATTTGTGTTAGTAGGTCTATAATCTATGTTAGTAACATTAAATTAAAATTAAAATCAAATAATAGTGTTCAACAATATTCCAGATAAAACTCTTGACGATTTCAGTTTTAAGAAAGCTGTAAATAATTGGCTTCTGACCAAATTATTTTATAGCGTCAAAGAGTTTTTCGAAAATAAAGGAAAAGTGTAGTAATTTAAGTAATATGGTAACATTGTAAACTTGTGTATTAGGAATTATCAAATTACAAGCTTATAATTTAGTCTGTTGAAATGTTAAATTGGATGTAATATAATAATTAATTAATTTGTAATTGACATTACGAATTTATTAAATTAATGTAGTTCTTATAATAAGTATTGAAAACCTTTACCGGTAAACTGTAGCGCTCTTATGTAATTGATTTAAAACCTTGTCGCACCTATAGTTATACAATAAATGTTTTTGACTTTGACTTTGACTTTGAATATACTTACATTAATTCAATTAAAAAATCAATTATTAAAATTACTTTGAACTGTTCACCACGTGAAGCATGCAACAGTGGTTCACGTAGCGACAGTCCAACCTGTCAGCTATCATGGACAGGATGCCATGGCGGCTGGCCCGCACCCTGTAGACCAAGGACGCACACCGTTTACACATTGTCGCACAAAAACAGTCGATGTGCGCCTCGACGAACATGCCTAATGCACTGCAGGAGCGGGGAAATATAGGTAGCTCCATCTCCTCCAAGTTTTAGGGCTAATTTGTTGCCCGTATCTTAATCCGCGTTGTCATTTTGAAATCATCCCCTATTTCTCCTCCTTTTGACTTTTAAAGGTTATGTCCTTCCTCAGGATGCCATCTATCTCCTTGTCAAATTGTATCGAAATCTGTTTAGCGGTTTAGGCGTGAAAGGTAACAGACTACGATGACGCACTGACGGAGCGGCAGATGTCAGTCCATAGAACCACACCCGGTGCGTCAATGCGTCACCGTGTGTGCTTCTACGTGCGTTTTCATACAACTCCTTGCTTCACAAATGACGGACTGACGTCTGCCGCTGCGTCATCGTGTGTGAACGCACTAACTAAACACAGTTACTTTATAATGGTCTTGAATTTGAAATGCATTTGGCACCAAAAAACTAAAGTTATGAATTGTACCTAGTACCCATTACATAGGTACTAAATCGTACATACGTTCTTAAAACAGTTTCAAGAAATATCTAACATCATAAAATTCAAAAAACATCAGTTTTCACTTCGCTTCCTTGAAAGTTAACGAATTTAAAAGAAAATTCTCACAAGAATTCCAGGTAGCTTCTCCCAAACGAAAATTAAATTAACTCTGCACCCCTCTTTATGAGGTACGCCCTTATTTTCATTTTATTTTCCGCAAACACGTAGTTTTCTAGCAACGACAGGTTTTTCCAATTATAAGAGGATTTCTCTACCGTTGAAGATTTCCAGTCCGGTGCTGAAGTCAGCTTATTTCGGTCCCTCTGGTTAGAAAAGGCAGCTTTCTATTTTGTTTGCACGTTGTGTCGCACGGGAAAACTTTTATTTTTGATAACTGACCATTGACCATTCGAAGGCACTATTGATATCCTTGGCTTTCTATTTATCGAAACATTACGGATTATTATATTTTATAAGCATAAGCATATGCTCACGACTATATTCCCCGAGGGGGTAGTCAGAGATATTCTGAAACCTCAGAACATCCACGTTTCACCAGTAGTCCCGAAACTCTGTCCAGTGTGACGGGGGGTGAGCCCGTCGCCACTCATAATGGACGTGGGTACAATACATACCTCGAAATTGAAGCACGCAACCTGCGTGCCTTACATAAATTCCGAAAAACTCATTGGTACGAGTCGGCCTGGACGGGGATCGAACCATCGCCTCCTGCACGGGAGGCAATGTTACTCGCCACTGGACCACCACGGCTTTTACTACACGGCATTATATTTTATTTACCTATATGCTTGTAGTAAAGATAATAACTGCAAACATTACAAACACAAATCTGCGGTGTTCCGATAAATTGAAAATCAGCAGTGACTACAAGACAGTCAGTGTTTATTTGGAAATGTTTTCTTCATACAAAAAGCTAAAACATTGTTACCCCATGGAAACCATCATGGCTTTATCATCCCTTTTTGTATGTAGACTGCTGGCTTCATGTTCACATCATGTTTAAAAATAATTGATACTCTCATAATTATAAGAGCAGTGTGATAACGTCCAATCTAGCGTTCAATACAGTAGATTACACACCGAGGGCAGGAAAGTAAGAAAGGTCTCAGATCTCATGTAATTAAAAAATGTGATCTCTGAGGCTTTCTTTTTTACTGCCCGAGGTTAGTATACTATTTTTCTCCTCGACGGAGGTGGAAAGCGGCAACTTTATTTAGCGCAGTGGGATGATAATTGACGCTTTCCATTCGGAGGGGAGAAAAATACGTTTCCTGTATACTTTTTAGCGCAAGCCAACATGTTATTCAGTTATCGATCACATGTAAACAAACGATTTTGAGGTACCTTTCTAAAATGATAGAATATTGCTTGTCTGCATTTCTATTGTAGTTTCAACTCAGCCATGTTTCGCTTTGTGCCATAAAACCACACGCTAGCAGCCCGCCAGTTACGTTCTAACTCAATTTTAAAATAGAATAGAAAGTATTTTCTTTGGTCAGTGAAACAATGTGCTGAGTGCTGACTAATGCTCTTTATAGAAATGATTATGTATATGAACACTGTAAAACTTTAACCTAACTACTATACTCCGTTCAGGAATTAGAGCGACAAAATGTAAACAAAGAAACGTCACTGTCAAAGTGACATTACGTGGTCAGAAACCTATGGTACATTTTTTAAGAATACAATTATGTCGGCACGGCATTTCATAAATTGTGTTGACATTAAAAATGTATCGTCTATCTATAAATAATAAAAACAATCGTGACAATTTGAATGAAATTTTTAAATTATGTTATGTAGGCCGCTACTCTGTCTGTGTTGGCTTTTTGTGCTATGCGTAGCATCCGCGCGTAGCGTATGGACTCAGACGACGGTATTAAACAATCAAGAGATGCGTTTACTAAATAAAAAACATTTTCTTTAAGAACTTTGTTAAAACGAACCAAAGGTCTCAAATATCTGATTGTTGCCAGACCACGAAATGAAATATTTACAGTCACGCTATCTTTTAATCTGAAGCAAATTATAACTTGTGTATTTTTTAATTATATTCCATACAAAATTAACATTTCATTTGTAGTAATCCTTGGCCAGTAGAATAGATTATTTACTGTTATTCATTCCGGAGATAAGTTTTCTTCCATCTCGAGATGGTATTTTCTACACTGGTATCACCGTTGTTTACATTTTGTCGCTCTAATTCCTGAATGGAGTATAATAGGTAACATAATAAAAAAAACAGGATGTGTCGTATAGACACACGATAGAAGTGAAAGGGTTCATGTGCTCTCTATTTTTATATTTGTCCACCTTATGTAACCTTATGTTGTCCGTGTGGTGTCGGCTAAGAGTAGCACCATCCCATTTCCTCCCGTGGGTGTCGTAAAAGGCGACTAAGGGATCTACCGGAGGATGGACAGCAGCATCCTCCGAGTACACAGATTCAATCCAACTGCGATCAAAGTATGCGAATAAAAGTATGTACTCAGATTTAGAACATAGAGTTCTTGATTTAGTCATATTTCCACAACGTTTCTCAAAAACCTTTTATTCAATCCCCCTACTAAAATCACAAATAAGAAATCATGAACAGACTACAATTTCGTTATTTCCTAAAAGCCTATTGTCATATATTTCGATGAAAACATCGAGAGCTTCGTTCCAGTGAAATGATTCGAACTCATTTATGTTACGACATTTTATATCTTTGATATTGGCAGTCGATGTGATACTGAAACCATTTTCTGTTACATTTATAATCTTTTCCTTATTTACGTTAAAACTGTTTATTTCCAAGTCGATAATTAATTTTGTCAATTCGTTAAAAGATGTTTTTTTTAAACATGAACAAAGAAAGACATAAAACATTTTTTTTTTTTCTAAAAACTTGATGGTTTTATGCAATAAATATTATGATACATGGCAATTTATTTTCAATGTAAAGTCACAGACTTAAAGGAAGAACCAGACGTAGTCTCGTCTAATCATGAGTGAAGCACCCATTTCTTTTGTGTGCGTGCTGTCACGCGGTAAATAAGGTGACGGGTTGTAGGACCTGCGCCTAGAGCTAGTGCATCTGTGTGAGTGTAGGTCCCTTGTAAAACAAACGAGATTTGTAAAACATAATCAAACATTTGGTTAAAACAGCTAAACAATTGGCTTTTTATAACCAAATGTTTGATTATGTTTTACAAAACAGTTCGGTAGTCACTAAAGTTCAGTTACATTTAACAAACATTAAGTTAAAAATTAATTCTTTGAGTGTGTTCGCGGATTTGTAAAGGCGATAAAACAAAATCATTTCGAAATGTTTTAAAATCAGTTTAGACAAACTTGAGCATCGAACTTTTAAATGAAATAAGTCAGTTCAATTTGCCAGTTTCCAAAGTGAAAAACTTAAATGAATTCCAACTGAATGCCGTGTGTTGGTTTGTACGTTTTAGTTTAACACAAGTTTCTTCTTTCATTAAGAAAGTTAGTGCACAAATTGTTTTTTTGGCTTCAAGATGAAGAAAGCGCTTTGAATAAACTTCTAATTATAAATATGTGGAGGAACTACTTCGAATGGTACATTGAAAGGGGAAAATCTTCCACCAGGCTAGATTGAAGCCTGGGGACCGGCCGTGGTTCAACAGTTCTTAGTAAGTCATTACCCTGCAATTGTACTTAGTAACAATTACCAAATGGGTTTCTCAAGTTTCGCCAACTAATTAAATTTACCCTAATATAGGATTATATTTATATTTAAAATAAAACAGAAGCGATGTGGACGTTTGTGGATGTTCTCCGGTTTCAGAATATCTCTGACTACCCCCTCGAGGAATATAGTCGTCGGCACATGCTATGCTATGCTAAAACAGAAACATAGAGCGAGCTCGTCTTTTCTCTGCTCTACGAATTGGTATAGATAGAGCTCAATCACTCTACAACCGTCTCCGTGGTCTAATGGTTAAGAGCATTGGGCTATTGACACGGAGGTCGTGGGTTCGATTCCCAATGGGGACACCTTGTGCGTATTTCCCCAGTTGGTTAGAACATTGCATTCTGAACCTGATTATCTGAAAAAATTAATGATTTCGTGCTTCAGATGGCACGTTAAGCCGTTGGTCCCGGCTACTATCTTTGGTGGTAAGTTACATAAAAACCACGCCAGAGGCCGTGAGGCGGTCTGAAAAAACTCTGACACCAGGGCTTGCCCACAGGATTAGAAGACGAATCAATCTACATAATATTTAGCCCGAAATTGCCGTCTCTAGTAAAGTGCCGGTGCCGCAAGCCTCGCTACGCTTGTGTTAAGACGCTGTTATACCGTCGAGGCCGTTTTTTGAACAAGAACGAAAGTGTTTTAAACTGTGTTTTAAAGTCTGAAATTAAATTATGTCTTATTTAAGGATCGGGCGGATGGGCGACTGTTCTCAATTACACGATTAGATTAAGTTTACTAGATAGAAAAAAATCCCAAAGTTACCCCTTTTTGTTATGTTTTTTCAATACTATGATTAAACTGCTGATATTTAACTATTTATTCTTGTACTTAACTAAATACATTAAATATTTCTAGTGAACTCAGGAGAAGTTTTAGCTTAGAAACTCCCATGAGCAAAGATATTGACGAAAAACACGTTTTTTTGCGATCCTGCTTTCAATTGGAGCGGGATGGCTAATTGTAAACTTATGCTTGCAAGAAAGAGACGCTTGCACTGGGATAACCTAGCCTTAACAACTAAATTACAAGTCTGAACTGAAGAATCTTACGAGGAGGCTCAATCAGAACACTAATCAGATATTGATCGGCACACCAACTACAGATAAAACACCCCATTAAAGTTACTACCGAGAGGAAAGGTGCCAAGAAGGCCGGCGGCGTTGCCTCTTTGAATGCCGATGCTCACACGATATCAAAGGAATGCGCCGGCCTTCTTGGCATACCCTTCCACACAGTTGTCGTTTTAATAGGGTGTTTTATCTGTAAACTGTTTAGTTAGTTAGTTATAGCCTGTAGAATCCCACTGCAGGGCAAAGGCCTCCTCTCACGAATAAGGGTGATAGGGAGTGGGCCATACTCCACCACGCGGGCCCAGTGCGTGTTGGTGGAGGCAAGTTAGTGGTCACCTTGCTGTCAGATAATTTGCAAGCCGCCAATAGGCCTCTGACTTGGCTTAACGAATAGTTACAACGCCATATGACGGAACTATCCGAGACCAACTGCTTAACGTGCCTTCCGAAGCACGGAAACGCTCGAGATGAAATACCACTAAACGGTCACCCATCCAAAGACTGACCGGACCTGACGTTGCTTAACTTCGGTGATCGTTTCCGATACCGAAGCTCCACTACGCCAACGAGCGCTTCTGCTTGTAAACGGTTTATTGAATAAATTCAAATTAATTTATACTCGTAACATAACACAAAGCGTTTTTTTTGCACGCCACAAAGTTCAAAGTTTATTTGCCTGAAGATGACAAAAGACGAAAAGTCCTTATGTTCTACCGCAGACAGGGTATGCAAAAACAGAATAGGTAGGGTACACGATACAAAAAAAAGTTATATTGTCAGAAAAACATGTATATTTTTAAACATTATCATTATACTATTATCATTAATGAATACTTATTTTAATATAATTATTAAAAATAATAAATCAATTGAATATTAAAATTAATTAATGTACCTACATGGAAAAACAAAATGTACATATAATTTCTGAAATTAAATCAATACAGCAGCAGATGATTCCGTGCTTCGGATGGCACGTTAAGCTGTTGGTCCCGGCTACTATCACTGGTGGTAGTAGTCGTTACATAAAAACCACGTCAGAGGCCGTAAGGCGGGTTGAATAAACTCTGACACCAGGGCTTTGCAGCCCACTCGATAAGAAGAAGAATACAGCACTGATGTTGAAAATGACAAAAATCTCTAGATTTTTTCTTCTCATACATCGTATACGTATATAATGTATGGGTTCAGCCTTGTTGTGACATGTGTATACAAGATGTAATGGACAGCCCTCTGCAAACTGAAACGGTGAACTCAGACCATCAAACTGAACAACTTTCACTATGGAGTCTACCTCAGGAATCGCGAAAAAAAAATCAGCTGTCCCATACAAAACTGCCGTACCTACCAGACTCAAATGTATGGGAGAGCTGATTTTTTTACACGTTTCCTGATGTAGGCTCCATAGTGAAAGTTGTTCAGTTTGATGGTATGAGTTCACCGTTTCAGTTTGCAGAGGGCTGTCCATTACACCCTGTATACACATGTCACAACGAGGCTGAACCCATACATATTATATAGATGTATGAGAAAAAAAGAGCCGCGTGGTGGAGTATGGCCCACTCCCTCTCACCCTAATTCGTGAGAGGAGGCCTTTACCCTGCAGTGGGATTCTACAGGCTATAACTTACTTACTTACTATGAGAAAAAAAAAATCTAGAGATTTTTGTCATTTTCAACTTTAGTGCTGTATTGATTTAATTTCAGAAATGATACGTACATTTTGTTTTTCCAACAAAAGCCAACGAAAACCAACAATAGGTTATCTTGTTTTGCGATAGACACAAAAAAATGTTTTTATTATAAAAGTTTGTTTTGCCCAAAAAGTAGACAAATACGATCTAATTCTGCGTACAATGTCAACAAAGTCGTTAACTCTGTCCCTTCTTATGACGTAGGTATAATTTATTTTGACAGCTCTGTTTTATTTGTTTTTATCTATATTTGCTTTGTGAGGGGACCTCTAGACACAGAATAAGAACAAGTACCAACATACAGAAGAATTACTGTGCAAACGCAATTAAACAAATAGCTACCCTCTCTGCGCGGTAATAAAGTGCAAAGTTATTCGCACCCGCTACTACTTTCTGCAGATCGCGAACAGGGACACAACTTGTGGTTAATGCTTCTTTTCTCCCCTCCTGACGGAAAGCGTGAATTTTCGTCCCGCTGCGCCTAACGAAGTTGCCGTTTTCCACCTCCGTCGAGGAGAAAAATTATATACTAACCTCGAGCAGTAAATAAGAAAGCCTCAGATCACATGTTCTCAGATCTGAGACCTTTCTTAGTGCGTTCACACATGATAACGCACTTACGGTACTTATGTCAGTCCATAGAACCACTCACTGCTTCAATGCGTCACCGTGTGTGCTTCTACGTGCGGTTTCATACAACTCCTTGCTTCACAAATGACGGACTGACGTCTGCTGCTCCGTCAGTGCGTCATCGTGTGTGAACGCACTTACTTTCTTGCCCTCGGTATGTAATGTACTATAAATAAATTAAAAATGATGATAAACATAATATGTCTTACATATTCGTTCTAATATCACGAAAAGCGTTTCCCAATATTGTTCACAAAAACAATATGTTTATTGTTTAGGAACAACCGCTGTTTCAATCCTTTGTAAAGATCCGGAATTACGGTTTCGCGTTGTATTATCAAAGGATTAGAAACCAGAATCAACCGGACGTTCAATTTCCGGTTCCGGATAGTAAATAGTTAAGCCCAAGATCTTGTGTACGGACGATTTGATGAGAAATATTGTGTAACTTGCGGGAAACAGAGGTATAGAGGGAAAGAGACGGCACTACGATCTAGAGCAGCGGCTCCAAACTTTTTAGCGTAAGGGCCACAATGACTTCTCCATTCGGTCTTGAGGGCCAAGACCTAGCCCATCGGCCTTGGGCTCATCGTATACCAACATAACAATTTTAAATTAAGCGCATAAAATATACTATTTTGCAAGAAACAGATTTGGTATCTGTTACTAAGTACAATTGCGTGGTAATGACCCCCCCCCCCCTCCCTGATCATATGATTCATCATAAGATTTAGGTCAATGTCCGCCCGTGCACGCATACTGCATGCACTGCGCGTACCTTACGCAAGATAATAATAATTTTGTTAATCATCAATACCAATTGTAAACATTGATAATGCAATCTGATATCTGATAAATAAGTGCCCTGGCTCAGTTTCGCAAACGAATTTAAAATCCTATATTTGCAAACAGCAAATGAAGAAGAAATTTTTACAAGTTTGTCTCTTTAACTATTGACCTCTTGCCCTTTTTTATAAGACATCAATGTCTGTAACAGATAAAAAGCAATAGCCGGATAACAGACAGCTAATCTTCTTTGAATGAATGAATGAATGAATGAAATAATTTATTCGTAAGATTATTTATTATTCTTATCTTGATAAATACAAACCAATGTTTTCCACCAAGGAAATTCATGCGTGTGACACGGGACGAAAGTTGTGGTGTCACATCAAAATGGCGGAAACTAGACACTGATGAATAAATCAGGAACCTTTTTCTCATGCATGAGAAAATATGAATATATTTGGTTCAGCTGTATTCTTTTATCTTATATCTGAAGTCCGAAGAGAAGTTGGTTTCAGGATTCAATTAAGGCTTCCGCACATTGCTGCGATTTTGCGATAATTGTTTCCAGTACATTTTGTATGGGGACGCGCGCGATCCTACACACTGCCGCGATATTACCGAGCGATAATATCGCTGCGATTTTGCGATAATTGTTTCCAGTACATTTTGTATGGGGACGCGCGTGATCCTACACACTGCCGCGATATTATCGCGACCTGACGCAATCTCTTTCGACTACATTCAGAGGTGGGCGCATGCGTGACGCGAATCGCGGAATCGCTGCAGTGTGTAAGGTGTCGCGATATCGCTGTCGATAATATCGCTCGATAATATCGCTGCAATGTGCGGAGGCCTTTATCCTCAAATTCGGTAATCTGTTTTATTTCTGGTAGAGCGATCAAAAGTGTCAACACTTATGTCACAAATTACTATAACTTCGTAACAGATACATCACTTCCTTAGAACACGATAAATTCTCACTCTTTAATTACCTACTGCCAGACGGTACGCGCTAAAATGTACCTATTGAAGCTTGCCACAGCGTTGTTATTACTTCGTACAGCGCGCGATGTTGCCGTCTGGAGCTAGTGGCGGAAATCAAACAAGCCTATCGCTTCATCATCTCAGCCGATGGACGTCCACTGCTGGACATAGGCTTCCCCCAAAGACCGCTACAACGGTCGGTCCATGTTGGGGGGTTTTGCCATAATCGCCACGCTTGGCAGGCGGGTTGGCGATCGCAGTTGGTTGGATATGTATACTCAGAGGATGCTGCTGCCCATCCTCTGGTAGATCTCCTTAGTCGCCTTTTACGACACCCACTGGAGGAAATGGGATGATGCTATTCTTAGCCGTCACCACACGGTATCGCTTACGATGCGCTAAGTTTTATTTCGGAACATACGATCCTAGCACAAAATAGACTAGCTGGGGTATGTTCATGTGTCTGTGTGTGTAAGTACGTCCACTAACGAGCGCTGTGTGAGTGTACCGAAAGCTTTCGTTCCTTACGTGTGATTTTTTTTCTTTTTGAATGTTTTGTACAAGGAGTAAAAGCACACGAAGGCATTGTGGTACCTTTATTCCAACTAAAATAAAAAAAGTATCTCAATCACGCAATGCCACTCGTATTGAGACTAAGTAAATTAGGCGACGGGGGCTCAATTTATGCGGTACATGCGCTATAAGCTAGTCACCTATCTTCCGCTATTTTAATTTAATTAAAGCTAGTACATAAGCCCCACTTGCGCCAACCACGGGATAGCAATTAACTCCGGATAAAAAGGCTCTCTTAGCCCCACTTGCGCCAACCACGGGTTAGCAATTAACTCCGGTTAAAATAGCTCTTTCAGTTGTTTTTCTATACAAAAAATTATGGGTTACCAACTTAACCTAGAGTTTATTGCTAACACAGGTTGGCGCAAGTGGGGCTTAGTTGTTTTTCTATACAAAAAGTTATGGGTTACCAACATAACCTGGAATTTATTTCTAACCCAGGTTGACGCAAGTGGGGCTAACTGTACTAGGTACCTATAAGCAAAGTAGTTTAACAGATAACTATCCTATTTATTATTATTGCGCTACATAGCTTCAAATGGCGTGAGATAAGCCAAAACGTGAATACGGCCAATGACGCAATTCACATATCGGCAAACGCTTAAATTTAGGTCAAGAGACGAAATTATTGGTTCAAATTTTAACCCGATGATTTACCGTACGTATCTGCTTCCATATGCAGTTTATTAATGACTATTTTGTCGTTCGACTTTCGGTTGCATCGACATTTTAATTTAACTTTTCAGCTGGTATTTTAATTAATGGTTGTAAGGGGGAAAACACGTACATAAAATACGTATTTTGCTCCATTTATTGTACATCATCATCAGCCTATATACGTCCCACTGCAGGGCACAGGCCTACCCTCTAGGAAGGTGTTTGGGCGTTAGTCCACCACGCGTGCCCAATGCGGATTGGTAGACTTCACATAGTGTCAGAATTTCTTCTTCTGCATATGCAGGTTTCCTCACGATGTTTTCCTTCACCGTTTGAGAGCAGTTATACGTACATGAGTTAGAAAAACTGATTGGTACGTGGCATGTTGTCCGTTAGGATTCGAACCCGGACCTCATGATTGAGAGACCATACCTCTCCACCACGCGCCACCGAGCTCATACATTCAAAGGTTAATGATACTTTTCCTTACAGCCTGTACAGGCTGATTATTATAATGATTGCTGACTAGCTAATCTTTTCACTACAGCATGATTGATTTTCATGCGATATTACTCACGCAGACACGAAAGAAATGTACAAGGTGTTACAAAAATACAAATAAACCTTTAAGGGGGTGGTATAGACCATCAAACTGAACAACTTTCACTAAGGGACCAATATCGAAATCGCGAAAATAAACATTGATGTTCCATACTCTACAAATCAACTAGACCAAAAATTTGTATGGGATATGATTTTTTTTTTGCGATTTCGATGTTGGTCCCATAGAGAAAGTTGTTCAGTTTGACGGTCTAAACAACCCCCTTAAGAGTTTTAAAAATTTATTCTTACTTAATATGTAACACCCTGAATACAGGGTGTAAGGAAAAGTATCATTAAACTTTAAACAAGATACTCTACCCATCAAACTGAACAACTTTTACTATGGGAGCAAACCTGTCAGAGCAAAATAAATCTGCTGTCTCATAAATTTTTGTCGTGCAGGTATTGCACTTTAGTATGGGACCTTAGATCAAAATAAAATTAATGGATAGGCCTAAAGTGGGGTGAGTTGAAGCACACTACTGGTGCACTTGATCCATACAAACTAGCGCCATTATCTGTCAAATCTAGGGCACTTGCATACAAATTTGAAGTAAACCTTTCGTTTGTTTTGACTCATTTTTTTGGTTTGAAATGTTCGCGTAAGGCCTCCATTAATCCATTAATTTTACTTTGATCGAAGTATGGGACAGCTGTTTCTTTTTTTTGTTCTGACATATTTGCTCTCCTAGTAAAAGTTGTTCAGTTTGATGGGTAGAGTATGTGGTTTGGTTAATGATACTTTTCCTCACACCTGTAAACTGATATAGGTAACCTTGAAGACGGTGGTTTACCTCTTAATTTAATAAATATGTATACCTATGTGAATTAAGGATGGGTCGCTACACATTTATGTAGAGTTCAATTTAACCTAGTTTTGTGCATACTAAATAATTCTCCAAAAGGACTGACTTAATTAGAATTTTGACTACGCACTAATTTCCTTGGACCCTCGAGGGGTTTGTTTTGTGATTTCACCCTAGTTTGTGTGAGTGAGTCGTATTATATTCCGTTATAGCCATCGACCTAAAACTCTATGGACACAGGGTCTAGTACAAAATTCTCGATAAAAGTGTCCCAAACTAACCTTATAAAAATGTAGGTATGCATAGTAATGTAAACAAACTGAAAACATTGCAATTGAAATCGTATGAAGCTAGTCACAAGGGTTAATTTTGCTTGCACCTACTTTACACAATATGCAGCTTCGACTGGAGGTGAAAATGAACATCAAACATGACAGACGTAATGGCGGACGCGTTGACAGATAATAAATAAAATAAAAATTAAATATTATGTTCGAAAACAAAATGATATTTCTAAATGCTTTTAAATGATAAAATAATAGTTTGCTTACTGAAAATAGGATACACCAGCACATTTTTTCACTTTTCTTTGGTAGTTTTTACATGTTTTACAACACAGTACGCCATCATGAACTCGCGCGTGCTCAGATGATCAAACAAAGACTGGCAAGAGACTACAGTCTCTTTTTGAATTGTACACTTCTTTTGGTTCGGACACTTTTGAGCGTGGACCCATCTTCCATAGTGTTCTAATTCAATGGTTATAGCGAACTAGGTCTCTTTCTATGCACGTCATTTTAGAACGTTGTAATTTTCTTGTCCAGGTATTTTCTGAGTAGGTCATTTTCTAGGTAGGTCATGCGTTAGTACAGTCAGTAAAATTTTAGCATAAGCATAAGTATAAGCATAAGCATAAGCATAAGCATATGCTCACGACTATATTCCCCGAGGGGGTAGTCAGAGATATTCTGAAACCTCAGAACATCCACGTTTCACCAGTAGTACCGAAACTCTGTCCCACTGGCGTCACACTTGACGGGGGGTGAGCCCGTCGCCACTTATAATGGACAGTGGGTACAATACACGCCTCGAAATTGAAGCATGCAGGTTTCCTCACGATGTTTTCCGTCACCGAAAAGCCAGTGGTGTAACAAATCGTACATAAATTCCGAAAAACTCATTGGTACGAGTCGGCTTGGACGGGGATCGAACCATCGCCTTCTGCACAGCAGGCAAGGTTACTCGCCACTGGACCACCACGGCTCTTTTTTTAGCAATTTTGCATTTAGGCTATATCCTATACCAAATAAATGTAAGTGGTTAAATCTCGCGAGGAAAATTGCGTACGCCGAAGAAGAAATTCTGATGGACCGCCGCATTGTTTTCGTGTTGTTGACTGACCCATAAAAATCTGTTATTTCATACATTTTGGTCGGGTAACTCATCATCATCATCTTATTTACGAGCTACGCTCTTGTCGGTGCAGTATTCGCCACCCTTGTTTCTTTTCCGCTAGTGTCTTGAGTTCTTGATACGACACGACATCGACCTTTTCCTTCACTTGGGCTAGATAACTCTGTTTGGGTCTTCCTCTGCCTCTTTAAGATAGAGGGTATCTTCCCTTCCAGTATGGTTTTAAAGAAATTGTCGTTTCGTATCAAGTGTTCCATCATTCTTCCTCTCCGGTTTTTAATTGTTTTCGAAATATTTCTCTTTTCTTTAACCATTCTTAATACTTAAATCTCTTCATTTGTTAACTCGGTCGGGTAACTAGCAGATTTTTATTTCTCAATTTCGTTTGCGAAAGTTGTTCAGTTTGATGGTCCAAAGTACCCCTCAGATATGCAACGTATTTTATTTTACATAAGCATAAGCATAAAAGAATAAGCATAAGCATAGCATAAGCATAGCATAAGCATATGCTCACGACATATTCCCCGAGGGGGTAGTCAGAGATATTCTGAAACCTCAGAACATCCACGTTTCACCTGTAGTACCGAAAACTCTGTCCAGTGTGACAGGGGGTGAGCCCGTCGTCGCCACTTATAATGTAGGTACAGTGGGTACAATACATGCCTCGAAATTGAAGCATGCAGGTTTCCGCATGATGTTTTCCTTCACCGAAAAGCCAGAGGTGTTACAAATCGTACATAAATTCCGAAAAACTCATTGGTACGAGTCGGTCTGGACCATCGACTCCTGCACAGCAGGCAAGGTTACTCGCCACTGGACCACCACGGCTTCGTTTTATTTTACACACTGTTTAAATCGTTGTATATGTAAATTGATTGAAATACTACTAGGTAGGTACGTTATTATAATCAGTTTCACGTTTCTAATCTGAGAGTAATCTCATTAGCTTTCGTGTGATCCTTTCTAATAGTGAAGTAAAATAGAAGCAATTAGTCGTTGTGTTGCCTCCTTTGTGATGGTTTAATGGTAAACCTATATTATACGTTAATTCTGAATTATAAATGAAGGATGAACAACTTGATTGAAATGAAAACCTTTGATTTAGGAAGCCTTTACCGCTCAATGGCGTCCTCATAACAAAAGCAACTATATACCATTACCTATTCTGTCACAAAAGGAAAGGTTCTTAAGGGGCTACCTCCTGGTTTTGGGTAACTTTGTAACCAATTTATTCATTCTTCTTATCGAGTGGGCTGCAAGCCCTGGTGTCAGAGTTTATTCAAACCGCCTTACGGCCTCTGACGTGGTTTTTATGTAACGACTACCAGAGATAGTAGCCGGGACCAACAGCTTAACGTGCCATCCGAAGCACGGAATCATCTTTCTTTTCAGACAATCAGGTGACTCAGCCTGCAATGTCCTAACCAACTGGGGAAAAACCCAAGAGGAGAGTGTAATTTCTCTATGGGAAAAACGCACAAAGTGACATTTCACCAGGTGCCCCCGTGGGAATCGAACCCACGACCTCCGTGTCAAGAGCCCAATGCTCTTAACCATTAGACCACGGAGGCAGTTTATTCATTAACTATTAGTGAGCTGAAAAATAAACTTAGTGAGCTGAAAAATAAACTGAATCATCTACACGATGTGAGACTGAGAAGTGATGTGGTTTTCCTAGAAATCTATTTTAATGAATAAAACCGAAGAAAATTGACTCTAAAGTCACCCCTTTTTTTCCAGTTGTAACCATTTTACTCTTACATTTTTAATCGGAAGGAAATAAAAATTTACACAACACAATTTAAAATTATGCAGTTTTCTTACTTTTTTGAAATTAATAAGAAATCATCTAATTTTTCAAAGAAAACAGCTAAATTCTGACCGGAGCCACGCGCTCGTTCGCATCGATTAGTATGGAGAGTCGTGGTCCAGAAGTGCGATTTTTGAACGTCACAAATCGAGCGGTAGAAAATGTAAAAATTACTATGGATATTATGCATCTTTCTACTGCCGAGTTGATCGTATGATGTTCAAAAATCTGACTTCAGGAATGATACGCCTTAAGAGGATGTAATCGGTTTAATAATAGATTTAAATTAATAATCTGTTAAGTAACTGCCGGTTGTGGCAGAATAACAGTTGTAGATGGTTCCACCAACTGCCGTAAACTGAATAGGTACGACTCAACTTTTTGCCCATTTTATACACACAACATGCTATGTATTTTTAGTGTATAAACTAGCTATAATCTTTATGTACAATAAGACAAATATAGTAGATTACCCACCGAGGTCAGGAAAGGAAGAAAGGTCTCAGATCTCATGAAAAGAATTATATTCTATTTTATTTTAATCGTTTGCGACCCTTATACAATTGAAATTTCATCATCATCATCATCAGCCTATCATCGTCCACTGCTGAACATAGGACTCTCCCAAGGCGCGCCACAAAACTCTGTCCTCGGCCTTCCTCATCCAGTCGCTCCCCGCTACTTTTTTTATGTCGTCTGTCCAGCGGGCAGCAGGGCGTCCCACACTACGCCTACCAGTTCGCGGTCTCCACTCTAGAACTCTGACACCCCATCGGTTGTCAGTTCTTCGGCAGATATGACCAGCCCTTTGCCACTTCAGCTTGCTAATTTTCTGAGCTATGTCAGCCACTTTAATTGAATTGAAATTTAATACTACCTAATGCTTTGGATATTATATTAACCAAGTGAAGTAAAGTAACATTTTTTTCACACAAAACTGCAGACCCACTCGACTCAAATTTATGGACAGCAGATTTTTATGTTGGCTCCATAGTGAAAGCTGTTCTATTTGATGATCTAAATCACCCCTTTGACATAACTTGAGTATTATTTAACACCCTGTATAAAGTTACCCGATGACTTCTCATTAAAAACCTTGTTCCTACATTAATGCAAAATGTAGTTACCGTGAAATATCCGGTGCTTAACCTTCTGAGTTCTGAAACGAGTTAACACGGCCGCCGGCCCTCTCCAGATAATAGGCCCAGCAATAACACGGGGCCTTTATAATCGGACCTCTGTCTAACATTATAACATTGAATAGGTAGTTAAAGTTACACAAAGCTTGTGTTAGGGTCAACCTTACAGATCTTTTTGGTAAAATTATAGAAAACTAGTGTTTACCCGCGACTTCGTCCGCACAAATTATATACCAGATTTTAAGTCAGATCATAAGCTATCAAACAAAAAAAAATTCATCAAAATCGGTTCAGTAGTTTTTGCGTGATGCGCGAACAAACAAAAAAACAAATAAATAAACAAACAAACAAACACACAAACAAACAGACGGACAAAATTTCTAAATAAGATTGATTTCGAGTCAGGGATACCAAAAACCATATCGTAATCTTTTTTTTGTAAATATCTTCAATGTACAGACACACTTCAGTTACAGTTTTATATTATTGTTGTGTTATTGTCACTTTTTTGCTACTTAATTGCTTCGTTCGCTCCTTTTTTCTTTACAAGCCTTTCCACATAATGCTGAGTAAGGGTTGAACTACACCACGTAGCACAGCATCGCATTTTTCCGTTGCTCCATCCTTTTCTGTCACTCAGGAACGTCATTTGTTAGAGCATATAAGATAGACGGAACGGAACGGTTATTTATATACATAAATACATTTGGATATTAACAGCTCTTTGATGATGTTGATTGAATCTTTATCAATTTGTTGGTTTGTTAAATGTGATGTCCACTTCGTTTATAAATTGAGTGCATAGACCACACGATTCTGTAAAATGCAATATTAAATATTAACAAATACTTTAACACCGATGTGAACTAACCAACTTCATAACTCAAATACCTTTTAACAAGAAACACAAGCTCGAAGTTCAACTTCGAGTTTATTTAATCTCAAACAACATCTAAAAATAGATATAAAATGACTTAGTTTCATACTGTAAACATACTGCGAACAAGTTTGATACGTTTTCCAATAAGTTTAAGTGCTTTTATATCTAAGGAATGTTATCTACTTTCCATATTACATAGTTTATGAATGACTAGTGTTTTTGCTTATTACTTCGTTCGCTCCATGCTTTGACTATTTATTATAAGGACTCGCCTTGCGGTAGCATTTCCCCTCTGCTACGTTATAAGATCAATTGATCATGTGCCATTACATTCAATTTTATACCTTATCACTAAACGAGACAGCCTATAATTGCGAAACAAATTTCGAACTTAGAACGTTTGGGGTTCACACGAGACTATTTTTCAAGAATTTTTACATTCAAAATTAGAATCTCAAGTTATGGGGAATAAAATCCAAATTTACGGATTGTATGTTACCTCGCCCCCCGCAAAAAGTGGTAGAAATGTTTCTTAGTGGAATTACACGCGTTACCAGTCCTCATATATGTAGTCAAAGGCTCCTTGGTATCATTGTACTTTAGTGCTCTACATTTCAACTATTTAAAACCTGACCTGATGATGGAAATGATGAAAGGACATGGACAAAATGACAGGAAGTATAAATAAGTAAGGAACTATTATGTCAAATAATACATTATGATATGGCTGAAGAGGTGTGTCAGAAATTGTAGCGCTTGGCGGTTCGTAGTCTCTGTCAACCCCCTGTCTATTGGACAATGGCGTGAGCTTATACTCCCCTCGGAGAAGAGAAATAAATAGGAGGGATTTAAAGAAGTAAATGGGAAAATAAAAAATAAAATAATTGAAAAAAATCTCTATAACACTAGGTTTAGTGCTATTATAGTAATTCATTTGTCATGTTCAATAATACACCGTAAACTAATATAATGATAATAATAAAAACTCAATTCACTATACTAACATAAACCCCACATAATAATTATCTTTTTGACACGTGTATGTAAAATACTGTGTGAAAATGAAAATGCTTTTGCAATTTTATACTGTACCTAAGAAAACATTTTGCGGAAATTAATTCGCAGAAAACGAAACGTAAGTTACCCTACTATATTTAGAAGCAGCATAGTATACTACTATGTAATATACATATAGATTTGTTTTCGTTCCATTAAAAATACATTATAGGCGGTAGACGATGGAAATATAAGCTGTGGCTTCACTAGAGGTTAAATGAGGTAACGATTTTAAGCGAAAAAAATAATAATCTTCTTAACATAAAAATAAAATTGGCGGTGTAAACTTGGCTTGTATTTAAGAACATTGAAGATATTTTGTAAATTTACACATGGTGTAAGGAAAAGTATCATTAACCTTTCACCACATATTCTACCCATTAAACTGAACAACTTTTACTATGGGAGCAAAACGTACAGAGCAAAAAAAATCTGCTGTTGCATACATTTGAGTCCAGTAGATTGAAGTTTAGTATGGGGCAGCAGAATTTTTTTTTGCTCTGATCGGTTTGCTCCCATACTAAAAGTCGTTTGGTTTGATAGGTGGGATACTTTTCCTGTATATTAATTAGGGTTTATACCAGATAAAGCGGGCACGGTTAGAACAAATGTGCTAAAATATAGGTATCATTCATTTTTGTCCGCAATGTAAAAGTTCCGTTAAAAAGAAACTATTACTCTGTTACAGCTTAAGCATTCATGTTATGGTAACAATGTTTATGACGTTTAGACAAAAAAAAACCTGGACGATGTCTTTTTGTGGATGGATAGTTATTAATCAAGCCAGTTTGGAGCCATCAATGTATTTGTATATCATTGTATATCATTTATTTTTTTATCCATTACGTATTAGTTCACTTATAACCAGTGATCGGAATGTCGGGGCATTTTTTGAGCATACAAGTATGGATACGCCTGAATTTCCCGGAAATATCCGGATTTAATAAATTTGGATAAAATTTTACGGGATTTACTGGGATTACCTATTTAGATGTCAAGAGACGTTTTTATTAAATCAAGAGTATTAGCAGCGCATACTAGAGGCCGCGCCTTTGAAACACGCCGCCTGGTACTTTTGACATGTACCGCGCTTAGGTAAATATGTTGACCGTTATTAAACAATGATATTAAGTAACTAGATTAGAAGTTAGGGCACCAAAGCGTTGCCACTTCGAAGATGTCTGCAGGCTTCTTTGACTTCAGTTCAGGCGTTTATCTATAGTGAGCGGACATATCCGTGACGTATAAATTAAGCTACCAAAATGGGTAAATGCGCCGTAAAAATTTGTAAATCACAGTCGGAAAAGAATAATAAAGGAAGTGGTGTTACTTTTCACAATTAAGTTTACTATATTTTGTCAAAATAAAATTAAAAAACTAAATAAATTTTTTACGCATTGTTTTTGCCATCAGTGTTGCAAGTAAATACGATTTTGATTTACAAACTTTTACGGCGCATTTCTCCATTTTGGTAGCTTAATTTATACGTCACGGATATGCCCGCTCACTATAGATAAACGTCAAAGAAGCCTGCAGACATCTTCGAAGTGGCAACGCTTTGGTACCCTGACCACTAATCTAGTTACTTAATATCATTGTTTAATAACGGTCAACATATTTACCTAAGCGCGGTACATGTCAAAAGTACCAGGCGGCGTGTTTCAAAGTCGCGGCCTCTAGTATGCGCTGCTAATACTCTTGATTTAAAAAAACGTCTCTTGACATCTAAATAGGTAATCCCAATAAATCCCGTGAAATTTTTATCCATATTTATTAAATCCGGATACTTCCGGGAAATTCAGGCGTATCCAAACTTGTATGCTCAAAAAATGCCCCGACATTCCGATCACTGCTTATAACCTTAACCCTTAAAATTGTAAATAACGTCACGTGATAGATTATATATATCGAAAAATAATGCGTTAAATTGTAAGCAATATGACGGTTTACAATCGCGCGAGATAGATAATAATCTAACGTTTTTTACAATTTACGGTAACATATCTACTATGTTTGTATCTAGGTAGGTACTACTAGATATTTTGCGTATCAAATCTCATTTGACCCAAAACCGTAGATACATTACAGGTTTCAGTGGGGCAAAAATGTTTCCCTTTTATACGGAGCTAGCAGCTCTATAATCCGCTTAAATTAGTTTATATCAAAAACAATGACAAACATTCACTGTTCTTATTAAGCTATCTCTAAGTGTCAGGTGCATTTTAGTTTACAAAGCCTTGAGCTAGACTGAGTTTATTCGAGTGAGAACATAGCTTTATGTCAAAGGATTAAAGGATATAATTCGGAGCGCGCTCCATACAAACGAAGTCTGGTTACCTATATTTTCAAAATAACCTAATCCTATGTTTGTATTATATCATATATTTTAATTATTTAAAATAGGTTTTAAAGTTACAGCGCCTTAAAGATTTCGATACAAATCTAAATTTTAACTATATTTTATTTAAAATAATATATTTAAAGAAAATCTGACATAATACAAGCATAGAGATTCGTTTCTAGATTGTTTCTGAAAATTTTTTAATAAACCCCCAGTTTTTAATTACTAACATAACTTTAATGGTATACAAGGTGTTACAAAAATACAAATAAACCTTTAAGGGGGTGGTGTAGACCATCAAACTGAACAACTTTCACTATGGGACCAATATCGAAATCGCGAAAAAAAAAATCATTTTCCATATTCTACAAATCGACTAGAGCTAAAATATGTTTGGGATATCATTTTTTTTTTCGCGATTTCGATGTTGGTCCCATAGAGAAAGTTGTTCAGTTTGACGGTCTTAACAACCCCCTAAAGAGTTTCAAAAATTTATTGGTACTTATGAAACACCCTGTATTCAAACCATAAATCTATAAAAATTTTCCTGAGGAACAGCATGGGTCAAAAAACGAGAAACTTTTTTGGACCTCCCATAGAAAATAGATCGGCCTGTCTATAAGAGAAAGTTGTTTAGATTTATGGTCTGAATACACCCTTTAAGTTAGGTATGTTAGTAATTAAAAACTAATGGTGTACAGGGTGTAACAAATCACCCTAGTTATATTTAAAGGGTTGATTCAAACCATCAAACTGAACAACTTTCACTGGGACCTGGAACAGCAGATTATTTTTTTTAAGTTTCTCGATATTGGATCTATAGTGATTTTTCGATTTTAAGGTCTAAACCACCCCTTAAGTATTACGAGGATATTTTGTTACACCCTGTATAACCAGACTTCGTTTGTATATAAGGTCTAACAAAATAAGGTGAAACTATTTTAAGGGGATGATCAGACCATCAAACTGAACAACTTTCTCTATGGGACCAATGACGAAATCAAATTTTTTATAAATAATATTTACACTGATCTACTAAATATTTTGCTATCATCCCTGAATAGGGAGGGACCTGTGTTTTGTTTACTTTGCACGCCGCACGCACGCGGCGGCTTCCTTTGAACTCAACGCGCCCGGCCCCCACTCCCGCCCTTGCTTGCGTTGCGTTGCGACCTTTCACCTTGCTTTGACGTCTTCAGTAACGAGCGAGCGCTCGCGCACGCCGACCGGTCGATACGTTTCGCGCGCGCCTCACTCAACCTCTTGCAAGGTTACGTCATTACGTGATATGCTTTACCATCATGAACGTGACAACTAGTGACAAGTGTACGGACCTAGCTACTTGGACGATACATACGGATTTCGGTGAATAGGCAGAGGTATTGAGTGACCTGGAGAGCGATTTTTGAATCTCATTCGGTGAGCTCAGCAGTTGAAAATGTCAAAATACCTAACTATGGAGATACGCATCTTTCTGCTGCTGATTTGATTTTAAAAAATCTCACTCCTGAAGTATGATTTTTGAAAGTCAAATCAGCAGTAGAAAGATGCGTATCTCCATAGTTATTTTGACATTTTCAACTGCTGAGCTCACCGAATGAGATTCAAAAATCGCTCTCCAGACCTGACCTTACGCCACTTGATTTCCATGTATGCCAAAACAGAACCACCAGTGAGCTCCGACAACGGATAGTGACCGCACACGTGATGTTATTAATACGATTGAGACGTTTTAATCAATAAGTGCAAAGACACATCCAAAGACGTGCAATAAAGTTCATTGAGAAAGGTGTGGGATATGTACAAAATTGAATGTAAGTAAAAGTACCTACTTACCATACCATTTGGATTACATTTTTTAAGCAAAATGCTACGTTCATTATCTACCTAAACATCTGAACTTAGACGTCTCACGTCCCCAACTGCATAGTCAACCCAGCTCGCGGGGCCCCGGCGCGTAGGTTCAGTGACCTCGCCTCGCACGCCCGCTTCGCCACACTCGTTCACAGCAGAACAGGGCCAAATCCAGTGGTAGATATTATTATTTTTTATTTTTAAACAGCAGATTTTTTTTCTGTTGATTTCGATATTGGTCCCATAGAGAAAGTTGTTCAGTTTGATGGTCCGATCATCCTCTTAAAATAGTTTCACCTTATTTTGTTAGACCTTATAGAGTGCACTACGAATTATACCCTCTAAGATAAGTTTAAATCTTATTTCTCCCCTCCAGACAGAAAGCGTCAATTTTCGTCCCGCTGCGCTAAACGAAGTTGCCGCTTTCCACCTCCGTCGAGGAGAAAAATAGTATACTAAGATATATAGTTACTATATAGTATACTAAGATATACTAAAATAGTATACTTAAGATTACACCCTGTGTTTGCAGTATCGAAACACACCCCGGGCACTCCTTAGAAACTGCTGTAGATACGAGTTAAAAGCCTAAAGCAAAAACTGCAAAACTGTTTGCAGAAGGCTAGCTTACTTAACTTACTATTACATGAAATACTTAACTACGTTTAATTAACAGCTGCAAATGCATTTTCTTCGTTTAGACTTTAGACCCATTTAGTTGTTATGTTCCCTAGAAACTGGTTAGTTCCATTAGGTGCCCCTTAGTTTGCACTCGAATGAGCAATTTCTTTAATAGTTCGCTTTTAGAGTTAGAAGTTATTTTTTCACAGTTAATGAGCCGTTTTCCAAGACTAGTAAATCGAAAAATCACTAGATTGTAACTTTAAAATTACTCATAAACCTTGTCACATTTACAGTAAAAAGTACTGTTTGTCTATGGTTTGCATCAAATCTGACAGGTGGTGTTTACTGCCAATGGATAAATTGTTCACTACCAATAAATACGCAATAAATAGCAACTAAACTGTTAGTTTGTTATAAGTATTTAAAATAAATATTAATTGCACAAAAAGTCGATTAATTCAAAGTATGAAAACGTCTTTCACATTATATAAGGTCAAATTTATTTAGTTGGCGAAACTTAAGAAACGCATTTGGAATCTGTTACTGAGTACAATTGCGTGGTAATGACTCCCCGCTGGATCATATGATTCTGAGGTCAATGTCCTCCCGCGGCCGCATACTGTATGCACTGCCCTACCTTACGCACGATAATCATAATTTTGTTAATCATCAATACCAATTATAAACATTGATAATGCAATCTGTTATCATTAACAAGTGCGCTGGTTAAGTTTCGCCAACTAATTAAAAATTACCCCATATAATAAACTTCATAATCCTACTAACGAATAAACAAATTGCTCCCTAAAATTAGGGAGTCCAAAAAACACGTATAGCTTGGCAAAAAAGTCATGATCGTGGTGACAGGTGGAACTAAATATTTTGGAATGGTGTTGTTGCCAGGTTATGCGTGACTTTGACGTTCTTGCGTGGAGGCAGCGCCCTCATTTTTTATCACGACTTTTTTGCCAACCTAACACTTTCAATCTGACAGCTAAATTGGCACGCCTATAACGCCATCCTTGGAGTCACGTTGCAGTTTTTGCCCCGAATACTTGGTGTTCGCGTGTTTTACGTCTCAGCCTGCCACGAGGCTCCAAAATCCTTCTCAGTTGTTCTTACTCAAAAACAATCCTCGTGATTGGATAGATACTCCCTCAAACCACTTGACATTGGCAGAAATGCGGTGCTAACGCACAAGCAAGAAGTCTATTAATTATAAATAAAAAAATAAAATGCCATCCTTCCAGTGTCTTTGAACATTTTTTTTTAAACGAAAACTCATTGCAAAATTACTTTGGGTGTTTTATAAGGGCTGTTTAGTCTAAATTCAGGTAATTTAATTAGGCCTAAAATAACATTTGGACACACGTTTGACACTTAGCTGTATATTTATACAAATGGGAAAAAAATACAAGAGTTAGGTACGTATTTTTGCTGCAGAGAAGATGCGGACAGAAACTCTACAACACAACGGTACTTAAAATCTTTTTATGTTTTGCCTTTTTTGCCCAATCCCTAAAATCACTCAACCTGCACGCTTGTGGTCGTTACCGGCTGTAATTTAAACAAGCGTCCAGATAAGCCTCTCGCATAATTTATAAAACGTCCATATGTTAAGGGGCAAACATCAGCAACAAAAACACAGTATAAGATAGAGTATCTAGTACTACATACAGTATGGACACTCCCTGCCTCCTACTTACTTTTTACCTCACCCCCTCTGGGTTTACCATGACACCACAATTGAAATAGAAATCATTTATTGCACTCATGTTGTAAAATTATCTATATGGTCTTATATGCTAGTTATACCTAGTATGTATCAAACATGAACCCTTTTAGGGCACAGCACCCTTAAGATACGCTAGAATGTATGTTTTTAAAACAAAGATAATATAATCTCAGAACGAAGGATAAAAACTCTTTTTGAACAGACGGTGTCAATGCTTTAAACTGTATTATGGCGAGAAATTTTAAAAAAATAATTAAAAGTTTTATTTACGAAAAAGTAATGTTCCGCACGCAGCGTAGTTATTGCAGCCTTAGACTCCGTTTCGCATATGCTGACGCCATCTTGTCAATATCTGTTTTTTTTTTAAATATTATTATAACGTAAATTCTATTGATTATAACTTGTTTGGAATGCCACATTATTGTTTAGTATATTATTATAATTTCTGGACTCAAAACAAACAACTCAAACTATTTATTAGGTAGGACGTATATGTATAGTTTTGCATGCCATGCTCATGGCGAAACATGCAGCACTAAATTAAAACTGTCCATCTGACGATAACGTGTTTCCGCAAGTAAATCATTTCATATTATTTTATTTCAACAGGTGGAGTTCCTCTAGTTTTTTTCCTTCAATTCATTATTTTATGTGTCGCTTAACTGTAGTATAGTGACGAAAAAAAATAAAGATAATGCGGAATAGAAAATACTACAACAGGAAGCACCTTAAGCAAAAAAGCTTAATGTGTGGTTCCAAAGGTAAACAAGATGAAACTTTTAAACGGCCTTAATGTACGGGGAGTCGGTTAAAGGTTTATTTCGCAGCGGGGTTGGCAGGGAACATGAGTTTTGACCTAATTTTTCATAGGTAGTTTGTTAATGTTTTGTTTATAAGTAGATATGGCTATAAGAAGTACACGAGGCCCATGTTGCTAAATATAAATGGGTTACGTTCTATGGAGGAGCTACTTGGGAATGTTCCTCCATTGAAAAGGGAAGATCTACGGAAGAGCTACGGGTTGACGGCATATGTGACTGCTGCTTGTTTGACCTGGTCGAGGGGTGTGAAGGGTTGGTTGAACTGGTTGCTGCTCTGTGTTGATGCTGCTCTGCGGTGTTCAGGTTGCGATGTTCTTTGTCGAGGGTCACCAATATGAAGGTGGTACTTGGGAATGTTCCTCCATTGAAAAGGGAAGATCTTTCACCAGGCTTAGTGTGAAGCCTGGGGACCGGCCGTGGTCCAACAGTTCTTAGTTGGACCTTGTATATATATCGAATGTCTGTGATTATTTCTCTTGCGCGATTTATGTCTCGCATTCGATTGTGAACCTTATTTGTAGTAGGTTACGAGTTACGTATTTACGGTGAGTGAACGATGTCTTTGTATGGAGCATATTTCTGAGAGCGACGGTATCGCCATCTGTAAGCTTCTTTGCTATAACTTGTGGGTGTTGACATCTATGGCAAGTCCCCACAGTTCTATTGTGAAAGTTGATCCCCGTAGTTTCAAATAATATCAAAATGGGCAACTTTCACAATAAGACCGACATTGAAATCGTGAAACAAAATTGACTGTTTCATAGAAAATGTCAATGCAGAATTTCAAAACCGACATTAAAATCTCGAAACAAAACAACAATACCTCCTTTACAATGTATGTCCAAAAGTGAATGTTGTCTAGTTTAATGGACTTTAGGGGCTAAAGTATTATATGTAAGGAATTCAAGTTTAAAACCCGTAGAAATGACGTGTGTTTAATGGTGATAATAAGATGCAAAAACCTTTTTTCAACAATAATTATGGCTTCAACAGAACATTAATTTACTCGCCTAGACACAAAATCAATTGGGATGTTCTATTCCAATGCAGAAGTCACATTCGCTAGGAAACATTTGTGTAGAATCGATAACAGATCAGAAATAAATGTGGGTAGGTATATAGTAGATGGTAGTAGGTACTGGCTTTTTGATGTGAAACATCTATTGGCGCGCCTTGGTAGTAAAACGGACTTGAATTCAGTGACGACCATGGAGTAAGAGGAGATGGCATATCGGCTTGTTTCGATAGAAAATTATGTCGCCGACAAAGGGGGTGAGGGACGGGTGAGGGGAGACAAAAAGCATTAGGGGAGCGTGTAATTTCTCTATGGTATACAACAACCGCAGTACAGACTAGATGACGTCATGCCCAGTTGGTGGTTTCAGTGCTAACTTTGATACACTATCTCTACCAAGAGGAGCGTAAAATTTCTCTATGGTGACGACGGAATTTCGAAACTTAAATCGGGAGAGTGACTTATTGACAGCTGCGATTTAGTTTTGACGGAAGTTCGAAATTTAAATCGGGAGAGTGACGTCAGTGCTCCGTCACTCACGTTTGACAGCTGCGATGAAGTCTTGGCGTCACGTTGATCTTGCGAAATATAAGCTGTCACTCATTATTGAAATAAGGTGCATTTTAGTTTTCGTTCCTGAAGCGCTAAGTTCGAAATTCGAAAAAGGGGGCGAAATCGTGTTGAGTGCAGTATCTGTTACGGTAGTAACTATTAAGTAATCTGTGGTGACGTCTGTACTGTGGTGTGGTGACGTATTGACAGCTGCGATTTCGTTTTCAAAAAATGCGCGCGAAATCGTTCGGCGAAGACTTTATTTAAAGAACAAAGGGTGGTGTTTTACATCGGCCGGGCGTCCCGTGGCAGGTTCTGGTAGGAGTATATAGGTGTATATTGATCTGAGCTGGACCGCTCTGTATAATTTTTGGAAAATCAATCAAATCAATCAATCGAATATACTTTATTTTACACCAAAATAAAAAACAGTAAAATACAGAAAGAAAAAACAGTAGTCACAAAATAAGGCGGTCTTATCGCCAAGAAGCGATAAAATAGGTAAAATAGAGTGTAAACCTTTCTAAAACACGCGGACGAAGTAGATGGCAAAAGTTTGATAAATAATAATATACGTGGGCATAAATACAAAGAGATTATACCTAAACAAAACAAAAACAAATACCTATCTATCTAATCTAATCTAATCTAATCTAAACTATTATAAAACTGTAACTGAAGTGTGTCTGTACATTGAAGATATTTACAAAAAAATGATTACGATATAGTTTTTAGGTATCCCTGACTCGAAATCAACCTTTTTTAGAAATTTTGTCTGTCTGTTTGTCTGTTTGTTTGTGTGTTTGTTTGTTTGCTTGTTCGCGCATCACGCAAAAACTACTGAACCGATCTTGATGAAACTTTTTTTGTTTGATAGCTTATAATCTGACTTAAAATCTGGTATATAATTTGTGCTGACGAAGTCTATTTTATATATAGGGTCCTTCTTAATATGCTGACACTTTTTTAAGGGGATGATCAGACTATCAAACTGAACAAATTTCTCTATGGCACCAACATCGAAATCGCGAAAAAAAAAACAGATGTCCCATACAAAACTGCACACCTACTCGAGCCAAATGTATGGGAAAGCTGATTTTTTTTTCGCGATTTCGATGTTGGCGCCATAGAGAAATTTGTTCAGTTTGATGGTCTGATCATCCCCTTAAAAAAGTGTCAGCATATTAAGTTGGACCCTGTATTATATCTCCTTCTACTATTAAAAGTACGTCATAAGACAAAATAGACTAACTACAATCGTAAATTAATGCGGACTCTATGCTTATTAAGAATAAAGATATCTTTCCTCTGAGTATAAATATAACAATATTTTCGTAAAATTGTGAAGTACTGGCTGTTTCCAAAACAAAGCTATTTAGCTTCTTAAAAAGTTTTGACAAACAAAACTTTATTCCACTTTCGACTTGTCGTTATCTCTTCTTTTCATTTCCTCGCGCTCGTCCCTTACGTCTTTCTCATAGGGATGTACCTAATATAATATTTTTGAGATTCGGATATTAATTAAATAAAAATTATTTTTAATCGTCTTGTCATTACGGATAAGATAGTTCTGAATATTTAATTCCATAATCTGTTATCTGTACCCTTGTCCAACCAAGGATGCAATTCAAGTATATTTCTGTTTTTTTAAGTTGAAAACAGTATAATTTTTTTACTCAATGCCATTTTCACGATTATGATTTTTTTTTCTTATTTGGAAGACCAGAGGCTGTTAACACATTACAAATCACTTATTAACACACATGAATAAATCTTTTTAAAATAAAGGTATTATTCTTTTGTAATAAACCTGTGTTATTTTAAGGGAAATAATGAAGATTATCCTAATTCATACAAATAACATACTCACGACTATTGTCCCTATCAGAGAGGTCAGAAGCTTTACATCAAAATATAGTTGATAGGTACCAACTCTTTTGAAGCTTATATGAATAAATGCTTATATGTTTAATGTTTTTCGGCCATAATTTAGTAGTTACGGATACGGATACAGATATAAACATCCCTAGTTCTCGGTGACAAACGTTCTTAGACCGAGGTCGTGGCCTAACGAGCTCTCGGCGCCCTTTAGCGTAATGGGAAGGTTTTTTACACATCCTTAGGGAATTCCAGTTTTGAGAGTTTGGCAAATTTTTACTCAAAATTTTGTTAAACGATCCGAATCGTTGTTCAAGTAAATGGAAAAATTACTTTGAAACTGAAAAAAAAAAACATAAACGTTAAAAAGTCAGGATGATGATGACAGATTCCTAGTCGATTTTCGACTACGGCTGTTGCTAATATTAAAATATAAAAAACTGGATATTTTAAAGTGCACGGGCATCTTAGTGCATATATACGCAAATTTCAGGACTATATCCATAATTATTATTATCATCAAGTAATGTTATTTACATTAATATTGTTTTGCAATCTATGTTATTTTATTGTCATTGCAAAAAAATTCTTCACAGATTCCTAGTCGATTTTCGACTACGGCTGCTGCTAATATTTATAAAAAAACTGGATATTTTAAAGTGCACAGGCATCTTATTTATTATTTGTGTTGGGCTGTTGCAAGCAAGGGTCGTTAATGTAACACTTGGACCATCGCTGGTCCTTTGTGTTCGCCCCAAGCTCACTCATATTTTACGCATACCTCCGAACTTGTGGTATTTTCTTTTCATTCTGGGGAATGCAGGTTTCCTTACGATGTTTTCCTTCACCACCGAGCTAGTAAATGATAAATACAACCGTACATAATTTCCGAAGATCTTAGTGGTACAGGCCAGGAATCGAAACGCCGCCTCATGATTGAGGCGCAAGCTTTCTTCCGTATGGGCTATCATCGCTCTTTAAATGCACACAGGCATCTTAGTGCACACGCAAATTTCAGGACTATATCCATTATTATAATTATCATCAGTTAATGTTATTTACATTAATATTTTTTTGCAATGACAATAAAATAACATAGATTAAAAATTACACATTTCTCAATAAGCGTTATCGTTAAAAACCTCTTTAATAGAAAAAAGGGTTATTCAAAGAAGTAGCTCTAGCTAGCTAGACAATGGGCTAAAAATTATATTTACCTAGGGGAAATAATAGACTAAGGGCCTGTTTCACCACTTCTGGGTAAGTTTTTGTTAGCTTATCCGACAGATAGTTTGACATATTTTGTATGAAACTACGTCAAAATATCTGTCGGATAAGCTAACAAGAACTTATTCAGAAGTGGTGAAACAGGCCCTTAATCAGTTTTGTTTAAACCTAGAACTTTATGAACTGATAGTTCATATAGTTCTAGGGAGTGTAGGCAGAACAACTTATAGAGTTATTTTTTAATTAAGTCTTCGAACGCTGTCGGCCCTACGAAACTCTTCTATAGTTATTCTTATTCGTAGTGTCGGCCACAAAAACAAGAAATTATTCAATTTTTTTAGCTCACTTTTTTTTTTATGTGAAGAGTTTAATTTAAAAATAAAGAAGAAATGAAAACAACACGAAAATAGAAATAAGAACTTAAAGATAAAAATGATCGTCAGGTGCGTCTCCGCGAGACATGGTCCCGAGCATGCTGGCAGCGTTTCCCCTTTAGCTTTATTACTTGGCAGTCGAAGTACAGATATTTTCTGAATAACAGTAAAAGCTTCCGCACATTGCAGCGATTTTATCGAGCGATAATATCGCTGCGATTTTGCGATAATTGTTCTCAGTACATTTTGTATGGGGTCGCGCGCGATCCTACACACTGCCGCGATATTATCGAGCGATAATATCGCTGCGATTTTGCGATAATTGTTCTCAGTACATTTTGTATGGGGACGCGCTCGATCCCACACACTGCCGCGATATTATCGCAACTCTTTCGACTACATTCAGTGGTGGGGCGCATGCGTGACGCGAATCGCGATATCGCTGTCGATAATATCGCTCGATAATATCGCTGCAATGTGCGGAAGCTTTAAAAGTGATCGTCAGGTGCATCTCCAAGAGACATGGTCCCGAGCATGCTGGCAGCGTTCCCCCTTTAGCTTTATTACTTGGCAGTCGGAGTACAGATATTTTCTGAATTACAGTTACAGTCATAATGAATGCGAGACTTAGGTGTAATGAGCAAGAGTCAAGATCGAGCAATATTTGTTTAGGTCGTAAGGGTCACTATTGGATCCGAGAACGTCCTAATTAAAAACAAACCTTATAAAGGACCTTAATTATGTTATCATGCTAAAATAATACGAAGTACTTTTGGGCAATATTACCTACACAGTGTTTTCTAATGATAGCAAAGTTTACATTCTAAAATTTAATTACAAATTTGCCTTTTCAGGTTATTGACTGTTACCAGTGTACGAACGTTATTTTATTAAATTAAAAACAAACATCGAGAACTGAGTCTGTGATAAAATTGTAATAAAGAGAGAGAATACAAAATTAAAAACCAAAAAGTAATAAACAGTGTCTTTCACAAAGTGCAGTAAAGAACAAACCCTTTTTGTTGAACGTTTAAAATTAATATTTATTCGCGCGTTAATTGTTGCGATTCAAAAATAGAATTCGATGTTGTTTTCTCATTTTAAAAAAGAGTAAGTGCTTTTGTTTTTTTAAATAAATTTTCTAGTGTTCGGATACACGTCGGTTTTTAGTTGTGCGATAATTTTTAAGTGAATTTTTTTGTGATATATAGTGACATCGGAAGAATCAACGATGACGAAGAATTTTCTCACCGTCACCAACATTGTGAATGAGGGTATCAAGGGGAGCAAGATATCCAAGCTGGGACTGTCCAAGTACTTGTCGCAGTCACTGTAAGTAAACCTTTATGTTTTTAGATTGAGAGATTATCCCCGACCGAATGACCATGACTCTTTCAGAGCCACCTCACCTCTACTAAATTACGTCATTTAGTAGGTGTACCATTTTTGACTGGCAAGTTCTTCATTATGTCACTGTGGTGCCTTCTAATCAAAGGAAATCAATTTCAAAAATCATAAGAATTCGCACCTAACTGTACAATTATACATGGTGAAACATATAATCCTCTGTGGTGAAACATTACGAACTGATTTCACCTACGAATAAGAATGTATCTAGAAACGTAAATCTAGCTCAAAAATTGGCACCAAAAAAACTGTACCGTGTTCTAAATTTGTTCTTTAAAAACTGTACCTGGCCGCCAAAACTCATACAAAATGTAATTTTTCATTGGGAGCCAAAAAATATGTGGAATTTGTTTAGAGTTACTCTTCTATAGTTATTCTTATTCGAAGGATTTCACAGATTTTGAAAAAATTACAGTCAGCAAGATAATTGACAATTTACACAAAAACTTTTTTTTATGCCAGTCGTTCCTGTTTCTTCTAAGGATCAATAAACTCTACCGGACCAACCGAGGTTAGAGTACTGGAAATGTCAGAATTCGCAAAAAGCGTTTCCCATACATTTCGTAGGCGTAGTGTGGGACGCCCTGCTGCCCTCTGGACAGACGACCTAGAGGGGGAGCGACTGGATGAGGAAGGCCAAGGACAGAGTTTTGTGGCGCGCCTTGGGAGAGACCTGTGTTCAGCAGTGGACGATGATAGGCCGATGATGATGATGATGATACATTTCGTAGGAAATGAATGAGACTACAACTTACTTTTACACTTAACCAAACTTTTAACTATGGATAGACTGGCCGCTAAAGTGAAGACTGATATGCGATTTTTGAAAGAAACACGTTCAAATCATGATCGAATGATGAATAATCATGAATCTCCATAGTATTGTTGACATTTTCTACTGCTGATTTGAACGTGTGACTTTAATTTTATGAAGTTTTTCAGAACATCTAACAACTTTTACTATGGGATCTATGAAATAGAAAAAAAAATTGCTGTATGATTAACTATTTACATTTCCAATGGAACAACCAATTTTTATTCTCGCTTTCAGTTAAGGTCCCTTTTCTTAGCCGACATCCCACTGCCGGGCAAAGGCTCTTCAATCCTCCACCCTTCTCTGCCCTGGGCATTTTCTGGCCAATTGTCATCGAAAGCATCCAGATCGTCCCGCCATCACTTCCTAGGACGACCTGGATACCAATAACCGTGTTGGTCCTATTACAATTATTCAGTTAGATGGTCTGTAAGTAAGTAAGTAAGTAAGTTATAGCCTGTAGAATCTCACTGCAGGGCAAAGGTCTCCTCTCACGAATAAGGGTGAGAGGGAGTGGGCCATACTCCACCACGCCGGCCCAGTGCGCGTTGGTGGGGGCAAGTTAGTGGTCACCTTGCTGTCAGAGAATTTTCAAGCCGCCAATAGGCCTCTGACTTGGCTTAACGAATAGTTACAACGCCATCTGACGGAACTATCCTAGACCAACTGCTTAACGTGCCTTCCGAAGCACGGAAACGCTCGAGATGAAATACCACTAAACGGTCACCCATCCAAAGACTGACCGGACCTGACGTTGCTTAACTTCGGTGATCGTTTCCAATACCGAAGCTCCACTACGCCAACGAGCGCTTCTGGTCGCTTCGAGATAGTCTGTACCTGTAGCACCCTTCGATCAACAATATCTAACTAGATAACGCGTCAGCGCTCAAAACATGTCCCGGAAAATAACGCCTCACTATTGGAGTGAGGTCTTATTTTGAATTAGTTGCGTTCGAACAAAGCCAACGTAATGCCGCAGTGTTCCTTTTTTAAATTACTAGGAATTATGGTTGCTTTGAGGTCGAAATTATAATGTATTCGGACTGTTTTCTCGGTTCGTTAACAAAAAATTTTGTATATTCACGAGGACAGAATTTCTCTTTGATTTTGTATGCGACCCGTTATCTAGTTGTATATTGTTGATCGAAGGTAGCACCCCTAAAGTGTGTTAATGCATATGGGTTTACATCCTGTAGTATATTATGTTCCATCCTTGTATTAAAAAAAAGCTTGATATTTATCAATGAGGAAATGTCAAAAGATAAGGAAAATAACAAAAATCTATGTCTGCCTACAGACCATTGAAAAAATGAAGGAAAAAGTCGAGGGAAAACATGTAAGTACTTATGGGGAATGAGTGGCATTTCAATAGAAGGTAATGGAATGAATGGAATGCTTTGAAAATCATATTCATATTTAATTTATATTGGGTACCTAGGTTACCATCAAATGTGCGTACGTACAGTCAGCATCAAAAGTATCTAAGCATGTTAAGTGTTCATAAATATGTGAACAACTTTACGATAGTAAACCTTATTTCAACTCGCAAAGAATCAAATTAATGTATCTGTCATGTTATGATTTGTTAAGTTGAAAACAAATGTTATCTAGTAGGAAATAGGGTTTATTTTCGTGTAATTGTTCAGATGTTTTTGAACGCCGAAGATGCTTAGATGCTTTTGATGCTGACTGTACGAGAGATAATCAAACAGTTTCTGATTGAAATAGAAATTAAAACCTACGAATAAAGAAATAAATATGGAAATAAAATTCACGTCAAAAAATGACCCCACGAACTTTGGTGTACACCACGCAAGCGCGCAAGACTCAATCATTATGGCGACTCCAATTACGGCGTTTGCCGCCAAAACTCATGGTGCCAAAAATTAAGGAGATTTTGTTCGGAGTTATCGTTCCATATTTATTTCTTTATTCGTAGATTAAAACAGATTTATATTTTAACTAAGTATTTATAAACAGCGGTTTTACGGAGGCTAAGTTTAATCTTCAACATCAATGTCTAATTAAATAAAAATCTTAACTATTATAAAACTGTAACAGAAGTGTCGTCTGTACACTGAACCAATTAGAGTCAATGAAATTTTTCAAAATCAATCGAGAAAATCTCTTTGCATTCGCGGCGCGTTCGTCAGATGTGACCCAAAGATTTGTATGGAAATCTTTGAGACACTTTAACTTTAAAACTATAGGTATACACTATACATTTTAACGAAAATCTGACAAAGAGTTTATCTAGATTGATTTTGAAAAATGTCATGTCAATTGAAAATATAACCAATCTTTGTTTGTATGGAGCGCGCAGCAAAAACTAATCTCTGAATCTTTCCCTTCTTCTTGAAAGTTAAAAATTTTAGATTTTTAAGGACGGTGAAATTTTGGATCCGTCAGATAAGCTATTAAGAACTTTTCCAGTAACTATGCAACACACCGTTAGCGTTTTAAATAATTAAATCCGCAATGTGTTTGCATGTAATAAATGTGGTTACGCGGTCGCCCACCATTTTGACTACGCAGTAAATAATTTTAAACAATCCACAATTGTATTCCCAACAAAGGCTGACATATCACGTGTTTTCCATGCCGTCTGGTTTGAAGGGTTTTCACACGAATGCCGGACACTCGTACTGACATGTGCCCGAATCAAGCCTGTTTGCGTATTGAGTGAGTCCCATTTTTAAGTGGAACCCTATTATGGGCGGATTGAATATTCGTTTAGTATTTATTTGGAAATGTGAAATTGTTTTTTGTAGGCCTAAGTATGTTATTTCGGATTTTTTTTTAATTCGTCATGGCTGGTTGCTATACCTTTAAACACATGCTCTACCAATCAAACTGAACAACTTTTACTAGGGGAGCAAACCTGTTAGCGCAAAAAAAAGTCTGCTGTACCACACTAAACTCCAATACTCGACTCAAATGTATGGAGCAGCAGATTTTTTTTTTGCGCTGACAGGTTTGCTCCCATAGTAAAAGTTGTTCAGTGTGATGGGTAGAGTATGCGGTTTAAAAGTTAATTATACTTTTCCTTACACTCTGTATACAAAATATTAAGATATATTTATTTTATACAAAAATATACTAAGTATGTTATTAGGTAGGTACATATACAGTAGCCTATATCATGTAATGAACTGGACGGCCTGACTTTGATGGCTTTAGCAAAGGTTCTCAAACTATGAAACATTCGGATCACTTTATTTTTGTATAGCAGCCCAATTAGCTTAGTACTACTAGTCAAATCATCAATTCTTTGTCAGGAGCCAAAACGTGCGCTTTGTATGAAAATTGTACAAAATTTGTAATTAATGAATTAAGTAATTAACGTTTATAGTACCCAGTTAAACCTGTCATTTTCTTTTTTTTTAAAGCCTATTAAATAGCTACCTACTGAAAATTCTAGATTTATGGTTATTTTTAAACTTTTCCTTTACTGAGAAGATAAACCAAAAATGTATTTTCGTTTTCAGAATTTTAAAAATTTCATTTTCAGCCCGTACTACCCACTGCAGGGCATAAGCCTCCTCCATATTTTGTCATACTTCTCGGTCCTGTGCCAGTCGCATCCAGGTCTAAATTGTATATATTCCAAATGATTGGCACGTCATTCCATCCTAAAACATAAATTGCTAAATGTGAACATTGCTACAACTAGGTACATTCTTAAAATTTAATAGAAAGTTGGTAGATGTAGTATGTTTCTGACCACCCCGAAAGGGATTACGGTCGTGAATTTATGTAGGTATGTATGTATGTTGTATTATTCAACTTCACAGCAATGGTGAATCTCAGGTATACTGGTGAAAGAGAATGGATTGAATAAGGGGATAAGAAAGTCATCTTACATTCAGATTAAGAAACTCAATGGGGATTCAGCGCGGAAAGATCGAGGCAAGCCAAACTGACTGCACTGGACCAAATAAACAGCACTAATGTACATGTTGAGAACCACAGACCGTATTACGCTAAATCGACATTACATAATCTCTCTAATCGACCCGCTACGTTTAGGTATGTGTGAATGTGTTAGGTAAAAGTTATGTCCGTATTAGCTGACTCATCACGTTCAGCTTTGACCTTGTACCGGTACTTGTTAGGCAGAGTACTAGTAGATACGCGTACCGGTACCACGGAACATATAAGAGTAGGTACAACAGAAGATTCACTATCTGAGAACGCTCGCTCCAAGCACGACTTGCACGCTCACTTTTACTCTGTGTACGTGAATGTCGCGCACACATAGACTCTCGTGCAAGGGATGCCAGTAGTGCGTTCCGATTCCGAACGAACAAATTAGCTATAGTAATTATGAAAAAAAAGCTGCACTTTGTGATGGAAGCAAGCCGCTTTGCATAGTGATAGAAGGGACCAAAATAAGCGATTTGACCCGCAGCAGCGCAACTTTCATCCCTTAGGAACACAGATGGCGCCACTTCTTTACCTAAAACTTCAAAAAATTCTACAAGCCTAACGGCTTCACCGATTTCATTGATAAAGGTGTCAATCGAAAGAACATTTATTAATTTATAATAAAAAAAATAAAAAGTAAAAAAATCTATAATGGCTGCGAAAAGCCATGCATTTTTGTAAATTTTTTAATGCAATTTTTCAGTTTTTCCTTAATAACATTTAAAAAATGTATGAATTGGATATATTTTTAATTATTCACATTATTAATAAATCAATAACACGTTTAATAAAAGAAATTGCATGTCAATATCTTTAGTAGTTACGAAAATATTTAAGATTTCAATAAGCAGGCACGGCGCGCCCCAGTCATAGTAATTATGAAAAACATAAGTACTCAATTTGGTGATGAAAGCCAGCCGCTTTGCACAGTGATAGAACAGACCAAAATAAGCAATTTTATCCGCGTCAGTGAAACATTCATCCTTTAGGATCATAGATAGCACCACATGTTTTAACAAACTTCAAAAAGTTCTAGAAACTAAAGGGCTACACCGATTTTAATTATTTAAGTGTCAAACGGTTCGTCTTCTTAAGTTTCAATTTGCAAAAAAATAAAAAGTCAAATGTTAACAGAAATTGAAAGTGAAAAATAAAAAAAATGCGTTCAACAAATAAAAAATTACATGTGTTCACTATACTACGTTGAACAATGTATGAAGTGAGTTTTTTTTATTTTAGATGCAGCAAAATAGATGTAATTAGAATCTAAAAATGAAAACTGCATCGAAATCAGTCTAGTAGTTTTGTAGATATTAGTAATTTCTGCCGATAAACGTCCGCTGCTAGACATAGGCCTCCCGCAAGGATCGCTACAACAGTGCCGGTCCTGAACTACCCTCATCCAACGAGTGCCCGCTACCTTCTCCGGATCATCGGGCCACCTTGTAGAAGCCTACCCACGATATGTTTTCCAGTACGCGGCTGCGCGGTCGCCACTCGTGAACTTTTCAGCCCATTGCTACTTTAATTAGCAATTCCCCGGGTTGTTTCGGGCTGTCGGCTACCCGGGTTCCCTTGCGTATTGGCTCTTCATTTCTTATTCGATCTCGCAGGGACAATCTAGCCCTCTGAGTGACTTACAGCACTTTTACTTGGCCTTAATTTAGATAGCGACCACGTAACAGCATAATTTATTAAATAAGTATAGCATTTCAAAACATATCTATTTACTTACGTAAGTATGATTCCCACAGCCACCTTTGCAGGATTTTTTTTACACCACAGGGCGCAAGCTAGGTCAACGCGTTGGCAACCACAGCATTGTGTCCATCACAGCCTGATTTATAAGCGCATTGGTTGAAGAATGTTTTCTATTTAATCCCATCCCATTCCATCTTTTTATTTTAGGGATGTAACAAGACCTGTTAAGGTGGATGGACTCCACACTAGTCAAAATATACAATGGTCAGCGCATCGTATGCGTCGCAACCTGATTTATCTACAAGCGTATTAGTCGAAGAGGGATAATTCTGACCAAATCGCAGTTACTTTTGAGCATTGTGGATGCCATCCACCTTAGGAGGTCTTCTCACATCATCATAAAAAGATAGACATGGAATGGGAACTATTATATTGACGACCAATGCGCTTATAAATCAGGCTGTGACACACAATGCGCTGTAGTTGTCGAAACGTCGACCTACCTTGCACCCTGCAGTTTAAAATATTCTGCAAAAGCTGCTGTGGGAATCAAACGTAAGTACCTAGATATATTTTGAAATGCTATACTAATATATTACAATAAATTATGCTGTTTCGTAGTCACTCACTAATTGAAGGCCTAGTTTAAAGGCTGAAAGTCAACCAAAGGGCAATGGAGAGGGAAGCTCGGAGTGTCCCTCCGAAATCGAATAAGAAATGAAGTCGACACAACCCGAAGAATTGCTACCTAGAGTGGCAATGGGCTGGGCATATTGCTCGCAGAATGGCTGGCCGATGATACCGAAGAGTTCGTGAGTGGCGACCGCGCAGCCGCGTACCGGAAAGCGAATCCAAAAGGTGGACCGACGATCCAGTGAAGGTAGCGGACACTCGTTGGATGAGGGTAGTGCAAGTGCAGGACCGGCCTTGTTGTGGCGATCCTTGCGGGAGGATTATGTCTAGGCAGCGGACGTTTATCGGCAGAAATTACAAATATCTACAAAACTACTAAACCGATTTCGATGCAGTATTCATTTTAAGATTCGAAATAGATGTCTAAAATAAAAAATACACACATCATACATTGTTCAACGTAGTTTAGTGAACACATATAATTTTTTATTTGTTGTACTTACAGCTTGGCAAAAAAGTCGTGATAAAACATGAGGGCGCTGCCTCCACGCAAGAACGTCAAAATCACGCATAACCTGGCAACACCACCATACTAAAATTTTAGTTCCACCTGTCACCAGGATCATGACTTTTTTGCCAAGCTATACCTTTGATTTTTTTTTATTTTTCACATTCAATTTCTGTTAACATTTGACTTTTTATTTTTTTGCAAAATGAAACTTAAGAAGACGAACCGTTTGACACTTAAATAATTAAAATCGGTGTAGCCGTTTAGTTTCTAGAACTTTTTGAAGTTTGTTAAAAAATGTGGCGCCATCTGTGATCCTAAAGGATGAATGTTTCACTGACGCGGTTAAAATTGCTTATTTTGGTTTGTTCTATCACTGTGCCAAGCGGCTGGCTTTCATCACAAAATTCAGTATGTTTTTCATAATTACTATGACTGGGGCGCGCCGTGCCTGCTTATGAAATCTTAAATATTTTCGAACTACTAAAGATATTGATATGAAATTTCTTTTATTAAACGTGTTATTGATTTATTAATAATGTGAATAATTAAAAGTATATCCAATTCATACATTTTTTAAATGTTATTATGGAAAAACTGAAAAATTGCATTAAAAAATTTACAAAAATGCATGGCTTTTCGCAGCCATTATAGATTTTTTACTTTTTATTTTTTTTATTATAAATTAATAAATGTTCTTTCGATTGACACCTTTATCAATGAAATCGGTGAAGCCGTTAGGCTTGTAGAATTTTTTGAAGTTTTAGGTAAAGAAGTGGCGCCATCTGTGTTCCTAAGGGATGAAAGTTGCGCTGCTGCGGGTCAAATCGCTTATTTTGGTCCCTTCTATCACTATGCAAAGCGGCTTGCTTCCATCACAAAGTGCAGCTTTTCCTTAAAATATCTCCATAACGACTAGGACTAAATGTTGATCTCGACCGAGGAAGAAATCGTGGTAGCTACGACCGACGCGACGACGATCGGGTTCCGGGGGTCGGTGGCCGCGGCAAATAGACCGGCGGATTTAGAAGAAAGAGTCGTGAAAAAGAACACTACCTCTAAACACATTTTGGTTCATCTAAGTCATTAGAATAATTCCAAGGATGAAAAATATATAAAACTAATGTTTTCTCGCGACTTCGTCCGCACAAATTATATACCAGATTTTAAGTCAGATCATAAGCTATCCAACAAAAAAAGTTTCAACAAAATCGGTCCAGTAGTTTTTGCGTGATGCGCGAACAAACAAACAAATAAACAAACTTGTCAATAGATGGCGCTGCACGTCATTTAAATCGCGCTATCGAGTGTTTTTTGAGTTTATATGAAGTGAACCGCAACTTTTTTATTCCTCACGATTTTTACGGTTTTATAATAGTTAAGATTCGGGCCAAACAACCGATTGCGATGCAGTATTTTTTAGCAATATATCGATTGTGAATACTATGATATTACTTTATTCATCTGACGATTTGTACAAAGGATACTAATTTAATTTTCGAAACGAAAAAACAAGTATCAAGGTCGTTCGGTGCGATGCAATGAGCGCGTGACACTCGACTGAATTAGGCCTCGACGTCGGGGCCCGGCCGCGTAGGTACATTTTTATACCCAAAGTGCGGAGTGAGCCAGGCCTGTCGGGTACCCAAGTACAGAAATGGCAAGAACCTCTAACCAGTACAGAACCTGTACTTTTGGTACCAGTTCCAAGCCTTGCTTGTACCATCGCTAGTCGCACAAGAAAAAGAATCTGCATTTCATCAGCAAAATTACAACCTACATCGGAAGTCGGGACCATCAATTCCTACCAGTATACCTACCTATACTTATTGCTTACATTACGTACAAAGTGTGGGTGGCCTGCAAAGACTTGTTGGTTCTGGCAGGCTGCCATGGCATCGCCATAGACGGAAGTATTTACACGGTGACTTGAGCATTCGGGCGTTTATTGCGATATTAAGGAAAGGATTGTATTTATTGTCTTAAAGAGTTTATTTTGAACTAAGTTGTTTTTTACGGTGGAGCTCAAAAAAGGACCTATAAATTCACAACCAATATGTACAAGCAATAGAATGAGAATTAACTTTTATTGTCATCAGCGCATCGATTCGTGATTAAGAAAAAAATAGGCAATCAAAGACATTACATTAACGCTCAGTTGCAGAAACGCTCATTAAAGTTAATCCTCCATTAAATCTCTCGCTGTCACTTTTTGTCTTGTTGACGTTGTAAAAGCTAGCAAGAGATTTAATGGAGGATTAACTTTAAAGAGCTTTTCTGCAACTGACTTAACTTTATGTTTTGTCTCTCATCTATCATAATGACATAAACAGAAACTGCCTCCGTGGTCTAATGGTTAGAGCATTGGGCTCTTGACATAGAGGTCGTGGGTTCGATTCCCACGGGGGGCACCTAGTGAAATGTCACTTTGTGCGTTTTTCCCCAGTTGACTAGGACATTGCAGGCTGAGTCACCTGATTGTCTGAAAAAGAAAGATGATTCCGTGCTTCGAAAGGCACGTTAAGCTGTTGGTCCCGGCTACTATCAATGGTGGTAGTAGTCGTTACATAAAAACCACGTCAGAGGCCGTAAGGCGGTTTGAATAAACTCTGACACCAGGGCTTGCAGCCCACTCGATAAGAAGAAGAACAGAAAAGTCTTTTTTGTCCTCTGTAACATGCTAAATCGATAGATACAACTTCAATATGCCTTTTTCGTACTTAATTCATATTTATGTATGTTTCCATGGTATGGCACCCTGCCAGGCTCAACAAGTATTCTTAATAATACTTAAGAGGGATTTACTACACATTTTGCACATCTCACAGTATGTTTTTTGACCTGAAAAGCGGTCATGGTCGTTTTATTCGTGTAATCGTTAGTGTTAATCATTTTGAAACTGAGAGTAGACCTCCCGTGCGTCAAGTCTTCTTAATTCTTCTTAATATTGAGTTGTGATTTTTTATTTTTTTTTTTCAAAATATCTCTATAACTTCCAAATAATCCGGTTTTCTTCTTTTTTCTCAATTTAGTATAATAAAACAATAAACGAGGTATTTTACACACATTACAAAAATTCTCGAACATTTATATTAATGACGAAATTATACATTTTATTGTTTTTCGTTTTTTATTTTTTATTTCTATATAGTCAGTTATTGGGGTTCCATTTTTACTTTTCAATATTAAGAGCCATACTATTGATGTATAAAAAAAAAATCAGATCTAAATCTGGTAGGATATAGGAGTTATTAACTTCTAATCTTTTTTTCTTATAATTTTAGAACTTTTAGAAGAATTAGTTAATAACTCCTATATCCTACGAGATTTAGATCTGATTTTTTTATTAGACATCAATAGTATGGCTCTTAATATTGAAAAGTAAAAATGGAACCCCAATAACTGACTATATAGAAATAAAAAATAAAAAACGAAAAACAATAAAATGTATAATTTCGTCATTAATATAAATGTTCGAGAATTTTTGTAATGTGTATAAAATACCTCGTTTATTGTTTTATTATACTAAATTGAGAAAAAAGAAGAAAACCGGATTATTTGGAAGTTATAGCGATATTTTGAAAAAAAAAATTAAAAAATCACAACTCAATATTAAGAAGAATTAAGAAGACTTGACGCACGGGAGGTCTACTCTCAGTTTCAAAATGATTAACACTAACGATTACACGAATAAAACGACCATGACCGCTTTTCAGGTCAAAAAACATACTGTGCATCTGTATCATTAGATTAGCTATTATTAAGATTTGGATGAACTCATTTCTTGTATCATATTGTGAGCATATCAGTATCACGGACCTGAAAAAAAGACGGACGTAATCTCGTCTAATCACGAGTGAAGCACCCATTTATGCATGCTGCATGTGTGCATGCTGACGCACTGTGGTGCGGTAATGGTGGTGAGTTGTAAGACCTGCGATTAGAGTTGGTGCATCAGTGTGAGTGTAGGTCCCTTGTAGAACAAACTCTATCTATCAGTGAAAACCTGTTATTAGCTTTCTGCTTTATACTCTTGTGACTACTGTATTATATTGCTGTTGGTTTTCCAATAAAATAAATAAATAAATAACGAAAATGTAGGACCTTGCATGCTTCACTTCTTTTTAGTGTCACATTACGTCCGTCTTTTTTTCAGGTCCGCGATCAGTATAGAGATCTCCGCAATGCGCCACCAATGATCTACCTATACTATTACTATTAGATCATAGGTGGCGCATTGCGGAAAGGTACGGACACTCAATCATGAGGAAGTGAATTCGAATCCGCACGAGCGACGTGCCATACACTAATGAGGTTTTCTTACTTATGTCTTTCTTACTTACTTCTTACTTATGAGTTTCTGGCCGCATCTTCTCTACAGCGACAACACGTTCCGACGCGGTGGTAGCTTAAAAAAGAATTGACGTTTAATAAATGTGCTTCAGGCTCCTATATTGAATAAATGATTTTGAATTGAATTGAATTGAATTATGTACGTAATACCGACTGCTCTCGGTGAAGGAAAATATCGTGAGGAAACCTGCATACGCTGAAGAAGAAATTCTGATGCGTATGTGAAGTCTACCAATCCGCATTGGGCACGCGTGGTGGACTAACGTACATACACTCTTCCTGTGGGTATAGGCCTGTGCCTTGCAGTGGGACTTACATTATACAGGCTGATGATGTACTTAGAAACTAGTTGACTTTTGTCGACGGTGCTACCACATACTCTACCCATCAAACTGAACAACTTTGAGTATGGGAGCAAACCTGTAAGAACAAAAAAAAACAGCTGTTTCATACAAAACTGCAGCACCTACTTGACTCAAATGTATGACTTTGCTCCCATAGTAAAAGGATTCAGTTTGATGGGTAGAGTATATGGTTTAAAGGTTAAGGGTTGAACTACACCACGTAGCAAAGCATCGCATTTTTCCGTCGCTCCATCCTTTTCTGTCACTCAGGAACGTCATTTGCGGAACGGCATATAAGAAAGACGGAACGGAACAGCACGGAACAGCACGGAACAGCACGCCGCGTGCGATCGCGTTCCGTCTATCTTATACAGAGTGTAAGGGACAGCCCTCCGCAAACTGAAACGGTGAACTCAGACCATCAAACTGAACAACTTTCACTAAAACAAAAAAAATCAGCTGTCCCATACATTTGAGTCGGGTAGATACGGCAGTATTGTATGGGACAGCGGATTTTTTTTCGCGTTTCCTGAGGTAGGCTCCATAGTGAAAGTGGTTCAGTTTGATAGTCTGAGTTCACCGTTTCAGTTTGCGGAGGGCTGTCCCATACACCCTGTATACTCTAGCAAATGACGTTCCTGAGTGACAGAAAAGGGATGGAGCGACGGAAAAATGCGTTGCTGTGCTGCCTGGTGTATTTCAACCCTTAAAGGTTAATGATATTTTTCCTTACACCCTGTATATTACTAACTATTCCACGCAGCCGTTACAAGCGACTAAAGAATAAACAACTGTCTTAATCAAAAGCAAACTTTCAAACGAACCCAGACAAAATTATAGACCTGGAAAATTGAATAATTTTGAGTAGAAACTATGAGTCTACGAATTTAAATATAACTAAGTCAATATTAGGTCAGCTCTCACTGATCCAGTTCGAAGTTGGATGTTAACTGGGTTCAGTTAACATTAGACTTAAAATTAAAGCTATTTTATTTAATTAGGACTCGAGTCTGCGGTTTTAGTCGAATTTTATCGATAGTTTGTAATTCGATTCAGTAATTTATACGATAAACCATTCAATTAAACTAAAATTAATCATTTTGACGGGTTCATACCGCGAATCGGCGGGTTCGAAACCGATGAAATGATTAATTTCAGTTTAATTATTAACTGCGTGGTAAAATAAAAAAAAATTACGCCAGAAAGCTGTTTATGTGACATAATATAAAAAGTAAGTTATAGCCTGTAGAATCCCACTGCAGGGCAAAGGCCTCCTCTCACGAATAAGGGTGAGAGGGAGTGGGCCATACTCCACCACGCGGGCCCAGTGCGTGTTGGTGGAGGCAAGTTAGTGGTCACCTTGCTGTCAGAGAATTTTCAAGCCGCCAATAGGCCTCTGACTTGGCTTAACGAATAGTTACAACGCACTCTGACGTAACTATTCGAGTCCAACTGCTTAACGTGCCTTCCGAAGCACGGAAACGCTCGAGATGAAATACTACTAAACGGTCACCCATCCAAAGACTGACCGGACCTGACGTTGCTTAACTTCGGTGATCGTTTCCAATACCGAAGCTCCACTACGCCAACGAGCGCTTCATAATATTATTAATTAAAAAAAATATATTTTTAATTTTGAAAATTCACGACCGACAAGTCTAATTGTCGGGGGCACAAGGTGGACCGACGACCTGGTGAAGGCGGTGGGAACCCGTTGGATGAGAGCAGCGCAACCGGTCGTTGTGGCGATCCTTGAGCCCTATGTCCAGCAGTGGTCTTCTATCGGCTAAAATGATAGAGATGTGGTTCTCGTTAGCATACGAACTTCGCTCTTGGAAACTATCACTGAAGTTAAGCAACGCCATATGCAGGAAATCTTTCCTAAGTTGTCTGACCAACGTTTTAGTGGTCTACCTACTGATCTTCTCCATACTTCTCCATGGGGTGATTGGGGATCTACCTCCTAGCGGTCCACCCCGGGCAATGGCATCACAAGCTACCAAGTTTTTGGTGGCGGCTGAACGATCCCCCGTAGCGGTGTGGTAGTCTCCGCAAGGAGCCGCCTGGCTCGCGACCACCCTCCAGCCGGAGTCTGGCGCCAAGCAAATTGCTGCGTTCCGTCAGTGTGCAGGAGTGCCAGTGCACATCCACCGTTCCGATACTGCCTTGATCCAAAGTCCACAGGCCGTCTTCCATTCTACCCGACTGTACCGGGCATCTTCTCTTTAACTTTATAATCCGTTCACCAAACGTTCTTCGACAGATTTCTACTATAGGGGAATGCGGGTCCACATACAGGGTCCAACTTAATAATTATGCTGACACTTTTTAATGGGATGATCAGACCACCAAACTGAACAACTTTCTGTATGAGACCAACATCGAAATCACGAATAAAAAATCTGCTGTCCAATACATTTCGCCCGAGTAGGTTTGCAGTCTGGTATGGAAGAGCAGATTTGTTTTTCGCAATTTCGATGTTGGTCCCATACGGAAAGTTGTTCAGTTTGATGGTCTGATCGTCCCCTTAAAAAAGTGTCAGCCTGGCATATTAAGAAGGACCCTGTGCACATGGTACATACGGTCCATGTCTCTTTAGTGCTACTTTTATTTGGTGCATGTTTTGCCTACTGAGGAATGTTTCCGTGGCACGCTTCCGTGATCAGTGAACACCGCATCAATATCGGTTCTGCCATCTTCACGTGAAAGAAAGTTCTAATTCAGAGAGACGTCCTAACACCTATCTCTATTATTATCTGGACAGCGTAAACACACCGTGGATACTTAGGGTGACCGCATATCTATCCGCAGCGAAGGAGCCGAAGGAGGCGAACGAAACGAATTTCCATTTAATTCTTGAGACGATTCGTCCGATTCGCCGCGGATAAGTGTGCGAGGTGTCATAGAATTTCATACAACCAATCACGTACCTGAAAGAAATACGGACCGAGTATTGCACTAAAAAGATGTGATGCATGCAAGGTAATACAATCTCGTTTGTTCTACAAGGGACCTACAGTCACACAGATGCACTAGCTCTATGCGCAGGTCCGACAACCCGTCACCTTATGTACCGCGTGACAGCACGCACACAAAAGAAATGGGTGCTTCACTCATGATTAGATGACATTACGTCTGGTTCTTCTTTTTAGTCTGTGCAACCAATTCTAAAATTCGATTCGTTCGCCACCTTCGGCTCGCTCGCCTCTTTTAAATATGCGTAGGTACACCTTTATATGTCGTTTCATACAAATGGTAAAAACTGGTAAGAGGCAATACCATACTTAATGAGTTCGAGGGTGACAGGAATACCTACACCATTGCCAACATTTTCTGCCATGCTTTCTACCAAGATGAGGTAAGAAAAATTGGTGAAGGGTATTTGTTCGTATTGTATATAGTACTAAATACTCTTTATTTAATTGTGGCATAGTTATAATGTAAATAGGGACCAACCATCATTTACATAGCTTATTACATCTGACAAAACACTAAAACCAATTTCCACCCTAACTGCTTTGTTCTAAAATCTAAATTTCTTTAAAACTAAAACCCTGCATAATATATCTACCCCTAAACAGCCATCAATTCTCTTGCCTCACAATAGCGTGAAGCTTACTCCAAAAACAAAGTCCTAAGAACCAAGCGATTGTCGTTCTTGAGCTTTCGACATAAGAATTGTGTCAAGTGAGTTCTTGAATTGTTTGCCGGGTAAATATTTAGCCGTCCAAAATACCTCGGAACTGGCAAAGTGCCAAAGAGCCAAGCAATAACGGACTGCTGGCAGTTTTCACTCGTTCCAATTAATTGGATAGTTTGACAGTTAGGCTGCCTTAAGCGACGATTTCGACATTGTAGTCAAAATAATAAGCTCAGGACCTTGGCCTTAGAAAAAGTATAAGTCTAGAACTCTAGAAAGAGCCTCACGAATATCCCGTATAAAACAAAAGGGGCCAAGTTTCATGGGTTGGTGTGCGTGAGGCGCCATACAAATTATGTATGTGGGCGTGTATATGTATAGGGTTTAGGAACCAGTACTGGTTCCAATTTTTTTTTCGACACTTTCGTATCTTCGACTGTCAATCTTGAAAAAAAACTTTATCAAAGCTCAGGACTGGAGTCACGTTGTGGATCTGCTATTGGGCGGTCGCGTCGCCCGTCGATCGTTGGTTGCCCCCTCCCAGGACTACAACGGGGCTCCAGTGCTGGCTCAAGATAGTGTTCTTTTCGAAAAACAATCCTTGAAGTCACCAAATACATAAATTACCGTACAACGTCAAGCACTTTTGCTACATAAACTAGACATTGGTAAAATCATCAAATACCCAAGATGGCAGCCTTTTTTTTTTTAAATAGAATAGAATAGAAAGCTCAGGATTATTACTTACCAGAGGGATCAGTCAAAAGATATTCTAAATGTACCGTAATATTCACAAGAATAAAGTTCTGGTGTTCTAGTATCGAGTAACTAGCCTACCGTGCAGGAAGGCCGCATTGATACTCCCGTCCAGGACGACTCGTACCAATTAGTTTTTCGGAATTTATCTACGATTTATAATACCACTGGCTTTTCAGAGAAGGAAAACATTGTGAGGAAACCTGTATACTTCAATTTCGAGGCTTGTATTGTACCCACTGTTCATATTATAAGTGGCGACGGACTCACTACCCGTCGAACTGGACAATAAAAAAATAGAAATCATTTATTGCACTCAAGAGCTCGGGCGGTGGCGCGTTGCGTTGCGGAGAGGTATGGACTCTTAATCATGAGGTCCGGGTTCGAATCCGCACGGACAACATGCCATGTACCAATGAGTTTGACTAATTTATGTACGATTACCGACAGCTCTCAAACGGTTAAGAAAAACATCGTGAGGAAACTTGCATATGCAGAAGAAGAAATTCTGATGCATATGTGAAGTCTACCAATCCGCATTGGGCACGCGTGATGGACTAACGCCCAAACACCCTCCTAGAGGGTAGGCCTGTGCCCTGCAGTGGGACGTATATAGGCTGATGATGATACTCATGTTGTGAAATTTTCGTCTTTATGCTAGGTTTAGTAGATATCAAACATGAACCCTGTTAGGGTACAGCAACTTAAGTCAAATTTATATGTTAAACTAAACTTTAAATTGGGCATTTGGGTAGAGTTTCGGTACCTACTACTGGTGAATCGTGGATGTTCAAAGTTTTCAAGATATCTCTGACTAGAGGTATATTTATTTATTAGCTACACAGACAGAAATGATGTCATACAATATAATCCGATAGGTAATAAAAAAAGAAAACTAAGTAAAACTAACAGCTCTCACTAATAATTATGCTCACGACTATATTCTCTGAGGGGGTAGTCAGAGATATTCTGAAACCTCAGAACATCCACGTTTCACCAGTAGTACCGAAACTCTGTCCAGTGTGACAGGGGGTGAGCCCGTCGCCACTAATAATTAAATAATCAATTAATCTGAATCAGTAGAATCAGTAGTATTTATTTGCTGAAACATATTATGGTATGGACCGCGGCGAACTTCGTACCGCCTTAGAATCTTCCCGACACACTCTTGGCCATTTTTTAGCCAATGTTCATCCCGAATAATGTAGCATTCTAATGGTGAAAGAATTATTCAGATCGGTCCAGTAGTTTCGGAGCCTATTCAATACAAACAAACAAAACATCATAAATTTCATCTTTATAATATTAGTATAGATATAGACTAGCCCCCAAGGGAATATTGTTTTTAGCATACATGCATACAGTACGACCAGGAATATATGGCCGTTCATTAATCTTTGTTTGCGCAGAGCAGGCCCGAGTCCCCGACAAACTTTGACTATTTTATTATAAGGACTCACCTTGCGGTAGCATTTCCCCTCTGCCACGGTATAAGATCAATTGATCATGTGCGTTTACATAAAATTTTATACCTTATCACTAAACGAGACAGCCTATAATTGTGAAACAATAAATTCGAACTTAGAACGTTTGGGGTTCACACGAGACTACTTTTCATGACTTTTAACATTCAAAATTAGAATCTAAAGTTATGGGGAATAAAATCCAAAGTTGCGGATTGCATGTTACCCCCGCAAAAAGTGGCAGAAATGTTTGTTAGTGGAATTACACGCGTTACCAGTCCTCATATAAGAAGTCAAAGCCGACAAAACCTGAAGTCATTTAGTAATCAAAGAGTGCAAAATCGGATAAAAGCGAAAAGGCCGCGAAAACAAATTAGCCACTAGCGTAAACAGATTGAAGTTGGCACATCCTGATTGGTCAATATAATTTCGCGCGCTATTAAAATTTGTCAACTGCGCAGGTACATCGGTAAGCCTTATACACCTGGTACTACTGTACTAGCAGTACCACACTTCATAAAGGCTAGGCCTGTGCTCAAGTCCAGTAGTGGAGACGAAAGTGACTGATGATGATAAGGATACATACACACAAAGTCCATTGGTGTATTCTCCTAAGGGCAAAATGGGCAAGTGCTAAGGGTGGCCGGGTCAAGGGGGGCGGCCGTAGGGCCATACACATGGGAAGGAAATTGCCCAAAGAAATACAGTAGGTAATAGCCAGACACCACTGCATGCATTAGAGTCTAATGCAAGGGTCTAATGATTAGACTAACAGAGTTACAATCATAGCCAAATCGTTTTGCGGAAAAATGTCAAGCTCGCTTCGCTCGCTCTGGTCTCTATTCTTGCTATCAGTACCACTGTTATAAAATACCAAAAAACTTGTGTGGGTCAATTCTTAAATATCTCAAAACCTTAGAACTTCTGCTGGCACAAATCATGGCTACAGGTCCTTCATCGTCAAACTGCACTTAATATTGGGGGCGGCCAAATTTATTTGCCCAGGGGCACAATATTTGTAAATACATCCCTGACAAAGTCGCAGTGAAATGCTAGTAAACGTAAAGTACTAACCCACGTTCGTTTTCTTAAGATCAAAGCCTTGTTGGCTCGCTGCCAAAGAAGCTTCTCTCTTTTTAAATATTTTCAATGTTCCCATCCTATCTGAAATGCTCAACACGTCTTTTCGTCTTAAAAGCATTTTTTTGAAAAGCTTGTTACACTTGAATCTGGTCCAACTTTTGGCCCAATTTGCTGTCTAACTTTCCGGGCACAGATGTTGAGGAGTCGTAGGATATTTGTCATGGAAAAATTGTTATTGCATTTTTGGGAAAATGTGATAAACGGTTAGGGAAAAGATGATTTGTACAAATACATAGATGAACTGTGAATTCTGTGATGAAAATAAATTCGCTGTAGTACGCTATCCAACAACTTGACCAATGAGGTCTTGAAACTGAACCAACGCTGAAAATTTGAAAGTGTTTATAAAATCAACTTGTATACACCGAATTTTTTTTTTTCTTAAATACACAATAAAGAATATTTCTATTTCTATTTCTACAACCAAACATTAGTGACAACCGAAACGTTTGTAAAACATAGTCAAATATTTGGTTAAAACAGCTAAACAATTGGCTATTTATAACTAAATACTTGATTATGTTTTACAAAACAGTTCGGTAGTCACTAAAGCTCAGTTACATTTAAGGTGGTTTCCGTCCATACAAAACGTTGTCGTATAACACTCGTAGACGGTATTAATAAAAGTAATGTTTTATGTATGGAAAAATAGCTTAGAAAATCTAGTTTCCGCGAATCAAATAATATTTACAATTTATAATATTATTACGAAGATCGTAAATATTATTTGATTCGCGGAAACTAGATTTTCTAAGCTATTTTTCCATATATAAAACATTACTTTTATTAACACCGTCTACGAGTGTTATACGACAACGTATTGTATGAAATTGACAGCTCTCCAACCACCTTAACAAACATTTAGTTAAAGATTTCTTTGAGTGTATTCCCATTGCAAGAAGGTACGAAAATTTTGCCTTTACTTGTACAATCACTAAATAATGATATCTACGGGGAGAAATTGATATCATCAGCATCCTTTTAACCTAAGATGTCTACACATCAAACTGAACAACTTTTACTATTGGAGCAAAACGTTCGGAGCAAAAAAAATCAGCTGTTCCATAGTAAACGCAATGCCTACGCGACTCAAATTTGCAGATTATTTTTTAGTAGTAGTAGACTCTTTGTTTAAAAGTATACCAATGATTTCAATTTCACACTATAGGCAGAATTGCAGAACCGAGATTCTTGGAAAGAACGGAGGGAGGCCTTTGCCCATCAGTGGGATATCAATAGCTGATAATCATCATCATCATCAGCCTATCATCGTCTACTGCTGAACATAGGCCTCTCCCAAGGCGCGCCACAAAACTCTGTCCACGGCCTTCCTCATCCAGTCGCTCCCCGCTACTTTTTTTGGGTCGTCGGTCCAGCGGGCAGCAGGGCGTCCCACACTACGCCTACCAGTTCGCGGTCTCCACTCTAGAACTCTGACACCCCATCGGTTGTCAGTTCTTCGGCAGATATGACCAGCCCAATAGCTGATAATAATAATAACAAATTCATGGACTCAGCTAGTTAAAAAAGTTGTAATCAAAAGGTAAATAACTCACAGCTCTCTTTGTTTGAAACAATGTGCCAGAATTTTATTGTAAATTGTCCACAATCCTATTCGAATGTTCTACCAAATTGTATTGTATTGTATACCCAATTGTATTGTAGCAGATAAAAGAATGTTTTTATTACAACATTCATTCGATTTCAGAACGTTTCCATCAAAAGGGTTAATCTGTTCACATTACAAAAGAGTTTAAAATTGCAATCGAAAAAATAGCTTGAATGAACCATTGTTTGAATTCCTTTATACTTTACATAGGTACTTTGACACTATACAGGGTGTAAGGAAAAGTATCATTAACCTTTAAACCACGTACTCTACCCATCAAACTGAACAACTTTTACTATGAGACCGATCAAGGCAAAAAAAAAATCAGCTATTCCATACTAAACTGCAATGATTATAACGGGTTCTTACCGCTGCTGCTGCTTTATACTAAACTGCAATTTCTACTCTATGTTTGCTCCCATAGTAAATGCGTTCACACACGATGACGCACTGACGGAGCAGCAAACGTCAGTCCGTCAACACCATGACACATTGACGCAGCGGCAGACGCCAGTGATTTCATTTTATTTGTGAAGCAAGGAGTTGTATGAAACCGCACGTAGAAGCACACACGGTGAAGCATTGACGCACCAGGTGTGGTTCTATGGACTGACATCTGCCGCTCCGTCAATGCGGCATTGTGTGTGTACGCAATAAAAGTTGTTTAGTTTGATGGGTAGACTCTTGGTTCAAAAGCATGCCAATGTTTTCAATATCACCCTGTATTATATGCCAGTTCTAAAGGACGGACGCCATCAATTTCATCCTGCCCTGTTTCGTCTAGGTCTGCCTCGACGCCGATTTCATTTCGTTGGGGACCAGTTTGTGGTGGTTTTAACCCATAGGTCATCTGGCATGCAGCAGACACGTCCTGCCCGACCTCATTTTAGATTGACAGCTTTGGCAGGCCTTCGTCACTCGGCCGTAGGTACGATCTGGAGCGACTGGCAGAAATCAAGCAAGTGAATCGCTTACGATGCGATAAAGTGTAGGTATCTTGGTACCTACACTTTGGTGCATCGTAAGCGATTCAATTGGTTGATTTCTGCCACTGGCTCCAGACAGCAACATCGTATTACGCCGCGCGCTGTACGAAGTCAGAATTTTTCGTTTTCTAAGGAAGTGATGTATCTGTTACGTTACTAGTAATCTGTGACTGTAGTAGGGTAGCGCCGACAACTTTTACCCCAAGATCCAACCGTTTTATGCACCTATTTGTTTGATGAACGAAATGTGTGAAAGTGAAATAAGTGAAAGTTTATACAGGGGTTCATACAACACCGCCGGGTTTCCTAGCAAAATCTAGCCGCAAGTACTTTTACCATGATGATTTATGGTACCATTTTGTCCACCGATCTGTTTGGGAAGTAGGTAAATGAGGTGCCATCTGATGGAGACCAATGTAAAGACTGGAAAAACTGGGGTTGCCATCTCTTAGTCTGCTGCGACTAAAGTCAGATGGTACCTCAATTGCTTCCCGAAAAGATAGGTGGGAAAAATGGTACCTATCATAAATCATCATGGTATAGGTACTTGCGACAAGATTTTGCTAGGCAACCCGATGGAGTTATATGAACCCCTGTATAAACTTTCACTTAAATCACGTCATTTCGTTCACCAAACAAATAGAATAAAAATGCATAATTTTGAGGTCAGATCTTGGTATATTTGTACGTAAATTATTTTCATGTTTTTTACACAAAAGTCAAACATTCCCTTTGTAATATACATAAGTATCTCAACCGGAACGTCCATTGCCCTCCAATTTAAATACAAAACCCACAAAACGACAAAAGTTTCTAACTCATTAACCGAATCTCTGTAGCTATTCGGATTTAAGACAATATTGTACAAGGCTTTGTTTAGAGATGTTGTTATTACGGATATCGGATTACCAATAAATGTATATTTCGGAAATGGACATCTAAACATGACGTTTCGTATTGGTACCGAAAAAATGTACACCCTAATAATAAAAGGATGGTTTAGATGTGAGATTAGGTGGATGGCAAACTGAACTAGTTTACCCGTACCTACCGAAAATCGCAGCGTGGGTAAGCCCCACACAAAGGTGAACCGACGACCTGGTGAAGGCGACGGGAACCCGTTGGATGAGGGCGGCGTAGGCCTAGTCGTTGCGGCGATTCTTGGGGGAGGCTTGTGTCCAGCAGTCTACGTTTATAGGCTGAGATTATGAATTGATGATATTTCTCTTCGAACAGAGTTTGAACAATGGTAGTGAAATGTGGATAATCTAAAAAAGGACCATCGTTACGGAGATAGTTTTAAAATGGGATGGCGAACCAAGGATACACGTGCCGTACTTACCTAGGTGACACGTGACAAAAATTTTACATATTACATAAGTAAGTAAGTAAGTAATCTTTATTTGCTCTTAATTAGGGTACAGTATTACAGATGCGTTGTGGAGAGGTATGGACTCTCAATCATGAGGTCCGGGTTCGAATCCGCACGGAAAACATTCCACGTACCAATGAGTTTTTCTAACTTATGTACGTATTACCGACTGCTCTCAAACGGTGAAGGAAACATCGTGAGGAAACCTGCATATGCAGAAGAAGAAATTCTGCTGCATATGTGATGTCTACCAATCCGCATTGGGCACGTCAAGTCAAGTCAAGTCAAGTCAAAATGTTTATTCAAAATAATATCACATAGATAACTTTCTGACGTCATTTTTGATTCTACCACCGCTTCGGAAGGTGTTCCGTTGTAGAGAAGATGCGGCCAGAAACTCTACAACACACTTCTTTTAAACAAAACAAAATATACAAAGTACAAATATTGAATTACATAGTGTAACATTGTCAAGACCAGACACACGCGTGGTGGACTAACGCCCAAACACCCTCCTAGAGGGTAGGCCTGTGCCCTGCAGTGGGACGTATATAGGCTGGTGATGATGATGATTACAGATGATAGGTACAAACATTGAGACTCTCCTAGATCAGCCATTAACAATAACATGCAAATATTAGTAAGTGTACACAAGCAATGATTGAATTAATGGATAATGATTAATTAAAAATTCATAATAAAGTATTTACACAAATGTTACAATAAGAATAACTAAAATAGCTTCTTTACAACTTGATCAGACCAAAAATTACGGTTTTGTTCACATACCTAATAAGTAATTAGTGCAGTGATTGTATAGAAATGTCAAAAGCTTTATTTAGCACTAAACTGAAACTTATTTTAAAAAAATCACACAGATTTTCTGAGTAATATGATTTCCATTGTACAGTTAAAAATTGACTCAAAACTTTGTCCAATTGGGATAATCCGCCATCATAACGAGTTTTTATTTAATTGGCATTGACTTCCTCTGAATAGCTTTTTGCCTTGGCACGTCATCACCATGTCACAGATATTATAATACAAGATGTTAAACATTATTTTACCATCATTGGCACAGTAGGTCTAAATGTATTCAACATCACTGCCTGTAGCAAACAAAATACGACTAGATATAAGTAATCTAATCTAATCTAAACTATTAGAAAACTGTACCTGAAGTGTGTCTGTACCTACCTACATAGAAGATATTTACAAAAAAAAGATTACGTTTTGATTTTTAGGTATCCCTGACTCGAAATCAACCTTTTTTAGAAATGTTGTCTGTCTGTTTGTTTGTGTGTTTGTTTGTTTGTTTGTTTGTTTGTTCGAGCATCACGCAAAAACTACGGAACCTATTTTGATGAAATTTCTTTTGTTTGATAGCTTATGATCTGACTTAAAATCTGGTATATAATTTGAACGGACGAAGTCGCAGGAAAACACTTGTAATTTATAAAGTCAAAACATGGCTATTCTTGCTCAAGTTTATAGAAATTCTTTTTGAGAAAAATTTTCGGATTCGGTTTTGTTTACGGATTTCCAGATCACCTCCACATCTCTAATTTGTAATAAAATTAGTTTTTCACTTAGCGGTATCCCAAGAACTAAATAAGTACTTGAGTATAAAGTCATCTCTTTATGTGAAGTGTTTTAGTGTTGTCCTTATTCTAGATAATGAAATTTCCAGTGTAGCTATAAATATTGTGAAGGGGTAGCCGACAAATTGAGCTGTAACTTGAATTTATATTATCAGCCATTTAAATGCCTTTCTGAAAGATTGGCTAAAGTTTGCGTTGCTAAGGAAAGTTTAAAGGAGTTATTAGATATATAAGGTATAACAAAACACCCTAATAATTTAACCACTCATATGCCCTCGGTCATTAACATTCCCTAAAATTATGTGTTATTTATGACCGCCATTTTGCAAAAATTACCTATCTCTGACCGGCCATAGCTGATTCATCAGTACTGGCGCACCTGATGTTTAAACGACAAAAACAACCATAAAAAATGGTTGTAGCACTTCAAATGTTTATAAAATTTACGGATAACATGCTCAAGTAGCCTAGAGAACTCAGTTCATTCCACAATATCAAATGGTTTCTTGTCACGATAAGTCTAAATACATACGAAGGCAATGTACGGCTCTTGTTGTAGATTATTGAGTTTTTCTTGAAAATATGATAAATAACCCTATAAATGTTATGTTATTTTTAGGATCAGAAGTAGTTTTTTAGTCAATAGAAAAGATTTAAACGTATATCCAAGCAGGATGAAAAGATTAAACATGACTTACAAAAGTTTAACTTTTCTAGCCATCGCGCCAATTACACGCGGAGATAAAACGTTCAATTTCTGTTTTATATAATCACATTGGTACAAAATATGGATATTATTTAAATGTCCACTGCATAACAAATATCGTAATGTGAAATGTTTTCAATTTTATCTATAACTAAATATAGAAAAAACGATCTGAAATGAACTCTGCCTTGCTGTCATTATTAGGATGTTACGTATTTGTGTTCTAGATACTAAAATTAACTCTAACTGATACTGAATTATAACGTTATTATGAAGATAATTTAGTTAGCTTTAATATTCACTACACATAATTAGCCTAATAGTGGCTCAATTTTGTGAATTTGAGATATTAACAGACCTAGTTTTTCCTGGGAATCAAAATGCCAAACAGTCACAATTGTAGTAAGGCTGGAAACACACAACATTTTTCTAGGAGAAATGGATAAGAAGATTTCAGCTTACCGAATAGTGCCATAATTCCATAGAAATGATTTACACTGATGCTTAAAATAAATAAACACGAGTAATTGTTGCTTAAAACACACTCGTCAACCGACACTTCAAATATATAATGTAAACACGAGTAATTATTGCACAGAAAACCCACTCGTCAACCGACAACCGACACTACTCACTTGCGATCACAGACTAATTTGAAATTCCCAAAAATCTGTTGACAAGACTCTAAAGGGGCCCATACACTGCAGTCCAACGTGCAGGACTGGAAGAAATTTTGGTTTGTTTTGGAGCAAAAATGAATTATATTTTGGAAAGACGGAACAGAAATACAGAGTTAATGGATAATTCTGTCGGTTTTGTAGGAAAAACCAAGACAACAAAACATTCATAAACAGGGATGCGGGATACAAATGTCTTAACAGTCACAATTGTCTAGTCTGACCGCGGTTAATTTTCTATCCCAAAAGTTACTATAAACCTTTTTGCGCAGGTCATGTAACGAGAGTAGGACTTTGACGTCTATTAAGTCATTATTGACAAATAATTTTTGCTTTTTAGTTTGATGATTTAAAAGTCACGATCAAAAATGATGATCTTTACTTAATTAGAATGTACCATTCGTTATATGATGTAGAGCGCAGGGTGTGTGGATAGGCCCAATTTATATTGACAAGGTTAATCGATATAATTATGTAGATGACAGGGAAAATAAAACAGGATGTTTGGCAAGTCCTTCATTTGAAAGGTACACAAATTTACTTTGATATTGAGTAAAACTATTGTAAGGGGCCATATTAAACCACTACCTCTGGAGGGGTGGGGGATATAAATATACCCACGGTCAGACTTGTCTAGTCTGACCCTAGGTAATTTTCTTTCCCCGATGTGACTAAATATTGTTTGAGCAGGTCACGCAAGAAGCAGGTTTTTGATGTTACGCTTGGGGTCAAGTATCGATATCATGCATTGATTTTAAGGAAAATAAAAACTGTGTTTGGCAAATCTAAAGGCAAGCACGTATCCAGACTTTTGTTTCGGGGGGGGGGGACATTTAAATTTCGGGGGGGGGGGGGGGGATATTCATATAAAAATAATGAAAAAGTAAGTGCTGTAATCACTTTTCCATACAAATATTAGGATTTCGGGGGGGGGGATAAATCCCACCTATCCCCCCCCCTGGATACGTGCCTGTCTAAAGGCATACAAATTTATTTTGATATCAAGTCGAGTAAGGGGCCATATTAAACCACTACTGGAGGGGTGGGGGATATAAATATACCCACGGTCAGACTTGTCTAGTCTGACCCTAGGTAATTTTCTTTCCCCGATGTGACTAAATATTGTTTGAGCAGGTCACGCAAGAAGCAGGTTTTTGATGTTACGCTTGGGTCAAGTATCAGAGACGTTATTTGTGTTTGAAATTAATCTCCCGTGTTTCCAAATTTATACATTTTAGACCCCACTTAAACTTAATTTACGCTCAAAATATGTCTCTGAATCTCTGCCTTGAACTCGGTGGAAGATCTACATAGTTTCTTATTATTTATTATAAGTTTCACAAAATTTACGTTGATAGCTATAGGCACCTTGTTTAATATAGCCATTCATTTGTCACTAAGGCCGAGATTCAGAGACGATTTGTTAGTCATAGTTCGAACTCCCGTATGTCAAAATCCACACATTTCTACCCTACTTAGCTCGAACTAAGACCAAAAAAATTGTCTCTGAATCTCGGCCTAAATGTCACTTTGTAACACTACTGGCTTTTCGGTGAAGGAAAACATCGTGAGGAAACCAGCATGCTTCAATTTCGAGGCATTGTATTGTACCGTGTCCATTATAAGTGGCGTGGGCTCACCCCCCGTCACACTGGATAGAGTTTCGGTACTACTGGTGAAACCGTGGATGTTCTGAGGTTTCAGACTACCCTCTCGGGGAATATAGTCGTGAATATAGTCGTGAATATATTTATGCTTAGGCTAGTTACTAAATGTTTTCCCTATTTTATTTATTTTTATGATTTGATGATCACCAAACTGATTTACTTACTATTAGTAGGATAAATGGTTATTATTATTATCGGGCAAGGTGTATCGATATCATGCATTGATTTTAAGGAAAATAAAAACTGTGTTTGGCAAATCTAAAGGCAAGCACGTATCCAGACTTTTGTTTCGGGGGGGGACATTTAAATTTCGTGGGGGGATATTCATATAGAAACAATGAAAAAGTAAGTGCTGTAATCACTTTTCCATATGTGCTATAATCCTCGGGAATATAGTCGTGAGCATATGCTTAGGCTAGTCACTAAATGTTTTCCCAATTTTATTTATTTTTATGATTTGATAATCACCAAACTGATTTACTTACTATTTGTAGGATAAATGGTTATTATTATTATCGGGCAAGGTGTATCGATATCATGCATTGATTTTAAGGAAAATAAAAACTGTGTTTGGCAAATCTAAAGGCAAGCACGTATCCAGACTTTTGTTTCGGGGGGGGGGGACATTTAAATTTCGTGGGGGGATATTCATATAGAAACAATGAAAAAGTAAGTGCTGTAATCACTTTTCCATACAAATATTAGGATTTCGGGGGGGGGGGGGGATAAATCCCACCTATCCCCCCCCCTGGATACGTGCCTGTCTAAAGGCATACAAATTTATTTTGATATCGAGTCGAGTAAGGGGCTATATTACACCACTACCCCTGGGGATATAAATATACCCACGGTCAGACTTGTCTAGTCTGACCCTAGGTAATTTTCTTTCCCCGATGTAACTTAACATTGTTTGAGCAGGTCACGCAAGAAGCAGGTTTTTGATGGGATTTTCGTTTGGGGTAAACTAAATTTACGCGCAAAAAATGTCTCTGAATCTCTGCCTTCAACTCGGTAGAAGATTTAGATAGCTTGAATATCGATGTCAAACAAAAAAAGTAGAAGTTCAAGGCAGAGATTCAGAGACATCTTTAGAGCGTAAATTTGGTTTAAGTGGAGTCTAAAATGTATGAATTTGGACACACGGAAGATCGATTTAAACATAAAAAACGTCTCTGATACTTGACCCAAACGTAACTTCAAAAACCTGCTTCTTGCGTGACCTGCTCAAACAAGGTTTAGTCACATCTGGGAAAGAAAATTACCCAGGGTCAGACTAGACAAGTCTAGCCATGGGTATATTTATATCCCCAGGGATAGTGGTTTAATATGGCCCCTTGTGATTTGCTAAACATGGTCCTTGAAATCTATGTATGATATCGATAATTTCCTTGAAATCTGTGTGTGATATCGATGGGATTGATACTCTAGATCAACATTCATAAGATCAACGATACACCTTGTCAAATAAAAACTAAAGAAATCTTCCCTCGCGTGGATCCTTCTGTTATCTTGTCATTTTTAGGGTTCCGAACCTCAAAGAGGAAAAACGGAACCCTTATAAGATCACTCTCGTGTCCGTCCGTCTGTCACAGCCACTTTTCTCAGCAACTATAGAAGCTAGCGACTTGAAATTCGGCATAGTGGTCAATCATGCTAACCCAAACGTAAAGCGAGACTAAAAATTTAGAAAATAATTTTTCTACAAATTTTTAAGGTCCAAAAACTGATGATTTTTAAAAAAAAAGTTTTCCAATCTAGCCGAGTTTGGTATCATTTGAAAGGGTTTTGAACGTAGATTTCGTATTGGTAGTTCGTTTTACTAAGTAATGCGTAGTTATTCATTTATAAGCCCGACTGCACGAAAAATTTTGGTTCCCCCCCCCTGATCTCCGAACATATAAAGCCAAAAAATCTGAAATAATTCTTACACGTCGATGAACTATTGAATTTTGTAGGAAAATTATAGCGGTGTCTGTATTGATAATAGTTTTTGAGAAAATTGAAAAAATACAGTACAAACAAACTTAGGGTTGCAGTTGATGTTTTTCGTTGATGAGCATAGACACAAACTTTATATATTACATTTTAAATAAAATCCAATAAATGAACACCAGTTTAAGTCATAAAAATTAACAAAGATAACAAAAATGCTAGTTTTTCGACGAATTACCAACTCCGTTGTGAAGTTTTGTTGTTAGCCATATTTCGTCACTGTTTTTTGCTTAAAACATTTTTAAAAGACGGTAAGTCTGTTAAATTCCACTAAATCTATTCTATAACAACCTACAATTATTCCTACTCATTAAAAAAAGTACAAAATGAATAATTGTTTCGATATTTTGATTTGTGATTTGTATGGTTTCATGCAAGAACGGGTGTACCTACCGGTATCGGTGAAACTTGGTAAACAGAGAGATAGCATAAAAGGTAGGTGCTTAAGATTTTCGTGAAAAATCACTATTTCGTTAGGAATAAACTGTATTTAAATATTTTCGAGAAGGTAACAGTAATTTGAACATTTGAACTTTGCTTTAATGACAGGATGTGAGGTCCGATTCACAATGCAGGAAACTGAAAAATTATAACTTTACAGCAAACCGTATTTCATTATTGAAAAAATCCTAACATAATATAAGATAATTACGGAAAGTAACAAAATATTAAGCCATATCAACAGCTACGTTATTAAGATGGATTGAAATAATGATTTTCACAAATGAAATATTTATCATCATAATGATTAGGACAAATCGGAATAAAATCTTTACACGTCAGTCATACGTCAGTAGTGAATCATGGACATGGATCAAAGAGATTATTCTTGCATAGAGGGAGGATAACTTTTGCAAGGCGGTCCACTTTTTTTGATGTTTGCTTTTTATGTTTTGTGTCATGTGGACAGGACAAAAGGCACAAAAAGTTAATACTTTACACAACTTTACATACACTAGCATGTCAAAAAGTGTCAAAAAACGTCAAAAGTGGACAGCCGCATAAACAAAATATCTAAAGTTCCACCTCTTTCTACTATTAAAGGTATGTCATAAGAGAAAAGAGACCAACTACAATCTTAAATTGATGCGGACTTTATGCTTTAGAATTAAGAGATCCTTCTTGTGAGCTGTGAGACATGGATATAAACCAATGTATAGACAATACCAATGCCACCTTGCTGATCATGGACAATACCTTTCCAACGTAGAAATACAATGACTCGAAAAGGCATTAAAATAATAGTAATCGCGAAAACGAGACACGCGTATACGCTATGCTGATGCTGATGAAGTTGAAATTGCTATCAAAATCATACAACTTAGTCGGGCTAAGGTACGAGATTTAATACATTTTTTTCATATCTCCGTCCCTTTCCAGTATGACCATTCCAGTCTGCGAATCTATAAAATACTCAATCAACGCTTTCCAAGCTTCTTGATCATAAACATGCAATGAAATTAGAGACAGTGCCTTAGGGCTTGTCCGCACAGCGATTTTTAATCGCGCGAAATAAATTCGCGCGAATTTTTTTCCGGAGCCAGAATATAGCCTAGCCGCACTGCCGGAAAAAAATCGCAAACTCGGTCACTCACCTCTGACCGCAGTCCGCACTCTCTAGCTAGTAGTTCCCCGTCAACTGTCGATGAGAGCACACGTGTCTCGCTTGCAGGAATGTTTTTACCTAAGTTTGTTGACGTCATACCTATTCTTATTAATTTTCTAGTCACATAATTTAAACTCACGACCATAATCCCTTGCGGGGTGGTCAGGAATTGTATTATAAATGATACAAAAGTAGTTTATTTATTTCCCGCGACTTCCGTCTGACTAGATTTATAGATATACCCCCCCCCCCCTGCTACGCCTATGTTAAGTTTTTTGCATTTTTAATCGAAATGAAAATGCAGAAACGCTCGTTAAAGTTAATCCTCCATTAAATCTCTTGCTAGCTTTTACTACGTCAACAAGAAAAAAGTGACAGCAAGAGAATTAATGGAGGATTAACTTTAATGAGCCTTTCTGCAACTGAGTTTTAGTTGCAGGAACGGTCATTAAAGTTAATCATCCATTAAATCTCTTCTGTAATTTTTTGTCTTGTGGACGTAGTCAAACCTAGCAATAGATTTAACGGAGGATTAACTTTAATGAGCGTTTCTGCAACTGAGTTAGTTGCAGGAACGGTCATTAAAGTTAATCCTCCATTAAATCTCTTGCTGTAATATTGTCTTGTGGACGTAGTAAAAGCTAGCAAGAGATTTAATTGAGGATTAACTTTAATTAGCGTTTCTGCAACTGAGTGTTAGTTGCAGGAACAGTCATTAAAGTTAATCCTCCATTAAATCTCTTGCTGTAATATTGTCTTGTGGACGTAGTAAAAGCTAGCAAGATATTTAATTGAGGATTAACTTTAATGAGCGTTTCTGCAACTTAGTGTTAGTTTCAGGAACGGTCATTAAAGTTAATTTATTTGAGGATTAACTTTAATGAGCGTTTCTGCAACTGAATGTTAGTTGCAGGAACAGTCATTAAAGTTAATCCTCCATTAAATCTCTTGCTGTAATATTGTCTTGTGGACGTAGTAAAAGCTAGCAAGAGATTTAATTGAGGATTAACTTTAATTAGCGTTTCTGCAACTGAGTGTTAGTTGCAGGAACAGTCATTAAAGTTAATCCTCCATTAAATCTCTTGCTGTAATATTGTCTTGTGGACGTAGTAAAAGCTAGCAAGATATTTAATTGAGGATTAACTTTAATGAGCGTTTCTGCAACTTAGTGTTAGTTTCAGGAACGGTCATTAAAGTTAATTTATTTGAGGATTAACTTTAATGAGCGTTTCTGCAACTGAATGTTAGTTGCAGGAACAGTCATTAAAGTTAATCCTCCATTAAATCTCTTGCTGTAATATTGTCTTGTGGACGTAGTAAAAGCTAGCAAGAGATTTAATTGAGGATTAACTTTAATTAGCGTTTCTGCAACTGAGTGTTAGTTGCAGGAACAGTCATTAAAGTTAATCCTCCATTAAATCTCTTGCTGTAATATTGTCTTGTGGACGTAGTAAAAGCTAGCAAGATATTTAATTGAGGATTAACTTTAATGAGCGTTTCTGCAACTTAGTGTTAGTTTCAGGAACGGTCATTAAAGTTAATTTATTTGAGGATTAACTTTAATGAGCGTTTCTGCAACTGAATGTTAGTTGCAGGAACAGTCATTAAAGTTAATCCTCCATTAAATCTCTTGCTGTAATATTGTCTTGTGGACGTAGTAAAAGCTAGCAAGAGATTTAATTGAGGATTAACTTTAATTAGCGTTTCTGCAACTGAGTTAGTTGCAGGAACGGTCATTAAAGTTAATCCTCCATTAAATCTCTTGCTGTAATATTGTCTTGTGGACGTAGTAAAATCTAGCAAGAGATTTAATTGAGGATTAACTTTAATTAGCGTTTCTGCAACTGAGTGTTAGTTGCAGGAACAGTCATTAAAGTTAATCCTCCATTAAATCTCTTGCTGTAATATTGTCTTGTGGACGTAGTCAAACCTAGCAATAGATTTAACGGAGGATTAACTTTAATGAGCGTTTCTGCAACTGAGTTAGTTGCAGGAACGGTCATTAAAGTTAATCCTCCATTAAATCTCTTGCTGTAATATTGTCTTGTGGACGTAGTAAAAACTAGCAAGAGATTTAATTGAGGATTAACTTTAATGAGCGTTTCTGCAACTTAGTGTTAGTTTCAGGAACGGTCATTAAAGTTAATTTATTTGAGGATTAACTTTAATGAGCGTTTCTGCAACTGAATGTTAGTTGCAGGAACAGTCATTAAAGTTAATCCTCCATTAAATCTCTTGCTGTAATATTGTCTTGTGGACGTAGTAAAAGCTAGCAAGAGATTTAATTGAGGATTAACTTTAATGAGCGTTTCTGCAACTTAGTGTTAGTTGCAGGAACGGTCATTAAAGTTAATTTAATTGAGGATTAACTTTAATGAGCGTTTCTGCAACTGAGTTAGTTGCAGGAACAGTCATTAAAGTTAATCCTCCATTAAATCTCTTGCTGTAATATTGTCTTGTGGACGTAGTAAAAGCTAGCAAGAGATTTAATTGAGGATTAACTTTAATGAGCGTTTCTGCAACTTAGTGTTAGTTTCAGGAACGGTCATTAAAGTTAATTTATTTGAGGATTAACTTTAATGAGCGTTTCTGCAACTGAATGTTAGTTGCAGGAACAGTCATTAAAGTTAATCCTCCATTAAATCTCTTGCTGTAATATTGTCTTGTGGACGTAGTAAAAGCTAGCAAGAGATTTAATTGAGGATTAACTTTAATGAGCGTTTCTGCAACTGAGTGTAAGATTAGTTCATTTTTAATAAACTTTTTAGATTAAAATAGTTAATTATTTTTAATTTTAATCAAAATTAACTTTTCAGATATTTACTCCCAGGGAGGTTCGAACCCTATAAAGTATTCATCGAGATGAATTAAATGAGTCAAGCACAAATGTTCTGCGACAATTACGCGAGGAGATCCCTTGACCTTCCTCCATCTACATCATCCATCAAGGGACCCTCGAACTATCCAGAGCTAAAAAGTTCTCATCGAGACGAATTAATGAAGGCCAAACACGAGTAATCTGCTACTATTAATCGAGGAGATGCCTTACACCACCTTCCGTCTCCATCATTCAACATCAGATCCTCGAACTATCCAGAACTGAAAAGTGCTCATCGAGACGAATAAAATGAGCCCAAACACAAATTTTCTGCTACCATAAATCGAGGAGATCTCTATGCCACCTATCGTCTTCTTCATCAGATCCTCGCCCGCACGCAACATCTTCATTAGACTAGTGGCAGGCGACTGATGCCCCCACCCCTCTCACGGCTCGGAATTTTTATCGCTAAGCTTACAGAATTTTGCTCCGGAAAAAAATCGCAGTTTTGCAGCATACCTCCGGATTTTTTTCCGTATGTGCGAATACATCTATAATCTGTTCAACATGGGAAGACGCGTGAAACAAGCAATTTTCGTACTTAGTGCCTTGACATAAGAGTCCTGTCAGAAGTCATCCTATGCGTATGTTACAGAATTGCGAAAAAAAAATCGCGCGAAAAAAAATCGCTGTGCGGACAAGCCCTTACATTACAACCTTCTTGATCATGAACTTTTGCTTACGCTAGCTTATGCACCTTTTATGAAGATTGAACTTTCAAAATTCTTTTTTTTAGGCTTTCATACCGAGAAGACAAACTGGAATAATGTATTTCTTTCCAACTCGGGTGCTAGTACTAATGTGAGAAAATGATAAACCTAGTTCTTCTGTTATTGTTGTTATTCTCATTACAATACATTTTATCTTCTAGAACAGAAAGATGGCATTGTCTATAAGCACCTGGAGAGGAGAGCAAACTTCCGCACAGGCGGTGAAAATGACTTTTCAATTGATATGAAGCTAGATGACTGACTCTGGAGTCAGACAGCCTTTGTATTACAAAAAGTGGTTACGTGGATAAGGACAGTAATAAGTAGCGATCTCCTTTTTTAACTAGAGCGAATTTGCTATGTGCGTCTCTTTTTGAGTGAATATACAAGCCACGTGCTTCCTTCTATACCTTCTCTTTCTACGTTCTAAATCCATGGTTTATATCACATTCCAATCTTCTTCGTTTATATCAAGGATAGCACTCCTCCTTACAAGCATTGATACAAGAAAATTTGACGTTCGTCTCCGTCGTCGATATTTCCAATTTTACGTGCGTCCCTTTCTATTCCAATGACGTCACAATTACATGAACGACAATTGAGTGACGTCATGCCTAGACATACATTAGAAAGGGACAAAGTTAACGTCACTAAAAACAACTACGGAAAAGAACGATCATTACCGACCACAAAGGAGTATTGTCATGTTACACGTCTTGTTAGGCAGTCTGTGCTCCACTATAGAGCATTCCAATCTTTTTGGTTTATATCCATGTTCTAGAATCATAGTTCAAAAAGATTGCTAATGATTGAATGAGATTGCAACGCATAAACTTCTTGGTGAACTTAAAATACAGGTCATTAGAGGGTGTTAGGCAAGGAATATACTCTCTACCGTGTTAGGTGTACCCACCCATTTGTTAACAAAAATACTTGGCTATTATCCATCCACTTTCTTTCACTGGAAACAATTCATCACCCACGCAGACGCTTGAAAAATAAATATGTTAAAGAAAATTGATGTCTTACCTACATTTGCATTAAGACTCCCTACCTATTCTCTAATTGGGATATTCAGGGATTTTCTTAGTATTCATATTGAATTCCAAATATTACAGTAAAATTTTTCGTACCTACTGTACTCAAACTTGTCCGATGTAAGTGTTCATGTAGCGAGACCATTGCCACTTCTTTGAGCATGGTCACAATACATCATGTTCTTAAAACATTAAAACTTTAAATACTTGCTTAATATTATAATATTAAAACGGCTGTAAGCTATCATGACATAATTTCTCTATTATATCGTTGCACTTTTTTATGTTGTGTTCGCTATACCACTTTGTACCTTCCGAACAACGGCGGTTTTCGTTAACACTGTTCTCATCTTTTCTTACGGTAACATTAGGTTTGGAACCCTCTATGTGCGAGTACACACCTCGCTCTTGGCCAGTTATTTATTCTTCAGTTACTTTTATATTTTATTTTGAAGACTTCATTACAGTTTGAAATAAATTATAATGATGAGAAGATAAGAATACTATTATAGAAAAACGATCATTTTCCTACAAAGAGATTTAAATATATTAATAATTAAATCTCTTTGTTTTCCTACCATTTCCAAAGTGACAGTCCTCCTCAATCAAATTTTAGTCACCACCCATAGACGAAATTTTTTTCGCTTACGCTAGTGGACCGAATATCAGTGTAACCGGGCATGAGATAGCGAATTATATGAAGTGACATCTCGGAGTAAGGTGGCTGTCCCATACAATTTATATGAAGTGACATTTTGGAGTCAGATGGCCGAAGTACAAAAAAGTGGATACGTCGATAAGGACAGCAATAAGTAGCGGTCTCCTTTTTTAACTAGAGCGAATTTGCTATGTGCATCTCTTACTGAGTGATATGACAAGACACGTGCTTCCTTCTAGTGCCTTCTCTTTCTACGTCACCACCAAATTCCTAACAAACTTTTGAATTTTGAAATTAATAAAAGTAATCGCGTAAAGATAACCGGCCAGGATTTCTAAGAGAAAGAAATGTAATCTTTTCTCCGGTTAAAGAAAAGGTAGATACCAAACTCCATGGCCGGATAGCTCTATGCTTCACAAAGTAAATTAAGAGTTACAATATGAATAGAGATGTCAATGTCAAGTATGTAAACAAATATAAGACTTTATAAAATAGATGAAAATCGATGAAACTGGAAGATGTATGTTATAAAACGAATAATAATGGTAAATATGGATAGTACAAAGATGCCATGAAACGAATAGCGAGGGTAAGCATGATATGAAGATGCTATGGAGCGATTGATGATGGTAAACATAGTATGAAGATGCTATGGAGCGAGTGATCATGGTAAACATGGTAGACACGCTACAGGGTAAATAAAATTTATTAGCCCCACTTGCGTCAACATGGGTTAGCAATAAACTCCTGCATAGGTAGCGCTATCACACCTACGCTCTCTTTATATTTGCACGTGAACGAACGAGATAAAAGGCGTGATAAAGACGTATCACGTGTAGCATGCTACGAGTGCAGGTTTAGTTGGTAGCCTGTGGGTAGCCTATGATTTTTTTTAATAGATAAACAATTGAGAGAGTTATTTTACCCAGAGTTAACTGGTAACCTAGGTTGGCGCAAGTGGGGCTTAGTAGGTTACTTGATTTTTTCAAAATTCTCGCAGCCGATTTTGATGCGACTTTCTGTGAGTAACGAAGAATGGTCTCACAACAAATATACCACACTCCCATCTCTATTGGTTCATAGACCACTTGCGCCTAGTATCTTTTGTTGTTATTAATCGAATTCTTGTAGATTTAACTAAGATTTACTTAAAACAACCAATTTTCTTGTAAAGTGAATGCGTGAGCAGAAGTGGCCTCAAAAGAACCTATTCGGCTAAAAATTTTCGTATTAGTGTAGAGCTCAGTACCTATTTTAATTAATATAACAAAAGACAAAAGGTAAAGCATTGTCATCCAATAAAATAAAATTAACTAAGCGTATTTCTACCCTTACAGGCAAAAAGTTTTCCAATGGCTACCCACGTAACACATAATTTATCTGTTTTTTTTTTCATCAGTAGATTGATTCATCAGTGATTGTTAACCTGTTAATTGTCATACAATACATTGCTTTTGTCTCATAAATGGCACCCTGGAGGATAACATCTGTATTTTCGTTTCTTACCGCGTTTCCTTCATACATTTTCATTCATCATTGTCATGGTCATTGGATCCAAGCGAATTTTGAGTCTGTAGTTCAGTGTTCAACTGAGTTGAACTGCTATCGTTTGCTGGGCCCTATTCAACAAACGTTACAATTGTAATTTACAATTACAATTCTGGGTACATTGCTGTTTACTTATGACGCTAAACTTGCAGTAGGTAACATATGCCTAACATTCTCCGCAGTGTACCCAGAATTGTAATTGTAAATTACAATTGTAACGTTTGTTGAATAGGGCCCTGGTTCATAAAATAAGGTTTTTTCGATGTTTTGGTGAAAATTTTGATTAGTAATTTCGTACTAGCAGAATCTTGTGTTTAAATACATGTTATAATTAGTATCAAACACAAATATGCGTAACGAAAAGTTTATATATTAAGGAATACAATGTAGGAAACGACTAATTTTTTTTTCGCAGTTTATATTCTTTTTCCATAGTGGTCCGAAACACCCCCTATTGAAAATGATGCACTAAAATTTACACCCTGTAAATATGTTTTAGGCAGTGGAAACAATTTTTTTTAAAGTGGGCCATGATAGGAGCCGGGCCATATTACGTCACAAAACCTATTACTATCCTCCTCGAAAGTCACAAATCATAAGTCAACAAATATTTAATTTAAACTCGCTTACTATTACGGTTCAAAAGATAGGTACAGCTATTTAGAGCAAGGGCCGACGGACGGACAGCGTAGCATACATAGGCTTAGTAGTCGGGTCCCGTTGGCACCCTTTGGTTACCTAACCCTAAAAATACCAAGTGGTTTACTTATAATAATTATGGTAAAAGTAACTTCGGTTGTCACTCTCTCACTCAACACTTTGTTTCAATAACTGAGAAAAATTTGTCACCTATTAGGTATTGTACCTACCTATCTACCTACCTAACGAACAATTTCATGGAGAAAAAGCGCTTAAATAAAAAAGGAACACAAATTAATTAAATATCTTGTTGATTTAAAAGTTGTGTGCCACCAACCTTACTGAATAAATTTATATTGACTCGGTTGACATTCGTCCCTCAAATAACCCGACAGTTTTAAAACGCTTATTTTCACCAGATACACAAATAATAACCAATACTTGTTTATATTGAAAGTAGGAAAATCATTTACGAATACTTTTAATCTAAATTAATAGAAGAATTCCATCTAAAAGTGGTTTATAAAGCAAAAATCTAGTTACCTTTCAACCCACTGCACGAGATTAAAGCTTAAATTATAAACTTTTCGTTATGTATATTGGTGTTTGATACTAATTATAGGTATAACACACGGTTCTGCTAGTACGAATAAAAATTTGAAGTAATATTGTCACCAAAACACCGAAAAAACCTCATTTTAAGAACCAGCAAACGCTAGCACTTCAACTCAGTTGCACACCAAACTACAGACTCAAAATTAACATAGAACCAATGATCGTAGGCGAATGAAATCTATGAACGAAATGCGCGAAATATTGTCAGCAATAGACAAAAATACAGATTTTCTGGATTATTATGTAGGAAAAACAAGGAAACTATTCTATCACGACGTATCGCTAGAGGGTGGTAACTATCCCCGGACGAACAACGGGCCGGGAATCATGGTATGAAAACTTTCCCGGGGCACAAAAGTGCGGTGTCGATTTTTCGCCGGTCAGATGAGTGGTTAAAGGGACGGTTCAGACCATACACTAATGAAAAGCAGATTATTATATTTTTTTCTCGGGGTTGTCATCAGTTTGATGACATCTTTAAAAGGGTGGTTTTTTAGACTCTATACTAAACCAATCCTTTAAATATTAAGTTCAAGGATGTTTTCACAGCATGTATATATCAACACGACGCGAAAGCGCGCGGCTCTTGCGACGGGCTTACCCCCCGTCACACTGGACAGAGTTTCGGTACTACTGGTGAAACGTGGATGTTCTGAGGTTTCAGAATATCTCTGACTACTCCCTCGGGGAATATAGTCGTGAGCGTATGCTTATGTTATGCTTATATATCAACATTTGGGCAGCCAAATCTCTTTGGGTGATTCCCATGACAAAACCGATCTAAATATTTCCCGTTACAATTATAATCTAAAATGAGAAAAACGTTGCCTTTTTGCACAACTTATTCTGTTTAAAATTGATATCTGGTTCAGATTAATTGATTTGTGGTGGGGTTATTGCAAGCAAGGGTCGTTATGTAACACTGAGACCATCGCTGGTCCTTTATTGTGTTCGCCCCAAACTCTCCCATATTTCACGCATACCTCCGAACTTGTGGTATTTTCTTTTCATTCTCGGGAATGCAGGTTCCCTCACGATGTTTTCCTTCACCGCCAAGCTAGTAAATGATAAATGCAACCGTACATAAATTCCGTAGAACTTAGTGGTACGGCCAGGAAACATTACTGTTCAACTATGGTACAGATACTTAAAGAGTAATGTTCGAGATTACAACGCTGCGCTCCAACTCACCGATTGACCTAAATACGCTAAATTACGCCGTCTTCCGCAATTTACGCATTCTTTACTAATGGTTTCACTCTGATTCCCAAATCTCTGAACCACTGGGGGTTTACGTTATATCGTTTTACAAGAATAAGGCAAGCCTTGAGGAAAAGATGTGACAGATTAGGTTAGGAAGAGCGTTTTTATTTCTCCAACCTGGTAAACTTCGTTCTGTTTCGCTGTTGTTGGTTTAAAATAAAAAAAATGTTAAATCTCATATAAATGCATGCATGCATATTCCCCGAGGGGGTCCTCTCATATTCTGAAACCTCAGAACATCCACGTTTCACCAGTAGTACCGAAACTCTGTCCAGTGTGACGGGGGGTGAGCTCATCGCCACTTATAATGGACAGTGGGTACAATACATGCCTCGAAATTGAAGCATGCAGGTTTCCTCACGATGTTTTCCTTCACCGAAAAACCAGTGGTGTTACGAATCGTACATAAATTCCGAAAAACTCATTGGTACGAGTCGGCTTGGACGGGGATCGAACCAACGCCTCCTGCACGGCTACTGCCACTGGACCACCACGGCCTTTTAATCTCATCTAAATACGGCAGCATAATCCTTTTTTAAGGTTCCGTAGTCTAACAAGGAACCCCTATACTTCCGTCGATTCTCGTTATATAATTACTCCCTTATTTCTGAACTTATTGCATGAAGACAGATAATAGTAACCCAAATATGGGTAAAACTTTGTAAATATTGAAAATATCAAGAAACTTCATTTGTATTCAATGCGCTCGGGCACCCTGGCGGATTTATCTTCTTAGAAACATAATACAGTATAAAGACAATGTTCTAATGTTATCTACATTTCAAATTAAATGACTGCATACAGATACGTAATAATACTAAACTAAGTATATACCAAAACAAAAGATAATCTTAATAAGCCCCAAATAAGTTAATAAACCATAATAATAAACGTGTTACTACCGCTTAGTAAAGTAATACTTGTTGATATGATGGCTTGGAACTAAGCCAGCCCATGAATGTCACGGGTGTAGCTTATGGTTCTCCAGTTTGATACGACTTGGCATAAAACTATACCTAACTACATAAGCAGTTATTACAAAGACATGCTAAGCATTAAATAGTGGAAATACGGGGTCCAGCTTAATTATAGTTGACCGTTTTTTAAGGGGAGGGTCAGACCATCAAACTGAACAACTTTCTCTATGGGACTGTTGGTCCCAAATCGCGAAAAAAAAATCTGCTGTCCCATACATTTGGCTCGAGTTGGTTTGCAGTTTTGTATGGAAGAGCAGATATTTTTTTCGCGATTTCGATGTTGGTGTATTAGAGAAAGTTGTTCAGTTTGACGGTCTGATCATCCCCTTAAAAAAGTGTCAGCATATTGAGATTAATGACCCTATATTTGTCACAATTTTGTGACAAATATAGGGCCCAAACATTTGTTTGGGGCAGCAGATTTTTTTTGTTTTGCGATTACTTCTTTGGTCCCATACAGAAAGTTGCACAGTTTGATGGTCTAATCATCTCCTCTAAAAACCGTCAGACTCTATTATAAGCAAATTGAGGTATCACTTTGTTATACTTTTCACTAAATTCACAAAGTAGGTACATCCACTATAAATAACTAGTTTTCTCAGGTCATTACCTCAGAAACTATAGCTATCACCCTCCTAACTTTGGCAATTAAATCATAACTGTGTATGAGGGAGCGAGTAAAGACATTAATTACAGTCTCCACGTCAAGGGCAGTCATGTGAGAAATTAATCTATGGAGGTATTGATTCGGAAATGTTTTGGATTTGTTTGTGAATTCGTACATAAACACAAAACTATTATTAAATCTATTTTGGGATGGGCCCTTTCTTATTACTTTTGCAAGGCTCTCTAAAGCTGCTTTTCCACCAGAGATGTGCGAGGCAGCGAGGCGGTGAGCGAGGAAAAATCGGCCAATGAGAGTGCTTCAATTTCCCAATGACGTGATCAAGCGAGTGCGCTATTGGCGGATTATTTCCTCGCTCACCGCCTCGCTACCTCGCATATCTTTGCTGGAAACGCAGCCTAAGTTTTAGTACCCTATGGACTTAGTTTCACTAGTTGGTATTAACGCAAATCTTATTTTATTTTAATTTTTCACCTGGCACCCCAAACCCCCAATGGTTTGGGGTGCCGAGGTAATAGATATTCTTTCTTATACCATGGCCGAGGCTAAGAGCTTTGTTGCGGAGATTGGCCGTCGACTGAGGGATTGATATTGTACCCCCGTTCCGGGTCGTTTCTGGTGTAGCAATTCAATGTGGCAAGGCAACGCTGCTAGCATTATGGGCTCCTTTGCGCCGGAATCGACTAGGGGCAGGTAAACTCGGGGTAAACTCAGAGTTAAACTTGTTACTATGGATTCATTTATTCGTTTATTCTTTCAACTGAAACGCTTTCTGAAAACGAAACGTTTCTGAACACATTCAGACGATCTTAAAAATTCAGAAACACATGAAAATCGCATTTTTGTCGAAGGATTTCAAGGTCACCGGAAAATCGCACAGGTTATGAGCGATTTTGACGTTCTTTAAAGGAAATTGGCGCCCTCAATTTTGTCCACTCTTTTATCACGCTCTGTAAACCAATAGACAAAGCTATACGATCTAACCACAGATAAAAAAGTTTTGTAAAACCGCACAACAGACATAAATATCGCAGGTTGTTGATAAAACCCATTCCGAGCTCTTAATAGAGATATATTGCTAAAATTTTCTATCTCCTCAGCTCTTCTATGCGAATGGGCGATATTTTAAAATTTATCTTTTGGTAGAATAGCTTTAACGTGGTTGTGTTGCATATTTGATGTTTTCGTGTATATTTCGATGTACATTTATTCGAAATTACAATATCTGGGGATACCCACATGCTCGGAGTTTCCCTACGAGATTGAACCAGAAAAGAAGAGATTCTGAAAAGAACAATTCAAACAGAACATACATTTGAATACCGATAAAGAATTACATGTAAGTACAAATAAGGCGGTCTTATCGGTAAAAAGCTATTACTTCCAAATGAACAAGAGTAGCCAAAATAGCCCATTTTGCTAAAGTATACAGGGTGAATTTGATAGCATTAGCATCCTTTTAAGCTAAGAGTCTACCCATCAAACTGAACAACTTTTACTATGGGAATCGGATCGGATCGGTTGATCGGAGCAAAAGAAAAATCTGCTGTCCCATACTAAACTGCAATGCATACCTACTCGATCGACTCAAATGTATGCAACAGCTAATTATTTTTTTGCTCCGATCGGTTTGCTCCCATAGTAAAAGTTGTTCAGTTTGATCGGTAGACTCTTAGTTTAAAAGGATGCTAATGATATCAATTTCACCCTGTAGTGGCAATGGGCACATTGCTCGCAATGGCCGATGGGGCCGAAGAATTCTCGAGTGGTGAACGCCAAAAGCGCCTGGTGACTGACGAGCTGGTGAAGGCAGCGGGAACCCGTTAGATAAAGGCAGCAAAGGATTGGACTTTATGGCGATCCTTGAGGGAGGCCTAATTCCAGCAGTGGACGTCCACCGGCTGAGATGATGATGATGATGATGAAACATGCCACAGCGCGTCCTTCATATGACAATTAGGTTAAAAATTGCTAAGATTTTAGCATCATTCTAGTTCTTTATTTTGTAAACGAAGCCTTTGATCCTAAAAAACTTTCCATACCCAATTATTTAATAAAGAAAACAAACTCAGTCTTCTTCTAAAACATGAACTTTTGCAGCTTATTTTGTCCTTTCAGAGAAAAGTCAATGGGCTATAACTTCAAGCGCCGCCGTGTTAACAGGGTGTCCTGTTCTGTGACGTTTACAGCTTTAAGCAGACGGTTTGACTTGGATGGATTTATGGAGGACTTTAACGGAAAATGTTCGCCTTAATGGTATTGTGAAGCAAATAGTCGCCATACAAAATGTGAAAATGTTTTAATCCCACTAAAACCTTTGCTTCATTCTAGGTTTAGTTTAGTTGCCAGTTGCACGTACGTTCGTTAAAGATAATTTTCCATTAAATCTCATACTGTCACTTTTTGTTTTGTTGGCATACACTCAGTTACAGAAACGCTCATTAAAGTTAATCCTCCATTAAATCTCTTGCTTGCTTTTACTACGTCAACAAAACAAAAAGTGACAGCAAGAGGTTTAATGGAAGATTAACTTAAAAGAACGTACGTGCAACTGGCGGTAAATTAAAGTCATTAAAGTTAGTCTATAGTCTACCTTCAGGGGGTGGTTGTATTTAGGCGTAATAAGGGGTTATAATAATAACTTATAAAAATGGTGATATTAAGTACGCAACGCTTCTTACTGCGACACCCTGTAAGATACTTTGAGTTAATAAAAAAAAAATCACCAAAGATTTTATCCACAAAAAAAAGATTCAGATTTCAAGTTTCATTATGAAGAGCCAATGAATTTCGAGTGCGCGAAAAAACAAAGAAAAAAGACCTTCCGAAGGGTACTTAAGGCCTCGTTAAACTCTTTCCGACCGATATGGCGAGTTTACACGCGGCGAGCTAGACGAAGTAATGGCATGTAGAGTAAAGAAAAAAAATATTGACAAAGATAACATAACAGATTAGTCGGTTTGTCGGCTGTTGATCCTGGTTTACAGCGGTGGGACTAGGAATATGTGGTGGAACTATGCCCGATTTTTAGTCGGTCATCCAACAAGCATCGGTAGACCTGGCTGCCATTCGCGCAAGACTAAAAGATTTGAAAAATGAGAAAGCTTATGCCCTGCAAAGAGTGGATACGGGCTTATAGTTTATTAGGTACACCAACGACACATTTACAAAGGTCAGGCTAATATAGATGATAAGTTAGAGTGATAGTTAAAGTATTCTTATTCTTACGAGTATTATTTGTTAGAAGTGGGGTAGGCAAACTTTGCGTACCTTCATCAATCGCATCACAATTAGATAAGTAATTTTTAAAATCTATATTGTGAACGCTCAGTGATAGTTCCTTATCAATACTTATTGCTTCCACAAATTGCAGTAGTTTTTTGGTGTGTGTGTTTTTTATCCTGGTTAAGTTGGAGTCTATTTGCTAGCTTTGTGGCAAGTTGGACTTTTGAGACTCACATGGTTCTTTTTCCGTCTCCATTACGGTGCAATGTCCGAGAAGATTGTATCTTTACATTTTCAACTGTCCTAATCATTTCCTTATCAGAGGCCGTAAGGCGGTTTGAATAAACTCTGACAAGGGGCTTGCAGCCCACTTGATAAGAAGAAGAAGATCATTTCCTTATTACTTTAATATAATAACGATTAAGTGAACAACATAGGACTGTACAATGCTAGTAGCTCTCTACTGACTCATTGGTAACTCGCAACGTGTAAACCATCCTGAACCGATATTGACAGAATGATACGAAAGGGTCTTGTGTATCTACTTAAGTTTTTTGGGATAGAAACTGCCTCTTTTTTTATAAAACGGTACAGTGGTTATTTCATGTTAGAAAAGTTTTTAAATTTTCTAGAAAACATTTTTATACATAAATTTATGTTCTGTCCTGAAAAAAGAGTAGCGTCTTCCTGACTTCACTATTTTATTGTAAAGGAAGTTATAGCCTGCTGCATTCTGCAAAGATCACCTTTCACGAATAATATTAAGAGGAATTGGGCCATACTCTACCACACGAGCCCAGTGTGGATTGATGAAAGCAAATGGTCAACTTGCTGTCAAAGAATTATCAAGTCGCTTTAAGTGCGTTCACACACGAAGACGCACTGACGGAGCAGCAACTTCAGTCCTTCATTTGTGAAGCAAGGTGTTGTATGAAACCGCACGTAGAAGCACACACGGTGACGTGTTGACGCACCGGGTGTGGTTCTATGGACTGACATCTGCCGCTCCTGTGCGTCATCGTGTGTGCTTCTACGTTGCCTACAGATCTGGCTTAATAACACCGCTATCAGATGGAACAATTTGAGAAATCGAGACCAACTGCTTAGATAAGATAAGATAAAAATCTGTTCTTTATTTGCACACCAAAATACACAAAAAGCAATAACAGTATAGACGAACAAGAAGGGTACAAAAGGCGGGCGGGCTTAGCATGCCTTATGTTATTAACTTATTACAAACCCAAAATTGTTCGGGACCTTGACAGGCTTACGCCTTTAAATAAAATAAATAAAAATAAAATAATGTATATATGTATATATAATATGTATATATAATAATAATGTATATATATAATATGTTTAGATGTCATTTTCAGGTGGAATCTCCCCTGCATAATGTACCGACGAAGGATGTTGAGGCTGAGGTGTCAGGGGTGCCGGAGCGTATTTCAGCTAAACATGTTGCTCTAATAATAAAAGGCATGAAAAGAGGCAAGTCGCCCGGACACGACGGCCTCAGCATCGAACATTTTCAATATGCGGGACCGCACCTTCCGAGGCTGTTGGGGCTGCTCTTCACACTATGCATTAGGCATTCCTATCTGCCCAAGGAGCTAATGAGAACAATTGTAGTGCCCATTATTAAAAATAAAACTGGAGATGCTTCCGACAAGTGCAACTACCGGCCAATTTCACTGGCTACAATCGCAGCCAAGGTGCTTGACGGCCTGCTTGAGAGACAACTAAAAGAACATCTTCATTTACACGACGCTTAGTTCGGGTTTAGACCTGGACTATCGACTGAATGTGCTATCCTGTCTCTCAAGCATACCGTTAGGTACTACACAGATAGGAATACGCCAGTTTACGCTGCCTTCCTTGATCTCTCCAAGGCATTTGACCTGGTTAGATACGACATCCTTTGGTCTAAATTAAAAGACACTGGTGTGCCTGGTGAATTGATCAATATTCTCAAATATTGGTATGGCCACCAAACTAACCGGGTCAAATGGTTGGGTGAACTTTCTGATGAGTACAGGCTGGAGTGCGGAGTGAGGCAGGGGGGGTTGACGTCACCTTCGCTCTTCAGCCTGTACGTGAACCAGCTGATTGTGGAGCTGAGCAACACCGGGGTCGGCTGCTCGATTGACGGTCACTGCGTCAACAGTATCAGTTATGCAGACGATATGGTGTTGCTCAGCCCTTCAATCGCGGCGCTCAGAAAATTAATAGGAGTGTGTGAAGAGTACGCAAAATTGCATGGACTCTTATACAATGCCAAAAAGAGCGAACTCTTGATCTTTCAAGCCAAGAGCCGCAAGCTGGAAAGTGTGGCACCTGTGCTACTAAATGGCGTTGCTCTTGGTAGGGTGAAGGAGTTCAAATACCTCGGCCATGTGGTTACTGAGGATTTGAAAGATGACAAAGACATTGAAAGAGAGAGGAGGGCGATGGCGGTCCGCTGTAATATGCTGGCACGCAGATTTGCACGATGTGGCATGGAGGTAAAGCTAACTCTTTTTAAAGCCTTTTGCCAAACCTTGTACACGTGCAATCTGTGGGTTAGCTATACGCAGCGGGCCTTTAACGCTCTCCGAGTACAATATAACAATGCCTTCAGAGTGTTGTTGGGGCTCCCACGCTACTGCAGTGCGTCAGCGATGTTCGCGCACGCGCACACAGACGGGTTTGCAACGGTGATGCGGCGCCGCGTCGCTTCACTCATGCGCAGGGTGCGGGGCAGCGCCAACACCATCCTGAAGGTCATCAGTGAAAAGCCTGACTGCCCTATACTGCGACACTGGGTACGAGCACACGTGTGTCTGCCCGGTGTTCCAGAGAGTCACCGATATTTAAATTAAATTAAATTGAATTGGATTGAATTGAATTGATTTAAATTATGTAATAAAATTGTGTATTAAAATTTTTTTTGTTAAATGATGTGTACTAACTAACATAGTGTTTAAGTCATTAATGTATCTACTAACAAAACTATGGACATTTGTCTGAAATAAATTGATTTTATTTTATTTTTATTTTATTTATTTTATATTAGCTTAATCAAATTAAAGATTGAAAAAGTCGGGCGGCGAGCGGAACTTTTTAGAACTTTTTTAGAACTTTTTAGTTCCTTATTACCAATCCCCACTGCGGCCAGAAATCGTAGTAGGTTTTAGATCAGGACGAATTGTATCTCATATGGTGTAATACCTGTCTACCTAGATGATTACTGCGTTTGTACATCAGAGGGCCACAGTCACACAGAAGATGCAGAGGAGTTTCGATCTCCTCCTTGCAGAATCTGCAGCCGCCGGTCGTATCACTTAATTTCGGTGTGTGCATGAGCTTATTTAATTTGCAGTTACCTATGAGCTATGACCTTGCTATTGTAAAAATTTTATCCTTTCTGAGGGCATGGAGACTGTTCGCAAGTTTGCGATCGTAGCCTTTGATAAGTGCTGTGGAGTGACATATGCCTGGGGTGTTGCATCAAAGCTTTACTGCCTCTCCAAAGCTGTCCCTATTCAAAGAATCTCGCGTTAGACTATTAGGGATTCCAAGAAAGGGTTCGGGGCCTGTGAAGTGGTTTTCAGTGCCCTCTCATTCCCTTCTATGTCTGGGTGTCCTGGCACCCATTGTAGCACAAGCTGATTGTTATTGCCTAAGGCGTTCAGTTGTGCCACGCAGTCCTGTACTAGCTTAGACCTTAGGATCGGAGAGTCTATGCCTGGGGTGTTGCACCATAGCATGCCTTACGAAGCCCGGAGACGCTCGAGATGAAATACCACTCAAACGGTCACCCATCCAAATACAGACCCTGCTGAGACTAATCTTATGAAGATCTTTATAGAAACTGACCTTGTTGAACTTTGGTGATCGTTTCCAACACCGAAGCCTATCATACACAAGTAGGTAATACTATAATAAATGACCAAATATTTTCGGAGAAGACGTTATTTTTGACCCAGTATATCTCTGTCATTCTGTACCGTGTAATTGAACACGGAAAACATTGTACATGTCGCAAAGAGGTTGTAACAAAATAGCATACCATGATTTAGCAAAGGTCTTGTCGGAAGGTGATAGATTATGGGTAAAGTTTATGAAAGAGTACGTGCCTACAGCACGGAACGGACAATCCCTGCCCGCATCAATTTCGTCGTCCTTTGATATCAGAATATTTTCAATTCGCGTCAATACCTAGGTTTCAATTAAATACACGTAAGATAATTATGTCTACAATTACATTCCCACAGTGGTATTACATCATGTCCGAGAGCTTGCTGTGTTCCGTCAGTATGCAGGAGTGCCAGTGCACTTCTGGGAAATCTCGCTACATCTTCGACCCCATCTTTGTCCTGAGGACTAGATAGAGATCAAGAGCAAACTCATCAATAGTAAAAAAAAAAATGCGAGAGCAATTCGTAGAAATTCTCAACGAAGCATAATTATTATTCAGAACATGCACATTCTAGCTGTAAGAACCCAAATCGTAAAGTCTCGTGTAACAGTTATAGTCAAACAAGTTTGCGAGAGACCGTCCCGCGGGGCGTAGACGTTAGGGGAGGCGAGGTACCCTAGACGTAAGCGGGGGGCGGGTAGTGTAGCGGGGAAGAGAAGCGCGCGCCGCTCATAGGCAGTCGCATGCGCTACCCGTACTTCGCCTCCCCCAACTCCTGTGCCCCGGGGGCCTGTCGCGCACTAATTAGTCGGACTTAAAGTGAACCCACCTTCACTTTTAAATGAAACATGAAGGAATTCTCAAGACATTTTCCTTCAACAAAAAGCCTACGGTATTACAAATCGTACATAATATGTTTTTAAAGCAATTTTCTCCAGTTTCAACAATCTTCGTGCAACGTAACATATCATCAAAATGAATCTCTGTGAAACGTGACGCCACGTAGCAAAATAACGATGCTGTTTATTTACAAATAAGGTTGACTCTGGCGTTGATTTATTGGTACCTTTTTGGTGTTTCGTTCGTAACATATGGAAAAATGGGACTCTTATGGAATCAGGAGTCAGGACACCCAGTCTCTCTGTTATGGCATTTTGTATCAAAAACTATTTCACATTTAACCACTGACATAATACTCTAGCGATAGACAAGCTCGTTCAAACAAACAACATGTCACACAAAACAACACAAAATACACATTGCGGTCTGTCATTGCCATAGGACGAAGTGAACTCGGGAACAACAATCAGGTGCGGGCACCGCATTCAAGTGGATCATGTTGCTTCTATGAAAGGGCCTGTCTATCGCTAGAGTTTAAGTCAATGCATTTAACCAATAAATAACATAGTCTTGAAAAATTCCAGGTTAAAAGTAGCCTTTGACTAATTATTATAAAGGACTCGCATTGCGGTAGCATTTCCCCTCTGCCACGGTATAAGAACAACTGATCATGTGCAATTTACATTCAATTTTATACCTTATCACTAAACGAGACAGCTGTAGGCTAGCCTATAATTGCGAAACAATAACTTCGAACTTAGAACTTTTGGGTTCACACAAGACTACTTTTCATGATTTTTTACATTAAAAATTAGAATTTAAAGTTATGGGGAATAAAATCCATAGTTGCGGATTCCATGTTGCCTCGCCCCCCGCAAAAAGTGGCTGAAATGTTTGTTAGTAGACTTACACGCGTTACTAGTTCACATATTTTAAGTAGTCAAAGAAAGTAGCCGAAATCGAAGGGAATGTGTGACTATAGCGGGTATTGTACTCTTGTATTATTTATTTAGCACATCAATCGAACCCTTTTGGACATTCCGACATGTGAACAACCATGTCCCCGAACGTACGCACGGCGACAGATCAACCTACCCATAGGTAGTTGGACCTTATGTCCATGAACATAAAGTTTAACTATGGGTAGGTTGATCTGTCGCCGTGTGTACACACTCAATAGAATTGGTCATTCTGAAATGTCGATATTGTTACTATATTCTGAGGTCATGATTAGTATGGATAGACTGTCGATAGTTTCACTATTGTTAGGCAACACTAACTTGTTCATCAATTGCATAAAGAGCTAGCGACTGTTAATCTGTTAATCGTTTCTTCTTGTAAATCTAATAAATAAATTTCTTCGTTTCAGGTAAGTTATTTTTCAATACAGCGTTATTCAAATCTTCGTTCGGTAAGAATAATTATTGTTTTAATTGATTTAACAGCTTCTTCTTCAAGAAATGAACCAGGAGAGAATGGCCAATTCACTTTCGTACCTATCTCATTGAACGACGTACGTTCATCTAGAGTTCTAGAGCTACCCTTTTCATGTTTCAATCTTGTCACCTTACATTAAGGTGGTTGCTGAGTTGCTGAGTTGTCAATTTCATACAAAACTTTGTCGCAGAACACTCGTAGACGTAATTATAATATAATAAATTGTAAATGTCATTTGAGACGCGCAATCTAGATTTTCTAAGCTATTTTTCAATGTATAAAACATTACTTTTATTAATACCGTCTACGAGTGTTCTACGACAAAGTTTTGTATGAAATTGACAACCCTGCAACCACCTTAACTATTTACTTGTACGAGTCCGAACACGCACGATTACCAAAAGATCATGTAGAAGCTCCAGTTTCTGTGTCTATAACTTTAGCTGGGATTATTGGCAGATTTTTTTCTGAATCCCAAAATATCTTACGCTTTAATGAATCTTTTTATCACAAAAGTTTCCTTTCCAAATGAAAATAAGGCATCATCGTAATAACATAAAAAAACTGAAACGTTACAATTCGGTCGTTTACCCGCCAAAATCTCAAGCAAATGGCGCGAAGGGGATTCATAAAATTATTCCTCCACCGAGTAAAATTTATATTTCTTGAATTGCTAAAGATATTATTTGATTATTCGGGTTGGTTTTTCTGAGACGTAATTTTGAGGTTAAGTTAAGGGGGTTGCAGAGGGCAAGACACTACACTAAATGGCGCTCGGGAGCATTATTCCTGATTTTATCACATTTTATTTTATATCTCGTAATTGTGATGATTTCAATCAAAATGTTCAATTATGCGGGCACTTGTGTTTATGTTTTACTGATCTAGCTACAAGTTATAGTAATTTTATTGTTCATACGAATTTGATATACATTTTAATTTTAATCAATTTCATACAAAACTTTGATGTATATCATTCGTAGACGGTATTAAAAAAAGTAATATTTTATATATGGAAAAATAGTTAAGAAAATCTAGATTACGCATCTCAAATAACATTTGCAATTTATAACATAATTACGAAGATATAAAATAAAATGTGATAAAATCAGGAATGATGCTTCCGAGCGCCATCTAGTTGCCTGTGAACGTCTCTGCAACCCCCTTAAGAGGATAGATATACCGTTTTGTCCATATAAAAGCGTATTCCCCTGTTACCTCCCTGGATACTGAGTTACTGACATTACTAGGGCAAAAAATTTTACCATGCAATCTATGTTACCTCTGCAATGTCCCTATGTTTTGCTTTTTTGCTAAATTTATTACTGGGAACGGATGGACGTTCGAAAATGACAAATTGTACCGCCCGTTTTCAGACATAAGTACAGCAAACTTGAACGAATATAAACAAAATAGCAAAACATACACACATAGCCAAAGTCTTTGCCATTATTATTCTTGAAATAGTTATTAAAATCGGTTTAGTTTTGGAGGAGGAAACAGGGGAATAAGAAATACAGACTTCGTTCGTTTTATTTAAATGAACTGCCTTAACGAATAATTAGATAAGTACATTGCCATCTTATGGCACTATCCGGGACTAAGCAGTTGGCTTAGCGTGCCTTCCGAAGTACGGAGACGCTTCAGATATTAAACGGTCACCCATACAAAGACTGAGAGGACCTGACGTTGCTTAGCGGTAGTCGTTTCCAATAACGTATCCTCAAATACTGGTTGAAAAATCGATGTAACTATACCTTTATTAACAGTTTATACCAGAGCACCTAGCTTATAGTATAATGATTAAAATAAGTTACGACTTAACCTTAACTTTATATGCCTATTCGAGTGGTCGTAATTTTCTCATAAACTACTAACTTAATGAACTATACCGTGTGAAACTATAAATGTGTCAAATAATTTTATACGGGTAGTAACTTAAACAATACTCTTAATTTACTTTTCACCCCTCCGGGGGGAAAGCGTCGACTTTCGTCCCGTTACAATAAACGAAGAAGTTGCCGCTTTTCGCCTTAGTCGTGGAGAAAAATAGTATACTAACCTCGGACAGTAAATAAGAAAGCCTCATATAATAAATATTATAATCTACTGAGAGACTAAGCACAACAATAATCATTGTGATACTCCTGCCCTCGGTGTGTAATCATTGACCAAAAAAGGTCAATGTGTGTAATCTACTATTTATGCTGCTCCTGCCTCCAAATAAAAAACCGGCCAAAACTGATGTTGGTAATATTGTATGGTGGTACGGAACCTTCCGTGCGCATGTGCGACTCGCACATGACTGGTTTTTTATGTTATGATAACAAAACCGTGATGCCATCTAGCTTCTAGCATCTAGCCGATCACGAGATGATCGGCTAGATGATACCTATGGTATTACAACACTTTAATGCGCACACAGACACATTGATACAAACAATAGAAAATTTGGCTTCATAGTGAAAGTTGTTCAGTTTGATAATCTGATGCACCCTGTGTAATATATGTAACGTATTTAATTATACTAAACTATTATAAATAATACAAATATAAGACCTCGGTGGCGCATTGTGGAGAGGTATGGACTCTCAATCACGAGGTCAGAGTTCGAATCCGCACGGACAACATGCCACGTACCAATGAGTTTTTCTAACTTATGTACGTATTACCGACTGTTCTCAAACGGTGAAGGAAAACATCGTGAAGAAACCTACATAGGTATGCAGAAGAAGAAATTCTGATGCATTATGTGAAGTCTACCAATCCGCATTAGGCACGCGTGGTGGACTACAGCCCAAACACCCTCCTAGAGAAGGCCTGTGCCTTGCATTGGGACGTAATATAGGCTGATGATGATGATGATGATTTAATTATACACCCGTGTAATGCATATAAGCATATGCTCACGACTATATTCCCCGAGGGGGTAGTCGGAGATATTCTGAAAACTCAGAACATCGAGTGACAAGGAGTGAGCCCGTCGCCACTTGTAATGGACAGTGGCTACAAATTGAAGCATGCAGGTTTCCTCACGATGTTTTCCTTCACCTAAAAAGCCAGTGGTGTTACAAATCGTGCCGTGTAATGCTTTATACATAGGTGTACCTACATACAAAGGACGAACCCGCACCCTTTTGTATACGATAGGTATTCTACCAAATCAATGAGAAATTCAATCAGTATGCTCAACCAAGCACTTTAGCGAAACTATTTAATCAATTCTAACTATTTCATGATCACCAGTTAGTGTTACAAATTGGAAAATATAGACCAGATACACTTAGCCAAGCTTAGGCAATAGTTATATAGGTTGGTATACAAATTTCTGAACTGGGGACCTACCAGGACTCGCCAGGAAAAAAATCCGGGTTCTTTCCGATTATGAGAATAGATTTTTTGTTTATCTCTATCTTGATATTTTTTAAGTTTTTAAATGTCAATTTTAGCAACTTTTAAGCTGTGTTCCTAGTTTATTAACTGCGATCTCTAAAAAAAGATTGCGTTGCAATACAGCGTTCATTGCATTTTTGCTTATCGTAAGATACATAAACGATGCTTTGGGTTGTGTGGTTCTTTATCACCCACAAAACATACCAAAATAATAGTAATTTGTTATGCTAGGCTGCAAAGTTGCTTTTTGGCGCGAGTACTTGTATTGAAACCTGAGCTTAGCGAAGGTTTCAAAGGTACGACACGCAGAATAACTTTGCAGCCGAGCGAAACACACAACTTTTCACCTCACAACAGCGAGGAAAAAAAGTTAATTGCTAAAAAGAACATTTTAAAAAGTTTTTTTTTTCGTGCTAGCCAGTGTCATGAAATAGTTATTAAGCGTTAGCGTGGATTGGCGGTAGGTATATAAAAATATTGAATAGACAGATTCTAATTTCAATAAATCTTTCCACGCTAGCGGATAAAATGCTCTTTTGCACTCAGATTTCGAATGATAAACAGAATCTTTCCGAGCTTGTGAGGTGAAAACACTTTTTGCTGTCGTTTCGTTAAAAATTTTTGTCTATTTTGCCACCGGACATAAAGTAATTATTTTAATATGAGCGGCTTCATGATTAAAATAATATAACATTGTCATATTAAATCATGAAACCGCTCTTAAATATGTAATTAACAACCGCCTCAATTACAATTAAAAAGTCAGAGGCAGGCATCGTCGGGAAATGAATTAATTAGGTGTGCTTCACAATCTCCTGCAAGGTTTCTGAAGTCTTCTTCATTATTATGGGAACAGGAAAAGAAAAGGTTAAATTAATTAGGCAAATTGTAAAGTCAGGCCTCATTCCTAGATCAAATCGAGGAGCTCATTAGAAACTGCCGGATCACACGTATCCAACGTATCCGAAACCGATGAGAATGTAATGGTGATGATAATGTCTTCCACGACGTATCCGTCGACGGTGACCCTCATTGGTTCCTGGCGTGAGCTCGGATGTGAGTGGAAAATCAGAGACCCTGTTACACGCAGCACAGTACAGTTGTCCAGTCGAGTTGTACGTGTAGTTCTTAGAAAAAATATAATTATGTCTAGAACGACTCTCACGGTTATACCGTATAAAACAAAAGGGGCCAACAATTTCATAGGTTGGTATGCGTGAGGCGCCATACAAATTATGTATGTGTGCGTGTATATGGATAGGGTTTTGGGGCCAGTACTGGTTCCAATTTTTTTCAACGCTTTCGTATCTTCGACTGTCAATCTTGACATATAATTTTATCAAAGATGTAGGTTGTATGATGGTTTGGTACGGGTCTTGCAGTCTTGGCGTTTGGCTTCAAGGGTTGCCAGCCTATCAGTCTCGAAGTACTCGGTCCCTGACAGCTTTTTGCCACTCAGGTCCCATTTGCGTCATCATAAGTATAATAGGTGTATTTGGTACATACACGTATAAGCTCACGCTATTGTCTCCCAGATTCTACGGACTGCCACACGCTACCATTCTAACACACCTCTGTACCCTCATTCACATTCATACATCTTTTCAAGCGCTTCCGTCGATAGAGGGTGTTTCGCATTTGTCCTTTTTGTGAAAAGATCATTAATTTTATAATGGTATCTTTTCTTCGGACGGCCTCACCCAACTAGGAGTATTTATTTTGCGCGAGATATGTAATCAGAACTGCTCTAATACAAGATCCATCTCCCTGGTCTTAACCCCTGGAGTAAAACATTGATTTTATTTATGTGTATGAAATTTAAACATGATTTTTTTTAATCTCTGTAATCTCAAACTCTCTCTCAAATATTGCAGTGCCCCGACGGGGTGCGACATGTCTAAACACAGACCAGTAGAGGCTTAGTGGTCTGTGTGTCTAAAGGACTATAAATAATGTATTCAGAACTAATAGTCCAATCATTTTAGGGTTTGACCCTAACAATAATTCATCTATCGCTGAAACTTTGCAGTGTGATAAAGTAAAGTAAGTATACAGATTACGATTTACAAATAATCTAGGTTAAATTTTTTCCGGCCCTAGATTATTTGTCAACCGTAATCAGTATACTTTACTTTATCACACTGCAAAGTTTCAGCGATGGATGAATTATTGTTAGGGTGTCCATACAAGGAAACTCTAAAATGACTGGACTATAAGACAACCATGTGACTATGCAATAAATGAATATTATGAATATTTAAAGTCTTGTAGTCAATCAACAATTATTTTATGTCTATAAAAAAGTAGAATGAATACTGACTCAGAAACTAGTTTTAACATGGGTCTATAGTCAGAAAATATATCCTTCAGTGTAACCACACATTCTAACCTGTAACTTAACTTAACCTAACTTGGACTAAGTAAATTAACTTGAACACCACACAGGCTGAGCGAAACGACCAATCATTAACTCAATGTGACCTCATAAAGTAAACTACACTTCCTTGTTTGGCCTAATTAATAACTATTGTTCTATTTGGCTTCGTTTCTCCATTTGTTTGGTTATGTGTGATAGAGATTGTGAGATTATTGGTGTTTTTACATTATATAGGGTCCTTCTTAATATGCTGACACTTTTTTAAGGGAATGATCAGACCATCAAACTGAACAACTTTCTCTATGGGACCAACATCGAAATCGCGAAAAAAAAATCAGCTGTCCGATACATTTGGCTCGAGTCGGTTTGCAGTTTTGTATGGGACAGCTGATTTTTTTTTGCGATTTCGATGTTGGTCGCATAAAGTTGTTCAGTTTGATGGTCTGATCATCCCCTTACAAAAGTGTCAGTAGATTAAGTTGGACCCTGTATAAGCCTTGGTGGTCCAGTGGCGAGTAACCTTTCCTGCCGTTTAGGAGGCGACGGTTCGATCCCCGTCCAGGCCGACTCGTACCAATGAGTTTTTTGGAATTTATGTACGATTTGTAACACCACTGGTTTTTCGGTGAAGGAAAATATCGTGAGGAAACCTGCATGCTTCAATTTCGAGGCATGTAATGTACTTGCTGTCCATTATAAGTGGCGACGGGCTCTCTCCCCATCACACTGGACAGAGTTACGGTACTACTGGTGAAACGTGGATGTTCTGAGGTTTCAGAATATCTCTGACTGCCCTCTCGGGGAATATAGACATTATGCTTATGCTTTACATTATTCAATTTCATTGGTTTCTTGTCTTGTCAAATGGGACAATATTTGACACTGTTGAATGTGTCAATGTATGAATCAATTTGACCAAATCTCACTATGCCGACTGCATCGTACCTAGTAGACTTCGTAATCGCAAAATAATCAGCTGTTCCATACAAAATTGTACATACAATCTACTTAGTGCGTTCACATACGATGACGCACTGACAGAGCGGCAGACGTTAGTCCGTCATTTGTGAAGCAAGTATTAGTATATTGAAATCGCACGTAGAAGCAAACACGGTGACGCATTGACTTAGGGTGTGGTTCTATGGACTGACTGCCGCTCCGTCAGTGCGTCATCGTGTGTGAACGCACTTACTTGACTCAGATTAATTATACAGGGTGTAAGGAAAAGTATCATTAACCTTTAAACCACATACCATCTAACCATCAATCTGAACCACATTTACGACGGAAAAAGCTGTCAGCGTAAAAAAAATCTGCTTTTCCTCTCTAAACTGCAATGCCTACTCCACTAAAATGTATGAGAATACAGATTTGTTTTTGTTCCTACAGGTTTGCTCCCTTAGTAAAAGTTGTTCAGTTTGCTTAAAGGGGCAAAATGTTTAAAGGCTTCATTGAGGTACTATGTTAACTAGAGAAGCTACCGAGAAGTAATGTTTTGTATCACGCGTTAGAGTGCACGCGCTCTAACCCACTTAGCCTGTGCCAGGCGCTCGTCGCAGCCTGACGCTCCCAGCACGCGCCCCGCACTGCTGATCATGGTGCACAAATTTTGTTCGCGTTGTCTGCTCTTTACATAATTACTCAATGAAAGGCTTAAAGGTGTTCTCTCTGGGCCATAAAGTTACTATACCAGGCAAGTAACTTCATGCTCTGGGCTAATCAATATGACGTTCAAAAGTCAATTCCTCTTCTAATTAAGACATAATTACTTGATAAAGATGTAAGTGACTGTCCTTCAGTGAAATTGCTTAATAGCCAATTTACAGTCGCCTCGCCTTGAGTGATGGTGTAATTTATTATAGCTAAGGGAGGTGGAAGTAAATTGTCACTTTAGTACATTTTGGATCGCATAATTGGTTTAGCGGGTCATTAAGAGGGGTATTGGAAGGGCATATGTGTATGAGGATAGGAGAGTAAAATTTTTTCCATACAAACGTATTCCCCTGTTTCCTCCCTGAATGACACTAGAGCAAAAAATTTTGTACATACAACCTTTTTTACAACAAAAATTTTTTACTATACAATCTATGTTACCTCTGCTATGTCCCTACGTTTTGCTTTTTTGCATTAAATTATTACTGTATGAACTAGGGACCTTCGAAAATGACCAATTTTACCACCCGTTATCAAACATTCAGCAAACAAATTTGACGAATATAAACAAAAAAAGCAAAAGATACAGACTTAGCCAAAGTCTTTCTCATATTATTCTTGAAATAATTATTAAAATCCGTTTAATATTGGAGGAAACAGGGGAAGTGCAGTTTTCGTCGATTTTATGTAGCTATTCTCCAAATTAGCATTTCAGCCCGCCTATCCTCTTAAGGCGTATCAGCCCTAGACCACGATTCTCCATACTAATCGATGCGAATGAGCGCGTGGCTCCGGCCAGAATTTTGCTGTTTTCTTTGAAAAATTAGATTATTTAATTAGGTATTTATTAATTTCGAAAAAGTAATAAAAACACATCATTCTTAATTGTGTTGTGAACAATATTGTAAATTTTCATTTTCTTCCGATTATAAATGTAAGAGTAAAATGGTTATAACTGGAAAAAAGGGGTGACTTTAGTGTCCTTTTTCTTCGGTTTTATTCATTAAAATCGATTTCTAGAAAAACCGCATCACTTCTCATATCCTGTAGATGGTTCAGTTTATTTTTCCGCTCAAAAAGTGCCATAGTTATTGAATAAAATGGTTACAAAGTTACCCAAAATCAGGAGGTAACCCCTTAATGTCATAGACGGCATTTAGGAAAGGACTCACGTCATCGAGTACTAACACGTAACGTTATTCATACACCCATTTTTGATTTCACCACAGTTCCTGCTGAAACCTAGCCGTGGTGGTCCAGTGGCGAGTAACCTTGCCTGCCGTGCAGGAGGCGATGGTTCGATCCCCGTCCATGCCGACTCGTACCAATGAGTTTTTCAAAATTTATGTACGATTTGTAACACCACTGACTTTTGGTGATGGAAAACATCGTGAGGAAACCTGCATGCTTCAATTTCGAGGCATGTATTGTACCCACTATCAAAACAAGATAAAAATATACATAACCCTTAACCTAAAGAACAATAAAAAAAAGAGAATCAAAACTTATACTATAAATAAAAAATTTCTTCTAAATTACCGCCGCTTGACGGCAGGGTGCCCAGGAGGCTGGCAGCGTTGCTTCTCTGTATGGCCAGACTAATTCGCTGGCCGAGGTAGCTGCCAGCCCTCTGGTCACCTGAGACCTCGATTAGGCGCGCCGATAATCTAATCTAATCTAATCTAATCTAAACTATTATAAAACTGTAACTGAAGTGTGTCTGTACATTGAAGATATTTACAAAAAAAGGATTACGGTATGGTTTTTAGGTATCCCTGACTCGAAATCAACCTTTTTTAGAAATTTTGTATGTCTGTTTGTCTGTTGGTTTGTGTGTTTGTTTGTTTGTTTATTAGTTTGTTTGTTCGTTTGTTTGTTCGCGCATCACGCAAAAACTACTGAACCGATTTTGATGAAACTTTTTTGTTTGATAGCTTATTATCTGACTTAAAATCTGGTATATAATTTGTGCGGACGAAGTCGCGGGAAAACACTAGTTCTTTAAATAATCGGTGCGCCTCCGGTCTCCACGGACCCAATGTTTCAACCTCTAACGGTGCAAATATAGGGTCCAACTTAATATGCTGACACTTTTTTAAGGGGATGATCAGACCATCAAACTGAACAACTTTCTCTATGGGACCAACATCGAAATCGCGAAAAAAATATCATCTGTCCCATACATTTGGCTCGAGTAGGTTTCCAGTTTTGTATGGAGCAGTGGATTTTTTTTTCTCGATTTCGATGTTAGTGCCATAGAGAAAGTTGTTCAGTTTGATGGTCTGATCATCCTCTTAAAAAAGTGAAGGACCCTGCGTAACCCTCACCGAGGGCTACATATAAGCGCCGTTTGAGGTTTTCCGCGGTAGCCGCCGCCGCACTCGCACTGGATGAGGTCGCGTGGACGTGGGACGGCGCCAGTGTGTCCACACACCTTACTATTTAAAATTCAATGCTTCCCATTGTATCCAAGCAACCCATTGTTAAACGAATTTGTTGCTGACAAAATATTAAAAGAATAAAAGCATTTGATTGAAAGCAAGTCGCAAATTGTCGAATGATCGAACGGTATTACGCTCGACTTTTCGGCCTCTCTCCCGAAACCATTCATTGGAAAATAACCCCCTAATAGGGTAACGTTGGGTAAAAAATATCTGTTGGGAGATAGCTTCATTCACTGCCATTTTCCAGGACCCTTTTGTGAATGAACAGTCAACGGCATAAATGAAAAAAAAAAAAAAAAAACATTTTTTTTTTATATACTTATGGCGATTGTTGCTCTGTAAATTGATTAAAATTGCTATTCAAATGAAATTTTTTTTTTTACCCCAATTTATAGGGTGAGTATAACTGGAAATGCAAGAATGACCTCTACATAGCAGCATATGATCTCGACTATACTCCCCGAGGGGGTAGTCAGAGATATTCTGAAGCATCTCTCAAAACATCCACGGCTACCTCGGCTATGTCGCATCTGTTCTTAGATATGGGTTGATCATATGGGGAAATGGGGCATACATTATAAAGGTGTTTATGGCGCAGAAAAAGTGCATACGAGCCATGTGTGGTGCGGGACCACGGGATTCGTGTAAACCATTGTTTCGCAAATTAGGTGTATTAACTTTTCCATGCATGTATATCTTAGAACTATGTAAATTTGTCAAACAACATCCCGAGTTTTTCAAAACTGCTAGAGAGGTTTTCCCCAGAAACACCAGAAAACCTGATAGACTTGCATCAGATTGTTTTCATAAAACAAGTCTTTTCCAAAATAACTGCTACTGTATGTGTATTAAAGTCTTTAATAAAATTCCAGACAGAATGAAAAAACTGCCAACCAAACGATTGCTAAGTGAAATGTACAACTGGTTGTTAGAGTCTGGGTTTTATAGTGTACAAGAATTTCTGGATCGATAATGTATTGACAAGGCACTGTAACTGAGTATGTAGTTAATTAAATAATAATGTTATAATCTATGACATGTTCTAATCTTTAATATTCGAAATAATGTAACGATAATGCCCTGTAATTAATTAATAATTTTATAAAATTTGTGACATGTAATCTCTACAAATATTTGAAATAATGTAATGATAAATGCTGTAATTTATTAATAATGTTATTGACTTTGGGCCGTGTATCTCAAATATTTGCATGCTTCTTTTAGCTGAATAGAAGAAACTTTTTATGTACCTACCACTATTATGTTACCTATTCATAGCAAATAAATATTCATTATTCATTATATTCATTATTCATTATTCATTATTATTCATTATTCATTATTCATTATTCACGTTTCACTAATAGAAAACTGCAGTATAATATCGACTCGACTAAACTGTATGGGACCGCAGATTTTTTTAATTTTTCCCCATTTTATCTCCATAGTGAAAGTTGTTCAGTTTTCTAGTCTGAAGCACCCCCATAATAATTACTAGGATGTTTTGTTACACCCTGTAGAGAAAGACACTAAAGTATTTTATTTATTTATTTCTTGTAACACAAATTTTCTTACATGAAAAGGAAAAAAAATATTTATTTTTAAAAAAATATTTTGTTTGTTTTTTTTAACAAAGCAAAAAGAATCATATAAGATTTTTTTCGTTGACTGTACTTGTTCATGACTGCGACCGGATTCGCAGATGGCGCCAAATTATATCGTATTTTTCGATTCTTCCCCCCAAAATGTTTGCGTTCCATAAAATTATTGTTGTCATAAGTGAGGTGGGCTTGAAAAATGATTTTCATGTCTTTCAGCATTGTTATGACAATGAATGTTGAGTTTGAAATCAGATTTACAGTGTTTATACATAAATCTATGTAGATCAAAATAAAATGAATGGATAGGCCTTACGCGAACATTTCAAACCAGAAAAATGAGGCGAAACAAATGAAAGGTTTACTTCAAATTTGTATGCAAGTGCCCTAAATTTGACAGATAATGGCGCTAGTTTGTGTGGACCAAGTGCACCAGTAGTGTGCTTCAACTTACCACGCTTTAGGCCTATCCATTAATTTTATTTTGATCTAAGGTCTAAGGTAAGGTATCTACAATATATGCCACGAGTTGAAGCATGAACGATCTTTTTACTAAGACTCCGCTGTCCATCCGTCTGTCTGTCTGTCTGTCCGTCTGTCACCAGGCTGTGTCTCATGAACCGTGATAGTTATACAGTTGAAATTTTCACAGAAAATGAATTTCTGTGGCCGCTATAACAATATACAAGTTAATGCATATATTGATCTAGAACAAGTGTTTCCAATACAGAAAAACATATATAATAACATGAAAAAGACCAATGTTTTTTCATTTTCTTGCCTGGACGCTAGGAAATGTGGGTATCCCGCATGACAAAAGTTAGCTTTCTGATTGATTTTACTATGAATCAATATACTTTTAAAAATTATTTTATATAAAATATTAAATTTGTCACCACCTCAATACATTAAAACGATGTTTGCTGAGTAATTAATTGAGATATGAATTTTTAAAGTGTCCGGACATGCCAAAAACACAAGGTAGCTGTTTGAAAAAAAATGCTCATAAATACTAACAAACAGAATGAAATAAATATTTAAAGGGGCTCCCACACAAAAAACGATATTTTTTTGCTCATTTTTAAAGATGGTACGGAACCTACGAGGCCTACTCGCACTTGGCCGGTTTTTTTTCCAAATTGTGGTGTATTTATGTTTACGTTCCTAAATTTAATTTGTATAGAATTCGAATCTACCCACTAGACCAAACAAGTCTTTGACCATTAAAGAAAACGCAGTCTTTATTCCTGTTGCCTACAGTCCAAATTAAATTCGAAATCAAAAGTTTTTCCATATAAAACAGTTCGCTTCGATTCAAGTTTCAGCCTCGAACCTAAAAGCTTATTTACACAGGGCGAGCTAGCGTGCGAGTTGTAATTTTCAGCTACTGTCGTGTGAAAATTGTAATGAGAGTGCTAGTAAACATTCACATTATGAAATTGCTTTATCGTATCTATTTTAGTTGGGAAGTGTTATGTTTTCATTGTTTTGTAGAGGCTCTAGGGGCACGATGGGGCTGACATAAACATAAGCCAGCTAGCTATAAGAAAGTGTTCTGTACTTAGATTTCGAACTAACTCAAAATACACAAGACACGTAAATAGGTACCTATATACGTAAATTCAAGACGGAACGTTCTGGATGCGTTTGATAACGATTCGAGAAAGCCAAAGCTTGCCCAAAACAGAGATGGTTGGTATACAAAAGGAGCATTTGCCAATCAGTGGGATGAAAAATTTCTAGTTCCAAGCGCACACTGCACAATCAACTCTACCGTACTGTGTTAACAGTGGATCCGAGTATCATTCTAGACCATCGCTGACAGTCCTTGCTCTAACCGGGAAGAGACCCTCGGTGGAGGAGCTGGTCTCCTGGCTGGACGTGGAGACACTCCTGCTGTTGTCCAGCATGTTGGTGCTGGTAGCCATCATGGTTGAGACTGGCATGTTTAATTACCTAGCTATTTATCCTTATTAGAAATTAGTGGATACCTAAGTACATGGCAACAATGGTATCGATTCGGTATTGCCACGGCTTAACTTAACAAAATTTATTCCTGTCATTTTCTAACATTCGATTAAGAAAAGAGACAGAAAACCAACAACTGGCTTTAGTGCTGTCAAAGTGACGCTACACGCCGTAAAACGCCTTAAATAAGATGGCGTGCATTATGATGCCATCTTATTTTGGGCGTGTAGCGTCACTTTGACAGCACTAAAGCCAGTTGTTGGTTTTCTGTCTCTTTTCTTAATCGAATGTTAGAAAATGACAGGAATAAATGTTGTTAAGTTAAGTCGTGGCAATACCGAATCGATACCAATAAGCACCCAAGCAAAGTGACACCTACGCAAATTAAAATTACACCATTTCCCGCGAGTGTCCATGGTGTGTGACAAATGGCTGGTCGACAGCTCGCCCTGTGTAAACCAGGCTTCAGTCGCAGGTATTTGTAAACTCAGCACAAGTGATAGACCGCGGTCTGGCTAACTCAAGCGGATGAGTTAGACTTATGGCGTAACTTTAGTTTAGATCTGAGGCGTAACAATCGAAGAAGCTTCTGTAGGGGTTGAATAGTTATTGGATGAAATCGATCGCTGACCTGACCGGCCGGTGTACGAAGGGTTAACTTTTCTTCATTAAAAAATGCTTTAGGTTAAATCTGAGTTAGCATTAAGGGTATTTATTACCGTTGCCGCACTCCATACAAACGTAGTCTGGTGATATTTTCAATACTATCCAATTAAAGTCAATGAAATTTTTCAGAAATAATCTAGAAACTAATCTCTATGTTTGTATGAAGTCAAATTTTCGTTAAAGTTACAGTGCCTCGAAGATTTTCATACAAATCTTAAATTAATCCTAGCATTAAAACTGTAAATATTAATAAAAATCTGACAATATACGAACATAGAGATTAGTTTCTAGATTGTTTCTGAAAAGTTTCATGGACTTTAATTGGTTAGTATTGAAAATATCACCAGACTACGATTGTATGCAGCGCGAATTTGCGCTCTCGGAATAAACTTCTCTTAATGTACCATATAATCATCATCAGACACGTATTAAGACATTAACTAAACACCTTAAAACCCTATTAAGTTAGTTGTTACTCTTATACAGGGTGTAACAAAACACCCTGGTTATATTTAAAGAACACTGAAACATGGTGTTTCGGTGTTCTTTACTGGATCTTGACTTGATCGTAACTTTTTTTGTTAATATGTTACAGTTTTATAATAATGTAGATGTAGATTTTGGTACATAGTTAATCATTGTGGGGACTTGTCATAGATGTCAACACCCACAAGTTATAGCAAAGAAGCTAACAGATGGCGATACCGTCGCTCTCGGAAATATATCCAAACAAAGTCAACGTTCACCGTAAATACGTAACTCGTGACCTACTGCAAATAAGGTTCACAATCGAATGCGAGATATAAATCGCGCAAGAGAAATAATCACAGAGATTCGATATAATATACAAGGTCCAATTACTAAGAACTGTTGGACCACGGCCGGTCCCCAGGCTTCACACTAAGCCTGGTGGAAGATCTTCCCTTTTCAATGGAGGAACATTCCCAAGTAGCACTTCCATAATCATGATCAAATATCATGCAGGACTCCCAAACCAAAAAAAAAACATTGTCTTACCTATCCCTCTGGGATAGAAGGCTTGAGTTTATGTATGTATTTAATAAGTTACGTAACTAACCGACGTATAAGTTAGATTGGAGAGTAAATGTAAGTTTAGTTGATTCGACGCCAAGTTTCTGTAACATTCATTTGAAGTATAACTCGAGAAGCCACGAATTAATTCTTGATTGTATAACGCTGAGTTTTCATTGATTTCATTAGTGACGGTTATACGTTGAACAGACAAAGCAATTCAATTCAATTTTCAAATTTAATGCTGTTTACTGAAATGTAAAGCTGAAGTGCCGTGAAGTGAAGCTGTGTGTTGCCAGTTATGACATATGGAACAGAGACGTGGTCGCTCACTCAAGGCCTCATTAAAAGGCTGAAAGTCACAAAAGGAGAGATGAGGAGAGGGCTATGCTCGGAGTTTCACTGCGAGATCGAATCAGAAATGAAGAGATCCGCAGAAGAACCAGAGTAGCCCAAAGAATTGTTAAACTAAAGTGGTAGTGGGCGGGGCACATTGTTCGCAGAACCGATGGCCGATGGGGCCGGAAGGTTCTCGAGTGGCGGCCGAGTACCGGAATGCGCAGCATGGGTAGGCCCCCCACACGGTGGATCGACGACCTGGTGAAGGCAGGACCGGTCGTTATGGCGATCCTTGGGGGAGGCCTATGTCCAGCAGTGGACGTCTATCGTCTGAGATTATGATGATGATGATAAAAGCTGAACTGACAACTACTGGGGTGTCAGAGTTCTAGAGCAGTGATCACGAAATAGCAGGCGAAAGGTTGGATAACTAAAGCTGGCGTTCTCACTGACACACACAAATGCGTTTTTCCTGTCACTGCGTCCGTGCTTGATAGAGATAGAGAAACTTTTCGCTATGCCCGCACGCATAGACATAGACAAAGGCATTTCGTAAATGTGTGGCACGCGCCAGCTTTAGTTAACCGACCGGATGCCTTGCGGCTCGCTGGACCGACGACCTAAAAAGGTAGCGGGGAGCGACTGGATGAGGAAGGCCGAGGACAGAGTTTTGTGGCGCGTCTTGGGAGAGGCCCATGTTCAGCAGTAAACGAAGACAAGCTGATGATGATGATGAAATCTGTTGTACCCCAATGCGCATGCAACGCCCATTCAAATCCACGACGCATTCGGTCTATAGTGAAATGTATGCTCCTCATGCACCGATCCCTGCTACCCAGTCCGCCGCGTAGTCCCAGCAACGCCCAATGCTGAGGCCCGTTCCCCCAAGGGATACCATTGGGCAAGTTGCTTAAGAGAATTTTATTCCGAGAGCGAAAATGCGCGCTGCATACAAACGTACTATGGTGATATTTTCAATACTGACCAATTAAAGTCAATGCAATTTTGCAGAAACAATCTAGAAACAAATCTCTATGCTTCTATGGAGTCAGATTTTCGTTAAAATATACAGTTTCAATGCTAGGATTAATTTAAGTCCTGCAACTGCTAGGATTAATTTAAGCCCTGCAACTTTAAAAATATATAATTTTAACGAAAATCGAACTTCATACAAGCATAGAAATTTGTTTCTAGATTGATTCTGCAAAATTTCATTGACTTTAATTGGTTAAAATTGAAAATATCACCATAGTACGTTTGTATGGAGGGCGCTACGAATTACCTATATATCCCCTTAAGTTCTTTCCCTGGTTCGGTAGACCTACCAGGGCGCTTCGCCGTCACTGGTGTGGTCCCCCCATAGCCCGCAGTAATAATTGACGGCTCGATAGCACAGTCGGTAGTAACCCGTCTGCTGTGCGAGAGTCGCGGGTTCGAATCCCGCGAGGGACAAACTGTAGTCTAAGGATGAATATGAATTATGTGTACCTCATGGATCTTTGTATCTATAATTATGTATTCTATATCGTTGTCTAGTCATCATAATACAAGTCCAGGCTAGATTCTGGAACTTTAAATAGGACTAGATAATTTTTGTGACAATGTCCAAGATACAATAAAATGCAGTAGCTCCTCTCTGAGCAATACCACACTTTGGACGATTCTTCTTCTTATTTTGTCGACTTCAAATTCTGAACAAAGTCGCTAAATAGTACCATTGGACGCTGTTACCTGATAGCAGTTTTTTAATACAAATGGGAAAAATTTAAAAGAAGAGTAAAGCATGTGCGATTCTGAGAGAGTACGAGTGAGACAGGAATACGCATTTCTTATATTTCACGCCTCGATCCAGCCAGAGAGGGTGAGGTAAAAAGTAGGTGGGAGGCAGGGAGTGCCCGCACTGTATGTAGTACTGGATACTCTTTCTTGTACTATGGCAATACTGTATTGGACATTTCGATAAAAAAAAAAACTGGTCAAGTGCGAGTCGGGCTACTCGCGCACCGAGGGTTCCGTACCACATCACCACAGAACAAAACAAAAAGTGAAAAAAAAAAAAATTTATTTCTCCGGGACCTTTAGCGCAAGATCGATTCACATTTGGCCTTATTATTTGGTTTTATTATTTTTTATTATACTGTAAAGTTTGCTCTATAATGACACCAAGTTTTACGTTTGTATGTATTACCGTTTTTACGATAGAGCGTGAAGAAAAAACGTTGATAAAAACCAGTTTCCTGTTGAGAACCCCCCTTAATTTTTAACTTTTTGTCATTTTTATTATTTATTAACAAATCCGCAGTAGTAACGCATATTTTGTGAAAATTTGAACTTTCTAGCTATTACGATTTAAAAGTTACAGCCCTAAATAGGTAGGACGGACGGACGGACGGACAACGTAGGCTTAGTAATAGGGTCCCGTTTTCACCCTTTGGGGACGGAACCCTAAAAAGAGTCAAATAATAATGCCATGCTACCTAACACTTTTATATGAGACTGTAACATAAAAATTTTAGCATTCGTTTGGGAACCCCACAAAAGCAAACTCATTCCTGTACAGTGCATTTTGTAAACTGGCTCCAGGGTTGCCAACTTTTCCTTTGTTACCATGTTCCGTACATTCTCAGACTGAGAGAATTTCAAACTTGTTTTGTCTTGCAGTTTACTTAGAGCCGTTTCAGAACACAGTTGCTACAGTTATTCAATTTATGTTTCGGAAAGTTAGACCTTAAGTTTGTACTTGCAGAGGCCAATTTGAAATGGACGGTAAAATCAAGATGGTGCCACATGAATAAAAACCCCACAGAGACATACACCCGTATTCTTAGTTGTTTCCTTGAAGCTACTATTCTATTCTATTTTTATTAATGGCGTTTCCTTGTTAGATTTCACCAGTGTCAAGTAGTTTGAGGGAGTGTCTATCCAATCTTGAGGATTGTTTTTGAGTAAGAACAACTGAGAAGGATTTTGGAGCCTCGTGGCAGGCTGAGACGCGAACCGCGCGAACACCACGCGAGAGACAAGTGTTCGAGGCAAACCCTGCAACGTGACTCTTCCGTGAGGCTTCCTCACTCGAGTCGAGGACGTTTTTGACATTTTTGACATACAAGTTATGTCAAAAACGTCCCTCACTCGAGTGAGGATATGTCAAAAAAACAACGATGAATACGGGTGTTAGGGTTGAACTACACCAGGCAGCACAGCATAGCATTTTCCCGTCGCTCCATCCTTTTCTGTACCTTAGAAACGTCATTTGCTAGAGCACGTGGCGCACGCGGCGTTCTGTTCAGTGCTGTTCCGTTCCGTCTATCTTATATGCTCTAGCAAATGACGTTCCTGAGTGACAGAAAAGGATGGGGCGACGGAAAAATGCGATGCTGTGCTGTGTGGTGTAGTTCAACCCTAAGATTCTCTGGGGCGCGTAAAATGATCACGTGATGCGTTCGTTAATACATATAGTTATATTAAATAAAAGATAGATTGATTGTTTGAGACAGCCTGTTATGATCCGTCAAGTTTCATTTAATACTATATCCATGAGCTTTGTGTGGGCGGGCGGAACCACTCCAAACAGGACATGCGTATTCTTGCTAGCACTTCGTAGTTAATAATTATCAATATATTTAGCATGTTTAGGAATGTCTTACGGTTGGTGCGATGCACTTTCTTGCTAGGGGTTCTTATATAATTTAGAAATCAGGTCGAGATGCACTTAAGTTCAGTGCAAAGTGCAAACTAGCATTAGTTTACTAAAATTACAGATGCACACACATGAATCTAAACTATTATAAAACTGTAACTGAAGTGTGTCTGTACATTGAAGATATTTACAAAAAAAGATTACGATATGGTGTTTAGGTACCTATCTCTTACTCGAAATCAACCTTTTTCAGAAATTTTGTCTGTCTGTTTATTTGTGTGTTTGTTTGTTCGCGCATCACGCAAAAACTACTGAACCGATAATGATGAAACTTTTTTTGTTTGATAGCTTATTATCTGACTTAAAATCTGGTAAGTATATAATTTGTGCGGACGAAGTCGCGGGAAAACATAAGTGTATTATATTAAGGTACAGGATAATATTTAGGAGATCAAAAAATGTATAACCATTTTATTACATGCTTCTCATCGGAATTTGCCAATCAAAAACTCCGTTACAAAATGAACTTTACCCTGCTGAAAATAGACTTGTATTTAAAACTGAAAATGTAACAAACCTAGCTCCATTCAGTTTTTATTTCAGGAGCGAATTGTTCCTGTTTTTATAGAGGATTCACTCCACGTGTTTCGCAGCGTATTCTGTTTTAACGAGGCACCTACCACGGACCTGAAAAAAAGACGAACGTAATCCATTGACCTTCTATACTAGACCCACAGTGTCATATAAAATCTTAGCAAATTTTTGTGCACATTGACGCAAAAAACCGCACAAATTAAGTATGCATGCTGCTGGTTGTCACTAATCGTTGTATTTGATTCATAAACATAGTCGTATTTCGCTTGTTAACTGTCAGCTAGTACAAAAAAGAGCTCATCCGAGCTTTTTTGGTTGTGCTATTTTTCGAACGTTGATTGTGACCGAGTCTTGTTTGTATACAGGGTCCAACTTAAAATGCTGACACTTTTTTAAGGGGATGATCAGACCATCAAACTGAACAACTTTCTCTATGGGACCAACATCGAAATCGCGGAAAAAAAATCAGCTGTCCCATACATTTGGCTGGAGTAGCTTTGCAGTTTTGTATGGAGGCAGATTTATTTTTCGCGATTTCAATGTTGGTGCCATAGAGAGAGTTGTTCAGTTTGATGGTCTGATCATCCCCTCAAAAAAGTGTCAGCAGTCTATGACGTAATCTCGTCTAATGTCTCGTGAAGCACCCATTTCTTTTGTGTGTGTGCTGTCACGCGGTACATGACAGTGTTGGACCTGCGCGTAGAGCTAGTGCATCTGTGTGAGGTCCGTTGTAGAAAAAACGAAAATGTAGGACCTTGCATGCTTCACATCTTTTAAGTGTCACATTACGTCCATCTTTTTTGCAGGTCCGTGGCATTACTAAAAAATAGCTTGTGAGTCAGCTATTTTCTACGTAGGTATGCAGAGTGTTAACAGAAGAACGTGGAACTGGAAAACGTTTTTCCCTACATTTAGATAAATTGCACGAACTTTTTTGTACTTTTGTTCATTTAGTAGGTATTTAAGTTAAGCAAAAGACCTATGTAACGTTATTAGAACTGTTCTAAGCGATACATGATGTCATGCCCTTTCAAATTGACCATTCGAAGTGGGAATGCCAAAGTCAAAGTCAAAGTCAAAATTTTTATTCAAAATAATATCACATAGATAACTTTTTGACGTCATTTTTGATTCTACCACCGCTTCGGAAGGCGTTCCGTTGTAGAGAAGATGCGGCCAGAAACTCTACAACACACTTCTTTTAAACAAAACAAAATATACAAAGTACAAATATTGAATTACATAGTGTAACATTGTCAAGACCAGACATTTTGGTCATTCAAATAATCATCGAGTTTATAGTAACCTTTTTTACAGAGGACTTGTTTAACATGGGATTTAAACTTTTTGTCTGGCAAGTTTAGAATATCCTCTGGTATCTTATTATAATAGCGTATACAGTGCCCCATGAAAGATGTGTTGACCTTACTGAGTCGAAAATGTGGGAACACTAATTTATTTTTATTTCTTGTATTGTAATTATGAACGTCACTGTTTTTGGGAAAGAGAGACAAATTTTTGCGAACGTATAAAATATTTTCGTAAATATATTGACTGTAGAAAGTCAAAATACTGATATCTTTAAAGAGATCTCGTAATGAATCTCGAAAACGCAGATTATAAATGGCTCGAATTGCCCGTTTTTGAAGGATAAAGACTGTCTCAACGTCTGTAGCACGGCCCCACAGCAAAATACCATAAGACATAATACTATGGAAGTAGCTGAAGTACACAAGTCTTGCAGTAGCTATATCGGTTAGCTGTCTGATTTTTCGAACTGCATAAGCTGCCGAGCTCAGCCTACCCGCTAGGGTTTCTATATGAGGACCCCATTGCAGCTTCGAGTCAATCTTTATCCCTAAAAATACAGTATTATTTGTGAAATGCAATATATCATTATCTAAAATTATTCGATTTTCATTATTAATAACATTTGGTAGAGTGAATTTAATACATTTAGTTTTCTTTGCATTTAATGCAAGATTATTAACACTGAACCAATTCAGAACTTGTCGAAGAGTATAATTTACATTCTCATTTATATCATCAACATCTTGTGCCTTTCTACTTGTTTTGAAAATAAGAGAAGTATCATCAGCAAATAACACTATGTTCGACAAGTTCTGTACCATGTAGGGTAAATCGTTTATATAAACCAGAAAGAGAAATGGACCCAATATAGATCCCTGTGGAACGCCCATTTTTACTTGTGAGCCAGACGAATTTGTTCCATTGATAGACACCCTTTGAATTCTATTTTCCAAGTAAGATTCTAAAAGATCCAGAGCTCTGCCTTGAATACCGTAGTGGTTTAATTTGATCAACATTGTTTTATGATCAACACAGTCAAATGCTTTGGATAAGTCACAAAAGACTCCGATTGCATTTTAGTGCTCTTCCCAAGCGCTAAAGATATGCTGAATCAGCTTAACTCCGGCGTCGGTTGTTGAGCGACCCTTGGTGAATCCAAACTGTTGCTCATGCAACAGCCTCTTGAGGTTAAAGTGGGAGAGCATTTGACTGAGTATAATCTTTTCAAAAACTTTGCTGAGAACGGGTAGGACTGACACAGGTCGAAAGTTACTAGGATCGCTTTTATTGTCCGATTTGAAAAGTGGTATTACTTTGCTGTGTTTCATTAAGTCAGGGAAAGTTCCCGAGTCAATGCAGCAATTAAACAAAGATGCTAAATAAGGTGCTAAAGTTTTAATTACAGCGCTGAAAAGCTTGACTGACATACCCCACAAATCTTCAGTATTTTTTTGGTTCAATGCTTTGAAGACCTTGACTATTGTATGAGGGTCAACATGGTCAAAACTGAATTGGGAAGTGCACTGGTTTCCATTATTCTTTAGCAAGACTTCGGCAAGAGCAGGAGAAGAGTTCAAAGATTCTGTAGTCTTTACAGGAATGTTGGTAAAGAATGTTTCAAACTCTTCAGCCACTTCCGCCTCTGAGCTAACTACACCATGATCTGTCTTAATTGAGATGTCTTGTTCTCTCGGTTTTATATTCCCAGTTTCTCGGTTAATCACATTCCAAACAGTCTTAACCTTGTTGTCTGACCTCCTAATTTTATTACGGATATGTAAAGATTTCGCTAAGATGCAAACTTTTCTAAATATTTTTGAATATGCCTTGGAAGTAATAGGTATGGGTGGAGAAAGGTTTTAGCAGACGGTTGTACAACCCAAGACGATGTCTGGTTCGAATCTCGGGCCGTAAAGCACGCCAAAAGACACAGGGAAGAGCAGGTTTTTAAACCAGCACAAGTGCCGCAAATGCGACAGGGCTTGTCGCTCCCGAATTGGGTTATGCAGCCACGAACGCCGGTGTCGTATCCAAACACTGTTTTGAACATCTACACAGATGAAATAAGGCTCATGATGGACACGCCATGTTGTAGTACATGTAAATACACAGGGTGTAAGGAAAAGTATCATTAACCTTTAAACCCATAGACATATTACTCAAGCGATAGACAAGCTCGTTCAAACAATAAAATAATAATAATAATAAAATAAATATCTTGGACAGTGTCACACAAATTATCTAGTCACATTTAAAGTTCCAGAATCTAGCCTGGACTTGTATTATGATAACTAGACATCCATGACTCGGGTACAAATATTCATATTCATCTTTGCCCCTTGCGGGATTCGAACACGCGGCCCTCGGCACAGCAGGCAGGTTCACTACAGACTGTGCTATCGGGCCTTCTGTAAGCTTTATATAAATTTTAGGGGGTGCTTGAGACCAACATTATGGAAAAGCAAATAATTTTTTAAGCAATTTTAATGGGTTCGATAGAGGTCATCTTCTTATTTTGTCATGTTGGTTTTGGTTGGTTGGTTGGCTTTCACTATGGGACCAATATCGAAATCGCGAAAAAAAAATTGATGTTCCATACTGTACAAATCGACTCGAGCTAAAAATATGTACCTACATGGGATATCTGTTTTTTTTTTCGCGATTTCGATGTTGGTCCCATAGTGAAAGTTGTTCAGTTTGATGGTCTAAACAACCCCCTTAAATGTTTATTTGTACTTTTGTAACACCTTGTAGTACTGTCTAACTTCATGTGAACATACAATTTGTTGTTCTTATTAGTATGCCTCACAAACTCGGGACATATTTTTCTGTTTTCGTCATATTTAATTCTGATATATGTCCCATCCCATAGTGAAAGTTGTTCAGTTCGATGGATCTAAGCATTCAAGATTTTACCTTAGCAACTGTCCCCAGCGTGGAATCCGTTTTCATACTAAACATACAATGCATCTCGCTTTCAGTTTCATCCAATAAACCTATTTGTTTAAGGAATAGTACTGTCATATTCCAGTAGAAATATCATAGTTTAAAGGACCCTACATAAACAGGGTTGCACTGAAATCTGATGAAGTCCTTTGATAGCAGATTGAATAAAATGCTGTTCCTGTTATTCTAGTGTATTATAATCGTTAATTGTCTTTTAACGACCAATTTTGACCTCGCCCCCTCGGTCCTCCAATAAATTAATGTGAAATATGTTTGAAAAATTTGTAAGAATTAAAAATTAATCTGTACTTCTTTTTCTCCAGGATTTTCCGAAAGTTATTATTTTATAGCAACATATCGAAAAAAACACAACTTTTCTCCAAAAAAAGGTGGCAACCCTAGTAGTAAGTGCATAGCATACACACTTTGTCTTAAGTTAGATACGAGTATAATTAGTCATTGTAATGTAAATCCGAAATGCTTTATGCACCCAAACATGGAAAACTTCGTATCATTCAGGTAAAGGCAGAAAACAGTGATGTAGTCCTTTCCCACTCGCACCTAGAATAGCATAATGATTACCTCTTCTTGTCAGTGCGAGCCCATTTGTATAAAGTGTCTAGGTCACGAGTATCATCGATCCTGCTACAGATTGTATTGCTTCCACGGACCTGAAAAAAAGACGGACGTAATCTCGTCTAATCACGAGTGAAGCACCCACCCATTTCTTTTGTGTGCGTGCTGTCACGCGGTACATAATGGTGACGGGTGTCGGACCTGCGCCTAGAGCTAGTGCATCTGTGTGAGTGACGTCCCTTGTAGAACAAACGAAATTGTAGGACCTTGCATGCTTCACATATTTTTAGTGTCACATTACGTCCGTCTTTTTTTCAGGTCCGTGATTGCTTCATCTTTCTTAGCCTACAAGCTGCGATATTTGACAGCGGATCCCCAAAAAAACACTCGACTGAGTCAATTAGACTACGGATCGCTGAAGACTTTGCTCTGAAAGCAATTATGTAAATCATGAAAGGAATTGTCGTATTATGTTGGAAAAAATGTTAAGAATCAGCGGCGTGGATTCAATTAGTGGCGCCGAGTTTGTGAGGCATACTAATAAGAACAACAAATTGTATGTTCACATGAATTTACGCAGTACGCCATGGATCTAAATCATAAAGGATGCCACTCCTCCTTATAAGCATTGATACAAGAAAATTGGCAACGGCGGCGTCGATATTTCCAATTTTAGGTGTGTCCCTTTCTATCCAATGACGTAGTTACGAAAATGACAGGAGAGGAGCTACAATTTTGTACCTTGGATTAGAAAGGGACAAAGTTAACGTCTCAAAAAACAACGACGCGACGGAAAAGAACGATCTTTACCGACCACAAAGGAGTATTATCATGTTTTACGTCTTGTTGGGCAGTCTGCACTCCACTATAGAGCATTCCAAACTTGTTGCAGTACGCATATATACGCAAGAAGTTTTTATGTTTATAAATTAATGGACTCTTGCTTACTTCAGCACTGCATTTCCAGAAGTTTCCGCACTAAGCGGACTTTCTGATTCTTTTATAATGCGCACAGCCAAGGAGTGGAATGCCCTGCCTGCGTCAGTATTTCTGAGCGCTTACAACCCGAATAACTTTAAAGTAATAGTGAATAGGCTTCTTCTGGGTAAGCTCGCTACATCTTCGACCCCATCGTTGTCCTCAGGACTGGATTGAGGTCATGAGCAAACCCATTATGTAATAAAAAAAAAAGTTTGTATCTATCACAAAAAAGCCCGAAAGATGGGCCAAAATCACCACAGGCCGGGTTCCCCAGGATGGTCACCGGCGTCGATGTAGAACGAGGAAAAGGTGGAGAGATAACATGGATGCCTTCTTGGAGAGTTGGCCAGAAGTTGCACACAACAGAGAGGATTGGAGAGTGAAAGGGGAGGCCTTTGGCCAGCAGTGGGACATTGAAGAGGCACTGAAGAGGCAGAGAACGTAAAAAAAAAGAAAAACTATCACAATCTCAAAGATGGTTTTTGAGTAAAAACACAACTTTTGCGGAGCCTCGTGACGACCTTAAACGTGAACCGCGCTAACATCACGCAAAAAACAGCTGCTCGCGGAAGTATCTATGGATACTATGGATAGTATTTAGATGCAATAGTATCGACACTATCGATATTGGAACAATTTTTGAAGGTTACGATATTATTGACTATTGATAGACTAATAATATACAAGGTGCTACAAAAATACAAATAAACATTTAAGGGGGTGGTTAAGACTATCAAACTGAACAACTTTCACTATGGGACCAACATCGAAATCGCGAAAAAAAAATATGTTCCATACTCTACAAATCGACTAGAGCTAAAATGTGTATGGGATATCAGTTTTTTTTTTCGTGATTTTGATGTTGGTCCCATAGAGAAATTTGTTCAGTTTGACGGTCTAAACAACCCCCTTAAGAGTTTTAAATATTTATTTTTACTTATGAAACACCGCTTGTATAATGATAATAATAATTGATAATATAATGATAATTTTTGAAGGTTATGATATTATTGACTATTGATAGACTAATTGATAATTTCACTATTGTTAGGCAACACTATCATGGTGTTTTTGTGTTAAAAATCGTACATAAGTTTCTACAAACTCATTGTAATAAGTCTGATCCAGCCTGGAATCGAACCACCGCCTAGATGTAACAATACGGCAACTTTCTACTAACCCACGACGGTTTTTACTTCTAAAACATAAGACAAACAAAGTCGTTTCACTTTAACCTACTTTGGAGAAGAGTGTAATAAAACAGATAGTTCTAGAGTTCATCCACAATAACAAGTCCCCTAATGGCAGTCCTTTTAACTACGGCATAACAATCAAAATGGTATGATTTCATGGAACATTTATTCTTATAGAGCTACTAAAAAGTTGGAACAAGTCGAACAAAACTATTGCTACGTACAAAACTGGATAAAACAAAATTTGTTTTCGATCATTGCGTTTTTTTTACTAGCCTATTTCATCCCACTGCTGGGCAAAGGCCTCCCCTTTAGTCCCCCAACCATCTCTGTCCTGGGCATGCTCTGGCCACGCGTCATCGAAAGCATCCAGATCGTCCCGCCACCTCTTCCTAGGACGACCCGGACGCTGATGACCGTTTTCTAGGATCCAGGGCGTGACAATTCTTGCCCACCTTTCCTGATGGATCCAACAGATATGGCCGGCCCAATCCTTGTGTTATACGAAAGAAATTGAACTGAAACCTCAGAAAATCCACGTTTCACTAGTACCAAAACTCTGTCCGTGTGACGGGGAGTGAACCCGTCGCCACTTGTAATGGACAGTAGGCACAATACATGCCTCGAAATTGAAGCATGCAAGTTTCCTCACGATGTTTTCCTTCACCGAAAAGCCAGTGGTGGTATAAATCGTACATAAATTACGAAAAACTCATTGGTACGAGTCCGCCTGAACGGGGATCGAACCATCGCCTCCTGCACGGCAGGCAAGGTTACTCGCCACTGGACCACCACGGCTAAATAATAAATAGTTTCGTATAAAATCGTCAGTGACAGACAGGCAATGAAGCGATTCCATAAGTGTACTAATGTTCCAGCACTAAAATTCATCCAGAATTTCACGTCTCAAAATATATATCTTCAGCCATAGTAATAAGTACGAAAATGGCTCAATCCGCGGGATTTCTTGTAGTGGCACTGAAGCGAAACATCCATTCAGGCAGGTTTTTTAGTACTGTGACGTAACCGTCATTGAAGATTGGAGGTTAGTTCACGGTAAGGCCGAAGGATTAGGTACTACCTTATTTACACACAGCTAACAAAACACCCTATAGTCCAGTCATGTTGGAGTTTCCTTTTATGGACACCCTAACAATAATTCATCTATCGCTGAAACTTTGCAGTGTAATAAAGTAAAGTTACAGATTACGGTTGACAAATAATCTAGGACCGGAAAAAATTTAACCCAGATTATTTGTAAACCGTAATCTGTATACTTTACTTTATCACACTGCAAAGTTTCAGCGATAGGGTCAAACCCTAAATTGATTGGACTACTTGTTAGGGTCAAACCCTAAAATGATTGGACTACTAGTAATACTTAAGAGGATGCTTCAGCCCATGAAACTGAACAACTTTCACTATGGAGCCAACTTCGAAATAGTGAAAAAAAAAACTGTTGTCCCATACATTTTAGTCAAGTTGGTAACTACCTACAGCAGTTCTGTATGGGACAGCTGATATTTTTTTTCGCGATTTCGAAGTTGTATCCATAGTGAAAGTTGTTCAGTTTGATTCTGAAGCACCCCGCTAAGTATGCCTAGGATGTTTTGTTACACCTTGTATAAAGTACTTGAAATTTTCGGTATCTACCTACTTGTGAAACCTGGATTAGTTAGTTATAATTGGGTTCGGTCTATACTTAGGTGTACCCCTGAGGTTCATTACATTACATTATACAGGATGTGAGGGTGTTAGGGTAAACAGTTGCATTACTTTAAGGGGTGATTGTACCCATGATACTGAACAACTTTCCCCAAGAAACCTATAGGAAATAAGCAAATACAATCAACCCTTAAAGCAATGTAACTGTTGAACTTAACACCCTGTATAATTAAACTGTCCTTAACTAGGCACACAGTTGGTTTGCGGAGAGCATATGAATAAATACGACTAGAAGTCAAGCTTCTTAAAGCGCACGCAACGACACGGCGCTAGACTCGCGAAAAAAGTTGTAATCCATTGTCTTAAGGATCAAAATGGCGTGTTTACGAGTCTAGCGGCCGTGGCGTGCTAGTATGAAGCTTCCGAACTGTTTTTCATATTCATATTCATATATTTATTGCATTTCTATGTGTTAGTTTACATGGTCTTAGGTTTTAGGTTAGAAGGTACAAGACATAGAAACCCTGTAAGGGCACTGCAACACAGTATAAGCTTAAAATACATTATATTTAGAGGTGGGTTTATCAGTAGCTAGTAGGTATCTATAAAGAATTAGTTAATTATTGATATGTCAACGAAAAATTATAACAGAAACAAAACAAAAGATACACTACAATTAAAATAAGAATAAATTAGGTATTCATTATATCATTAGAAGTATTATGCTATGTTTGGATATTTAATCATGTAGCAACAGCATAGCTCTGTCAGGCACAGCAGAACACAACGCCTTGTAAGGTGGTACTCGAGTCCTATTCAAAGTCTTGGCATACTTAGCTTTTACAGACTGTTTTTGTTTTTATATAGGTACCTACTCTGCTTTAGTTTGTATGTGCCTTTAATGGTAAATAATTGTGCATTCTTTCTTTTTTGAAGCTCTCTCACCATTAGGGGTAATGAGCGTCAGTTTAAATGATGATTAAATGACGCAAACATCGTTTATCTCAGCATACCTTGCCTGCACCCTGTTCTTACCTTCCCTGTTTGTTTATTGTGAAGATTGTGTCCTTACTTGCATATCTATACTTCTTCTTATCGTGTCGACTTCAAATTCTGAACAAAGTCGCTAAATATTACCTTGCCAGAATTTTACAACCGATATTTCACCGTCGCTAGCGGTCATGATCTCCTCCTGCGTGCAGGTGTTAGGGCATGCAGGGTAATATACAAATATTATAAAGAGGAAATATTTGATTTTTTGTATGTTTGTTTGTATTGAATAGGCTCCGAAACCACAGGACCGATCTCAATAATTCTTTCACCATTAGAACGCTACATTATTCGTGATCAACATAGGCTACAAAAACGGCCAAGTCTGTATCGGGAAGATTCTGAGGCGTTACGAAGTTCGCCGCGGTCCTCTAGTTGTTTGATATAGCACCAATCCGGCTTATCAACACTGGGGTATCAAATGCTTAGACATTAACAGAATTGCCGACCCAACGACCTACAACCCGAATATTTCCGACCTCTCCCGAACATAACCGAAACAAAATCAATATAATAATACACTCTGTATCTCTCTACATTGAAACGTGCTGTATATTCCGATAACTCACTTTAATTAATTATTTTTTGTTCGTCGATCATTTAATTCAACGATTAACGAAAAAGTGCTTTTAGACTTTTTTGGAACCAATTTTTTTTTTTTAAATTGATGTGGCCTAGGGATCACAAAGTTTTACTTTTAAAAGATTATACTACCAGTGCATCGGTGGCACGTTGCGGAGAGCTATGAAATCTCAATCTTGAGGTCCAGGTTCGAATCCGTACGGATGATATGCCATGTACTAACGAGTTTGTACAGACTGCTCTCAAACGGTGAAGGAAAACATCGTGAGGAAACCTGCATACGCTGAAGAAGAAATTCCGATGCGTATGTGAAGTCTACCAATCCGCATTGTGCACGCGTGGTGGACTAACGCCCATACATCCACCTTGAGGGCAGGTCTGTGCCCTGCAGTGGAACATATATAGGCTGATGATGATGATACTGTATGTTTCCCTAACCCAATAAATAATAACACTGTAATAAGTGTATACAGGGGTGTAAGGAAAAGAATAATTAACCTTTAAACCACATACTCTTCAAGGTCGCTCAGCGAGCTATGGAGAGAGCTATGCTCGGTGTTTCTCTGAGGGACCACATCAGAAATGAAGTGATTCGTCACAGAACTAAAGTGGCTGACATAGCTCAGAAAATTAGCAAGCTGAAGTGGCAGTGGGCTGGTCATATCTGTCGAAGAACTGACAACCGATGGGGTGTCAGAGTTCTAGAGTGGAGACCGCGAACTGGTAGGCGTAGTGTGGGACGCCCTGCTGCCCGCTGGACAGACGACCTAAAAAAAGTAGCGGGGAGCGACTAGATGAGGAAGGCCGAGGACAGAGTTTTGTGGCGCGCCTTGGGAGAGGCCTATGTCCAGCAGTGGACGATGATAGGCTGATGATGATGATGATGATGAAACCACATACTCTACCCATCAAACTGAACAGGTTTTTTCCATAGTAAAAGTTGTTCAGTTTGGTAGAGTATGTGGTTAAAAGGTTAATCATACTTTTACTTACACCCTGTATAGAAAATGTATTATTGTATAAGTAAGTTAAGTAAGTAAGTTATAGCCTATAGAATCCCACTGCGGGGCAAAGGCCTCCGATCACGAATAAGGGTGAGAGGGAGTGGGCCATACTCCACCACGCGGGACCAGTGCGTGTTGGTGGAGGCAAGGTAGTGGTCAACTTGCTGTCAGAGAATTTTCAAGCCGCCTCAATAGGCCTCTGACCTGGCTTAACGAATAGTTACAACGCCATCTGACGAAACAATCCGAGACCAACTGCTTAACGTGCCTTCTGAAACACGAAAACGCTCGAGATGAAATATCACTAAACGGTCACCCATCCAAACACTGACCGGACCTGACGTTGCTTAACTTCGGTGATCGTTTCCAATACCGAAGCTCCACTACGCCAACGAGCGCTTATTGTATAAATGTTTCCCTAACCTAGTAAATAGTAACATAGAAATATAAGTATACGCAGCATTTGTGGTTGGCGTGTCAAACATACTTCCGTGGCTTCATCCATATTCATAAATCATGTGTAGTCTAACATTATGCTTTTATTTGCAAACATTGGATTATGTTATTCCTGTTCTATTAATCCGAGACAGAAGTTTGCGTTACTATGAGAGGATTTGAGTAGAAGAAAGGCCTTTGCTCAGCAGTGGGACACGAAAAACGCTAAATAAATAACTGAAAAGATAAAAACAAGCTCCTTTATCTATCTATCTATAACGTCACGCCTCTTTCCCAACGGGGTAGGCAGAGACCAGAGCGCGCCATCTACTACGATCCTTACAAATCTCTTTTGCTTCATTCACATCCATACATCTCTTCATACATGCCCGTCGGTTTCGAGTACTCCGCACCTCCCCTTTTTGTAGGACGCAACTGATTTGATCAGAATAGCTCCTTTAACCGCTAGAATACCAGCTAAGCCGCCAGCTACAATAACTCAGCTATAATAACTTTGTTTTGGAAAATAATACAATTTGAATGTTATTACTTATTAGGTAGGTATCGCAAACGGGGTCAAAGAAAATTTACAAAACATACTACCTACCTATTTGTTGGTTATTGCTTGTCCGCAATACCTGCCTAATAAGTAATAACATTCAAATTGTATTAATTTGCTAAAAAAGTTATTAGGCCTATCACATACATACGGAATTGCAATTCGGAATTCCGAATGCAAACCGGTTTTCGTATAGGCTTGAAATCCCGTTCGCAAATGTGGAGGGGGAACCTCCATACGAAAAACCTGTTTTCATTCGTAATTCCGAATCGCAATTCCGCATGTATGTGATGGGCCTAATAGCTGATTAAAGGAACTCGTTTTTATCTTTTCAGGTTCTTAATAGATTTTTTTTCAGTCGGGTTTTTTGTTTTTCTGAATAATTTAGTTTATTTCATAGTTTTTAGTCTTGTGTCAAAATGGTAGAACAAAAGTACTATAATAAATATATATTTGGAATTTGATTTTCAACAGCTTTCATTTGATACCCATATTGTAATTATTTACGGAAAAAAAATTATTCTTCCCCCTCTGTTTTTTAATTCGCAGACGCCATATTGAAATAATGTATCCCATCTCACTATCACGATTTTTACAAATCTAACGACACCTCATACGTTAAAATACATCAAGCCGTTCAAGCTGTAGGGCGTGCCAAAGAAATAGACATACAAACATACATACATACATACTTACATACATACGCTCGAAAAACATAACCCTCCTTCTGTCGCAGTCGGGTAAAAAGGTGATCACTAACACAGGAGCTACTTCTTATCGTGTGGGCAGCAAGCCACAAATATACTATAGCATTGCCTGCTTTGGGAGAACTTCACTTTTCAACTGTATACGTATACGTCCGATCCGCCCCACCCATACAACCCGCCGAATAGAGAGCGAAAGAGACAACTGCAGCTCGGACCGATTTCATCTACATAAAATCTACGAAATCAGCATTTCGTATTCCCGTTTCCTCCTCCAAAACTATACCGATTTTTTATAATGTTTTCTCTGTGGAATATTTACTCATGTGCCCTGGATACTTCTGTCGCACCGTAGGCAATTATTAGAATAATATGAGAAAAACTCTGTCTGTGTCTGTATGTCATGTTCTATTCTTATTGAGATTTAAGGCTTCCGCACATTGCAGCGATATTATCGAGCGATATCGCGACACCTTGCACACTGCAGCGATTCCACGATTCGCGTCACGCATGCGCACACCACTGAATGTAGTAGAAAGAGATTGCGTCAGGTTGCGATAATATCGCGGCAGTGTGTAGGATCGAGCGCGTCCCCATACAAAATGTACTGAGAACAATTATCGCAAAATCACAGCGATAATATCGCTGCAATGAGCGGAGTCCGTTAAGAACGCAATTTTTTTTTTTTATTTTTGTTTATACCTTTGACGAAACAAGAATTTGACGAATGTCGTGGCTACCCTATAATCGCCAAAGTTTGCTGGATGTCTGAAAACGGACGGTTTACGGACTAAAATTGGTCAATTTTCAAAGTACTCTAGTTTAATGCAAACATAACATAACAAAGATTGTATGCTAAGTAAAAATTTTTGCTCTAGTGTCATTATCAAGGAAGGAAACAGGGGAATACCTACGTTTGTATGGAAAAAGTGGTACCCGCCTATTCTCTTAATTTGCAGCAAAATACAATGCATTTCAAACAATTTTTTAGTCTTTTATGTAATTTCATACCAGCTTTCAGCCGTAGTTACGAGTACGTTCTGGAAATGCACTCGTTGGTTCTGGTCATAACTTTCAGCACATAACGACATTTCAACTATTTCTTTTTCTTTATTACGCTTGCATTTAATGTTCTTTCTGCAGTTTTCAAGTTGTTATTTTATAATTCACGTACTTACTTATATGCGAAATATACTTATTTTGTGATTGTGTGTTGTTTTGTTTGTTGGTCTCAAGCATCCCTATGGTAGGATTTAATGTAATAACACATTTCATTTTACACGCTGTGTAGTGACATCTTAACTATTATAATAATTATAATAACTATTATAACTATTATTAACTATTATTAACTATTTAACTATTATTAACTATTATTAACTATTATTAACTATTATAATTATACAACCGTAAAATCATGAGGAATAAAAAAGTAGCGGTTCTCTTCATATAAATTCAAATAAAATTCGATAGCGCGATTTAAAAACGTGCAGAGCCATCTATTGACAAAATTGTTAGTTTGTTTGTTTGTTCGCGCATCACGCAAAAACTACTGAACCGATTTTGATGAAACTTTTTTTGTTTGATAGCTTATGATCTGACTTAAAATCTGGTATATAATTTGTGCGGAAGAAGTCGCGGGAAAACACTAGTAATAAAATAAACGGAATATTTTAGTACCTACAGCACCGCTAAATGCAACATTGTGGTTATATGTCAGCTTGTAGAGTACATAAATCTCTTTATTTACTCAAAAATATGGAATAGATAAAAAAACACATTTTGTGAAAAGCTTTCGCGAAACAAATCATTGGACAGACTTTTATTACAGTTATAAATTGTAACACCTCTCACATGAGTCTATCTTTGAAAAATATTGCATTTTAAATAGAGAAAAAAAGTTATATTTTATATTTCACCAGCAAAAATTTAGAATATTTAAAAAAACACATCAAGTATTTATTCATATTCATATGCATTTATTTGCATTCATGTACAATTACAGCATAGGTGTTACTTATGAGCTAAAGTGGGTACATGAACCCTGAAAGGGCCAAGCAATATTAATTAACAATAAACAAGCAATTATTATAAAGCTAAAAAAATAATTAATTATTACAATGGCATTGTTAGCGGGCCAGTTATATACCTATAAAATACTAGTGTTTTCCCGCTACTTCGTCCGCACAAATTATATACCAGATTTTAAGTCAGATCATAAGCTATCAAACAAAAAAAATTCACAGCCGTGGTGGTCCAGTGGCGAGTAACCTTGCCTGCCGTGCAGGAGGCGATGGTTCGATCCCCGTCCAGGCCGACTCGTACCGATGAGTTTTTCGGAATTTATGTACGATTTGTAACACCACTGGCTTTACGGTGAAGGAAAACATCGTGAGGAAACCTGCATGCTTCAATTTCGAGGCATGTATTGTACCCACTGTCCATTATAAGTGGCGACGGGCTCACCCCCTGTCACACTGGACAGAGTTTTCGGTACTACTGGTGAAACGTGGATGTTCTGAGGTTTCAGAATATCTCTGACTACCCCCTCGGGGAATATAGTCGTGAGCATATGCTTATGCAAAAAAAATTCATCAAAATCGGTTCAGTAGTTTTTGCGCAAACAAACAAACAAACAAACAATTATGTCAATAAATGGCGCTGCACGTCATTTAAATAGCGCTATCGAGTGTTATTTGAGATGAAGTGATTATTATCCTCGTTATTTTTTTATTCCTCACGATATTACGGTTTTATAATAGTTAAAGATTATTATTATTTTCTTTGCCAAGGCAGTGTTTTCACATAGGTGTAAAAAACCGATCAAGTGGTTGTTTGTCTCGTGCTCCGAAGGTTTCATACGACAACACGATATTGTAATTTCTTGTTCGTCTGTCGTCGAGTCCATTTTGATTCATCATCATCATCATCAGCCTATATACGTCCCACTGCAGGGCACAGGCCTACCCTCTAGGAGGGTGCTTGAGCGTTAGTCCACCACGCGTGCCCAATGCGGATGTTTTTTTTAACTCCCTGTTTGCCTTCAAGAAACGTTAAATTAGGCAGGTAGGTAGGTACCAACACGACGATAACTACCATATTATTATTTCGCAGAACAGTCCGATCGATTATTAGACTGATCGGACCATGGCAGTTCTGCAGACAAAGTTTTCGGAGAAACGTCCGTCGATGCAACGTCTTTCGCTGCAACGTCCCGTCGGATAATGGTGGGTCGGACAAAAATCCTCTCGGACTTAATGCATTCGGATAATCGTCTTTCGCTGCAAGTTAATTCGATGCTACGTCCTGTCGGATAATGGTGGGTCGGACAAAAAAACTTTCGGACTTCATGCATTCGGATATGTGTAATTCGGACTTCCGTCACGGACCCGACTTCACATATGCATCAGAATTTCTTCTTCTGCATATGCAGGTTTCCTCACGATGTTTTCCTTCGTTATACGTACATAAGTTAGAAAAACTCATTGGTACGTCGCATGTTGTCCGTGCGGATTCGAACCCGGACCTCTTGATTGAGAGTCCATACCTCTCCGCAACGCGCCACCGAGCTCATTTTAAATTTTTAAGATTTTGATTAAATTTAAGAAAACCTGAGGAAAGATGTAATTTCACGCATACGAATTCGCGGGTATCAGCTCATTTTATCCCACTGCTGGGCAAAGGTCTTCTTTATCCACCACGCATCCCTGTCCTGAGCTAGTTCCATCCACACTTCGTCGAAGGCATCCAGGTCGTCTCTCCATCTCTTCCGGCGTCGACTCTTGCGGCGATGTCCATTCTAAAGAAGTCCAAAAAAAAATCTGTTGTCGCATACATTTGAGTCGAGTAGGTATTAGAGTTTAGTTAATGGGACAGCAGATTTTTGCTTGCTGTGTTGCCAGGGTTGCCATGCCAGTGATGAGTTGATGACATAATGGAAAAGAGACGTGGTCGCTCAAGCAAGGCCTTATAAGTCACCCAAAGGGCAATGGAGAGAGCTATGCTCGGAGTTTCCCTGCGAGATCGAATGAAATGAAGAGATTCTTAGCAGAAACAGAAAAGCTGACAAAGCCCAAAGAATTGCTAAACTTAAGTGGTGGTGTTGCTCGCAGAACCGATGGCCGATGGGGCCGAAAAGTTCTCGAGTGGCACGTACCGGAAAGTTGTGGAGGACAAGGTGGACCGACGACTTGGTGAAGGCGGCGGAAACCCATTGGATGAGGGCAGCGCAGGACCGGTCGTTGTGGCGATCCTCGCGGGAGGCCTATGTCCAGCAGTGGACGTCCATCGGCTGAGATGATGATGATATTATTTAATTTCAATAAATAAAAAGTTTAAAAAGTAATACAATGCTAATATTTAGAATTAAAAAGGCAAAGGTTATTATAGTAGATTACACACCGAGGACGAAGGAGGAGGAAGTAAGAAAGGTCTCAGCCGAGGTCAGGCCGAGCCTCAAGCCGAGGTCAACAAACATGTGATCTGAGGCTTTCTTTTTTACGGTCCGAGGCTAGTATACTATTTTTCTTCTCGACGGAGGTGGAAAGTGAGAACTTCGTTTGGCGCAGCGGGACGACAATTGACGCTTTCCGTCCGGAGGGGAGAAATAGTTATTTGTTATGCTAAGCTGCAAAGTTGCTTTTTGACGCGAGTACTTGTACTGAAACCTGAGCTTGGCGAAGGTTTCAAAGGTACGAGACGCAGAATAACTTTGCAGCCGAGCGAAACACACAACTTTTCACATCAAAACAGCGAGGAAAAAAAGTGAATTGCTATATACAATGTTCTTGGTTATTAATTTTCAGTGGATTGGCGGTATAGAAAAATATTGAATAGACAGATTCGAATTTCAAAAACTCTTTCCACGCTAGCGGATAAAATGCACTTTTGCACTCAGATTTCGAATGATAAACAGAATCTTTCCGAGCTTGTGAGGTGAAAAGGTTATTAAGTAGGCACTTAAAAATTTCACAGTAGCAAATTCATACTTTGAACAATTATTAAATTAACGACCAAACCGGACACGGCCGCCATCTTGGCTCGGTGGTGCCTCATTTCCGGCGCTTTGCCAATGCCTCTTTGTTTAGTTAATTTCAGGTTAGAGATTTTGTCTTTCATGGTTCCGTACCCAAAGCGTGCCAACGAACCATATTCATAAGCCTATGCTATCTGTCGGTCCATTTTTGTCAGTCTGTCTGTCCTACCTCTATACAGGGTGTAAGGGACAGCCCTCCGCAAACTGAAACGGTGAACTCAGACCATCAAACTGAACAACTTTCACTATGGAGCCTACCTCAGGAAACGCGAAAAAAAAATCAGCTGTCCCATACATTTTAGTCGGGTAGGTACGGCAGTTTTGTATGGGACAGCTGATTTTTTTTCGCGTTTCCTGAGGTAGGCTCCATAGTGAAATTTGTTCAGTTTGATGGTCTGAGTTCACCGTTTCAGTTTGCGGAGGGCTGTCCCTTACACCCTGTATAATGGGCTGAATCTTTTTAACTATAATTAATTAATTAGCTAGACGGTTGAAATTTGTAGGTAGAGAATTATTATTATGGCGGATTTGCTGACAAATGGGTAGGTACTTTAAAAAAGTACAAAATTAAGAGGAGTTCATAATACAAGTTTCCTGTATGAAAAAACAGGAAACTTGTATTAGGTTTTTTGTTTTTGCTATACTTGTGTCAAACATGGTGTGATTGTAGTGCATACCTACTCAAACGTACCTAAGTAAAACAACAAATACTTAAGTGGGCACCGAGCTTATTGTCAATCGTACTTTTTTAAATTTCTATACGATTAAACAACATTTAAAAAAAAAACAAGAATGTCACATTGTAGTCATTGCTGATTTTCAATTTATCGGGTCACTGCCTACGAATAATAGTACATTATGATACAAGTTCGGTAAGTTGATAATTACAGCCGAGGCGTTATTGCTAGACCGAGCCGTAGGCGAGGTCTACAAGACAGCCTAGGCTGTAATTATCAAACCGAACGTGTGTCATACGACGTTTTATAACATATTTGCGAGGAAAAAGGAAATAAATAAAACTCGGACATTCATAAACTAATAAATTAGACTAACCTTTTCCGCTGCCTCTGAGACTTCTGGCGGCGTCGAATTAATAAATTCATCACAACTAACGGCATTTTCAAATCAAAACAAAAAAACGTAACAAAAAATAGCGATAAAAAAGCGTGCGGAATAATTTTTACTTGTTCACAAACACAAACTAATAAGAGAACTTCACAAATTAGAGATGCGCGCGCATCAGCGCTTTCTTTTTTCATATTAAAAAAAATAATAAAAAAGGCAAAGGCACAAAAACAGACAGTATTACTAATAAAGTAAATTAATATTGTTTGTTTTGGTTTCACATAAATGGTTGTAATTTATTGTCAAAATTAATTAAATTAAAGAGTTAAATGTTAACTTTATTATATTTTATCTCCCAAAGTTAATTTTATTCATAAAATGTTGACCACTTTTCTCACATAAAAACTCTTTGCTAAGATTTTAAAAAGTACCGTTCGTTTTAGACGCAACCGTCCGTTTTACTTTACATTACAGGACTAGTCCGTAATGAGATACATTACGTTAGTGAAATTGGTCAAATAAGAGACCATTTACGAGCAAATGTGTTATAAAGAAATAAATATGGAACGATAACTCCGAACAAAATCTCCTTAATTTTTGGCACCATGAGTTTTGGCGGCAAACGCCGTAATTGGAGTCGCCATAATGATTGAGTCTTGCGCGCTTGCGTGGTGTACACCAAAGTTCGTGGCGTCATTTTTTGACGTGAATTATATTTCCATATTTATTTCTTTATTCGTAGGTCACTGCGGATTTGTTTTATATTGTTTGTAGTTGTTATCTTTTTCACCCCTCTTGAGGGAAAGCGTCCATTTTCGTCACGCTGCGCTAAACGAAGTTACCGCTTTTTACCTTCGTCGAGGAGAAAAATAGTATACTAACCTCGGGTAGTAAATAAGAAAGCCTCAGATCACATGTTTGTTAACCTCAGCTTCGCCTCGGTCAACAATTACGTGAAATCTGAGACCTTTCTTACTTTTCTGCCCTAGGTGTAATCTACTATAAAACGGCCAAAAGTGGCCGGTTTTGGCTGTTTTAACGATAATAACTACAAGCATAAAACACAATCATCCGTAATGTTACATTGTGACATTCTTGTTTTTTGGAAATGTTATTTATTTGTTTAGAAACCTTTGCAGAAACCTTTGATAAAAAAAATACGATTGAGGGCAGCCAAATAGGCTCGGTACTCTATTAATAAAAACCTGTAATGTTTGTGCTAAGGATCCTGGAAAAAAATTGTTTCTTGTAATATTGTATGGTGGTACGGAAACCTCCACGTGCGTGTCCGACTCGCACTTGGCTGTTTTTTTATTTACTAAGAATTATTGTAAAAGTTTTTCATTCTTTTATTTTTTGGTTATTTTATCAATATCCTGTCTTATAATTATGTTCGATAAAAGAATGGGAAAAAGTTGTTTTCCTTTGTTCTGAGAAATTTTATAAGGAAAGTAGCATACTTTATTATAGCACACCAAAATACCTATATATACAAAAATAATGTTTGTTCATAAATAACTACTAACGTACCTAGTACTCTGTGCTAATACTTACATATTATTTACATACCTACTTTCAGTCGTCGAGTTGCGGAAAATGAGCCCGCTCAACCAATACCAATACCAATACCTTATCACTAAACAAGACAGCCTGTAATTGCGGAATAATGACTTCTTCTTCTGAAACAGTCACTTTTGGGGTTCTCACGAGACTATTTTTAACAATCTAAGCCCCACTTGCGCCAACCACGGGTTAGCAAATTAACACCGGATAAAATAGTTCTTTCAGTTGTTTTTCTATACAAAAAATCATGGGTTACCAACTTAACCTAGAGTTTATTGCTAACCCAGGTTGGCGCAAGTGGGGCTAAGTAGAATCTTAATGGAATAAAATTCAAAGATGCTGATTTCATGCTCATTTCATGATTTCAAAGTGGCAGAAAAGATTGTTTGTAGAAATACACGCGTAACACGTCCAAAGTTATTATGGTCTTAGCTATAAATACATAAGGATTTGTTATTGTAAATCAATGTTGGAAAACGGGGTGATAATTTAAAAGGACTGTGTAACAGACAATCTCAATACAAAAAATGCAAAATTCTGTTTTTGTGTTCATTCGAATCAGTATACTTCTTTTTTCCTATTTTACCCATAGAGGTAGGAATAATAACTTTATGATTTTACCCCACTGCTGGCCAATGGCCTCCACTTCATCCTCCATGTAGGTATCCCAGTTTTGAGCCAACGCCATCCATCCAGTATCAGTGTACGTTTCACATCGAAGCAAATTCGTTTTAAAAAAACTGCTGCCAATTTGGTATTTATCTAACCAATGAATAATTTTTTATTTCGAGATTGGCAACTGCACAGTCCACTTAAGGTTTTGGGTAATTTTGTAACCATTTTATTCATTAACTATGGCACTTTTTGAGCTGAAATTTAAACTGAACCATCTACAGGATATGAGAAGTGATGTGGTTTTTCTAGAAATCGATTTTAATGAATAAAACCGAAGAAAAGGGACTCTAAAGTCACCCCTTTTTTCCCATAACCATTTTACTCTTACATTTTTAATCGGAACAAAATGAAAATTAACTATATTGTTCACAATACAATATAGAATGATGTGGTGATTTTTTACTTTTTCGAAATTAATAAAAAATCATCGAATTTTTCAAAGAAAACAGCAAAATTCTGACCGGAGCCACGCGCTCTTTCTCATCGATTAGTATGGAGTGTGAGTGAGAGGAGAGTGGTCCACGGCTGATACGCCTTAAGTTATAAGCAGTGTTAAAATTACTGCAAGAACATTATTTACACCAACTAGTTCCCATTTTGAAACATGTGCTAAATTCGATGCAATATAGCAGTTTGGTATAAAATACCGAATGCGTAAATTCGGACTGAGCTAGGCCTATTTTTCACAGACACGGCACGGATCGATGCTCGTGAATGGTCGGATCTAAACTCTGTGTCGTAATTTTGGACGGTTATAGCCGTTAATCCGATCAAACCACAAATGCAGCGTTGCGTGGCGTCGTGTGATAAATGCCTTGGTGCGTTCACACACGATGACGCATTGATGCACCGTGTGTGCTTCTACGTGCGGTTTCACACAACTCCTTGCTTCACAAATGACGGACTGACGTCTGCCGCTCCGTCAATGCGTCATCGTGTGTGATCCCACTTAAGAGGATTGTGAAGCTAGCAGTTTCCATACTTTTTACAAGCTTACATTTTAACGTATTTTAAATTAATTGATTAAATATTAAAAAAATATTAAAAGATGTTATTTTTTTTTTTTTTTTTTAATTTCTATACCGCACTTTTCTTTTATATTTATGTTTTTGACCACCCCGAAAGGTAGATTTAGATTAGATTCACTCACTTGCAGATTCTGCTGTGAAGCAGAGGAAACGCCCATACACCTCCTCTGCGAATGCGAAGTGCTCATTCACTGCAAGAGTCGCCATGTGGGTGGGTGGGCTTAGTAACACCTTCTAGGGACCTCCCCTCCAAAAGCATAACACGGTTCATGAAGGCCGTGGGCCTAGGAAATGACCTCTAGGTCAAGCTGGGTGACAGCTACAATAGATCTGTTCAAGTCGCGGTATAATAGCTATTTGCCACTAACCAAGCCCTTTATACAACCAAATAATAAACCCGAAAGGTATTACGGTTATGACTTTATGTATGTACTAGTGTTTTCCCGCGACTTCGTCCGCACAAATTATATACCAGATTTTAAGTCAGATCATAAGCTATCAAACAAAAAAAGTTTCATCAAAATTGGTTCAGTAGTTTTTGCGTGATGTGCGAACAACCAAACAAACTAACAATTCTGTCAATAGATGGCGCTGCACGTCATTTAAATCGCGCTATTGAATGTTATTAGATTTTATATGAAGTAAACCGCTACTTTTTTGTTCCTCGTGCTTTTACGGTTTTATAACAGTTAAGATTAAGATTAAGATGATATTATTTTATATCTTGTCCTGAGTTCTCTGTAGTCTGCTCTTGACACGGAGGTCTTGGGTTCGATTCCCACTAGCGATATGTCACTTTGTGCGTTTTTCCCCATGCAGTTGGATAGGACATTGCAGGCTCAATCACCTGATGGTCTGAAAAAAAGATGATTCCGTGCTTCGGATGCCACGTTAGGCCGTTTGTCCCGGCTACTATCTCTGGTGGTAGTAGTCGTTATATAAAAACCACGTCAGAGGCCGTAAGGCGGTTTGAATAAACTCTGACACCAAGGCTTGCCCACACGATAAGAAGAAGAAGTAATACCTGCACTGAATGTGATCAAAGCTACCTATATTGGGTGTAAGGAAAAGTATTATTAACCTTTACACAGCTCTACCCATCAAACTGAACAACTTTGACTATGGGAGCAAAACGATCAGAGCAACAATAAATCTGTCCCATATTGACAGCAGCCTTTTTTTTGCGCTGACAGGTTTGCTCCCATAGTCAAAGTTGTTCAGTTTGATGGGTAGAGTATGTGGTTTAAAGGTTAATGATACTTTTCCCACCCCGTATGAAGATTTCTGTAAGGTTTTGGTGAAGTGAAAACGTTTTCGTTTTTTGTATGGAGGCTGTTTGCTTCGTTGTCCTCTTAACACACATATTATATTAGTATTCCGTTTGGGAATCAGGACAAATAAAATGTTTCATAAAAATTTTATTGCTTTTGCTTATGCTACCTTTCCGAGCCTGATATAAAATAATAAATTATAGTGGGTCAGCCTATGTCCGCTTATTATTATAATTTATTTACCTTGTGTAAAGTAAAAATTCTTCTATCAGAAATAACATAATAGTTACACTATGTATTTTTAATTGTTATTGAATACATTTTTTTATTATGTTACCGATTTTGAAGAAATCGTTTTCAGGTTTTGAACATCAGTTTGATGATTATGATACGTGTTTTATCCCATTGCTGGGCAATCGAGTCGATTATTGTATAATAATGCTACGATTTATTAATGTATCACATGGCTGTATGGGCTAGATACTTTGCCTTTTCTGTAAAAAAAAGGCCGGCACAGTTTTGTCATAATTTTGATATGATTTGGCACTATGTAGATGTTTCTATTGAGCGATGAAGGAGTCGCGTTGTGGATCTGCTAGTGGGTGGTCGCGTGTCGCGTGTCGCTCGTCGGTTGCCTCCTCCCAGCTCGACAGCGGGGCTCCAGTGGTGGCTCAAGATAGTGTTCTTTTGTAAGAACAACCCTTGAAGTCACCAAAATATCTTCATAACCGTACAACGTCATGCACTTTTGCTACAAAGACTCGACATTGGCAAAATCATCACAAACCAAGATGGCAGCCATATTTTAAAAATAGAATAGAATAGAATTGAGCGATGAACAATGCCATCTGTTGAATTATTACAAATAATTGATAGGACTTTTTCACGCCTAGTAATAAAAACTACGCTAGTGTACCACCATAGCGGCTATCGGGCGCTCCTTTAAAAGTTGTAACCATAGAGAAATTACACGCTCCCCTTGGTAGAGATGGTGTAACAAAGTGTGCACAGTAACCACCAACTGGGCACTAGTTTGTACTGCGACCATAGAGAAATTACACGCTCCCCTAAGCTTTTTGTCTCCCCTCACCCGCCCCTCACCCCCTTTGTCGGCGACATAATTTTCTATAGAAACAAGCCGATATGCCATCTCCTTACTCCATGGTTGTAACGCAGTTCAAATACCTGGGTCACTGGACTCACTGGGTATCCAAAAATCTCAATGACAACGCTGACATAGAGCGGGCAGGGCATTGGCTGTCCGCTGCAATATGCTGGCCCGCAGATTTGCACGATGTACTAATGACATAGACGAAAAAATTAGAAAGACTAATGAGGTAAAAGAGACGTTTTTTCAAGCATACTGCCAATCCTTCTACAAGTACAGTCTATGGGTCAGTTTACACAGAGGGCATACAACGCGCTGCGGGTCTAATTTAACAATAGTTTCAGAGAGCAGTTCAGGCTGCCTCGTTTTTATAGTGCGTCTGCTATGTTCACCGAGGCTCGAATTGACGACTTTTACGCTATTATGCGAAAACAATATTATGTGCCTACGCCACAGAGTACGAACCCACCCTTACGGACTGTTGGCCCTACCGCTTAGTCCCCCTAGTAGGTCCAACAGGATTTTAAAATCCTCGTGGCCCCCTGCTTGAAAAGACACGCTGGCCGCAAAAGTACACAAGTGTTATTTTTGAAAGCTAGCTAGTAGTGATGTGACCATCATGTGTACCTGCTTGTAGGTAACGTTTGAGCATTGAGATTTACCAGGAGCGCAAAAGTCTACAAGTGTAACACTTAAATATATTAAATTAAATAATTTAATTTTTTTTTAATTTCATTTTTTGTTTAATTTATAAGTAATGTTTTTTTCTTGCTGATGGGAGTATTTAAAAAAATCAAAATGTACTAGGAGAGCAGACGTTTTCAAGAGGTCGAACTTCCATGAGGTCGGAACCTAATGACCTCTTGTACACTTTTGCGCTCCTGGTACATCTCAATGCTCAAACGTTACCTACAAGCAGGTACACATGATGGTCACATCACTACTAGCTAAGCTTTCAAAAATATCACTTGTGCACTTTTGCGGCCAGCGTGTCTTTTCAAGCAGGGGGGCCACGAGGATTTTAAAATCCTGTTGGACCTACTAGGGGGACTAAGCGGTAGGGCCAACAGTCCGTAAGGGAACCCACTTGTGTTGTTGTCACTTTGTGCGTTTTTCCCCAGTTGGTTAGGACATTGCAGGCTGAATCACCGGATTGTCTGAAAAGAAAGATGATTCCGTGCTTCGGATGGTACATTAAACCGTTGTTCCCGGCTACTATCTCTGGTGGTATTAGTCGTTACATAAAAACCACGTCAGACCGCCGGCACCAGGGCTTGCCCACACGATAAGAAGAAGAAGTCCAAACAGAATTCTGCAAACTGTTCTTGAATGTTGGGATAGCCCCATAATGAAACGTTGGGTGCAGCTGCACACCAGCCTGTAGACCTTCCCAATGTTGGGTAAAGTCCCAAATTTAAAATGAGCTGTTTTACTAACAATAGGCTAAGTTTCTCTGTTACTAAACTGACGCTCAGTTGCAGAAAAGCTCATTAAAGTTAATCCTCCATTAAGTCTCTTGCTAGCTTTTACTACGTCAATAAGACAAAAAGTGACAGCAAGAGATTTAATGGAAGATTAACTTTAATGAGCGTTTCTGCAACTGAGTGTATATGTCTGAAATAAATAACGATTTAATTTAATTTATTTAATTCTTCCCTTTAATCATCTTTTTTTTTCAATTATCAACATGAACAAAACGGTACTTTAGAAAATCTCCCCATACATTCAGAACTTTGTTTTCTTTTTTGTAATTAAAAACGTCGATCCGGAAAAGTTTTTCTCTTTTATTGCTTTTCCGGACCGAATTTGAGTTCCTTTGATTCTTTTTAAAACGTTTAATTAATAAAAAGAAGCAATGTTTCAATGCTAGGATTTATATAAGATTTCCGAATTGATTGATTTGGAAATCTTTGAGGCATACTGTAACTATAAAACTATACATTTTAACGAAAATCTGACAACATACAAGGATTAGTTTATAGATTGTGTAAAATTTAATTGTGTGGTTTGTATTGTTAAACCAGACTTCGTTTGTATGGAGTGCGCTCCGAATTATATCCAATAAGACAAATAAATGTCAGTGTGACCGTAAAGGTAAACCCAACTGTAGCAATATCTTTCCAAGTTCTCTGACACTGCGTAATCCTAGAGACGGGGAAAGCGGATTAAAAGATACCTTATTCTTTCAAATTAGTCTTCCAACTAGATTTTTTAGCTTTTTACTTATTTTCCCGATCCAACTAAAAATTTAAATGTATAAAAGAGGCAGAGTTTGGTAAAAAGAACTCAAATACCAGAAGATTTTTTTTTACCGTACCGAAAATTTCAGAGGTGGATCAAACCATCAAATTGAACAACTTTTATCATGGGACCGAACTTGAAATGGCAAAAAAAATCAGCTGTTCCAAACAGGGCCTTGTCTGTCTGCGTGTTGTTGTTGCCTGCTTTTGTTAATTTAAGTATTTTATTTTATAAGTAACACCTTTTCACAAAGCCGTGGTGGTCCAGTGGCGAGTAACCTTGCCTGGAGGAAACCTGCATGCTTCAATTTCGAGGCGTGTAATATACCCACTGTCCATTATAAGTGGCGACGGGCTCACCCCCCGTCACACTGGACAGAGTTTCGGTACTACTAGTGAAACGTGGATGTTCTGAGGTTTCAGAATATCTCTGACTACCCCCTCGGGGAATATAGTCGTGAGCATATGCTATGCTATGCTATGCCTTTTCACAATGTAACTTATAGGTAGCTATAAGTTACATTACCTATAAGTTACATTGTGAAAAGGTGTTAGCTGTAAATGCAATTTAAAACATTTGTGAAATAAAAAAAACGCACAGGAAATACAGACAGAAAATAGGTGGTCTTATCGCTAAAAAGCCTTCCTTTGAGCATAAAATTTACGTAAGTAACAATCTACGGATTAATTCAGAAATAAAATGACTATTTAATTAAAGACAAGGAAAGAAGATTAATCCTGGTCTAATTATTCATCGAATTAGTCTACCTAGATTATAAAAAGTTATCTCGGTTTCTTTTTTTAACTTATTCTTAAGTCCTAACATTTATTGGACCCCTGATTAAGAAAGAAAAGTTTTATTTTATTGTACTCGTAAGTTGCCGCTTGTGGTTTCGTTTGTTCTTTGAAACTTTTTCAGGTTTATTTGACAAACAATGTTAAACGACAGCCTGTAAGGGAAGTAGCACTTTATTATTAAGTTAAAATGTAATCAAAATTTAATAGTGTATACTTTGTTGGCAGTCCTTTTTTTTTTTTTTTTTTTTTTTACTAGCCTATTTCATCCCACTGCTGGGCCCTTCAATCTTCCAACCATCTCTGTCCTGGGCATGCTCTGGCCACGCGTCATCGAAAGCATCCAGATCGTCCCGCCATCTCTTCCTAGGACGACCTGGACGCTGATGACAATTTTCTGGGATCCAGGGCGTGACAATTCTTGCCCACCTTTCCTGATGCATCCGACAGATATGGCCGGCCCAATCCCACTTTAATCTAGCGGTTTTTTCCCCCACATTTCTATTTGTGTTTTGGAGCGCAGTGTAGTGTTTCTGACACGATCCGTTCTTTTAACACCCAGTATACTACGCTCCATTGCCCTCTGGCAAACCTTGAGTTTGAACTTTTGAGACTCAGTGAGAGACCAGGTCTGGGCACCGTAGGTTAGGATAGGCAGGATATACATGTCGATGAGTCTCCATTTGAGGGATAGCGGGCGTTTTCCCTTCATTAACTCCTTCATGGACCAGTAGCTCTTCCAGGCGTTGTCGACACGGCGTGCGACTTCTTTGTCTTGCCTGTTTTCGAAGGAAACTATCTGGCCCAAGTAGATGTACTCATCAACATAGTGTATTACCTGCCCATCTATTTCGACTCTACGTTTGGTGCCGTTGGATATTATTTGCGTCTTCGATCTGTTCATTGTGAGTCCAACCTCAAGGCTTGCCGTGCTCAGATCTTGAAGCATTTGTTTAAGTTCTGGCGCAGATCGTGAGAAAAGAACAATGTCATCGGCGAAGCGAAGATTGGTTAGTCTTTGCTCCCCGACGACAATGCCCTTCATTTCCCACGAGACCGCCAGCTTCTTAAAAATCTCCTCAAGAGTACTGGTGAACAATTTTGGGGATAGGGTTTCGCCTTGCTTAACTCCCTTCGCGATATTAAATATTGGACCAGTGGATTGTAATTTTATATTGGCTGTACTATTGCAGTATACAGGGTGTAAGGGACAGCCCTCCGCAAATTGAAACGGTGAACTCAGACCATCGAACTGAACAACTTTCCCTATGGAGCCTACCTCAGGAAACGCGAAAAAAAATCAGCTGTCCCATACATTTGAGTCGGGTAGGTACAGCAGTTTTGTATGGGACAGCTGATTTTTTTTCGCGTTTCCTGAGGTAGGCTCCATAGTGAAAGTTGTTCAGTTTGGTGGTCTGAGTTCACCGTTTCAGTTTGCGGAGGGCTGTCCCTTACACCCTGTATAGTTCGAAAGAGGTTGATATAGGTGGGTTCTATGTTCTGGTTATGAAGAGCTGAAAATATGTTAGAATGGTAAACGCTATCAAAAGCCTTGGAATAATAATAAATTAATTAAACAGGTGTAGTACAGACCATCAAACTAAACAACTTTTACGATGAAGAAAACGTCGAAAAAAAATCTTCGGAGTAAGGACTGCAGTTTTGCATGACATTAGTTGGCAATACTGAACCAAGGCACTTGTATAGGCCTCCGCACATTGCAGCGATATTATCGACAGCGATATCGCGACACCTTACACACTGCAGCGATTCCGCGATTCGCGTCATGCATGCGCCCCACCACTGAAGAGTTGCGATAATATCGCGGCAGTGTGTGGGAATTAGCGCGTCCCCATACAAAATGTACTGAGAACAATTATCCTAAAATCGCAGCGATATTATCGCTCGATAATATCGCGGCAGTGTGTAGGATCGCGCGCGTCCCCATACAAAATGTACTGGAAACAATTATCGCAAAATCGCAGCGATATTATCGCTCGATAGTTGGAATGAGCGGAGGCCTTTAATGCATTATCAATGTTTATAATTGGTATTGATGATTAACAAAATTATTATTACCGTGCGTAAGGAACGCGCAGGGCGCAGTGCGTGCAGTACGCGGGCACGGGTGGACATTGACCTCAGAATCTAAAAACAAAAAAAACATACGGGTCGAATTGAGAACCTCCTCCTTTTGTTGAAGTCGGTTAAAAAATAACCAGGCTGTTTGGTTTCACCCTGTATATCACAATATCACACAAAATGACAGCCATTGAAATGTACAATCGTAAAGTAGAATCGAATAAAAATTGCCAACCCTTTCTCATCGAAATCCAATTTGCATTCAAAATCGAAAGTCAACAAGATTAAAATGCTAATAAAACATCCTGTAACCTCCCTGCTACCTGAACCGGAAGTGGAGCGGGGGTGATTGTAGACTTCCGGTAATGACCAGCAATTTCCGACTTAGTCTTTACTTTCTGGCTGGCCGCTGTTATCCCGTCGAGGCCGTTTTTCGAACACGAACGAAAGTGTTTTAAACTGTGTTTTAAAGTCTGAAATTAAATTATGTCTTATTTAAGGATCGGGCGGATGGGCGACTGTTCTCAATAACACGATTAGATTAAGTTTACTAGATAGAAAAACATTCCAAAGTTACCCCTTTTTGTTATGTTTTTTCAATACTATGATTAAACTGCTGATATTTAACTTTTTATTCTTGTACTTAACTAAATACATTAAATATTTCTAGTGAACTCTGAAGAATTTTTAGCTTAGAAACTCCCATGAGCAAAGATATTGACGAAAAACACGTTTTTTTGCGATCCTGCTTTCAATTGGAGCGGGATGGCTAATTGTAAACTTATGCTTGCAAGAAAGAGACGCTTGCACTGGGATAACCTAGCATCTAGATGGAATATCATATCAGGAAGTTGGCAAAGGTATTGGTTCAAATATTATTCTAGCTTATTTTAAACATTGATTGACGTTAATCGTTATTTCAATTTTAAATAAAAATAAAATACATTAGTTTTAAAATGAATGAACAGTAGGTATGATAATAACAAAATAATTAAATTAAATACCTACTTACTCATTTATTTTGACAAAAATCCATAATTTTGTTAGTAGGTTGTTAGGTTAAATGGTAATGAAAATTGGCCAAGAGGGCTGAAAGTGGCAGCCCTGTTTTTAACCCCCGACGCAAAAAGAGGGGTGTTATAAGTTTGACGCCTATGTCGGTCTGTCTGTCTGTCTGTCTGTCGGTCTGTCTGTCTGTGGCATCGTAGCTCCCACACGGGTGGAACGATTTCGATGCGTTTTTTTTAAGTAGAAAGCTTATTTATGCGAGACTGTTCTTAGCTTTGTTTCATGAAAATCGGTTCAGCGGTTTTGAAGTAACTTTAAAAATTGCGACAAAAAAAAAGAGGGGTGTTAAAAGTTTCTGTCTGTCTGTGGCATCGTAGCTCCCAAACGGGAGGACCGATTTCGATGCGGTTTTTTTTTAATAGAAAGCTTATTTGTGCGAAAGTGTTCTTAGTTTTGTTTCATGAAAATCGGTTAAGTAGTTTTCATGTAACTTTAAAAATTATGAAATAAGATTAAATTACAAATTTAAAAAACCCGAAAAAAACGAACATTTAAAAAGTAAAAAATAATGCGGTCACCTTCGATCAACAATATACAACTAGATAACGGGTCGCATACAAAATCAAAGAGAAATTCTGTCCTCGTGAATATACAACATTTTTTGTTAACGAACCGAGAAAACAGTCCGAATACATTATAATTTCGACCTCAAAGCAACCATTCCTAGTAATTTAAAAAAAGAACACTGCGGCATTGCGAGACGTGCTTACGTTGGCTTTGTTCGAACGCAACTAATTCAAAATAAGACCTCACTCCAATAGTGAGGCGTTATTTGCCGGGACATGTTTTGAGCGCTGACGCGTTATCTAGTTGGATATTGTTGATCGAAGGCGGTCACCTATTATTTTTGATGTAAGCAAATGTATGTTTTACTTCTTTACTCTCTTTAAGATATTTTAGGTTAATTAATGTGTCGGGGACCGCAAGTGATTGTAAAAATATCAATGGTCATTTCATAGTGGTTACGCATTAATTAACCTAAAATATCTTAAAGAGAGTAAAGAAGTAAAACATACATTTGCTTACATCAAAAATAATAGGTGACCGCTTTATTTTTTATTTTTTAAATGTTCGTTTTTTTTCGTTGCGGGTTTTTTATTAAGTTACTTGTCAATTCCAGGGGAATATGATTTGAAAATAAATAAAAAAGTAAAAGTTATTAGTTTATTACCTACTTACTAAAGGGAACTTTAAAAGAAATTACCAATTCCCACGTTTATTGTTTTCGTAGTGTGACTAAAGTTCAAGTTTATTCTTTGTGTAAAAAAAAAATTATCTAGCCTAGCTTGCTTGGGCTATAGGATATATTAAGTCGGGCTTTAGGATCCCAAATAATACACAATAAAATTGTGTTGGTAAATACATTGTGTGATCGTGCGAAATCCCCGATCCGCGACTCCTTCTGGTTGGCTGGTTTTTATTTTCCCGGTGTACGCAATATACAGGGTGTAACAAACAACAACAACAACAACAATTAACCTTAGTAATATTTAAAGGGTTTAGAGTCAGTTAACCTTAGTATTATTTAAAGGGTTTAGAGTCAGTTGCAGAAACGCTCATTAAAGTTAATCTTGAATTAAATCCTAGAACGATTTTCGGTCTGGATTAAAAATCTCTTCCTGTCACTTTTTGTCTTATTCACTCCGTTGCAGAAACGCTCATTAGAGTTAATGCTCCATTAAATCTCTTGCTAGCTTATACTACAACAAGACAAAGTGACAGCAAGATATTTAATGGAGGATTAACTTTAGTGAGCTTTTCTGTAACTGAGTGCACCCCTTTAGACCATCAAATTGAACAACTTTCACAATGGAACCTCATCGAGGAAACATCTGCTGCCCCATACATTTGAGTCTAGTCGGTACGTACTACAGTTATGTATGAAAAAGCAGATTCAAAAACCGGTAGATTCGAATATTTTCTTTCAGATTTTTTTTTTTGCTATTTCGAAGTTGGCTTCATGAAAAGTTGCTCAGTTTGATTGTATGAACCGCCGGGCCCCTTTTAATATTTCAAGGTTGTTTTGTTCAGCCGTGGTGGTCCAGTGGCGAGTAACCTTGCCGTACAGGAGGCAATGGTTCGATCCCTCCAGGCCGACTCGTACCAATGAGTTTTTCGGAATTTATGTACGATTTGTAAAACCACTGGCTTTTCGGTGAAGGAAAGCATCGTGAAGAAACCTGTATGCTTCAATTTCGAGGCATGTACGAGTACCTATATTGTACCCAATGTCCATTACAAGTAGCGACGGATTCACTCCCCGTCACACGGACAGAGTTTCGGTACTAGTGAAACGTGGATGTTCTGAGGTTTCAGAATGTATCTGACTACCACCTCGGGGAATGTCATCATCAGCCTATATAGGTACGTCTCACTGCAGGGCACAGGCCTACCCTCTTTGGGCGTTAGTCCACCACGCGTGTCCGTTGCGGATTGGTAGACTTCACATACGTGTCGGAATTTCTTCTTCAGCGTATGCAGGTTTCACGAGTTTGAGAGCAGTCGGTATAACGTACATAAGTTTGAAAAACTTATTGGTACATGGAATGTGGTCCGTGCGAATTCGAACCCGGACCTCATGATTAAGAGTTCATACCTCTCCGCAACGCGCCTCCGAGCTCTCGGGGAATATAGTCGTGAGCATATGGACCGAATAGCTCGCTTAAAGTGGCGTTGGGCAGGACACGTAGCTTGACGAAATGATGGCAGGTGGAGTAAAGCCTTAACAGAGTGGTGGCCGAGATTAGGCAAAAGAGAAGTGGGTCGTCCGGCAGCCAGGTGGATTGACGACATCTGGAAAAGTACAGGCAAGACCTGGCTGCGACTGGCACAGGACCGAGAACAATGGCAAAATATGGAGGAGGCCTATGCCCTGCAGTGGGTAGATACAGGCTGAAAATGATGATGATGATATGCTATATGACTTAGTTACACCCCTTGAGCTAGTTGTTTTGTTACACCGTGTATAATTTAACTTGAGCTATAAAACGCAAACAAAACACGACTGTTTTACGTAGTATACATAAGCGGTAACCCATAAAATGTTGGTTGGTTTAATAAAACCATAATTTGATTTTCTCCGGTAATAAAATTTAGGGACCTGTGCACGGAATCCAATATTTTATATCTGCTTACTCGAGGCCCGTTTAACTAAATTTGTGTTTGTATTTACTGGTTTGTTTTGTTAAGAGAATTTTATTCCGAGAGCGAAAATGCGCGCTGCATACAAACGTACTATGGTGATATTTTCAATACTAACCCATTAAAGTCAATGAAATTTTGCAGAAACAATCTAGAAACAAATCTCTATGTTTGTATGGAGTCAGATTTTCGTTAAAATATACAGTTTCAATTATAGGATTAATTTAAGATTTGTATGGAAATCTTTGAGGCACTGTAACTTTAAAAACATTTAAACGAAAATCTGACTCTATAGAAGCATAGAATTTTGTTTATAGATTGTTTCTGCAAAATTTCATTGACTTTAATTAGTTAGTATAGAAAATATCACCATAGTACGTTTGTATGGAGCGCGCTCCGAATAATATACCCTTATAATAATTTGCATTCCTGAACGGCTTTCAGTTTTCGTTAATTCGCCATGGTTCTTTACACCTATATTAGTTACACTCTTAAGAGAATATTATTCCGAGAGCGAAAATGCGCGCTGCATACAAACGTACTATGGTGATATTTTCAATACTAACCAATTAAAGTCAATGAAATTTTGCAGAAACAATCTAGAAACAAATTTCTATGCTACTATTGAGTCAGATTTTCGTTAAAATATACAGTTTCAATGCTAGGATTAATTTAAGATTTGTATGGAAATCTTTGACGCACTGTAACTTGAAAACTATACATTTTAACGAAAATCTGACTCCATACAAGCATAGAAATTTGTTTCTAGACTGTTTCTGCAAAATTTCATTGACTTTAATTGGTTAGTATTGAAAATATCACCATAGTACGTTTGTATGGAGCGCGCTCCGAATAATATACCCTTAAAACGTTTGGAACAATTCACAAAATTCCCTCTAAACTTTATTTAAAAGTTAAAACAAAAATACTTTGTACAATAAAGCATCCATTACTTCAGTTCTATTACCTGAAACGCCACTCACAGAACAAAACCGCCGTAATTTTAAAACAATGAGCAAAGTTTTGGTCTTTTGGAAACGACGCGGCTTTCGATCGGAATGAATAACTGCTTTATGATGGCCGAGAAAGTATTATTTCATTTTATTTTTACCCGACAGTTAAGATCCGACCGTAAAATTATGCACCTATTTGTTTGGGGAACGAAATGTGTTATACAGAGGTTCATACAACCCCGCCGGGTTGCCAAATCGTGCCGCAACTACCTTTACCATTATGTCAAAATAACACTGTTTAGAGCGTACTGCACATCTCTGTACACCTGTAGTCTGTGGACTGCATATCGCCGCAGGGATCTAAGGGCCCTGCGCACCCAATATAATAACGCCTTCAGGATGCTGGGGCTGCCGCGCTTCTGTAGTGCATCTGTGCAGTGCGTCTGGCATGTTTGCGGACGCTCATGTCGATGGGTTTCCCACCACGCTCCGCAAACGGTGTGCCGCCGCGCTGCAGAGGGTTCACGCCAGCACCAACAGCATCCTGAACATGGTATCCAGTATCAACTAACAGTTCACTGATATTTTTGAAATAAAACTTCTTTACACACGCTTGACTTGGGGAGTAAGCTATAAACCATTCTTCGACGGCCTGATAGCACAGTTTGTAGTGAACCTGCCTGCTGTGCCGAGGGTCGCGGGTTCGAATCCCGTAAGGGACAAATATTATGATACAAATAGTAGTAGTTTTACTTCATTCGTGTGGTCTAAAGAACACTCGTTTGTTTCGATGCTTTCGTAGCTTCGAAAATAATAGCTTAGGTACCTACCTAGCATTATAAATTATCCTGCCGTTGCCCCATTATTAGGTGTCACCGCAATAAATAAGTCTTTTTTATTCATTCACCTCTCATAAGCCGTCAGCAGTAATAAAACTTTAAAAAGTTGATTTATTGTTTCAATTCAAATAGTTTTCAAGTTTTCCATTTATTTGTTAAAACAACACTTTTATTGTTCAAAAGTATTTGCAAGTTAAACGAAGAATTTATCAAACAAAAGACGTAAAAATATTAATGTTTTCTCTCACAATTTAAATGTTTATTGTAATTATAATGTTTTGAGATAAGAGGTTTAACAGGCGTTTAAGTTTACTGACGGAATTTTGTTTGAAATGGACTTAAGTCATTATTATTCATCTAAGTTAAATAAACAATAATGGAGGTAAGAATAATTTTATATCTCTGACATTGTCACACAAATTATCTAGTCACATTTAAAGTTCTAGAATCTAGTCTGGACTTGTATTATGATGACTAGACATCGAAATAGAATACACATAATAGAGACTCGGGTATAAAATATTCACATTCATCATAATATAAATATTTGCATTACGGGAATCGAACCCACGGCCTTCGGCACAGCAGGCAAGTTCACTACCGACAGAGCTATCGTGCCGCCTATCTTACGAGCTCGAGCTCGAGCTCGTCGAGCTCGTCTCGTATGTAGCTTTTCTAAATGGTGTAAAATTATGTTAAACATTTAAATTAATATGTGTATGGATATACCTACATAAGGATTAATTTTAATGAACTAATTGTATAGCCATGAAAGTCAATGTTATGAAAGGCGTCAATCATAATCAAAATAAATGAACAAGCTTCCGCCTTAGATGAAACCGAAAAAGGAAGCGGCATCAGTCTAACGTGTGTTTGCTACGCTTAGATCCAAGTAAAATTTACGCGATCATTTCAAACCAGAAAAATGAGGCAAAGCAAATGAAAGGTATACTTCCAATTTGTATGCTGCCCTAGATTTGACAGTTAATTGCCCTAGTTTGTATGGACCAAGTGCCCTAGCAGTGTGCTTCGACTTACCGCGATTTAGGCCTATCCATTAATTTTACTCTTCTTCTTATCGAGTGGGCTGCAAGCCCTGGTGTCAGAGTTTATTCAAACCGCCTTACGGCCTCTGACGTGGTTTTTATGTAACGACTACTACCACCAGAGATAGTAGCCGGGACCAACAGCTTAACGTGCCATCCGAAGCACGGAATCATCTTTCTTTTCAGACAATCAGGTGACTCAGCCTGCAATGTCCTAACCAACTGGGGAAAAACGCACAAAGTGACATTTCACTAGGTGCCCCCCGTGGGAATCGAACCCACGACCTCCGTGTCAAGAGCCCAATGCTCTTAACCATTAGACCACGGAGGCAGTTAATTTTACTCTGATCTAAGGTACCTATTACGTACATAAGTTAGACAAACTCCCTGGCACATTGCATGTCGTCTGGATTCGAACCCGGACTATCTTGACTGGCTATCAATACCAATACAAATACTCGCGCCTGGCGATTATGGTCGTGAGTTTATATTATTTTATTTTGATGTCGGTTTAAATGTTTGCACTTCTTTTCATTACTTTTCTTTGTCTAGGATGTGCTACTAGAGAATGTAATTTATTACCGACGCTTATAATAAAATACAAATTAATTTATAAAATTATTTTGTATTTTATTATAAGCGTCGGTGGCGCGTTGCGTAGAGGTCTACTAAAAGAAGTGCAAACATTTAAACCGACATCAAAATAAAATAATATAAACACACGACCATAATCGCCAAAAAAAATAGTTATTTGTTATGCTAGGCTGCAAAGATGCTTTTTGGCGCGAGTATTTGTATTGAAACCTGAGCTTAGCGAAGGTTTCGAAGGTACGAGACGCGGAATAACTTTGCAGCCGAGCGAAACACACAACATTTCACCTCACAACAGCGAGGAAAAAAAATGAATTGCTAAAAAGAACATTTTAAAAAGTTTTTTTTTTCGTGCTGGCCAGTGACATGAAATAGTTACTAAACATTTTCAGTGGATTATAAAATGGCGGTATTGAAAAATATTGAAAGACAGATTCGAATTTCAAAAACTCTTTCCACGCTAGCGGATAAAATGCACTTTTGCACTCAGATTTCAAATGATAAACCGAATCTTTCCGAGCTTGTGAGGTGAAAACAAAATTTAAAACTTTTAAATTCGCACCTACAAGAACTTCAACGTACTTTCCTCGTTTTACTGAAGTCGGTTTTATAAATGTTACGAGATCACACAGAAAGAAGTTTTAGTTTTATCTAAGACCAGCTTGAATTTACAACCGTTTCGTAATGAAAACGAAATTGAATTCGCCCATAATTATAATTTTAATACCGTAGTCATAAATCTGTCAAACACAAACCCCTTCTTTGCTATTAATTATACTTTTCTCATTTCAATTTTTAAATTTCCATAAAACTTAATTAGGGTAAAATTTACCCAGTTTTTTTAAGGATTTTTTTTTTCAAAATGTGCTTGCCCTTGGCTTCAGCTCACCTGGATGGAAAGTGTAGATGAAGCCGAGGATGTAACGTGCTCAGCCAGAAAATGCCTAATAATTGTTCTTTTAAAAGACAGGGAAAGACAGACGCAGGGAGAGAGTTCTAAACCTTTCCGGTTCTCATTATAAAAGAGGATGCGAACCTTTTTGTACGGATTGTTGGAATATAGGATAGAGTTCTTTTTTTTTTTGTGTTAAATCTATTTACTAGCCTGGTTACTAGACCTTTTGGCTAAATCTTAATTTATTTTTAATTTTCTTCTGTTTTCACATTAAAACGTTGGTATTCGACGTTTTGATGGTTCTTTGGAGTTTTTGGAGGCAATCGAAAGACGCAGGAAAAGCAGAGAAGTCCACAGGAAAGAGGTGAACCGACCGCTTTGCCGCGCTAAAATCACGGAACACTTTTCCTGTTTACGACCCATGCACCATCATATTTCACTGAACTATATATTGTTCACTTGCACGACACTTTGTTACGCAAAACAACACCAATTTTACGAACCAAAACTCACTATAAATAATAAAAATTCGATGAAATATAAGGACTCCAAACGTCAAGTACCAAAGCCCGCCAAAAACTCAGAGTTCATTTTAGTATGGTGGTGTTGCCAGGTTATGGTTGATTTTGACGTTCTTGCGTGGAGTCAGCGCCCTCATTTTTTGCCAAGACTTTATAGACAGACTGTACAGTCAAGCTTCTTGAGGATGTGTTGCAAAAAGTCCAAAACAGCAGGGTGCTTCAGACCATCAAACTGAACAACTTTCACTATGGAGACCACGGACCTGAAAAAAAGACGGACGTAATTTCGTCTAATCACGAGTGAAGCACCCATTTATTTTGTGTGCGTGCTGTCACGCGGTACATAATGGTGACGGGTGTCGTACCTGCGCCTAGAGCTAGTGCATCTGTGTGAGTGTAGGTCCTTTGTAGAACATACGAAAATGTAGGACCTTGCATGCTTCACATCTTTTTAGTGTCACATTACGTCCGTCTTTTTTTCAGGTCCGTGATGAGACAATATCGAAATCGCGAAAATAAAATCTTTTTTAGTTTTATGACACAAATGTTTTTTTTTTTGCGATTTCAAAGTTAAAGTCGTTCTGATTGATGGTATTTATCTCAAAGAGAAAGGAATCACTACGTTTTAGTTTATCTTATATCTTACCAGGACCTTCGTGTTTGAATCAGCATCCGAATAATTATTCCATAATTTATTTATCATTCATTTTTTATTAAAAAAAAGGTATAATTATAGGTCTAACAAAATTAGCCGAAACTATCAAACGGAACAACTATCTCTATGGGACCAATATAGAAATCGCGAAAAAAAAATCTACCATCCAAATACGTATGGGACACAATGGGACAGCTGTTTTTTTTTCGCAATTTCGATATTGGTCCTACAGAGAAACTAGTTTAGTTTAATGGTCTGATGGTCCCCTTAAAATAGTTTCAGCTAATTTTTTTAGACTTTATAATACCCTTTTTAAATAAAAAATGAATGATAAATAAATACCTATGATTTGAATGATGATGATGATATGGATTAATTGTTCGGATTCTGATTCAATCATGGAGGTCTGGGTTCGAACCCGTGCTTGTGTTTCGATAAATAACCATTCCCACCGTGTAACACCGGTATCGATAGGTACGCTAAGTCCTCTCAAATATTCATAGAAACGGTTAGCTATGGTTGCTAATAGAAGTACTGTTAATTCTAGAAGTAGGTATACTCGCTAGGAGCTATGTTGAGCTTCAATATTGACGATCCCCTTCAGTGTCGGCAGTGCTGCGACTTTCTCGCTCTAGCCAATGACGTTCCGGAGCGACAGAAGAGGATAGAGCGTGAAAAAATGTGATTCTGTACTGCCAGGCTCAACCCTTCGGTGGCTTGCTCAGAATTACTCGGACAACAATTTGACCTCTTTCCTCCATCAATTGTACTGGGCCCGCGTGGTGGAGTATGTTCCACTTCCTCTTTCGCTTTTTCGTATCTTGTGTCCTGCAGTGGGACGTTTAAGGGATATTATAGGTTATTTTCCGTAGAAAGAGAAGGAACTAGAAGAAAGCACGTGTCTTCGTAATATCACTCAGTAAGAGATGCACATAGCAAATTCGCTCTAGTTAAAAAAGGAGATCGCTACTTATTGCTGTCCTTATCGACGTAGCCACTTTTTTGTTCTACGACGGCTGTCTGACTCCGGAGTCAGACATCTATTTTCATACAAATTGTATAGGATTTTATGACTATCGCTGTCTCATACGCGTTTACACTGATGTTACGTCTATTAGCGTAAGCGAAAAATACTTCGCCTATGGTTCTTTTCACAATTAATATCTCTTCTCTCTGCACGTCTCTTTATAGATTTAGATTCAGGAAAAACAAATTACTTTCTGAAGAGCACCTATTCCCTGAGTCGCTATACTGCAAAGTTTGTCTATACTGTAGCTCTCACAATCTGGGCTGTGCAGGGTAATTATAGATTCAGAGGATGCCGGAATTGTGGTGCGCTTCCATTTAAGAGCCTGTACTATTCGGCTCGTTCGAGACCAATCTGGTTTTGTCTGGTATTAAATACTATTCTAGTTCAGGCTGTATAGTACGTTGTGGGATGAAGATTTGGGCAATTTTATTTATTATTGGGGCCGAAAAGTTCTCGAGTGGCGACCGCGTAAAACGCAGGGTGGGTAGGCCCCCACACAGTGGACCGACGACCAGGAGTGCGATTTTTGAATCTCATTCGGTGAGCTCAGCAGTGTTAAATGTCAAAATTACTATGGAGATACGCATCTTTTTACTGCTGTATTGACTTTCAAAAATCGCTCTCCTTGAGTATGATTTTTGAAAGGGAAATCAGCAGTAGAAAGATGCGTATCTCCATAGTAATTTTGACATTTAACACTGGTGAGCTCACCGAATGAGATTCAAAAATCGCTCTCCTGGGCGGCGGGAACCCGTTGGATGAGGGCAGCGCAGGACCGATCGTTATGGCGACCCTTGGGGGAGGTCTATGTCCAGCAGTGGACATCCATCGGCTGAGATTATGATTTATTATTATTTGTGTTGGGCTACTGCAAGCAAGGGTTGCACCTAAACCAGCGCTGGTCCTTTGTGTTCGCCCCAATCTCACCCATATTTACGCATACCTCCGAACTTGTGGTATTTTCTTTTCATTCTCGGGAATGCAGGTTTCCTTACGATGTTTTCCTTCACCGCCGAGCTAGTTAATGATAAATACAACCGTACACAAATTCCGAAGAACTTGTGGTACTGGCCAGGAATGGAACCGCCGCCTCATGATTGAGGTGCAAGCTCTCTATCATCGGTCTAAAAGATTTGGGGCTAAGACTTAAAACTTTCATTGAGCGATATTATGTAGATTAAATTTTACTTAAGCGGGCTACCTGCCGGTTTTGGGTAATTTTGTAACCATTTTATTCATTAACTATGGCACTTTTTGTGCTGAAATTTAAACTGAACCATCTACAGGATATGAGAAGTGATGTGGTTTTTCTAGAAATCGATTTTAATGAATAAAACCGAAGAAAAGGGACTCTAAAATCACCCCTTTTTTTCCAGTTGTAACCATTTTACTCTTACATTTTTAATCGGAACAAAATGAAAATTTACTATATTGTTCACAATACAATATAGAATGATGTGGTTTTTTTACTTTTTCGAAATTAATAAAAAATCATCGAATTTTTCAAAGAAAACAGCTATATTCTGACCGGAGCCACGCGCTCTTTCTCATCGATTAGTATGGAGAGTGAGTGAGAGGAGAGTGGTCCACGACGGATACACCTTAAAGCATGGCTTTAGATGACGTCTCATAACTTTTTAAGAGAGTCTTGGCTGGGTTTTTAGGATTCCGTACCCAAAGGGTGAAAACGGGACCCTATTTATAAGCCTACGCTGTCCTTCCGTCTGTCTTACCTATTTAGGGCTGAAACTTTTGAACCGTAATAGCTAGATTGTTGAAAATTTTACAGAATGTGCGTTACGGTCAATTTGCTAACAAATAATAAAAATGGCATAAAGTTAAAAATTAAGAGCGGTGCGATCCTCATACAAGAAACTTGTTTTTATCAAAGTTTTTTCTTCTCACTATCATAAAAACGGTCTTCTTATCGAGTGGGCTGCGTAAGGCGGTTTGAATAAACTCTGACACCAGGGCTTGCAGCCCACTCGATAAGAAGACTCTTATCGAGTGGGCTGCAAGCCCTGGTGTCAGAATTTATTCAAACCGCCTTACGGCCTCTGACGTGGTTTTTATGTAACGACTACTACCACCAGAGATAGTAGCCGGGACCAACAGCTTAACGTGCCATCCGAAGCACGGAATCATCTTTCTTTTCAGACAATCAGGTGACTCAGCCTGCAATGTCCTAACCAACTGGGGAAAAACGCACAAAGTGACATTTCACTAGGTGCCCCCCGTGGGAATCGAACCCACGACCTCCGTGTCAAGAGCCCAATGCTCTTAACCGTTAGACCACGGAGGCAGTTTCGGTGATACATTCAAGCGTCAAACTTGGTGTGATTATGGAGCAAACTCAACGGAATAAAAACCAGTCAAGTGTGAGTCTGTTTCGCGCTAAAGGTCCTGGAGAAAACAAAACTTTTAGTAAGTGGTGCGGTACGGAACTCTCGGTGCGCGAGTAGCAGTGTTGCCAGATAAAATTTTTAGAAATCCGTAGGTCAAGGTTGAAAAATCCGGAGAAATCCGTAGATGAACTCTTGAAAAATCCGTAGATCTACAGACTTTTTTTTAATGCTTTATCTGACTATTTTGAAGTGGACTGCCCCAAAAAATCGCTCTAATTTGGCGAAGAAAATGAAAACTTAGACAACTTTATGCGAGAACAATGCCCAGACAACGTGAAAATCTATCTGTGTCATAGTTACATGTTACAGTTAAATATTTCTGTCGTGTCTGTATGGCGACAGAAAGTAGAAGGACGGAGATGGAAAAGAGTAGAGACGAGCCATATTTTACGAAACACGGTCAAATATCAAAAAAAGTAAACATTTTGTTCCATTTTTTTGCGGCTGGGCATCGGCTAGGTAACATTTTATGCAGAAAATTGACATTTAAGAAAGGAATTTAGAAGATTTCTAAAAATCCGTAGATTTCCCATTGAAATCCGTAGATCCGTAGGCTAGGCCAAAAATCCGTAGATCTACGGATAAATCCGTAGGTCTGGCAACGCTGGCGAGTAGCCCGACTCACACTTGACCGGTTTATCTTAACTATTATAAAACCGTAAAATCATGAGGAATAAAAAAGTAGCGGTTCTCTTCATATAAACTCAAATGACAAACGATAGCGCGATTTAAATGACGTGCAGCGCCATCTATTGACACAATGGTGTGTTTGTTTGTTTGTTCGCGCATTACGCAAAAACTACTGAACCGATTTTGATGAAACTTTTTTTGTTTGATAGCTTATGATCTGACTTAAAATCTGGTATATAATTTGTGCGGACGAAGTCGCGGGAAAACACTAGTATAGGATAAAGTTACGTATGGCTAACTATTCTGACACAGTCACGTACTTATCCATTATTTATTTTCTTCTTCTAAAACTTCCTTTTCTGCAAGATGGTCCAAACCAGTTGGTTGACGTTTGGATTGACGAAGCATGTAGCAGATTTGATGCCTGATATTTCTTGTATAAATAAACATGTTTTAAAATATGTACATTATTTTAGATCTGCAGTAGCAAAGCTCTACAAAATACATTATATCTAAAGTAGAACACAGAGCAATTACGTAATCAGAGGCAGCCAGCATTGCGGTAGTTACGGTTTAATAGCCTCTAAACAATATACATTTATATCTACAGCTATTCAGCACTGGTATAGTAAATAATTATTGCGTATTGGTAGTGCCACATAAGTACAGCCATCGCCGCTACAGTCATCGTTATCTCAGCCGATGGACGTCCACTGCTGGACATAGGCCTCACCCAAGGATCGCCACAACGACCGGTCCTGCGCCGCTCTCATCCAACGTGTTCCCACCGCCTTCACCAGGTCGTCGGTCCACCTTGTGGGGCGCCTACCCTTGCTGCGCTTTCCGGTACGCGGTCGCCACTCGAGAACTTTTTAGCCCCATCGGCCATCGGTTCTTCGAGCATGTGCCCCGCCCACTGCCACTTAAGTTTAGCAATTCTTTGGACTATGTCAGTTACTCTGGTTTTTCTGTGGATTTCCCTAACGTACTTATTATTATTAATTCTATCTTTAGAAAATCTCTTTTTTTTATTTATGATCTCGAACTTAATTCTAATAAAACTTTTTATCTTTTCAGGTAAGTTTATCAACATCATGTGGTGAGGAGAGGTTTACATTAATACCTGAATACATTTATAAAATAAACAATTTAAGTAAATATCTTGAACATTATCATTATCACACAGATTATCGAGTCACATTTAAAGTACCAGAACCTAGTCTGGACTTGTATTATGATGACTAGACGACGATATACAATACATATTTTATAATACAGATGCAAACAACCATGACTCAGGTACAAATAAATCTTGATAGTTCATCATACAAATATTTGCCCCCCTAGGGATTCAAACTCGCGACCAGATTCAATCTATTCTCTTCAATTCAATCAGCAAGCAGATTTACTATAAACTGTGCTATTGCGCCGTCAGCTTCAACGTTTCCATAAAAAGATAGCGGCAGATATGACTCCTTTTTTTGTGTAAGAAAAGACACTAAAAAAGCATAAGAAGACGTATTTTATAGCCGTGGTGGTCCAGTGGCGAGTAACCTTGCCTGTTGTGCAGGAGGCGATGGTTCGATCCCCGTCCAAGCCGACTCGTACCAATGAGTTTTACGGAATTTATGTACGATTTGTTACACCACTTGCTTTTCGGTGAAGGAAAACATCGTGAGGAAACCTGCATGCTTCAATTTCGAGACGTGTATTGTACCCACTGTCCATTATAAGTGGCGACAGGCTCACCCCCCGTCACACTGGACAGAGTTTCGGTACTACTGGTGAAACGTGGATGTTCTTAGGTTTCAGAATATCTCTGACTACCCCCTCGGGGAATATAGTCGTGAGCATATGCTTAAGACGTATTTTATAGCCAATGGCGTACTAGAATTATACCTAACTATATTCCGGTCACAGCACCGTTTATCCGACGGCCCGACAGCACAGTCTGTAGTGAACCTGCCTGCTGTGTCGGGGGTCGCGGGTTCGAATCCCGTAAGGGACAAATATTTGTATGACGAATATGAATATTTGTACCCGAGTCATGGATGTTTGTATCTATATATGTATTCTATATCGTTGTCTAGTTATCATAATACAAGTCCAGGCTAGATTCTGGAACTTTAAATGTGACTAGATAATTTGTGTGACACTGTCCAAGATATTTATTTATTTTATTTTATTTGCGACACCCCGACACAAGGACACTGCATCTAACGACCGAAACAATTAAGGACAACGACACCTGAATTTGTTGCTACAAATTAGAGGCAACATTCAGGTAGAGTTGCATCAAGCCATTTAGTAAACGCTAAACGGCTTAAACATGTTTTAATTATGCTGTTTTAAAGGAGAGCTCGGTGGCGCGTTGCGGAGAGGTGGACTCTCAATCATGAGGTCCGGGTTCGAATCCGCACAGACCACATGCCAATGAGTTTTTCTAACTTATGACGCATTGACGGAGCGGCAGATGTCAGTCCATCATTTGTGAAGCAAGGAGCTGTATGAAACCGCACGTAGAAGCGAACACGGTGACGCATTGACGCATCGGGTGTGGTTCTATGGAGTGACATCTGCCGCTCCGTCAGTGCGTCATCGTGTGTGAACGCACTTATTATAATATCGACTGCTCTCAAACGGTAAAGGAAAACATAGTGAGGAAACCTGCATACGCTGAAGAAGAAATTTCGATGCGTATGTGAAGTCTACCAATTCGCATTGGGCACGCGTGGTGGACTAACGCCCTTACACCCACCCTGAAGATAGGCCTGTACCCTGCAGTGGGACGTATACAAGGTGTTACAAAACTACAAATAAACATTTAAGGGGGTGGTGTAGACCATCAAACTGAACAACTTTCACTATGGGACCAATATCGAAATCGCGAAAAAAAAAAAAATTATGTTCTATACTCTACAAATCGACTAGAGCTAAAATATGTATGGGATTTAAAATTATTTTTTTCGCGACTTCGATGTTGGTCCCATAGAGAAAGTTGTTCAGTTTGACGGTCTAAACAACCCCCTTATGAATTTCAAAAATTTATTGTTACTTATGAAACACCCTGTATAGGCTGATGATGATGATTATGATGTCATCAGAGTGAACAGTGTGAGAGATAGAGCTTCACGAAATCAACATTATCGTTATTGCTTCCAAACAAGTTTTACTTAACTTATCTTGGACATACTTTGCTTGATCAGTTATAACTTATAACTTCTTCCTAATTTTAACAATATTCAGTGATATCGACATGATTGCACACAGACTTAAAAGAAGAACCAGACGGAATGTCATCTAACCATGAGTGAAGCACCCATTTCTTTTGTGTGCGTGCTGTCACGCGGTACATAAGGTGATGGGTTGTCGGACCTGCGCCTAGAGCTAGTGCATCTGTGTGAGTGTAGGTCCCTTGTAGAACAAACGAGATTGTATTACCTTGCATGCTTCACATCTTTTTAGTGCAATACTCGGTCCGTATTTCTTTCAGGTCCGTGTGATTGCATTGTTTTTTTGGGTTTCTCACAATAGTCTTTGGCCAAGCGTGGTCTATTTATGAGTGTATTTGCAGAATGCATTCAGGAATAGATTCAGGATTGGTGTATCCCATCGCATTTAGATAAAAGTGTCTCAAAGGGGCCTCTACGTGTTGGACCTGTGTCCCCACGCTTATTTTATAACTGCGTGTCACGGACCTGAAAAAAAGACGGACGTAATGTGACACTAAAAAGATTTGAAGCATGCAATGTCCTACATTTTCGTTTGTTCTACAAGGGACCTACACTCACACAGATGCACTAGCTCTAGGCGCAGGTCCGACACCCGTCACCATTATGTACCGCGTGACAGCACGCACACAAAAGAAATGGATGCTTCACTCGTGATTAGACGAGATTACGTCCGTCTTTTTTTCAGGTCCGTGCTGCGTGTATGAAGAAGCTTGTTGAGTTATTTTTGATCGATGGTTACCACAAAACTTTATGGATATTTTGAGCAAATTTTTCCTAAATCTAATATTACGCCACAACTGACAATTTGACGGCATGCGGAAGTAAACAAAAACCGACCTCCTTGCGAACCCGAATTAGTAAAAAGGAAAAAATACAAAATGTTTTCAGAGCTCATCCATCTTGATGTAATTGGATATTGAGTGTTGCCATGTGGGGAACGTGAATAGCACGAATACAGGGTGTGATGTAATTTATGTTTCACTTTGAGATTACTTACATAACGTTAAGTAAACTGCCTTATACGCACGGTCGTGGTGGATGTAGAACTTTGGATCTGGACAGTTTTTATTAAACGATTTTATTTAACTTCGAACCGGTCTAACTATCTATCTAACTAACTAACTAACTAACAATGGATTCTTGTAATCGAATTTTCACCCACTTCCTGTCAACCGATACAGTTGAAACTTTACACACAAGTATAGTTCTGATGACAATGCAATATTATGGTAACATGGAGGTGATCTGATGATGGAGACGGAAGGTGGTCAAGAGATCTCCTCGATTTCTTATAGCAGAGCACTCGTGTTTAGTGTTATATAAATTGTTTTGATGAGATCTTTATGGTACTGGCAAGATTGAGGGTCTGATGATGGAGACGGAAGGCGGTCAAGGGATCTCGTCGATGACTTATAGCAATACACTCGTGTTTGGTCTCATTTCAATCGTAGCGATGAGATCTTTGAGGTACCAGTAAGATTGAGGGTCTGATGCTGGAGACGGAAGGTGGTCAAGGGATCTCGTTGATGACTTATAGCAATACACTCGTGTCTGGTCTCATTTCAATTGTAGCGATGAGATCTTTGAAGTACCAGTAAGATTGAGGGTTTGATGCTGGAGACGGAAGGTGGTCAAGGGATCTCGTTGATGACTTATAGCAATACACTCGTGTTTGGTCTCATTTCAATTGTTGCGATGAGAGCTTTGTGGTACCAGTAAGATTGAGAGTCTCATGATGGAGACGGAAGGTGGTCAAGGGATCTTCTCGATGAAATATAGCAGAGCACTCGTGTTTTATGTCATTTAAAATGTTTTGATGAGAACTTTATAGCACCGGTAAGATTGAGGGTCTGCTGATGGAGACGGAAGGTCGATTAAGTATAGCAATACAATCGCGTTTGATATAATTTCAATTGTTGCGATGATAACTTTGTGGTACCATTAAGATTGAGGGTCTGATGATGGAGACGGAAGGTGGTCAAGCTATCTTCTCGATTAATTATAGCAGAGCACTAGTGTTTGGTATCATTTATATTGTTTCGATGAGAACTTTATGGCACCAGTAAGATTGAGGGTCTGAAGATGAAGATGGAAGGTGGTTAAAGGATATCCTCGATAAATTATAGCAATACACTCGTGTTTGATCTCATTCCAATTGTTGCGATGAGAACTTCGAGGTACCAGTAAGATTGAGGGTCTGATGATGGAAACGGAAGGTGGTCGAGGGATTTCCTTGATGAAGTATAGCAGAGTACTTGTGTTTGGTATTATTTAAATTGTTTCGATGAAAACTTTATGGTACCGGTAAGATCGAGGGTCTGATGATGGAGAATGAAGGTGGTCAAGGGATCTACTCGATGACACATAGTAGAGCACTCGTGTTTGGTATCATTTAAATTGTTTCAATGAGCATTTTGTGGCACTTGTAAGACTGAGGGTCTGAAGATGGAGACGGAAGGTGGTTAAGTTATCTCCTCGATGAATTATAGCAAAACACTCGCGTTTGGTCTCATTCCAATTGTTGCGATGAGAACTTTGAGGTACCAGTAAGATTGAGGGTCTGATGATGGAGACGGAAGGTGGTCAAGGGATCTCCTCGATTAAGTATAGCAATACAATCGCGTTAGATATAATTTCAATTGTAGCGATGAAAACTTTGTGGTACCATTAAGATTGAGGGTCTGATGATGGAGACGGAAGGTGGTCAAGCGATCTTCTCGATGAATTATAGCAGAGCACTCGTGTATGGTATAATTTAAATTGCTCGATGAGAACTTTGTGGCACCAGTAAGATTGAGGGTCTTGATGATGAATACAGCGGGTGGTAAAGGAATCTCCTCGATGTATTATAGCATAGCACTCGTGTTTGGTATCATATAATTTGTGTATGAGAACTTTACGGTAGGTAGGTACCGGTAAGATTGAGTATCTAATGTTGGAGATGGAAGGTTTTCAAGGGGTCTATACAACGAATTGTAGCAGAACATTCGTATTTGGTATCATTATATTTGTTTCGATTAATACTTTTTAGTCTCAGTAAGATTGAGCGTCTTATGATCGAGACAGGAGGTGGTCAAGGGTCTCATTTAATTGTTGCAGATCACTCGCATTCGATAGCATTTAATTCGTTTCTATGAATGATTTCAGTTTTTACTTTGACTGGGAAACTAAAAAGTAAAAAATAAAATAGGAAAAAAACTTTTTAAGTTAAACGATTTTATTTGAATGAAAACTGCACTAAACGGTAAAAAATAATTTTCTACATTTTCGTATTATGTTGTACACTACCGTTAGCTGGAAATTTTAGATGATAACCTATGTCAACCTATCTTCAAAATAGTTATGACGAATAAAGGTATTTCAATAGGCATTCATATTTTAGATTAATACTTTGGTAATTAATTTTGATTATAAAATCGTGGGCGCTTGCTAGTAAAATATTAAACTTTCCTAAAAAATTTGCTTTCATCCGTATATACGAGTAGTGCAGGTACAGGTCTTCATAGCTCGATGACATACAACAATGAAAACCACATCGATATCACCTTAGCCGTACTATTTACTTTCAAAATGTTTTGATGTATTTTTTTTGTTTTGTAAGATAAATAGTATGTAACATTTGAGTTATACCTATTACTATGCTAGCGCCAACGATTTTATAATCAAAATTAATTACCAAAGTATTAATCTAAAATATGAATGCCTATTGAAATACCTTTATTCGTCATAACTATTTTGAAGATAGGTTGACATAGGTTATCATCTAAAATTTCCAGCTAACGGTAGTGTACAACATAATACGAAAATGTAGAAAATTATTTTTTACCGTTTAGTGCAGTTTTCATTCAAATAAAATCGTTTAACTTAAAAAGTTTTTTTCCTATTTTTTAAGATGATATTCCGTTTAGCGAGCTCCATACAATCGAAATTCAATATTTCGGATACTAGCACGAAATATTGTAAACACGATTTAGGAACTAACTTCTGTTCCTGTGTTTTGTTAGATTTTCGTTAAAATGTATAACAATACGTGTATGTGTTTCAAAGTTGCATTGACTCAAAGATTTCCATACAAATCAGGGGTTCCCAACCTTCTTTGCGTCGCGCCCCCCCCTGTTATAGTAACTAGGTAAGTAATATTTTCATGCCTCCCCCCCCCCCCTCCTATTCGACAAGCACTGGTTGAATGGTGTTATTTGAGACCTGCTGAGACTGAACATGTTGGTAGGAACGTTGACTCCATTCTCATAGGCTAAGTTAGACAAAATCACGACTTCAATCTAATAAATTGTAATTTACCGTATGGTTTACTTTTATTTTTTTAAGATCTCATAGCAGAATGGCGTATCAAATGATGATAGGTAATTAGTCTGTCACCCGGGTTTTTAGCCAGAATTTCAAATAGCTCGTTTAACGTGACAGCGGTGTGTCCCAAATCTGCGAAATCGTCAACAAGGGATAAAGGGGATTTTAAAAGATAAACACCATAATCCCCCTGTATCTTTTCAAAATTTTGCAAGAAATCTTTGGAGAAATATTTAAGAGACTTGGTTATAAAACATTTTCCTCCTTTTAGGGTACACCGCAGTTGGGTAAACAAGCTTAATTAAGGAATAATTTATTATGAGACATCCATCTGGCAAATTACCTACATAACAGGTAAAAGACAATGCGGGTTTTGTATGGAAGGTTGGCGCCTTATTTTTTGCCTTTATTTTTGGCGCGGCCAATCAAACTTGAATATTTTAGTTCAGAATAAAGTTACAAACAAAACTTGTTATGACAAGTAATCTCTAAACTCAGTCCGAACGGAGATATAAAGGCTTGAAGTTGAACATAGCTCCTTATAGCAAGTATACCTACTGCTAGAATTCACAGTACTTCTATTAGCAACCATAGCAAACCGTTTCTATGAATATTTGAGAGGACTTAGCGTACGTATCTATACCTGTGTTACGGGTTACATGGAGGGAATGGTTGTCGAAACACAAGCAAGGATTCGAACCCGGACCCTCAGAGCAGTTTCGCACTACGTTCGATCCGAATCCGATCCGTCAAAAAAATTATGGATTTTGATGGATTTTGGCACACCCCGGACCGTAGAAAGAGCAAGTAATAGAACGAAGAACGTGTTTTGTCTCATTTACTCAATGAGGGATGCATAATACAAATTCACTCTAGTTAAAAAAGGAGATCGCTACCTTATTGCTGTCCTTATTGACGTAGCCATATTTTTGCTCTATCCTCTATGGTCTGACGCCGGAGTCAGTCAACAAAAATTTCATAAAAATGTTTGTTGCTCTATATTTCGATGAATAGTTATTTCGTAATAATTTAATTCGTTGTAATTTGTTGCGAGTGGGTGTCTTTAAGTTAACAACATGGTAGCGTGCAGCGTTTTAGGATGCAAGAGCCGCACTGAACGTTGCAAAGAAAATATTTCATTCCACGGGTATGTTAATACATTAATTCACGTTTTATTGCAGGAAACATTAATAATAAAACGCATTTTAATAGTTTCATTCATCGGGCAAGTGTTAAAGACAATAATTTAAAAGTTAAAGCTAAATTTTGTGATTTGTAATCTCAATAAGGGTGGTCAGATGTCAAATTAAAATTACCCTGTTTCCACCTTGAAAATAAGGTACACCAAGGGCTGTGCCAAGGGTAAGCCGGAAGAGGTTTCATGAGGTGTTTTGTAACCGCTAGTTAAACGTAGTTAAGCATACCATACCATGGATAGCTGTCATTGCCTCAGGGTTAAAAGCTCCAACAAAAAACAGCATTAAAAATAGAGGTCGGTTAACTAAAGCTGGCGCGTGCCACACATTTACGCAATGCCTTTGTCTCACTGCACGCAGAATGTCTCATCGAACTCATTTATATATGTGTCTGTGAACGTGCCAGCATCTTTAGTTAGGTTAACCTGTAAAACATACCATGATAGATGTCGTTGACGTGAGTTGAATCCTTGGGCCTGTTTCACCACTTCTGGGTAAGTTCTTGTTAGCTTATCCGACAGATAGTTTGACATACTATTTTGTATGAAATTATGTCAAAATATCTGTCGGATAAGCTAACAAGAACTTATTCAGAAGTGGTGAAACAGGCCCTTAGAGTATTTATTTATTCTACTAACAAACTTTTCTGCCACTTTTTGGAGGTATGTATGTTTGAGGCAGCATGAAATCCGCAACTTTGGACTTTATTCCATTACTTTAGATTTTAATTTAAATGTTAAAATTCATGAAAAACTGTGTCGTGTGAACCCCAAACGCGATAGTTTCGAAATTATTGTTCCGCAATTAAAGGCTGTTTAGTGATAGACAAGGTATAAAATTGTATGTAAATGCGTAAGATTGTTTGATCTGGCACGTTGGCAGAAGGGAAATGCTAAGGCGAGGCGGTCCCTATATAAATCGTCTAAGGTTGGATCATAAAGAATAGTTAGTGAGGTTTTTTTTATGTCTGTTTGTCTATTCGTTTGATTTTTTGTGTGTTTGTTTGTTTGTTCGAGCATCACGTAAAAACTACTATACTTACCAATTTTTTCGTATAGGTAGGGAGTTGTAGCTTTTTTGCGTTTTTAAGTGATGTATTTTTTCTTCAGTTTTCCAAGCGACGAATATTTTAAAAATATATGGGTCTTCGCAACTGGCAGACTCAATTGGTCACCTACTATAAATTCGCGTATTTGAAGACCATCTGTTTATTGAAAATATACGTATAAGAGAAATGGAATACAGTGACACTCCAACACGGTATATAAAGGTAAATTCAATATGTCGGTAGATAGTACAAGTAGATAATTATAATAGTCAAAGTAGGTATATCTAGTTTAGGTAGGAAAGAGTATAGGTCATTTATTATTTGTAAACTGGAAGACTAAGGGCCTGTTTCGCCACTTCTGAATAAGTTCTTGTTACGTTATCCGACAGATATTTTGACATTATTTCATACAAAATATGTCAAACTATCTGTCGTATAAGCTAACGAGAACTTACCCGCAGAAGTGGTGAAACAGGCCCTAAGGCATTGTCCTAATTGGGCAATAAGCTGGTTAGATTCTTTATTAAATAATGTTAGGTAGCATTGCTTTCTTTTTTTAGTTCTAGTAATGTTTTCGAGATGATTGTTTTCATACAAGAAGCGAAAACCAGTTTACCTACTTAAGCCTACTAAAAATCAGGTTCGGGTTTCGATCTCATTTGATTCTGTACCCCTTAAACTAGGTTACCTACCAATACACTAAATGTTGGCTCCCTGCAAATTGTTCAATGTAATTGATGATGTAATTAAGTTCGAGCTAAGTAGGGTCGAAATGTATGGATTTTGACATTTAACTGTAGGTTTTAGCAAGGTCTTACAATTATAGTACAGAATACGAGCCTCTATAGCTTACCAGAAAAGGTGTGTATCATATCTTACATTAAAATATGATAATGTTCTATAAGTTAACAACATAATTTATGATTTGATACAAATAAATAACTTTATTAAAATGTATTCTCGTTATTATAATGACACAACAGGTGACATAAATTGATAATTGCATATTGCATAATGTGCTATTATTATGTTCTTCTACTTCTTATCGAGTGGGCTGCAAGCCCTGGTGTCAGAGTTTATTCAAACCGCCTTACGGCCTTTGACGTGGTTTTTATGTAACGACTACTACCACCAGAGATAGTAGCCGTGACCAACAGTTTAACGTGCCATCCAAAGCACGGAATCATCTTTCTTTTCAGACAATCAGGTGACTCAGCCTGCAATGTCCTAACCAACTGGGGAAAAACGCACAAAGTGACATTTCACTAGGTGCCCCCCGTGGGAATGGCCGTGGTGGTCCAGTGGCGAGTAACCTTGCCTGCCGTGCAGGAAGCGATGGTTCGATCCCCGTCCAAGCCGACTCGTACCAATGAGTTTTTCGGAATTTATGTACGATTTGTAACACCACTGGCTTTTCGGTGAAGGAAAACATCGTGAGGAAACCTGCATGCTTCAATTTCGAGGCATGTATAGTACCCACTGTCCATTATAAGTGGCGACGGGCTCACCCCCCGTCACACTGGACAGAGTTTCGGTACTACTGGTGAAACGTGGATGTTTTGAGATTTTATAATATCTCTGACTACCCCCTCGGGGAATATAGTCGTGAGCATATGCCCCCCGTGGGAATCGAACCCACGACCTCCGTGTCAAGAGCCCAAGCTCTTAACCATTAGACCACGGAGGCAGTTCCACGGAGGCGGATTATGTTCAATGGGTACCAGCCCGTCTAGTATGATTTCTCTACTAGCGTGCCGACTCTATTTTTTCCATACTAAGTACTCGTCGCAGCTAGCGCGACGCTCTGAAAAGCGTGAGAACAGCAGTGCGAATTTTGAAAGTCACACGTTCAAATCAGCAGTAGAAAGACGCATAATCTCCATTGTAATTTTAACATTTTACGTTACGGGTGTCTTTCAAAAATCGCACTACAGGGGCTATAGACAAGGTAACATTTCTATTGGCGTAGACGCTAGTAGAAATGACAGAATGTATGGATTTGACATTGGCGATCGAAACATTTTGACGTTTTCTTTCTCCACCATACGTCAAGTCCATACGTTATTTTTTTTTTCTACTGTCGTTAATGCTAATCGAAAGTACTTTTTCTAGAGGCCCTGGTTATTTTCTAAGCAGCCGAAGGCGCGGTGCGCACATGAAGTGAAATCGTACTAGACTCAAAGGACTGTAAGTATTCACCCTACGAGCGGCGCGGGAATCTCATTCGGTGAATTCAGCAATTGTAAATGTCAAAATAACTATGGAGATGTGCATCTTTATACTGTGGATTTGACTTTCAAAAATCGCTATGTATGATTAATGATTTTTGAAAGTCAAATCAGCAGTAGAAAGATGCATATCTCCAAAGTAATTTTGACATTTTCAACTGCTGAGCTCACCGAATGAGATTCAAAAATCGCACTTGTGTACACACACGCCGTGTGTACATAATATATCATAGTTCATTTACCCATTTTTATGGGGGTTTGATTTCCTATGGTATCACTGGATGAAATTATCGCTGTCTCATACGCGGTTACACTGATGTTCCGTCTATCAGCGTAAGCGAAATACTTGGCCTATGCCCCGGACACTGCCTACAAGAAACAGAAATTGACAAGAATGACGTCAGCACATGCGAAACGGAGTCTAGGGCTGCAATCACTTTAGCTGCGTGTGGTATATCACAAAAAAAAAACTTCGGACATTTCATACTAAATGTATAACAGCATAGCAAAGCATGCTCACGTCTATATTCCCCGAGGGGGTAGTCAGAGATATCCTGAAACCTCAGAACATCCACGTTTCACCAGTAGTACCGAAACTCTGTCCAGTGTGACAGGGGGTGAGCCCGTCGCCACGTTTACTTATACTTGTCATAACAAGTTTTGTGTGTAACTTTATTCTGAAGTTTGATTGATGGCGGCGCAAAAAAATAGGCGTTCAGAAAAAAGGCACTTTTAGGCATTGGCTTTTTAATTTTCTCATGTTCGTAAATAAGTAAGAAATACTTGACCTCAAAATAAATATTCTTTGAGTAAGAAAAAAGTCAAAACTCAAAATCTCGGACCTTGTTATTATGGCGGGTACAATCACAAATATCGCAATCGTCACTCCCTAAAATATTGTCCTTACCCCTCTCTCAAATATTTCACCTTTTCGTTTTAACAAGCAGAAAATATTTGAGAGAAAGACGGCGTTTAAACGCTCCGAATATTTACCCTGCTACTGGGAAGGATGTACACATTTTTATACCTAAGGCGTATCGCATACAGAAGGAGTTGAGCATCGAGGCGCGGGCGCGCGCCTTGGCGACCTTGACATACGGTCGGTAATTCGGTGTGTTTAGTTTTTTTTGGTCTCGATTTTTATATTTTTTACGGATAGAAGACATAATTTTAAGACACCTATTTCATTCTTATTGCGATTCATAGAGTTGATCAATATAAATTTAATTTTTAAATTATTTTGATCTGCAATCTATAAGTGCAAAAATGGTGGAGAGAAAATAATTCGAACTCCATGGAGAAAAACTACCTACAGCTATATTTAAAAAAATTAAAACCTGCCTCCTCTTTCTAACTCTATGCGGGAAACAGAGACGGCAACATCAAATGTCAAATTATGACAATGTGAATGTATTTTTTTTCTTAATGGCCGGTTTTTTTAAGTAGATTTCATATTTACCAAGTTTACAGGTATTCCAGTGACGTCACTGAACGGACCGAAAAACGACGTTATTTTATTAAAAATATCTGTAATCCTTTCATTTTAAAATATCTGACATAGAAAATATGATTATTCAGACAATTATCTCGAAATGGTTTTCAATTCAACCTTCAAAAAAAAAACTTGACATACCGAATTGTACGAGTACCTATATCATATCAATCTTTGGAATATAATTATCGACCGTATGACAAAGTCGCCAAGGCGCGCCCGCGCCTCGACGCCGCCTCGACTCCTTCTGTATGCGATACGCTTAGGTATGTAGTATCCAGGGTGTGTCATCATGGTGCTATACAAGGTGTTACAAAAATACAAATAAGCATTTAATGTGGATAATAAATGTTTTTTAGACCATCAAACTGACCAAACTTTCACTATGGGACCAATATCGAAATCGCGAAAAAAAAATCTGCTGTTCCATACTAAACTGCATGTCTACTCGAGTTAAATGTAACGCAGTTTATGGAACGCAGATTTCTTTTCGTTTTTTTGCAGTAGTGCAGTTTCTGATTCAGATCTAAATGTGTATTTGTATTTTTGTAACATCTTGTACACAATTTTAAATTGTTTAGTTTTTCAGAATCAAAATCTATTTATTTGCAGAAATAGTAGATACACACTGAGGGCAGGAAAGTAAAAAAGGTATCAGATCTGATGTAATCAACAAACATGACTGTGATCTGAGGCTTTCTTATTTACTGCCCGAGGTTAGTATACTATTTTCTCCACGACGGATGCGTAAAGCGGCAACTTCATTTAGCGCAGCGGGACGAAAGTTGACGCTTTCCGTCCGGAGGGGTGAAATAAATTTTATTTTTACATTCATTTGTATTTTGAGTAAATCTCGACTATACACACACCCGCCCTATAGCAATGACCTACTCAGAAAATGTCTTGACAAGAAAATAACCACGTGCATAGAAAAAGACCTATTTCGCCATAATGAAATATATTACTATAGTGTTTTGTTACAACCTGTATAACAATTAAAGAGTCAAACAAACATCCTCTCTTATTTCCAAATAGGATAAAAATAGCACGCTTAGTTTCCTACAATATAACGGAAGTACCTACCTACTGACGATATCAATTTCCTCCAGCCAGCAATCACAAGTCTATGTCAGCTGAATTACTTCCTTTCTATTTCCCATGACGGGCTTGCCGTAATGTCCACCAACCCCATAGCTGTCATATCGAAACCGAGCAGGATCCTTGATACCCACTTGACCCGGTTTTTTGACCGGATTCTAACCGGCAGCCGTTATGTGGTCAGCTTTCTAACTTATAGACAGGGTCGTATTCAGGGCTTCACAAAACAATTAGACGTTTTCCAAGACTAGTAAATCGAAAAATCTGTAGAGTGCAATGTAAAAATTACTGATAAACCTGTCACATTACGATAAATAGTGCTGTTTGTCTATGGTTTGTCTTATTATCATTGTTGGACATGGGTGGTGTTTCTCATGCCATGCGTAAACTGTTCACTACTAATAAAGCAATACGCAAGCATAGCATAGCATCTGCACGACTATTCTCAGAACATAAACGTTTCACTAGTAGTACCGAAACTCTATCCTGTGTGACGGGAAGTGAGTCCTTCGCCACTTTTAAAGGACAGTGGGTACAATACATGCACTGAAATTGAAGCATGCAGGTTTCCTCACGATGTTTTCCTTCACTGAAAAGCCAATGGTGTTACAAATTCTACATAAATTCCGAAAAACTCACTGGTACGAGTTGGCCTGGACGGGGATCGAACCATCGCCTCCTGCACGGCAGGCAAGGTTACTCGCCACTAGACTACCACGGCTATTTATACAGAAAATTTTAGTTTGGTACACGTAAGATGAACATTGACTGCACAAAAAATCAATCAATTTAAAATATCAAATCGATTTTCACCATCATAATTCTATTAATGAATTACCTAATTGCTCCCTAAAATTTCGGAATAAAATTTCAAAACACGGAACCCTTTAGATCACACGGCAAAATTTTAATGATTGTAACGCCTTCCTTCCAGCAGCGTCTACGCGTTTACGTCTACAGGATTACGCGTATACGGTGATTTATAAGTTATTTTTATGTGAAAAGTTTAAGTTTTTATTGCTCCTCTGTAATGTTTCCGCTTCGCTTATCCCATTTTACCCTTCAAAGAGCGATACAATTCTAAAATAACTAAATACATCCCTGTCCAATGAAAATTCAACCTCAATTTCTGCAGACCGCAAACGTTTGGACAGAAAGCGATCGAAGCATTTAGAGACATGTATTTAAAGCTCAATTTACGTTGCAAAGTTTAAGTTAAGTTTAGTTCGAATTTATGTTTCAAAGGAAAGGAAGACATTGCTTGTTTTAAAGTTCTGTGCTTGTTTATAACTTAATAGACTTCTAACGTAGGACGAACGAAAAGGGTTGGTAGCGTGGTATGGAGAGACATCGATTTTTAATCTTGCGGGTCCGAATCCTTACGCACAAGTTGTCACCCCTTTAAAATTTATTAGTGTTCTTGATTCCCTGTATAGGGTTCTTAATATGCTGATTATTTTTTGGGGGATGATTAGACTGTCAAACTAAACAACTTTCTCTATGGCACCAACATCGAAATCGCGAAAAAGAAATCAGCATACAAAACTGCAAATCTTCTCTAGACAAATGCATGGGACAGCAGTTTTTTTTCGCGACTTTGATGTTGATCCCATAAAAAAAGTTGTTCAGTTTGATGGTCTGATCATCCTCTTAAAAACTGACAGTATATTAAGTATCCCATTTCCTCCTGTGGGTGTCGTAAAAGGCGACTAAGGGATCTACCGGAGGATGGGCAGCAGCATCCTCTGAGTACACACATTCAATCCAACTGCGATCGCCAACCCGCCTGCCAAGCGTGGCGATTATGGCAAATCCCCCCATTTTTGGGGAGGTCTATATCCAGCAGTGGATGTTTATCGGCTGATATGATGATATTAAGTTTCGAACCCTGTATAACGAATACACTGAAGAAAAGTTGAATTATGAACACTATTTCGGTTAAATCTGATATTGCAATGTCGACACTCCCTGGAATAACACCGTAACTTACTTTTGAATTTTGCAGTAGAGCACATCAAATATTCAAATTGTTATTTGTTGTCCTGAATCTAGAACGATCTTAGGTGGATTGCATGTAAACCAAGTATAGCAAATATTGATTTAATATAACAATTAAAAGATTATTCCTGATTCTAATTGTGGCTCTATTTAACTTTGAAATACGTTGTTTTGACACAACTATTATAGATAATAATGTTATTAGGGAGTATTGTTTTTTTATTTAATTTAATATTTCCATATACCTAGTTAATAACCATTCAAAACCTCTACGGGATAGACGTTTTAAGAAAAAGATCCATTAATAGTCTTTACATAAAATTGTTCTTTTTATTTTTTCCCTCTAAGTGGATGATCATGAATTTAAAACCAACAATACCTTTGCCAGCTTAAATGGGATGATTTGCTCTATTTGGTTTTTATAGCAATGTCGTAGCGTGGGTTTCAGCCGCCCGGGGCAAAGTCCGATTTTGCCGCCCCCTTATCTTACGTACACAAATAATTACGGAGCGAGCGAAAAGAGCTCGAAATTTTTTTGCACATCGATTCGGGTTGTGGTCAGACATTGCAAAAAACAAAAACTTAGAGCGAGCGAAGCGAGCTCTACTTTTCTCCTCAATACGAATCGGTTAGAACCAGAGCTTTTTACGTACAAAACATGTGCAACGTAGCCTAAGTAAAAGCTATGGATATGAAACTTTCAGCACCACGTCTTGGCTGTGGTCAGAACTCTTTAGGATTTTGTGTAGATATAGTTGTAGAGAGAGCTCAATCAATCTCTATATTTTTCCCGAATTCGCTGCCCCTAGTAAAGTGCCGCCCAGGGCATTTGCCCCCCGGACCCCCTCGCTTCGCTACTGTTTTATAGTTAACCTGAATTACATATTTACTCCAAACCAAGATAGATCGAAACGTGAGACTATGCTTATTGAATTTAAAGATTGATTCTATCCCAGACTAGATATCGCAAGACCTAAAATACCAGCTTTCCCCGTTTCACATTATGACGTAACACGTTGACCTACTTCCCTTTGTCGGTGGAATGATGAATTTATGTCTTGCGGTGGCAAAACTGCATGGCTGAGAAATGAGATGGTTTTCATGACGTTTAATGAGAGGCATTGAACATTTAATGTGTAGTAGTAGTTGTTCTTACTAAGTAAATAACTGCCTCCGTGGTCTAATGGTTAAGAGCATTGGGCTCTTGAAACGGAGGTCGTGGGTTCGATTCCCACGGGGGACACCTACCTAGTGATATATAACTTTGTGCGTTTTTCCCCAGTTGGTTAGGACATTGCAGGCTGAATCGCCTGATTGTCTGAAAAGGAAACTGATTCCGTGCTTCGGATGGCACGTTAAGCCGTTAGTCCCGGCTACTATCTCTGGTAGTAGTATTCGTTACATAAAAACCACGTCAGAGGCCGTAAGGCGGTTTGAATAAACTCTGACACTAGGGCTTGTCCACACGATAAAAAGAAGAAGTATGTTCTAAGAACATAAAGCAATTTTGTTTAGCAGTAGCTTGATGAAGTACCTACCTAAATACGTACTGGTAGATTGTTTATTATAATATTTACTAGCGGCGACTTAGTACGCGCAGACCTCTGACTTGAAATACTCGAATGAATGAATGAATGAAATATACTTTATTTACACCAAACATGAAATACATTACACAGGAAACAAAGCCCATTGCGATGAAATAAAGCCTAAATGTCAATCCACGAAATAGGTTGCATTGATTAAACGAGGCATGGATTGTATCCACTGTCCTTATAGTGGCTATGGGCTCACTACCCGTCATTCAGGACCAAGTATCGGTACCACTAGTGAAACATTTAGCTTTATTAGGGGGCACCGAGTCTATTGTGCTGATCCCAATCGTAATTTTTTTATTTCACATTGTTACATTGTAATCATTGCTGATATTCAATTCAACTTCGGATTTGTTCTAAAAATGTTTGTAGTTATTAGCTTTGAAACCGCCAAAAGTGGCCACTTTTCGCTGTTTTAACGATAAATAGCTACAAGCATTAAACCCAATAATCCATAATGTTTCGATAAATTCGACACTGACGTAGGTGCAGAGTTTCAGTATTGGTTGTGATTTAGTGACGATTCAACAGTGCGGAATTCGGTATCTCGCTGCGATACAGATATTGAAAAAGTTGTGATTCAGTTACGGTTCAGTGACGGTTCAGCGGACATCAATTTATCGCGATCTGCCCTAGGATTCGAACCCAAAGCCTCATGATCGATGCTTCTCCACAACTCACCACCGACGCTTTCATCAACGTTAAAATACCATAAGGTTTTATAAAACAAGCAAACAATTTAAATAAACGCCATAAAAATTGTTCCCGAACTGTTACAAGCAACTTTTTTTTAAATACACGGCGTTGATTGTACAAAGGGAAGCTTCACACAACCTTGGTCGCATGAAACCGGGTCGCTTCAGACTTTTGGTGCTGACATTTTCTGCTTTATTTCAGAAATGATACAAAGGTCAGTAGGAAAAAGTTTTGGGAAGATATTTTTGTTTTGTTTTGCCATGTGATTCCAGAATAGAATTGAACCAATCCAATTTGTACATTTGGATAAGAATGATACAACAGTATTCCATGGTTTGGACATGTTGAAAAGAGAAGAATAAAAGTGGACTTACTAAACATACCTACAGGGTGTAAGGGAGCCATCCACACAAACTGAAATGGTGAACTCAGACCATCAAACTGAACAACTTGCACTACGGAGGCTTCCTCAGGAAACGCAAAAAAAAAAACAGCCGTCCCATACATTTGAGTCGGGTAGCTACATCAGGTTTGTATGGGACAGCTGGTGCTGTTTCAGTTACATAGTAAAATTCTGTGTAGCAACTATGTTGTAACGACTTACGGATATAACGAAGAAATTGCAGTGCTGCCTTCATCGTCGTTATACCCGAAATCCGTCTTTTGCATAAAATAGAGTCTACCAAATGGTTACCTATCGTACTTTCGAAAAATAGTTTTCCGAATTTTAGTTCTCCGAAATCGTTATACTTTTATTTGTTTCCCTTTTTTTTTGTTTCCCCGAAATATTATTCGCCATATTTTAAAAAGCCATATTTTTTATTGTCCTTTTTTTCTTTTAACCAATGGATCAAAATTCTGTAACACAGTTTTCCGAAGTGTAAGTCAGATAATTTACTTTTTCGAATATTTGTTTTTCCGTACAGTCACATTTCCGCAGAAATATTTAACCTAACCTATCCTAGAATTTTAAAAACACCAGATGGTTTTCTTCAGGCAGGGGGCGTCCACCTCTCGCACCTTCAACATACATTATAAGCAAACAAGCAAGCATGCAGCAAGCAAGCTAGCATGCAGCAAGCAAGCAAGCATGCAGCAAGCAAGCAAACATGCAGCAAGCTAGCAAGCATGCAGCAAGCATTTTGATGCTCCGCTCGCTTCGCTCGCTCCGCTAAGTGTTTTACATGTTCTAACCTAACCTAACCTACAATTTTAAAACCACCAGGTTGTTTTTCTCAGGCAGGGGGCTTACGCCCCCCGCACCCCCCTAGCGGGGGGCGCAGCCCCCCTGCACCCCCCAACATGCATACAAGCAAGCAAGCAACATGCAAGCAAACATGCAGCAAGCATGCAGCACGCATGCAGCAAGCAACCAAGCATGCAGCACGCATGCAGCAAGCAAGCAAGCATGCAGCAAGCATTTTGATGCTCTGCTCGCTTCGCTCGCTCCGCTAAGTGTTTTACATGTTCTAACCTAACCTAACCTACATTTTTAAAACCACCGGTTTGTTTTTCTCAGGCAGGGGGCTTCCCCCCGCACCGGCCCCCCTAACATGCATACAAGCAAGCAACAAGCAAGCAAGCAGCATGCTAGCAAGCATGTTGGTGCTATAATCCTGGTATCATGTATCTACTTGGTAATTATTACAGAAAACTTTACTGTGTTGTGTCAGTGTCCTAGTCATACTTTGGAAGAAGTTACTTCTACATTTTAAAACTTCGAACCCAGAAGACCGTTGTCAAAAGAAAAAAAATTATTATGAAATTCTGATTTTAAATTTTCTGGAAAATGATACTTCTGTCAAGTCTTTACAAGGAGTAACAAATGTATGTGTAACAAAATATCTGTCACTAGAAAATTCTATAAACCGTTTTCGAACAACTGAAATTCGGTCAGTGAAATTTCGAAAGTAAGATAGGTTACCCTACCAAATGAATGAAATGAAATGATACGTCCTAGCTCAGTAAATTTGCAAACTGAAGTGGTAATAGGCTGGTCATATCTGCCGAAGAACTGACAACCAGTGGACTCGAATGTGTGCAACAGCTGTTTTTGTTGTTGCTCCGATAATTATGTTGCCTCCCATAGTAAAAGTTGTTCAGTTTGATGGATAGACTCTTAGTTTAAAAGGATGCTAATGATATCAATTTCACCCTGTATAGATAATATTTATGATATGTTATAGCCTTGAGCATATTATAATGCTAAGCTTATGTTGATTGTAAGTAACAAAGTTAAAAAAAAAAACAGTTTAAGTACAGAACATCTCGTAAAAGGGTCGATCGCGGTAATTTAAAACAGTGAAATTTGGTGCAGAGTTTCAGTATTCGTTCTGATTCAGTGACGATCCAAAAGTGCGGAATTCGGTATCTCGCTAAACTTGACTTATTTACTATTTGAGCAGACAGCGGTAATATCAAATCAGTGGCGATCAAGTTACGAGTTAAGAAGTGGCAATGGGCTGGTCATATCTGCCGAAGAACTGACAACCGGTGGGGTGTCAGAGTTCTAAAGTGGAGATCGCAAACTGGCAGGCTTAGTGTGGGACGCCCTGCTGCCCGCTGGACAGACGACCAAAAAAAAGTCACGGGATGAGGAAGGCCGAGGACAGAGTATTGTGGCGCGCCTTGGGAGAGACCTATGTTCAGCAGTGGACGATGATAGGCTGATGATGATGAGTGCATAAAATAAACCACATGGTTCGCCTCGCTGTCGTTGTTCAAAACTTGTTATCTAAAAGTTTGACTAGACTCACATGCTTCGAACGGAGCTTGTTTAGATAAGTCAAAGATAAGTCATGGATTTCTGACTCGCTCGTGAGTTTCAAGTTAGCAATGGAAAGTTTAAACGGTTTTGTTTCAGCGGGAAGAAATATAAAGATTAATAAAATTGGATCAACGAGGTTTTCTTATATTCTGCCCAAAACATAGCAGGTAGTATAATATTTTTGGCTGATTTTGGGAGGCAGAATTTCGAGTTCGAGCAGAAAGGGTCGAGCCATTGTCGTTTTATATGATCAACAAAAAAAATTTCTATGTTGGCTCCATTGTGAAAGTTGTTCAGTTTGATGGCCTGAAGCACCATAATAAAGTATAATAGTAAGTTATAGCCTATAGAATTCCACTGCAGGGCAAAGGCCTCCTCTCACGAATAAGGGTGAGAGGGAGTGGACCATACTCCACCACGCGGGCCCAGTGCATGTTGGTGGAGGCAAGGTAGTGGTCACCTTCTGTCAGAATTTTCAAGCCGCCTCAATAGGCCTCTGACCTGGCTTAACGAATAGTTACAACGCCATCTGACGGAACTATCCAAGACCAAATGCTTAACGTGCCATCCGAAGCACGGAAACGCTCAAGATGAAATACCACTAAACGGTCTAAACGATCTGACATTGCTTAATTTCGGTGATCGTTTCCAATACCGAAGCTCCACTACGCCAACGAGCGTTTCAAAAAATATAATAATTTATGATAATGGTTGTATAAGTAAAGCTTAGATTATCAAGATAGACAGTCAAAGCTACGAAAGCGTCGAAAAAAATAGGAACCAGTAATGGTTCCAAAACCCTATACATATACACGCACACATACATAATTAGTATGGCGCCTCACGCACACCAACCTAAGAAAGTTAGCCCCTTTTGTTTTATACGGAACAAGTGTGAGGCTCATTCTAGACATATACTTTTTCTAAGAAGTAAAGTATAATAATTGACATTTTATTTTACAATTTATATTTTAAGATACCTATAACAGATTCTTGACATATACTCATACGAACGTACGGAACCCTTCAGTTGATCATTCACTATTAGGATATTTTTTAAATTGAATCCGATCCAAACCTCGTAAACGGATAAAATCGGAACGTTAAAATATTCAATGTTTCCAGAAGACGAGAATCAGAAGAATTTATTTAAACTGATAAATGAAATAGATAGAAAATACTTGACCTCGTGGCCTCGTGGGACTGAATGACTGAATATTTATTATTGAAAGAAATTAAAAACACATTTACCAATCAGCCTATAAACATTCCTCTGCAGAAGCCACAGAATCTCTGTGGCAGAGCACAGGTCTACACTCAAGGAGGCGGGCGTTAGTTCACCACGCGTGCCCAATGCGGATTGGTAGACTTCACAAACGCATCAGAATTTCTTCTTCAGCGTATGCAGGTTTCCTCACTATGTTATCCTTCACCGTTTGAGAGCAGTCGGTATTACGCTTAGATCAAAGCAAAATTTATGGATATGCTTTTATTTATTATTTGTGTTGGGCTATTGCAAGCGAGGGTCGTTAATGTAACACTTGGACCATCGCTGGTCCTTTGTGTTCGCCCCAAGCTTACCCATATTTTACGCATACCTCCGAACTTGTGGTATTTTCTTTTCAATTTCGGGAATGCAGGTTTCCTTACGATGTTTTCCTTCACCGCCGAGCTAGTAAATGATAAATACAGCCGTACATAATTTCGAAAGAACTTAGTGGTACAGGCCAGGAATCGAACCGCCGCCTCATGATTGAGGCGCAAGCTCTCTTCCGTATGGGTTACGCGATCATTTCAAACCAGAAAAATGGGGCAAAACAAATGAAAGATATACTTCAAATTTGTATGCAACTGCCCTAGACTTGACAGATAATTGCGTTAGTTTGTATGGACCAATAAGTCCCCTAGTAGTGTGCTTCAACTTACCGCGCTTTAGGCCTATCCATTAATGGCAAGGCGTCTGTGCGGATTCGAACCCAGTCCCTTATGATCGAGTGTCCATCTCTTCGCAAAACTCTACCATCGCTCATCAAGCTCGAAAAATAAGATTGTACCTAACTAAAAAAACATGTTTGTTTCAAAAACAAACTCGGAATTAAGATGTTAAATTATTTTCATAGCAGCTAAGGGGTTAACTGCCAACTATGAAAGGCATGCGCTGAGAAATTTAATTATAGCTGCCATCTTGGAAAGTCGGCACTATTATAATGCCTGGAAGTTTTTAATTTATTGTAACAAATTGCTTCACTTTGATGCTAACTGCTTTTAACATTTTCTTTCAAACTTTTGACGTAAATTCGATGGCCATCTTCGTTCGGCGAAGAAGCGGCGGGCATTCCTGAAAAATAGTGTTACCAAAATCATCATTGATTTAATCAGGGTTCGAAAGGATAATTATCAAGAAAGATATCAATGTCACGCCATGTATCACCGATCCCCACTACCCACTATCCGAGGTCAGCCCGAGGTCCCTTGGGCAAGTTGCTTATGGTGGTTTCAGAGTATATAGTCAATTTCATACAAAAGTTTGACGTAGAACACTCGTAGACATAGACGTAGATATTTTATAAATGGAAAAATAGCTGAGAAAATCTAGTTTGCGCGTTTTCGATTTCAGTTCTAATCACATTGCAATCCAATTACTATTCAACTGTGCTGAATTACGTATCGCGCTAAACTTAACTTATTTACTATATTGTGACTGATAACAGCCTTTAAGAGGATATAATTCGGAGCGCGATCCATACAAACGTAGTATGGTGATATTTTCAATACTTGAGCAGAGCAATTAAACCCAATGAAATTATTCAGAATCAATCTTCTATGATTGCATAGAGTTAGATTTTCATTAAAATGTATAGTTTTAAAGTTACAGTGCCTCAAAGATTTCCATACAAATCTTAAATTAATCCTAGCATTGAAACTATATATTTTAACGAAAATCTGACTCCGAAGCATAGAGATTTGTTTCTAGATTGTTTCTGCAAAATTGCAGTGACTTTAATTGGTTAGTATCATGTTAGTATTGAAAATATCACCATAGTACGTTTGTATAGAGCGCGTTCCGAATCAACGGCTGTCAAATGAATAGCTCAATACCGAATATGTTAAAAGTTGTGTAAATTGTTAAGTTGCGATTTATTTAGCGCGATTTCTCTCCAGAATACAGTCGCACTGAAATTTTCAAAGCAAGCTCGATATAATTCGGTTATCCCGACTTCCGGTCTGTCGAGTGCGCCGGGTGCGGCCGCCATCTTGGATCCGGCTGGCGACCTCATATCCCACACTCTGACGGCCACTTATTTCTGGCTAACTTTGCTGAAATATTTTTAATACGAACTTCGGTAAAATTTTGCTCCAATTTCCTTTTTAATGGTGTCGATTTTTTAGTGGAATTGGTTTATTAGTTAGACGTGGTGGTTACGTGTGACTTTAAGACTATTTTCTATTAGGCATTTAATGTTCCAGGGCGCGCCATCTACTACGATCATTGCTACCTCTTTTTCCTCATTCACATCCATACATCTCTTCATACATGCCCGTTGGTTTCGAGTACTCTACCTACCTACCTTCCCTTTTTGTAGGACGCAACCGATTTGATCAAAATACGTCCTACGAATGCCCTCTGCCGACACTTCCATCACTTTAGCACCGTTTATATTTCTATCGTACATCTGCTATCACTCATCCTCTCCACATGACCAAACTAACGAACCATACATTTCTCTATTCTTGTCACAACATGTTTTTTCAATTTACATCGATCTCTAATCACACAATTTCTCACTCTATCTCTCAGCGTAACACCACACATACTTCGCAAGGAACGCATTTCAACAGCATTCATTTTCCTTTCATGCTTCTTCTGCCATACCCAGCACTCACTGCCATACATAAGTGTAGGCACCAACACACCATTGTATATAGAAAATAAACTTAAAGGGGTACATACAACAGGTTCCACGCACACTCGAGGTAAAACTGTTTATAAATATCTAAAACAACATTATTTAAAGTGAGCTTAAACTTTATCGTTTAACTTTAACCACGTAAACATTTCACCTAAAACATTTAATTTTAAAGTCATTTAGAGAGCGATAAAAACATTTAACAACAAGGCTGTTTCACGAACTTGTTATAATTATACTAAGCGGTATTGTTTTATTATAAGCCCGTGTGCTGTCGGCTAAGAGTAGCACCATCCCATTTCTTCCCGTGGGTGTCGTAAAAGGCGACTAAGGGATCTACCGGAGGATGGGAAGCAGCATCCTCTGAGTACACACATTCAATCCAACTGCGATCGCCAACCCGCCTGCCAAGCGTGGCGACTATGGCAAATCCCCACATTTTTTGGGATTTTTTAAGCTTTTTAATTAACTTCGTGGCGTCTTTACTTTTTAGGGTAATGTACCCAAAGTGTGTCAGCGGGCCTTCTTATAAAAGGTACTTCTTAATATTCTGTCACTATTTATGGGGATGATCAGACCATCAAACTAAACAAGTTTCTCTATGGGAGATACATCGAAATCGCAAAAAAAAAAAAATTTGCTGTCCCATATAGCTCAAGCAGGCTTGCAGTTTTACAGGGTCCTTTTTAATATGCTGACATATTTTATGGGGATGATCAGACCATCAAACTAAACAAGTTTCTCTATGGGAGATACATCGAAATCGCAAAAAAAAAAATCTGCTGTCCCATATAGCTCAAGCAGGCTTGCAGTTTTACAGGGTCCTTTTTAATATGCTGACATATTTTATGGGGATGATCAGACCATCAAACTAAACAAGTTTCTCTATGGGAGATACATCGAAATCGCAAAAAAAAAATCAGCTGTCCCATATGGCTCAAGCAGGTTTGCAGTTTCATATGCTGACAGCTGATATTTCTTTCGCAATTTCAATGTTGGTGCCATAGAGAAAGTTGTTCACTTTGACGGTCTGACCATCCCCTTAAAAAAGTGTCAGCATAATTAAAAAGACCCTGAATGAGTAGACGGACACTATAGACTGTGCTATAGACAGCGTAGGCTTAAGGCTAGGTTATCCCACTGCAAGCGTCTCTTTCTTGCAAGCATAAGTTTACAATTAGCTATCCTGCTCCAATTGAAAGCAGGATCGCAAAAAAACGTGTTTTTCGTCAATATCTTTGCTCATTGGAGTTTCTAAGCTAAAACTTCTCCTGAGTTCACTAGAAATATTTAATGTATTTAGTTAAGTACAAGAATAAAAAGTTAAATATCAGCAGTTTAATCATAGTATTGAAAAAACATAACAAAAAGGGGTAACTTTGGGATTTTTTTCTATCGAGTAAACTTAATCTAATCGTGTTATTGAGAACAGTCGCCCATCTGCCCGATCCTTAAATACGCCATAATTTAATTTCAGACTTTAAAACACAGTTTAAAACACTTTCGTTTGTGTTCAAAAAACGGCCTCGACGGTATAACAGCGTCTTAAGCGCATCGTATACAGAAGGAGTCGAGGCGGCTTCAAGGCGCGGGCGCGCGCACTTGCGACCTTTACATACGGTCGATAATTGTATATCATACCAAACCGAACGGCGCACCGCTCGGATTCTTGGTATAATTTTCTATCTGCATAAGTCAGAACTATGAAAAGAACGTTTTTGATAGACAAAGAAGTTACTTCAACCGTAGACTTCAACAGTCAAGAGAATAATGGCAAGCCATTTGAAACTGTTACAGCCGATTCATAAAAGTCACCCTTTCTGAGTGCTGTTTCTTGTTCTAATTATTTCTTTGTTCAAGCTAGCGATCGGGTCACTAACTAACAGTTGTTCCATTTGCTTTAGGGTGGAGGACCCATCGACATTTTTATGAAGCAACCTATTTTTGTTTCGGGATTTCCATGTTAGTCCCATATTAAAAGAGGTTCTGTTTGACAGTCTTAAGCACCCGTATTATTTAACGCATTTTATTTTATTTTCTTTAGAAGACCGAAACAGCTGTTGTTGACAGTTGACACGATACAAATGGATGGCTAAAAGATAATTATAGGTCTCCGCTGATAGAAACAGATTTAACAAAAAACAAAGCAGAACTTTTTGGATAACAAAAAGATAACGAACGTAATCCAGAGTAAAACAATCGACTGAATAATAAAATAAAGAAACGCAATAAAATAAATTTAAGATAATATAATACCTGGCTTTTCGGTGAAGGAAAACATCGTGAGGAAACCTGCATGCTTCAATTTCGAGGCATGCATTGTACCCACTGTCCATTATAAGTGGCGACGGGCCCACCCCCCGTCACACTGGACAGAGTTCCGGTACTACTGGTGAAACGTGGATGTTCTGAGGTTTCAGAATATCTCTGACTACCCCCTCGGGGAATATAGTCGTGAGGATATGCTGCTGCTAATACCTAGGTCGGGCTATCATAGTATTCATCATCGAATCAGCCGATAGACGTGTACTGCTGGACATAGGCCTCCCCCAAGGATCGCCACAACGACCGGTCATCTCATCTCAGCTCATCCAACATGTTCCTGCTGCCATCACCGGGTCGTCGGTCCACCTTGTAGGGGCCTACCCACGCTGCGCTTTCCAATACGCGGTCGCCATTCGAGAACTATTCGGCCCCAAATTGGCCATCAATATGCTCCCCCCGACGACCGAAATTGACACTTTAGTTTAGCAATTCTTTGGGCTATGTCACCTACTCTGTTTCTTCTGCGAATCTTTACATTTCTGATTCGATCTCGTGGGTAAATTCCGAGCATAGCCCTACCCATTGCTGTTTGGGGGGTTTTCACCTTTTTTTATTAGGTTTTGAGTAAGCGACTTGACCAGTTCTCAGTTCCGTAAGTTATCACTTGCAGTACACACTAGTCAAAGACTTTTGTCTTGAGACACTGGGGTATTTGGGACGTGAAGATACTATACGTAGTTTCCCGAACGCTGCCCAGCCGAGTTGGATTCGACGGTTGACCTTTTTCTCGTTGTGGAACCTTCCTAACTGGATAGTTTGTCCCAGATAAACATAATCGTCAACAACTTCGAGCGCAGAGTCTCCGATCTTTACAGGAGTGGGTAGAACATGGATATTTGACATGATCTTTGTTTTGTCTATGATTTATGTTGATGTCTAGCCCTTTCCAGTCCAGAACCTTGGAAAATAGTCGAAATTCCTATACTATCCTGGTATTAATAACAAAAACCGGCCAAGAGTGTGTCAAACTCGCCCAAGATAGGGTTCCGTAGTGAAAAACTTATTCTGACATGGCTCAAATAACTTAAGAAATCTTTCAAAGGAAACAAGAGTGCCATTTAATTTCGTTCAGCGCCATCTATTAACAGCCGCTGACCACCGACTGTTAATATTTACGATGCACGTTTTTATTTGATTTTTCCGGCACTACATGCTAAAGTGCAATAATGAGCGAATAGAAGAATGGTAGAAGAAGGACGTCCTGGCTTAAAAACCTAGGTGAATGGTTCGATATGAACACCACCTCACTGTTCAGGGCTGCAGTCTCCAGGGTCCGAATAGCCCTAATGAAAGCCAACCTCCGATAGGAGATGGAAACACAAGAAGAAGAAGAATGACTGAGTAATTAAGGCGGAATACGGACAGTCAGAATGGAAAAAAGTACAAGGGGTTCCTTGTTTGACTACGGAACCCTAAAAACCAGAAGTCTAGCTGGTAACTATTTTTCTGAAGTAAGTGGAATATCTATTCACACTTCACCGCAAAAGCAATCATTTGATATTGACTCATCTCCGAATGAACCATTTTTGGGATAAGCGTTCAACTATCTGTTTTATTCAGTCAACTGGTAGTAATATTATGATGATCTGTGTGATCTTCTAAGTGAGATTTGGAATACACGATTTTTTTTCCTTTCCGTAGTAAGTATAGTAATCAAATGCAAAAACAAACTCCCTGGTTTGTCAACGCAATTCGGTATGTCAAGTTTTTTTTTGTCTTCATTTTTTTTATATTTTTTACGGACAGAAGACATAATTTTATGATACCTATTTCATTCTTATTGCGATTCATCGAGTATATCAATATAAATTTAATTTTTAAATTATTTTGATCTGTAATCTCTAAGTGCAAAAATGGTGGAGAGAAAATAATTCGAACTCCATGGAGAAAAACTACATACAGCTGTATTTAAAAAAATTAAAACCTGCCTCCTCTTTCTAACTCTATGCTGGAAAAAGATACGGCAACATCAAATGTCAAATTCTGACATTGTGAAAGTATTTTTTTTTCTTAATGGCCGGTTATTCTAAGTTGATTTTATGTTTACCAAGAAGGAGTTCAGAGGTATGCCAGTGACGTCACTGCACGGACCGAAAAACGACGTTATTTTATTAAAAATATCTGTAATCCTTTCATTTTAAAATCTCTGACATAGAAAATATGATTATTGAGACAATTATCTCGAAATGGTTTTCGATTCAGCCCTCCAAAAAAAAACTTGACATACCGAATTAATATGAATAGTAAAAATGTTTTGAACTTTTGAATCATCATCACCAGCCTATATTATACGTCCCACTGCAGGGCACAGGCCTACCCTCGAGGAGGGTGTTTGGGCGTTAGTCCACCTTGCGTGCCCAATGTGGATTGGTAGACTTCACATATGCGTCAGAATTTCTTCTTCTGCATGTGCAGGTTTCCTCACGATGTTTTCCTTCACCGTTTGAGAGCAGTCGGTAATACGTACATAAGTTAGAAAAACTCATTGGTACGTGGCATGTTGTCCGTGCGGATTCGAACCCGGACCTCATGATTGAGAGTCCGTACCTCTCCGCAATGCGCCACCGAGCTCTCAACTTTTGAATACCAGCTTTTATTAGCATATTATGCATATTGAGGGGACAGAGAGTTTCTTACTAATTAGGGTTAGGGTTCTATGGTGTTAACCTCGGGAAAAATAGCCTTGGTAATTATTATAGGTGGTGGTGGTTATGTACAGGATGTAAGGGACAGCCCTCCGCAAACTGAAACGATGAGCTCAGACCATCAAACTGAAGAACTTTCACTATTGAGCCTACCTCAGGAAACGCGAAAAAAAATCTGCTGTCCCATACATAACTGCCGTACCTACCAGACTCAAATGTATAGATAGGACAGCTGATTTTTTTTTGCGTTTTCTCTGGTAGGCTCCATAGTGAAAGTTGTTCAGTTTGATAGTCTGAGTTCACCGTTTCAGTTTGCGGAGGGCTGTCCCTTACACCCTGTAAAAAACAATTTTTTTTCATTCAGGGTGTAACAAAATACTCTAGTGATATTTAAAGGGGTTGTTTAGACCATCAAAATGGGCAAAATTCTCAATGGAGTCAAAGTGAAGCTGTTATATTCGTGTCGCGTTTGTAACGCAGTATAAATCAACATATAGGGTCCTAATATGCTGACACTTTTTTCAGGGGATGATCAGACCATCAAACTGAACAACTTTCTCTATGGGACCAACAACGAAATTGCGAAAAAAAATCTGTTGTTCCATACTAAAACGATTGGTTTCATAGAGAAAGTTGTTCAGTTTGATGGTCTGATCATCCCCTTAAAAAAGTGTCGACATAAATTAAGTTGGACCCCGTATTTTTACAAAATTTCTGTATTTTAGCTAATAGTAAAAGCAGTTTGTGTTATGTTCTAAACCACCCCTTTAAATATTACTATACTAGGGTATTTTTTACACCCTATAAAAAGTTTCCCAAGTGTAGATTGAACTGTACAAAGGTTTTTGCATAAATAATTGTGCAATCATTCATTTTCAGAGTCGACCATAAAAGCGAATGATTGTGCAATTGTAGTGGAACCATTTTTTCCTACACCAATTTGGCTGGGGCTTAAATGTTTCTCAATCGGCTATTATACAGGGTGTAAGGGAACCGAAAACTCAAAAGGGTGAAAGTACCCATCAATATGAACAATTTTTACTACGAGACGAACTTTGAGATCTAAATAAAATCTGCGCGGTAGGGATTTAATGTTAGTATGAGATAGTTTTTTAAGAACTCATAGTTGGTCTCGTACTAAAAGTTGTCCATATTGATGTGTACTTTTATCCCATTGAGTTTTCGGTAGTGGTTCCCTTACACTCTGTATAGTTCTCGCTAATTGCGTACCAGTCATCATGCGCTTCCAGCTATTAATTCTAGGTTGATTTTCCTCTCTAGAATTCGAGGCGCGATAATTATTGCCCACATTTTCACCCCATTAGATAAAGACAGGATGTTTATTCGATACTCGTTGTTTCCTGTAACTTCGTCTGCGTTGAATTTTTATACCTACTTCCTTCCTCAGGGTTCAAGCTAGCTTTATACCAGATTTCATCAAAATCGTTTGAGCGGTTTAGCCGCAAAAACGTAACAGACAGAGACTTTCGGCGTTTATAATATAAGTATGGAAGTACGAATTTCTCGCAATTTTATTTATAAGTAATGGACTTCTTGCTTGTGCGTAAGCACCGCATTTCCGCCAGTAAGTGGCTTGAGGGAGTATCTATCCAATCTCGAGGATTGTTTTTGAGTAAGAACAACTGAGAAGGATTGTGGAGCCTCGTGGCAGGCTGAAACGCGAACCGCGTGAACACCACGCGTGAGAAAAGTGTTCGGGGCAAACCCTGCAACGTGACTCCATTTCTCGCCATTCTTACTCGACGAAAAATCTGACTGAATGTAAAATTAGGCTAATTACTCTCTTGTTGATTCATCCTTTGTCTTATTGTTCTTTGGAAAACTCCAAAGTTCTGTAATTCCTGTGAAAATACGAATTGTGTATACCATTACGAAATTACTTTCTTACAATCTCAAATAGGTCACGATTAATTAAGAACTGACGTAATTAAAAAGAGTATGTCTTTTATTGCGATTCCGTTATTACATGCCATGAATTTGTCATTGGTACAGGGGGTATTTCCAGATATTCTGAAAAAATCTGTGGTTAAACCATTGTATAAAAAGGGTGAAAAATTTAAAATGGAAAATTACAGACCAGTAACCTTAATACCAGTATTTTCAAAAATATTTGAGAAGGTGATGTACAATAGGCTAATACATTTTCTGGAAAGTAATAAGGTTTTAAAGGACGAGCAGAATGGATTTAGAAAGGGGCGAAGTACTTCTCTTGCCACTTTTAACTTAGTTAATCATGTTATGAGATGTATTGATAAAAAAACACCAGTTTCGGTATTATTTATGGACATGAGCAAGGCGTTTGATTTTGTCTGTCACAAACGATTGCTCATAAAATTGTATAAATACGGCATACGGGGTCTTGCATATGACTGGATCAAGTCGTATTTAGATAATAGAACACAGTGTGTGGAGACTGTAGGATACTGTACAGAGAGTAAAACGGTTGTACCATATCGATCACCGTACATAAAAAACGAATTTGGCGTGCCGCAAGGCAGTATCCTGGGGCCTTTACTGTTCTTGGTCTATATAAATGACTTGCCCGATATGTTATCTCATGAATGTATTTTATTTGCGGACGACACTACTATAGTTATAGATGGGAAAGATATGCCAACTTATAATGACGAAATAAATAAAGCCTTATTTGTAACAGTAAATTGGTTGACAGAAAATAATTTAAAAGTAAATATAAGTAAGACAAAATTTATCCAATTTCATACGCTTCAAGGTAATTCCCAGCCATTAAACATACACTTCAAAGGTGACACTATAGAAGAAGCGTCTGTAACAACATTCTTAGGCATAAATATTGATTGTAACTGTACCTGGAAAGAACATGTAAATAGTGTGTGCTCAAAAGTAAACAGATTTGTATATGCTCTAAGAAAGGTTAGCCAAATTGTATCCATACAAGCAGCTGTAACAGCTTATAATGGCTACGTTGATTCTGCTCTACGTTATGGCATCGTAATTTGGGGGAATTCAACCGACATAGGTAGGGTACTTCTAATACAGAAACGATGCATTAGAGCTATATTTGGTCTAGACCAACTAGATTCCTGTCGACCATATTTTAAAAAATATTGTATCCTGTCTGTTCCATGTTTGTATATATTGGAAGTCTGTTTATTTGTGTACAAACATAAATATCTTTTTCAACTGAGACAAGATACAAGCTCACGAGTGTTACGATGTCAATATAAGCATACATTATATAAACCACCAGTAAAATTGTCACTGGTATCAAATAATTCGTTCAGCATGTGTGTTGACATATTTAATAAATTGCCAGACTGTTTTAAAGAGAAAAAGCTAAACGATTTTAAAATGTCAACTAAGAAATGGCTTACGGAAAAGTGTTTCTATAACATCAAGGAATTCTTGGAGGGCAAATTTTAATGAAAATTGACAACTAATTTTGATGACATTGTACCTATTGTGCTTTGTTTAACTTGACTTATATTGACATTTTATTATTGTAATTCATTTTAACACTCTTTATTTATTTTTATAATTACAACGTAGGTAGATAATTTTATTGACATCTTAAAGTTATTTTAATTATGACATTTTTTTAGTTTGATTTATTATTGTGTGAGATTTAACTTTGCTATTTGTAAATGTATGTACACCTGAAAAGGTAGGGTTTGGAGGGCCTGATAAAAATATGTGACTAACTGCAAATTGTATTACCCGAATTCTATATACAATAAATCATTTTCATTTTCATTTTCATTTTCATTTTCAATCCAAATGAATATTGTATTGAAATGTCGGCGTAGCGAATAAAAAAAAGTTTCAATTCAATCATTTATTTGCAATCATGTAACAGCATAGGTATTGTTGTTTTTTCTCATATTAGTTCCTCCTTTTACATGCCTACACGTTAATTTTACATTTATAATTTTGGCAGTGAGTATCATGTCATCGATATAGGTACATACTTGACTTAAATAAATTACATATCGAAATTTTGATGGTACCTTAAGAGGATAGACTGTCTGAAATGCAAATTTGGAGAATAGGTCACTTTTCCGACTGTAAACGTATTTATCAGATCCGCCCAACCCATACACCCCGCAGACTAGAGTGCGGAAGAGACAACTGCAGCTCGGACCGATTTTATCTACTTACAAAACATCTTCGAAATCAGCATTTCGTATTCCCGCCGACTAGAGTGCGAAAGAGACAACTGCAGCTCGGACCGATTTTTTATAAAAAACATCGACGAAGCATTTCGTATTCCCCTGTTTTCTCCTCCAAAACTAAACCGATTTTAATAATTTTTTCAAAAATAATATGAGAAAGACTTTGGCTATGTCCCTACGTTTTGCTTTTTTGTTTATATTCGTCAAATTTGTTTACTGGATGTCTGAAAACGGGCGGTGAGATGCGTCATTTTCGAAGGTCCCTAGTTCTTACAGTAAATAATTAATGCAAAAAAGCAAATCATAGGGACATGACAGAGGTGACTTAGATTGTATGGTAAAAAAATATTTGCTCTAGTGTTATTATCCAGGGAGAAAACAGGGGAATACGTTTGTATGGAGAAAACTGTACTCGTCTATCCTCTTAAACATCAAAATGTAATCATTACCATAACCAAGCATTCTACCTTTTCACACATAATCAACACAAACATTAGCTTATCACGGCTTTTAGCCAAAAATCTAAACACTAAATCCATTTAAAGGTATTTGACGAAACATTCAACCCAAATCACCATTTTACGAGAATTTAATCTCTAGATATTTGGAGGCTAAACGATCAAAAATATTGTTATCAGCTATCTAAAGTGGGTTCAACTGGGTTTGTATACCGGTAACGCACAGAGATAAGCTGACGGAAGCTGCGGAAGTTTAGAGAACTTGGATATCTCGGGTAAAGGGATTATTTAGGGCTTGCGCTAGGTTATCTAAAGATATTATTCAATGCTTTTGCTGGAAGACTCTAAAGAATTTTCACAATCTATCGGTTACTCATTTAGATACGGTAGCTAGCTTAACTAAGACCTAGGTGTCTCGGCTACTCTCGACCTAATAATTTAGATCTAGAATACTAGCTTTGGAATATTGTGACCTATTTAGATAAAATCTAGATTATTCCTTGTTAATAGCCACAACCAATCATTATTTTATTTATTTGATGCTTAAGTAGTTAAATTTAGGATATTTTGTGGCGACGGGCTCACCCCCCCTCACCAGTTTCGGTATTATTGGGGTACCGTGGATGTGAGGTTTCGGAATATCTGACTACCCCCTCGGGGAATATAGTCGTGAGCATATGCTTATGCTTTTCGCATATATTTCTCTCTATATTAAGACTTTCTTAGAAGATTTGTTGCTTTCATGTTTGAAAACATACTAATAAAATCATGCCACTGTCCCACAGGGATAGGCAGACACTATCATGTTAACATAGCCCATTAAATCTTTTATCAATCTTAAACTATACCTACTCGCCTTTAGACACCTACATTTTACTAACAATGTTTATTCTTTTCAGGTAAGTCATCGATTTCGCATCACTTCTAATAGACAGTAAGTAAACTTGGGGAAGGAAAGTCCCCATAAAGTACCTCGATCGCTGAATATTGTTTACTTGACATACTTCTAGTGGCACAGTTTATGCAAGAGGCCACCTGGTAAATATTTTGCTATAACTGGAGGTAAATAAAGGCGGTACTACAAAAACGATACAAAGAACAGATTTACAGGGTATAAATTTTATATCACTGCGGATAACTTCAGCATGTATTTTACTCATCAAACTGAAAAACATTCACTATGGAGCCAACTTCGAAATCGCCATAAAAATCAGCTGTCCCATACAAAACTGCAGCTGCTGCTATTCGACTCAAATGTATGGGGCAGCAGTTTTTTTGCGATTTCGATGTTGGGTCCATATTTAAAGTTCTTCAGTTTGATGAGTAAAGTAGTAATTTTTGTGACAATGTCCAAGACATTTATTTATTTTAAGGCCGGATTCAACCAAACTTAGATTTATAGAAGAGTAACTATACAAGGAACAATTTTAGTCTTGGTGTTTACTCCAAAATAACTTCATTTGTCTTCTACCATAATACTTACTCGTACTAAAAGAACGAATGTATAATCCACCTGAAGAACGAGGTCGTTGTATCCGTACTTGATGCCATGTGAGGTTAAACAGTTTTAATTTGTTAGGTTTCTTTTTATTTGAATTTTTTTATTTATCATTCGTCTCAGTCTAGCTTTACACCGTCAAAATTGGCCATGTAAAATTTATTCATAGATTAGGGTTGGTAAAACGCAAAATCCGTTTACTCTAGAGTAACCGGCGACTTAATCTAAGAATAAAATTTACTCACGTTTGGTCGAATCGGGCCTTAAGACGTAATAGTAGGTGGAAATACCTCTGAGGCATCTTTTATTTTTCATTTTACGACTAGATTTATACCATTTACCGAAACTAAAGTCATACCTCAGTATTTTTGGATATTTCATCTAGTGCAATCATCAACTGGATACACGATTGGAATTACTTCACTCGATAGAAAATCGTCACAAAGATGACGTATTTTCATGCATTTTTAAACATTTTTCTCGGTTTAGAAGAACTTAAAATAGTTTCCGATTGTTGGTATTTATACTCACATATTCACCATTAGTTTAACTAGTGCAATCATAAATAAAATCTATAAAAAGTACTTTGGTTAGTTGTTTTTAATCGAAAATACGGCTCACGCACACACTTTTCGGAGCGCTCGGCAATCGCGTTTCTCATAGAAAATATTCGTCTGGACCTATGGCCCCTTAATCAGGCAACAGTACAATTACCAAACCATTATTATAAATACTTTAAACCTAAAATACTTTAGCCTGAAGATTTCACATTGTACCCAACCTAGTAATATTGCTACCATTATTTCTATATTATTATTTACGTTGCGTTACCCCTGAACAAAGGTTTGACCGTAAACCTGTTTTATGAACGAACATCCAGGCTCGACTTTCATAAAATATTTATGATGTTTTGATCGTTATGAAAACTGTGTACTACTATAAAATAGACATGCTGTATTTTGGACGATTACTCAGAAAGCAACTAAATAATTTTGCAGGTTAATCTTATATCTCATCACATCAGTCATATTTGGAGGAGGTTTATAGTTTGTAGGTCCCTTTTAAAATGTTTATTTGGTATTTGGTTTATCTTTACTAGGAATAGAAATTGACGCAGCTTTTTGCAGATATGCGAGATGTATGACAAAACGAGTAATGGGTCTGAGTGGTATGTTTTCTTTGACGAAGGCTGTTGTGGATGTGATGTGATGTCAACTTGGCAAAAAAGATAAAAAATGAGGGCTCTCCCTCCACGCAAGACCGTCCAAATCACGCATAACCTGGCAACACCACCATACTACTTGTAACCAGGCCAGTAAATAAATTAAAAAAAAAAAAATTATTTCCACCTGTCACAACGATCATGACTTTTTTGCAAAGCTATAATATTACCTTTGACAAAGCCTTGAAAGAGGTTCTGGTGTAAAATGAGTAAGCGTGCTTACAGAACAGCGACAGTTTGTTTACGACAGTTTGCGACAGCGGTCGCCGACAGTCGGCGACGGTCGTGCGACGTCGCGCGACCGTCGCACGACCCTCCGCGACCGTCTGTCGCAAGCTGTCGCCGACGGTCAAGCGACGTCGCGCGACGCCGCGCGACCCTCGGCGACCCTCGGCGACCGTTACGTCATCGTCATTTATAGTCTGAGAGTCAGATGTTGTTCTTGAGAGGTTTAATATTTATTGTATAACGGCGGTTACAAGTTTATTGCTATTGTTACCAATAACAAGCCAGCAAACTAAAGACAAGTCTGATATCATCATCATCATCATCATCATCATCATCATCATCTTCATAATCGTCTGATATAGGTACATACTGAATTTCTCAAGTAATTGTTAATTAAATTACAGTAATTGAGTAATTAAAATGACACAATTACTTTTATAAGGGTCTCCGATAAAACTAACTCTGAAACCAGGACCAGGGTGTCCGCCAGCGGGGTGTGAGTGGGGTCGAGTGGGGGGTCGAGTGGGGGGATCGAGTGGGGAGTCGAGGGGGGTGAGTGGGGCGTCGAGTCGGGGGTCGAGTGGGGAGTGGAGTGCGGGGTCGAGGGGAGGTCAAGTGGGGGGTCGAGGAGGGTGGGGGGGTTGAGTGGGGGGGTTGAGTGCGGTGTGGTAGTTTGTGGTCTTGCGCTCTCAGACTTTACAAATGACGGCGCGTTGTCATCGGTCGCGGAGGGTCGCGGAGGGTCGCGCGACTGTCGGCGACTGTCGGCGACAGCTTGCGACAGACGGTCGCCGAGGGTCGCGCGACAGTCGCGCGACGTCGCGCGACCGTCGCGCGACTGTCGGCGACCGCTGTCGCGAGCTGTCGCAAACCAACTGTCGCTGGTCTGTAAGCGCTCTTAGTGGCGTTTTCAGTGTTTTGTCTTGGAGCAGTTGGTGGGTGCTTTAGACCATCAAACCTAATATTTTTCAGCTATTCCATGAATTTGATGAAGCTAAAAGCCTTTGTCACTGTTTTTATCATAACCATCTCTGTCAGAAAGAATCAGATACCATTTTATTCCAATTAGTTACCTACCTATTCTTTATTATTGAAATGAGTATAAAATTACGTTAAAACGTGTAATTCATCATTATTTAACTTTACAAAACTCTCAAATTACTCATCGCCATAGAACGTTGGCTTCCATCTAAAAGTTTCTCGAGACGAAAATTTTGGGAAACAACCCGGAAAGTTGAGCGAAAGGTATTTAATATTATGAAGACACTTTTACAAACCCTTTATGTCGAGAATGCAGTTTCAATGCTAGGATTAGCTTTAGATTTGTATGAAAATCTTTAAACCACTTTAAAACTACTCATTTTAACGTAAATCTGATAATTTGCATCGAAATTAGTTTATAGATACAGAATATAATTATTATAATACAACACTTAACCTAAACAAAGAGCAAAATAAAAATAAAACTAATACCTACTATAAATAAAAAACATCTTCTAAATTGCCGTCACTTGGCGGTAGGGTGCCCAGGAGGCTGGCAGCATTGCCTCTTTGTATGGCCAGACTGATTCGCTGGCCGAGGTAGCTGCCAGCCCTCTGGTCACCTGAGGCCTCGATTAGGCGCGCCGATAAATCTTTAAATAATCGTCGCGCCTCTGGCCCCCACGGACCCAATGTCTCAACCCCAAACGGTGAAAATATATAACCCTCACCGAGGGCTACATATAAGCGCCGCTTGAGGTTTTCCGCGGTAGCCGCCGTCGCACCCGCTTTAGATGAGGTCGCATGGACGTGGGACAATGATAATGATAATGATAATGATAATTTATTTGCAAAAATATGGTACATAAGGTTTTATAAAAATACAATTTTCCAGCATATTCTACCATGAAGGCATGCAAATGTTAATTACAGGTATGATCATAACAAATCGAATAACAACAATATTTGGTAATTAGTCAAATTTAAGATGTCAGATAGGTATTCGATATTCAGATAAAATTTCATAGATTTAAAATAATCAAACATAGAGTCAATAACCACATACAAATAAGTCACTTAAGAAACTGTTGTATTGAATAGTAACACTTATCCAAAAGATATTTGTATGTTTGCTTCTTAAACTTATAAGTGTTAAGTTTTTTAAAATCATTAGGTAATGAATTATACACTTTTACAGCCATACAGTATGCATTTTTGCTGAACAGTTGTAGTTTTTGTCTATTCGGTACACACAATTCATGTTCGTAAATTTTCCTCTGTCTGCGTATGCTCAAATCACAATATTTCGGAAATAAATGAGAATGCTTGTGGACAAAAACACACATTTCATATATGTACATGACGGTGCCAGTGTATCTACACAGGTATAGCGTCCCAGACCAGCGACCTCCCCAATTTCCACGGAACGAGCGTCAATCCATCGGGCATCTTCCCAACTCACACGATAAGAAGAGTATGTTTGTACATAAACCAAAATCTTAAAGAGGCTATTTCAAACACTCTATAAAAGTGAAACGAGAAAAGGTCGCAACATGCTTGAGACGAGGGTCGTATTTACGAGTGCTCGATAGTAGCACCACTTGAAATAGCCCGAGTGAAACACGTCGCGTTGTCACAGAGATGGAACTTATGAGGATATTTCTGATAAAGTACCTACTCCATACAAAACGAACTTATGTTCTTGTTTGACCATTAAGTATCTCTTTCCTAAATTGTGTTTTTTCTCTGCTTACTTCTTCTACGCTCGTTGGCGTAGTGGAGTTTCGGTATTGGAAATGATAACCGAAGTTAAGCAACGTCAGGTCCGGTGAGTCTTTGGATGGGTGACCTTTAGTGGTATTTCATCTAGAGCGTTTCCGTGCTTCAGAAGGCACGTTAAGCAGTTGGTCTCGGATAGTTCCGTCAGATGGCGTTGTAACTATTCGTTAAGCCAGGTCAGAGGCCTTTTGAGGTGGCTTGAAAATTCTCTGACAGCAAGTTGACCACTAACTTGCCTCCACCAACACGCACTGGGCCCGCGTGGTGGAGTATGGCCCACTTCCTCTCACCCTTATTCGTGAGAGGAGGCCTTTGCCTTGCAGTGGGATTCTATAGGCTATAACTTACCTACTTACTTACTTACTTCTTCTAAATCACGCAACGGATTATGATACCTTTGATAAAGTTATAATGTCAAGATTGACAGTCGAAGATACGAAAACGTCGAAAAAAATTGGAACCAGTACTGGCTCCTAAACCATATACATATACACGCACTCATACATAATTTGTATGGTGCCTCACGTACACCAACCTGTGAAACTTGGCCCCTTTTGTTTTATGTTTTATACGGTAAAACAGTGAGGCTCATTCTAGACATATACTTTCTCTAAGTTTGATACGGATTTTGTTGTCATTTAGATAATTTCTTCCAAAAGGTTTATATATATAGGGTACTTCACTTTTTTAAGGGGATAGTCAGACCTGTGGTCAGACCTTACAACTGAACAACTTTCTCTATGGGAACAACATAGAAATCGCGAAAAATAAATCAGCCGTTCCATATAAAACTGCTTACCTACTCGAGCCAAATCTCTCGTCCTTACCCTCCTATTTCTGATGGAATGGGAGACCGATACCATCAGAGGTGGGGTCAGATGCAGTGGCTATAAGCGGCAGCCACACGGTTTGTCTCTTTCCTTACCCTCCTATGTCTGATGAAACGAGAGACCGATACGATCAGAGGTGGGGTCAGATGCAGTGGCTATAACCGACAGCCACAGGGTTTGTCTCTTGTTCTAACCCTCCGATGTCTGATGGAACGGGAGACCGATACGATCAGAGGTGGGGTCAGATGCAGTGGCTATAACCGGCAGCTACACGGTTTGTCTCTCGTCCTTACCCTCCTGTGTCTGATGAAACGAGAGACCGATACGATCAGAGGTGGGGTCAGATGCAGTGGCTATAGCCAGTTTCCACACGGTTTGTCTCTCGTCCTTACCCTCCTATGTATGATGGAACGAGAGACCGATACGATCAGTGGTGGGGTCAGATGCAGTGGCTATAACCGACAGCCACAGGGTTTGTCTATTGTTCTAACCCTCCGATGTCTGATGGAACGGGAGACCGATACGATCAGAGGTGGGGTCAGATGCAGTGGCTATAACCGGCAGCCACACGGTTTGTCTCTCGTCCTTACCCTCCTGTCTGATGGAACGGGAGATCGATAGTTTCTGGCCGTATCTTCTCTACAGCGACAACACGTTCCGACGACGCGGTGGTAGCTTAAAAAAGAATTGACGTTTAATAAGTGTGCTTCAGGCTCCTATATTGAATAAATGACTTTGAATTGAATTGATACGATCAGAGGTGGGGTCAGATGCAGTGGCTATAACCGGCAGCCACACGGTTTGTGTCTCGTCCACCCTACTATGTCTGATGGAACGGGAGACCCATACCATCAGAAGTGGGATCGGTTGATGTGGCTATACTTGCCAGCTACACAGTTTTGGGCGTCAAATATCTGAGAGACGCCTGAAGGAATTTAGTCGCCTTTTTCAACACCCAACTGGGTTGATGCTATTCGAAGCTACAGCAGAAATGGGTAGTTATAAAGGAAATGGGGCATAACACAAGGACTTTCGTACATTACAATCCAGCTCGATCTCCGACTTATATGGAAATTCAAGTAACGTAAAGGGGCCACTTACGTCGACCTCTCTGAGATCGTTGGCGATTTTCAACCCACTTGGTCACTTTGTGTTCGACTGGAGTAGACGTTCTAATAGGGTTTGATTCAATTTAATGGAAAATTAAGAAACAGTGGATCCTTAATTTTGGATGAGAAACGTTTGTAGATTTATTAAATTAATGCCGCGACCCAAAATAACAGTAAACATACAAGATTTTTCAAGAGACATCTGTCCGCTAAATCTTTCTTAATCGGAGCGAAATAAAAGCATTAAAACATGCAAAATATAAAAAAAAAAATCGGTCCAGAAGTTTTTGCGTGATGTTAAAAAAAACAGATAGACGGGAAAAATATCTGTGACAAAAAAATACGCTACCTGTCAGCAGCCAGAAGCAGCATAGTCAATTTTGACAGCAGTAGGCATAGCATAGGTACTAAGCCCGAGTAAACGACAAAAATAGATATGTACCTTCCTTTGTTCCTTTACGTATAGTATGCCAAAAAGAGCGCACATGACAATTTTCTCGAGTTGTCGCTTTGTCGTGCATGTCATGCTAGCCCTAAAGACATAGTCATCAACCTCGTGCTTTACTCGTTCCACTGACAGTAATGTCTGTCTGTCTGTCATAGTTAAAAACGACTAGGTACCTACTTTACGACCCATCTTGAGATAACATTTTACAGTCAGTCATCTCAGTTACGCATCTGATTAGGGAAGATGGTACTTAGAACGAATTTTAACTTTTTGCTTTTATTTGTTTTCTTCAAAAAGAGACCGAAGTTTTGAAGCCTTATTTTGTACTAGCTGTGCCCGCGACTTCGTACGCTCAGAAAAGTTCTTAATAATATTAAGAGAAAGAAAAAAATAGTAAGAAATGCAAAGAAAGAGAAATACAATTTAAAAAAAAAGTAATGAAAAAAATAAAGAAAAAAATTATAGCATAATATTGCCATCATTGCCATCTAATTAAAACATAAAGTAGAATCTCCATACATTTCTCAAAACTACATCTAAACTTTCTTAAGCACAGACACACACCCCTACACAGTAACTCTTTCTTAGTTTATGTTGAAAATACCCTACGGAGTAGGTAGCCGTGAAGAGGACTCTGCTTGATCCTAATAATCTGATTCGCAAATCCTCAAGTCTCATGGCATAGACAGTCAGGAGTCAGGACCCCTGCAGCATCAACACTGAAGAGTTGGAACCCAATGTTTTTTTTTTTTCATGTTAACTGTTAACAAAAAAGTATTTCCGGTACTATTATGTAGGCACTTAAGTTACCAGACAGTATTCTCAGTTATTGCATTGTTTCTGACCCCCCTGAGAAGGGAAATATGGTCGTGAGTTTTTGTATGTATCTATATGTAATTAGGTAGTGTAGGTACCTACATAAAAAAGGATACTGTAACTGCATGTTTTACAAAAACAGATGCAAGTATCATTATCATCAACCTGTCATTGTTCACTGCTGAGCATAGGACTCTCCCAAGGCGCGTCACAATACTATTCTCGGCCTTCCTCGTCCAGTCGCTCCGAGCTACCACGGTACATCGTACTCCACACTACCATGGTATATAGTGTTGTTGTTGTTGTTCTCCTATGGTACCCCGATGGTACAGAGGGCCCTCGTGAGACACCGCTACCTCTCCCTGTCCTGCATCTGGTGTACAATGTCGCGCCAACTCAACCCGGCTGCTCGTAGCTCAGCGTCGACGGTGCGCCGCCACGTGTGTGTGGGTCACCCCGCGGTTGCCTGCTCTCACCCTTGGTATATACTACTCCACGCTAACTGCCTTATGGCCTGACCAATGGCCATGGGACAGGGCGAACTGCGGCGCGAAAAGCGATTTTTTAATACTACACACTGAGTGTTGTGTCCGTCGCGTAGGCGGATTAAAAATCGCTTTTTGGATCGCTTAGTTTGGATTAACGTGTAGGCTTTATTTCATCGCAATCCGTTAATTCAATCAAAAGTTATGAATATTTAAATTCTGTGGTCTGCGTGTATGGAGAAGCGGGTGCCTTATAAAGCGTAACGCAGAACGGATTTGGATGAAATAAAGCCTACACGTTAATCCAAACTAAGCCCTATATTCTTCTGAAACCCCCATTAAAATCGGTTAAGTAGTTTTTGAGTTATGCGTAACTTTTGATTGAATGAACCGATTGCGATGAAACATCGCCTATATTTTAAACCAAACCATGCCCTATACTTTAGTGAAAACCCCATTCAAATCGGTTCAGTAGATTTTACGTGATGCGCGAACAAACAAACAGACAAACAGACAAACAGACAAACAGACAAACAGACAAAAATTCTAAAAATGGTCTGAATGTATTCCATTACGTATCCTAAACACCCCCAATACATTTTTTTGCAAATATCTTCAATGTACATCATCGCCAAGTTTAGAATTTTATTATATGTATAGATTACTAACTAAAACTAAGTGGGTATAAAGTGTACAAAGTATGAAACTCATTTTGAGAATCAGAAATGAAGAGATCCGCAGAAAAACCAGAGTAGCTGTCGTAGCCCAAAGAATTCCTATAAAAAGTGGCAGTGGGCAGGGCCCATTGCTCGCAGAACCGATGGCCGATAGGGCCGAAAAGTTCTCGAGAGGTGACCGCGTAGCGGAAAGCGCATCGTGTGCCCCCACAAGGTAGTCTGCCGACCTGGTGAATGCGGCGGGAACACGTTGGATGAGGGCAGCGCAGGACCGGTTGTTATGGCGATCCTTGTAGGATGCCTATGTCCAGCAGTGGACGTCCATCGGCTGAAATGATGATGATGAACGCTTTGTTTCTATGGCGGTTTTCACATATTACAAAAATGTTCCTACTCAGGAAGGCACTCCTCAATATTGTGAATAAAGTAACATTCATACATTGACTGCAATTGGATTAAAATCCAATAATAACAAAGCAGTGACCATATACAACCTTTCGAAGCCATTATTTGTAATTTAAGGTACACCTACGAGTTTTTAATCTGGATTATTCTAGCACAAAAGCTAGACTAGACTGAAACAAACATGCAGGGTGCAAGCACAATATTGTGAGCAGTGCCTGTTGTTGGCACGTGAGTAAATTTAATACAGTCTGCGTTGTTGCACTACTTAAACTTTGGAGTTGGGAAATGTTTATTTTATCTGAGCTAAAGTGGTTGGTATACAGGATGGAAAGTTTAATACTGAGGCACACATGTCAGCTTTCAGAAACATTATACAGGGTGTAACAAAACACCCTAGTAATACTTAAGGGGGTGCTTCAGACCATCAAACTGAACAACTTACACTATGGAGCCAACATCGAATAAAAAAAAATAAAAAAAAATCTGCTGTGTTACATTTCGTCGCTAGCCTTACTAAACGACGTAACTCTCTGCTTTGTATTTTGTAAATTCTGTTTCTATCAGCGGAGACCTATAATTGGCTTTCTGTTAGCCATCCATATTTGTATCGTGTTAAGAGCTGTTGGTCTTCCAAAGAAAATAAAATAAAATAAAAAAACTAAAAATCGAGGTGATTTTACAGGACAAGCTTTTTTCAGTTGAGAGTTACGTACAAAATTGTCAGTTACGTCACCTTTCAAAATTGTTTTCTCGGTAACGCTCAATAGATACAGATAAGTCAATTAGACCGATCGATGCGTCTTGGAAAATGGTTTCGCCCACAATTAATAAGTCAGTTACGCCAAAAATGTCAGATACGTCGTTTAGTAAGGCTAGCGACGATTTTAGTCAAAATTTTTACATAATGTTTGTTACACCCTGTAGTTACAAGAAAATGGTGTCAGGAGAAAACAACCCTATCTTTTGGAGTATTTTACTTCAGCACTCAGCAGATTTTGAAAAAAATATACAGTTATCGAGAAAAACTTAAATTTTCGCAGAACTTTTTTTTCTTATATCTACCAACTTTTATAATATTTACCTACCAGTTTCAAAGCAAATAAATTATATTCTATTCTATATTAAGTTTCAATACCTACTCGACTAAACTGTGTAATTATAACAGCTGTGTTTTTTTTCGCGATTTCATTCTTGGTCCCGTACAAAAAGTTTTTCAGTTTGATGGTGACATACTTATGGGGTACATCAACCCCATAAGCATTAAAGTTTAATATCCAGTACAAAAACTTCATGTAAAATCGTAAAAGATAATACACCACGGGTAATTATTAGAAATGTACATATTTTCCGTGATTCACCTAAATTTGGATGGTTTTGAGATAGTTTTGATACTATTTTAGAACTAATTTAGTAACTCCAAACTGTCTAACGATGTTCACAGTTTAAGTGGTCCCGTACAAAGTTACACAACAATGGAGGCGAACATGACTACATTATGTTTAGCGTGACGACTAGAACCCACTGCTTGACTTAGTTTGTATGGAATAACTTTATTGTGGCTACAGGATGTCTGCCGCAGCGTTCCAGGCGTGAAAAATTTCATTTTTCTATTTCATAGAATTTCGTTTTGTTAGTTTTAGTTTGAAAATTTCTTCGTGGTTCCCGGATTAGAAATCCGGCAAGACTTCTTAAAGGTTAAGGTCAGGTAAATCTTATCAGGTAATCGCATTGATTGTTAGTATGTCTACATTTTGACTTAATACTTTCTATCGATTCTTATGCTTCATCGCTTCGATCATTCGATTTATGACCGAAAATTTTGACAGAAATCTGAAATCCCGGCCCTCTCTAGAATTCTTCTGGCCCACCTTTTAAAAATCGCACACTTATAAAATTATTAAATTTAAAGGACACACTTTCTTATTACAATTTGGTCGGGGTAGGTACTAGGTATATGGTCAGGGTAAGCTGAAGATAGAGTCAAAATGATATTGCAAAATTTCGAGCCCGCTTCGCTCGCTCAATTTGTTTATTTTGGTTTGCGCTCTGCACCTGATCTCTGGCTACAACACAATATAATTATCCTGGGAAATAAATAGCATACTTCGTTCGCTCCAGCTATTGTTTTGTGTATGAATTGCAGTCTGAGTTGAAACTATAGTTATGTATGTGTTAAGGTGGTTGCAGAGTTATCAATTTCAAACTTTGTCGTAGAACACTTTGTAGACGGTATTAATAAAAGTAATGTTTTACTTACATACGGAAAAATTGCGTAGAAAATCTAGATTGCGCGTAGGTATCAAATAATATTTACAATTTATAATATAATTACGAAGATATTATCAAGCTTTGAAATTATTCATACAAAATTTCAAAGCCTTATATCATAGTATATAAAATATATAAAAAGCCGTGGTGGTCCAGTGGCGAGTAACCTTGCCTGGCGTGCAGGAGGCGATGGTTCGATCCCCGTCCAAGCCGACTCGTACCAATGAGTTTTTCGGAATTTATGTACGATTTGTTACACCACTGGCTTTTTGGTGAAGGAAAACATCGTGAGGAAACCTGCATGCTTCAATTTCGAGGCGTGTATTGTACCCACTGTCCATTATAAGTGGCGACGGGCTCACCCCCCGTCACACTGGACAGAGTTGCGGTACTACTGGTGAAACGTGGATGTTCTGAGGTTTCAGAATATCTCTGACTACCCCCTCGGGGAATATAGTCGTGAGCATATGCTATGCTATGCTATATCATAGTAATTATATTATAAATTGTAAATATCTCAATTTTACATTATTTTGCAATGACGTACCCTGGACCTCGCACCCCCCGGGCAAAAAGCATTGAACCCACCGCTTACCTTAGCTCATCTTCCATCAGTTTCTGGTTTCTGGCACACACTCAGGCATAGACATATTACTCTAGCGATAGACAAGCTCGTTCAAACAAACAACATATCACACAAAACAACACAAAATGACACATTGCGGTCTGTCATTGCCATAGTGACGAAGTGAACTCAGGAACATCAATCAGGTGCGTACACCTCATTCAAGTGGAACATGTTGGTTCTATGGAAGGGCAAGTCTATCGCTAGAGTTTAAGTCTATGCACTCATGCCATAAAAAACATCTTGAGCACCTGCCTCTGTAAATAGAAAGTTGTGTTGCAGTCAACTGTATTTTACTATTAATTGTATGGACAGTTTTGATCACAAAAACAAAACGAATTTCAAATGTACAAATACGAAGCCATGGGCAAAAGCTTAGTGACTTATGGAGGTTCTACTTTAGTGTGAAGCCTGGGGACCGGCCGTGGTCCAACAGTTCTTAGTTGGACCTTGTATATATATCGAATCTCTGTGATTATTTCTCTTGCGCGATTTATGTCTCGCATTCGATTGTGAACCTTATATATTTAGCAGTAGGTTACGAGTTACGAATTACGGTGAACGTTGTCTTTGTATGGAGCATATTTCTGAACGCGACGGTATCGCAATCTGTTAGTTTCTTTGCTATAACTTGTGGGTGTTGACATCTATGGCAAGTCCCCACAGACTAATAAAAAAAACTACGTCAATGAATATTGAAAAAGATTTTCATGCAAAATAAAGTGGGCAAATATTGAAACATGATTCAAATAATATAGCAATACCTACATGACACTCTATATGGAAATTTTTCGATCTCCATTTTTGATATATCAATTTTATTACGGACTTTTGATTTTATTTATGTCTTTATGAGTAGAATTTATAAAGGAAATGGGTTATCAAACAGTCGGGAAGGTTCGTAATATTACTCGTATATTCATTCTAGATTTTTTCCGTGGATTTTTTTTCCTTTTTAGTTGTCCGTTCCGTTCCATTAGTCAAACAAGGTAAGGTACTTTCGGTCATTCTACAAAACTAAATTTAGCGAAAAGAAACAACAAACCAAAAACTGAAAATATATGACAGTCAAGGCAACCACACGAAGACGCATTGACGGAGCGGCAGACGTCAGTCTGTCTTTTGTGAAACAAGGAGTTGTATGAAACCGCACGTAGAAGCACACACGGTGCGTCAATCCGACTCCGTCACCCTGTGTGCTTCTACGTGCGGTTTCATACAACTCCTTGTTTCACAAATGACGGACTGACGTATGCCGCTCCGTCAATGCGTCATCGTGTGTGTGATCCCACTAAGAAGTTACAAAATTTCAGGCCCTCCTTCCAGCCAAATTAAACTAAATTAAAACCGTATCTATAGAATGGCTAAATTATGACCGTGTTTGACATGACGTGTTCTTGGCTGGTTTTTATTTACATAAAGTACTTTTTGTATTTGGTTTAAACAAACGTGTACTTATTTATTTCTTTCATTTTTTTTTCTCCAACCATTGTGTTGCTCTATTCATGCATATAAAAATAGCAATAACTAATATTCGTGAGGAGCGCCACTATATCAAGACCGCCCCGTCTTTTCTTAGATTATTATGCCCTTCAAAGTTTATTACAGAAACTATCTTTGACCTAACAACAGAACAATAGAAAGTAATATTTCTTCGCTATCTTAAATTACACTTCGTTGAACAAGAAAGCAAAATTATTACAGATCTAATATTCTTGAGACGAAACATTATTACAATACAGCCGAGCCCTCTTGTTATTCTCTTTAATAAAAAGAGAATTTTCTTAATAAGCTAAAGGCAACGATTTTAAAATTTTCCTTGTAATAAATAGCCTTCGTCTCGTCATATTGGTCTGTGGAGGAAGAAAGACTTCTTGAGTGGACCCCCGATAAAATCCGGCATAAGACACTCATTCTTATAAGATCGGACCGGGATTCGAACCCAGGACCCTGGTTTGGCAGTCCGGCGTGGTAACCATTACACCAACCGGGTCGTCATAAGTCCTGTGCCTTTGGGGCAATCAGTAAGCTCGAATGGTCGTTCGCAGATCTCTTCACCACGATGCTTATTCAAACTTACCATACAGAACATAGACATATTACTCTAGTAATAGACAAGCTCGTTCAAACAAACAACATGTCACACAAAACACAAAATGACGCATTGCGGTCTGTCATTGCCATAGTGACGAAGTGAACTCGGGAACACCAATCAGGTGCGTACACCTCATTCAAGTGGATCATGTTGCTTCTATGAAAGGGCAAGTCTATCGCTAGAGTTTAAGTCTATGATACAGAAAAACGAATCTGCATGATGTATCATTTCGGTTTCCTCAGTCGCGTATGTACGAAAAGACAAATGTCCTTAAAAGCGTTGACAAAGGTTTCACACTTTCCTGAGAAACATCGGACCACGCGCCAGTCCCCATTCCTATCCCCATGATTTCCTTTTAAATCAAAGACTGAAAAATTCTAATATTGCTGTAGGTAACCAAGGATATTATATACCTACACAGTTATTGGCTGTAACATGCTATAAAAAAGGTGGCCGTTGCGGGACACTCGGCAGATGAAAACAACGAAATACCGCACTCTCCCCCGATTTTGCGTGCTTTTTTCGTTCGCAGCTGTCAATACCGCACTCTCAGATTCTGCGCGCTTTTTCCGATCGCAGCTGTCAATACCGCACTCACAGATTTCGCGCGCTTTTCTCGTTCGCAGCTGTCAATACCGCACTCCCAGATTTTGAACGCTATTTTCAAAAATTTCAAACTTCCGTAGCTGTCAAACGACGTGAGATCCATTTTCGTCACGGCATACGAGTCGGTTTTACTGCCAAGGCCAACCAATAGATGGAAATTCCAAAATATTTAGAACTTATCTTCTAAATCCCTAATATAAACATCAAAGTACCAAATCGATAATGGCTATAACTAAGTTGTTACTGCCCTAAGTCACTGCCCATCAATTCCAATCAAACTAGAACAAAGTTAAACCCTTCACAACGTGTAGTTTCGGTTCGCAATGAAACGTCAAACTTTACTCTATTGCTTGAAACTCGACCAAACTAGATCCTACCGAATTTGTGAAGCTTTGCAGTGGTCCTACTGATTTGACGCCATCAAATTGAAGGAAAAACTGCTCAATCACTTTCTCACTTATTGACTTACTCAATCACTCACTAGCTAAATGGTAACTCAACCAAACTAGGTCCCACCGCATTGAAACTCTGCAGCTGTTCTGGCTTAAACACACGATCTGACGCCATCATATTGAAGGATAAACTGCTCAATCACTTTCTCACTTATTGGCTTACTCAATCACTCACTAGCTAAATGGCAACTCAACCAAGCTATGTCCCACCGCATTGAAACTCTGCAGCTGTTCTGGCTTAAACACACGATCTGACGCCATCATATTGAAGGATAAACTGCTCAATCACTTTCTCACTTATTGACTTACTCAATCACTCACTAGCTAAATGGTAACTCAACCAAACTAGGTCCCACCGAATTGAAACTCTCCAGCTGTCCTGTCTTGTACACACGATCTGACGCCATCAAATTGAAGGGAAAACTGCTCAATAGCTTTCTCAGTCACTTACTCACTCAATCACTCACCCACTGACTAGGTAAATGGTAACTCAACCAAACTAGGTCCCACCGCATTGAAACTCTGCAGCTGTTCTGGCTTAAACACACGATCTGACGCCATCATATTGAAGGATAAACTGCTCAATCACTTTCTCACTTATTGACTTACTCAATGTACTCACTAGGTAAATGGTAACTCAACCAAACTAGGTCCCACCGCATTGAAACTCTGCAGCTGTTCTGGCTTAAACACACGATCTGACGCCATCATATTGAAGGATAAACTGCTCAATCACTTTCTCACTTATTGGCTTACTCAATCACTCACTACCTAAAGCGATTCTTCTTCTTGTATGACAATGAGTTTCTCAATCATTCACTTACTCGCTCAATGTCTCACTAAATGGTAACTCAACCAAACTAGGTCCCACCGCATTGAAACTCTGCAGCTGTTCTGGCTTAAACACACGATCTGACGCCATCAAATTGAAGGGAAAACTGCTCAATAGCTTTCTCAGTCACTTACTCACTCAATCACTCACCCACTGACTAGGTAAATGGTAACTCAACCAAACTAGGTCCAACCGAATTAAAACTCTGCAGCGGTTCTGGCATGTACACACGATCTGACGCCACCATATTAAAGGGTAAACCGCTCAATAACTTTCTCAATCATTCACTTACTCAATGTCTCACCTATTCACTAGCTAAATGGTAACTCAACCAAACTAGGTCCCACCGAATTGAAACTCTTGGACGTAGATAGGGTAGAAACCACGCCAGCAAAATGACAAATAATTTCAGCATTTTCAATATTTTTAGTTGGTTTATATTGCTATACCCGTACTTAGGTTTGTGTCACGGACACTTTTTTTGAGAATTTTGTACTAGACCCGGCGTCCATTATTTAGTATTTTCAATATGAGTTTCTCAATCATTCACTTACTCGCTCAATGTCTCACTAAATGGTACCTAACTCAACCAAACTAGGTCCCACCGCATTGAAACTCTGCAGCTGTTCTGGCTTAAACACACGATCTGACGCCATCATATTGAAGGATAAACTGCTCAATCACTTTCTCACTTATTGACTTACTCAATCACTCACTAGCTAAATGGTAACTCAACCAAACTAGGTCCCACCGAATTGAAACTCTGCAGCTGTCCTTTCTTGTACACACGATATGACGCCATCGTATTGAAGGGTAAACTGCTCAATCACTTTCTCACTCAAGCACTCACAAACTGATTTGCTAAATGGTAACCCAACCAAAGTAGGTCCCATCGAATTGAAACTCTGCGGTAGTCCTGGCTTGTATATTATAAGATCTAACGCCATCGTATTGAAGGGTAAACCGCTCAGTCACTTTCTCACTCATTCACTTACACTCACACACTTACTAGCTAAATGGTAACTCAACCAAAGTCCCCACCGAATTGAAACTCTGCAGTAGTCCTGGCTTGTATATACGATCTAACGCCATCGTATTGAAGGGTAAACTGCTCAATCACTTTCTCACTCATTGACTTACTCAATCACTCACGCACTGACTAGCTAAATGATAACTCAACCAAACTAGGTCCCACCAAATTAAAGCTCTACAGCGATTCTGGCTTATACACACGATCTAACGCCGTCGGGTTGTAACTACTCTGGTACTTTTGATTTTAGACAGAATCTTGTATATTGTGATACACACAGCTTACTTTCTTACTCGCTCGCTAACAAACATCCCCACCACTCCCATACATTTGTGGTCGGATGTTGTTGTTTTCGCCTTTATGCATAAATTCTGTTGATCTTGGATACACAATTTATAATATTTCATTCACTCAATACTCACTCACTCACACTCAGCATGCACCTAGCGTAAGCACAAAAAAAATCATGGTCATTGGCGGGATTTGATAGCTGACGTTTGGAGTCCTCATATTTCATCGAATTTTTATTTTTTATAGTGAGTTTTGGTTCGTAAAATTGGTGTCGTTTTGCGTAACAAAGTGTCGTGCAAGTGAACAATATACAGTTCAGTGAAATACGATGGTGTGTGGGTCGTAAACAGGAAAAGCGTTCCGTGATTTTAGCGCGGCAAAGCGGTCGGTTCACCTCTTTCCTGTGGACTTCTCTGTTTTTCCTGCGTCTTTCGATTGTCTCCAAAAACTCCAAAGAACCATCAAAACGTCGAATACCAACGTTTTAATGTGAAAACAGAAGAAAATTAAAAATAAAATAAGATTTAGCCAAAAGGTCTAGTAACCAGGCTAGTAAATAGAATGAAAAAAAAAAAAAATGGCATGCACACTCCACCCAATAATATTGTCCGACCGTGTGTCAGAGTCAAGGACGCGGTTTGAATTCGGTTTGGATACACGTACGTATTCCGTTCAATGCTTCCATGCCGCTTGGCGTTCGAATATGTGAATCCATTGGCAATGCAAGCTTATTTTGAAATGAGAACGTATTTCCTTTGGAAAACACTTTCGTCTAGAGTTCCATTCTAAATGTTAAATTGAATTTTCTGCCTTTTGGATTCAGTTTGTGGTTTTAGGGCTAAGTCAGTGCCACAGAGGATTATATCTGTGTCAGTGCCATAAAGTTATTATACCTAACAGGAATAGAGGCAGTGACATGAGTTGTCAAATGAAACCGTTTTTGGATGTTTTCAGGAGACTATTCGCAGGCAAAAATTCTAATACTGTCTATAATTCTGAGTCTAACGTGAAATTGTGGATAAATTATTGAAGTAGTGTCAGTATATTTCACAAAATTATCTACGATTTCACTTTAGATTCCCAATTATTCACGGAAACCGAATTGTAAAAAAAAATTTTAACAAAAAATTAAAACCGACTTCAAAACTAAAAAGGTAAAAATAATAATATTGCAGTCGTTGACTTTTACATTCGCATCTATAACAACATTAATTTGTCTTATCGGAGTCGGTGTCAAGCCGGACGATTCGCAACCGGGCTTGCAGTAATTTTTTGGCTTGGCTTGGCTTGACACCGACTCCAATAAAACAAATTAATGTTCTTTTAGATGCGAATGTAAAAGTCAACGACTGCAATATTATTATTTTTACCTTTTTAGTTTTGAAGTCGGTTTTAATTTTTTGTTAAAATTTTTTTATTTCAAAATTTTCAGTGTTGAAATCTAGGTGAAATATATTAGTTCGACTTAGATATCAGTTATAAGTAAATGCAAAGGATATACGCTATAAGGGTGTACGCTCTCACCACACTCGATTAAAAACAATCCAACCCATCTTTCGTACAACATTTCTGTTTTTGGGTTACTGTTATCTGTCTTTATGCCATATTTCGATTTAATAGATGCATAAATGAGTACTTATGAGTTTTTATAACTTATGTACGTAGTACCGACTGCTCTCAAACGGTGAAGGAAAACATCGTGAGGAAACCTGCATATGCAGAAGAAGAAATTCTGATGCGTATTGTGAAGTCTACCAATCCGCATTGGGCACGCGTCGTGGACTAACGCCCAAACACCCTCATACAGACAAACAGACAGACAGGCAGACAGAATTGACGAAAGTAAAGTAATAGACGATAAGGGTTCTTTGTTTGACTACGGAACCCTAAAAAAGACGAACATTACCGACCGTCGCCATGATCAATTATAGTAGATTACACACCGAGGACTGGAAAGGAAGAAAGGGCCCAGATCCCATGTAATTCGAAGACCGAGGCGAAGCCGAGGTCAACAAACATTTGATCTGAGGCTTTCTTATTTACTGTCTGAGGTTAGTATACTATTTTTCTCCTCGACCGTGGTGGAAAGCGGCAACTTCGTTTAGCGCAGCGGGACAAAAATTGACGCTTTGCGGCCGGAGGGGAAAAAATCATTAAATCTATGTGTTTCGGTACTAGGTATATCCATGAAGATTTTATACGTTTAAACACAACAGTATGACCTATAGATTCGAAACTTCTTGAGTATGACCAAGAAGCTTTACATATAAATATAGGCATATAAAACTTCTTGGTTATGACAGTTAAAAAAAAACATAGTTTGACAGTTCCCATCAAAACATTTATTTTGCTGGAGTCACGGACTTGAAAAAAAGACGGACCTAATCTGTTCTATTCACGAGTGAAGCACCCATTTATATTTGTGTGCGTGCTGACGAACTGTCACGCGGTACATAGTGCATCTGTGTGAGTATAGGACGGGAGTCACGTTGCGGGGTTTGCCTCGAACACTTGTCTCTCGCGTGGTGTTCGCGCGGTTCGCGTCTCAGCCTGCCACGAGGCTCCAAAATCCTTCTCAGTTGTTCTTACTCAAAAACAATCCTCGAGATTGGATAGACACTCCCTCAAATAACTTGACACTGGCGAAATCTAACAAGGAAACGCCATTAATTAAGAATAGAATAGAGTATAGGACCCTTGTTGAACAAACGAAAATGTAGGACCTTGCATGCTTCAGATCTTTTTAGTGTTGTTCTGGTCTGTGGCTGGAGTGTGATTTTTGAACATTACACGTTAGAATTAGCAGTAGAAAGACGAAATATACATAATCTCCATAAGTCCATAGTAATTTTGACATTTTCTACCGCTGATTTGAACGTGTGATGTTCAAAAATCGCACTCCTGAAGAGAATCGACAAACATAAACGTCATCTGTGTCACGAACCTGAAAAAAGACTGACGTAGTATCCTTTAATCATAAGTGAAGCACCTATGTATTATGTGTGTGCGTCGTAGAAAGAGAAGGTACTAGAAGGAAGCATGTGTCTTGTCATATTCACTCAGTAAGAGATGCACATAGCAAATTCGCTCTAGTTAAAAAAGGAGATCGCTTCTTATTGCTGTCCTTATCGACGTAACCACTTTTTTGTTCTTCGACGGCTGTCTGACTCCGGAGGCAGACATCTAGCTTCATACAAGTTGTAAGTATAGGATTTCATGACTATCGCTATCTCATACGCGGTTACACTGATGTTCCATGTTGTAAGTGAAAAAAATATCTTAGTCTATGGTTTGCGTGCTGTCGCACTGTCGCGCGGTACATGACCTGCGCCTAGAACTGGTGCATCTGTGTGAGTGTAGGCCCAGAACAAACGAAATTTTAGGACCTTGCATGCTTCACATCTTTCTAGTGTAACATTACGTCCGTCTTTTTTTCAAGTCCGTGACTGTGTATATATTTGTTATTGTTGTAGATTTTTTCAACAAGCGCTGAATCGATTTCGTGGGACCACCTCGGAAGTATGACCTACCAAATAAAAAAATCATCATCAAAATCAATTCCCAATTGGCGGAGTAATCGCGTAACAAACATACAAAAAAAAAAACATACGGGTCGAATTGAGAACCTCCTCCTTTTGTTGAAGTCGGTTAAAAATTGATTAGTGACTAGAAAACGGTTCTATTGCCTCGCGTCACGTATCTCTTTCTATTATACAGTGGTGCCGCTAGGTACATCTCGCTCTCTCAGCTGTATGTTCCTCTATTCCTGGTATAATACCTCTATGGTCAGTGCCCCGTCACTCCCGTTTGACAGCTGCGATAATTACTTACCTTTGACAGTCTGCATCTTGCAAGATGTTGACAAGATGCAGGCTGTCGCTCATATTGGCATAAGGCGCATTTTAGTTTTCGTTCCTGAAGCGTAAAGTTCGAAATTAGAAAAAGTGCGCGAAATCGGGTTGAGTGCAGTATCTGTTACGGTAGTAGCTATTAAGTAATCTATGGCTAAGTACTAACCAATCTACTTATAAAGAGGAGAACATTTTAATTAAAACAGTTCAAAATGGAAATCTTCGCCATCATATTTGACGACCCGGTTGGTGTAATGGTTACCACGCCGGACTGCCAAACCAGGGTCCTGAGTTCGAATCCCGGTTCGGTCATGGATGTTATATGTTCGTGCCGTTGTTGTATGGTTTCCATAATAAAAGCCTTTAGTGCTAGTTTGGGATCATTACAATGTATTGTGCCTGTGAGCGTTATTTATTATTTATTTATTATTTATATTCCATAATAGAAGAACACATTTTTAGGGGTATGGTTCAGACCACCAAATGGTGAGAGCAAATAAGAAAAATAAACAGCAGTTCCATACTAAACTGCAATGCCCCTACTCAACTCAAATGGCAGAAAAAAAATCAGCTATGCATACATTTGAGTCGAGTAGACATTTCAGTTTAGTATGGCAAAGCTGTTTTTTTTGTGATTAGCTCCAATAGTACAAGTTGTCACTCGACCTAAACTCGACTAATACCTCAGAGATATTCTGAAAACTCAGAAAATCCACATTTAACTAGTAGTACCGAAACATTGTTTACACAGGTAGTGAGCGGGGATGACTCAAAGCATATGGCTGATCTGCAAGGCTGGCTGGTATGATATTATGCATACAAGCTATTTTTGAGCGCAGGCGATGTTGCAACTTCACCCCATCGACGTCACATCACAACTGCATCGCCACGAGGTCGCAACAGAATCGCCTGATGTTTAATGAACTTTATCGACGGGAGATCGATTCCACCGCATCGCGGCGATGTTGCAATGGAATCACGACGATGGCGCGGCGATATCACGATGATATCCTTCAGTCAACGCCTACGCTCAAAAAATCGCTTGTATAGCTCTAATTTGTTTTCGAAAATGCGTGTGTTGAAGAAGAGGCAGAACAAGGAGGACGTACCTGGAGCAGATCATGGACGTCATTAACAAATGCCAGGTTAAAAGCAGCCGAAATCTAAGGGAATGTGTGACAAATTGTATGGACTTAGAGGAAGTAAGAGAGGTGTCTCAGAACCGCCTAAAGTGGAGATGCATAGTCTCTGCCTACCCCTCTGGGAAGAAGGCGTGAGTTTATGTATGTATGTTTTCGAACCCGCAATGAATTTCCTAATCAAAGAAAGGAAAGGAGTAAACACACGTTTTCCCTTAAGAAACTATTTTATTTTTTATCCAATTTCATCGCGAACATGTGCCCTTAGAGGTTCAAACTGTAATAAAAAGAAGCCAATAACATACGTAAACACTTCTTAGTTAAGTCACGTATCTCCAATGACAGTTCTCCAAAACGTATGTGAGAGTAGCGTAGGCTTTTCCGTTACTGATTAACCGGAGTTCTTAGTATGGTGGTGTTATTTAAAAAGTTTGAGGAAGACCAGTGTAATAAGATTCCATCGGTAAGTATGTAAATAACGTAACATTGCCTAAAAAAATTATGTTGAAAACTTTTAGTTGGATCTTGGAATATTTAAGCTGAGCACGTCAAACTGAACATAAAAAGATCTGCTGTTCTTTCAATGGGATCTTAGTCTAAAAAGGAGCCAATGATTTAAATGTCTCCCTATCAAGAAGAATTGAACCAAAAATTGGATTCAGAAATAGCTTAAAATCGTAAGCGGTGGACTATTAAAGCCCCTAATAAAATTGTACCTTTTTATTCGAGCAAATTCTTTGAAAAGCTATTCAAAGGGATCGTTATCCCGGGAATCCGGAATCCCGAGAATGGGAATTGACAACTTTTTAAAAATAACTTTCTGTCTTCTCAAAATTTTTTTTTTAGTATTCTATGTTTACTTGACAAACATATAGTCATGTCTCCTGGGGTAGGCAGAGACCAGTTTCATTCTTGATAGACATCCTTCACATTTTTCACTTTCACTATTTGCTTCAAGTCTGCTCTTAATTTTTAAAAAATGTCACTAATTCATCATCATAATGGTCCGACATTTTTGTTGTTGTTGAATTAACGTTGTAACTCAATGGGTGCCTAATGATGGTAGTCGAGGTCGAGGCAGACCCTGGAAAAGGTAGCGACGTGATAAGTTGGATGCCTATTGCAACAAATGGAGGGATACGGCGTTGGAGATATTTTGTATGCCTTTTGGTAGGCCACAGGGAGACATTTTACCACTGTAATATCATATTTTTACCTGTGTGTCACAATAAACAATTTTGTATTGTATTGTATTGTATTGATAGAGATCACCTATCTCTGCGCGAACGCGAAGTTTAGAGGAGACCTTTGCCCAGCAGTGAGACAAAATAGGTTAAAAAACATCATAAACTCTAACTCGTTGGCTTCTACCATACAAAGGGGACGTGCACTATGCTTCACTCTTTACAGGATTTCTTGTTGCATAATTAATGTTATCGTCGGTCTTGATTACGCTAATAAAAATGTTAACTAATTAGGTATCGACCATGAATAATTAAACAGACCCCATATCACTCAAATAAGTAATTTAAGATTAAAATCAACTTTTTTGTTTTCTAGAGATCGATAAGAACTCGACAAAATCCCGGGAAGTCCCACTAAAACCGGGATTGTGTATTGAAATCTCTATTCAATACCGTTCCCCTTTGAATATCCATTTTATTAGGCCACTAAAACGGCTTCGGTTCAGTTTATATACTTACCGAAGAGCCGTTTAGGACCCCAACCCATTCTAGTTGGGCCTTATTGGTTTAGCAATAGATTGAGACGAATTTTTAGCCGATAAAATTGAGGATTTCTGAAAGGTTGATGACTGTTTCTTGCCGGTGACTGTTAAACAGAATCTTTCTTGTGGGTATTTATACTTTTTGTGGCATTCTGTATTTCCAAGATTAACAGGCGATTAGACAATTTTTGATAAATAGATAAACAGGTTCCCCGGGATGGTCACCGGCGTCGAGGTAGACCGAGAAAAAGGTGGAGAGATAACATGGATGCCTTCTTGGAGAGTTGGCCAGAAGTTGCACACGACAGAGAGGATTGGAGAGTAAAAGGGGAGGCCTTTGCCCAGCAGTTGGACATTGAAGAGGCTACGTAAAAAAAAAAAAAAAAGATGAACAGTTTATTTGCACAAATTATACACGTAATAATTATTACAGCTCGCACCAAGTTTACCAAGAATATTAACGCAACACCAACAGGTCTTAAATGTAATTTATTTTATGCTACAGCAGCGAATGAGTCCCAGCTTAACATAGGTCTTGCCCAAAAGGGTGTTGATTTTTATAATAGCAACCAATGAGTGGCAATAATAAATAAGTGTATGGAGGTGCTTGGTTACGCCAAGTAAATTTTGTTACTTTAGTTTATTTTTAAAATACTCTTGGCAGTTAATGGCAATCTTTGGTTTGGATGCCTGTATATTTCGCGGGTTCATGTAAACCTTGCTCACCATTGGTCCGTTTAAATCTCGGACTTCTCTTCGACAACTTCATCGACCAATGAGCGCACTTCTAATGGCCGCACGCGCGCGTTGATGCATTTCCTACATCGCTCTCGAAAATTTAATGTTTTTTTCTGGAATTTACCACGTTGTGAATACCGTGTGTGACACTCGCCTGAGCTGCTGCAATTCCTGGAGAAGAGTACATGGCCGCAGGAGCATTCGCCTTCGGGATATCCAGGTACGTCTAAGCCTTAGTACATTGTCTTTTAACTGCCACGGGGAATACGAATCAGTCAGTGCCTAATACCAAGATTCAAAGAAAATACAGTCCACACCCTCGGGGTATCCACCAACCCCTTCCGCAATCGCAAATACAAACCATTTGGTCCCATCTCCCCGGATGACAATCGGATTTTAAAGTTGACTACCTACTTATTTGAAAAAAAAAAAAAAAAAAATCCGATAGTGATTCGACTCGAGGTAGCTTACGCAAAATTGGCATAGAACCTTATTGTTTCATTTATACGTAGGGTTGAAGTCGATTATAAGTACCATTAGGCAAGCGACATATCTTTGCGAATATCCCATATCTATATAACTACTTATTTCACGTTACGTCATCACGGTTTCACAACGTTAGATTTATATACCTACAACCGCTTCGCTTTCGTTTTTTTGTGGACCTCTCTAAGTTCACAATTAGTACCTATTTTAGTCTGTTTAATCAGATTTTTCGCTAAAAAAATCGCCCAGTCAAAAAATTGACTGTGTTTCTCGCTCGCCGATTGAACAAACCAATGAGTTAGACCCAGGCTTGTCATACTCTTATGACTACGCTAGGGTTCTGGTTATACTGGACGGTTGTCGATCGCAAGTACACCTGTTTATAAGTTCGTTTTTTATATTACTTATTATAAGAATATAACTTTATTCAATCGCATCGACTTGTAGACGGATTGTATTTGTTAGATTCGCGTATAATTGTACAAGTGTATGGAAGGGTGAATATTTTATTCATTTTATTCAATACTTTGTGCACTTGATTTAGTAGGTAGGTAGGTACCTACACTACCGCAGCGCCGGTGACTATCACTGGCGTGGATTCATCGCATCGCACCTAGCACCTTTAGGTTTGGGTATAGGTAGATATACGTACGCGTGTATCGCGTCGAAGTCTTACCTTATCTATATTATTATTACGTAAATTGCAACCTTTGCAGTTATTTGGCTCGCATCGCATCGTGCATTTTAGATATTCATTTATTTGCTTACCTAATTATTAGCTTATCGCATTACATCCTTTTATCAAGGCTTTGAACAATGGAAGAAAAACAAAGACGGGTTAGATTATTGGAGGCTAAGATCCAATTGCAATTTGCACAAATAACAAAAACGTTTCAATTAGCATCGAGAACAGATGAGAAGTCGCGGTATAGTTTCAAATCGCAAGCTCGCGCCATTGACCAATTACGCACAGAATTCGTGAGTGTAGTTGATGAATTAAATTTGCTAAATTTGGAATTAAAACCCGACTACGAGGTTGACTTCCAACCAGTATCGGCTTTCGACGATTTATATTACTTTATAAAAGAAAATCTCAATGCGATCGAAACACCAAAAGTCGCATTAAATCCCGGTATTCGAGAACATTCATTAAAAATCCCTAGCATCGAATTGCCTATATTCAATGGTGAAATTCAGAACTTTCCGTACTTTTATGAAACATTTAAACGTTTAATACATGAAAATAAAGCTTTGACTGATTCTGAGCGTATCCATTACCTAATCGGTCATCTTTCGGGAAAGGCAAAAAATATATGTGCCGGCATAGCACCGGCGGCAGAAAATTACCAAATTATTTGGCAAACATTGTTAGACAAATATAAGGATAATAGAGCTTTAGCTACCACCTATTTAAATCAGTTGTTTGCGAAAAAAACTATTAACGGCCCTTCGGCAATTAATTTAGAAAAATTAGTTGACCAATACGCAGCTACTATAGCAGCGCTCAAGCAGCTAAACATTGATGATTTGAGTGATTTTATATTCGTTTATATGGGGCTAAAGCTCGTAGACTCGGATACAGCGAAAAGTTTCGAAACGACAATTCGTGGTCAGACTGGTATGCCTAAATATGATAACTTTGTTAAATTTTTACGAGAGCAAGTAAAAATATTAAATCGCACGAGCACCCCTTCTTCTCAACAAGCTCGAAGCAACAATACGAACCCACAGCCCGCTTGGAGCAGCCGAGCAGCCCCCCCGCGCGCCTCGCCTGTGCCTCCGCGCGCTCTTATCTCCACTCAGCAGGCTCAAGCCTCTGGCAAGCTTTGTAAGCTTTGCAGTAACACTGCGCACGCGCATATTTATGCATGTAAATCATTTGCGAACCTTTCGGCCCTCGATAGATTTAAATTTGTTAAAGAAAATCGTTATTGCGTTAATTGTCTGAGTAACCAACATACGTCTTTTTATTGCAACTCAAACAGCTCCTGTCGTAAATGTAATGCTAAACACCACACGTTGCTTCATTTTGGAACTGAAATGTCACCTGTGCAGTTGAGCACTGCCTCTATAGCTGTGAATCAGGAGGCTGAAATTAGTGAAGTCTTGAATTCGCTCGAAATCGAAGAGGAACCTATTTCGGATCCTGTTGTTGCTGATTATTTGCTCGAAAATGATAATATAGAGGAATCCTTTTGCACATTATCTTCTGGTACGAATTCGAACCAAATGACTCAAGTTCTGGCAACTGCAAAAGTTTACGCAACCGGTCGTAATGGTCGAGATGTATTGGTCAGATGCTTACTGGACCCTGGATCCCAAAAGCATTATATGACAACAAAATGCTGTTCTAAACTCGGATTAAAGATTGAATCCAACTCGCCTGTAACTGTCAAGGGTATAGGTGGCTCGTCTCAGATAGTGAAGGGTGAAGTGAAAGTTGGTTTCAGATCTCGTTTCAATAATACTAAGTTTAATATTCAGGCACTAGTACTGAATCAAATTACAAGCAACTTACCCACGTGTCCTGTACAGACGACCTTTCTTGATAAACTGCGAAACATCCCTATGGCAGATGATACTTGGGGTACGCCTGGAGAAATAGAGTTATTGATAGGTGTTAATCTGTTTGCTGAAATGTTACGACCTGGTAAAATAATCGGAAAACCCGGTATCCCTGATGCACTGGAGACTGTGTTAGGTTATATAGTTCTTGGTGACGCTCCAATAGCTTCTCAAGCTCGGCCCACAACCTCTGTGGCATGTCATGCTGTCACGTCTACTGACGTCGACACTTTAGTTCGAAAAATGTGGGAACTGGATGAAATAGATCCTAAACGTATTTTAAGCCCCGACGACAAGCAATGTGAAGAATTTTATAAGGACACTGTCACGCGTGATCCTTCCGGACGTTACGAAGTGGCCTTGCCCTTTAAATTCCGTGCTGACTTACTTGGCAACTCCTTTGATGTTGCCAGCCGCAGATTCTCGTACTTAGAGCGCAAGTTTAATGCTCAACCTGTATTGAGAGAAGCATAATATGATAGTGTAATACTTGACTATATAGCCCAAGGTTATTTATCTGAAGTAAACACAGTCGAAACAAATTGTCAACACTTTTACATGCCACATCATGCTGTTTTACGTGATGATAAGGCATCTACACGGGTCAGACCCGTCCTAGATGCAAGTGCCAAGTCAACTGGTGGGTACTCCTTGAATGACTTGTTATACGCTGGTCCTAATCTTCAACGAGACCTTTTTACGATCCTGTTGAACATGAGATTATTACCTGTTGCCATCACAGCTGACGTAAGACAAATGTATCTCAGAATAGGCGTCCGTAGGCAAGATCGTCGTTTCCAGCGTATCTTATATCGCCTTCCTTCTGATAGCGATGATTTGCACGGTTCTACAAATATTAAAATTCCAGTTAAGACGTTTGAATTTAATCGAGTTGCCTTTGGATTGAGATGCAGTCCCTTTTTAGCACTACGCACTGTGTCCCAACTGGCGCAAGACGAGGGTCATCGTTTTCCTGTCGGAAAAGAAATTGTCCAGAGAGATCTGTATATGGACGATATTGTCAGCTCACTGATGAGTTCAGATCAAGCTATCACGGCCTTTCAGGAGCTAGTTGACCTGTTCCAATCTGGGGACTTTCACTTAGTTAAATGGAGTAGCAGTTGTAAAAGGGTACTTGAACATATTCCTGAAGATTATTGTCTTTCACAACGTGTTGAATTTGATAAGGACGACACGCAAAAAATATTAGGACTTTGCTGGCATCCTTGTGATGATGAATTCGCTTTCAAGGTGACGCCAGATGATCGGCCTTGTACTAAAAGGAATATCTTGTCTTCCGTCGCACGTTTGTTTGATGTCCTTGGCTTGGTAGCCCCAATCATTTTGTATGCCAAGCTTTTAATCAAAGAACTTTGGATTGCCAAAATTAACTGGGACGATTCCCCACCCCAACGCATTATACGTTTGTGGAATCAATTCCAACGGGAACTTCCAGAAATAGCAAAATTGAGATTTCATCGACACATCGGAGTCGTGGAGGGCTGTTCAGTGACCATCCTTGGATTTGCTGACGCAAGCGAAAAGGCTTACGGCGCTGCCGTTTACATTCGAGTAGATACTCAACATGGCCAGGTAACTGTCATGTTATCCTGCGCCAAATCAAAGGTTGCACCTTTGAAAGTCGTCTCTTTGGCACGTCTGGAATTATGTGCAGCTTTATTGCTCTCCAAGTTAATAAAGAAGGTTTATGAAACCTATTCGACTAGACATCCAATTAAGTCCGTATTAGCATTTTCGGACTCTACCGTAACATTGAATTGGATCCATTCTTCTCCACACAGATGGCACACGTTTGTTGCCAACCGGGTTTCTAAAATTCAGGACAATTTACCATCTGATCATTTTTACCATATTAAGGGCAGTGAAAACCCAAGCGACTGCTTGTCCCGTGGATTAACTCCAGCGCAACTAGTGATCCACCCTCTGTGGCTACATGGACCCCACTGGGTTACGTTACCCAAGAGTGAATGGCCTATAAAGGCTTTTATTCCAACCGAGTCTTCTGACGTACCGGAGCTTAAGTCAGTTTCACTGGTCACCTCTGAATCTTCTAATGCGGAGTCTTTTCTACATAAGTTGGCACGAAATTACTCTTCTTGGCAAAAATTCCTAAATGTCTCGTGCTACATTTTAAAATTTTTGAAAATTCTACCCCTTGGGCCTATTGTTGCATCGGATTTAGAATTCACAGAAAGAAAAATATTAAAGGAGGTTCAATCAGTTCATTTTAGTGACGATATTAAAGCTTTAGAGCAAGGCAAGTGCTGTTCTCCGCCTCTTAAAAAATTAAATCCGTTCTTAAATGATGGACTTTTACGCGTGGGCGGCCGTCTAAAGAACTCAGACGAGAGTTTTGATTTTAAACATCCTATTTTGCTTCCAGGTAGAGATCATGTAGTAGATATGCTTATAAGTTTCTACCATTGGAAACATTTACACACGGGCTCGGGTTTGTTAACCTCTGTCCTCCGCACTAGATATTGGATACTTTCTGCTAGACGAGCAATCAGGTCTATTGTATCTAAGTGCAACGTATGTTTTCGGTTTAAGCCTAAACCTGAATTTCCTATGATGGCGGATCTCCCCGAGCCTCGAGTGAGAGCAGTAAGCAAGGCATTTACGCATACCGGTTGTGATTACGCCGGCCCGATCCAAGTAACACCGTATCGCGGTAAGGGTATAAGAAGTCGTAAGGCGTACATCTGCCTATTTACGTGTCTCACTACGCGAGCAGTACACATTGAGCTTGCAAGCGATCTAAGTGCAGCTTGCTTCCTGGCAGCCCTGAAACGTTTTCTGGCTCGACGCGGATCTGTTCAATGGTTTTATTCAGATAACGGAACAAACTTTATAGGTGCTCGATCTTATCTTCGCGACCTATATTCCTTCTTAGAAACTGAATATAAACCAGTTTGGCAAAAGGAGTTGGCCGAGTATCGTATACGATGGAAACTGATCCCTCCCAATGCTCCCCATTTTGGCGGTTGCTGGGAGAGTAACATAAAGTGCATAAAGAGTCATTTGTATAAGGTCATCGGCCATCAGATACTTACTTTTGAAGAGCTTCAAACTGTTTTAACGCAGATTGAGTCGTTATTGAATTCGCGACCTCTGACTGTACTCAGCTCTGATCCTTCAGATCCAGTAGCTTTAACACCGGCTCATTTTCTAAATTCAGCACCACTTAAGTTTCTGCCAGCCTCTGATGTAACTGATTCGGTTCCACACCTCTTGACTCGATATGAACTCTTGGATAAATTGGTTCAGTCATTCTGGATGCGATGGCGAAGGGAATACCTGCATAGTTTACAAGTTCGACAGAAATGGAACTCCCCATCTTTGCCGGTCAAGGAAGGGATGATCGTAGTTATGATGCAGGATAATGTTACGCCCTTGCATTGGCCTTTAGGTGTCATAGTACAAACCTTTAAGGGCAAGGATGACGTGATCCGCGTAGCAACCGTGAAGACTAAACTCGGTACATATCAAAGGCCAGTTGTTAAACTGTGTCCTCTACCAACCCAATAATTTCTAATTTAATTTGTGTCGTTAGTTAGCTTAGTTGATACCATAGGTAGTAGGTAATTAGTGATTAAGTACATAACAATAAGGTTCAAGTCAACAATGTTGGATTTATGTTTAAATTTAATTTGAAATAGTTCCTTTCAAGGCGGGGGGAAATGGTTACGCCAAGTAAATTTTGTTACTTTAGTTTATTTTTAAAATACTCTTGGCAGTTAATGGCAATCTTTGGTTTGGATGCCTGTATATTTCGCGGGTTCATGTAAACCTTGCTCACCATTGGTCCGTTTAAATCTCGGACTTCTCTTCGACAACTTCATCGACCAATGAGCGCACTTCTAATGGCCGCACGCGCGCGTTGATGCATTTCCTACATCGCTCTCGAAAATTTAATGTTTTTTTCTGGAATTTACCACGTTGTGAATACCGTGTGTGACACTCGCCTGAGCTGCTGCAATTCCTGGAGAAGAGTACATGGCCGCAGGAGCATTCGCCTTCGGGATATCCAGGTACGTCTAAGCCTTAGTACATTGTCTTTTAACTGCCACGGGGAATACGAATCAGTCAGTGCCTAATACCAAGATTCAAAGAAAATACAGTCCACACCCTCGGGGTATCCACCAACCCCTTCCGCAATCGCAAATACAAACCAGTGCTACTCGGGAATTAGTGGACTAAACGGACATTCACCCTCCCTGAGGGTAAGCCTATCTGTGCCCTGTGCAGTGGGACGTATATAGGATGATTATGGTTTAAAACACTCCTTGGCAGAGAAACAGTATTTCACATTCAACATTAAAGCAACTGTTCTACCTATGCGCAATTATGAATGAATGAATAATTGAAATATACTTTATGATAATGTAATAATATCTGAGATCCCGGTATTGCGGGATCCGGAGTCCCGTTATTCAAACTCTACTTCAGTTTTACATCGTATAACTTCCGTCATCTTGTGGACTGCTGAAAGAAAGTCGTACAATCTTCATACATTTTAAATGTGAAACGCTGTAGCCAAGATAATACCTTCACAACTAGTCACAAGTTTTCTAAACTCGCAATACATATTTCAACATTTCAAACCTTTTTTTTTGTCTACTCCTCTTCTCTTTCCTACTTTCTTAACTTTTTAAAATTAATTGCGGTTTCCACCTATGCTCGATTTTAAAACATATTTCTATTTGGTTTTCAAGGCATTGCGACGGACTGGATGGCAACCCTATTTTTATATTTATGGGCTGCTAAATCATGGTATCTTATAGTATATTTATAAGAAAATATCGTGAAGTATGTATCCTACAACACACATTTAGAATTGCGATCCAGAATTCCGAATCAGAATTGTGATTTTGTGTAGGATTTGATACCTCCGCAATTCCAGACGCAATAGTAGAAAGGGATTTGTATTTGGACTGATTTCCCTGTAATTATGGAAAGAAAAATTTAATAGAGTCTGATTTCAAAATGCGAATTTTCAGCAAAGTTTCTAATGTCCCTGGAATTGTTAAAAGAAGAATTTATTAGCTGCTGATTTCAAAATGTTAATTTTTTCTATCTTTCTCTACAATAAATTGTTCAAATTGATGGTTTGAACCGCCTCTTAAACCAGGAGAACCATTATTTCTCGCTCCCCGTACAACAATCAAGATAATTCCACGGTTTGCCAGTCTACTAATTTGCTGCCACCTTTATCTATCTGACACACTGTCTTTGCGAACGACCGTTTGATTGTTCTAGAACAATTTCGTTACTTGTACTTAAACGCTGGTTTAGCCACCGGTTTAGAATAGCAAAAGCTTCATAGAATCACGCAACGATAGGTACACTACTACAAGGCGCGGCGGTGTGTGCGTGACCGTTCACCGATGTGTTCACCTACCGCCTTCAGTGGGATATAGCTTACTTATGTGGAATGCTTGTACTGCACACAGACGTTTGTCTAGTGAGAAGACTAACACCTTCAGAAATCGTCAACATCTCGGATGCCCACATCGTGTGGCTACTCCACCTATCCTCATTGCGGGTGCCAAGACAGACAGTCATCATTGGCGAAGACTTCTTTGACCCAGGTTCGTGCTGAGTGGTCGCAGCTGTGGTTTACAGATGTTTCTGTGGTGGGAAATGATTTGCCTATGCCATTGATATCTTGTACTAGACCCTCAGTCTCATTTAAAATATTATTGGCAAATTTTTGTCCGAACTTACACCATAACCTACTCAAATCAAGTATTAATGCTGTTGGGTGGCAAAAAAACGTTGTATTTGATTCATAAACTTAGTCGTATTTGGTATGCTCACTGTCAGCTAGTACAGTCAGCATCAGAGAAACTTGACCACTCTATCTTAATCTGTATAAGCGCAGGGGGGTCCGATTTATCTGATGCTGTCCGTACAAAAAGGAGCTCTTAGGAGTTCTTTTGGTACTTCCATTTTTGGAACGTTAATTGTAGAATGCTTTTCAGTGATAATATGGAAAATAAGACGTGAATTAAAACACCGGGTGGCTAGCTTAAATGCATTATTCGTCATTCCCAAAGGCCGTGTGTGTGCAACAGTTCCATTGTGTTTCTCTATTAAACGTATCCGAGTGCTGCCCCTTTGGTTGGTATTGACGTTACTCTAGAAGAAATACTGGAGGGATACAGCCAGGGATGTAGCTAGGAATGTTAGTGAGGGGGCCAATCATACGTAGTATAAACACACCCTGGAAACTTCTTACAAACGGACTTGCACTGAAAAGGAAGCATATGACTGTATGCTGAGTGCGAGTGGAATACCTACACTGCTTACTGTCGTCTCCCATATCATTGTGAGGGGGTAAGGTCAAAATTAAGTGGGCATGGGAGTGGGCATGGCAGTGTGCATACTGACCAGAGTTTTAAAACCGTCGACGAACATTCATTTTCATTTCGTGTAGTAAAGCGTTTCGTTTCACACAGAAACCATTTCAGTTGCACGGAAAAACGAATGATTGGTAACATAGTGATAATTAAAATATGTGTTTACCGTCAAAATAATGAGCGGAACAAACAAAACTTCCGAGTGGTGACATTCAAATACGAGTGGTTCGAAGCTTTTGTCGTAAAAGTTACAGGTTTTAAAAATAGCAAATCATTGATTTTACGTCATATTCGAGTGCGGACTAGAACGTGTGAGTTTCAAAAATATCACTCCATTAGGTAGGTACGTAAATATTAGTACCCTTTCTTGTATAAACTTTCCAGGTAGGGACCGAAGTCCCTTTTGTGCGGTCAGAAACTTTGATAACAAACAGCTGCAAACAAACTTTTAGCACATGCTCACGACTATATTCCCCGAGGGAGTCGGAGGTGTCTAACAATAAATTTTTAAAACTCATAAGGGGGTTGTTTAGAACGTCAAACTGAACAACTTTCTCTATGGGACCAACATCGAAATCGAGAAAAAAATTTTTTTAAATCCCATACATATTTTAGCTCTAGTCGATTTGTAGAGTATAGAACACAAATTTTTTTTTCGCTATTTCGGTATTGGTCCCATAGTGAAAGTTGTTTCAGTTTGATGGTCTACACCACCTCCTTAAATGTTTATTTGTAGTTTTGTAACACCTTGTATAGTTGTGTGCATTATGCTATGCAATGATTTAAGAATCTTACCGACATTCACAAGCTTTAGGGGCCCTAAAATTAAAGCAAAATAGTAAACCAAATAAATTTAAGTCCATCTCTGTTGAAATCGGATCAGTTTATCAACCAGTAGAGAGAACGTGGCTAAGTAAGAGCGAGACGTTGAATTTGAGTTGATTAATCGCATCTAAGCTCGCATACAACATAAGGCTTTAAGTACACTAGATACCAAACACAGTATGAGTGGCCCTTAGGGCCTAAGCACACCATGTTTTTTATTCTCACTTCACTACATAGAATAAAACAAAGTGCCGCTGTCTGTCTGTCCCAATGTATGCTTAGATCTTTAAAACTACCCAACGGATGTAGATGCGTGTTTTTTTTAATAGATATAGTGATTCAAGAGGAGGTTTATATTGTGCATTGCACTCGTGCGAAGTAATACGAGCAGACAACACGCGTTTCACAAACTCGCGTATAAAAATCCAAAAAGCAGATTTTTGCATAATTACGTATTTTATACGAGTTAACTACTAAACTTTTGCCCGCATCTCCGTCTGCGTGAAATTAGAATAACGAAAAATCCTTTCTTAGTGAACCCCTACATCTTCCTTGGAATCTATATTCCATATTTCATGTTTCTATCTTTAGCAGTTTGTGCAGTGCGTTGTTTGTCAGTCAGTCAGTCAATCACGAAACTGTTTCATAAGCGCTTTCACACACGATGACGGACCGGCAGACTTCAGTCCGTCATTTGTGAAGCAAGGACACAGAGAAATAACATAAAGTTACACTATAGATTAAGCCATGTCGTGGCCGCACATGGAACAGCAATAGTTTGACTTTTACATACTAAAAAACGATTTGTTTGGCAAACATTCTATAGGATTCACAGCTTGCCAAACACCAAAACCGGCCACGGTGACCGAAACAAAAAATAATGTTTTGTCTTTTTTGTTTACATAAGGTTTTACAACTGGCTATCTCGCTCTTGATTTCTTGGCTCCATCTTTCAGCGTAAGCGAAAAGTTTTAAATCTATGAAAAATTATGAATTTTCGAGTGTCAGGTTAACAGATACAGACTATAGAAATATCTACTTTCGCCACGTTTTTCCTTCTTCTTACCATCTTCTTAAAAAAAAGGGTAAGTATTGAAGTTTTCAGGATGGAATTCTGTATGACAATTTTCTTCGTTTACGGAGACGATGATATACTCTACCAGCCCTAAAATAACCGATACGTATAGTGCAAGAGCTTAGCTCGTGTAACTTAGACGACCCAAATGGAATGAAGTCACTGATCCGAACATTAACTGGGTAAATGTCATTACCGCACCGGCACCTTCCAGCATTAACATCATTACCGTGTCTCACACGATCCTTGAAGTAAGGGCTTTAATAGCTTGGTTGTAATTGGGTAGATCAACTATTTTTTGTCCATACCTAGTCCCAGACATCTGCATAAAATTTTCTCAATGTTCAGGCTCAGGCTCAAGCTCAGGTTTTGCTTGCCCCAAAATTTAATGTTTGTTGAATAACTAAGGATTGCATTTATTAAACACACACACGGTTTTGCAAATATACTTGAATTTTACTTGAATTTTGGCGGTTGTCCGATGGACGCTTTATTTCGATGTCCCCACGCTTTTTGGTCTATCGGACAACCGCTAAAAACTTCTAGTACTTAGTTCAACACAGGTGATGCAATGCACATGTGTGTAGAAGAATCATATCATTAGATACAATATCTATGTTACAAAATTAATGAATGTCAAGAAAAAAGGAATAAAATCTTTTTTTTATACAGTACCGTGAAGACAAAAAATAGTTGATCTACCCAATTATATGAAAATGCGCCTTTTTTAAATTAATTTGATCGCAAAAAGCTTTGGGAAATTTAAAGAAACTAGGCAACAATCAAACAACGCCTCCTTTTCATGGACCGTTAGTGCGTTAACACACGATGACGCATTGGCGGAGCAGCAGACGTCAGTCCGTCATTTGTGAAGCAAGGAGTTGTATGAAACCGCACGTAGAAGCACACAAGGTGACGCATTGACGCACCGGGTGTGGTTCTATGGACTGACATCTGTCACTCCGTCAGTGCGTCATCGTGTGAGGACGCACTAATAGCCTACAGATCTGGCTTAATAACACCGTTATCAGATGGAACAATTTGAGAAATCGAGACCAACTGCTTAGATAAGATAAGATAAAAATCTGTTCTTTATTTGCACACCAAAATACAAAAAACAACAACAGTAAAGATCGTGTGTGAACGCACTTAATTTGTGAGAGGAGGCCTTTGCCCTGCAGTGGGATCTCGCATAATTTACAACTTAATAGATACAAATTTATTGAAAATGTATTTTGGAAAAATATACATCATCATCATGATGATTTTTTTCCGAAACGTATGGCAAGATGCAGGCTAATTGCCAGCAGTGGGATACCGATGACTACGATGATATTTCGGTAAAGTGAATATAATAATAGTGAGGGCACTCTCGGGTCGCCTATCGTACGGGGGTCGCGGGTGTCGGGGAGAGCGGTCCCAGTACCGATTCACCTGCGCGCTGTACCTCAACGGCCATTGCCTCACCCATAAAGGTATTATACCAGGAATAGAGGAACATACAGCTAAGTGAGAGAGATGTACCTAGCGGCACCACTGTATAATAGAAAGAGATACGTGACGCGCGGCAATAGGACCGCTTTTTTAGTCACTAATAAATTTTTACAATTCGGTTTCCGTGAATGATTGCGAATCTAAAGCAAAATCCTAGATAATTTTATGAAATATACTGACAGTACTTCATTAATTTATCCACAATTTCACGTTAGACTCAGAATTATAGACAATATTCGAATTTTTGCCTGCGAATAGTCTCCAAAAAACATCCAAAAAAGGTTTCATTTGACAACTCAAGTTTGTTGCTCTATTCCTGTAAGGTATAATACCTTTATGGCCTCACCCCTCCGCACACCACGCGAGCATACGAGTAGACCCGCCGCGACAACTAAGCGCACCCACTTTATTGTATTTACGCTATGATTTTGGTCTTGGCTCTGGAAATTTATTACTTTAAATTTGAGTTCCTAACACCATCCTAGTACAATTACAATCATAACGACTGTGACAAAGTTTCAAGCGATTTTGCAGACTCGTGAACATTCTTCATTGTGAAACGTATCTCAGTTTCTGAATCAAACTGAAACTAACCCAATTGTAATTACCGCTTCAATTCACACCTTCTGTACCAACATGAACATCATTACCATGTCTCCATCGATCCGTTTGTGTTGCCACTAGTTACTGTACCTTGTTATTTCATGGAATACTAGATTTTGCCCGCGACTTGTCCGCGTGGACTTCGGAAATCGTCAACCCCCAAAGGCACCAGGCTCAGGTTTGCACCCCTTCCCTTTAGGGGTAGATTTTCGAAAATCTTGTAGTTAATCGTTTTTTTAGTGGTTTAGGCTGTGCGTTTCGTCTGTCAGTCAAACTATAAATAAATAGATAGAAGATAGATACATTCATGTGTCATTTAGCAGGCGCGAAAAAACGTTTATCGAGAAACATAGTAGAAGTTTTTCAGTTTCGGAAAGGTAAAAAAATCATCTGGTGTATAGCGCAATATGAATAAATATCCCTACAGAACGAAAGCTTCGTATAACGGCTGCTTGAGGACTTTCGTACAGAGCCCCGTTTAATAAACGCGACAAGTGACAATTGGCAATGACAATTCAGAGTACATTGGTTACTAATATTAGACAGAAACTCTCTGGACACTGGTGAATACATTTAATGGACTTTTCCTCGATAATTCGGTATGTCATGTTTTTTTCGGTCGTCATTTTTATATTTTTTACGGATAGAAGACATAATTTTAAGACACCTATTTCATTCTTATTGCGATTCATTGTGTCTACCAACATAAATATAATTTTTTAATTATTTTGATCTGTAATCTCCAAGTGCAAAAATGGTGGAGAGAAAATAATTCGAACTCCATGGAGAAAAACTACCTACTGCTATATTTAAAAAAATTAAAACCTTCCTCCTCTTTCTAACTTTATGCTGGAAACAGATACGGCAACATCAAATGTCAAATTCTGACATTGTGAATGTATTTTTTTTTTCTTAATGGTCAGTTATTTTAAGTTAATTTTATGTTTACCAAGGATTTCACAGGTATGCCAGTGACGTCACTGGACGGACCGAAAAACTACGTTATTTCATTGAAAATATCTGTAATCCTTTCTTTTTAAAATCTCTGACATAGAAAATATTATTATTGAGACAATTATCTCGAAATGGTTTTCGATTCAGCCCTCCAAAAAAAAATTGACATACCGAATTATATAAAACATTGGAGCGGTTCAGAATTGCGTACGCGCGTCATACGGAGCCGAGGCGGAAGTGCGCCGGCTGTCAGATTGACAGCAGACCAAGGGGCAATCCATAGAGCACGCAGAGGGGGGTCTGCCAAAAACCACTTGTCCGCTAACACTAATGAGTAATGAATGACGCTAAACTTGCAGTACTTCATGCACCTATTCGCACGTCATTCGCATTAAAATGATACCAGCCTCGAAACTCTACAAAGCGGATGTGCATCCATTTACAACCACGAAAAACACACGAGTATAATATGGTATAATTCAATAACCTTTATACGTGATTATGTAATCTAACACAAAATCTCACATAAGCCAAAAACAACTTATCACAGAATATGGAAACGGTGTTTTTACAAGAATACAGACGAAATATATTATATTATGGAACCGTGTAACCGAATTTGAACAAATCCTTTCAGAATGGGCTTAGTTTTAGCCGGGTTATTGTCGAAGTTTGGATCCTATGATAAGTAGGTAGAAAAAGAGAAAACAAAAATATTTTTGTTCCTATTTACTGTTCCCGCTTACCAAATTTATTCATTCTTGAAGGTTATAAAGGCTATTCTACTACTACCTACGTATGGTTGGGCTCTTGACAGGAGGTCGTGGATTTCCACGGGAAACACATAGTGATTTATGTCACTTTGTGCATTTTTCCCCATTTGGTTAGGACACTGCAGGCTGAACAGTCACACTGGACAGAGTTTCGGTACTACTGGTGAAACGTGGATGTTCTGAGGTTTCAGAATATCTCTGACTACCCCCTCGGGGAATATAGTCGTGAGCATATGCTTATGCTTATGCTTACTGCAGGCTGAATCACCGGATTGTCTGAAAAGAAAGATGATTCCGTGCTTCGAATAGCACGTTAAGCCGTCGGTCCCAGCTACTATCTCTGGTGGTAATAGTCGTACATAAAAACCACGTCAGAGGCCGTGTTATTATTTTATTATTTGTGTTGGGCTATTGCAAGCAAGGGTCGTTAATGTAACACTTGGACCATCGCTGGTCCTTTGTGTTCGCCCCAAGCTCACCCATGTTTTACGCATACCTCCGAACTTGTGGTATTTTCTTTTCATTCTCGGGAATGCAGGTTTCCTCACGATGTCTTCCTTCACCGCTCGCAGAGGCCGTAAGGCGGTTTGAAAAACTCTGACACCGACTTGCTGCCCACACGATAAGAAGAAGAATAAAGGCTATTTTGTCAACACTATCACTACAAGACTAAAGAAATCACTTCGCAGGAGAAATGTTCGCTCACGCATTCGCTAGTAGTATCACAGATTAAATTAAAGATTGAAAAAGTCGGGCGGCGAGCGGGATTCGAACCCACGACCTGCCTATCCGGGGCATGCTCTACTCCAACAAAGTTGTCGTCGCCCCGCAAGCCACGATGAAATTTTCAATCTATGTTATCGTCTTTAAGGGACGTCAGCGCCATCTACCTGAGTTATACAAACTACTTTGTTTCACAGATTACTTTGTTAGTTTTGCGAATTTCCTTAGGTTTCTTAGTGAAAGTTGTTGAGTCTCATGGGTACAATCACCACTTAAAGTAGTGCAACTGTTTACCCTGTTTACCCTACCCTAACACTCTGTAGATCTTGTGACTCCAACCTAGCCGGCCAATTAAGGCAAGCACAGAGATGTTGGAACTGATCCTTTTGGGGTCCACTCCGACCGGCCAGCAAAGGCAAGTCGGAGATGAGGATCAGGGATTTCCCCGGGAGCACTCAGGTCCGTGGTGTTGCCACTCACCAACGGTTTGCCACAAGCAGCCCTGCTGGCTTATTATTATGATTACGATTATGAAGTTCTTACATAATTCTCAAATTTACATACTAAAGAGTTAACAAGTTTATTATAGTCATGTATACTTGATTGATTGTTGGTTGGTTGGTCGTGGTTTATTGGAAGCAAGGGTCGTTATGTAACACTGCGACCATGGCATTAATAATATTAATCAATCATGTAGGTAATTAATTAATTTAGTTGGTTTATAAACCTTAACCTGCATGCTTCAATTTCGAGGCGTGTATTGTACCCACTGTCCATTATAAGTGGCGACGGGCTCACCCCCCGTCACACTGGACAGAGATTCGGTACTACTGGTGAAACGTGGATGTTCTGTGGTTTCAGAATATCTCTGACTACCCCCTCGGGGAATATAGTCGTGAGCATATGCTTATGCTTATGCTATGCTAGTTGGTTTATAGTTTTATATCTACATATTCTAACAGGGGAAGAAACTGTCTCCCAATACACGGTTTTCCGACTTTGGGAGTCAGGGACTCAATCATTTTGTATGAAATGAAATAAAGAATTTATTATTATTATTATATTATCGCTGGTCTATTTGTGTTCGCCCTAAGCTCGCCCATATTTACTCATACCTCCGACCGAACTTATGGTATTTCCTTTTCATTTTCGGGTATGCAGGTTTCCTCACGATGTTTTCCTTCACCGCCTAGCTAGTGAGAATGATAAATACAACAGCACATAAATTACATAGAACTTAGTGGTACAGGCCAGGAATCGAACCGCCGCCTCTAGATTGAGGCGCTAGCTCTCTTCCGTATGGACTATCATGGCTCTTCTCGATATCATGTTTACTTAGAAAATTGTATAAAAATCGATATAGATTACACATAATAATAAATATTAAATATCTTGGACAGTGTCACACAAATTATCTAGTCACATTAAAAGTTCCAGAATCTAGCCTGGACTTGTATTATGATAACTAGACAACGATATAGAATACATATTATAGATACTATGGGATACATAGATTATGGCCACCTTTTTGTCTTTGTCATTAGAAAAAGAAAAATAAATCATCGGTGTATTTTGTTTTTTTCGCTGTGACATGTGCTACGTAAAATGAAATTATAAAACTTGATTTCAATTGTTGTTTTAACTGAATTAGGAGCGAAAGACCTACCAGAACCACCACAGCTGGTGACCAACCGACGTTCACTGAAGAAATCCCCAAGATTTCTGAAGAAAATTTCAATTAGACGCCATCATGTCCGAAGAGAAAAATGGAGTCGGCGGAGCCTCGAAAGACGAAAATGTACAACAACCTGTATCGATTCAAGACCTCGCTGGCGTGTCGATTCAATCAAGAATATTACCATTCTGGCGTGAGCATCCCCGCCTATGGTTTGCCCAATTCGAAGCCCTGATCACCCCACTGAAGACCAGCGACGATCAAAAGTTCCGGTACGTCCTAGGCGTCCTACAAGCTACAGACATTCAACAGATTAGCGACATACTATTGAAGCCCCCAGAGATAAGAAAATACGAAGCACTTAAACAACGGCTACTGTCTGTATATGAAGAATCCGAAGCAAAACAGTTCCAGAAGCTTATCAGCGGTCTTGAACTAGGCGATCAAAAGCCTACACAACTGTTGAGGAAGATGAGAGACCTAGGAAGTAACATGATTCCCGACGACGCGCTAAAGGTAATGTGGCTAAACCAATTGCCCACACAAATACGAGCAGTACTTGCAGTCAACTCCGAGTCATCGCTTAACACGCTCGCCGCCATGGCAGACAAAATGCTCGAGCACACCGAACCACTCAGCATCTCAGCGATAAGTCCACCGAGTACGTCGACATCAAACGCACAGTTTGATTTACTATCAAAACAAATCGAAAAGATTACGCTCGAAATCGCAGAGTTACGCGATCGTCCCAGTCGTCCGCCGCAACGCTACAACTACAGCTTCAGACGCTACAACCCACGATCAAGATCACACTCAAACTCGAGAGGGAGATCGACGTCGCGTCCCCCACTCCGCACGCCTGAAAATTGTAAAGATTGGCAATGTTACTACCATCACCGGTTTGGCGACAATGCGAAGCGCTGCGTGTCACCCTGCGCGCGCCGTCAGAAACCTCAAACAAAGCCGGAAAACTAGAACCTTCACCGACTTTGGCGGGCGTCGGTGTAAGCAATACAAGCAACCGTCTATGTGTCTTCGATCGCAACACTCGAGAACGTTTCCTCGTCGACACAGGCGCCGAAATCTCCGTATTAGCCGCCAAACTATATAAGAAGAAATCTACAGTCAGTACCTACACTTTATACGCCGCTAACAACACTCCAATATGCACGTACGGCGAGAAGACAATCAAGCTCAACTTAGGTTTAAGGCGTGACTTTCAATGGTCATTCATTGTGGCCGACGTGAAAACATCAATATTGGGCGCAGATTTTCTTCGACACTACAAACTAATCGTCGATTTACACCGAAAGAAATTGATAGATGAAATCACCGAATTATCTATAAACGCAATGGAAATCTATACACCATGTCAAGAAACAATCCATCTTATAAGCAACAAGCAGACTTACAGCGACATTCTGAATCAATTTCCTGACGTCCTGAAGCCAATGTCACTGAAAAGTCCGTCCAAGCATGAAGTAGTTCACCACATCGAAACCGCGGGCCCTCCACTCTTTGCACGACCTCGACCGCTGCCACCAGATAAGTTTAAGGCAGCAAAAGACGAGTTTGAGCGCATGATGTCCATGGGTATCTGCAAACCCTCAAAGAGCCCATGGGCAAGCCCACTTCATGTCGTAAAGAAGAAAGATGGAGGACTACGAGTTTGTGGCGATTACCGTCGTCTCAACGCTGCGACTCTGCCAGATCGCTATCCTATACCACGCGTCCAAGACTTTACGTATCAAATGCACAATAAGAAGATATTTACGAAGCTAGATCTGAGAATGGCATACTACCAAATTCCAATGGCTACAGAAGACGCACAAAAGACAGCCATAACTACACCTTTCGGGCTTTTTGAATTCAACTGCATGACGTTTGGCCTACGGAATGCAAGCCAAACGTTTCAACGTTTCATGCATGAAGTCTTACGCGGCATCGACGACGTTTTCTGCTTCATTGACGACATCTTATTATTCTCTGAAAACGAAGAAAAACATAAGAAACTGCTACAGCAAGTCCTGAAACGTCTAAGTGACTACGGCGTAGCACTCAACGTCGAGAAGTGCGAGTTTGGCGTAGCAAAACTAACCTTTCTCGGCTACGAAGTTTCATCCGAAGGCATAAATCCGACAGAAGACAGAATCAAAGCAATATCAAATTATCCGAAGCCTACAACCATCTCCGAACTACGACGCTTCTTAGGCATGCTAAACTTCTACCGAGACTGCCTACCACATCAAGCAGAGGTACAATGTGAGCTAAACAAATACCTCCATAACCTAAAGAAAAATGACAAGACTCCAGTCGAGTGGACACCTGAGGCTGAAAATGCATTCGAAAAATGCCGAGAAAGCATTTCGAAAGCTACAACTTTAACGTACCCAATACACGGCACGACACTGCATATAATGACTGACGCATCGGAACACAGCATCGGTGCGGTTTTACATCAAAAGGTTAACGATCAACTAAAACCCTTAGCTTTCTTTTCAAAAGCAATGAGCGCAACGCAACGCCGATACAGCGTGTATGACCGAGAGCTACTAGCAATCTACTCAGCGGTCAAACATTTCAGACGGCTAATCGAGGGAAACGACGATGTCGTAGTACTAACGGACCATAAACCACTGGTACATTTTCTGTCAAAATCGGCAAGTAGCAGCGACACACCTCGGCGAGAACGACAGCAACATTTTATAAGCCAATTTATTACGGCTATAAAATATGTGAATGGCGAACAAAACATCGTAGCAGATGCGTTATCGCGTATAGAAGATATAGAATGCCCGACCGTAATTGACTATACAAAGCTTGCACACGACCAATCGAACGATGAGGAACTCAAATTACTGAAGAGTCAACCCAATTTAAAGTTTTCAACAGTCTCACTTCCCGGAATAGAACTGCCAATAACGTGTGAAACTTCAATGTCACAACCAAGACCCTATCTACCGTTACAATATCGGTACGCTGCTTTCAAAGCACAACACAACCTGTGCCACCCCGGTACACGAACGACCCGAAAGCAAATGGCATCCAAGTTCTTCTGGCCTGCAATGAACAAAGAAGTCGGCATTTGGACACAAGCATGCATATCCTGCCAGCGTGCCAAAATACACCGGCACATCATACCACCCATCGGACAGTTCCCGCAATCGGAAAGATTTGATCACCTTCAAATTGATATCGTTGGACCTTTGAGGTTATCAAACGATTACCGATACATCGTTACCATGATCGACCGATGCACAAAGTGGCCTGAAGCAGTCCCTGTGAGAGACATAACCGCCGAAACCGTCGCAAAGGCGCTTTACGATAACTGGATAGCAAGGTTTGGATGCCCTCTACGAATTACTTCAGATCAAGGCCGACAGTTCGAATCGACACTATTCCACGCTCTTATGAAAAGATTCGGCATTACAAAAATTCGCACTACTGCATTTCATCCCCAATCTAACGGTCAAGTTGAAAGATGGCACCGCACACTGAAGGCCGCGCTTATGGCGCGCAACGTTACAACGCAGTGGTCTGACGAACTACCTACCGTCCTACTCGGCCTACGCACCGCTATTCGAGAAGACAGCAATATGAGCCCTGCGCTTATGACATACGGTTCAACGTTACGCATCCCGTCAGATTTTTTCGTACCTACAAAGTCGAAAATCGAAGACGCAGAACTCGTACGACAGCTGACCGAAACAATGGCAACTCTTTCTCCTGCAACAAGAGATAACACATCACAACCACGCTCGTTTGTACACAAAGATTTAAAAACGTGCACACACGTGTTCGTTCGAAACGACACCGTGCGACCACCACTGACTCCACCCTACGACGGCCCCTTCGAAGTTATTGGACGACATGATAAGTTCTTCAAAGTCCAACTACCGCTACGTACCTCTGTAATTTCAATCGAGCGACTCAAGCCTGCTTACATATTGAACGAAGAACAATTTAAAGAAAAATCACCTGTAACGACTAGAAATCCGACCGAGCCAATGAAAAGTTCCCTTGACACAAACATCCTTACTGAGACAAACGACAAGCCTGAAACGAAAGAAACGAAACACACATACATCACCAGATCAGGAAGAAGTTGCAAGCCAAACGTACGTTTCACTTAGGAGGGAGTGATATGGGATACATAGATTATGGCCACCTTTTTGTCTTTGTCATTAGAAAAAGAAAAATAAATCATCGGTGTATTTTGTTTTTTTCGCTGTGACATGTGCTACGTAAAATGAAATTATAAAACTTGATTTCAATTGTTGTTTTAACTGAATTAGGAGCGAAAGACCTACCAGAACCACCACAATACAAACATCCATTGACTCGGGTACAAATATTCATATCGTCATACAAATATTTGTCCCTTACGGGATTCGAACCCGCGTCCTCCGGCACAGCAGGCAGGTTCACTACAGACTGTGCTGTCGGGCCGTCATATAGGGTCCAACTTAATATGCTGACACTTTTTCAAGGGAATGATCAGACCATCAAACTGAACAACTTTCTCTATGGGACCAACATGGAAATCGCGAAAAAAAATTCTGCTGTCCCATACATTTGGCTCGAGTAGGTTTGCAGTTTAGTATGGAACAGAAGATTTTTTTGCGATTTCGATGTTGGTGCCATAGAGAAAGTTGTTCAGTTTGATGGTCTGATCATCCCCTTAAAAATGTGTCAGCATGTTAAGAAGGACCCTGTGTAAATATCCATCGATAAACGTGCCAATAAGGGACATGGCTTCTGATTTAAGGGGAGGCCAGTTTATTACAAGAAAGTAATGAGGTATGTGATTGAAGAGTGACGGGTGAAGGGAATTCGTTCCTATTATATCTATCTGGACCCTAAAAAGAAAACACATCCTTATAACCATTAACGTAACGACGTTAATTCCAGAAACTACCCTATTTCCAACACGGACGATATTTCGGCTGAATCGGGGATTATTTATTTGCACTCTTTACAACTCTTATTTTCTGAGCAACAAAGGTTAAATTATGCTCTCGTAAGTGTCAGAATAAAGCTTGTTAGGAAAATGTTCAGGGTTTTTCGGTCTTTGAGACCTTTTTGTTCGTGAACATAGAGGTGAAATTTGATTGTTGTAAAGGTAATTAAGTTTTGTTGTCAAATATTTGTGCTTCTGGTAACAAAGGATTTACTTGGTGGAAACATGGTGGAAATGTATGGTGGGGAAATGCCAAAATATTTGTGATTCAAGTTTGTTATGTATATTTACCTAGAGTTTAATATACAGGGTGTTACATAAGTAAGAATAAATTTTTTAAACTCTTAAGGGGGTTGTTTAGACCGTCAAACTGAACAACTTTTTCTACAGGACCAACATCAAAACGCGAAAAAAAAATCTGATATCCCATACATATTTTTGCTCGAGTCGATTTGTAAAGTATAGATTTTTTTTTTGCAGTTTCGATTTTGGTCTCATAGTGAAAGTTGTTGAGTTTGATGGTCTAAACAACCCCCTTAAATGTTTATTTGTATTTTTAACACCTTGTATAGGGTTAAATGCGTTAAATGGGAGCCGTGTGGCTTGGAATGGACCACCACAGTTCTTCCCGTGGGTGTCGTACGAGGTGACTAAGGGATTAAAGGTTTCTTATGCAGTGTTTATGCGGGCGCAAGGCTAGCCACCTCTCACCACTTGACACGCCATTCCATCCTGGACCTTAAATTGCTAAATGTGAGCTGAGCATTGCTACAACTACAGTCTTAAACAGAAAATGGGTAGTTGTTTTCTGACCACCCCAAAAAGGGTTGCGGTCGTGAGTTTATGAATGTATATAAATGCGTTACATGTTTTGGGGGAGTTTCAGTTCAGACCATCTTCATAATGGAGCCAAGAGCAACTTCAATTCACGGACCTGTAAAAAAGACGGACGTAATGTGACACTAATACAAAGATGTGAAGCATGCAAGGTCCAACATTTTCGTTTGTTCTACAAGGGACCTACACTCGCACAGATGCACTAGCTCTAGGCGCACCGCGTGACAGCACGCACACAAAAGAAATGGGTGCTTCACTCGTGATTAGACGAGATTACGTCCGTCTTTTTTTCAGGTCCGTGCTTCAATTCTATAAATCCCAAAAAACCGAAAACTGTTTTTTTTTCTACTTCGCGATGTTGGTCCCATAGAGAAAGTTGTTCAGTTTGTTGGTCTGATTATGCCCTTAAAAATTTATTAGCATAATAAAGTTGAACCCCTGTAACTACATTTTGTTTACAAAAACATAATATTTTATTTTAGGTTCGAAGGTTTACGCGTAGGTAGGTAGTTATCGTTACCATTATCGTAAAAAACTTATTTTTTTGTCGATACGATAAACCTTTTTTGTTTTACTACCGATATGTTGTTAATAGCTCATAATTTTCTGTACTAAGCTACTGTAAATACTTAGATAAACTCAAGACTCAAGTAAGAGAGTAGGTTATGAAAGTTTGCATTTGTGTGACTTACTACACTCATTTGCGAAAAACCTTATACAGGGTGTTTCATAAGTAACAATAAATTTTTAAAACTCTTAAGGGTGTTGTTTAAACCGTCAAACTGAACAACTTTCTCTATGGGACCAACATCGAAATCGCGAAAAAAAATTTTTTATATCCCAAACATATTTTAGCTCTAGTCGATTTGTAGAGTATAGAACATACATTTTTTTTTCGTGATTTCGATATTGGTCCAATAGAGAAAGTTGTTCAGTTTGATGGTCTATACCACCCCCTTAATGGTTTATTTGTATTTTTGTAACACCTTGTATATTCGCGGGCCAAAGTTTTTCTAGATATAATAGTAATAGGATGTTAATTTTCCGTACCATTTCAAACACTCACTTAAATTTTATAACAATAAATAATTTTTGCGATAATCCATCACTCTGTCAGCGGTTAATTTCGTTGACAGCTCCTTTTGTGAGATTGTATCGAAAAATTATGTTGAAGAATAATGTTAATTCTGCGATGGTTGATTAAAGTTTGAGGCTTGAACGGCTTTATTTAAAAAATAAGAAGGTACCGAGAAATCTTTGCTGGACCATATTTTGCTGGTATTTAGAAGCTATCCTCTCGTTATTTGGAAATCGTTGGCTTTATTTCCTATGAAGCATATTTCTTATTTTTCTGTAAAATACATTATGCAACCTGTGTTCAAAAGAAAGCCTAAATACAGCCCATACAGGGCTAAATATTTGAACATATTACTAGTATGTGCATCTACTTCATAAGTTGAAGTCGCTTTTACTTGCGACACACACAAAGCTCGATTTGCCTTGGTACTATAATAGGTAATCATTTCTCCCTTCCGGACGGAAAGCGTCAATTTTCGTCCCGCTGCACTAAACGAAGTTGCCGTTTTCCACCTCCGTTTTTCGCCTCGGTGAACAATTACATGAGATCTGAGACCTTTCTTACTTTCCTGCCCTCAGTGTGTAATCTACTATATCAGTATGTTTAGAGCGATGATGTGATGACAAATAATGTCGTCTACAAAGGAATTTTCACTTAACTTTTCTACTTGGAAAAACATAGTAGCTTGCGAACTACCCACAGAGAAATGACACGGTCCCCTTACCGCGGTTCACCGCCCTCTGTTGTTATTTCTGAGTAACTTTGTGTTTTAACGCCATCTGTTGAGAAGAGCTACACTAGAGGAAGAACTACAGATTTCAGGACTTCGCTCGTCGCCTATTCGTCTCGCCGATGACGAGTTGTCTGAAAAGTTTGGTAATTCCGCCACCCAACAGGTGGCGTTGTTAACAACTTGTTCGCAACTTTTTCAATAGATGGCGTGTGTGGTAATTTAAGTTAGAAGTAGTTCCTCAATTCCTCAAGAGATGGCGGTTAAAATAGTTTTCTAGCAACGTAAAATTTGCTGACTTTGTGAATATTGAAACCTGCTATTTTTGTCGTAAAAGAAGAGATGGCGTTGGGGGCAAGAGACTAGGGTTAGTTAAATTAATATATCAGACGAAGCCTTGCACTGGTTTCAATCTCAAGATCTTTATGGAAAGTTACTGGATTCAATTGCCTACAAGAGAGAATCCCGATTTTGTTTACTCATACGGAGAAAAATAAGTAGGTACTTACGAGTTTTTGTGTTAAAAAGCTTCGAAGTAGACCAGGAAGCTGGCATAGGTATTGATGAATTCGACTTTAGGGGGCTCCAAGCCTTCGGTGCTGCCCTCAATCTTATCTATTTCATCATCATCATACAGTCCTACCCTGAGGGAGGGTGTATGGGCGTTAGTCTACGACGGCGACGCGTGCCCAATGCGGATGGGTGGTATCTGATAGGTGGTTTATTTACTTATAGATAACTACTTGCAACCTTTGCTTTCTAATGTTGGTACCTGCCTATTACCTAATTGTTTGGAAATAAGGCAGCAACGAAAGCTCGGTACCCTATTAAACACTGGGAGGTATGTACGCAACTAAACACACGCAGCCCGTGGTCAAATGAGCGGAGCAATAAATTAATTCATAACTGAGAGCATCCTGCTTTCGTTCGTGCAAGGTTAACATTTAAATTTATTCAAATTCATTGCTCTTAGTAGTTACTATTAAGGGGCCATAGGTCCCGACGAATATTTTCTATGAGAAACGCGATTGCCGAGCGCTCCGAAAAGTGTGTGCGTGAGCCGTATTTTCGATTAAAAACAACTAACCAAAGTACTTTTTCTAGATTTTATTTATGATTGCACTAGTTAAACTAATGGTGAATATGTGAGTATAAATGCCAACAATCGGAAACTATTTTAAGTTCTTCTACACCGAGAAAAATGTTTAAAAATGCATGAAAATACGTCATCTTTGTGACGATTTTCTATCGAGTGAAGTAATTTCAATCGTGTATTCAGTTGATGATTTCACTAGATGAACTATCCAAAAATACTGAGGTATGACTTTAGTTTCGGTAAATGTTATAAATCTAGTCGTAAAATGAAAAATAAAAGATGCCTCCGAGGTATTTCCACCTACTATTACGTCTTAGTTAATTTGCGCTCCAAAATGGTGTAAATGCATTACTTACCTACATAGGTACTTACTTTATGGGGTACTTCAGAGCTTCAGACCATCAAACTGTACACCTTTTACAATAGAGCCCATCTTCGAAATAGTCAGACATGTTTTTCGAGTAGTAGCTATTAAAATTATCAATTACTTGTTTTTTTCTACCTGCTGTTTTTTTTCGGGATACTTACTTATCTGTTTAGATATGGCAGCGATATACCGGAGTTGTATTGGCGATATCGCTGCGATGTCCCGGCGGAATGGCGGCGAAATGACGACTATATCGCTCCGTCGAAGCCACGCTAAAAAATAGTTTGCGTGTTTAGGCTCTCCTAGAACGAGGCTCTCCTAGAACGAGGCTCTCCCATTATTTATAGTTCCATTCCTCGTCATTTTAACCAAAAAGACTTTAAGCCATCTTCTGAAACTGGCCAAAGACTACAGTTGGCCGAAAAACTTCTATTTACCTACTTCTCAAATTAAAACCAAAACAAAAATCAAATTCCACAAAAAAACTATTGTCAAAAAAATTATTCCACAAAAAAAGTGATATAAAAATTTTCAAGTAACTTTCAATCGCAATAATGTATTCCACGATCCAATTGACCAAATGTTTGCCAAAGTATAATCTGCGCACGGCTTTAAGCTGTCCGCCGAAGTCCCAATATGGACAATGTTGCTCTCCGTGGGTCCCAGGAGGGGGTAGACGCATAGTCCCACTGGAATGCCGACCTGGCAAGATTCCTGCGAACCCTTGTTGCCCAGTGTTCCACGAAGGTACAGAAACGTACAAGAAACACAAATACTTGTTCTTTTTCCTATGTCTACCAATAATTATGATACAAGCGCTGCATGCTTTAGTTGGCCACCCTCCTCACGAAAAGGGGGCGTGCAGGGACTATGAATATATGAGGTTAAGAAGCAAAAGATTCCCTTGGGGTGATGGTGTTAAAAGCTTTTTCCACAACGATCACATTAACCATTTGCCGGACGAATGTGAACTTCCTGAAATTGATTGCGATTGAAAAGTAGACATTGTGAAGATTATCAGTTTAATACAAGATGAAGTGTAGAATTGACTGAAACGAAAAGTACAGTTGCCTTGTTATACTTTTAAATTTTCAAAGCCAATCCCGAATGTATCAGTACCAACGTTATTGACCGCCAAAAACAGACTAGCCCTTCATAGGAATGTCAGTGAAAAACTAGATTGGAGTATGATATAATATATGAATGAATGAGAAAAACCTTACCTGGAATATGATGGTACTTATTCGTTTTTTTTGTTCTTGATTGATATTGTTTAATTAATTTAACGTAATTACAGCCCTAACTTTATTATCTGTATGCGAACAACGGGCATAGCGTATATGTAGCGTATTATGTTGTTGCATTTGATGTGGCGTTAAAAAGGTTAAGATAATATTATTCCGAGAGCGAAAATGCGCGCTGCATACAAACGTACTATGGTGATATTTTCAATACTAACCAATTAAAGTCAATGAAATTTTGCAGAAACGATCTAGAAACAAATCTCTATGCTTCTATAGAGTCAGATTTTCGTTAAACTATACAGTTTCAATGCTAGGGTTAATTTAAGATTTGTATGGAAATCTTTGAGGCACTGTAACTTGAAAACTATACATTTTAACGAAAATCGGACTCCATACAAGCATAGAAATTTGTTTTTAGATTGTTTCTACAAAATTTCATTGAGTTTAATTGGTTAGTATTGAAAATATCACCATAGTACGTTTGTATGGAGCGCGCTCCGAATAATATACCCTTAAATTGTCCATTTACGAGAGAGCGCAGCTATTCTTGGTTTCAGTCTATCCTATATGCTTTACCAGGAAGGTCACGATTTTTTTTATTACAAATTGTAAATTTATGCCTTTCGATTTGTCTAAACTTTTCATCTTACTCATGATTAATCTATCGATAACTTTTGTAACAATAAAAAGTGGAATATTTTTTAAGTAAAAGAAAAAAATTTTTTCTTCGGAATTAACAACCTAAGGTTTGAATTCATCTGGCAGTAGCTTGCATCACGCTTTATCCCTTTTTGTCGCTCAGGGACGTAATTTGCCTGAGCGAGAAAGGACGCAGCACTGCCGGGTGGTTATGCATTCCCTTGATCTTTCTCGCTCTGGCAAATGACATTCCTGAGCGACAGAAAAGGATAGAGCGTGAAAAATGCGATTTCGTGCTGCCAGATGCGGCTCAACCCTTAAGGCCTTAAAGGTGGGCTAACAACACTAGTGACGGTAGCGGGAATCCGTTGGATGAGGGCAGCGCTGGACCGGTCGTTGTGGTGATTCTTGGGGAGGCCTATGTCCAGCAGTGGACGTATATCGGCTGAGATCATGATTCCATATACATGGTGTAAAAAAAACCTGTTGGAGCCTTTAGGGCGCTTCAGACCATCAAACGGAACAACTTTCACTATATAGGACCAATATCGAAAACGCGAAAAAAAAACAGATATCCCATACATTTAGCTCGAGTAGATTTGTAGTTTAGTACCTATGGAAAATCCGATTTTTTTTCGTTCTAGAAAACGTAAATAAACGTTTTCAGAACATATCAGAACATATTTAGGGAGCGTTTCCACTAAAGCGGAGAGGAGCAGAGCAAGGCGGAGATGTGTAACACCAACCAATAAAATGGCTTGATTTTGACAAGAGAGGGAAATTGAGAAATTCGATTAGTTGAAAGACCAATAGCTACAAAACTAAGACGTGACATAGAAAAAATTATAATATGACCGATTTAAACAAATTATAAAGCTTTTTGTATTATGACCAAATATAACTTTTTTATGGTGTGACGACTTGTTGCCGACATCAACTTGACACAGCTCCGCTTCATTGGAACCGCACCCTTATGAGAGAAAAAAATCGATTCAGATAGGTCTCATTCAGGAAGCTGGAAAAGGTATTGAATCCATGATCTCATCTCTAGAATAGAATCTCTAGAGCAGAACTCGATTGCAGGTAGGTACTTTAGTTCATAGATTCCAGTTCCTAAAATGACAATTTCCCAAAATGTGCTTCAGTTCAGGTAGGAGGTACAAACCGGCTACTCGTGCAGGGCATAACTTTGTTTGTGACGTCATCGTCTCGCCGGACATAGTTGGCGTACTTGTTGCTTTTGTTAGTACGGTCTGCAGATAACATCAAAGTGACATTCCTTTATAAGGGTCGCTAGGGCCTGTTATTAATTCCTGAATACTACTAGACCGAGATCACATCACCGTCCGTCGGTAACCCTAAGCCACAGTATAAAAAAGAGTAAATACTACTTTATATACACACACGCACACATACTATTACAACACACGCGCATTCACACATACAAACAATCACTCACTCACATATTTTCATATACACTCACACACGCATAGGTACAATTAGGCACTGCTAGTGAAATGTGTATATTTCGGAACTTTTATTCTTCTTAATTTAGTGGCCGATTGCTTGCGTCTGGCGTGGTAATTAATTGTTTTATTTTAAGTCTACTTTTTTTTTTTTTTTTTTTTTAAAGAATTTTACGGCTCTGGTATTTAAGTCTTCGATCAGTGTGTTGCCAGTGATGACATAATGGAACAGAGACGTGGTCGCTCACTCAAGGCCTCATAAAAAGGTTGAAAGTCACCCAAAGGGCAATGGAGAGGGCTATGCTCGCCAAGTTTCCCTGCGAGATCGAATCAGTAATGTAGAAATCCGCAAAAGAACCAAAGTAGCTGACATAGCCCAAAGAATTGCTAAACTAATAAAAACAGGCATTAAGACGCTGTTATCCGGTCGAGGCCGTTTTTTTGAACACGAACGAAAGTGTTTTAAACTGTGTTTTAAAGTCTGAAAACCAATTATGTCTTATTTAAAGATCTGGCTGATAGGCGACCGTGCTCAATTACACGATTAGATTAAGTTTAATAGATAGAAAAAAATCCCAAAGTTACCCCTTTTTGTTATGTTTTTTTCAATACTATGATTAAACTGCTGATATTTAACTTTTTATTCTTGTACTTAACTAAATACATTAAATATTTCTAGTGAACTCCGTACAATTTTGAGCTTAGAAACACCCATGAGCAAAGATATTGATGAAAAACACGTTTTTTTGCGATCCTGCTTTCAGTTGGAGCGGGATGGCTAATTGCAAACTTATGCTTGCAAGAAAGAGACGCTTGCACTTGGATAACCTGGCCTTAACGCTCATAAGCTCCCATCTTGCCCCGAACCTCGTTTTGCCCCTGTCTGCTACTTTCCCTCAATGCGAGGCTTGTTTCCATCTCCCGTATAATTGAATCATTGGTGTGAAAATGCTTTCAAATATTACGCATATTGAAAGCACTTCTAGACATTATTTATTAATATTATTCGGTGGTATCTAAATTAGTTCCACTCTACAGCTTGAACCATTGGACCGATAATTTGATAAATGAAATACCCGAATATATTGAGAAAAAGTCTTTGATTTCGGTTTCAGTGAGTGACATAGGTTATATGGCACAATGCTCGGTAGGGCAGAAGCACGTGAGTAAATATCCGACACAGAGAAAGCTTTGAACAATCGCGCTAGTTGACAATGTATGGGAGACATAGAGCGAGCGCGTCACGTGATCATTTTGTGCGCTCCTGAAAGCTTTGTCTCTGTGGAAAAAGTTGGAGAGTTCACAACTTTCTCTATGGGATCAACGTTAAAAAGGCTAAAAAAATCTGCTGTTCTACTCATAGAAAACATAATGGTAACTTGACCCTAATGTATGGAACAGCAGATTATTTCAATGTTGGTCTCATAAATGAAAGTTGTTCAGTTTGTTGGTCTGACGCACCTCGTTAAGTATGTAAACAGGGTCATAATATGTTAACGGTTTTAAGGGGATGATCAGATTATCAAACTGAACAACTTTCTCAATGGGACCAACATTGAAATCGCGAAAAACAATCTGCTGTTTTTTAATCTTGGGGATCTACCTCCTAGCGGTCCACCCCGGGCAACGGCATCACTAACTACCAAGTTTGTGGTGTGGTGGCGGCTGAACGATCCCCCACTGCGGTGTGGTAGGCTCCGCAAGGAGCCCAGGAGGAGGGTTCCTGCCGGAGTCTGGCGCCAAGCAGCTTGCTGCGTTCCGTCAGTGTGCAGGAGTGCCAGTGCACTTTGGGTAAGCTCGCTTCATCTTCGACCCCATCTTTCTACTGAGGACTAGATAGAGTTTTCAAGTGCAAACCCATCAATAATAAAAAAAAAAAAAATTCGCGAAAAAAATCTGCTGGAGTGCGATTTTTGAATCTCATTCGGTGAGCTTAGCAGTGTTAAATGTCAAAATTACTATGGAGATACGCTATCTTTCTACTGCTGTTTTGACTTTCAAAAATCGCTCTCCTTGAGTATGATTTTTGAAAGGCAAATCAGCAGTAGAAAGATGCATATCTCCATAGTAATTTTGACATTTTCAACTGCTGAGCTCACCGAATGAGATTCAAAAATCGCACTCGTGTTCCGTAAACAACTGCAATTCTTCTCGATCCAAATGTACAGGACAGCCTGATTTTCTTTTTCATAATTTCGTTTTCGGGCATATAGAAATATGCCCGTATAGAAAGTTGTTCAGTTTTATGTTCTGATCATCTTAAAGGACCAGCAGCATAACAGTAGCGTAGCAGCGGGTCCGTCAGCATATTGAGAAGGACCCTATATTAACAGAAACAGCGATTAATTACGATAACTATCTTGTAAATTCCACAAAGCCAAGGTAGTTAGTTAGTGTAATCAGTGGAAACCGCGAGATGGAGCTAGCGAAGCGAACGGCTTCGATTACCTGACGTCGACTGCATTGATGACACAGTATATAGGCGTGCCAGAATTTCATGGCACAAAAAAAAGTTCAAGACTTTCACATGGTAGCACAGATTGTTTAATAGTTATACCGTAACAGATATTTCACTTAACCCGATTTTTCGAATTTCGAACTTTGCGCTTCAGGAACGAAAACTAAATAATGCCTTATGTCAATGAGCGACCATTCTCAATATATAGGGTCCTTCTTAAGGCGTATATCTGCCCGGGACCACGATTGTCCATACTAATCGATGCGAACGACCGCGTGGCTCCGGTCAGAATTTAGCTGTTTTCTTTGAAAAATTTGATGATTTTTTATTAATTTCTAAAAAGTAAGAAAACCACATCATTCTCAATTGTATTGTGAACAATACTGTAAATTTTCATTTTCTTCCGATTAAAAATGTAAGACTAAAATGGTTACAACAGAAAAAAAAAAGTGGTGACTTTAGAGTTCCTTTTCTTCGGTTCTATTCATTAAAATCGATTTCTAGAAAAACCACATCACTTCTCATATCGTGTAGATGGTTCAGTTTATTTTTCAGCTCAAAAAGTGCCATAGTTAATGAACAAAATGGTTACAAAGTTACCCAAAACTGGAAGGTAGCCCCTTAATATACTGACACTGATGTTCAGACCGTCAAACTGAACAACTTTCTATACGGCACACGGGAAAAAAAAAATCTGCTGTTATTCTCATCTAAGCTGCTATTTGCGAAGCTGTTATTTCGAGGAACCTGTGTTTTTGTAATGTTTTGAAATTTTTCTGAGACCCCGATTTCCAGGCTTTACTTGTGACGGGGATAAATAATTTATAGGCTTAGCTAGGTTAACATTAATCCCCATATAATTATTGTCATGCCAACATGCATAATTAAAATCCGGACAAATAATCAATTTTAATTGTATTTTTTTCTGTTATGCTTGTTGAAATAAAAAAATTTTAATTTTCATCCATATCTTCTGAATTCTCTGCACTGTGACTGCAAACACTGTATTTCGCTCTGCTGCCCACACTAACTACTCGTTCGGATTTCGTATCTGTTACTAAATACGGAGTGACTCATTTTACATACCAAAATCTGTGTTTGTTTGTTTTTCCCTTATTCATTCCAGTACCATACGTCCGATTGCAATGAAACTTTGGAAGGCTATTGTACAAGAATCTGCAAAGGGTTCTGATAAAATTATAAACAAAAATAATCCGCACTTTGGTGGGTTGTTGTACGTAAGGATTCTAATGAAAAATGAAAACCAAAATAAGCTGCATTACAAAGCATGCCGGGCACAGATAGTTTTCGGTCGAGAAAACCATACAAAAATCTGCCGTTCGCGTTCCATACAAAACTGCAGTACCGACTGCACTAAAATGTATGGGACAGCTGTGTTTTTTTCGCGATTTCGATGTTGGCTCCATTGTGAAAGTTGTTCAGTTTGATGGTCTCAAGAACCACCAGATGGTGTTTTGTTACATCCTGTATACGTCCCACTGCAGGGCACAGGCCTACCCTCATGGAGGGTGTCTGGGCGTCAGTCTACCACGCGTGCTCAATGTGGATTGGTGGATTTCACATACGTATCAGAATTTCTTCTTCTGCGTATGCGCGGTCCTCACGATGTTTTCCTTCAACGTTTGAGAGCAGTCGGTAAACATACATAAGTTAGAAATACTCATTGGTACATGGCATGTCGTCCGAGCGGATTTGAACCCGGACATCATGTTTGAGTGTCCATACCTCTCCGCAACGTGCCACCGATGCACCATTGTATATGTTACAGTCAAAACTCATAACCGGTCAAAACCACTTTTGACTGCAAGTCAAAAGTCATAATTGTATTAACGCGTAAACAGTAGCAATTCGGTTCAGGATCAGGAGTGCGATTTTTGAATCTCATTCGGTGAGCTCAGCAGTTGAAAATGTCGAAACTACTATGGAGACCTGCATCTTTCTACTGCTGATTTGACTTTCAAAAATCAGCTCAGCCGAATGAGATTCAAAAATCGCACTCCTGGTCGCTGTGGTCACAAGAAACTTAATTAGCTCATCGCTTCGCTCCTCGCTAACCTAACTGACTGAGTTAAATCTGGGGTCTAAAAACTCATAACTGGTCAAAACCACTTTTGCCAGATTTTTGCAGTCAAAAGTGGTCAAAAGTGAACGGTTTTGAGTTTGACTGTAACATAATTATACAATAGCTTGAACTGTTGATAGGAAATTACAAAACAGCGTCGTATTATAATTATTTGGAACTAGCTGACCCGGCGAACTTAGTACCGCTTGAAAATTAGTTTTTCCCGACACACACTTCGCCGTTTTATATAGCCTATGTTACTCAGGGATAGTGTAGCATTCTGAAAAAAAAAATTGTGTTTGCGTGAAAGCTTAACAAACAAACTTACATTCGCATTTATAATATTAATAAATAATGTAGGAATGCAATATCGAGAGTTCTTTTTCAATTCCGCTTTTACGATTTTCCTTCTCACAAACACCAACAATCGAATTCCTAATCTAAATAAAATTACCATTTAAATAAATTAAAAACAAATGTAATTTCTTACGAACAGTAAAAAGAAGAATAAAGACAAAATTAACATTTAAAAGAGGTTTAAAAGTATTTTTTTTCGCAAAAATTCGAACTAAATCGAACTTTTGGATCGCCAATTTGAAATAATAACCGTGTGGGACAGACAGATAGGTCTCCAGCCAGGTGTGAGAGAGACGAGAGAGGTATCATCAATCGATCAGGTTACCATGGTAACGGAACAGGCTGCCGCGAAAGTGCTGAAGGAACATTTTGAGCATAATATACACGGATTAAGAAATTCATAGATGTAACGCCTAACGCTGGATGTAGTGTACAACCAACGGTCAGCGCTTACGGCGGGTTAACCAATCAAGAGATGCGGTTTAGTGCGGCGCTGACAAATTACACGCCATAGGGCATAGTTTTGGGACGTGTATTGTGAATATTATAAACTTAAGTGGGCCGGTCACGTCTGTCAGATGCACCCTGAGAGATAGACAAAAATCATCATGCCCTGAATCCAGCATCTAAACTGCGAATCAACTGGAGCCAAATGTATGGAATAGCTGATTTTTTTTTCGCGATTTCGATGATGGTCCCATAGATAAAGTTGTTCAGTTTGATTGTCTGATCATCTCCTTAAAAAGTGTCAATAACAGCATGCATCAACATTTTAAAATTGTCATTTTTGGACTCCACTGGTCATAGAATAATTTTAAAAAGAGCAATTATTTTTAAGCAAATATTTTATAACCGACTTTAAAAAAAAAGGATGTGACAAATTTTTCTAGTAGATTTTTTACGCTTTTTGCATGCATGCATGCATATGCTCACGACTATATTCCCCGAGGGGGTAGTCAGAGATATTCTGAAACCTCAGAACATCCGCGTTTCACCAGTAGTACCGAAACTCTGTCCAGTGTGACAGGGGGTGAGCCCGTCGCCACTTGTAATGGATAGTGGGTACAATACATGCCTCGAAATTGAAGCATGCAGGTTTCCTCACGATGTTTTCCTTCACCGAAAAGCCAGTGGTGTTACAAATCGTACATAAATTCCGAAAAACTCATTGGTACGAGTCGGCTTGGACGGGGATTGAACCATCGCCTCCTGCACGGCAGGCAAGGTTACTCGCCACTGGACCACCACGGCTTTTTAAGTCTTCATATTATGGTGATTCCTTCATTACTATTATAAGTATTATTTATATCCTCGCACTAATGACGATGTCACATCTATGACTCTTGTATTTGCTCTGAACTTACAACCGTAATCTACATTTGCTATGTGTCTAATAACCAAAGTTTTCCTTAATAGCTGAAACTTCCCGGCTTAAGTGAAATAACATTTTATTTTATATTTTAACGAGGTTAATTTGCTTTGAGATAATCGGTTAGAGCTCGCAGAACCAATGGCCGATGGGGCCGAAAAGTTCTCGATTGGCGACCGCGTACCGGAAAGCGCAGCGTGGTTAGGCCCCCACAAGGTGGACCGACGACCTGGTGACTTTTCGATGTTGATGCCATTGAAAAAGTTGGTCAGTTTGACGGTCTGATCATCCCATTAAAAAAGTGTCAGCATATTAAAAAGGACAAAGATATAGGTACTCAAAAATAGTCTTTTTTAAAGTCGGTTACTTATTATCTATAGCTTGGCAAAAAAGTCATGATCGTGGTGACAGGTGGAACTAAAATTTTAGTATGGTGGTGTTGCCAGGTTATGCGTGATTTTGACGTTCTTGCGTGGAGGCAGCGCCCTTATTTTTTATCACGACTTTTTTGCCAAGCTGTACCTACTTAAAATGATTATGCTCTTAAAAATTGTTGATGTGGAGTAATTTAAAATTCTGTCAGAGACATTTTAAAACGTTTTAAACTTTAATTTTTGAATGCTGCATTTGACGTTTTGCTTAATTTATAAAATAATCAAAAAAAGGTCGAAGATTTTTCGTGAATATGAATATTTCAGGTTTATTTTTTGGAAGGCTGAATTCAAAACCATTGCGAGACAACTGTCTCAATAACAATATTTTCTGTGTTAGAGATTTTAAAATAAAAGTATACATATATTTTTGATCAAATAACGTCGATTTTCATTAAAACTTATGACGTCACTCATCAACCTGTAAACTCCGTGGAAAACTAACTGGCTGGTTTCTAAAAGAATTGGTATTACTAATAATATATTTATTTATGTTCTCAAACACAGAAAAAGGGGATAGATCACTGATATATACTATAGCGATAGACAAGCTCGTTCAAACAAACAACATGTCACACAAAACAACACAAAATGACAGACAAAAAATCAGGTGCGGGCACCGCATTCAAGTGGAACATGTTGCTTCTATGAAAGGGCCTGTCTATCGCTAGAGTGTAAGTCCATGGGATAGATACAGGTAAGACAGTTGCATTACTTTAATGGGTGATTGTACTCATGTAACTTTCCCAAAGGAAAAAATTCAACTTTTCATACAAACGTTCGATCAGCTGACGCATACCAACCTAAGAAAGTTGGCCACTTTTTGTTTATATGGTAGAAGCGTGAGTCTCAATCTAGACATGATAATAATTTATCTAATTCAGCCGTTGTATTCGCGATTATGCCACAAACAATCTTAGAAACATCCAAACATCGTCACAAACATTGCCGTTTATAATATTAGTAAGAAATAGGAAGAAGGAACTCTTTTAGAGTTAAGCTCGCCTTTGTACATCATGATTTATTGTAATTTTTAATAATTATGTTGTTCTGTGTACAATAAAGAATCTAAGAATCTAGGATTAAACATTATACAGGGTGAAATTGATATCATTAGCATCCTTTTAAACTAAGAGTCTACCCATCAAACTGAACAACTTTTACTATGGGAGCAAACCAATCGGAGCAAAAAAAAATCAGCTGTCCCATATATTTGAGTCATGTAGGCAGCGGCGGCAGGTGCAGTTTAGTATGGGACAGCAGATTTTTTTTTTGCTTCGATTGGTTTGCTCCTATAGTAAAAGTTGTTCAGTTTGATGGGTAGACACGGCGTTTAAAAGGATGCTAATGATATCAATTTCCCCTGTATAGTCGATTACACACCGAGGACAGGAAAGTAAGAAAGGACCCAGATCTTATGTAATTGTTAACCTAGGCGAAGTCGAGGTCAACAAACATGTGATCTGAGGCTTTTTTATTTACTGTCCGAGGTTAGTATACAATTTATCTCCTCGACAGAGGTGGAAAGCGGCAACTTCGAGGGACGAGAATTGACACTTTCCGTCCGGAGGGAAGAAAAATATATTTTGTCGTGATGAAATTGATAACCTCCTTTTCTTTTGAAGTCGGTTAAAAGTTACTTAGGTGGTAGCACAAAGGTCTCGCCTTTCAAAACCCAGTCAGGTTTCAAATCGCTCTTTGTTAGTTTTAGAAAACGGTTTAAAATTAAACTTCAAACGGCTTTCGTGCTGAAGTTTTGTTCTGTCTAGAATATTAATTTTGAATCTCTGTCCCTGGTGAAGCTGGTGACGATAGCTCACTACATGTCACTACAGTATAAAGTATAAATTGAAACTCAGAAAGACTACCAATACAATATACTTGTTTTTTTTAAATGATACGATTGAGGACGTAGTGTATACATCATCATCATCAGCCTATCACCGTCCAATGCTGAACATAGGCCTCTCCTAAGGTGCGCCACAAAACTTTGTCCTCGGCCTTCCTCATCCAGTCGCTCCCCGCTACTTTTTTTAGGTCGTCTGTCAAGCGGGCAGCAGGGCGTCCCACACTACGCCTACCAGTTCGCGGTCTCCACTCTAGAACTCTGACACCCCATCAAGTGTAGACTTGGTGCCCCCTTAAGGCGTACCCGCCCGGGAACACGACTCTTCACACTAATTGATGTGAATGAGCGCGTGGCTCCGGTCAGAATTTAGCCATTTCTTTTTTAAATGATATGCATCTTTATGAATTTTCAAACAATAACAAAACTAAATCATTCCATGTTATTGTAAATTTTCATTTTCTTCCTACCAACAATGTAAGAGTAAAATGGTTTCAGCTGGAAAAAAAGTGGTGTCTTTAGATTCCATTTTCTTCAGGTTTATTAATTAAAATATATTTCGAGAACAACTAAGTAGGTGCTTAAATCACTTCTCATTTCCTGTTGATTGTTCAGTTTGGTTTTCAGCTTAAAAAGTTCCATATTTAATATATAAAATAAATAATAATAAATAAATAGCTTGGACATTTTCACACAAATTATCTAGTCACATTTAAAGTACCAGAATCTAGCCTGGACTTGTATTAATATGATGACTAGACAACGATAATATAGAATACATATATAGATACAAACATCCATAACTCGGGTAAAAATATTCATATTCATCATACAAATATTTGTCCCTTACGGGATTCGAACCCGCGACCCTCGGCACAGTAGGCTGGTTCACTACAGACTGTGCTATCGGGCCGTCAATGGTTACAAAGTTACCCAATTTCTCTGTAAAACCGACCGGTAGCGCCTTAAATAAGATGATGACGATTTTATGTACAGTCAGCAGCAAAAAGATGTAAATATGCACTTTTACTACGTCGTAGCATAAAGATGTATACACTTCCCTCTGTCCTGTAGGCTCCACTATCTCGATCCACCAGTGGATTGAATAGGACGCTGAAGTTCACTGTGATCCACTATTAGGCTCAGTGGATCCTATGATACTTGAATTTAGTACTACGCGTAGTACTAAAGTGTATACATCTTTTGCTTGAGGAGGAATACATCTTTTTGCTGCTGACTGTACCTAAACTATGAATAGATAGTTCGGTGACGTTAGTGAGTGCACCGAGCAGCCTCATCGTTGAAGTTACTTCTGCTTAATTGGATATATAGTTTCTGTTACGTGCTCGAACGTTAACCACAGAACAATAACAGGAGAAGTGCCCTAGGTCGGAACCATGGAGTAAGAGGAGATGGCATATCGGCTTGTTTCTATAGAAAATTATGTCGCCGACAAAGGGGGTGAGGGACGGGTGAGGGGAGACAAAAAGCTTAGGGGAGCGTGTAATTTCTCTATGGTCGCCGTACAAACTAGTGCTCAGTTGGTGGTTACTGTGCACACTTTGTTACACCATCTCTACCAAGGGGAGCGTGTAATTTCTCTATGGTCGGAACCCACGCAGTAGCTGCCCACTATCTCTACAGCCTTTATTTAGCCTTTAGCAATTACAACGATATCAATGAGAGTACCTATATGTCTATGAGCAATTACCTCTATCGTCTAATACAAGTACAGTCTGCATCAAAAAAGTAAAAAATCGGTCAAGTGCGAGTCGGGCTACTCGCGCATCGAGGGTTCCGTACCACACCACCACACAACACAACATAGAAAAAAACTTTTTTTCTCCGGGACCTTAATCATGAGACCGACTCACACTTGGCCGGTTTTTATAATTTGGTGTTATTCTGTGGAGTTTGCTCTATAATCACACCAAGTATGACGCTTGTATGTATTACCGTTTTTACTGTAGAAAGGGAAGAAAAAACGTCGATAAAAACCAGTTTCTTGTTGAGAACCCCCCTTAATTTTTATTTTTTAGAAATTTTTATTATTGGTTATCAAATCCGCCGTAATAACGCATATTCTGTGAAAATTTCAACTATCTTGCTATTACGGTTCAAAAGTAACAGCCCTAAATAGGTAGGACGGACGGACGGACGGACAACGTAGGCTTAGTAATAGGGTGCCGTTTTTACCCTTTGGGTACGAAACCCTAAAAAAGTAAGTTATAGCCTGTAGAATGCCACTGCAGGGCAAAGGCCTCCTCTCACGAATAAGGGTGAGAGGGAGTGGGCCATACTCCACCACGCGGGCCCAGTGCGTGTTGGTGGAGGCAAGTTAGTGGTCAACTTGCTGTTAGAGAATTTTCAAGCCGCCAATAGGCCTCTGACCTGGCTTAACGAATAGTTACAACACCATCTGACGGAACTATCTGAGACCAACTGCTTAAAGTGCCTTCCGAAGCACGGAAACGCTCGTGATGAAATACCACTAAACGGTCACCCATCCAAAGACTTACCTAACCTGACGTTGCTTAACTTCCGTGATCGTTTCCAATACAGAAGCTCCACTACGCCAACGAGCGCCACCACGCGTGCACAATGCGAATTGGCAGACTTCACTTTGCAGGTTTCCTCACGATGTTTTCCTTCCCCGTTTGAGAGCACTCGATATTACGTACATAAGTTAGAAAAACTCATTGGTACATGACATGTCGTCGGCTAAAAAACGAACGAATTGATCATCTTTTTTGCAGTCGGTTAAAAATAGAAAGCTCTGCAGTCTGCAAGTGACAGTTGGAAAATGTTGCAACTTTTTAATTCTTGGCTACTCAACAACTGTTCCAGAGACAACAGTATAGTTAGCTAGCAGTAACGTTAGTTTAAGAAAAATCTATAGGCGCGTTTTGGCAGTAAAATAGACTCGTATGCCGTGACGGAAATGGCATGATACCTTATGGCATGACGCTCTTCTTCTGTTTTCCTTCCCCGTTTGAGAGCACTCGATATTACGTACATAAGTTAGAAAAACTCATTGGTACATGACATGTCGTCGGCTAAAAAACGAACGAATTGATCATCTTTTTAGCAGTCGCTTTGTTGCATTTCATGTTTAATAACATGAAATTTCTAACATCATGAAATAAAAAAATTCTGCAAATAAGTTCATGATTTTCTGTAAATTGACAAAATTTGTCAAAAAAAAAAAAAAATTAAATCCAATTATAATATGTCATAAAATTTAAAATCTTCACCATAAACCATTGCAATTGGCAACCACAAAAATTGAGGTAAAAACCTACCAACTGATGTCATTATACTGTTTAATTTTCTACACTATGTACTGTCCAGCTAACTTCGTTCGTGTAAACGGGGCTAAAGAGTGGACAACCACAAACACAATATACTAATTGTGCAGTATTGTCACTAAGAAAAGTACAAAACCTTAAGTGCAAAGTCCGTAGAAATCGATTATTGCAAGCGTCATCATATCAGCCGATAAACGTCCACTGCTGGACATAGGCCTGCCCAAAAATGGGGGGATTTGCCATAATCGCCCCGTTTGGCAGGTGGGTTGGCGATCGCAGTTGGATTGAATGTGTGTACTCAGAGGATGCTGCTGCCCATCCTCCGGTAGATCCCTTAGTCGCCTTTTACGACACCCACGGGAGGAAATGGGAAAGCCGATGCCACACGGATTGCAAGCGTATCAACGGTAAAACTCAAAGAACTTTTGCGAAATTAGTACCTAATGAAACCATGCTATAATAGCTGTTACGTTTTATTTAATTTCACCTTAACTAAATGTATAATAACTAGAATATTTTGCATCATACAGTGATTTGTTTCGTCATTATTTACGTCAGTATTTCCGAACGCTTACAACCCGAATTCTTTTAAAGTACGAGTGAATAGGCTTCTTCTTCGTAAGCTCGCTACATCTTCAACCACGTCTTTGTCCTGAGGATTGAGGTCAAGAGCAAACCCATCTGTAATAAAAAAAAGAAAATATTCCCATTTGTTATTAAAAAAAACTTGTTGTTGACTGTACAAATTTGTTCTGCGCCATGTTATGGGTTTATTTATAATATGTAAAGAAGATGGGTTCAAAATATCTACTTAAAATGACTATTGTTGGGTTGCATATTAAATTTTGGCGTTTTTAAAGTTATTCCATATAGTTCTTTTCCGTTCGTTTTATTACTTGATGTTTTTCTCTACTGCTTGAATAGTATACTGTGTAAAAAGTTCTTTTCATGTCACATTGTATGACATGTTCTCTATTTTTTGCTGAAACTTTCATATAATAAAGTTCTCAGTCGAATTTCCAATGCAATGAAGTTTAATGTTTTTTTTCTCTTTTTTCAGGTAAGTCTGCTGACACACTGCGTTTTTTATAAGGCTCTGAATGGAATACGACTTTGCGTTTGGTGAGGTATAAAATTAACTACAATTTGTGACTTGATTGACTTAGAGATCGTTTTTGAAGTGATCGCGTTCTTATGTGAGGGCCTTAGATAAAGTATATGTCTAGATAGAGCCTCACGTTTCTACCGTATAAAACAAAAGTGGCCAACATTCTTAGGTTAGTGTGCGTGAGGCGTCATAAAACTTATCTCTGTGTGCGACACGTTGAAAGAGAAGGAACTAGAAGGAAGCACGTGTCTTGTCATATCACTCAGTAAGAGATGCACATAGCAAATTCGCTCTAGTTAAAAAAGGAGATCGCTACTTATTGCTGTCCTTATCGACGTAGCCACTTTTTTGTTCTACGACGGCTGTCCGACTCCGGAGTCAGACATCTATTTTCATACAAATTGTATAGGATTTTATGACTATCGCTGTCTCATACGCGGTTACACTGATGTTAAGTACGTCTATCAGCGTAAGCGAAAAATACTTCGCCTATGGTGCGACATGATTAAAATTTATCACCCTAGACTTGGGTGATTTTTTTTCCACGCGTTCGTAGCTTCGACTATCTATCTAGTTCTAGACATAATGATCAAAGGTCCCCTTTGAAATTATAATCCAAAACCTTGTTGTTTGACGGAAGTTCGAAATTTAAATCGAAAGAAGCATCATATCTGCCAGGCGTCCCCGTGAGGGACAACTTTTTTTGACGGGTCAGTTAGTTTTATATAAATATCTGTAATAATTTAATTTTAAAATGTCTGACATAGAAAATATTTGTAATTATTGAGACAATTATCTCGAAATGGTTTTCGATTTAGCCCTCCAAAAAAAACTTGACATACCGAATGATACTGATATGTGGATACTCTAAATGTTTTGTTCCTAATGTCTGCCCACCCCTCTATCTTCCTTTTTATCTTTTTGGGTTTGTGGCTACGCGCTACGGCTACGAGCTACGGGCTACGGCGTAGCATTTAACACCAGGTTTTTTTATAAAAGCTGGCTTTTCTGTCAGATCTATGGAAGGCTGTGAGCGAATAAAAATCGCTCGTGCCATTAGGAAATTGAACCTACTCTTTTGGTGACAAATTTCAATTTTCATTTTCGGAATTTTTATACCTTAGTCTACATACCCTTCTGAAAAAAGGCATGAGTTTATGTTTATTCTTTTTAGACCTACACTAGCGATAGACAGGCCCTTTCATAGAAGCAACATGTTCCACTTGAATGCGGTGGGCTCACCGCATTGATGTTCCCGAGTTCACTTCGTCACTATGGCAATGACAGACCGCAATGTGTAATTTTGTGTTGTTTTGTGTGACATGTGTTTGTTTAAACGAGCGTGTCTATCGCTAGAGTATATGTCAGTGCCTAGTAGCCTAAATACAGGGTGTAACAAAACACCCTTGTAATACTTAGGGGGTGCTTCAGACCAATAAACAGAACAACTTTCTCTATGAAGTCTACTTCGAAATCTCGAAAAAAAAATCTGCATTTAATTTTGAGTAGAGTAAGTAAGTACTGCAGTTTTGTTTTTAATTTTTTCTCGACTTTGGCTCTGTAGTGAAAGTTGTTCTGTTCAATGGTCTGAAGCACCCTTTGAAGTACTACTAGGGTGTTTCGTTACACCCTGTATTTTAGGATTTATTTCTGAGATCAAATATGAATATCGCTGAAATAGGCTGACGTATGAAATCTACAAGGAAAGTGTGAATGGAATGGTTGAAAGGGGTCGCCCTAGGCACACGTACGCTGACCAAATAGGATGCGTACTGAAGAAGGGCCAAATAAAATGTACCCGGAACCGACGAGCGTGTATGAAGAGACTTATGAATGTTGAGGAGGCGAAAGATGTGTGTCAGAATCGTAGCATGTGGCGATCTATTGTCTCTGCCTACCCCAGTAGTGGGACATAGGCGTGAGCATATGTATGTATGTATGTATGTAAATATGAATATCTAAATAAAACTTATTACTTACTCTCGTAATGTTATAGATATACAGGGTGAAATTGATATCATTAACATCCTTTTAAACTAAGAGTCTACCCATCAAACTGAAAAACTTTTACTATGGGAGCAAACCAATCGGAGCAAAAAAAAATCAGCTGTCCCAAACTGCACCCGCTGCGGGCCGCTGCCTACATGACTCAAATGTATGGGACAGCTGATTTTTTTTTGCTCCGATTGGTTTGCGCCCATAGTAAAAGTTGTTCAGTTGGATGGGTAGACTCTTAGTTTAAAAGGATGCTAATGATATCAATTTCACCCTGTATATATAAGATTTTTTTTTAAATAGTGTTTTTTATTACCTAAGCTATTTCACAATATTGTGAAAGTTTAAAAAAAACCTTAATAGTAAACTAAATTGTTGATTTGCACTAAAGGTCCTACTTCTTATCGTGTTAACTTTCCATCCGAAGCACAGAATCTTTCTTTTTTTAGACAATTAGGTGATTTAGGGCCTGTTTCACCACATCCGAATAAGTTCTTGTTAGCTTATCCGACAGCTCATTTGACATATTCTTCATACAAAATAATATGTCAAATGAGCTGTCGGATAAGCCAACAAGAACTTATCCAAAAGTGGTCAAACAGGCCCTTAGTCTCCCATGCCTCTTCTTTCATCGCCCATTGCCACTTTTGTATAAAAACGATAAAAGAAGTAAAAGAATGTTCTAGATTTATGTTCTGAGAAATATTACCCTGAAGCTTCCAGAAATAAAAACAACACGGTGTATAATTATAGCTGCTGAAACGAGCGCCATTGCCACTCGGAATTTTCATTAATTACTTTCATAATAACATAGCATTAATATTTCACTACCAAAACACTGTCCAATTTGACGAGGTTTGGTTAGTGAGCCCGATGCCATCGGCTTCTAAACTTTTATTATATATTTAAAAAAAAGGTTAGGTGTCTCTGACATCAAAAACTGTTCTTAAATTTTTTTTTCTGTCTTTTTGTTTGTTAGAGCCTTAGAGCATAAAAACAACTACTGGACCGATTTTAATGACAATTTTTGTGTTTATATCCTCATATTCTACTTAAAAATTGGTATACAGTACAGACAAGGTCACGTGCTGAATCGTACACTAATAATTTAAACAATATTTTTGTTAAATTAAAAAAAAAAAACACGATTACATTGTGTTATTTTTTTTAATCAGTTTTGTGTCACGTGAAAAATCCAGATCACCTTTAGAAACACCACCTTTTTTCGAGTAATTAAGTAAGGAAGTTAGCCTGTAGGATCCCACTGTAGGGCAAAGGCCTCCTCTCACGAATAACGGTGAGAGGGAGTGGGCCATACTTCACCACGCGGGCCCAGTGCGTGTTGGTGGAGGCAAGTTGATGGTTAATTCTGTTAGAGAATTTTCGATCAGTTGACTATACATAGATAAAAAATAGCATACATATATAAATAAGAAGCGCTCGTTGGCGTAGTGGAGCTTCGGTATTGGAAACGATCACCGAAGTTAACCAACGTCAGGTCCGGTCAGTCTTTGGATGGGTGACCGTTTAGTGGTATTTCATCTCGAGCGTTTCCGTGCTTCAGAAGGCACTTTAAGCAGTTGGTCTCGGATAGTTCCGTCAGATGGCGTTGTAACTATTCGTTAAGCCAGGTCAGAGGCCTATTGGCGGCTTGAAAATTCTCTGACAGCAAGGTGACCACTAACTTGCCTCCACCAACACGCACTGGGCCGGCGTGATGGAGTATGGCCCACTCCCTCTCACCCTTATTCGTGAGAGGAGGCCTTTGCCCTGCAGTGGGATTCTACTTCTACAGGCTATAACTTACTATTATATAAACTTACTATCAGGGTGGTCAGAAATATTGCTACCAGCTGTCTTGCATGCAGTTGAAAAAATAATATTGACCAAAGAGCTTTTCAAAAAGTCCCAATTAAAAAGGTGAAAAGAATCAACACCATTCAGACAAAGCCAATAATGTAACAAAACGTAATCTTCGCTACAATGTGAAAACCAACTGTGGATTCATACATACCTACATACACAAACACTTTACCTACATTTTGTCGCTTTATCGCTGAAACCAATCTGAATTGACCTCTCGTTTCTCCCTCAAATGCACAAAATCGGCCACCAGTTGATTATGAAAGAGGGGAGAGGGAGGTCTACCTAATTGGACACTTGTAGGTACAATTTCATAGAACGCATGCGTAATAGAAACCGTTAGTCCAGTCCAAGACAACCGGCTTGCTGTTCCGAACGCATCCCTGGGACGAAATAAAAAAGAAAACAAAAAAAGAAAAAATTTCAAAAAATATTTTTTTATTTCGCGCTATTAAAAAGGATGATAGAAAACAGATTGTGAGTTTAAAAAGAAACAGCGCTCTATTTTTGAATGGGCTAATCAACAAGTGTCAATTTTAATAAGCCTGTTCTCTATTGCAATTAATTATGGCAATTTTGGTGGCATTATGACGAATTAGTGGGTTCTTTTGTTTGTTTTAAATTGGTGTGCTGTATGAAACTAGGTCATTGCACTGCTACTATCAGGTACAACTGCGTAGGTGGCAGCGTAAACTCGTGTTCACTACGCTGAATTATTAAACATTTTACCTTTGTTTCCTGACGACGAAAAAAAACTAGTGAGTTTTCTGTGAACGAAACGCTGCAATTAAGACTTTTTTATTTTTAATCCGGACGCGACGTAAGTTTTAATCATAAAGCAGAACTTTATTGGCAATAATAAAAACAGAAACAAATAAGTAAATTAAAAATACATTGTTTTTATTTTTTATTTTTGTGAGTGACTTTTTTTGTGTGGATAATAATGTAAAAAATTGTGCATAAATGTCGGAAGAACCGCCAAGATTGCCTCCTCTGATGACAACAAAATGCAAAACACACGAAATGTGGTCCGCGATGACGAGATCGATTGAAATACTTGTTGCTTTCTTCGAATATTATGCACAGAGGTAAGAATTTTTACGCTAATTAAATATTTATTTTATTTTAAGTACTTGGCACACAAAACACAATCAGTGAAATAATAGCACCATAATAAAAACATCATAAAAGGTTAAGCTTATTTATTCTTTAAATATTCCGTTTGTGTTTATTTTTAACTATTTACATCATCATTACTATTATTTCTGACTATTTACATCATCGAGGGTCAAGATATTCTGAAAACTCTGAAAATAATAAACTTTACTAGAGCGGCGCCAGAGACATCGCACGCGCAGACCACTGACTTCAAACACTCATAACTTTTGATTGAATGCATTGATTGCCATGAAATAAAGTCTAAATGTTAATACAAACTTAGTCCTATACTTTTGTGAAACCCCTATCCAAATCGGTTCAGTAGTTTTTAAGTTATGCATGCACAAATAAACAGACAAAATTTCTCTTACTCTGTCCAGTGTGACGGGTAGTGAGCCCATCGCCACTAATAATGGACATTATTATTATATAGGGCGTGGTGGTTAATTGGCGAGTAATCTTACCTGCCGTGCAGGAGGCGATGGTTCGATCCCCGTCCAGGCCGACTCATCACAATGCATTTTTCGGAATTTATGTAAGTACGATTTATAACACCGGCTTTTCGGTGACAAAAAAACATCGTGAGGATACCTGTAATATGCTTCATTTTCGAGGAAGGAAAACATCGTGAGGAAACCTGTTTGCTTCAATTTCGAAACATTTGTATTGTACCTACTGTCCATTACAAGTAGCGACGGGCTCACTCCCCGTCACACTGGGCAGAGTTTTGGTACTAGTGATACGTGGATGTTCTGATGTTTCAGAATATCTCTGACAACCTCCTCGGTGAATATAGTCGTGAGTATATTATGCTATGCTTGGGTACAACCTAAGGAAGCGTGTAGTTTCTCTGTGGGTAGAACACATGCCTCGATTGAAGCATCAGATTGCCTCACGATGTTTTCCTACACCGAAAAGCCAGTGGTGTTAGAAATTACGTACACTCGAAAAACAACCATACTCTTATGGAAGTTGGGGTAAAAATATCGCGAATGCGCCCCATGAGCAAGTGTTTAGTAAAATATTCTAAAATCTGAACAAATAGCTGAAATATGCAAAATATACACAATTATGCAAATATCAATGCATTCGCATATAATCTGCTCTCTAATTACTCGCATTTTACTTCCAAGATGTTTAATTGAATATCTTGCTGCGGAATATAATCATTTTCCTGTCATCTATTCAAATTTTTAAAATGTACTGCTTCATCGTTATATCGAAATGTGAAGTAAAAAACCGGCTAAGTGCGTGTCGGACCACGTGCAGTGGTGGGTTCCGTAGTTGCCCGTCATAATATGCAGATAGAAGGAGGCTTTTTGTTTGATGCTATGATTGAGTTCACCGTTTAACGGCTAATAAGGTCTAAAAGTACCTACATTTTATAAATTTTTAACTTGTTGCCTACTTAGTTTTCCTTTTTTCACACACATGCAATATTGTTAAACGATCTATCCAAACGATAGATCGAGGGTAGACGAGACAAAAAAACATCTCCACTTTGCGTGTAGGTGAGGTACCCTAAAAAAAAATATTTTTCCAGATTTTATTTTACCACTTTGTCGGCGTGATTACTATGTAGGTAGGTACCTACATTCGTGCCAAATTGCATTCCAGTTAGTACTATAAGAGTCTCTTAGCTAAGCCGCAGTCAAACGAACGGACTTGATGAAATTTTAAGGGTTCCTTTTTGTTGACTATACGGAGCCCTAAAAATTTCAATTGTGCCTGACGTAGTTTGGACGTAGTTTTTTTTTTTTTTTTTTTACATTTCAAAAATGGGATGACAAAAAGAGGAAAATCGTTCATGGACATCTGGGAAGCTTCGATCAAAATAAAATGAATGGATAGGCCTAAATCGCGGTAAGTTGAAGCAAACTACTGGTGCACTTGGTACATACAAACTAGCGCCATTATCTGTCAAATCTAGGGCACTTTCATACAAGTGACAAGTAAAAATTTCATTTGTTTTGCCTCATTTTTCTGGTTTGAAATGTTCGCTTAAGGCCTATCCATTCATTTTATTTTGATCGAAGCTGGGAAGGAATACCCAGATAGTGCCGGACTCCTACCGGCCAAAAACCTCAGTTTGTCGTTCCTCTTGTCTCCGATGAGATTGTTCGGAGAATCTTTTCTATCAATGACTAGATTTAGAAACATTTCAAGTTTATCCTTTTATAAAAAGGGGAGCTTATTCTAATCAGTCTTCATTTTTTTCTATTATACTTAACAATTTTAAATAAGTAGTTCGGTAGTTAATAAATGATTTCCCCACTGTGCCTGCAAATCTAATACGCCTGGGTTTGCTACACAAAGTAGTGTGGAAAGGGTGAAATTAGGACGCTTGTCGACTGTATACGATAGGCTTTCATCATTGACTTCTACTGGACGAAGGGTCTGCGCTCAAAAGTGTCCGAACCAAAAGAGACCTAAAACGTAATAAAGAGACTTTATTACGCGACAGTCTTTCTTTCAACGGTCGACGACACCCGCGCACGCGGTTCACGCCTTGCTGCGATGGGGTAAAAACTACGCAAGCAAAATGAAAAAGAATTTCAGCATTTTCAATGATTATATTACTATACACGTACTTAGGTTTGTGTAGGTTAGTCTCGGACACTTTTTTCGAGATTTTTTTACTAGACCCAGCGTCCATAGTATTCTACGTCAATGGCTTTTATACATATTGCATTAGTGTGCTTTACTAATTATGACTTGCACTTAAACGTATTTAGTGAAACTCTGTCTCTATCACTATTCATTCTAATGACAGTGACATCATCATATTTAAATGTTTAAGCCTTCCGGTGCAAGCCAACCTAAACAGTTTTCAGGGATTTTGCGTTCATTCACTAAAGCCTTTTATAACTAAGAGATTACTGAACAGATTTTAATACATTTTCCACTGAAATTTTCAGGATACGAGGATGTATATGAGCAAAAAAATAAGCATAGGGGAAAGGTGTACAAGATGATCCCCTTAAGGGGAAATGCTCGTAGTTTAAAAAATATTCGGTTTAATTCTGAAGTTTAAGCGATTAATGATAGCAAGTTTATCTGTCTACCTGTTATCATACTCAAAATGTTGAATTTAGTGATATTTCATTATTATATTTAAATTTTTCTAAAACCCTACGAAAGGATCATCTTGGACACCCCGGTGTCCAAGATGATCCCTAGGGTATGGGCAAGATGATCATGCCCCTTTTTAAGGAAAATTATATGTTTTTGTGGAATTAAATGTTATCTCAAAGAACTAGTCTCAAGCTGAGCCAGCCTTCTTAATACTCACAAAATAAGTAATAACAACCATTATTATAATAAAATCAATCGTATAGTGTATAATTTTAGCAAGATTCTAAAATACCGTACTTAATCTCATACACCCGAGAACAGGATCATCTTGCCCCAATTTCAACTTTTTTAGTCTTTGTTCGATAACATAATTTTTATGCTTTCTGTTGTTGCCATACCATTCAAAATACTAAATAGGGGCATTATATAAAGCCACTTACACAACAATCTTTGTTATTGACTGCTTCGATCAAAAGTTACCTAAGCTTAAAATCAACCCTACCTTAGATCAAAGTCACAAAATTTATGTTTTTTTCCATAAAAATTTACTCGTCTGTCACATCGCCATGACGAATTCACTGATGCGAGGGGGTATCGGGGGCTACGTTTTACCAAACAAAACAACTAGATAGGGTTTATAGTTTCGCTGCAATTGAGAGGGATCATCTTACCTCAAGGGATCATCTCGTACATCTTTCCCCTACATTTTAGTGCAAATTAATCCTTATAAAGCGTTTAAAATAACGTAGAGTTTCATAAGAAGATTATGCTTTAATATGCGAATAATTAATTGTTATTTAAGGAGATAATCTTGCTGAAAGTGTCGGGAAAATGGTAAAATTTTCAGGACATAATAAACCCAGTAACTATACTTGGTATTAAGAAGATAACCCAACCCGAGCACGGTGCATTTAAACGAAGTTAGATCCTGTTTTCAATACTAAATAATTAAAGTCAATGATTTTTTTTTAATACGTTCTAGATTGTCAGAATTCCATTAAAATATACAGTCTCAATGCTAGAATTGATTTCCAATTTGAATGGAAATCTATATGAACCACTGTAACTTTAAAACTGTACACTTTTAAGAACATCTAACAAACGGTGAGCACAGAAGTTAGTTTCCTAATAAGTAAGTTATAGCCTGTAGGATCCCACTGCAGGGCAAAGGCCTCCTCTCACGAATAAGGGTGAGAGGGAGTGGGCCATACTCCACCACGCGGGCCCAGTGCGTGTTGGTGGAGGCAAGTTAGTGGTCACCTTACTGTCAGAGAATTTTTCAAGCCGCCTTAATAGGCCTCTGACCTGGCTTAACGAATAGTTACAACGCCATCTGACGGAACTATCCGAGACCAACTGCTTAACGTGCCTTCCGAAGCACGGAAACGCTCGAGATGAAATACCACTAAACGGTCACCCATCCAAAGACTGACCGGACCTGACGTTGCTTAACTTCGGTGATCGTTTCCGATACCGAAGCTCCACTACGCCAACGAGCGCTTCAGTTTCAGTTTCCTAATAAATATCAATATTTAGTGCTCTTAATTCCTATTACCTAATACTCACTGTTCAAACCATAATTGAACATAAATCAGTTTATGGTAATAAACTTAGAATATAATGGCAACATTCTTGAAATGGCAATACAATTATTATGTTGGGCAACCCTGTGCCCCGATTTGTTCTTCTCTCTTCCATTCTGACCAAGCACAATGTGCTACTTATGTACAAAATTATTTCTTTATATTCAATAAATAGTATTACTATTCAAGTTCTTGTTTTTCTTTGACTAACAAAGTGGTCCTTCGGAAAAAGGCCTGTAGATTCAGTGCATTTCAGCTTTTAAAAGGATTTCGTCAATCTCGTACCGTGTGCGAGCGGCAGCGTCACAGTGTTTCGTTGCCCGGCGGAAGTTCACCCGGCTAATAGTTTGGGTGAATATTATATCCTAGCAGCATTTCATCGAGATTCGTCACAAAAAAGACGAAAACATCGCTAAATTTGAGCGATTTGGTAACTACATTCATCTCTCCGGAAAAAAGGAGGTACTTTTTTAATTTATTACCACCATATTGAAGGCACTGCACGCACGTCACGATAATTTTGTGCTAAAGGTTGGCACTACCGATTAACATTGGCGGCTGGTTTGAAACGTCAATCAATGTCAAGTTGACAGAACAAAACATCTGGCTGTATGGCTTGGTTCCTTTGCCTATCCAATATGGATGAACACAAACGTCAAACTACAAGATGACAGATGAAAGTCGATTGACAGCTAGCAGTTCTATCTACACGAAAAACGTAAACAAACAATGCTAAAAGTGTTTCAAATCTAGTTTAAAGTCAGTGAAATAAATATAAAATTGATAAAAGTGTTCGTGCGGCTTAATTACGTCTTATAAATAGATAACACAGTGGTAATTTAGTGAATTTAATCCGTTTTTTGAGATGTTTCTTGCTGTCGTCAGATAATCAAAATTTGTTTTATTTGCGCAAATATTTTTAGATGAAGCCTTTTCGGTAATTAATAAATAACTTACCTTTAATGATAAAGAAGAATTTAGATCAACTCAAGAAACGGTTTGATAATAAAAATTTAATTTAATTTTAAATGTAACATTGTTGCAAAATGGGACGGGTATCTATACGGACCTTTCTGTCTCACGTACGCATTTAAATGCCAGTCGGTAAATTTGACCGTCTGTTTTTTGTACCTTATAATAAAATAGGGTTTCCATTGGTACTCTAACTCAATGCCAATGATGGCTGAGGTTATATTAGAGCCTTTTGTCTCAAGTATGCAATTAAATGCCAGTCGGTAAATTTGACCGTCTGTTTTTGTATTTTAAAATAAAATAGGGTCTCCATTGGTACTCTAACTCAATGCCAATGATGGCTGAGGTTATATTAGAGCCTTTTGTCTCAAGTATGCAATTAAATGCCAGTCGGTAAATTTGACCGTCTGTTTTTGTATTTTAAAATAAAATAGGGTTTCCTTTGGTACTCTAACTCAATGCCAATGATGGCTGAGGTAATATTAGAGCATTTTGTCTCAATTACGCATTTAAATGCCAGTCGGTAAATTTGACCGTCTGTTTTTGTATTTTTAAATAAAATAGGGTTTCCTTTGGTACCAAACTCAATGCCAATGATGGCTGAGGTTATAAATTATAGCCTTTTATAACAGCAACCTATGGTGCTGTATTCTAGATCTGCCAGCGATGGGTGGACTAATTCAATGCTGGATTTATATACCGTTGTGCTGTCAAGCTCGGAAGGGATCCAGAACTGCCAACGATGGCGGGGGTTATGTAACCTTTTATAACGGCAACCTTTGGTGCTGTATTTTTACACTGTCAATGACAGAGGAGGTTTTAGCCTTTTAGAGTGGCGTCTATGACGCAAGTGGATATTATCCCAGATATAGGCAACTCCAGTTTTATAAATTTAAACCTGTAATACGGGTAGCGGATGGTACCGCATAAAACAATATTCTGCCAGCGATGGGTAGATTTAATGGTCTTTTAATTAAAAAATAAATAAAATAAAATAAAATAAAAATTCTTTATTTCAGATATTACATCCATATGTTGTTAGTATCACAATTAAATTGCTATGTTAATACAAACACTTAAGTGTAGACATCCAGTGCTTTATAAAGCTACTGAATTACTACTTTAGAATGGTGTCTATGATGCAACAATTTTTGTAAACATTGTCATAATTTAAAGTAATGCAATTTGTAATTGCCGAGGATGTAAGATATGGTCCCGTATAGAGGCTTGGCTGTCCCATGTCACAAATTATGTTCTAAAAGATCACTCAGACATTGTCTGTTAATATTCAAATTTAAATGTAAAAGATGCATAAATTCTAATAAAACATTTTTAGACAGTGAGGAGCAGGAAATATCTTCCCGTCTCATTATTTTTGAATTGACACGTTACAACCTTACAAATTGTAATATGTAATTGTTTAATAATTAAACATTTGAAATGCCTGTAATGTAAATTATATTACAGTGCACTCCTTATTTTAAGGATTTAAGTTTTTCATTGTCGGCGCTTTCATTGAGAGGATGCTGCCGTGCCACCAGTGGTGTTATTTTCTATTGCAGGGTATCCTTCAATGAGGGCTACCAAGAGCAATAGAGAATTTTGTCAGGACTCCCTCTGAGCCCTTATTAAGACGGCCCTAAAGGTAGGTGACCGCAATTAGATTTAATGTACCACTAGAGTGTGAGCTGGTGAACATAGTTCATCTGTTTGAAAACGCATAGAGATATACAATGTAGCATTTCTCCTTTCTAGTGGTACAGCTTAAACTCTGGATTCCGAACCCAAGACAATGTCGCAGGGCTAGAAAGGAGAAATAGCAGTAAAAGAAACTGTCGATTATGTATCTTTCGGTATTCTTTCATATGAAAATATTGTTAAGATAGCCTGTTTATCAGGCATATGTATGTACGGTTAACACTGTCATCAATCATGTAGGTACTGTATAAAATGAAGTATCTTATATTGAATGTATGGATGCGATTGCTGTATTCGTACCTAATAGAATTTAAGTTCAAAATGTAGTTAAAAATCTTTTGAAGTTATACTTCTTTTTTGCGTCTTATGACAAGTAGTATAATAAATGTGTTTAGTGAGAGTTCTTATGTTACAGTAGCTTCTCACAACTTTTTTGTAAAGTAATTAGAAAATATTGTTAAGATAGCCCGTTTGCTGGGCATATGTATGTATGGACAACAGCACTACCATCAAGCATGTAAGTACTTTATGGATAAAGTATTTTATATAGAATGTATGGTTGAAGTTACTGTATACCTACTATATTTAATAATTAATTTCAAAATGTAACTAAATTCATATAATTTAAAATTATGCTTCCTTTGGCATGTTAGGAAAGATTGTATGACATTTATAAGTCAGTTTTTAATGTGAGTTTTTTATTTACGCCAAGGAATGTATAGCTACTCACCTGAGTATACTTTTTTGTAATATTTACTTTATTTTGGTTGTTTCTTGCCGGCCCAACTATGTTCAAACCATAATTGAACATAAATCAGTTTATGGTAATAAACTTAGAATATAATGGCAACATTCTTGAAATGGCAATACAATTATTATGTTGGGCAACCCTGTGCCCCGATTTGTTCTTCTCTCTTCCATTCTGACCAAGCACAATGTGCTACTTATGTACAAAATTATTTCTTTATATTCAATAAATAGTATTACTATTCAAGTTCTTGTTTTTCTTTGACTAACACTCACCCAAATGTCTTCTTCTTCTTTTTTTTCTTTTTTTTTTTTTTTTTCTTCTTTTTTTTTTCTTCACGATGAAATGCTTTATAAATGAAAGCAAAATCCGAAAACCATTTCATCGATGACTGTTCAGCATTTCATGTTTTCTTTTAAAATAACAAAACCTTATTGCGCCAGTCGGATAAAAACTGATTGACAAGGGCGAAGGGTCAAAAGGGTTAAGTGACAGTTGACATTACATTTCAGTGGGAAATTCAAATTAAGAATTCGGTTTACATTCGATAAAAAGTCTTTGAAATCAAGTGATGGGCCCTGCCAATCTTACACAGGTATATCTTATCTTAACTATTATAAAACCGTAAAATCATGAGGAATAAAAAAAGCAGCGGTTCTCTTCATGTAAATTCAAATAACATTCGATAGCGCGATTTAAAAACGTGCAGCGCCATCTATTGACAAAATTGTTAGTTTGTTTGTTTGTTCGCGCATCACGCAAAAACTACTGAACCGATTTTGATGAAACTTTTTTTGTTTGATAGCTTATGATCTGACTTAAAATCTGGTATATAATTTGTGCAGACGAAGTCGCGGGAAAACACTAGTAAATAAATAAAATGCCGTGGTGGTCCACTGGCGAGTAACCTTGCCTGTCGTGCAGGAGGCGATGGTTCGATCCCCATCCAGGCTGACTCATACCAATAAGTTTTTCGGAATTCATCATTTGTAACAGTTCTCGAGTGGTGACCGCGTACCGGAAAGCGCAGCGTGGGTAGGTTCCCCCCACGGTGAAAAGACTACCTGGTGAAGGCGGCGGGAACCCGTCGGATGAGGGCAGCGCAGGACCGGTCGTTATGGCGATCCTTGTGGGAGGCCTATGTCCAACAGTGGACGTCCATCGTCTGAGATGATGATGATGATGAACACCACTGGCTTTTCGGTGAAGAAAAACATCGTGAAGAAACCGGCATGCTTCAATTTCGAGGCATGTATTGTACCCACTATCCATTATTAGTGGCGACGTGCTCGCTCCCCGTCACACTGGACAGAGTTTCGGTACTACTAGTGAAAGGTGGATGTTCTGAGGTTTCAGAATATCTCTGTCCTCGGGGAATATAGTCGTGAACGTAAATGCTTCTAAATAAATAAACATCTTGGATATTGCCACTCAAAATTATCTAGTCTACATAGATACCGAATCTTACCTGGACTTGTATTATGAATTTATGATACTAGATAGACAATGATATGGAATGCATAATACAAACATCCATCATCATCATCATCATCATAGGCCTTTACGTCTTTTGCAGATGATTTAATCAGTGTTTTTGGAGAAGCACTTTTTACAAACATCCATAATGACTCTCAAAAGTCTGTCTATATCTTCCAGATATCTTCTATCTTCTTCTGTATCTATATCTATTCTTCTTCTACCTTACCGGAGTAGAGGAACTGACATGAGTTTTAAAATTAAATCGTCTTTGGATGTTTTCGGGAGATTTTCGGCAGTTTAAAAATTCGAGCACTGTCTATAACGGAGTCTAACGTGAAATTGTGGATAAATTAATGAAATAGTGTTAGCACAGAATACTAGGTACTTACTACCGTAAGGTGTTACACAAAATATTTCACAAAATTATCTACGATTTCACTTTTGATTCGTAATTATTCATGGAAATCGAATTTTTACCCTGCGATAAGATCCCCAAAAACGGTTCTATTGCCTTGCGTCACGTATCTCTTCCTAATATACAGTGGTGCCGCTAGGTACATCTCGCTCTCTCAGCTATCAGTTACTCTATTATTAGTAACTTTATGAATATAAATAAAGGCCTCCGCTCATTGCAGCGATTTTATCGAGCGATAATATCGCTGCGATTTTGCGATAATTGTTCTCAGTACATTTTGTATGGGGACGCGCTCGATCCTACACACTGCCGCGATATTATCGCAACCTGACGCAATCTCTTTCTACTACTTTCAGTGGTGTGCGCATGCGTGACGCGAATCGCGGAATCGCTGCAGTGTGGAAGGTGTCGCGATATCGCTGTCGATAATATCGCTCGATAAAATCGCTCGATAATATCGCTGCAATGTGCGGAGGCCTTAATAAATAAATGCAATTGTTAACTTGGAGTGCAGTCTATTACGTATCTTGAACGCCCTCAATGGCGTTGGCAATGAGGGCGTTCAAGATACTGAATATATAGAAGATAGACTGCATTGAGACAATTTTTAGAATTTTTGTCTCTTTGTTTGTGCATGCATTACTTTAAAACTACTGAAAATTTCAATGAAATTTTTGAATGAAATGCTGAAATATTTAAATGATCAAAATGTCTGAGTGTCACTAACTTATAGTTTACTGTATAGTACTATACTGTTACCTATTCTGTGGTATAGTATCAATTATTTTATTAAATAGACTATGTATTATTGTTTGTACGCACGGCGACAGATCAACCTACCCATAGTTCGACCTTATATCCCCATGAACATAGGGTTCAACTATGGGTAGATTGATCTGTCGCCCTGTGTACATAACTTTAGCTTAAGAATTTATATTGTAATAGTTATTAAGTCGTGTTATGCTGTAGAGTTTCTGGCCGCATCTTCTCTACAGCGACAACACGTTCCGACGCGGTGGTAGCTTCAAACTAGGCTTCAAAAATGGCTTTAAACACACATTTGAAGATTAATAAGTGGAGTTCAAGCTCCTATATTGAATAAATTATTTTTACTTTGAATTGACTTTGACTTTGAATCAATTTGGATGGGGTTTTCCTAGCTAAGGTTAGTCTAAGGTTTTCAAAAAAGCATAGGGCTTAAATTAGATTAACATACAGTTTTATTTCATCGCAATCGGTTCATGCAATCAACAGTTATGAGTATTTAAAGTCAGTGGTCTGCGCGTTTGAAGTCACGGGTGCCGCAAGTATCTACATGACTCATAATATTATTTATGTATGACACAAAACGTATCATACTAAAAGCACTTTTACGTAAAATGTATTCTAATATCATACATACACCGACGGATTAAAAACTGAATTTATTTTTTAAGGCGCCGAAGAATGTTATGTTTAATACGTGAGTATGATTGGTGTCAACTTTCTCGAACAATTTATGTTACGCTTTTAAACAGTATTTGATTACAATTCGAAATAAAAGGTAACAGAAGTGGTTCGGCTTCGAATGGATGATGTGTGGGTGTACAGGGTAGGGTACGACTTATTTTACAGTGTTTTGTGGGTGTTAGGGTGGGTAGCTATCTATCACTACTCGACTTTCAAACCACAAAAATGTGCCCAGAATTAACTTCGGAAGAAAAATTGTAAGTGTTTTCGACTAATATAAGATAAATCAAATTAAAGATTGAAAAATTTGTCTCGGGCGGGACTTGAACCCGCACTCTTCCAAACCGGGGAAACGTGCTAACCAATTACACCACCGAGCCCACTGCCCAGAGAACGAAATTTTCAATCTGTTACGTCTTTAAGGGACTTTAGGGGAACATAAGATCCATTATACTTTACATAAATTTTTGTGATGTAACTGTTATATCGGTGAATGAAATAATTATGCCGCCTTTTTACAGCAATATAAATTGCTATAAACTTTATATATTACATACTTAATGATTTAACTATTTTTACTTACCAATAAAAAACGTTTTGCTTCTTAACGCATAAAAAATTAAGTACCTAAAGTATATTAGTCTTAAATTGAAAGATTTTCATTCAGAGATTGAAACATGAAATAGACAAGATTTAAGATAATTTAAATTAAACTTTCCAAAAAACATTTCATTAAAAGTACAACAGATATTAATTTATGCACTACGAATCTGTTTAGGTGTGAAAAGATAAATTAATTTGTTTACAAATTTGATTTGATTAATTTGGTTGAGACACTAATATATGGTTGGAGACAATAATTTAAAACCGAAAAAAACCTTTTGTATATTTTTCGGTTGCAAATAAGCAATAACAATTTATATAAAAACTTGAGCATAAAATTCCAATTGAGTTTTCTACGTCGCCTTAACAAAAACGTAAGCTTTTTAATATTTAAACCAAAAACTTATTAAACTTCGGTTGTTTTCGTGAAATTTGATATCGATTTTTATCAGACTAAAACTTTGCAAAGAATGAGATAGCTAGGTATATATAGGTACTAGTACGTAGTCATTGTGTAAAGTCTTCTTTGTAACAATGATTGAGACTATGTGATGAGAAAAAAACAAGACAAGTGTGAGTTAGACTTTCGTACCGAGGGTTCCGCACCACAACCACAGATTAATAATAAGTTACTATACGTACCACGCTCCGCTCTCGTTGGCGTAGTGGAGCTTCGGTATTGGAAACGATCACCGAAGTTAAGCAACGTCAGGTCCGGTCAGTCTTTGGATGGGTGACCGTTTAGTGGTATTTCATCTCGAGCGTTTCCGTGCTTCGGAAGGCACGTTAAGCAGTTGGTCTCGGATAGTTCCGTCAGATGGCGTTGTAACTATTCGTTAAGCCAAGTCAGAGGCCTATTGGCGGCTTGAAAATTCTCTGTCAGCATGGTGACCACTAACTTGCCTCCACCAACACGCACTGGGCCCGCGTGGTGGAGTATGGCCTACTCCCTCTCACCCTTCGTGAGAGGAGGCCTTTGCCCTGCAGTGGGATTCTACAGGCTATAACATACATACGTACCACGCAGTTTTTGAGAGTTACGCGATTATTAGTTAAGCTAAAGTTATTCATTATAACGGGTTCTTACCGCGTTTTTATTTATTACTAGTGTTTTCCCGCGACTTCATCCGCACAAATTATATACCAGATTTTAAGTCAGATCATAAGCTATCAAACAAAAAAAAGTTTCATCAAAATCGGTTCAGTAGTTTTTGCGTGATGCGCGAACAAACAAACAAACAAACAGGCAACATTTCTAAAAAAGGTTGATTTCAAGTCAGGGATACCTAAAAACCATATCGTAATCTTTTTTTGTAAATATCTTCAATGTACAGACACACTTCAATTACCTACAGTTTTATAATAGTTTAGATAGTACATTCTTAATATATAGAAATGTAAATCAATATTCTTATTCGTAGGTTGACACCCTTTGAATACGGACCACAAAAAAATACTTAGCAGTTTTTTGCATTGTTTAGCATAAAGTTATTGTAATGTTACTTTTTATTGAGGTACTCGTAAGTACTTGTAACGTCACCCAATCTATCCCAAAATTTTAATTTTTGTTTTTGATTAAATCTTAAGACGCTGTTATCCGGTCGAGGCCGTTTTTTGAACATGAACGAAAGTGTTTTAAACTGTGTTTTAAAGTCTGAAAACCAATGTCTTATTTAAGGATCTGGCTGATAGGCGTCCATGCTCTATTACACGATTAGATTAAGTTTACTCGATACAAAAAAAATACCAAAGTTACTCCATTTTGTTATGTTTTTTCAATACTATGATTAAACTACTGATATTTAACTTTTTATTCTTGAACTTTAACTAAATACATTAAATATTTCTAGTGAACTCCGTAGAATTTTGAGCTTAGAAACACCCATGAGCAAATATATTGATTCAAAACACGTTTTTTTGCGATCCTGCTTTCAATTGGAGCGGGATGGCTAATTGCAAACTTATGCTTGCAAGAAAGAGACGCTTGCACTTGGATAACCTGGCCTTAATAGTATTCCCGAGATTAAGGCTTACCGTATGTAGGGTCCATTATTGACAAGATGTTTTTAATAATAATAATAATAATAATAACCTATGCTCCAGGTTGGAAGTGTAAAATGTCATAACGCCGGGACCTGCTGACTGGTGCGCTTAGCACCGGGAACCGGCGCCCGCAGACTCACCTCTCTACAACCTTAGCCGCTCACTAGATGTTGCCGCCTTGTCGCTCCTTGCGAGCGGCCTTTTTGGGGGCCCATTAAATGAGTTGGCGAGTCACCGTCTGCCATTTTTGACAAACCAGAGACATTTGTTACGGCAGGCGTCCCGAGTCTCTCCGCAATAACCCAGATTTCCCAGTCCACCCAGTTCACCCCCATAGCCCAAGTAATTTTCTTTCCTTTCTGCAATAGTCTCTGCACCGGACGTGGTTTGTCTTCTGGTGCATTTGCATAATGTACTCAGGGATAGACCACGGTTGGTGCATCCCATAGCATTCAGATAAAAGTGTCTCAAAGGGGCCTCTACGTGTTGGACCTGTGTCCCCATGCAAGCCTTCCAAAGGTCCGGGCTACGGCCCGTGAGTAAAACCTTACAGAGATACATAATAATAATAATAATATATTTATTGCTCTCATATGGTTATAAAAGGTCTTACAATTAGATAAGTACACACATGAACCCTGGTAGGGCACTGCAATTCAATTATAACTTAAAACTATTAAAATACTAAAAGATAACAAATTTACAACTTACAACAACAAGTTTGGAAACAAAAAAATATAAATTTACACACCGGCTAGAAACCAAGAATTAAACATAAGCAATTAACATCAATAGAATCCTAATTTTGAACTACAATCATGTCACTGCACTGAATCCAATCATGTCACTCATGGTCTTCTAGAAAACATTATTACTACTATTTATTATTTAAAATTATCACAAAAATATTCTTGTAGTGTATAATAACTTTTTTCTACCAAAAAACTTTTTAATTTATTTTGAAATGTACCAAACTTAGGTTCATTTTGGATGTAGTCTGGAAGTTTATTATAAATTTTTACACACATTGCATAAGGCCCTTTTCGATGCATTTGTAATTTAGACTGGGGAAGTGCTAGTTGATGTTGGTTCCGTAGATTATAGGGACGGGTGAAGAGTTTTTTCCAAACATAATATTTTTATATTCAAATGTCACAAAGTATGTTATAGCCTGAGGGATTACACAACAAACATCAAAGGCAAAGGGTCTCCCTTTCAGTAAATTGATCTCTAGTTTATCGAATTACTTCAATTTCACCCTGTATAGTGAAAATGATGATGATGATGCCTTATGAAAAATACGTTTTTAGGGTTCCGTACCCAAAGGGTGAAACCGGACCCTATTACGAAGCCTGCGTTGTCCGTCCGTCCGTACTACCTATTTAGGGTTGTAACTTTTGAACCGTAATAGCTAGACAGTTGAAATTATCACAGAATATGCGTTGTTACGGCGGATTTGTTAACAAATAATAACAATGACAAAAAGATAAAAATTAAGGGGGTCCGCACACAAGATTTACATTTTTATAAACGTTTTTTCTCCTCGCTCTACCGTAAAAACGGTAATTCTTTCAATAAGTGTCAAACTTGGTGTGATTACTGAGAGCAAACTGTAAACATCATCATCATCATCATCATCAGCCTATCATCGTCCACTGCTGAACATAGGACTCTCCCAAAGCGCGCCACAAAACTCTGTCCTCGGTCTTCCTCATCCAGTCGCTCCCCGCAACTTTTTTTAGGTCGTCTGTCCAGCGGGCAGCAGGGCGTCCCACACTACGCCTACCAGTTCGCGGTCTCCACTCTAGAACTCTGACACTCCATCGGTTGTCAGTTCTTCGGCAGATATGACCAGCCCATTGCCACTTCAGCTTGCTAATTTTCTGAGCTATGTCAGCCACTTTAGTTCTGTGACGAATAACTGTAAACATAACAGGAAATAATAAAAACAGTCATTTAGGTTATTTATAACTTAACTACTTTAGTTATTATGTGCAAAGCTTTCAGTTTCTACATTCATAACAACTCCTCATAGTATAATATCTATTCTGCTCTAAAGGTGACCATATTGTTCATAACCTTTTCCCGTAAATAACGGTCCCACTTAACCCCTCCATCCCCCATCGATTTCACCCCATAATGGTTTCACATTAAGGGTCTATGGATAGGATGGACCAACCTATTCAAGGTTGACGTGAATCCCGTTAGGGTTCTGTAAAATATTGCCAAGTTATCTTGATTTGCTATTTATTTATCAAATAATTGACTTTTTCTTGTGCATAAGCACTGCATTTCTAGTCAGTCAGTCATAAAGTGTCTAGTAGGTACATAGTTTGTGAGAGTACGTAGTTTGTGATCTTTCCCAATCTCAAGGATTGTTTTGTGAACAATAATACAGATGAGAATAGATGGCGGAGCCTCGTGGTAAGCTCAAACACGAAACACACGAACATCACGCGAATGACATCAACCACTCGCGGCAAAACTTGCATCGTGACTTCCTTTTGTTAGATTTGTGTCAAGAAATATTATAAATGGTAATGACTAGCTTTTTTCCCGCAATCTCATGTTCATGAAGTAGCGGGATACATTCCAGACACAAACAGAAAGTACGATTTTCCATAAAAACATTAACCCTTCGTTTAAAAAACCCTTAAGGGTTGTTTTTCGGAAAATACTTTCTCAGTGCACACTTAATATCCTCCATCGATTTGATATTCCAAATAACATGTTTCTATCTCCAGTGGTTCAGGCTGTCCAACGTCTGTCAGTAACATAATCAGTCACGAAACTGTTCTACATATTAGTGTATCATTCATTACAATCATAATAATCAAATGTCTCGCTTTCACTATTTTCAATTCTTCTATTTTGTTGCTTTTTTGTTCACCGTATTTATTTTATTTTAAAACTGTTCCGTTATCGATGGAAGTTCAAGAACTTGGCTCATGTTTTCCGTTCAAGTTCACTGTCCACGCAACCTTGTATGAAAATCTCACAGCTCTAGAGATTTTATGGTTTTCTCCTAAACTTTCCACATTAACTTAAATTAACTTTTTTCTTTCTTCCGTTAAGATAAAAAGGTCACGCCAATATATTAATTGTGTTTATTTCCAAACTAGTTAGGGTTCCAAAGTCAACAAGGAACCCTAATAATTTCTCCATGTCCGTCCGTCCGTCTGTCCGTCTGTACGCGGCTTAGCTCAGAGACGCTTAGTACCTACTAGAAAGCTGCAATTTGGCATGAATATACATATTAATCACGCCGACAATAAGAGGTGAAATAAAATTTGGCAAAAAGGCCCCTTCTAAGTTCGTATGTTGTGACGGGCAACTACGGATCCCTACTACTAGTATTATAAGAGATAAGTGTACTTTTTGCAACCATCAGCAGCAAGGCTGATTCAGTGTTTATGTGGTGTAGAGCCTCTCTGTGATGGGGATGGACCAGGTCTGCCTGCATAACTTCAGTCGGTTTAGGAGTTACAGACGATTAAAGGTCTGGAAAAAAATTACGATCAGCCTTGCTGTGGATCGTAATTTTTTTCCAGATCTTTAAACGTCTGTAACTCCTAAACCGACTGAAGTTATGCAGGCAGACCTGGTCCATCCCCATCACACAGATGCTCTACACCACATAAACACTGAATCAGCCTTGCTGCTGATGGTTGCAAAAAGTACACTTATCTCTTAGTCTATTCCCTACCCTGCGCGTGGCCCGACACGCACTGTACCGGTTTTTTTGTGACTTTTCTCGCATCGAATCTTTGATGTAGAAAACGCAATGCACGTTTTGTCATTCTGCGATACCTATTTACCTTCCTATTATACTAATTGTATTTGTATTGTATTTTCTATTTATTTATTTACCAGATACATGAATTGACACGACTTAAATAATACATCACATAAACCAAAAGTGATTTTTAGGTGACATAAAAGATTCTGCAGGTTCTATAATAGGCAGTTCATTAGGTACATAGCTCAGTTACAAATTATTAGAAACAAGAAAAACAAAAACAAACTAAATTAATACAATAATAATACTTAATTACTAATTATACTTTGTCGCATCGTACGCATGCTTGCTTGATTTCTGCCACTCGCTCCAGACGGCAACGTCACATACGTCATACGTCATACGTCGCGCTGTACAAAGTAATAACTACCCTGTAGTAAACTTCGCTATACCTACATTTTTGAGCGTACCATCTTCTTATTAATTGAATACGGCACACGCACGCACTTTTCTGAGGGCTGGGCAATCGCGTTTCTCATAGAAAATATTCGCCTCAACCTATGGCTCCTTAAGGGGGTTGCAGAGGGCAAGACACTAAACTAGATGGCGCTCGGGAGCATTATTCCTGATTTTATCACATTTTATTTTATATCTCGTAATTGTGATGATATCGAATCAAAATTTTCAATTACGCGCGCACTTGTGTTTATGTTGCACTGATCTAGCTACAAGTTAGAGTAATTTTATTGTTCATACGAATTTGTTCTACATTTTAAGATTGATCAATTTCATACAAAACTAGATAATTCGTAGAACAAATTAACAAAAGTAATATTTTATAATGTGGAAAAATAGTATAGAGAATCTAGATTGCGCGTCTCAAATAACATTTGCAATTTATACCATAATTACGAAGATATAAAATAAAATGTGACAAAATGATGAATAATGCTCCCGAGCGCCATCTAGTTGCCTGTGAACGTCTTCTGCAACCCCCTTATGTTATACTTGTCAACTATCGCAGGAGTAAAAAAGGATAATACGCATAATGACACATTTCGATTACGCGAAATGACGCACGCACACGCGAAATGACACATATACTTACGCGAAATGTCCAACGGAAAGTTGGACCTTGCTTTTGAGCCAGTTCTCGTTATGACCGATTTTCTTTAACGATTCGCAAACAAACAAAATAAAAATTGTTTGTATTAATTTTTAACGAGATAGTATCGGGGATTGCATAAATAATAATTGGAGGCACGTGGATATTTCGCCGTTATGTAGGTTGGATTCATTTTAATATCATGTTGCATGAACGGCGATGGAATTAAAAGTGAACTGATGAATTTTATGATATTGTATTCTCTTTTAATCTATGGGTATGTAGCTAGTCCGTGTGGTGTCGGCTAAGATTAGCACCATCCCATTTCCTCCCGTGGGTGTAGTAAAAGGCGACTAAGGGATCTACCGGAGGATGGGCAGCAGCATCCTCTGAGTACACACATTCAATCCAACTGCGATCGCTAACCCGCCTGCCAAGCGTGGCGATTATGGCAAATACCCCCATTTTTGGGGAGGCCTATGTCCAGCAGTGGACGTTTATCGGCTGATATGATGATGATGTAGCTATACAGGGTGTAACAAAACACCTAAGTAATACTTATAGGATGATTCAGGTCCTCAAACTGATTTACTTTTACTATGGAGCCAACCTCGAAATCGCGAAAAAAAATCAGCTGTCCCATTCATTTTTGTCAAGTCTGTACAGCAATTTTGTATGGGACCGCTGATTCATTTAGGATTTCATTATTTAGAAATCTTTAATATTATTGTTACCTATGAAGGCGCCATACCCTGAATGGTAAAAAAGACTTTTTGACTCAATATTTCTGCACCCAGTTGCACAGGATTTTATGTTTACCTACCATCTACGAATAAGAATAAATATGGAAGAGTAACTCTAAACAAAATCGAAATCATTTTTGGCACCCCATGAAAAATGACATTTTGTATGAGTTTTGGCGGCGAGTTACAATTTTTAAAGAACAAATTTAGAACGCGTTACAATTTTTTTGGTGCCACTTTTTGAGCTTCAATTTATTTCTATACATTCTGTTATATATCATAGGCGAAGTATTTTTCGCTTACGCTGATAGACGTAACATCAGTGTAACCGCGTATGAGACAGCGATAGTCATAAAATCCTATACAATTTGTATGAAAATAGATGTCTGACTCCGGAGTCAGACAGCCATCGTAGAACAAAAAAGTGGCTACGTCGATAAGGACAGCAATAAGTAGCGATCTCCTTTTTTAACTAGAGCGAATTTGCTATGTGCATCTCTTACTGAGTGATATGACAAGACACGTGCTTTCTTCTAGTTCCTTCTCTTTCTACGTTCGTAGCCTACCATAATGAAATGATGACATTTCCACTAAAAATATGGGTGAAGAATTCTTGTACCCGGATCTCGGAATATAAAAGTCATAATGCAACAAAGCCAGTTTACAAGACTGTTCCACTCTTAAACAAGACTTTTCCATTGTAAACTATACAACGTGTTATTGAATTAACGCAAAACTAGAAAGTAGTTTGCTTAGAATCGAGAGGAGAATCGAATTATCATTGATTCAACATAGGTAATTTTTTTCAAAATATTAAGACGCTCTTATCCCGTCGAGGCCGTTTTTTGAACACGAACGAAAGTGTTTTAAACTGTGTTTTAAAGTCTGAAATTAAATTATGTCTTATTTAAGGATCGGGCGGATGGGCGACTGTTCTCAATTACACGAGTAGATTAAGTTTACTCGATAGAAAAAAATCCCAAAGTTACCCCTTTTTGTTATGTTTTTTTCAATACTATGATTAAACTGCTGATATTTAACGTTTTATTCTTGTACTTAACTATATACATTAAATATTTCTAGTGAACTCAGGAGAAGTTTTAGCTTAGAAACTCCCACGAGCAAAGATATTGACGAAAAACACGTTTTTTTGCGATCCTGCTTTCAATTGGAGCGGGATGGCTAATTGTAAACTTATGCTTGCAAGAAAGAGACGCTTGCACTGGGATATCCTAGCCTTAACTAATTTGTTTGTAAAATTTTCAATTTACTAAATTTGGTTGTATAAGGTCTAACAAAATTAGCTGAAACTATTTTAAGGGGATGATCAGACCATCAAATGGAACATAATCGAAATCGCGAAAAAAACCTGTCCCATACATTTGAGTCGAGTTATGTTTGCAGTTTTGTATGGGACAGCTGATTTTTTTCACTATTTCGATATTGGTCCTTTAGAAAAAGTTGTTCAGTTTTATAGTCTGATCATTTCCTTAAAACAGTTTCAGCTAATTTTGTTAGACCTTGTATTAGTTTTTAAATGTTTTAGACTAGCAAATTGAATAACTATCGAAACAAAAATTGGTATTATAGAAAACGTCAAGCCACATGTATGGGACAGCTGTTTTTCACCCAATTTCCAAGTTGCCAAGAAGTAACGGCAAACCGAAATTTTACCATCCTTAAACGATATCATTTATATTTGAATATGTATCATAGCCTAAACATATGGACGTAGAAATCTTGAAGCGATATCTGGGAATATAAAGTCATAATGCAACAAAGCCACTTTACAAGCTTGTCTCTTAAATAAGACTTGTCCTTTGTACACTGTGTTAGTCGACAAACAAACAAACAGTGCTCTGGACATTGCTTGTGTAACTCACAATCTTTGAGCAACTCTAGCTTTGCTAAAACAAGGATTTATTTTAAACTACAGACCCTACCCGGCTTTGCTTGAATGTAATGCTTCAGGCCGTCAAACTGAAAAACTTTCAACAAAGACCAATATTGAAATCTCCAAAAATCCCGTATAAAAAAGTCCATGGCATTTCGACCCAAATGTGAGAACTGTTTTTTTTATCGCGATTTCAAAGAAGTTAAAGTCCCGTAGAAAGTTGTTCAGTTTGATGGCTAAAACTGCTTCCGTGATCTATTGGTTAAGAGCATTGGGCTCTTGAGACGGAGGTCGTGGGTTTGATCCCACGGAGGACACCTGTGATATGTCACTTTGTGCTTTTTTTCCCCAGATGGTTAGGACATCGCAGGCTGTATCACCTTATTGTCTGAAAAGAAAGATAATTCCGTGCTTCGGATGGTACGTTAAGCTGTTGGTCTCGGCTACTGTCTCGGGTAGTAGTAGTCGTTACATAAAAACCACGTCAAAGGCCGTAAGGCGGTTTGAATATACTCTGATACCAGGACTTGCCCACACGATAAGAAGAAGAATGGCTGAAGCATCAAAGTATATTGTAACGCATTTAAGTTTACAAAAACTCTTGTAATTTAATGGGGTTTATTAGAAAAACTGAACAACTTTCACTACGGGAGCATCGAAATAAAATAAAAAATAAAAATATCTGTTCCATAAATTGGAGTCGATTCGGTATTATTACAGTTTTGTATGAAACAGCAGATTTTTTCAATTTTTCTTGCGACTACGTTCGCGTGGATATCCGGGGGAGAATTTGGGTTTAAAGCCCCTTTTCTCCCCCTTTTTTTTTCGAAAAATGGTTTCTTACAGCACCCCAACATCCTCTGTAGAATCATAATCATCACAGCCTATACGTCCCACAGCACAGGGCCTACCCTCAGGTAGGGTAGTCCACCACGTGTGCCCAAAGCGGATAGGTTGATTTCACATAGGTACGCATCGGAATTTCTTTCTCAGCGTATGCAAGTTTCCTATCGATGTTTTCCTTCATCGTTTGAGAGCAGTCGGTATTACGTAAATAAGTTAGAAAAACTTATCGGTACCTACATGGCATGTCATCCGTGTTGATTCGAACCCGGACCTCAGGATTGGGTTTCCATATGGTAGCTCTCCGCAACTCCTCTGTAGAATATAGGTACAGGGTGTTTCATAAGTAAAAATAAACATTTAAAACTCTTAAGGGGGTTGTTTAGACCGTCAAACTGAACAACTTTATCTATGGGACCAACAACGAAATCGCGAATAAAAAAATCTAATATCCCATACATATTTTAGCTCTAGTCGATTTGTAGAGTATGGACCATAATTATTATTTTTCGCGATTTCGATATTGGTCCCATAGTGAAAGTTGTTCAGTTTGATGTTCCAAAACACTCCTTTAAAGGTTTATTTGTATTTTTGTAACAACTTGTAAACATAATTCTTCCTTTCATGTTTCTATCTTCATAGTGCTAGCGGTACGCCAAACAATACTGCACTTTTTGTTAAAGGCAAGCCGCTTTGCACAGTGGTAGATAGGACCATTTGGAATGATTTGACCCGTAGTGATTTTTGATTCACCCCTTAGGGGGTGATTTTTGGGGGGTGGGGGGTGAACTACTCCTTAAATTCTTAAAATTGCTAACCTTAACCGATATTGACAATCAGGGACTCATTTTCGCATAATTTGAGGTCACTGAATTAGAATTTGGAGTAATTTTGATCATCCGAACTTCAATTTTGGATATTTTGGACCGTAAGGACGTTTTTTGGTACGAAATTTAAAAAATGATAAAAAGTCATACAGTAGCCATATTAGAGTCAATTTCTCGAAAGTCAATAGGGCTAAATCGAAATAAGTCGTCAAAAATATATTTTGGAAAAAATTTGAGGGGGTACAAAATGACTAAAAAAAAATTTTTTTTTTTAAATCAATTTGCGTATTGTTTTTAGGGTTCCGAACCAAAAAGGCGCCACACAGGACCCTATTACTAAGCCTACGTTGTCCATCCGTCCGTCTGTCCGTCCGTCCTGTCTACCTGTACTGCCTGTCCTACCTATAAAGGGCTGTATCTTTTGAACCGTAATAGCTTGATGGTTGAAATTTTTAGAGAATATGCGTTATTATGGCGAATTTGTTAAAAAATAATAAGAAAAGCAAAAAGTAAAAAATTAAGGGGGGTCTCCATACAAAAAACTATTTTTTTAACGTTTATAGTTTTTGCTCTATCGTAAAAACGGTAATACATACAAGCGTCAAACTTGGTACGGTTATAGTGCAAACTCTATAGTATAACAAGAAATAATAAAAATTGGCCAAGTGTGTGTCGGTTTCGCGCTAAGGGTCCCGGAAATAACACATTTTTTTGGTGTTTTTTTTTTAACCCTGGTGAAAATATATTTTTGACGACTTATTTCGATTTAGCCCTATTGACTTTCGAGAAATTGACTCTAATATGGCTACTGTATGACTTTTTATCATTTTTTAAATTTCGTACCAAAAAACGTCCTTACGGTCCAAAATATCCAAAATTGAAGTTCGGATGATCAAAATTACTCCAAATTCTAATTCAGTGACCTCAAATTATGCGAAAATGAGTCCCTGATTGTCAATATCGGTTAAGGTTAGCAATTTTAAGAATTTAAGGAGTAGTTCACCCCCCACCCCCCAAAAATCACCCCCTAAGGGGTGAATCAAAAATCACTACGGGTCAAATCACTCCAAATGGTCGTAACTACCACTGTGCAAAGCGGCTTGCCTTTAACAAAAAGTGCATTATTCTTATAAAATTTCCGATGAACCGCTAGCACTATCAGCGATTATGACTGTGCATTGTCTGTCAGTCACTCAGTCACGAAACCATTTTGTATGTAAAGATTACAGGTAAGTACTACTTATAATGCACGGGACTTAACCATGCAAAACGAAAAAATCACGAAAACATTTAATGTAGCCTGAAATATCGTCCCAGCTCATAATCTCCGTGAAAAATACATTTGAGGTACAGTGAGGTGACGTCATAGAATAAATCGTGGTGACCTTCATCCGAGACACACTGCTGTAGCGCGCGGTGAACGAACGCGAGGGCCTTATGCAGCCTATGTAGATGTTTTTGTCTATCCAGCTTAGCTTCGGTGATCGGTTCCAATACCGGAGCTATTATATTGCTAATGAGCGCCTAAATTCAATTAATTATTACGCAGCGGTTTCAGCGTGACTTTGACAACGCAGCGCATCTTTTCAAACATTTAATATAGAAAGGCGAATCTCTGCGTTGGAAAAGGCTCTTTATTGTACATACAATACGTTTCGTTCGTATGCAAGTATGTATATCATTAAAAAAAATGACGCTCGCGGGTGTAGTATCGGTTGCCCAATTCTGGCAAGGTACTATTTAGTGACTTTGTTCAGATTTTGAAGTCGACACGATAAGAAGAATGACGCTCGAACGTAAGCTATAGCTAGTAGGCTTTTTATAATGGAAAGCGTACAACAACGACAAAAAGTCATTTTATTTCACTAGTAAAAGGTAATACAGAGACCTTATTAATCGAACCCAGTATCTCTATTTTGGCAGACCGGCGTAAACATTACACTTACTTGATACGTCCAGCGCAACCTAGCCCTAGACTTGTAACAAAGTTGACATTTGAACGAAAACATTCAATCGAAAACAGTAATCCACCAAATTTGGGATAAGTCAAAGTGAATGACAATGCTATCATCCCAACACAGAAGTAAATCAGGGTGTGTTGTTCTTCTTAGCAGTGTGTAGTGCAGTCATTTCGCCCATGCTCCCTTTTTCATCTCGACACATAAATATCCGGTGAACCCGTGATACAGGATTATATTAATCACACGTTCAGGTGCTGGCGAAAAATACATAAATACTTGTTATGTGCGGCATCAGCAATTTGACGAAATAGGAGAAAACATTTCGGATAAAACATCAGTGTTTTCTACGTTTTAAGGCGAATCATCCCTGGACCACGACTCTCCATACTAATCGATGCGAACGAACGCGTGGCTCCGGTCAGAATTTAGCTGTTTTCTTTGAAGAATTAGATTTTTTTTATTAATTTTGAAAAAGTATGAAAACCACATCATCATCAGCCTATCATCGTCCACTGCTGAACATAGGCCTCTCCCAAGGCGCGCCACAAAACTCTGTACTCGGCCTTTCTCATCCAGTCGCTCCCCGCTACTTTTTTAGGTCGTCTGTCCAGCGGGCAGCAGGGCGTCCCACACTACGCCTCCACTCTAGATAGACACCCCACCGGTTTTCAGTTCTTCGGCAGATATGACCAGCCCATTGCCACTTCAGCTTGCTAATTTTCTGAGCTATGTCAGCCACTTGGAAAATGCATATAAATGTACACCCTTTACAGGGTAAACAATTGCATTACTGAAAAGGGTGATTCTGCTCTTAAAACTGAACTACTTTCCCCAGAAATAAAAAAAAATTGAACTTGCCCCGATTAATGATTGATAAGCTATTGCAAACAAGGGTCGATATGTAACACTGCGACCATCGCTGGTCTATTGTGTTCGCCCCAAGCTCACCCATATTTACGCATACCTCCGAACTTATGGTATTTTCTTTTCATTCTCGGGAATGCAGGTTTCCTCGCGATGTTTTCCTTCACCGCCGAGCTAGTAAATGATAAATACAACCATACATAAATTCTGAAGAACTTAGTGGTACAGGCTAGGAATCGAACCGCGGCCTCATGAATGAGGCACAAGCTCTCTTCCGTATGGGCTATCATCGCTCTTTACACTCTATACCTACAGGGTAAACAGTTGCATTAACATACAATTAGCATATATGCTCACGACTATATTCCCCGAGGGGCTAGTCAGAGATATTCTGAAACCTCAGAGCATCCACGTTTCACCAGTTGTACCGAAACTCTGACCAGTGTAACGGGGGGTGAGCCCGTCGCCACTTATAATTGACAGTGGGTACAATACAAGCCTTGAAATTGAACCATGCAGGTTTCCTCACGATGTTTTCCTTCACCGAAAAGCTTCCGGTGTTACAAATCGTACATGAATTCCGAAAAACTTATTGGTACCACTCGGCCTGGACGGGGATCGAACCATCGCCTCCTGCGCGGCAGGCAAGGTTACTCGCCACTGGACCACGGCTTTTTTGTTACATGCAATTAGCTTTTTGCAAATTCCCCTTGGGACTTTAGTATACTTTCTTTGCCTTAGGTTCCTTAGGAAGTGTTGTTCAGTATAAAGGTACAATTGCCATTTTAATTTCTGCAACTTTCTACACTTGACACTTACACCCTGTATAATGTTAAAAGTCCACCTCCAAGCACGTTCTGCTGACTTCGAAAATGTCAAGGGTGAAATTGTAAGCTACTTTTCTGAGCTTCAGAAATTCGTTTCGAATTCAAATGGCAAAGCCAACGTCTGAAATTGTGCTGAAATTAACAGATTGTAAATTAGAGGCTCTTGAATTTCATTCAAATTATACATGCTCGGAGAAAATGTCAGTTGAGGATTGTGTCATTTAAATCCATTGTATTAAATCTTATTTCCTAGCTACGCTCACAATTACAGGGTGTTTTCAATTCAATTCAATTCATTTATTTTGTATCATAATCATAGATCCATAGAGGTGTTAGTAACAATGACTTAAGATATATGTTAGTGACAAAAAAAAATCTACATTTATTTAACACTAGTGATTTTCCACGACTTCGTCCGCACAAATTATATACCAAATTTTAAGTCAGATCATAAGCTATCAAACGAAAAAGTTTCATCAAAATCGGTTCAGTAGTTTTTGCGTGATGCGCGAACAAACATACAAACTAACAATTTTGTCAATAGATGGCGCTGCGCGTCATTTGAATCGCGCTATCGAGTGGTATTTGATTTTATATGAAGTAAACCGCTTCTTTTTTGTTCCTCATGATTTTTTTTACAGTTTTATAATAGTTAAGATTAACAAGACCCGGCCTAGCGGCCCTATGTAGGCTATTCCAATGCCCAATGATGGGACACTGGAACCGCTCTGCAATGGGTTCGAGGAGGCTGTTGGTGCTGCCCCGTACCCTGCGCAGCAGGGAGGCGGCTCGTTTGCGTATGATGGCTGCAAAGCTATTACTCGCGCCGCCGCAAACATGCCCGATGCGCTGCAGAAACGAGGCATGCGAAGAAATGTAACGTTAGGGAAATCTTCTTCTTTTCTACCATTGTATTTTTTAAACAATAATTATAGAGCCACAAAAAGAATTATAAAGGTTAGTCTGAAGGTTGAAATTACCATTTACAGACAATTTATGAGGTCATATTGACTTTGCAATAGGGCTTTAGGGACGAATTGAATTATAAACAACGCAAATGTTTGAGATGCCAACTTTTAATGCTTAACAAAATGTTTGGATTCCATCATAAGATTAGGGTTGTCAATTTGTGAAAAAAGACAGGACACTTTTCAAAAATGTGCTGACATGGTATCGAATTTCGAAAGGTTTTATAATAATACTTTTATTTAACTACACAAATTTAATTTTTTTGTTATTTCATGGCATAAGCTAATCAATATCTGCCAGGAAGTCATCAAGTCCTCGAATGGACATTTTTCATTTATGTCAAATAAATTGACTATAGTCCGTTCGCGTTAAGAAAATAGTGATTTCAGTTTTAAAATGTATTGTTGAACGAGTCACGCAAAATACACAACCGTTTTGTTCGAAGGTCAGATTTCAACTGGTCACTGTGAACTGGTCACTGTGAACAAAACGGTTGTGTATTTTGCGTGACTCGTTCAACAATAAATTTTAAAACTGAAATCACTATTTTCTTAACGCGAACGGACTATAGAAAATATATAAATTACGCCATATAAAAAAATATGTCGCGTTCAATAATGTTTTGTAAACTCAACAGCATAATTTTTATTAAAATTATTATTACCTATCATAAATACCTACACTTCTCTCATTCCTCACATTTTCATCATATAAAAAGTATGCTTGTACACAATTTCTAGTTTTAGTTTATTTTAGTTTTAGGATTTCATGTTAATTGATAGTTTTTATTAAGGCCTCCGCTCATTGCAGCGATAATATCGAGCGATATTATCGCTGCGATTTTGCGATAATTGTTCTCAGTACATTTTGTATGGGGACGCGCGCGATCCTACACACTGCCGCGATATTATCGAGCGATAGTGGATTTAGTGGTGCTGCGCATGCGTGACATATCGCTCGATAATATCGCGGCAATGTGCGGAAGCCTTTATTATTAATAGAATTGGTCTAAAAAAAAAAATATATGCGCTGCTATTATTGTAGATTACGTATGAATATTCCGAATTTTTCCGGTGAAATCCGTAATATACGGACGCGTGGCAACCCTGACTAAACCAAATTAGGGATAAGGGATACACAAAAACAAATTAATCGTCCACATTAATATTGTTGTCCCAAATAAATTGGGTTATTTCGAAACGTAAAGCAATTGTCATAAATCTGCGTTTTGAATGGAGGGATATGGCAGTAAAGTTATAATAAAGCACAAAATCTAATACAAAACATCTTTGTACAGTCAGCATCAGAGAAACCTGACCCCAATATCATCATATTTATAAGCAAAAGGGGGTTAGATTTCTCTGATGATGACCGTACATGCTTTTAATTTATCATTACATCTCTCTCTCTCTCTCTCATACACATTTAGGTACCCTTATCTATTCTCTTTTTCTTACGACCGATCGACACAAGTGGGCTGGCATAGCAGCGCGACATACAGGACACTTTTTTAAGGGGATGATCAGACCGTCAAACTGAACAACTTTCTCAACGGCACCAACATCGAAATCGCGAAAAAATTATCAGCTGTTCTACAGGGTGTCACGAGGTGCTTCAGACCATCAAACTGAACAACTTTTACTATTGAGCCAACATCGAAATCGCGAAAAAAAATCAGCTGTCCCATACAAAACTGAAGTACCAACTCGACGGATTGACGCACCGTGTGTGCTTCTACGTGCGGTTTCATACAACTCCTTGCTTCACAAATGACGGACTGACGTCTGCTGCTTCGTCAGTGCGTCATCGTGTGTGACAGCACTGTCAGCTCTAAAATGTATGGGACAGCTGATATTTTTTTCGTGATTTCGAAGTTGGCTCAGTAGTGAAATTTGTTCAGTTTCATGGTCTGAAGCACCCCCTTAAGTATCACTAGAATGTTTTGTTACACCCTGTAATCTATACAAGGTGTTACAAAAATACAAATAAACCTTTAAGGGGGTGGTGTAGACCATCAAACTGAACAACTTTCACTATGGAAATCGCGAAAAAAAATATTGATGTTCCATACTCTACAAATTGACTAGAGCTAAAATATGTATGGGATATCAATTTTTTTTTGCGATTTCGATGTTGGTCCAATGACGGTCTAAACAACCCCCTTAAGAGTTTTAAAAAATTATTCTTACTTATGAAACACCCTGTATACAAAACTGCAAACCTACTTGAGCCAAATGTATGCTGATTTTGGTCCCATGATGTTGGTCCCATGGACAAAATTGTTCAGTTTGATGGTCTGATTATCCTCTTAAAAAATGTCAGTTAAGATGGACCCTGTATAATGTAAGACCCGGACCCTAATACCCGCACCTTTATCTCTCTTTATTAATCAAACAAATCTTTAATCGGCTAAGAGTAGCACCATCCCATTTCCTCCCGTGGGTGTCGTAAAAGGCGACTAAGGGATCTACCCTACGAATAAAGAAATAAATATGGAAATATAATTCACGTCAAAAAATGACCCCACGAACTTTGGTGTACACCACGCAAGCGCGCAAGACTCAATCATTATGGCGACTCCAATTACGGCGTTTGCCGCCAAAACTCATGGTGCCAAAAATTAAGGAGATTTTGTTCGGAGTTATCGTTCCATATTTATTTCTTTATTCGTAGGATCTACCGGAGGATAGGCAGCAGCATCCTCTGAGTACACACATTCAATCCAACTGCGATCGCCAACCCGCCTGCCAAGCGTGGCGATTATGGCAAATCCCCCCATTTTTGGAGAGGCCTATGTTCAGCAGTGGACGTTTATCGGCTGATATGATGGTGATGATGAATCAATCTATCAACCTATTCTATCAACCAATATATTCTATAACCTATCACATTAAAGAATTTATGAATTACGAATGAATTTTCATGCCCTATAGGCCCACTGCTGAACTTATGTTCGCCTCTCCCAAAGTGAACCACAAAGAGAACTCTATCCTCGTCCCTCATCCAGTCGCTTCCCGCTATCTGTCTCAGTTCATCTAGTACCTCAGCGTCACATACAGTTGACAGTTCCACTCTTGACAGTTCCAGCTGAGTGATTCCCTATCTACTTCAGACTATAATAATGAGCAAAGTAGAGGGCAAAAGAAGCGTCGGTAGGCCACGAATATCATGGCTCGCGAACCTGAAAGAGTGGACAGGCATCGCCAGCGTCGAAGAGCTGTTTCGCTTGGCAAGAGATAGACAGGGTTTGCCCCGAACACTTGTATCTCGCGTGGTGTTCGCGCGGTTCGCGTTTCAGCCTGCCACGAGGCTCCAAAATCCTTCTTAGTTGTTCTTACTGAAAAACAATCCTCGAGATTGGATAGACACTCCCTCAAACTACTTGACATTGGCGGAAATGCGGTGCTAACGCACAAGCAAGAAGTCCATAATTATAAATAAAAAAAAAGAAAATGAGAGGAACCCGAAGAAGAAGATTCCCAATCAGCTATCATTTCTCATTCTTCGGTAGATACGAGTAACGAGCACGGACCTGAAAAAAAGACGGACGTAATGTGACACTAAAAAGATGTCAATGCAAGCATGCAAGGTCCTACATTTTCGTTTGTTCTACAAGGGATCTACACTCATGCAGATGCACTAGCTCTAGGCAGGTCCTCCAAAGAAAATAAAAAATATGCCCTGTACCAAAGAGTTGTTCTAACTTATGAATACCGGCTGCTCTTAAACGGTGAAGGAAAATATTGTAACGTATGTGAAGTCTAACAATCAGTATTGGGCACGCGTGGTGGACTAACACCCATTGAGCTTAGGCTTGTCTGCAGTGGAACATTTATAGATAGATTATGGTATCCAGTGGTAAATACTGCAACTACGTAGATCAATTATTCATTATTAATCTACAATTTTCCCTTCTTCTAGATAAGAATGTCAATTTAATCTGTCCATATTGCATTAAACCCGTTACAGGCGGTTTTCTGCCTTACTCCATCGTGATACGGGTCACTGAATTTTGAATATCGATAAAGGTGTAAATCGAAGGATTCTCATCTCTATTCATTTATGCTGAAAGGTTATGACGCGTCGACGTTAAGCTAGGAAGCAGACGGTATTTCTTGTTAGAAACTAGTAGATAGAAAAAGGTATGTGGAAGAATGAATGACAGCTATTTAGGCATCGCTGCAACGTTCCGTTTCCGAGAAAAATGGTAGACGTACTTATCCCAATAACAGTGTTATCCAACTAGATATTTTTTAAGGGGTGCTTCAAACTACCACATGAGACAATCATAGTTGAAAATGCAAAAAAAAATTGTATGTTCCATACGTTTGGGTCAAGTATCTTTTGACGTTACAGCCTGCATATTAAAGACACAGGGTGTTAACGTTTTCTAAAAAAATCTGCTGCTGCTGTTCCATAGAAAACGTGAATGGCGACTCGATCCAACTGTATGGAACCGTTGCTATTTTATTGCGATTTCAATCATCATCATCATCTCAGTCGATGGACGTCCACTGCTGGACATATAGGCCTCCCCCAAGGATCGCCACAACGACCGGTCCTTCGCTGCCCTCATCCAACGGGTTCCCGCCGCCATCACCAGGTCGTCGGTCCACCTTCCACCTACGCTGCTCTTTCTGGTACGCGGTAACCACTCGACAACTTTTCGGCCCCATCGGTTTTGCGAGCAGTATAATCCGCCCACTGCCACTTTAATTCTATCTATTTTTCGGGGTATGTCGGCTACTCGGGTTTTTTGGCGAATCTCTTTATTTCCGATTCAATCTTGCAGGGAAATTCCCAGCATAGTCCTCTTCATTACCCGATTTCAATGCTGGTTTCAAAATTTAAGTAGTTCAGTTTGGTGGAATTAAAGTTTACGCTCTGTACAAATAATGCATAATTTAATACCAGCAGCTTCAACATCGAAGCATGTCTCGTGTCCACGTATCTTTGTCTATACGATATAAAGAAATCGCTAGACAGGCCAGAAGAGCCTAAAATGTCGCCTCTCCTTTGTTTCCACGATCATGTCAACCCGTAACGACGCCAAAGGACGCTAATGGGTTAATCCATTGAAGCGTTTATGGGACACCCCGTAGGTATTAATCATTTTAATGTTCTCAATTGACGGTGGTGCGGTCGGCGCGATATTGTGCCAGGCGTGGCTGGTATTAAGGCCAATTATTGTTCTAATTTGCATAGTGTAATTGATAATTGTTGTTAGTAAAACGTGGTAAAACAGTGTTACACAAATGGAATTGAGAAGCTGAAAAATTTGAGTGAATTCGCGGTTTGTACAGTCGGCATCAGAGAAACCTGACCCCTCTATCTTAATCTTTATAAGCACAAGGGGGTCCGATTTCTCTGATGCTGACCGTACGAGACATTGATAGACATCGACTAGAACGAACTTGAACGCACTCAGCAGTGTTTCATTTGTTCAGATAAATACACCTTCAAATCATTTATTGTAACCTTAAAGCCACACGGTGGGGGGAGACGGCTAACAGATTTTTTCCCCTCTGCCAAAGTTTAAGCTTTCTCGTCTAATCATGAGTGAAGCACCCATTTCTTTTGTGTGCGTGCTGTCACACGGTACATAAGGTGACGGGTTGTAGGACCTGTGCCTAGAGCTGGTGCATCTGTGTGAGTGTAGGTCCCTTGTAGAACAAACGAGATTGTATTACCTTGCATGCATGAATGCACCTATGTTCTTACAAATAAAGTTCTGATTCTGATTCTGATTCATGCTTCACATCTTTTTAGTGCAATGTTCGGTCCGTATTTCTTTCAAGTCCGTGAGTTTGAGCCCCAATGGTCATACTGCGTGTGTACCAAGTGAATGTGTGTACCATAGGTACCAATTGAATGCATGGATGTTCCATTGTTGCAGATCTTATCAGAAGTCAGACGTAAGTCAGAAAATTAAGTTAAAGATTAAATTAAATTACTTACATTACATTTGAATATTATGTTTATATTTGGTATCAGTCCAATTTCTCTTCATACAATGTCCATTCATTTTCCTACACATCTCATGTGAGTGAGTCACCCCAATATAGGATCGTAGTCCAGTGTCTCATGATTGGACACACGCATTTATCCCTAACACCATCAGGATGCTGTTAGCAAGGCTCGTGCCATCGTCGGAGCCCTCACTGGGCACTACGCCACAGGCGCGATAATGCACAAAATGAAACTCACCCTAGATCCCAGCTGCCGAGCATGCGGAGAGGATGAAGAGACCATGGAACATATTCTTTGTGACTGTGATATTTTCTTGGCGGCAAAACGCATGTGCCTCCTCGGAGATGGATATCCAAAACCGGGAGATCTTAGGTTTCTTCCCCTCAATGGTATTGCCTCCTTCATCATCATTCTCTTGCCCATTTCCCATTATTTGGGGTCGGCGCAATATGTCATCCTCTTCCATTCATCTCGCTTGGCCGTCGTTTCAGCACTCACTCCTTTCTTACACATATCATCCTTCACAAAATCCATCCATCTTTTCTTTGGCCTTCCTCGTCTACCACAGCCATCCACATTCATACTTAACACTCTTCTCGTAACATGAAATTCGTCTCTTCGCATCACACGCCCATACCACGATAATCTATTGCCCTGCAATTTTTCCGTTATAGGTGCTACTTTCAAACTTCCTCTAATATACTCATTCCTAATCCTGTCCATTCTAGTTACACCACACATCCATCTCAACATTCGCATCTCAGCTACATGCAGTCGTTTTTCATCCGTTTCTTTTGTGGCCCAACACTCCTTGTATTGACTCCTGGTATTGCCTCCTTCATTGACCATGTATTGAGACCAAGGGTGAAGAAAGCAAAAAGTATTGGGGCTAATACAAAAGATCCCACTGGTTCGAAGTGTTTCTGGCCTGCCAGCCCCCACAAAGAGACAAGATAAGATAAGATGCTGTTAGAACTTCCACGCACTCTGTTCTTTAGACCGGCAATAATTTTTCTCATGACAGCCATTTCCGCGTGCCTCTACAAACATACCTGACGCGCATAAGCGTAGCTAAAGTTACACCCTGTATACGTAAGTACACGCAGGTACACTACGAAAGTACGAAAGCTATCTAAGTCCCATAGCTGCCTTACTTAACTAAACACAGCCTAGAGTGCCCTAATCTCTTTTTTACTACATTAGCCGACGTCTCCTTATGTAGCTCTTGTGTCCAAGTGTTACGTCTGAAAATGTGTTGATACTTGGGACTTCATTTAACGTATAACTATTCCTTTGATGCTCTCAGGAGTCTAATAAAGTACTTATGCTAGACCTTTTAGACTTCACGAGAATGAAGGCTATCCGATGACTGTATCACTCTTTATCCTTCATGTTTTAGAGAAATAACCAAAGTTCGAAGTCTGGTCAGTCTTGGGATGGGTGACCGTTTATTGGTATTTCATCTCGAGCGTCTCCGTGCTTCGGAGGGCACGTTAAGCTGTGGATCCTGGATAGTTTCGGCAGTTGGGGATTCCGGCTGTTTAAAAAATCTCTGACAAGTGGACCACAAACTTGCGTGCACCCATCCATACTTGACCCGCTTAGTTGGATATGTCCCACTCCTTTCACGAGATTATAAAATTTTATTATTTCTTATAAAATCCTGATCTTTCCTCAAGTTCTCATAATATAAAATATCTAGTACCGTAGTCAAAATCAACTAGGTATCGTATCCGTCAAAAGATTTAAATAATAATATTGCTTCTCTTTGTGACATAATGCCTGCTACAGCTTTTTTAATTTTTTTTAAGACGCTGTTATCCCGTCGAGGCCGTTTTTTGAACACGAACGAAAGTGTTTAAACTGTGTTTTAAAGTCTGAAAACCAATTATGCGTTATTTAAGGATCTGGCTGATAGGCGACCGTTCTCAATTACACGATTAGATTAAGTTTACTAGATAGAAAAAAATCCCAAAGTTACCCCTTTTTGTTATGTTTTTTCAATACTATGATTAAACTGCTGATATTTAACTTTTTATTCTTGTACTTAACTAAATACATTAAATATTTCTAGTGAACTCCGTAGAATTTTGAGCTTCGAAACACCCATGAGCAAAGATATTGATGAAAAACACGTTTTTTTGCGATCCTGCTTTCAATTGGAGCGGGATGGCTAATTGCAAACTTATGCTTGCAAGAAAGAGATGCTTGCACTGGGATAACCTGGCTTTAATTATGGACTTCTTGCTTAGTGCGTTAGAATCCAATCTCGAGGATTGTTTTTGAGTAAGAACAACTGAGAAGGATTGTGGAGCCTCGTGGCAGGCTGAGACGCGAACCGCGCGAACACCACGCGAGAGACAAGTGTTACGATAAGTCTGCTCTGACCACCCCGAAACGGGTTATAAGTTAAGTATAAAAAATTATAGTCAACATCCTTATTCCAGAGCAATAAAAACCCATTCTTGCATTACAACAGAAAATATCTTCCTCTAGAACAAGCCTCGGCTTTGTTTTACGACCATTTTATAGATCATAAATACGTTTATTGTTTCCTCGGACGAAACAAATACCTTGCCAGTACCTACAATATTAAATAGAAATGTTTCTGATTCGATACTAATTTTACGATCCTCTAAATGGATTTACTTTTGATTTATTATTTTGCAATGGATACAACAAACTTCGGCTATAGTTCCGGCACGGTATACGAAAGAGTAGGTATTCATCATAGATTACTACGGCGGATTTGTTAACAAACTTTAGAGGATTCGAAAACGAAAAATACTTCGCCTATGATTCGAAACGTGTCAAAAAATACCAAAAAATTTAAAATTAAGGGAGATCCAAATTAATCAATCAAATTAATTAATAATATAATAATAATTATTATTAATTTATTAATTTATCAATGCTTTTTTCTTCTCCTTTAACGTTATAACGGTAATTTTATATTAAGTAAGGAAAAGGGTTGGGTGTTAGGAAAAGTATCATTAACTTTTAAACCACATACCTACTCTACCCATCAAACTAAGCAACTTTTACTACGGGGGTAAAACAATCAGAGCAAAAAAAATCTGCTGTCCCATTGCTGACTGATTTTTTTTTGCTCTGATTGTTTTGCTCCCATAGTAAAAGTTGTTCAGTTTGATGGGTAGAGTATGTGGTTTAAAGGTTAATGATACTTTTCCTAAACCCTGTATCAGCGTAAACAAGCGTCAAACTTGGCGACTGTGATTACGTATAGAAAAAAATCTACAGTAAAACAAGAAATAATAAAAACCCGTCAAGTGTGAGTCGGTGTTGCGGGATCCCGGAGAAAACAAAACTTTTTTGTAAGTTAATATTATTATCACGGACTTGAAAAAAAGACGGGCGTAATGTGACACTAAAAAGATGTGAAGCATGCAAGGTCCAAATATTCGTTTGTTCTACAAGGAACCTATACTCACACAGATGCACCAGTTCTAGGCGTAGGTCCTACAACCTGCCACCATTTTGTACCGCGCGACAGTCCGTCAGCACGCACACAAATATAAATGGGTGTTTCACTCGTGATTAGCCGAGATTATGTCCGTCTTTTTTTCAGGTCCGTGATTATTATGTTGTGTGGTGGTTTGGTACGGAACCCTCGGACCGGTTTCATTAATGTTTACTGTAGCATAAAAGGTTTTGTATACTTACCTTTTAAGCAATAAACGGTGGTACACTTCGTAATTCTATATTACATCAGACGTACGCCATATTTTCGGGCTCCTTACTTCATTTTATGAAAGGACAGCCTCTCTGGGGAGGTTGTTAAATATGAAATATTTATCCCTTAGCGTAGAGCCATGACGTTTTTTTTCGTATTTTCTTCGATATATAGTAGATTACACACCGAGGCCAGGAAAGGTCTCAGATCTCAGAGGTCAACAAACATTTGGTCTGAGGCTTTCTTATTATACTATTTGTCTCCTCGACGGAGGTAGAAAGCGGCAACTTCGTTTAGAGCAGCGGGGTGAAAATTGACGCTTTCCGTCCGGAGGGGAGAAAAAGATATTTAGGGTTCCGTACCCAAAAGGTTAAAACGGGACCCTATTACTAAGCCTACGTTGTCCGTCCGTCCGTCCGTTCTACCTATTTAGGACTGTAACTTTTGAACCGTAATAGAGAGATCGTTGAAATTTTCACAGGCATTATGCCTTATTACGGCGGATTTATTAACAAATAATAAATATGACAATAAGTTAAAAATTAAGGGAGGTTCTCGCTCTATTGTAAAAACGGCAATATACAAGTGTTTCATAAGTAACAATAAATTTTTAAAATTCATAAGGGGGTTGTTTAGACCGTCAAACTGAACAACTTTCTCTATGGGACCAACATCGAAATCGCGAAAAAAATAATTTTAAATCCCATACATATTTTAGCTCTAGTCGATTTGTAGAGTATAGAACATAAATTTTTTTTTTCGCGATATGATATTGGTCCCATAGTGAAAGTTGTTCAGTTTGATGGTCTACACCACCCCCTTAAATGTTTATTTGTAGTTTTGTAACACCTTGTATACATGATTCAAACTTGGTGTGATTATAGAGCAACAACAAATAATAAAAACTGGCCAAGTGTGAGTCAGTCTTGCGCTAATAGTCCAGGAAAAAAAAAGGTTGTTTGTAAGTTAATATGTTGTGTTGTGTGGTGGTGTAGTACGGAACCCTTCTTGGGCGAGTAGCCCGACTCGCTAATGACCTATTTTTTAAATAAATATAGTACTAACAGGCAAACACACTTTATATTCTAGGAAACCTACGGATTTTTGTATGGAGTAGGTGGCGTTAATTGCACTTTACGGGATTCTTTTGGAATATAGTAGATGCATACCTGAAAACCAAAAATTCTCAATAATCCCTGATTTTTTATACCTAGTGTATTATTGAATAATTAAGACATTTAAGTACAAAACATTAAATGTTGGTAAGTATGAACAAAAAATGGAAAACTGGTGATTTTCTACAGGATGGCTTTGCTCAATACGTTTTACTTATAACAATAATAATCCCCGGTTAATATCGTAAATTTGAGAAGATATTTAATATTTTGTAAGTATTCAAAAATTATAACCTCAAAACTCAATTATTTACTGTTCGTTTGTACACATTAAATTTGCTGGTATGCTGGGAAAGATATCTTTAGAAATAAGCTTGCCTTTTGTACATTTATATCTATTTTTAGTTATTTCTCAGGGTCCAGAGCCTGTATAAACACGAAATCTCGATATAAACTAATACAGATATACGTTCAAACACAATTTACTAAAGTGTCTTTAATGCAATCTCAAACCGTATTTTTCTCCGACTATTATTTCAACTGAAAAGATCTCAGTTGTGAATAAAAACAAAAATGTTCTCTACATTTCACACTTTCAAATTCCTCTTAATTTCTCTTCGCAATCTTATTCTCAAATTATAAATTTAAATTTTCGTAACAATCACATCTTACTTTATTTTTCATTTTCTTTTCAAATCCAGCCTTTATTTATTTTAATTTATTCATTTTAGGAAAACTTACGAATAAATTAAAGGACAGGGTATCAACATTTTTATAAATCAACATTGCCAACTAAAATTTTCCATAGATATTATTATATTTCTATCTTTAATTAGCATGATGAGATTTACTTTAAAAATTTACCTATTTCTGCTATTCCCAAATAAGATTTAAGTCATGCTAACGATCATGAAGAACACACACAGTACCGACTGCTCTCAAACGATGAAGGTTTCAGTATATTAAACTGTAGTCTTTGGGTGAAGGAAAACATCGAGAGGAAACCTGCATACGCTGAAGAAATTCTGATGCGTATGTGAAGTATACCAATCTGTATTGGGCACGTGTGGTGGATTAATTAATGCTTATACACCCTCACCGTGACGGTATTGTGAACCGGTAGTGAGATCTGAGAGTGAGATCGATAGAGGTAGATGATGACATAATGGAGGAACGAGGTGAAAGCTTTTTAAAAAGTTACACTTTCGAAATCGTATTCGAATGATGCATATAAATTTTGACATTTTCTACTGCTGATTTGAACGTGTGACTTTCAAAATTCACACTCCTTGTTTACAGGGTGTTAAATTGAATGAGTTACATACCGAACAGAACAACCAGCCAGACTATCAAACTGAACAACTTTTATTGTGGGACTGAAAAAGAAATCGCAAAAAAAAAATCAGCTGCTACATAGAATTCGTCAAAAGCTACTCAATTCAAATATATGGAACAGCAGATTTATTTTTTTGCGATTCCATTTGGTCCAATAGTGAAAGCTGTTTTTAGTCTGTCGGTCTGAAGCACCCCTTTAAGCATATAACGCATTTAATTTTGCACCCTGTTTATATCAAATCTCTGTGAAAACTTCGATAGTGCGATGTTAGTTCCGCGATCAATATTGCTCCTTATGTGTTTTCGGTTACGGTTCATATTTGCATGTTCACTTTTAACAACATTTATTGCGCTAACCTCAAATAAACGAAATAATGGCATAAAGAGCAAAGGGATTATTTTGACCATTCCCTTTAAACGTATCTTCATGAATAATTCTTTACGTCTAATAAAAATATATAACAGTCCATTAAACATGAAAATGTGAAAGAAGAACAATAAAAGTTTCTTGTTTAAGTATAATTTAAGGTATGGAACGGTACTTTGTCGGGAAAGTAACATTACGACGATTTACCGAATTATTCTTTATTTATCTATAAACTTACTTACCGTACTTTTGCTCCAATTCTTCCCGTGAATGTCGTACGAGGCCATAGACAAATTACTCTAGCGATAGACACGCTCGTTCAAACAAACAACATGTCACACAAAACAACACAAAATGACACATTGCGATCTGTCATTGCCATAGTGACGAAGTGAACTCGGGAACATCAATCAGGTGCGTACACCTCATTCAAGTGGAACATGTTGCTTCTATGCAAGGGCAAGTCTATCGCTAGAGTAATTTGTCTATGTACGAGGCTAAGGAATAAAGAGAAGTTTATTCCGAACGCGGTAATGCGCGCTGCATACAAACAAAGTTTGGCAATATTTTCAATACTAACCAACATTGACCTCTTATACTAGACCCACAGCGTCATAATATAAAATCTTTGCAAATTTTTGTCCACATTGACGCAAAAACCCGCACAAATTAAAATATGCATGTTGCTGGTTGTCACTAATACGCATAGATCAAAATACGTTGTATTTGATTCATAAACATAGTCTATCAGCTAGTACAAAGAGCTCATCTGAGCTCTTTTGCTTGTGCCATTTTTCGAACGTTGATTGTGAGTCTGGTTTGTATACAAGGTGTCACAAAAATACAAATAAACCTTTAAGGGGGTGGTGTAGACCATCAAACTATGAGACAAATATCGAAAACGCGAAAAAAAATATTTATGTTCTATACTCTACAAATCGACTAGAGCTAAAATATGTATGGGATATAAAATATTTTTTTTCGCGATTTCGATGTTGATCCCATAGAGAAAGTTGTTCAGTTTGACGGTCTAAACAACCCCCTTAAGAGTTTTAAAAATTTATTGTTACTTATGAAACACCTTGTATAAGATGTCTATGCTAACTAATTAAAGTCATTGACATTTTTCAGAAACAATCTAGAAAAAAAATATCGGTATGCTTGTATGTTGTCCGATTTTCGATAAAAATACAGTTTCAATTCAATTTATTAAAGATTTGTATGCATTAATGCTACAACTACATTCTAGTTTCTAGTAGTACTGAAAGTTATTAGTTGTAGCAATGTCTCTGACCACCCCGAAAGGGATTACGGTCGTGAGTATATACAGGGTCATATATGCAGACCATCAAACAGAACAACTTTCTCTATGAGACCAACATCGAAATTGCGAAAAAAATAGCAGTTGTCCCATATATTTGGCTCAAGTAGGTTTTCAGTTTTGTATGAAAGAGCTGTTTTTTTTTATGATATAGAGAAAGTTGTTCAGTTTTTCGGTGTTTATTTTTCTTATTATTATGGACTTCTACTGGACGAAGGGTCCGCGCTCAAAAGTGTCCGAACCAAAAGAGACTTAAAACGTATAAAGAGACCTAATTACGCGACAGTCTTTGTTTGAACGGTCGACGACGCGAACGCGATCGCGCTCGGTTTTCGCCTTGCCGCGACGGGGTGAAAACTACGCAAGCAAAATGAAAAAGAATTTCAGCATTTTCAATGATTATGTGATACACGTACATAAGTTTGTGTAGGTTAGTCTCGGACACTTTTATCGAGAATTTTGTACTAGACCCAGCGTCCATAGTATTCTACGTCAATGGTTCGACACAATAATGTTTATAAGCTCAACAGTCTACCTAGAAAGAGGTGGCGCGTCGATCTAAAAATCTAAATTTGAGATGCTTTTACCATACTAATAATAATAATAATATTATGTAGAGGAAAGATATGATTTTTTGTTTGTTTGTAATGAATAGGCTCCGAAACTACTGGACCGATCTTAATAATTCTTTCACCATTAGAATGCTACATTATCAGTGATTAACATAGGCTATAAAAACGGCCAAGTGTGTGTCGGGAAGATTCTAAGGCGGTACGAAGTTCGCCGCGGTCCTCTAGTATGACAATAAGCTAATAGACTAAAACATAGAGAACTAGAAAAAGACCTAGTTCGCCTATGAACGGATGGTTCACGACAACGTAGGACGAAGAATGACGATGCAAAATATAAAAATTTCCTGCAAATCAATAACTCACCATTTGTACAACATCAGAAAAATGTTTCTCGTCCATTATTTATAAACGACAAAAAATGCCAAACGTTAAAAATATGGGGAAAAGTGATTTATTATGAATCACCATCAACAAGTGCGATGGACCGCAAATAACGGGACGGACGTTTTGAGTCTATACAGGGTGTAAAATTAAATTTGCTACCTAAATTATTATTAAACGGGCTGCTTTAGACAGGCTTTAGATTTAGACCATCAAACTGAACAACTTTTAATTGGATCAACATTGAAAAAGTGGAAAAAAATCTGCTGTCCCACAGAACACGTCAATAACAACTCGACACGTATGGAAGTATTGATATTTTTGCTCCCATAGTAAAAGTTGTTCAGTTTGATGGTCTGAAGCAACTTTTATACCCACAGAACACGTCAGTAGCAACTCGACTCAAATGTATGGAAGTGCTGATATTTTTGGTCCCATAGTGAAAATAAAAAAAAATAAAAAAAATTATTTTCACCACAAACATACAAGCAAGGATTTAGCATATTACATACAGCTTCATATAATAATTATGTTTGCGGAGACTGGTGCCTGAAAAAGGCTTTATCGGATGTAAAACCTGTTAGACAGACACCAGGCCCCCAACTACAGTTGTTCAGTTTGATTGTCTGAAGCACCTCCTATAGTATGTAACGCATAATTTACTCCATGTAAGTATAATAATAAAATTATACAGGGTGTAACAAAACACCCTAGTAATATTTAAAGGAGCAGTTTAGTTAGACCATCAAACTGAACAACTTTCACTATGGAGACAACATTGACATGACCAAAAGAAAATCTACTGTTTCATAAAAACTACCAGCATAATTTTTTTTTTTCGTTTTTTTCTTCATAGTCCAGGCAAACAATCCTTAAATAATACAGGGCGTTTTGTTACACCCTGTATAATATAAAAGTTGTTCAAACCCAATAGAACTGTTATTTTAAAAAACCTATCCATAATAAGTATGTTTGTTATTCGATTTGACGAGGCTGGGACTTGATTTTTATTTTTTAACTAAATAGAATTTTCAATCAACATTTAAAATGGCTAACGATATTGATGTTAGCATTCCCAGTTAGAATTAACAGAAAAGGTCCCGTGATACTGTACTTTTCCAGTCAAAATGAACAAATTCAATCATAAGAACTGTTGAACTGTTCCTTAGGGGAAACCGTCTACCGGAGAAAATCTAAGAGACGATAGAATAATGGGTGATAGAAATAAGTAAATTTTGCTATACTTACAGGGTAAATTTTATATCACTGTGGATAACTTCAGCATGTATCAAACTGAACAACTTTTACTATAGAGTCAACATCGAAATCGCGAAAAAAAAAAACTGGTGTACGTAGGTTACTGTAAAGTCAGAAGCATTATTTAAGGCGTATCAGCCGTGGACCACTCTCCTCTCACTCACACTCCATACTAATCGATGAGAAAGAGCGCGTGGCTCCGGTCAGAATTTTGATGTTTTCTTTGAAAAATTCGATGATTTTTTATTAATTTCGAAAAAGTAAAAAAACCACATCATTCTAAATTGTATTGTGAACAATATAGTAAATTTTCATTTTGTTCCGATTAAAAATGTAAGAGTAAAATGGTTACAACTGGAAAAAAAGGGGTGACTTTAGAGTCCCTTTTCTTCGGTTTTATTCATTAAAATCGATTTCTAGAAAAACCACATCACTTCTCATATCCTGTAGATGGTTCAGTTTAAATTTCAGCTCAAAAAGTGCCATAGTTAATGAATAAAATGGTTACAAAATTACCCAAAACCGGCAGGTAGCCCCTTAAAATGGCCTAACGATATTGATGTTAGCATTCCAAGTTAGAATTAACAGAAAAGGTCCCGTGATACTGTACTTTTCCAGTAAAAATGAACAAATTCAATCATAAGAACTGTTGAACTGTTCCTTAGGGGAAACCGACAAAGAAAATCTAAGCGACGATATAATACATTGAATAATGGGTAATAGAAATAAATAAATTTCACTATAAAGGGTAAATTTTATATCACTGTGGATAACTTCAGCATATTGTATCAAACTGAACAACTTTTACTATAGAGTCAACATCGAAATCGCGAAAAAAAAACTGCTGTACGTAGGTTACAGTACAGAAGCATTATTTAAATTTAAAATGTTCACTTATAGCAAAATAGTTTTCTTTTTAAGAATAATATTCCCATCTCTATATAGAATGGCACTATTACATTTTTTTAGTTTGTTTATTTACAGTTTTTTTATTTGAAATATAAAAACCATGATTTCCCGGATCACTGAAGGCTAAAAATTATTATTTGAAATATTCCGTAAGATTATTCTTGGATTAGCTTTAATGTTCAGACACAGACTAGGTCACAGTTTGATCGCCGGATTTGATTTGACGACCCAGTTGGTGTAATGGTTACCACGCCGGACTGCCGGTCCTGGGTTTGAATCCCGGTTCGGTCATGGATGTTATATGTGTGTGCTGTTGTTGTATGGTTCCCATAACAAAAAGCCTAAGGATTACCTGTGTATGTGCCTGTGAGCAGAAACTGAGATACATTTCACAAGGGAGAATGTTCACGAGTCTGCACAATCGCTTGAAACTTTGTCACACACAGTCGTTATGTGAATGTTTCATTCGTAACAAGTAGTTTTGATTTTACTACATACATTTAAAATTCAGGTAAATATCGAACACTTCGCGCGGGCGATGTGACGTCACGTTACAACATTCTATAGCCGCTCGCGCGCTTTCGTAAATGGTCAATCGAAGATGACACCTTCTTCTTCTTGTAGTGCGGTCTCCTATCGGAGGTTGGCTATCATTAGGGCTATTCGGACCCTGGAGACTGCAGCCCTGAACAGTGAGGTGGATTTCATATCGAACCATTCACATAGGTTTTTAAGCCAGGACGTCCTTCTTCTACCAGGCATTCGTCTTCCCAAAATGTTCCCCTGCAGAATAATCTGGAGAAGTTTTTTTTATCACTTCTCATAATGTGACCGAGGTACTGTAATTTTTAGGGTTTTTATACTTAGTTTTTAGGATTTCTACTGTCTTATTCATCCTCTGCAAGACCACCTCGTTGCTAGATGATGACACCAGTTTTTTTTAAAATGTCAAATACAAATACCAGATAATCATGTGCTATGCCAGAATCATCATCATCACAGCCCATAAACGTCCACTGCTGGACATAAAGGATCGCTACAATGAGTTCTGAGCTGCCCTCATCCAACGGGTAGCCGCCGCCTTCAGCAGGTGGTCGGTTTTTTTCCTAATTTATAATATGCATAAGCATAAGCATATGCTCACGACTATATTCCCCCAAGGGGTAGTCAGTGATATTCTGAAACCTCAGAACATCCACGTTTCACCAAAACTCTGTCCAGTGGACGGGGGTGAGCCCGTCGCCAATTTTCAATATGAAAGTACCTATAAGGCCCATCACATACATGCGGAATTGCGATACGGAATTCCGAATGCAAACCGGTTTTTGTATAGGTTTGAAATCCCTTTCGCGAATGTGGAGGACCTCCATACGAAAAACCGGTTTGCATTCGGAATTCCGAATTGCAATTCCGTATGTATGTGATGGGCCTAAAAGATATTATACGAGTAATAATGGTTGAGAATAATAAATAAAAGAATGACTGAAGTGCCTGAACTCGATTTTTTTAATTTGAAAATATTGCCGACGTAGAAAAAACACTTGAATACCATCCCATTGTTTATTTCCCTTCATATTGGGGTATGAGTAGACATAATAAATTACAACAATAGAATGAAAAGGCCCATTCCTTTCTCTAATTGAGATGTAGGGCTGCCACTAAACGGATATTTGAATAAACCGGATATTTTGTTCAAAATTGTATTCTAAAAACTTTTATACGAGTTTTTTTGACTCGCCGTAAGTTGTTATGGATTTAGAGAAGATGCGGCCAGAAACTCTACAAAAACACATCTTGTAAATTAAAAAAAACACTACAAAATACAGAGTATCTATACAATAAATTGTTATAATACTACTGAATTGCATAAAATAGGTAACATAGTCAAATTAAAGACATTTGTTTTTGATAGGTAATCGTTAAATTAATGAATCTTAGTGGCTTGAAAACTCTCTGACACTGTACACACGGCGACACATCAAGCTATACAATACCAAAATAAGCTGGCCAAGCGTTGGTTGAGTAACGTAAACGTCGCGCGGCCAACTTATGTTGGTTTTGTATAGCTTGATGTGTCGCCGTGTGTACACAGTCAATACGGTTACACTAGCAAACTCAAACCTCAAGCTAGATAGGTAATACAAGTCAAACAAAAATGTAATACAAATAAACTCCGTGCAAACAGCAGTTGTGAACTTTATCTAAATCATAGCGAAAGTTTAATTATTCTGGGTCGAAGTGAAACGTGAGACCTGCATAGTTTGAGGGCTGCACTTTGCATATGTTGCATTTAAACTTTCCAGGAAGCCCGACCATTTTGAGTCGGTTATGGTTTTACACCAGCCGCTTGTTGGAAACTTTTACTTCTAGTTGAAATTTAAACTGAATATCTCGTTTTATATGTCACTAGTGTTTTCCCGCGACTTCGTCCGCACAAATTATATACCAGATTTTAAGTCAGATCATAAGCTATCAAACAAAAAAAGTTTCATCAAAATCGGTTCAGTAGTTTTTGCGTGATGCGCGAACAAACAAACAAACTAACAATTTTGTCAATAGATGGCGCTGCACGTTTTTAAATCGCGCTATCGAATGTTATTTGAATTTATATGAAGTGAACCGCTACTTTTTTATTCCTCATGATTTTACGGTTTTATAATAGTTAAGATTAAGATAAGATTAGCAGTGGCTCGCTTTTAGTAGTCGTTAATTTTGATTAAAGATCGAAAACAAATTTAGAGATAAGTTTGATTTGAATCCATGAAATGCCATCACACTGAAATTCGTCAATCTATTTGTAACGTTTGTGATTGATAGCCAATATCTTCAATCTTCAGTTCATTAAAACTATAAGTAGGTATCTCTTAATATAATTAAGTACCAACACGACATTTCTAATAAATTAAATTATGATTGCTTCATCAATTATATTTTTTATTTTTTTATTGTAATTTGTCTTTTTGTTTATTATTATGATTATATACTCGTACAAATAAAAAATCTCCTTATCCACCAATTAAATTTGTTATTTTTGACATTGAGAAAAGATGAATTATTAATTTTAAATGTGTTCATAATACATTTAATGACATGTATTAAATTTATAATTTCAATTATGACACAATGTTTCAAAAGTCACACGGCATTTCTACTTGAAAGTTAATTCCACGGATCGTCAACACAAAAATCCGTTCGTGTGACAGCCCTAGGTCAGTAATGGGAAAACTTCAGGCACACCTTTGGGGAATGAGTTGCCTTTTCAGCTGGTTGTGATGAGTACCACCTATTTGTCAGTTGCTAAGTAGACTGGGCTCTTTGTGAAGGTTTTAGTTCTGATATTACTTCTTAGTATAAACTAGATGCCAGCTTGGAAGTTTCAAGCCAGTACTTCTTCAACAATCTTAACTATTATAAAACCGTAAAATCATGAGGAATAAAAAAGTAGCGGTTCACTTCATATAAACTCAAATAACACTCGATAGCGCGATTTAAATGACGTGCAGCGCCATCTATTGACAAAATTGTTAGTTTGTTTGTTTGAACGCGCATCACGCAAAAACTACTGAACCGATTTTGATGAAACTTTTTTTGTTTGATAGCTTAATGATCTGACTTTAAATCTGGTATAAAATTTGTGCGGACGAAGTTGCGGGAAAACACTAGTTAATACTATTATTACAAACTGTTTATAAACAAACTGTTGTTAAACTGTTTATATGTAATCATAGCTAAGAGCGTATCGCCAACAAACTGTTCTGCAGTTTGGCGAATTTGTATTTTATGTAATAGCAGTTGTAAGATTGAAGTTAAAAAAAAAAAAAAAAAAAAAAATATTATAGCGAGTTAACTAAGTACTAACAGCGTCGGTGGCACGTTGCGGAGGGATATGGAAACTCAAACTTGAGGTCCAGGTTCAAAAATACAACCCTCCCTGAGAGTAAAGTGCCCATTAGACGGGCAACTGATCGCTGCTTTCTGTCAAGGCCAAATCCATAGGCGAAGTATTTTTCGCTTACGCTGATAGACGGAACAACAGTGTAACCGCGTATGAGACACCGATAGTCATAAAATCCTATACAATTTGTATGAAAATAGATTTCTGACTCCGGAGTCAGACAGAAAAGTGGCTACGTCGATAAGGACAGCAATAAGAAGCGATTTCCTTTTTTAACTAGACCGAATTTGCTATGTGCATCTCTTACTGAGTGATATGACAAGATACGTGCTTACTTCTAGTTCCTTCTCTTTCTACGGCCAAATCGTTTTTTTTTTTTGATTGGAGCAGCGCGCGCTATTAGCTGAGACTGGATCTGCGATCGTGCTTTAGACGGGAAATTTCGCTGCCGGGCGATTCGGCCTTCGCAGGAAGCACACAATCAGTTGCCCATCTAATGGGTACTAAAAGAAAAAAGAAAGAAAGATGTTAATACTTTATTCACCATTGAAGGCACACACGAAACAAACCGAGCGGTGGTAGCGGTGTGTGCCGCGACCTGGCCGCGACAGTAAAAAGGACACGACTCAACGTAGTGCCTTACTTGGCCTGGAGTAGGCCTGCAGTGGGACGTGTATAGGCTGATGATGACACTAACTTGCCTGCTCCAATCCGCACAGTGCCGCGATCGTGTTAGCATCGAAGTTTAATCCTTAAAAAATAAAAAACTTTCGCGGTTGACTATGGTAGAATGTGTGGTTACAGTTTCCACATTGACCAATTTATTGTGTTGGTATATTGTAGGTAGGTACATACGGCAACATATCAAGCTATACAAACCCAAAATACTAATGTTGCTTTGCTACTCGTATGTAGGTAAATAAAATGAAAGAAAGCTAAAAATGTTGGTGAATTTTTTATCTCAAAAATAGCGGTTTCGAAATTGACTCCAGCATAAAGGCCTCAAAGGCGGGATTTTCCGGAAACGGAAGCTAGTACCGAGAGCGGTTAGATAAGAGGTCCGATGGCAATAATTTTACACCGCTTTTTGTTATGTGCGTAATTCGTTTTTACGTGAATTTTCCTCCGGTTTTACAGTTGAGTGTAGGTAGGTATACATAGGTATACCTACCTACTGCCGTGCTAAAAAAGGGCCTATGTCAGAAAATTACCAAAATCTGTTCTTTTTTTATTTGGATTCCGTGAACTGTAAGGAACCAGAATTTGTAAACGAAAAAATTGTGTATTTACTAGAAGTGCCTGAAAAACGACTAACGTTGGACGTAAAGTGGTTTTTCTCAGCAATTCCTAGACATATTAGACGTACCGCTCATCTAGTACTACAAAGACGGAATTGTCCAAAAGGCAAATATGAGTTAATGAGGTCAGAATGTTCCAAAATGTTCAATAAGTATGGTGTTACAAAGTCGTTTTATTGTTCAGCAAATGAGCGTAAAACAGCGCCACTGTCTTTGTTGCACCGGTACAAAAATTGACTCGCCCTGAGTGTAACAACGCCACATTGGTCAGTTGCGCCGGACGTTCCGTAAAATGACAGTTACGTCTTTGTAGTACTAGGTACTATGTCTGTAATCTACGAATAGGAATTACTATAGAAGAGTAACTCTAAACAAAATCGAAATTATTTTTGGCACCCAATGAAAAATGACGTTTTGTATGAGTTTTGGCGGCTAGATACAGTTTTTAAAGAACAAATTTAGAACACGGTACACTTTTTTTGGTGCCACTTTTTGAGCTTCATTTACACTTCTATACGTTCTTATTCGTAGGTCTGTAATACTAAGGGAAAAAGTCGTATGATTACTTATTACAATAAGACGTAAAGTGTAGCAAGAAATACGATGGTTGTAATAATTTTAACCGCAAATTATAACAACTGTCCTAAGCGGTTTGGACGTATTTCTTACTGTTATCTAAAAAACATAAAAACACGTTTTTCTCGAAATCGCTAAAACAGACATATGCCCTTTTGGCAGTACTTATATGCCTGCCGCAGTGTAAGAACGCAGTGCCTTTTCATCCGACTTATAAAAATGGAGGTTATTGTTCTCTTGTATACCTATACCTATTTTACCTAAATAGATCGCAATTCTTATGACCAAATGAAAACTAAGCCAAATGACTGCCATTAGTTCGAATTTCGTAAGAAAAGAAAATCTAGCTGAGTAGCAATTCCTAAAAAGTATTATTATAAAACCTAAGTAGTCATAAGATCTAGAAGAATATTTCTAAAAAACTTAACAAAAGACATTTAAACGGATCATTCATTTTTATTGCATTTACCACTTCTACCTTTCAGCCGAAAGTATACGAAGGTATTTGTTACACTGTAGGCCAATATTAAGGGCGAAATTTTATTTAATATCTTGGAAGTTTAAGAGGAATTTTCATAAGTTTAATATTTTCCTTGGTGGTTAAATAACCGTGCCTTCCGGGACAAAAAGTTCGATCTCCAACCACGCCACGTTACTGATTTGATTTTAGGAACGTATGTTACGGGGCTTCGCTCAGATGGTGGCGGCGTAATGATAATAAATTGGATTATATTTTAGAAGATATTTTATTTATCGAGAAACATGACAATCCCCTCGCCCCCGGATCTAAGTCATAATCACAGACAATATAATCCTCTGTGACATAATACCAACGCTTTCAATCTTTGTTTCTTTTGATATGCGTTCCAGACTTAAACTAAAGCGGCCAGTACGGAACCCCGCGATATACAACCTCTTACAGTACTATAAAGATTTAGATTATTTAAAATACGGAAATTCGGTAAAATTATCTTTTATTTCGTAAAACGCAAGACCGACATGTCACAGATCTAACAAAAGAATCCTAGTCCTGACAAACCTTCGATTCTTCTGGACGTTCCAAATTTAATTCAAACATCGAAAGCAAACCAGCCAACGAAGCAAGATATACGACTTCCTACATCATCCTCTGGAAATTTGGAAAGTCCAGCAGACCAAGGATCCCAACACATTACAACGCTCCCTACCTGCCTAACCTACACTAGAAAGACTACCTAAGCAGGAGCAACTTATCCTAAGCTAATGCATAAGCCCTGGTCCAGTTATTGCTAATAACTAGTACCCGGATACCGGCAGGCCATGTCAGTGGTTCATCAGCCTTAACAACCCGTCAAAACATCTCAAAATCTACCCCAGCTGATGACGTCACCCTTTGAAAACCAACCTGCCCACCTGAGCATCCGCGTACTTTGAGGCTCTAAAAACCTGCAAAAAATGAGCCCCATAGACCAGCACCTATACCCGGCGCCTCCACCAAATATAAAGATTTAGATTATTTAAAATACGGAAATTCGGTAAAATTATCTTTTATTTCGTAAAACGCAAGACCGACATGTCACAGATCTAACAAAAGAATCCTAGTCCTGACAAACCTTCGATTCTTCTGGACGTTCCAAATTTAATTCAAACATCGAAAGCAAACCAGCCAACGAAGCAAGATATACGACTTCCTACAGTACCTATATATGCAATTTTTAGCACCCCGTCATGGCGTAGAAATCGTGGTGAAAAAATTCTTGGATAATTATGATGAGGCCGTCAATGAACGTTAATATCACACTAGACAGTGTTTGGATAATGTGTGGATAGTCTTATTATCTACAGGATGAAATTGATATCAAATGAATTATTTAATTTAAAACTAAGAGTCTACCCAACAAACTGAACAACTTTTACTATGGGCGCAAAACGATCGGAGCCAAGCAGGTTTTTTTGCTCCGTTCGGTTTGCTCTCATAGTTAAAGTTGTTCAGTTTGATGGGTAGACTCTTAGTTTAAAAGGATGCTTACGATATCAATTTAACCTTGAAAAAAAGATCATGCATAAATTTTTCTTGATTGAGAAATCTTGAATTTTGTGGTGAGGGCGCCACTGGACGGCGTAAACGCTCTAAATCTTTGAAATTAATCGTAACTCATTTTTGAAATAGAAGATCGATAATTATTTCACCTAAGTAAAGTGGATTTAGTTTGGCACTGAAATTGAATACATAGGTATAGTCACTGACATAATATAGCCATAGATAAGCTCGTTCAAACAAACAACATGTCACACTAAACAACACAAAATGACACATCCGCAATGTGTCATTGCGGTCGGTCTGACAAATATAAAATCCTAAAGATACTATGTTTTACAACTTGACCTAAATGTAAATGTAGTTTGTTTTTTATTAAAATTAAATGTGTGATTTGCATGCTATTATAAATGGCTGAATCAGGTGATACTATTCAACAGGATTATTGTAACAACCAACCTTGTACCCTATTTAATAGCATAGCATAGCATATGCTCACGACTATATTCCCCGAGGGGGTAGTCAGAGATATTCTGAAACCTCAGAACATCCACGTTTCACCAGTGGTACCGAAACTCTGTCCAGTGTGACGGGGAGTGAGCCCGTCGCCACTTATAATGGACAGTAGGTTCAATACACGCCTCGAAATTGAAGCATGCAGGTTTCCTCACGATGTTTTCCTTCACCGAAAAGCCAGTGGTGTTACAAATCGTAGGATAAAGTCCGAAAAACTCATTGGTACGAGTCGGCTTGGACGGGGATCGAACCATCGCCTCCTGCACGGCAGGCAAGGTTACTTGCCACTGGACCACTACGGCTTTTTATGCTAATATATAATTATTATAATTTTATGCTAATAATTATTTCTATTCTATTCTATTCTGCATTGCCATAGTGACGAAGTGACCTCAGAAACATCAATGCGGGTACCGCATTCAAGTGGAACATGTTGCTTCTATGAAAAGGCCTGTCTATCGCTAGAGTGTAAGTCAATGGATATAGTTTAGTTTACGCATCGTACAAAAAAGCCACATTTTTCCTTTCTGTTAGTATTATCTAAGTGAGCAGGGTGGAAAACGGGGTAGGCGAAAATATAAGATGGAAATTGCTTAGCTGATATATTTTTTGCAATATTTGTCCCTGTAATACTCACCTCAGGTGGTGATAGATATCGAAATATGGTCTAGTGTTTCTGAATATCGACATAATATATACTCGTACCTATTTGTGAGTCTATTCAATATTATGAAAAGGTGGGGTAAATTTTTTTGGCAACCTCTGGCTATGGCGTTAGTCCACCACGCATGCCAAATGTATTGGTAGACTTCACATAGGCATCATAATATTTTCTTCTTCAGTGTATGCAGGTTTTCTTAAGATGTTTTCCTTCACCGTATCGATCGGTATTACGTACATAAGTTAGAAAATCTCATTGGTACATTGTCCGTCTGGATTCGAACTCGGACCACGAGATTGTGTTTCCATACCTCTCCACAACTTGACGCTTGCATTCCAAACGTATCCTAAATTTTAATATTTTTGCAAATATCTTTAATGTGAATCTATTATTATTATTTGTGTTCGGCTATTGCAAGCAAGGGTCGTTATATAACACTGAGACCATCGCTGGTCCTTTGTGTTCGCCCCAAGCTCACCCATATTTTACGCATACCTCCGAACTTGTGATATTTCCTTTTCATTTTCGGGAATGCAGGTTTCCTCACGACGCTTTCCTTCGCCGCCGAGCTAGTAAATGATAAAGGCTTCCGCACATTGCAGCGATATTATCGACAGCGATATCGCGACACCTTACACACTGCAGCAATTCCGCGATTCGCGTCACGCATGCGCCCTTCACTGAATGTAGTAGAAAGAGATTGCGTCAGGTTGCGATAATATCGCGGCAGTGTGTGGCATCGAGCGCGTCCCCATACAAAATGTACTGAGAACAATTATCTCAAAATCGCAGCGATATTATCGCTGCAATGAGCGGAGGCCTTAAACCGTACTTTATTTCTAGAGAACTTAGTGGTACAGGCCAGGAATCGAACCACCGCCTCATGATTGAGGCGCATGCTCTCTTCTGTATGGGATATCGTCGCGATATGAACCCAAACCAAGTTTACAATTTTATTACAATACATGTCGATATAGATTAAATTAAATATCTACAGGGTGTAAGGAAAAGTATTAATAACCTTTAAACCACAAACTCTACCCATCAAACTGAACATCTTTTAATGTGAGAGAAGTTTATTCCGACAGCGCAAAAGCGCGCTGCATACAAATGCAGTCTGGTGATATTTTCAATACTATCCTATTAAAGTGAATACAAGGTGTTACAAAAATACAAATAAACCTTTAAGGGGGTGGTTTAGACCATAAAACTCAACAACTTTCAATATGGGGCCAATATCGAAATAGCGAAAAAAAAAATGTTCTATAGGTAGGTACTCTACAAAATATCGACTCGAGCTAAAATATGTATGGGATATCAGATTTTTTTTTCGCGATTTCGATGTTGGTCCCATAGAGAAAGTTGTTCAGTTTGACGGTCTAAACAACCCCCTTAAGAGTTTTAAAATTTTTTCTTACTTATGTATCACCCTGTATAATTTTTCGGAAAAAAATCTGGAAGCTAATATCTATGTTTGTATGAAGTCAGATTTTCGTTAAAATATACAGTTTTAATGCTAGGATTAATTAAAGATTTGTATGGAAATCTTTGAGGCACTGTAACTTTAAAACTATACATTTTAACGAAAATCGGACTCCATATAAACATTGAGATTTGTTTCTAAATTATTTCTGCAAAATTTCATTGACTTTAATTGGTTAGTATTGAAATTATCCCAGACTTTGTATCGAGCGCGCTCCGAATTATATTCCCTTAAAGGTTAATTATACTTTTCCTTACACCATACTTGGTGTAACGCTGTACTAAGTGTTCCCCTTATTACAGCGGCAAGTGTACAAAAGGCTCTCTATAAAATTAAGGAAATGGAACAGATGGAGATGTAAGGTACCTTAACAACGTTCAGGAGTATTCTGGTACCTTAAGTAATAGTACCTTTTAGCTGGTACGATACTGGGTTCGCTTTTTTATTGATGTTTATTATGGTTATTGGTAAAAGGACTTAACTTGAAAAGGTCCGGATAAAAATTGAACTGAAACCGACCGAATCGAGTTTACCACCAGTAGCAGAACCGCTCATTAAGGGTATATTATTCGGAGCGCGCTGCATACAAACGTACTATGGTGATATTTTCAATACTAACCAATTAAAGTCAATGAAATTTTGCAGAAACAATCTAGAAACAAATTTCTATGCTTGTATGGAGTCCGATTTTCGTTAAAATGTATAGTTTTCAAATTGCAGTGCCTCAAAGATTTCCATACAAATCTTAAATTAATCCTAGCATTGATACTGTATATTTTAACGAAAATCTGACTCTATAGAAGCATAGAGATTTGTTTCTAGATTGTTTCTGCATAATTTCATTGACTTTAATTGGTTAGTATTGAAAATATCACCATAGTACGTTTGTATGCAGCGCGCATTTTCGCTCTCGGAATAATATTCTCTTAACGTTAATCCTCCTTTAAATCTCTTGCTAGCTCTTACAACGTCAAAAAGACAAAAAGTAACAGCAAGAGATTTAATAGAGGATTAACTTTAATGAGCGTTTCTGCAACTGAGTGTAAGCTGTAAAATTATAATGCTGCTAATTGCTAGTACATTATTATCATAAGGATTATTTTCAATTGACTTCAGTTCTTATTGTGCATCCACAGTGGCCAATATTCAACGAATGCGCTGCACGCGTGCAAACAGGCATTCGCGGCATGTTCACTAATATGGACGCACCACTACAATATTACGAAATAGTTTCAGAAACATTGCAATTTCACTTATACTCCATTCCAAAAAGCCGTGGTGGTCCAGTGGCGAGTAACCTTGCCTGCCGTGCAGGAGGCGATGGTTCGATCCCTGTCCATGCCGACTCGTACCAATGAGTTTTTCGGAATTTATGTACGATTTGTAACACCACTGGCTTTTCGGTGAAGGAAAACATCGTGAGGAAACCTGCATGCTTCAATTTCGAGGCATGTACTGTACCCACTGTCCATTAGTAGTGGCGACGGGCTCACCCCCTGTCACACTGGACAGAGTTTCGGTACTACTGGTGAAACGTGGATGTTCTGAGATTTCAGAATATCTCTGACTACCCCCTCGGGGAATATAGTCGTGAACATATGCTTATGCTATGCTTATGCCAAATAGCAGACAAATTTTAAGGCTATTTTAAATTACAGAAACAGGATTTGAAACACATACTCTTACTTGAACGGTGAAGGAAAACATCGTGAGGAAACTTGCATACGCTGAAGAAGAAATTCTGATGCGTATGTGAAGTCTACCAATCCGCATTGGGCACACGTGGTGGACTAACGCCCTGCTGTGGGACGTAGGTACATAGGCGGTCGATGTTGGTGCCTTAGGCCCATCACATACATGCGGAATTGCGATTCGGAATTCCAAATGAAAACAGGTTTTTCGTATGGAGGTTCCCCCTCCACATTTGCGAACGGTTCAAGCCTATACAAAAAACGGTTTGCATTCTGAATTCCGAATTGCAATTCCGTATGGGCCTATGAGAAAGTTGTTCAGTTTGATGGTCTTATCATCCTCTTTAAAAACTGTCAACATATTATTATGAAGGACCATATAAATAGTCGTGAGCATATGCTTATGCTGGTATTAACTTAGTTTATTTTTTAACCTACACTCCCATTTTCAGGAACCTATAAATATTGAAAGCGTTCTTTACTTTCTTTACTAAAACTTTATGATGCTACCTAACTCGTAAAAGTGGTTATACCTTCAAGTTTTTATACACTTTGTAACTAGTTACTTTATGAAAAGCAACAAAATATTTATATTTTATTTATACCTACCTACTCGGGTAAGAACGGACGATTTTCCGGTGGGTTGGAAGAAGGTTGCAAAAACATTTTTTTCTCCTCTCTTACAATCGTTTTCTTAAATTGCATGTTGTTCACAATAAAACAATGTTTATAAAAAACATTTTTTTGCTTTTCTTACTGCAACAGTTTCGATCTAGCAACGTGTTGAAAGTCATGGAATAATTTAATGTAAAAGGATACTATCGGACCAAGATAGGACTAGTATCGAATGTCGCTTCTACAGCTAGAAGAATAAGGTCTATAATCTGATCTTTACTAACAAAAAGCCCATAATCTTCGAATTTTGTTTGACGGTCCGTTACTCTATAACACCAGTTAGTTAGTATCTTCACTGAGGCTCAGTTGCAGAAACGCTCATCAAAGTTAATCTTCCATTAAATCTCTTGCTGTCACTTTTTGCCTCGTTGACATAGTAAAATCTAGCAAGTGATTTAATGGAGGATTAACTGTAATGAGCGTTTCTGCAACTGAGTGTTAGAGAGAGAAAGATGAGATACTTTGTTACTAGTAATACAAGATACCGACACATTATCGAAATATTAAACTTTATACGATCTTACCGATCCTATCTTCCCTGGGTATACCTTAACAATAAATTAAACGTGCCTGCGACTTCGTACGCGCAGACCACTGAATTCGAACTAATAGGTGTAAAGAGTAAGTTATAGCCTGTAGAATCCCACTGCAGGGCAAAGGCCTTCTTTCACGAATAAGGGTGAGAGGGAGTGGGCCATACTCCACCACACGGGCCCAGTGCGTGTTGGTGGAGGCAAGTTAGTGGTCAACTTGCTGTCAGAGAATTTTCAAGCCGCCTTAATAGGCCTCTGACCTGACTTAACGAATAGTTACAAACGCCATCTGGCGGAACTATCCGAGACCAACAGCTTAACGTGCCTTCCGAAGCACGGAAACGCTCGAGATGAAATACCACTAAACGGTCACCCATCCAATGACTGACCGGACCTGACGTTGCTTAACTTCGGTGATCGTTTCCAATACCGAAGCTCCACTACGCCAACCAGTGCTTCACAAATAGGTATAAGTACTTTAAATTCGAAAAGAATAAAATTTACTAACATTGTTTTTCATCTCTTTCAGGTAAGTTCCAGTATTCATCACCCGTCGTATGGTGTCCTTCGAATAGCACCAAATTGACTGGTGCGCCGTAAGATGCTACTAATTCCTTCAGACTATCGTCAACATCTCTGATGTCCTCACTTGTGGCTGCCGGTTATACAGGGTGTAACAAAACACCCTAGTAATACTTAAGGGGGTGGACTAGACTAAAATATATGGGAAAGCTGTTTTTGTCAGCTGGTGTCCTAGAGAAAGTTTTTCAGTTTGACGGTCTGATCATGCTCTTAAATAGGTGTCAGCATATTAGGACCCTATAGATTATTTGGGGAAAGTAGTGGTAATTAGTGGGGTTTGCTGTTGCACTAGGCCCAATTAAGGGGCTACCTGCCGGTTTTGGGTAACTTTGTAACCATTTTATTCATTAACTATGGCACTTTTTGAGCTGAAAAATTAACTGAACCATCTACAGGATATGAGAAGTGATGTGGTTCTTCTAGAAATCGATTTTAATGAATAAAACCGAAGAAAAGGGACTCTAAAGTCACCCCTTTTTTTCCAGTTGTAACCATTTTACTCTTACATTTTAAATCGGAAGAAAATGAACATTTACAATATTGTTCACAATACAATTTAGAATGATGTGATTTTCTAACTTTTTAGAAATTAATAAAAAATCATCTAATTTTACAAAGAAAACAGCTAAATTCTGACCGGAGCCACGCGCTCGTTCGCATCGATTAGTATGGAGAGTCGTGGTCCAAGGCAGATTCCCCTATCCATACCCCATCTGATTCCATAGAGAAACACTGCATAGAGAATGGTATCTTCGTCGCCTCGTACGACACACACGAGAGGAAATGGAGTCGTTCATTCTAAGTGGGATCACATACGATGACGCATTAACGGAGCGGCAGACGTCAGTGCGTCATTTGCGAAGCGAGGAGTTGTATGAAACCGCACGTAGAAGCACACACGGTGCGTCAATACGCATCGTATGTGCATCGGTTTCATCCAACTATTCTATTCAATTCTATTTTTATTTAATGGCGTTTCCTTGTTAGATTTCGCCAGTGTCAAGTAGTTTGAGGGAGTGTCTATCCAATCTCGAGGATTGTTTTTGAGTAAGAACAACTGAGAAGGATTTTGGAGCCTCGTGGCAGGCTGAGACGCAAACCGCGCGAACACCACGCGAGAGACAAGTGTTCGAGGCAAACCCTGCAACGTGACTTCTTCATACAACTACTTGCTTCGCAAATGACGGACTGACGTCTGCTGCACCGTCAGTGCGTCATCGTGTGTGACAGCTCTAAGCATTAGTATAAGAGGTAAGTGTACTCTTTGCAACCATGAGCAGCAATAATATCATACTATCAGCCTTGCAGCTGATCGTAAATTTTTTACTGACCTTTAAACGTCTGTAACTCCTAAACCGACTGACGTTATGCAGGCAGACCTGGACCATCCCCATCACAGAGATGCTCTACACCCCATAAACACTGAATCAGCCTTGCTGCTGATGGTTGCAAAAAGTACACTTATCTCTTATAATACATAAACCAGAAGGAAAATTTATTGGAAGAGTTCATATACGGATAAGTTATGAAGATAAGGGTAGAAAGGTAAATGAAATAGGTTTTCTTGTTAACCTGCTTCCTTTTCGTTCGGTCACGTAACGTATGGACGGGTCTATCTAGGATCTGGGTAAATGTAATGTACAGAAATACTGAGATTTAAGATAGGAATTCTATTTCGAAGACCTATTTATTATTAAAGGGTTATATTACAAGCGACTTGTAACACGGCAACCATTTTACTAATCTATTAATGTGCTCGCCCATATTATTACACTTTGCTTGCGACCGCTGTCGCTGACTCTCGCAAGCTGTTGCCGACGGTGGAAAGCTATCGCCGACGGTCGCAAGCTATCACCGACGGTGACAAGCTGTCGCCGACGGTCACGCGACAGCTTGCGACCGTCGGCGACAGCTTGTCACCGTCGGTGATAGCTTGCGACCATGCTACATTAGATAGTTCGCGCGACCATCTGCGACTCTCAGCAACCGCTGTCGCAAGCTGTTGCCGACGGTCGCAAGCTATCACCGACGGTGACAAGCTGTCGCCGACGGTCACGCGACAGCTTGCGACTGTCGGCGATAGCTTTCCACCGTCGGCGACAGCTTGCGACCGTCGGCAACAGGTTGCGAGAGTCAGCGACAGCGGTCGCAAGCAAAGTTTAATTTAATAAAGCACGTTTAATTTACTGTCGCTGACTCTCGCAACCTGTTGCCGACGGTCGCAAGCTGTCGCCGACGGCGGCGACAGCTTGCGACAGCGGTCGCTGGGAGTCAGCGTTGTTATTTCTTAGTACAGCTCGCGACGTATGCGACGTTGCAGTCTGACGTGAGTGGCAGAAATCAAGCAAGCACATCGCTTACGATGCGACAAAAGCGTAAGCGCTTGTCTTGGTCCCTCCCTATAGCCCTGTGGTCCCATAACGTAGTAAATTGTACACCTGTAGCGTTAAATAAAGTGAATTCCCGGACAAAATCTTTACATTATTTCGAGTTTTACAAAACTCATTCCAACTAACAATTAAAAACTGTTTCGCAAAATGTTAAATGGACGAAATGCTACTGGCGTAGTGTGAAATAAATGTCTCCTAACGCTGTCCTATTTGCATTCGTAAACTATACTTTGCTGAAAAATATACATTTTGATACAATAATGCAAATCTGAAATAGGAGATACAAAATGAAAAAACTGGCCAAGTGCATGTCGAGCCACCCGTAGTTCCATAGTTGCCCGTCGGCAACATACTGACTTACTTAAGAAATATTTTATTGAATAATTATTGTAATGTGTGTGATACAGGTTTTCAGGACACTTTATCATTAACAACATTAAATTACCTATACATAGCACATTGGATAGATAATACATTAAGGCCCGATTAAATAAGTAAGTACAGGGGTACGGTGGGTCCGCAGGGCAGAAATCTTAGTAGATTTTTGATCGGGACGGTCAAGTCCTGTCTACCTAGATGAGCACTGCGTTTGTTTGTAAATAAGGGGGCCACAATCGCATAGAAGGCGCAGAGTAATTTCTGTCTCCTCCTTGCACAATCTGCAGCCGGTCGTATCACTTAATTTCAGTGTGTGCATGTGTTTCTTTACTTTGCAAGCAGTAAAGATCTGTCAGTGAAAACAAATGACGGCGACTCCTTGAACGACTATCCAGAAAATTTTGATACCAGACAACATTGGCCTCAGTGTGAAACTATTGGAGAACTATTCGATGATAATAATGGTCCACAGAAGTTTAGTTCAAGTACAGCTGTTAGTATAGCAATGACTGCATCAGATAGGATTTGTATTTACTTTAATAGAACTGCAATACTATCTGCAGGAGACTTTGAATGTAGCGACCTGCAAGTTTGCAAGGCACAAGTTTCTTGGGAATCCACGTCTTATGTAGTTCGGGTATTTCAATTTTCTTCGGTTTAAACGTCTCGTTATACAACAATGTAGAGCTTACAACGTATCTCGCTCACTACGAGAGCGTTGTATGAAACATCGTGATCATTGGAAGGAAGATTTCAAAAAGGACAAGCATTTTATTTTGGTGTCATACTTATCAAAGAAGAAAGTTGGTTAGCAGATCTTATGAAATTTGGTTCTCTTCAGGCAAGCGTCACTATGTATCAAGACTTTAATGACTACAACAGCCGGTATACAGGATGTTAGGAAAAGTATCATTAACCTTTAAACCACATACTGTACCCATCAAACTGAACAACTTTTATTATGGGAGCAAACCTGTCAGTGATTTTTTTGTTTTGTCTTGTTTACTCCCATAGTAAAAGTTGTTCAGTTTATGGTTAGAGCATGTTGTTCAAAGGTTAATGATACTTTTCCTTACACCCTGTTTAATGAACATAAATTATGGCAAAGGAGTTGGGTATCAAAGTGTACCCCCAGTTATTGGGTACGGAGTAGAAAATGGGGGCAAATATTGACTGGGGGCTAATAGATGGTCCTCTAATTGGGGTAAAAAAGGATTTTTTAAGATCAAACGTTATCAAACCGAGGTAAATAAGACGTTACCTTTCGAGTTTCTTTTTGGATACATTCCTAACCCCTTAGGACCCCTTGGGAAGACCCTTGAGTTTAAAAGAAATGAATCCTTATTTTCGTTTCTTTAAAATTGTTTTATTTCTATTTTTGATTGAATTTTAAATATTTACTTAAATGCAAATGGAATTAATAAATAATATTAGGGTTGAACTACACCACGTAGCACAGCATCGCATTTTTCCGTCGCTCCATCCCTTTCTGTCACTCAGGAACGTCATTTGTTAGAGCATATAAGATAGACGGAACGCGATCGCATGCGGCGTGCTGTTCCGTGCTGTTCCGTTCCGTCTATCTTATATGCTCTAGCAAATGACGTTCCTGAGTGACAGAAAAGGATCGAGCGACGGAAAAATGCGATGCCGTGCTTAATGGAATCAATAGAAAAGTTTTCCACCGAATATTTTTTTTGTTTTTTCAAATTTTGCGTAGGTTGGAGATTGGAGAATAATATTTTTTGTAAATCCTTCATAATTTGCTGACGGTTTTCTAAGGGGATGATCAGACCACGAAACTGAACCACATTCTCAAACATCAAAATCGCGATTAAAATTAGCTGTCCATACATTTGGATCGAGTAGTATTGCAGTGCAATTTACAGATTCTTCACGTGTTTCAAACATTTGAGTTTGAATTGTTTGATGGTCATTATAGGGTCCTTCTTAATATTATCCTGACACTTTTTTAAGGGGATGATCAGTCCGTCAAACTGAAAAACTTTCTTTATGGTACCAAATCGAAATCGCAAAAAAAACATCTTCTTTTCCATACAAAACTGCAAACCTACTCGAGCCAAATTTATGGGACAGGAGATATTTTTTCGCGATTTCAATGCTGGTCCCATAGAGTAAGTTGTTCAGTTTTATGGTCTGATCATCCCGTTAAAAAAGTGTCAGCATAATTAAGAAGGACCTTGTCTGAACTATTATAAAATCATAAAAAACATAAAAGTAGCGGTTCACTTCATTCATATAAACTCAAATAACACGATTGCGCGATTTAAACGACGTGTGGCGCCATCTATTGACAAGTTTGTTTGTTTGTTCGCGCTCACGCAAAAAATACTGAACCGATTTTGATGATTTTTTGTTTGTTTGATAGCTTATGATCTGACTTAAAATCTGGTACATAATTTATGCGGACGAAGTCGCGGGTTAACACTAGTATTTTTATAAGGGCGCTCCTAAAATTGTCAAAAAGTATTTCATACAAACTGTTACTTTATCGTGTTCTGATTCCGCCAAAGGAACACCAAAAGGTAAAAGCCGTTGCAACGCCTAATGAAAAGTACACAGAGATTGAGAACAGAGCGTAGCCTCAAAAAGGGATGCTTTTGTTTTCATGTTTATTCTCCAAACAAAAGGTTATTTCGTGGTGCATCTCCTACATTTACATATTATACACTTCATAACAAGCAGACGGTTTTTAGAGGTCCGTAGTCACACAAAGAACACTTATAAGTTCAGTTCATTCTGTATCATCATCATAATCTCAGCCGATGGACGTCCACTGCTGGACATAGGCCTCCGTCAAGGATCGCCGCAACGACCGGTCCTTCGCCATTCTGTCCATCTGTAAATATTATTATCAGACTTCAAGCCACTTTTTTTTTTCAGAAAAAAGAAGTTCTCAATTCAACTGTTTTTTTATTTTTATTTTTGTTACCTCAGAACTTTCGACTAGGTGAACCGATTTTGATGAAAATTAGCTTTTTGATAACGTTTAATTTTGATGAATCCTTTTTCACCACAATCTGATGACCATTAGTGGGATCACACACAATGACGCATTGACGGAGCGGCAGACGTCAGTCCGTCAATTGTGAAGCAAGGAGTTGTATGAAACCGCTCGTAGAAGCACACACGGTGACGGATTGACGCGGTTTTGTTTTACAATGAGGCAGTAGGAAATTAAAATTAATGTGTAGGTTGATTTCGATTAAAATAATGTATCTGTTATGATGAAGTAACAAGTAATATGTGGTAGTACTTAATCTTTCTATGGTCATGGTATATGCTAACCGGAGTCACGTTGCAGGGTTTGCCTCGAACACTTGTCTCTCGCGTGGTGTTCGCGCGGTTCGCGTCTCAGCCTGCCACGAGGCTCCTAAATCCTTCTCAGTTGTTCTTACTCAAAAACAATCCTCGAGATTGGATAGACACTCCCTCAAATAACTTGACACTGGCGAAATCTAACAAGGAAACGCCATTAAATAAAAATAGAATATACTCGTATGCTAACCAAATGTGCTACAATTATTATGTATCCCCCAGATGATCAGTGTGTTACTTAGGTGGTAACTAAGGAGGCAAAATTCAGCCTAAAATACGTCACATACTTTATAGATGCTAAGGGACGTCCATAATGGAAATGTTTCTCTTTTTGTGCACTTCCCCTTTCAATAGTACCTATGCGAAACGACAGTTTTATTTATTACCTTTTCTGTAACTTTCTGAGTTATAGCCGTTCCCTGAAAAGCTTGAAATTAATATCGTTGGTGGTGCTAGTCGTGAAAACAAGGGATATCGATTTTATCCATAATAATATGTAGGTATAGATTCGGCGTTACAATTTATAAAAACATTAGCTTTTGCCCGCGAGTTCGCCTGCGTGAACCTTAAAATAGTTATTTGTGATGCTAGGCTGCAAAGCTGCTTTTTGGCGCGAGTATACTTGTATTGAAACCTGAGCAAGCGAAGTGGTTCAAATATTAGAAACCTGAGCTTAGCGATGGTTTCAAAGGTACGAGACGCAGAATAACTTTGCAGCCGAGCGAAACACACAAATTTTCACCTCACAACAGCGAGGAAAAAAGGGAATTGCTAAAAAGAACATTTTAAAAAGTTTTTTTTTTCGTGCTGGCCAGTGACATGAAAGCGGGTCTGCTGGAAGAAATCTCTTAAGAGATAAGCTCGCCCTTTGTACATGGTCTTTTCTATTGTTTGTATCAATATGTCTCTGTGTACAATAAAGTGTTAAATAAAATGAAATAGTTATATTAAGCATTTTCAGTGGATTGGCAGTATAGAAAAATATTGAATAGACAGATTCGAATTTCAAAAACTCTTTCCACGCTAGCGGATTAAATGCACTTTTGCACTCTGATTTCGAATGATAAACATAATCTTTCCGAGCTTGTGAGGTGAAAAGTATTATATGTATCCAGAACATATTCTATCTGTGTGCCAAATTTCATCCAAATCCGTTTAGCCATGCGTGATTGAGAGAAAAACATCCAAACATCAATACTGTCTTGGCATAAAGGGAGCTGTTTTCTCGATTTTAATGTTGGCTCTAGCCATGCCCCGGACTTAATTGTCTAGTGTTGTTAGTGGCCGCCGCTGTTGATACTGGTTTACAAGAGTCACAGTAGTAGTGGGAATGAGATTAAGGCGTATCTGCCCTGGACCACGACTCTCCATACTAATCGATGCGAACGTGCGCGTGGCTCCGGTCAGAATTTAGCTGCTTTCTTAGAAAAATTTGATGATTTTAATTTCTAAAAAGTAAGAAAACCACATCATTCTAAATTGTATTGTGAACAATATTGTAAATTTTCATTTTCTTCCGATTAAAAATGTAAGAGTAAAATGGTTACAACTGAAAAAAGGGGTGACTTTAGAGTTCCTTTTCTTCGGTTCTATTCATTAAAATCTATTTCTAGAAAAACCACATCACTTTTCATATCGTGTAGATGGTTCAGTTAATTTTTCAGCTCAAAAAGTGCCATAGTTAATGAATAAAATGGTTACAAAGTTACCCAAAACCGGAAGGGAGCCCCAGTCATTCCCCTAGCTCGCAGGACGTACGGTACATAAGTTAGAAAAATCATTGGTACATGGCATGTCGTCTGTGCGGATTCGAACCCGCACCTCCATGATTAGGTGTCCTCTCCGCAACGCACTACCGACCCTAATGCCTTTGCTTGCTCGAAGAAAAAACCGAAACAGAAAAGTTCGTCAACCTTTTTAGTAAGTCTATTAAAAACAGTCCAGTAAACACGACAACCTAATTTAGCAAAAAGGTCTTAGTCCCCAAGCCCCTTTATTGCTATGTTTATTCCATATGAGTCCCATAGTGTCTCCCTTAACACCATAGTCGTAAACACGGAAATGGCTTGATAGGAGAGACTGCATGAGTTACAGGGAAGAATGATATGGTAATGTCAAAGTAAGGTGAGGAATGTAGTGTAATGGCAAAACGGTGTATGTTATGTTCTTTGTATTTTTATCAAACTTATCTAAATTAGGTGTCTCTTTTTCCCTAAGTGGAAGACAAGGCAATTCAAAAATAAAAAATTCCAATTCTAGGCAAGCTCTGACTGGGCTTCGTCGCAAAATGTCCATTTCTCAAATTGTCCATCGTTCACTAAACGTCCCATTCTCAAAACGTCTCTTTTTCAAATTGTCCCTCAAAACGTCTCTTTCTCAAAATTTCCCTTTTTCAAGATGCCTTTTATACATTAATATTTGTTGAGATTAAACTATGCTCAAAAATGAAAAAAAAAAAAACGAAGCCTAACTTTACTATAGAATATAGTAATAACTAGTAATAACTATAGAATATATCTTAGAATAGATGTAGTCACACAGATTATCTAGCACCATTTAAAGTACTAGAATCATCAAAAGCATCCAAGCCTTAATACAACCCATTACCTACTGACTTGACCTCTATCCAAGTCGACTTGACGATCGTTTTCGGGGACGGCTTGACGGTTTTGGCCATTTTTGGAGCGATTTGGCAGACATGGTCGTTTTATTTTTTCGCAGCGGCGTGGCAGTAGGCCACGCGGCTAGCAAATACTCCGAAAAGATAAAATGTTTATCACTAACATATGCCTCTACCCTACGAATAAGAGAATAAATATGGAAGAATAACTCCAAACAAAATCGAAATCATTTTTGGCACATTTTGTATGAGTTTTGGCGGCGAGTTACAATTTTTAAAGAACAAATTTAGAACGCGTTACAATTTTTTTGATGCCACTTTTTGAGCTTCATTTATACTTCTATACATTCTCTTATTCGTAGCCTCTACCAATCCACACTGGGCTCCCGTGGTGGAGGTGGCTCATGCCCTACACTGGGACGTGAAGTCAGCAAATAACGTCAATTTGTAATGTGAATATTTGTAAAAAATAAATTAAAGTTCTGAGATCTTATGTTTAGCATATCTGTAAATTGGAGAACTATGCCCAGCAGTGTGGGACAAAGCAAAATCAAAATGTTTGTAAATTAAGTGAAATGTATTTGTACCAAAGATTCAATGAACTGAAATTTAATATTACTGAATACAAATCATTCCCACGCTGTTAATTTCAACATTTCTTCTCCTAGCTAAAATTATGTTAAGTACTAAGCATTCCACAGTAATTATTTTCCACAAAATCCCGTACAGTACTTTCAAAGATTATCACAACACAATCTCATTAATTGCAAAACCACAAATCGTAACACACGTTCGCTAACAACAATTAATATCATTTATTCGTGAGTTACAACGTTTTCGCGGTGGGATGGGCTTCCATTATATTGAAGCGTTAATAGGGTTACCGCCCGCCGGATTTTAAGTATTTCAAAACATTTAAGCTCATTGTCCGGACGTATTTTTGTGGTTTAGTTTCAGACTTTTTAACGAGTTTAGGAGGTAGGTACTTTTTTCATATTACTAAGTTTGTTTATTTTTTTAAGAATCTAGAGGTCTGCCAGCAGGTTTGATCATAAAACGTAAGTCCTAAAAAGTCTGGTAGATTGCTCAGTTTGAAGAGAAATATTGAAATAAAATATCAATCTTTAGACAGAAAAAACATAGTACGTGGTATTTATCTGTCACATTGACAGATTTTGGTCTTTACTAGTGAAATGTGGATATATTAATTTATGCAATAACTACTTATTAAGATTGGTTTGCAATTTTTTTGTTTATTTAAAATACCTACAATAAATATGATGAATCCTTCCCAACTAAATACTTTCACATTGAGAAATAAAAATTTAGAGTCATATAAATATCAGTGTAGGTAGGTACATATTAAATTAGCTTTAACATACTTACATACATAAGACTCACGACCGTAATCCAATTCAATTCAATTCAATTGACGAAATATTCGCTATATTTTGCTGCTTACTTAAAAACACAAATTCTTACAATTTTATTTGTAATTTATTATCTGCAAGGTCGCTCGCCCCTGTCTCGTCAACGCCATCTATCGAGCCATTAGGAACTACTTTTTCTTTTTTAATGGCTTTCTGAAAATCCCTTATTGCTAACATTTAGCAGCTTAAGTATCAATTTTTTTTTTAATTATTAATATCTTGGACAGTTTCACACAAGTGTTCAGGGTGGAATCACGTGTAAACACTATATAAAATCCATTCATCCCTTATAGTCACCTCGTATGACACCCACGAGAAGAATTGGGGTGGTAGATTCTAAGTCAGAACTACGGATTTAACAATAGTACCAAATTAGAATATCCGGATTATTTTCGAGAACACCGTTTTTTGACAGCCCTGGTCATAATGATGTACTTTACTCCAATTTAGGGATATTACAGTTCTGGCACAGACACTAGCGTAACACGTGCAAATTAATTATTTAAATGGAATTTGTTGACTTACCACTTGTTTTGTTTGGCCTTGACTCGACTAGAACTTCGGTAAACAAGAGTCCTCATAAATTAAATGTTTTTAAGTTAATACTTAAAATGCATTGTCACGGGTAAAGTAATGAAATGACCGTAAATTAATTTAAGTATCATTTTATGTTGGAGCTTTAGTTTGTGTTTTATTATACAGGGTGTAAAATTTAAGGCATTACATATTTTAAGGAGTGTTTTAGACCATCAAACTGAACGACTAGCCCAGTCATTTGACGGTTGACCTGGGACTAATTAATAATTTTGTTCTGGCGATTTTTTTTTTAAATAAGTGTTCTGATAGTCTTTTTGTCACTAAATGGTGCCGGTTACAGTTTAAAGGCCTCCGCACATTGCAGCGAAATTATCGAGCGATTTTATCGAGCGATATTATCGACAGCGATATCGCGACACCTTACACACTGTAGCGATTCCGCGATTCGCGTCACGCATGCGCCCACCACTGAATGTAGTCGAAAGAGTTGCGATAATATCGAAGCAGTGTGTGGGATCGAGCGCGTCCCCATACAAAATGTACTGAGAACAATCATCGCAAAATAGCAGCGATATTATCGCTCGATAAAATCGCTGCAATGAGCGGAGGCCTTAAAAGTCCCATTCAAAATTACTCCCTACCACTCCTAACAAAACTCCTTAAAATGACTGGGCTAAACGTTTGCTATACTTTAGGGATTTATTTTTGCGATTTCAGGTTTGGTCCCATAAAAAAAATGTTGTTCATTTCGATGATCTGAGCAACCCTTGAAAATTATGAAGGTGCTAAAAAAATCACCCTGTTTGTGTGTGTACGATTGATATATTTATTATTATTTTGAATTCCAATCCAAGTAGACACATACCTAATTAATGAAAAATATTTTAGTTCACTCACAGGCTTGTCCAAATTTTATATTTATCATTATTATCATTATAAGCCCATATCCACCTACTGGGGCATTTTTTAAGCCCCATTGTACCCAACCTTGACGGTCCTGTACCAAATATTAAGCATGCAGGTTTCCTCACGATGTTTTCGTTCACCGAAAAGCCAGTGGTGTTGCAAATCGTACATAAATTCCGAAAAACTCATTGGTACGAGTCGGTCTGGACGGGGATCGAACCATCGCCTACTGCACGGCAGGCAAGGTTACTCGCCACTGGACTATGATAAATGTAGTAAAAATAAATGTTTACTAAAGGAGTAAAATAGGAACAGCTCTAGAAAAAACAAAACTTACCCTTAACTTAAATATAACCTTTTATTGAATCAGGCGTTACTTTGCGGAAATCCATGACTAACAGGTAGATGACACGATTGTGTCGAGACCTCCGCTTCTAAATACCTAGTAGACAAAGTTGTATTACGTTATTGAATCAGGCGTTACTTTGCGGAAATCCATGACTAACAGGTAGATGACACGATTGTAACGTAATACAACTTTGTCTACTAGGTATTTAGAAGCGGAGGTCTCGACACAATCGTGTCATCTACCTGTTTAAATATAACCATTCTATACAGAGCCACTACTAGTTTTCTATCTTATCTTATTGTGGCTTCCAAGGTACTACTAAGGTCCTTAATTGAAAACCCCGCTGTCATACCTGGGCCCTATTTAATAAACGTGACAATTAACAATGACCATTCAGAGTACATTGCTGGTTACTAATGACGCTAAACTTGCAGTAGGTAATATTATCCTAGCATTCTCAGCAATTTAATCTGAATTGTCATTGTCAATTGTCACGTTAATTAATACACAGGGCCCTAGCTCGAAGGTGCCCATAATGCTGGCCGCGATTCCGCGTTGTATCGCAAGTGATATGCGTTGGGCCAGGAATGACCCAGCACGAGGATAAGAACTTTAATCGTATGATTTTAAAAGGATCTTTTAATAAGTCCTTAAGCAGGCACTACACTCTCGTGAGAACTTCTCGGCGAGAATTCTCGGCAAGAACTTCCAAATGAAAATTACTATGACTCAGGATGCCGCGAGAAAAATGAAAGGGCATCCACACTCTTGTTCACGGCCCTTCTCGTCTGTTCTCGGCGAGATTGTAGTGCCTGCTTTAAATTCTTCACTCGTAACCGGATTTTCAGAAAACAAGAAGTGTGTTAGTCATAAACAGATTTTCTCACAAATTAGGCCAGAGCTTGAAAACTGTTTCAAATCAAGTTACAATCTCTATCCAAAGTTTCTATAATAAAAAGACCATTGGATAGACATGGCTGGCCCATTCCCACATTTTAGTCTAGCTAGCTGTTTTCTCCTTGACATCAGTGATTTGTGTTTTACAGCGCAGTGTAGTGTTCCTGACACGATCTGTTCTTTTAAGAGAATATTATTTCGAGAGCCAAAATGCGCGCTGCATACAAACGTACTATGGTGATATTTTCAATACTAACCAATTAAAAGTCAATGAAATTTTGCAGAAACAATCTAGACACAAATTTCTATGCTTCTATGGAGTCAGATTTTCGTTAAAATATACAGTTTCAATGCTAGGATTAATTTAAGATTTGTATGGAAATCTTTGAGGCACTGTAACACTTGAACACTTTGAACTGGAAAACTTTTACGAAAATCTGACTCTATACAAGCATAGAAATTTGTTTCTTGATTGTTTCTGCAAAATTTCATTGACTTTAATTGGTTGGTATTGAAAATATCACCATAGTACGTTTGTATGGAGCGCGCTCCGAATACCCTTAACACCTAACATACTGCGCTCCATCGCTCTCTGACAAACCTTGAGTTTGGACTTTTTAGAACCGTTTTGGGAACTTTTTAGAACCTTTTTAGAACAGGTTTGGGAACCGTAGGTTAGGATAGGCAGGATACACTGTCAATTAACGTACTTAATTAAAATTTTGTGGTAGACTAAAACATAATATACAGACGAAATCGCGAGCAACAGCTAGTAGCACAAAGTACTAACGAACCGAAATAGATTTTCATTTTGCCCTAACTAGAGTTACTTAATGAAATTAACGAATCGACGGTTCTTGCCTGTACAAACATTAATACTAAACTAACGAACTAATTCGATCAGTTTATTTAGTTTTACTCTATTCGGACGCGCCCAAACTAATGAGGCGGTTTCCAAGGGCAGTAAAATAAAAAATAGCGTTAGTAAATTTGACAAAAAGGCCTGCCAATTTAAAGGTTGCTTGTCTATAGCTTCGATTAAATTGATCGCTATACATATAGGGTCCTTCTTAAGATGCTGACACTTTTTTAAGGTGATGTTCAGACCATCAAACTGAACAACTTTCTCTATGGCACCAACATCGAAATCGCGAAAAAATAATCTGCCGCTCCATACAAAACTGCAAACCTACTCGAGTCAAATGTATGGGGTCAGCAGATTTTTTTTTTCGCGATTTCGATATTGGTCCCATAGAGAAAGTTGTTCAGTTTGATGGTGTCATCATCCCCTTAAAAAAGTGTCAGCATATTAAGCTGGACCCTGTATATCATGGATTTATAACCACGGACTTGAAAAAAAGACGGACGTAATATGACACTAAAAAGATCTGAAGCATGTAAGGTTCTACATATTCGTTTGTTCTACAAGGGACCTACACACACACAGTTCTAGGCATAGGTCCTACAACCCACCACCATTTTGTACAGCGCGACAGTGCGTCAGCACGCACACAAATATAAATGGGTGCTTCACTTGTGATTAGATGAGATAACGTCCGTCTTTTTTTCAGGTCCGTGTTTATAACTTAGATTAAAATCAGTAAATCATTACAATAAAATAATAAAATCCTAAAAAGTTCTTTTCTATATTTTTGTTAACCTTTTTTTCTTCTCGCTATATCTTAGAAATTGTAATACATACAAGCGTCAAACTTAGTGTGATAGAACAAAATCTACAGTATAACAAAAAATAATAAAAACCGGCCAAGTTAGAGTCGTTTTCGCACTAAAAAAAAACAAAACTTTATTGTAATGTAATAATAATTATGTTGCGTACATACAGGGTCCTTCTTAATATGCTGACACTTTTTTAAGGGGATGATCAGACCATCAAATTGAACAACTTTCTCTATGGGACCAACATCGAAATCACGAAAAAAAAATCATCTGTCCCATACATTTGGCTAGAGTCGGTTTGCAGTTTTGTATGGGACAACTGATTTTTTTTTTTCGCTATTTCGATGTTGGTGATAGAGAAAGTTGTTCAGTTTGATGGTCTGATCATTCCCTTAAAAAAGTGTCAGCATATTAAGTTGGACCCTATATGTGTTGTGTTTACCTGGATGACGAACTATAAAATACTTACCTTATATTTCACTAAACAGGCATGACATCTCGGTCTACTCTTAGGGTCTACTTGACATACCTGCGAATAATATTTGACTACCTATGTGTTTCTTTTGTAATTTATTTGACTTTGTGATATTTAATTTCTTTCATTTATTATTGTCTCGCATTATATTATCACAATTTGACATGCCTAGATTATTAATTATTGTTGTTGCCTATTTTATTTTCAATTTAATTCCATTTATTCGACATAATATATTTGTAAACACTGTTTGCTAAAATTGCTGTGCCCTAACAGGGTCCCTGAGATTGTACTATACCTATTTTTAAGACCTGTAATACCTCAAGGATGCAATAAAGATTATGATTATGGTTGTGTTACGGAACCCTCGGTGATGGAGTAGCCCGACTCTCACGTGACCGGTTTTATTAAAGGACCTTGTGATCTTTAAAAATGCAACCTTTACTAACTCTTGCACCTACGTCAGAGCAGTGAGGGGACGTGTAATATCCGTTTGCACGGCACACAATAGCTGGCGGACCATTGTAGTGATGTCGCCTTTATCTGACGGCGACTGTACTTTGCATTGTCAATTGTGATTTGTGACTGTGACTGTACATGCGCGTTACTATTGTAATGCCGTTTATTGAAGCATAATGGTTCCAGCTCATCATCAGCCGATATACGTCCCACTGCAGGGCACCTGCATATGCAGAAGAAGAAATTCTGATTCGTATGTGAAGTCTACCAATCCGCATTGTGCACGCGTGGTGGACTAACGCCCAAACACCCTCCTAGAGGGTCTCCTCCTCTCCTCCTCTCCTCCTCTCCTCCTCATCGACGGTAGACTTCACATACTAATCAGAATTTCTTGTTCTGCATATGCAGGTTTCCTCACGCCGTTTTCCTTCACCGTTTGAGAGCAGTCGATACTACGTACATTCTAAGAAAAACTCATTGGTACGTGTCGTTGTACTGATTGTCCGTGCGGATTCGAACCCGGACCTCATGATTGAAAATCCATACCTCTCCGCAACGCGCCACCGAGCTCTTTATTTTATTGTATGCAAGCTAGAATGAGCCCAGTGGTGGTCAAGCGGAAAAGTCAGCGATAGTACCTATCCCTAAGGTAGATACTCTATGCCTATACTAACATAGTTGCTATTTAGTAATCTCTTCCTATACCTATACTATACCTAATACCTACTGCAAATAATGAGATATCGATTCGTGGAACATCACTAGCTTTTCAGGAGAAAAACTGATTTTCCGACTCGCCGATTTCGTCCATACGTGTGCATTTGACCGCCATAAGTATTTTCCTTTTGCCTCCGAATAGTCCATTTTGTATTTGTCACGATAATTCATTAAAATCTACATCTACGAATCATTCCCTTTACGTCGATCGTCTCCGTACGTCGAGTCTCCCAACAGTGAGTCTCTGAACATCGACTGTCGCTTTTGTCTCCCTACGTCGAGCCGATGACGATAGCGTTTTGTTTTAGGTACGGTAAGCAATACAGTCAGCAGCCAAAGTCAATGAACATTAGGGAAATTCAAATTGAAATAAATTTTGAACAAATCTACATACATACATACATATGCTCACGCCTATGTCCCACTACTGGGGTAGGCAGAGACAATAGATCGCAACATGCAACGATTCTGACACACATCTTTCGCCTCCTCAACATTCATAAGTCTGTTCATACAAGCTCGTCGGTTCCGGGTACATTTTATTTGGCCCTTCTTCAGTACGCATCCTATTTGACGACCCGGTTGGTGTAATGGTTACCACGCCGGACTGCCAAACCAGGGTCCTAAGTTCGAATCCCGGTTCGGTCATGGATGTTATATGTTCGTGCCGTTGTTGTATGGTTTCCATAATAAAAGCCTTTAGTGCTTAGTTTGGGATCATTACAATGTATGTGCCTGTGAGCGTTATTTATTTATTTGGTCAGCGTACGTGCGCCTAGGGCGACCCCTTTCAACCATTCCATTCACACTTGCCTTGTAAATTTCATACGTCAGCCTACTTTGGCTCATTCTTTCCACATGGCCAAACCACCTCAACATTCCTTTTCCAATCCTTGTCACTACATCTTCTTTCAGACCACATCTTTCTCTAATCACACTATTCCGTAACCGGTCCTTTAAAGTCACACCACAGCCACACATATTACGCAGGGAGCGCATTTCAACAGCATTTATTCTAGATTCATGCTTCTTCAGTCTGCCATACCCAACTCTCACTTCCATACATTAAAGTTGGTGCCAACACAACAAATCTTCAAATTGAAATTAACGAATCAATATTTTGCGGCTTTAACAATACAGTATATGTGTAATTCCAGCTTGGAATGGGCCAACCTAATTCTTCCCGTGGGTGTCGTACGGGATTAAAGGTTTCTTATGCAGTGTTTATGTTCTCACCACTTGACACGTCATTCCATCCTGAAACTTAAATTGCTAAATGTGAGCATTGCTGCATTAGTACATTGCATTAGTCTAGGAAATCTACGGATTTTTGTATGGAGTAGGTTGCATTAATTGCTCTTTGGGTGATAATTTAGAATATATTAGATAAATACCTGAAAATATAAATTCTTAATAATCTCCTATTTCTTATTCCGTATTCATGACTGAATTATTAATACATTTACAAAACATTTAATTTAAGTATGAACAAAAATGGGAAACTGGTGATTTTGTACAGGATGGCTTCGTTCAATCAGTTTTATCGTAAATTTGAGTAGATATGTAATTATTGTAAGAGCACTAAGCAATAAAAAACTCAAAACTTAATTATTTTCTGTTTGTACATTAAATTTTTCTTGTGATGATTAACTGTCTCTTTTGCGGGAACCAATTTTGATGAAATTTTGTACAAAGATAGCTTGAACCCTGAGGAAGGATATTGCATAAAAATTCCATGTAAAGGAAGGCTTAGATCAAAATAAAATTAATGGATAGGCCTTACGCGAACATTTGAAACCAGAAAAATGAGGCAAAATAAATGAAAGGTTTACTTCAAATTTGTATTCAAGTGCCCTAGATTTGACAGATAATGGCGCTAGTTTGTATGTACCAAGTGCACCAGTAGTTTGCTTCAACTTACTGCGCTTTAGGCCTATCCATTAATTTTATTTTGATCTAAGTATACAGGTACCTACGAGACGTCGTGTGAAATCATGATTTTATTCATTTCCGTTTTTAACAGTTGCTATTGTTGTAAATAAACAAATAGGTTTATGAAATGAACGGTTTCTTTACGAAACAAAAGTTTTGTTTTAAAATTATTTTAATTACTGCCCTAGAGAACAAACTTATTAATTAAATTATTTGTTTTTCTTTTCATGTCCGGTCATTGGTGCAGAGCGCAGTTGGAGTAAGTATTTGTGAACTTTTAATTAATACCTAAGAGAAGTTTATCCCAGAAGCTCTCGAGCCCGCTGCATACAAACGAAGTTCCGTTCTATTTTCTATGTTAACCAATTAAAGTCAATGATTTTTTTAACACGATCTTTTCTATAAATCTAGAAAGCTTTGCATGTCAGATTTCCTTTTAAATATTTCGTTTCAATGCTAGGATTAATTTGAGATCTGTATGGAAAGCTTTGAGGCACGATAACTTTACAACTTAATATTTAAGTTCAAATTTTAATCACAGACTTAAAAGAAGAACCAGACGTTATCTCGTCTAATCATGAGTGAAGCACTCATTTCTTTTGTGTGCGTGCTGTCACACGGTACATATAAGGTGACGGGATGTAGGACCTGCGCCTAGAGCTAGTGCATTTGTGTGAGTGTAAGTCCCTTGTAGAACAAACGAGATTGTATTACCTTGCATGCTTCACATCTTTTTAGTGCAATATTCGGTCCGTATTTTTTTCAAGTCTGTCTGTGCAGCTGTGGTTCAAATCTGACAAATGCAAAGCACAGATATTAGTTTCTAGATTTTGTTAAAAAAATATTTTTTTTACTTTAATTACTACTTAATTACATTTTTTTTTTTCAATTAAGGTAAAAAAAAAAGTTACCGTAGCTCAAATATTTCGATACAAATCTTAAATTAATCCAAGCATTGAAACTAAATATACGGAAATCTGAGAAGGAGAGACCTTTACTTTTTTTACTTTTCTTTTTCTACTTGCCTTGCCTTAACCATGTCACCTCTTTTCAGAACAACTTCCGGAAGCTCCCCTCAAGCGAAGTCCCCAGCGGGCAGCAGCGCAGGCGCAGCGGCCAGCGCATCGACAGCGCCAGGCGACCGGACACCGACAGCCCACAACAAACAACTGCAAAATGTCAAGGGACAAGAGCATCCGCCGCATCCATCCGTAAGTCTTTTTTATAATTCATGATTCAATTGGATAGGGAATGATTAATTTATGATTCAATTGGATAGGTAAAGATGAATTAATGATTCAATTGGATAGGTAAAGATGAATTAATGATTTAATTGGATAGGGAATTAATAAGTTAAAATTTATATTTTTCACGCGTTTTTCAATTGTTTTGAATTCCCGATATTAATGATTATTACGATTAATTTTGGCTTAATTAATAACTGAGTAACTTTAAAAAAAATTAAGCAATGGTGAATTTATTATTAAATTGGAATGGGAATCATTAATTTAGGGAATTATGACTCAGTAAATTTTGATGGATAGGGTTTTATTAAATATTAGTTGATTAAGGTTAAGCGTCTATTCATACGAATTAGAAATTAGAAATTCCTAGGCTTTTTAGTCTGAATTCCTAGGAAACTCGATAGTCTACTAGGAATTTCATTATTTTCATACCGGAAACTAACTTTTCCGGTATGAAAATACAATTAGGGACAGGCTTTTTTGAGGAATCGTATGTTAACTAATTTTTAATACAAAAAGAAACATAATTTACCTACTTACAGGATTTTACTTTATAATGTCAAATTGGATATGAATACAAAATATATTTTAGAAATAATGAACTATCAGAATAAAGCTCTTTTCAATTAGGGAAGCTTTAGGAAAATTAATTAAATTGGTATTTTAAATTAATTAAAACTTCGAGGCAGTAAGTAAAGATTTTTTTTTATAGTAGGTATGTTATTAATATACGTGTTTTAAAAAATGGTGTTATTGTTGTTATCGACAGTGTTAATAGATGGTGTTACTTTTGACTTTTATGTAATTGTTACATACATTTTATGTGAATTTAATGATAGACAAATACTGGGCGATTTTTAAATCTTTTTCCCAATCTTCATGGTTGGGTCAGACCGTCAACAACTTTTACTATGAGAGTCATCCCATCCCATAAACGGCTTCATTCCTGCGCCGCAAAGGCTGCCAAGCCGACGCAGCTTTATGAAGTGTGTTGACCCATTGAATACTGGCCCAGCGCAAGCGAGGTGTACTCTTTGGCGACAAAAAGCGTCCCTCCCAACTCTATTTGTGCCGCCGTCTGAGAGCCTCCCGCCTGGACATGACTTGCCTTGGGCGACCTGGAAGTCGTTAAGCCGACTTCAAACCCGGGTCGGTCGCAGTAAGGACAACATGGTCAGGTGGGGATTCTCAGATGCGCAAAATGTGAGTTGCTTGTGTGGAGCTCTACAAACGATGGCCCATCTTACATCGTGCCCTGCGTGCCCTAACATCTGCACGCAGGAGGAGCTCATGACCGCTAGCGACGGTGCAGTATCGGTTGCCCACTTCTGGCAAGGTGCTATTTAGCGACTTTGTTCAAAGTTTGAAGTCGACACGATAAGAAGAAGACTATGAGAGTAGACACAAATACTTAATATGTGTAAAAGTCTGTGTTTGTTCCCATAGTAAAAGTTGTTCAGTTCGATCCCCTGAACCATTCCTGAAAATTTGGATTGAAAGTAGATTATGAAAAGAGATTAAAAATGGTTCAGTATGTCGATAACCTAGTTTTTAAACTGTGCTATTGGTTTCAAAAATGGTATCGCCTTAATTAACGGTATTCTATAATTTTCACATGGGACTTTTTTTCCAAATTCGTTCTCTGTGTTTTTAGTTTTTGGAAATCTGGTTTCAGAACGAAATACTTATGTTTGAATACGTGTAGTTAATTATTTGATGTTATTTTGAATGTTTGTGATTTCTTGTTTAAATGTTGATAGGTATTTTAATTTTTAGGTTATAATTGTGTGTTTTTGTCATAAGGGTAACGTATCGTCTGTCAAAATGTTTTTTTTTTTACTTTGTATAATATAGACTTTACAATCCAACTTCCAGTTGGTTACAACTACGGTTAGGTATAAATAAGAAAACCATAATATCATTTTATGTAGTATTGTGAAGTATATAGTAAATTTTTCATTTTCTTCCGATCCGAAGAGTAAAATGGTTACAACTGGAAAAAAAGAGGTGACTTTAGATTCCTTTGCCTTCAGTTTTATTAATTTAAATAGATTTCTAGAAAAACCGAATCACTTCTCATGTCCTGTAGATTGTTCAGTTATATTTTCTGCTTAAAAAGAACCATTTCACGGTAAAACTGGGCGGTAGCCCCTTCAAGGTGAGATACATTTACCGACGGCGGGCCCATACAAAAATGTTATTGGGTATGGGAAGGCGTCTGCCGTGAACGTGGCGACGACGGCAGACGAATTCCCATAGTAAATAACATTTTTGTATGCGCCCGCCGTCTGTCGCCGTCTGTAAATGTATCTCAACCCTCCAGTAAGAGCATATTAAAGTGGGCCGCAGCCCAAAAATCTGTCCAAATTGTTTCTATACGGAGTGTAAGGGACAGCCCTTCGCAAACTGAAATGGTGAACTCTGACCATGAAACTGAACAACTTCCACTATTGAGCCTACCTCAGGAAACGCGAAAAAAATTCAGCTACCTACCCGTACCTACCCGACTCAAATGTAGTTGCAGCTGTCCCAAGCTGATTTTTTTTCGCGTTTCCTGAGGTAGGCTCTATAGTAGATGTTGTTCAGTTTGATGGTCTGAGTTCACCGTTTATGTGTGCGGATGGCTGTTCCTTACACCCTGTACAATTAATATGGACTAACGCATACTACGCCCGTTGCAACCCTGCTCGCTCTAGTGTGCGAACAAGAAGTTTGGAATTCTTACAATGGAGGACAGACTGCCTAATAAGCGGTGAAACATGATAATACGCCTTGGTGGTCGGTAATGATGGTTCTTTTCCGTCGTGTCGTTGTTTTTTGTGACGTTAACTTTTTCCCTTTCTAATCCAACGTCAAAAATGCTAGCTCCTCTCCATTGACCTCTTACGAGTATACTTGACCCACAGTGTCATATAAAATCTTAGCAAATTTTTGTCCACATTGATGCAAAACCCGCACAAATTAAGTATGCATGCTGCTGGTTTTCACTAATACGTTGTATTTGATTAAATTAAATAAAAAAATCATTTATTAATTCATAAACATAGTCGTAGGTATTTCGCTGGTTAACGTTTCGTAACTACGTCATTGGATAAAAAGGGATACACATAAAATTTTCTTGATTCAATACTTGTGGCATCCTTTATGATCTAAATCCATGTGTACTCACGTACACATTTTCCGTTGTGATGCGGCCCGCTCCGTCCCAATGCAGCAGGCCCTAAAATGAGCTTACCTTTAACTGTGAAATTCCCCCTAAATTATGTATCGTCTAAACATTACCGTAACATTTCGAGGATCTTAAACTATTAGGAGGTTCGATAATAACTTGAAGGTTTCTTATGAAAGTTAAATTAAATTTTGTCGGATAAGGGCATTGGTTTTTTACGAAATTATTTGAAACCTTGACTCAGTTATGAAGAGGTTATGGAGGTGGTACTTGGGAATGTTCCTCCATTGAAAAGGGAAGATCTTCCACCAGGCTTAGTGTGAAGCCTGGGGACCGGCCGTGGTCCTACAGTTCTTAGTTGGACCTTGTATATATAGCAAATCTCTGTGATTATTTCTCTTGCGCGATTTATGTCTCGCATTCGATTGTGAACCTTATTTGTAGTAGGTTACGAGATACGTATTTACGGTGAACGTTGTCTTTGTATGGAGCATATTTCTGAGCGCGACGGTATCGCTATCTGTTAGCTTCTTTGCTATAACTTGTGGGTGTTGACATCTATGGCAAGTCCCCACAAGGTATACTTTCTCATCAACTTTTTAGGGTTTCCTTGCAGGAAGGAACCGAACTGAAAAATAATTAGTAGCTTCCGTCTGACTGTCTGCTGTCAACGTCAGTTTGAACCTCGAATACTGAAATTAAATTATAGACATTTTAAATTTATTTTTAGTTAGTGCGTAAACTTCTAACCAAGTTTTCTGCTCGTCAAACTAGACTTTTACTACCAAGATTAAAATCGCGAATAGAAAATCAGCTGACCCATACACAGGCTGTTACATTAGGGTTAAGTTGGATTGCAATTTTGTATGGAACATCGTTTTTTTTTCGTTATTTTGAAATAATCAATTTCAAAATTGATCCCATGTAGAAAGCTATTCAGTTTGATGGTCCAATAATCCCCTTAAACAGTTTCAGCCAATTTTGTTGGACCTTATACAGGGTGTAACAAAACACACTAGTAATCTTTACACTTTCACTATGCAGACAACTTCGAATAACAATAAAAAAAAATATCCCATACATTTGACGAATGGCAGCGAATGTTGGGTATGGCAGAAGAGGAATGAATCAAGGATAAATGCTGTCAAAATGCGTTCATTGCGCAGTATGTGTGGTTTGACTTTGAATGATAGAATACGAAACAGTGTAATTAGAGAAAAATGTGGACTGAAAGAGGATATAGTGACAAGGATTGAAAAGGGAATGCTGAGATGGTTTGGTCATGTGGAAAGGATGAGTGATAGTAGAATGACGTATGAAATATATAAAGCAAGTGTGAATGGAAAAGTCGAAAGGGGTCGCCCTAGACGTACGTATGCAGACCAAATTGGCAGCATACTTAAGAAGGGCCAGATCAAATGTACCCGAAACCGACGAGCGTGTATGAAACGACTTATGACTGTGGAGGAGGCAAAAGAGGTGTGTCAGGATCGTAGCCGAACCCCAATGGGACACAGGCTTGAGTATATGTATGTATGTATGTATACATGTATGTATGTATGTACATTTGACGAGTAGGTACTGGAATTTCGTATGAAATAGATTTCGATGTTGGTTCCATACAGAAAGTTGTTCTGTTTGATGATCTGATCATCCCCCTTATTTTGTTGGACCTTATATTATACCTACCAACTATTAGCTCTACGTTAAATAATTGTTACTAAAAGGGGTCATAAGAATACCAAACGCTCTAACCTTCATCCCACCCCGTTATATATTTAGCAGCAGAAGGTATTCTCGGTTCACTAAACATTTCATTTTGGAGCTAAGTTATAACCCGGACAAAATGGTTCGTAATGGGAAAAGTTGTATTAGAGTTGAACCGTTTAAACGATTTCATTCAGAGATAGGAAAAGGTATTTTGTGTTGTAATCATTGACATACAAAATAATAGACGCCGGGTTTAGTACAAAATTCTCGAAAAAAGTACGTACCTATACAAGGTGTTACAAAAATACAAATAAACCTTTAAGGGGGTGGTGTAGACCATCAAACTGAACAACTTTCACTATGGGACCAATATCGAAATCGCGAAAAAAAAATTATGTTCTATACTCTACAAATCGACTAAAGCTAAAATATGTATGGGATATCAGATTTTTTTTTTCGCGATTTCGATGTTGGTCCCATAGAGAAAGTTGTTCAGTTTGACGGTCTAAACAACCCCCTTAAGAGTTTTAAAAATTTATTCTTACTTATGAAACACCTTGTATACTTAGTAATTTTAAACATTAAACTTTCTGAAATTCTTTTTCATTTTGCTTGCGTAGTTTTTACCAACCCTATTGTAGTAAAGCGCGCGCCGCGCGCTCACACGTGCTCGTACTGTCGCACAATTGGTTCTCTTTATACGTTCTGGTGCTCTTTTGGCTCGGACACTTTTGAGCACGGACCCTACGTCCTGTAGTTGGTAGGTCAATGTTTGTAATATAATTAGTGTGTAAAAACGTGTGAAAAACAAAATTTTTATCAGTTACAAAACACAGATAAAAAACTTCACCACGTATTCTACTTATCAAACTGAACAGCTTTCACTGTGGAGCCAACTTCGAAATCGCGAAAAAAATCTACTGTCCTTGTCCTACACATTTGAGTCGATAAGGTAAAGTTTTGTATTCGTATGAAACAGCAGATTTGTTTTTTTCGCGTTTCCGAAGTTGGCTAGTTGGTTAGCGGTTAGAGAAAATGTGAAAATACCAGAGAATTGTGACTCGTTTACATAGTTTACTAGTTCTCTAGTTAGAAAGAGACGTCTGTTTGGTTTTCCCTCGCTATGAACACATTCGAAACGAGCTCGAAACATGAGTGCGAATTACTAGTTACCTAGTTACAAAGAGACGTCTGTTTGGTTTTCCCTCGCTATGAACACATTCGAAACGAGCTCGAAACATGAGTGCGAATTACTAGTTACCTAGTTAGAAAGAGACGTCTGTTTGGTTTTCCCTCGCTATGAACACATTCGAAACGAGCTCGAAACATGAGTGCGAATTACTAGTTACCTAGTTAGAAAGAGACGTCTGTTTGGTTTTCCCTCGCTATGAATACATTCAAAACGAGCTCGAAACATGAGTGCGAATTACTAGTTACCTAGTTAGAAAGAGACGTCTGTTTGGTTTTCCCTCGCTATGAACACATTCGAAACGAGCTCGAAACATGAGTGCGAATTACTAGTTACCTGGTTAGAAAGAGACGTCTGTTTGGTTTTCCCTCGCTATGAACACATTCGAAACGAGCTCGAAACATGAGTGCGAATTACTAGTTACCTAGTTAGAAAGAGACGTCTGTTTGGTTTTCCCTCGCTATGAACACATTCGAAACGAGCTCGAAACATGAGTGAGCAGTCCGCATTTTAATAATTTTCAGGCAACGCTTATTTATGTATGAAAATCATTGAAAATCCAAACTAACAAAAAGTTATAAATTAAACAAAAACTGACACGTTTTATCAATAACCTTCAAAATAGTTTTAACTAAATCAAAGTTGACCTTACTGATCACTTTACTTAAACTTAGGAGCCTATCTAAGACTGATCAGATTTTACTTAAACTTTAACGATAAACATGAATACCAAAGGCTTTGAATATACGATATTGAGATACCTTATATACTCTGCACGAAATAACAATGAACTTTAAAGTCAATTTGAATAACAAAAACAGGATTTGAAACACGTAATCTCAACTAAATAATAAATAAATAACGCTCACAGGCACATACATTGTAATGATCCCAAACTAGCACTAAAGGCTTTTATTATGGAAACCATAAAACAACGGCACGAACATATAACATCCATGACCGAACCGGGATTCGAACCCAGGAACCTGGTTTGGCAGTCCGGCGTGGTAACCATTACACCAACCGGGTCGTCAAATTAAAGATTCTTAGAATGGTTTTAACAATTTCCAAGATCTTACCTAATTATGGTAAAAAACTCAAATTGTTTTATTCAAAACAGCTGATTTTTTTCGCGTTTCCTGAGGTAGGGTCCATAGTGAAAGTTGGAGTCGCGTTCTAGGTCTGGTATTGGGTAGTCGCGTCGCGTGTCGATTGTTGGTTGCCCCCTCCCGGGCCTACAACGAAGCTCCAGTGGTGGCTCAAGATAGTGTTCTTTTCGAAAAACTACCCTTGAAGCCACCAAATACATTAACTACCGTAAACAATGTCCAAGATATATATACTTATACTATTGCTACATAAACTAGACATTGGCAAAATCATCTCATACTAAGATGACAGGCATTTTTTAAAATAGAATAGAATATTGAAAGTTTGATGGTTTGATGGTTTGAGTTCACCGTTTTAGTATTTGCTAGGGTGTCACTTACACCCTCAAAATGAATAACTTTTCAACATCGAAATCGCAAAAAAGAATCTGCTGTCCCATATTATGTAGAGTAGCCATTTTAACGGTTACTATGGGAAAACTGATTTTTCATTGGCGATTTCGATATTGGCTCCATAGTGAAAGTTGTTCAGTTTATGGTCTGAAGCACTTTCTTTCAGACGGTATTTGTATACTAGTTGAAGATAGAGACAAACAAACAAGAAACGCCAAAAGTCACATCGTCCTCAAGTCCTGGCGTAATCTATTTATCGTTGAGAGTTTGCTGCAAAGTTATATTAGATTTCTAAGCGAGCCTAGTCTAATGTTCGGGATGCGACGTGTTGAAACATAGATAGACTAAACTTTTGTCAGGCAGGGCTAGCATGTGGCACGCGAGACGAGATAAATTTGTTAAAAATGATTATGTAAGCGTTTGGCTAGCTAATGTAATGATCGTTTTTTAAGGTCCCGTATCCAAAGGTGACAATGGGACCCATTACCAAGGTTACGCTATTCGTTCGTATTCAAGTGCGATGATAGCCCATACGGAAGAGAGCTAGCGCCTCAATCATGAAGCGGTGGTTCGATTCCAGGCCTGTACCACTAAGTTCTACGTAATTTATGTTTCCACTGTATTCTACGTTTTAAGGCCTCCGCTCATTGCAGCGACATTATCGAGCGATAATATCGCTGCTATTTTGCGATAATTGTTCTCAGTACATTTTGTATGGGGACGCGCTCGATCCTACACACTGCCGCGATATTATCGAGCGATAATATCGCTGCGATTTTGCGATAGTTGTTCTCAGTACATTTTGTATGGGGACGCGCTCGATCCCACACACTGCTGCGATATTATCGCAACCTGACGCAATCTCTTTCTACTACATTCAGTGGTGTGTGCATGCGTGACGCGAATCGCGGAATCGCTGCAGTGTGTAAGGTGTCGCGATATCGCTGTCGATAATATCGCTCGATAATATCGAAGCCTTTATTGATCATTTTGCATTCATAATTGCATTCCAGAGTATGAAATGAAAATACCATAAGTTCGGAGGTTTGCGTAAAATATGGGTTAGCTTGGGACGAACACAAAAGACCAGCGATGTTCTCAGTGTTACAAAACGACCCTTGCTTGCAATAGCCCAACCACAAATCAATCAATCCGTCCATCCGTCTGTCCTAACTTTAAAGGGCTGTATTTTTGTTGAATTTGTTGAAACATAACTTTAAAAAAAAGTACAGAATTAAGGTCGCCCGGAGAAAACACATTTTTTTAGTAAATCATATTTTGTGGCGATACCAAACCCTCGGTGCGCTAGTAGTTCGACTCGCGCTTGGCCGGTTTTTGAAGGTTTTTTTTTAAAGTATTTATTTAAAGAGCTTGACCTGAGGCCATGTCGCTTCATGGGTTTATCTATTTGGGGTACGTTCACAGACATTATAATGTTAATAAAAGAGTTTAGAAAATTATGATCTGCGACCATTTTTTGTGTCGGAAGTTCGTTTAAATCGGAATTGCCATATCGACAGCTGCGATTTCGTTTTCGAAAAAAGCGCGCGAAATCGGGAGATAAGAACACTTTTATTTAAAAACCATCTCAAAGAAGAATTTATTTAAGGGGCCATAGGTCCCGACGAATATTTTCTATGAGAAACGCGATTGCCGAGCGCTCCGAAAAGTGTGTGCGTGAGCCGTATATTCGATTAAAAACATTTTTTTTTTAATTTATTTAATAAGAAGTTTAGAAATACATTTTTTACAAAAAGTCCTACAAAACCTAACCAAAGTAGTTATATTATTATTTATTTATTATTACTTTTTCTAGATTTTATTTATGATTGCACTATACTGCATTCGAAATAAGGACGAAAAGATATTCCGATTCCTGTATAGCTTTCTGGCCAATTCTGATTAGCAAATATGATTTATTTATCAGAAAGATATACTACCCAGCGTACCTTGGACGTTACTAAAGCTGTTCTAAGAATAAGTGGGAGCAAGTGTCTTAAATCTCTGTTTCTTTAATTCAAAATGGCCTTAAATTTTCGTTGTTATTTGGAATAGAGTATAGTTAAACTAATGGTGAATATGTGAGTATAAATACCAACAATCGGAAACTATTTTAAAAGTTCTTCTAAACCGAGAAAAATGTTTAAAAATGCATGAAAATACGTAATCTTTGTGACGATTTTCTATCGAGTGAAGTAATTCCAATCGTGTATTCAGTTGATGATTTCACTAGATGAACTATCCAAAAATACTGAGGTATGACTTTAGTTTCGGTAAATGGTATAAATCTAGTCGTAAAATGAAAAATAAAAGATGCCTCCGAGGTATTTCCACCTACTATTACGTCTTAAAGGTCCTCGCAGGTAGTAGTTTCACATCTGCTGGGCGTCCCGTGACTGCCATCTTTTTAAATGTACCTAATGACCAGTGATCGGAATGTCGGGGCATTTTTTGAGCATACAAGTATGGATACGCCTTGAATTTCCCGGAAATATCCGGATTTAAAAATTTTTATAAAAATTTCACGGGATTTACTGGGATTACCTATTTAGATGTCAAGAGACGTTTTTTTTAAATCAAGAGTATTAGCAGCGCATACTAGAGGCCGCGCCTTTGAAACACGCCGCCTGGTACTTTTGACATGTACCGCGCTTAGGTAAATATGTTGACCGTTATTAAACAATGATATTAAGTAACTAGATTAGTAGTTAGGGCACCAAAGCGTTGCCACTTCGAAGATGTCTGCAGGCTTCTTCGACTTCAGTTCAGGCGTTTATCTATGGCATGGTGTCCCATCTCATACAAATGAAATTTTTGTTAAAAAAATGGCAATATATGGCGTTATGGTATCGATTTGTAATTAATGTTTACGTAAAAGTGTAAATTGTTACTAAAAATACATGATCTGACTACAAAAAAATCTCGTGAGCCTCGGAAAATGGAGCAATATACTTTGCCCGAAAACTGCCCGCGTTACGGCAGTCGCGTTCCATTGTTTGACGTTGGGCATCTGTACTGTATGTGTATAGTATTATATAATCTGTGTCTATGGTGAGCGGACATATCCATGACGTTTAAATTAAGCTACCAAAATGGGAAAATGCGCCTTAAAAATTTGTTTATCACAGTCGGAAAAGAATAATAAAGGAAGTGGTGTTACATTTCACAAGTAAGTTTACTATATTTTATTAAGATTATTCAAAATAACATTAAAAACAATGCGTGAAAAATTTATTTAGTTTTTAATGTTATTTTGACAAAAATAGTAAACTTACTTGTGAAAAGTAACACCACTTCCTTTATTATTCTTTTCCGACTGTGATTTACAAATTTTTAAGGCGCATATCCCCATTTTGGTAGCTTAATTTAAACGTCACGGATATGTCCGCTCACCATAGATAAACGCCTGAACTGAAGTCAAAGAAGCCTGCAGACATCTTCGAAGTGGCAACGCTTTGGTGCCCTAACTACTAATCTAGTTACTTAATATCATTGTTTAATAACGGTCAACATATTTACCTAAGCGCGGTACATGTCAAAAGTACCAGGCGGCGTGATTCAAAGTCTCGCCCTCTAGTATGCGCTGCTAATACTCTTGATTTAAAAAACGTCTCTTGACATCTAAATAGGTAATCCCAATAAATCCCGTGAAATTTTTATCCAAATTTATTAAATCCGGATATTTCCGGGAAATTCAAGGCGTATCCAAACTTGTATGCTCAAAAAATGCCCCGACATTCCGATCACTGCTAATGACTGATCTTATTTGATTTTGAGACAAAAGGACCAAGAAAATGAAATAGTTCTCAAAGAAAACTCTGTGTTTATCTCCCATAGACAGTTTTTTCCTGATTAAATAGAAACTCTATTACTATTCCAACAACGTCCCGTTTCAAGTAATTGCAAAGAGAAAATTAGTATTGCCCGAAGCCTAAAGGCCGGGTTATTTGAAACCACAACGCATGGCTTCAGAATATAAATAAAAAAGCGTCAAGTACGAGTTGGACTCGCGCACGGAGAGTTCCGTACCCTCGCACAAAAATATATATTTTTTTAATTTTTTTTTTTTTTTTTTAATTTTTTTTTTTTAGCTCACGCCCTATAGGTACATACTTAACCGGTATTCGCTATTTTTTATTTTGTATTTTACCTTAGGGTATGAACTATAGAGTCTTTCTTAATATGCTGAAACTTTTTTAAGGGGATAATCAGACCGTCAAACTGAACAACTTTCGCTATAGCACCAACATAGAAATCGCGAAAAATTCTGCTCTACCTTACAAAACTGCAAACCTACTCGAGCCTGAGTATGGGATAGCTGATTTTTTTCGCGGTTTCGATGTTGGTCCCATGGAGAGAGTTCAGTTTGGTGGTCTGATCAACCCCATAAAAGATGTCAGCATATTAAGAAAGGACCCTGTATAATCACACCAAGTTTCACGCTTTTAGGTATTGCCGTTTTTGAAAAAACCCATGAAAATAACCGTTTCTTTTATTAGGTACCTAATTTTGTATTTTTGTATTATTTGTTAGCAAATCCAAAATAATAGCACATATTCATATTTCAACTCTTTACCTATTACGGTTCAATAGATACAGCCCTTTAAAGCTAGGACGGACGGACGGACGGACAGCGTAGGCTTATGAATAGGGCACCGTTGGCACCCTTTGGGTAAGGAGCCCTAAAAAATAAGACGTTGTTCATTAAACATTTTTTTTTCGGTGACACTGGAAGGATATAGCGTTACAACCTTAGATAAATGATTTGTCTTCGTCGAAGCGTATGCAAAGATAAATAATTTGGAGACGCGCTGAAAAAAGTCCATTGTTTCGGAACCGGTCAAACCTACAATTTTACTGTTTTTTTTTCTTTAAATGTCTGTAATTTAAAATACTACAGCCGTTACAGTTAAAAAATTGACGCTCTAGTCCATGTAAAAAGTTGTAACCGAAAACATTTAGGTACTTTAATAAAAATGCACTTGCGAACACGGACCTGAAAGAAATACGGACCGAGTATTGCACTAAAAAGATGTGAAGCATGCAAGGTAATACAATCTCGTTTGTTCTACAAGGGACCTACACTCACACAGATGCACTAGCTCTAGGCGCAGGTGCTACAACCCGTCACCTTATGTACCGCGTGACAGCACGCACACAAAAGAAATGGGTGCTTCACTCTTGATAAGATGACATTACGTCTGGTTCTTCTTTTTAGTCTGTGCTTGCGAATTGATGTAATAATAGGACCTTATCTTTACATTGAGGGAATTTTAATTGAGACTGACTGACGAATAAACCTTTTGTGGCGTTTTATTTGTTGATGAGGGCGCGCCTTACAAACGAAGTTTGATTCTATTTTGATTATTAACCAATTAAATTCAATTATTTTTTTAACACGATCCAGAAACGAATATCCTTGTCTGTGGTTTGTCAGATTTCCGTTATATTATTATAGTTTCAAAGTTGAACTGGATCAAAGATTTCTACACAAAAAAAAGAAAGCGTAAATTTTTAGACTTTAAAATATTCCCAATATTTTAAATTACGGACATTTAAAAAAAAACATCCAATTCGGAGTAGTTTTAAGCCGGTTCCGAAACAAATACCTTCAGTTACTGAATTAGATATTGTTTCGGTTCTTCTCGATGCCTCCATTTTAGGGAGCAATTCGGTAGTATGTAAAGTTTTTTTTTGTCTTCATTTAAATTTTTTACGGATAGAAGACATAATTTTAAGACACCTATTTCATTTTTATTGTGATTCATCGAGTTTATCGATATAAATTTAATTTTTAAATTATTTTGTCTGTAATCTCTAAGTGCAAAAATATGGTGGAGAAAAAATAATTCGAACTCCATGGAGTAAAACTACCTACTGCTATATTTAAAAAAATTAAAACCTGCCTCCTCTTTCTAACTCTATGCTGAAAACAGATACGGCAACATCAAATGTCAAATTCTGTCATTGAGAAAGTATTTTTTTTTCTTAATGGCCAGTTACTTTAAATTCATTTTATGTTTACCAAGGAGTTTGCAGGGGCAGCGAGTGACGTCACTCGTGGACCGAAAAACGACGTTATTTTATTAAAAATATCTGTAATCCTTTCATTTTAAAATCTCTGACATCGAAAATATGATTATTGAGACAATTATCTCGAAATGGTTTTCGATTTAGACCTCCAAAAAAAAACTTGACATACCGAATTGTTGATGTTTGTAAAAACCGGGACATCTAATGATATGTCACTTTGTGCGTTTTTCCCCAGTTGGTTAGGTCACAACAGGCTGAATCATCTGATTGTCTGCTTCGGAAAAGAAAGATGATTCCGTGCTTCGGATGGCACGTTAAGCCGTTGGTCCCGGCTACTATCTCTGGTGGTAGTATTCGTTACATAAAAACCACGTCAGAGGCCGTAAGGCGGTCTTGAAAAAACTCTGGCACTAGGGCTTGCTGCCCACACGATAAGAAGATCTAGCCTAGTGTAGGTAAATTAAAGCCTAGGTATAAGTATCATATTCTAAGTTACAATTTAACAGGCTGTCTGCGCCTATTTTAAAGTTTCGTGCCATTGCACGAACATGGACCTTAAGGGTCGGCACTACCCTAATCGGGCGAAACAGGGTTCGGCGTTCCGACTTTTGAGGATAGTAAATAGCTGTATTTAGAAACAAAATTAATACCATCGCTTCTTTAAAAGATGAAGTACAAGATGAACAAAAAAAATTTCAGTAAAATTGTGTAGTTACATCAGAAAGTAATCGAGAATTTCATGAAAAACTCCAGAATAGCACTGCCGCGTTCCGAGTCTTGTGATTTAGTGAAACAAAATAAAGCAACAAAATATATATCTAATCAATGGCAAAACATCAAAGAACACTTTAAATAAATCAGTTTTTCGATACGACTTCTAGTTTTTTTGCAATTTGTTATCAAAAATCACATATTTTTATGGACGTTTTCTTCATACAAATTACTATGGGCCGTCAATCGTTCGAAATCATTGCGAATAGACCGGTGACCGGCAACACCCAACCCTGTCTTAGAAGATTAATGGACAAATCAATTTTTAGCTAAAGTAGGCAAAGTAACTTATAAAAAACCGGGCAAGTGGGTGTCGGGCCACATGCAGTGTAGGGTTCCGTAGTTGCCCGTCACGATATATGGACTTAGAAGTACATTTTATAAATTGGTCGACTATTACTCGTTAATTTTTGTCCTCATTATTATAACAGAATAACTGTAAGTTTATTACTATTGTTACTAGCAAACTAAAGATTGATAATCTGAAATCATCATCGTCAGATATGTTTTAAATAAGAATGGAATAAGAGTGAATTCTGTACCGCAGTAGGTAACTCAAACGATTGACTTTGTAAGTCATTTGCACGACAGAATTTTGCGCGAAAAGACATTGCGCGACACAAGACAACACAAAGGAATTTCACAAAAGTTACTTTCCGGGCACTGTTTGGTAGTTTTTGGTTATTTTGGTAATTTATGGTAGTTTTTGAGTCTTTCCGTAGTTTTTGGTAAATTTTCGTACAAAAGTAACCAAAAAGTTATTTTGGTAGATTTTCGTACTTTTTGGTAGTTTATGGTTAATTTGTAACTTTTTGGTTCATCTCATTTCATTTTATTTATTTACCTTAAATTGTAGGTAGGTTAGGTACCTATTAGTCACACTACAATATAATTTATAAACATTAAGAAAAAAACAGATTTAAACAATAGGTGCCAGACAATAACTTAACTACCACCTTTCACTTACTACAATTAAATTAGTTAAATGTTATAAAATCAGTTCAATGTGATTAGTTAAAAATTATAATAACCTATTGAGGTACAAATAATCGGTCTGCAACACATTTTATTCTACTCAGATTGATGCCTGTTTGTTTACTTATACTGAAGAAACTAATTAAAGTCATAGGGACACTGTTCGATTAATAATTCTTTAACCTTCTTCAGAAATTTCTTGTCGGCTTTAATGTCATCTGGTATTTTACTATACACAAGAACAGTATTCGACTTTATTTTGTAGTCCTTAGCATCGATGCTAGTCGGTAATTTGGTACCAGTAGCTTATTTTTGCGAGTTAAATTTAATCTCTTGCTACGGAATACTACGGGGTATCGTCTCACGATTTCGGAGGATCTCAGGATATACGAAGCTGTCACAGTGAGTAATTTAAAGTCGGTAAACAAGGATCGGCATGACACCCTTACTGACTGAATTCCGCTTACGATTCGAATGTACCTCTTTTGCAAAACAAATATTTTAATTATGTCAACAAACCCACCCCGTAGCCAAGCCGTCAAGAACTCTTTTGCTTTTATGGTAGTTTTTGGTAATTTTCATTCCTCTATCAAATATTCCCAAAAAGTATAAAAATCTACCAAAATAACCAAAAACTACGAAAATCTACCAAAATAACCAGAAACAACGAAAAACTACCAAACTAACCAAAAACTACCAAAAAACCAGAAACAACGAAAAATAATTACTAAACTCTACCAAAAATTACCAAAACCTACCAAAATCTACCAAAAGAACCAAAAGAACTATTGACATTGTACTAATTTTTATCTTTAAAATTACTTCTTGTTAATATTGCTGTGCCCTTTCTGGATTCATGTACCCACTTTAGCTACAAAGTAACACCTATATGTTTTTGTGTCGCACAATGTCCTTCAGCGTGACGAAAATTACTGCTGAAATCTACCAAAATCTACCAGCCCTGTTTCAAATTCTACTTAAATTCTACCAAATAATATTTATGTCGTTACAGATGGTTACAATTTAATATAAAACACGTTTTTGAACAAAATATTATCAATTTTATCTAAACGCTCATCATTACACATGTTATTTTCGCATTTTTGTAAAATTTTTATTGGTTTTCATCACTTTGTAACATGGATGCTTCAATTTTCAAATAAATATTAAATTTGGTCGTCCCTATGCAAGTTTAAATTTAGTACAGTTTTCTGTGTCTCATAAGCAGTCAGAAATTTTGGTAGCACTTTTAATATGTCAAAGGGATTGCTCGTTTATCGATTTCCGATTGTGTCCATATACGGGAAATTTTTTATCACTGCGGATAACACCAGCATGTATTCTACTCATCAAACTGAACAACTTTCACTATGGAGCCAACTTCAAAAGAGCGAATAAAAAATCAGCTGTCCTATACAAAACTGCAGTACCTACATATTCGACTCAAATGTATGGGACAGCTGATTTATTTTCGCTATTTTGAAGTTCGATACATGCTGAAGTTATCCGCAGTGATATAAAACATACCCGTATATCGTCATTATTGGAAGTCGATAAACATGTAATCCCTTTGACATATTAAAAGTGCTAGGTACCAAAATTCCAACTCTGTTCAGAAGCCCTCTTTTGTAAAAAAAACATTAGGCGATATGATTAATATTTGCTGTACTAGAAGTGAGTTCGGTGGCGCGTTGCGGAGAGGTATGGACTCTCAATCAAGAGGTCCGCGTTCGAATCCGCACGGATAACATGCCACGTACCAATGAGTTTTTCTAACTTATGTACGTATTACCGACTGCTCTCAAACGGTGAACGAAAACATCGTGAGGAAACCATACAGACGAAGAAATTCTGATGTGTGTGTGAAGTCTACCAATCCGCATTGGGCATGCGTGGTGGACTTACGCCCAAACACCCTCCTAGAAGGAAGGCCTGTGCCCTGCAGTGAGACGTATACAGGGTGTTACATAAGTAAGAATAAATTTTTAAAACTCATATGGGGGTTGTTTAGACCGTCAAACTGAACAACTTTCTCTATGGGACCAACATCGAAATCGCGAAAAAAAAATGATATCCCATACATTTTTAGCTCGAGTCGATTTGTAGAGTATAGAACATAAATTATTTTTTTCGCGATTCCGATATTGGTCCTATAGTGAAAGTTGTTGAGTTTGATGGTCTAAACTACCCCCTTAAATGTTTATTTGTATTTTTGTAACACCTTGTATAGGCTGATGATTATGATGATGATGTACTAGAAGATCCGGAAAACTTGCAAACCCTGCAATCGTTTTCTCAGCCATTTGTATTGCCAGCTTAGATTTTATTAGCCTGAATCCTTGCATTTTTAAATACATTAACATTTTCGAATACCCAATTTCTACTGAAATCTACTAAACAATTTTGCCCTAAATCTACCAATAAAGAAGAAATCTACTAAAAGTCGTCACACTGATGTCCTTTTGCGCAAATGTTTTTGAAGGCAATTGTTCCAGTTACTGCAAAATTAACTTTTATTCCTTGCTTAAAATATTATATCTGACGATGATTATGATGTTAAAAGATTACAAACCCTTAGTTTGCTAATACCAATAATATTAAACTTATAATAATTTAATTATTCTATTAAAAGTTTTAATTTGTTCTGTTATAATAATTTTTAAGTTTTTTTAAGCCTTAGTAGTACTGTGATCTAATTAGCTGGAACCCATCGTATCCTACCACCAGGGGTGATCTTTGATCAGTCACATTATAGGTCCATCACGGTACTGTACTGTTGCTGTAAATGTCAATTTCGACCTACGCACACTGTAAGAAAATCGCAATCTAGCGGGATTTAATTCTGATGATACGGAACTCATTAATTTGATTGAAATAAGTTATAATACGTGATCTTATAGTTTTATAAAATCATTTTCGTATATTTTTGTAATTAAAAAATGTGAAAAAATTGTAAATTTGCAATTTAGTTATTTCGATAGCCATAGTGAAAATTTAAAAAAATATATTGGTGCCGCAAAAAAGCGCAAAATTTTTGAATTACATCTGTAAGTTAAAATCATCAGCTTTACATACTTCGCTATATAATGCTATATAATGTGTTTTCGGGTCCAATGAATTTAAAATATAAAAAAATCGAAGTATATTTCGTGTCCTAACAGAAATGGTTGTTTTTGCCTATAATTGCCTATTATAAATCGAACAAAATGTGAATGTACTTACGTATTAAACACAAACACTTTAATAAATAAATTAAATAACACTATCGCTTCGTAATCGTAAACGTAATTGGCACAAATTAACGGTGGAAAACGCGTAGCTCGTGCTATATAACATTGTTCGAATTTTGAATTAAATCCCGCTAGATTGCGATTTTCTTACAGTGTGCTACGGCTCGCAAATCCAGATGCTGCAGGATTATTGCCACGCACAACCAAACATTCACCATTAATTTAATGTGGTAAAATCTGCCTTCCGAGTAGTAGGTTCCCTAAATTCGGTCGGACCTACGAACTTGCCAGGATAGGGTTGGCCGACCAGACTTTTTAGTCCTTACTAATTGGACTCTAGACCAACAGACTAGTAGTTACGTCCTTTAATTCAACGAGGTAAAATTTTCTGTCACCATGTAGGGTTCCCTTTTTCCTTCACACCAGTAAACATGCCAGCCAAGCTGCGCCGCGCGCTGCAGCCGACAAAGTTTTTTGCAAGAAATTTATTACCAAAAGCTATCAAATTGATTGGTTCATTAATCTTATAAGATAGGGTTGAGTGTTGTCGGCCACCGGTCTTTTTCTTTTGACAGATATGTCAAACGGGCCGTAGGTAGTGCCGACCCTTAACCAATTTTTTTTTATAGGAACGCTTAACAAAAAAAGCAGGTTAACAAATGCTACAGAGATTTAAAGTACTTACCTATCTAAAGGATTATGGTCGCTTTGATGAGCTTAAATGTATGGCGTTTCAACTTAAAACAGATTATATATCCGACGACGACCCGGTTGGTGTAATGGTTACCACGCCGGACTGCCAAACCAGGGTTCTGGGTTCAAATCCCGGTTCGGTCATGGATGTTATAATTCGTGCCGTTGTTGTATGGTTTCCATAATAAAAGCCTTTTAGTGCTAGTTTGGGATCATTACAATGTATGTGCCTGTGAGCGTTATTTATTTATTTTACTTTATTTATTTTTTATATTGATGTTATACCATGGATCTAAATCATAAAGGATACCACTCCTCCTTACAAGCATTGATACAAGAAAATTGGCAATAACGTCGTCGATATTTCAAAGGTGTGTCCCTTTCTATCCAATGACGTAGTTACGAAAATGACAGGAGAGGAGCTACAATTTTGTACGTTGGATTAGAAAGGGACAAAGTTAACGCTACAAAAAAGAATGACGCGATGGAAAAGAACGATGATTACCGACCACAAAGAAGTATTATCATGTTTCACGTCTTGTTAATTAATTATAACACTTTATTGCACACAAAGACATAAAAATATACAAAGTTGAGAAAACATGTACAAAGGGCGAGCTTATCTCTGAAGAGATTTCATCCAGCAGACCCGCAAAAGAGACAGTTAATAATAGGCAGTCAATAATAGGCTTGTTAGGCAGTCTGCACTCCACTATAGAGGATTCCAAACTTCTACCGTCTTAAAACTAACCTAAAACTAACTTTACAAAGGATAAAGGATTTGTTACCTATTACAAAACGTCTTAGTAGGTAATCAATTATTTAAAAAGGATAGCAACGTTTTGGGTTTATTTATTTATTAACTCACCCACGTATCTTCGAAATCGTCATAGAAATACTAGGTATTCCGAAACAAAATAAATATTTTCTTTTTGCTTTCCAAAAGCACATCTAATTTGAAAGTAACCTCTAGTATTGCCCCTTACGTGTCATTTGTATCCCTTTTTAAAACAAAAAAAGGAAGACGCAAATTTTTGTGTGCCGTGATTAATGTATGTATGTATTATTTATTTATTTATTTCCTTTTTGGAGAACTTACAGCTAAACAACAGTCGGATTTCAAAAGACAAATTGATAGTCAGATGCTGACAACAAGTTCCCACATATATAAAAATAGAAAGAAAAAAAAAGAAGACATAATAATAATAAGCAGTGTTAAAACATATCTAGGGTAGGTAACAACATTATTATGGGCCATCAAAAAAGTTACGTGGTAGAATATTTTATGTATGTTACTTTATAAAAAAAGATAAATAAAATACATAGTGACATTAAAGCTAACTTAGTACACCCACCTAATAAAAAAAATATGTACATTTAATGCTTAGGTACTTTCAAATATTATTGATTATTAATAAGTTACAGCGATTTTGTGTTATTTTAAATCAAATTACTGTCTCGAACGGCACTAATAATTTGATTTTCTTCCCTATCTTTTGATTCTACATCTTTTCTATTCTAACAAACTTAAATTTAATTTTGTGTTAGCTTTGAACAAAGACTTAAATTAATTTAATGACCTTTTTAGTGACTGGCACTTAAGAGCCTACCGAGCCTATTGTGCTGCCCCCAATCGTATTTTTTTTATTTCTTAACAATTAAACAGTATTTACAAAAAACTAGAATGTCACATTGTAGTCCTGATTGGTTTTCAGTTTATCGAAACATTGCGGAATATTATGTTTTATGCTTGTAGAGCTATTATCGTTAAAACCGCCAAAAGTGGCCACTACAAGCATTATAAAAACAAATCAGCAGTGACCCGATAAATTGAAAATAAGCAATGACTACAATGTAACATTCTTGTTTTTTGGAAATATTGTTTAATTGTCAAGAAATAAAAAAAATACGATTGGCGGCAGCACAATAGGCTCGGTGCAGCCTTAACAAGTTTTAGGAATATCATTAAGTAAAAGTTATGGATAGATCAACTATTTTTTGTCCTCACGGTACTACTGTTTAAAAATAAGTTTTTATTCCTTTTTTCTTGACATTCATTAATTTTGAAAGATAGATATTGTATCTAATGATATGATTCTTCTACACACATGCGCATTGCACCATCTGTGTTGAACTACTAGAAGTTTTTAGCGGTTGTCCGATAGATCAAAAAGCGTGGGGACAACGAAATAAAATGTCCATCGGACAACCGCCAAAATTCAAGTAAAATTCAAGTAATTTTGCAAAACCATGTATGTATTTAATAAATGCAATCCTTAGTTATTCAACAAACATTAAATTTTGGGGCAAGCAAAACCTGAGCTTGAGCCTGAGCCTGAACATTGAGAAAATTGTATGCAGATGACTGGGACTAGGTATGGACAAAAAATAGTTGATCTACCCATGAAGTAGGTAAGTACCTATACTCCACCCCAAATAGCAACGACATTTTATCGCTATTTTGAATTACAGAAACGGATAAGTATTTGAAAATCTCACTCTCACTTATTATTAGGTAGACTTTTTCTATAGAACAGCAGATTTTTTTCTTGCGAATTAAATTTTTGTTCCATAGTAAATACCTACGTTAAAGGCTTCCGCACATTGCAGCGATATTATCGAGCGATTTTATCGAGCGATATTATCGACAGCGATATCGCGACACCTTACACACTGCAGCGGTTCCGCGATTCGCGTCACGCATGCGCCCTTCACTGAATGTAGTAGAAAGAGATTGCGTCAGGTTGCGATAATATCGCCGCAGTGTGTGGGATCCAGCGCGTCCCCATACAAAATGTACTGAGAACAATTATCGCAAAATCGCAGCGATATTATCGCTCGATAATATCGCGGTAGTGTGTAGGATCACGCGCGTCCCCATACAAAATGTACTGAGAACAATTATCGCAAAATCGCAGCGATAATATCGCTCGATATTATCGCTGCAATGAGCGGAGGCCTTAAAGAAAATAGCCTTTGTCAAAATACACGTCTTTTGGCACGTCAATTAATGAACTAGACCGAAGACACATTCACACTTAAAACGGGGTAGTCACTGAAGCGATCGAAAAAACACATAGTCGTCTTATCTTTTGTATGGTGTGCAGAAAATGACCCATTATAGCCAGTTTTGCGGTAGAAATGGTTGTAGAAGCATCTTCCTTCTTTCTGTTTCATCTAAGGTCGTACCCTATAAATTATTCATTTCGACTCACACGTGACCAGAGTGAAAGATACAGTAGAGTTTTTTATGTTTTTTCTTACCCAAGCAGTTTTGTTTAATGGAATTTATAGATATCTAAAGGAAGATAGGATGAGATATTGGGAAAAGTGAATTATGCCACAATTCTGTCTAAATTTTTTTATATTTCTTACGCATTGACTTACACACTAGCGATAGACAGGCCCTTTCATAGAAGCAACATGTTCCACTTGAACGCGGTACCAGCACCACATTGATGTTCTCGAGTTCACTTCGTAACTATGGCAATGACACCACAAGTGTAATTTAGTATGGTTTTGTGTGTTGTTTGAACGAGCTTGTCTATCGCTAGAGTATTTATGTCAACATACATATCTGTCAACGTACACAACATACATACACATATACAACATCTGACATAGCTTAACATACAAGGCAAATACATACATACGCACACACACACACACCTACACTAATCTCCCACACACTTTTTTGCCCTAATTGAATTGTAAAATACATTTTACTTTGTTTATTGTTAAGGATACCCAATCGTAGACCACGCGTATCAGGCTTGCCTCGTTTTTGGTCTACCGTTTAAATGTAATAGTTGTAATCAAAAGTTTAAAATAAAAATTATCTATCTAGAGACTAATTCAAATTATTATCGATTACTTTCTGGGCTGGGTCAGTGTTTATTGGTACGTTTTTGAGTTTTCACTTTGTACGCGTTACTAACATATTTGCGCCTTTTTGGTATAATTAATATCTTATTTTTTTCAGTTATTTTTGTGACTACTCGAAAAAGGAATAAGCATAGCATAGCATAGGCATATGCTAACGACTATATTCCCTGAGGGGGTAGTCTGATATATTTTGAATCCTCAGAACATCCACAATTCACTAGTAGTACCGAAACTCGTGTTCAGTGTGACCGGGGAGTGAGATCGTCGCCACTTATAATGGACAGTGAGTACAAAACATGCGCAAATTTAAGCATGCAGGTGCCTTCACGATGTTTTCTTTCATCGAAAACCCAGTGGTGTCACAAATCGTACATAAATTCCGAAAAAATCATTGGTACACTACACGGAGGTCGAACCATCGCCTCCTGCACGGCAGGCAAGGTTACTCACAACTGTACCACCAAACTGCTTCAAAAGGAATCGGAGTATTTCGAACTTACCTAGTCGGTCCATAAATAATGTCACAACTAAATAAAATATAAAATATAAGAACTTTTCAAAAAACGGTTTATTTAATTAAAAGACTATTAAATTGAGCCATATACGAGTATTATAAAAAAAATATTCGAAATGTGGACCTCTATTTTTTATACACTCTCTTAAACGTCGCGGCCATTCATTGATAGCAGCACGCACCATATTCATGTCTAATTGTCTATGTCAGCCACTGCTTTTGTCAATGATGACTTGAGACTCTGCAATTTTTTATGAGGCTTAGAATATAATAGAATAGAATAGAATAGAATAGAATAGAATAGAATAGAATAGAATAGAATAGAATAGAATAGAATAGAATAGAATAGAATAGAATAGAATAGAATAGAATAGAATAGAATAGAATAGAATAGAATAGAATAGAATAGAATAGAATAGAATAGAATAGAATAGAATAGAATAGAATAGAATAGTTTATTTTCCGGAATATTATTATCCGGAATATATTTTGGGGTGATTGGGGATCTACCTCCTAGCGGTCCACCCCGGGCAACGGCATCACAAGCTACCAAGTTTGTGGTGGCGGCTGAACGATCCCCCACGCGGTGTGGTAGGCTCCGCAAGGAGCCGCCTGGCTCGCGACCACCCTCCTGCCGGAGTCTGGCGCCAAGCAGCTTGCTGCGTTCCGTCAGTGTGCAGGAGTGCCAGTGCACTTCTGGGTAAGCTCGCTACATCTTCGGCCCCATCTTTGTCCTGAGGACTAGATTGGGGTCAAGAGCAAACCCATCAATAATAAAAAAAAAAAAAAAAAAAAATATGGTACAAATGTTCATAAATCAGCTTATCCAACATATTCTGCCCTTAACGGCGTGAAAATATTTGTAGGTACAGAACAATAAAATTAACAACAGAAAAAAGACAAAAACAAAAAACAAGAGAATAAATTAAAATTAATTACAAATCAATTCAACTAACTAATTATTAATTACAAATCATACAATGTCAATAAAATATTTGTCAAAATACATTATAATGAATATTACATTTACTTAGAGCACACTTTCTCCTCTAAAACTTACCATATCTTGTAATCCAGAGGGTTGAGGTCAGGGCTGGAGGAGGGCCAATCTTCATGCTTGATAGTTCGATATTTGCTCGAACCAGGCTTGGGTAGTTTTTGCCTTATGGGTCGGTGCAGAATCTTGCTGAAACACCCAAGGCCGCCCTCGAAAGTCTTTGTCTTTCACGATGGCAAGTTTTAAAGGAGAAAGTATGCTTTAAGCCTCATAGACATGAATATGGTGCGTGATGCTATCAATGACTGGCCGCAAAAATAGAGGTGCTCATTTCGAATATTTTTTGCATAATATATGGCTCAATTTAATAGTCTTTTAATTAAATAAACCGTTTTTTGAAAAAATATTTTAGTTTTTTATGTTATGGCCCTTTTTAGTTGTGACATTATTTATGGACCGACTAGGTATTTATGTTTCGGTACAACTAGTGAAACGTGGATGTTCTGAGTTTTCAGAATATCTCTGACTACCCCCTCGAGGAATATAGTCTTGAGCATGCTGCTGTTTATGTATGTAGAATGTTAGCTTCTTCATGTTAAACGTATTCTATTCTATTTTTGAGGTTATGGCATCCATCTTGGTGTAGATGATTTTGCCAATGTCGAGTTTTTGTAGCAAAAGTGCTTGACGTTGTACGGTTATATAGATATTTTGGTGACTTCAAGGGTTGTTCTTATAAAAGAACAATATCCTGAGCCACCACTGGAATTCCGCTGTAGGCCGGGGATGGGACAACTGACAAGCGACCGCCCAATAGCAGACCCACAACGCAACTCCTCATGTTAAACGTATGCTGATGTGACATAAAGTGAATCTGTCAGCTGTCAGGACTGTTACAGGACTGACGCATGTTATCATATCTCCCGATGTCGTGAATTATGCATGAATGTTATACCCCAAAGGTAAACGTTTGTTCACGTTTGTAGCAGTTTCTGTACAGAGCGGAAGGCCTAGTTAAGAGTCATTTTACCGTTCAATGGCGAACTCATCAGAATATTTAGCATTTTTCAATCAAGAAACACTACATTTAAAAAGTGCTACTCCAATATACTACAAAAGCCTTAAAGCTATTTTTGTAAAATATTCTTATAGGTTTTTATACAGGGTTACCTCGGAGACAGTGCGCATTTTTCTTCCATGCAATCAGTATAGTTAATAGAACACATTCCAGGAAAAAATACCATTTTTTTGTGTTTTTTTTTGTGTGTTTTCGTGAATCTCGGCCGGGATTTAAGAGGATAGGCGAGTGCCGTTTTTTCCATACAAACGTATTCCCCTGTTTTCTCCCTGGATAGTGATACTAGAGCAAACATTTTTTTAACTTACAATCTATGTCACTTCTGCTATGTCCCTATGTTTTGCTTTTTTGCATAAATTAATTACTGAGTGAACTAGGGACCTTCGAAAATGACCAATTTTGCCACCCGTTTTCAGACATCCACCAAACAATTTTGATGAATATAAAAAAATAAAGCAAAACGTACAGACATAGCCCAAGTCTTTCTCATATTATTCTTGAAAGAATTATTAAAATCGGTTTAGTTTTGGAGGAGAAAACAGGGGAATACGAAATGCTGTGTTCGTCAATTTTATGTAGATAAAATCGGTCCTAGCTGCAGTTGTCTCTTTCGCACTCTAGTCGGTGGGGTGTATGGGTGGGGCGGATCGGACAAATATGTATACGGTTGGAAAAGTGACCTATTCTCCAAATTAGCATTTCAGCCCGCCTATCCTCTTAACAATCGGATTTCTTTCTTTATAATCAGACGGTCCAAAGCGCCATGGATGTCAACCCCAACCCTCATAACTGTAGTAAGACCCTAATCCGAGTTCAGGAATTTATTCTGTTATCTTTGGAATTCTTTTGTCACTACTATTTTAATATTTTTGTATGAGACATGATGAAATAAAAAAATATGTGTCTTTTTATTTTCACTGACCTTGATATACGTAAATTTTGCGCACTGTCTCCGAGGTAGCCCTGTATAATGTACCTACACACATACAAGAAAAAAACACGGTACTTTTACATTTATTTCGAGACTCTAAAAAGTGGAATGTTTAGAACATTATAAAAGTATTAGACAGGATAAATTTTATGTCACAGCGGATAACTTCAGCATGTATTCTACTCATCAAACTGAACAACTTTTACTATGGAGCCAACATCGAAATCGCGAACAAATAATCAGCTGTCCCATACATTTGAGTCGAATAGGTGCTGCAGTTTTCTATGGGACAGCTGACTTTTTTTTCGCATTTCCTGAGGTAGGCTCCATAGTGAAAGTTGTTCAGTTTGATGGTCTGAGCTCACCGTTTCAGTTTGCGGAGGGCTGTCCCTTACACCCTGTATATTGGTTGTTTTTAGATCTTGTTTAAAAATGTCATTGACTTTAATTAGTTAATATTGAAAACAGGAGTGCGATTTTTGAATCTCATTCGCTGAGCTCAGCCGTTGAAAATATTAAAATTACTGTGGAGATATGCATCTTTCTACTGCTGATTTGTCTTTCAAAAATCACAATCCAGGAGTACGATTTTTAAAAGTTAAATCAGCAGCAGAAAGATGCATATCTCCATAGTAAATTTGACATTTTCAACTTCTGAGCTCACCGAATGAGATTCAAAAATCGCACTCCAGGACGGAAGTTCGTTTGTATGCAAGGCGCTCAGGAGCCTTGGAAATAAACAATAACTTTCAAGTTTTCAACTGTTTATTTGCAAACAGACCCTTTTATTAATTGTCTATCATCCGCCGAAGAGAACTAAGTCGATAATAATATTAAAATCTCCGACTCTGCCATAAAACTGAACGTTCGGGACGCTCAACGAAACTTCTGCTGCCAACTTTCTTAATAAAATTCAATTTAAATTTTAATTAAAACATTCTGGGATGCTGTTCTTCGTTTTAATGATAAACGATGATCAGATAAAGTGATTATTATATTTGGAGACATAATGATTAATGATTCTGAGCCAGTTTTGACTTTTACTTTAAAAATTGGAACCAAAATCGAAAACGCAAAAAAAAATCTTGTTCATTTAACTTACCCACTTTTACTATACCTAGGAACTTTGCAATCCCAAAAAAATCATGTTGCAAAGGGAACGTCAGATTTTTAAAGGCCTCCGCTCATTGCAGCGATTTTATCGAGCGATAATATCGCTGCGATTTTGCGATAATTGTTCTCAGTACATTTTGTATGGGGACGCGCTCGATCCCACACACTGCCGCGATATTATCGCAACTCTTTCGACTAGTTTCTGCAGTGTGTAAGGTGTAACGATATCGCTGTCGATAATATCGCTCGATAAAATCGCTCGATAATATCGCTGCAATGTGCGGAGGCCTTAAATCCAACTTAAACCATCAAACTTTATTATACAGGGTCCAACTTAATATGCTGACACTTTTTTAAGGAGATGATCAGACCGTGAAACTGGACAACATTCTTGGAACCAACATAGAAATCGCGAAAAAAAATCACCTGTCCCATACATTTGGCTCGAGTAGGTTTGCAGTTTTGTATGGAGCACATGATTTTTTTTTCGCGATTTCGATGTTGGTGCCATAGAAAAAGTTGTTCAGTTTGACGATCTGATCATCCCCTTAAAAAAGTGTCAGCATATTAAGTAGGACCCTATACAAGGTGTTTCATAAGTAACAATAAATATTTGAAACTCTTAAGGGGGTTGTATAGACCGTCAAACTGAACAACTTTCTCTACGGGACCAACATCGAAATCGCGAAAAAAAATCTGATATCCCATACATATTTTAGCTCTAATCGATTTGTAGATTATGGAACATCTTTTTTTTTCGCGATTTCGATATTGGTCCAATAGTGAAAGTTGTTCAGTTTGATGGTCTAAACCACCCCTTAATTGTTTTTTTGTATTTTTGTAACACCTTGTATAAATATAAATATTAAACAGAGTGTTTTAGACTCCAAAACACTGTGTTTAATATGTAACGCATTTTATTTTACACCCTATATAATCGTGAGCTTATGCATGTAGGCTAGCTTTCAAAAGTCAATATTGATGTTATGACTATACCAAGAGCCCTGACCGAAAACTTAAATAAATTAAGATAATGGTTCGTTACCTTGCCCAACACATTCGTATAGTATTCATAAATCTGTTGTCTCTCTTCACTAGAGATGTTATCGAGATCCGTATGTCCGTAACCTTATCCGATAGGTAACAGATATCCATATTTAAAACTAAACAATTAAAATACGTTTAAATATGTTCTGCGTGCCAGCCATGAAATATACTTTTATTTACACCAAAACAGACAAAAAGAGCTCGATGGCGCGTTTAGGAGAGAGGTAATATGGACTCTCAATCATGAGGTCCGGGTTCGAATCCGCAAGGATAATATGCCACGTACCAATGAGTTTTTCTAACTTATGTACGTATTACAGAGTGCTCTCAAACGGTGAAGTAAAACATCGTGAGGAAACCTGCATATGCAGAAGAAAAAAATTCTGATGCGTATGTGAAGCCTACCAATCCGCATTGGGCACGCGTGGTGGTCTAACGCCCAAACACCATCACAAAGGGTAGGCCTGTGCCCTGCAGTGGGACGTATATAGGCTGATGGATGATGATGACGATGACACCAAAATACAGATACAGCATAGAAAAAGAATAAAAAAACAGCAATTGTACAAATAGGTTTTTGGTCGTCGTCATTGGTATTATCGCTAAAAAGTTATTTCTTCCAGGCAACCTTAGGGAAACAGTTTCAAACTAGAGATACGTGTCAAATGGTGACTAGCATTTCGCCTTTAATGATATCTTGAGTTGGCTTACTAATGCTTTTTCTTATTACTGTCTCTCGTTTGCAATGGAAGGAAGTCGGATGTTTATTTTTCCTACTCCTCCCCTATCTTCTTTGATTAAATTTATTGTGGCTTCCAAGACAGATAAGGAGCATCTCGCTCGCTGGACTGCATTGTCTAGTGTTGTTAGTTGTCGCTGCTGATGATCCTGGTTTACAGGAGTTACAGCGGTGCGAATGTGTGGTGGGCCTTTGCCCGATAGTTTTTCGCCTATAAATACACTAGAAAATCAACATAATTCCTTAGTAGCCTAGTGACAAAGTTATCTTAACATAATTTGAATATTGTACGCAACTACATCAAATAAACTATGTGCCTATAGGGTTCGTACAATATCCATTATCATCAGCATACGTCTCTATGTAGGTACTGTAGGTATAGGCCTCTTCTGACGATTAACCCTGAAAGATATAAATATCTGATATTGCACTTTTGTAAGGGAATGGTTAGACCGTCAAACTCAACAACTTTCTTCATTGCACCAATATCGATATCGAGAAAAAAAATTCCTCTGTTCCATACCAAACTGCAAACCTACTCGAGCCAAATGTATTGGATCAAAATACGCGTCTATTGACACTATTAATTATCTAGCCCGAAGACTCACAACACGAGGGCAAATTAGGGGCAAACTGGGTACTGAAGCGTTCGAAAAATCATTTTCAATGTTAACATGTTGTCTTATCTTTTGTTTGTTGTACAGAAAATGACCCATTACAGATAAGAAGCATCTTCCTTCTTTATGTTTCATCTAAGGTCGTACCCTATAAATTATTCATTTCGACTCACACGTGACCAGAGTGAAAGAAACAGTAGAGTTTTTTATGTTTTTTCTTACCCAAGCAGTTTTGTTTAATGGAATTTATAGATATCTAAAGGAAGATAGGATGAGATATTGGGAAAAGTGAATTATGCCACAATTCTGTCTAAATTTTTTTATATTTCTTACGCATTGACTTACACACTAGCGATAGACAGGCCCTTTCATAGAAGCAACATGTTCCACTTGAACGCGGTACCAGCACCACATTGATGTTCCCGAGTTCACTTCTATGGCAATGATAGACCACAAGTGTCATTTAGTAGGTATTGTTTTCTGCTGGTTTTCTGTGACATGTTGTTAGTTTGAATGAGTTTGTCTATCGCTAGAGTATTTGTCAGTGTTTTGACGGATTGTTGAGACTAATTCAATATTGTTATCGATTACTTTCTGGGCTGGGTCAGTGTTTATTGGTACGTTTTTGAGTTTTCACTTTGTACGCGTTACTAACATATTTGCGCCTTTTTGGTATAATTAATATCTTTTTTTTCAGTTATTTTTGTGACTACTCGAAAAATGAATAAGCATAGCATTGCATAGGCATATGCTAACGACTATATTCCCTGAGGGGGTAGTCTGGTATATTTTGAATCCTCAGAACATCCACATTTCACTAGAAGTTCCGAAACTCGTGTTCAGTGTGACTGGGGAGTGAGCTCGTCGCCACTTATAATGGACAGTGGGTACAATACATGCTTCGAAATTGAAGCACGCAGGTCTCATAAATTCATCACGGTGTTCTCCTTCATCTAAAAGCTAGTGGTGTTACAAATCGTACATAAATTCCGAAAAACTCATTGGTACGAGCTACGAGCTGGAGTGTGATTTTTGAATCTCATTCAGTGAGCTCAACAGTTGAAAATGTCAATATTACTATGAAGATATAATGCATCTTTCTACTGCTGATTTTGACTTTCAAAAATCATACGTCAGGAGTGCGATTTTTGACAGTCAAATCAGCAGGTGAAAGATTCATATCGCCATTGTAATTTAGACATTTTCATCTGCTGAGCTGAGAGAATGAGACACAAAAATCGCACTCCTGGACGGAGATCGAACCATCGCCTCCTGCACGGCAGGCAAGGATACTCGCCACTGGACCACCAAACTGCTTAAAAATCAATCGGAGTATTTCGATCTTATTTATGTTTCGGTACAACTAGTGAAACATGGATGTTCCGAGTTTTTAGAATATCTCTGACTACCCACTCGAGGAATATAGTCTTGAGCATGCTACTGTTTATGTATGTAGAATGTTAGCTTCTTTGTGTTAAACGTATTCTATTCTATTTTTAAGGTTATGGCGTCCATCTTGGAGTAGATGATTTTGCCAATGGCGAGTTTTTGTAGCAAAAGTGCTTGACGTTGTACGGTTATATTGATATTTTGGTGACTTCAAGGGTTGTTCTTATAAAAGAACAATATCCTGAGCCACCACTGGAATTCCGCTGTAGGCCGGGGATGGGACAACTGACAAGCGACCGCCCAATAGCAGACCCACAACGCAACTCCTCATGTTAAACGTATGCTGATGTGACATAAAGTGAATCTGTCAGGACTTACGCATGTTATCATATCTCCCGATGTCGTGAATTATGCATCAATGTTATACCCCAAAGGTAAACGTTTGTTCACGTTTGTAGCAGTTTCTGTACAGAGCGGAAGGCCTAGTTAAGAGTCATTTTACCGTTCAATGGCGAACTCATCAGAATATTTAGCATTTTTCAATCAAGAAACACTACATTTAAAAAGTGCTACTCCAATATACTACAAAAGCCTTAAAGCTATTTTTGTAAAATATTCTTATAGGTTTTTATACAGGGTTACCTCGGAGACAGTGCGCATTTTTCTTCCATGCAATCAGTATCGTTAATAGAACACATCCCAAGAAAAAAAAAAATTTTTTATGTGATTTCGTCTTCGGATTCCTATGAATCTCGGCCGGGATTTAACAATCGGATTTCTTTCTTTATAATCAGACGGTCCAAAGCGCCATGGATGTCAACCCCAACCCTCATAACTGTAGTAAGACCCTAATCCGAGTTCAGGAATTTTTTCTGTTATCTTTGGAATTCTTTTGTCACTACTATTTTAATATTTTTGTATGAGACATGATAACATAAAAAAATACGTGTCTTTTTATTTTCAATGATCTTCATATACGTTAATTTTGCGCACTGTCTCCGAGGTAACCCTGTATATGTACCTTCACACATACAAGAAAAAAACACGGTACTTTTACATTTATTTCGAGACTCTAAAAAGTGGAATGTTTAGAACATTATAAAAGTATTAGACAGGATACATGTTATATCACTGCGGATAACTTCAGCATGTATTCTACTCATCAAACTGAACAACTTTTACTATGGAGCCAACATCGAAATCGCGAACAAATAATCAGCTGTCCCATACATTTGAGTCGAATAGGTGCTGCAGTTTTCTATGGGACAGCAGACTTTTTTTTCGCGTTTGATGAGGTAGGCTCCATAGTGAAAGTTGTTCAGTTTGATGGTCTGAGCTCACCGTTTCAGTTTGCGGAGGGCTGTCCCTTACACCCTGTAGGTATATTGGTTGTTTTTAGATCTTGTTTAAAAATTTCATTGATTATTAGTTAATATTGAAAACAGGACAGGTTCGTTTATATGCAAGGCGCTCAGGAGCCTTCGAAATAAACAATAACCTTCAAGTTTTCAACAGTTTATTTGCAAACAGACCCTTTTATTAATTGTCTATCATCTCCCGAAGAGAACTAAGTCGATAATAATATTAAAATCTCCGACTCTGCCATAAAACTGAACGTTCGGGACGCTCAACGAAACTTCTGCTGCCAACTTTCTTAATAAAATTCAATTTAAATTTTAATTAAAACATTCTGGGATGCTGTTCTTCGTTTTAATGATAAACGATGATCAGATAAAGTGATTATTATATTTGGAGAAATAATGATTAATGATTCTGAGCCAGTTTTGACTTTTACTTTAAAAATTGGAACCAAAATCGAAAACGCAAAAAAAAAAATCTTGTTCATTTAACTTACCCACTTTTACTATACCTAGGAACTTTACAATCCCAAAAAAATCATGTTGCAAAGGGAACGTCAGATTTTTAAAGGCCTCCGCTCATTGCAGCGATTTTATCGAGCGTTAATATCGCTGCGATTTTGCGATAATTGTTCTCAGTACATTTTGTATGGGGACGCGCTCGATCCCACACACTGCCGCGATATTATCGCAACTCTTTCGACTAGTTTCTGCAGTGTGTAAGGTGTAAGGATATCGCTGTCGATAATATCGCTCTATAAAATCGCTCGATAAGTACCTAATATCGCTGCAATGTGCGGAGGCCTTAAATCCAACTTAAACCATCAAACTTTATTATACAGGGTCCAACTTAATATGCTGACACTTTTTTAAGGAGATGATCAGACCGTGAAACTGGACAACATTCTCTATGGAACCAACATAGAAATCGCGAAAAAAAATCACCTGTCCCATACATTTGGCTCGAGTAGGTTTGCAGTTTTGTATGGAGCACATGATTTTTTTTTCGCGATTTCGATGTTGGTGCCATAAAGAAAGCTGTTCAGTCTGACGGTCTGATCATCCCCTTAAAAAAGTGTCAGCATATTAAGTAGGACCCTATATAAATATAAATATTAAACAGAGTGCTTTAGACATGCTTTAAACTCCAAAACACTGTGTTTAATATGTTACGCATTTTATTTTACACCCTATATAATCGTGAGCTTATGCATGTAGGCTAGCTTTCAAAAGTCAATATTGATGTTATGACTATACCAAGAGCCCTGACCGAAAACTTAAATAAATTAAGATAATGGTTCGTTACCTTGCCCAACACATTCGTATAGTATTCATAAATCTGTTGTCTCTCTTCAATAGAGATGTTATCGAGATCCGTAACCTTATCCGATAGGTAACAGATATCCATATTTACTTAAACCAAAACAATAAATAAAATACATCCTTACATGCACGACCGTAACCCTTTCCGAGGTGGTCTAAAACATTGCTACAACTAACAACTTTCTGTCTAAGAATGTAGTTGTAGCAATGCTCACATTTATTTTTCTCACACTATATAAGTTAAATAAAATATTTGGTATACAAATAAAATACGACTATAATCCATTTCACGTAGACCAGGGTTTCTCAAAGTGGGGTACGCGTACCACTTGGGGTACGCCAGTTAATCGTAGGGGGTACGCGACAAAATTTACGTAATGGCGGCCAACAACTTACCTATCATTGCTGGAAATGTCCACAGATCATCGAGCTGATTTTAAAAGATGTTTTTGGGTAGCAAACTAGCAAGAAGAATATCTGGAGCATAAAGCGGTGAAATTCCTTTTCGTGGTAACTTACTTATGTGAGAGTGGGTTTTCAAACCTGGTCATGATAAAGATGAAATACAGCAACCGACTGAACGCTGGATCTGAATTAAGATTGAAATTGAGCAAAATTTCTCTAAGAATCGACTCCATTTGCAACAAAAAATATTCATCACATCAATTACTAAAAATAACATACTTACCTATCTTTATTTGTTCCGTTTTTAAAGGGTTTCGCCATTGTCTTATAAGTCTAAAGAGGGTTCGTGGTGCTAAAAGTTTGAGAAACCCTGTTGTAGAAAAAACAATTGTTACTTACCTTTTTTATTTATGCGTTCGGTTATGGCGAAGTTTATTTTAGTTTTAGCCTGTTCAAGGTATCAAGCTGGAGATACGTATCGAATGGTGATAATGTGGCAGCATTTCGCCTTTAATTATCTCTTGAGTTGGATTACTAATGCTTTTTTACTGTCTCCCGTTTGCAATGGAAGGAAGTCGGATGTTTATTTTTCCTACTCCTCCCCTATCTTATTTGATTAAATTTATTGTGGCTTCCAAGACAGATAAGGAGCATCTCGCTCGCTGGACTGCATTGTCTAGTGTTGTTAGTCGTCGCTGCTGATGATCCTGGTTTAAAAGAGTTACAGAGCGGTGCGAATGTGTGGTGGGCCTTTGCCCGATAGCCTTACGCCTATAAATACACTAGAAAAGTTACATCATTCCTTAGTAGCCTAGTGACAAAGTTATCTTAACATAATTTGAATATTGTACGCAACTACATCAAATAAACTATGTGCCTATAGGGTTCGTACAATATCCATTATCATCAGCATACGTCTCTATGTACTGTAGGTATAGGCCACTTCTGACGATTAACCCTGAAAGATATAAATATCTGATATTGATCCTTCTTAATATGCTGACACTTTTGTAAGGGAATGGTTAGACCGTCAAACTCAACAACTTTCTCCATTGCACCAATATCGATATCGAGAAAAAAAATTCCTCTGTTCCATACCAAACTGCAAACCTACTCGAGCCAAATGTATTGGACAGCTGATATTTTTTTCGCGATTTCGATGTTGGCCCAATAGAGAAAGTTGTTCAGTTTGATGGTCTGATCCTAAGAACAAGAACCTAAAGTAATAGAAACCGCGCTATGACATTTGGGCGTGCATTGCTATAGACAACAGTAGGGCTCGCATGCCACCCCCGAGAAAACGATAAAAATCGAGATGCGCCTCCATCCTTATTATTTTACGTATGCCAGAAAGAGCGCGCATGACGTTTTTCTCGTTTAAACGCTTTGTCATGGGTGGCATGCTAGCTGTGCTGAGTCGGAAGCAAGTCTTGCCTATCACACGTACTGAAGTATTACGCAACCAAAATAAATGAGCATACGGCATAGTCATCTAATAGTCATAGACTTTACCTACAAATTTGTCATTAAGTGTCTTTTTAATTTGGTGTCATAAAGGTATCAAAAGTATTCTGAAGTACTAGGTACAATTGTTTTTTGTATCAGTCTCTTTCTGTTCCATTACTCCGCCTATTGAAGAAAACAGGACGGTAAAAAGAGTCAGTTCCGTCCTTCTATTACTTTAGGTTCTTGCTCTGAGGTCTGATCGTATCCTTAAAAAGTGTCAGCATATTAAGAAAGGACCCTGTATAAGTACGTAAAGCAATGCTTGTATCGTCATTTCATCATTCTTCTTCGCTTTACCCATTATTTTGGGTCATCATTTTCCTACCTACGTCATTCCATCTTGAAACTTATATTGCTAAATGGATGCATTGCTATAACTACATTCTTGAACAGAAAGTTGTTAGTTATAGCAATGTTTCTGATCACCCTGAATGAAATTATGCCCTTGAGTGTATGTAGCTATTTATGTATTTGTATCCTATCCATATTAAGGGTTTCGCAAAAGTTTTACGGCCTGCCTGACACCAATTAAACTTTTCCCTAAGGTTTGGAAAGCAAGGCCCTTCTTTTTAACGCTGGTCTTTTTCTTTTATGTTATAATTCCGAAGTTTACGTATATGTGGGTGAATATCCGTCACCGAAACCGCACAACAACGTAACTCTAACGAGTGGATGGAGGATACGGTGTGAATTATTCATAAATTGAAACAACATGCCTCCCTTTCTGTTGATAATTCAAAAGCGAATTACGAGTACAGGAGTTTTACAAAAGACTTCTTCCACATGAGATCGATGTATCTAGTTCATCATCATCATCATCATCTCAGCCGATGGACGTCCACTGCTGGACATAGACCCTCCCCCAAGGATCGCCATAACGACCTGTCCTGCGCTGCCCTCATCCAACGGTTTCCCGCCGCCTTCACCAGGTCGTCAATCTACCGTGTGGGGGGCATACCCACGCTGCGCTTTCCGGTACGCGGCCGCCACACGAGAACCCTGGTGACAGAGTTAATTCAAACCGCCTTACGGCCTCTGACGTGGTTTTTATGTAACGACTCAGCAGAGATAGTAGCCGGGAACAATGGCTTAACGTGCTATCCGAAGCACGGAATATCTTTCTTTTCGGACAATCAGGTGATTCCTGAAAAGAAACATGATTCCGTGCTTTGGCTGACACGTTAAGCCGCAATGGAGCCTGCAATGTCCTAACAAACTGGGGAAAAACGCACAAAGTGACATATCACTAAGTGTCCCCCGTGGGATTTGAACTCACGACCTCCGTATCAAGAGCCCAATGCTCTTAACCATCCGTGGTCCATCCTCCGTGGTCTACCACGGTGGCAGTTTATTGCAACTATGAAGTAATTGCACTAACGAAGTTGCTATAATGTAGGTATAGCTTGGCAAAAAACTCACGATCGTGATGATCAAGTGGAACTAAAATTTTAGTAGTTTTTGTTTGGAGGCAGCGCCCTCATTTTTTATCACGACTCTTTTTCCAAGCTGTATATCTATTTTCTGTTCCCTTACAGAAGAGATATATTTCCTTTCACAACAGAAACGTTTCAAGAACTACCAAATAAATAAGGGACCTCAAGGGGTCTACAATTTTATTGCAAGGTTCGCTTATAGGTCATGATGTCACATAACATTGGATGAGTCAATTAGAGATACGTAACCCAAAATCGCTTGGCATTTCCATTAGATCACCAACACGAATTTATTATGAGTTTTATTGTCATAAGTACTTTATTGGGGCATTTTTGACATCATTAGCATACCTTTTCCACCACAGTTGTGCGAAGTGTGCTATGAAATGATGTGACTCTTTCCACGAAAACCTGTGCGAGGATGCGGATATAATATGTTGCCTTAAAAAAAATGGTTTAATCAGATTAGCAGACATAGGCCAAAGAGTGGAGAGGGCTATGCTCGGAGTTTCTCTGCGAGATCGAATCGGAAAATAAGAGATTCCCAGACAAACCAGAGTAGCCGACATAGCCCAAAGAATTGCTATACTAAAGTAGCAATGGCCGGGGCACATTGCTTGCAGAACCGATGGCCGATGGGGCTGAAGAGTTCTTGAGTGGCGACCGGAAAGCGCAGCGTTGGTATCCCCATAAGGTGGACCGACGACCTGGTGAAGGCGGAGGGAACACGTTGGATGAGGGCAGCGCAGGACCGGTAGTTGTGGCGATCCTTGGGGGAGGGCTGTGTCCAGCAGTAGACGTCTATCGGCTGAGATGATAATGTGGACTTCAAGTTCCTATACAGAATACATTATTTTGACTTTGACATTATACAGGGTGTTTCATAAGTAACAATAAATTTTTAAAACTCATAAGGGGGTTTTTTAGACCGTCAAACTGAACAACTTTCTTTACGGGACCCACATCGAAATCGCGAAAAAATAATTTTATATCCCACACATAGGTATTTTAGCTCTAGTCGATTTGTAGAGTATAGAACATATATTTTTTTTCGCGATTTCGATATTGGTCCAATAGTGAAAGTTGTTCAGTTTGATGGTCTACACCACCCCCTTAAATGTTTATTTGTAGTTTTGTAACACCTTGTAAACCTTGTACGAATCCATCACTCGCAACCCGAGCACACATCTCTAGCTCGCATTGTATGTGAAAAACTTTGCACCGCTAAGCCCTTTTCCACAAGAGCTAGGCTAGAAACGAAGCAATGTTGTTGGTGGATTTTTCTTCACTCACACCTTAGCTTCTTTGCACAGCTCTGTCGGAAAGGCATTAACGGTCAAAACACACAAACATACATATCGTTGTACTCTTCTAACGCATGCAAGTTGCTTATTTCTTCCTCTCATTTACGCGCAGAAAAGAGATGTGCTTATGTTATTTTGGGTGCGTTAGAAGAGTTCAACGATTTAGTAACGCTGCCGTGTGTTGTGACCGTTAGTAATGATAATAAATGGGAGTCAAGGTCATAAATAGAGGCCATCGTGGCGTAATAGAGTTTCGGGCAAATTAATATTAATTCTCTCTCTACTGCTGATTTCGACTGCACCTACAACTATATAAGAAAAGCAGTTAAATGGCCCCTTAACTTCGGTTCCGGTTCAGATGAATATTTTCTATGAGAAACGCGATTGCCCCGCCCTCCGAAAAGTGCGTGCGTCTGCCGTATTTTCGATTAAAAAGAATTAACAAAAATTCCTTTTTATCGTTTTTTTTTATGATTTTACTAGATAAACTAATGGTGAATATGTGAGCATAAATACCAAAAATCGGTTAAAATAAAATAAAATAAAAATACGTCATCTTTGTGACGATTTTCTATTAAGTGAAGTAATTCCAATCGTTTATTCGATTTATGATTTCGCTAGATAAACTATCCAAGAATACTGAGGTAGCATGATTTTGGTTTCAGTTAATTGTATAAATCTAGTCGAAAAATGATAAATAAAAGATGCGTCCAAGGTATTTCGTACTATTGGGCCTTAAACACAGAATATTTTGGGGTACTTAAAAAAGTGTGTGTACTTAACACAGATGCACCATGGACCTGAAAAAAGACGGACGTAATCTCGTCTAATCAATAGTGAAGCACCCATTTATATTTGTGTACGTGCTGACAAACTGTCACGCGGTACATAATGGTGGCGGGCTGTAGGACCTGCGCCTAGAGCTAGTGCATGTGTAGGTCTCTTGTAGAACAAACCTTGCATGCTTCACATCTTTTTAGTGTCACATTCCGTTTGTATTTTTTCAGGTCTGTGAGATGCACTAAAATAATCATTTTTGTTTCCTTTTGTGCAATGTAGGTATTTCGTGTTTGGTGTAAATAAAATATATTTCATTCATTTATTTATTCACCTCTGATCGTATCGGCACAGTATAAGAAAGGGGTCGTCCATTAATTACGTGAGGTGATTTTGGTGATCTTTCGACCTCCCTACCCTTGGTGAGATATCGTGAGATTTGGCTCAAACCATAACCGAGGAGGCTTTCGAAAGTACCATCGTTAACTACCTATATGCTAATAGCCTTATAGTTCAAAATTGCCTTTATGTGATTCAAAATTGCCTTAAAATTTCGTTGCTATTTGAAATATCAAAGGAGTATAGGAACCCATTATCATCATACGTTAAACATAAAAAGGTAAAATTGTTTCAGATAGAAACATATATATAAGGTCAATGTGATACGTGGTTTTCAATTGACCTCGCTGCGACGTGCGACGTCACAAACCCCTGAATTATTTATTATCCAAACCCCTAAAGTGGCTTTGGGGGAAATCAATCTAGAGGAGAGGCACATTCTTTTCCTTTTTAAAAAAAATAATATATTTGTGACGCAGTGTGGCGATAAAATTGGTTATTTGACTATACAGGTGTAACATAACACCCTAATAATACTTGAGGGGGTGCTTCAGACCAACAACAACAACAACTTTCACTATGGAGCCAACATCTAATTCGTGAAAAAAAAAAATCATCTAGGTACTGCAGTACCGACTCGACTCAAATGTATGGGACGACTGATTTTCTTTTCGAGTTTTCGAAGTTGGCTCCATAGTGAAAGTTGTTCAGTTTGATGGTCTGAAGCGCCCCCTCAAGTATAACTAGGCGGTTTTGTTACATCCTGTATTTATTTTACTTTATCTTCTTAGTGCCTGTGCCCTGCAGTGGGACGTAAACAGGGTGAAATTGATATAATTAGCATTATTTGAAACTAAAAGTCAACCCATCAAACTGAACAACTTTTACAGCATACATGGGCAACCCCCGGCCCGCGGGCCGGATGCGGCCCGCCCCGGATTTTGATCCGGCCCGCGAATGATTTTAATATCGCGCGCGAAACCTAAATGTTCTCGGTTCACGCCAATAAGACAATGATATTCGTTCTTCTTACTACTAGATTCAGGCGACGAAACGCATACTTTTATCATAAAAGATGTCCACTGCTTGTTTTGTGCACTTTTTACATACACAACGTTGATTATCTTGTTTCTCAAGATCAAACGTAGGTACGTACCTACGGCGACACATCAAGCTACGCAAAACTAAAATAAGCTGGCCGGGCGTAGGTAGAGTAATGCATAACGTCGCGCGGCCATTTTATGTTTGTTTTGCGTTGCTTGATGTGTCGCCGTGTGTAAGTACATAACATACTGAATCAAATACGATAATAGAGGGTGTAAGGGACAGCCCTCCGCAGACTAACCGATGGACTCAGACCATCAAACTATACAACTTTCACTATGGAGCCTACGTCAGGAAACGCAAAAAAAAATGTGCTGTTTCATATATTTGAGTTGGGTGGGAAGGTACAGCAGGTTTGTATGAAACAACTGTTAAAAGTTATTCAGTTTGATGGTCTCAGTTCACAACTTCAGTCTGTGGAGGGCTGTCCCTTACACCTTGTATACCGATTGATGTAGGTAACTTTGATAGTACACTTTTTGTCTACATGTATAAAACCGACCTTTTTTTTTCACAACTATTATCTACGGCCCGCGAATTCGTTAACATCCTAAATTTTGGCCCGCGACTTTCCAAAGGTTGCCCATCCCTGTTTTACAGGAACAAACCGATCGGAGAAAAACATGCTGCTGTTCCATACTAGTTGTCGCGATTGAGCCTCACGCTTATATTATACCCTATAAAAAAAAGTGGCCTACTTTCTTATGTTGGTGTGCGTGAGGCGTCGTACAACTTATATCTGTGTGCGTGCATAGAGTCACATTTGAAATAGTTTGATCTTGTACAAAAGTTACACAAAGTACAGTCGGCTACGACAATATTCAAAGAGCGCACTTATTAAATGACTTTCAAAATAACACGATTTTCTCCACTTAGTTACTTGTGTTACCTGTATGCTTCAATAAGTGGCGACGGGCTCACTACACGTCACACTGGACAGAGTTTTTGTACTGATAGTCAAACGTGGATATTCTCGGTTTCCAGAATATCCTCGAGGAATATAGTCGTGATTATGCTTATTTTTGTAACCATTTTGACAGACGATACTTTAAAAAAACAATGTTGGTTTTATTTTCAGTAAAATGTATTTGTAAGATTTTTTTACAGAATGGGATATGTGCCTGAAGATTTATAATAGAAGCGATAATTTTACTTTATTGTATTAAGGCCCATCACATACATGCGGAATTGCGATTCGGAATTCCGAATGAAAACAGTTTTTTCGTATGGAGGTTCCCCCTCCACATTTGCGAACGGGATTTCAAGCCTATACGAAAACCGGTTTGCATTCGGAATTCCGAATTGCAATTCCGTATGTATGTGATGGGCCTAATATTGTATCGAAGACTGTACTTATGAAGAAACAAATTGAGAATGCACGAATATTACACATCGATTGATGTTAATCCTTACTTGTTAAATGTTAAAAACAAGTGTAGATTTACCTCAGTAGGATAGGACGTTTTTCAAATAATACTTAGGAAAAACGGCAAACAACATTAATATAGTGTGTCTATTGTAAACGAAAATAATGTTACGTAGCACAAAATAGTTTAGTGAAAAAATAGAATTTTATTGAGTAGTGCTTTTTCCAACTGTCCTTTATTTTTATCTGTGTAATTAGTTTTTTTTTTAATTTGGTGATATTTCTAAACAATGGATTCTCTTTCCATGCTATCTCCTTCAAAAATGGTAGGTAGAGGAGGTTGTATAAGAAAGAAATAGAAGACTTTAAAAAGATCTTAGAAAAACGCTTTACAGATTTTTGAAATTTGGCTTCAGAAAATTTTTACTAAAAATAATTTTTCTTTTTGAAAAAAAAATGCTTGGGATTTTGAGTGAGCTTTAAAATAGCTGTAAAGCTTTTCTGATGTACATTCATTATTTTTTACAATTTTTCTCTTAATTTTTAGCGGCACCGAAAAAAAATACAAGCTTTTGAAAAGCTACTTATTATTAGATAAATACATTTTTCTCCTGTATTTTTTATTATTTTCTTTAACGCCATAATAAAGCTGGATTGTTATTTCACGTTTTTCTTCAAATTTAAATATCGCAATTAATTGGGAACAATGTTTGACTTTAAATAATCACGGATTTTAAACAGACACCTATAATTTAGATTTAGATAAAATAGCTATCACAATAGGTAAATTTAGACTAGAAAATTATGGCACTCATTTTAAGAATATTTTGATTCAACTAAAAACACTTAACTAAATTTTTTTTTTAAATGACCTAAAAAAAATAAGTCAAAAAGTACAGATCAATATTATATTGATTTTATTTTTATCATAAATATTGGTCTTTACTTTAATATTAAAAATAACTGAAGAACTAATAATTATTTTAATTTTTTCACCATAAAGATTATTATGCTATTTTAACAAAATATAGCTAGTTGCACATTTGAAAAGACTTTGCCTTGTACAAAATTTGTCAATTATTATAATAAAAAAATAAATGCACCTTTTTGAGTGATTTACTATTATGATTTGTAAAATAAGAATATACTATTTTTTTAATATTTTTACAAATTTTTGACACACGCACCTTACACAATGGTGAAAATTTTACAAAATAGTCATAATTATGTTGTAATCACTCTTTAAGTACTTGCATTCTTAATTGATTAGTAGTAATTATATCGCTCAAGTTGTTTCGAAGCTTTCCCCAATGAGTTTTATAGTTCCAAAATTCCCTTAGATGAAGAATTGCGTAGAATTTTACAATGCTACCACGAGACCATTTATTTCGACAAAAAATATACCGCTAAATACGCATACAAATTAATTATCCACCGAGATGCTTTTGTTAAAAATTATCAGCTACTTTTAAGATAGAAAAAAATGACTGGAATAAAATGAAATATAAATAATATGTTTATGTTTCATTAAGTATTACTTAATTATTCGTCCAGAAGAATAATTTTTTGTGTTAGACTGTTGTGTTGGATAAACCAAAAACGTTATCAGTAATATAATGGAAGAAGAAGAATAGTCTATTTAGTAGAATATCAAAATAATACAAGTGACTTTACAAAAATGTTTTACCAAATCATTGTGAAAGAAAACTCTTAGAAAATATAAGAAAATTTCCGATAAGTTCTAATAACAACTGTAATTTTAATTTTTTAACTTTTTTATGGATTATAATTTATAAACAACCAGATACAATTGTTAATCGAGGCAGCATTGTAACTAAACTCTAAAATTGTATGCTTAGTATATTTAGATGACATCCTTGCATGTGCCCAAAACCCATTACAAACAGAAACAAATCGAAAACTTTGTTCCGCTTTTGTTACCATTAGTACCTACATAGTAACCAAATAGATTTTAAACATTGTAGGTAGGTACTTATCTGTTTATTTCTATATACTATTTTAATTTAGCAAAAAAGCGTAACAAAGTTGGTAACAGATTCGTCGATTGTCAGTAATTTAATTAAAATCTCTTTTGGCCTTCGAAACTTCTTGCTAGAGGAGCAAAAAAGACAGCAAGTCCTAAGCGACACTGCTTTAAAGTGTTTCCGCTCTGGGCTAACAGATGGCGTTCCTCCAGAACCGGTCAATTTCGCTGGTGGACATGTACATCGATAATTCGGAGCCTTCGGAGAACGTCGGTCAAATACACTTCTCGCTGGAGTACGATTTCCAGAACACAACTCTGATATTGAGGATCATTCAGGTATGTTATCTTTTTTTAACATTATAGATCAGGGAATGCTCCCTGGATGTGAATAAATGAATGTCCAGGTTATAGAACTGACAATATTGGATCCAAGGTATTTGGTCTGGTATATTGGTCCAGAATTACAAACAGGTAATAGTAATACAGGTAGCTGTTAGCCAGCTAATCTCTCTCAAACTACAAACCCGGGTAGGTTGGCACTTACCTCGATGCTTCATACAAAGTTGTGTCATTGATACTTATAATGTTGTAAATCAATGAAAAATATGAAAAAAAAAAAAGTTTTTTTATTATCTACTCAATACAAAACGGTTTGCAAGTTCCTTTTTAAACTTATCTGCATTTTTGATGTCTTACAAAATAAATAACTAAAAATAAAGACTGGCGCCCAACTTGGGCCTTCTAGGTTATAGTGGTGACCAACTAAGAACCACAGCTGAAGTTAGTTAGAAGTAGAAAGTAGGCCAGTTTTTATTAGTGCCTACAGGTTCTTTCTTAATAAATGCTGTTGTTTTTAAAGGGATGATCTGACCATCAAACTTACCAACTTACTCTATGGGACTAAAACCGAAACCGCGAAAACAAAATGTTTGTATAAGTTTTATACAAAACTGCAAACCTAATAAAATTCAACATAGAAAATATGACACAGCTGATATTTTTTTCACGATTTGCATGTTATTCACAGAAAGTTGATCAGTTTGATGGTCTGATCATCCCTAATCATCCCCTTAAATATCTTCAGCATTAAGAAAATACCCTGTGTCAATCCGTATTAATTTATTCATGATTGAACTGTATATTTTCGGTCTCTAAAATCTTCGTTTCCACTCAATGGCTTTTAGAACAATGATAAAGAAGATAATTATGTTTAAAATATTTGTTAACACCTAACGCTTCAATAAATGCTAAATAGAAAAACAAATAACAGAACACTTATCGTTATTGTAATAAGTTTCAAATTGCTTTGTCACGGTTTGAATGGACGTTAATAAGATAGCCAAATGTAGTGAAAACGTCGTCAGGGTTTTGTTTTTTCTTCTTCCCTATCTTTTTAATGTTTTCAGAAACAATAAACATTGTTTTAATGAAATCGCGGACAGCAAATCTGCTTTTCCATTCATTTGAGTCGAATAGGTTTCTATTGCATTGCAGTTGGAACAGGAGGGCTAGCATACCAAGCAAGAAGGCATGCGCAATTATCATCTATAACAGATGATGATGATGACGATGATTATCTCTGACTTCCTCGTTTTTTCGAGGGTACCATAATAGTCGAAGCAGATTGTATGGCCGAAGAGGCCAGAAAGTTCTCGAGTGGCGACTGCGAACCGGAAAGCGCAGTGTGAGTAGGCCCACAAGGTGGGCCGATGACCTGGTGAAGGCAGCGGGAGCCCGGTGGATGAGGGTAGCGCAGGACCGGTCGTTGTGGCGATCCTTGAGGGAGGCCATGCCCAGCAGTGGACGTCCATCGGCTGATATGATGATGATTATGATGATTTATTTAGCAAATAATACTGCTGCTACTCTTATTTTTCCAGCCCTTATCCCATTACTTGGGGTCGGCGCAATATGTAGTCTTCCTCCATTCACGTTTAGCCGTCATTTCAGCGTTCACTCCTTTTCTACACATGTCATCTTTCACACATTCCATCCGTCTTGTAATAATATGACACTCATTTCACCACGATAATCTATTACTGCGCAGTTTTTCGCTACTGGCGCTACCTTCAAGCTTCATCTAATATACTCATTCCTAATCCGGTCCATTCTAGTCCATATATCCATCTCAACATTCACCATCTCTGCTGCATTAATTCGTTTTAATCTGTCACTTTAGCGGCCCAACACTCCGAACCATACATGAGGACAGGTCTTATGCTGGTTTTGTATGTTTTTCTTCAGTTTAATGGTGTGCTGCCACATACAATTGACAAGTAGATGCGTTTAACATCACGATTCCTCGTTACAGGGTAAGGAACTACCAGCGAAGGACCTGAGTGGTACATCAGACCCTTACGTAAGGGTGACACTACTCCCTGACAAGAAGCATCGCCTGGAGACGAAGATCAAGCGCAGGACATTAAATCCGAGGTGGAACGAGACCTTCTACTTCGAGGGGTTCCCTATACAGAAGCTGCAGAGTCGGGTTTGTATTTTATTAAAACACTAATCATGGTATCAGTGATACAAAAACTAGGGACATATTCGTTCGCGAGGTGGGTATTATGTTCCCAGGGGCTATATCGCTGTACCCTTATAATAGTGAATTGAAGACCTTAGCTGGTGTGCCCAAGGATAAGCCGAAGAGTTAAAAAGGGGGTAAAACTCAACCCAATGGCAAACCGGAGACATTTCACGTGCCCCGGAATCTTGATATTTAGTTCCAGTCATATCTTGCCCTGACACCTGCATGCTAACGGAGAGGATGTTGCCGGTATGTATCCGTATGGCAAAATACTGGGTGGGAAAAAATTAAAACGACTTGCCATCGACTCGATAAAAGAAGATTGGTTTACATTATAATACCATGTTTATACAGGGTCCAACTTAATATGCTGAAATTTTTTTAAGGGGATGATCAGACCATTAAACTGAATAACTTTCTCTATGGGACCAACATATAAATCGCGAAAAAAAATCTGCTGTCCCATAAATTTTGCTCGAGTAGGTTTGAAGTGTTTGATGGAGCAGCAGATATTTTTTCGGCAGCGATTTCGATGTTGGTGCCGTAGAGAAAGTTGTTCATTTTGATGGTTTGACCATCCCCTTAAAAAGTTTCAGCATATTAAGAAGGACCCTATATGTATTATCGATATACTTACCTAAGCAGTTCTCTTTCAGTTTACTTCACAGTTTCGAATGCTATTCCTTTGATTGACGATTCCGTCTTGCGTGATACGATAAGCAGCTCATTCTTTCTAAGTATTTCTTTTTACCAGATCATCCTGGAAATACCCCTTATAACCAACAGAATAAGAACGAAATTACTTTAATTCCAGGTACTTCATCTGCACGTGTTTGACTACGACAGATTCTCCCGGGATGACTCCATTGGAGAAGTGTTTTTGCCACTTTGTCAGGTAATTAAAATTCACAAGATTTTGTTATGCTGGTGCATTGTGGAGAGGTATTGGCACTCAATCATAAATAAATAAATAAATAACGCTCACAGGCACATACACTGTAATGATCCCAAGTAAACCTTACCTAGGCTTTTTGTTATGGGAACCATACAACAACGGCACAAACATATAACATCTATGACCGAACCGGGATTCGAACCCAGGACCCTGGTTTGGCAGTCCGGCGTGGTAACCATTACACCAACCGGGTCATCATGAGAGTCCAGGTTCGAATCCACACGCAAAACATGCCATTTACCTACATCTGCATCAGAAAATCTGACCTTCTGTCCATGGACATACAAAATAATGCAAAAGTCTCGAAAAAAAAGTGTCCGAGACTAACCTACAACAACCTAACGTTTAAACTAACTAAAAACATTGAAAATGCTGATATTCTTTTTAATTTTGCTTGCGTAGCTTTTACATACGTACGCGTAGTCGCCTGGTCAAACGAAGACTGTTGCGTAATTGGTTCTCTTTTACGTTTTGGTACTCTTTGGTGTTCTTCTGACTTCTGAGCGTCGGTATCCGACGTCCAGTAGTCCAGTAGTAAGACAATGCATCTATCATAAACTTTATAAACGCAAGGGGGTTCGATTTTTCTGATGCTGAATGTGCCAATGAGTTTTTCTATCTTATGTAGGTACCTACGTATGTAGGTAGGTAATGCCGTCTGCCCTCAAACTGAGTAGGAAAGCACCGTGAGAAAATCTGCATAAGCTGAAGAATGAATGAATACTTAATTGCATACTAGGTACCTATATGGGGGGAAGTTAGTTGAAAGAAGACTTATGGCCTAGGCCTAAGAAAACCTATGGCTGACAGATATTCACACATTAGCTGACTTATAAATTGGCATCCCTTTGCTAAATAAGTTACTTAATATCTTAAACAGCCACATTTAGACAGACTAACTAAATAAATTCACTAAACGCCTAATGAAAATTACTGAGCAAAAGTTTATCCACGCAACAATGCTTCTTAATTTATTATTTGAGTAAATTAAGGCGCTTTATTTGTTGCTGAAAATAATGAAATTCCTTAAAGTAAAGAGTATAAACTTTAGGCTTTATGGATATAACATGGTTTATTGGACGATTATGAACTTTATTGCTTCAGTTATTACGTTTTAATTTGCTGTTTAAAAGCCTGTTCATGAGGGTTTGGCAACCTCATAAACGTATAATGACTTTTTGTTTTGTATTACAATTGCAACACTACACAATCGTGAGGAAACCATGTAATCCATCTACTGTCCACTATTAAAAAGTGGCAGTTCAATATACCAATTACGACGAACAGAATTTCGAATTCTACTAAAAGATTAACCTAAGACCTAAGATACCCTTAGATTTAATAAGAATGTCTCTGACTATTTCGGGGTATATTATGGTCGTGAGCATATGTTTTTCATGCTTGTTTTGTGTCATTATCACTCTGTATAGAGTTAAACATCGTGAGGAAAACTGCATACGCTGAAGAAGAAATTCTTATGCGTTGGTAAGATAAATCTACCAATCTACATTGGCCACGCATGGTGGACTAAAACGCCCATACACCCTCCCTACATGGTATAAAATTAAATGCGTTGCAAATCAAAGGGGGTCTGAAGCACCCCCTTCAAACTGAACATCTTTTGCTAGGTAGGCAACATCGAAATTGAGAGAAAAAAGTGCTGTTCCTTTCCTTACATTTGGATCAGTAGTTAGCCATTGAAGTTTTCTATGGAACACCTGATTTTTATTCGCTTTCAATGTTGCCTCCGTAAAAAAGTTCTCAATTTAATGGACTGAACTTGAAGGTCCCTTTGATACGTTTTATGGATGAAACACATTTAATTTGACACCCTGTATAGGCTAATGATGATAATGATGATGTACAGGGTGTAACAAAACAACCTAGTAATACCTAAGGGAGTACATCAGACCGTCTAACTGAACAGCTTTCTGTATGGAGCCAATATAGGGAAATAATAAAATCAATTTGATGTTGGCTCTATAGTGAAAGTTGTTCAGTTTGATGGTCTAAACCACACCTTAAGTATTACTAGAGTATTTTGTTACACCATGTATAAGTAGCCTAAGAGCATAATGCTCACGATTATATTCCCCGAGGGGGTAGTCAGAGATATTCTGAAACCTCAGAACATCCACGTTTCACTAGTAGTATAATATACCTACCGAATCACCAGTAGTACCGAAACTCTATCCAGTGTGACGGGAAGTGAACCCGTCGCCACTTGTAATGGACAGTGGGTACAATACATGCCTCGAAATTGAAGCATGCAGGTTTCCTCACAATGTTTTCTTTCACCGAAAAGGGAGCCGGTCAAAATTCAGAAAAACTCATTTTTCCGAGTAGGTCTGGACAGGGATCGAACCATCGCCTCTTGCACGGCAGGCAAGGTTACTCGCCACTGGACCACCAGGGCTAGCAGATGGTTATATATAACGACGACCCGGTTGGTGTAATGGTTACCACGCCGCCGGACTGCCAAACCAGGGTCCTGGGTTCGAATCCCGGTTCGGTCATGGATGTTATAATATGTTCGTGCCGTTATTGTAGGGTTTCCATAATAAAAGCCTTTAGTGCTAGTTTGGGACCATTACAATGTATGTGCCTGTGAGCGTTATTTATTTATTATTTATTTATTTATAAGGGGAGACCTTTGCCCAGGAGTGGGACGTAATAGGTTAAAAAAAAAAAAAAAAAAAAAAAAAAGCGACAACAGACCTCTTTATAATGGTTCCAGGTGGACCTAAGTGAGAAGCCGTCGTTCTGGAAGGCCCTGAAGCCGCCCGCTAAGGACAAGTGTGGGGAGCTGCTCACGTCGCTCTGCTACCACCCGAGCAACAGCGTTCTGACCCTGACACTGCTGAAGGCACGCAATTTGAAGGCGAAGGATATCAATGGAAAATCAGGTTCGTATTATCTTATCTTAACCAAGGGAAGATAGAGGGGAAAAGAGGCAGAGGAAGACCCAGACAGAGTTATCTAGCCCAAGTGAAGGAAAAGGTTGAGGTCGTGTCGTACCAAGAACTCAAGACACTAGCGGAAAACAAACAAGAGTGGCGAATACTCCACCGACAAGAACGTAGCTCTTAAATAAGATGATGATGATGAATCTTAACTTCTTAATCTTAATCTTAACTTCTTAATTCTTAACTTTCTTAATTCTTAACTTCTTAACTCTTAACTTAACTTATATTATATTAAACCGTAAAATGTTTAAAATTTGTAGGAATAAAAAAGTAGCGGTTCACTTCATATAAACTCAAATAACACTCGATAGCGCGATTTCAATGACGTGCAGCGCCATCTATTGACAAAATTGTTAGTTTGTTTGTTTGTTCGCGCATCACGCAAAAACTGCTGAACAGATTTTGATGAAACTTTTTTTGTTTGCTTATGATCTGACTTAAAATCTGGTATATAATTTGTGCGGACGAAGTCGCGGGAAAACATTAGTCTGAAATAAGCGTAACACACCGGCCTATAGTTCGAGTCATACTCACGCATGGCAACGTATTCCAAAAAAACAAATTTTCTCCCCTCCGGACGGAAAGCGTCAATTTTCGTCCCGCTGCGCTGCGCTAAACGAAGTTGCCGCTTTCCACCTCTGTCGAGGAGAAAAATAGTATACTAACCTCGGACAGTAAATAAGAATGGAATGCCTCAGTTCACATGTTTGTTGACCTCGGCTTCCCGTCGGTCAACAATTACATGAGATTTGAGACCTTTCTTACTTTCCTGTCCTCGGTGTGTAATCTAATATTCCGCGGTACCTTTAGTGTGAGACCGACACACACTTGGTATTAATCAGTTTTGATTATTTGTTCTGTAGACTCTACAGTAAGTAAGTTATAGCCTGTAGCATCCCACTGCAGGGCAAAGGCCTCCTCTCACGAATAAGGGTGAGAGGGAGCGGGCCATACTCCACCACGCCGGCCCAGTGCGTGTTGGTGGAGGCAAGTTAGTGGTCAACTTGCTGTCAGAGAATTTTCAAGCCGCCAATAGGCCTCTGACCTGGCTTAACGAATAGTTACAATGCCATCTGACGGAACTATCCGAGACCAACTGCTTAACGTGCCTTCCGAAGCACGGAAACGCTCGAGATGAAATACCACTAAACGGTCACCCATCCAAAGACTGACCGGACCTCTGCCCTCCAAATCATAAACGCAGTGGGGCACTTTTTTTCAAAAATGAGTTTAATATATATTCTGAATCAGCGCGGGAAGATCTACCAGGGAATAAAACCCGTTTTTAGCTAGCTACACTAATGTAGCTACACTAATGTAGCTAGCTAAAAACGGGTTTTATTCCCTGGTAGATCTTCCCGCACTGATTCAGAATATATATTAAATACATTTTTGAAAAAAAGTGCCCCACTGCGTTTATGATTTGGAGGGCAGACCTGACTCAACAGTATCGCACTGAAATACCAAACTATTTTGTAGCACCATTTCGTTATAATAGCTGAACAATAATTGGCTATTTATAACCAAATGTTTGATTATGTGCTACAAAACAGTTTGGTAGTCACTAAAGTTTTGTTATATTTAACAAAACATTTTTTCACCTCACAAGCTCGGAAAGATTCTGTTTATCGTTCGAAATCTGAGTGCAAAAGTGCATTTTATCCGCTAGCGTGCAAAGAGTTTTTGAAATTCGAATTTGTCTATTCAATATTTTTGTATACCGCCAATGCACTGAAAATGCTTAATAACTATTTCATGACACTGGCCAGCACGAAAATAAAAACTTTTTGAAATGTTCTTTTTAGCAATTCACTTTTTTTCCTCGCTGTTGTGAGGTGAAAAATTGTGTGTTTCGCTCGGCTGCAAAGTTATTCTGCGTCTCGTACCTTTGAAACCTTCGCTAAACGCTCAGGATTCTATTATTTGAACCACTCGCTTCGCTCGTGGTTCAATCCTAGAATCCTTCGCTTGCTCAGGTTTCAATAAAAGTACTCGCGCCAAAAAGCAACTTTGCAGCCTAGCATAACAAATAACTATTTTCAGTGCGTTTACAACAAATAATAAAAACCGGCCAAGTGCATGTCGGGCTACTCGCGCACCGAGTGTTCCGTAATACGACCACACACAAATAAAAGTAAAAATAAAAATAAAAGTAAAAAGTAAATAAAAGTTTTGTTTTCTCCGGGACCTTTTGCGCGAGATCGACTCACACTTGGCTGGTTTTTATTATTTGTTGTTATACTGTAGAGTTTGCTCTATAATCACACCAAGTTTGACGCTTGTATGTATTACCGTTTTTACGATAAAGCGAGAAGAAAAGACGTTGATAAAAACTAGTTTCTTGTATGAGGACCCCCTTTATTATTAAACATTTTGACATATTTAGTATTTTTTAGTAAATCCTCCATAATAACGCACATTCTATTAATTTTTCAATTGTGTATCTATAACGGTTCAAAAGTTACAGCCCTAAAGAAGTAGGACAGACGGACGGACAGACGGACAGCGTAGGCGGTAAATTTTATATCACTACGGATAACTTCAGCATGTAAACTACTCATCAAACTGAACAACTTTCACTATGGAGCCAACATCGAAATCGCGAAAAAGAAATCAGCTGTCCCATACAAAACTGCACAACCTATTCGACTCAAATCACCTCAAATGACAGCTGTTTTTTGAAAAACTTTTATGGGATAATGAGTTCTATTCTGTTGACGAATTCTTGACAAGAAGTTTTGAAGTTACCTACTTAATTATTTTATATTCGTTTTTCATTTGTCTATTGTTTCTTTAGACTACTTTTAAGGCCTCATTGCAGCGATATTATCGAGTGATTTTATCGAGCGATATTATCGACAGCGATATCGCGACAACTTACACAATGCAGCGATTCCTCGATTCGCGTCACGCATGCGCCCCACCACTGAATGTAGTCAAAAGAGTTGCGATAATATCGCGGCAGTGTGTGGGATCGAGCGCGTCCCCATACAAAATGTACTGAGAACAATTATCGCAAATTCGCAGCGATATTATCGCTCGATAATATCGCGGCAGTGTGTAGGATCGCGCGCGTCCCCGTACAAAATGTACTGGAAACAATTATCGCAAAATCTCAGCGATAACGCTTGATTAAATCGCTGCAATGAGCGGAGGCCTTTAACTTTAACGTTTTAATATTTTATTTATTCTTATTTGACATTACGAATTTTAATTTATTGTACAATTTGACGACCATGTTATGAATGGACATTTTATGTAAAATATTTATGTAAGAATGTGACTGTTATAATATGAAATAAACGAATCTAATCTAATCGAATCTATAAAATTTACCCTGTATTGCATCATATTTAAACATGTTTAAGCCTAAATTCTTTTTGGCGCAAGCACCCTTAAATATTAAAATTCATCTCTAAATTACTGCAAATATAAAACAGTCCTGTTTTCGTTATAAAAGGAGATCAAATAAAAGTACAAAAATTAAGGAAGGGTCAACTAATTTGCAATGCAAACACTTTCCTGAATCTTGTCCATCCTATTTTCTATACTTTATAACTTTATCAGTCTGTATTCTAGGAGAGCGTATTATTTCTCAGTGGTACCTACCTCTCTCTTCTTCGGGTTCCTCTCCATTACTGGAGGTTGGCAGTCAGCTCTGCATTAATTATCCCTGTCTATCTCTCGCCAAACGAAACAGCTCTTCGACGCTGGCGATGTCTGTCCACTCTTTCAGGTTCGCGAGCCATTACATTCGTGCCCTCTACTTTGCCCATTATTATCAATGACGTTTTACAAATAGACGCGTAACAGCACTGCACTTTAAAATGGATATAGTGACGTGTAGCCCGTACACTAGATGGCGCGTGACTATGTGAAAGTCGGGCAATTACCTTGCTTTTTTGTTGCCATTTTGGAGCACGCGCAACGCATCTACATATAAAAACATCCTAGATTATTATAGTCTGAAGCAGTTGGTATCGCTCATTCCTCAAGATATGACCAAGGTAGGCGACTTTCCACAGCTCCCGGGACTTCCTGATACGTCGTAGAATTTCCATTTAGGTGACCTGGGTAACTACTGACTATCCATTGAAAATTTTTGCAAATGTATAATTGCTATATTGAAGAATCTTTATCAGACAGGACTAGAACCCGCAATTTAAACTATCACTAAATGTTTGAATCAAAAACTATGTCGAGATTTTTTATCGTCTCAGTAACAATTTTTCTGTAGGTGATTTTACTTTTATGTAAACTCCGTGGTAAACTTATAATAAACTGGCCAAATATTCACAATGTCAGAATTTTAATATTTTGATGATTGCCGTTTCTGTTTTCTGCATAGAGTTAGAAAGCGTAGGCATAGAAAAAATAATACTCAGCGTAGGCCGGTGATTTTTTATTTTTTGAATTTGCAAAGTTTTTCCAGTGTAGTTCGAACAATTTTCTCGCGAACATTTTACATTTTGTGACTTATTGGCAATGTGGAACAATACGAAATATCTAACTAAAAAGAAGTAATAAAGAACCGAGTGTTATTTTCTTCCAGCGTCCAAGTTTTCAGGCATCATAAATCAGGATGACGTCTTGGAGTCCAATTAACGGAGTCTCATTTACCAGCTACGCGACTCTATGAATTATTGCTATTAGGGAGCTTTTTTAGGGGGAAAGCTGATCGTTAAGACTTGAAATTTAATCTTTTCGTTGAAAAATATATTTTGTTCTTTCGTAACAAGATTAGTTCGTAAAGTTTTTTAATTAAGAGGATATTACTGAAAAAGCGCTCCATGCAACACGACGTTACGTCTTAGTTTGGACATTTAGTAATAAATGTAAAAATAATGTGAACACAATTTAGAAACCAATATCTGTATCGGTACCTTGTTCCAAAGTTCATCATCATCATCAGCCTATCATCGTTCACTGCTGAACATAGGCCTCTCCAAAGGCGCTTCAAAACTTTGTCCTCGGCCTTCCTCATCCAGTCGCTTCCCGCTACTTTTTTGGGCCTTCTGTCCGGCGGGCATCAGGGCGTCCCACACTACACCTACTAGTTCGCGGTCTCCACTCTAGAACTCTGACACCACATCAGTTGTCAGTTCTTTGGCAGATGTGAAAGTCCCAAAGTTACCGTGTCTCAAGGATTTCCATACAAATATTTAATTAATCCTAGCATTGAAACTAAATCGGTCATTGGTGCTGCGAGCAAATGTTCCACCCACTGCCACTTTATAGGTAGTTTAGCAATTCTTTGGGCTATGTCAGCTACTCTGGTTCTTATGTGAATCTCTTCATTTCTGATTCGATCTCGCAGGGAAACTCCTAACATACATAATACCACATAATACACTCACCATTGCCCATTGGGTGACTTTCAGCTTTTTTATGAGGCCTTGAGTGAGCGACCGCGTCTCTGTTCCGTATGTCATCACTGGCCACAGTGGCAACTCACACTGGACCCTGTTTATTAAACGCGACAAGTGACAATTGACAATGACAATTCTGAGTACATTGCTGGTTACTAATGACGCTAAACTTGCAGTGCTTCATGTGTCCTAGCATTCTCAGCAATCGTTGATTGAGTCTTTTTATAGATTCGCTGAGCGCTTATATTGGAAAGGGATGAAGATAGGATAAAAATGTATGATAAATCGTGCCTTTGTTTGACTTAGATGCAAGATTTTGTATGCAATTTCAACTAAGTCAAACAAAAATATTGCATGCGCAGAAAGGGACCAACAACATAGATTTTTCTCTCACTCATTCTGTGTAATTAGCAGATAAGCCTGTCTCGTTTTCGCGACTTTTATTATTGTAATGCCCGTTCTAGCTACTCTCTTTCTACGTTAGCAATGTACTCTGAATTGTCATTGTCAATGGTCACTTGTCGCGTTTATTAAACAGGGCCCTGCTCAAAGACTACTAATACTTGCGAGGAACACAATAATAATCAAAACCATTATTCTCAAATTTCAGATCCCTACGTGAAAGTATGGCTGCAATTCGGTGACAAACGCATAGAGAAACGCAAGACAGCAATCTTCAAATGTACCCTGAACCCGGTCTTCAACGACTCTTTCTCCTTCAACGTACCCTGGGAGAAGATCAGGGAATGTTCCCTGGACGTCCAGGTTATGGACTTTGACAATATTGGACGGAATGAGCTCATTGGCAGGATATTACTTGCTGGTAAGTATACTCCATTTCAAATAGCATCGCAATTTTAAGCTATTTTGCATTACAGAAACAGAGATTTGAAACAATTCCTCTCGCTTATTCTTAGAACAGCTTTAGTATCGTCCAAGATTATGTCGGATAGTATACCATAAATCAATTAGCTATATTTGCAAATCAGAATTGGCCACAGTGCTATACATGGTCCAACTTAATATGCTGACAGTTTTTAAGGGGATGAACTCACCTTCAAACTGAACAACTTTTTCTATGGGACCAACATCGATATTTCAAAAACAGAAAAAGCTGTCCCATACATTTGGCTCGAGTAGGTTTGCAGTTTTGTATGTATGGCACATTTTGGTCAAGTAGAATTGCAGTCTTGTATGAAAGAGTGTTTTTTTTTCGCGATTTCTATTTTTGTCCCACAGATAAAGTTGTTCAGTTGGATGGTCTGATTATCCTCTAACTAAATCGTCAGCATATTAAGAAGGACCCTGTTATAGTCACACTGAATGGGCCTTACTATTATCAGTAGGACCCAAAACGTCAGAATTCGGTTCATGTCATTATTCTGAATTTTTTAACGAGTTTGCCCCAAAAGCAGAGTAGTTTGGAACTGTTTTGAACAGTGTGACTGCAAGCGCTATACCACGCCTTGGGTAGGCGAGGGGCGTGCGGGGGTCAAAGTGACGTTTGATTTATATTTACCGCCGTGAACCTCGACTGCGACTTGACCGAGAGAAGTGGACTAATCCGCCCACCGCCTTGCCGCATACCTACCTAAGGCGCGGTACAGCGCTTTCAGTTACAATATTTCACTTTTATTAACAATTAACCTTTTTATGATGATCTTCTCTCTCCTTTCAGGCAAAAACGGTTCCGGAGCGACCGAAACAAAACACTGGCAAGATATGATTACAAAACCGAGGCAAACGATCGTTCAGTGGCACCGCCTGAAGCCCGAATAAATATAAATGTTGTTGAAAAGAAACAAAAAAGTTATAATACAAAACGTCATAAGACTGAGCGGTTAAAAAAAAGTAAAAACGGCACAGAAAAAAAAATGTAATCTCCACTCTGAAACTTTCTTGATCTTTGACGGTGTGCACAGTTCTTCGGTTTAAAGGACATTATCCACGTTTCATACAATTTTGGTCCAAATGTCAAAGTGCCAAAATGCCAACAAAATCCAGTGATATATTCGTTTGGAACTTGCATTTAATTATTATGGCATTAAAGCATCAGTTTCATTGCATCAAAAATGTATACATAATGTATACATAAAGCTTTGGTGCACTAATAATAAATGCTTAGACGGATAAGTTCTAACATAAGTATAGCTTTTTTTTGGCCGACATTTCGACATTTTACCGTTTTGGGTCAAAATGGATTACGTCTTTTTAAAAGTATAGTAAGTTTTCATTTACCAAGCATGTTTGATGTTTTTAAAGCAGATTTTTAATTAAATAATGTTTTAAATGGTCATAGATTAGCTACCGAAAATTCAAATTTCCAGTTGATCATTCAAACTTCGATGAAAAAATATAACTAAGAAATCAAAATGTCTACTACTTCTATAAATTGGAAAAATCTTTCATGATGCGTTCGTAAATGAAACAAAAACAAAAAAAACATGTAACGTTTGAGTTATATTTTCGAACGTACCATAACTACTTCGTTGCATTTGATTCTCAAATTCTATTCAGATTTCATTTTTAACATTTTTGTATTATTTTCATTACTTACACAATCAATGTCTGCTGTTATAATATTCTATGTGAGAAAGTTGCAGTGTCAATATTTCTTTAAGTTTTAAGCGTCATCTAGTTCCACTGGCATTTTCCGTAAATTTTTGTAGAATTTGAGAATAATTTGTAATTTTTCTCAGCAGTAAAATCATCGACGACGTTTTATTAAGAAAATGAAAAATTCGATGTTACAATAAGAAGTTTTAATAAATTGTTAGAAATGTAAAATAATTGTTAAATTGTAGAAGATATACATGAATGAAAAAAATGTCGAGTTCGCATCGCACAAACATTGTAGATAAACTTTTTATTTCGTCGTTTAAATGTATTTTTTTATTAACTTGGCGAAATATTTTAACACGAAGTTTTATCCTATAATTTACTATCAAATTTTTAAAGTTTTAATTCTTGCACAACATAATCATTAATCCTTCAGTTACACTTAGAAGTAAAGAAATTGACAAAATTCTACTTACTACATTCACCGGCAGAGTAGAATGCGCGTGCGATTGGTCAATTTTAGAAGCAGGCCAAACTCAGGCGCTGTCTATCAACTTGGAATAGCCCACCGGTAGTAGTCGGCTACGCCTTGGGTAGGCGAGCGGTGGGGCGAGGGGTGAAGCGCTATCGGTTTTCTAAACATGTATTTAAATACAAAAATATATTTTGGTAAATATAACCAAACTTTAGTGACTTGAGAACTATTTTGTAGCTCATAATAGCAAAACGTTTTGTGTAATATAGTTTATTGTATAACAAGATTCACAATAAATCAAGATGTGCTGCAAATTAATGATACCATGACTTGTACAAGAATAACCTACACTCAATGGCATGGAATTTTGCGAGCTTTAAAGTAGTCGATAATGCGCAACATACGCGTCTCCAGTTTCTCCACAACTCCGTCCCACCGCTCGCTTACCTAAGGCGTGGCTAAAGTTAATTTGCGCGGACTAAATTGGCCGCGTGGCGTCTAAATATGCATAAAATATATTTTTCCAGTGAATTCGAATTCATATTAAAGCGGATTGATATTGAATCGTCTTTTTTCCTTCTAATCTATGTAAAATTGTGATCAATAAACTATCAAAAGTAATAATTAATAAACTGCCAAATTGTTACTAAAAAAAATTTTAACCACCGCGATAGTTAAAGAGATCAAGCTCGGATTTTTAAGACATGTCTAATTCTTCTTTTTTTAATTTACGCAAATGTTTAAAAGCTTGAACGGACTAGAAATACAAGGCATTCTAAATTAATTGTTAAAAAATTTAAAAAATAGAAACAATATGGTGTGAAAATGTCAGTAAAAGGTCGGTCAATTTTAGGTGTGAGAGTTAAAGAAAAGTGATGTAAAAAGTTTAAAATAGGTACAACATTTGAACTGCTTATAGAGGTGAAAAATTTTGACCCGGTAATTTTTGAGTAGCAGTTTTTTAACACGTTGAAGTGAGCGAGCACCAAAAGTGAAATTTGTGTTATGATGACACATCCACATTTAAAAAATAAAAAAGATTTCTACACCGATGCCCGCACACAAATGCCAGGCGGCAACGGCTACGCTAGAGTACGTGACTGGACGTTGTGCTTACGATAATCTGTGGTTGTGCTAATAATACGTTTTGACAGGACCCAAAGTCGTAATACCTATGGCTGGTAGGACATTTAGAGTTCGATATAACGCGTTTGTGTCAAATTTAAGACTCCGTGGAATAGAAAATGTGTTCAATGTCAGTTGTGCGGAATCACAGATAATCTGTGTGCGGAATCCATATTGCGTAGAATATTGAATAGGCGGAAAAGCGTTTGGCAAGAACTCAGATCAATTCATCAGATCGTATCTATACGATACGACGAATGTGCGTTGACATTCTGTCAAGACATTCTGTCAAGAGAAAAAAACAAAATAGAAGTGTATAGTCGTTAGTACATTTTTGGCGCAAAATAACGTTGTTCACTTCAACGCGTTAATAACGGTTAAAAAATAACTAGTTACACAATCAGCTGCTTGTCGTTAAATGTTATCAAGCTTACAATATGTAGAATCGATGTTATTTATTGACAGTTAAAAAAAACCTTGAAAAATCGAATATTGTATACATTTATAAAAAGGTTTTATAGACAAAGGTAGTGTATTTTATAGGTGTATCTAATTACTGTAGCTTGTTGTAATATAGATGTTAGTCAGTTCGATGTTTCTTAAATATTTTTTTGCAATATTTTACTTTTTTTTTTTCATGGACGTATTTCAACAAATGTTGACGTGGTAACAATATTTAAATGTCCATGTTGTTTTTTTTATAATTCTCAGAGCTTCAAGAATCGAGTTTAGAAAAGTTGCCAATGAAATATAAAAAATCCGTAGGTCGTACATTAAAAATAATAACATTCTTAGGGATAGAATAAAAAAACGGAGCCTTATAATAAATGTGTGACATCCATACTTTTTTTTCCCTTTTTTCGTAACACAGTTGCGTCAGGCCAACTTGTTTTTAACAGGTTTGACAGTCTGGTCATAAAGTTAACGCTTATTTGGAATTCACAATTTAGCCACGCAATCTTTTCGTAACTTGTATCGATGCAACAATTTCCTTTTTAGGGCTTACGACGCAAAACCTCGTTTTAATGTTATTCGGTTTTAAAAACGGCCTTAAGCTCAGGCTATGTTAAATATCTGAAAATTACTGTAAAATTAGTAAAAAACATAGTTGAAAACTATATTTTTTATTCTCGTATTAAAATAATATTAAAAACGCATGGAAAAAAACGTGTTTTGATGTGACCTCTTAAAAAATCTTCGATAAAAACGCTTTTTCAAATTATTTTTGCTATGCAAATTTTAATGTTGTTTTTATCTATGTATTTCCTAATTGCTTAGTTGTAAGAGAGTTGTTACACGAACGGTGTTTAATTATAATTTCCTGTCTTCTTTTTAAATCAATCGAGGCATATCCCGGTTTCGATAGGGGAGTAAAAATTTAAAAAATATTGTAAGTATAAATGAAAGGTCAAAATGAGAGGAATTATTCTATAAATGTACATAAAAATAGAAATATTTACATGAACCGTCATCATGCAAGGTTTGAACTCCTTTTTAGGTACCTAATCAATATTTTTAACTTCCAAGGCATACTACCTCTTTTTTGCTTTTATCAACAATTTTTAACTTAAAATTTTAATGAATTTTAGCATGGAAATATATTTTTGAATACTTCTTAAACTATCTTACTGCAACAGCAAATACATTTTAAAATAAAATTCAAGTAAAAATAGCTGTTTAATAAAAAAATAAATGTGATGTACAACACTAAATAACATATCAAGACATTTTGAGTTCCAAAATAATGGCTTCATGGAAGATATATTTTAATGAAAAAAATAAATGTAAAGAAAAATATATTTTTCGCTGCATACAACAAAAATTATTTTACTAAACAATTAAGAAGTTTAAATTAAAAAAAATATACCTAGCAAGTTTTTAAAGTTAAACTTTTGTATTTCAAATCTTTTTACGGTTCAATCAACAATCCAATCATCATGTTTAATACAAACTAATTTTTTTATAGTATTAAACGGAAACACACAAACCACACACACAAACTTAAATGTTACAATTTGAAGTTCTGAAACATTCAATATTGTAAAACTGTTACACTACCATAATTTTTAGTGTCAACTAAATTACAAAAACACAGAAAAGAACACTGAACTAATTTTAAAAATGCGCAAAAATTTTTTTGCACAAAAGTTGTAGACCAAATTGTTCAAAGTATTCGTAAACTGTTGCTTTTTGATACGAAAATGTATTTTCGCACAATAAAACTCACATATGGGTTTAGATAAGTTATTTTAAATAAAATGTCTTGTTTTTAAGCTACAAACATTGAAATCCACCGGTTTGTTTCGATAGTAGGAAACTTTTCGCTGTAAAAATTATTCAGATTTCATATTAAAAATTTTTGCAATTTATTTTTCTCGTAAAATCACATCTCTAGAATAGTAATGAGGAGTTTTCTGACAGCTACTCAAACGTAGTTCATCATACCGGCGATAGATGGCGTTGACCAGAGAGGAGTCCGAAGACGAAAAATTTAGGTTAAAAAGTAAACAAAAATGCATGTCACTGAGTCTGACACATCCGATGACGAAATATACGCTCATATTTTTCTGCTTACATAAAAACACAAATTCTTACTATTTTATTTGTATTTTATTATCTGCAGGTCGCTCGCCCCTGTCTCGTCAACGCCATCTATCGAGCCATTAGGAACTACTTTTTCTTTTTTAATGGCTTTCTGATAATCCCTCATTGACTGTGGCTTTGACAGCGATATGATATTTTTTTTAAACTTGGAGAGTACCTACGGTAAACCAGTAAGATTTGTCTATTGGCAAAACGCTAGAAAATTGATAGTTGTTTTCGAATTGTGTGGAAGTATAAAATAATGCAAACTAAAAAATGCCTAGGCTAATTAACTATTACGTTTTTTTGCGTACCTACCTAAATATAGTTTCTCTTTGCTATAAAATGAGATTAAAAGTAACTACGAAACAAAAAAAGTGTCCTTTTTTTGTATCGAGTGCAATTATTCCATCCTTCATTACCAGGAAATATCCCCAACTATAATATGTCTTATTCAAATCAAAATTGTAATATTTTATATGAAAAAAACGAGTTTTCGCAGCCCACCACATCCTGTGGAGCTTCGTACGTGCTTCTTATTCGCTACCTCTAAATCATCCCTGAAGTAGGGGGTGAGGCGCTCTGACTGAAGTGGTGTTATGGTATATTTTCTTTGTCTTAAGTTAGGGAGGTGCAAAGAGTGGTCATTCTAATTATTTTATAGTACCTACTTATTCTTCTATATCATATGTACCAAACACTTTATATATTTTAGTCAAAGTCACAGTCTGCTGTTCGCCAGAATGGTTTGTCGCAATTTTGTACATAATTTTTCTCTCCAAATCTGTGTTGCTTTTTTAGCTTAAATCGTTTTTTTAACCGTTGTTGAATGTAATCGATAATAACGACCGAAATAATGATTGACATACAGATTTTGCGCTAAAAACTCAGTTGGCCCAAAATCTGCGTATCAATAATAATTGACTGTTTGAATTTGAAGATACAGTGTAAACTCTGTATAACGAAACTCAAGGGACCGAGTGCTTTATAAAGACGACAAAAGACATCATCGGCGTTTCATACATTTTTGGTCCAAATGTGAAAGTGCCGGCCAACAAACACTGTGCTATTATTCTGTTAGAATGTGTCCATCTAACTAAACATATGGCATGAATGCTGTAGCTGTAAGTTTTATTTTACCAAAAATTTATGAAAAGGCAGATTTTTCTAACCTTAATAAAACCAAGGAAAATGACCATACGTACAGGTTTGGTGCGATACTAAAAGTGCTGAGACGGACAAGCCATAACAGAATATAGTTTTCTTTTTTGGGCGGCTTTTTCACATTTTGGACCAAATCCGATGATGTACCTATTTTCCAAACAAATAACTTACGCAGCCGCATATTTTACAAATTTCCGGCGCCTTTCATAGACTTATCGGCTTCTACTATTGTGGCAATGAAGTAAAACCCGTGCGAGGCAATAACAAACAAACAAAAGAACGCAAGCAGCTGCATTTTTAACATGTTTTCGCTATTGAGAGTGATTCTTACGCTACATAGAATGTATGAGTAAGGCAAACCAACTATAATCAAATAATTCCTACGTCTCTTGGAGTGTTTCGTTGTATAGAGTTTCCACTGTAGGTAATAAGTTTTAATTACGAACAACAGTTGCATATATACAACCTATTTGCAACAATAACATGGCATGGATGGCTTCATGACCGTAGGGAACTGGTTTTCTAGCTGTAATGTAAATGTCAAAAATTTGCGCGCTTTCTGTTGAAATGAGCCTGCAATTTTGCCTTTTAACAGCTTAAAGTTTCATTCGGAATTCGGCTCAAAATGTGTAAAACTGTAAATCGGTCAATGTCTACTTTGTGCAATATTAAAAATAAAATAAATGAATTGTATTAAATGTTACGATTAGGAGAATTGTGATTTTAACAGTATAGTTAGTTGATTATATTTTATCGTATATAGTTTTAAAAATAATAACGTTTTAAAATATGTAATATCATATAACTTAAGGATTCAGTGTTTAGATAACTATAATGTAGTTGAGAGGTTAAAAAAATGTATTTATAGATTGTTATGTTTAAAAAAAATGTCTTTGCATTAGGTTTGAAAACTTTTTTCACTAGAATAAAAAAAAACAAATAAGTGACACTTCACTAATTATAGTTTTAAAATTTAAATGTCTCACGAATTATTTCAATAAGTTCGTAGTAATTTTTTTAATTAAAAACAACTTTTAGCTGTATGTTTATAATTATATATACATATAAAATGTTGAGAATCGTATTGTATTGTGTATTTATTATATGCAATTAATTATTCCCGAATAAAATATTGAGTTAAATGTCTAGTGTCATTTGCCCTGGTAAGAGTGGGATTTATTTCCACCTATCTCTACTCTACGGATATCTAATCATGTATAGTATGTTTCCTGAACTTGTATATATATGACTCTGTTTTGTTTTCCCATACTTCTTGTCGCGGTAAGCGCGACGTTCGCTCTCTGAAATGTTCGTGAAAAGGTAATTTTCTATGCAGCGAAGTCACGTCGCAAAGTGGAGAAAAACTAGACTGCAGGAATAAATAGGATGGGGTAAGCCAAATAAAAATACTGATTAGAAATTTTGTATTTTTTTTATTGAATAACTTTTCTACTTTTCATTTATGTAATCAATATCACAAACATAGTTGGCAGTATTCAAGTAAAAAAGCCGATATATTTCTAAAAAATAATCACAATAAAAAACGTAATCTAGCAACAAAATGAATGTCATTCTTTTGCAACAATGTCACTGATTTCTGTCACAGTTATGTAGTATTATTTAAAAAAAGATAGAAATAAAGGACAGGAAATAGGAAATGGATTTTGAATTGGCCATTGTTATATTCTATTTAGTCACCGAAGTTAAAATACCGATATGTTTAGAAAGTATCTCTGAATTTCTGTTTGCGTCAATGGCCGATTTTAAAACTAAAAAATTTTGGTACGAATTTTGAGACCATTTTTTCACCCACAAAACATTTCCGCAATCTTTTCAATTTTTATTATTTTTGAGTGAGTATTAATTTTTTTTATTTTTTATTTATTTAAGCTTTCTCCTTTTTCTCTTCTTCTTCTTTCTTCTCCTCTTCGGCGGGAGAGGGGAGCTCGGGGTACTCCAACTTGGCGCCATCTTCGCATGTGAAGATTGGGCAGCAACCAGGGAAGGGAGCCGTCTTGTTGGTCTTGTCTGTGGCAGAGAAAGAATGAATGAATGAGTAAATGAAAACACACACCAATCACAATACACGCCCCACCATACTCTGTACCTACCCTAATATAGGCCGCAGTGTTTTTGTTGTTACCTGGGGTATACGCTAATTTATAACACCAGAGGTCAATCCTTACTGAATTTCAGTTCTAATCACATTACAATCCAGTTACTATTCAACTGTGCTGAATTGCGTAGCGTGAAATGTGGCAGCTTTAACAACGGACGTTGACTTTGCCATCAGTTACGTGCATAGAGCAAGAGATTTAATGGAGGATTAACTCTGATGAGCGTTTCTGCAACTGAGTGTTAGAGAGCATAACTGCCTCCGTGGTCGAATGGTTAAGAGCATTGGGTTCTTGTCGTGGGTACGATTCCCACGGAGGACACGTAGTGATATGTCACTTAGTGCGTTTTTCCTCAGGTGGTTAGGACATTGCAGGCTGAAACACCTGATTGTCTGAAAAGAAAAATGATTCCGTGCTTCAGATGGCACGTTCCTACTCCTCCTATCTTCTTTGATTAATTCATTGCGGGTTCCGCTACAGATTAGAGTCATCCCCGGGCTCGCTGGACTTCATTGTCTAGTGTTGTGAATGGTCGCCGCTGTTGATCCTGGTTCACAGGAGTTACAGCGGTGGGAATGTGTGGTGGGCCTTATATAAAAAAGCCGTTAGTCCTGGTTACTATCTCTTATAGTAAAAGTCGTTGTATAAAAACCACGCCAGTGGCCGTAACTGAAAAACTCTGACACCAGGAGTGCGATTTTTGAATCTCATTCGGTAAGCTCAGCAGTTGAAAATGTCAAAAATACTATGGAGATACGCATCTTTTTACTGTTGATTTGACTTTCAAAAATCATACTCCAGGAGTGCGATTTTTGAAAGTCAAATCAGCAGTAGAAATATGCATATCTCGAGAGTAATTTTGAAATTTTCAACTGCTGAGATCGACGTATGACATTCAAAAATCGCACTCCAGGGCTTGCCCACACGATAAGAAGAAGAATAATATAACTAACCAGTATCCAGCTTGCACTTGGGGTTAGCAAGAGGGAGGGGTCCGCAGTCCTCCACCAGCTCCAGCAGCCTGGGGGGCGTGTCCTCGCTGACGACGCAGGTGCTTCTGCCACAGAACGGCGCCAGGTCCCAGGTGTTGCCGGGCTCGACCGTCGCGCAGCGCGTCGACGCGAAACACATGCCGGGGAAGTCTGCAAGAGGTATGTCTTTCGTTAGTCTTCGATAAGATAAATATTCTTTATTTGCACACCAAAGTACGCAAGACAACAACATACACGAACATGAAGGGTACCTGCTGTTCTATACAATCATGTAAGAGTATGTATACATAAATGAACTCACGACCATAATTCCTTTCGGGGTGTGGTCATACACATGCTTCTACCGTCAACTGTCTGAGACCGAGATTCAGAGACGATTTTTTGGTCTTAGTTCGAGCTAAGTAGGGTAGAAATGTATGGATTTTGACATACGGGAGTTTGAACTATGACTTACAAATCGTCTCTGAATCTCCAGTGACCATTGACAATGACAAAGATTACATTGCGGAGAATGCCACTGCAAGTTTAGCGTCATAGCAATATTATTTGAATTATCATTGTCAATTGTCACTTGTCACGTTTATTAAATAGGGCCTATACATAGTATCTGCACAAAAATGTAAGGAGTTAACGTATGGTGACGAAAGCAAATGTCAAAATGTTTCGATCGCCAATGTCAAATCCATATATTCTGTCATTTCTAATAGCGTTTACGCCACTAGAAATGTGATTTTGTCTGTCTGGCCCTATGGCCAGGGGAGTGGACGCCGACGACCGTTTTCTGGGATCGAGGGCGTGACAATTTTTGCCCACGTTTCTTTCTATGTACACAGCAAAAATGTTGTATAAATACAATGTTCTTGGTATACATTTATGGTAAGTAAAACGTCATAATGGAGAGTAAAAACAAAAGACTGTCCATCTAGTATTTATTTAGAAACTCGAGTAAGAAACGTTGTTAGAAAGTGCGGAACGAAAGTTGGAAACCAATATTTGTGGCGATGATTCGTTTCTTGTATTATTATGTTTTAAACTTACTTTGTGAGTAAATGAAAAGTAAAAAAGTAAGTAGGTAAGTTGTAGCCTGTAGAATCCCACTGCAGGGCAAAGGCCTCCTCTCACGAATAAGGGTGAGAGGGAGGGGGCCATACTCCACCACGCCAGCCCAGTGCGTGTTGGTGGGGGCAAGTTAGTGTTCACCTTGCTGTCAGACAATTGTCAAGCCGCCAATAGGCCTCTGACCTGGCTTAACGAATAGTTACAACGCCATCTGACGGTACTATCCGAGACCAACTGCTTAACGTGCCTTCTGAAGCACGGAAACGCTCTAGATGAAATACCACTAAACGGTCACCCATCCAAAGACTGACCGGACCTGACGTTGCTTAACTTCGGTGATCGTTTCCAATACCGAAGCTCCACTACGCCAATCAATGAAAAGTACCTATTCAATGAAAATTAGTTAACTGACTATTTTCCAATACAGCGTTCACTTAATATGCTGATGGGTTTTTAAGAGGATGCTCAGACCATCAAACTGAACAACTTTCTTTATGGGACCAACATCGAAATAAAATCAGTTGTTCGGAATTACCTGGTTTTTCGTTTTTCTACAAGATTTATACTAACTACTACCAAAACGAAAAAATACATAGTTTATCTAGTGAAATCATAAATTGAATACAGGATGGAAATTATTTCAATCGATAGAATGTCAATAGAAAAATGTATGGACCTCCCAGGAAAATCGATCTTCTGATCCACACTTTTGAATGGAATGTCCAAAAAAGTTGTGTGAAAATTTTGTTTCTATGAAAAATTATAAAAAAATCTGTGACAAATTTGACCACTAACATGCCACTATCTAACTGTTATGGCTTATCTCAAAATGATGGATAATTAAAGTTACAGTGACTTAAAGATTTCCATACAAATCTTAGGGAAATCTGACAAACAAGCCACATAGATTATCAAGAACGTGTTAAAAAAAATGCTTTCTTTGCTTAGTATTGCAAATGGGATCTAACTTCGTTTCTGCATAAGATTGCAGCATGCATTATTCTAGTCTAAACTAGAATATTTCTCACACACCCATTTCTAGTGGGTGTTGTATGGGTGTCGTGGTCCATACATTAAGTATCTAGGCCACGGTCGACTTAACAAAAGCCCAGCTTAAAACATCTAGACAATTTGCTCTCTTCATTATGCAATGCATAACTGCATCAGCAACGTAAAAGATTAGTGTACTTAACGGATTATTCTTTCATACAAAAAAATTACATGGTTAAAACCAACGTTAAAACCATTGAGTAATTATGTATAGAGCAGACAACGCGAACAAAATCTGTGCACCATGATCAGCAGTGTGGGGCGCGTGCTGGGAGCGTCAGGCTGCGACGAGCGCCTGGCACAGGCTAAGTGGGTTAGAGCGCGTGCACCCTAACGCGTGTTACTTACAAAACATTACTTCTCGGTAGCTTCTCTAGTTAACATAGTACCTCAATGGTTAAAACTACACCCATCCGAAAAAAACATCTACAGGCTACTACAACAAATGTATTTTTTTTAGTGAAACTCCGTTGTGTGACGGAAGTTCGAAGTTTAAATCGGGAGCAGAAGTTCAACGTTTAAATGGGGAGAAGTTTCACATCTGCCTGGTGTCCCATGACGGCCAACTTTTTTTTTTTAGTAAAGAATATCGTAATATTGCTCTTATTTTAAAAAGGTGATTCAGCCTTTACTCCTCATGTTAAGATTCAAAAAGAACATTTTGTTTTATAATTTAAATAAAGACCAGTTTGTTTATTTTTAAAATTGATTTCCAGCCTTTTCACTTCTCATCTTACGTTTCAAAAAGAGAACGTCATATTTTTATAGTAAAACAATAACGTACCAATAGCTGTTACACAAGACATTATTTCATAAAACCTATCTTCAGATAAGTGACTGGTTCGACCTACATTTTGATATGTGACTAGATACTAGACTGGTCACTTTCACTTGCTTTTAGCATTTAATCTAAGCTTCCGCGTTAAGTCTATCTTAGTTTAATTGAAAGAGAATGAGGTGACTCGACATAAAACTAAAGTGGTTCTGAAAATTAGCAACTGACAATCGATGGGATGTCAACATTCTAGATTGGAGACCACTTACTAACACTCGGTTGCAGTTATTCCTACATGCTGTCACTTTTTGTCTGGTTGACGTAGTAAAAGCTAGCGAGAGATTTAATGGAGGATTAACTTTAATGAGCGTTTCTGAAACTGAGTGAGTGTGACAGGCGTAGTATGGGACGCCCGGACCGACCTAAAAAAGGTGGCGGAGAGCGACTGGATGAGGAAGGCCGAGGTTTTGTGGTGCGCCGTGGGAGATCATACTCTCCCCATCAAACTGAACAACTTTTACTATGGGAGTCTCAAACATTTGAATAGTGTAGGTAGAACAACAGATTTTTTTTTTGCTCCGACTCGTTTGCTCCCATAGACAAAGTTGTTCAGTTTGATGGGAAGAGTATGTGGTTTAAATGTTAAATACTTTTCCTTACACCCCGTATACAGCAGTGGACGATGATAATATTGATAATTTATAATAAAAAAAAATGTGGCTAATCTTTTTTAGTTTTTGTTTATTAGCCACGGCTTGCACCAACAAGTATTTAGACTTAAACGTATTTAGTGATAGTTCTGTCTTTCACACTGCTCATACAAATGACAGTGACAGCATCATGTTTAAGCCTTAATACTTTTTGGTGCAAGCCAGCCTTCATGTTTTTGGAAATAACATAATCGTTTTTATAGTTATTTTAGTCGTGGGACTTCCAGGAAATGAGCCTGTTTTGTCTGCTGCGGTCAGTGCCTTTCACTTTTATGCTCGTTGGAGCTTGAACAGTAATCGCTTGTTATCCGCGTTCTGTCTGTTAACTATGTTTTAATTATCTATTATTGAATCGATACTGTAATTTTTAAACACACACACGGATTCCTCTTTAAGGTGCTTAGAAACATTGCTACAATCATCATCATCAGCCTATCATCGTCCTCTGCTGAACATAGGCCTCACCCAAGGCGCGCCACAAAACTCTGTCCTCGGCCTTCCTCATCCAGTCACTCCCCGCTACTTTTTTTAGGTCGTCTATCCAGCCTATTTTGTCATAACAGCACTATTAGGATTTCAATAGTTCTTTAGAAATATTGCAGCAAAACAAAATAAACGGTAATTTCTCGCTCTCTTTATTTTCAAGAAAGTGAAAATAAAAGAATGCATAATGAACAAGCGTGATTGTTACATAATTTCTACAGACGAATAATTATTTATATTTTTGGAACATTACAATTACTATGGCACACAATGGAATAAAAATTAAATTCACAGCTGATCTGCGAATGTTAGCGAATCGCGTTGCAAGTCTGTTACTGACCGGTCACCGGTCTCCTGCACTCCGGCTTGCCACGAGGTTTCACTATGTTGTGGTGGCTTGAGCTTCTGTTTTTGTGCATAAAATTCTATGCATACAGGGTCCTTCTTAATATGCTGACACTTTTTTAAGGGAATGATCAGACCATCAAACTGAACAACTTTCTCTATGGGACCAACCAACATCGAAATCGCGAAATAAATCAGCTGTCTCATACATTTGGCTCAAGTAGGACTGAAGCATTGTATGGAACAGCAGATATTTTTTTTGCGATTTCGATGTTGGTGCCATAGAGAAAGTTGTTCAGTTTCCCGGTCTGATCATCCCCTTAAAAAAGTGTCATGATATATTGATTCACTTTGTTACCTATTAATTTCAAATACCAAAGCTCCTCTATTCAACTTTGCAGCAATAACTGTTCTAGATTTTTAGTCACGACTTCTGCTAACCAGTTTCAAATCAAAATATAGGTTAAAGCTTAATCTTATCTTGCTAAATGCTAAAGATTACGTAATATAGAATAATCGAGGTTCTCATTCGTGGTGTTGAATGTGAGCTTAAACTAAATTATGCAATGCAAATTCAAGTAGGAAGCTGCAAGGATCTTTTCCGTTGCATTAATGTTACGAAACGCTTTCTACTAACTATTATTCAACCTTTATCTGATACTTATGGCCGTGGTTTTGAATAAATCACTCCATTTTATAAAGCTTATTTTGCTGTTTTTGAGTGATGTACTAAATCAGGGTTGAGACACAATATCTACCGACAGTGTACCGACGGCCGGCCCATACAAAAATATGGGCAAATATGGGCAAATTTTTGTATGGGCCAGCCGTCGGTCGCCGTCAGTAGATGTATCTCAACCCTCATTCGGTGTATTTTTGTAGCAAGTAAGCAAAGATAAAATAGGGGTAGATAGAACACATAAAAACTATACTTGGGATCTATTCACACTTCTGTCAAACGTCCATTAGAATAAGCGAGACATCAATAATATACAGATGTCATCCTGGGTCCTGGATCCATTTCGAAGCTTTTCATTGTATGCTAAGGCTTGTGAATTGGTTGATTTGCGTGATAAAACTGGTAACTTGTCATTAGCTGATATTGATAGTCTTTAGTTACAAGTAATAGTACAGTAATAGTTTAGTTATTTGCAAGTGTTTAGTACGTTAGAAATGATACTTCTCTGACATGATTTTTTTTTGTGCGCTCAAACTTTGAACTGAGTCAACCGATCGATAGGATGATGTTGAATATACATAGGTAAATACAGCATAGCATATGCTCACGACTATATTCCCGGAGGGGGTAGTCAGAGATATTCTGAAACCTCAGAACAGCCACGTTTCACCCAGTAGTACCGAAACTCTGTCCAGTGTGACGGGGGGTGAACCCGTCGCCACTTATAATGGACAGTGGGTACAATACATGCCTCGAAATTGAAGAATGCAGGTTTCCTGACGATGTTTTCCTTCACCGAAAAGCCAGTGGTGTAACAAATCGTACATAAATTCCGAAAAACTCATTGGTACGAGTCAGCTTGGACGGGGATCGAACCATCGCCTCCTGCACAGCAGGCAAGGTTACTCGCCACTGGGCCACAACGGCACCTAAATAAATGTTTGAATAATTTGTTTTGTTTTGTTGTTGTTTGTTTGTTTGTTCGTCAAGTGTTTGCACTTGAATGCTGGAAGTCCAGACTCAGTAGAAAATACATTGTTCCTTCAGAAGGTCAGCACCAAAGCATACGAGAGTATAGATTATAGGTACGCTTGTTAGCGTACATTGCTCAAAAGATGCAGAAAAGCTTCGACTACCCCAAAAAGACGCAAAGTCATGAATTTATGTAGATATCTGCAGACTCATCCGCGGTTCGGTAACACCCGCTGTTGCATAACATAACATTGCCGATTCGAATTTCAAATTCAGATAAGTGACATAGTTTTTGGCAATGGAACGGATGACACCGTTTTGTTACTGGCCATTACAAGAAACACTTTCGATTTTAGAACGAGCCATGTGTTCTAGAACTTTACTCTACAAGGTCGCTTCACACCGTTCACTTCGAAGCTGCATTTTAATTTTATTAATACATGACTCATATTAATTTATTGTCACAGTAAAGTGTCCTTTTACATTTTATAAGGTCAACAGGAAATTACTGTTTTTTTATGCTCTATTTTTCCGTGAACGTGCTTAGATACTAAATCGATCGCGAAAATAAAGATCTTGGCATTTCAAATAGTATTTTGATGTAACTTTTTGATGAGTTCGTTTTCTTAATTTATCGATAAGTGTGCAATGTCTGGTTATCAAACTTGACATTTAAAATCTGACTTTTTGGGGCGGTCGAAATACCGGTTTCCGAACGGGCTTTTTTGTTTTTTTACACTGAGGCCACGGCCGATGCGGTTTCGTAAACCCTGACGCATCCAGCATAAAAACTGTTGCTTAAAAATAATTCGGCTGTTCACTTTATTAAAGACATTGACCCCGATGCAATAACATTGTATTATACAGTGTCTACCTTGCTGGAATGATCAGACCATCAAACTGAAAATCTTTCCCTATAGGTAATTAGAACCAAAACAGATATGGCGAAGAAAAAATCTGCTGGAACATGGCTAGAACCACCTCATCTGTAGAATTTTCTATTCTTCTATCCTTCTTCATGATTCAAACTCTCTCTTTCAAAATTTGACAAACATCAATTCAGCGTTTGACCTGTGAGAACCTGCATACTTACCTAACTGAAAAACAGAAACACTTTTGTATTTTTATAATTTCTACTTGTACGGATTTAAAAAAGCAAGATATAGGTTAAACTTAGCAGATAACCAAATCATAATCAAAATAATAGTGTCAAGATTTTTAACAGCATTTTTTACTTTTTATGTAGGTAAGTACTTACCTATTTTATTAGTGTTAAATACAATTTTTAAACGATTTTATTTATTATTGGTTAAATGTGCACATTATGCCTGCCTCACTACACTCGCTACTCTCTCTCTGTCACGGGTTTGCTGGAAGAAATCTCTTTAGAGATAAGCTCGCCCTTTGTAATGTCTATTATGCTGTTTTCATGTATAAGTGTTTCCGTGTGTACAAAAAAGTGTTTACATTACAGTTAAAAATTAAATAAAATGCAGGAAACTTCAAATACATTAGTAAAACAAATTAAAACAACAATCTGGTTGAATAACCATATTATAAGAGCCAAAAAAAGTAAAATGTCAAAATGCGCGCGCAAGTTCCGTTCCGAAACAGAATTATTTAGCATCAAAGTGGCTTCATAATTAAGGTGAATCATTACCTTCTGCACCAAAAATGTTTTTTTTTTCTTCTTTTTTTTATTTTTTCGCAAAGTGCAGGTCTGTAACATTATAATTATGGTTACGGAAGATTTATTCTTAAACCCAACCTTTTATATTGATTTTATTTAAATCTCAAAGCTTTATTGTAAAATCAATTTAAGCGAGCGAGCGTTGGTAGATGTAGCAATGTTTCTTACCACCCCGAAAGCGATCACATTCGTGAGTTGATGTGTAGGTATGTATGTGTAATGTAAAAGATTTACTCACAATAGGAATACAGTAAAATGTCTTCGATAGGTAGGTACTAACATAATTAAATTAAGTAAGTACTTTTTAAATAGCTATAATTTAAATTAGTAGGTATGTTCCTATATTCGGAAATGGCGTGATGACCCTCCGTGGTCAGGTTATTTAATTTTAAACTATTATGTGTAATTTTGGCATCCTAATAAAAAAAAACATTTTATTTGGAAGTACTAACCCGCCTTAATAAATGTTATAGATTGCGAATCATTCTACGTATTGCAAGCTAATGAGGAGGTAGGCCTGCCCCGGTTGCACCATTTCCTCATAGTAGCGTATATTGCATCAAACTACTATGTTGTAACCTATTATTCGTGCCCACTGTGTTCGATCCGCGTTTGAATGAGGATTTACTTCTATTGTTAACTGTACAATAGTTTTATTATTTACTAGTGTATTCCCGCGACTTCGTCCGCACAAATTATATACCAGATTTTAAGTCAGATCATAAGCTATCAAACAAAAAAAGTTTCATCAAAATCGGTTCAGTAGTTTTTGCGTGATGTGCGAACAAACAAACAAACAAACAAACAAACAAACACACAAACAAACAGACAAACAGACAGACAAAATTTCTAAAAAAGATTGATTTCTAGTCAGGGATACCTAAAAACCATATCGTAATCTTTTTTTTGTAAATATCTTCAATGTACAGACACACTTCAGTTACAGTTTTATAATAGTTAAGATTTTAAATAAAAGTTTATTTTTAATACACTTACTAAACAGAACTTTAAACAATATTTTTCAAACTAGTTAAGTTTCTACTTAAATAAAAAAATAAAAAAAATGTGGTAAGTAATTCATAAAAAATAATTACTTATTTTATTTATTTACTGAACGTAAATTAAGTTCGCATCTTATATTTAATGTTTTATTATGGCCTTGACAAATTATTTCCAAAAAATTCTGCCAGTTTTAGCGTTTTATGGAGTCCTAAATTATCGCTTTTTATGCAGGTCTAATATCATGTAAGATTTTGAAAAAAAAAATTGACAAAATCATTATTATGATTAAAATGATGTCACAAATTATAGTTTTTTAGGTAGGAAGGTGTTTAAATAGTGCATGTGTAATTTTTTTGTCTGTGTCAACAAAAACGATCCTTTCTTCAAATTTTTTTTATTTAAGTATTTAATTTCCTAGCAAAATGTACGACAAAAAAAACTAGGTAAGTATAAAAGTGGTATAAAAACACAATGCATTCTCAGATAAAAATCAAAAATATTCTAAAAACCTTGCGAAAGTCTGAACGGTGTGAAAGTGCAATCAAAATCCATTATTCTAGCTTCCGAGGTGAATGACTGAACTGTAATTCTTTTCAGGGTTCCGCAGGCAACATATATTATCCATTTTGGTCCAAAATGTGAAAGTGCCGACCCAAAAAAATATATGTTTTGTTAGCACTTATCCGTCTTAGCATTTATTATTCCTGCACCAAAGCTATAAGGAAACTGTTGTTGGTTTTATTTAGGTTCAAAAAATCTGTCTTCTCATACATTTTTGATGAAAATAGCTAAGGCTATTATATAACATTCTGTAAGAACGTGATTCTGTAACATTTTGTGAGTGTGGGTTCAATTCTCGCCCGAGACAAATTTTTCAATCTTTAATTTGATTCTGTAAGAACTCGTCAGTCTTAGAATTGTCCACCATTGGACATGGCACCAAGGGTTTTACATTGTATTGCTTTTATTATTTTTGCAATTACTATTAAGACGCTGTTATCCTTTAAACTTTGTTTTAAAGTCTGAAAACCAATAATGTCTTATTTAAGGATCTGGCTGATAGGCAACCGTTCTCAATTACACGATTAGATTAAGTTTAATAGATAGAAAAAAATCCCAAAGTTACTCCTTTTGTTATGTTTTTTCAATACTATGATTAAACTGCTGATATTTAACTTTTTATTCTTGTACTTAACTAAATACCTACATTAAATATTTCTAGTGAACTCCGTAGAATTTTGAGCTTAGAAACACCCATGAGCAGAGATATTGATGAAAAACACGTTTTTTTGCGATCCTGCTTTCAATTGGAGCGGGATGGCTAATTGCAAACTTATGCTTACAAGAAAGAGATGCTTGCACTGGGATAGCTAGCCTGGCCTTAAACATACTATTGAAAAATTCAATTTGGAACCCTACATTATGCGTGCCGACACACTCATCTCTAGATTTATTTTAAAGTCTATTGTGTTAGCAAAAAATAACAGTTACGTTCAAAATTTAGGTTTTATCTAAATTGTCCATCTTCATTTATACAATTATATTTATCGCAATTTCTAATCTACACTGGAACCAAAATTTTAAAATCATGCGCTGTATCGGGTTTTAACCGCGTGAACGCGGTTAAAACTAAAGTTTGCGGTGTATTTTTCCGAGATCCTTAATATAAAGTATATTATACTTTACTCACTAATTATCACAATTACTGTCATGATTGGTATGACAACAGTTTCTAATTGAAGTAAGAACCGTTGATGTCTTTTGTATGGGATTTACTAATTTGCGTCGTTCATCTTGGAAAGAATATTATTGCATTCATAAAGAACAATGCTAAAGATCCAGGCTAAAGATGCGTCATCATCATCATTTATTTTTAACCCCCGACGCAAAAAGAGGGGTGTTATAAGTTTGACGCCTATGTCGGTCTGTCGGTCTGTCTGTCTGTGGCATCGTAGCTCCCAAACGGGTGGACCGATTTCGATGCGGTTTTTTCAAGTAGAAAGCTAATTTTTGCGAGAGTGTTCTTAGCTTTGTTTCATGAAAATCGATTCAGCAGTTTTGAAGTAACTTTAAAAATTGCGACAAAAGAAAAGAGGGGTGTTAAAAGTTTCTGTCTGTCTGTGGCAACGTAGCTCCCAATTCAATTCAATTCAAAATCATTTATTCAATATAGGAGCCTGAAGCACACTTATTAAACGTCAATACTTTTTTAAGCTACCACCGCGTCGGAACGTGTTGTCGCTGTAGAGAAGATGCGGCCAGAAACTCTACAGCATAACACGACTTAATGACTATTACAATATAAATTCTTATGCTAAGGTTATGTATACAGTAATACATAGTCTATTTAATTAAATAATTGATACTATACAGTAAACTATATGTTAGTGACACTCAGACCAAACGGGTAGACCGATTTCGATGCGTTTTTTTTTAATAGAAAGCTTATTTATGCGACACTCTCGCATAAATAAGCTTTTTTTTACGTTTTAAATGTTCGTTTTTGGCGTTGGGGGTTTTAAAAAAAAAATGTGGTCTGAGTTATGAATCCCATTAAATGTACATTTGGCCTTACGGGAATGGGGGCTTAAAAATAAAATTCAATATTTTATATTAATTTTTTGTAAGGATTAAATTTTTAGTGATTTTAATTTAATTTACCAATTATTAAAATTTGAGCTCAGTTTGTTTTGGTTTAATTAATATAATTGTTTTGTTTTTTTAATATTATGTTAAAATAATTTGTTTTTTTGACATTTAGATTATTTTTGTCTAATATGAAATGTAGTAGAACTATTGAGAAGTAATGTTCCCACTAGTTCCACTATTCGGTGGTGCATTTAAAAGTAGAACTAGTGGGAAATAAAAGTCCCATTAGTTCTACGGTAGAACTATTGAGAATGAACGTACTTATCTATTTTTTAACTAAGGATTTTTTATATATTTTACATGAGATCTGTGCGCTTTCTTACCTTCCTGCCTTCGGTGCGTAATCTGCTATTATGTATTATATGTATTACTAAGATGTAAATGGTAAATCCCATATAAAAGACTTAATAATACGAGTCATACATAATTGGATAATTTAAAAGCCCATACAATACGTCTTGAAGCAGTTATATACACGCGACAGCTCTAAGCTCCTCCAGGGGAAGTCCCTGACCCTAATCTCCGACTTGCCTTTATCTGTCGGAGTGGGAGTGGGACCCCAATAGGATCAAATCAGACCGTTGGCGCTCCATACAAAACGAAGTTTTATTATATTTTGGAATCAATTAAATTCAATGAATGAATATCTAGACACCAATATCTGTGCTTTACATTTGTCAGATTTCCGTTAAAATATTAAAATTTGTAGTTTCAGAGTTATCGTGGCTCTAAGATTTTAGTACAAAATCTTAAAGTAATCCTTTAAACTACTTATATAATTTTTTATTGGAAATCTGACAAATGTCAAGCACCTACCTATTCTAGATCGTGTTTAAATAATTGCATTGACTTCAATTAGTTAATATTGAAAATAAGACGGAACTTCGTTTGTATGCAGCTCAAATTAGCGCTTTCGGAATAAACTTGTCTTATGATGCGCGGCAATTTTAATCTGACGCTGAATCTGAATCTGTTGTATCATTTCTTGTTTTGTTCACTTTTATGTATTGTGTACTGTTTTTAATGAATAAAGTTTTATCTTATCTTATCTTAAGTGTTGAACTACACATGGCCGCACATCATCGCATTTTTCCGTCGCCCCATCCTTTTCTGTCACTCAGAAACGTCATTTGCTAGAGCATATAAGATAGACGGAACGGAACAGCACAGAACAGCACGCCGCGTGCGATCGCGTTCCGTCTATCTTATATGATCTAGCAAATGACGTTCATGAGTGACAGAAAAGGATGGAGCGACGGAATAATGCGGTTCCGTGCAGCCTGGTGTAGTTCAACCCTAAGCGTTAGGCCTGCGGTGCTACCCTCAATCGATTTTTTTAAATTTCTTAAGAATTATACAACATTACCAAGAATATAAAAGAATAGAAAACATTTGTGAAAGAAACAAGAATGTCACATTGTTGTCATTGCAGATTTTTAGTTTATCCGTTAATTACGCATTTGTGTTTGTAAATATTAAAGTTACAAACATGAAACATTGTTATCTGTAATATTTTGATAAATTGATAAACACAAATGACTACAATGTGACATTTTTTTTCTGTTATGTTGTATAATTGTTTAGATATTTTAAAAAATACGATTAAGGGCAGCACCGGGGTCTCGGTTTCCCCTTAAGGCAAAGCACAGATTTCAGTTTTTTTTTTCGTGATCTCTACATCGGTCTCATTGAGAAAGTTGTTCAGTTTGATGGTCCGTTGGACCCTGTACATCGAGGATTGAGAATCTGCCAAATATTTCTAAAGTAAAGATGTTTTAACAAAGTAAACTCTTTGTTACTCTTTTTAAGATTTAATTCACTATGGCACTAAAACTATAATTTGTTTTATAGTACTTGACATGTTTCAAAATGGCAATCTATTCAGTATAATGTCTTAGATCATAGACCATAATCGTCTATAGATCATTCTAAATGTTAATCGTGACTTACATTTAGAACCAGTTTCTAAACAGGCTTCGTATAATCTAGAAATTCTAGATTCAAATCGTGTCATAAGCTTTATAACGTGTATAATAACTTTATCAGTACTTAACAACAAAATAATTATAAGCTTAAACATTTTTTTTTAGCAATTTTTCTGTTCACACCGCATGGTGTTCTAGAGCCTGGACTGTAATAGCGGTAAATATTCGATGCTAAGATTCGATGATTGAACCGTGACTGGAATACGTACGAACCGTAACTTTTGACACATTTGGTATTGCGGTAATCGCGGTACTGCTCTTGACAGCCGTTAGAGCCGTTTTGACAGATCGCTCCGACGTCTTAACGTCGTCTAACAACCCTTAGGGTTGTTAGTTACATAGAGTTTAGCGCGTTGCGGAATTCAGCACAGTTGAATAGTAATTAGATTGCAATGTGGTTAGAACTGAAATTGGATAAGAATAGAACTTCAATGTTTTAACTTAGCGCAATTGGGCTCCTGTTTTCAAATGTTTTTTCATGTCTTGTATTGGCGTTCTGCTAAAAAGCTATGGGCCTAAACCTACTCGAGCCAAATGTATGGGACAGATGATATTTTTTTCGCGATTTCGATGTTGGTACAGAAAAAGAAAAGAAAGAGAAAGTGGTTCAGTTTGGCGGTCTGATCATCCTCTTAACACTTTAACTGCTGACGGCCTACCTGGTAGGTCAGCGACATATGGGCCGCAGTGCTCATGACTCACACCTTGAGTCAGAATCGTATAACATTCCACAGTGTTAGCACTGCGCGAATGTCATTGTTTTGAGCTTAGCAGCGAAAATTTAAAAAGTGTCAGCATATCAAGAAGGACCATGTATTGGTAACAATTTGATTGTACTTTAATTATTTATAATATCAAACTAAGTAGGTACAAAACTACAATTAATTGTTTACGAAATAAGCATTGTAACGATTCGATTAGTCATTGTATGTTTTTTATTCTAAATTCCAGTTCTAATCACGCGATTTAGATCAATGAACTGTTATTTAATAATTGTTTTAAGTAACTATTACAAACTAGTTATTTAATCACGCAATCAAAACGTCTACGCGAAAAACAATAAAATACATTAATTTGTGTAAGAATATTTGTATACTTATTTTAATATTTTTTTTAAAGCATTGTAGGTCTGCTATTGTGTGGTCGCATATCGGTTGCCTACTCCCTGGTCTACAACAAAGATCCAATTAAGATAGAGTTTACTTACCTTTTTTTAGAAACTTATCTTAAAAATACCTATCGATAAAATTTTGAACGGTACTAATAAAAAATTAAATGAAATTCATCGATATGCATTGTGAAAGGTGTGGATCGGTGAATTTATCAAAAAAAATCTTTCTTTTATCGTTATTTATTATACTAATAATACATGTAATACATGTGAGAGCTCGGTGGCGCATTGCGGAGAGGTATGGACTCTCAATCATGAGGTCCGAGTTCGAATCCGCACGGACAACATGCCACGTACCAATGAGTTTTTCTAACTTATGTACGTATTACCGACTGCTCTCAAACGGTGAAGGAAAACATCGTGAGGAAACCTGCATATGCAGAAGAAGAAATTCTGATGCATATGTGAAGTCTACCAATCCGCATTGGGCACGCGTGGTGGACTGACGCCCAAACACCCTCCTAGAGGGTAAGCCTGTGCCCTGCAGTGGGACGTATATAGGCTGATGATGAATACATGTAAGCTTGTTCTACTAACAAACTATGGACAATTTTGGAGACGGAAAGTTTTTTTTTATTTTCATTTTTTTTCATAAGTAAGAACTTTTTTTTTAAATAATATGAAGACACGAGCTTACACACTTCACCTGAAAACTTCAAAAGCAAGTTCCATTTCTTTTTTTTTTCGTAAACACTCAAAACACTGACCTCTCAAAACATCAGCAGGAATAAGCCGCCTGAAAGTCGTCGGCCTTTCTTCCTCTTTCTTCTCTTCAGCGGCAAAAGCCAGAGCAAAAACGGCAAGGACAATAAAATACTTCATTTTTCCCTCCGAACACCTTACGAGTGCCACTTCAATAAAAAAAAGAAATAAAAAACCAAATTTACGCGCGCTTTTTTGACACCGCGTTGCGTTCACGCGACACGACTGAGTTAGACATTCGATTTTCGCGCGGTTTTATTGAACCAGAAAGGCGGGGGAGACTGCCGAGACAAGATGGCTGCCGGCCGGGGTATTATTTTTGTTTTCTGATGCTCCATCTCAGGGTTGTGTTATTGTGAAATCCTTTTATTTTTGTATTGTTACCTGCCTAATTGATGTTCGTTTTGGTCTTTTTCTCACGGTTGGCGTCGATTAAAAACACTGTACGGATTTGATGGCAACATTTTGTATACAAACGTAGGTATAGGGTGTAACAAAACACCCTATAAAACTTAAGAGAAGTTTATTCCGAACGCGCTAATGCGCGCTGCATACAAATGAAGTCTGGTTATATTTTCAATACTTACCAATTGAAGTCAGTCAAATTTTGCAGAAACAATCTAGAAACCAATCTCTATGATTTTCGTTAATATACAGTTTAAATACTAGGATTCGTTTGTATGGAGCGCGCCAACTGTAAATAGTAAACAGCTTCAGGCCATCAAACTGAACAACTTTCACTATGGAGCCAACTTCGAAATCACGAAAAAAACGCATTTGATTCGAGCAATTTCGAAGTTGGTTCCATAGTGAAAGTTGCTCAGTTTGATGGTCTGAAACTACACCTTAAGTATTACTAGGGTGTTTTGTTACACCCTGTACTTAACATAATGTATAATTGAATCTAAGTATCCAGTCATCATCATCATCAGCCAGAGAGCGTCGGCGGCTCGTTGCGAAGATGTATGCACACTCAATTATGAATGTCCGGGTTCGAATCCGCACGTATACCTACGACATGCCATGTACAAGATAAGTTTTTCTAACTTATGTATCTACTTAATACCGACTGCTCTCAAACGGTGAAGGAAAACATAGTGAGGAAACCTGCATACGCTGAATATGAAATTCTGATGCGTATGTGAAGTCTACCAATCCGCATTTTGCACGCGTGGTGGACTTACGTACACCCTCCCTGAGATATGCCCTGCAGTGGGACGTGTAATATACTGAGATGGTGATGTGTCATATGCATATCAGTGCATATAACTGCTGTATCTGTGTTTTTGGTGTAAATAAAGTATATTTCATTCATTCATTCATTCAAAACTATAGGCATAATATCGAAAATCAGCCAATAAGTACCCACCTACACAATAATCAAAACCACCACCTACCAAAAAACCTACGAAAAAAGCTGTGGTGGTCCAGTGGCGAGTAACCTTGCCTGCCGTGCAGGAGGCGATGGTTCGATCCCCGTCCAAGCCAACTCGTACCAATGAGTTTTTCGGAATTTATGTACGATTTGTAACACCACTGGCTTTTCGGTGAAGGAAAACATCGTGAGGAAACCTGCATGCTTCAATTTCGAGGCATGTATTGTACCCCCTGTCCATTATATAGGTGGTGACGGGCGTGAGCCCCGTCACACTGGACAGAGTTTCGGTACTACTGGTGAAACGTGGATGTTCTGAGGTTTCAGAATATCTCTGACTACCCCCTCGGGGAATATAGTCATGAGCATATGCTTATGCTACACAATAATCATAATAAAAACAACTTTCAGTGTCATCTGGTAAACAGCCTAGGTACCACGGACTTGAAAGAAATATGGACCGAATATTGCACTAAAAAGATGTGAAGCATGCAAGTAATACAATCTCGTTTGTTCTACAAGGGACCTACACTCACACAGATGCACTAGCTCTAGGCGCAGATGCTACAACCCGTCACCTTATGTACCGCGTGACAGCACGCACACTAAAGAAATGGGTGCTTCACTCATGATTAGACGACATTACGTCCGGTTCTTCTTTTAAGTCTGTGCTAGGTACTTTCTTGGAAAGTAGATAGGTACCTATAGTAACAAGAACATAATATTCGGAAGTGGTGAAACAGGCCCTTAACCTAATGCAAGACGCCTGTACATTTTTCTAAATTCAAAAAATAATTAGGCTTTTTTGTAGCTAAAATGTTTCTGGTAGCTAGTACCCTTTGTACCCCATCTCAACATTCCACCTTGTATACAGGGTGAAATTGATATCATTTTATTTATTTGCGTATGGTGAATTTGGTTTATAGGCATAAGGTCATAAGTCTAAATCATAATCATAATCATAATCTTTATTGCTTTACATGAGGTAGTTAGTTACAGCGTCCAGCGTCTGAAGCCATGGAAGAGCCTCAGGTGATATCATTAGCATCCTTTTGAACTAAGAGTCTACCCATCAAACTGAACAACTTTTACAATGGGAGCAAAATTAGTTGATGTGATTGAGTATGCAGTTTAGTATGGAACAGCTAATTTTTAATGAGTAGTAAACGTTTTTCAGTTTGATGGGTAGACTCTTAGTTTTAAAAGATTGCTTATGACTTTATGACGTCAATTATTAATATTTATTGAAACCTAATTAGAATTAATTAAGTCTAAGTTACTTCCAAAAAATAATAAACAGGTAGGTACTTACCTATATACTTTTAAAGAATCTAATTCAGGAAGCTTATTAAATTATTTCACATGCTACATGCGTAATATATAAACATATAAAACTGCAATTATGCAGGAAACATTAAATTGCTTAAAATTATTTCCTGTCCTTTTTGTTCTAAACATTAAAATCTTCTCAAAAGATACCCAATTTGCTCTGTAAACACACGGACGCTTAATGGGTTTACAGACGTCAATTTATACTTCTTTTGTGGAGTCGTTTAGTCGTTTAGTTAGTCGAGTTCATTCTAACAAAATTATTAGTTAACTTTGACACATAGACAGATAATAGTAGAAACAGAATCATTTATTGCCATAAACCATAGGAGGAAAACTGAAGAAAAAGAAGAACTATACCACACCCCGGACACTGTCTACAAAAAATCTGAAATTGACAAGATGACGTCAGCACATACGAGACGTAGTCTAGGTGTAAGCTTGATTTGCCAGGAATCACTTGATTTGATGTGATGATGGATGTAGTAATTTTAACCAGATGATTAGGATGATAAACTTTAGACTTTATTGCAAGTTTTCAATGAATAAGAAAATATTTAATAAATTGATGTGTGCACTAATATGGTCGTATAAGAAGTGTCTTGGGTAGCGGCGGTGAGGTCTCCTGCGCCCCTTACTCGTCCCATTTTGACTTAAGGCATGCAGTAGATGCATCAACACTAGGACTGCAATAACTTTAGCTACGTGCGGAACATTTGTTTCGAAAACATAAATTCTAACGTGTCAATGAGGAGTTTTCTGACAGCTACTCAAACGTAGTTCATCATACTGCGATAGATGGCGTTGACCAGAGAGGGGTCCAAAGACGACAATTTTATGCTAAAAAGTCAATAAAAATGTACGTCACTGAGTCAGACGCATCCGTTGACGAAATATATGTTCATATTTTGCTGCTTACTTCAAAACACAAATTCTTACTATTTTATTTGTATTTAACTATCTGCAAGGTCACTCGCCCCCGTCTCGTCAACGCCATCTATCAAGCCATTAGGAACTACTTTATATTTTTAATGGCTTTCTGAAAATCCCTCATTGTGGTGTCAGTCTAGGTATTAGGTAACTAGAGGGCAATAGAGGGGTGAGGTAAAAAGTTGCTGGGAGGCAGGGTGTCTCCATATTGTATGTAGTAATAGATACTCTGTCTTATACTGTTACACAAAAACACAGCCATAATCTTCGTACTCCTTTGTTGATTTGACCCCCTCTCCATTGCCCTCTCCCATACGAACGAAAAGGGGTCTGCAAAACATTTTAATTTTAATATTTGAAACCACAAGTGTTTTATAAGCGTCTACGTACAAACTAACGCATCGTATGTTTTCACTAAACAAAGCCAGTATTATAATGACTGTACCAGCATGTCACACCATATAGTCACATTGTAATTTGACCCCTAATCTAAGGTCAGTTCAAGCTTTGTTTTTCGCAAGCCTCGATTAGGGTCCTTTGTTTCGTTATAATTACTTTTGGGACCAATGTAGACATAAATCTCAGATAAATTAACAGGAATGGATTGGAAATGATCTCTCATTTCTACGCAAAAAAGTCTGTCAATTTTGCGGGGGTGAGGTTTATATACAACTTGGCGACTGGCGCGGGACGCGCTTCAACTATTTTTATATAACGGGCATGCTCACTGAGCGCATGCCTTTGGCAGAGGGGTACGCGCGTTATATCGCATCCATTCCTGTTAATTTATCTGAGACATGAATAAACTCCGGAGCAAAAGTTACATCATCATCAGCCTATCATCATCCACTGCTGGACATAGGCCTCTCCCAAGGCGCGCCACAAAACTCTGTCCTCGGCCTTCCTCATCCAGTCGCTCCCCGCTATTTTTTTAGGTCGTCTGTCCAGCGGGCAGCAGGGCGTCCCACACTACGCCTACCAGTTCGCGGTCTCCACTCTAGAACTCTGACACCCCATCGGTTGTCAGTTCTTCGGCAGATATGACCAGCCCACTGCCACTTCAGCTTGCTAATTTTCTGAGCTATGTCAGCCACTTTAGTTCTGTGACGAATCACTTCATTTCTGATGTGGTCCCTCAGAGAAACACCGAGCATAGCTCTCTCCATAGCTCGCTGAGCGACCTTGAAAAGTTGAAGTTACATAGAAGTTTGCAAATCTTTACTGAAGTGCTACGTACCTCTTCTTTTCGCGTACCTACAATCCTTGACGCATAGTTACCCTAAAATAGAACCGGTCGCGTGCGAGCGCGAGTAATCGCGCACCGGGACGAGGGTTCCGTAGATACCACAAAACTGACACTACCACACATGTTTTGTTTTCTCCTTGACCTTTAGCGCAAGTCCGACTCACACTTGGCCAGTATTTATTATTTGTTGTTATACTGTAGAGTTTGCTCTGTGGGGTGAATTTTATATCACCGCGGATAACTTCAGTATATTCTACTGTTCAAACTGAACAACTTTTACTGTGGAGCCAACATGTAGGTAAGTCACCAAAAAAAAACTGCTGTCCTATACATTTGAGTCGAATAGGTACCTACTGCAGTTTTGTATTGGACAGTTGATTTTTTTTCGCGATCTAGATGTTTTCTCCATAGTAACAGTTGTTCAGTTTGATGAGTAGAATACATTTATTTATTTAAGGACTGCCAACAAAGTATACACATTTACATTTTGGATAAAATGCTACTTCCCTTACAGGCTGTCACAGCATACAATACATGCTAAAGTTATCCGCATTTTACGCCAAGTTTGACGCTTGTGCCTTCTACCGTTTTTGCGATAGAGCGAGATGAAAAAAACTAGTTTCTTGTATGAGTCGGAAAACGTAGGCTTAGTAACAGGTTCCCGTTTTCACCCTTTAGGTAAGTAAGTAAGTTATAGCCTATAGAATCCCACTGCAGGGCAAAGGCCTCCTCTCACGAATAAGGGTGAGTTAGGTACGGAACCCTAAATATGAATTTCGTAAAAATCCTTTCCAAGAAGTACCTAATTATACTCTGGAAATCTATTGGCTACACCAACTTCTTCTTATCGTGTGGGCAGCAAACCCTGCCTGGTGTCAGAATTTTGGGTTTAGTCTTAGTGTGCATCCTCAGGACTTTAGAACCACCGTAATTTTTCAGGCCGAATATACATCTTGTTGCGCATACAATTTTAATGCTGCGCTATTACAAAAGCTCCTGGACGTTTATAACAGCGCCATAAAATTGTAGGTCTTCTTCTTATCGTGTGGGCAAGCCCTGGTTTCAGAGTTTATTCAAACCGCCTTACGGCCTCTGACGTGGTTTTTGTGTAACGTCTACTACCACCAGAGATAGTAGCCGGGACCAACGGCTTTAACGTGCCATCCGAAGCACGGAATCATCTTTCTTTTTCAGTCAATCAGGTGACTCACCCTGCAATGTCCTAACCAACTGGGGAAAAACGCACAAAGTGACATATCACTAAGTGTCCCCCGTGGGAATCGAACCCACGACCTCCGTGTCAACAGCCACGCTCTTAACCATTAGACCACGGAGATACTTAAAATTGTAGGTATGAGTACCTTTACTTATAAACAAGATAAATGTATTCGGCCATAACAATAACATGGCATCAAACGCCCTAAAGAATCTGAAGCGATTCACCTAAAAACTACCTATCTAGGTTAGTTACTATTGTAACAAACATACATACGGACTTGCGATCCGGAATTCTGAATCAGGATTACGATTCGTATGGATTTTCCGAATGGAGGAGGTATCAAATCCTATACAAAATCAAATTTTGATTCGGAATTCCGGATTTCAATTCAGTATGTACCTAAATGGTGGTGGACCTTAGTGAGAAAATCATCATCATAGGTTAGTCAAAGGCCTTGTATTTCATAATTAAAAATATCATTTTGTATGGAACATTAACATTATGTAGAACAATAAAATGCTCCGGTTGCTTCCCCGAACGGTCAGTGATAATTATAATTAAGCGAAGGACAGATACATTAGTAACTTCATATCATAGCAACGAAGGTACTAAGCCATGGAAGTTAAGTGTGTGTCGGCCTTTATGTTACAGGTTCCTGATAGCATTATGTTTAAAAGCCGTGGTGGTCTTCACAGGGTGTTAACTTAAATGCATAACTTGTCTGCACTTCATCTATGGGATGCTTCAGTCTATCAAACTGAACAACTTTCAATATGGGACCAACATTCGAATCGTAAAAAAAAATATCCAGGCCTTAAGGCGTCTCACGCATCTTTTGCTCCCAAACCGTGTGGATGCCGATTATAGCCACTGCATCTGACCCCATCTGATCGTATAGGTCTCCCGTTCCATCAGACATTTGAGGGTAAGGACGAGAGACAAACCGTGTGGCTGCCGGTTATAGCCACTGCATCTGACCCCATCTGATCGTATAGGTCTCCCGTTCCATCAGACATAGGAGGGTAAGGACGAGAGACTAACCGTGTGGCTGTCGGTTATAGCCAGCATCTGACCCAACCTCTGATCGTATCGGTCTCCCGTTCCATCAGACATAGGAGGGTAAGGACGAGAGACAAACCGTGTGGCTGTCGGTTATAGCCACTGCATCTGACCCCACCTATGATCGTATAGGTCTCCCGTTCCATCAGACATAGGAGGGTAAGGACGAGAGACAAACCGTGTGGCTGTCGGTTATAGCCACTGCATCTGACCCCACCTCTGATCGTATCGGTCTCCCGTTCCATCAGATATAGGAGGGTAAGGACGAGAGACAAACCGTGTGGCTGTCGGTTATAGCCACTGCATCTGACCTCACCTCTGATCTTATGGGTCTCCCGTTCCATCAGACATAGGAGGGTAAGGACGAGAGACAAACCGTGTGGCTGTCGGTTATAGCCACTGCATCTGACCCCACCTCTGATCGTATCGGTCTCCCGTTCCATCAGACATAGGAGGGTAAGGACGAGAGACAAACCGTGTGGCTGTCGGTTATAGCCACTGCATCTGACCCCACCTCTGATCGTATCGGTCTCCCGTTCCATCAGACATAGGAGGGTAAGAACGAGAGACAAACCGTGTGGCCGTCGGTTATAGCCACTGCATCTGACCTCACCTCTGGTCGTATCGGTCTCCCGTTCCATCAGACATAGGAGGGTAAGAACGAGAGACAAACCGTGTGGCTGTCGGTTATAGTCACTGCATCTGACCCCACCTCTGATCGTATCGGTCTCCCGTTCCATCAGACATAGGAGGGTAAGAACGAGAGACAAACCGTGTGGCTGTCGGTTATAGTCACTGCATCTGACCCCACCTCTGATCGTATCGGTCTCCCGTTCCATCAGACATAGGAGGGTAAGGACGAGAGAATGCATCTGTCTTTATCGCCTACACTTATGATCCTGCGCACCTGACCGCTTTTCTATGAAGATTAGTAGTCGCCGTAGTCCAAATCGCCTAGGAATCTATCATCATTAGAATCTATATTAGACCCTGGCTGATATCGAGTGGCGAGTATGCTAAAAACAGATACAATCTCGTCCTTACTTTCATTTTAAATGTCATTTACAAGAATATTAAGTCATTCACAAGTTTTAATTAAAGAAGTCTAAATATTGATATTTGCATGCTTGCTACTTTCAGTTATACAAGGTGTTTCATAAGTCAAAATAAATATTTAAAACTCTTAAGGGGGTTGTTTAGTTAGACCGTCAAACTGAACAACTTTCTCTATGGGACCAAGATCGAAAACGCGAAAAAAAAATCTGATATCCCATACATATTTTAGCTCTAGTCAATTTGTAGAGTATGGAACATAATTTTTTTTTCGTGATTTCGATATTGGTCCCATAGTGAAAGTTGTTCAGTTTGATGGCCTAAACCGGGTGGTTTATAAATGTTTATTTGTATTTTTGTAACATCTTGTATAAAATGTACCTACTTTGTGCTTGCTACATTTTGTATACCTGAAATGGATCAGTTCTAACCATACAATTTATTCTTATTCTATTGGTCCCCTGATTCTGATTAACCTGGAAACTGATTATCATAGAGCGGTCTGCGTTATGGCTTTCAGTCTTATTTGCAGCCAAAAACATAATATGGAACATGGAACCCTAAAAACGTAAGGTTGCGAATCGAAACGCCCTAGTTAGGTTTGTGTAACCACCTCGCCTCGCAACCATCACTATGGAAGAGGAAATGGTTTGGTCTTGATTACAGTTCTGTAATCATGGTGTGACTAATTAGCTAGCTTTGCTTACTTAATTGTTTTTTTTTTTCAACCGGTAGTAAATGCCGTGTTGTCTACGCCGTTCTTGCAGTGGTAAGTATGTTTCGATTTTTTTGTAATTTATTCAATGGTTCACGGGGAACTAGGAGGAGTTCTCTGCCTCCGTGGTCTAATGTTTAAGGGCATTGGGCTCTTGACACGGAGGTCGTGGGTTCGATTCCCACGGGGGGCACCTAGTGAAATGCCACTTTGTGCGTTTTTCCCCAGTTTGTTAGGACATTGCAGGCTGAGTCACCTGATTGTCTGAAAAAAAAGATTCCGTGCTTCGGATGGCACGTTAAGCTGTTGGTCACGGCTACTATCACTGGTGGTAGTAGTCGTTACATAAAAACCACGTCAGAGGCCGTAAGGCAGTTTGAATAAACTCTGACACCAGGGCTTGCCCACTCGATAAGAAGAAGACGAAGAACAACGAAATACACGAATACGTGGAAATCCCAATTATCAAGGAGGAGGTCAAAAAGTCTTGTACAAGATACAATACAAGGCTAAAGAGACACACTAATAGATTGGCCAGAAATCTGTGCAATCATAATCAAAGGACACGGCATAAGAGGTGACAAATACTGGATCTCGAATTAAGATACCCATACCCATTCACCCATAGACAAAACTCACAAGCAACTGATACACAATCTGATTGGCCGATTGCAGATAAAATTTGAGAAAAAAAAGAAAAAAATTATTCAATTAATGTCTTCGAGGTTTTCATTCAGCCTTTGTTCCATTTTCAAATATTCAGGTCAATTCACAGTTGACTGATAAAAACTATGACGTCATAATTAATAGCTCTAGTGAATGAATGAGCACTCGCTGGCCGAGACGGAACGTGTAAAGGTCACGTTTTACGACCATTCTTTTCTTAGATTTCCATCAATCTATCATGACTATATTACCTCCCATCAATCTAGCGCGCTGACATCTAGCCACTGTCCACTGCTGAACATAGGCCTCTCCCAAGGCGCGCCACAAAACTCTGTTCTGGGCCTTTCTCATCCAGTCGCTTCCCGCTACCTTTTTAGGTCGTCTGTCCAGCGGGCAGCAGGCGTCCCACACTACGCCTTCCAGTTCGTGGTCTCCATTCTAGAACTCTGACTCGGTTATAAGTTTTTCGTTAGATATGAATCCATTGCTTTCAAAAATTTCAAATTTTTAGAGCTATGTCAAATAAAATAGTCAACCAATTTACTTAGTTCACTAGATTCTAACGACTAGAATATACAGGGTGTAAGGGACAGCCCTTCGCAAGGTGAAACGTTGAACTCGGATCATCAAACTGAACAACTTTCACTATGGAGCCTAAAACTGCTGACAGTACGACCACGAAAATATGGCCGTTCGGTAATCTTCGTTTGCGCAGAGCAGGCCCGAGTCCCCGACAAAACCCGAAGTCATTTAGTAATCAAAGAGTGCAAAGTCGGATAGCAGCGTGAACGGCGCGAAAACAAATTAGCCAATAGAGTAAACGGATTGAAGGTGGCACATCCTGATTGGTCAATATAATTTTGCGCGCTTTTAAAATTTGTCAACTGCGCAGGTACATTAATATAAACCTGGTAACTACTGTAGTTTCCTATCCAATTCAAATGTTTGGGACAGCTGTTTTTTTTCGCGTTTCCTGAGGTAGGCTCCTTAGTGAAAGTTGTTCAGTTTGATGGTCTGAGTTCAACGTTTCAGTTTTTGGTGGGCTCTAAATCTGCTGTCCCATATATTTTAGTTATTTTAGTCTCTGGCAATACTGCAGTTTTGTATGGAACAGCTGATTTCGAAGTTGGCTCCATAGTGAAAGTTGTTTATTTTGATGATCTGAAGCACCCCCTTAGTTCGTTCACACACGATGACGCATTGACGCAGCGGCAGACGTCAGTCCGTCATTTGTGAAGCAAGGAGTTGTATGAAACCGCACGTAGCCGAGAAGCACGTACACACGGTGACGCATTGACGCACCGGGTGTGTCATCATGTGTGAACGCATTTAAGTATTACTAGGGTGTTTTCTTGCACCCTGTACAAAGCGTAAGCTTAAATACCTACCTTCCGTGTTTCTGGGATTGCTTCAAACCATTTAAACTGAACCATGGTGTCCTATCCCATACAATTAAAATTTTTGTTAAAAAATGGCTTTATATGGCGTTATGGTATCGATTTGTAATTAATGTTTACGTAAATGTGTAAATTGTTACTAAAAATACATGATCTGACTACAAAAAAATCTCATGAGCCTCGGAAAATCAAGCAATTTACTTTGCCCAAAGACTGCCCGCGTTACGGCAGTCGCGTTCCATTGTTTGACGTTGGGCTCTGTACTGTATAGTATTATATAATCTGTGACTGAACTAACTTATTATTCCCACATTTTCGATTCAGTAAGGTCACCAACAGTAGATATGACCAGCCCATTTCCACTTCAGGAGTGCGATTTTTGAATCTCATTCGGTGAGCTCAGCGGTTGAAAATGTCAAAATTACTATGGAGATATGCATCCTACTGGTGAATTGACTTTCAAAAATCGCACTCCTGTAGTATGATTTTTAAAAGTCAAATCAGCAGTAGAAAGATGCGTATCTCCAGAGTAATTTTGACATTTTCAACTGCAGAGCTCACCGAATGAGATTCAAAAATCGCACTCCTGTTTGCTATCTGTAATAGGTAGGTACAATTTAGGAACAAAGCTTACATCACGCTTGACCGTACAGTGACCGAGAACAAAGGTCCCATGGAGGTGAAACCAAACATGTTGACAGGTATTTTGCATTACAAAGCGATTATACAAAGCTTTCAGGTTCAGTGACGGGGTGATTGAAACCCCATCATATCCGGATTAGTGAGTCACTTTGTGAAAGGATGTGGGAGATGACGTTTATTTTAGACTGGAGTTAACCCGCTACTTCGTCCGCACAAATTATATACCAGATTGTAAGTCAGATCATAAGCTATCAAACAAAAAAAGTTTCATCAAAATCGGTTCAGTAGTTTTTGCGTGATGCGCGAACAAACAAACAAACTTGTCAATAGATGGCGCCACACGTCATTTAAATCGCGCTATCGAGTGTTATTTAAGTTTAAATGAAGTGAACCGCTACTTATTATTTCTCACGATTTTTACGATTTTATTATATTTAAGAAGATTAAGGTTTCGAATTTTAGATCTAAATACTAATATTGCCTACTACCAGTAGCTGAACAACTTTCACTACGGGAGCAAACCTGCCAAAACATCAGCTGTTTCATACGTAGGCATTAATACTCTTAAGAAGGTTGTTTAGACCATCAAACTGAACAACTTTCACTATGGGACCAACATCGAAATCGCAAAAAAAAAACAGATATCCCATACATATTTTAGCTCGAGTCGATTTGTAGAGTATGGAATATCCATTTTTTAGGGTTCCGAAGTCAACAAGGAACCCTTATAGTTTCGCCATGTCCGTCCGTCCGTCCGTCTGTCCGCGGCTTAGCTCAGAGACGCTTAGTACTAGAAAGCTGTAATTTGGCATGGGTACACATATTAATCACGCCGAGAAAGTGGTAAAATAAAATTTTGAAAAATATTTTGCCGTATTACCCGTGAAGTGGGGACGCAATTTTTTTTTCTCGTCTATCCCATGGTGTGGGGTATCGTTGGATAGGTCTTTTAAAAATACGGTGGGTATGGGAAAACCATTTTTCGATTTAGGGATTCGTTAGCGAAATATTAAGCTTTAAAGTGCTAATTTTTGTTAGAGTCGAGTGTCCCCCCCCTCTGCCAGCTAAACGGTTGTTTCTAGATATGTGAAAAAAATCATGGCAGTAGTGTATATAATGAAATTAAAAGGAAAACTATCACCGCTAAGTTAGCTTTACAAGTTAACGAGTAATAGTCGACCAACTTAAAAAAAGTACTTTTTAGACTTTATTAGCCGTCAAACCGTAGTATAAAACAAAAAGCCCCCTTCTAAGTTCGTATATTGTGACGGGCAACTACGGAACCCTACCCTGCGCGTGGCCCGACACGCACTTGGCCAGTTTTTTTTTCGCGATTTCGATATTGGTCCCATAGTGAAAGTTCTTCAGTTTGATGGTCTAAACAACCCCCTTAAATGTTTATTTGTACTTTTGTAACACCTTGTACACATATTGTATACGCGAATGTGTCTCAAATATCGCAGTCTCAAGCACGGACTTGAAAGAAACGTTCTTCTTTTAAGTCTGTGGTCTCAAGATGATCAATCTTCACTTGATCAATCTACTGCTAGTGAATTGAAACATGGTTTCTGGCTCACCTCACTAAATACCTAAGAAATAGGCTAAATGTCACCCATAGGGCAAAGGAGAGCCTCTCTATTAGAGGGCTAATGCTCGGAGTTTGTCTGAGATTGGATCAGAAATGAGGCTATGTCGACATAGCCCATGGATCTAAATAATAAAGGATAGCACTTCTCCTTACAAGCATTGATACAAGAAAATTTGGCGTTCGTCTCATAGCATAGCATAGCATAGCATATGCTCACGACTATATTCCCCGAGGGGGTAGTCAGAGATATTCTGAAACCTCAGAACATCCACGTTCGTCTCCGTCGTCGATATTTCCAATTTTACGTGCGTCCCTTTCTATTCCAATGACATCACAATTACATGAACGACAATTGAGTGACGTCATGCCTAGACATACATTAGAAAGGGACAAAGTTAACGTCACTAAAAACCACTACGGAGAAGAACGATCATTACCGACCATCAAGGAGTAGGTATATATTATCATGTTTTCCCTCTTGTTAGGCAGTCTGTGCTCCACTATAGAGGATTCCAAACTTCTTGACATATAGCCCGAAACATTGCTAAACTCTGTACTGGTACCTACGAATAAAGAAATAAATATGGAACGATAACTCCGAACAAAATCTCCTTAATTTTTGGCACCATGAGTTTTGGCGGCAAACGCTGTAATTGGAGTCGCCAAATGATTGAGTCTTGCGCGCTTGCGTAGTGTACACCAAAGTTTGTGGGGTCATTTTTTGACGTGAATTATATTTCCATATTTATTTCTTTATTCGTAGGCTGGTACCTAATGATATTCAAACGGGAATTATGGGTGCAATGCATTGCTCGAACTTGAAATTATTCTGGACAATTTTTCCGACTTTTATTTTACCTAACTTAAAACATTTTGTTTAGGAAAAGAACTCTCCATTGTAATAGATTGTGACATTTTAAATAAGCAAGCCAAGTATTTGTGTTCCATTGTATTTCTCTGCATTGTTTATTTAATACGAAAAAGCAAATGAATCGAATCGTGGCAAATTATGCAATAATTGTTAACAAAATGCCTAGTTAAGATTAATGTGAGATTTGTATTGTGTTAATAGTGCAAAGAAATACTTATACCTAAGCATTAGATTGATTAGGCCCCAGCGGCACGATCGTAAAAAAATATCGATGTTTAATTTCAGTTTTTCAAATAGCAGCCACGGACCTGAAAAAAAACCGGACGTAATCTCGTCTAATCACGACTCACGAGTGCAGCGCCCATCTTAACTATTATAAAACCGTAAAAATTATGAGGAATAAAAAGTAGGGGTTCACTTCATATAAACTCAAATAACACTCGATAGCGCGATTTAAATGACGTGCAGCGCCATCTATTGACAATTTAGTTCGTTTGTTTGTTTGTTCGCGCATCACGCAAAAACTACTGAACCGATTTTGATGAAACTTTTTTTGTTTGATAGCTTATGATCTGACTTAAAATCTGGTATATAATTTGTGCGGACGAAATTGCGGGATAACACTAGTATTTTATATTTGTGTGCGTGCTAACGCACTGTCGCGCGGCGCGCGGTACAAAAAGGGTGGCGGGTGTAGGTAGGACCGAAGCCTAGAACTGATGCATTTGTGCGAGTGTATTCCCTTGTAGAACAAAATAATATTTGTAGGACCTTGCATGCTTCACATCTTATTAATGTCACATTAAGTCTGTCTTTTTTTCTAGTCCGTGGCCCAGGACTGGAAACCGGACCGTCCCCTCCGTGGTTTTTTCTATGATTTTGTGCACAGAACATTATAAGAGGGGTTAGATGTGCAAAGTAGGCGTGGAACGTGTCGCCACAGGTTATGCAATGATTTGCATAACATCATAAGGCGTGCGGCGTGGTGCGAGCGAGAGGGCATGAGTAATTGTAGCAGCGTGAGCGGGAAGACAAGTGCGACAGCGGTCTCCAAAGCAAAAGCGCTACTTTGCACTTCTAACCTCTCTTATAATGTTTTGTGATTTTGTGAATTATTTTGTGATAACACACGCGGATTAAATACTTAGTTACTTGCAATGACATAACTTTACTATTACTTGGACGCATAACATGAATTCATAAATATTTATCATGTTCTGTGGCTTACTTGAATATTAAGTCATTGGAACGGAAAAAAACTAGGAACTAGATCTATGCATAAATTATAGAATCTACGTTAAAAAAAAATCTGAGCCAGAATGATCATTTGAACGTGTAGGAGCAAGCCACAGACTATAAAGAAGAACCAGACGACGTAATCTCGTCTAATCATGAGTGAATAAGCACCCATTTCTTTAGTGTGCGTGCTGTCACGCGGTACATAAGGTGACGGGTTGTAGGACCAGCGCCTAGAGCTAGTGTATCTGTGTGAGTGTAGGTCGCTTATTGAACAAACGAGATTGTATTACCTTGCATGCTTCACATCTTTTTAGTGCAATATTCGGTCCGTATTTCTTTCAAGTCCGTGGAGCGAGCCATACACAACCGCCTGATGCGGCTTGAAAATACGCTGACAAGCTTGAAACGCTTGAAAGTGACTATAAACATAAAACCAAGGTGCTACGAAGGATGTATCTAGACTAAATTGGGGATGTCAATAGGATGAATACCATCATCATCTTATCTAAGAGCTTCGCTCTTGTCGGTGGAGCATTTGCTAATCCTGTCTCTTCTATTTTCCGCTTAGTTCCCTGAGTTACTGAGGCTTTTCTTGACCTGTATACTTAGTATTTATTTACGTCTGTATTATTATCATTGTACTTATCTAAGAAGGAATTTCACGGGCCGTAGCCCGGACCTTTGGAGGCCCCTTTGAAACACTTTTATCTAAATGCGATAGGATACACCAATCGTGGTCTATCTCTGAATACATCATGTAAAATGCAACTTATGCAACAAAAGACATACCATGTTCCGTGCCGAGATTATTGCAGAAAGGACAGAAAATTACTCGAGCTATGGGGGTGAACTGGGTGGTCCGGGAAATCTGAGTTATTGCGGAGGGACTCTGGACGCCTGCCGTAATAAATATATCTGGTTCATCAAAAATGGCAGAGGGTGACTCGCCAACTCATTCAATGGGTGCCCTGAAACGATCACTTGCAAGGAGCGACAAGGAGGCAACATCTAGTGAGCGGCTAAGGTTGTAGAGAGGTGAGTCTGCGGGCGCCAGTTCCCGGTGCTTAAGCGCACCAGTCAGAAGGCCCCCTGCGTTTGCACATTTTCACTTCCAACCTGGAGCATAGGTTCCGCTCTTTCTACTCCTCTCCTGGCCGGCCGGTTAAGACAAGACAAGAGGTTAGGTCTAAATCAATACGAGATACGTGATATTATTATGAATCTCATACGATATTTCACGGGCCGTACCCCGGAACTATATACTATTACCTATTCAGTTCTGTGCCCCAGACCTTTGGAAGGCTTGCATAGGTCCAACACGTTGAGGCCCCTTTGAGACACTTTTATCTAAATGCTATAGGATTCACCAACCCTGAATCTATTCCTGAATGAATTATGCAAATACACTCATAGATAGACCACGCTTGGCGCAAAGACTTGTGGGAATGACAGAATTTTACTTGGGTTATGGGGGTGAACTAGGTGGGCCGGGAAAACTGGGTTATTGCGGAGAGACTCGGGACGCCTGCCCTTAACAAAATGTCTCATTGGGCTCTTTAGTATTATTATCATACATACTTCAAGTGTCAACAAGCAAGTCTGTTGACCAGATAATTTAATTACGTGGCTAAGATAGACAATTATACTATATTCTATTCTATTCTATTTTTAAGGTTATGGCATCCATCTTGGTGTAGATGATTTTGCCAATGTCGAGTTTTTGTAGCAAAAGTGCTTGACGTTGTACGGTTATATAGGTAGATATTGTGACTTCAAGGGTTGTTCTTATAAAAGAACAATATCCTGAGCCACCACTGGAATTCCGCTGTAGGCCGGGGATGGGACAACCGACAAGCGACCGCCCAATAGCAGACCCACAACGCAACTCAATTATACTATAGGTTATGATCCCAGATAAGCTGACGAACAAGTCACGGGCTAAAGGGTACAAAATAAAAACAAAACAATGATTCACTTTGTATTATTATGAAGTATCTAACCAGGAAGTCCTATTTAGGAAGTGCTACGATTATGTATATCTAATTATAATTTATAATGAAATGCAACGCATTAATCTATTTGTGTTAGTTCGCTATAAGTTACACCCACTATGATGCAGTGTGGTGTCTGGTTTAGAATGCCTAGAATCACTGTATGTACTTTTTTCCACCACGCGTGCCCAATGGATTGGTAGAATTTACTCGTTTCTATCACATCTGTACCTAAGCATGATTAGGTTACCGTTAGGTTCAGGTCCCCAGGCCATACACATCTTGCCGCGCTGGTGTTGTGGCCCCCTGATGTGCCACGAAAGGAGTAATTCTAATCTGAATAATCTATATCCGAACTAAAGTGGCAATAGAATAGAATAGAAAACTTTATTTTCGACCAACTGGGATCACAATTTTGTTAGTAACATACTTAGCCTATTGTTAGTTTATGACACAACAACATATTTATCTATTATAATAATTGTTTGTTTGTCAACACGTGAACCATACAGCAATAGTTCACGTACTGACAATCAAACCTACTAGCATACTTACATGGTCAAGATGCTGTTGGCACATTCCACCCAAAACCGATGGCCGATGGGCCCGAAAAGTTCTCGAGTAGTCGGCGACCGTGTACCGGAAAGCGCAGCGTCGGCAGCCCCCACATGGTGGACCGACGACCTGGAGACGGTGGCGGGGACCCGTTGGATGAAGGCAGCGCAGGACCGGTCGTTGTGACGATCTTTCGGCTGAGATGATGATGATCATGAATGTATATCTCCGGTCAGGTTATATTGTGTGTTGTCATAATAGAATACTTTCCATATTCACGTATTAGTTGGGTAAAAAGGAGCGTTTACACTTTTTGATGTGTAGCATCTTTCCTCGCGCTTTCCTGCAATCTGTGTACTTTTTTTCGCGCAGTCAAGGTGTCGCTCAAAAAATGTTTGCCGGCTATTATACCACTGGTGAACGCTATAATTTTCGCTGTATCCGCATTGCAAAAGTTCAAATAATCTAAATAAGGAAAACGTTATGTATTTTCGTGATATTTTCTCGGAATGATCTTCTTGGCCTTTGCCGAATGAGGCTTGTTGTGTAGGAGTGCGTTCAGATTATAACATGCTGTTGCTAAAGAGTTCCGAGACATGTCGTCTGTTTGGTTATTGGGCCTTAAAAATAACTTGTAGCGATTTTGTTCCACAAGTACGTAATGCGCGATTTGCCCAAGAGCACGAAATATCTAAGAGTACGTACAACAGAAGGTTCACTATCTAAGAACGCTCGCTCCAAGCGCGACTGACACTCGCACATTGACTCTCTGTGCGTGAATGTCACGCACAAATTGACTCTCTGTGCGTGAATGGTAAGGGATGTCAGCAACGCAAGATTGAAACGAGTGTATGTACACACGGCGTCGCGTCGGCTCAGGCTACCCTGTTTGGACTTTGAACTATTAGAAGTTGAACGCTGCGAATCGTGCGAGAGGGTGCGGTATGTTGTTGTTGTTACGTCTCACGGCACGCTGCGCCCGCGCCGGCAGCCGCGTCTATGCAGGCTCTCTACCGCACTATTTTGTGTTTTATACGTAGTGTAGTTGTGGGTATAGGGTGCGTAACCTGATGTGTCGCCGTGTGTACCTACATCAGAGGCATCGACCGAGTGACGGACGATTGACGATTGGGGGAATGGCACTCGACTGAAGTAGGCCGCGACGTCTCGGCGCGACCGCGTTGGTACATTTTTATACCCACAGTGCGGAGTGAGACAGGCCTGTCAAGAGAGATCAATGGAAACCGCCTGAGTAAACATACAAACTAACAAACAAAATAAGTAACTTCTTGCTCTTATCTATCCAGTCAGTTCTCAGCGGAACGCGTGTGTTAATGTATTGTGTAGTACCTAATAATAAAATGGATGGTTTATACTTTAGTTTAGACCATGAAACTGAACAACTTTCACTATGGAGCCAACTTCGAAATCACAAAATTCAGAAATCAGCTGTTTTATACAAATCTGTCTGCTCGAATCAAAAGGTGGGAAAGCTGATTTTTTTACAAGGAAAAATCAAAAATCAAATGTTACAATTTATTTTCATGCCTGGGGCGCTGGGCGACTATTAGTCCGTTCGCTTAGTAAGTTCCTTGTAAGAACAAAATTACTTACCTACTTATTAATGGTTTCCATTTTTATAAGTTATTATGTTTATTGAACAAATAAAATAGTAAAAGCACATAGACGTATAAGAGGAGAATGGATACGGAGCCCTATCATGGGCGAGTCCGACACGCTCTTGGCCGGGTTTTGAACAATGTTATTGATTGCACTTTTCAGTATCCTACGTACCATAAGCGCGGTTTTCCTGGCCCCAAACAAATGAGTCACAGAGTAGAAAGTGGTTTGGAATATTCCGTTGACATCATGCTAGGGTAGCTTTAATTAAACGTAGCTATAAACATAATGCAACGTTTAGATTTGCATGTCATATGAAGAGTAACGTAATAGGTGGCAAAATAAATTATAATGCAGTTAGCCATTAGGTTTATTATGAACACAGACCAACAAGTTATAAAGATGTGCTACGTCATAGGGTGATTTATAAGTTGTTGTTAACAGGGGAGGGCGGTAAAAATTTTAAATGAAGTAACGTGCTGTCCCAGAAAAAGCCTATTAAGGCCAGGTTATCCAAGTGCAAGCGTCTCTTTCTTGCAAGCATAAGTTTGCAATTAGCCATCTCGCTCCAATTGGAAGCAGCATCGCAAAAAAACGTGTCAAGGGGAGTCACGTTGCAGGGTTTGCACTTGTCTATTGCGTGGTGTTCGCGCGGTTCGCGTTACAGCCTGCCACGAGGCTCCATGATCCATCTCAGTTGTGTTCTTACTCAAAAACAATCCTCGAGATTGGATAGATACTCCCTCAAACCATTTGACACAGGCGGAAAATCGGTGCTAACGCAGAAGCAAGAAGTCCATTAAATATAAATTAAAAAAAAAACTCTTAGAAATAAAGAAAGAACATAATATTTGTATTAAACACTTTCTCCTCTTCTTCTTCTCTTAATATCCTGACTGCATTTGCTTGGAAAAACAGACGCAGGGAGAGGGAGAGAGTTTCAAACTATAGCGGGTTCTCATTTGATAAATAAAGAGGGTGCGAACCACAGAACATTATAAGAGGGTAAGGAGGACACGTAGAAACGCCCGGAGCAGGAGTGACGATGAATGATAGGATTGATACTTTATTTGGGTAAACTACGAATACAATAGGATCGTATGAGAAACTCCAGCCTAGCAACTCGTCTGTTATAATCGTCAATGACCACAGACAAACTCCCTAAACGTTTTAATGCACAGACAAAATCGTGGCGCGGTTACTCGCCACAAGGGATTAGAAATGCAAAGTAGCGCTTTAAATTCGTAGAAGGTTGTCGCCACTTGTCTTCCCGCTCACGCTGCTACAATTACTCATGCCCTCTCGCTCGGACCACGCCGCGCGCCTTATGGTGTTATGCAAATCATTGCATAACCTGTGGCGACACGTTCCACGCCTACTTTGCACTTCTAACCCCTCTTATAATGTTCTGTGGTGCGAACCTATTTTGTGCGGATTATAGGAATATTCCATTACCTACCTACGTATGGACGGATGCAGTTCCGCACGTTAGTGAAGAAATAATGCCTAAATCAGTAGAGTAGGTATAGGTATCTACCACATTGCAGACAATTTAGTTAGGTACTTATTTAGTGGTAGGTATTAGGCTACGAGCATATACCCCTATAGAGACGTAATACATGCGAATTTAAAAGAAAACAATTCTGTCAACTAGCTGCGGTGCGGGGGGGACGGAAATGCTCCGAAGTACTACGAAGTCTATTCGAAACAATGGCGGAAAACAAAGGCGTTGCGAAATATATAAGTGACAAGTCACTGATGAGTTGACAGAGTTGGGTCGCCTTATATTACGTCTCTATAGGGGTATGTACTCGTAGGTATTAGGCTACGAATAAGAGAATGTATAGAAGTATAAATGAAGCTCAAAAAGTGGCACCAAAAAAATTGTAACGCGTTCTAAATTTGTTCTTTAAAAATTGTAACTCGCCGCCAAAACTCATACAAAATGTCATTTTTCATGGGGTGCCAAAAATGATTTCGATTTTGTTTGGAGTTATTCTTCCATATTTATTCTCTTATTCGTAGGTATTAGGTAACTTAAAAACATAACTATAGTATACGCACGAAAGAACATGCGACGCACATTCGGGTGGACACAGTGGAATAGACATTAGAGTCAAGGCTCTGCTCATCATCTGCGGGCACATAGCGTGAAGTTATTGTGACACATCGCTATTACAACATTCAAGGGAAGTGTATTTCAAGAATTTAACTCAATAAATAATAACTATATACATAACTAAGGTAGGTAATTAAATTAACCTTCAAACAAATCCCAACTGGAGCCCACTTATACAAGGTGTTACAAAAATACAAATAAACCTTTAAGGGGGTGGTGTAGACCATCAAACTGAACAACTTTCACTATGGGACCAATATCGAAATAGCGAAAAAAAAAAAATGTTCTATAGGTAGGTACCTACTCTACAAATCGACTATATAGAGCTAAAATATGTATGGGATATAAAATTATTTTTTTCGCGATTTCGATTTTGGTCCCATAGAGAAAGTTGTTCAGTTTGACGGTCTAAACAACCCCCTTAAGAGTTTTAAAAAAGTCCACTGCTGGACCTAGGTTGTCAGTTCTTCGGCAGATATGACCAGCCCATTGCCACTTCAGCTTGCTAATTTTCTGAGCTATGTCAGCCACTTCCAATAATTTTCTGTGGGTAGTTAAAGGGGCTATATTATTTAACAAAATATCGTCTTATTTTATTTTAGGTCCTAACTACAGGGTTTTTTAAGAGGATGCTTAGACCATCAAATCAAACTGATCAACTTTCTCTATGGGACCAACAAAGAAATACTTAGCGAAAGAAAAATCTGCTGTCCCATTTGGCTCGAGTAGTAGAGTGTTTGCAGTTTAGTATGGAATAGTTGACTTTTTATTCGCGATTTCGATTTTGGTGCCTTAGAGAAAGTTGTTCAATTTGACGGTCGCATAACATTAAGAAGGGCTCTATACAGGTACTAATTTTGTGTCGGTGGTACTAGCTAGAAGGGACTATGTATACAAGGTGTTACAAAAATACAAATAAACCTTTAAAGGGGTGGTGTAGACCATCAAACTGAACAACTTTCACTATGGGACCAATATCCAAATCGCGAAAAAAAAAATTATGTTCTATACTCTACAAATCGACTAGAGCTAAAATATGTATGGGATATAAAATTATTTTTTTCGCGATTTCGATGTTGGTCCCATAGAGAAAGTTGTTCAGTTTGACGGTCTAAACAACCCCCTTATGAGTTTGAAAAATTTATTGTTACTTATGAAACACCTTGTATAAGTTTGTAGGAAGGTACCTAGTAGGTACTTACTTAACGAAAATTTAATTTCAGGAATTTTAGATTTTGCTTTTCCTTTTTTAGAAGGCGCTTGTTTCGTTGGCGTAGCTTCGCTAATGGAAACTTCATTGAAAACGATCACCGAAATTCATTAACGGTCTAGTCAGCTTTGTGATGTGTGACCTTTATCTCGAGCGCCTCCTTGCTTCGAAAGTCGCTCGGTACCTAAGCCGTTAGGTTAGTCCTGGATAAATCCGTATAGGTAGACTAAATTTTATGCAAAAGATTGACGCGTAATCGGCGTAGCATAGACGGCCCTGTAGCGTAACCTTTTTGAGACAATGTTTTTTCGAATTCGTAGATATTCACTTCCATTGTGCTCGATAGTCATGCGAGTGCCTCACACGCAGTGATTGAGAAATCTGTGTGAATTTTCCGCAGAATTTTCCTCATTTTTAGTTCCTTACAGATCCATGTTCCTTACCTTTCCCAGCTTCCTATTTTTTTAATAATCTTGTAATTTTTAAACTTTTTTAATATCAACACCATCTATCGAAGCATGTTGAACTACGTGTTTTTTACTTTTTAGAACAAAAAAAGAAGAAACGTTCAGAAATAAGGTTTGACAGCTGAAACAAATAAATTTCTGAACGAAAATGTAGCAATGTAATGTTGGTACCACTGCGTGAGGCGCTACCATAGTTTTAAAAGTCGACCGAAACTCGCATGTAGTGACCATCTTACTTTATCATCATCAACCTTGTATATAGCTGTCTCTGTTTAAAACGGGTTTTTTGTCAATCGACGAACGAGTGGTAGAAACCAGTTAATGAATGGAATGTTGGCTGCACTGCCTGATTGCTCAACGAAACGGGTGGACGATTTGTCATTCGTACGAATTTAGATAAAAATTACTACAGATTTTATTATAAGCAATCTCGCGTAAAATAGTTAACAGTGACTAACGGGATACGAATTCTGTGTGTTGTTAAAAGACAGTGACTTTGAGAGTTTGTGATACAAAACCGTACCGTATATTGGCATCTTTTTAGTAAAAATTTTCGAAGATGAATTCAAGTACAAGAATACCGAAAATCACACCAATTACAGATGATTACGATATCTCCAACACTGTCCTCGGCCTTGGCATCAATGGAAAGGTAAGTTTTTATTGCAGATATTAATAAAATAGCGAAAAACTTATGTTTTCGAAAGTCGCAGTTTATGTTGTTTACTCATGACGTAAATGTACGAAATTAGCTTTGCATTGGGTTTTTTATGATACCGCGCTTGAATGGAATTGTCTGTTCAAGAGGACGTCTTGGAAATCCTTGTTCGAATAATATCTGTGCAGTTTACAGAACTTTATTTATTTGAGGGACTTTTTTTTATTTACTGAATAATTTCCACAAAAAAATTATACTTATTTATAATAAAAATCACTAGTCATTTCAAATGAAATTTGCTATATGTTTATGTAGCCAAAGAAAATTATTCAGACTAGGTACCTATTGGGTATTATTGTAGAAAGAGAATGACTATAAATAAAGGCATTAAAATAATAATAGTCATGACAACAAGAAACGCTTAATGTTATTCGCACAGACGTAAAAGAAGAACCAGACGTAATGTCGTCTAATCATGAGTGAAGCACCCATTTCTTTTGTGTGCGTGCTGTCACACGGTACATTAGGTGACGGGTTGTCGGACCTGCGCCTAGAGCTAGTGCATCTGTGTGAGTGTAGGTCGCTTGTAGAACAAACGAGATTGTATTACCTTGCATGCTTCACATCTTTTTAGTACAATATTCAGTCAGTATTTCTTTCAAGTCCGTGGTTATTCGCATTGCACTCAATGCAAGAGAAATCTATGTTGCTTGTCCCTTTCTATGTATGCAAATTTGTTTGACATATATGACTTTGCATTCAAAATCTCGCAACTAAGTCAAAGGCATGATTACCAGTGATCGGAGTAGGTAGATTTGATTAGGGTAAAGGCGTAAAAAGGATGCTAATGATATCAATTTCACCCTGTAGATACAAACATCCATGACTCGGGTACAAATATTCATATTCATCATACAAATATTTGTCCTTTACGGGATTCGAACCCGCGACCCTCGGCACAGCAGGCAGGTTCACTACAGACTGTGCTATCGGGCCATCAATGCTACTATTTACCCTTACATCCTGTATTATCTACCTATTCTATACTATAGCTATGGTATCAAGTACATTATACTGTCGTCCATCTATTTTATGATCCTGGTATTAACCAGAAAACATATGGATATTTTGTATAAGTAATCATAGAGTGGAAAAGATATTGGTCACTAAAGGAGATAATGAAAAATAAAGATATGTCTACAAAAGAGAAAAGCAAGATATTCAACATGTGCATACTTCCATGCATGACATATGGATGCCAAACATGGGCCCTGACCAAAGAAGACACAAAAGCGCTCAAAGTCTGCCAAAACAGCATGGAAAGAAGCATGCTGAACATAAAGCTGAAAGATAAAATAAACCTGAAAAAAATCAGAAGGAGAACAAAAGTAAGTGATGTAACACGCACTGTAAGCAAGCTGAAATGGAAATGGGCAGGACACATGATAAGAACAACAAACAGCAAATGGACAAAGGATGTCACAGTTTGGTACCCACGAGAAGGAAAGCGGAAAAGAGGAAGACCAAAGAAAAGATGGGACGAGGACATAAAAAGAATAGCTGGGAACACATGGACCAGAGAAGCGATGGACAGAAAAACATGGAGACTACTGGGGGAGGCCTATGCCGAAAGGCAATCCGACACAGATACAACACAATCTAATGATGAGAGACAGAACTAGTTAACAGTGATAATAATATTAATGAAAATAGGAATTAGAATGTATTAAGATTTATTTAATTTAAATGGAATGCTTTATTAGAATTATTATTGTTATTGTGGCAAATTTTTATGATTTAATATTTATATTACATAAGAAACAAAAAATAATAATTGTTCCTGCATGTTAAAAGATGTACTTAATTACTTTTAGTGTTGGAAATAAAAGGCTATTTTATTTTTATTTTATTTAATCATAGAGTAAAGGCTTCCGCACATTTCAGCGATATTATCGAGCGATATTATCGACAGCGATATCGCGACACCTTACACACTGCAGCGATTCCGCGATTCGCGTCGCGTCACGCATGCGACCTTCACTGAATGTAGTAGAAAGAGATTGCGTCAGGTTGCGATAATATCGCGGCAGTGTGTGGGATCGAGCGCGTCCCCATACAAAATGTACTGAGAACACTTATCGCAAAATCGCAGCGATATTATCGCTCGATAATATCGCGGCAGTGTGTAGGATCGCGCGCGTCCCCATACAAAATTTACTGATAACAATTATCACAAAATCGCACGATAATATCGCTGCAATGAGCGGAGGCCTTAAATAAGTTATACACAACAGTAATCCTATATAAATTACCTACAATTTAATCTGTAACATTTTATGTATACCTATGGTTATTTAACAAGAATAAAAGGTTAAAAATAATACAAGGAAAATGATAACAATGGTAACTACAGGTCTTGCATCTCATTCTGTCTTCCTTTCTGCAGTGCTTATCAAGACTGTGCAGTATTTTTTCACATATTTGCCTCCTGGCTTATTAAAAACTGGGAGATTACAGGTTTTGTTCACTGTATTGCCTCCTTACCTACCACGATTTTGAAGGGTGAAGAAAATATGATGTACAACACAAAAGATTGGATCGAAATAATGCCACCTTAGCCAGCCATTAGGCCAGTCATTTTACGGTTTGAGCCGGGACTAATTAAGAATTGATATTTTTTCAGTACCTATATCAAAATGTATGATGACCAATTAAGCCAATCCTCCAATTTGACCATATAAATAAATAAAAATAAATGATTAGAGCTTATAGAGCTCGTCACAAGGATTCTGAAAATACAGAGCCAACTTAATATGCTGACTGTTTTTTAAGAGAATCAGATCATGAAACTAAACAATTTTCTCTGTGGGACCATGTCGAAATTGCGACAAAAAAATCTCCAGTTCCATACAAAACTGTAATCCTACTTGACACAAATCTATAAAACTTGAAGCTTAACTATTGGTTTAACTAATCAATGAGCACCTGCAAATAAAAAAAATCTGCTATTCTATACATTTTTGGTTGAGTTTGTAGCCAAGTGTCCCATATCCAGTTTAACTTTGTGATTCGTTTACGGTCTTCGACCCTGATTAACCAAAGTTAATGACCATTAAATTACGTCATTTCATTGTACTTACTCAAATCGGTTTATAGTCAGTCGGGAAATACAATCAATTAGTCATTCTTGATAATTATAGCTAAATACTGCTAACTGTTCGACTCAAATGTTTCTTTGGGACTTGGGGAAACCTTCTATCTTATCTTAATTACTTACATGCTATTTTTGTTTTCCATCTTCGGACAATAGAGCTATAAAAACTCATTGCATGTTTTATAGGGGCAAGTCATTTTAAATGGGGTCCGGATGCTTTTGAAAATTGGTATCGAGGTCCACAGAAAAAGTTCAACGTCGCGGAGGACCCCAGGCTCCACCGCACTCTCTTGCTATAGGCACACAGCTTAAGACGCTGTTATCCCGTCGAGGCCGTTTTTTGAACACGAACGAAAGTGTTTTAAACTGTGTTTTAAAGTCTGACATTAAATTATGTCTTATTTAAGGATCGGGCGGATGTTTACTAGATAGAAAAACATCCCAAAGTTACCCCTTTTTGTTATGTTTTTTTTCAATACTATGATTAAACGGCTGATATTTAACTTTTTATTCTTGTACTTAACTAAATACATTAAATATTTCTAGTGAACTCAGAAGAATTTTTAGCTTAGAAACTCCCATGAGCAAAGATATTGACGAAAAACACGTTTTTTTGCTATCCTGCTTTCAATTGGAGCGGGATGGCTAATTGTAAACTTATGCTTGCAAGAAAGAGACGCTTGCACTGGGATAACCTAGCCTTAAACGATTTTTCCTTTCCTAGCACCACGTAAATAAAAAATCGCTCTCTCTACTAAAGTGCCTCTGTACCATCCCTAGTAAAATGCAGCTCGGGGTATTTGCTCGCCGAGCCTCACTTATACTACGATACTGTGGCGGTCCAGGTTTCGACCTTCCGCGGTTGCGAACCACGGTCCGCTAGTAGCCGACCGCTGCTTTAGACTATCAGACTAATTGGGGCAAACATCGATAATAACCAGTGATCGGCATGTCGGGGCATTTTTGATCATTGTAATTAATATGGACATGCCTCGGGATTCCCGGAATCGCGGGATTTTTGTTAATAGTCCCGGGATTAGTTAAATGAAGAATGAGTCTGACCAACACTTTTTGTTTTTACCATCAAAATAATCTATGAAAAATCACGAGGTAATTGTGTTTTTTTTCTATCTTTAAAAAGGGCTAAGATATTGAACACCAAAGTGCTCATTCCCGCTAAAAAAAACTCCTCGACATTATAAAATAGGTATAAGGAAATAAACACGTTTTGCAAGACTCCAGTTATTGAAAAGACAAAACGTCATCATAAAAACAAAACATTCCTTCAGAATTTCTAAAGAGTGTTCCCAATAAGTGTCTTCCCAATAATCCCGTGAAATTTTTATCCATATTTATTAAATCCCGGGAATTTCAAGGAGTATCCATACTTTTGACTATGTTTGCTCCCGTCATTCCGATCATTGATAATAACCCAAAGAAATAAAGCCTTCGTATCAGTTGTGTTGTAGGTTTGCAATTTTTTTTTCGCGATTTTAAGTTAGTCCCGTAGAGAAACTTGTTTAGTTTGATGATCTAAGCATCCCATTTAAAACCCATCAGGATATTAAGAAATAACCTATATTTCGCTTCTAACCATTAAACTGAATAACTTTTATTAAAATTATAGTGGATTTATTGAGTTTTCCATGGGCTTAAAAGTTTAGGAACCGCTGGTTTACTCTATCTATGATTAGATACGACTTCACGCTAGAATTAACACTATCGGCTAAGTAAACGTTTAGTATCGATTTACATTTATGCTTTGATAAAACTGCAATGTAATTAAAATTGTAAACACACAGAGTACATTTTATATCACTGCGGATAACTTCAGCATGTATTCTACTCATCTAACTGAACTACTTTTACTATGGAGTCAACACTGAAATCGCGAAAAAAAACGGCTCTCTCAATCCCATACATTTGAGTCGAATAGGTACCTACTGCAGTTTTGTATGGGACAGCAGATTTTTTATCGGGATTTCGTAGTTAGCTCCATAGTGAAAGTTGTTTCGTTTCAATACTTAATAAAATGAATACACCCTTAAAATTTGTTGGTTTAAATAACAAATAGTGGTGTTTAAACTAGACCCTCTAGCATGATTTCTCTTCTTGCACGCGGTTCTGCTACTTTCCATACTATATGTCGCGGCAAGCGCGTCTTTCGCTCTTCGAAAAGCGCGCGAACAGATAATTTTCTATGCAGCGAAGACGCGTCGCGCGCGTGTAGAGAAATTAAACTTATACTACGGTTTATAAATTTATGACGAGCTCCAGTCTCTCACATATAGGGTCTTTCCTATTATGCTGACACTTTTTTAAGAGGATGATCAGACCATCAAACTGAACAACTTTCTCTAAAGCTCTTCAAACAAAACTGAAATCCTACTCGAGCCAAATGTATGGCACTGGCTGGCTTTTCGGTGAAGGAAAATATCGTGAGGAAACCTGCATGTTCAATTTCGAGGCATGTGTTGTACCCACTGTCCATTATAAGTGGCGACGGGCGTGAGCACACTGTCACACTGGACAGAGTTTCGGTACTACTGGTGAAACGTGGATGTTCTGAGGTTTCAGAATATCTCTGACTCGGGGAATATAGTCGTGAGCATATGCTATGCTATGCTGATTTTTTTTCGCGATTTCGATGTTGGTGCCATAGAGAAAGTTGTTCAGTTAGATGGTCTGATCATCCCTTTAAAAAAGTGTTAGCATATTAAGTTGGACCTTGTACATGTTTAGACTCCCCAGAATAAGTCTTATATCTGTATTCTTTCTATACATTATTGAGAAAGAAATCATCATCATCATATCAGCCGGTAAACGTCCACTGCTGGACATAGGCCTCCCCAAAAATGGGGGATTTGCCATAATCGCCACGCTTGGCAGGCGGGTTGGCGATCGCAGTTGGATTGAATGTGTGTGTGTACTCAGAGGATGCTGCTGCCCATCCTCCGGTAGATCCCTTAGTCGCCTTTTACGACACCCACGGGAGGAAATGGGATGGTGCTACTCTTAGCCGACACCACACGGACTGAGAAAGAAATAAATTATTATTATTATTAAATAGGCTATCTGAAACTTATCATCATCAGGAAGTGGTGAAACATGCCCAAATAGTTATAAATTCTTAAGTTAACATGAGTACAGTCTATGCTATAAGTTTAAACCTTGTTGTAACTAGTCCTTGAGTTTTATCGTCAGTCGTATCGATCGTTGGGGGGACTGTACCATTGTTATCACTCGTCGCTTGCTAAACGACGTGAAATCAACGCGACGTCATTGTTTGCACAATTAGGCGTCATTACCGCATTGCGTCATACTCGTCATATAATTACCTGGGATTTTTAGGTGATTTGAGGACACGTTTGTGAAGTTGAGTCGCCTTTAATCATCTAAAATTTACAGGTGATTTGGGGATACCTACTAAACACTGAACTGAATATGGAGTGGAATTGAACACCTGGGTGATCATTTGGTCAGGTGTTTTGTTTATAGTAGGGTAGACCGGGGGCAATGGTACCAGTTTATAAATAATGACCCATAACTCAGAATTTAAGGCCACCACGTAAAAATCGCTTAGGATATAACATTCTAGTCTAATTGGCTATCAGAATCTAGAAAATAATTTCTTTTTAATCGCATCAGAATTGTGCAAATTGAGTTTTTGTTCATTAAGTCCTTTTGTTACAATTGACCCCTAGTACGGGTCAATTGTACCAGAAAAACAAAGGTAAATAAAATCCAAAATAATGTACTAATCAGTCAGTATTTATTGTTAATTTCTTAAGACGAATCAGTCTGTTAAGTTACATCAGTCTTAATTATAGAGACTCGTATTTAGACTAGACAAAGCTAGCATTTCAGTTAAATTACACGTATTATAATATTCTCCAAGTTTTTGAAACATATAATGTCAACTTATTATAAAAAACACATAAGGGTGCTCATAGCACACCTTTCCAGTAATAACAACATCTTAATACAACAAAAATATCGAATTATTTAACAATTACTAATCCCATACAGTTACAATTGACCCCTGGTACAATCAACCCCATCCTTCACAGCAAATTATTTTTAAATAATACAGTACCTAGTATTATCCGATTCAGTAAAAACATATAAAATTGCGGGTATTATAATTTATATAGATCCCGGAAGGGTCGAAATGAATCGTCGGTATGAATCAAAGGTATAAACCTTGAAAACATTACACTAATTGTTTTAGCAGCCGAGTAAAAACTCGGGGTCAATTGTAGCACGGGGTCAATTGTAACGTTACAATTGACCCCGAGTGTTGTGGTACAATTGTCCTTTTTTACTCGCACCCACTAAACATCACAAATCTCGATTTCTATATCTAACTGACCCCCACACTGTGATACATTGCAAACTTTAATAACTAGAGAATCACACTTCAGTAATACTTTCACACTACGACTATTTAATTATAAACACTGGTACAAAACGTAAATCGTAAATTCTTACCTTGGGCAGTCAAAAATACAAATCGTCTTCTATCACGAGCATCTCACGCGGCAGCGAGTCGCCGACTAGTAGTCCGATCATTTTAGGGTTTGACCCTGACAGTAATTTATCTATCGCTGAAACTTTGCAGTGTGATAAAGTGAAGTATAAAGATTACGGTTGACAAAATATCTAGGATTTTTTTTTGTTGGAAGTTAGGTTTTTGTACGTAAACATAAAAATCACTTATAGCTCTCGGCGGAAAACTGTTCCATCCGAAATTCCTTTGGTATATGCCAGTATATACTATTTAGCATAGATATGTAACGGTATCTATGAATATTTCGATTTAAGGAAGGGAGAATCAAAAAAATACAGTTTTTAATCCATAACTTTTTCAGGAATATTAGTCCATCTATTTTTGACTTTTTGTCAGTATTAATATCTTTACTTATATCGTCTTGCACAATTATCTAGAATATTTTCGTTTTCGATCATAGTTTTATGATTTTTGGGCAAATAAATTACTTCGGAAAACTGTTCCATCCGTTTTTATTAATTTACAAGTTACAGTACACTCTAATAAAACAGGGCTCATAAGAATCTAGAAAAATTTCGCCCTTATTAATTTTTTTTTCAATAATTTTCGTCCCGCCCGTGCAAGGCCGCCATTTACGAGCGCCATTTACGATATTATTTGACTACAAGACAGATTGTGTGAAGACCTTTAAAACGAACCCAAACTCGGGTATATTCGACCAAAAACTCGGCATGAAAGACCATTTTAAAGATTTAGCCGACATTTTGTCCGCCATCTTGAAAAACGTAAACATTTCGTATCTTTTGAACGAAAGCTCCGATCGCGACGGGGTTTTTTGCATTAGGTGAAGCGCGAATGGGCCTCTCTGATAAGAGAACGTATAATGTGAAAGAATGTATAAAATGTACGATATTATTTGACTACAAGACAGATTGTGTGAAGACCTTTAAAACGAGCCCAAACTCGGGTATATTCGACCAAAAACTCGGCATGAAAGACCATTTTAAAGATTTAGCCGACATTTTGTCCGCCATCTTGAAAAACGTAAACATTTCGTATCTTTTGAACGAAAGCTCCGATCGGGACGGGGTTTTTTGCATTAGGTGAAGCGCGAATGGGCCTCTCTGATAGAGAACGTATAATGTGAAAGAATGTATAAAATGTACGATATTATTTGACTACAAGACAGATTGTGTGAAGACCATTAAAACGAGTCCAAACTCGGGTATATTCGACCAAAAACTCGGCATGAAAGACCATTTTAAAGATTTAGCCGACATTTTGTCCGCCATCTTGAAAAACGTAAACATTTCGTATCTTTTGAACGAAAGCTCCGATCGGGACGGGGTTTTTTGCATTAGGTGAAGCGCGAATGGGCCTCTCTGATAGAGAACGTAAAATGTGAAAGAATGTATAAAATGTACGATAATATTTGACCACAAGACAGATTGTGCGAAGACCTTTAAAACGAGCCCAAACTCGGGTATAATCGACCAAAAACTGGGCATGTAAGACTATTTTAAAGATTTAGGCGACATTTTGTCCGCCATCTTGAAAAACGTAAATATTTCGTATCTTTTGAACGAAAGCTCCGATTACGACGGGGATTTTTGCGTTAGGTGAAGCGCGAATCTCTGATAGAGAACGTATAATGTGAAAGAATGTATAAAATGTACGATATTATTTGACTACAAGACAGATTGTGCGAAGACCTTTAAAACGAGCCCAAACTCGGGTATAATCGACCAAAAACTGGGCATGTAAGACTATTTTAAAGATTTAGGCGACATTTTGTCCGCCATCTTGAAAAACGTAAATATTTCGTATCTTTTGAACGAAAGCTCCGATTAGGACGGGGATTTTTGCGTTAGGTGAAGCGCGAATGGGCCTCTCTGATAGAGAACGTATAATGTGAAAGAATGTAAAAAATGTACGATATTATTTGACTACAAGACAGATTGTGTGAAGACCATTAAAACGAGCCCAAACTCGGGTATATTCGACCAAAAACTCGGCATGAAAGACCATTTTAAAGATTTAGCCGACGTTTTGTCCGCCATCTTGAAAAACGTAAACATTTCGTATCTTTTGAACGAAAGCTCCGATCATGACGGGGTTTTTAGCGTTAGGTGAAGCACGAATGGGTGTCTCTGATGTAGAGGTAGAATTTGGTAGTTTTTTGAATTTTTTGGTTCTTTTGGTAGTTTTTGGTTCTCTTGGTAGTTTTTTGGTAGTTTTTGGTAGATTTTGTTAGTTGTTGGTTCTTTTGGTACAATTTGGTAGGTTTTGGTAGAATTTCGTAGTTTTTGGTAGATTTTGGTATTTTTTGTTTCTTTTGGTAGAATTTCGTAGTTTTTGGTAGTTTTTGGTTCTTTTGGTAGATTTTGGTAGTCTTTGGATCTTTTGGTAGTTTTTGGTAGGTTTTGGTAGAATTTCGTAGTTTTTGGTAGTTTTTGGAAGATTTTGGTAGTTTTTCATTCTATTGGTAGAATTTGCTAGTTGCTGGTTCCATTGGTGATTTTTGGTTGATTTTGATACTTTTTGGTTCCTTTGGTAGTTTTTGGTAGAATTTGGTATTATTTCATCAAATTCTACCAAAAGAATCAAAAACTACCACATTCTACCAAAGAACAAAAACTACCAAAATCTACCAAAAACTATCAAAATCTACCAGAAACTACCGAAATCAACCAAAATTTACCAAATTCTAGCAAAAGAACGAAATACTACCAAAAGAAGCAAAAACTTACAAAATCTAGCAAAAGAACGAAAAACTGCTAAATTCTACCCAAAGAACCAAAATCTACCAAATTCTACCAAAAGAACCAAAACCTACCAAATTCTACCAAAAAAAAACCAAAAACTACCAAATTCTTTCTACCAAAAGAACCAAAAACTACCAAAAGAACCAAAACATTCCAAAAACTACCAAACTCTACCTCTCTATCAGAGACACCCATTCGCGCTTCACCTAACGCAAAAAACCCCGTCATGATCGGAGTTTTCGTTCAAAAGATACGAAATGTTTACGTTTTTTCAAGATGGCGGTCAAAATGTCGCCTAAATCTTTAATATGGTCTTACATGCCGAGTTTTTGGTCGATTATACCCGAGTTTGGGCTCGTTTTAAAGGTCTTCGCACAATCTGTCTTGTGGTCAAATAATATCGTACATTTTATACATTCTTTCACATTTTACGTTCTCTATCAGAGAGGCCCATTCGCGCTTCACCTAATGCAAAAAACCCCGTCCCGATCGGAACTTTCGTTCAAAAGATACGAAATGTTTACGTTTTTCAAGATGGCGGACAAAACGTCGGCTAAATCTTTAAAATGGTCTTTCATGCCGAGTTTTTGGTCGAATATACCCGAGTTTGGGCTCGTTTTAATGGTCTTCACACAATCTGTCTTGTAGTCAAATAATATCGTAAATGGCGCTCGTAAATGGCGGCCTTGCACGGGCGGGACGAAAATTATTGAAAAAAAAATTAATAAGGGCGAAATTTTTCTAGATTCTTATGAGCCCTGTTTTATTAGAGTGTACTGTAACTTGTAAATTAATAAAAACGGATGGAACAGTTTTCCGAAGTAATTTATTTGCCCAAAAATCATAAAACTATGATCGAAAACGAAAATATTTTAGATAATTGTGCAAGACGATATAAGTAAAGATATTAATACTGACAAAAAGTCAAAAATAGATGGACTAATATTCCTGAAAAAGTTATGGATTAAAAACTGTATTTTTTTGATTCTCCCTTCCTTAAATCGAAATATTCATAGATACCGTTGCATATCTATGGTAAATAGTATATACTGGCATATACCAAAGGAATTTCGGATGGAACAGTTTTCCGCCGAGAGCTATAAGTGATTTTTATGTTTACGTACAAAAACCTAACTTCCAACAAAAAAAAATCCTAGATTTTTTGTCAACCGTAATCTTTATACTTCACTTTATCACACTGCAAAGTTTCAGCGATGGAAGAATTATTGTTAGGGTGTCCATACAAGGATACGCTAAAATGATCGGACTATAGTGGACAGGTTGAGACACGCTCAAGGCACACTCGTGTATACACACACATGCATATTTCGATGTAGTTGTAGAGTTATAGGCGATGGTACTATTGACCCGTGGTACTATTGCCCCCGGTCTACCCTACACTAATGAGTCGCCTATGATCACCCGGGTGGATATCACCCAGGTGATTATAGTATAGTGGAAAAAAACCATTTTAAGATCCTTTTGTGGAACACACTTTTTTTTTTGTTCGCTGTCGCATGTCGTTTCATCATGATTACGTCCCACTGCAGGGCACAGGACTACTCTTAGGTATGGGCGTTAGTCCACCACGCGTGCCCAATGCGGATTGGTAGACTTCAACTTCACTTAGATACGCATCGGAATTTCTTCTTCTGCGTATGCAGGTTTCCTCACGAAGTTTTCCTTCACCGTTTGAGAGCAGTCTGTATTACGAACATAAGTTAGAAAAACTTATTGGTAGGACGAAGGACAAGGCATTTTGTTCTTGCGGATTCGAACCCGGATCGGCTTGATTGAGTGTCCAAACCTATCTGCAACGCACCTACGCGACGCTTTCGCAGTTGGTTCAAAAACATAATTTTCTCGTTGTCTTATAGAATCATATTTTTTATTAATGTAAACGAAATAATATTATGTTAAATAATGCTATTAATAAGGGATGAGGCTGAAGATATTCAAAGCTATTCTTTAATTTACATAGATACATATTTTTACATGTACATGAATGAGTCATTTATGAAGAAAGGAATAAAAGTGAATGTAAATAAGACGAAAGTTATGGTTCTCGAACGGGATGAAATAGTGACTGAATGTAAAATTATGATAGGAGATGATAAAGTGGAACAGGTAGAAGAATTTGTATATTTGGGATGTATGTTTACCAGAGATGGTACGTGTGATGGGGACATAGAGAGGAGAGCGAAAGCGGGAAATAGGATTAATGGAGCGATGCACACATTCATGAAAAGTCATAATGTGTCCAAAAAGGCACGTTTGGCAGTTCACGACGGTGTGCTGGCACCAACTTTGATGTATGGCAGCGAATGTTGGGTATGGCAGAAGAGGAATGAATCAAGGATAAATGCTGTCGAAATGCGTTCATTGCGCAGTATGTGTGGTTTGACTTTGAATGATAGAATACGAAACAGTGTAATTAGAGAAAAATGTGGACTGAAAGAGGATATAGTGACAAGGATTGAAAAGGGAATGCTGAGATGGTTTGGTCATGTGGAAAGGATGAGTGAAAGTAGAATGACGTATGAAATATATAAAGCAAGTGTGAATGGAAAAGTCGAAAGGGGTCGCCCTAGACGTACGTATGCAGACCAAATTGGCAGCATACTTAAGAAGGGCCAGATCAAATGTACCCGAAACCGACGAGCGTGTATGAAACGACTTATGACTGTGGAAGAGGCAAAAGAGGTATGTCAGGATCGTAGCCGATGGCGATCAATTGTCTCTGCCTACCCCAATGGGACACAGGCGTGAGTATATGTATGTATGTATGTATGTACATAAAGTTTGCTTTTACTCCAAATTCTAGGTAACTTTCTTGTTTACATGAAAAACAACGTTCGACTAGGAACGATAAAATTACTCAGGTATTTTAATTCAAAATGTTTGGAAATCACTTAGGGTGCAAATGCAAAAGAGAAAAAGTCGAATGCAAAAGAGAAAAAGCACACGAAGATATTATGTATCCTATAGGCCTCGCATACCACCCACCCCCATCCCCGAGAAAACGATAAAAATTGAGATGTGCCTCCATCCTTATTATTTTACGTGCGCCAGAAAGAGCTCGCAAGACGTTTTTCTCGTTTAAACGCTTTGTAGCGGGTGGCATGCCAGCCTTGCTGGAGTGAAATAGTTAGACTCCCGAGCTACACAAACGACAAGCATTGTACCAATGAGTTTTTCCTACTTACGTACGTAATACCGACTACTCTCAAACGGCGAAGGAAAATGTCGCGAGGAAACCTATACAAGGTGTTACAAAACTACAAATAAACATTTAAGGGGGTGGTTTAGACCATCAAACTGAACAACTTTCACTATAGGACCAATATCGAAATCGCGAAAAAAAAATTGATGTTCCATACTCTACAAATCGACGAGAGCTAAAATATGTATGGGATATCAAAATTTGGTCCCATAGAGAAAGTTGTTCAGTTTGACGGTCTAAACAACCCCCTTTAAGAGTTTTAAATATTTATTGTTACTTATGAAACACCCTGTATACGCTGAAGAAGACATTCTGATTCGTATGTAGTCTACCAAACCACATTGGGCTCGCGTAGTACGCGAATGTCCACTGCCTACTGTATTAATAATGAAATAATTTGTGTTTTCAGGTGGTGGAATGCAAAGAAAAGAGATCAGGGTCAAAAAGAGCGTTGAAAGTCCTTCACGACAGTCCCAAGGCGAGGAGAGAGGTGGAACTCCACTGGAGGGCTAGCGGATGTATGCACATTGTTGAGGTAATTATACAGGGTCCTTCTTAAGGGTCGGCACTACCTACGGCCCGTTTGACATATCTGTCAAAAGAAATAGACCGGTGGCCGACAACACTCAACCCTATCTTATAAGATTAATGAACAAATCAATTTGATAGCTTTTGGTAATGAATTTCTTGCAAAAAACTTGGTCGGCTGCAGCGCGCGGCGCAGCTTGGCTGGCATGTTTACTGGTGTGAAGGAAAAAGTGAACCCAACCTGGTGACACAACATTTTACCTCGTTGAATTAAAGGACGTAACTAGTCTGTTGGTCTAGAGGCCAATTAGTAAGGACTAAAAAGTCTGGTCGGCCGACCCTATCCTGGCAGGTTCGTAGGTCCGACCGAATTTAGGGTACCTACTACCCGGAAGGCAGATTTTACCACATTAAATTAATGTTGATGTTTGGTTGTGCGTGGCAATACTCCTGCAGCATCTGGATTTGAGAGCCGTAGGTCAACATTAATATTTACAGCAACAGTACAGTACCGTGCGTGATGGACCTATAATGTGACTGATCAAAGATCACCCCTGGTGGTAGGATAGGATGGGTTCCAACTAATTGGATCACAGTATTACTAAGGCTTAAAAAAAACTTAAAATTATTATAACAGAACAAATTAAAACTTTTAACAAAATAAAGAAATTATTATAAGTTTAGGTATTAGCAAACTAAGGGTTTGTAATCTTTTATCATCATAATCATCGTCAGATATAATATTTTAAGCACGGAATAAAAGTAAATTTTGCAGTAGGTAACTGGAACGATTGCCTTCAAAAACATTTGCGCAAAAGGACATCAGTGTGACCGACCACTTTTAGTAGATTTCTTCTTTATTGGTAGATTTAGGGCAAAATTGTTTAGTAGATTTTAGTAGAAATTGAGTATTCGAAAATTTTATGTATTTAAAAATGCAAGAATTCCGTCTAATAAAATCTAAGCTGGCAATACAAATGGCTGAGAAAACGATTGCAGGGTTTGCAAGTTTTCCGGAACTTCTAGTACATCATCATCATAATCATCAGCCTATATACGTCCCACTGCAGGGCACAGGCCTACCTTCTAGGAGGGTATTTGGGCGTTAGTCCACCACGCGTGCCCGATGCGGATTGGTAGACTTCACATAATATACATCAGAATTTCTTCGTCTGCATATGCAGGTTTCCTCACAATGTTTTCGTTCACCATTTGAGAGCAGTCGGTAATACGGAGGAGGGTCGGTCGGGCGGTAAGTTAGAAAAACTCATTGGTACGTGGCATGTTGTCCGTGCGGATTCGAACTCGGACCTCTTGATTGAGAGTCCTCTCCGCAACGCGCCACCGAACTCACTTCTAGTACAGCAAATATTAATCGTATCGCCTAATGTGGTTTTTTTTTACAAAAGAGGGCTTCTGAGCAGAGTTGAAATTTTGTTACCTAGCACTTTTAATATGTCAAAGGCATTGCATGCATGTTTATTGACTTCCAATAATGTCGATATACGGGTATATTTCATATCACAGCGGATAACTTCAGCATGTATCGAACTTCAAAATAGCGAATATAAATCAGCTGTCCCATACATTTGAGTCGAATATGTAGGTACTGCAGTTTTGTATAGGACAGCAGATTTTTTTTTTCGCTCTTTTGAAGTTGGCTCCATAGTGAAAGTTGTTCAGTTTGATGAGTAGAATACATGCTGGAGTTATCCGCAGTGATAAAAAACTACCCGTATATCGACACAATCGGAAGTCGATAAACGTGCAATCCGTTTGACATTATTAAAAGTGCTACCAAAATTTCGGATTCTGCTTATGAGACACAGAAAACTGTACTAAATTTAAACTTGCATAGGGACGACCTAATTTAATATTTATTTGAAAATTGAAGCATCCATGTTACAAAGTGATAAAAACCAATAAAAATTATACAAAAATGCGAAAATAACATGTGTAATGATGAGCGTTTAGATAAAATTAATAATATTTTGTACAAAAACGTGTTTCATATTAAATTTTGACCATCTGTAACGACATAAATATTATTTGGTAAAATTTAAGTAGAATTTGAAACAGGACTGGTAGATTTTGGTAGATTTCAGCAGTAATTTTAGTCACGCTGAAGGACATTGTGCGACACAAGAACATATAGGTGTTACTTAGTAGCTAAAGTGGGTACATGAATTCTGAAAGGGCACAGCAATATTAACAAGAAGTAATTTTAAAGATATTTTTTTTTATTATTTTACATGTAGGTATGCCATGTTAGATTAATCAAATTAAAGATTGAAAAAGTCGGGCGGCGAGCGGGATTCGAACCCACGACCTGCCTATCCGGGGCATGCTCTACTCCAACAGAGCTGTCGTCGCCCCGCAAGCCACGGCGAAATTTTCAATCTTTATATTTTATCGTCTTAAAGGGACGTCAGCGCCATCTACCAGAGTTATACAAACTACTGACCCACACATCTAATGTTGCAATTAGATTCATGCGATATAGATGTCTCACCTTATTCCAATAGAATTTTATTATTTTACATGGTATGCCATGTTAGCTTAATCAAATTAAAGATTGAAAAAGTCAGGCTGCGAGCGGGATTCGAACCCACGACCTGCCTATCCGGGGCATGCTCTACTCCAACAGAGCTGTCGTCGCCCCGCAAGCCACGGCGAAATTTTCAATCTATATATTTTATCGTCTTAAAGGGACGTCAGCGCCATCTACCAGAGTTATACAAACTACTGCTTACCAGAAACTACCATAAAAACGAAAGAGTTCTTGACGGCTTGGCTACGGGGTACTGTTGACATAAATAAAATATTTGTTTTGCAAAAGAGGTGCATTCGAATCGTGAGCGGAATTCAGTCAGTAAGGGTGTCATGCTGATCCTTGTTTACCGACTTTAAATTACTCACTGTGACAGCTTTGTATATCCTCGATCTGTGCAAAATCGTGAGACGATACCCCGTTGTATTCCGTAGCAAGAGATTAAAATGTAACTCGCAAAAATGAGTTACTGGTACCAAATTACCGACTAGCATCGATGCAAAGGACTACAAAATAAAGTCGAATACTGTTCTTCTATTCTATTCTATATTTTAAAAAATGGCTGCCATCTTGGGTATGTGATGATTTTGCCAATGTCGAGTTTTTATAGCAAAAGTGCTTGACGTTGTACGGTTATATTGATATTTTGGTGACTTCAAGGGTTGCTCTTATAAAAGAACAATATCCTGAGCCACCACTGGAGTTCCACTGTGGACCGGGGATGGGGCAACCGACACGACCACCCAATAGCAGAGCCACAGAGAAACTCAATACTGTTCTTGTGTATAGTAAAACACCAGATGACATTAATAAAGCCGACAAGAAATTTCTGAAGAAGTTAAAAGAATTATTAATCGAACAGTGTCCCTATGACTTTAATTAGTTTCTTCAGTATAAGTAAACAAACATCTGAGTAGAAAAAAATGTGTTGCAGGTTGCAGATCGATTATTTGTACCTCAATAAGGTTATTATAATTTTTAACTAATCACATTGAACTGACTTTATAACATTTAACTAATTTAATTGTAGTACTGAAAGGTGGTAGTTAAGTTATTGTCTGGCACCTATTGTTTAAATCTGTTTTTTTCTTAATGTTTATAAATTATGTTGTAGTGTGACTAATAGGTACTCTGTAGGTACTTACCATCTGTAACTTATGTACCTACCTACAATTTAAGGTAAATAAATGAAATGAAATGAGATGAACCAAAAAGTACCAAATTAACCATAAACTACCAAAAAGTACGAAAAATTACAAAAATAACAATAATCTACCAAAAAGTACGAAAATCTACCAAAATAACTTTTTGGTTACTTTTGTACGAAAATTTACCAAAAACTACCGAAAGACTCAAAAACTACCATAAATTACCAAAATAACCAAAAACTACCAAACAGTGACCGGACAGTAACTTTTGTGAAATTCCTTTGTGTTTTCTTGTATCGCGCAATGTCTTTTCGCGCAAAATTCTGTCGTGCAAAATGACTTTCGAAGTCAATCGTTTCAGTCACATACTACGGTACAGAATTCACTCTTATTCCATTCTTATTTAAAACATATCTGACGATGATGATGATGATTTCAGATTATCAATCCTTAGTTTGCTAGTAACAATAGTAATAAACTTACAGTTATTCTAAAATAATAAAGGAGACAAAAATTTACCGTAATAGTCGACCAATTTATAAAATGCACTTCTAAGTCCACATATCGTGACGGGCAACTACGGAACCCTACACTGCATGTGGCCCGACACCCACTTGCCCGGTTTTTTATAAGTTACTTTGCCTACTTTAGCTAAAAATGGAATTGTTCATTAATCTTCTAAGACAGGGTTGGGTGTTGCCGGTCACCGGACTATTCGCAATGATTTCGAACGATTGACGGCCCATAGTAATTTGTATGAAGAAAACGTCCAAAAAAATATGTGATTTTTGGTAACAAATTGCAAAAAAACTAGAAGTCGTATCGAAAAACTGATTTGTTTAAAGTGTTCTTTGATGTTTTGCCATTGATTATAAATATATTTTGTTGTTTTATTTTGTTTCACTAAATCACAGGACTCGGAACGCGGCAGTGCTATTCTACAGTTTTTCATGAAATTCTCGATTACTTTCTGATGTAACTACACAATTTTACTGAAATTTTTTTTGTTCATCTTGTACTTCATCTTTTAGAGAAGCGATGGTATTAATTTTGTTTCTAAATATAGCTATTTACTATCCTCAAAAGTCGGAACGCCGAACCCTGTTTTGCCCGATTAGGGTAGTGCCGACCCTTAAGGCTGGGCCACACAGAGTGCAGCTGCAGAACGGGTGCAGGCCGGCTGCAGACCGGCAGCAGTTGTAAACTATGGAATCATATGCGAGGTGCCACACTAGTTGCAGTCCGGTGCGGCTGCGGAACAGCTGCGGAACGGTAGCCGCAGTGTGACACCTCGCATATGATTCCACAACTGCAACTGCTGCCGGTCTGCAGCCGGCCTGCACCCGTTCTGCAGCTGCACTCTGTGTGGCCCAGGCTATAATATGCTGATGGTCTTTAAGGAGATGAGTATACTGACGGTTTTTAAGGGAATGATTAGACCATCAAACTGAACAACTTTCTCTATGGGACTAACATCGAAATCGGGGTAAACAAATCAGATAGACCTTAAACCAGCATAGATCAACCGTCGAAGCCAACTCGGCTGGGCAGTGTTCGGGGGCTACGTAGTAACTTCACCTCCCAAATACCGCAGTGTCTTAAAACGGAAGTCTTCGACCAGTGTGTGTTGCTAGTGATGACATATGGAACAGAGACGTGGTCGCTCGCCAGAGCCAGAGACAGCCATGTCTGAAAGTCATGAAAGGCTTAAAGTCATCCAAAGGGCAATGGAGAGGGTGTTCGGAGTTTCCATGCGAGATCGAATCAGAAATGAAGAGATTCGCAGAAGAACCAGAGTAGCTGACATAGCTCAAAGAAATGCTAAACTACAGTGGGCGGGGCACATTTCTCGCAGAACCGTTGGCCGATGGGGCAGAAAAGTACTCGAGTGGCGACCGCGATTGCTATACTAAAGTGGCAGTGGGCGGGGCACATTATTGCTCGCAGAACCGTTGGCCGATGGGGCCGAAAAGTTCTCGAGTGGCGACCGCGTACCGGAAAGCGCAGCGTGGGTGGACCGACGACCTGGACGCCTGGTGAAGGCGGCGGGAACCCGTTGGATGAGGGCAGCGCAGGACCGGTCGTTGTGGCGATCCTTAGGGAGGCCTATTTCCATCAGTGGACGTCCATCGGTTGAGATGATACTTCAGTTTGATGGTGTGATCATCGTTAAAAAATCGCTAGGTCCCACTGCCACGGCCTAACCTCTTGGCGAGTGTATCAGAATTCGAACTCACGATGTTTTCCTTCGCCGTTTGAGAGCAGTCGGTATTACGTACATAAGTTATTATAAAAACTCATTGGTACAGTCAGCATCAAAAGTATCTAAGCATCTCCGGTGTTCAAAAACATCTGAACAATTACACGAAAATAAACCCTATTTCCTACTAGATACCATTTGTTTTTAACTTAACAAATAATAACATGACAGATAAATTAATTTGATTTCTTTGTGAGTTGAAATAAGGTTTGCTATCGTAAAGTTGTCCAGATATTTATGAACACTTAACATGCCTAGATACTTTTGATGCTGACTGTACATGGCATTTCGTCGGTGTGGATTCGAACCCATACCCTCATGATTGAGTATCCATAACTCTTCACAACGAGTCACCTCCGCTCTTCAATACTACAGCAATAATAACTCAGAACACAATATGCATATTTGAAGTGTATGATAATTTAAAAAAAAATGTGACACATTTTCTTTCATGGTTCAATACACAATACAATAGAATAGTCTATTGTTTTGTCATAACGTTTGTCTTGCATGCTTTGTACTATTATGGGAAACAATTTCAAAACAATCATTATTAAGGACAAGTTTTATTAAAAACTGGATACTGCATGGACGAAAAAATTTAGAAAGAGTAATTGTTAAAGTACATATTATGCAGGTAAACTACTTAAATGTGTTACAATATTAAAGGGGGTGCTTCAGACCATCAAACTAAACAACTTTCACTATGAAGCTAAGATCGTAATCGCGAAAATCTGCAGTTTCATACATTTGGTTTGAGTTGCCACTGACGTTTACTATGTAGAAACACCTTTTTTTCCCTCGATTTATTTTACACCCTGCATTCAAAAAACACCAAAATTTAAATCTTCTTATCGAGTGGGCTGCAAGCCCTGGTGTCAGAGTTTATTCAAACCGCCTTACGGCCTCTGACGTGGTTTTTATGTAACGACTACTACCACAAGTTATAGTAGCCGGGACCAACAGCTTAACGTGCCATCCGAAGCACGGAATCATCTTTCTTTTCAGACAATCAGGTGATTCAGCCTGCAATGTCTTACCAACTGGGGAAAAACACACAAAGTGATATATCACTAGTTGACCCCGTGGGATTCGCACCCACGACCTCCGTGTCAAGAGCCCAAGCTCTTAACCATTAGACCACTGAGGAAAATTTACCTCACATTATACTTAATTTATATTTAAAAACGTCTGATTATCTGAGATGTCTTCATATCTTATCTAAACTTTAATAATACTCGGATAAACAATGTTCCTTTTTAAAACTGACATACTATTAACGTGGCCTTATCATAATCAATTAAGAAGCGGCATTAAATTTGATAGATCAAATTAACAGCCTCTGATTATCTTTTCCAACAGATGAATGGTGATTTGTTGGGACCCATACCCTAAGGGTGCAAACGGGACTCGACTAAATCTACTCTGTCCGGGCTGTATCTTTTAAACTGTAATACTTAAAGGCATATAACTTATAGACGTTGGTCCCGGCTACTATCTCTGGTTGTAGTAGTCGTTACATAATAAAAACCACGTCAGAGGCCGTAAGGCGGTTTGAATAAACTCTGACACCAGGGCTTGCCCACACGATAAGAAGAAGACTTATTGTAGGTATTAAGTTGGCACAGAATATGTGTTATTATTATGTATTGCTAATAAATCATTCGGCAGACAGAGGGCAGCAAGATGACCGAAGATGACCGACCGAAACTAGGCAGTATTGTATAATGATATAGAGCTGCTTTTACGATTATTTCCGATGTTTTCCGATGCCCATTATTTTCCTTGAAGTACTGTAGCTTGTGTTTCTGTTGCCCGGGACACAGACTAATTTAGCCGCCTCTTTAACAACCTACATAAAAAATTATGGAGCAAGAAATTTTAGCATAATAATTCTGGTTGTGGTCAGTCATCTTTTGGTTTATACATGCAAAAATAGTATCTTGAGCGAGCGAAGCGAGCTCGAATTTTCTCTTTAATATGAATCGGTTGGAGAGCTTTTTACGTACAAAATATGGGCAAAATAACCTCAGTAAAAGCTATAGATCGAGCGAAGCAAGCTTGAATTTTTTAGCACCACGTCTTAGCTGTAGTCAGACCTCTTATGGATCTTAAGATTATGTGTATGTACCACAGAACATTATAAGAGGGGTTAGAAATGCAAAGTAGTGCTTTTGCTTCGGAGACGGCTGTCGCCACTTGTCTTCCCGCTCACACTGCTACAATTACTCATGCCGTCTCGCTCGCACCACGCCGCGCGCCTTATGGTGTTATGCAAATCATTGCATAACCTGTGGCGACACGTTCCACGCCTACTTTGCACTTCTAAACCTTCTTTAAAACAGAAACATAGCCCCTTTAAATATTACTAGGGTGTTTTGATACATTACACTCCGTCAAATTAATATCAATGAAATTTTTTCAGATAATAGATGTATACGACAACACATACGGTGGTAAAAGATGCCTCCTCGTGGTCATGGAGTGCATGGATGGAGGGGAGCTGTTCCAGAGGATCCAGGACAACAGGGAGGGGGCGTTCACCGAACGACAGGCGGCCGAGGTGAGATGAATAGATAATGAACTAATCCAATTAAAAATTAATTTATATACAGGGTTACCTCGAAGACAGTGCGCATTTTTCTTCCATGCAATCAGTATCGTTAATAGAACACATTCCAGGAAAAATATTTTTTTTTTTGTGTTTTCGTCTTCGGATTCCTATGAATCTCGGCCGGGATTTAACAATCGGATTTCTTTCTTTATAATCAGACGGTCCATAGCGCCATGGATGTCAACCCCAACCCTCATTACTGTAGTAAGACCCTAATCAGAGTTCAGGCATTTTTTATGTTATCTTTGGAACTCTTTTGTCACTCCTATTTCAATATTTTTGTATGAGACATGATAAAATAAAAAATAACGTGTCTTTTTATTTTCAATTACCTTTATATACGTAAAATTTGCTCACTGTCTTCGAGGTAACCCTGTATAGAACCCACCCATTTTAATAAGCTCCCCACTGGTTCAAACCCCGTCTGATACAAACAATTGATCTATACTTAAGAATGCTTTTCACAGATAATGCATTCAATCTGCGTAGCGGTCCGTCACCTTCACGACACGAACATAGCCCACCGAGACATCAAGCCAGAGAACCTTCTGTACACTAGCATGGAATCGAATGCGCTACTCAAACTGACTGACTTCGGCTTCGCTAAAGAGACCCTGACTCCCGCCGACACATTGCAGACGCCTTGCTATACACCTTACTACGTCGCCCCGGAGGTAAGTTGGGACAAACAAATTATCAATATGACGTCCACTGTTGGACATAGGCCTCCCCCAGGTATCGTCACAACGACCGGTCCTGCGCTGCCCTCATCCCACGAGTTCCCGCCGCCTTCACCAGGTCGTCGGTCCACCTTGGGGGGCCTACCCTCGCTGCGCTTTCCGGTACGCGGTCGCCACTCGAGAACTTTTCGGCCCTATCGGCCATCGGTTCTGCGAGCAATGTGCCCCGCCCACTGCCACTTTAGTTTAGCAATATAATGTTAATAATAATTAATACACTCAGGGCCTGTTTCACCACTTCTGAGTAAGTTCTTGTTAGCTTATCCGACAGATATTTTGACATAATTTCATACAAAATATGTCAAAATATCTGTCGGATAAGCTAACAAGAACTTACTCACAAGTGGTGAAACAGGCCCTTAGACCATATAACGAGCCAGAGACTAGCCTTGCCTTAGCATTCCCCTCTGCCATGTTAAAAAGGAAAGTGACAGAAAAGTTTGTTAGTAGAATTACACGTGTAAAACGTCTATAGTTATATTATGGTCTAAGTTTATACAGGGTGTAAGGGTAAGCAGTGCATTTAAGGTGTGATCATCATCACAGCCTATACAGCAGATTTTTTTTTTCGCTTACTGGTTTGCTCCCATTTTTATACATAAGAGACGTGTGGCCGTGGCGGATAGTAAAAGTAACACAATTATAAACCTTATAGTACGTAGCATAGCGTCGTTTGGAGAATTACGCCAGCGCCTCCAGGCGACGTCACCTGGAGGCTCGAGCGCGATTCTTCTTTACGACAAAAACGACGCTATGGTATAAGGTGTGTTACATAGATTAAAAGCCGTGGTGGTCCAGTGGCGAGTAACCTTGCCTGCGGTGCAGGAGGCGATGGTTCGATCCCCGTCCAGGCCGACTCGTACCAATGAGTTTTTCGGAATTTATGTACGATTTGTAACACCACTGGCTTTCGGTGAAGGAAAACACCTTGAGGAAACCTGCATGCTTCAATTTCGAGGCATGTATTGTACCCACTGTCCATTATAAGTGGCGACGGGCTCACCCCCCATCACACTGGACAGACTTACGGTACTACTGGTGAATCGTGGATATTCTGAGGTTTCAGAATATCTTTGACACCCCCTCAGGGAATATAGTCGTGAGCATATGCTATGTTATGCTATGCTAGATTATCCGCCGCCGCCACACGTCTCTACTGTATAAACCGTGGCTTAGACGTATGTTTTTGTGTTATCAGGTGCTAGGACCGGAGAAATACGACAAATCCTGCGACATCTGGTCGCTGGGCGTCGTGATGTACATACTGCTGTGTGGCTTCCCTCCGTTCTACTCCAACCACGGCCTCGCCATATCGCCCGGCATGAAAAAGGTAAATACACAACTTTATAATAGTAAATATCTTGGACATTGTCACACAAATTATCTAGTCACATTTAAAGTTCAGAATCTGGCCTGGACTTTTATTATGATAACTAGACAACGATATAGAATATATACCTGGTCCTTCTTAACATGCTGACACTTTTTTGAGGGGATGATCAGACCATCAAACTGAACAACTCTCTCTATGGCACCAACATTGAAATCGCGAAAAATAAATCTGCCCCTCCATACAAAACTGCGAAGCTACTCGAGTCAAATGTATGGGACAGCTGATTTTTTTTCCGCGATTTCGATGTTGGTCCCATAGAGAATGTTGTTCAGTTTGATGGTCTGATCATCCCCTTAAAAAAGTGTCAGCATTTTAAGTTGGACCCTGTAGATACAAACATCCATGACTCTGGTACAAATATTCATATTTATCATACAAATATGTGTCCCTTACGGGATTCGAACCCGCGACCCCCGGCACAGCAGGCTGGTTTACTACAGACTGTGCTGTCAGATCGTCATCGTCGGTAGTTTTACATAATTTAAATCAATTCTTACAAATAATAAAATTGTAAACTTGGCGTGAAAAATCATTGAAGATATTTGAATCGGGCGTTTAGGATAGGTAATGAAATGCATTGAGACCACTTTTAGAATTTTGGTTTGTTTATCTTTTTTTTTGTTCACGCATCACTTAAAAACTTTTTGTAGACAAAACCCACTATGAGAGTTTGTTGACCAATCAGAGACCGCCTTAAAACTTCAATAGTAGATTTTGTAGACAAAACGTACAATAGTTGATTATTGACCAATCATAGATCACTTTACTCCTGTAGCAATTAAGGTAAGTGATGATTAGTATATTAAAATTACTGTTTTGTTAACAGCGCATCAGGTTAGGGCAGTACGACTTCCCGGAGCCGGAATGGTCGAACGTGTCCTCGGAAGCAAAGAACCTCATCAAGGGAATGTTATCCGTTGATCCGGCTAACAGACTCACTATCCACCAGGTTTGTGTCTCCTCTTTAATGAGGCATTTTCCAAATGCAGTAAAAATAAGTACATGGCGTTAGTAAAATTTTCTGAGAAACCTGCCAATTTAAACGTTAAAAAAGTTGGTTATTTATGGTTTGTTTTATTGACTGACTGATAATTTGTAGCGTTGCCAGACACAACTAAATAAGTTGATATTCGTGTACTCTTATACTCTATGATATTCTTATACTGCGTTTACACGCACGCCGTGCAGCCTGGCAAGCTTAGGCAATTCGCTGTACATTGAGGCTTCTATACAGTTAAATAGTAACAATCACTTTACAGACGAGTCGATGTACAGCGAATTGCCTAAGCTTGCCGGGCTTGCATGCAGGGCGCCAACGGGGCTCAACGGTAAAAGGAGCCTTAAAACCGGCAGCGAGTTGAAAGAGTTCGCTATGTGCTTTAGGCTTTGACTATTTATTATAAGGACTCGCCTTACGGTAGCATTTCCCCTCTGCCACGGTATAAGATCAATTTGATCATGTGCATTTACATGAAATTTTATACCTTATCACTAAACGAGACAGCCTATAATTGCGAAACAATAATTTCGAACTTAGAACGTTTGGGGTTCACAAGAGACTACTTTTCATGATTTTTAATATTCAAAATTAGAATCTAAAGTTATAGGGAATAAAATCTAAAGTTGCGGATTGCTTGTTACCTCACCCCCCGCAAAAAGTGGCAGAAATGTTTGTTAGTGGTATTACACGCGTTACCAGTCCTCATATAAGTAGTCAAAGGCTTTAGGTACCAAGTTGGAGGCGTAATTCCTGACTACGACTATTATAACGCATTAGGTCTTCTGCTTACAAAAGCTGAAGCTAATGATAATCTGTTTGAAAAGCAACGCACAAGCTGTAAGCTTGTTAACTGGACAGTTATCCCTAGTGATGGACATTGCGGGCAATATTGCCAGTGATTGAGAATATTGCTGGCAACATTGCAAGCTGGGAATAAAATAACAAAAACATATGCAACAATTACACAATCCTTGTTTAAAAAGTATTTTGAACAGGTAATTATCATGTGTATATTCGTCCACAGGTGATGGCAAGTCCGTGGGTCCGTCAGTACACACAAGTGCCCCAGACTCCACTATACACGAACACGCTTCTCAGAGAGACGGGCGACAACTGGGCCGAGGTTCAGGACGAGATGACCAGGTCTCTAGCCACCATGCGAGTCGACTACGACCAGGTAAGCTACACTGTAGACTAACAGGCTACTTAGAGAGACGTGAGGCAACTGGGCCGAGGTTCAGGACGAGATGACCAGGTCTCTAGCCACCATGCGAGTCGACTACGACCAGGTAAGCTACTCTGTAGACTAACAGGCTACTCAGAGAGACGGGAGACAACTGGGCCGAGGTTCAGGACGAGATGACCAGGTCCCTAGCCACCATGCGAGTCGACTACGACCAGGTAAGCTACACTGTAGACTAACAGGCTACTCAGAGAGACGGGAGACAACTGGGCCGAGGTTCAGGACGAGATGACCAGGTCTCTAGCCACCATGCGAGTCGACTACGACCAGGTAAGCTACACTGTAGACTAACAAGCTACTCAGAGATTAGGGAGACAACTGGGCCGAGGTTCAGGACGAGATGACCAGGTCTCTAGCCACCATGCGAGTCGACTACGACCAGGTAAGCTACACTGTAGACTAACAGGCTACTTAGAGAGACGGGAGACAACTGGGCCGAGGTTCAGGACGAGATGACCAGGTCTCTAGCCACCATGCGAGTCGACTACGACCAGGTAAGCTACACTGTAGACTAACAGGCTACTTAGAGAGACGTGAGGCAACTGGGCCGAGGTTCAGGACGAGATGACCAGGTCTCTAGCCACCATGCGAGTCGACTACGACCAGGTAAGCTACACTGTAGACTAACAGGCTACTTTAGAGAGACGGGCGACAACTGGGCCGAGGTTCAGGACGAGATGACCAGGTCTCTAGCCACCATGCGAGTCGACTACGACCAGGTAAGCTACTCTGTAGACTAACAGGCTACTCAGAGAGACGGGAGACAACTGGGCCGAGGTTCAGGACGAGATGACCAGGTCCCTAGCCACCATGCGAGTCGACTACGACCAGGTAAGCTACACTGTAGACTAACAGGCTACTCAGAGAGACGGGAGACAACTGGGCCGAGGTTCAGGACGAGATGACCAGGTCTCTAGCCACCATGCGAGTCGACTACGACCAGGTAAGCTACACTGTAGACTAACAAGCTACTCAGAGAGACGGGAGACAACTGGGCCGAGGTTCAGGACGAGATGACCAGGTCTCTAGACACTATGCGAGTCGACTACTACCAGGTAAGCTGCACTGTAGACGAACAGGCTACTTAGAGAGACGGGAGCAAACTGGGCCGAGGTTCAGGACGAGATGACCAGGTCTCTAGCCACCATGCGAGTCGACTACGACCAGGTAAGCTACACTGTAGACTAACAGGCTACTTAGAGAGACGGGAGGCAACTGGGCCGAGGTTCAGGACGAGATGACCAGGTCTCTAGCCACCAACGGAGTCGACTACGACCAGGTAAGCTACACTGTAGACTAACAGGCTACTTAGAGAGACGGGAGGCAACTGGGCCGAGGTTCAGGACGAGATGACCAGGTCTCTAGCCACCAACGGAGTCGACTACGACCAGGTAAGCTACACTGTAGACTAACAGGCTACTTAGAGAGACGGGAGGCAACTGGGCCGAGGTTCAGGACGAGATGACCAGGTCTCTAGCCACCAACGGAGTCGACTACGACCAGGTAAGCTACACTGTAGACTAACAGGCTACTTAGAGAGACGGGAGGCAACTGGGCCGAGGTTCAGGACGAGATGACCAGGTCCCTAGCCACCATGCGAGTCGACTAAGACCAGGTAAGATCTAGTTCAGTTATTTCTAAGATATCAATGGTTTTCTAGCAAAATTACGTGATTAACATTTTGTTTCTCTTTCTTACAGGTGCAAATAAAAGCGTTGGAGCAGAGCAACAATTCTTTATTGAACAAGAGACGGAACAAAGTCGGTGCTTGATCTATAACTACTTAACTTTTACTTAATTTTCAAGTTACATCTTCTACTATTATTGTCTTCAATAATGCTGATATTTAGAGTTACAGTAATAGCAGGTTTATAAGTCTTACACTCGGTTGCAGAAACGCTCTTTAATGTTAATCCTTCATTAAATCTTGCTGTCACTTTCTGTCTTGTTGACATAGTAAAAGCTAGCAAGAGATTTAATGGAGGATTAACTTTAATGAGCGTTTCTGTAACTGAGTGCGAGCGTTACCCATGTACCTGCGCAGTTGACAAATTTTAATAGCGCGCGAAATTATATTGACCAATCAGGATGTGCCACCTTCAATACCATGCCGCTATTGGCTTCTTTTTGCGGCCTTTTCGCTGCTATCCGACTTTGCACCCTTTGACTACTAACTGACTTCGGGTTTTGACGTGGACTCGGGTCTGCTCTGCCCAAACGAAGATTGACGAGCAGAATTATTTTCCTGGTCGTACTGTACGCGCTAAACACTGATACAATCTCTCGTCCCTTACCCTTGAATCTAGAAAATCTCGGGAAACCGATAAGATCAAATAAAGTTAAGATTTTTCTGTAAATGAAAAACGTACTTACATAAAACTACAATTAGTCTATTGACTAATTACATCACAAAATGTAAAACATTACATGTTTCATCACAATAACACAATCTGCTATAATACGAAAACTAATTTTAATTTCAAATTAAGGTGTGGTAAAAAAAAGAAAAAGACATCCGATTTGGTCCAAAATGTGAAAGTGTCGGCCAAAAAATAATAATGCGATATTCTGTTAGGACTTGCCCATCTTAACATTTATTATTATGGCACCAAAGCTGTTCATTGTCCTTGGTTTTATTTGAGTTCGATAAATCTGAATTTTCATACATTTTTGATGAAATAAAACTTTACACCGTAAATAAAGTTAATATGTCAAGATTGACAGTCGAAGATACGAAAGCGTCGAAAAATTTTGGAACCAGTACAGGCCCCTAAACCCTATCCATACACACGCACACATACATAATTTGTATGGCGCCTCACGCACACCAACCTATGAAAGTTGGCCCCTTTTGTTTTATACGGTATAACCGTGAGGCTCATTCTAGACATATACTTTTACTAAGACTTACAGCTACAGCTTTCATGCCATAATAATATAATAAATGCTTACACTGACAAGTTCTAACAGAATATAGCATTCGTTTTATTTGGCCGGCACTATCACATTTGGACCAAAAATGTATAAAACGCGTATGATGTCCTTTGTGAAGGGAATTTAATAAAATATTTAATTTCTAAGAATAAACCATTTGCATTTGTTCCTGTTTCAGGCCAGTTGTGTTTTTTACTTTATTTGCCATAATACTAAGTTTACGATAAGGCACATGCTTACGTAATTTTTGTGGAACTGCGTGCTTCTAGCAAGAAAAAATCGCGTGGAAAGCAGACATGTTAGCGGCTTAACATTTACTAGTGTTAGAACAAGACAGAATTATAAATCTTTGTAGATTTTTTACAAAATTCACAGCCAATATAACAAAGGCCATGATGCCTAGGAAGTCAGAAATATTTAAAAAATAATAGAAATAATGAATAAAAATAAATTTAAAAAAAAACTTATTTACCTATCGCTTATTTTTAATTTATTCAATAAGAACAAGTGATTAAAACATGAAATATTGTCCATTGACCATTTATTTTGTATGAAGCACGCACATATATTATATCCAATATAATATACAAAAAATGTATAATTATTATTATATAGTGATAAAGAAAGCTTAAAAATGTCTACTTAATGTCAATTTTTACTCTTATTTTTATAGAGGGTGCTGTCACAAATTTAGTAATAAATTAACATAGATACATGGTGTTTTTATTAAGCTATCAATTAGTTATATCTTTGCCGAACTTTACTGTCTTAATACGGTGACGGTTTTTTAAGAGGGTGATCAGACCATCAAACTGAACAACTTTATCGATTTTGATGTTTGTCACATACAGAAAGTTGTAAATAAACATAGATATCTTATATACAAACAAGACTCACAATCAACGTTCGAAAAATGGCACAACCAAAAGAGCTCGGATGAGCTCTTTTTTGTACTAGCTGACAGTTAACAAGCGAAATACGACTATGTTTATGAATCAAATACAACGTATTAGTGACAACCAGCAGCATGCATACTTAATTCGGTATGTCAAGTTTTTTTTTGTCTTCATTTTTATATTTTTTACGGATAGAAGACATAATTTTAAGACACCTATTTCATTCTTATTTCGATTTATCGAGTTTATCAATATACATTTAATTTTTAAATTATTTTGATCTGTAATCTCGAAGTGAAAAATGGTGGGAGAGAAAATAATTCGAACTCCATGGAGAAAAACTATCTACAGCTATATTTAAAAAAATTAAAACCTGCCTACTCTTTCTAACTCTATGCTGGAAACAGATACGGCAACATCAAATGTCAAATTCTGACATTGAGAATGCATTTTTTTTTCTTAACGGTCAGTTATTTTAAGTTGATTTTATGTTTACCAAGGAGTTCGAAGGTATGCCAGTGACGTCACTGAACGGACCGAAAAACGACGTTATTTTATTAAAAATATCTGTAATCCTTTCATTTTAAAATCTCTGACATAGAAAATATGATTATTGAGACAATTATCTCGAAATGGTTTTCGATTCAGCACTCCAAAAAAAAACTTGACATACCGAATTTGTGCGGTTTTTTGCGTCAATGTGCACAAAAATTTGCTAAGATTTTATATGACACTGTGGGTCTAGTATAGGAGGTCAATGTAAATAAATAAAAGAGATGTAGGTCTAACAGAATATGATGGCAAATGAGGAAATAAAATTTTAGAATACACACTGTAGACACTACAATGTTAAAGTCGATATTTTTTTACTTTTCTTTATGCCATAAGATTCCGGTAGACCTAACTATAAAAGTCGTAGCATGCTACACGTGATACGGCTGTATCACGTCTTTTATCTCGATCGTTCGCAAGCAAATAGAAAGAGAGCAAAGGTGTGATAGCGCTGTATCACGGTGCCATGCTACCTATGCAGTTCATCGGCATCAGCCCGTATAATATGACTTTTTACTCGCGCGCGACGCGACTTCGCTGTATAGAAAATTACCTCTTCTCGCTTGCTGAGTAGTACAGTCAACAGCATATAAGTTATATACATTTTAGTACTACGACGTAGAACAAAAGTGTATACAACTTATTGCTGCTGACTGTACCTATGGAAAAAGGCCGAGTCGCACGTTAGTAGAAAAGTCATACTAGGCAGGTTATGAGCATGCTTGTTTTGAACGGATGGTATAAATGTTTTCGCTTAATCATGAATAGTATTAAAATTACGATAAAATTGTTCGCCGTCCATTTTATAATACATGGTGTAAAAAATACATTACAATATAATGAACAGGGTGCTTCAGACCAACAAACTAAACAACTTTCACTATATGGAGCCAGCATTGAAGTCTGGAAAAAATCTGCTGTTCCTTAGAAAATTTCAATAGCTAATCGACCAAACACAGATGAATTTTTTTAGTCAATTGGTTTTTGACAATTGGTCCTGTAGATGTTGTTCAGTTTGATGGTCTGAGTCACCCCTTAAAGTATGTAACGCATTGAGTTTACACCCTGGAGAAATAGAAAAATATTATATACTTACCTACAGTAGGGTATAAGGGTTGAGACACATTTATCGACGGCCGGCCCATACAAAAATGACATTTAAGGCCTCCGCACATTGCAGCGATATTATCGAGCGATATCGCTGCGATTTTGCGATATTTATTTCCAGTACATTTTGTATGGGGACGCGCTCTACCTACACACTGCCGCGATATTATCGCGACCTGACACAATCTCTTTAGACTACATTCAGTGGTGGGGCGCGTGCGTGACGCGAATCGCGGAATCGGTGCAGTGTGTAAGGTGTCGCGATATCGCTCGATAATATCGCTGCAATGTACGGAGGCCTTTATTATGGGAAGCCGTCCGGTGTCGTTGCCGCGTCGACAGACCGCCATGACGTTGGAACTGAATCGCCGCGATTTTATAGCAGAAGGTTTTTACTGAGCGCTATCGCCAATGATTAATGTCAGAAATATCGCGGCGATAACGCGACGGTATCGCTACAACTTCCGTCAACGCCTACGCTTTTGAGCCTGCGTTTCATGACCCTTAGCGATATCTGTATAAGGCCCGTCACAGACACGCGCTATAATATGTTGCTGTACTCTTCTTACGCACGCAAGATTACATAAGCACGTCTCTTTCCCGCGTGCGAGTGAGAGGAAGCGATTAGCAACTTGCATGCGTTAGAAGAGTACAGCAACATATTATAGCGGCCGTGTGTTGCGCGCTTAAAGCAAAACTTGTCTTTATATTCTTGGTTTCAGCCAATTAAAGTTGCTACAGGTTTTTGCTTCGATGATGTTATGTGTGCTATATGTATGTATGTCCAAGTCACAATATTAATAATAGATACACTATTTTTGGCAGGCAATAGTTAAATTTTGCTGTAACCATAAGAATAAAGAAAAATAAAGCGTTTCGGAGGACTTCTTACGTATGGACGATTTAGTATCTTGGGTTGTACTACACATGGCCGCACGCGATCGCATTTTTCCGTCGCTCCATCCTTTTCTGTCACTCAGGAACGTCATTTGCTAGAGCATATAAGATAGACGGAACTAGCAAATGACGTTCCTGAGTGACAGAAAAGGATGGAGCGACGGGAAAATGCGATGCGGTGCTGTGTGATGTAGTTCAACCCTTATGGAGTCCATAGCTGCATATTAAATATTTTGTATGGATTTCTGTGTGAGAAATTGCGTTTATTATTAAATAACTATTATGTATTTAGTTTTACTGACTTTGTATTTAAACAGAGTACATAAAAAAGTTGAAAATAAAATTTAGTTAACTGTAAATTGGTATTATTATTGTATTATATTCTCCCTTACACTTTCTATCCAATAGTAAATAGGTACCAAGGAATATAAACGGGTCCTACTAGGGGAGGACCAACAGTCCGTGAAGCATGTTTGTAGATGCCTCGGTGTGTAACATAACATAACATAAATATTCTTTATTTGCACACCAAAAACATACAGCAACAAAAACATAATTAAAAGAACGTAAGGGTACAAATGGCGGTCTTATCACTAAAAGCGATTTCTTCCAGACAACCATGTTGTCCATTGGTGCAACCATTTGGTGTGTAATCGTGTCCGTATAGTTAGCAGCCTCACCAACGAATTCGAAGATTTTGACTGGGCCACGATTTAGTACCCAATTAGTACTATTTAGTGCCCAAAGCACAGATTTGGTACTCCTGTATTTCAAAAGATATTTGGGTTACTTACTGAGGCTGCTAGATAGACGTCAAGGTAGCAGTCGCACCAAGAAATACTGTTTATATCAATGTGATTTATATGTCACGATTTAGTACTCATTTAGTACTCCCTATATCCAAAATTTCATTAATATTGATTCAATACAAGCCGAGATATGACAGTGCATTGTTGAGGCTGCTAACTTGACGTTTATTCCAACGATGATTCCAATGAAACGGGTGCACATTTCAAACAGATAAATACATACAGATTTAGTGCTCGATTTGGTGCCTCTTATGGTATTTTTGAAATGTAGAATTTTCTTTCCTAATTCCCAAAAAAACTATGTAAAGTTCTACATACATTCGATTTTCGGTACAATCATGAACAAAAATTATCTTTAATCGGAACTCTACTGCCATGAGCTGGCGCACGCGATTATAGCAAGTGGTTCATAGCAATACCGAGAGATGGCGGGATTTTATTTACGTTAATTACGGTGGGTGATGCGAAAACTTGTCGAAGAATTGCTTGATTCAAATGAGTGCAGCCGAGGGACTACAACGAGTTTATGATGAACCTTGTTCTATCATAGATGTTTTCAAATTGTCTTTTATGTTTTTGTTTATGTTGTGAAAAGGAATGCAATTTTTGAAAGTAACACGTCGATCGAATGATGAATAATCTACATAGTAATTTTTACATTTTCTACTGCCGATTTGAACGAGTGACTTTCAAAAATCGCACTGTAGTGTTTGAAAAGTACTAGTCTCATACATTTGAGTCTAGTAGGCGTTGCAGTTTAGTATGGAACTGCTGATTTTTGTTTGCGATTTCAGGATTGGTCCCATAATAAAAGTTGTTCAGTTTGATGATCTGAACCACTCATGAAAGTTTCAAACTACAATGAAATCAATATTTATTACTTCGCTTTATTTCGGAACGGTAAAAAAAAAATTCCAGTACACTAATAGTAGAGTAGATTTAAAGAAGAATAATAGTCTTCTGGACTCACATTACATAGGTATATACGAGATTGAGAAGTATCAGAGTTACCTATACAATTTAATATCATTTCACTTTTTTGCTAGACAGTACCAACCACAGAATTAAAATAAATTGTAAACCCTATTACAGTTGAATAAAGTCTAAATTTGATTAACGATATCGTCGGACCTAAATTACGATTAGTATGTAGAACTTTACATAGTTTTTTTGGGAAGTAGGAAAGAAAATTCTACATTTCAAAAATACCATAAGAGGCACCAAATCGAGCACTAAATCTGTATGTATTTATCTGTTTGAAATGTGCACCCGTTTCATTGGAATCATCGTTGGAATAAACGTCAAGTTAGCAGCCTCAACAATGCACTGTCATATCTCGGCTTGTATTGAATCAATATTAATGAAATTTTGGATATAGGGAGTACTAAATGAGTACTAAATCGTGACATATAAATCACATTGATATAAACAGTATTTCTTGGTGCGACTGCTACCTTGACGTCTATCTAGCAGCCTCAGTAAGTAACCCAAATATCTTTTGAAATACAGGAGTACCAAATCTGTGCTTTGGGCACTAAATAGTACTAATTGGGTACTAAATCGTGGCCTAGTCAAAATCTTCGAATTCGTTGGTGAGGCTGCTAACTATACGGACACGTGTAATCTACTATAATAATCATTGAATTAGAACACTATGGAACATGGGTCCACGCTCAAAAGTGTCCGAACCAAAAGAAGTGTACAATTCAAAAAGGCACTGTAGTCTCTTGCCAGTCTTTGTTTGGTCGTCTAAGCACGCGCGAGTTCATGATGGCGTACTGTGTTGTAAAAACATGTAAAAATTACCAAAGAAAAGTGAAAAAATGTGATGGTGTATCCTATTTTCAGTAAGCAAACTATTATTTTATCATTTAGAAGTATCATTTTGTTTACGAACATCATATTAAATTTTTATTTTATTTATTGATTATCTGTCATCGCATTCGCCATTACGTCTGTCATGTTTGATGTTCATTTTCACCTCCAGTCGAAGCTGCATATGGTGTTAAGTAGGTGTAAGCAAAATTAACCCTTGTGACTAGCTTCATACGATTTCAATTGCAATGTTTTCAGTTTGTTTACATTACTATGCATACCAATATTTTTTATAATGTTAGTTTGGGACACTTTTATCGAGAATTTTGTACTAGACCCTGTGTCCATAGAGTTCTAGGTCGATGATAATAATGAATTTACGTTCGGGACTTCGAACTAAAACTTCTCAACTCACCTTAAGTCAAAAACGTTTTATTAAAACAAAAAATAAATTACAAGCTTTATAAAATATTTTGTTTGAAGCGAATAGAGATTTTAAAAATTACATCATCAACCCGTGTCCCACCGCTGGGCATACCTACAGACAACTGTATAGAATGTAAATGCCGGGGGCTGCCCAGGCGGACTGGGTCATTGTTAGGCCAAGGACACAGGCCACCCCGTACCAGGCTAGCGTGATGATGCCGACTTGCCACAGCAGATGGAATATTAGGAGCCTGAAACAAACAAAAAATTCAAATTAAAATGGTCATTTCATTTTTAGGGTTAGGGTAGAGAGAGACCCTTATAAATTCTTCCATTCTGTCTGTCTGTATGCCCCACCTCAATTATCTATTACGAATTTACGAGCAGCATAGAATAGGAAATAGTAGATTCTTTGATAAAGTTATATGTCAAGATTGACAGTCGAAGATACAAAAGCGTCGAAAAAAATTGGAACCAGTACTGGTTCCTAAACCACTTGGCCCCTTTTGTTTTATACGGTATATTCGTGAGGCTCATTCTAGACATATACTTTTTCTAAGAGTAGATTACACACCGAGGGCAGGAAAGTAAGAAACGTCTCAGATCTCATGTGATCTGAGGCTTTCTTATTTACTGCCCGAGTTTAGTATACCTACTATTTTTCTCCTCGACGGAGGTGGAAAGCGGCAACTTCGATTAGCGCAGCGGGACGAAAATTGACGCTTTCCGTCCGGAGGGGAGAAATCTAAATTATTATAAAACTGTAACTGGAGTGTGTCTGTACATTGAAGATATTTACAAAAAAAAAGTTTACGATATGGTTTTTAGGTATCCCTGACTCGAAATCAACAGTTTTTTTAGTAATTTTGTCTGTCTGTTTGTTTGTTCGCGCATCACGCAAAAACTACTAAACCGATTTTGATGAAACTTTTTGTTTGATAGCTTATTCTAACCCCTCTTATAATGTTCTGTGTCATCTAGTTTGCACAAAGTGCGCATGTGCAGGCACCATTAATAGGGCGACTTCAAATTTTTTGGGACGTTTATAGAAATCCCCAAATATACTAATAAGCGAGCGAAGAGAGCTCGAAATTTTCACACCATGACTCAAAATGGGGGAGGTACACAAATATGAGTACTTGTAAGAAGAGGAAGCTGTTCTAAATTAGATCGGGTCGCAAAAAGGTGCAGTGCGGGCCACACGCGGCCCGCAAGTTTGACATGTCTGATGTGGAGGAAGCTGCCCAGTGGAAAGGCGTGAGAATATGTATGTAATGTGTGTATGTACTTACATGGAGTCTTTGCTTCTAGCCGCGGGCAAGGTGGACTCTTTCTCGTTGTTAAGGTATCTCCTCACACCGACCACTAAGTTGGTAAAGTAATCTTCCCACTGGAAACAATAATTATAGTCATCATCCATGTCACACCACTGCGCTATTATTATTAATGTGACGTGATTATGGCGATTTTTTAACCGATTTTTTCCCCCCTTGTTGGTGAGATGTCGCTCTGCCCCCAAAATATAACGTCATTTTTCAAAATGTGTATTTTTAGTGTAAAGCCCGACCAGAAAAATAAAAAACCTCGCCATGTTGCAGATGTACCTACTTGGAACATTGGCATTAAAGGTTATAGTCGATTGCAGCGCCCCCAAACCAGGATTTTTATATTTCTGGTCAGGCTTTAAATGCGTTAGCCTGTGCTTGATTGCCCTGGGTTTATAAAAAAATCCATATTTCAGTGGAGAAACATGTTTTACTTAATAAGACCTACAAATTTATCGCAATTTTCCACTGCACCTGACTGAAAAAAATACGTGAGATTTGCCGAGATTTCCCCTACGTAAGATTCAGCTCGACCTTCAGGCAAAACTGTACCAGATGATCTCTGCACTAGTCAACATAAACAAACATAAATAAAAACATAAGTCATTACTCACAGCTAATGTAGATATATCTATATAGAAAGTCTTGCTGTCCGTCTTGTTGAGTTTCTCACAAAGCTCTCTAGTGTTCGTGTTGTGGAACTTCCATTCAGTAAATATGAACCGTTCGAGGCGGTTCAGTGAATTCCATACGTTCTTGTGCAGACGGAAGAGGCTGGAAAATTATAATAATTATGTTAGACCAAGATCCCACCGTTAATTAAAAGTCAGGGGGGTGTCACGTTGCAGGGTTTGCCCCGAACACTTGTCTGTCGCGTGCCCGTGCCGCGTGCCACGGAGCCGTGGTGGTCCAGTGGCGAGTAACCTTGCCTGCCGTGCAGGAGGCGATGGTTCGATCCCCGTCCAAGCCGACTCGTACCAATTAGTTTTACGGAATTTATGTACGATTTGTTACACCACTGGCTTTTCGGTCAAGGAAAAACATCGTGAGGAAACCTGCATGCTTCAATTTCGAGGCGTGTATTTGTACCCGCTGTCCATTATAAGTGGCGACGGGCTCACCCCCCGTCACACTGGACAGAGTTTCGGTACTACTGGTGAAACGTGGATGTTCTGAGGTTTCAGAATATCTCTGACTACCCCCTCGGGGAATATAGTCGTGAGCATATGCATACTTGTCTGTCGCGTGGTGTTCGCGCTGTTCGCGTTTCAGCCTGCCACGAGGCTCCCCAATCCTTCTCAGTTGTTCTTACTCAAAAAAAATCCTCGAGATTGGATAAATACTCCCTCAAACCACTTGACATTGGCGGAAATGCGGTGCTAACGCACAAGCAAGAAGTCCATTAATTATAAATAAATAAAAAAGTAATCATAGTTTGCGTGGTTTTGTCCTGGCAGATCGACGCACGAAACTTTAAACGCTTTTTCCTCAACTTAGCCATTTTGAAGTTGCATTATTTTGTCATCAGAGGGCAGAGATGCGGTTCAACACAAAGTGTCCAAGGTGTGATATAGGTACAGGTACTCACATGGGTCGTCCGCCGGTGACCCTTAGCAGCATGTCAAGTAGAATGGCCGGTATGAAATGTACGAAGATGGCGGAAATTCGGAACAGCAGCAGCGAATTGACGAACTTGAGATGCGGGTACCTGTTCAAATGTTATATTTAAGGCCAGGTTATCCAAGTGCAAGCGTCTCTTTCTTGCAAGCATAAGTTTGCAATTAGCCATCCCGCTCCAATTGAAAGCAGGATCGCAAAAAAATGTGTTTTTCATCAATATCTTTGCTCATGGGTGTTTCTAAGCTCAAAATTGTACGGAGTTCACTAGAAATATTTAATGTATTTAGTTAAGTACAAGAATAAAAATTTAAATATCAGCAGTTTCATCATAGTATTGAAAAAACATAACAAAAAGGGGTAACTTTGGGATTTTTTTCTATCTATTAAACTTAATCTAATCGTGTAATTGAGAACGGTCGCCTATCAGCGAGATCCTTAAATAAGACACAATTGGTTTTCAGACTTTAAAACTCAGTTTAAAACACTTTCGTTCGTGTTCAAAAAACGGCCTCGACCGGATAACAGCGTCTTAATTATAGTAGTAATCAGCCATTCGATTCAATAGGTACAAAAATGAGCTAGTTATTGAGGCGGGAAATCGGGAGAGTGCAGTATCTGTTACGGTAGTAAATATTAAATAATCTGCGCTCAAACCACAGAATAGATAATAGTATATAGTTCTACATACAGAACGGCCATCCCTCGCCCCACTCGGACTTCAGATACCCTCACACTCTCTGGGAAACTTGAGGGAAGCCGAGCAAGGGAATTTGACTACTTCCGTTGGATTTGACTACATAAAAATTTTGCTTTTCAGTGCATAAAAAACGTTGAATAATAACGCTAAATTCACATATTCAGTAATTCTTTAGCTCAAATTCTATTTTTAATAACAGAAAGAGTAATGAAAAGTAACGAAATGTATATGATATAAGATGCGTGGTAAGTCAACCCTACACATTTGTCAAAGACAATTTGACCGACGGAGGGCCCCACTGACATATACTCTAGCGATAGACAAGCTCATTCAAACAAACCACATGTCACACAAAATGACACATTGCCGTCTGTCATTGCCTTTGCCATAGTGTCGAAGTGAACTCGGGAATATCAATCAGGTGCGGGCACCGCATTCAAGTGGAACACGTTGCTTCTATGAAAGGGCCTGTCTATCGCTATAGTGTAAGTCAATGGCGGGCCCATACAAAAAGCACGTATAGTATATGAAGCCGTCGTCGTCGCCGAGTCGCCGTCGGTCAATGTGTCTCAACCCTAAATATGAAATCATTAAGCTAGGTGCCAAGTTAGTGGTGGTGGCTGAACGATCTCCACCGCGGTGTGGTAGGCTCCACAAGGAGCCGCCTGGCTCGCGACCACCCTCCTGCCGGAGTCTGGCTACAAACAAACAGCTTGCTGCGTTCCGTCAGTGTGCAGGAGTGCCAGTGCACTTCTGGGTAAGCTCGCTACATCTTCGACCCCATCTTTGTCCTGAGGACTAGATAGAGGTCAAGAGCAAAAACATCAATAATAAAAAAGGTGCTTACCAGACAGCGCTCTTCAGAGGATATTTATGGAGCATACCATTAACTGAATTTTCTAGGAGAGACCACGCGAACGGCTTCTGTGTTGAAGATGAGCAATGATACACCGACAGGCCAGTTCTGGAATAATACAAGACATTTTAAATCATTTACACAAGAGCCATATCACACTCGTCCCTATATCGCCACGTTATAGTCACTATTGGCGACCCGGTTGGTGTAATGGTTACCACGCCGGACTGCCAAACCAGGGTCCTGGGTTCGAATCCCAGTTCGGTCATGGATGTTATTATGTGTGTGCCGTTGTTGTATGGTTCCCATAACAAAAAGCCTGAAATTTACTTGGGATCATTTCAATGTATGTGCCTGTGAGCGTTATTTTTTTTATTTTTTCTCTTATTATATCGCCGCGTTATGTCACTATATCGCCACGATATAACCACGATACCGCCGCGATTCTGCCAAGATATTGAGATCGAATCAAAGATCAATCAGTGGCGATAATTGCCATGTTTACGTGCAGTTGCGACATTGCCCATTTCATCCCACTGCTGGGCAAATGCCTCCCCTTTCATCCTCCAACCATCTCTGTCCTGGGCATGCTCTGTCCACGCGTCATCGAAAGCATCCAGATCGTCCCGCCATCTCTTCCTAGGACGACCTGGACACCGACGACCGTTTTCTGGGATCCACGGCGTGACAATTCTTGCCCAGCTTTCCTAGTGCAATCTACAGACATGACAGATATTTTAATTAGACTTACAAAAACACACACACTGATATACACAATAAAGACGCACTCGCATACACAGACACACACACCTAGAGAGACGACAGAGGCATACAAAAAAAACACGATATTCCATATTAACGTGAAGAAGCCGTGGTGGTCCAGTGGCGAGTAACCTTGCCTGCCATGCAGGAGGCGATGATTCGATCCCCGTCCAGGCCGACTCGTTCCAATGAGTTTTTCGCAATTTAGGTATGTACGATTTGTAACACCACTGGCTTTTCGGTGAAGGAAAATATCGTGAGGAAACCGGCATGCTTCAATTTCGAGGCATGTATTGTACCTACTGCCAATTACAAGTGGCGATGGGCTCACTCCCCGTCGCACTGGACAGAGTTTCGGTACTACTAGTGAAACGTTGATGTTCTAAGGTTGCAGTATATTTCTGATTACCCCCTTGGGGAATATAGTCGTGAGCATATGCTATGCTACCATGTAAAACTTACTTAGTTTTAGCCGCATTCCAGCCAGCGACCAATAGTTGGTTGACGACCACATCCACGGGAATATAATCAGCTATGTTGTCCTTAGCCAGCGGCAGGCGACGGACGACGCCTGCAATTTATAAATAATTATAAAAATGCATTTTATTTGGGAGCTATGGAAAGTGCAGGTTCGAATCCGCACGAAAGACATGCCATGTACACACGGCGACACCTTCATGTTACGCACCCTTTTAACCCATAACTACACTACGTACAAAACACAAAATAGTGCGGTAGAGAGCCTACATAGACGCGGCTGCCGGCGCGGGCGCAGCGTGCCGTGAGACGAAACAACAACAACATACCGCACCCTCTCGCACGATTCGCAGCGTTCAACTTCTAATAGCTCAAAGTTCAAACAGGGTAACCTGACCTGTCGCCGTGTGTACCAATGAGTTTGTCTAACTTAAGTACGTAATACCGACTGCTCTCAAACGGTGAAGAAAAACATATCGTGAGGAAACCTGCATACGCTGAAGAAGAAATTCCGATGCGTATGTGAAGTCTACCAATCCGCATTGTGCACGCGTGGTGGACTGGCTAAGGTAGGCCTGTGCCCTGCAGTGGGACGTATATATGATGTGATGCTGGTTTACTTTACTTTAGTTTAGCAATGATTTTGTGTGTGTTTATGCGTAAGGGTTTTGTGTTTATGTGTATGCGTCTGTGTGTTTTTGTGGTTACCTTTGGAAGCCCCCATGAGGAATCCCTGGGGTCCAACTTTCGAACATGTCCATCCAGGCACCGGTTCCTTCCACGCGGCAACGACTGAAATAAATCAAACATTTTAGTTTGAGTTCTTACAAAATGATTGTGACCTGCGATTTTTGGAACTCACACGTCGAACTCAGCTGATTTGGCTTTCGAAAATGATACTCCAGGAGCGCGATTTTCGAAAGTCAAATCAGCAGTAGAAAGATGCATATCTCCATAGTAATTTTGACATTTTCTACTGCAGATTTGGACGTGTTTGTTTCAAAAATCACACTTCATAATGTATGATGATAATCTGATGAATGATTGGGTTTAAGGTGTTAGTTGGATCTTAATTACTTATGTATAGATTGAATTTATTGAAGAAAGAATGTTAAAATCAAATAAATGGCCAAGTGAGAACTGAGGATAATACTGACTCATGGTAGGACGCACGATGGTGCATGAAAACAGGCCGGAGCACTTGACAAATTCGTGTTCTGCTAGGTGTTATAGTGCACTGTTTCAGAAGAATGTTACTTATGTATAGATTATAGCCAAGTGAGAACTGAGGATAATACTGACTCATGGTAGGACGCACGATGGTGCATGAAAACAGGCCGGAGCACTTGACAACTTCGTGTTCTGCCAGGTGTTATAGTGCACTGTTTCAGAAGAATGTTACTTATGTATAGATTATAGCCAAGTGAGAACTGAGGATAATACTGACTGTTTAGGCGTCGCGTTCGTCGTCGCGAAGCGCCTACTCGTTTAAATTAGCAGTTCATTCTAAACGTGCTAAGCTATAAACTTTGTGCAAGTCAAATAAGTTTCAACTTCACTTCATTTCCGATCGTCTTGTGAGACAAAGCTAAAAATTAAAACTTATACTTTTTACCATATTTTCGAGTTTAATTTGCCTCCATTATGTCCGCGAAGACATAAATTGGAGGCCCATGAGGGGAACAAAAGAAGAACCAACAAATTTCGACAAAATTACGATCTAAATTGGAGCCAACCTAACTACGCGTCAGCTGATGCAATTCTGAAGTTCAAAGTTTGAGGTGCCCATGGATGCTGTTGTGGTCTGCAGCAGTTGAAGACCTAAGCTGATTCGACCAGTGGTGCAGCCAAAGTATCACGTCGTGCAGCGCAGTTCTACAAAAGATAAGTGCCCTTCCTTTGTCCTTCCTACAATTTCCAAATTCCATTCAAAAATATTTCTAAAATACATTCAAAATTAATCATCTAAAGATTAAAACTGGCTATAATCTAATCCACTTGCGTAATCAAATGATTTAAGCCACTATTGTATCAAAAACAAGCTAATAATTAGTTAAAACCAAGAAAAATTAGCTAAGCGTTTTTTTGTTATACCTACATTAAAATTATCAAAATCATTCTATACATGATTCAACGTTAAAATATAGATTTATAGGTGAAATTAAACCTTAATTGATACTTATTATTATTATTCGAACTTAGATGAAAGTAAAAAAAGTGTTCGAACGATAAATTTAAGCGTAAACATTCTAAAACTTAACTAATAATAAATAATAGGTATTTACGTCTATTTACGTCTAATAAATTCTATTGCATTTGATCCGATTGCATAAAAAAGTGTAATAGAAGTAACATTTAACTTTCTAAGACAGTTTTATACCTATCATACATAATAAATTCACGACCATTTTCCCTGTTGGGGTGGTCAGAACTTTGCTACAACTACTAAGTGCACTCAAAGCGTGCAGTTTTAGCAGGGTTCACTTTAGTACTATAAATATAAGTATGTACAATAGTATTGAAGGTTTCAGGGTGCAACGACACATTTTATTAGGTGTTTTCGTATGATTGCACCATCATAAACTTTATTGATACCTAAGCAATTGTTAAAGTATTTGGCCGACTATTCCAGGTTCGTTCATCGCTCCGCGGAGTTATCAGTTGTCAATCAGCTGTTCACGCATAACGGTTCTCTGCCCAGCTGGTGTCGCCGAAGCGAGGAGCGAGCGTGAGCTAGACAATTTTTTACTTTGTTTGCTGGTTTGTTAATAACACACTAAGAAGTTGTTAGTCAAATTCATAAAGATAAATTCATACCTATTTTATTACGATGACTGAGACAAGTGCTAAACAGCGCTTAAAAGAGCTAATAACAAAACGAAGCTCAATAAAGGGTCAAATAACTAAATTTAAAAACTATTTGAGTAGTTTAAAAGATAATCCAGAACTTTCTAATATTCAATTAGCTGAGCTATCGCTCAGGCTCGGTAGATTCGAAGTATTGTCAACACGATTTGATGAGTTGCAAAATGAGATTGAGGTGTTAAATTCGGACAGTATTAGTGCAGAAGTTGATGAGCGTGATGATATTGAGCGAGAAATTATTACTAATATTGCCGTAGCAAAAACATTGATTGAGACGGGCAAAAATGATAACAGCTCAAACAATGACGGCACTCACTGTCATCACGATCACCAGGATGTGGGCTTGAAGTTACCACGTATACAAATTTCCAAATTCGATGGCGCTTATTTCCGTTGGTTGGAGTTTCATGACACATTTGAAAATTTAATTCATAACAATAACCGTATCACGCCAATTCAAAAATTTCATTATCTTATATCCAATGATCGGAATCTCGGGGCATTTTTTGAGCATACAAGTTTGGATACGCCTTGATTTCCCGGAAATATCCGGATTTAATAAATATGGATAAAAATTTCACGGGATTTATTGGGATTACCTATTTAGATGTCAAGAGACGTTTTTTTAAATCAAGAGTATTAGCAGTGCATAATGGAGGCCGCGACTTTGAAACACGCCGCCTGGTACCTTTGACATGTACCGCACTTAGGTAAATATGTTGACCGTTATTAAACAATGATATTAAGTAACTAGATTAGTAGTTAGGGCACCAAAGCGTTGCCACTTCGAAGATGTCTGCAGGCTTCTTTGACTTCAGTTCAGGCGTTTATCTATGGTGAGCGGACATATCCGTGACGTTTAAATTAAGCTACCAAAATGGGGAAATGCGCCGTAAAAATTTGTAAATCACAGTCGGAAAAGAATAATAAAGGAAGTGGTGTTACTTTTCACAAGTAAGTTTACTATATTTTGTCAAAATAACATTAAAAAACTAAATAAATTTTTCACGCATTGTTTTTGCCATCAGTGTTGCAAGTATATACGATTTTGATTTTCCCACACTGTAGGGAGTTTCGGTACCCTCTTCGTTATTTCATACAGGGTTAAGTTTTAATCAGTCCGGATAACTTCACCATTCATTCCCCTAATCAAACTGAACAACTTTCAATATTGAGCCTACATCGAAATCGTGAAAACAAAATCACCTGTTTCATACAAAACTGCAGTACCGACCGACTCGACTCAAATGTATTGGACAGCTGATTTCTTTTTTCGTGATTTCGAAGTTGACACCATAAATAAAATAAATAAATACCTAAATAATAAAAATCTTTATTTGCATAGTGAAAGTGAAGAAATTACAATATGGTGACGTTATCCGATCTGAGCTGATTAAACATCAACCCTGTAAAATATGATATACAGGGTGTTTGGAAGCGGGGTGCAAATATTTAAGGGGATGATAGTTGACACCATTTAGAAAATTTTGAGCCATACATGTCTTAGACGAAGTCTGATTGTTGATTTTTAAATGCAATTTTTATTTTATTTTTGAAACAACGCGATTTCTGACAGTTAATTGCCAACAGTTAATGTTGTTATGTTAATTGTTTTATTTTATTAGGGTTTTCAGATGTGTATTAATCTAATGAACTAAGTTTCAGGCGCCTGTCTTATTGGAAAAAAAATCTAGACGCTTTCGAAAGTCGTAAAAATTTTAACAATACTGCGAAGTTTATGGCAATTATAAAAATAAATAAAATAGCCTTGATCGTTCAAACCTTTTTAAAAACATGCTCGGCTATTGGCCTTTCTTTCAAGGTATCATTTAAGCGGATATCTTAGCAATTCTCAGAATTAGAGGTTAAAAACCAAATTGAAAGAGATTAAATTCGATTTTTAAATGGACAAATGAAACAACATTTTTGGTAAAAATAATTGATGATTCATTTTAAAAATGTGTAGGTACCTCGATTTCCTACACACTTTTTTTACTTCGATCGTTGTTATTTTGTAAAAGAGATCCTTGGCTACTCCATCCCGAGATGTGAAAACCACGGGGTCAGGTCCGGGGAGCGTGCGGGTCAAGAGATGGGTCCCCGGATTATTAGATTAGAAATACACATCTGACAACCTCAAAAAAAAAAAACAATTAACATACCAACATAAACAGGGGCACTGTTGGCAATTAACTGTCAGAAATCGGGTTTTTTCAAAAATAAAATAAAAATTGCATTTAAAAATCAACAATCAGACTTCGTCTAAGACATGTATGGCTCAAAATATTTTAAATGGTGTCAACTATCATCCCCTTAAATATTTGCACACCGCTTCCAAACTCCCTGTATTACTTAAAGTTTAATTATACCTAAATCTGGTCAGAACACACAGAGCCTATAATCAATATGCTGACACTTTTTTAAGAGGATGATCAGGAGTGCGATTTTTGAATCTCATTCGATGAATTCAACTGTTGAAAATGTCAAAATTTCTATGGAGATATGCATCTTTCAACTGCTGATTTGACTTTCAAAAATTATATTTCAGGAGTGCGATTTTTTAAAGTCGAATCAGCAGTTGAAAGATGCGTATCTTCATAGTAATTTTGACATTTTCAACTGCTGAGCTCTGCGAATGAGATTCAAAAATCGCACTCCAGACCATCAAATTAAACAACTTTCTCTATGGGACCAACATCGAAATCGCGAAAAAAAAACCAGCTGTACCATACATTTGGCTCGAGTCGGTTTGCAGTTTTGTATGGGACAGCTGATTTTTTTTCTCGATTTCGATGGTGGTCCCATAGAGAAAGTTGTTAAGTTTCATGGTCTGATCATCCCCTTAAAAAAGTGTCAGCATATTAAGTTGGACCCTGTATATTCAAGTTCAATTCAGGTAATAAATTCATTAAATTAACTAATTAATTCTGGGGAAATTATTTCTAACCACTGGCAACTGTAGCCGTATTTACTAACGTTATTAAACTAATAACGTCTTTCTCATTTCGTCGTAATTTTTTTGACGGCAGAAGAAACGAGACAAACATAGTTTACTTTGGCGTATGTATCGATTTCCAAGCTACATCTTTGAAACTCTGCTGAAGTGGTTTTACGCTTTTTTGAGTTTTGTTTGTAAGGAGCTATCCCTCTAGTATTGTATAAAGCTCACTGTTATTAAATCACCCAGGACAAAATCTCAATGAAATCAGTCGGTTAACCAATTTCAATGTTATTATTGGATCCCAAATTACTTTTTCGAGATTTCATTACCATATAAAATAATGTTTTGTTGCCGTTGTAGTTTGCCGTCTAATTAAAATTATCTGAAAATGTTTAAAATATTGGGACTTGGGAGTAAAATATAACGATAATTTCATTAAAATTTAAGTTTGTGGCATCGTTGGCCAAATTGAATTGCTGGATAGAAGAGGTCTCCCCACGCCCCAAAAAAAAATTATGCATCACGCAATTTTTTGGTGATTTTTTTTTAGTGTTTTTCTCAAAAAAAAAATCGAAAGTCAGCGTTTAAGCTGGAATAAAAAGAAAAGGTTGTGTGTACAACACCCATTTTTTTTAATTTGAATGTTTGATGTTGTACGGTTCTATCAACATAAATTAGTTTTTAAAAAATCAGAAGATCTCGAGCGCTTTAGATTATTTTTAATTGTAACTCAAAGTTGTTCTGTTCATTTTATTTTTCTTCTTCCAAATAAAATTAAGGTCAATAAAAAAAATTTGAGGTCGCATCCATGTAATTTGAATGTGTATAGAACCGTACAACATCAGACATTCAAATAAAAATAAAAAAATGTGTGTTGTACACACAACTTTTCTTTTTATTCCAGCTTAAATGCTGACTTTGATTGAAAATTTTTTGAGAAAAACACTAAAAAAATCACCAAAAAATTGCGTGATGCATTATTTTTTTGGGGCGTGGGGAAACCTCTTCTATCCAGCAATTCAATTTGGCCAACGATGCCACAAACTTAAATTTTAATGAAATTATCGTTATATTTTACTCCCAAGTCCCAACATTTTAAACATTTTTAGAGAATTTTAATTAGACGGCCAACTATAACGGCACCAAAACATTATTTTATATGGTAATGAAATCTCGAAAAAGTAATTTGGGATCCAATAATAACATTGAAATTGGTTAAACGACTGATTTTATTGAGATTTTGCCCTGGGTGATTTAATAACAGTGAGCTTATACAATACTAGAGGGATAGCTTCTAGAAAACAATACTCAAAAATGCGCAACTTCAGAGTTTCAAAGATGTAGCTTGGAAATCGATACATACGCCAAAGTAAACTATATTTGTCTCGTTTCTTCTGCCGTCAAAAAAATTACGACGAAATGAGAAAGACGTTATTATTTTAAAAACGTTAGTAAATACGGCCACAGTTGTCAGTGGTTAGAAATAATTTCCCCAGAATTAATTACTGAATTTAATGAATTTATTACCTGAATTATAAACTTGAATATGTAGGCTCTGTGTGTTCTGAACAGATTTAGGTATAAATAAACTTTAAGTAATATATCATATTTTACAGGGTTGATGTTTAATCAGCCCAGATCGGATAACGTCACCAATGTCACCATATTGCAATCTCTTCACTTTCACTATGCAAATAAAGATTTTTATTATTTAGGTATTTATTTATTTTATTTATGGTGTCAACTTCGAAATCACGAAAAAAGAAATCAGCTGTCCAATACATTTGAGTCGAGTCGGTCGGTACTGCAGTTTTGTATGAAACAGGTGATTTTGTTTTCACGATTTCGATGTAGGCTCAATATTGAAAGTTGTTCAGTTTGATTAGGGGAATGAATGGTGAAGTTATCCGGACTGATTAAAACTTAACCCTGTATGAAATAACGAAGAGGGTACCGAAACTCCCTACAGTGTGGGAAAATCAAAATCGTATATACTTGCAACACTGATGGCAAAAACAATGCGTGAAAAATTTATTTAGTTTTTTAATGTTATTTTGACAAAATATAGTAAACTTACTTGTGAAAAGTAACACCACTTCCTTTATTATTCTTTTCCGACTGTGATTTACAAATTTTTACGGCGCATTTCCCCATTTTGGTAGCTTAATTTAAACGTCACGGATATGTCCGCTCACCATAGATAAACGCCTGAACTGAAGTCAAAGAAGCCTGCAGACATCTTCGAAGTGGCAACGCTTTGGTGCCCTAACTACTAATCTAGTTACTTAATATCATTGTTTAATAACGGTCAACATATTTACCTAAGTGCGGTACATGTCAAAGGTACCAGGCGGCGTGTTTCAAAGTCGCGGCCTCCATTATGCACTGCTAATACTCTTGATTTAAAAAAACGTCTCTTGACATCTAAATAGGTAATCCCAATAAATCCCGTGAAATTTTTATCCATATTTATTAAATCCGGATATTTCCGGGAAATCAAGGCGTATCCAAACTTGTATGCTCAAAAAATGCCCCGAGATTCCGATCACTGCTTATATCATATTTAGAGGGCGATGCGGCTAGGATTATTTCAAACTTTGAAGTTTCTTCTGCAAACTATATCGAGGCATGGGACTTATTGTGCAGTCGCTATGACAATAAACGAGTTTTAATAAATCATCACCTTAACTCACTATTTAATATAAGGCCGCTTCCACGTGAATCAGAAAAATCATTGCGATTCTTGGTAGACCACGTGACGAAAAACTTACGTGCTTTGGCCAGCTTGGGTCAGCCAATAGACAAATGGGACGTGTTAATTATTTTCATGCTTTCCTCCAAGCTGGATAACTGTACACTTATGAAATGGGAGGAATATCGTAATTCTACGACAAGCGATGTTCCAACTTTAGAGCAATTAAAAAAAATTTTTAATCGATCGGGCAGACGTCCTAGAGTCTGTAAGCCGTAATAAACACGATGCTAGTGCTTTACCTAAAAATGCACCGTCGACATCGCGCAGCCATTTCGCGCCTAATAATCAAAAGCATGACAATACAAAGTCATTTGCTAGCGTCAATAATAATAAAGGTAATAAGAATAAACCGCATGCGCAGTCATTTCACTGTATCATTTGCAATGACAATCATAGAATTTATGATTGTTCCGTTTTTAAGGCTAAAGGAATTGAAGAAAGATTAGTAGATGTGACCAAATACAAATTGTGCCATAATTGTTTGCGACAAGACCATCCTGCGTCTGAGTGCCGAATGGGTCCTTGTCGTGATTGCAAGAAAAGACATAACAGTCTATTACATAACCCAAATCCTGTAAAGGATAATGGAGGTGGTGAACAAAATGAACCGCTAGTTAACTTTTCAAGGCAAATGTCAGGACAAATACTTTTGTCTACAGCTATTATTGAAGTTTCTAATCCAAAAACAAATCAAAGGGAAAGAGTTCGTGCACTTTTAGATTGCGGAAGTCAATCTTCATTTATAAGCAAGTCTTTGATGGATAAATTATCACTAAAGTCCAATCCGATTGACGCACTAAAGGTCATTGGTATTGGCAACAATTGTACTAATAATGTGCACGAAACTTGTAACCCACAAATAAGTTCATTAAACAGTCAATTCAAAGTTATTTTGTCATGTTTAGTTCTAAATGAATTAACGGGTTGTTTGCCTAAGACCCCGATCAACATACAAGGCATAAAATGGCCTAAAAATATTAAGCTTGCAGATCCCACCTTTTATCAGCCTTCAACAATTGAGGTTTTGATAGGAGCCGACATATTTTGGGATATTTTGGGAAATGAGGAACGGGCTCTTGGTGCAAATAATCCAAGTTTAAGGAGTTCTAAGCTAGGTTGGTTAATATCGGGTAGAATCAATTCTAACAACTATCGAACAAAAAATGTTCACTGCAACCATGCGTTAATTTCTAACGATGAACAAGAAAACGCCAATGATATGCTCACAAAATTCTGGGACATTGAAGAGGTACCTGGCAAAAGAATTTTGAGCGAAAGTGACAACAAGTGTGAAAAACATTTTGTGACTCATACTTACCGAGATGAGTCTGGCAGGTTTCATGTAAAGTTACCGTTGATAGACTCTCCAGATTGTCTGGGAGATACATATAAATTAGCAAAATCGCGATTTATAAATTAGGAAAAACGATTTAAACGAAATCCAACTGTAAAACTGGATTACGCTAACTTTATTCAAGAGTATGCAGACTTAGGCCATCTTTCAAAGTCAAATGTTACTAAACCAAACATATCTTACTTTTTGTGCCATCATGCAGTCCTAAAGGTAGACAGTGAGTCCACCAAGCTGCGAGTGGTGTTCGATGGTTCTGCTCCTTCCTCGTCTGGATACTCTTTAAACGATATTTTGATGGTGGGTCCAAATGTCCAGGATTCTCTTTTCTCCATTCTATTGCGTGCAAGGCAATATAAATTCTTGTTGACAGGCGACATCGAGAAGATGTACCGTCAAGTTGTCGTTGGCGCTGATGACCGCCAGATGGCGCTTAACGCAGACGATCGAGATGATCGTAACCTGCAGCTCATATTATGGAGAGGAGATGAGTCCAAACCCATCGAAACGTTAAAATTGAATACTCTCACTTACGGTACAGCAAGTGCGAGCTATTTGAGTACGCGTTGTTTGTGGCAGTTGGGGGAGGAGCAGAACGATGAAATGATAAAAAATATCATACAGAAAGACTTTTATGTTGATGACCTCATAACAGGGGCTGATGATGATCGTCAATTGCAATATATTCAAAACGCAGTGTCTAAAGCCTTGAGTTCCGGTTGTTTCAATTTGCGAAAATATAAGAGTAATTCGCCTAGTATTTTTGAAAATATTGACGTAAACTCAAGTGATAAATTAACATTCAGTGAATCATCGAGCACACTCGGTCTTGGTTGGACGCCGTCGAGTGATACATTTCATTTTCCAATCAAACATTTTCCAAAGGACAAGTCACTAAGCGCCTTATCATGTCCAATTCATATAAAATATTTGACCCATTGGGTCTTTTGAGTCCAGTTGTGGTTCAGTCTAAAATGCTTTTACAAAGACTATGGCACGAAAAGGCAGACTGGGATCAGCCTGTGCCCCAGGAAATAAAAAATGACTACGAAAAGATATCTGAAAATTTTCTATTCCTTCCAAAATTACAAATTCCAAGGTTGGTGCTGTGTTATTCACCAAAACTAATTGAAATGCACTCGTTCAGCGATGCTTCTCAATGTGCCTATGGGGCATGCATCTATATGCGATCTATTAGCTCCAACAATGATGTCACTGTGAAATTGCTTTGTGCCAAGTCAAAGGTAGCTCCTTTGAAACCCACGACCATTCCACGCCTGGAATTGTGCGCTTCTCTACTCGCTGCTAGGCTTTGTAAATCTGTTGTAGAGTCCATACGGTATAAACCGGGTCGTGTAGTGCATTGGTGTGATTCGAGCATAGTTCTTGGGTGGATCCACAGTGACGTAACAAAGCTGAAGTCATTTGTGGCTAATCGCATAAGCGAGATTAAGGAAGATACTGAGGCTTCATCATGGCGTTATGTGCCCACTGCATCTAATCCGGCTGATTTAATATCTAGAGGTGTGTATGCGCATAAACTAATTTCTACTGATCTTTGGTGGTCAGGGCCAGCCTTTCTATTCAAAAATGAGTCAGAATGGCCAAGTTTAAAATCAAATGATAACAATAATTTACCAGAAATTAAATCAAATACCGGTATACTTGCAGAACCATTAATACATTTTGAAAATCATTCATCACTTAACAAACTCCATAGGTCATTTGCCTACGTCAAAAGATTTATATACAATTTGAAAAATTCTAATAATAAACGTCTAGGTATTTTATCAGTGTGTAGTGTGTGCCTAACCCCCCACACACACATAGCCATAAGTTAGTATATAAGTAATATTCATTATACTCTGATGCGCAATATACATCTAAACACGAGACATACCGTTTCAATTCATCAATACCTAACGCCCACATTGCATGGCGACCTTGCCAGTGCTGCCTTTGGCAGTGCTGTGTAACTGGTTAGAAAAAAGGAAAATAAGTGACTAAAGAGCGAAAAATGAAGATTAATTAGAAGATAAATTACAAAAAAAGGCGAAAATGAAGAGATGAAGAGAAGATTGGAAGAACATGTTTTTTTGAGAAGAAGGAAGAATTTTGTTCATTATTTTAAGAAGAAAGAAGAATTAGTTTTGAAAATTAATAAGTAAAATGAATTATGAAGATATCAAGAAATATTTTTTAAGAAACATGAAATTAAATAAGGAATTAAATTATTGAAGAAAATCAAGCGTGAACAATTTTAACATATTATGGAAGAAAACTTTTATTGAAGAAAGAAAATGATTAAGAAGAACACAAAAATTAAGATGAAAATACAGAAGAGAAGGAAAAAGTCCAGGCGCGAAGCGAAGTTTACATCCAGGCTGCCGGGTGATGATGGTGTCAGAGGTGGATGCAGCCGGGTGTACCTACTTCGTGCCCTTCGCAAGGAAATCACCAAGTTTCGGGAATATCAGGTTTAGTTAAACACAATTAAAAAAAAAAAAAAAAATTACAATAGGTAACTACAATAAATTCTATAAACATTTTTACGAATCGGTTGGTTTAACAAATATTTCAAGGAATTGGAACTGTAAATGACTATTTACATATTTTTTTACAATTCTCCTTTCTTCGAAAAATATAATAAAAATAGATTTTTGTACCTAGTAAGTTTTTATAGTATAAATTTCATAATTATAAATGTAAAATACGCTTGTAGACGACATAACATAATCATAACTTGAGTTCATCAGGTAATTTTTTTTTTTAAATATTAGCTGTGTGCGTTAGAATGGATCTTGGAAATAAAGAATTGATAGTTAATTCATTTCAGTCAAAAAAAAGAGTAAATTAAAGATTTGCATATTAGTCTTTATTAAATTTTTCAAAAAGATAGATAGGTATATTTTATTGTTTGTTTATTAAGAAAATCAGATTAGAATTTATACAGAGTTTTTTTTTTATAAATAATATTATTTTAACAGTAACACAAATTTAAACCTTGTAAAATCAGACATTAGGAACTAGTTTACATAAATTAATTCGCATTCTAACAGTTTAGTAGAATCAGAAATATGATACCAATTCAATGAACAACTGTACATTTAGGTAAGACTTGTATTTTAATGCCTCTGTGACGAGTTGCAACTGGAATGCAGGCCGCAACTCAGCATAATATGGTAGTCTTGTTATCAATTCTATCATATTACATGAAGCATCGGTCTCTTTTTCTAAAGTTTTAAATTTTGAAAGTGAATGATTTGATTTGATACGTTTGGATTTTAATGTTTTGTTTTTTTTAAACTCAGAGAGTTTTGAAGTAAACTTATAGCTATCAATTAGAACACGGATATGACTTTTACTGGACTAGACTTATTTATTATTTTGATAGGAAATAGGAAGAATGGTTTGGAATGTTAGTATTGAAAAGGATTAAAGGAAAGTTAAATGGTTTTTGGAGAAATGGACAGAGTTTGGTATTTTAGAAAAGTAAAACTAAATATGAAAGGTTTTGTATGAGTTCGAAAGTTACTCGTCTGAGTAAATAAAAGGGGAATACTTTGGTTTACTGGATAAAGGGGACAAGTGGACTGATCACCCAAATGTGACCCATTCAGAATCTCGTCAACCAAAGGATTCAATTATGAATGTGTTCGAAGAAGGATTTGATGGAAAAGTTTATATAAATAAATTATATAGACATTTTAAAAGTCGAGCCATGTACCCGATCATGATGATCCACATCGGACTTTGTGAGGGACTGAGCTATAAACGACTTGTTATTAAATTAAATAAATAAATAAAGGTACAAATGGGTACAAATCCTTCATTCGATCATAGCAGTAAACGAGTTTTTCTCTGTGAGAATAGTTGGTGACGTATAAAAGTCTTAAAAAATGGCCCATAATAGTAATAAAAAGTACCAAGTGTTTTTACACTATAAATAAAGTCGACTATAAAATAAATATTAAATATTAAATAAAAATATGGCAGGCCTGACCAATAAATATAATAAATGCATTTTAAATGTGAAATGTTACTTATGAAAAGTATGTAAGAGAAAGGGAGATATTAAATAGGACTTTGATTTGAAAAATGTCATGCATGACGATAAAAACGATGATATGATAATTAGGATTTAAATTTTTTTGTTTCAATTATTTTGAATATTGAAACACTGTTTTATTTTTACTATTTTGAGATATAATAAAATTGAGAAATACTATTTTTACATTTTATTTTTATGTATTAAGAGAAAAATATATATTTTGTCGTCTACAATGCGTCTTGATATTATGTAATGTACCAATTAATAAGTTTTATTTTTACTATTGTTAAATCTTTGGCGGAAAAGACAAATGATAGTAGCTGGTTTAAATAAGCTTATAAGATAAACATTGTATTGCCTTGAAAATAAGATTATAAATGTGCTAGAAACAAAAGTTCGTGCCGTTCGTATTAAAAAAAAATGTATGTAAAAAGTAACGAAAGTTTTTGTATCATTGTGTCAATAACAAGACATTTTTTTTGGGTTTAATATAAAAATTTATTTAGTAGGTATGCCTACGCCTAGTATGATCGATCTATTACATTCGTATTAAAAAATTGCTTACATAAAATTGAGATAACACAAAAGAATGAATGACTGAATATTGAATATTTTTGAATTTCGGCATTATAAAAAAAAAAAAAATTTTTTAACTAAACAATTTTTTTTGTAAATTAGCGGGGGAGGTGTAGTGTGTGCCTAACCCCCCACACACACATAGCCATAAGTTAGTATATAAGTAATATTCATTATACTCTGATGCGCAATATACATCTAAACACGAGACATACCGTTTCAATTCATCAATACCTAACGCCCACATTGCAAGTGGATGAACTTAGAGAGTCCTTTAATAATCTTTGTGCTCTGGCTCAGAGCCAGTCGTTCCCGATTGAGTACGATTTGCTAACGAAAGGCAAACCATTAAGCGCTAGATCAAAGGTCTTATCATTGTCACCATTCTTGGACCCAGAAAATGTGATTCGAGTCGGTGGTCGACTAGATGCTTCAAGCTACTCCTACGAGAGAAAGCATCCGATTTTATTGCACTCAAAGCATCGTTTGACTAAACTTGTTTTCGAAATAGAGCACTTGAATCAAATGCATGCTGGTCCACAGCTATTATTGGCTGCGGTGAGGGAAACGATTTGGCCTGTTAGTGGAAGAATCTTGGCCAGACGCACTGTTAATAATTGTGTGAAATGTAGACGTGTACGAGGCAAGACTCTGTGCCCTAAGATGGGTAGTCTTCCCTCTCAGAGGACAAGTGCTGACTTCCCATTTTTGTCTGTTGGCCTTGACTTTGCTGGGCCGTTTTATATTATTAATCGAAAGGGCCGTGGTAGTAGCGTAATCAAATGCTATTTGTGTTTATTTGTATGTTTGCGTTACAAGTGCATTCATTTGGAAGCGGTTAGCGACTTATCAAGGGATGCCTTTATTATGACTCTCAAAAGATTTGTATCGCGTAGAGGCAAACCAACGGAGATATTCTGCGACAACGGACGGAATTTCGTTGCTGCAGCAAAGGAGATTGGTAATTTTTTAAAGCAAAACGTGGTACCTCTGTCTGATTTTGCAAGTCAGCAAGGTGTAAAATTCGTGTTTATTCCTACGTACGCTCCTCACTTTGGCGGCATCTGGGAAGCTGGTGTGAAGTCGGCCAAGTACCATTTAAAACGCGTCATTGGACAAAGCCATTTAACGTTTGAGGAAATTTCGACATTGTTTACGCAAGTGGAGGCGATACTAAATAGTCGTCCCTTGTGTCCTTTATCCTCCGATCCTAACGACTTCCTCTCCCTTTCACCAGGGCACTTCCTCATTGGAAGACCGCTGACTGCGCTGCCGTCACCAGCATTAGAAGATACTAACGATACCAGATTACATCGTTATGCTCGGGTAGAAAAGATCCGACAGCATTTCTGGCAAAGGTGGCAGAAAGAATACGTATCGGAACTGCAGCAGAGAACGAAATGGAGAGTAAACACCGCAAACCTAAACATAGGTGACCTGGTCCTGCTACAAGAAGACCAGCTGCATCCACTGAATTGGCGCCTCGGCCGTGTTGTACGCTTATTTCCGGGACCCGATGGACTGTCAAGGGTTGCAGATGTCAGCACCACAAAGGGATGCGAGCGACGACCCCTGATGAGGCTGTGCCCGCTGCCTTCTGCTGAAGAACTGAAGAGTTGAAAGCTGGCTTTCAACGGGGCGGAAGATGTTTAGGCGTCGCGTTCGTCGTCGCGAAGCGCCTACTCGTTTAAATTAGCAGTTCATTCTAAACGTGCTAAGCTATGAACTTTGTGCAAGTCAAATAAGTTTCAACTTCACTTCATTTCCGATCGTCTTGTGAGACAAAGCTAAAAATTAAAACTTATACTTTTTACCATATTTTCGAGTTTAATTTGCCTCCTTTATGTCCGCGAAGACACTGACTCATGGTCGGACGCACGATGGTGCACGAAAACAGGCCGGAGCACTTGACAACTTCGTGTTCTGCTAGGTGTTATAGTGCACTGTTTCAGAAGGACCTTATCACTTATGTATAGATTATAGCCAAGTGAGAACTGAGGATAATACTGACTCATGGTCGGACGCACGATGGTGCATGAAAACAGGCCGGAGCACTTGACAACTTCGTGTTCTGCCAGGTGTTTCGTGTATGTGTATGTGTTAGGATGGCTCCCCAACAGTCTGAAATAGGAGAAGCATTTCATTAAAATACATACATATAGGGACCTTAGGGGTTATGAGAAGAGATGAGTGTCATATTACAAGACGAATGTTAAATATGAATGTGGATGGCTGCATGAAGAGAGGACGACCAAAGAAAAGATGGATGGATTGTGTGAAGGATGACATGTGTAAAAAAGGTGTGTCAGCTGAATTGACGGCTAAAAGAGATGAATGGAGGAAGACGACATATTGCGCCGACCCCAAATAATGGGATAAGGGCAGGAAGAAGAAGACATATAGGGACCTTCTTAATATGCTGACACTTTTTAAGGGGATGGTCAGACCATCAAACTGAACTATTTGCTTTATGGGATTAATGTCGAAATCGCGAAAAATAAATCAGCTGTTCCATACTAAACTGCAGCAGATTTTTGCTGTTTCTTGGGAAACAGGTACAAAAATGCATCATAAAATATTTGTCCCACAAATCGTTGGTACATTTTTGTACTTATGGCAAAGACTACTTACTTTGCCTCCATCTCATCTAGGGCCTCATCCGTCGAAGTCTCCACTAAGGAGATCAGTTTTTCAGCATCACCGGGAGCTTCGTAGATTTTCTCGTGCGCTTCCGTCAAATATGAGTTGACATACGCTGAAGAAACGTGGATCGCCACCTGAAGATGAAAGATTTATATGTTTAAAGGTATGTATAGGAATATTTATAGGAATATCATTTAACCCCATTCAAATTGGTTCAGTAGTTATTAAGTGATGAGTGCACATGTAAACAGACATAAATTCTACAAAATTGACTGAATGCATTCCATGACGTATCCTAAAAGCCCCCAATTAATATTATAGCAAATATATAATATATTAAAAGGATGCTAATGATGACAATTTCACCCTGTACATTAAATACCTTTAAATGCTTAATCTGCTGACATAACTCCATCACACGTCGAGTCCCAAGCAAGTTGATCTTCACAGTAGGCCGCAGGTTATCCTGGAAGTCGAGGGTTGCTGCAGAGTGGATCACCACGTTCACATTGTCGACCAGAAGCTGACGGTCCTGTGTGCTGAGGCCTAGGTCCACTTCACCAACATCCCCGGAGATGGGGACCAGTTTCTTGAAGATGTCGACAGATTGCTTCTCTAGAAGCTTTTCGAAGATCTGTAAAGTAATTTTTATCGTTTTCAAGGTGCCAGGTGCCACACTTTTCTATACAGGGTGTAAGTAAATTATAATTAACCTTTAAACCACATACTCTACCCATCAAATTGAACAACTTTTACTATAGGGGCAAAGATATCAGCGCAAAAACAAAAATCTGCTGCTCCATACATTAAGTATTGCAGTTTAGTATGGAACAGCTGACTTTTGTTTGCTCCCATTGTCCATACTAAAAGTTGTTCAGTTTGATGGGTAGAGTATGTGGTTTAACCTGGTGAGCACCAGCTCGCGGCGAGCCGTGCGACTGTTTTCGTTCAGAAAAAATGTTCCTGTTCCTTTATTTGTTTATCAATTTGAATGCGTTTTTTTATTTCAGTAACTGGAATAGTTGAGCTATTAGAATGAAACAAAAAATTTGACTACACATCCACTTATGAGTACAAAATCTCAAGACAAAAAAAAGCGGCACATTTCCATACAAAAAAGCTTTTTCAAAATGGATTTCAATGAGCTGGGCATTCGCTCTATCCCATTTGTTCATATAGAAACGTGGCGTTGGCGTTGGAAAGGGTCGTAAAAGGTTGTAAAATCTTATATCCATAGAACATTCCAAAGATAAATAAACCATAGTTTCGAGCACAAGATTCAATTTAGGATAAATTTACGATTGCGGCTCCCTGGAATGTTTGCGTTCCAGTGAGGCCAGTGAGGTTTAAAGGTTAATGACAGGCACGTATCCAGGGGGGGGGGGGGGGGGATAGGTGGAATTTATCCCCCCCCCCCCCCCCGAAATCCGAATATTTGTATGGGAAAGTGATTACAGCTTTTTGATTGTTTTTCAATGAATGTAAACCCCCCCTGAAAATTTAATGTACCCCCCAACAAAAGTCTTGATATGTGCTTGGTTAATGATACTTTCCCTACAACCTGTATAACCAGTCTTCATAATGTTGATTGATACTATTTTTTATTCATAATGAATGTACGCTTGCTTGTGCATGTACTGCATTACCGCCAGTATGAAGTAGTTTGTTTGAGTATTTATCCCAATCTCGGGGATTTTTTTTTATCAATAACAATTAGAAAATTAATAATACTTTACATAGAGGTGTATCATAAAGTTACTATTTAAGGGATGTATAGATGTCAAAGTTTGGATGTGGGGATTTGTCTTAATTATCCATAAATGGGTGAAAGGATTTGGATGAAATTTGGCACACAGATATAATATGTTCCGGATTAACACATAGGCACGGACCTGAAAAAAGACGGACGTAATGTGACACTAAAAAGATGTGAAGCATGCAAGTTCCAACATTTTCATTGGTTCTACAAGGGACCTACACTCACACAGATGCACTAGCTCTAGGCGCAGGTCCGACACCCGTCACCTTATGTACCGCGTGACAGCACTAACACAAAAGAAATGGGTGCTTCACTCGTGATAAGACGAGATTACGTCCGTCTTTTTTTCAGGTCCGTGCACATAGGATACTTTTTGTTTACACAGATGCAGTCGCGGACAATCTCACTAATCTCATCTCATCTCATCTCACTAATATTATAAATGCGAAAGTTTGTGACGATGTTTAGATGTTTGGATGTTTGTGACTCAATCACGCATAAACAGCTGAACGAATTTGGATGAAATTTGGCACACAGATAGAATATGTTCTGGATTAACACATAAGATACTTTTTTAAGGTCCACGCAGTCGGAGTCGCGGGCAGCAGCTAGTTACTAATAAAAATTACAATTCAAACTTACAGGGTTTTTCGGGAACTCCTCGAGCCGCTGTGAGATCTCCTTACCCTTCTTGGGTCTCATTAGTAAATACAGCTTGCCTGACTCAGGAATACTTCGCAGAATTCTTTCGATCAGGCATAACCCAACAAAACCTGTGCCACCGGTTATGAAGATGTTTTTGCCGGTGTAAAACGCGCGGACTTCTGATTCTTCAGCCATTTTCTGCGTAAAGATAACAAATTATGGAGTTAGCTGTTAAACAATGCGGTAGGTTTTGTAAATAATAGCTGATTATTTTCATAAATTCGTACATTCGTATAAAATAAAGTTTTTTTTGCAACTTTTTGTTTGACAGTCCTTCTCACACACACAAACACAAAGTACAAACTTGAACAGTGTGACCATTTTTAAATTGATGATCATGCTAGGCTCTTGGTCAAAAACTGCTAAATCCTGCTAAACATTTTTATAAAAATGCTAAAATCATGCTAAAAGTTAAATCATATTTTAATGCAAATAAAGTAATAAATATGGCGATCCTTGGGGGAGGCCTATGTCCAGCAGTGGACTTCCATCGGCTGAGATGATGATGATGATGATGTAAGTAATAAATTGAGTTGATAAATTAAATTATATTTGTTTATTTATTATTTCGTAAATCAATCAAAGATACCATACTTAACCAATGAAAAATGGGTCCAGAAGTGTGATTTTTGAACATTATACGAGCGATTCGGCAGTAGAAAGATGCATAATCTCCATAGTAATTTTGACACTTTCTACTGCCGCCGATTCGCTCGTATGATGTTCAAAAATCACACTTCAGTTCTGCGGTGACCGTGGATTCAATCAGGGAATTCATCTAGAACGATACTAAAGAGTTGTCAGTATAAAAACATTTATTACAAATGGTAGGTACCTAAATATTGGTATGCGTGTCTCGAGTAAATAACCCAGTTTACTGGGTAAATGCTGAATCATGCTAAATTCTTGCTAAGGTTTTAGGCGATCCTGCTAAAAACTGCTAAATTTTTCAATCCTGCGACAATATCTGCTAAGCCCTAATTTAGGGGCCCAATCCTGCTAAAATCGCAGGATCCTGCTAAAAATGGTCACACTGAACTTGAACTTGACATTGTTTTTTTTTCTTATTTCGTTATCCTTTCGAAAAAGGAATAAGAACTAGCCCTTACAGCCGTAGTCTTTAGTTGTATTTTTCTTTACCTGCATAGCTAGCATGCCGCAGTGATACAGCGCTATCACACCTTCGCTCTCTTTCTATTTGCGTGCGAACGAACGAGATAAAAGACGTGATACAGCCGTATCACGTGTAGCATACTACGAGGGCTGGTCCTTAACTCAGACTTTCAATTTTCGATCTATCGTGATCGTCTCTCGTCCTTACCCTCCTATGTCTGATGGAACGGGAGACCGATACGATCAGAGGTGTCGTCAGATGCAGTGGCTATAAACGGCAGCCCCCTAGCAGAGCCCCACGGTTTGGGCGTCAAAGATGTGGAGACGCCTGAAGGAATAAGTCGCCTCTTACAACACCCGGGGTTGATGCTATTCGAAAACGGATACGGATACAACATGCCACAGTAGGTACCATCTTGCTTGTATGAGAAAATAAAGCATTAAATTTGCCCAAATATTTATACACAATCTTAGCGCGGGTTTTTACTTTTTAACGCGTTAATTTGATAAAAGCACGCTATGCGCAGTCTCATGCCAAGGTGAACAAGTTTTTTACTATGTACTAGCAAACAAATGAACAATAACTAAAGGTTGAACTTTAACCTCATGGAAAATGTCCACAGCCACTCGGCTTAAGGCTTAGATCAAAATAAAATGAATGGATAGGCCTTACGCGAACATTTCAAACCAGAAAAATTAGGCAAAACAAAAGAAAGGTTTACTTCAAATTTGTATGCAAGTGCCCTAGATTTGACAGATAATGGCGCTAGTTTGTATGGACCAAGTGCACCAGTAGCATAGGCGAAGTATTTTTCGCTTACGCTGATATACGAAACATCAGTGTAACCGCCTATGAGACAGCTATAGTCATAAAGTCCTATACAATTCGTATGAAAATAGCTGTCTGACTCCGGAGTCAGACAGCCGTTGTAGAACAAAAAAGTGGCTACGTCGATAAGGACAGCAATAAGTAGCGATCTCCTTTTTTAACTAGAGCGAATTTGCTATGTGCATCTCTTACTGAGTGATATGACAAGACACGTGCTTCATTCTAGTAGACCGGCGGCCAGCTACAGTCAACTATACCTTACAAAATTAGCGAACTAACTCATTATGCACCTAAAGTAGACTAAAAATAAGTCATAAAAAACTTGGTCTGCCAGGGCGCAGCTTGGCACGTTTTCCGGTGCGATGAAAAATGTGGACCCCAAAAACACCCCATTTTACCTCATCGAATTAATGGATGGAACTTGTCTGTTGGTCTAGAGGCCGATTAGTAAAGCCTAAAAAACCTGGTCTGCCGCCGCCTATCCTGGCAGGTTCATGGGTCCGACTGAATTTAGGGTGCCCCTCGGAGGGTGCATTTTACCTCATCGAATTAATGAATGAAATAAATGCCTAATTATAGTCTTATTAACTATGTTTACATATGCCTTGGTTTGCCTAGGCTCAGCCTGGCAGGTTCCCGGGTATGACTGATTTTACTTACAAAAAATTGTTTAGCCCAACTTCAAAAACCGGTATAAATCTATAGATTCTGCGGGAAAATTTGCTGAAGTTAGCTTGTATAAATTAACTAAGATATATTTACACATACAAATATCTCTGAAAGTGGAATTTTAATGGGAAAGGTTAACGGCCCGCGGAAACTAAAAGAGATAGATATGTGGTCCCGAAGGAAAAAATGTCAAAGACCCTGGGCAATTTGACGTCCCGATGTAAAAAAGCCAAAATGGAAAATCCAAGATGGTCGACTTGCATTTTCCAAGTCCTCATAACTTGGCTATTGGCTTGGCAGACAATCTAAAGTTCCCATACAAAGCTATAAGACCGATCAAAGTTGACTTTTTCATCTGGTCTTATAGCTTTGTTTGTATGGAAACTTCAGACAGTCTAACTATTACTATGGGTATTAAACATGAACAACATACAATACATGAGAACATGGCAGTATAGAAAATAACCTCGAAATTTAAAACTTTTCAGACGATTTTTTTTTTCTACTGCGTGTTGTGATCTGTAAGACTTCGGTTTTTAGGGTTCCGAAGTAAACAAGGAACCCTTATAGTTTCGCCATGTACGTCCGTCCGTCCATCCGTCTGTCCGCGGCTTAGCTCAGAGACGCTTAGTACTAGAAAGCTGTAATTTAGCATGGGTACACATATTAATCACGCCGACAAAGTGGTAAAATAAAATTTTGAAAAATATTTTTTTAGGGTACCTAAAAAAATGCAAGGGTAGGGGACCCGTGAAGTGGGGATGCAATTTTTTTTCTCGTCTATCCCATAGTGTGGGGTATCGTTGGATAGGTCTTTTAAAAATACGGTGGGTGTGGGAAAACCATTTTTCGATTTACGGATCCGTTAGCGAAATATTAAGCTTTAAGGTGCAAATTTTTGTTAGAGTCAAGTGTCCCCCCCCGAGGCCAGCTAAACGGTTGTTTCTGGATATGTGAAAAAATTCATGACAGTAGTGTATATAATGAAATTAAAAGGAAAACTATCACCGCTAAGTACCTAAGTTAACGAGTAATTAGTCGACCAGCTTAAACAATGTACTTTTTAGACTTTATTAGCCGTTAAAGCGTAGTATAAAACAAAAATCCCCCTTCTAAGTTCGTATATTATGAGTGGCAACTACGGAACCCTACCCTGCGCGTGGCCCGACACGCACTTGGCCAGTTTTATTATATTAGTCATTTAGTACCTTACAACAATTTCTAAACGGCAATCGGTAATCTTTTTGGTAATTAAAAGTCCCCCGGCTACAGTAATATGACAATGGCTCGGCAATCCACGCGCTTGCACAGGCAGCGACAGGCGCCCCTTTGAAACGACAGCGATCTGGATACAATACACACCACAGGCGTCTACAGGCCAAGACAGGCGACACCGTTCCCACGGCGTGTGGCTTGGCGCGATTTGCGTAATATATAAGGTCTAACAAAATAAGGTGAAACTATTTTAAGGGGATGATCAGACCATCAAACTGAACAACTTTCTCTATGGGACCAATGTCGAAATCAAGTTTTTTATAAATAATATTTACACTGATCTACTAAATATTTTGCTATCATCCCTGAATAGGGACCTGTGTTTTGTTTACTTTGCACGCCGCACGCACGCGGCGGCTTCCTTTGAACTCAACGCGCCCGGCCCCCACTCCCGCCCTTGCTTGCGTTGCGTTGCGACCTTTCACCTTACTTTGACGTCTTCAGTAGCGAGCGAGCGCTCGCGCACGCCGACCGGTCGATACGTTTTGCGCGCGCCTCACTCAACCTCTTGCAAGGTTACGTCATTACGTGATATGCTTTACCATCATGAACGTGACAACTAGTGACAAGTGTACGGACCTAGCTACTTGGACGATACATACGGATTTCGGTGAATAGGCAGAGGTATTGAGTGACCTGGAGAGCGATTTTTGAATCTCATTCGGTGAGCTCAGCAGTTGAAAATGTCAAAATACCTAACTATGGAGATTCGCATCTTTCTGCTGCTGATTTGATTTTAAAAAATCTCACTCCTGAAGTATGATTTTTGAAAGTCAAATCAGCAGTAGAAAGATGCGTATCTCCATAGTTATTTTGACATTTTCAACTGCTGAGCTCACCGAATGAGATTCAAAAATCGCTCTCCAGACCTGACCTTTCCATGTATGCCAAAACAGAACCACCAGTGAGTTCCGACAACGGATAGTGACCGCACACGTGATGTTGTTAATACGATTGAGACGTTTTAATCAATAAGTGCAAAGACACATCCAAAGACGTGCAATAAAGTTCATTGAGAAAGGTGTGGGATATGTACAAAATTGAATGTAAGTAAAAGTACCTACTTACCATACCATTTGGATTACATTTTTTAAGCAAAATGCTACGTTCATTATCTACCTAAACATCTGAACTTAGACGTCTCACGTCCCCAACTGCATAGTCAACCCAGCTCGCGGGGCCCTGGCGCGTAGGTTCAGTGACCTCGCCTCGCACGCCCGCTTCGCCACACTCGTTCACAGCAGAACAGGGCCAAATCCAGTGGTAGATATTATTATTTTTTATTTTAAAACAGCAGATTTTTTTTTCTGTTGATTTCGATATTGGTCCCATAGAGAAAGTTGTTCAGTTTGATGGTCTGATCATCCCCTTAAAATAGTTTCACCTTATTTTGTTAGACCTTATACAGGGTCCTACTTAATATGCTGACACTTTTTTAAGGGGATGATCAGACCATCAAACTGAACAACTTTCTCTATGGCACCAACATCGAAATCGCGATAAAAAAATCTGTTGTCCCATACATTTGGCTCGAGTAGGTTTGCAGTTTTGTATGGAAGAGCAGATTTCTTATTCGCGCTTTCGATATTGGTCCCATAGAGAAAGTTGTTCAGTTTGGTGGTCTGATCATCCTCTTTAAAAAGTGTCAGCATATTAAGTTGGACCCTATATACAGGGTGTTTCATAAGTAACAATAAATATTTACAACTCTTAAGGAGGTTGTTTAGACCGTCAAACTGAACAACTTTCTCTATGGGACCAACATTGAAATGGCGAAAAAATAAATTATATTCCATACATATTTTAGCTCTAGTCGATTTGTAGAGTCCCATAGTGAAAGTTGTTCAGTTTGATGGTCTACACCACCCCCTTAAAGGTTTATTTGTATTTTTGTAACACCTTGTATACCTACAGGCCGTGGGACCGTACCCTAAAATAGTAAAAATAGGTGTACATCAAGCTAGCGTACACATGATGGGAATTAAGATTACTGTAGTGCCATTAAATTAGTCGTCCCTAAATAGTGCCTCTGTATTTTGAGATATTTATATTTTTTCCCTGGTAGTGCTGGTACAGTCAAGAGCACATCAAGCTTTACACTTTGCACTTTGGACCGGCCGTGTACTGTATGAAGCGTTATACAAATCAGAGCTAAGCTTATTCTGGTGACGTCAAGCTCCACTTGCTCTTGATTTATAAAAGACCTATCCAACGATACCCCACACTATGGGATAGACGAGAAAAAAAATTGCATCCCCACTTCACGGGTCCCCCTACCCTTGAATTTTTTTAGGTACCCTAAAAAAATATTTTTCAAAATTTTATTTTACCACTTTGTCGGCGTGATTAATATGTGTACCCATGCTAAATTACAGCTTTCTAGTACTAAGCGTCTCTGAGCTAAGCCGCGGACAGACGGATGGACGGACGGACGTACATGGCGAAACTATAAGGGTTCCTTGTTTACTTCGGAACCCTAAAAACCGAAGTCTTACAGATCACAACACGCCGTAGAAAAAAATAATAATCTGAAAAGTTTTAAATTTCGAGGTTATTTTCTATACTGCCATGTTCTCATGTATGTTGTTCATGTTTAATACCCATAGTAATAGTCAGACTGTCTGAAGTTTCCATACAAACAAAGCTATAAGACCAGATGAAAAAGTCAACTTTGATCGGTCTTATAGCTTTGTATGGCAACTTTAGATTGTCTGCCAAGCCAATAGCCAAGTTATGAGGACTTGGAAAATGCAAGTCGACTATCTTGGATTTTCCATTTTGGCTTTTTTACATCGGGACGTCAAATTGCCCAGGGTCTTTGACATTTTTTCCTTCGGGACCACATATCTATCTCTTTTAGTTTCCGCGGGCCGTTAACCTTTCCCATTAAAATTCCACTCTCAGAGATATTTGTATGTGTAAATATATCTTAGTTAATTTATACAAGCTATCTTCAGCAAATTTTCCCGCAGAATCTATAGATTTATACCGGTTTTTGAAGTTGGGCTAAACAATTTTTTGTAAGTAAAATCAGTCATACCCGGGAACCTGCCAGGCTGAGCCTAGGCAAACCAAGGCATATGTAAACATAGTTAATAGGACTATAATTAGGCATTTATTTCATTCATTAATTCGATGAGGTAAAATGCACCCTCCGAGGAGCACCCTAAATTCAGTCGGACCCATGAACCTGCCAGGATAGGCGGCGGCAGACCAGGTTTTTTAGGCTTTACTAATCGGCCTCTAGACCAACAGACAAGTTCCATCCATTAATTCGATGAGGTAAAATGAGGTGTTTTTGGGGTCCACATTTTTCATCGCACCGGAAAACGTGCCAAGCTGCGCCCTGGCAGACCAAGTTTTTTATGACTTATTTTTAGTCTACTTTAGGTGCATAATGAGTTAGTTCGCTAATTTTGTAAGGTATAGTTGACTGTAGCTGGCCGCCGGTCTATAGTTCCTTCTCTTTCTACGACCAGTAGTTTGCTTCAACTTACCGCGCTTTAGGCCTATCCATTAATTTTATTTTTATTTTGATCTAAGGCTTAAGGGGCTATAGGTCCAGACGAATATTTTCTATGAGAAACACGACTGACCAACGCCCGCGGCATGATCGCGCGATAAAACGCTATCGCGCCCTAGCTCCCTTTCTTTTTGCGCGCGAACGAATGAGTTAGCAGGCGCGATAAAACGTTTATCGATGTATCATGCCGCGGGCGCTGCCCTCCGAAAAGTGCCTGCGTGTGCCGTATTTTTTTATGATTTCACTAGATACTAATGGTAAACAATATATAGGTAAAATAATATAGATAAACTAGGATAAACTAATATGTGAGTATAAATACCAAAAATTGGAATCTATTTTAAGTTAAAAAAAAAATACGTAGGTCTGTACGTCATTGTGACGATTTTCTATCGAGTGAAGTTATTCCAATCGTGGATTCAATTTATGATTTCATGAGATAAACTATCTAAAAATACCGAGGTAAGTACTTTGACTACTTATATGAGGACTAGTAACGCGTGTAATTCTTTCTACTAACAAACATTTCTGCCACTTTTTGCGGGGGGCGAGGTAACATGCAATCCGCAACTTTGGATTTTATTCCCCATAACTTTAGATTCTAATTTTGAATGTTTAAAGTCATGAAAAGTAGTCTTGTGTGAACCCCAAACGTTCTAAGTTCGAAATTATTGTGTCGCAATTATAGGCTGTCTCGTTTAGTGATAAGGTATAAAATTTAATGTAAATGCACAAGCACATGATCAATTGATCTTATACCGTGGCAGAGGGGAAATGCTACCGCAAGGCGAGTCCTTATAATAAATAATCAAAGGGTAAGTATAACTTTGGTTTCGGTAAATTGTATAAATCTAGTCTACTTAACTTAACTATTATAAAACCGTATAATCACGAGGAACAAAAAAGTAGCGGTTCACTTCATATAAACTCAAATGACAAACTATAGCGCGATTTAAATGACGTGCAGCGCCATCTATTGACACTATGGTGTGTTTGTTTGTTTGTTCGCGCATCACGCAAAAACTACTGAACCGATTTTGATAAAACTTTTTTTGTTTGATAGCTAATGATCTGACTTAAAATCTGGTATATAATTTGTGCGGACGAAGTCGCGGGAACAAAATAGTAAAAATAAATCTAGTAAAATGAAAGATGCCTCCAAGGTATTTCGTCCTACTATTGGGCCTTAAGATGCTTTGAAACTAAATCACACGTACCTCTGTAGGTACTCAATACTGCATCATGGATACTGCATCGCTACAGTGCATTTGCCAGCTTCGGCATGGCGACAGCATCGCAATTGTATCGATGCTAAAAGTAGCGCAAGTGTGTAAAAGTGGACCATTTGCGACTGCATCGCGACAACATCGCGACTGCATCGCGACTGCATTGCTGCTAAAAGTTGCAGTGTGTGAGGGGCGTAAAGGTTAATTATACCTTACGGCTGTATACATGGTGTAAGGAAAATAATCATTAACCTTTTATCCAAATACTCTACCCATCAAACTGAACAACTTTTACAATGGGTGCAAACCGATCGGAGCACAAAAATCAGCTGTTACATACACGAGTAGGTAGGGTAGGGTGGGGTCAGTTGAAACAAATTTACTTCAAATGCATGTAGCGCAGTTATCTGTAGTATGGGCAAACCAAGCTCTGGTATAATTTAAAGGATCATAATTTGGCTCCTAAATTAAATGTACTCTACAACTCTAACTCCAACGGTTAAGGTGCAATGACGTTTTAAAAGTGACTGGGAAATGTGGTTCAACTGACCTCATACTGGGGTCGATTGAAACGGCACATGGGGTCCATTGAAACAATCAAAATATCTTTGGAACAATAGAAGATTTATATTCAGCTTTAATCATGTTCGTAGCTTCGACACCGTTATAATAGGTTAAGAAAAGTTGGTAAACTTAGTACACATATTTTTATATTTATAAAGCAAAAATATGTTAAACGAAAAAAAAGTCAATATTTTTTTAAGTATGAGACTTACAGAGATTTTAGTGACACCATTTTTTTTCTTTTAACGTAATATATGAAGTTTTAGTGTAATATTAAGCACAACCAGAATAAAATTATAATAAAATGCAATAACATTTTTTCATACAAAAGTGATTGTTTCAATCATAACAATGTTTCAATTGTAACAACACTTTTTTTTTAATATTACTTTTATTTTAAAGAAAGCAGACAAACTAACTAACTAATTAATTTCACTGTGAGCTGTACATTCTCGAAATATCAAATTATATATAATTCACCTGAAAAACATTATCCCCTTTTAATTTAAATTCTTAGGCAGTTTAGTAAAAACGGGGACGTTTGAAACACCGGGACGATTGAAACGTTTCAATCGACCACAAGTAAAATGTTTCAATCTTCCCCATCAGACTTTGTCTGACTTCAAGGTCAATAATTATAACTTAAATAGGCTTTAACGCTAAACCGCAGCAATAAAAACAATCATAAACGACTAAATAATACAATGAAATAAAAAAAACAGTGGAAAAACAAGGGTGTAAAACACTATACAATAAAATATGATACCGTGAATTCTTACTTTTTGGTGCGAAATCCGTCAAGGGGTCCTCAGCACAACTGCGTCGCTCGCTCGCTCTAGCTCTACCGGCCAAAAATTGCAAAATGGCCGCTGGCCTGTCTTGTGTGTTGCATCACTGGCGTAGGTCTTATGGTTTTCGAGAATTTTGAGTTGTTTCTATCATGACCTGTTTCAATTGACCCCGGTCTACCCTACGTAGCTCAGGTATTGGAGTTTAGTATGCGACAGCAGATTTTTTTTACTCCGATCGTTTTGTTTCCATAAAAGTTGTTCAATTTGATGTAGAGTATGTGGTTTGAAGGTTAATTATACTTTTCCTTACACCCTGTATACGTCACGCGTGCACAATGAGGAATTCTCATCAACATCCGCATTTTTTTTCAGTGTGTGTCCAACCTATCTTCAAGAAGTTTTCATTCTCCTTTGCCCTATGAAGTGTTACCTAATTAATTAACTTTATTTGCAACTTGTAGTAGGTAAGTACTTACAATTAATTATAATACTGCGTTGATGCTGAAATGTATTGTCTTTGTACTAACTACAATGAATTATTGTACCTAATGACCCTATTGTTTTACCTGTTTTATTTATAGACAAACAACATAGTTAGTTGCCCAAAGGTTTACGAATGCAGTTTGCAGTAGGCCTGACTGTTATCTAGTCTTAACTAGATTGGGATTGGGTCGTATGGGGAGCCTCTTAAGGCTCCCCATACGTAAACGCAGGGCCGCATATTTTGCTGGTTTTTAGAAGCTATCTTCTCGTTATTTGAAAGACATAGTAAGTACAAATTATTGAAAAGTGTAAAACAATGATATTCAACATCTCGGCTTTATTTGACGATCATAATGACGGACAAGCCAGTCAAAAATAGGTAGGTGTACGGTGTACCTACCTACTAAAATGACGTAGTTTAGTAGAGGTGAGGCGGCTCTGAAAGCGTCAAGGTCGTTCGGTCAGGGAAACCTCTTAATTGCATTTGCGTCATTTCTCAAACTCACATGTTTTATAAGTATTATTTAATATTTATTAAGTAACACAAAACAAACAAAGGTAACTAGGTACATTCTTCTTATCGAGTGGGTTGCAAGCCCTTCAGAGTTTATTCAAACCGCCTTACGGCCTCTGACGTGGTTTTTATGTAACGACTACTACCACCAGGGTAGTAGCCGGGACCAACAGCTTAACGTGCCATCCGAAGCACGGAATCATCTTTCTTTTCAGACAATCAGGTGACTCAGCCTGCAATGTCCTAACCAACTGGAGAAAAACGCACAAAGTGACATTTCACTAGGTGCCCCCCCGTGGGAATCGAACCCACGACCTCCGTGTCAAGAGCCCAATGCTCTTAACCATTAGACCAGAGGCAGTTACTAGGTAGGTTAAAAATAAGTAAAAATAAATGACTTATAACTAACTTAACCTAAAATATGGTGCAGGTTTGGACCGCGCGGGAGGGTAGCCAAGATGCTGGCAGCGTTTCCTCGCTGAACGGCTAAACTGATCCGTTGAGCGAGGAAAGCGCCAGCCCTTTTATAAGTTAGCAACTATACATATTTTGGAGTCACGTGGCTGGGGGTAACTTAGGTGGTGTCGCACATGTGATACATCGCAGGGTCCTAAAATATTCGTGGCTAGTCTACTAGCTAGTAACTACCTCCGTGGTCTAATGGTTATGAGCATTGGGCTCTTGACAAGGAGGTAGTGGGCTCGATTCTCACGGGGGACACCTAGTGATATGCCACTTTGTGCGTTTTTCCCCAGTTGGTTTAGGTTGAATATTGTATATAATATTCTGTTAGGACATTGCAGGCTGAATCATCTGAAAATAAAGATGATTCCGTGCTTCGGATGGCACGTTAAGCAGTTGGTACCGGCTACTATCTCTGGTGGTAGTAGTCGTTACATAAAAACCACGTCAGAGGCCGTAAGGCGGTCTGAAAAAACTCTGACACTGGAGGGCTTGGCTCACACGATAAGAAGAAGAAGAAGTGGCTAATGTGTAATTTGTTTCATAGTAGGTAAATGATATTTATAATTGCAATGCTGATCTTGGTACGAAACGTGCCTCGAAACTACTATACAACGTGTTAATGAATAAGCGCAAAACCTGATACACCCCAACTGATATTATAACAAAACTAGTGTTTTCCCGCGACTTCGTCCGCACAAATTATATACCAGATTTTAAGTCAGATCATAAGCTATCAAACAAAAAAAGTTTCATCAAAATCGGTTCAGTAGTTTTTGCGTGATGCGCGAACAAACAAACAAACTAACAATTTTGTCAATAGATGGCGCTGCACGTTTTTAAATCGCGCTATGGATATGTTATTTGACTTTATATGAAGTGAACCGCAACTTTTTTATTCTTCATGATTTTACGGTTTTATAATAGTTAAGATAATTAGATTGAAACAGTAATTTCATTATTTTGTAGTTAACATTTTAAGCTATTCGCATTTTAAGTTTTGAGACAATAATAATTTGTTATCATTTCAGCAATGAATGAAAGCGTAGTACTAGCGTGCTCATGGATACATTTTAAGAATCTTGTTTTGGTAGTAAGTAGGGTGAGTGTGCTCGTGCAGTGGGTTGAGGTCGGGTTCAGTAGATTTTACAAACAAATTATTTAATATTAAGCAAAAAAAATTATAAGTAGGTATGTTGAAACCATATGATAATTCGATTCTGCTTTCGATTCTAAAGAAACTGATTTCTAGTTTTGTGTTAATTCATTAACACGTTGTATACCAGTTTTGCAAAAAATTTGTGATTTCTGCCCATTTTCTGCCCTTAAAAACCGTCATCAATGAAGAAGAAACAATAATAAAATAGTAAAGTCACTTTATTATTTGCTACCGCTCATGTAGAAAGAGACTCTGACTGGTTGGATTACCTACACTTTCTATTCTACAATTTCTAAAACAAGCCTTCCGTATCCGTGCAATATCTCTTCGTACTATATTTGAAAATGCAGTCAAATAAGTTGATTTGCATTTACCTTACAATTTGCTCACGATTATATTCTCCGAAAAGTACTCATATAACATTATAAAGAACGTACTTACGTATGAAATACTTATAAGTAGGTACAATGTGCAATTTACATCATTAGCATCCTTTTAAGCTAAGAGTTAAGGCTTCCGCACATTGCAGCGATATTATCGAGCGATTTTATCGAGCGATATTATCGACAGCGATATCGCGACACCTTACACACTGCAGCGATTCCGCGATTCGCGTCACGCATGCGCCCTTCACTGAATGTAGTCGAAAGAGATTGCGTCAGGTTGCGATAATATCGCGGCAGTGTGTGGGATCGAGCGCGTCCCCATACAAAATGTACTGAGAACAATTATCGCAAAATCGCAGCGATAATATCGCTCGATATTATCGCTGCAATGAGCGGAGGCCTTTATACCCATCAAACTGAACAACTTTTACTATTTGAACGTTTTGCTTCCACTAAACTGCAATGCCTCTACTCCAAATGTATGCAACAAACAGCAGATCTTTTTTGCTCCGATCTTTTTGCTCCCATAGTAAAATTTGTTCAGTTTGATGGGTAGACTCTTAGTTTAGAAAGATGCTAATGATATCAATGTCGCCCTGTATAAAAGCGATTGTGAGTGGAACAGTCGAAAGGGACCACCCTAGACGAACGTATGAGGACCAAATTGGTAGCGTACCCGCACTTATGAAGGGCCAGATCAAATGTACCCGAAACTCTCCTCTTCACCCTACCTACCCCCAAATAAAAACCACACGGTTTGGGGGATAACCTAAACAACTCTCAGTTACTAATTCATTGGCACCTACACGACATTATCAGCCAGGAGTGCGATTTTTGAATCTCATTCGGTGAGCTCAGCAGTTGAAAATGTCAAAATAACTATGGAGATATGCATCTTTCTGCTGCTGAGTTGACTTTCAAAAATCATACTAAAGGAGAGCGATTTTTTAAAGTCAAATCAGCAGTAAAAAGATGCGTAGGTACCTATCTCCGTAGTAATCTTGGTAGTAATTTTGACATTTTTAACAGCTGAGCTCACCGAATGAGATTCAAAAATCGCACTCCTGGGCGGGGATCGAACCTTCGAGCTTCGCCCCATGTACGGAATGTGAGACTACTAATTATATATCTACCACCACTATTTGTGTACGCAGACATGTTAAAATAATTGAGAAAATATAAGAGCGATCTTATCTCTGAACTGATATCTTCCAGCCATGTCGCAACAGTGACAACGATGTAGAGAAATGAAAAATGAAAACTTTGGGTACCTACCGAATTCAAGCATTACGCGAAAACTACTGAACCGATTTTGATGCGGTTTTCACTGTTTGAAAGCCTATGGTCCAACTTAAAAACTACGATATTCTGACATTGTCCACGATCAATGGATTGTACGTAAAAGAAGCGGGGAGAAACTATATAGAATTTAAAATAAGCATTGTAGAATCAAATTAAAGATTGAAAATTTTTTGTCTCGGGCGGGACTTGAACCCACGCTCTTCCAAACCGGGGAAAGGTGCTAACCAATTACACCACCGAGCCCACAACCCAGAGAACGAAATTTTCAATATGTTACGTCTTAAGGGTCGGCACTACCTACGGCCCGTTTGACATATCTGTCAAAAGAAATAGACCGGTGGCCAACAACACTCAACCCTATGTTATAAGATTAATGAAAAAATCAATTTGATAGCTTTTGGTAATAAATTTCTTGCAAAAAACTTGGTCGGTTGAAGCGCGCGGTGCAGATTGGCTGGCACGTTTACTCGTGTGAAGGAAAAAGTGAACCCTACCTGGTGACACAACATTTTACTAGTTGAATAAAATTTTATTAGTTGAATTAAAGGACGTAAGTAACTAGTCTGTTGGTCTAGAGGCCAATTAGTAAGGCCTAAAAAGTCTGGTCGGCCGACCGACCCTATCCTGGCAGGTTCGTAGGTCCGACCGAATTTAGGGTACCTACTACCCGGAAGGCAGATTTTACTACATTAAATTAATGTTGAATGTTTGGTAGTGCGTGAAAATGCTCCTGCAGCATCTGGATTTGAGAGCCGTAGGTCGAAATTGATATTTACAGCAACAGTACAGTACCGTGATGGACCTCTAATGTGACTGATCAAAGATCACCTCTGGTGGTAGGATAGGATGGGTCCCAACTAATTAGATCACAGTATTACTAAGGCTTAAAAAAAACTTAAAATTATAATAATTTTAAGTTTAAGAGCAGAACAAATTAAAACTTATAACAGAATAATTACATTATTATAAGTTTAATATTATTGTTATTAGCAAACTAAGGGTTTGTAATCTTTTATCATCATAATCATCGTCAGATATAATATTTTAAGCACGGAATCAAAGTTTATTTTGCAGTAACTGGAACGATTGCCTTCAAAAACATTTGCGCAAAAGAACATCAGTGTTACCACTTTTAGTAGATTTCTTCTTTATTGGTAGATTTTGGGCAAAATTGTTTAGTAGATTTTAGTAGAAATTGGGTATTCGAAAATTTTAATATATTTAAAAATGCAAGGATTCAGGCTAATAAAATCTAAACTGGCAATAGAAATGGCTGAGAAAACGATTGCAGGGTTTGCAAGTTTTCCGGAACTTCTAGTACACCATGATCATAAATAATCAACAGCCTATAATTACGTCCCACTGCAGGGCACATGCCTACCTTCTAGGAGGGTGTTTGGGAGTTAGTCCACCACGCGTGCCCAATGCGGATTGATAGACTTCACATATACATCAGAATTTCTTCGTCTGCATATGCAGGTTTCCTCACGATATTTTCGTTCACCATTAGAGAGCAGTCGGTAATAGGGTCTCCTCCAAGTTAGAAAAACTCATTGGTAGGTGGCATGTTGTCCGTGCGGATTCGAACTCGGACCTCTTGATTGAGAGTCCATACCTCTCCGCAACGCGCCACCGGACTCACTTCTAGTATAGCAAATATGAATCATATCGCCTAATGTTGTTTTTTTACAAAAGAGGGCTTCTGAGCAGAGTTGGAATTTTGGTACCTAGCACTTTTAATATGTCAAAGGGATTGCATGTTTATCGACTTCCAATAATGTCGATATACGGGTATATTTTATATCACTGCGGATAACTTCAGCATGTATCGAACTTCAAAATAGCGAAAATAAATCAGCTGTTCCATACATTTGAGTCGAATATGTACCTACTGCAGTTTTGTATACGACAGCTGATTTTTTTATCGCTCTTTTTTCGCTTCTTTATTTTTTTATCGGCCTTGAAGTTGGCCCCATAGTGAAAGTTGTTCAGTTTGATGAGTAGAATACGTCATGCTGGAGTTATCCGCAGTGATAAATAATTACTCGTAGATATATCGACACAATCGGAAGTCGATAAACGTGCAATCCCTTTGACATATTAAAAGTGCTATCAAAATTTCGGACTCTAAGCAGTCTTTTTTTTTTTTTTTTTTTTTTTTTTTTTTGCATTTTTTTTTGTCTCATAAGCATGAGACACAGAAAACTGTACTAAATTTAAACTTGCATAGAGACGACTTAATTTAATATTTATTTGAAAATTGAAGCATCCATGTTACAAAATGATAACAACCAATAAAAATTATACGAAAATGCGAAAATAACATGTGTAATGATGAGCGTTTAGATAAAATTGATAACATTTTGTACAAAAACGTGTTTTATATTAAATTTTAATCATCTGTAACGACATAAATATTATTTGGTAGAATTCAAGTAGAATTTGAAACAGGACTGGTACATTTTGGTAGATTTCAGCAGTAATTTTGGTCACGCTGAAGGACATTGTGCGACACAAGAACATATAGGTGTTACTTAGTAGCTAAAGTGGGTACATGAACCCTGAAAGGGCACTTAATATGAACAATAAGTAATTTTAAAGAAAAAAAAAATTTGTACAATGTCAATAGTTCTTTAGGTTCTTTTGGTAGTTTTTGGTTCATTTGGTAGTTTTTGGTAGAGTTTAGTTTTTTTTTAGTTTTTGGTTATTTTGGTAGTTTTTGGTAGAGTTTAGTAATTATTTTTTGTAGTTTCTGGTTTTTTGGTAGTTTTTGGTTACTTTGGTAGTTTTTCGTTGTTTTTGGTTATTTTGGTAGATTTTCTTAGTTTTTGGTTATTTTGGTAGATTTTATATTTTTTGGTAATATTTGATAAAAGAATGAAAATTACCAAAAACTACCATAAAAAACAAAAGAGTTCTTGACGGCTTGGCTACGGGGTGGGTCTGTTGACATAAATAAAACATTTGTTTACAAAAGAGGCATTCGAATCGTAAGCGTGGCTTGGCTACGGGGTGGGTCTGTTGACATAAATAAAACATTTGTTTACAAAAGAGGCATTCAGTCAGTAAGGGTGTCATGCCGATCCTTGTTTACCGACTTTAAATTACTCACTGTGACAGCTTTGTATATCCTCGATCTGTGCAAAATCGTGAGACGATACCCCGTAGTATTCCCGTAGCAAGAGATTAAATTTAACTCGCAAAAATGAGCTACTGGTACCAAATTACCAACTAGCATCGATGCAAAGGACTACAAAATAAAGTCGAATACTGTTCTTGTGTATGATAAAATACCAGAAATGACATTAAAGCCGACAAGAAATTTCTGAAGAAGGTTAAAGGGAGTGGCGTTGCGGATCTGCTAGTGGGTGGTCGCGTGTCGCGTGTCGCTCGTCGGTTATTATTATTATTATTATTATTATTATTATATATTATTCTTTTGTAAGAGCAACCCTTGAAGTCACCAAAATATCTTCATAACCGTACAACGTCAAGCGCTTTTGCTACAAAAACTCGACATTGGCAAAATCAAACCAAGATGGCAGCCATATTTTAAAAATAGAATAGAAGGTTAAAGAAATATTAATCGAACAGTGTCCCTATGACTTTAATTAGTTTCTTCACTTACGAGTATACACTCGTAAGTAAACAAACAGGCATCAATCTGAGTAGAAAAAAATGTGTTGCAGACCGATTATTTGTACCTCAATAGGTTATTATAATTTTTAACTAATCACATTGAACTGATTTTATAACATTTAACTAATTTAATTGTAGTAGTGAAAGGTGGCAGTTAAGTTATTGTCCGGCACCTATTGTTTAAATCTGTTTTTTTCTTAATGTTTATAAATTATATTGTAGTGTGACTAATTGGTACTCTGTACTTACCGTCACACTGGACAGAGTTTCGGTACTACTGGTGAAACGTGGATGTTCTGAGGTTTCAGAATATCTCTGACTACCCCCTCGGGGAATATAGTCGTGAGCATATGCTTATGCTTATGCTACTTACCATCTGTAACTTATGTACCTACCTACAATTTAAGGTAAATAAATGAAATGAATTAATGAGATGAACCAAAAAGTACCAAGTTAACCATAAACTACCAAAAAGTACGAAAAATTACCAAAATAACAATAATCTACCAAAAGGTACGAAAATCTACCAAAAAAAAACTAGATACTACCAAAATAACCAAAAAATCTACCTACCGAAAAGTACGAAAATCTTCCAAAATAACTTTTTGGTTACTTTTGTACGAAAATTTACCAAAAACTACCGAAAGACTCAAAAATTACCATAAATTACCAAAATAACCAAAAACTACCAAACAGTGCACGGAAAGTAACTTTTGTGAAATTCCTTTGTGTTGTCTTGTGTCGCGCAATGTCTTTTTCGCAAAATTCTGTCGTGCAAATGACTTTCGAAGTCAATCGTTTGAGTTACCTACTACAGTACAGAATTCACTCTTATTCCATTATTATTTAAAACATATCTGACGATGATGATGATGATTTCAGATTATCAATCCTTAGTTTGCTAGTAACAATAGTAATAAACTTACAGTTATTCTGTTATAATAATGGCATATCATAGCATATGCTCACGACTATATTCCCCGAGGGGGAAGTCAGAGATATTCTGAAACCTTAGAACATCCGCGTTTCACCAGTAGTACCGAAACTCATAACAACCACACCAACATAACTCCGTTATAATAATGGGGACAAAAATTAACTTGTAATAGTCGACCAATTTATAAAATGTACTTCTAAGTCCACATATCGTGACGGGCAACTACGGAACCCTACACTGCATGTGGCCCGACACCCACTTGCCCGGTTTTTCATAAGTTACTTTGCCTACTTTAGCTAAAAATGGATTTGTTCATTAATCTTCTAAGACAGGGTTGGGTGTTGCCGGTCACCGGTCTATTCGCAATGATTTCGAACGATTGACGGCCCATAGTAATTTGTATGAAGAAAACGTCCAAAAAAATATGTGATATTTGGTAACAAATTGCAAAAAAACTAGAAGTCGTATCGAAAAACTGATTTGTTTAAAGTGTTCTTTGATGTTTTGCCATTGATTAGAAATATATTTTGTTGCTTTATTTTGTTTCACTAAATCACAGGACTCGGAACGCGGCAGTGCTATTCTAGAGTTTTTCATGAAATTCTCGATTACTTTCTGATGTAACTACACAATTTTACTCAAATTTTTTTTGTTCATCTTGTACTTCATCTTTTAAAGAAGCGATGGTATTAATTTTGTTTCTAAATATAGCTATTTACTATCCTCAAAAGTCGGAACGCCGAACCCTGTTTTGCCCGATTAGGGTAGTGCCGACCCTTAAGGGGACGTGCTGTAGGGAAGTATTGTAGAGTTTCAGCTCTAAGGATATTTGTAGATAATATTGTGTCTTTTTTTCAAACTACTTTTTACAGAGATCTTAAAATTATGTACATAGGTAATTAAGTATTATTATATGCAATGTTTTTATGCATTTAAGGATAAAAACGACAAAAAACTAACTCTAATTACACGTTTCAAGTTTATTTGAGATCAAATTACTGCGACGCAAGGTTGAATGATGTCGAAATGTGTACATCGAAAACTTTTTAAAGGTCATTTTTAGTACCTGCATGCTTTAAAAAATGAAAACTTACCTAAACGTAAAATATTTTCACTGTTTTGTTTTATAAAACTTTGTTACCACAACAAACGCGTGTGTTGTGCTGCGAATCGTGACCAATACTGAATTTCTAACGTAATTTTTGTGGTCAGTAGACAGCAGACGACATACCAAGCTATCTAACAGCGTTCTTGCTTACGTATATAGGTATTATACCTACCAACTTGATGTTTATTTTGCATTTATGGGTTTGTTGTTTCATCTTAGAAAACCGGTTTTTAAAAGCAAATTCCTATGGAAAGAGAGGTTACCGGGTGTCTTGTAGAGTTAGGGCCTGTTTCACAACTTATGAGTAAGTTCTTGTTAGCTTATCCGACAGATTTTTTGACATATTTTCATACAACATACGTCAAACTATCTGTCGGATAAGCTAACAAGAACTTACTCAGAAGTGGTGAAACAGGGCCTTAATGACGCATTTATACCACCTACACCATTGGTATTTAATTACTTATGTCGGAATGTCACTGTATCTTGCAATCTATTATACAGGGTGTAATATCGTAAATGCGTCCCGAAACAATCAAACTGAATGACTATCAATATGGGACCAAAACTTAAACCGCGAAAAAATTTTGCTGTTCCATAAAAACTTCAAAGGCTACTCGACACAAATGTATGGAACAGCTGTTTATTTTTCGAGATTTCGATGTTGGTCCCATAGTGAAAGTTGTTCAACGACTAAATTCGAAAACCTTACCTATATACTGCGACCGTGGAAATGGCAGCGTCAATAGCGCTATTATTGTGCCTTTGCTCTCTTAAACGAGATAAATAGGCTTGAAATAGCCTTTATCGGCCTCAGTATTATATTATAGTTTATCTACGCATAGGAGTAGGTCTAGGTACCTATAGCCAATAACAATATTGCAATGCATGCTAATGCTATATGGATGGTAACTACTTACAGTGCTAAGCTAAAGGTAAATTTTGCGTGTTTGCTATTAGGTAATCTGTGGTAGTACCTACAGCCATTTTCAAATTTAGGACACCTCAGAATCTCGTCACATCAACCAAGAAGGTATAAAAGCAATACATACGTAGTAGAGGAAATTTTACTCAATTAGGTAGGTACTATCTAATCTAACTTAATACCTAGTTATATAGGGTGTTTCATAAGTAACAATAAATATTTAAAACTCTTAAGGGGTTGTTCAGACCGTCAAACTGAACAACTCTCTCTATGGGACCAACATCGAAATCGTGAAAAAAAAAATTTGATATCCCATACATATTTTAGCTCTAGTCGATTTGTAGAGTATGGAACATCAATTATTTTTTTCGCGATTTCGATATTGGTCCCATAGTGAAAGTTGTTCAGTTTGATGGTCTACAACACCCCCTTAAAGGTTTATTTGTATTTTTGTAACACCTTGTATACTATCCAATTATAAGAGTCGTTGAAGAGCTAGGAAGGGTCATATCAAATATGTATCAAATGTAACCGAAACCGACGAGCATGTATGAAACGACTTATAATGACTGTGGAAGAGGCAAAAAAATTTAAAAATATAATCCGCTTTACCTACTGTTTTTTATAGCACTTGGTACTTATTTTAAATTAGTATTTCATGTAGTGTTTTATAATTTAATTAACTCTGCTACCGGACTCTGCCCTCAAATTCTAATTTTTAGTCAGAGTAGAGTCAAAAAATTACGTCAGAAAGCTAATAGTATAAGAGATAAGTGACTTTTTGCAACCATCAGCAGCAAGGCTGATTCAGTGTTTATGGGGTGTAGAGCATCTCTGTGATGGGGATGGACCAGGTCTGCCTGCATAACTCCAGTCGGTTTAGGAGTTACAGACTTTTAAAGGTCAGTAAAAAATTTACGATCAGCTGTAAGGCTGATCGTATGATATTACTGTAGTATGCACTGTAGCTATGTGAACAGTACATAAACTGACATGAACTGCCAGTCGGTTTAGGAGATATAGCCGTTCAAAGGTCGGACCTTTGAACGGCTGTAACTCCTAAACCGACTGATAAACCACTGTTCACATGGGTACAGTGCATACTACAATAATATCATACGATCTACCTTGCTTCTGGTCGTTAATTTTTTTACTGACCTTTAAACGTCTGTAACTCCTAAACCGACTGAAGTTATGCAAGCAGACCGGTCCATCCCCATCACAGAGATGCTCTACATCCCATAAACACTAAATCAGCCTTTCTGCTGATGGTTGCAAAAAGTACACTTATCTCTTATAACATAATATTGGTCGCATTATTAGCTTTCTGACGTTTTTTTTTTGACTCTACCACCGCATCGGAAGGTGTTTCGTAGAGAATCTGATGCAGCCAGAAACTCTACATGAAGCCCTGTCCTGTACTCTACATGAAGTAATTACCTAGGTAGACAGGGTGTAGACTTAAATGCGTTAGGTATAACTTTTGGAGGTGCTTCACACCGTCAAACTGAACAACTTTCACTGTGTGATCAACATCATCAGGTAAAAAATATAGCTGTCCCATACATTTGGGACGAGTGAGAAGTCATTGACATTTTCTATGGAAAAAATGTTTTTTTTATTGTTACTTACCATGCATATTTTGATTCTACACTAAAAGTTGTTCAGTTTGATCCCCTAAAGTACGTAACTAACGCATTTCAGTTTACACCCGTTTGCATTGTGCCCTTTTTACAGATTGAATAGAATGTAAAGTAATACTTAATGGAAATTAGTTAAACTTATGCAGAGTTAGGTACTGCTGACCTTATGTTAATTTTATTTAATCAGGTTCCACTGCAGTTGTTGCAATGATAAAGTACACACGGCGACACGTCAATTATAAGTACACACGGCGACAGATCAACCTACCCATAGTTCAACTCCATGTTCATGGACACATCCCATATAACCATTTTCGGTCGCAAAATTATCGAAGTAGGTACCTATTAACAATAGTTTCAGTTTCGTAACTGCTACGACACACGGTTACTGTGTACGGTTTGGTTTCTATGTGCGGTAACGGTTCACTCGCAAACCGACTGAAAAGGTTTCAGTAACTGTAATGTCTTTGTGTCCACACACACACACACACTTAAGGGGGTGCTTTAGACCAAAAATCAAACAGAACAACTTTAACTATGGGGCCAACATAGAAATCGCTGTTCCATAGAAAATACCTACTTACAGCAGATTTTTTTGCAATTTCAGTAGGTAAACACGACGACAGATCCGGTTACCCTGTTTGGACTTTGAAATATTAGAAGTTGAACGCTGCGAATCGTGCGAAAGGGTGCGGTTTGTTGTTGTTGTTTCGTCTCACGGCACGCTGCGCCCGCGCCGCCGCACCGGCCGCGTCTATGCAGGCTATCTACCGCACTATTTTTTTGTTTTTTACGTAGTGTAGTTATATGGGTACGTAAAGCCTGACCAGAAATATAAAAAACCTCGCCATGTTGCGGAAAATCATTGGAACTAATTTTTGTACTTGGAACACGAACATTAAAGGTGACAGTCGATTGCAGCGCCCCCAATCCAGGTTTTTTATTTTCCTGGTCAGGCTTTATCATGATGTGTCGCCGTGTGTACCTATTTTTTTTTATAATGTTTTTTATAGCACTGGATTCTAGTCCTTTTATGCCACTCGTATTTTTGGGTACAATGTTGCCACAAGGCGGTGTTACTGTGCAACCAAAAGTAAGGACGAGAGAAAGTGCATTGGAGTGCATTCTGTGTACCTGTGTAGGTACCTCGCGGCCTAATTCACTTTAATTCAGTCTCATTGCAATCTTGCATTGACATCCCTTACCATTCACGCACAGAGAGTCAATGTGTGCGTGACATTCACCCAAAAAGAGTCAATGTGCGAGTGTCAGTCACGCTTGAAGCGAGCGTTCTCAGATAGTGAACCTTCTGTTGTACTATTAGATATTCCGTGGTTTAGGGGTCGTTCACAAATTACGTAACGCATAATTCTCTTTAGCGCGTGCGTAAGCAGTACGTAGGTATTTTGAAGTGCATTAGTAGTAATGCACTTCAAAATATCCCACGTACCTGACGTTACCGTAGTCGAAATCGACTAAGGATTCATCACCATCACTTATGATTATTCATACTTAAATGGGAAAATAAATAAAACCGAAAAAAACCTCTACAATTTATTTCTGTATTTCTTAAACAATAACACAATGTTTGTGGACATCTTACTTCGCTATATGAAATGAAATTACATTTATAAATATTACACGTACGCCTATTCAATAAGTATAATTAAAAATATTAATTATTTACTACAGACAGTCATGACATTGTTTTTTGTTAGAGATAAAAAAGCACCTATAAGTTGATCTGAACGTAAAAACGAAGATTTTATTTGCATGCACCTAAAGGTCGTCATGTACAGTCAGCATCAAAAGTATCTAGGCATGTTAAGTGTTCATAAATATCTGGACAACTTTACGATAGCAAACCTTATTTCAAATCACAAAGAAATCAAATTAATTTATCTGTCATGTTATTATTTGTTAAGTTAAAAACAAATGGTATCTAGTAGGAAATAGGTTTTATTTTCGTGTAATTGTTCAGATGTTTTTGAACACCGGAGATGCTTAGATACTTTTGATGCTGACTGTACACGAGCTTATAATGTATAGCAAAGTATTGTACGGCTTAGGCTGGGATGCAGGTACTATTGTAACACACAGCTACTATGCATGCGGTCAAGGAAATATTTAAACCTTATGATCGACGTCTGTCTTTGACTTAGATACATTAACGCCGATACAAACATGCAAACGAAGTCGCTGGCAAAAGCTAAAGAAATTATTGTGAACAAATACTTTGTTGTGAACCTAATGTATTTTATTGGCCTTTAGGAAGACCTGATTTCATCCAAACTATTAGCTTGATTCATAATGTAATCCAAACTATTAGATTGATTCATAATGCTATCCAAACTATTAGCTTGAATCACAATATAATCCAAACTATTAGTTTGATTAATGATGTAATCCAAACTATTAGCTTCAATCATAATAAAATCCCGACTATATTAGCTAGATTCATGATGTAATCCAAACTATTCGCTTGAATCATAATGTAATCCAAACTATTAGCTTGATTCAAAATTTGTAATCCAAACTATTAGCTAAAATCATAATGCAATTAAAACTATTAACTTGCTTGAATCATCATTTATCCAAACTATTAGCTTGATTCATAATGTAATCCAGACGCTATCCAGCTTCGTTATTATGTTAATTTCAACTTAATATTTGAGACATTTGATTTAAAAACATCTTTGTTGGTTGTTTATCAACAATAATAATTACTCACTCAAACTTTATGGGCTTTAAGAAAAAAAAAGGTTTGACAACTTTACTGTCATGTCAATAATTTATTTTTTAATAATATATTGAAGGTATGGGCAAGGTTGCCATCAGCCTAAAGTCATAATTCTGTCAAGTTTAGCCCTAATTTAACTATGATTGTGTTGAATCAGTGATGTGTCTAAAATAGAAAATACTAAAATATGGCAAGACATCATAATAATTATACAAAACATATCATAATTATACAAAAATTCCTACTTATTATAAGAGTGTTAGGCGATATTTGCCGTTAAGATCTACATTGTGATGTTATTTTACGAGATTTTCATTTGTCGTAGCTCGTAGTATGGCATAGTATCACGAAGGAGCTATACTATATTATACAGTCGACCACTTCAAAATGTAGGCCACCTTAGAATCTTGTCACAATCACCTGTATTAACGTAATTAAGCTTCTGTCAAATATAACTGCAAATAATTTGCTGTGACATGGTTCTACGGTAGCCTTCATTTCGAATTGGTTGACTAGCTGTACTTACCGTAATTCTATGCCAAACGTTATCCGACTTAATTATTATAGAAATAAAGACGATTATTAGCTATGTAAAATTTTATAATCGATTAAATCTATGTGTTTACACTAAAACTATTTTATTTCTTATACCAATAGAATACAATTTCCATAAATACTAATTAAGTACTGGTTTAAATTTCTGGAATGTTTGTTCATTCTATATAAGAAGTCGCACGGATCATGGCATTTTCGTCTTTAACGTAACAGTTATAAGAATCTTGACCGGAGATTTCTTACGTAGAACAGTTGAATTTACCCCGAAAATGGGGTAATTTACTAAAATTAAAGCTAAAAAAATCAATTCCTGTTTATTTTTATAAATAAAAGTATAAAATGAGGCGTTTCCTTTACTTCATTGAAGTTTAACATGTTGCTTCGAATAGCACCAAACTAGAAGGGTGTCGTAACGGAGTATACAAATATAACTAAATAAAAAATAAATGAATTATGTAATATTTGAAAACCACTGACTGATAAATTAAAGCTATATGCACGCACATGGCCACAAGTGGCCAGACACTCTTCTTTCCCATATTAGTCCACTACTAACCATGCGGCGTGGAATATATGAAAAATGTAGTCCACTTATGGCGTTCGTGAGTGTCCCGTGTGCACTGATAAACCTTGTTTTATGAAAACGCTCTCATTGTATTGGATATTGTCCCTTTATCATAATATTAATGTCAAATTGAGTAAAATTACAAATAAAAAAATTTTTTCTAAAATATCATTGATTCATAATATAAAGTTACTTATTACTAAAAATAACAAATAAAGCTGAAAGACACGTTTTCTTTAAAAACATGGAATGTAACACATGAAACTATAAAAATCTAAAATTCATATGTTTTCTAATAGTATTTTCTAGGTAGTAGTTACAATACTTAATTACAATAATAGCTACCACCAAATCTAGTAAAAAAATTGGTACCAATTCCCTTTAACGTAAAAAAATACAATAAAAATTGACGAAAATAAGGCGGCGAGCACTTCAACACATTTTTTTCTGTAAAAAACTGCTTAAAAATTAAAAATATTCTCTAAAATAATCAAATTCCAACAGTTTAACGGCTAAAAAAATATTATTTTATTTGTAAATTCTGACCGGATAGATAAAATAAAAACCTCACCGTATTTCGGCAAATCACTGGAATTAATTTTTGTATAGATACTTGCAATATTATCGTTAAAAGATGTTAGTCGATTTGGGCGCCCCAAAGCACCAAAAATCAAGTCAAGATCGATCAAGTGTATTGACAATAAAAACTTTTAAAAATAACGTTAAACTTACAATTTCAGTAATTCTTTAGCTAGTTTTTATTACATAACATAACAGCAAAACGATTAAAAGTAATGAAATCTAGATGGACGTCCGACAAAGAGAGTTGCTGATTTAACTATAAAAATAAATGATAATAATTTTATTAAAACATAAACATCTGCGGACGGATACGATAGTTCATTTAATTGCACTTTTGGAATGTTTTTACTTATTTATATACTATATAGTACATAGTAGGTACGACTACTTAACTTTTCCGGGTATTTCTATAGTTTTCATTTATTCACTCGATTTCCTTGGCAAACTGTAAGTATAATTTTTTTAGGAGGTTTTAAAAAAAATATCTTCTACGTCCAAGGCAAAAAGTCTGAAGTACCATTTTAATAAATGGCGCTTCAGTTTTTTTAACCTCGGACGTCACGTTTATGGTTTTTTTATAATTACGGTCTGAATCCAGAAAAAAATAAAATTAAGATTGCAAAAAAAATCAGGTAAATAACGGAAAACTGTAAAAATACCCTTCTATGGTGTTGTTTAGGTACTTAACATTATTATATGACTAAGTAGTTCGTTTAAAAAATGGCCATCACTAAAAAGTTGGTAAAATAACCCAAAGTAAATTGACACCAAGAAATATTATTCATACTAATGAATTAGATAAATACTTAGGAATTATGTGGGAAAAATGAGATTATCTTTTAATATCATTTATTTTTTTAATGAGTGTGTCATCCGAGATTCTTGGTTCAAGAATAATTTTAGCTTTAAATTGTTTAAGGCCTCAGTAACTATTAATTGAAATCGAGATAAATCCAAAGTTTACAATAGTTTTAGATATTTCATTTAGTTTCTTAAAACTGTTATAATCAGTATAAAAAAATCTACCATAGTTGGTCGATTTTTTCGAAACTCTACATTTTCATCGTTTTATAGATATTTAGACCGTAAAGAACTATTTACCGTATTTCTGTTTGATTACGTAGTAAGACTTAGGTAATATAAGTATAGGTAGATATACAAGGCGTAAACTTTAATGCGTTTAATCATTTTAAGGGGTGGTTTAAACCATAAGGGCTCGTCCGCACAGCTATTTTTATTCGCGCGAATGATGTGAATGTGATAACATAGGATGACTTCTGACAAGACTCTTATGTGAAGACACTAAGTACGAAAATTGTTTGTTTCACGCGTCTTCCTATACTGTTTACCGCTAAAACGACCTCCCACACCCTACTGTCACATAGGAAGACGCGTGCAACAAGCAATTTTCGTACTTATGGTCTTGACATAAAAGTGTCCTGTCAGAAGTCATCCTATGTCACATCATTCGCGCGAATAAAAATCGCTATGCGGACGAGCCCTTACACTTGGGTAATAGCTGTCAATATGGATTAAAAAAAATCACAATTTTCGTCGGACCCATAGTGAAATTTGTTCAGTTTGATTGATGATATGTACCACCTAAAATATGTAACGTAATTAAGTTAACACCCCGTATACCATCTATTCGACAAGAAAGTGATAGACAGTTAATACAATAACATATCTTTAATACAGGCGAGAGTGAGATGTGTGTCAGAATCGTTGCATATGGCGATTGTCTCTGCCTCCTCCAATAGGAAATTGGCGTGAGCATAATATGTACCTATATTATGTATGTATCCTTAAAATAATGTTGAATAGGTAAGTTAAGAATACGCTACCATACGAAATTCATTCGATAACTATCAAATATAGTAAACATTATCAATTGTGGCAATCTCTGTAAATGTGTAGGTTGTATTCGACGAAAGGTATTTTATCCTCCGGTGACAAGAAGCACAGGTTCTGAAAAAGAGAAAGATTTATTATTGATTGAAAAAAAAAATGTATTATCAAATTAAATAAACGGGCAAAAAAAATATCTTGCAATTCTAATCGAACCAAATGTATACCAATACAAAGTATTTGTACAGGTACCTTCAAAGGCATGAAGCCGGCCTGCGTCTTCAAGACGCGGTCCATATTACAATCCATAGTCATCTTAGTTTTTTTTTTAAATGAATAATACAGCATTGCTCAGGGAGCAGTTACTGCTTTTTACTGCGGACTATTAGAGGGACCACGAAGGGTCTACCGATCCAAGTGAATGAACTTAAGCAACCGACCTAGGGGCACCCAGAGGAGTACGGACCTCGGCATAGGAAGTTGCTGGGGCTACGTGGCGGATTGGGTAGCAGGGATCGGTGAGAATCACTTTGGAGGTCCATGAGTCGTCTATGTCCACCGTCAGCATAATATTATCAAGTTGGACCCTGTATAGGGACCTACCTTCAAAGGCATGAACCCGGATCGGATCTTCATGACGCGGTCTATATTACACTCCAGGGCCATCTTGGAGGCCCACGCGTCGCTGATGAGCGTACTTCCACCATCAGCATATCTTATTAAGTTGGACCCAGTATAGGCACCTACCTTCAAAGGCATGAAGCCGGCTCGGATCTTCATGACGCGGTCCATATTACACTCCAGGGTCATCTTCGAGGTCCACGCGTCGTCGATGAGCGAAGGCTTCGCTATGTCACGGTTCAGCTGACAGTTGCGTTCCGTGTCATACTTGCACTGGAGGTCGCATAGTCTGATCTCGTTCAGTTTCGATGATCTGTTGGGAAGAGATAAATGTTATGATTGGCATATCTAGGGTTATTTCTGGCCCCAAATGGCGTAGCGTAGATATCTGCTGTTCGGGGCAGATTGAGTTTGCCGCCCCATTCCCCTGTACAGACAACCCATGAAACAATTACGGAGCGAGCGGAGCGAGCTCGACATTTTTTAGCGTAGCTACCTACTTTTGATTGCGGTCAGAAAGTGCTTGGTTTATCCATGCAGTGCCACAATTAAAACAAATTTAGAGCGAGCAGACAGTGTACGTTTTCTCTTTAATACAAATTGATTGTAACTTTCGGTACAAAATTAATATGTAACTTACACCCGTGTAAAAACTACATTATGGGAGATGAAAATATTTGAGGAAAATAAAAACTAGTTGTGTACCTATACAGGTAAGGGACAGCCTTCCTCAGATTGAAACGATGAACTCAGACCATCAAACTGATCAACTTTCCGTTTCAGTCTGCGGAGGGCTGTCTCTTACGCCCTGAAATAAAATCAGTCTAATTAATTCACTTGAGTAGAGTTAAGAAATAAATTAAAAACAAAACGCCCTGTACCTGAACACGATGTCGATGTGTGAGTGCTGCATGCACCTGGAAAGCGGCACGTTGTACGTGTAGTTGTGCACGCCGCGTGCGCACACGTCGGTCTCCACGAACATCGATATGTTCGTCACGCTCTTGCTGGCTATACCCACCGATATCGTGTCGCATTCTGTTGAAAATACGTTACATTTAGGACTTGTTTCATCACTTCTCTGACAACACTTCTCTGCCATCACTTCTCTATCACCACTTCTCTGTCGCCACTTCTCTGACACCACTTCTTTGTCACCCTCAGGGCCTGTCTCGCCACTTTTTAGTAAGTTCTTGTTATCTGACAGGTCGTTTGACAAATTTTATTTTATTTTAAAATTAAAAGGACTCTTGTTTGTGCGTTAGCACAGCTTTTCAGCCAGTGTCTATGTCTAGTGATTTGTGGGAGTACCTATCCCAATCTCAGGGATTGTTTTTGAGAAAAAACACAGCTGAGAATGATGCGGAACCTTGTGGAAATAGGCTCAAACTTGAACTGCGTGAAATCCACGCGGAAGACAACTGCTCGCGGCAAAACCTGCAACTTGACTCAAACGAAAATATGTCAAAAGAGAATATCTGTCTGATAAACCAACGCTAAATAAATTACTAAACTTACCCTTAACACTGGGGACTTCATCTGACTGTTCACTCAAATTCATTTCTTCAGAGCTGCTCCTTAACATGGCCTCATTAGTCTCCCTTCTCGCTCTAACCTCCCTCCTCAACCGTACTTCTGTCCCGTTCTGTTTTGTTGAATCCAAAAGATTTGATTCGGCTATGATCTCGTCATGTATTTTGTACGTATCGTCTTTTTTTAGTGTATCATTCTTTTCTGGTATGATAGGTATGGTGGGGCGATCTTTTGTGGATGATTTCAGGAGGCGTGTGGTGTCGTTTTCTTTTTCAGGACTTCGCTCTAATGGTTCCTGGTTTTCGTATGTTTGCGGTGGATCTACGCCGCATGATGACTGTAAAACGAAAATTTGTTTTGCGTCATTATTAGGCTTAAGATAGCCAGACAGGTGGCAAGATACTTGAAATGGACGATATATTATGGGAGACATGACGATTCCACATGAAAAAGAAGAGGATAGCGCACCCGAGTGCTGATAGAAACCAAGTTTGATCCGATTTTCAATAATAGCCAATTAAAGACAGTAACTTTTTTAAACGCAATCTGGAAACTAATCTTTGTGCCTTTAGATAGAACAGAATAGAAAACTTTAATTTTATATTGTTAAATATACAGTTTCAATGCTAGGAATAATTTAAAGATTTGTATGGAAATCTTTGAGCCTTGAGAAACTTACATTCAGGTACAGAGATTCAATTTTAGAAGACAGTGTTTAAAAAATGTCATTGATTTTTATCCCAAATTTTAATCAAACTTCGTTTGTTTGGAGCGCGCTATACCTAATCCTCTTATTTCACCGATCATCTATAGTTCTCAAAGATAGTTTCTACACCCGTGGAGCACAGATGGGTCACATGTGAGCCAATTCAGTCTTTTTAACTTGAGCCATATTAATTCTGGTTATATAATAATAAGGCCTCTTTTTAGGCTTTCAAATTTTATTGCGATTCAGGTTGTTTCTAAGGTTAAATTACCATACCCGCAAGGTAACTTATAACTACTCTACTGTACTTGTGGACGCGTAAAAGTAGCCAAGATTAACAAATAGTGACGAAAAAGACTGTAGATATAAGTATAAGGCACCATTCAGGTTTTAATCTTACCAACAAATATTGTAGCCATTTTGAAATCTGCATCACGTCCTTTTATGAGCAGCGTGAAATAAGAATAAATGACAAAGTGAAGATAATTATTACTTAAATTTTCATTACATTTTTATAATTTTAAATAAATCCGCCATAATAACGCATATTCTGTGAAAAGTTCAACTATCTAGCTATTACGTTTCAAAAGTTACAGCCCTAAATAGGTACCTAGGACAACATAGGCTTACTAATAGCGTCCCGTTTTCACCCTTTGGGTACAGAACCCTAAAAAGTTATTTTATTGGTTGATTTTTCATTATCTTCGGTCCGCTCCGCTTTAGTGCATTCCGTTACTAGAACTAGAGATGTCATTTAACGGTAACATAGTGGTAACATACCTGACACTCTGCGTCCAATTCGTTATCGGTATTTACGTTGAAAGTGCATCCACTGCCTAAAACCTACGGGAAAAAAAATATATTTATGTATGTAGCTAGGTAATTGTTCAGTTTGATGGGTAGACTCTAAGTGTAAAAGGATGCTGTTTTTTACCTCAGCAAGTCGGGTCAGAGCTACGGGCCTTTCCATGCGTGGCGTCGATGATGTCTGTTCCATATCTGTGAGAAATTAATCGTATAAGTACCATAGATTAAGAATTTAGGGTTGTAACACATTGACCGACGGCGAATGACGGCGGGTCCATACAAAAAGCACGTTTGCCTTTGTTTTGTTTTTTCGCTTTACGAAAAAGGAAAGGGATCAAAGCCTGTACAGCTTGGCAAAAAAGTCGTGATAAAACATGAGGGCGCTGCCTCCACGCAAGAACGTCAAAATCACGAATAACCTGGCAACACCACCATACAAAAATTTTAGTTCCACCTGTCACCACGATCATGACTTTTTTGCCAAGCTATACGTAAATAGTTTCAGATTTTAACATCCTTCGATTAATAAGAAGTGTTTTTGTAGAGTTTAAGAATATAATTAAAAAGAATGGAATGGTATGGCATGGCATGGCATGGCATGGAATGGAACGGAACGGAACGGAACGAAACGAAACGGAACGGAACGGAACGGAACGGAACGGAACGGAACGGAACGGAACGGAACGGAACGGAACGGAACGGAACGGAACGGAACGGAACGGAACGGAACGGAACGGAACGGAACGGAACGGAACGGAACGGAACGGAACGGAATGGAATGGAATGGAATGGCATGGAGTTTAATTGAATATAATTGAATAGGAAACATTAGAATATAATAGTTTAATATAAATAAACAAGTAGTCTGAAGCGAAATGAAACAGCAAACACTTACGTAAAACATTTTTAACGTAGTTCCTGGAGGCGTGCATAGTGGTGGGCAAAGTGTGAGAATTGTCTATGGGCGACGTTGTTGTGTACTCCTGCGTTGTTTTATGAGGTCCTTTATCTTTAACAAATAATAAACATTTGTTATTTTAGACTCCACTGTCATTGGCTACCTGCTAGTAAAAAATTTGGTATTCTGATGTTGATATTGTTATATTAGGAACACCTGACTATCCCCTTAGTTCAAACAGGCGTGATACTATGCTATTTTCGAATACCAGATTTTTTAATTTAATTCAAAACTCAGATTCTAATTCAATGACCAAGTTTATGAACGACACATTGAAGTAAATTGACATAGACAAATTATGAATGAATCCATTCATAAGTAACCCCCCTAATAAGTCAACATTGGTCGTCGAATTATGAATGTTAGTTAAGATATTTCATAACAATGCTCACCTTTAGTTTTCTTCACAGTTGCATGCTGCGATAGTTTTGAGTTCTGCAACATAAAAACCATAATTATTATTATATCTAGCTCATATACCTACTTAGCACATAGGTATTATACCTAGCTCATATCCTTAGTACGCATCTCTCTCAAGTTGTATGAAAAAAACTTGCTTAGCTTTACCCTCGTCCACCAGAACAGGGCTATGAAAATGGAGTGATCTGATTAGTAAATTTTTCCCTCGCCTACATATTTGCTCCTGAATCGAAGAGTTCTGTCACAGACATTATAATCTATGTTCAGCAGTGGATGATGATGTTGATGACTAGATGAAACAGGAGGTAGTCAACTGACCTGTATGACGTATGTGTAGTTTAGATGCCAAAGGAGGTAGGCAAATGACCTGTATGTATAGTTTAGGTGCAAAATGAGGTAATCAACAGACCTGTATGTGTAGTTTAGATGCCAAAAGAGGTAATCAACAGACCTGTATGTGTAGTTTAGGTTCCAAAGGAGGTAATCAACAGACCTGTATGTGTAATTTAGATGCCAAAGGAGGTAGTCAACAGACCTGTATGTGTATTTAGATGCCAAAAGAGGTAGTCAACAGACCTGTATGTGTAGTTTAGGTGCCAAAGGAAGTAATCAACAGACCTGTATGTGTAGTTTAGGTTCCAAAGGAGGTAATCAACAGACCTGTATGTGTAATTTAGATGCCAAAGGAGGTAGTCAACAGACCTGTATGTGTAGTTTAGATGCCAAAGGAGGTAGTCAACATACCTGTATGTGGTTGTGGTCGCTGGTCCTATGCCCCGCCGCTTCTGTTCGTATCTTGCCATACCGCGGGTAGTTGAGTTGGTCGTTCAATCTCGTCTCTTTCATTGATAGCAGTTCTTGGTGCTCTCGGAAGTACAGGGCTGACATTACTACTAAGCTGTAAAATAAAAAAGAAATATATTGGTATTTCTTATTCCATAATTTTTATGTTTCTATTAACATAATCAACCTTATAGCTACAGGGTGACGGAATGTAGATCGCGTCGGTCATGCGTTAGGCGCGAAATCAATAGACTAATAGAACCATTAACATATACTCTAGCGATAGACAAGCTCATTCAAACAAACAAAATGTCACACAAAATGACACATTGCGGTCTGTCATTGCCATAGTGACGAAGTGAACTCGGGAACATCAATGCGGTGCGCCCACCGCATTCAACTGGAACATGTTGCTTCTATGAAATGACCAGTCTATCGCTATAGTGTAAGTCAATGAATAGAACTGTAGATTATCGTGATTGGTTCGCGTGGTTTTAATGATATTCAATGGTGCAGGTACATAATCCATAAGCTTTATAAACTTGATATACTCTGAAATCGAATCCGAGATCAAACATTTCAAACAAAAGAGCCTCTTTTATAGAGTAGGTACCTATAGTACAACTTTACCAACATAACCCAATAAAAAACCTATAGAAAAGCGACTTACCAAACAGCCATAATGAAGATCAAAATAGTTATAATAATCTGCAAGAATTTATTTGAGATCAATTCGCTCGCAGCATCTCCGTACCGATCCTTTCTCCTGCAGCAAAAAGCCAACTTCGAATTATATCCGTACTCTTCTCTCAACCACAAATTCGTATCTCTCATCTCTTTCTTTTTACATACATCCTCAGATTGTGTAGTTTCAGTATATTCCGGAACTTCTTTTTCTTTATATTTAACACATGTTTTGTTATAATTATAATATTTGCCGTATTTAGAGTTGCCATGACAGTTCTTGCATTGTTTTCTTGTGTACTTTGGGGAATTGTGGGACAGTTTATGACAACATTCGTGCTTTCGTATGTTTCGTGCGATATCACGGATTTGATCTATTGATATGTTGTCGCTGTAGGCTTTTGAAGATGTGGACAGGCCAGAGAAATGGGAATCTGAAAACATAACACTAATTAAGTAGTTAGGTAGTATAAATTGATTCGTGACGGTCTGTAAGTAAGTATAAACCTGTAGGAACCCATTGCAGGGTCTTCACCCTCAAAAAGTAATTAAAAATTTGTAAAATTTTACGATTTCAATAAATTGATGAATTTTATGATTTAATTAAGTCAATTAATTAAGACCGCCGATGGCGCGTTGCGGAGAGGTACTGCAACTCAATCTTGAGGTCCGAGTTCGAATCCGCACGACCTACATGGCATGTACCAATGAGTTTATCTTTGTATGTAATGTACCCCTAAAGGACCCCGAATGGACCCCTAATGGACCCCTAATGGCTACGTATGTACCCCTAATGTACACCTCACGTACCCCTCACACACCACCAACCCATTTAATCGTTTGTCAGATTATTCTATTCTATTTTTATTTAATGGCGTTTCCTTGTTAGATTTCGCCAGTGTCAAGTAGTTTGAGGGAGTGTCTATCCAATCTCGAGGATTGTTTTTGAGTAAGAACAACTGAGAAGGATTTAGGAGCCTCGTGGCAGGCTGAGACGCGAACCGCGCGAACACCATGCGAGAGACAAGTGTTCGAGGCAAACCCTGCAACGTGACTCGTTTGTCAGATTAACTTTTGCCAGAGACGCAAGCCCTGACTGACTAGTTGGTTAAACCAACATGACATTGACGTGACCTTGAACGCGTCTGTCGCGAGAGTTTTGCTTCTGTGTAGGTACTACTATTATCTATTCACATGCTTGAACCTTGTACCTACCGTTGCTCACGCTGGACCTGGAGCTATCTCTTCGCTGCAGAATATTAATTTTGCACAGCTTCTTGTTTATCCTCTCCAGCTGGTCTATCCGGGATTCAAGATGGCCGGTCACTTTGCATAGCTCCTTTACTGCACCCAGGTTTTCCATGAAGATACGATCCTGGGGAAAGGAAAATATCGTTGATTCATAAATTAATCTAGGGCATAGAATAGAGAGCATGGTGGCGCGTTGCGGAGAGCAGTATGGACACTCAATCATGAGGGGTCCGGGGTTCGAATCCTTTTGTTGAGTGTCTTGTAGGTAAAAATGTGTTTTCTAACATATTATCTTCGTTAATACAGACTGTTCACAGATGGTGAAGGAAAACATTGTGAAACCTGCATTCGCTGATGAAGAAATTCCAATGCGTATGTGAAGTCTACCAATTCGCATTTTAGACTGCGTGGTAGAGTGACGCCCACACAAATCCCCTGAGGGTACGGATGTGCCCTGAAGTAGGATGTATATAGGCTAGTGATAAGAGTGTTGAATCTAGAAGTCAGCGGATTGCTTAGTAACAGCGCTAGACCAGAATTTCTTGCAATAACATTAGCCCGCAGTATAAAAGTCCTTCAGTTTGATAATCTAATGAAGTACCCCCTTCAGTGTGTTATACATTTCATCAAGTATAGAGGAAGTACCTTGTTAACAACAAGGAACTTAAGTATAGTGGATCCGTTAGGCAGCGCGATGTCCCCGGCCTTCCTTCTTTACCTCGGGGATGGCCTAGCGCACCTCCTGTCTGATGATGCCCGTCTCCGAGCGACATAGAGGACGTACCTTGTTAACAACAAGGAACTTGTGTATAGTGGATCCGTTAGGCAGCGCGATGTCCCCGGCCTCCTTCACTGCCTCGGGGATGACCCGGCGCACCTCCTGCGCGATCACACCCGTGTCCGAGCGAGGGGCGGAGCGCCGCGGGTCCCAGCCTAGGAGCCCGGAGTGCTCCGCGAACGATGGGTCATAGTTGAACCTATAAATTTAGTTTGTTACAATGTCGCTTATATGGTAGTTGGCAACTGGTGGACACCTGTACCGACAGAAATTGAACTAATTGCAGGGAAAAAGCTAAGATTTTCCATGGGAAAAGTAACACTATGTTTTTTCTATTTTTCATAGATAACTCCTCTTTTGTTGACTGACCGCAGACATAAATATTAAGTATAATTATGGTACATTGGTGATAAGGTCTATCAATTATCTTTGGTTGCAACTGTGGGCAGCACTATAACAAATGAGTGCCAAAGAGTTGCATTATCCTTTCACCATTGCCCATCTTCCAAGAGGGAGGGAGTGAGGTAAAAATTGGGGACAGGGTGTGGTGTGTCCATAGGTTTTAGTACTCTTTCTTATAATGTGCCCCACGTGGTAAGAACTCACTTGACAACACGGATGCTCTGGACATTCTTCAGCTGCTGAGCGGTGTCCAACTCCTCGATGTTGTGTTTGGCTCTTGCGTCAGACGGGTGCACTATGTGACCCATTACCTTCAGGTTACCTGTTCACGACACAAAGACTAATGTATCAAGTAGGCCCATTGTTGCCCATAAACAAACTCCATAGCATAGAACCTTAGACCATTTGACTAAGGGTGCCTGTCCATTGACGAAGAGATAGGCGACGAAGCGGAGAAACTGAGTTTTATTAACCAATAAGATTGCATGAAATCTCGGAGCTGAGATTTTATGGAATCTCCGTCAATGGACAGGCACCCTAATGACCAGCGTCGCGTTACCATTCCTCTATGCCAATGCACAAGATCAACTGATCAAGTGCTTTACATACAATTTAATTCCTTATCACTAAACGAGACCACCTATTACAGTAGGTACGTCCAGGAAAATAAGTCCGCTCGTTAATCTTCGTTTGCGCAGAGCAGGCCCGAGTCCCCGACAAAACCCGAAGTCATATTTAGTAGTCAAAGAGTTTAAAGTCGGATAGCAGCAAAAAGGGCGCGAAAACAAATTAGCCAATAGCGAAAACGGATTGCAGGTGGCACACCCTGATTGGTCAATATAATTTCGCGCGCTATTAAAATTTGTCAACTGCGCAGGTACATCCGGACTTAAGCCAAATAAACCTGCATTGCCGCAGTGATACAGCGCTATCACACCTTCGCTCTCTTTCTATTTGCGTGCGAACAAACGAGATAAAAGACGTATGATACAGTCGTATCACGTGTTGCATGCTACCAGTGCTGGTGGTTTAAGCAAATTTTGGGGAGACGAATGCCTGGTAGAAGAAGGACTCCTGGCTTAAGAAGCTGTGTGAATGGTTCAATATAAATACCACCTCACTGTTCAGGGTTGCAGTCTCCAGGGTCCAGATAGCTCTAATGATAGCCGATAGGAGATATCACTACAAGAAGAAGATACCTATGATCAAACTAACCATTGATGACACAAGATTCGTCAGGTCTGTCCGTGTTGATGCCAACTCTGCCGTTGAAATGCACACTGTTGTCGGACACCCCACGCTGCCACCAGTTCTCAGTGCAGTCTGACTCGAATTGGCCGGGGTTCGAAGCCTGCGTGAATGAATTATATTTGTAGCAAAAAATTATACCTTGACACCAAAGGTAAAATTCAAACAAAGCTCTAGGATGGGGGGCCCAGTTAGGCGTTTACACATTATCCCTGATGGCTATGGGCACGATACTAGCACCAGAAGCAGGATCGCAAAAAAGCGTATTTTGCATCAATATCTTTTTTATTTGGTGTTTCAAAGTTACAAATTCTGCGAATTTGTGTAGATTTTTTTTTTTTTTTTCGATTCAAGTTTATTAGATCTTGTAACCAAATGCGACTTTGACTAGAGCAGATTTTTTTCTGGATTTATAACACTATTTTCGATGTCTCAGAGGGTTTTAAAAAACTCAAAAACGCGGATAAACTTTAGGTTAGGTTATTTACAGAATATACAAAGATTTATCGTACTCACCCTGACGATAATCCTGTCGCTCGCCTGAGCGGCGATAATAAAGTCAGCGTTGCTTGCGTGTGCACGCAGAGCCACTACTAGCTGGAAGTGCCTCTGGTCTGGGTTAGGCCGTCCCTTCTTACGCATGTTGTTGTTTGTCGTCTCCGCAAAGTGGAGACGGCCAACCGTCACTTTTGCTCCTTCACGACGTATTTCGACTCTGTAAAGAACAGACATGGTAAAGGCATGGGCTGGAGGTCAGTAGGATCACCAGCACGGTGACACGACGATTGTCGAATGTCGGTATGTGATTGTGGAAATGGTGTTGGCGAATCTCTTCTGAGGTAAGTTCGCCCTTCGTACAATACACTGTTAAAATATAAATTCTGCGAATGATAAGACCATAGCAAATCGCTCCGATGCCCTAAGGTGTGTATGCCCTTAATGGTTGATTCGATGGAAGAAGCCAACTGGAAGAAATTTCCTACGCAATAAATTATCATCTAACCACTACCGCAGGATCACAATGCAAGAATCGGACCGTCGCCATCCGCACCTACCTATAATAGTTTAAGAGCTCGGTGGCGCGTTCCGGAGAGGTATGGACTCTCAATCTTGAGGTCCGGGTTCGAATCCGCACGGACAACATGCCACGTACCAATGAGTTTTTTCTAACTTATGTACGTATTACCGACTGCTCTCAAACGGTGAAGGAAAACATCGTGAGGAAACCTGCATATCGTCGTGATCTCCTATGTGCAAAATGTGTTGGGAAATTGAGATTTTAAATTGCCAACTTTTCATGACTACCTACATAAGAGTATGTTTCTAACTGTAGAATAGCCGTGATATTGTTGTTATTTTGTCTTGGGAGTTTTTGCATTCTACGGAGGACATCATAAATTATGTATTAACATAAAAAAGTGAATTTCGAAAAAAGTGTCACATAGGAGATCTTAAAGTCGCAACGACGATATGCAGAAGAAGAAATTCTGATGCATAATGTGGTCTAAGTGGTGAACTAACGCCCAAACACCCTCGTAGATTGTAGGCCTGTGCCACAGAGGATTAAATCCTGTGCCCTGCAGTGGGACGTATATTAGGCTGATGATGTTTGTTTCTACTAACTGTGTGTCAGTTGGCGAGGAAGGATAGTATGACTTGGGAAGAGTTGAGAGACAACAATAATACTTACGGTACTGGATGAAAAGGTTTCTTTGTTCTGTCTGATTGACTTTGTTCTACTCTTACTTCTTGACTTGGGTCTTCCGCCTGGAATATAAATGGACCCATTAGTAAACAGGACTTTGCCCAGCAGTGGGATAAAATAGATTAAAATGCAGCTTTCAGGCTATGCAAATTGGGTCTACTCTAGCTCTTTTGCCCATTTCTCCCTAAGGAAGAAATGCCGGTTTCAGTAGCCCCACTTTCTGCTTTGAAGTAAAAATTATCTTTTCACCTCACAAGCTCGGAAAGGTTCTGTTTATCATTAGAAATCTGAGTGGAAAAGTGCATTTTATCCGCTAGCGTGGAAAGAGTTTTTGAAATTCGAATCTGTCAATTCAATATTTTTAAATACCGCCCAATCCACTGAAAATGCTTAGTAACTATTTCGTGACACTGGCCAGCACAAAAATAAAAACTTTTTGAAATTAACTTTTTTTCCTCGCTGTTGTGAGGTGAAAAATTGTGTGTTTCGCTCGGCTGCAAAGTTATTCTGCGTCTCGTACCTTTGAAACCTTCGATAAGCGCTCAGGATTCTATTATTTGAACCACTCGCTTCGCTCGTGGTTCAATCCTAGAATCCTTCGCTTGCTCAGGTTTCAATAAAAGTACTCGCGCCAAAAAGCAACTTTGCAGCCTAGCATAACAAATAACTATTTTAATCCTCTATAGTACATTCCAAATAGCAACGAAAACTTATGACAATTTTTAATTACAGAAACAGAGATTTGAAACACTTAGGGCCTGTTTCACAACTTATGAGTAAGTTCTTGTTAGCTTATCCGACAGATATTTTGACATATTTTCATACAAAATACGTCAAACTATCTGTCAGATAAGCTAGCAAGAACTTACTCAGAAGTGGTGAAACAGGCCCTTACTCTCTCTTATTCATAGAACAGCTTTAGTAACGACCAAGATATGTCGGATAGTACATCTTTGTGATAATTAAATTATATTTACTTATCAGAGTTGGCCAGAAAGCTAAATAGGAATCGAAAAATCTCATCGTCCTTATTTGGAATGCAGTATAGTCTTAGGGTGCGATTATTTTTCTACTTAATCAATACATTTTCTAATTATTTGGGCCCAATTTGGCATACATTGCTTGCTTTGATCAATCTCCTTGCTAAATTGAGCCCGATTAATCGTGAAATGTAAACGCACTTTTATTCCTCAGCGGGACCTGGGGGTCTAGTCGGGTCTACTCGGACTTTCTATTTTTGATACATCGTAAACGTTGTCGTTCAAATGTCAACTCTATTCCGAGTTCCGAAAATAAATACCACGATGTTGTAACGAAATTCGAAAGTCAGAATTTACTGTTTTTTTTTCGATATTCCAGCACTGGTAGAATGCTACACGTGATACGGCTGTATCACGTCTTTTATCTCGTTCGTTCGCGCGCAAATAGAAAGAGAGCGAAAGTGTGATAGCGGTGGCATGCTACCCATGCAGGTTAACCTGGCGATAATCACATCACTGGACACAAACACAATTACTGCCGTTTCGTAACTAGTAACAATTTTTCTCGTCCATTTTTCGGGTTGAACTATCGCATTTTTCCGTCGCTCCATCCTTTTCTCACACTCTGGAACGTCATTTGCTAGAGCATATATTAAGATAGACGGAACGGAACAGCACGGAACAGCACGCCGCGTGCGATCGCGTTTCGTCTATCTTATATGCTCTAATAAATGACGTTCCTGAGTGACAGAAAAGGATTGAGCGACGGAAAAATGCGATGCTGTGGTACGTGGTGTAGTTCAACCCTAACGCGATCGTAAACCTTGTAATCTTATCTTATCTTGTTGTGGGGGCTGGCAGGCCAGCAACACTTCGACCCAGTGGGATCTTTTGTGTTAGCACCAATACTTTTTGCTTTCCTCACCCTTCAAATACATGGTCAATGAAGGAGGCAATACCATTGAGGGGAAGAAACCTTGGTATTTGGTATCCATCTCCGAGGAGGCACATGCGTTTTGCCGCCAAGACATCACAGTCACAAAGAATATGTTCCATGGTCTCTTCATCCTCTCCGCATGCTCGGCAGCTGGGATCTAGAGTGAGTTTCATTTTGTGCATCATCGCGCCTGTGGCGTAGTGCCCAGTGAGGGCTCCGACGATGGCACGAGCCTTGCTCCTGCTGTTGTTCAATATGAACTTTGAGACACGAGTTGTCACATTGCAGATAAATTTCTTGGAGTGTTGTAGACCTGCAAGGCCAGACCACTCTAGTTTGTGTGTTTTATCAGCCCAATCCCTGATGGCCATTCTTATGCTGCATGCCGGGATTCCCACGCTTGGTTCTGGGCCAACCATTTTTCGTTCTGACCCGGCTCTCGCCAGCTCGTCGGCATTCTCATTACCCTGGACTCCAGTATGTCCCGGGACCCAAACTAATCGTACAGTATTGTGGTGACCAAGCTTGTTAAGGGTCTTCACTCCGTTCAGAATTAGCCTGGAACTTACATGATAGGAGTTCAAGGCTTTGAGAGCTGCTTGGCTGTCACTAAGGATATATATAGTCTTGTTGGCTACCTTTCTATATATATTCTTTTGTGCACAGGCTATGATAGCATACGTCTCTGTTTGAAAGACAGTTGCAAATTCTCCTAGACTGATACTTTCGTTGTAGTCTTTGGAGTGTATGCCTGCACCCGTACCTGACTCGGTTTTTGAGCCATCAGTGTACCAAACAAGTGTGTTCGCGTCCGGGGTACGCAGTCCACGCTTCCATTCATCCCTTGTTGGGACATGTATTTTGTAGTTCCTCTTGAAGATTCTTATGCTCGGCATTGTGTCACCGATCATATTGAACCTCCTTTCCTTGTAAAAAAAACTTACTTTGACACCGTAGAAATGCAAGCAGAAATTGTTGATCTTCTTGAATCCTTCCGCCGTCTTAACGTAATGAGGGTCCCCCTGCATCTGTATCTGGCAAGTCACTTGGAAATGGTTCTTCTTCTGACAGACGAAAGCCTCGTCTATTTGCGAGTAGTTGAAGCCTTTGTCCGCGCCGACCACGTACGAAGCTGTGGGCCTGGGAATAACAGAATACGATTAAAATAAAGACAATAAAAGCATAAGCGTATGCTCACGACTATAATCCCCGAATCGTTCTAGTCCCCCCGACGGAGTATTCGGAGATATTCTGAAACCTCATAACATACAAATTTCACTAGTACCGAAACTCTGTCCGGCGCCACTTTTAATGGACAGTGGGTACAATTAATACCTCGAAATTGAAGCACGCAGGTTTTCTCACGATGTTTTCCTTCACCGAAAAGCCAGTGGTGTTACAAATCGTACATAAATTTCGCAAAACTTATTGGTAGGAGTTGGTCTAGACGGAAATCGTACCATCGCCTCCTGCATGGCAGGCAAACTTACTCGCCACTGGACCACAGCTTAATAAAAGGTAAGACAAAAGTCAACCGACGTCGAACTAAGGTTCAGGACGTCGCAGATATAATTGATGGATTACTGTGACGGTGGGTGGTAGTACGTGTGGCTAGAAAAACAGACGGCAGATGGAGCAAAACCTTAATCGAGCAGTGGCCGATATCAGGCAAGAGATGAGTGGGTCGTCCAGCAGACTAGTGGGCTGATAATATTGGGAAAGCAGCTGGAAAGACTTGGATGAGACTGCCCAAAACAGAATAGAGTGGCATAATAGTTTCTTTCCTAGAACTTGTAAACAGCTTAATATTTTGAATGAGGACGCTCGATTTGACTTATTTAGCTGTACCTAGTGCTCGACTTACCAAAAAGTTGTTAGTTGATAAGACTATCGATACTTAATAGTTTCTACTCAGAATACCATTTATAGAAACGTAAATTGATTGTTTTATATGTATAAACTTTATATGTGGATGCTTGTAAATGGCTGATGGTTGTTATTTAAGTATTATTTTGTAAAAGAGGCTGTTAGCATCCCGAATAATATAAAATAAAATAAAATAAAATAATGGGGTAGAGGCTTATACTCTGCAGTTGGTGGACAAAAGCTGCTGACTGACAAAACTGACAGCTCTTATTCTCCTAAACGGCGCCTCACGCACACCAACCTATGAAACTTAGCCCCTTTTGTTTTATACGGAATATTAGTGAGGCTCATTCTAGACATATACTTTTTCTAAGGTCTTTAGTCTTTAGTGACACTCGCAAGATTAAGACAGATCGATTGACGTAAGAATCATCAAAATCGGTCCACGCGTTTGGTCTCTGGTGTGCCGCCACAAAGGAACAAACTTACATACAGGCTGATAAACACATTACCCTTCCTTTGCGTCGCGCAGTCAGGTAAAAATAGCGTGCACGTGTATAAAATTACGCGGGAAAAAATTGCTGACAGTATGACAGCATTGATCTAATGATAATGACACTAGGATGACAGAAAGCTAGTCGACAGTCGACGCAACTGTCAAAATTAGGTGCTTCTAGTCAGGAGCAGTAACAGGTATAAATAATGAGTAATTAAGAAAATTGCTTCAAATTATGTACGCTTTCACACAATCCAATCAATACAGAAACGAATAAATGTTTGTGAATAAGATAGCTAATCATAAAGCGCTATTAAATTGTAGGTATGTATTAGTTCAATAACCGAACGGATAGTCTGATGTGTATGACACTGAAATTAATAGGCAACCTATCTATTAAAAGTATTTTCATAATAAAAATAATGAAGATAACTGTAGGTACCATACTCTGGGATACTTCACTGTCACTTAAAATGTGCTTGTACTTACTGACAAGAAGAGGGTAACACGTGTATACTTAGTGAGCGCTAGTGAGAGAGGACTACACCATTGCCTACTGTCTTCCACCCGTCTTCCACAAAGGGGTGAGGTTAAGATTGGTGGGGGAGCAAGAGCCTCTCGCTTCCCCATTTGCATCAGTACGGAACGAACTTAATAATCGCGCCAGTAGGTACGGTTACAAATTACAATCTTACGCGTCTCGATAATCAAACCTGAACGCCAGGACGCCAGTTGCACAGATAATGTGACAGGGTGGTAGGTATTAAAAAGGTAAAGCCCGATCAGAAATATAAAAAACCTCGCCATGTTGCGGAAAATCATTGGAACTAATTTTTGTACGTGGAACACTGACATAAAGGTTATAGTCGATTGCAGCGCCCCCAAACCAGGTTTTTTATATTTTTGGTCAGGCTTTAATTATCTACTCCTTCTAATATGACTATAGGGTACTTACAATGGCTTCAAGTTGCAGTCGTAGAGTGTATGCCAGACGGACTGCTGGAATGTGGAGAATCTGATGCACTGGAGAGGAGCATCGTCACCAGCCTCCGAGCCGTCCACCGATGGAGGTGCTGGCCGCACGTGGGCACTCTCCGGGGATAGGGCGGCTAGAGGTGAAACATAGTTATTATGTGTTCTTCGTTATGTCCATACATAGAACAGGATATGAGCCTACTGTTGAGCAGCAGTCTATAGTTGGTAGTTGCAGCAATGTTTCTGACCACCTTGAAAGGAATTACGGTCGTGAGTTTATGTATGTATACAGGGTCCTTCTTGATACGCTGACGGTTCAAAATCTGCCGTCCCATACATTTGGGTAAAGCAGGATTGCAGTTGTGTATGGAACAGGATGTTTTTTTCGTGATTTCGAAGTTGTTCAGTTTGATAGTCTGATCATCGTCTTAAAAACCATCAGCATATTAAGTTGGACCCCGTTTAGAGAACTCAGTTACCAGGGATCCGTACCTGGACACGTGCTTGCCAACAAGTCCGGTAGGTACATTACAAACCTCTAGCTCTGGCCAATCTTTTCTACCCCGATGGCAAGTCAAATCTAATGATATTATTATATCATAGACTTGACAGAAGATAGTGTTATACTGTGGAGATGCATGGACCTAAAATAATAAGGGTCCTAGTCGATTCTGCAAGCATGACTTGCTATGTACCGATGTGCCGATGTTCTTTGTATAATACAGACTGCTCTCCAACGGTACAGCAAAACATCGTGAGGAAACTTGCGAAAGATACTATGATGAAGATATTTTGATGTGCATATGAAGTCCATTAAATCGCGTAGGGTACACGTGGTGGACTTTGGGCTAACACTCATACACCTTCCTCATAAGGAACAGACTTGTGTCCCAACAATGGGAGGATCTTTAATTATAAGTAAGCACAAAACAGTTGACTGATCAGCGCGCGAAATAACTTTCCAAGTAATGATTTTGGAAGTCTGCAGTTTGATAATGCTAAATTCTATAAATCGATACATACCTGGTTCACATTTCACCTGAGAATTCACATCCTGCGAATGCTTCCGTTTCTTACTACTGGGCTCTTGTAGATTCGTATAAACAGGCGTCAAAGTTTCAGGTCCCAAAGCAACTAGTTGGGGATTAATCATACCCTGATCCAATTCTGGCATATCCACTCTCATCTGATTGTATCTATTCTGATACGCATCAAGACCCAAATCGTGGCGCACTGTGCGTATACCTAACTCAACTATGTTGGGATCTTGTGGCAATACAACTACATCATTTAGGTTGTTTCTTAGAACCTCGTGGTCGATGCTGTCGGATTTGAGACCACCGTAGATGTAATCTTCGTTTTGTTGCAGCATTTCCTGGGTGGGTATGTGGTCGCATGCGAGGATGTAGTCCGAAGCTAGGACGGTCTGTGAGACCGATATCGCGTGCGGCACTTGAGTTTCTGATGGGCTGTAAGGGTTTTCTGATCCGGAATCCGGTGGACTTTCCGGGAGTTGATGGCCCCTGGAAATTGTTTTATTAAAATTGTATCTGGACTTGGAATAAGACTGAGATAAAGTCTCCTGTCATCAGGGCATTACGAGTTATGACGTCATTCCATCAGGTAACAGGTAAAAGATCATCCTTAGTTACTACAAAAGGTTGGTGGTAGATGAATTATAGCAATTTTACTTTAATTTCCAACTGCTCACCTACCTATGTATTTGGACATGAAAACGACGAGCATGCATAAAAGACTGATGAATTCGTTTTCGGGCCTTTGCCCACCACACATTCCCACCGCTGTAACCGCCTGGCCACGGGACAGGGCGAACGGCGGCGCGAATTGCGATTTTAGAATACACTGAGCGGTGTGTATCTACTATTAGGTCTCAGAATATACAGGGTGTTTGGTAGGGAGGTGTACATACGCCTAGGGTAGTCTTTCAGCACGACGGCTGTCCTGCCCATTGGAGCCTAGCAGTGAGGGAGTTTTTAAACAACTCCTTCCCTGATGCTTGGATTGGTCGGGGCGGGCCAATTCCCTGGCCTCCAAGGTCGCCTGACCTTACCCCGCTTGACTTCTACGTCTGGGGAAGGGGAAATTAGTCATTAAACCAATTTGCGTTTCATTTGCTATCCTTTTACGATCGGACACATTTAATTTTCATTAGTTGAAATTTTTGATTAAAGTGCCCTAGTTGCGGATATTAATTAATAACATCGAAACTACAAGTGATAATAACACTTTAAGCATATCGTTAGAAAGGGTATGGACTGGGGATGTTTTTAAAAAATCAGAAGAACTCCAACCCTGTTTTTTTTTTTTTAAACCCCTTAGAAAGTTGCCCTTAAAATTATTTTTTTACCTTACTACGGTACTTCAGGCCCCATAACTTTTCTTCTCTACAATTTTCGGGTGTGAAATCAATTTTTACAGTACACTAAGACTCTAACAATTAAAACAAGACCATTAGCAGACCTGTCCTATGGATAGATTTTGAGCTAGAGGTAGTTTTAGTTTAAAAATCGTTTTTTTTTTCTAAAAATAAAAAAAAAATCATTAAAATAATACCTTGAGGCCAAGGTCAATATAATGGGCGGGGGTAGGTAGCAGACCCTCCCTAGTTTCTACCCTAGGCGTATGTACACCTCCCTACCAAACACCCTGTAGAATAAACCAGAACGAGTGTTCGATTACATTTGAACGCAGCGCGCTGTGTCCAAAACAATGTCACAACACCGCCCCGCCCGCTCTTCACACATTAATTAATTACTCAAAAAAAAAAATCCTAATCTATTTAATAGATAGGATTAATTTATCTATTTAATTACGATTTTATTCAGTAATTACCGATGCGCGCGTCGGCCATCTACTGACTGATTAGATATCGAGTCACTCCAATTTGGAGTTGTTGTGAGTGCCTCACTTTCAAGCGCGTTGACGGTTTCTGGTTTATTCTGTATTCTGAGTACACAAGCACGCAGCAGCGCGTAGGCAGCAGTGTATTCTAAAATCACAGTTCGCCCTGTCCCGTGTCCAGGCGGTAACTCCTGTGAACCAGGATCAACAGCGGCGACCATTCACAACACTAGACAATGAAGTCCAGCGAGCCCGGGGGATGACTCTAATCTGACTTGAGGAACTATTCATACCCAAGTCGGCGCGCGTCCAGCGGCTGCGTGCAGCAACCTTCGCCGACGGGGGCCATTAGTGCCTCCAACTCGTCTATCCAGCCCGGACCTGAAACAAAACAAAATTCCTGTTACATTTTGGAACTTAGGACAGCAAAAAACTACACGTGTTCAAAAATTTAAGTGACTGTACGAGTAATTCTTCCAAATCTTCAAATACACTTGACAGTTTTGTCTTGGTGAAGCTAGGAATACAACGTCCCTGTGGTGAAGGCACGGTGAAGGATGATTTAGGAATATAAAAAACCTGGTTTGGGGGCGCTGCATTCGACTATAACCTTTAATGCCAGAGTTCCAAGTACAAAAATTAGTTCCAATGATTTTCAGCAACATGGCGCGGTTTTTTATATTTCTGGTCGGGCTTTACATAGAATGTGACTCTTTAGACAGAAGCTTTATAGCTCAGTCATTTTATGGTTTACCGGGATCTACGAATAAAGGGACTTATTATGAATTGATATGTTTTTCGGTAGGTACTAGGTACATCATTTAAGAGCCATAATATGACCCTAGAAACCAAGATTATACCAAAGTCCGTTTTGATTGGTTTTATAGCTTTGTATGCATTTTGTATGGCAACTTTAGACGCTTTGGACTGTCTTTCTTACGTATGGGTATTGAACTAAAGGTGAAGTACATGGCAGTATAGAAAAAAACGATAACCTCGAAATTTAAAAATTTCAGAGAATTGTTTTTTTTTTGTTACGGCTAGCGGCTGGTTGTGGTCTGTAAGACTTAGGGCCTATTTCAACACTTGTGAGTAACTGTGAGAACTTACTCAGAAGTGGTAAAACAGGCCCTTAGGTTTTTATATTCGTAATTTCGTACCTTAGGTACAACAATTTCGAAACGGCAATCGGTAATTTTTTGGTAATTAAAAAGTCCCTGGGCTTCAGTAGGTACTATAGAGAAAGTTGTTAACCGTTAACATATAGTTACGAAGGACCCTTTTCTGTCTTTTTGTAATAAATTAAAATTAACCAAAGCTAAAATTAGAGCTATTTAAATATTAGAGCTTACCTACTAAATATTTTAAAAAGATTTGTCTTCTTATTTTTAACCGACTTCAACAAAAGGAGGAGGTTCTCAATTCGACCCGTATGTATTTTTTTTTTTTTTTGTATGTTTGTTACGCGATTGCACCGCCAATTGTGAATTGATTTTGATGATTCTTATTTTGTTTGGTAGGTCATAATTCCGAGGTGGTCCCACGAAATTGATTCGCTTGTTGAAAAAATCTACAAAATAACAAATATGTACACAGATCACGGACTTGAAAAAAATACGGACGTAATGTTACACTAGAAAGATGTGAAGTATAAACGCGTATGAGATAGCGATAGTCATAAAATCCTATACAATTTGTATGAAGCTAGATGTCTGCCTCCGGAGTCAGACAGCCGTCGTCAAACAAAAAAGTGGTTACGTCGATAAGGACAGCAATAAGTAGCGATCTTCTTTTTTAACTAGAGCGAATTTGCTATGTGCATCTCTTACTGAGTGAGTATGACACGACACGTGCTTCTTTCTAGTACTTACCTTCTCTTTCTACGACGCAAACACTATATAATACATGGGTGCTTCACTTATATAATAAAAGGATATTACGTCTGTCTTTTTTTCAGGCCCGTGACACAGATGACGTTTTTGTTTGTCGATTCTCTTCAGGAGTGCGATTTTTAAACATCACACGTTCAAGTCAGCGGTAGAAAATGTCAAAATTACTATGGAGATTATGCATATTTCGTCTTTCTACTGCTAATTCGAACGTGTGATGTTCAAAAATCGCACTCCAGCAATGTTTTGATGGGGACTGTCAAACTATGTTTTTTTTTACTGTCATAACCAAGAATCTTTATATGCCTATATGTTTAAAACTTCTTGGTCATACTGTTGTGTTTAAACGTATAATAACTTTATGGTTTAAACTTCATGGATATAGGTACCGAAACACATAGATTTAATTGATCATGGCGCACAGTAGAATATAGAAGAGGAAAAAGTGACATCCTTGAGAAGAGTCCAAAATCTGATAGATTTATCCATTTAAAACCCACGACGAGAACACCCGTGTGTCAAAAATACGTAGATTTTTTTTTAGGGGAATTTCCAAAACGCCAATTTCATGGTTGAAAAATCGAATAAATCTTTATAATTTATAACCGATACTAGTAATTGTAAATCTGATAGCATAGTATTATAGGCCTAGTTAACAGCTATATTTCAAACGTTGATTGGTAATCCTACTCGCAGTATTTTAAGAGTAATTCAATTATTTGTGTTTTTGTTGTGAGAATTTTTTACTTAGGTATCAGGAGGTTTCGGTCTAAGTTATATACACGAATATGTAAACATAACTATGATCTATATGTTCAATTTTTTGCGTTTCCCAAATAGGCGTAACACCAGAGATAAAACGATTTCCTTTTTTCGTGCAATTTCCGCGCCTAGGGTTGTCACTAGAAAAAAGAAATTTCTTTTGATAATTGAACGGACTATTTTACATAGTGAAAATACTACTTATCAATAGTAGTACTTACTTGATAAACAAATCGAAGTATTAATTAATTCAAACATGAATTACTGGATTTTAAAGATTTTAATCTTTTATTTCTGAAACCTCATCAACTTGTCGCCATTTTCAGTAACCTGCTAATAAATTATCTTGATACAACAAATTCACTTTTGGCGACCCAGTTGGTGTTATGGTTGCCAGCATGCCATTGCCAGACCCCCAAACCAGAGATCCTGGGTTAGAATTTCGGTTCAGTCATGGGCGTTAACAATCTTTCAGTTGAACTTAGTTATAACATTCAAAATGGTATTCCTTTTAAAACAAATCAACAAAATAAAACTATGACATTAATAATAGTTTCATAACAATTAAAATTTTAATTAAAAGTTACTCTATACAAGGTTTTACAAAAATACAAATAAACATTTTATACAAATAAATAAACGTTTAGACCATCAAACTGAACAACTTTCACAAAATGGGACCAATGACGAAATCGCGAAAAAAAATGATGTTCCACACTAAACTACAAAATATCTAGGTACTCGAGTTAAATGTACGGGGCTATTGGATTTGGGATTTTGCTATGGGATTAAAATAGATAACTAAATTCTTAAGTTAAATAATTAGAGATTAACCCGTCTTTTAATTTAAAGTTACTCCCTGTACTCATAATAACAAACTTAAAAATATCTTCTTAAGTTTAATTAGAAATCACAAGGCATATACCATCTTGAACTTTTTTATTCAAAACGAATATAAAAATAGTTGACCTTCCAAATTGAAAATTACTGAACATCTCCGCTCAAAGGTATCATAGTAAAATGTTTGTGTATCATTTGCTCATAAATTAATTGAGGCTTTTCAATTTCCTTGAACAGTGACAAGGTGACAACCCTGACAAATTTTTTAAAAGTCAATTATCTCTGGTGTTACGCCTTTTCGGGAAACGCGAGTAATTTTTACATGTAGAGCATAGTTATGTTTACATATTCGTGTATATAACTTAGACCGAAACCGCTTGATACCTAAATTAAAAATGCTCACAACAAAAACACAAATAATTGAATTACTCTTAAAATACTGCGAGTAGGATTACCGATCAACATTTGAAATATAGCTGTTAACTAGGCCTACTATACTATACTATCAGATTTACAATTACTGGCGCCGATTACAAATTATAACGATTTTTCCGATTTGTCAAAGCTGGAAATTCACTTTTAGAAGTTCGTCTAAAAAAAAATTCCACGCATTTCTGGCAAGCGGGAGTTCTCGTTGTGGGTTTTAAATGACTAGACCCAGCAGATTTTGGACTTAACTCAACCATGTCACTTTTTTGGCTTCTATAATCTACTGTGTGGCGGTCGGAAATGTTCGTCGTTTTAAGGGTTCCGTAGTCAAACAAAGAACCCTTATACTTTCGTCCATTCTGTCTGTCTTTCGGTATGCCCCGCTTGAATAATTAGCTCATTTTCGCATCTATTGAATCGAAATATGGCATAAAGACAGATAACAGTAACCCAAAAACAGAAATGTTGTACTAATCATGGGTTGGATTTTTTAAAATCGAGTGAGGTGTAGAGCGTACACCGTATCCTTTGCATTGAAGTACTTATAACTGCTTAGTCGATATAATGTATTTCACCTAGATTTCAACACTGAAAAGTTGGAATAAAAAATTTTAACAAAAAATTAAAACCGACTTCAAAACTAAAAAGGTAAAAATAATAATATTGCAGTCGTTGACTTTTGCATTCGAATCTATAAGAACATTAATTAGTTTTATTGGAGTCGGTGTCAAGCCAAGCCAAGCCAAAAAATTACTGCAAGCCCAGTTGCGAATCGTACCGTCTTGACACCGAGTCCGAAAAGACAAATTAATGTTCTTATAGATTCGAATGCAAAAGTCAACGACTGCAATATTATTATTTTTACCTTTTTAGTTTTGAAGTCGGTTTTAATTTTTTGTTAATTTTTTTTTGAAAACGACACGTGATAGCATACACAATTTTATCGTGTATCTACCTACAAAAAATCCTATAGACCCGACTTGACCCTACATTTACTCACTTAACAACCAAAAAAACCGTGTTAAATTTACCAGTAAAATTTCTCCAAAACAAACAAATTTTCACTACACCCAACAGGCAATTTGTTGACAACGAATAGCACAGAAAAATTTGTCTAAAACACGTTCTCGCGTACAAACAACGCGAGACCACGGAGCGTGACTAACCCGCTAGAAAATCTTGCATCAATTACATCTTCAAATCCTATTACGTCATTATAAGTGTCTTGAAAAAATATGCAGTCAATGACATTGGAAGTCATTGGGGGAATCAGAAACAGTGAAAGGTGGGGTTAACGCCTTGATGTGTAGACCGTGGTAGACCGTTCATCTTAGCGAAATTCATGACGTTTATGTCTGCATGCATTCGCTTCACTAAGGAAACTATACACAAAGGCCATGGATGGAGCGCACTCTTCTTGACTTGACCACGTCATAAACGTCAAGATCCGACGTCGAACTAAGGTTCAGGACGGCGGCCAGGTGGGTTGACGGCATCTGGAAAAGTATTGGCAAGACCTGGATGCGACTGGCACAGGACCGAGATGAATGCCAAAATAGGAAGGAGGCAAAACAATGAAAAATGAATAGCTGTAGTCACCGTTCTATACAAATATTCTGATTTCAGGGGGGGAGGGATAAAACCTACCTATCCCCCCCTGGGTACGTGCTTAACCGACACTCTTTAAATATGCAAATGATTTTTTTTTGCCTATTCCATCGCCTTAACTCTAGGGTGAAAAAATATTAGGTAAAGCCTGACCAGGAATATAAAAAACCTGGTTCGGGGGCGCTGCAATCGACTGTCACCTTTATAAGTGTTCCAAGTACACGTTTTTTATATTTCTGGTCGGGCTTTAACAGTCAAAATATCTAAGACTGAAACACCTGACAGCAAACTTCAAAATGGAGTCATGTCACTTCAAAAATTTTAGTACGCGCGCGCTGGAAACAGATGCATTTTCACGGTTCAGTAGTTAAAAAACTACGGACTATATTTTCACACAATTTTGTTAACAAATTAGCGATATTAGAAGGGGTGGGACATTAAATGGACTTGCTCAGTCAACCGTGTGATTTATCATTAATACTGTAAACGATATACTACCGTTTTGTTTACTAGGGTTCCGGGTTCTTGCAGGTGCAATACCAGCAGTGTTGCCAGAAGGTTACTTTTGTAACCTTTTAGGTGATTTTTAGCTCTGTCAGTTTACTTTTAGGTTACACGTTTCAAAAGGTTACTTTTAGGTGATTTTTCGGAATTTGTATTATCAATCATGTTTTTCCATAAAACGGAATGCTTTTTCATATTTTTGCACTGTTTTATAACGCAAAACGTTCGTTACGTTGTGAGTGCAACTCCTAAAAACACGTTTTTCTCCGTCGCTGTCGCACTAATGTTTAAGTACCAAATCACGAATGACTAAAAATGGTCTAAGTAGTCTCACTTACTCGCTCGATCAATCAATCGGATGAAAATGCAACTTAAAATGGAAAAAGCTACTGAAATTTTTCATTTCTGTAAGTTAATAGAACCAACATCTGTCCATCAACTTTTAATAGGTAGGTACCTGATTATTGGAAAAAAAATATGAAAGGTTACTTTTCACACCAAAAGGTTACTTTTTAATGTAATTCCGGTTACTTTCGACAAGATCCGGCTGGCAACACTGAATACCAGTTGCAACAAAACGTTAATAATCACACGATTATTTATGAAAAAAAAAAATTAAAATTAATTGTACATAAGCATATGCTCACGACTAATTGTACATGGTGTTACAAAAGTAAAACTGAACAACTTTCACTATGGGACCAACATCGAAATCACGAAAAAAAAAAGCTGATGTTCCATACTAAACCACAAATCTACTCGAGCTAAATGTAGGGGATAGCAGATTTTTTTTTCGTCGTAATGTTGTTCAGTTTGATAGTCTAAAACCACCCCCGTAACACCTTGTATAGGGTCCTTCTGACAGTTTTTAAGGGCACAATCAGGCCATCAAACTGAACAACTTTCTCTATGAGACCAATATCGAAATAGCAAGGAAGAAATCAGCTGTTCCATACAAAACTGCAATCCTACTCGATCGAAATGTATGGGACAGCATTTTTTTCGCGATTTCGTTGGTCTCATAGAGAAAGTTGCCCAATGAGATAGTCTGATCATCAAAAAGTGTCAGCATATTAAGATGGACCCTGTTTACTTTTTTTTATGACGATTTATATTTTGTATTATTGTTGACTGGGCTATTGTAATCAAGGTTCGTTATGTTACACTTGGACCATTGCTGGTCTATTGTGTTCGCCCCAAGCTCACCCATATTTTACTTTACACAAACATCTGAACTACCTACCTAACTACATCTTTTTCCATTCTCATCAGGTATAGTCTTTTTTGGATTGGTAAGAAACTTCTGTCACCTACATCTAGGTTCAAACTATTTGTAGCTCCTTACCCAAAGGGTGAAAACGGGACTCTATTCATAAGCCTACATCGTCCGTCCGTCCGTCCCATCTATTTAGGGATGTAACTTTTGAATCGTTATAGCTAGACAGTTGAAATTTTCACAGAATGTGCGGATTTGCTACCAAATAATAAAAATATCAAAAACCAAAAAATTAAGGTGGGTTATCGTACAAAACTCTAGTTTTTATTAACGTTTTTGCTTACAAGCGTCAAACTTGATGTGATTATAGAGCAAACTCTACTTTTCCTTGCACCAAAAAGGTAAACCAAAAAAAAAAAAACTGGTCTTTATTGGTAATAAAGTATCGTTAGCAATATTGTATGGTGGTAAGAAACCGTCCGTGCGCTAACCCGACTCGTACTTGGCCGTTTTATTTGTTTTGTACCGATGTCACAGATTAGTTTGTGATTCTGATTACCCATGTGCTTATTTGAGGGATCATGCATTATCACTGTGTTTGTGTACGAAATGTTATCAGTTCACGGTATTAAAATGTCTGCGTGGACTATTTATAAATGAAGCGAAATATTTGAAGTTTCATGCCGTTATCTACAGGAAGTTAGTAAGGGATGACTGTACCTATGATACTGAACAACTGTCCCTAAGAAAAATATAGGAAATTCGCAAAAAAAAAATGTTCGACTTTTCCTACACTGAAAAAAACGTAATAAGGGTTAAAAATAAATAAAATACTTACTGCTAAAAGTAACCCACATGCAAAGTTGGCAGTTAAAAACAAATGAGTAGGTTAACTTTGCAGTCATTACTTGTTAACCATCCATTAACCATCGTAATTGGTTAAAATATTTTAAACATTGCGGCTGAATGCTGGATGAAAAAGTCAATTTTGATTGGTCTTTTTGGTAATTAAAAAGTCCCGGGGCAACATGCTACTTAAGCTACACATAAGCAAGCTTACTACATAAGCATCCTTTGAAACTAAGAGTCTACCCATCAAACTGAACATCTTTTACTATGGGAGCAAACCGATCGGAGCAACAAAAAAACTGCTGTTGCATACATTTGAGTCGAGCGGGCGGGCACTGCAATTTAGTATGGGAACAGCAGATTTTTTTTTGCTCCCATAGTAAAAATTGATCAGTTTGATGGTTAGGCTCTTAGAATAAAAGGATGCTAATGATATAAATTTCACCCTGTAATAAGCCAGTGGTTGACAAAGTATCGATTCGGTATTGCCACGACTTAACTAAATGTATTCCTGTCATTTTCTAACATTCGACTAAGAAAAGTCACAGAAAACCAAGAACTGACTTTAGTGCTGTCAAAGTGACGCTACACGCCCAAAATAAGATGGCATCATAATGCACGCCATCTTATTTAAGTCGTTTTTGGGCGTGTAGCGTCACTTTGACAGCACTAAAGTCAGTTGTTGGTTTTCTGTCTCTTTTCTTAGTCGAATGTTAGAAAATGACAGGAATACATTTAGTTAAGTTAAGTCGTGGCAATACCGAATCGATACCATTACCTACCTATCTACTTAGTAGATACCCATCTTTATAAGTAGGAAAAAATTAACGTGACGTTTGTTCACGCGACAGTGGGCATTTATAACGTATCAATGTAACCGGTTCCGATTTGATTTTACTACTTTTATACCTACTACTACTCGTAGATTTCCGTACTAATTGATTGTATGTATGTAGGTTGAACGCGGCTTTGTCTGCCACATGTAAGTCGACGCAAATGTATGAGACAGCTTTTCGCGATTTCGACTTTGGTCCCATAGAGAATGTTTTTTAGTTTGATGGTCTGATCATCCTCTTGAATCACTGTCAGCATATTAAGTTGGACCCTGTATAACAATAATATTTTATAAGTGCCTATTATTTTCCTTCTTTTTTATTTCATTTTTATTTATTTTTTGTTTATTGATACATTCATGACAATACAATTAAATAAATAAAATGAAATGAAAATTACGTACTTTTATTGGTTTATGTACTATTATTTTTCATTTATTTTTTTTTTTTTATGAACACCTCGTCTGAAATTGTATTGAATTGGACAAGGGATTTGTGACAAACGGGGGTGAGCCTGCAAAAGCAGGTCACAGGCTCGATTTCCGCTCTCCACATAATGTCTGACCTTTTAATATTATTTTAAAATTATTTGAAAAGCTGTAAAAAAGAAAGTAAACTAGGTATCAGTACTTATTTTTTTTAATTTAGCTGTTTCTTTATTTTATTAATAATTGCGACCTTCTTATTATTTATATCATCATCATCACCACCCCGTACCACCCACGGCAACGCATAAGCTTCCTCCTCATTTTGCCATCCTCAATCCTAATGTCAATCGCAACCATGTCTTACCAACGCTTATAACCTGGCTGCCGGACCACTCACTCCACTTTTGCTTAATCTCTGCCTATAATCTCCTCCTCTTCTTCTTCCTGTCCTTATCCCATTATCTTCCTCCATCCATCTCTTTTAGCCCTCATTTCAGCGTTCACTCCTTTTCTATACATCTTTATCATAATCCATACAACTTTTCTATGGTCTCTCTTCACGCAGCCATCCACATTCATATTTCCTGCCTCTAATCTGCCACCTGTCATTGCTTATTTATTATTGTCAAATTGATTCGATTAAAATTTCAAAGAAACAGACAAACGTTTTTGTTAGTTTAAGGGTATATTTTCGTTTGTGACGTCATCACTTGCTGTCAAATTTCAATAAAAAATGTTGATAATGTTTTGTAAGTTTTCCGTGACCTTTTGTTTGAGCTCCCACCATCGATAAGAAAAGTGTTAAGTATTTTTTGTGAAGAATACCTAGTTAGTAGGTAGGTTTTTTTTCACACAATAAGAAATTCATTACTTAACTAAAACATTTTAAATTAACCAAAGTGGGAAGTTTCGGTTAATTTAAAGTGTAACCTACATACATACCACTTTTTTCAAACTAAATAAGTACGATCATCACTGTGGGCAAAAAAATTGTGTATAGAGATACAAAAATTATGATTTCACAATATGTAGAGGAACGGAATATGCCTACATAACTAATTAAATTTATTAAACACTTATTTTTTTAAATATTTTCATAGTTTCAAAATTACACATGTGATATTTTTTACTAACCGACAAGGAGGAGATTCTATGATATATATACCGCCGGTATTCTAATTTTGAACATACTGAAAAAAAAAATCACCGACATTTTCGTCAATTCGGTATGTCAAGTTTTTTTTTGGGAGGACAAAATGGAAAACCATTTCGAGATAATTGTCTCAATAACAATATTTTATATGTCAGAATATTTAAAATGAAAGGATTAAACTAAATATCAACTTAAAATAACTGGTCATTCAGAAAAAATATGTTCAATGTGTCAGAATTTGACATTTCATGTTGCCGTTTCTGTTTCCAACATGGAGTAAGAAAGAGAAGGCAGGTAATTTTTATTTTTTAAATTAAATTTTTAAACAACAAAATTAACAACGTATAATTTTCGAATAATTTTTTCGAGCCCACTTTTGCCATTTACAGATAAACTTCATGAATTGAAAAAAAAAATGTTTCTTATAATGATATCTTCTATCCGTAAAAAATATAAAATAAAGACAAAAAAATGCTTGACATACCGAATAATTGTGTGAATAATATAGTAGATTACACACCGAGGGCAGGAAAGTAAGAAAGGTCTCAGATGTAATTTGATTGCTGACCGAGGTGAAGCCGAGGTCAACAAACATGTGATCTGAGGCTTTCTTATTTACTGCCCGAGGTTAGTTTACTATTTTTCTCCTCGACGGAGGTGGAAAGCGGCAACTTCGTTTAGCGCAGCGGGAAGAAAATTTACGCTTTTCGTCCGGAGGGGAGAAAACAACATTTTCTATGTTAAAGATTTTAAAATGAAACGATTACGGATATTTTAAAAAAAATTTAAGGTCGTTTTCGACCAGGAGTGCGATTTTTGAATCTCACTCGGTGAGCTCAGCAGTTGAAAATGTCAAAATTACTATGGAGATTTGCATCTTCCTACTGCTGATGCGACTTTCAAAAATCATACTTCAGCAGTGTTATTTTTGAAAGTCAAATCAGCAGTAGGAAGATGCATATCTCCATAGTAATCTCCATAGTAATTTTGACATTTTCAACTGCTGAGCTCAGCGAATGAGATTCAAAAATCGCACTCCAGGGACCTATTCAATAAACGCGACAATTACAGGTGAAAGGCGACAGGCGAAAATTCGACAATTATTTACAGTTCAATAAAAATGTACATTGACAAAATTGTCAAGAGCATTGAGTTCTGCTTACGTAGGTCGTGGGTTCGATTCCCACGGGGGACACCTAGTGACATGTCACTTTGTGCATTTTTCCCCAGTTTGTTAGGATATTACAGGCTGAATCACATGATTCCATGCTTCGGATGGCACGTTAGGCCGTTGATCCCGGCTACTATCTTTGGTTAGGTACATAAAAACCAGGTCAGAGGCCCGTAAGGCGGTCTGAAAAAAACTCTGATACCAGGGCTTGCTGCCCACACGATAAGAAGAAGTGTTTAATAAAAAAAATACTTATGTCAAGTTTTTCAGGACAAATTGTCATTATTTCTATTCTATTTTTATTAAATGGCGTTTCCTTGTTAGATTTCGCCAGTGTCAAGTGTTGAAGATATATTTATTAGATATTGTACGGTAATAGGATATGGCGATCTCAAAACCCCGTTTTTAAACAAAAACACACACTTGAAACCACCATAAAACGGCGGAGCCACTTGGGCAATCAAATCGCAAGCCGACGACACGTCTACTTGTTACCTCCTTAGCCACGCGACTCCTCTGTCACATGTCACCTGTCAGGAGAAAAAATATTGAACAGAAATATGTCAAATTGTCGCTACAATCCGACAAATTTCTTTTCTCAAACATGCTTGGAAATTTGAGCATTATGTTGACAACCTTCTTTGAAATAAATCGAAATTGCTGTACTATGCGAGCAGTGGCCGGCAATAGCTGTATGAAAATCTATGTCTGTCGTAGTTTAGCGGCCAAATAAATTACATAGTAAACTTATATTATGTCGTGTAATTTAAAAATGAAACGATCTTTTACTCCGAAACATGGCAACCAAGGAGGTAACTTATCAAAGGTTTGGTTTAAATTTTGAACTGGCTTGCAAATAAAAAGCTTTATAATGAAAAAAAAAACGAATGGACACTTTAACCACAGATAAGTTATAAGTTACTAGCTTTATCGCAGGAAAAATTATTGTTGTTCGTCATTGATTTTGAAAAGTTGATTAATTTTCATTTCCGCGCATTCATAATTCATAATTCATAATATTTATTGCATAATCATAATAATAACATAATAGCATTGTTTGAGAAAAGCACTATACAAGCCTTGGCCACAACTAGGCATTGATGGACTTACGTGTGTGCCTTGGCTTCGCCTCGGCCCACATTTACACGTTCGTCCATCGATGCGTCTTTTGCTGGCCACTGCAGTAATGTACTATAATTTTCCACCATGACATTTTGACGAAATTATCAGATTTTCCACCTGTAATTGTCACGTTTATTAAACCGGGCCCTGTAAACTCCTCGGTAAATTTGAAAAGTACATAAAATAACTGGCCGATAAGAAAAACAAAATTATAATGTCAGAATTTGACATTCTAGGTTGCCGTTTCTGTTTCCAGCATCGAAGTAGAAAAAGATGGAAGGTGTCTTTTTTAGATTAGCAAAGTTTTTTCTACATGAGTTCGAATGATTTTCTTGTGACCACTTTTGCATTTAGAGATTACCGTTCAAATTCATTTAAAAATGTATTTGTATTGATAAACTAGCTAGCTTTTACGGTTCGCTTTCATTGCAACAAACTATCTTTCATAAAAAATACTTATTTTATAACTATCTCCCATAATCTGTATATTCTTCTGTCTAGCCCCACACCAAGAAATGGTGGTTGGGCAAAAAATCTCGAGAGAAATATATCTCAAGACAATAATTATATTACTACTATTGTATTGTATGGTATAGTCAAAGTGAATTTACGCTATGGTATGGTGCTAAGGGAGTACGGAGTACGGAGGGTGTACGTGAGTCCGACTCACATTTGGCCGGTTTTCTTTAAATATAGTAGTTTACTTAACAAAATTTTAAAAATATTGCTTTTGTGACTAGTGGAGAAAAATTAGCCGTGGAATTTAAATATTCCCATTGTTTTGGCAGACGTGCCTAAACCACTGAACCGATTTTGATGGTTGAGATGTCATTCGACTGCAATTTAAGTCTGTGATTGAGTCATAATTGCAAACATGACGTGGATGTACATTGAAGATATTTATAAATATTTATAATTGGCGGTGTTTGGAATAGGTACCTACGTAATGGAATACATTGAGACCATTTTTAGAATTTTTGTCTGTTTGTTTGTGCACACGTTATTTTAAAACTACTGAACAGATTTGGATTTCACAAAAGCATAGGGCTTAGTTTGGATTGGCATCAAACTAGTACCTACCTAAGTAATAAAATCTTTTCTGTTCAATTATTAATTGAAATTGGTAGGAAGCAAGTTTTTAGTTGTTTTGATATTATTTGCAGTGATTTAATTTCAGAAGTAAATAAAAATTGCATGATTTTCTTATCAAGAATTTTATACTACGTAGGTAATTTAATCTTCTTGCTTAGAATTTATTTGAAACTGTGCGCGACTGTATTGGTAATTGTATATTGAAAAGCCGACCAAAGAGAATGGTCATAGATTTGGTATACGCTACTTAGACGACACTGACATAATTGAAGTCATTTCAATTTGATTGAACAATATGACGAAAATTATCCTAGAATTCGTTAAATTTTTTTGGAATACAACATAATTTTAGCTTTAGAAAAATACAAATAATGAATTATTCCATTCAATTACCTTTGTGTTTCAGTCATCCACAGACGGATCGAGAAAAAAATTGTCGCAAATTATTTTTAAAACATTTGACGCGGACGTGCTCCAGTAACGGCATTTCGCCGTACAATGAAAAAAATCAGAAACAAGGATAATTTTGCAGTTGTCACCGGATGTCAAAAGCTTGAATTTGTTCGCCATTTTGTATGGTAATCACAATATTTGATTTTAAATAATATGATTTCAAAAATATTAGTGTTTCAGACTGGTATTTCAAAAAATCGATTCATTATGTTTTTTAAATTTATATAAACTTTCTTTTTACGTAAACTGTAAATTCAACCGTGTAACGTAACCCTTCTAAAAATGTTCCTAAAGTAACCCCATTTTTAGCAATATTTCGACGAACAGTGTCCGGATTTTATGCGATTACTAAAATAAATTATATGAAACATACAAAAAAACGATTCATTACATTTTTAAGTAAAGGCAGTTCTTTCATAATAAATATAAAACACTGGATATGCAATAGCATATCACTGAAAACAATGTTCCTAAAAGTAGGGGTTTTAGAAAATATACCCTTAAGACTTCATGCTCGCCAAACGAAAGTAAAGTAGTGTAACAATTTATTAACGCTCCATTTGGCTCGAGTATGTAGGTTCATAAAGTAGTACCTTACTATGTAAAGATTAAAAATTATGAGTATTTTGAACGGGTTTTTTGTGCCACCGTTTTTTTAATGGACGTCGCATTCACGGTCGACCCCTGAAAAGATGGAGAAACGACCTGAATAACTTCTAATAATAAAAAAGGGGATGGTGTTGGCTCAAGACAGCCTAGGGATGCTTGGCGGATAAAGGGGTAGGCCTTTGCCCAGCAGTGGGATGAAATAGGCCCAATAATAATTATTTATTTTACAAAATGATTTCTTTACCTCTTTGTTTTTAATTATTAACGCTAGTGAATATAGGTATTCAATATCTGATATTACACAATAATAAAAATATTAATATTAAAATACTTCCTGGGTGAAATATCGAATATGGTCGTTTATGTTAGCGTATTTTTGTTTATTTAAGTTTACTTCTAAAATAACTTGTTCCACGTGACGAGGAATTCGACATTTGTTTATTTACCAACAATTTTTCTGCATATTTTAAATTCTTAGCTTCTCTTGCATTTTTTTTATTTAAATTTTATAAGTAAGTATATTTAAGTAAATACTAAAAAGTAATATTTATTTTTCGCATGATGCTTATCACGACCGCAGGTGATTTTTTCTTTTTCTTTGTGTAACTTGTTATAAATATTTTATTCTTTAATAAAGTACTTAATAATAAAATTTTAAAACCTGTCGCTCTCTCGGAAATAAAAAGAAAAACGCAATTAAAATTATAGCTAGTTAGTTTATTTCATACCTTGTCCCCTCTGTATCCTACTGGATGTCCTCACGTTAGACTCTTGTCCCCCACTTTCCTCAATATGCCAAGTATATTCCATTTTAATTTCTTAAAACAGTCATTTTTCACAGTTTTTTTTCATTCGTTTTTTACGTCGCATCGAGAACAAAACCGAAATGACACATGGTTAGGAAAAAAGAAAAAAAAAGAAAACGTTTATTTTTAATGTTAAACAATTTTTTAAATATAAAATAACATAAGGTGTTTTATAGATACGATACAGTTAGTTTTCACTTTTATTTTACAATTTCACTGCAAAAATTAATGCGGTCAACGAACCGCTGCTTGCAATTGAATCAATCTTTGTAACTAGTTTAATTTAACTGTTTATTTAATTAGATTCACATTAACACGGCAAAAATGTATTATTTTAAAGTACTTATCAGTCCACAGTATTTTTTATCATTGATAAAAATAAAAAAACATTGACCACTAAACAATAAGGCGCTTAAGTTATTTAAAAAAAAGCCTTTATTTGTTCGATAAACGTCCGTCAATTGTTTAAACATAGAAGGTACTGACAGAGCACGAAATCGTTTCATTTCGCCCCTTGCGTGCGAGAGAGCCAGTCAATGGAACGGCCAGTGCGTTAGACAAGGACGGATATGTTTGACTTTTCACGGTTTTCACGAAAAACATTGGCGGTTTGGGGGAAAACTCGCAACCAATGGGGTGGATTTCTTTTATTCTGGTAAATGCTGTAAAATGTATATTTTGGGGGGTGAGGTGGCCTTATTTTAATGTTAGGGGATGGACAAATATGTAGAGAAATGATAGTCAAAATCAGTTAAATTTCTGATTGCAACGTCGCTCTTTTATATTAGTTCTGATGCTGAGATAATTTTGACAAATACCAGTGGAGGGATGGACGACATGGACGTTGGGAGTTGTAATTCAACAACGGCGTTTGTGGTTAGACTGAATAGTATATTGAATAGCATTGATTATAAATAATATATCTTACTACACTACACGTAAAAGGCAAAAGTCGTAAAAGGCGACTAAGGGATCTACTGGAGGATGGGCAGCAGCATCCTCTGAGTACACACATTCAATCCAACTGCGATCGCCAAACCGCCTGCCAAGCGTGGCGATTATGGCAAATCCCCCATTTTTGGGGAGGCCTATGTCCAGCAGTGGACGTTTATCGGCTGATATGAAGATGATGATGACTACACTACACACCGTTTGTAGAAAATATCATCATCATCAGCCCGGTAAACCCCGGGTTAGGCCTATAGGCCTCATAATTTTCAGAACGTACATACGAAAAAATATACAGGGTATAAACTTGAATCATATTTCATGGATGGAAAGGCCAATTATGATGATGAAACCTATATTCGTTACATAGGTACCTATCCCTGACTTCAAATATTTTTTTTTTAGTATTGCTGTCTGTCTGTCTGTCTGTTTGTTTGTTTCTTTCTTTATAACGCAACAGCATGCGTGATTGAGTCACAAACATCCAATCTATCTTTGTGGTCTAAAGTGGGAATTTGACAATTGGACTCTTAAAAATCGAGCAATGTTTCTGACCACCCCTTAAGAGAATATTATTCCGAGAGCGAAAATGCGCGCTGCATACAAACGTACTATGGTGATATTTTCAATACTAACTAGTTAAAGTCAATGAAATTTTACAGAAACAATCTAGAAACAAATCTCTATGCTTCTATAGAGTCAGATTTTCGTTAAAATATACAGTTTCAATGCTAGGATGAATTTAAGATTTGTATGGAAATCTTTGAGGCACTGTAACTTGAAAACTATACATTTTAACGAAAATCTGACTCCATACAAGCATAGAAATTTGTTTTTAGATTGTTTCTGCAAAATGTCATTGACTTTAATTGGTTAGTACCTATAGTACGTTTGTATGGAGCGCGCTCCGAATAATATACCCTTAAGGGAATCCGGTCGTGAATTTATGCTTTATTATTAAAATCAATGAAGCGAGTAATAATCTAGGGTGATATTCGTGAATCGGTCAGGTGGAAACTAAACCGATGGAGTATGTCGACCAGCTGGACTTAACGGTAAACCATTTTAGGCATGGTGAAGATTGACACCTGGTTTTTGTTTTTCCCATTTATGTATTAGGGTGAGGTTTTTTTTTTAATTCTAAAGCTTTAATTTGGCGTCAGCTCATCTGATGGAAAGTGTATGTAGTAGTGTAGTTAGTGTAGATGAAGCCGGGTAGCATATAGGGTCCTTCCTTATATGTTGACACTTTTTTAAGGGGATGATCAGACCATCAAACTGAACAACTTTCTCTATGGGACCAACATCGAAATCGCGATAAAAAAATCAGCTGTCCCATACATTTGGCTCAAGCACAGACTTAAAAGAAGAACTAGATGTAATCTCGTCTAATAATCACGAGTGAAGCACCCATTTCTTTTGTGTACGTGCTGCCACGCGGTACATAATGGTGACGGGTTGTTGGACCTGCGCCTAGAGCTAGTGCATCTGTGTGAGTGTAGGTCCCTTGTAGAACAAACGAGATTGTATTACCTTGCATGCTTCACATCTTTTTAGTGCAATATTCGGTCCGTATGTCTTTCAAGTCCGTGGGCTCAAGTTGGTTTGCAGTTTAGTATGGAACAGCCGATATTTTTTTTGGGATTTCGATGGTGGTTCCATTGAGACAGTTGTTCAGTTTGATGGTCTGATTATCCCTTTAAAAAGTGTCAGCATATTAAGTTGGACCCTGTATACAGGGTGAAATTGATATCATTAGCATCCTTTTAAACTAAGAGTCTACCCATCAAACTGAACAACTTTTACTATGGGAGCAACCCGATCGGAGCAAAAAAATTATCAGCTGCTGCATACATTTGAGTCGAGTGGCATTGCAGTTTTTTATGCAACAGCAGATTTTTTTTTGCTCCGATCGGTTTGCTCCCATAGTCAAAGTTGTTCAGTTTGATGGGTAGACTCTTAGTTTAAAAGGATGCTAATGATATCAATTTCACCCTCACCCCCCGTCACACTGGACAGAGTTTCGGTACTAATGGTGAAACGTGGATGTTCTGAGGTTTCAGAGTATCTCTGACTACCCCCTCGGGGAATATAGTCGTGAGCATATGCATTTTTTATTACCCATACATTGAAAATGTAATTAATGTAAGTTCGGTAAAACTCCGATAGTAGTCTAGTAATCTACTATTAGTAGATTTTGATGACAATTGGGAGTTTATTATGCAATCAGAGACCGTTCAACGAAATCGGAGTTTCAAAACACAACCCTAATAACTAAATTAAACACAATAACTAATAAACACTAAACGATTTGTTTACGCTCATAGGTCACCTCCGATCACTGCCCACCCCCTAATCGTCACGGGGTTGAGTAATTGCTACCGTGGGAGAAAGAGGGTTAAAATTTTTTAATTTATTTACTGCAGGTGCCAACGAATTAACTCAGAAGCTAAAAACCATTTAGTTTACATACGTCAACTCATGACCATAATTCTTTTCGGGGTGGACATTACACACTAAGAAGAGAGGGTAGAAGAAAGAGAAGCCGAAAGAAAGGAAGAGAGCCTGAATAAGATAGAAGAGTTTCTGGGTACGGATTTAATTCGTCTTTCACAGGTCTGCACTAATAGTTTATGAACGCTTCAGGGTTAGTGAAATAATTTGTGCCCGACTAACAGACAAAAAAATCAATAAAATGTAACTTTTTTTTACCCGACTGCGACAGAAGGAGGGTTATGTTTTTCGAGCGTATGTATGTATGTATGTATGTATGTATGTATGTATGTATGTTTGTATGTCTATTTCTTTGGCACGCGCTACAGCCTAAACGGCTTGATGGATTTTAACGTATGAGGTGTCGTTAGATTCGTAAAAATCGTGAGAGTGTCATAGGGTATATTATTTTAATATGGCGTATGCGAATTAGAAAAGAGAGGGGGGAGAATCCAATTTTTTTCGTAAAAAAATACAATATGGGTATCAAATGAAAGCTGGTGAAGAGCAGATTCCAAATATATATATATTATATTATATTTATGCAACCATTTTGACACAAGACTAAAAAGTATGAAATAAACTAAATTATTTAGAAAAACAAAAAACCCGACTGCATAAAAAACTATTAACTGAAAAGATAAAAACAAGCTCCTTAAATCAGCTATAATAACTTTGTTTAAGCAAATTAATACAATTTGAATGTTATTACTTATTAGGTAGGTAGGTATTGCAGGCGGGGACAAACCAATAACCAACAAATAGGTCATTTTTCTTTGTCCCCGTTTGCGATACCTACCTACCTAATACCTAATAAGTAATAACATTCAAATTGTATTAATTTGCACAAACAAAGTTATTATAGCTGATTTAAGGAGCTTGTTTTTATCTTTTCAGTTAATAGTTTTTTATGCAGTCGGTTTTTTTGTTTTACGAAATAATTTTCTCAAATTATACAAATGATAGCGAGGAGCGAAGCGAAGAGCATGTTAGGATTATGTTGACCACGAATCGCTACTGTTTCCAAAGTGAATGGGGTCCAGGAGATTTTTGAAATTAGTAAGTGGCCCGCTTCTGAAAACCTGCTTTAGATTTTTTTTGGCACTGGATTATCCTGAAATTGCCTTTCTCAAGGCAATTTGAGCGAGGTTTTCTCATACGAATGTAGGGCGGATAGATTGTAGGTCCGATGGTAATTAATTAACAATCACAATAGATACGTCATATAATGTTGGTCCCACGGTCTGTTAATATGCGTATATCCGCTCAATTTAGATTTATGTAGGTGTACGTAGGTACATTTTCAAAAAAATATGTATTTCTAAGGTTTCTTAATTCGTTCATTATAATTATTTTCAGTGCCCTAATACTTACATTTTTTTGAGGCTCGAAATGTTTTTTTTTTTTAAATAATATAATTATTTATTACTCCACACGTAATCCCTTTCGGGGTGGTCAGAAACATTGCTACAACTACAACTTTCTGTTTAAGAATGTAGTTGTAGCAATGCTCACATTTAGCAATTTAAGTTTCAGGATGGAATGACGTGTCAAGTGTTGAAAGGTGGCTATAGCCTATCGCCCACATAAACCCTGGATAATAATTCAGAATTCATTCTTCTTTTTCTTATCGTATGGATACTGGTGTTAGAGTTTACAAGCCACCTTACGGCCTCTGATGTGGTTTTTATTCATTTATCATCAATTGGAAGCGCTCGTTGGCGTAGTGGAGCTTCGGTATTGGAAACGATCACCGAAGTTAAGCAACGTCAGGTCCGGTCAGTGTTTGGATGGGTGACCGTTTAGTGGTATTTCATCTCGAGCGTTTCCGTGTTTCAGAAGGCACGTTAAGCAGTTGGTCTCGGATAGTTTCTCCAGATGGCGTTGTAACTATTCGTTAAGCCAGGTCAGAGGCCTATTGAGGCGGCTTGAAAATTATCTGACAGCAAGGTGACCACTACCTGCCTCCACCAACACGCACTGTGCCCGCGTGGTGGAGTATGGCCCACTCCCTCTCACCCTTATTCGTGAGCGGAGTTGCCCTGCAGTGGGATTTTATAGGCTATAACTTACTTTAACTTACTTACTTATCATCAATTCATCAGAAACATGCTTCAAATATAATAGTTTTTTCTCCCCTTCCGGGCGGAAAGCGTCAATTTTAGTCCCGCTGCGCTAAACGAAGTTGCCGCTTTCCACCTTCCGGAGAAAAATAGTATACTAACCTATCAGGCAGTAAATAAGAAAGCCTCAGATCACAAATATTTGTTGACCTCGGCGAGATCTGAGTCCTTTCTTACTTTTCTACCTTCGGTGTGTAATCTACTATAAATAGGCAGTTAGTTCATAGCAAAATTGTTTAAAAAAAAAGATTCATGAACCTTTGTGCAGACAAAATAAAAGATTATTTAAATATTACATGTTACAGCCATGTTGTGCTATTTTGAATCAATTTAAAGATCTGAATTAATCAGATGATTTTTATTTAATTCAGTTTATACTTGTATTTTTTTTCTCTTTATTAATTTTTGTATTTTCTGATTTATGGTATTGAACTAAATTTTTCAATCTTTAATTTGAAAAGATTATTTTGCCATGTTGTGCTATTTCGAATCTAATTAAAGATCTGAATTAATCACAGATCAGTTCTTTTCATCTGAGCAGATTGTTTTTTTTTCTGATTTTTTTTTATTTTAATTTTTCAATCTTTAATTTATTTTAAAAGATTATTTTTTAAGTGAAATATTGGAAATGAAAAATTAGTCATAAGTTTTAGCTTTGTTTATCAATTAGGTGCAGTTATTCAAGAAATTGGGAAAGTAGGTATTATTTTCATTCTTATGAACCTTAATTTATAAAGAATGCCAGTCTGTCGGTCACATTTTAGTGTTCAAATAAATAAAGACAGACTTTGTCTTTCAACATGAAACCTTACAAAGGTTTTAGCAACCTTGAATTCCGCCTTTGTTTTCAAACGCTGCATCTACCTGTGTATTTATTTATGTACAGAATTATGCCAAGTCAGAGAATCGACCAAACACCACGTTTACATGACAACCCATCTCGTGTCGAGACCAAAGATCGCGTGAGAGGGGTTAAATAAATTATCGAGCTATCGATTTAAATAATTCAAGTTTTATAGGTACGCTTTTGGTATCATAAGCTATGTACATAACAATACTAAACTATGTTTTTATGCAGTAATTTTGTGGGTGAAAAGTAGTGTGCTTCCAATATTATTATTTCATCATCATCACTCACATAGGCCTCCCCAAAGGATCGCCACAACGATCGGTCCTGCGCTGCCCTCATCCAACGGGTTCTCGCCGCCTTCTCCAGGTCGTCGGTCCATATTGTTCACCAATATTAGTGTTGCATAAGCATATGCTCACTATATTCCCCGAATATATTGCCGTTGTGGTCCAGTGGGAAGTAACCTTGCCTGCCGTGCAGGAGGCGATGGTTCGATCCCCGCCCAGGCCGACTGGTAGGTACAATGAGTTTTTCGGAATTTATGTACGATTTGTAACACCACTGGCTTTTCGGTGAAGGAAAACATCGTGAGGAAACCTGCAAGCTTCAATTTCGAGGCGACGGGCTCGCTCCCCGTCACACTGGACAGAGTTTCGGTAGTACTAGTGAAACGTGGATGTTCTGAGGTTTCAGAATATCTCTGACTACCCCCTCGGGGAATATAGTCGTGAGCATATGCTTATGCTTATAGAGAAATTCTGAAACCTCAGAACATCCACGCATTAGTGTTGCTATTCTGAATTATTAAACTACTCCCTTTTGGGAATATAGTCGTGAGCATATAGGTACTATTGCGTTTAAAGTATACGAATCAAAACAGAGCCTTGTTTCAAGGCTATTTTTGTTTAGTCATACAAACATCATTTACTATCATTTACATTTATTTGAAAATTATCGACTAAATATTACATAGCAACCTGTAGTTAGTGGGCGGGGCTTGTTATGCCTCGGGGGTGCAACTCGACCAATCAGATTACGGCATTTCAAATTGGGAACGCGTGCCGATGCGTGTGTAATGTCAAAATTGACGTATCGTCAGAGCCAAAATGGTTATAGAGGGTGATGTTTTTAAACGTGTTTTTTTTTCAATTTTAATTACAAATCAATCGAGTAGTTTACGAGTACTAAGAAAGCATATAATTTTGCAGCGCCGCTGTAAAGGTACAGGGGCTTTATAACAAGGCTTTAAAATTATATTCCTTTTCTTAAACAAGATGAAAATGTTCATTCGGATAAATTGGGCGTTTAAATACTCTTAAGACGCTGTTATCCGGTCGACGCCGTTTTTTGAACACGAACGAAAGTGTTTGAGCTTAGAAACACCCATGAGCAAAGATATTGATGAAAAACACGTTTTTTTGCGATCCTGCTTTCAATTGGAGCGGGATGGCTAATTGCAAACTTATGCTTGCAAGAAAGAGACGCTTGCACTTGGATAACCTGGCCATACACCCTTCAGCATCGAAATTGTGAGAAAATAAATCGGCAAATTGCGCTGATTATGTTTGCAGTTTTGTATAAATGTATAATCCATTTTTTTCGCGTTTTCGTATTTGGTCCGATGTAGAAAGTTGTTCAGTTTCATGGTCTGATCATGGTCTTAAAAACTGTCAGCATTATTAAGAATGATACTATACTGAGTGTTACAAGTAAAAATAAACATTTAAAACTTTTAAGGAAGTTGTCCTGACCATTTAAGGGTATATTATTCGGAGCGCGCTCCATACAAACGTACTATGGTGATATTTTCAATACTAACCAATTAAAGTCAATGAAATTTTGCAGAAACAATCTAGAAACAAATTTCTATGCTTGTATGGAGTCAGATTTTCGTTAAAATGTATAGTTTTCAAGTTACAGTGCCTCAAAGATTTCCATACAAATCTTATATTAACCCTAGCATTGAAACTGTATACTTTAACGAAAATCTGACTCGATAGAAGCATAGAGATTTGTTTCTAGATTGTTTCTGCAAAATTTCATTGACTTTAATTGGTTAGTATTGAAAATATCACCATAGTACGTTTGTATGCAGCGCGCATTTTCGCTCTCGGAATAATATTCTCTTAAGGAGATTGTATAGACCAACAAATAAAAACAAACTGAACAACTTTCACTATTATAGGAACACTACGAAATCGCGAAAAAATATCTGCTGTTCCATACATTAGCTCGATTAGATTTGTACGAGTTAGTTTAGAATCGAACATCTGATTTTTTTTTCGCGATTTCGATGTTGGTCCCATAGTGAAAGTTTGATGGTCTAAACAGTCCCCTTAAATATTTATTTGTATTTTTGTAACACCTTGTATAGAGCAGAACACCCTGTACAAAATGACATCACATTAAAGTTGCGTGTCTGTCACAAAATTTCCAACCACGAATGAATTTACGCAGTTACTTTGCTCATAAACTTATAAAAATCACTGCATTTTCATTTGTTATTCGATTTGCTGAAGCTGACCGCTGGACAGCCGACCTAAAGTAGCGGGGAGCGACTGGATGAGGAAGGCCAAGGACAGAGTTTTGTGGCGCGCTTTGGGAGAGGCCTATGTTCAGCAGTGGACGATGATAGGCTGATTATGATGATTCGATTTTTGCCCTGGTTTTTAAATAGTTTTCTCCCCTCCGGACGGAAAGCGTCAATTGTCGTCCCGCTGCGCTAAACGAAGTTGCCGCTTTCCATCTCTGTCGAGGAGAAAAATACTATACTAACCTCGGACTGTAAATAAGAAAGCCTCAGATCACATGTTTGTTAACCTCGGCTTCGCCTCGGTCAACAATTACAAGAGATCTGAGACCTTTCTTACTTTCCTGTCCTCGGTGTGTAATCTACTATAATGTCGTTTCGGTTTTCGGTGGTTTTTATTGTCATACGAGGGGACTAAGGGATAAAGGGATCTTACTCTGTGTATTTGTAGGCAAACGGCTGCTACATATATCACCGTTTTATCTTGAAACCTATCTACAGGATGTAAAAAACCCTGTTGGAGCCTTTAGGGGGTGATTCAGACCATCAAACGAAACAACTTTCATTATGCGGCCAACTTTTACTCCTACCATTAAGGCCAGGTTATCCCAGTGCAAGCGTCTCTTTCTTGCAAGCATAAGTTTGCAATTAGCCATCCCGCTCCAATTGAAAGCAGGATCGCAAAAAAACGTGTTTTTCATCAATATCTTTGCTCATGGGTGTTTCTAAGCTCAAAATTCTACGGAGTTCACTAGAAATATTTAATGTATTTAGTGAAGTACAAGAATAAAAAGTTAAATATCAGCAGTTTAATCATAGTACTGAAAAAAACATAACAAAAAGGGGTAACTTTGTTTTTTTTTCTATCTATTAAACTTAATCTAATCGTGTAATTGAGAACGGTCCCCTATCAGCCAGATCCTTAAATAAGACATAATTGGTTTTCAGACTTTAAAACACAGTTTAAAACACTTTCGTTCGTGTTCAAAAAACGGCCTCGACTGGATAACAGCGTCTTAATAGTAAATAAGTACGACGGCTATTTCGCTTTTTACCCGACTGCCCCTGAATAATTATATAAGGGTAATTTAGTAGTAAGGTAGTACTTTCAAAAGTCACAGAAAATAATTAGGTAGCCTATAGTATCTCCCTAGTATTGTGCACGATAAAAGACCTTGCATTAAAAACCTTCAATTAGGAGAGACCACTGTGACTACGAACTTCACAGACCGTAATATTTTATTGTACGAAATGCATCAATGCAGAAAATTGGCTTGACTTTAAATTCTTGAACTATATTGTAACTACTTTAAATGCCGTTTTCCTCTACTGTTAAGGTCAAATTCGTCTTTTTGCTTCATTTTTTTTTAAAGGTCATAATTGCGATTTAGTACCTATCATAAAATAAAAAATTGACAAAATAAGCCAACCGTGTACAAAAAAAACAGGTTAGTATACTTGAAAAACGTTTTCGCAGAGGTGTTTTTTTCATTCTTTTTATATGCAAAAATCTTATTTTTTTTGATCGGAATTAGTGCCTAATAAAAAAGTTAAAAGCACCTACTAAGTGCGTGCTTACAGTTAATAGGATACAATACTGTACGTAACTTGTAAGTACGCCGCCCGTGGAATAAAATAGTTTGGGGAGGAACAGGGATCTTGTTTTGCTTTTAGGTCGATTTGATAATAGGTCATTATGATAATAGGTCGTTTTGCGTTTAGGGCGTTGTGATGCGAAGGACATTTTGCTTATAGGTCATTCCGATAAGAACCCTCTTTTTCTTACTTAAACTTTAGACCTATAAGTTGCTAGCGTGTACTTTTGTTCCCTATTGATATCTTCTGCAGCTCATTTTTCATATTCTGCTTGTCAACTTTTTCTCATAATTAAACGCTATTTGTACCACGGACTTGAAAGAAATACGGACCGACTATTGCACTAAAAAGATGTGAAGCATGCAAGGTAATACAATCTTGTTTGTTCTACAAGGGACCTACACTCAAACAGATGCACTAGCTCTAGGCGCAGGTCCTACTACCCGTCACCTTATGTACCGCGTGACAGTACGCACACAAAAGAAATGGGTGCTTCACTCATGATTAGACGAGATTACGTCTGGTTCTTCTTTGAAGTATGTGATTTGTACTGCACATTTCCTTCTTTACTGCGCAACCAACAAAATGTGTTCAATCCATAGTTTTCGTGCTCACACAAGCACTCCCGTCAACAGCATTCAAAAGGCGGTCCGTCATTGTATTGCCAACTAGCTATGTCACTTGGTGTAAACAATGCAATTAATTTAATTCACCCTTTATTTTGAACATAATTTTACTCTTATCTTTTGTCGGTGCAGCGCGGCTAGCATGCCACCCACGCCACGACAAAGCGACAAAAAGGGAAAAACGTAAAATAACAAAGTTGGAGGAAGATCTTGATTTTTATCGGTTCCTAGGGGGTTGCATGCGAGGTCTACAGTTTTAGATTTGTACTCGATTGTGATTTGTGACGAAGTTGAAAGGAGGGTAATGTTTTTATGTCTTTTTACCAACTCGACTACTAAATTAACTAACTTAATTTGGCTTTACATTCATATGTTTACGACTATATTCCCCAAGGGGATAGCCAGAGATATGAAACCTCAGAACATCCACGTTTCACTTGTAGTACCGGAACTCTGTCCAGTGTGACGGGGAGTGAGCCCGTGTCGCCACTTGTAAATCTTGTAATAGACAGTGGGTACATGCCTCAAAATTGAAGCATGTTGGTTTCCTAACTATGCTTATATAACATTCCCTCAATTTGGCTAAAAATGGTGGAATGTATAATTTTTCTTCAAATAACGAAAAAATTCGAAAACGCCTAATTAAAGTGCACATCTGGAGCATTTGCACATAGCAAGACGTGGACATTGACCAAACGAGATCGAGACAGACTGGAAGCTTTTGAGATGTGGTGTTGGAGGAGAATGGAGGGGTAAGTTGGACAGAACGAATAACAAAAGAAAAGAGTAATATTCTAAAAAAACCGGAGAGGAAGAATGATTGGATACTTGATACGAAATTTCTGAAGATAGAGGAGAAGAGAGGCAGAGAAAGACCCAGACAGAGTTATCTAGCCCAAGTGAAGGAAAAGGTTGATGTCGTGTCGTATCAAGAACTCAAGACACTAGCGGAAAAGAGACAGGATTGGCGAATACTCCACCGACAAGAGCGTAGCTCTAAAAGGACATCATCGGAGTTTCATACATTTTTGGTCAAAGTGTGAAAGTGCCAGCCAACCATCCATGCAAGTGTCCATCTAAGCATTTATTATTATGGCACGAAAGCTGTAAGTTTTATTTCATCAAAAATGTATGAAATACCTACGATTTATGAAACTTTAATAAAACCAAGGAAAATGGCCCTACAGTTTTGGTGCCATACTAAAAATGCTGAGACGGACTAGTTCTAGACGGAATATAATAGCCTTAGCTAATTTCATCGAAAATGTGTATGCAAGGCAGATTTTCGAACCCAAAAAAATCTTAGGACAATGGACATACAGCTTTGGTGCTGTGGGGACTTGCCATAGATGTCAACACGAAGCTAACAGCTGGCAATACCGTCGCTCTCGGAAATATGCTCCATACAAAGACAACGTTCACCATAAATCTGGTAACCTACTACAAATAAGGTTCACAATCGAATACGAGACATAAATCGCGCAAGAGAAATAATATCAGAGATTCGATATAATATATACAAGGTCCAACTAAGAACTGTTGGACCACGGCCAGTCCCCAGGCTTCACACTAAGCCTGTTGGAAGATCTTCCCTTTTCAATGAAGGATCATTCCCAAGTAGCACCTCCATAGTGCCATAATACAAAATATTTACACGGATAAGTCCTAACAGAATATAGCATTTTTTTGTTGGCCGGCTCACTTTCACACTTTGGACCAAATCCGATGATGTCCTTTAAGATGATGCTGAACGAAAACGTAGGACATCAAAATCCATACCTAGGTATTAGAAGCCGTTGCGATAACCGAACAATCAAGCTGATTCCCACGAACGGCCGCAAAAAACCGAGGACAATGGTGACAAAAGAACACAGACTCCAACGTATTGTGTACCACTTGAGCAAATATACGATAAATGCTATAACTTTACATTAAATGCCACCTGTGAAATGCAGTTTGCAATCTAAAAATTGTGTTTTCAAAACATTGGAGTTACGTTTTACGTTCATTGGTTCCCCCCCCCCCAAAGCGTCAATTTTCGTCCCGCTGCGATAAACGAAGTTGCCACTTTCCATCTCCGTCGAGGAGAAAAATAGCATACTAACCTCGGGCAGTAAATAACAAAGCCCCAGATCACGTCGTGTTTGTCCACCGCTTCAAATGAGATCTGAGACCTTTCTTACTCTCCTGCCCTCGGTCATAGACATATATTATATTACTCTAGCGATAGACCAGCTCGTTCAAACAAACAACATGTCACACAAAATGACACATTGCGGTCTGTCATTGCCATAGTGACGAAGTGAACTCGGGACCATCAATCAGGTGCGTACACCTCATTCAAGTGGAACATGTTGCTTCTATGCAAGGGCAAGTCTATCGCTAGAGTTTAAGTCTATGCACTCGGTAATCTATTATCTTTTGATGGAAAGTTGTACGAGTATGAATCTGTGACAATCTTTTCGGATATACAAGGTGTTACAAAACTACAAATAAACCTTTAAGGGGGTGGTGTAGACCATCAAACTGAACAACTTTCACTATGGGACCAATATCGAAATCGCGAAAAAAAAATATTATGTTCTATACTCTACAAATCGACTCGAGCTAAAATATGTATGGGATATGAGATTTTTTTTTTCGCGATTACGATGTTGGTCCCATAGAGAAAGTTGTTCAGTTTGACGGTCTAAACAACCCCCTTAAGAGTTTTAAAAATTTATTGTTACTTATGAAACACCTTGTGTACCTACGTTCCTTATAAAAATAAAATAAAACCGGCCAAATGCGAGTCGGACTACTCGAGCATCGAGGGTTCCGTACCACCATACACAATATATTTACATACAAAAAAGTGTTGTTTTCTCCGAACACTTAGCGCGAGATCTACTCACACTTGGCCGGTTTTTATTATTTGTTGTTATAAATACTGTAGAGTTTGCCCTATAATCACACAAAATTTGACGCTTGTATAAAGGGTGTATACTCATACCCATCCATCAAACTGAAAAACTTTTTAGTATGGGAGCAAATTGAACAGAGCAAAAAAAATCTGCTGTGCTATTACTAGGGATTAGGGATTAAATTTACATGTTATTAAATTGGCTTGATTCGTTTCACGATTATTATTGTAAGTATACCGTCTGTATTATTATACAAATTTAGTAGATTTCGCTTTTCCTCTTTTAAAATGTCTTGGCTTCCCTCATTGCTTGTTTAAATGCAGGGTTAGATAGTTAGTATAAATTGCTACACCCGCAGGGGTAAAATTACATTGTTACAATCTTATTGTATTCTACAAACATCCTACAAAAACATGTAATTTATCGCAATAAAGAAAAAAAAAACTAAACTCCAATACCTACTCGACTCTACTCAAATTTTTGTTTTTGCTCTGATCGATAATAAATAAATAAATAAATAAATAAAAGTTTTTTATTTGTCTCAAAACAGCAATACACAAAATTACACAAGAAACAGTTAAGTTCAGTTTTAACCATTAATTTTTAGGGTTCCGTACCCAAAGGGTGAAAACGGGGCCCATTAATTACTAAGCCTACGTAGTACGTCCGTCCGTCCATCCTACCTATTTAGGGCTATAACTTTTGAATCGTATAAGCAGCTTATACTAGCTTATAATAAGCTAGACAGTTGAAATTTTATTCTTACAGATTTGCTTTAAAAAGTTGTTCAGTTTGATGGGTAGAGTATGTGATTTAAAGGTTAATGATACTTTTCCTTACACCCTGTATACCTAATTTCACGCCTCTTTCTTAGTGGGGTAGGCAGGCAGAGATTAGGGCGCGCCACAATCCTTACATCTCACCAGGAAGGTGGCATAGGTATTGTCTACATTTCATACACTGCAGCGATATTATCGAACGATATTATCGAGCGATATTATCGAGCGATATCACGACATCTTACACACTGCAGCGATTCCGCGATTCGCGTCACGCATGCGCCCTTCACTGAATGTAGTAGAAAAAGATTGCGTCAGGTTGCGATAATATCGCGTCAGTGTGCGATCGATCGAGCGCGTCCCCATACAAAATGTACTGAGAACAATTATCGCAAAATCGCAGCGATATTATCGCTCGATAATATACTTTTGGTATTTCGATCAAATATTAAAAATATTTATTATGCAAACTCCAAAACCAAACATAATTATTGTAAGTTGTTCATATTTTGTATTTAAAAAACTTCCTACTTTCGTTTACAAGGGAATTTTCAAAAAATGTATTATAATTAATAACAACGCATAATTTTATTTTATTTAAACAATTAACTGTATTTTAAATTAATCATTATAATTCCGACATTTAATAACTTATTGAGACCATTATGAGCTCAAAACAAGATAACTTGCAATGCTGTTAATTATAATAATTATAAGTCGGCATGGTGTCCCATCCCATACAAATTAAATTTTAGTTTAAAAATTGCAATATATGGCGTTATGGTATTGATTTGTAATTAATGTTTACGTAAACGTGTAAATTGTTACTAAAAGTACATGATCTGACTACAAAAAAATCTCATGAGCCTCGGAAAATCAAGCAATTTACTTTGCCCGAAGACTGCCCGAGTTACGGCAGTCGCGTTTCATTGTTTGACGTTGGGCATCTGTACTGTATAGTATTATATAATCTGTGAAGTCGGTAACTCAAGTGTAATGTATCACTGTGTATCCTTTTCATATTTTTGTGTCGTGCCGTGCCGTGTTATTCCCGGCATACTATTAATCTATAACAGAAGTGTATCTGGGCATTAAAGATATTTTATAAAAAAGGTAGGATATGGTGGTTATGTGTCCTGGATTGCGATTTTTGAAATCTCATTCGGTTAGCTCAGCAGTTGTAAATGTCAAAATTACTACGGAGATATGCATCTTTCTACTGCTGTTTTGACTCCCAAAAATCATACTACAGCAGAGAGATTTTTGAGAGTCAAATCCGCAGTAGAAAGATGCGTATCTCCAGAGTAATTTTGATTTTTTCAACAGCTGAGCTCACCGAATGAGATTCAAAAATAGCACTCCAGGACTCCAAATCTGCAATTTTGTAATATTTTTGTTGGTCTGTTAGTTTGTTAGAGCATCACGCAAAAACTACTGGACCGATTTTAATGAAATTTCTTGTGTTTAAAAGCCCGTACAATGCGACTTAAAAAAAGCTGTAAACGGTAACGGTGTAAGGAATTAGTCTCCCCTTACGACAACCCACTGGTTTGGTGCTATTCGAAATCGGACACCTAATTTATTTTATTCTAGTTTTTACCCGCGACTTCGTCCGCAGTCCGCACAAATTATATACCAGATTTTAAGTCAGATCATAAGCTATCAAACAAAAAAAGTTTCATCAAAATTGGTTCAGTAGTTTTTGCCTGATACGCGAACAAACAAACAAACAAACACACAACCAGACCGACAAAATTTCTAAAAAAGGTTGATTTCGAGTCAGGGATACGTAAAAACCATATCGTAATCTTTTTCTTATAAATATCTTCTATGTACAGACCCACTTCAGTTACAGTTTTATAATAGTTTAGATTAAAAGTGAATACTTTTGTGTTGTTGCTAAAAGCATGCTACAACCGAGTTTGTTTATAGTTTGAATAAAAACTCGTTTGATATGCAGCTCGTGTCATATCAACTGTTAACAAAACTTTACCGTTGAACCGTCGATCTGAACAGCATTTGTATAATAAAACGCTATGTTAGTATTGCATTTCAAAGTAAGGATGCTACTTCGGATACTTATCCGAAATATTGATATTACAATGAGGAGTTTTCTGACAGCTAGTAAAAGGTAGTTCCAACATACCGCGATAGATGGCGTTGGATGAATTGGAAGCGAAGATGGAAATTCAGGCTAAAAAATAAGCAAAAAAATGCAATAGGTATTATTAGTTTAGTTTGTTTAGTTTGAGTGTCTTATTCGGTCTTTGGGATATTTTGTGACTCTTCGCGGCATTCAACAGCTCGAGCGCCATCGATGCTATCTCCAATTGAGAGCAGAATCGAATTATCAAGGTTTCAAAATAGGTTTTTTGTTAATTATTAGGTAAATAATTTGTTTGTAAATTATAATTTAAAATTTACTGAACTCTATGATAACTGCACAGGCACCCTACTTGTTTTGGTATTTGGTAGTAACCAAAACAAGATTCTTAAAATGTATCCATGAGCACGCTAGCGCTTTTATTTATTGCTGAAATAATATATTTAAATTTATAATAATGAAATTATTGATTCAATCCAATTTTCGGATAATAATGCGAAAACTGGACGTCACTATTTAAAGCATATTTTATCATCAACGTGCCATACGAGGCTACGATGTCAATTTGTGACGTTTCTAACATTTTTGTAATTGATATTATCATCATTAATCATGTGAATGGACCTTTTATCATATCGCTGGACGGTTTTTACTGTTTATTATTATCGTAGCTATGACGTTTTAAAGCTAATTCCAACTAAAAAATATGTGGAAAAATAAAAAACCCGACTGCGTAAAATTCATTAACTGAAAAGAGACAAAAAGTAGGTAGGTGTACTATAAAGATTAAGATTATTTAAAATACGGAAATTCGGTAAAATTATCTTTTATTTCGTAAAACGCAAGACCGACATGTCACAGATCTAACAAAAGAATCCTCGTCATGACAAACCTTCGATTCTTCTGGACGTTCCAAATTTAATTCAAACATCGAAAGCAAACCAGCCAACGAAGCAAGATATACGACCTCCTACATCATCCTCCCCCTACTGGAAATTTGGAAAGTCCAGCAGACCAAGGACCCCAACACATTACAACACTCCCTACCTGCCTAACCTACACTAGAAAGACTACCTAAGCAGGAGCAACTTATCCTAAGCTAATGCATTAAGCCCTGGTCCAGTTATTGCTAATAACTAGCACCCGGATACCGGCAGGCCATGTCAGTGGTTCATCAGCCTTAACAACCCGTCAAAACATCTCAAAATCTACCCCAGCTGATGACGTCACCCTTTGAAAACCAACCTGCCCACCTGAGCATCCGCGTACTTTGAGGCTCTAAAAACCTGCAAAAAATGAGCCCCATAGACCAGCACCTATACCCTGCGCTGCCTATCCCTAAGAGAAATTCGTGACCAAACTGACGGCTATCTGATCCAAGTTACAAACTATCAGTTAACTTTTGTTACTACCGGCCATCAAAGTCATCAGTGTGCTCACAGTACCTACCTATTAAAATCATTAGAATAGGTATGATCAAAATATGACTTGAATGTCGTTTTTTTGATAACGTAGGTAGGATTACAGTCGGGGACAAACCAGTAACCAAAATAATGTTTGAACGTGTAATTTTTTTTAAATTATCGAACTTTATAATTACTAATCTAATATACAACTTAAATCATTATAGTTTGGTACAGCTCGAGAAAAAATAAATATTATACTTAATTAATAATTATATGAGTAAGTGCGTGGAAAATTGATATAATATTATCATGTTTTAGGATATTTTCATTTCATGTGCGCTTTAACCCAAGAAAAATACATGTGGCGGTCTGCAGACCTCAATGGCGTACCGTATTTATGTACAATTTGACGGTGATCGTTGTTTTGCAAGGACTTTAAAACTGACGTTTCTTTAAACAAAAAATCTCTTAAATCTCTTAAGAGATAAGCTCGCCCTTTGTACATGTCTTTTCTATTGTTTGTATCAATATGTCTGTGTACAATAAAGTGTTAAATAAATAAATAAATAAACAATTAATTCCATAATTACAATTAGACCCATACCAAACTCATGTGTCCACGTATTAAGAATTAAAATAGCGTAATTTGCGAGAATAATTTATAAAATGAACTCATATAAGTACCAGTTTTATGTACCCTGCTATCTAGTAAAGCGTCACAGGAAATACAACAAGTTGGTGGAGAAATAGTTGTCCGACATGTTTAATGGGAAGTAGATTTTATATTGTATGCGCTATAACTTGATAAAATGGACTCAGGACTTCGATTTATCAATACAAGTATGAACTCGGTACTTGAAGCAATTCATTGCGTTGGAAATAGTGTTAATGATTGGCCACCATGGTTGCCAAATTAAAAACAAACGAACAAAAAACCCCAAAAATGTTAATGCACTTTTGAAATTTGAAAATGTTGTTTTTATATTTTAACATAAACTCAAAAATCAATAAGGCTTGAACATTTTTTTACCTAATTACTGAAAATTACAGATTTAGAAGAAATTGGTTCTCGGGATTTGCGGTAATATTGTAAGAAAACTGAATTTTCAAAAATGATCTAACTAGAAGATTTTTAAAAAACGTGTCTGTAACAATGTTACGTTTGCAGTATTTGTCAGTAAGATCAAGGATAAACTTTTATCTTTGTTAAGATGTTGTGACTTCATCCGTCATCACAAGTTTTTGCAATACAGGGAAAATACGCCATTTCCGTATTCGTTGAAATTGAACACATCCATTTGCACATAAAAAAAAACTGCATTTTAAACAAACAATATTTATATTAGTAAATTCATTGATTGTAGTATGATGTCTTGTCCATGAATGGGTTAAAGATATAAGTCCAGTATTGTACATTTTTCGTTTAAATATGGGGCGATATTCAAGATGTTTTTCCTACATCTTCACAACTTCTTTGCGTTTTCGTTTAAATATTCGTTCATGGCATTCATAATGTTTTTACTACATCTTTTAACTTGTTTGATTAGATTCTTTGCAGATTCCAAAGCTGATTATAGAGTCACCCCTTCCCTCGGGCTCGCTGGACTTCATTGTCTAGTGTTGTGAATGGTCGCCGCTGTTGGTCCTGGTTTACAGGAGTTAGGGCCTGGCCACAGCTTTCAGCGGTGCGGGATGAGGTGCGGCGTGAGGGGCGGCGGGCGGTGCGGATTGCGGTGGTATGCCACAGCTCGCAGTTGCGACCGCGGCGGCGTTAGCAGTGAACGTATTCAGAACAGCAACATAAAAACGGTCAACGCGCGTTAAAAACAAAATTATTTGTTTTGGTCGCGCGTTGGCTAGTCCGTCCACTTGATGCCGCCGCGCGCGCCGCTTTGAGCTGTGGCCGCCTCGATACTCTCTAGTACATTTGTTTCGCTCGCACACCGCGCCGCCCGCCGCCGCCGCGCACCGCGCCAGTCAACTCGCGCCGCAAGCCGCCCCGCATTTCGCGCCGCGGCTAGCTGTGGCATACTTCGTACGTTGTCTAGCGTTTGTTTTCGGCGCTCACCGCTAGCCGCGCCGCTCGCCGCCCCGCAATACTGGCTGTGGCCAGGGGGTTACAGTGGTGGGAATATGTCCCATGTCTTTGAGCGAAAGATGTAATAGTCTTAGGCTGAAAATCAGATACTTTTGTTGAGTTTAAGTTTTAACTTCCGTATGTCAAAATCCATATACAGCTTGGAAAAAAAGTCGTGATAAAAAATGAGGGCGCTGCCTCCACGCATGAACGTCAAAATCACGCATAAACTGGCAACACCGCCATACTAAAATTTTAGTTCCACCTGTCACCACGGTCATGATTTTTTGCCAAGCTATACGTTTTCGACCCTACTCAACTCACTCAAGTTCAAAAGACGTCACTGAATCTCGGCCTACTAAGTTTCTTTTGATGTGGTGTAAAGTGGGGGAAAGAACCTATCACTTAAGAGGATAGGTTATTGCTGCTCGTTCCATACAAACAAAGCTTCGTTATAATATTTTCAATACATATTAAAGTCTAATCTAGAAACTAATCTCTAGGCTTTTGTATAGAAATGTATAGTTTTAAACTTACAGAGCCTTCAAGATTTCCATGCAAATCTTAAATTAATCCTAGCATTGAAACGGTATATTTTAACAAAAATCTGACAAGATAAAAGCATAGAGATTAGTTTCTAGATTGTTTCTGACAAATTTCATTGGTTTTAATTGGTTAGTATTGAAAATATAGCCAAACAAGCGCGCAGGAAAAAGTATCCTCTTATCTAGCAATAAACTCCAAGTTAAGTTGGTAACCCATGATTTTTTGTATAGAAAAACAACTGAAAGAGCCATTTTATCCGGAGTTAATAAATATTGCTAACCCGTGGTTGGCGCAAGTGGGCCTTAAAATATCATTTTCACCTTGAAATCCTATTCCAAAACATCTCCTTGTAAGAAAGTTTCTGACTACCCCGATGTTGATTGGGATCGTGAGTTTATTTATGTGCTCTCATCATTTGATGTGATCACAATCTGTGACATTGGCTCGACTATTGACTTGCTTTAACCGGTTATGATCCTACGAACTCAGGTAGCGGACAGTGCATTAAGAAACAATTTGAGCTCCTTAGCCCCACTTGCGCCAACCTGGGTTAGCAATAAACTCTAGGTTAAGTTGATAACCCATGATTTTTTGTATAGAAAAACAACTGAAAGAGCTATTTTATCCGAAGTTAATTGCTAACCCATGGTTGGCGCAAGTGGGGCTTAGACTATCATTTATATCATCATCATCATTTTATATAACGTCCTACTGGGCGGTCTAGCTTCTTCTGACAACTAAGCGTGAGATCCTGTGCGGCATAATTATTAATACTTATTTTTCAATCATATATTTTGAATTGATCTCCGCGTAGTCGTAGAACCCGGAAAAGAATAGGAGGACTAACCCATCTTAACCCGTTGGTGTCGTAAAAGGCAACTAAGGGAGAGAGGAGGGGCAAAGGCCCCCTCTGAACTGGACACGTCATACCAGCCTGAATTCCTGGTCAGCCGTAATATATTGGCAGGAAAACCACTACGATTGAATTCCCCTTTTTCCGAAACTTAAGCAATATGAGTCGGAAGACGACATATTGTTACAAGCGTTTCCTCCACAACCACTACACGTCTAGAATATTATACCTACTCACATCTATCCATCTATTTTTGTATAACGTAAAGTAACAAAGTTATAAGTAGGTATAGTTGTATTTTAAATATCTCGAGAAGCATTCTAGCGGGCGGGACTATTAGCCCGACCCGAGGGTAGACTGTTTTTGTACGCGACCGGCGACAGATGTGCTAGCGAAATTATTGTAATACTAAATATAAACAAATAATCGAAGATCCAGTTTTTATTTAAACAATCCCGTCACAATATTGCGCCGACCCCAAACAATGGGATAAGGATGGGAAGATGATGAAGATATTTGAATTGATCTATAATAAAATTATATCTATTATTGTACAATTTTTGGGAACATTGCCCTTTGAACTGCCATAGTTGAAGAAAACACTCTACCGTTCGCTCGCTAAGTTATACAAGATTATATCTAAATATAAAGTAGGTTAGACTAAATCATAGTATCACTATGCCGATTGTCAACATCTCGTACCCTAATACCAATTTAATTCAATAACGCTATCAAAATAAGCAATCGGCGTTTCCGTATAGTGGTCATCACTCACACTGTTGTGGTGTTGCCAGTTTTTCTAGCTGGAATTTTCGGGGATAAGCGATTGTGTAGAATATTACTGAGCAAGTTCGAGTAGAACCAAGTGCAAGTAGTAACTGTTCTACAAGAAGTAGGAATAATTCACTGTACATAATTTGTATTTTAGTTAAGTAGGTAGTAAAATACTTAATTTTGACACTGTATATGCAGGGTCCAACATAATATGCTGTTAACTTTTAACTGCCTCCTCTATACGTTAACTGCCTCCGTGGTCTAATGGTTAAGAGCATTGGGCTCTTGACACGGAGGTCGTGGGTTCGATTCCCACGGGGGGCACCTAGTGAAATGTCACTTTGTGCGTTTTTCCCCAGTTGGTTAGGACATTGCAGGCTGAGTCACCTGATTGTCTGAAAAAGAAAGATGATTCCGTGCTTCGGATGGCACGTTAAGCCGTTGGTCCCGGCTACTATCTCTGGTGGTGTTAGTAGTCGTTACATAAAAACCACGTCAGAGGCCGTAAGGCGGTTTGAATAAACTCTGACACCAGGGCTTTGCAGCCCACTCGATAAGAAGAACATAATATGCAGCCAGTTTTTTAAGAGGATGCTCAGACTATCAAACTGAAGAACTTTTTCTATCAATCAATCAAAAAATCTGGTCCCATACATTTAGGTCGAATAGAAGGTCAAGGTCTAAAAGCAAGAGGAAATAGGTTGCTTTTGGAGATTGGGATGGGACAGCGATTTAGTTGATGAGTTATTTCCAAATAACTTCGAATTGAACCCCTGTAGTGGTGGTATTATAAAAGTGAATTGTATTCATGCTTTCAACGTCCATTATGACGAATAGTTTAAGAAAGTCCTTGAAATAAAGTTTGTGACAAAAATTCGACTGCCTGCAACTCCATCTATTATCAATGCCAAGAAAACAAATCGCGTATTGAACAATAAATGAAAGGAATTTGTTTTAAAGTCCTTTATTGATCTGACTAAGAACAAAAATGTGTCAAGGAAGTCTAGGTTACATTCAATAGTGAGCGCGTAAAGAATTTGAGAGGGAGAATGGCGTGTATAATGATGTTTTTTCTATTTGATCTTTGTACTCGTATTGCTAGGTCGTCTTTAATATTGTACTGACTCTCAATCGTGGGTTGAATAATAGTAATGATGCTGTTTTTGTTTCGTTATATTTATAATTATAAGATACTGATTTCCTGCCGTTGCCATTCTCATTGTCAGCTTTTTATTCCATTTATCACAGTACTAATCCAGCAAAACCGTGTTTGATAAAATTTATTTGGACCCTGAAGGACAGGCATACCTTCAAATTCCATGCAAACGAAGTCGCAGTAACAGTTAGTTTAGTACAGTCGCAGCTTTATAAAATTTTCGATTGTTCTTTTTACCATAATGGTGAAAATGTTTGAAAAATTTCAGTTCAGTTATCGGTTGTTTATTTTGCGTCCGTTTGTATTGTATGATATTCTGGAACGAATTAAATGGCAACACTGACTCTAACACAAAGTAGATAATGGACACAGCCGGATAACGACATTATCTGAGGAATAAAATCGTCCAATGCCCATATCGTCTATTGTGATCTCATCTAGGGTCTTCAACGAATGCGTTTCGAAATGATACCTTTTATGTTTCCTTGACATCATTCTCAAGCGTTCGATCGTTTATTTTATTTTTTATATTGATTGACATGTTTTTAATATGTCTTGAAATAATGTTGTCCAATGAATTAACAAAGTGTTGGGTGTGAACTTATATTGCCTTCCTGAGTGATGGATGACGTATAGAATCTCCGATATGTACGGCGTACCATGGGGTAGCAGCATACTCTGCTGATTAGCGAATGTCTTCAATAGGAACAATGGCAAGTCAACTCAATTACATGCCACTGATTCAACAGAAGCAGAATGTGTTTTTATTTTAGGTATCAAAATACTATTATAATGACCGAACACAAACTTTGTTTTGCGGTTGGGTTCAGAATAATAATAAATACGCATGTTTTCCCCCTAGAAACTTGGCATGTTTATATTTATGTATTGAAACATTCCAAAAAAGTAAAAAAGATCTACTTAAGTCGTTTGGCGTCTCTGTTACCAACATTGAATCATTTTGAAATAAATACCTAAATCAAAATGAATGAATGCCTATTTGACATTTCCCCATCATTATCTATCACTAGTGTTGTTTTGTCTTGGAATGCGCATTTTTGATGAGACTAGTGAATCACTGGCTATAGGAATTTGACATTCACCATTCTAACCTGTGTACCTGTGTTCTGTGATTTTGAGTTGCCAACTTTAAAGCTTTTTTGCAAGATTTGGTGATTTTTCGGGTCGTCTCATATATTATCTAGTCCATTTTTATAATTTTTCCTCGCAGTAAAATAATTTTCGTTCTGCTTATCTTGCTGTGCTTTATTTATGGATGCTTATAAAATGTACCTAGGTGTTTGACTTCGTTTGGGTCTCTGCCTAATAGAAATGGACAATACTTTTGGAAAATATTATTGACTTTCGGGACTTTTCCATCTTCATTCTTTTTGACATTTGGGATGTAATATGGACTTTTCATGCGCAAGATTAGCATAAATTGCAGTAGTCTGATAATTGTCGAAAAGCACTAGTTAATATTTAAAAATGTGTTGATAATCCTAAATAAATAAATTTTTTATCCAGTTAGTTTTTGTTTTGTTCGTTCCCTGTGAAAGTTACTTACTCAAATCATTCAAATCCGTAATTACATCCATTTTCTTAAAATCACTATGGCAACAGCGTCAAATGTTTTTGTTTTCACTTTAAATGGATGTTTCAACCTGTCACCCATTTCTTAAGCACTTTGTTTTGTGTCACAGTTGCTAAAGTATTTAGAAATAAGTTTGTGACACATAATTAGAAACTGTTTCTATATGTTGTATCAGTGTCACCGATCGCACATTTTTCCGTGTTTTGTATTCAATGATATGATACAATCGATCGCAGAACTATCACACTGGTTTCATTCACCCGTCCTATCCAGCACAGGTCTCGAATATCAATTATTCACATCAAATCAAGCTCTTCTTTGCTATTCGCATTCACTTGAATACACTTTTTAAACGCCACTATGATTATTTGACTAGATGTAGTAAGCTTTTTACATTTAAATCAAAAATTACGATAGCTTACAGAGTTCTACGAAACACACACGACACGAAAACACGGGCAAACGTCACTGAGCCAAACAGGTTTTGTTTTTTTTCTCTCGGGCAAGTGGTAATTCTACCACGTGATCGATTTGTACGACGTAGTATGGGCTGTAATCTGCAGATGGCAGCACATGCGCGCCGTTCAGAATAAGCGGGAAAATGTAATTAAATTTCAGCTCAGCTAGATTATTTTTCACGTGAAACTAACCGTGAAAATGTTATTAGAGCCGCTAAAAATATAGTAGCAATGAATTTCTTTTTATGTTGATTAGAAGAAATGCCAATTTCGAAATACTTTGTCCCGTTCAGTATGTACTGGTTCATAAAAGCTCTTTTAGGCTAATTTCTAATTAAATTTTCTTTTAAATTAATTTTGAATATTTTAAACACTTAAGTAATATTAAATCCCAGTAAGATCAATATTAATTTACTGTGAATAAATATATCCATTTTTTTCAGTTATTTCCCATCACTATTTTTTGACCTTCCAAGGTTATTTTCGTGTCATTGGGCCCTGCAAGGTCATAGATATTTTTTTGTTTTCATTTTAGTTTCCATGACAACGAGAACTGTCACAAATTTGAGTCACAAAATAGTTTCGAATTGTTTTTCGTTGGTGAGTAGATTTTGCTTAAATTTAACAGTTTTATTTTAATTTAAAATAGAAAAGTATTGGGAAAAGTATTCAAATAATGTCTATTAATAAATACGTTCACTTGTCCAACGTAAATCTCAAGTAAAATAGCTTTATTTGGTTCAAAAGGTCACCCTAAGTTCATTGATATCTCAAATTAGTTATAGCAAGAAATTGCTTCAGTGTTTTATTTAACTTTTAGTAGGAATTAAATTTTAGCCAGTTAAATTATCGATTATAATCAGTAAGTATAATATCCCAGGATTTAAAATTGTTTTTAGGAAGTATCATGTCGCTGTCGCTGAACTCAGCGAATGAGATTCAAAATTTGTAGCTCGGACCAATTTTATCTACATAAAATCGTCGAAAACAGCATTTCGTATTCACCTGTTTCCTCCTCCAAAACTAAACCGATTTTAATAATTCTTTAAAGTATTATATTATGAGAAAGACTTTGGCTATGTCTGTATGATTTGCTTTGTTTGCTTAGATTATCAAGATAGACATTCAAAGCTACGAAAGCGTCGAAAAAAATAGGAACCAGTACTGGTTCCAAAACCCTATACATATACACGCACACATACATAATTTGTATGGCGCCTTACGCACACCAACCTAAGAAAGTTAGCCCCTTTTGTTTTATACGGAACAAGTGTGAGGCTCATTCTAGACATATACTTTTTCTAAGTTTGTTTGGTTAAAATTCGTCCAATTTGTTTGCTGGATGTATGAAAACGGGCGGTAATATTGATCATTTCGAAGGTCCCTAGTTCATAAAGTAATTAATTAATGTAAAAAAGCAAAACATTATTAATTAATTAATGTACAATAGCAGAGGTAACATAGATTTTATGTTAAATTTAATTTTTGATCTAGTGTCATTATCCAGGGAGTAAACAGGGGAATACGTTTGTATGGAAAAAATGGTACTCGCCTATCCTCTTAATTTCAGACACAAAGTTATTTATTTCTGATAGTGTGTTAATTTCTGATACAGGTTAATTTCAGACACAAAGTTATTTATTTCTGATAGTGTGTTAATTTCTGATACAGGTTAATTTCAGACTCAAAGTTATTTATTTCTGATAGTGTGTTAATTTCTGATACAGGTTAATTTCAGACACAAAGTTATTTATTTCTGATAGTGTGTTAATTTCTGATACAGGTTAATTTCAGACACAACGTTATTTATTTCTGATAGTGTGTTAATTTCTGATACAGGTTAATTTCAGACTCAAAGTTATTTATTTCTGATAGTGTGTTAATTTCTGATACAGGTTAATTTCAGGCTCAAAGTTATTTATTTCTGATAGTGTGTTAATTTCTGATACAGGTTAATTTCAGACACAAAGTTATTTATTTCTGATAGTGTGTTAATTTCTGATACAGGTTAATTTCAGACACAAAGTTATTTATTTCTGATAGTGTGTTAATTTCTGATACAGGTTAATTTCAGACTCAAAGTTATTTATTTCTGATAGTGTGTTAATTTCTGATACAGGTTAATTTCAGGCTCAAAGTTATTTATTTCTGATAGTGTGTTAATTTCTGATACAGGTTAATTTCAGACTCAAAGTTATTTATTTCTGATAGTGTGTTAATTTCTGATACAGGTTAATTTCAGACTCAAAGTTATTTATTTCTGATAGTGTGTTAATTTCTTATACAGGGTGTTTGATTCCAGGTACAGGTTGTGACAAGAAGTCAAGATGCCGGAGCTAGTAGAGCAGATGTACTGCTCTCAGCAGATTGTAATACCTCCCAAGTATCCGTACATTCTCAAGAGATATTGTAAAGGTGAGGAAACACTTAGATTGAAAACCTTTTATTATAGGACACTCGGTCTACAAGACATTTGAAGAATAGTTTTATAACAGACTAGTGTTTACCCGCGTCTTCGTCCGCAAAAATTGTATACCAGGAGTGCGATTTTTGAATCTCATTCGGTGAGCTCAGCAGTTGAAAATGTCTAAAGTACTATGGAGATATGCATCTTTCTACTGCTAAGTTGACTTTCAAAAATCATACTACAGGACAGCGATATTTTAAAGTCAAATCAGCAGTAAAAAGATGCGTATTTCCGTAGTTATTTTGACATTTTTAACAGCTGAGCTCACCGAATGAGATTCAAAAATCGAACTCCAGATTTTAAGTCAGCTATCAAACAAAAAAAGTTTCATCAAAATCGGTTCAACAGTTTTTGCGTGATGCAAACAAACAAACAGACAGACAAAATTTCGAATAAAGGTTGATTTCGAGTCAGGGATACCTAAAAACCATATCGTAATCTTTTTTTTGTAAATATCTTCAATGTACACTTCAGTTACAGTTTTATAATAGTTTACATATATTCTGATGAGAAGAGCCGTGGTGGTCCAGTGGCGAGTAACCTTGCCTGCCGTGCAGGAGGCGATGGTTCGATCCCCGTCCAAGCCGACTCGTACCAATGAGTTTTTCGGAATTTATGTACGATTTGTTACACCACTGGCTTTTCGGTGAAGGAAAACATCGTGAGGAAACCTGCATGCTTCAATTTCGAGGCGTGTATTGTACCCACTGTCCATTATAAGTGGCGACGGGCTCACCCCCCGTCACACTGGACAGAGTTACGGTACTACTGGTGAAACGTGGATGTTCTGAGGTTTCAGAATATCTCTGACTACCCCCTCGGGGAATATAGTCGTGAGCATATGCTATGCATATGCTACATATATTCTGCCGTTCTTATCATAATCAACGCACTTGCATGGAGGGAGAATTCGAGAAAATGGCGCCTAAAGTTTTTTTTTCGTTTTTTGTTTACTCTTAAAATACTAGCAGACATTTATTATTTTTTAGTAATCGACTATATAGAACAGGCTATCAACTTTCTTTTTGCTATATTCATTTTTCTTAAATAATAATGTTTCATATAAATAAACCCCAAAATGTTGTTTAGAATTGTAAAGATAGATTAATTTGTCTTTATTTCCTAAGCATAACCATCGCATGTGTTACAATTACGTGGCTTATGTCTAGGAAATGCAATTACGTCACTTATGCCTAGAATAAATATTATAAATCAATTAATATGTCCTAGACATCACCAACGCAACTAGCGCAAGTGCGATTATTATACCTGGGAATCAATAGCAGAGGGCGCAAATACGTTGGCAAATACGTTCTTTATGACTAGTAAGAAGGTCACGGTCAAGGTTACATAATATGAGATGAAATAAAAAAAAACACCTCCTCTTTAAATAAACCTTGTAATTTTGTCGCATCAGCAAAAAAATTAACAAACAAAGAAAGTATCCTTCAAACAATGAAAGTATCTCCTGAAAGTATCCTCATGGAGGAAAGGCACGAGATGATTCTGCAGTCTTCAGATGATGCGAATAGGTACCGGCAGCTCAATAATAATGCAGATTTCAAAGTCTGTGACTTGCGACCTGCGTCGGTTTAACACCGAGCGTATATTAGGGAAGCTATAGAGCGGAACAAGGCTCCAAAGTCTTGGCAAAGGATCTGTCTATTGGGCAAAGCCAGCTATCATAGCTGATGACTGAGGATGGCAGAATCGTATCGTTGAAGCCTGAGCTTCTGAGAGAGGTTGAGAAATTCTATGGACAGTTATACATGTCAACACGGAGACCCGCTAAAAATCAGGCTAAAACAACAAGGCACCGGGTGATGACGCTATTACGGCCGAGCTTCTGAAGGCGGGTGGAAAACCGGTTCTGAAGGCCCTTCAGAAACTGTTCGATTCCGTCATACTCGAGGGAAATACGCCGCAGGCATGGAACAGAAGTCTGGTGGTGCTCTTCTTCATAAAGGGTGATAATGCCCTGCTGAAGAACTATAGGTCCATCTCCCTTCTTAGCCATGTCTACAAGCTGTTTTCGAGAGTCATTACGAACTATCTCACGCGCAGGTTCGACGACTTGCAGCCTCCCGAACAGGCCGGCTTTCGAAGGGGTTTTAGCACCGTGGACCACATACATACGCTCCGGCAGGTGATAAAGAAGACCGAAGAGTATAACCTACCCCTTTGCTTGGCGTACGTGGACTACGAGAAAGCCTTTGATTCGATTGAGACTTGGGCTGTACTGCAGTCTCTTCAGCGATACCAAGTAGACTAACGGTAGGTACATCGAGGTGCTAAAATGCTTGTACAAAAACGCATGTCTATGTCAGTTCGACTACAGTACCAGAACTCGAAACTTATCCTAATGCAGCGAGGTGTGAGGCAGGGAGACGTTATATCTCCGAAACTGTTTACCGCTGCACTGGAAGATGTTTTCAAGGTTCTGGACTGGAAAGGTCTAGGCATCAACATAAACGGCGAGTACATAAGTCACCTTCGGTTTGCCGATGATATAGTCATCATGGCGGAGACTATAGAAGAGCTCAGTTGAATGCTCGATGATATTAGCAGAGCCTCCGAACGAGTTGGTATGAAGATGAACATGGACAAGACAAAGATCATATCAAATGTCCATGTTGAACCCACTCCTGTAACGATTGGAAACTCTGCGCTCGAAGTTTTTGACGATTATGTTTACCTGGGACAAACTATTCAGTTAGGTAGGTCCAACTTTGAAGAAGGTTCTCGAGTGGCGGCCGCGTACCGGAAAGCGCAGCGTAGAGTGGACCGACGACCTGGTGAAGGCGGCGGGAAAACGCTGGATGAAGGCAGCGCAGGACCGGTCGTATGGCGATCCTTGGGGGAGGCCTATGTCCTGCAGTGGACGTCCAGCGGCTGAGATGATGATGATGATGATGACTCAAAAACTGCTGGACCGATTTTGATAAAACTTTATGTGTATGAAAGTTTATGAACAGAAATAAAACATATCAATAGTAACTTTCTTTTTTCAAATTTTTTGGCTGATGCGGGTAAATTACAAGGTTTATTTAAAGAGGGCAAGTTTTTTTTATTTCGTCTCATATTATGTGACCTTCTTACTAGTCATAACTAACGTATTTGCCAACGTATTTGCTTCCTCTGCTATTGATTCCCAGGTATAATAATTGCACTTGCGCTAGTTGCGTTGGTAATGTTTAGGATCAATGTTTATGATTAGTAATATTTTTTGTCTAAGCAAATAAATTCTAAACATAACAATCGCATGTACTCAAATATGACGTTTATGACTAGTAGAGGTTAAGTAAATAATCAATAAGTTACTACCAAGAGTAACGTAACAGTCAAGTGCGTTGATTATGCTTAGAATTTATTATTATTGTTAACTGTGACAATCCTTGGCAAAACAACCGCATGCGATATTGCGGTGTTTATTATTAGTAAGTGTGAAGAACCTTTTGAATGATTTACTAAATTAAGTATCATAATGGCTATCACGTGGTATATGTTTAGTATACCTATGGAAAGTTTGCAAGTGCGACAAATTTGCTTATCAAAAAAACACATTTAAAATAAGAAAATCAAAAATTTTATCAGTTATGCTTGTAGATCTCTTTACGCTGATTCCGAATATGCCCATAACTCAATTTTTCCAAAAATGTCGATTACGCTGATTATGATAAGGGCGGCAGTATTGCTGTCGCGTGTAAGTGGCAATGGGCTGGTCATATCTGCGGAAGAACAGACAACCAATGGGGTGGAGTTCTAGAGTGGAGACTACGAACTGGTAGGCGTAGTGTGGGACCTAAAAAAGGTAGCGGGAAGCGACTGGTTGACGAAGGCTCAGGACAGTTTTGCGGTGCGCCTTAGGAGAGTCCTATGTTCAGCAGTGGACGATGAAAGGCTGATGATGATGATGATTGCTGTCGCGCTGTTCTCGCGCAACCAAGCTACCAGTGCCAAAGTGACAACTGCAGCTTGGACTGATTTTACCTATACAGGGTGTTTCATAAGTAAGAATAAATTTCTAAAACTCTTAAGGGGGTTGTTTAGACCGTCAAACTGAACAACTTTCTCTATGGGACCAACATCGAAATCGCGAATAAAAAAATTTGATATCCCATATATTATTTTAGCTCTAGTCGATTTGTAGAGTATGCAACATCAATATTTTTTTTCGCGATTTCGATATTGGTCCCATAGTGAAAGTTGTTCAGTTTGATGGTCTACACCACCCCCTTAAAGGTTTATTTGTATTTTTGTAACACCTTGTATATCCGAAAAGATTGTCACAGATTCATAGACGAAATCACAATCTCGTTTGTTTCTTCCTCCAAAATTAGACCGATTTTAATATGTCTTTCAAGAATAATATAAGAAAGAGTTCGGCTGTCTGTATGTTTTGAAAATTTTCATATTCAACCATACAAAATATTTGACTGATCTGGGATTCAAACCCGCGACCCTCGTATCTAGGTTTTCGATTCGGTTCGGTTTTCGATTTCCCGGGAATTCCCGGGATCCCGGGAATCTTCAACATCTTAAAAAAAAGCACTTCAGAAACTGGTCATGTGTGTGCGTGGCACTAAACGGCCAATTCGGTTCAGTCTGTTGAAGATACCCGGGAACCCGGGAATTCCCGGGAAATCGAAAACCCTACTCGTATCAGGCAGGCAGGTAATATTATCTTATCTTATTATGGACGCTGACAACCCAGCGACACTTCGACCCCATGGGACCTTTTGTGTTGCCCCTACATATTTATTTCTTCACCCTTCAAAAGCCAATGGAATCTTTTATTTTTTATTATTTTTTCACCCATGGTAAATGAGGGAGGCAATTCCGTTCAGGGGAGGAAACCTGTAATCTCCCAGTTTTGGATAACCAACTCGAAGAAGGCACTTGAATTTAGCCGCAGGCAGGTTCACTATTAACCAACTAAGCTATCCGGCCGTCCTCATCATCATCATCATCAGCCCATCATCGTCCACTGCTGGACATAGGCCTCTCCCACGGTGCGCCACAAAACTCTGTCCTCGGCCTTCGTCATCCAATCGCTACCCGCTACTTTTTTTAGGCCAATCCGGCCGTTTTGAAAACTTCCTCCAGCGCATTGGCTCATATCCCGTCCTTTTTTTTATTTTTTTTTTATATAACCTATTTTGTGTCCTACTGCTGGGCAAAGGCCTCCCCTCCCGTCCTAAATGCTCAATATTTTTTCCAGCCGCAATCAAAACACAACCTTACGACCTGCTGCGATGGTCCTTCGAATACTTCAAGGCTCTAGCACAGAGGCGCCCTCCTCCTGTCAAACTGAGGCTTGAATATCCAATTTATAGTACGGAAGGTGGACTTACCAGAGGCTGTTTGAAGGTGCTAGCTAACCAGGTATGGTAAAATACACATTTTCGGGTACTCGTTGGCGTGTGGTCGATATTAGGGCGGCAGCACATTTGTATGGAATTTTGCAGGACTGTTCGCTCTCTCTGAGTTTCTATTTTTGCATTGATAAACTATAATGCTTTGTGCTAGGGGTGGGTGGCAGAGGTAGGCACCTCAAAAAGCCCGTTGCCCCCCTTAGAAAAAACTACAACCTCCTTAAATTCCAACCAAAATCCTGGTTACGGCGGGCCTTAGAAAAATAAAATCTTCAGACCTTGCCACGACAAATTTGAGTCTTGCCACTTGCAGTGGCTGATGACTTGTGGTTGGGCTTTTGCAAGCAAGGGTTGTTATGTCCTGTGGGGACTTGCCATAGATGTCAACACCCACAAGTTATAGCAAAGAAGCTAACAGATGGCGATACCGTCGCTCTCAGAAATATGCTCCATACTGTAATAAGTGCGCCTTCAGTGAACTCATTTAAAAATAGACTTGACCAATACTTAAGAAACTAAACAAGTGCAGTGATATACACGCATCAGCTCTAAGCTGCTAGTGTATCATAAATAATAATAATAATACCCCGCGGGGGCAGCTTGTGGCGAGCTGACGGTGAGTGGCGACACCGCGGACCCCTATCCAGGGGGACCATACAGACATGCGCTTACACACACACATACAGACAGTAACACACCCCCCTACCTCTGGCTTGCCTTCATTGGCCGTCCAGAGTGGAATCGCAAGAGCAAAGAACCTATGCTCCAGGTTGGAAGTGTATTGCACGTAATGGCGTAATAACGGGGAAACCCGCTCACGGGGGTAAACCCCGCGATGGTGAAACCGGTGCCGCACCTCTCGACAACCTTTAGCCGCTCAGTGGGATGTTGCCCCATTGTCGCACTTTGTGCGTGCGGCCGTTTTATGGGGCCCACTCGACGAGTCGGCGAGTCACCGCCTGCCCTATTTACAATTTCGAGACTAGTTGTCATGGCAGGCGTCCGTTAGTCTCCTCCCATAGCCCAGTATCCATCCATCCAACTTTCACCTTCATAGCCCAAGACCTTATTTTTCCATCGCGGCCATAGCGCCGTACTCCAATAGTCTTTGCACCTGGCGGGGACCATCCCCGTGTGTATCATATTGTGCGCTCGGAGATGGTATCCGCCATGTGTATCCCTTACATTTAGATTAACTTGTCTTTTGAACGGGCCTCTACATGTTGGCTTCGGCTCCATGCACGCCTTCCAAAGGTCCGGGACTTAATTGCCCGTGATTACGGATCGTAAGACACATAATAATAATAATAATAACCCCGCGGGGGCAGCTTGTGGCGAGCTGACGGTGAGTGGCGACACCGCGGACCCCTATCCAGGGGGACCATACAGACATGCGCTTACACACACACATACAGACAGTAACACACCCCCTTACCTCTGGCTTGCCTTCATTGGCCGTCCAGAGTGGAATCGCAAGAGCAAAGAACCTATGCTCCAGGTTGGAAGTGTATTGCACGTAATGGCGTAATAACGGGGAAACCCGCTCACGGGGGTAAACCCCGCGATGGTGAAACCGGTGCCGCACCTCTCGACAACCTATAGCCGCTCAATGGGATGTTGCCCCATTGTCGCACTTTGTGCGTGCGGCCGTTTTATGGGGCCCACTCGACGAGTTGGCGAGTCACCGCCTGCCCTATTTACAATTTTGAGACTAGTTGTCATGGCAGGCGTCCGTTAGTCTCCTCCCATAGCCCAGTATCCATCCATCCAACTTTCACCTCTATAGCCCAAGACCTTATTTTTCCATCACGGCCATAGCGCCGGACTCCAATAGTCTTTGCACCTGGCGGGGACCATCCCCGTGTGTATCATGTTGTGCGCTCGGAGATGGTATCCGCCATGTGTATCCCTTACATTTAGATTAACTTGTCTTTTGAACGGGCCTCTGCATGTTGGCTTCGGCTCCATGCACGCCTACCAAAGGTCCGGGACTTAATTGCCCGTGATTACGGATCGTAAGACACATAATAATAATACAAAGACAACGTTCACCGTAAATACGTAACTCGTAACCTACTACAAATAAGGTTCACAATCGAATGCGAGACATAAATCGCGCAAGAGAAATAATCACAGAGATTCGATATATATACAAGGTCCAACTAAGAACTGTCGGACCACGGCCGGTCCCCAGGCTTCACACTAAGCCTGGTGGAAGATCTTCCCTTTTCAATGGAGGAATATTCCCAAGTACCACCTCCATATTGGTGACCCTCGACAAAGAACATCGCAACCTAAACACCGCAGAGCAGCACCAACGCAGAGTAGCAACCAGTTCAAACAACCACTTCACACCCCTCGACCAGGTCAAACAAGCAGCAGTCACGCCAGCAACCCGAAGCCCACACCAGGTCCATCGCAGCTGTCTTCACACCGCTTCCTGGGCCTGCAGCTTCCTCAACGACAGTCAGCGTCTGCATAGAAGGATCTCCCGCAGCACACGTGTCTGAGCTCACCTCCACGTGGTAGTTCTGCTCGCCTTCTCCACGCCTGTCACTCACCCGCATCACATCAGGACTAGTCTCCCTGACAGATGCACACACTCGCAGCACATCGCTCGTCAGACTCACTTGACTGGAGCCCTGCACCTACATGGATACAGACTGCACACTTCGAACAAATGAACGACCTCCGGTCTGAGGGGGGAGTACTGTGGGGACTTGCCATAGATGTCAACACCCACAAGTTATAGCAAAGAAGCTAACAGATGGCGATACCGTCGCTCTCGGAAATATGCTCCATACAAAGACAACGTTCACCGTAAATACGTAACTCGTAACCTACTACAAATAAGGTTCACAATCGAATGCGAGACATAAATCGCGCAAGAGAAATAATCACAGAGATTTGATATATATACAAGGTCCAACTAAGAACTGTCGGACCACGGCCGGTCCCCAGGCTTCACACTAAGCCTGGTGGAAGATCTTCCCTTTTCAATGGAGGAATATTCCCAAGTACCACCTCCATATGTCCAAAGACCACTGAGACCATCGCTGGTCCTTTGTGTTCGCCCCAAGCTCACCCATATTTTACGCATACCTCCGAACTGATAGTACTTTCTTTTCATTCTCGGCAATGCAGGTTCCCTTGCGATGTTTTACTTTAACGCCGAGCTAGTAAATCACAACTACAACCGTGCATAAATTCCGAAGAACTTAGTGGTACAGGCCAGGAATCGAACCCCTGCCTCATGATTGAGGTGCTAGTTCTCTTCTGTATCATCGCTCGTGCCCCCCCTTAGGGACAATCCCTAGCTACGCCAATGGACAAGTTTAGTGTCAATTTTCAAAACTGGTCATTCTTAGATACGTCCTATCAGTTTTCGTACAAGGTATTTTATTTTATGTCTCCAGATGTCAGGTATAGTGGAGATTCCGTTGGCGTCTGTGCGCGCCGCCTGGCAGGGCTTCTGTCTTGACCCTATGGAGTTGAAGCGGATCCTGTGCCTATGTGAGGTCTACCTACGGGCAGACACCGTCTTGTTCTTGCATTTCATCGCCGTGGCCGCCGGGATGCTTACTAAGGTTTGCCTTTTATTTACTACATACATACATACATACATATGCTCACGCCTATGTCCCACTACTGGGGTAAGCAGAGACAATAGATCGCCACATGCTACGATTCTGACACACATCTTTCGCCTCCTCAACATTCATAAGTAATAGTAATAGTAATAGTAATAGTAATATTTATTTTCCAGTCAAAGATACATTGCATAGTATTACATGGATTACTGCACTAGGCAGCGCCTGTATCGCGGGAATCAAACAAAATAAATAAAATAAAATTAACGTTAAAACGCATAATTAATAAAGAGAATGAATGAATGAATATTTGTGTGTGCACGAGATGATGATGATGTTGTGTGTATGCAGGTGTGGGTGTGTTGGGGTGAGTGTGGGGGTGTGGGGTGTGTGTGTGTGTGAGTGTGGGGGTGCGTGCGTGAGCGTGTGGATGAGTATTCGTGTGTGGCTGAGAACGATCGTCATGCAACGATCTTCAGCAGTTCCTCTCCTTCATCATAAGTCCAACCCAGTAGTTTGTTGTAAATTTTTTTCTTGGCTTCTTGTACACTGCACCGCCTCAGGTCGCATAATGATACAAATTTATTATAGATATAGGGAAAGATGAAGGGTTTATGTCTATGTGCAAAGGTCGTTTTGGTTACTGGCACCGGCACCTTGAAAACTCTTTCCTCAAGCATCTCCTTGTATGATGGTAGACTGAGAACTGTTTTTTGCATGTACACTGCGACTCTCATGAAGTATAGTTGCCGAACAGTTAGGACCTGCGCATCCTCATAGAGCAAGGTAGTGGGGTATCGGCGAGGCTTGCCCAGTGATACCTTGAGAATCGCACGTTGAGCTCGCTCGAGCATGATGAGAGCAGAAGCTGCAGCACCTCCCCAGGCTAGCACACAGTAGTTAAGTATTGATTGACAGAGCGCCAGGTACAAAGATTTCAGTAGTTCGCCATCAGTAGCTTCTCGTAAAAGTTTCATTGTATAAATTAATTTGCGAAGTCTGGCCGAGGTAGCAGTCTCTTCATACACGCTCGTAGGTTCCGGGTACATTTTATTTGGCCCTTCTTCAGTACGCATCCTATTTGGTCAGCGTACGTGCGCCTAGGGCGACCCCTTTCAACCATTCCATTCACACTTGCCTTGTGAATTTCATACGTCAGCCTACTTTGGCTCATTCTTTCCACATGGCCAAACCACCTCAACATTCCTTTTTCAATCCTTGTCACTACATCTTCTTTCAGACCACATCTTTCTCTAATCACACTATTCCGTAACCGGTCCTTTAAAGTCACACCACACATACTACGCAGGGAGCGCATTTCAACAGCCTTTTATTAACTACGGACGCAAAACGAGGTGTTTGAGATCATAAGTGGATTAGGGTTGAGGCCACGTTGAGGAACATTCAACGACGGCGGGTCCATACAAAAAATCACGATTAGTATGGGAACGCGTTCGGCACCTTTCGCCGCGTCGACTGCGGACGACGCGTCGTCGCGACGGCGGGCGGTATCCCATACTAAACGTGTTTTTTGTATGAGAGACAAAAAGTCGAAAAAATAAATTCTGCTGTCCCGTACATTTGAGTCGAGTCGGCATTGAGGTTTTGTATGAAACCGCAGGTTTTTAATTTTTTTCAATATTTGCTCCATAGATACCTAGTGAACGTTGTTCAGTTTAATGCTCTAACCCGTTAAAAATGTTTTATTTATAGTCGATAAGCATACAATCTTGTGGTGGGTAAAATTCAGGTTCAAGTCTAAAGGGTATCATAGAAAGGTGTGGTACCTCTGGGACACCCTGTATATTGCACTAGAGTTTACCCGTGACTTTGTCCGCACAAATTAATGTATAACTTTATTTATTTATTTAAACAGACAAACAGCCAGACAAATACTAATAAAAAGGTTGATTTGGAGTCAGGGATACCTTAAAACCATATCGTAATCTTTATATTGTAAATATCTTCAATGTACACACGGCAACAGATCAAGCCACGTAAAACCAAAATAAGCTGGCCGCGCCACGTTATAGTTATGCAACATCCGCGCTGCCAGCTTATGTTGGTTTTGTATAGCTTGATGTGTCGCCGTGTGTACACACACACTTCTAATTAAAGTTTTATTAATAGTTTAGTTTATTTCTTCTTACGCTCGGCCAAACAACTTGCTATCTTTGCAGAGTCTCACCCACACAATGATCCTTCTATGCGAGACGTTAACGAAGGAGCCTGATGGTGGATCAGCTGCCATCCCTGTCCAGGACTTCCTGGCGATGTACAGCTTCCTAGCACACATGGACGCCTCCAAGGACATTAAATATCTCAACGGGTTTAAAGAAGGTAATCTACCAAGCACTTGAGGCCTCATAAAAAAGGCTTAAAGTCACCCAACGGGCAATGCAGAGGGCTATGCTCGGAGTTTCCCTGCGAAATCGAATCAGATATGAAGAGATCCGCAGGAGAACCAGAGTAGCTGACAAAGCCTAAGGAATTACTAAACTAAAGTGGCAGTGGGCGCCACATTGCTCGCAGAACCGATGGCCACAGATTACCTTATTTAAAGTAACCACCGTAACAGATGCTTCACTCAACCCGATTTTTCGAATTTCAATCTTTGCGCTTCAGGAACGAAAACTAAAATGCGCCTTATGTCAATGAGCGACCATTCATCCCTCAGTAGGGATCGGCCGTCAAACGTACCTGAGCTGTGGATTGAGACAGGCCTGGCGCAGCGTGGGTAGGCCCCCCAAGGTGGACCGACGACCTGGTGAAGGCGGCGGGAATACGTTGGATGAGGGCAGCGCAGGATCGGTCGTTGTGGAGATCCTTTGGGGAGGCCTATGTCCAGCAGTGGACGTCCATCGTCTGAGATGATGATAAACCTGCCAAGCGTGCAGGAGAGGAGGAGGAAACCATGGAACATACCTTGTGTGTGTGTGACCGCGATGTCTTGACGGCTAAACGAATGTGCCTCCTAGGCAATGGATATCTGAAACCGGGAGTGTAAAGGTTTCTTCCCCTGAACGGTGCTGCCTCTGTCATTTTCCACGTTACGATAAAGAGGGAAATTGATTGCAGTACAGTCAATTGACCGAATGTAGATCGCGTCGGTCATGCGTTAGGCGCGAAATTAATCGACAAATAGAAGCAGATCATTTCTGAATTGGTTCGCACGATTTTAATGCAACAGGTACCTACATCCGTAAGCATTATACTTAAAGTTAGTACCTACATACTGTAGGTAACTATTTCAATATTTTTTTGTGCAGGATTCGGTCCTGAATCCATATCGGTACAAGAAGAGCAAGAGGTAGAGTCCGCTGTTATATCCCAGGATGAGGTGAGTGCATCTTTATACAGGGTGTAACATTAAATAGGTACGTCACATGTTGAACAGGGTGTTCCAGATCATCAAATTGAACAACTTTTCACTACGAAGCCAACATAGAAATCGCGAAAAAGACAGCTGTTCCATAAAATACGTCAATGACTACGACCCATGTTTAAATGTTGTTCAGATTGATGGTTTGAAGCACCCTATTGTAAGGACGGGTGTATTGAAGAGAAAGAAGGTGTTGATTCTAGTAATGATTTATTAAGACTAAAGCACTTCCATTCGGAAACCGCAAGGCATAAAGTATGTAACGCATTTAAATTTACCCCCCCCCCCCCCCCTGTCACACTGGGGATGTTCTGAGGTTTCAGAATATCTCTGACTACCCCCTCGGGCAATGTAGTCGTGGGCATATTGCTTATGTTATATTACGTTGTGGTATTTTTTAATTCCATCGGTACAGAACCGGTACAGAACCCGCTTCCAAGCCCTGTCTGTTGTCGCCTTTTTCCATCTAAACAATCCCTCCTAACCTTAGACCATTTAACTAGGGACCAGGCTCGCGTTAGCGTTCCCCTATGCCAAGGTACAAGATCAACTGATCATGTGCATTTACATACTATTTTATACCTTAGCTATCACTAGACATTCGGATAATATGCATAAGCAAATGCGTATCAATATATTTATGATAGATACAAAGGCGTGATAAATTATGACTAATCACTAAACAAGACAGCCTATAATTGCGGAGCTTCGAACTAATCTCGTATGGGGTTCACATGACCCTCTTTTTCATGATTTTTAACAATCAAAATTAGAATTTAAAGTTATACAATAAAATCCAAAGTTACGGATTTCATACTACCTCGTCCCCCGCAAAAAGTGACAGAAAAGTTTCTTAGTAGAATGACACGCGTACCTCGTCCATAGTTAAATGGCCTAAGCTCCTAACCTAACCTAACCCCATCCATAGAGTTCGATTGACGACTACTGGCAAGACATGAGTGGTGATCTGCAGAAGTTGACGCTGATCAATGACCACGTAGCAAGATCAGCGCGGCTCAGCGTCAAACTGAATATGCCTCTTTTAGGGAAAATTGAGAGATCGCCCTCGATAGAGAGGGCGGGGCAAATAGAACGAGATAACTATATAAGAGAGTCGACAGGTGGTTTTTCATGTTTTAAGTAGATTTGTTCAGTAGTTAGCTATTGTTGAAAAGTTGGTGAGGTTGTTCTTTTTTTTCTTGGATTTTTTAAAACGTATATACTTTGCCTACCTATAAAAAAAAAGTTCTGGGGAATACCCAGTTACAGTTCTTCGTTCGTATTTGTACACACGGCGACATATCAAACAATCTATAGTTGAACTCTATGTCCATGGACACAGAGTTCAATTGGGTCAATCTTCAGGGCGTTGGAACGCCATATATTTATATGACAGAACATTTTATATTATAAGAAAAGGCATACAATTTTATAACGCCGTCATAAACGTCCAGAAGCTTTATAATAGCTCTTTAAAATTGTATGCCTTTTTTATAAACAATATGATAATGTTCGGCCAGATAAATATCGTTAGGTTAATCTGTCCCCGTGCCTATCACAGGGCCTATTATCTCTTGATATTGGGGTCCCACCAGAAGAATACATTTAAAATAATCAAATTTTATGGTAAAACTGCCCAATTTTACAGGAAAGCCGGTACCAAGTGAAGAAGTTGAAGTTAGTTTTGCATACATTTTTACGCATTTACTTTCCAGTTACTCGTAGTTAATTAGTAGGTAATTACGAATCCATGAGGACAAAAAGTTGTTAACAAAATCACATAAGATGTATCACGGACGCATCCGCAGCGGAGTACGTGAAACGTCTTGTATCGAGTTATGACTTCTATCCTTTAGATAATGGTGATAAAATAATGCCGGTAGATGATATACTTCCAAAGTAATAAGTGATCTTGTCATAACATAGCTTGTTAGATATGGTTTTTGCAAGTGACCCCCTGACTGAAACGGAAGACGTTTCACGTCAACATTATATACTTATTGTGTTAAAGCTTTTAGATTGTCCAAAAGCATATCATACTTGCCCAGGTTAGTGCCAATTGCCCCCATATCCAGGGGGAGTTCATCCTGATCCCAACTGTACCTGATTCCAAACTGTCATGTAAGTTAACAATGATGTGACTTGATGCACTCGGGACCGGGGGATTTGTCAACAGGGGGAGTAAATTTGTTAACGGGGGAATTGGCACTAACTCCTTCATACTTTTCTGAGTACCTAATTAATAAATGAGTGTTTTTTTTTTCAGCGCAAATTGAAACAGTTAAGCCAGTCCAGACTGTTGTCTCATGAAATGGTATCAAAGGAAGGTTAGTATTAAACTTTTTTGCTGCTTATACAAAAGATATGTGCTAGATGAGCGGTGCGAGAATGTGTAGCGAAGCTGTGAAATGGTGCACAGATGAGTGGTGCGAGGATATGTAGTGAATTTGTGAAATGGTGCACAGATGAGCGGTGCAAGGATGTGTACTGAAGTTGTGAAAAGGTACGCAGATGAGTGATGCGAGGATGTGTAGCGATGTTGTGAAAAGGTGCGCAGATGAGCGGTGCGAGGATGTGTAGCGAAGCTGTGAAACGGTGCGCAGATGAGCGGTGCGAGGAGGTGAGGTTTTGTGGTCGCTACTTCCTCGAACGCATTCCTCGCACCCGTTTCTAGCACGCCATTCCCACAACTCGTAGCCCTCCATTTCTCGCTTGTTTTGTATGTAGAAAGACCTCGCTTCGCTAAGCCCTTTTCCACCAGAGCTGAGCTGAGCTAGGCTAGGGAAATGAGGTGATTCTATTAATAGATTTTTTCTTCGTGCACTACTTAGCTTCTTCGCACTTCTCTGGTGAAGTAGCAGCTAGGCTGCGTTTCCACCAGAGATGTGCGAGGTACTGAGGTGGTGAGCGACGAAGCAATCCGCCAATAGCGCGTTCGCTCGATCACATCATTGGGAAATTGAAGCACTCTCATTGTTGCACAAAATTGTAGCGCATCTCCTGTCATTTTCGTATCTACGTCATTGGATAGAAAGAGACAGACCTAAAATTGGAAATATCGACGACGCCATTGCCAATTTTCTTGCATCAATGCTTGTAAGGAGGAGTGGTATCCTTTATGATTTAGATCCATGTGCTGTGGTAATTATTTGACATTGACAGCTGAATTATCATCTGACAGATATAGAAGCGTTAAAAGAGAAGGCCAAAATAGATGAGAAGGAAGCTAAACTAGCGGATGAGATAGAGATTCATGTATACGATGAAGAGGACAACGATGTGCCCTACGAAATATTCGGTTACGTCTTTTTACCTCTATTTTATTAGTGGAAGAGCGGTAGAATAAAAAAGTTATTGTTTCGGAACAGGTCAGTCTCAATTAAATACCAAAATGTAAAGAGCATGTCCTGTTTTTACATGAATTCGCAAGTTTTAGAGAATTTTTTCTTTACAATTTGAATTTTTTTGTAACAACTATTTAGTTACATGACTAGAGCGTCAACTTTTAAACTATAAAGGTTGTAGTATTAGGTTTAGGCCTGTCACACACATACGGAATTCTGAATGAAAACAGGTTTTCGTATGGAGGTTTCCCCCTCCAGATTTACGAACGGAATTTCAAACCTATACGAAAAACCTGTTTTCATTCGGAATTCCAAATCGGAATTCCGTATGTATGTGACAGGCCTAAACCTAATAGGTACTACAAACAATCTTTATAGTTTAAAAGTTGACGCTCTAGTCATGTAAAAGTTGTAACCCAAAAATTCCACAAAAATTAAATTTTAAAGTACCTAATATGTTGGTGAGTGCGCTCCATACAAAAGAAGTTTGATTCTATTTTGAATATTAACAAATTAAATGATGAATGATTTTTTTAACACGATCCAGAAACTAATATCCTTGTCTGTGGTTTGTCAGATTTCCGTTATATTATATAGTTTCAAAGTTACACTGGCTCAAAGATAATACGAACAAAAACGTAGATTTCTTAACTGTAAAGGTGGAAGTACCTAGGTATATAATGAGTAGTTTTAACTGGTTCCGAAACAAATACCTTCAGTTATTGTATTATGGCTAATCATAATGGAGTGTTTGCATCTATAGAAGGTGCATTCCTTACAAAAATATATTCGTTATAAAAAAGAGTTAGGGCACTGGCATATACTCTAGCGATAGACAAGCTCGTTCAAACAAACAACATGTCACACAAAACAACATAAAATTACACATTGCGGTTTGTCATTGCCATAGTGACGAAGTGAACTCAGGAACATCAATCAGGTGCGGACACCGCATTCAAGTGGAACATGTTGCTTCTATGAAAGGGCCTGTCTATTGCTAGAGTGTAAGTCAATGAGTTGGGGTACCAATTTTTCATTTTGAATTGTAATTATTGAGAATCTTTAATATTGTGTTGAGGGCGCCACTGAACTGTAAAATGACCCTTAACTATTAATCGGGCCGTTAAAAACGCGAAGTTTGGGTCACTAGTCATTACTTCAACAAGGATGCGCAATTGCGCACCACATGCTCCGTTTGTCGATAAACGCTCGCAGTCCACTCTTAAATAAATAAAAACTCACTTAAAAAAAAAACAGGCGAACCAAAAGAAGACGACGAAAGCGACGAATACCAGGATGGGGTCTACAACGTAACTTCAGGTGAACTTTCAACAGTGCAAGCAGCAAAATCCGCAGTATCAACTATGGCACCTAAGTCCACTGCTGGGCTATCAGCTAAATCCACTATGTCATCTCTCGGAGCCAAGTCTATGGTTCAGGACACAAATATTCTTCAAGAGGAGGAAGAGCCTTCTGAGGCGCAGAAGATTGCGTTTTACGTCAATTCTGTGAGAATGAAGAGTTTTCTGATACCTACTGAAACGTAGTTCATCATACCGGCGATAGATGGCGTTGACCAGAGAGGGGTCCGAAGACGAAAAATGTAGGCTAAAAAGTAAACAAAAATGCATGTCACTGAGTCAGACGCATCCGTTGATGAAATAAATGCTTATTGTTTGCTGCTTACTTAAAAACACAAATTCTTACTATTTTATTTGTATTTTACTATTTTCAAGGTCAGCCCTTGTTTATTTAAGTATTTATTTTATTGGAAAACCAACAGCAATAGGTACAATACAGTAGTCACAAGAGTATAAAGCAGAAAGTTTTCACTGATAGATACAGGAATAGTCGAGAAAAACAAATGGTTAACAATGTTTAAAAAACGCACATAAGTCAGCACACATGTCAGCCTACAGGTAGATATACCTAGTCTCGTCAACGCCATCCATCGATCCATTATGAACTACTTTTTCATTTTTAATAGCTTTCTGAAAATCCCTAATTGTTCTTTATGTGTAGCTTGATTTAGTGTTGCCTAACAATTAGTGAACCTATCTATAGTCTAGAAATATCGTGACCTTGAAAAATAGTAACAGTATCGACATGTGCGATGGTATCGATAGTTTTTACTGACATGATCTACGGAATAAGCATAATGCTCACGACTATATTCCCCGAGGGGGTAGTCAGAGATATTCTGAAACCTCAGAACATCCACGTTTCACCAGTAGTACCGAAACTCTGTCCAGTGTGACGGGGAGTGAGCCCGTCGCCACTATGGACAGTGGGTACAATACATGCCTCGATATTGAAGCATGTATGTTTCCTCACGATGTTTTCCTTCACCGAAAAGCCAGTGGTGTTACAAATCGTACATAATTTCCGAAAAACTCATTGGTACGAGTCGACCTGGAGTGCGATTTTTGAATCTCATTCGGTGAGCTCAGCAGATGTAAATGTCAAAATTACTACGGAGATACGCATCTTTCTTCTGCTGATTTGAGTTTCAAAAATCGCACTCCTGAAGTATGATTTTTGAAAGTGAAATCAGCAGTAGAAAGATGCGTATCTCCATAGTAATTTAGACATTTTCAACTGCTGAGCTCACCGAATGAGATTCAAAAATCGCACTCCTGATCGTTTTGCTCCCATAGTAACAATTGTTCAGTTTGATGGGTAGAGTATGTGGTTCTTCTTTCTAGTTACCTACTCTCCGACAAACTTGTATAATGTTTGGCCTATGTTTTCTTCCATACTGGACTGGAATGGAAGTGTGAAAGTTGTTCAGTGCGATGGTCTGAAGCACCCCCTTAATTATTACTAGAGTGTTTTGTTACATCCTGTAGCATAAGCATAATATTATTGAGATGCAATATAGTGTCAATACTGTGGCATCTCAATTCCGTCGATAATCAATTAGTGCCTATGCAACTGTCCTAAAATTACTGTATGGGTTGAACTACACCACGTAGCACCGCATCGCATTTTTCCGTCGCTTCATCCTTTTCTGTCACTCAGGATCGTCATTTGTTAGAGCATATAAGATAGATGGAACGCGATCGCACGCGGCGTTCTGTTCCGTGCTGTTCCGTTCCGTCTATCTTATATGCTCTAGCAAATGACGTTCCTGAGTGACCGGAAAGGATGGAGCGACGGAAAAATGCGATGCCGTGCTTCCTGATGTAGTTCAACCCTTACGCATTTAAATGTATACCCTATATAACGTGTAACGTTGCCTTTTCCCCAACGGTATGTAGAAAAATAATAGGACCTTCTATACCCTAATTTATCCATACTTCCTACCTCCCCCAGAGTTACCAAGAGCGTGAAGAGAGACGGGAGGACCTAATGGAGACCTTTGATGAAATATCACAATTCGTTGATAGATTCAAGTCCGCCTGTTACGATCTGGGTTAGAATATTATTGAAATTACGAACATTCTATTCCGCAGTCAGCAATAAACTTAGTACTTTGTATATTTTGCTTTGTGCGTTGTAGTGTTTCTGGCCGCATCTTCTCTACAACGGAACAACTTCCGATGTGGTGTGGTGGTGGAGAAAAAAAAATCATGTCAGAAAGTTATCTATGAGTTTGAGCTTGATAAGAAGACAAAGACAAACTAGATAATTGTATTCTCTATCTAAGTTCTGATAATACAGTGTGAACGGGACGCAATTCTCTGTTACATTCTCTTGTTCTCTAGCATGTTCTGACACCGAACTTTAGGTTTTATCAGGAAGAAATATAGCATGTTTGTTTTACCACACTCTGTCAATACTTCTCCAAACTGTAGGCTCCGGTTTTCTAGCTTCATTGACATGGGCCTAGCATAACGCAGCCGCCGAGAAAACGAGTAATATTGAGATGTGCCTCTACTTTCGCGCATGCCAAAAAGAGTGCGAATGACGGTTTTGTCGTTTAGTTGCTTTGTCATGCTAGCCGTGTTTCTGTAGTTAAGGGTATATTATTCGGAGCGCGCTCCATACAAACGTACTATGGTGATATTTTCAATACTAACCAATATAAGTCAATGAAATTTTGCAGAAACAATCTAGAAACAAATTTCTAGGCTTGTATGGAGTCAGATTTTCGTTTAAATGTATAGTTTTCAAGTTACAGTGCCTCAAAGATTTCCATACAAATCTTAAATTAATCCTAGCATTGAAACAGTATATTTTAACGAAAATCTGACTCCATACAAGCATAGAGATTTGTTTCTAGATTGTTTCTGCAAAATTTCATTGACTTTAATTGGTTAGTATTCAAAATATCACCATAGTACGTTTGTATGCAGCGCGCATTTTTGCTCTCGGAATAAAATTCTCTTAAATGTTGCCAACAGGGATGGTGGCGGGCCGTCAGATGTCGACGACGAGTGGGGAGTTCATAGTCGGCCACATCGAGAAGGAAATCATGGCGTACATCGACGAACAAATCGGCATACTGCCCGATCCTGACTTGAAGAAGAAAAAGGTATGCTGAAAAGATGTTAGGTGGAGCGATGTCAGTATTGAAGAGGCTTATCTCAGATAGCTTACTAGGAATAAACTTGTGACAAGTTTGTAATCATACTTTCTAGTTACCCTCCGACAAACTTGTAAGTTTGCTCTACGTTTGCTAATGCAAACTTGTAAAATCTTTATCACCATCACACTTCCATTTCAGTCCTAGTTAAAAACTAGCCACAAGTTTTTCCTAGAAATTCGCCGCATCGTTGTAATGTACTCGGCTCAATTAGACTGTTGGTTACTATTCTGGTGGAAGTCGTAGTTTCGTAGATTAAAAAAAGGCCGTCTTGATGCATTGGATGTATTTTAATATCTTTTTAATTTTTATAACACATTTGCTCGTAAATGGTCTCTTATTTGACCAATTTCACTAACGTAATGTATCTAATTACGGACAAGTCCGGTAATGTAAAGTAAAACGGACGGTTGCGTCTAAAACGAACGGTACTTTTTTAAATCGTAACAAAGAGTTTTTATGTCAGAAAAGTGGTCAACATTTTTATGAATAAAATTAACTTTGGGAGATAAAATATAATACAAGTAAACATTTAATTCTTTAATTTAATTAATTTTGACAATAAATTACAACCATTTATATGAAACCAAAACAAACAATATTAATTTACTTTATTAGTAATACTGGATGTTTTTGTACCTTTGCCTTTTTTCTTATTTCTTAAAATAAGAAAAAAGAAAGCGCTGATGCGCGCGCATCGCTAATTTGTGAAGTTCTCTTATTAGTTTGTTTGTGTTTGTGAACAAGTAAAAATTATTCCGCACGCTTTTTTATCGCTATTTTTTGTTACGTTTTTTTGTTTTGATTTGAAAATGCCGTTAGTTGTGATGAATTTATTAATTCGACGCCGCCAGAAGTCTCAGAGGCAGCGGAAAAGGTTAGTCTAATTTATTAGTTTATGAATGTCCGAGTTTTATTTATTTCCTTGTTTCCTCGCAAATATGTTATAAAACGTCGTATGACACACGTTCGGTTTGATAATTACAGCCTAGGCTTTCTTGTAGACCTCGCCTACGGCTCGGTCTAGCAATAACGCCTCGGCTGTAATTATCAACTTACCGAACTTGTATCATAATGTACTATTACATATGGCTACTTGTAGTATAGGTAGACGCAAGAACAGAGCATAAAGGGGGCCCTAGAACTCAGATAAATTAACAGGAATGGATTGGAAATGATCTCTCATTTCTACGCAAAAAAGTCTGTCAATTTTGCGGGGGTGAGGGGGGAGGTTTATATACTGGCGCGGGACGCGCGTCAACTATTTTTATATGACGGGTATGCTCACTGAGCATGCGTCTTTGGCAGAGGGGTACGCGCGTAATATCGCATCCATTCCTGTTAATTTATCTGAGCCCTAGAACGATTTAAAGGGGGCCCCATTCATAGTCTACATACCGCTCATCTAGTACAAAGACGTAACTGTTATTTTACGGAGCGTCCTGCGCAACTGACCAATGTGGCGTTGTTACACTCAGGGCGAGTCAATTTTTGAACTGGTGCAACAAAGACAGTGGCGCTGTCTTACGCTCATTTGTTGAACAATAAAAACGACTTTGTAACACCATACTTATTGAACATTTTGGAACATTCTGGCATCATAACTCATATTTGCATTTTGTGACAATTCCGTCTTTGTAGTACTAGATGAGCGATACAGTCCTACGCCAATATCAGATTGTGAATGGTGTTGCAGTCCTGCATAGCGTCGAACGACCTTGAGCAAAATGTATGAAATAAATTCTAGTTGCTGGACAGTGTGTGGCTCGTAGTTCTGCATGTAGGACTCCTGTGACTCCTGTGATCCCTTAAGAGGATAGGCGAGTACCGTTTTTTCCATACAAATGTATTCCCCTGTTTTCTCCCTGGATAATAATGACACTAGAGCAAACATTTTTTTACCTTACAATCTATGTTACCTCTGCTTTGTCCCTATGTTTTGCTTTTTTGCATAAATTAATTACTGTATGAACTAGGGACCTTCGAAAATGACTAATTTTACCGCCCATTTTCAGACATCCAGCAAACAAATTTGACGAATATAAACAAAAAAAGCAAAACGTACAGACATAGCCAAAGTCTTTCTCATATTATTCTTGAAAGAATTATTAAAATCGGTTTAGTTTTGGAGGAGAAAACGGGAATACGAAATGCTGTTTTCGTCGATTTTATGTAGATAAAATCGGTCCTAGCTGCAGTTGTCTCTTTCGCTCTCTAGTCGGTGGGGTGTATGTGTGGGGCGGATCGGACAAACATGTATACGGTTGGTAAAGTGACCTATTCTCCAAATTAGCTTTTCAGCCCGCCTATCCTCTTAATGGAAGACGGAAGCGGAGAGCCAACAACCGTTAACCCTTACGTTCCCCTACAGGCTAAACCTGAAGAAGTGGAGATGATCAAAGACCTCCTTGAGACATTCCTGGATGAGAATATGGAGACCATAGCCCCTGAGCTCGAAGAGGCGGAAGAAGAGGAACTGGTCATACCAGAGGTCTGTTTGATTATGTTTTTACGTTGTTTGTGTTTCAAGTTGGTACTTGTTTGTGTGGGGGTGTGTTCGTGCGTGTGTGTGTATGTGACAGATCATTTTGGCTGTATGAGCTGCTTCGGTGCAAAACGGTACCTTTAAGGCAAGTGCATATCAAAACGGGCCGCACAGACCAATTGTGTCGTCCCCGTTATCTTTATATGAAGATGTACCCAAAAAATGACAGAGTGAGCGAAGCGAGCTTGAAATTTTTTAACACAAGTATTTGGGTTGTGTTCAGACATCTTTTGGTCTAAAATTTAGAGCGAGTGAAGCAAGCTCGACTTTTCTCCTCAATACGAATCTGTAGAGCTTTTTACGAATAAAACTTGACGTGCAAAATAACCTATATTAAGCTATGGATCGTGCGAAGAGAAACTATGAAGTTAGCTCGAAATTTTTAGCACTAAGTCTTAGCTGTGTCACAGATAATATAATACGCTGTGTTCAGAACTCTTTAGGATTATGTGTAAGTACAGTAATTAAAACAGAACCTTAAAGCGAGCAAAGCGAGCTCGACGTTTCTTAGTCTGTTCTACGAATTGGCGATAGACAGAGTACAATCATTTTATATTTTTCCCGAATTTCCCCAGCCTCCCAGCCTCCCCTCGCTACGCTACTGGCCCCGGCTTAGGCCGAGATTCAGAGACGATTTGTAAGTCATAGTTAGAACTCCCATATTTCAAAATCCATACATCCCGACCCTACTTAGCTCGAGCTAAGAGTAAAAAAATCGTCTCTGAATCTCGGCCTTAGTGTCTAGCCTATACTGACTGGGTGTTACAAAAGAAAAAAATAAACATTTCTTACTTTTAAGGCACCCCCTTAAGAGCATTAAACTGAACAACTTTCACAACATCGAAATCGCTAAAAAAAATCGGCTGTCCCATACATTAAGCTAGAGTAGATGTTGTTGTTTAGTATGGAACATCAATTTTTTTTCGCGATTTCGATGTTGGTCCCTTAGTGAAAGTTGTTCAGTTTGATGGTCTAAACCACCCCCTTAAATGTTTATTTGTATTTTTGTAACACCTAGTAGAAGCGATTTGGACGAACTATTGCGCTGCGGCCCGCCCTAAGGACACTTACAGACGAGCGACACTTTGCGGTCGCAATGGGTCACCGACCCTCTGCGACCCACGGCTACCGCAAAGTGTCGCTCGTCTATAAGAGCGCTAAGGGTTGAACTACACATGGCCGCACGCTATCGCACTTTTCCGTCGCTCCATCCTTTTCTGTCACTCAGGAACGTCATTTGCTAGAGCATATAAGATAGACGGAACGCGATCGCCTGCGGCGTGCGATCGCGTTCCGTCTATCTTATATGCTCTAGCAAATGACGTTCCTGCGCTTACCCTTATAATAAATAAATGGATTTGTTTTTTCTATGGAACAAAGATAGTTAACCGAAATCCTCATCCCATAACAGATAACACTGGTGTACGCTGTACCAGGTATAGGGCCGCCGGTCGACGCTGATATCGTGAGTGACTTCGAGGAATACGCGTGGGACGTCTGCAAGGTGCAGGCGGACGTGTTCATGCCGAGAAACATACGCCACTTCATGTGCCCGCCTCTGGAGAAGTGAGTCTTATATATCAACATTATTACTAGCAGGTCCCACTGCACAGGCCGTCCAAGAATAGGGAATGGATAGACATCGTGGCTGACTGACACACGGAATGATCGTTTAAGGGTATATTATTCGGAGCGCGCTCCATACAAACGTACTATGGTGATATTTTTAATACTAACCAATTAAAGTCAATGAAATTTTGCAGAAACAATCTAGAAACAAATTTCTATGCTTGTATGGAGTCAGAGTTTCGTTAAAATGTATAGTTTTCAAGTTACAGTGCCTCAAAGATTTCCATACAAATCTTAAATTAATCCTAGCATTGATACTGTATATTTTAACGAAAATCGGACTCTATAGAAGCATAGAGATTTGTTTCTAGATTGTTTCTGCAAAATTTCATTGACTTTAATTGGTTAGTATTGAAAATATCACCATAGTACGTTTGTATGCAGCGCGCATTTTCGCTCTCGGAATAATATTCTCTTAAGTTATTGTGACTAAAAAACGGTTCTATTGATTCGCGTCACGTATCTCTTTCTATTATACAGTGGTGCCGCTAGGTACATCTCGCTCTCTCAGCTGTATGTTCCTCTATTCCTACCTCTATGGGTGTACAGCCCGACCAGAAAAATAAAAAACCTCACCATGTTGCGGAAAATAATTGGAACTAATTTTTGTACTTGGAACACTGACATTAAAGGTTATAGTCGATCTCAGCACCCCCAACCCAGGTTTTTTATATTCCTGGTCAGGCTTTAACAGCAAACAACAATGATTGTCTACTTCGTACAGCGTAATCACTCAAGTGATAGAGCAATAACCAGCAATAAAACATTATAAATTTTTTTACAGAGTCACAAAATGAATGAAATTGAAATGATTATCATGCAGTTTACTTCTTACTATTCAGCCAGTCTAGTGGTAGAGCAATAGACAGCAATAAGCTGTTGCTGTTCCTCCAATGGCGTTTGCACAGAAAACTGAGTGTCACACGGTTTTCTTTATAGTTATTGCAGTCACTTGAGTGATACAGCAATAGGTAGTAGCTATAAAGGAATGCATCGCCGAAATTGCGTGCCGATTGGTGTGCCACCTATACATAATTATTGATGAAATAAAGCATTGCACGTGTAATATACGTCGCGTAATTTCGGCAAGTCTGTTCCTACACTTACAATAATAATTTGTTATCATTATTATTAACCAAAGGTTCTAGTCTTGCACGTCACACTGTTTAGATTTAATTCTTATTTAATAAAGTATTTTATTGAATTCCGTGGTAATTTCTTATGCAATGTTACACCTTAGCTAAGGACCTTATTAATCAACGTTTAAGCGTTCGGTGTCCATTTCTTAAAATGCCTTCTTCTCAAGGCCACAGTACCGACAAGAAAGAGTACCTACATACTTACCTACTCTACACTCGCTATCCCTACCCAAGGGCGTAACAAACGGACGCTATAATATACAGCGCAGTACAGCGCAGTATAGCGCTATACTGCGCTCTAGAGTACGGTATGGGCAGCAGTATAGCGAAATCAGCTGTCTCATACATTTGAGTCTAGGAGGCTTTGCAGTTTAGTAAGGAACAGTCGATTTTTTTCTTTGCGATTGCAGGTTTGATCCCAAAATAAAAGTTGTTCAGTTTGATGGTCTGAACCACCCCTTAAAGTTTCGGAACGGTAAAAAAAATATTCCGGTATATTTTTTTAAATTTTGCATTTATTGGGAGAATCAAATCAAACAACTATGTAGGGTCTACTTTTTCATTGTAATTTTTTAAGATACGTAGACCTTTCACTCGAACCAGTTTTGGCGTGGGATCAGATAAAAGGAATCAAACCTCCTGGTTTGATTTTCATCCCACCCCATGAACCCATATAACGCATTTAATTGAACAGCCTGTATAAAATTATATTCCTACACGCGCAAGCTAGTCGCCGCACTCACGCACACAGGCGCAAATGGCAAAATTATCGATCTTGATACTTGTATTTTTTTTTGTAAGTATTTTGTTTGGCAAAGTAAATTGTTTATTATTTGATACCTATGTATTAAAATTTAACTTTGAAAAACATAATGCGTTAACTTTTAATGAAAAATCCCTGATTGTACCTAATTGTCATTGTTAAAAATCAATGGATATTTTATGTCTGTTGTTTGTGCTCAAGCGTTACGAAAAATGAACTGGACGCAACGTTATACAATTAACCATGGGACAAAAATAGTGAAAATTGTTCAGCTTAATGGTCTGAAGAACTCTGTTTGATAAATGTAAAACATTTAAATTTACACCCTGTATATTGGTCCAGTGGTTTTTGCGTGACGCTCGAGCACAAACAACAGACAAAAAATATCCATTGATTTATCAAGCAAGATTGAAGATCAATTTATTGATCTTATTTTAATTCGTAAATTAATGATTTTATTTAAGTCTGTTGTTTGTGCTCGAGCGTCACACAAAAACAACTAAAAAAAAAAGGAAAATAAAAACATAGGTAATTATTATGTTTTATGTTTATTTAAGTTCTCGCTCTACCGCGCTGTACTGCGCTATACCGTACTCTAGAGCGCAGTATAGCGCTATACTGCGCTGTACTGCGCTGTATATTATAGCGTCCGTTTGTTACGCCCTTGAGTTCATCATCTGTGATGCGGGAGGTAGACGACAGTAAGTGTAGGGACACACCTGCGGAACGTTCCGCGGCGAACTTTAGGTTGAATACGCGTTCACTAGGAAAAATGGCGCGTAATTTTTATTTTTATTTATTCACAAACAATATAAATTGTGTTGGAAATTATACAAAAATGTAATGGCGCGTACTGGTGTGTCGCCGGTAGGTATAGGGAAAAGCGTTGCGCGCGTAATCAACCGAACGTTCGGCGCGGAATGTTCCGCAAGTGTGTCCCTACACTTGAGAGTATATACAGGGTGTAACAAAACAACCTCGTAATACTTAAGGGTTGAACTACATCAGCATCAGGAAGCACGGCATCGCATTTTTCCGTCGCTCCATCCTTTTCTGTCACTCAGGAACATCATTTGTTAGAGCATATAAGTTCGACGGAACAGTACAGCACGGAACAGCACGCCGCGTGCGATCGCGTTCCGTCTGTCGTACCTATATGCTCTTACAAATGACGTTCCTGAGTGACAGAAAAGGATGGAGCGACGGAAAAATGCGATGCTGTGCTACGTGGTGTAGTTCAACCCTTCAGACCATCAAACTGAACAACTTTCACTATGGAGCCAACTTAGAAATCGCGAAACATAAACAAGTTGCTTGCTTATTATACATACTCTTAGCCTAGAGCTCATTAGTTTAAGAGGATAGGCGGGCTGAAATGCAAATTTGGAGAATAGGTCACTTTTCCAACCGTATACATATTTGTCCGATCCGCCCCACCCATACACCCCACTGACTAGAGTGCGAAAGAGACAACTGCAGCTAGGACCGATTTTATTTACATAAAATCGACGAAAACAGCATTTCGTATTCCCCTGTTTTCTCCTCCAAAACTAAACCGATTTTAAATATTCTTTCAAGAATAATATGAGAAAGACTTTGGCTATGTCTGTACGTTTTGCTTTTTTTGTTTATATTCGTCATAATTGATTACTGGATGTCTGAAAACGGGCGTTAAAATTGGTTATTTTCGAAGGTCCCTAGTTCCTACAGTAATTGATTAATGTAAAAAAGCAAAACATAGAGACATGGCAGAGGTGACATAGATTTTATGGTAAAAAAATATTTGTTCTAGTGTTATTATCTAGGGAGAAAACAGGGGAGTACGTTTGTATGGAAAAAACTGTACTGGTCTATCCTCTTAATAGTGGTAGGCGGTAGTAATCTGTTATTGATAGAATGATTTAGGGTTCAGGAATTTGGGATTTTGGTCATAATCCAAATGAAACAGCCAAAACTTTACATTCTTTTTATTTTAATATATGGAATAATAAATTAACTTCCCATGTATATACCATCCTATCACCAGACACATTGGCTGCCTGCAGACTATCGTCGTCTCGTTTTAACTAACCGGTATTTGTATAACTCTATTTCATTCAAAAATGCATTCTTAAACTTTTCGTTGTAATTTCTCACTTTTTTTTTATTAATTTAGGACTTTGTTAGGACGGTTTTACGTGATTTGATTACTAATTTTATATCCTATTCACACTTCTTAGATTTTGTTAAGTACGAATGAGACAGGATTCAGTAGAGTTTAGATCTAAGGCAGAATTTTTTATTTATTATTGGATTTATTAATAAAATTATGGTACAGAATATTAAAAAGTAGCACAGTACAGAATAAAACATAGTTCTACATACAGAACGGCAACACCCTGCCCCTCTCTGACTTCAGATGCCTCACCTCACCCCGCAGTTTCTTGGGTTCCGAGGTGCGCCAAGCAAGCGCAATTAAGGGTTGACCCACATTTATTAACGGAATAGCATTTTTTCATGCTCTATACTTCGCTGTCGCTTAGGAACGTCATTTTCTAGAGCGAGAAAGATACCATTGGTGATGCACTCAGCAGCACGACCAAAATGCTATCGCCATTAGAGAGACGATGGAGTGCTGACGCGTGCCGCGCGATATCATGCTATGACAACCCTTATATTATAGAACCGCGCGTGCGAGCGGAACGGCATGTGTTCCGACGCCATCTTGTGTTATGTAGCAGTACTAGTCAAGCATCGTGAGACCGTTCTTTAGTGCTGCGAGTGACTATAGTCAATATATCGAGATGCTGCCTCCGTGGTCTAATAGTTAAGAGCATTGGGCTCTTGACACGGAGGTCGTGGGTTCGATTCCCACGGAAGACATCTACCCAGTGATATATAACTTTGTGCGTTTTTCCCCAGTTGGTTAGGACATTGCAGGCTGAATCACCTGATTGTCTGAAAAGGAAAATAATTCGGATGACACGTTAAGCCGTTGGTCCCGGCTACTATCTCTGGTGGTAGTAGTCGTTACATAAAAACAACGTCAGAGGCCGTAAGGCGGGTTGAATAAACTCTGACACCAGGGCTTGCCCACACGATAAGAAGATCAAGATGCTAATTTAAAGCTTATAGATATTTCTGTCTGTCAGAGAGTGATTTTTTTTAAAAGTTAGATTTGAATTTAAAGGCTTAGCTAATACGAGACGTCGACTATCAAACTTTGAGCATTTTTATCAACCAGCACTAAATATTTTAACATTCCATCAAGATTTTACGGATTTAATACCATAGCCATAACCGCTGGCGTCTAAGCAAAACATATTTCGTTTAAAGCATTTTCTCATGCGGTTTCTGAACGAGCGTTAACGACGCCATTTTGAAAGCTGTGAAATTGCGGGAAAACGAAATGGCTGCGTCTACGTTTTCTTAGTGTACACCTGCCGAATTTACGCGGCGTAATTCACGCGTCTCTTTGAAAAATGACGCGTACTGGTGTGTCGCCGGTAGAGTGCAAAGAATTGCACGCGTAATTTCCGTTGCGTAAATTCGGCTGATGTGTCGTGTACACTTAAAAACATCTGCTTTAGGAAAACTCGATAAAACTAGGGAAAGCTGTGTTTTCTACAAAATTTTCAGATATAGTAGAGACATTAATTTAATTATTATAGTTTTAATTAAAAGTGAACATGGCGCCGTTTTAAAGTTCGTTCACGAACCACAACGAACTCTTACACCATCCACTCTGAAAATCTACATACATACAGAGAAAAAATGAAACATACTTTTAATTTTTTACTTGGATTTAACTTTTTGGGTAACTAAATTCTATATACACAATAATAATATATCCCACAAACATTTTGCCTCATATTTTTTTTTTTCTTCCAAACAATGTCTTAATTAAATACAAAAGCATTCAACGAAAAAATCTTTACAAGTTCACTAAAAACAATAACCATTGCAAGACCGAAGTATTTTGTTCAAAATGTACATATAATAATATACTTACAAGCGAAAAAACAAATGTCCAATCATAATTCACAAATCCACAGTCCTCCTAGGAATCGACGTCTTATTATACACTAAGAGAACTTAAACAATTATTTAACACTGGAAGAGTTAGGAATGGACTCCCAAAGTCGGATTTTCACACATGTTATCCATACCATAATTACTTTATAATATTCCCAAATTCTGTATCACAGTGTAGGAAACCTGCTGAAATTACGCGGCATAATTCCGGTGGTGACTTGCAGAAATAGCGCAGTTGTATGTACCGCAGGAAGATCGCATAGATCTAACTACTACGTTAACTTTCTAATCATATTAATGAAGCAGTTTTTATGTAGTTGTATAACTTCTGTCTCAGCACACACGCATCCGTTGTGAGACTTGTAAACGCATTCTCAACCGCTTTGAATTTTGGAGGAGCGGATCACGTTATCGTAGTAGATCTCCATGTAAAAAAAAAACATTGCGCGCGTAATTTCGGCAGGTGCGTCCCATACACAAGATTCAAATTATAAGAACTCTTAACATATAAATTAAAATCTGTATATTATATTACAACTGTCAATTAAGAGTAGAAGAAAAAAAAACAGGTAAAACACAAGTAGTTTTGAACGCGCATACCTTATTTTACAAGGCGTATAATTTTACTTCTTATTTGCTATTGTCATTATGAAAGTCATCTAGATATGGATTTGGACGGTGATAGATCTCTCGGATAATATAAGTGCATAACAGCACACATAATTGATTTTCTAAGCCATACAAGGGGCTGGGCTTTAAATAGACGAGAGACGAACAGAGAAAAGAGAAGAGGTCTCTCTCTTTCGTGGAAAAGAATTATTAAAAGCCAATATATATGCACTGAGTTAGTTTGGTGGAAGAAATAGCTTCTTAGCGATAAGACCGCCATATTTTGTGCCTCTTGTTTTATTTTTCTCTGCATTTTACTGTTAAAATTTTGATGTAAAATAAAGTAAGTATTTTTGATTGATTGATTGGTTTGAAATCTGAAAGTGCGTGCGCTGAAGCACGTTTTAATTTCGAAAATTTAGAATTTCTCAGTTGAATCTCACGCAGGGTTAGGTAATTTGAAATTACGTCTGTGATATTACATGCTCTTTGGGTTCGCAACTTCTCGCAGGCGATCGATAAAGGCCAAATCGTCAAAGCTGCGTTCTTTATTGGTGAGATCTGGCTTGCGATCTAGCCCTCTGCCCGGACATTCGAATTACGCAATTGCGTCAATGATTTCATTCCAGTGTCAACTCTAGTACAATGAAGTTTAGACCGAAACTGTAGTGATATAATTATATCAAAATAAAATGAATGGACGCGAACATTTCAAACCAGAAAAATTAGGCAAAACAAATGAAAGGTTTACTTCAAATTTGTATGCAAGTGCCCTAGATTTGACAGATAATGGCGCTAGTTTGTATGGACCAAGTGCACCAGTAGTTTGCTTCAACTTACCGCGCTTTAGGCCTATCCATTAATTTTATTTTGATCTAAGGTGATATATCGAAAATCTAAATTCCAGGGTACAAGGCCTGGTTTTCTGCCTTTATTTAAGTATTATGAGACTATTCAATTTTTTTAAGATTGGCGATAGACAGCTAACCGTTTGCGAGAAGTTGCAAATCTAAAGGTTGCTCTTATATCTCCAAGGGCTAAAACATTGGGGAGAATGTTTCTGGCATTATTGAGGGCGCAATTCCAACTTTGTAAAATCCATTCCATTTCACAATCTCTGCGACAGTATATCCAAGAATAAGAGAAAGCGTCCTGCGTTAAGACTTATACATTAAGAAAAAATCTAACACTTATTTAACACGTCGTATAAACTTAGGCAATTACTTAACAAGTTAAAACTTAGAATATTGTGTGGGACACCGTAGGAGACAAGTTTTTCTTTTAGTTCGTTTGGTAGACAATAATAACTTATTAGGGTAGAAAGACGCGTCAAGAAAATGTTTATCCTAAATGAAAATTTCTGTTTAAACTTCATTTGCCAATCTTAAACAGATTCAGGTTCAATTGCACCACACAATGTTTAAACGCATATAGGCTTTGATTAATTATTATGTCAAGATAGAGTCTTACGCTTCTAACGTACAAAAAAACAGACCAACTATTTTATGTTAGTGTGCGTGAGGCGTCATACAACTTAGCTCTGTCTATGCATAGTGACCCTAGACTTTGGTGATTTTTTTTATCGACGCGTTCTTAGTTTCGACTGTCTGTCTTGGCATTTAGGATTAAACAGGTTTAAATTATGCTAAAGTTAATCATTATAACGGGTTCTTACCGCGTTTTGAGGGTAGACAGATTTGTCTGCTCTTAAAAATCTACCTACAGTTCTACAGTCATCCCGTGATCATGGCAGTTGTAACACTGCCGAAATATCGGGAACTCCAAAATAAATAAAAACGCGGTAAGAACCCGTTAGAATGATTAACTTTAGCTTAATTAATAACCGCGTAACTCTCAAAAATTATGTTTAAATTATGATGCTGTCACTCTCATCCGAGTGATAAAAAGTCACTAAGTGCATTTACGTTTAAATATAGCGTGACGCAAGTCGACTTTGGTGTAATTTGCTGTATGGCTTTCGTTTAAAGAGAAATTTGCATTTACAATTTTATTCATTTATAGAATAACTTATCCAAGTATGTTAACCACTAAGGAAGCTTCGCGACTTTGGAAAAAAACCATTAAAAGGTAGCCTTTATTATTAGAAATAAGTAGACAGGACCCATGTTAATAACATGCTTTTCTTCTCGCCTTAAAACGCAAGATAGATTTTATCTAAAGAATAGTAACGTTTTTAACCGGTGAAAATATGTCACCGTGAATTTTCAATAATGAAATTTCAATTTGTGGCTATCATTAAACACTAAATATGACAAACATGTCTGACTTCATTCGAATTCGAAAGAAAAAAGAATTTTACAAATGCTATCATCTTTACTAGAGAAGTTAATCTACGAAAAAGCTATTGATTCTAAAATAGATATAAATATTAAATACGATCAAAGTCAGCAATGTTCGATCAATCACCTAACTCGATACATTTTCTAGCAAAGGATATCAAAATTTCGGCACATCATCTGCTTTCCAAAGCCAATGCAACTCAAATCTCTTTACACAATAATTGAGCAGAGTTTACTCACAGTATCAATTAAATATTTTACACTCAAATGACCGTAAAATATATAACCCAAGCGAAAATAGTAAGAATATGAGGATCTGAAAACTTAACTTAATCAATTACTTTTCTAGCTCAAGAATATATTTTACGTCATCAAAGTAACCGGCGATTATATCATCCAAGTAAAACCAATCAAATTTTATCGATTTTCTTTTCTAATCAATTCAAAATCAATACGAATATTATTTGATTAATTCAAAATCATCGTTTAAAAGCAGGCAGTTCCATAATTTCGGTATAAAAAGCCTTTAACATTGATAAAAAGGAGTTAGACCTCGAAATTTGATAATGAAAGGAATTTGTCTATACATCGACTGCATGTCTACTCTCCTTAGACAAAACACTCGTTTAAATTATGATGATACTTTATCAATCATTCTTATACGAGAAGATAATAAATTTTCTCTCGACATTTCCATCCTTAACTTGTATATGATAAGTTATTCTCAATTATATTCCAGGGGAATACTTAGGTTACACGTTAATATTCATTCAACACATTAATGAGAACAATGGCTTTGGATTAGACACTTTCAATTACTTAAGCTTACGTTGCATATCGCGACAAATTCACACTACATTTCACGCAGATATTTATCTACTATTTATTTTTTCTAATACGGTATACCATTATAAGGTAGTATTTTGTGTTTGATGAGGTAGCTTACGTGCAGTATTGTCGCCATGCACAAACAATTGGTTTTATCAATTACTAGTTTCTGAAAGTTGTGTGAATTTGTACGCAAGCATACGATAGAAAAATCACAATACAAGTATGATGTGATGGCAATTTTTACGTATAAGGTGTTCAAATAGTGCATTGATATCATTCCAAGTCTATAGGAACAGTACGACTAGTCGACTATTCGATAATAAACCGACAAATCGAACAACTACATTTCTTAGCCACTATTGAAACTCGCTCTCCAATTCTCTATACTTTTAATTATTAATTCTAATAACCACTTTTATAATAACTTTTGTTTTAATGGAATTTTCTCATATTATAGTACATGGGTGCTTTATGTAGTTTTTAAGATACGTTTTGACTAGGTTTCTAATCGGCTATTTTTTTTATTTGAGCTTTCACACACATAAACATTTGCATTTTGATTTAAGTATTTGAAAAAGGAAAGAAATAATTTCACAGTTTGGAATACGAAAGTAATACTAATCAGTTTTAAAAATATATAAATCAATTCGATTTTATACCTAAACAATCTAGCCATGTCTGAATAATATTCTAACACGATTTTTATGAGAATTAGATAAACTTTACTCGGCTAGATACACAGAAAAGCTTTTTACACTTATTATAATGAAAAATAACGACTAACCGATGGCAGTTGTCATGTGCGTCAAAATAACCAAATAGTCATTCTACTAACGAACTCAACCTCAAAAAAACTGCTTACACGATCTCTGATTTGTACCAATTCTGGTTTCAACTCAAAAAATTCCTTTTCAAATCCGTATCAATCAATACAGCTAACCTTACATTACGCCAAATTTATTTAGGGTACGCGATAGAAAGCTAATGTCTATGAAAGAAGGCATGGAACTCGCCAAAGATAACTTTTCTATGTATCTAGATGAACAACTATTATTAATAAATACAACAGGTGTTTTATTGCATTAGCATTACTCTATTGTACATCGTTATTACTATACGATAACAGATTTTTGAACTTTACCTTTTTTGGATATTCATTGAGCTGTATAGGTACAAAATTATTTGGAATAACTCCTTTACTGCAACGAACAGTAGTAGAGTTGCTATCTTATCGCCTATCGCTTGGAAAGTGAAGAAATATGTCACTATGCGATGTAAAACTAGGATCGTAAAGTGTACCATAAAAAACCTAATTTTAAACCGCACAGTACGCCGAGTAGGAAGCGAATACAACAGCCCCCTCAAAAGCTTAATATTGAAGAGAAAAATTTCCCTAAACATAGTTTTATTTGCCGTTGTGTCTCTTATCAATATTCTCTATTGGTGTCAATGATGAGTCTTCTGGCGGAAGACCCGCCATTTTATAACAAACGTCAGCGTGAAAAAGTAAAATGTCAAAAAAGGTTTTTTATCGTGTAGCGAATACGGAAGCGTTTCCTAAACGGGGCGCTGTCAACGAAGTGTGTTTTTACTTTTTAAAGGCGCTCTGCATCAGGCTATGGCTAAAAGGCGTGCGGCCCGTGTTAAGTAATCAAGAATACGCCGCCATATGTTGCGCAGCGCGTTCGAGCGAGAGAAAAGAAATCTCCATAGCAAGAAAACAGTTGCCACCTGAGTTACGATGTGGACTATGTGTAACCTGAAACAGAAATACAAAAAATTAAAGCCTGACCAGAAAAAACCTGGTTTGGGCGCGCTGCAATCGACTATAACCTTTAATGTTAGTGATCCAAGTACAAATATTAGTTGACTTAACCTCATCATAACCACGTATGAGATAGCGATTGACAATTTGAGCTTCATGGTCCGACACAGACATGTACCTAGCAATAGTACAAGCATATAGCATCTCTTATTAAGTGTGTGGGGACTTGCCATAGATGTCAACACCCACAAGTTATAGCAAAGAAGCTAACAGATGGCGATACCGTCGCACTCAGAAATATGCTCCATACAAACACAACGTTCACCGTAAATACGTAACTCGTAACCTACTACAAATAAGGTTCACAATCGAATGCGAGACATAAATCGCGCAAGAGAAATAATCACAGAGATTCGATATAATATACAAGGTCCAACTAAGAACTGTTGGACCACGGCCGGTCCCCAGGCTTCACACTAAGCCTGGTGGAAGATCTTCCCTTTTCAATGGAGGAACATTCCCAAGTAGCACCTCCATATTGGTGACCCTCGACAAAGAACATCGCAACCTGAACACCGCAGAGCAGCACCAACACAGAGCAGCACCCAGCAACCAACCCTTCACACCCCTCGACCAGGTCAAACAAGCAGCAGTCACGCCAGCAACCCGAAGCCCACACCAGGTCCATAGCAGCTGTCTTCACACCGCTTCCTGGGCCTGCAGCTTCCTCAACGACAGTCAGCGTCTGCATAGAAGGACCTTCCGCAGCCCACGTGTCTGAGCTCACCTCCACGTGGCAGTTCTGCTCGCCTTCTCCACGCCTGTCACTCACCCGCATCACATCAGGACTGGACTCCCTGACAGATGCACACACTCGCAGCACATCGCTCGTCAGACTCACTTGACTGGAGCCCTGCACCTACACGGATACAGACTGCACACTTCGAACAACTCAACGACCTCCGGTCTGAGGGGGGAGTACTGTGGGGACTTGCCATAGATGTCAACACCCACAAGTTATAGCAAAGAAGCTAACAGATGGCGATACCGTCGCACTCAGAAATATGCTCCATACAAACACAACGTTCACCGTAAATACGTAACTCGTAACCTACTACAAATAAGGTTCACAATCGAATGCGAGACATAAATCGCGCAAGAGAAATAATCACAGAGATTCGATATAATATACAAGGTCCAACTAAGAACTGTTGGACCACGGCCGGTCCCCAGGCTTCACACTAAGCCTGGTGGAAGATCTTCCCTTTTCAATGGAGGAACATTCCCAAGTAGCACCTCCATAAGTGAATAAGACAAAACCCTTACTGCCGTCTAGTGCCCTTTCCCTTTTATTGAGTAACCTGTACTGACGTCTTGTGTCCTTTCTCTGTATTGTGTGGTAAGTGTTTAAGAAGAAAGGCTTTACTAACCTCCGTAGTACAGTCCTAGACTTGGGCAGCGTATCTGGACTCTCTTTGAACAAGAAGCGTCTTATCCCAAGGACATAAGACTCAATATACGCGTCCCAATCAATGTTCTTGACGTTGAAGTCGAAAGTATGCCGGTCTTCGGGTGAGAGGGCAGCACAGAGCGCCTGAACGTTATCGTCTGAGAACGCCCACTGGCGCGTCGTGAAGTATTCGAGGCAGGCCGCCGCGTTTTCGAGCTTGTTCTGTACTCTTACCATCCTGGAATTACAAGTTGACGTGTAAGAGGCAGAAGTTGACAAATGAGGTGCAGAAGTTGACAAATGAGGCGCAGAAGTTGACAAATGAGGTGCAGAATTTGACAAATAATGTGCAGAAGTTTGCATCATATTTCACACCCTTCTGTAGCACAGCCACACACATTCAAATGGAAACCGGTGACAAGAGAAGATATAAGCATATGCGATACTGTGTGAGTGCAAGTGAGAGAGGACTATATTTTTAAAGAAAAAATGTACTCTAACGCCAACGTCGTCTTCCCCAGTCTGCCACGAGGAAGTGTTGTAAAAAAATGTTGTGGGCGAGCAGGTAATATCAGTTCTGTGTGTAAAAGAAAGAGTATACCTAGTACTGCAGTACATACCCTCCCTGCCCCCCACCAATTTTTACCTCTACCCCACTTGATAGGAAGCCTGGCAGAAATAGAAGACAATGGTGCAGTCCTCACTCGTAATTACTCTGTGCACATGCTTACCTTCTCTCGTTTATATGACAGTCAAGCTATAGCATGTCAGCGTGGGGCGTCAGTGTGTGTGTGTGATTTCACCTTAGACAATATAACTAGGGACCAGCCTTGCGCTAGCATTTCCCCTCTGCCACGTTACAAGATCAATTGATCATGTGCATTTGCGTACAATTTTATACCTTATCACTAAACGAGTTAACTTCAAAATAACTTCAAAATAGTCGCGTTCAGGGTTCTCTCGAGACAATTTTTCACAATCAAAATTGGAATCTAAAGTAATGGAATAATGTTCAAAGTTGTGGATCTCGTGATACCTCGCCTCCCGCAAAAAGTGTCAGAAAAGCTCGTTAGTAGAATTACACGCGTAACTAAGTCCATAGTTATATTGTCTAAGGATATGGCACTTTCCATAGAGTTGTGCCTGTAAGGTATGATGATACTGTGGGGACTTGCCATAGATGTCAACACCCACAAGCTATAGCAAAGAAGCTAACAGATGGCGATACCGTCGCTCTCGGAAATATGTTCCATACAAAGACAACGTTCACCGTAAATACGTAACTCGTAACCTACTACAAATTAGGTTCACAATCGAATGCGAGACATAAATCGCGCAAGAGAAATAATCACAGAGATTCGATATATATACAAGGTCCAACTAAGAACTGTTGGACCACGGCCGGTCCCCAGGCTTCACACTAAGCTTGGTGGAAGATCTTCCCTTTTCAATGGAGGAACATTCCCAAGTAGCACCTGCATGATACTAACATGGGTTTATTGCCGGTGGCTCTCGAGACGAGGTCCATGAGGGTGGCGGGGGCGCGGTGCTGCAGCATCGACAGCACACTGTGTTTGAGCCGGTTGTTGGTGATGTCACCGCCGGGGTACCACACCACTTCGCCTGCAAGGATGCGGTGGAACGTTAAAATTATCTTAAGAAAAATTTAAATTGTCTACACTCCAGAACTGAAGTGTGTCTGTTCGTTTTATACACTGACATTATACTCTAGCGATAGACAAGCTCGTTCAAACAAATAACATGTCACACAAAACAACACAAAATGACACATTGCGGTCTGTCATTGCCATAGTGACGAAGTGAATTCGGGAACATCAATGCGGTGTAGGTACCGCATTCGAGTGGAACATGGAACACCTAGTAATATGTCACTTTGTGAGTTTTTCCCCAGTTGGTTAGGACATTACAGGCTGAATCACTTGATTGTCTGAAAAGAAACATGATTTCGTGCTTAGGATGGCACGTTAAGGGTCGGCACTACCTACGGCCCGTTTGACATATCTGTCAAAAGAAAAAGACCGGTGGCCAACAACACTGAACCCTATCTTATAAGATTAATGAACAAATCAAATTCATAGCTTTTGGTAATAAATTTCTTGCAAAAAACTTGGTCGGCTGCAGCGCGCAGCACAGCTAGGCTGGCATGTTTACTGGTGTGAAGGAAAAAGGGAACCCTACCTGGTGACACAATATTTTACCTCATTGAATTAAAGGACGTAACTAGTCTGTTGGTCTAGAGTCCAATCAGTAAGGACTAAAAAGTCTGGTCGGCCGACCCTATCCTGGCAGGTTCGTAGGTCCGACCGAATTTAGGGTACCTACTACTCGGAAGGCAGATTTTACCACATTAAATTAATGTTGAATGTTTGGTTGTGCGTGGCAATAATCCTGCAGCATCTGGAGAGCCGTAGGTCGAAATTGACATTTACAGCAACAGTACAGTACCGTGATGGACCTATAATGTGAGTGATCAAAGATCACCCCTGGTGGTAGGATAGGATGGGTTCCAACTAGTTAGATCACAGTATTACTAAGGCTTAAAAAAACTTAAAATTATTGTAACAGAACAAATTAAATGAAATTATTATAAGTTTAATATTATTGGTATTAGCAAACTAAGGGTTCGTAATATTTTATCATCATAATCATCGTCAGATATAATATTTTAAGCACGGAATAAAAGTTAATTTTGCAGTAACTGGAACGATTGCCTTCAAAAACATTTGCGCAGAAGGACATCAGTGTGACGACTTTTAGTAGATTTCTTCATTATTGGTAGATTTAGGGCAAAATTGTTTAGTAGATTTTAGTAGAAATTGGGTATTCGAAAATGTTAATGTATTTAAAAATGCAAGGATTCAGGCTAATAAAATCTAAGCTGGCAATACAAATGGCTGAGAAAACGATTGCAGGGTTTGCAAGTTTTCCGGAACTTCTAGTACATCATCATCATAATCATCAGCCTATACAAGGTGTTACAAAAATACAAATAAACATTTAAGGGGGTGGTTTAGACCATCAAACTCAACAACTTTCACTATGGGACCAATATTGAAATCGCGAAAAAAATAATTTATGTTCTATACTCTACAAATAGACTCGAGCTAAAAATGTATGGGATATCAGATTTTTTTTTTCGCGATTTCGATGTTTGTCCCATAGAGAAAGTTGTTCAGTTTGACGGTCTAAACAACCCACTTAAGAATTTTAAAAATTTATTCATACTTATGTAACACCCTGTATACGTCCCACTGCAGGGCACAGGCCTACCTTCTGGGAGGGTGTTTGGGCGTAAGTCCACCACGCATGCCCAATGCGGATTGGTAGACTTCACATATACATCAGAATTTCTTCGTCTGCATATGCAGGTTTCCTCAAGATGTTTTCGTTCACCATTTGAGAGCAGTCGATAATACGTACATAAGTTAGAAAAACTCATTGGTACGTGGCATGTTGTCCGTGCGGATTCGAACGCGGACCTCTTGATTGAGAGTCCTTACCTCTCCGCAACGCGCCACCGAACTCACTTCTAGTACAGCAAATATTAATCATATCGCCTAATGTTGTTTTTTTTACAAAAGTGGGCTTCTGAACAGAGTTGGAATTTTGGTACCTAGCACTTTTAATATGTCAAAAGGATTGCATGTTTATCGACTTCCAATAATTTCGATATACGGGTAATTTTTATCACTGCGGATTACTCCAGCATGTATTCTACTCATCAAACTGAACTTTTGACATATTAAAAGTGCTACCAAAATTTCTGACTCTGCTTATGAGACACAGAAAACTGTACTTAATTTAAACTTGCATAGGGACGACCAAATTTAATATTTATTTGAAAATTGAAGCATCCATGTTACAAAGTGATGAAAACCAATAAAAATTATACAAAAATGCGAAAATAACATGTGTAATGATGAGCGTTTAGATAAAATTGAAATTGATAATATTTTGTTCAAAAACGTGTTTTATATTAAATTTTAACCATCTGTACTATCTGAAACAGGGCTGGTAGATTTTGGTAGATTTCAGCAGTAATTTTGGTCACGCTGAAGGACATTGTGCGACACAAGAACTTAATAGGTGTTACTTAGTAGCTAAAGTGGGTACATGAATCCTGAAAGGGCACAGCAATATTAACAAGAAGTAATTTTAAAGATTAAAAAAAATTAGTACAATGTCAATAGTTCTTTAGGTTCTTTTGGTAGGTTTTGGTAGTTTTTGGTAGAGTTTAGTAATTATTTTTTGTTGTTTCTGGTTTTTTGGTAGGTTTTTGTTAGTTTGGTAGGTTTTCGTTGTTTCAGGTTATTATATAAAATTCAGTTATATATATAAAATGTACCTAACATTTTCGTAGTTTTTGGTTATTTTGGTAGATTTTTATACTTTTTGGTAATATTTGATAGAAGAATGAAAATTACCAAAAACTACCATAAAAACAAAAGAGTTCTTGACGGCTTGGCTACGGGGTGGGTTTGTTGACATAAATAAAATATTTGTTGAGGTACATTCGAATCGTAAGCGGAATTCAGTCAGTAAGGGTGTCATACCGAACCGATCTTTGTTTACCGACTTTAAATTACTCACTGTGACAGCTTCGTATATCCTCGATCTGTGCAAAATCGTGAGACGATACCCCGTAGTACCTATTCCGTAGTAAGAGATTAAATTTAACTCGCAAAAATGAGCTACTGGTACCAAATTACCGACTAGCATCGATGCAAAGGACTACAAAATAAAGTCGAATACTGTTCTTGTGTATAGTAAAATACCAGATGACATTAAAGCCGACAAGAAATTTCTGAAGAAGGTTAAAGAATTATTAATCGAACAGTGTCCCTATGACTTTAATTAGTTTCTTCAGTATAAGTAAACAAACAGGCATCAATCTGAGTAGAAAAAAATGTGTTGCAGACCGATTATTAATTGTACCTCAATAGTCAATAGGTTATTATAATTTTTAACTAATCACATTGAACTGATTTTATAACATTTAACTAATTTAATTGTAGTAGTGAAAGGTGGTAGTTAAGTAATTGTCTGGCACCTATTGTTTAAATCTGTTTTTTTCTTAATGTTTATCAATTATATTGTAGTGTGACTAATAGGTACTCTGTACTTACTTACCATCTGTAACTTATGTACCTACCTATAATTTAAGGTAAATAAATGAAATGAAATGAGATGAACTAAAAAGTACCAAATTAACCATAAACCACCAAAAAGTACGAAAAATTACCAAAATAACAATAATCTACCAAAAAGTACAAAAATCTACCAAAATAACTTTTTTGTTAGGTACTTTTGTACGAAAATTTACCAAAAACTACCATAAATTACCAAGATAACCAAAAACTACCAAACAGTGCCCGGAAAGTAACTTTTCAGAAATTCCTTTGTGTTTTCTTGTGTCCCGCAATGTCTTTTCGCGCAAAATTCTGTCGTGCAAATGACTTTTGACGTTACCTACTACGGTACAGAATTCACTCTTATTCCATTCTTATTTGACGATGATGATGATGATTTCAGATTATCAATCCTTAGTTTGCTAGTAACAATAGTAATAAACTTACAGTTATTCTATTAAAATAAAGGGAACAAAAATTAACGAGTAATAGTCGACCAATTTATAAAATGCACTTCTAAGTCCACATATCGTGACGGGCAACTACGGAACCCTACACTGCATGTGGCCCGACACCCACTTGCCCGGTTTTTTATAAGTTACTTTGCCTACTTTAGCTAAAAATGGATTCGTTCATTAATCTTCTAAGACAGTGTTGGGTGTTGCCGGTCACCGGTCTATTCGCAATGATTTCGAACGATTGACGACCCATAGTAATTTGTATGAAGAAAACGTCCAAAAAAATATGTGATTTTTGGTAACAAATTGCAAAAAAACTAGAAGTCGTATCGAAAAACTGATTTGTTTAAAGTGTTCTTTGATGTGTTGCCATTGATTATAAATATATTTTGTTGTTTTATTATGTTTCACTAAATCACAGGACTCGGAACGCGGCAGTGCTATTCTAGAGTTTTTCATGAAATTCTCGATTACTTTCTGATGTAACTACACAATTTTACTGAAATTTTTTTTGTTCATCTTGTTCTTCATCTTTTAGAGAAGCGATGGTATTAATTTTGTTTCTAAATATAGCTATTTACTATCCTCAAAAGTCGGAACGCCGAACCCTGTTTGGCCCGATTAGGGTAGTGCCGACCCTTAAGCCAATGGTCCCGGTAAAAACCACGTCAGAGGCCGTAAGGCGGTCTGAAAAAAATCCGACACCAGGGCTTGCCCACACGATAAGGAAAAGGACAATACTTACTAAAGGGATGTTTCCGCATGTATTTGAAGCTGGTCTTCACAAACCGCTGCCACGTGATCGGGTTCTGCTGACCGGTGCAGCAGTTATATACAACAACACCATCGCCCCTGTAAATATCACATTTCACATTTAATACCAATTATAGAGATCACCATTTTAGGTCACCATTCAGAGTAACCTTGCCTGCCGTACAGGAGGCGATGATTCGATCCCCGTCCAGGAGTGCGATTGTTGAATCTCATTCGGTGAGCTCAGCAGTTAATAATGTCAAAATTACTATGGAGATATGCATCTTTCTACTGCTGATTTGACTTTCAAAAATCATACTACAGGACCATTAAATCTATTTTTTTTCAAACCCACCAAAAGGCGATTGTCCTCCCCCTGGTTTGCTTCCATTGTAAAAATGATTGTGTTATGTTAGACTATAAATGTTGGTAACAAACAAACGGAGTCACATTGCAGGTTCTGACCCGAGCACACGTCTCGCGTGGTGTCCGCGCATCGCGTTTTTGTCTGCCACGAGGCTCCGCAATTCTCAATCTCTTCTTGTTCAAAACAATCCCTGATATTGAGATAGATACGTCCATAAACTACTTGACACTGGCGGAAATGCAGTGCTGACGCACAAGCAAGAGTCCATTAATTATAAGTAAAAAAACAAACAAACCGTCTCAAATGCGTCCTCCACGCGCATACGATCATGAGGTTGATGACGGTGTCGACGGGCACCAGGTCCGCCACCCTGGTGCCGGTGCCCAGCATCGTACGGAAGATGCCCTTGCCGACGGCCGCGATGATCCCGTTGGGCCCGTTCCAGTTGTCCACCCATCCTTGGACCGGCTCTCGAAGCGACGAGAGCACTGGGGGAATTTGTTATGATATAGGAGAGTAGGCGGTGGTCAAAGAGCCGATAAATGACATACTACGTTCGAAAGCGCGTTTAATACAGGGTCCAACTTAATATGCTGAAGCTTTTTAAAATGTATGATCAGACCATCAAACTGAACAACTTTCTCTATGGGATCAACATCAAAATCGCGAGAAAAAAAAATCTGCTGTTCCATACATTTTGCTCGAGAAGGTTTGCAGTTTTGTATGGATCAGCTGATTTTGTTCACGCGATTTCGATGTGGTGCCATAGAGAAAGTTGTTCAGTTTGATGGTCTGATCATCCCCTTAAAAAAGTGTCAGAATATTAAGAAGGACCCTATAATCGTTTTTTTTATGCGTTATCAATATCTGTTCGAGATAAAAAAAGATACAGGGTGTTATGTTTAGTGGATTTTCATACTAATGTTAGCATTTCACCGCTGTTTTTATCTGCTGCTTGAATTCCTTGTTTCATTATGGATATATTCTAGTCAAAGTAGGGCCTTTACAAACTGCAACTTATTGAAGCGATATAAAAGCGCGTTTTTCAATCGCGTGACTGCATCGCTACACTAACAATTAACAGGCGTTTGTATCGATTCAAACGCATGGTTGTAGCGTTGCACACGCACGTTTGTATCGATGCAGACGCGCGTGTGCATTGCGACAAAGACTGTCGACGAATTATCAAATAATAAAACAAACGTTTTCCATCGAGACTGTATCGCGTTTGCATCAACGCTGTATTGCGTTTGCATCGATGCTGTATAGCGTTTGCATCAATGCTGTATAGCGTTTGAATCGACGCTGAATCGATGTAGAAGCGTCAAGAGCTGCAAAAAGTAGAAGTATGTAAAGGGCCCTAATCCAATTACCCCAGTGTTGCTTAGGTACTCTAAAATTGAAGTTTTTATTTTCCATTAGATTCTGGTAAACCTATACCACAGATTACTTAATAGTTACTACCGTAACAGATACTGCACTCAACCCGGTTTCGCGCGCTTTTTCGAATTTCGAACTTTGCGCTTCAGGAACGAAAACTAAAATGCGCCTTATGTCAATGAGCGACAGCCTGCATCTTGGAAGATGCACGTGACGTCACGACATTATCGCAGCTGTCAAACGGGAGTGACGAGGCACTGCCTATACCTACCTTCAAACGGTGTAGGCAAAAATCCTAAGGAAACCTGCATACGCTGAAGAAGAAATTCTAATGCGTATGTGAAGTCAACCAAATTACCAATCCGCACTGGGCTCACATGGTAGAATAACGCCCGTATACGCTTGAAGGTAGGCCAATGCCCCTGCAGTGGGACGTATATAGGCTGATGATGACGATGATGTAAGTAAATAAAGATCTTAAGGAAGGTACAGACGAGGGAGTGCATCTGTCATTGACGTTTTCTATGGAACAACAAATAGGTATTGTTGTCCTTATAGTTCAGTTTGGGGATCTGAAGCTAACCTTAAAATATGTATCATTTAAGTTTACTCTAGTAACATATTATAATTATCTTTCGTTCTTGACTGTAAGAATATGAAACGGAAATTGATAGTCAATGACTCACGTCGGTCGTTACCTATATTTTTACGTAACGTAATTGTTTTCTTTGTAATGATAACTCATTTTAATAATGATAAAGTATTTTGTGAAAGAATACCGATTGACTTATATGGAACATGACCTTGGATCGATTAGATTATAGGAACACACCTAAATGTGAATCATTTTATAGGAAACTAGGGTTAGCCTCCGAATTCGTCTGCACCGGCTTACGTCATCGCAGCTAGATACAATTCATACCCAAGTTTGTAGGCTGGCAATAGACGTCAAACATTCCATTCAATTGTCTGATCCAATAGTATTTAAGTCCCTCTCCCTCCCATCACGAAGGAGAGGGATGGAAGCATCAGACAATAGTATAGTATAATGTAATATAAGGAAGGGAGAGGTAGAGGGACTTATATACTATCGGGTCAGATAATCGGAATGAAAATCGGATCTGTATTGCCAGGCTTACACTCAGTTGCAGAAACGCTCATTAAAGTTAATTCTCCATTTAATCTCTTGCTGCCACTTTTTGTCTTGTTGAAGTAGTCAAAGCTATCAAGAGATTTAATAGAGGATTAACTTTAATAAGCGTTTCTGCAACTGACACTTAAACACAAAAAGGGTCATCAAAATCAGTGCAATAGTTTTAGCATGATCCGCGAACAACCAAGTGGACGGACAGAAAATTCAAAAATTAGTATGGAGTCCCTGACCCCTGAAAACATATCTTAATTTTTTTATTGTAAAAATCTTTAATGTACAGACAGACGTCTGTTACAGTTTTTTTATAGTAGAGATATGTATTGTTATTTTTGCTTTCCTTATAATTCTCAAATATATTTTGCGATTATTTATCGATAAAAAAGATAAACGCTGCAAACAAAATGCAAGACTAATCTAAGCTAGCGCTGGTACGGTCTTTTATGAAAGGTATCCGGCAGGATACTTTCGGGACACAATTAAATCTCTAGTCATGCTTACTCCACCACTTGAAGGAGGGAAAGGCGAGAAAGAAAAAGAGACAAGAAGCGCTGGCTATACGTGATACCTAAAGGAAGCTATGCGTGCCAGGGATCCCACAGAGATGGATACGAAAGATCGCTCCAAGTGCAGGAGAAAAAACAGGAAAGTTGATTCTGGATTCCGATGGGAAAGGAAACAACGGAAACATCTCCGTTTCGAGATTTTATGCAATGCTGTTGGTTGATATTTTTCCGTTTCTCCGCTCCGCAGCCTCGCTCCACTTCAGTGAACAGGCAGCCTAAAACTGCCTTTTTTTTAGACATTGTCACACAAATTATCTAGCCACATTTAAAGTTCCAGAATCTAGCCTGGACTTGTATTATGATAACTAAACAACGATATAGAATACAATATAGATACATACATCCATGACTCGGGTACAAATATTCATATTCATCATACAAATATTTGTCCCTTACGGGATTCGAACCCGCGGCCCTGGACACAGCAGGCAGGTTCACTACAGACTGTGCTGTCGGGCCGTTTATTTGACACTACATATTTCTGCCACTGTAAAAGTGATAGCTAATTTACACGACACGGTAAAAGAATGAAGTTGAATAAACATTCAAATATAATTGCTATTTGGATACAACATTGACAGCTTTCCACGCGCTGTTTGCAATTGTTTACCGTGCGGGAGGTGTCGTGTAAATGAGCTATGACCTTTACTCGTGTACACCAGGATCACTAGCGGTGACCACTCACAACATTAGACAGTGAAGCCCAACGAGTGTGGATGGAAGATTCTAATCTGTCTTAGAACTGGAATTTCTTAAACTCACCGATGGATGGTCGCACGATCGAAACGGGGAGGTTACCACACTCCTTCATAAGCATGTCTTCTGCTAGGGCCTTTGTGAAAGTGTAAGTATTCGGCCTGTCACCTGAAATAAAAAAAATAGGCATTTGAATCGAAATAGAAGACTCACAAGCCACAGACAAAGTTGAGGTCAAAAGACTGCGAGTGGGATTGCACGCAAGTTCGAAGGTATGCTGCTTATATCAAGCAGTAGCTATACTGATGATGCGACGTATCCGTCAACGGCGACACCCTGGGCTTCACCTAGTAGAGTGGGCTCGGATGTGACTAGCGAACCCAAATTTCGACTTAAAGGTCCGATCGCACGCAAAACAGTAAAGTTCTCCGCTGTCATTATACGTGTAGTTATAGCTTGGCTTTGGCCGGGTCTTTCTTATTTGGCGCTTAACGTCAAGATCTGCAAGACGCGTTTCATCAAACTCCTCAGTTCGCTTTTTTATAGTGAGGCGCCATTCCGGTCTCATTAGCGCACGCTGCTCCCAGTCCTTGATCGGTACATTGCATGCAGTTAGGTGCCGTTTCAGAACATCTTTGTAACGCAGGTACTGACCACCTGAATTTCGTTTTCCATCCCGAAGCTCCGAGTAAAATACTGCTTTAGGAAGTCTATGAGCATTGTACATCATACATTCAAGCAAATTTGACACAGCTTTTGGTCTCCCCCATCACAAGCATATAGCCACTGCGTACACAGCCGACTAGTGGACGGACTGCATCGAATGGCACGTTAATTCTAGAGACTCACCGACAAGATCTGGTGCAATTCGGTCGACCAGCTCATTGGCAGTGTCTGTACGGGGTAACGGCTAAATGTCTACTGCGTCATATTACCTTACTGTCGTATCACCTAGTTGTGAAGAGACTCACCGACAAGATCCGGCGTGATCCGGTCGACCAGCTCGGTGGGCACTGGGCAGTGTCTGCGCGAGGGTGACAACATGATGTCTACTGCGTCATATTACCTTACTGTCGTATCACCTAGTTGTGAAGAGACTCACCGACAAGACCGGTGGGCGGTGTCTGTACGGGTGACGACATGATGTCTACTGCGTCATATTACCTTACTGTCGTATTACCTAGTTGTGAAGAGACTCACCGACAAGATCCGGCGTAATCCGATCGACCAGCTCGGTGGGCAGTGTCTGTACAAGGGTGACGACGTGCTCGGGATGCGCAGGCGGCGCGTAAACAACCTCCTCGACGCGTTCCCGCGAACAGTTGCAGTACGCCGTCGATACGTGAACTAGGGCCTGCAAGAATGTCAGAAAAAACGTAGCAGTGGCAAACCTACACTTAGGGCCTCTTTGTTTCACGACTTTTCAATACGTTCCTGTTAGCTTGTCTAACAGATCGTTTGACATTTCTTGTATGATCGACAATTGTCAAGCGATCTGTCAGATAAGCTAACAAGAACTTACTAAGAAGTGGGGAAACAGGCCCTTAATAGTGTGGCATGTTTTTATGTCTTGTTCCCAAAATGACGATTACCAAAAATTTTAAATTTTGTTTAGCGATGTCCTTTTGATGTAATTGAAATATAGGAACCAGGAGCAAGCAAGCGAGCTCGAAATTTTTTAAAACGATTTCTTGGTCGTTTCCAGAACATTTTGGTGATTTTCAGGATACCTACTTTCAATACAGTATACCTGGAGTGACCGAAGCGAGCTCGACATTTTTGAGCAGGTACAATTTCTCGGCTGTGGCCAGAACATTCAGCTATTACACAAGATAGCTGATTGATATAGATATCTAGAGCGAGCGAAGTGAGCTCGAAAATTTGCAATAATATCAATTTAACAGCACCACATTCTAGCTGTAAGTTGTGAATAAAAATGCTCCTTTTTCTGTGTATTTTCATCTAAACCAGGGGGGTACAAGTTCACAACCTTTCACCCCCACTCCCGGTGCCCATAACTTTAGTAAAGCCTGACCAGGAAAATAAAAAACCTCGCCATGTTGCGGAAAATCATTGGAACTAATTTTTGTACTTGGAACACTAACATTAAAGGTGACAGTCGATTGCAGCGCCCCCAATCCAGGTTTTTTATTTTCCTGGTCAGGCTTTACAAGTATTTTTTATATTATTACTGTCCTTCTTAATTTTAATCTTCAAGCCCGTGTACTCACCTCCAGTCCCAGCATGCGATGACACAGCTGGACGAGTTGTTTCGTGCCCAGCATGTTGATAGTGACTGACAGCTTGAGTTTCTCGTCAAACTTCACCGTGGCGGCCGAGTGGAACACCACTGAGATCTGATCGACAAACAAACAAGGCCTTAGAGAGTTAAGTTTGAGATGTAATAGTAGATCACACACCGAGGGCAGGAAAGTAAGAAAGGTCTCATTTCTTATTTACAGCCCGAGGTTAGTACACTATTATTCTCCTAGACGGAGGGGGAAAGCGGAAACTTCAACAGAGTTTGTAACGCTGCTGGTAAAATTGTTTAAGATAATATTTATGTGGATTCCGGCGAGCAAACTTCATGCAAATTGAATGAAATGAAAATTAAAATTTTGAATATGAAACGATCTTCTAATCGTGTGGGCAAGCCTCTGACGTCGTTTTTATGTAACGAATACTACCACCAGAGATAGTAGCCGGGACCAACGGCTTAACGTGTCATCTGAAGCACGGAATCATCTTTCTTTTCTTTTATATTCCTGCTCATTACATCGCATCCTATCCGGTGAACATGCACCTTTAGATTACAAGTGGCTCGTTGTCAGCAAACTGAGGTCACTTATGAAAGTATAAACAACATTTGAAAGCAGCTTCGAGGAAAGAAAGTTTGCTATACATACATGAGGTAATCCGTTCAGAAGGTGACTTTTTACTCACTTAGTCATTTTGCTGAGGAGTGCCATTTTTTAATTTCCATACTAATTCGCATATGAATAAAGATATACAAATCCCATAGAGTTTAATTTCACTTTCGTACACGAATTGGGATACCTATGTGCTGAAGTGCTGTGCTGTATAAAGTGATGTCGATGGTTATGAAAATTTGCTAATATTGTATATAAGACTTGCTAGGTATACAGAATTTAAGGCAAAAGGCTATGGTGATGATATTATGATGTTATATTCGTTACCTTCTGACACAGCATCGCCTGGTCCGCGGGACTGATACCCAGTTCTGGCTCGGTGATATCGCCAACTATAGGAACTATTTTGTTCAGCTCCTGGGGTCTCTCTTTCCTTAATGTCTCGAACAACTGGAAAAGAGATAAAGGTTTTGATTCATGTAATAATATACAGGTTGTAAGGGACAGAATTCCGCAGATGAGTTTTCACGAATGTACGTTTTGTAATACCACTCAATGTAGGTCAACGTCGAGAGGAAACGCATCTTCTTTCGTGTCAGCATTGCAATTACTCATGCTGTAGCGGGAAGATTAGCCATTCAGCAATGGTCTTTACACCATAAGTATCAGCATAAACGAGGATTGTGGTAATCTGAAGCGTATCACAATTCACAATCCTCGCTGTTTCTGCGCTGACACCCACCTCAGAGTCAGATATTTATTGCACCTCATTTTGGAGTCTAAATCCTTTCAGGCGGTATCTTTGTACTGTGCCATGATGGTAGCATTGCAATAGTCCTTCCCCTAGAGGGTGGGGCCTGTGATCCAGAGGGACTTATCGAGACTGATGTTGAAATATGCAACGAGTACATACAAAGAGCGATGGTACCAGGTAAGTCTTACCGATGTACCTGCACGAAATTATATTGACCAATCAGGATGTGCCACCTTCAATCCCTAGCCGCTCTTAGCTAATTGTTTTCACGCCCTATTCGCTGCTATCCGACTTTGCACCCTTTGATTACTAAATGACTTCGGGTTTTGACGGGGACTTGGGTCTGCTCTGCGCAAACGAAGATAGACGAGCGGAATTAAGTTCCTACTGGACTAACTTACCGGTGACTGAGTCAGCTCTGTTAGTCTGGATGCGACGTCTTGCCCTCTCTTCGGCCGCATTAGGAGGTAGATCTTCTTGATTTTGGGACAGCTCCTCAACAGCTTCTCCACCAGAACCTGCACAAAAAATAAGGTTTTACAAATACTGCATGCACACATACAAACACATTGTGTAGTGTGTAGATTATTAAGCTCTCTCAGTAACCAATTCATAGAGCAGAGAAAAGTCGAGCTTGCTTCGCTCGCTCTAAGTTTCTGTTCTAAATACTGTACTACCTACACAATGAGCCTAAGCAGTTCTGACCACACTAAGACGTAGTGCTATAATTTCGAGCTTGCTTCGCTGTATCCATTATCTTTTACTTTCTGATTAAAAATTCTGACCACAGTTCAGTTAAGAGGTGGTGCCAAAAATGTCGAGTTTGCTTCGCTCGATCCATAGATTTTACTTAGGTTACTTTGCACATGTTTTGTACGGCAAAAACCTCTGGCTCTAACCGATTCGTATTGAAAGTCGAGTTAGCTTCGCTCGCTCTAAGTTTCTATTTTTGCATGAATAAACCAAAAGATGTCTGAGGGTGAATGTCCCCTGAACACAACCAGAGCAGTTGTGCTAAAAAAAAAGAAAATAGGGGACGGCAAAATCGGTCTGTGCTCCGGACGACAAAAATCCACGCCACGCCACCGTCGATAGGTTCACTATTGGTAGGCATCTCTACTTTGGACCTCGGCGTTCATAAAGCCTGGACGAAGATCTTCCCTTTTCAATGGAGGAATCAACCACGTTTCTCCATAATATTAACAAATACCTTACCTTACCTAGCCCATGAATCTAGTCCCACCAGTCACAAAAACTCTGTGGGAAGATCTTCCCTTTTTAATAAAGGAATCCACCACGTTCATCGATAATCTCAAAAAAATAAGTTGATATTTTACCTTGCCCATGAATCCAGTCCCACCAGTCACAAAAACTGACTTATCAGCGTAAAACTCGGCGACTGGAATGTACTCCTGGCTTCCAGGCCCATAGTGCCCCCCAGAAAAACACGACGCCATCTTGTCCGTTCCTTTTTCAAAATATTCAATCCGCAACTTTGAATACTAAATAACAGTCATGTGCGTTTCTTTTACTAGTTTTTTTTTAATTTATGGAAGATACGCGCTTGGAAGAAAAGTATTCTAGAAGACTATTTTAATCCCTTCAGCATGGCTGGTTGATTCCATCTGTAACAATAAAAAATAACAATCAAACTCCAACTCAATCTTAACTATTATAAAACCGTAAAATCATGAGGAATAAAAAAGTAGCGGTTCTCTTCATATAAATTCAAATAACATTCGATAGCGCGATTTAAAAACGTGCAGCGCCATCTATTGACAAAATTGTTAGTTTGTTTGTTTGTTCGCGCATCACGCAAAAACTACTGAACCGATTTTGATGAAACTTTTTTTGTTTGATAGCTTATGATCTGACTTAAAATCTGGTATATAATTTGTGCGGACGAAGTCGCGGGAAAACACTAGTATTACATATTTTAAATAATATATCTCATAGATAGGTTTCTGATGTCTGTACTTTAGATGTATTTGGCTAACATGTCCTTTTGATATTAGGCCCATATTAGCAAATATGTCGTTTTGCTTTTAGGTCGATTTGCTCATAAAATGCCGTTTTGCTTTTAGGAAGTTTTACAATAGGCCGTTTTGCTTTTAGGTCGATTTGATAATATGTCGTTTTGCTTTTAGGTCGATATGATAATAGGTCGTTTTGCTTTTAATACGTTGTGATGCGTAGGACATTTTGCTTATAGGTCATTCCGATACGAACGAACCCATCTTTTTAGGGTTCCGTAGTCAAACAAGGATTCCTTATTCTTTTGTCAATTCTGCCTGTCTGTCTATATGCCCCACCTCAATCTCATCATTGAATTACCTAAATGGAGTCAGGTGTCGTTGGATAGGTTTTGTCAAATAGAACAAAACTCCCATAGAAACGAAATCGTTGTAATGCTTCTGTCTCGAGATATCTGAACTCAAAGTAAAAAATAGGGCGTACGCTCTAATTACTAAAATACTGGAGTAAAACATCTGAAAATTTTCTACAATAGTATAGCTTTACGTAAGTACTTTCAGTGAAAATTATAACGGATGCTGTAGCGCCTCCAGTTTCGAAAAAAAACTTCATTGACTTGTTGAACTTTGCAATTTAAACAAGCAGCAGTCGACTTCCACAGGTAAAAACACTTCTTAGGGTTTAAAAGAACATGAAAACCATCTCACCACATCATTTCAAATATAAAACAATACAATTCAATCGGATTCAAGTAATTCCTGAACGTCTAGAATTATTTGTTACGACCCCAACTCCTGCATTTCAGTCGCAAATTCATTATTGTATACTTAGTTAATTTTATTCACTGATCACGTTCATAACATAAACTTGTTAATATTTAACAGTTTTTAATTAAATATTTCGATTATAAAAGTAAGATTTAGCCTAGACATTTGGCATCCTATTTTAGACATATGACGTTTAGTTTTTTCTTCTGTAGCCAGTTAGCTGGAAAAACAGGTGTCGAAGTAGATCGTAAATATTTGAATAAATAAATTTTGATAGGTATTTTCATACGTAGAAAGAGAAGGCACTAGAAGGAAGCACGTGTCTTGTCATATCACTCAGTAAGAGATGCACATAGCAAATTCGCCCTAGTTAAAAAAGGAGACCGCTACTTATTGCTGTCCTTACCGACGTATCCACTTTTTTGTACTTCGGCCATCTGACTCCAAAATGTCACTTCATATAAATTGTATGGGACAACCACCTGACTCCGAGATGTCACTTCATATAATTCGCTATCTCATACCCGGTTACACTGATATTCGGTTTACTAGCGTAAGCGAAAAAATTTTCGTCTATGATTTCATACGTAGAAAGGTGGCCAAGACGTCGACCGCGGTCTACCGTGAAACAATAGTGGTCTATAGTGAAACGTGGATGCTGTTCTGCGGTTTCAGAATATCTCTGACTACCCCTCCGGGGAATATAGTCGTGAGCATAATGCTCACGATTAGCTCTGAATGGAACCCCTCTAAAAAGAGTGTCTCAGTTTAAATATCTGGGACACATAGTGACAGAGGACCTGCAGGATGATGCAGATATAGAAAGGGAGCGCAGGGCGCTTGCGGTCAGGGCCAATATGATAGTCCACAGATTCAGGCATCGCTCAGCTCAAGTCAAAATAACACTGTTTAGAGCGTACTGCACATCTCTGTACACCTGTAGTCTGTGGACTGCATATCGCCAGGGATCTCTAAGGGCCCATAATAACGCCTTCAGGATGCTGCTGGGGCTGCCGCGCTTCTGCAGTGCGTCTGGCATGTTTGCGGACGCTCATGTCGATGGGTTTCCCACCACGCTCCGCAAACGGTGTGCCGCCGCGCTGCAGAGAGTTCACGCCAGCACCAACAGCACCTGAACATGGTCTCCAGTAGATACTGTGACAGTAGCTTTATAAAGCACTGGATCGGTCTACACTTAAGTGTTTGTATTAACATAGTCATTTAAGTGTGATACTAACAACATATGGATGTAATGTCTGAAATTAAGTATTTTTTTTTTTTATTATTTATTATGCTATTCTATGCTAGATTATTCGCCACCGCCACACGTCTCTTCTGTATAAACCGTGGCTTACAATGCACGTCTGGATAAGAGATCTACATGTTGGTACATATATAATGTTGTACACCACACATAACACTAATTTAGTTGCCAATTACCTCTTAACACAAATTTTGGCAGACGCAACTGTTCTGTACGGATTTTAGTTTAAAAACTGACGTCAATAATGTGGTAGCAGATTATCCGAAACGTGGGGTAACTAATTAAATAATCTTTCATAGATGGCTACGTAAACAAATTATGATGATATAGTTAAAACGATAGTTCATGCATGAACTCATGATCACTCTTTGGAGTGGACAGAAACGTTTCCACAACTACAAACTTAGATAAGGGTGCAATTGTAGCAACGCCCTTTTTGCATTTATTGAAGGTTTCGAATTAAGTGCCAAGATAGTGTGCTGATATTGTGTTAGCCTTTCACCCACCAAAAATACTTGCATACCTTCAAAAAGGCAACCTAACCATACACAAGACCGGTCGTTTTGGCGATGCTTGGGGGAGACCTTTGTCCAGCAGTGGATGTCTTTCGATCTCACCGATCAACGTCCTATAGGTACTTATGCCGAGGTCCGTATCCCTTCTGGGTGCCCCTTTACAGGGGCCTACTAAGAACTACTACTAACTACTAACTAAGAGCCTACCCATCTAACTGAACAACTTTTACTATGCGGGAAAACCGATCGAAGCAAAAAAAAACTGCAATGCCTACTGGACTCAAATGTATGCAATAGCTGATTTATTTATGCTCCGATCCGTTTGCTCCCATTGTAAAAGTTGTTCAGTTTGATGGGTAGACTCTATTAGTAATGAAAGATTTCAATTTCACCTTGTATAGGTCGGTTGCTTAAGGGGACATATTTCGGAGCGCGCTCCATACAAACGTACTATGGTGATATTTTCAATACTAACTAATTAAAGTCAATGAATTTTTGCAGAAACAATCTAGAAACAAATCTCTATGCTTGTATGGAGTCAGATTTTCGTTTACATATACAGTTTCAATGCTAGGATTAATTTAAGATTTGTATGGAAATCTTTGAGGGACTGTAACTTTAAAACTATACATTTTAACGAAAATCTAACTCTATACAAGCATAGAAATTTGTTTCTAGATTGTTTCTGCAAAATTTCAGAGTTTTTTTTTTTTTTTTTTATCTTGGACAGTGTCACACAAATTATCTAGTCACATTTAAAGTGCCAGAATCTAGCCTGGACTTGTATTATGATCACTAGACAACGATATAGAATACATATAAGATACAAACATCCATGACTCGGGTACAAATATTCATATTCGTCATACAAATATTTGTCCCTTACGGGATTCGAACCCGCGACCCCCGGCACAGCAGGCAGGTTTACTACAGACTGTGCTGTTGGGCCGTACCTAAGTTTAATTGGTTAGTATTGAAAATATCACCATATTACGTTTGTATGGAGCGCGCTCCGAATTATATCCTCTTAAGTTCACTCACTGGCTTGATAGAGCCATCGTGGTCCCTTCAAAACTCCCTGCTCAAAAAAGTGTTTCTGCAGAGAGGCTGAGATGATGATGATGACCCCAACCCTGGCCATACAAGGAAAGTCAAACTCAATTACTTTTATCGAGTCGACAAAAGAAGAGATCCGAAAACCCTAAGGAAAAAGGAAAGGAATAGTAGATTACACCGAGGACAGAAAAGTAAGAAAGGTCCCAGATCTCATGTAATTGTTGACCGAGGAGAAGCCGAGGTCAACAAACATGTGATCTGAGGCTTTCTTATTTACTGTCCGAGGTTAGAATACTATTTTTCTCCTCGACAGAGGTGGTAAGCGGCAACTTCGTTTCTGCGCGGGACGAAAATTGACGCTTTCCGGCCGGAAGGGAGAAAGAGAATATTTTTTACTTATCGAGTCGCCAAATAAGAGATCCGAAAACCCTAAGTTATGCTGTAGCATGTTTCTGCAAGCTCTGAAAGGGTGACGGTCGTGATCTGGCGTGGGTATGTAGTCCGTCTAGCCTTAGACTAAATAATAATAACAGTTACTAACCAGGCCGTCATGATGTCGTACAAATCGCATTTGTAAAGCCTTGGCTAGGGTTGCCTACTTTTTTTAGCGTTCCTACATGACGTGGGTACAAATACAAAGAGAACAAACAATTTAGTGCGCCCGTAGAAAGAGAAGGAACTAGAAGAAAGCACGTGTCTTGTCATATTGCAGTAAGCGATGCACATAGCAAATTCGCTCTAGTTAAAAAAGGAGAACGCTACTTATTGCTGTCCTTATCGACGTAGCCCCTTTTTTGTTCTACGACGGCTGTCTGACTCCGGAGTCAGACATCTATTTTCATACAAATTGTATAGGATTTTATGACTATCGCTGTCTCATTCGCGGTTACACTGATGTTACGTCTATCAGCGTAAGCGAAAAATACTTCGCCTAATGAGTGCGCCACTTTTTAAATGTCAAAATCACGCATTTAAATAACCTGGCAAGACCGTCCAAAATATCATACTAAAATACTGCATTATTTAAGTTCTTTTCTACTCTTTTGAATTTGTATATCCGAATTCTGGGGTTAGATCTAGGTATTGTCTAGATTGTAGATAATACCTACATAGGTACCGGCTGCCTGGGTTGAAGGCAAGGAAAATTTAAAAAAAAACTGATCAAATATTACGAAAGTTTTGCATCGTTGCTGTATCGCGTTAGCATCTATGCTTTATCGCGTTTGCATCGATGCTGCATCGCGACTCAATCGATGCTTTTTGCAGCACTTCTGCACTGCAAAAAGATGCAATGTGTAAAGGGCCCTAATCTAATTACCCCAGTGTTATTTGCCATCAGATCTTTAAAAGCCCCTGTTCTACTCAACTTTGCAGTCGTCACTGAAAAAAACGCTTTCAGGTTGCTTGGCAACCCTAGCCTTGGCGGACATCACAACTTCAGCTCCTTACGCAAAGTCCTTTTTGCCAAACAATTGTATACTCTATTACGTACGAATAACGAAAGCCTTGGTAAGCATTGGCTGGCATAATGACTTCAGGCCAAGTCCCTCATATCAAGCAATCCTGGACCTTAGTACGTGCAAATAGAGTTATGTAAAGTGACGTAAGAGATAGATAGAGCATGCTACGTAACGGGACTGTTTGTACATTGTTTTAACCGACTGTAGACCAAAAGTAGGGTAACATTTTACTTCCTGGAGAAGCTAGTTCTTCGTAGGGATTATAGGGGTAACAAAACACCCCAGTTATACTAAAAAGGGTGGTTAAGAGGATAGACGAGTACAACTTTCTCCATACAAACGTATTCCCCTGTTTTCTCCCTGGATAATAACACTAGAGCTATTTTTACCATACAATCTATGTCACCTCTGCCATGTCCCTATGTTTTGCTTTTTTGCATTAATTAATTACTGTAAAAACTAGGGAACTTCGAAAATGACCCATTTTACGCCCGTTTTCAGACATCCAGTAAACAAAATTTGACGAATATAAGGTCTAACAAAATTAGGTGAAACTATTTTAAGGGGACGATCAGACCATCAAACTGAACAACTTTCTCTATGGGACCAATATCGAAAACGTGATTTTTTTTCACTTTTGTCTGTGGTCCCATAGATTTAGGTCGAGTAGGTTCGTATGGAAGAGCAGATTTTTTTTTCGCGATTTCGATATTGGTCCCATAGAGAAAGTTGTTCTGTTTGATGGTCTGATCATCCCCTTAGAATACTTTCAGCTAATTTTGTTAGACCTTATATAAACAAAAAAAGCAAAACGTACGGACGTACGGTTTTTTTTTTCTATGTCGGGTTGTGATCTGTAAGACTTGGGTTTAATATTAGTCATTTAGTACCTTACAACAATTTCTAAACGGCAATCGGTAATCTTTTTGGTAATTAAAAAGTCCCCCGACTACAGTATACAGGGTGTAAGGGACAGCCCTCCGCAAACTGAAACGGTGAACTCAGACCATAGACATATAGGAGGTCAATGACTCAGACCATCAAACTGAACAACTTTCACTATGGAGCCTACCTCAGGAAACGGGAAAAAAAATCAGCTGTCCCATACAAAACTGCCGTGCCTAACCGACTGAAATGTATGGGACAGCTGATTTTTTTCGCGTTTCCTGAGGTAGGCTCCATAGTGAAAGTTGTTCAGTTTGATGGTCTGAGTTCACCATTTTATTTTGCGGAGGGCTATCCCTTACACCCTGTATAAGAGTTCCGTATTGCCAATTTTGGTCCAGTACACTTAAAACCGCACCCGACAATATAAATTAACGTATTTTGACTTCATTTATGTAATTGGGCAATGACCTTCCAATTGGGCCATTAATTTCTATAACTATGCATCAAGTTTCAGCTTCCTATGTGTAATGGTCTCTGAAAACCATGTGACAGACGAAAGGACGAACGGACAGCTACGTTGTCATAAGGTGTTTCAGTTTGCCTATTTTGGCTGTACCAAAATAACATACGCAGAAAAGAAAACTAAGGTAGGTAAATCTAAAACATGTAGGTACTTACCTACCATTGAGGTACTATGACATAGTAGCTCAATGGTAACTACCAAAATTCCATGATTCATATGGTGCGTTCACACACGATGACGCACTGACGGTGCAGCAAACGTCAGTCCGTCATTTCTGAAACTAGGAGTTGTATGAAACCGCACGTAGAAGCACACACGGTGACGCATTGACGCACCGGGTATGGTTCTATGGACTGACATCTGCCGCTCCGTCAGTGCGTCATCGTGTATAAACGCACATACGTATAGCTAGCACTCTATTTAAAATTTCATTTATTTAATTTGTGTTGTAACAAGGATGTGCCTATTTAACGATGCTACACCTAGATGCAAAATATTCTAGCATTTAGCATAACCTATTTATGCGACCAGTGTGTACTGGCCAAAGAGAAATTACTGTAAAAAAAATACTGGATACCTTTGACGAAGAGTGGATGAAACTTGCTCGATAAGATGGCTTTGGCCAGCAGTGGGATGAAATTATAGGGTAAGATTTTTTTTTAGTTTTCACCTCACAAGCTCGGAAAGATTCTGTTTGGTTGATTCGAAATCTTAGTGCAAAAGTGCATTGCTAGCGTGGAAAGAGTTTTTGAAATTCGAATCTGTTCATTCAATATTTTTATATTCCGCCAATCCACTGAAAATGGTTAATAACCATAGGCCAAGTATTTCGCTTACGCTGATAGACGGAACATCAGTGTAGCCGCGTATGAGACAGCGATAGTCATAAAATCCTATACCTACAATTTGTATGAAAATAGATGTCTGACTCCGGAGTCAGACAGCCGTCGTAGAACAAAAAAGTGGCTACGTCGATAAGGACAGCAATAAGTAGCGATCTCCTTTTTTAACTAGAGCGAATTTGCTATGTGCATCTCTTACTGAGTGAAAGTGATATGACAAGACATGTGCTTCGTTCTAGTTCCTTCTCTTTCTACGTTAATAACTATTTCATGACACTGGCCAGCACGATAAAAAAAACTTTAAAATGTTTGGATTAAATTTGGATAAGTAAAAAAGTCCTCATATTGTGACGGGCAACTAAGAAACCCTATAAACTCCGCGTGTCCCGACTCGCACTTGGCCAGTTTATTTAAGGTTTAACTAAGGTTTAAGTACGGAATAACGTGTCAATTGATGACAAACACCTCATAAAATAATACATACTTAGGTCACGGACCTGAAAAAAAGACGGACGTAATGTGACACTAAAAAGATGTGAAGCATGCAAGGTCGTACATTTTCCTTTGTTCTACAAGGGACCTACACTCACACAGATGCACTAGCTCTAGGCGCAGGTCCTACATCCCGTCACCATTATGTACCGCGTGACATTAGACGAGGATTACGTCCGTCTTTTTTTCAAGTCCGTGACTTAGGTACAATAAATAAAATATGTACAATACACATAAATATTAATTATTTGACATGAGAAATATGACGATAGAATGTGAATGTGTGACGACGACCGCGACCTCTTTATTATACATATACAGGGTCCTTCCTTTTAATAGGATGATCAGACCATCAAACTGAACAACTTTCTTAATGGGACCAACATCGAAAACGCGAAATAAAATCCTATGTCATTTGGTTCGAGTAGGTGTGCAGCGTAGAAAGAGAAGGAACTACAAGGAAGCACTTGTCTTGTCAATCAGTAAGAGATGCACATCGCAAATTCGCTCTAGTTAAAAAAGGAGATCGCTACTTACTGCTATCCTTATCGACGTAGCCACTTTTTTGTTCTACAACGGCTGTCTGACTCCGGAGTCAGACATCTGTTTTCATACAAATTGTATAGGATTTTACATAGACGAAAATTTTTTCGCTTACGCTAGTAGACCGAATATCAGTGTAACCGGGTATGAGATAGCGAATTATATGAAGTGACATCTCGGAGTCAGGTGGTTGTCCCATACAATTTATATGAAGTGACATTTTGGAGTCAGATGGCCGAAGTACAAAAAAGTGGATACGTCGATAAGGACAGCAATAAGTAGCGGTCTCCTTTTTTAACTAGAGCGAATTTGCTATGTGCATCTCTTACTGAGTGATATGACAAGACACGTGCTTCCTTCTAGTGCCTTCTCTTACTACGGGATTTTATGACTATCGCTGTCTCATACGCGGTTACACTGATGTTCCGTCTATTAGCGTAAGCGAAAAATACTTCGCCTATGGTTTGCAGTTTTGAATGGAACGCTGATTTTTTTTTTCGCGTTTTAGATGTTGGTGCCATAGAGATAGTTGTTCAGTTTGAAGGTCTGATCATCCCCTTAAAGACCCTATATACGTCCCACTGCAGGGCACAGGCCTACCCTCAGGTAGAGTGTATGGGCCACGCGTGCCTAATGCGGATTGGTAGACTCATAAGGCCCGTAACAGACACGCGCTATAATATGTTGCTGTACTCTTCTTACGCACGCAAAATTACATAAGCACGTCTCTTTCCCGCGTGCGAGTGAGAGGAAGCGATTAGCAACGCATGCGTTAGAAGAGTACAGAAACATATTATAGCGGCCGTGTGTTGCGCGCTTAAAGGTATTATACCCATTGAGGTACTATGTTAACTAGAGAAGCTACCGAGAAGTAATGTTTTGTAACACGAGTTAGGGTGCACGCGCTCTAACCCACTTAGCCTGTGCCAGGCGCTCGTCGCAGCCTGACGCTCCCAGCACGCGCCCCACACTGCTGATCATGGTGCACAGATTTTGTTCGCGTTGTCTGCTCTATACATAATTACTCAATGATTATACCAGGACTAGAGGAACTGACAGCTGAGTGAGCGAGATATACCTAGCGGCACCACTGTATAATAGAAAGAGATACGTGACGCGAGGCAATAGAACCGTTTTTAGTCACTTATTAATTTTTACAATTCGGTTTCCGTGAATAATTGTACAGAATAGGTTTGGTATAATATAGTCTAAACTGAAATCGTCGATAATTTTATGAAATATACTAACACTTCTTCATTAATTTATCCACAATTTCACGTTAGACTTAGAATTATAGACAGTACTAGTGTATTCCCGCGACTTCGTCCGCACAAATTATATACCAGATTTTAAGTCAGATCATAAGCTATCAAAAAAAAAAGTTTCATCGAAATCGGTTCAGTCGTTTTTGCGTGATGCGCGAACAAACAAACAGACAGACAAAATTTCTAAAAAAGGTTGATTTCGAGTCAGGGATACCTAAAAACCATATCGTAATCTTTTTTTTGTAAATATCTTCAATGTACAGACAGACACACTTCAGTTACAGTTTTATAATAGTTTAGATTAGATTAGATAGATACTAACACTACTTCATTAATTTATCTACAATTTCACGTTAGACTCAGAATTATAGACAGTATTCGAATTTTTGAATGCGAATAGTCTCCAAAAATATCCAAAAACGGTTTCATTTGACAACCCATGTTTGTTGCTCTATTCCTAGGTAGACTTCACATACGCATACGAATTTCTTCATGATGTATTCCTTCACCGTTTGAGAGCAATCAGTAACGTACATAAGTTAGAAAAACTTATTGGTAGGTACATGGCTTGTCTTCCGTGCGGATTCGAACCCGGACCTCAACATTGAGTTTCCATATCGTCAGCGTATACTAAACTACAGACTATCGATCGCCTGGTGTTATTTCTAAATGCCAACACCAATGGCTGTTTGCAGTGTAGGTTACGTCAAAACGATATACTTAAAAATAAAATGTGTGTCATATGCATTGCACGAAGCTATCTTTTAGAAATCAATCACGTAACCACGCCTGTCTACTTATACATGGTGTTCATAATGTGAGCGAGCAAGTAGGTAACTACCTTCTTAATATGCTGACAATTTTTGAAGGGGATGACCAGACCGTCAAACTGAGCAACTTTTTCTATGGGACCAACCTGGGAACTGGACCAACCTGGTAACCTGGAGATCAGAGCGCCTACCATGAGTTTTCACTGTTCTTTACTACTGTAGTTACGTTGCCAATTCGTATGGCAGAAATTAGTTCTCCACGTAACCACTAGGAGCGCTGTATGGAATTCAATACAAAAGTGGTGACATAACTACAGTAAGTAAGGTAAAAACTCATGGTAGGCCCTCACGATTGAATTTCCATAGCTCTCCACAACGCGCCACCGCGACGCTCTCTGATTGTCTGAAATCTAAATCTGTTTATCGAAATACTTACACTAAATATTAAGAAGGAAATCTATTTTGATACCAATCGAATCGTAGCGCTATATCGCTTAGCTCTCTTTCTATTTGCGGGCGTGCGAGCGAGTTAAAAGGTGCGATATACTCTATATCGCTACTCTATAAGCAGACTCCACTAGGCCTACCATGAGTTTGCACTGTACTTTACTACTGTAGTTACGGCGCCAATTTTATATGGCAGAATTATTTCTCTACGTAACCCATAAAGTTATTACACCTGTAATCACTAAAAAAGAGCTTTGATACGGAAGAGAGCTAGCGCCTCAATCATGAGGCGGCGGTTCGATTCCTGGCCTGTACCACTAAATTCTACGGAATTTATGTACAGTTGTATTTATCATTTACTAGCTCGGCGGTGAAGGAAAACATCGTAAGGAAATAAAACCTTCATTCCCTAGAATAAAAAGAAAATACCATATAAGTTCGGAGGTATGCGTAAAATATGGGTAAGCTTGGGGCGAACACAAAGGACCAGCGATTGTCTCTCTCAGTGTTACAAATAAACAACAATTGCTTGCAATAGCCCAACCACAAATCATTCAACCACTAGGATTGCTGTACGAAATTCAATACAAAAACTGTAGTAGGTGTACTACAGTAGTTTTACTGTAGTAAGTATACTACAGTGCAAACTCATCTTATAAGGTACTGGTGTTCTATTCAAGCACAAATTGGAAACTCCACTCATTCGCATTACTTAGTTCCATTGCCTAGTTCCATGATGGTACTACAGGAAAGTGATAATTATCTCAAATTTGCCTTGCAAATATGAACCATGCAAGTTTAAAGTAAGATGTCAAATTAGCGAGGCAAATGTTACACCTCACTTTCGAGTTCAGGTTCAAGTTTTGAGTTATTCTTTACAGAATAGAACAAAATCCGGCGGCACAAGCGGAACACCTAGTTTTTGCTCTGCGTCGTCCGACGCAGCAGTGCTATTTTTGAAAATCTTACGTGTGGTTCGGCAGTAGAAAATGTCAGAATTACTATGGAGATTATGCATCTTTCTACTGCCGAACCGCTCATATGATTTTCAAAAATCGCACTGCTGGTTACCTACAGGATGTTAGGGTAGACAGTTTCATTACTTTAATGGGTGATTGTACCCTTAGAAACCTATAGGAAATTCGCAAAAATTGTTAGGACTTTCCAATCTTTCCATACTAGTTTACTTAAGTACTTATATGAAAAATCGATTTTTTTTGCTAAATTCCCGTAATTATTTCTTTGGGAAAGTTGTTCAGTATCATGGGTACAATCACCCCTAAAGAAATGCAACTGTTTACCCTAACACCCTGTACCTAACTATATCCAATTCCGATTGGACCGGCTGTCCAAATACGAGAAAAAAATGTTCATCGGGAAGAAGTTCCTACCTATTGGCATAAGCACAGAGTGCGTTCACACACGATGACGCACTGACGGAGCGGCAGATGTCAGTCCATAGAACCAAACCCGGTGTGTCAATGCGTCACCGTGTGTGCTTCTACGTGCGGTTTCATACAACTCCTTGCTTCACAAATGACGGACTGACTTTAGCTGCTCCGTCAGAGCGTCATCGTGTGTGAACGCACTTAAGTATTACTAAAAGAAGTCTGTGGGCATAAGAATAGTTAATCTATTGGTTTTGACTTTTGACAGTTTCTTTCTAGTAATTCTATCTGGGTCGGCCATGTCTGTCGGATGCATCAGGAAAGTTGGGCAAGAATTGTCACGCCCTGGATCCCAGAAAACGGTCATCGGCGTCCAGGTCGTCCTAGGAAGAGGTGACGGGACGATCTGGATGCTTTCAATGACGCGTGGCCAGAGCATGCCCAGTAGGCCTCGCATGCCACCCCCGAGTAAACGATAAAAATCGAGATGTGCCTCCATCCTTACTATTTAACGTATGCCAGAAAGAGCGCGCATGACGTTTTTCTCTTTTAAACGCTTTGTCGTGGGTGGCATGCTAGCCGCGCAGGACAGAAATGGTTGGAGGATTAAAGGGGAGGCTTTTGCCCAACAGTGGGATGAAATAGGCAAAAAAAAAACTATCTTGATTCAAAATTTATATCAGTTTTTGAAGGACCGTGATTTCTCCGGATGCGTCCTTATTAATGAAAGCCGAACTAAAATCACATATCACAGACAAGATTCGACCACTTTGTAAAGTAATGACTAATTATTCTTAGGAAACGCACGACATTATAACACTTAATATAAAAAACACTTTGACTACTTATATGAGGACTGGTAACGCGTGTAATTCTACTAACAAAATTTCTGCCACTTTTTGCGTGGGGCGAGGTGACATGCAATCCGCAACTTTGGATTTTATTCCCCATAACTTTAGATTCTAATTTTGAATGTTAAAAATCATGAAAAGTAGTCTCGTGTGAACCCCAAACGTTCTAAGTTTGAAATTATTGTTTCGCAATTATAGGCTGTCTCGTTTAGTGATAAGGTATAAAATTTAATGTAAATGCACAAGATCAATTGATCTTATACCGTGGCAGAGGGGAAATGCTACCTCAAGGCGAGTCCTTATAATAAATAGTCAAAGAAAAAACATTAAGTTTGGACGTTTGCGGAACGCTGAACACCATGTATAAATTAAACCTAAATTGATAAGACTTAGTTATCGTCAGGCATGTTACATTTTAAAATCAAATATTTATTCAGTGATTGATAAGATAACAAAAAAATATTTTAAAATACCTGCTAATGTAAAAATGGCAGTCTTATCAGAAACATTCATGTAGATTATTCATTTTTTAGAGTGCATCATCCAGCTATAAGTTAGGTATTTATTAGGTATATGCTATAGGTAGGTAGGTACTTCTGCTTCTACTCTATTCTTTCGCTATACCAATGTTCCATATCGATATTGATATCATTAGCATCCGTTTATACTCTGAAATGGAATACGAGATCAAAAATTTCATACATAGCTCTTTTGTTTGAAATTTTTGATTCAGAGTATAAACTAAGAGTCTATCCATCAAACTGAACAACTTTTACTATGGGAGCAAACCAATCGGAACACAAAGAAATCAGATGTTCCATTCTAAACTGCAATGTCTCCTCGACTCAAATATAGTAATGCAACAGCTGAAATTTTTTGTGCTCCGATCGGTTTGCTCCCATAGTAAAAGTTGTTCAGTTTGATGGATAGACTCTTAGTTTAAAATAAAAGGATGCTAATGATATCCATTTCATGAGGTAAGGACACTCAAACATGAGATCAGAGTTCGAATCCCGACGGACAACATGCCATGTAACAATCACTTTTTCTAACTTATGTACGTAAAACCGACTGCTCTCAAACGGTGAAGGAAAACATCAGACAGAAGAAAGAAGAATGTGTGATTTGTAATTTGACATTTGTAATTAGCGTAGGTACAGTTATCTTTACTCTTTAATAATTGCTGTAAATCTTCCTAAGTACCTACCTCTAATAAAATAAAATAAATAAAAATAAAATAAATTAAGAAGAAATTCTTATGCGTATGTGAAGTCTACCAATCCGCATTGGGCTCGCGTGATTGACTAACGCCCATAAATAAATAAATAAATAAATGAATAAATAAATAAACATACTCTCCATAAGGGGAGACCTGTGCCCTGCAGTGGAACGTGTCATATAGGCTGATGAATTGAAGACGATGATGATGAAATAGGTAAATCAAAATATTAACGACTAAAAATCAAAATAAACAAAACATTTTTTTTATAAAAATTGCTAGTTACTTTCGCCACACTTTTATTAGCCCACGCTACATGCATTCATGTTTCGTCCAACCCAGCTTTCGGACACAACATGGTAGCTTTGCTTCCCTAATACCAAGTTCATTTCAATTCAATTATACGTTATTGCACACCAAAACAGAACATAAAAAGTTCATCAGAACGACTCCATAGTTTTCCCTGTCTCAGTTCAACGACCGATCTTGACCCTCCGTATCGATTAGGCGGTGAAAGTAGGTAAGTATATGACAACTGCGACAATGTTGAACCGTTTTCGAACTCTATCCTTAGGGATTAAGGTTAAAAACTGCCTGATGATTAATTATAATCATACTAATAGGCTCAAAATGAAGGGCCCAGTTGCAGAACTCCCTAAGTCCAAAAAATGTGTTTTAGAATAAATAAATAAATAAAAAAATAGATATACAAGGTGTTTCATAAGTAACAATAAATTTTTAAAACTCATTAGGGGGTTGTTCAGACCGTCAAACTGAACAACTTTCTCTGTGGGACCAACATCGAAATCGGGAAAAAAATAATTTTATATCCCATACATATTTTAGCTCTAGTCGATTTGTAGAGTATAGAAAATAATTTTTTTTTTCGCGATTTCGATATTGGTCCCATAGTGAAAGTTGTTCAGTTTGATGGTCTACACCACCCCCTTAAATGTTTATTTGTAGTTTTGTAACACCTTGTATATAAAAAAAAAAATATTTCAGACAATGTCCATAGTGTTGTTAGAATACATTAATGACTTAAAAACTATGTTAGTAGTACATTACATAATTTAAAGTCAATTCAGAATATAGAGAGTAAAAGTCTTTAAAAAGGGCTAGAAATTTATTTTCCATATGAGAAAAGGTTTAAAAAAATGAAACGGCAGTGTAGGTATTAATGAATAAATCAACGTATATTTGAGATCAGGCAACAACTTAATAATCACTTAATTTCTCACGTTTGTGATATCAGATCAAAAAGTGGACTTTTGCAAGTGGGCCCTTCAAATGGCATTTATTTGTAGAAACTTATATTAATTACTAGTGTTTACCCGCGACTTCGTCCGCACAAATTATATACCAGATTTTAAGTCAGATCATAAGCTGTCAAACAAAAAAAGTTTCATCAAAATCGGTTCAGTAGTTTTTGCGTGATGCGCGAACAAACAAACAAACAAACAAACAAACTAACAAACAGACAGACAAAATTTCTAAAAAAGGTTGATTTCGAGTCAGGGATACCTAAAGCCCATGTCGTAATCTTTTTTTCGTAAATATCTTCAATGTACAGACACACTTCAGTTACAGTTTTAGAATAGTTTAGATTAGATTAGATTATTTTCCAGTGCTATAGTGGAGTTTCGGTATTCAAAACGTCAGGTCTGGACAGTCTTTGGATGCGGTTTCATCATAAGCGTATCCGTGTCCTAAGGCACTGGTGAAATTGATTATCATTAGCATCCTTTTAAACTAAGAGTCTACCCAACAAACTGAACAACTTTTACTATGGGAGCAATTAAACCGATCGGAGCAAAAAAATCTGCTGTTCCATACTAAACTGCAATGCCTTCCCGACTCAAATGTATGCAACAGCAGATTTTTTTTTTGCTCCGATCGTTGTTCTGCGGTGTGTAAATGTTGTTCAGTTTGATGGGCAGACTCTATGTTTAAAATGATGCTAGTGATATCAATTATTATATACATACTTTTAAGGGGATGATCAGACCGTCAAACTGAACAACTTTCTCCATAGGACTAACATCGAAATCGAGAAAAAAAAATCAGATGTTCCATACTCGAGCCAAATGGGACAGGAGTCAGGACAGCAGGTTTTTTTTCGCGATTTCTAATTTCTATGTTGGTCGCATAGTTAAAGTTGTTCAGTTTGATGATCTGGGCATTCTCCTTACAAAACTGTCAGCATAATATGTAAGCGTACCTATAAGTATAACATAAATGTTATTTAAACTACAAATATACTACAATGAAGATAAATACACAGGTAATCGAATGTTATATACAGGGTCGTTCCTAATATGCTGACACTTTTTTAAGGGGATGATCAGACCATCAAATTGAGCAACTTTCTCTATGGGACCAACAACAAAATCGCGAAAAAAAAATCATCTGTCACATTTGGCTCGATTCGGTTTGCAGTTTTGTATGGAACAGCAGAATTTTTTTTCGCGATTTCGATGTTGGTCCCATATAGAGAAAATTTTTCAGTTTGATGGTCTGATCATCCCCTTAAAAAAGTGTCAGCTTATTAAGTTGGACCCTGTATATGCAAGTTTTGATATAAAAAAAAAAGAACATAGCAATACCACTCAATATTATTAAGTAACTACAGGTAGATATAGTTTGTAGGGCGTAACACAATAGCATACCTTCATTATACGCCATTGTGTTAGTCCCAAGATAGGCCTAATAAATAATAATTAGTGACAATGTATATCTATGCCGCGGTGGTTCAGTGGCTAGTTTCCCTGCCGTGAAGGCGATAGTACGAATAAGTGCGTTTACACACCATGACGCACTGACGCAGCGGTAGACGTCAGTCCGTCATTTGTGAAGTTTGGAGTTGTATGAAACCGCACGTAGAAGCACACACGGTGACGCATTGACGCACCGGGTGTGGTTCTGGACTGACATCTGCCGCTCCGCCAGTGCGTCATCGTGTGTTAACGCGTTAACGCACTAAGGGTGCGAGTGAGTGGGCCATACTCCACCACGCGGGTCCAGTGCGTGTTGGTGGAGGCAAGTTAGTGGTCAACTTGCGGTCAGAGAATTTTCAAGCCGCCAATAGGCCTCTGACCTGGCTTAACGAATAGTTTGTTCCACCCCCATCTTACGGAATTATCCGGTACAAACTGATTAACGTGCCTTCCGAAGCACGGCGACGCTCGATGCGATACAAACGAACCACATTCAATATATGCCAACAATGAAATCGCGAAAAAAAAACAGCATACATTTGGGTACAGTAGCGTCTGAAACACCCCATTCAGTATGTAGGTAGGTAAGTAACGCATTTTTATATAGGGTAAATTTTGCATCACTGCGGATAACTTCAACGTGTATTCTACTTATCAAACTGAACAACTTTCACTATGGAAAAGTTATCTATCCCATACATAAATTTAAGTCGAATAGGCGTAGAGTTACTGTAGTTTTAGCAGCAGACAGCAGATTTTTTTTTCGCGATTTCGAAGTTGGGTCCATAGTGAAAGTTGTTCAGTTTGATGAGTAGAATACATGCTGAAGTTATCCGCAGTGATATAAAATTTACCCTGTATGATACTGTTTTACGCACCCTGTATATTATGACACTTTTGAAGGATTCGGGCTAGGACGACATGTGTCGAGAAATATCGAGAAAGCATCATTGCGTGCGGGCATGCTAATCATGCTAGTCGGACCGAACATTTTCGTCGTCTTCAGTTTATTAAGTGTCTGTGCTTGGTATTCAGACACTGCTTGACCAGCTGACCCACTTGTGGGAAGGCGTGATTATGCATAACTCGAGAAAGTATATAGAACTATACTTCCGTTAAAGTTACATGTTTTGTTAAGAGGATATGACTTCTACGGCGGTCCATACAAAACTAAGTTAGGGTTTAAACATTTAGGCTGGCCTGCATCAAAAAGTTTTTAGGCTTAATGTGGTTGCATTTCATACAAAACTTTGTCGTAGAACACTCGTAGACGATATTAGTAAAAGTAATGTTTTATAAATAGAAAAATAGCTTAGAAAATCTAGATTGCGCGTCTCAAATAACATTTACAATTTATAATATAATTACGAAGATATAAGGCTTTGAAATTTTGTATGAATAATTTCAAAGCTTGATATCTTCGTAATTATATTATAAATTGTAAATATTATTTGATACGCGCAATCTAGATTTTCCTAGCAATTTTTCCATCTTAACTATTATAAAACCGTAAAATCATGAGGAATAAAAAAGTAGCGGTTCTCTTCATATAAATTCAAATAACATTCGATAGCGCGATTTTAAAACGTGCAGCGCCATCTATTGACAAAATTGTTAGTTTGTTTGTTTGTTCGCACATCACGCAAAAACTACTGAACCGATTTTGATGAAACTTTTTTGTTTGATAGCTTATGATCTGACTTAAAATCTGGTATATAATTTGTGCGGACGAAGTCGCGGAAAAACACTAGTAATATATAAAACATTACTTTTATTAATACCTACCGTCTACGAGTGTTCTACGACAAAGTTTTGTATGGAAGGAAACCACCATAACAAAGATTTTTTGCAGCGAGTACCAAAAAAAATCTATGATACTTCACTTAATTTCTACAACAAATACCTACCAAATGCACTATACAATGTGTTACCACACACATACAAACAAACAGACGTCATAAGATCTCTTGCCATTGACCTTTAGTGAAAGTGCTTGAAGTGGGAGAGAGACAGATAATCGGCCTACTTTAGATTTTCCACGCCGTAGTCAAGTTTAACAAATTCAACTTTTTAGAGTTCCGTGCTAAAGGTAGAAAACCGGTACATTTATGTCCATCCGTAAAATACCCTTGTTGGTACGGAACCCTTGGTGCGCAAGTCTGAATCGCATTTGGCTCGTTTTTTTAAGGCTTCCGCACTTTGCAGCGATTTTATCGAGCGATAATATCGCTGCGATTTTGCGATAATTGTTTCCAGTACATTTTGTATGGGGACGCGCTCGATCCTACACACTGCCGCGATATTATCGAGCGATAATATCGCTGCGATTTTGCGATAATTGTTCTCAGTACATTTTGTATGGGGACGCGCTCGATCCCACACACTGCCGCGATATTATCGCAACTCTTTCGACTACATTCAGTGGTGGGGCGCATGCGTGACGCGAATCGCGGAATCGCTGCAGTGTGTAAGGTGTCGCGATATCGGTGTCGATAATATCGCTCGATAAAATCGCTCGATAATATCGCTGCAATGTGTTAACGTAATTTATTGACCTAGCGTTGTTTATCATAGACATACAGCTAAGCTCTTTTCACTCTTCGCACTCTATCTCAAGAATGGTTAATATACGTGAGATTACCCGCGACTTCGTCCGCCCAAATTATACAAGGTGTTAGGAAAAGTATCATTAACCTTTAAACCACATACTCTACCCATCAAAATGAATAACTTTTTCTATGGGAGCAAACCTGTTAGCGCAAAAAAAAAGTCTGCTGCCCCATACTAAACTGCAATACTTACTCGACACAATCGTATGAGACAGCAGTTTTTTTTGCTTTTGATTGTTTTGCTCCCATAGTAAAAGTTATTCAGTTTGATGGGTAGAGTCTGTGGTTTAAACGTTACTTTACACCCTGTATACCAGATTATAAGTCAAGTCATAAGCTAAAAAACAAAAAAAGTTTCATCAAAATCGGTTCATTTGTTTTTGTGTGATGCTGTTACAAACAAACAAACAGACAAGCAGGCAGAAAAAAAGGTTGATTTGGAGTCAGGGACACCTAAAAACTTATCGTAAAACTGGGCCAGAAGGAAGGTTATGTTTTTCGAGCGCATGTATGTATTAGGTAGGTATGTATGTATTTTTGTATGTCTATTTCTTTGGCTCGCCCTAAAGCCTAAACAGCTTGATAGATTTTAACGTATGAGGAGTCTTTAGACTTGTAAAAATATTGAGAGTGACAAAGGCCATATTATCATAATCATAATCTTTTTTTTTTTTGCATTATTTTTTTTTTTTTATTTTTTTTAATATATCGTCTGCGAATTAAATAAAGATGGGGAATACAGAATTTTTTATACGCATAAGGAACAAGATATATCCAAAAAACTAGTTTTTTAGCCATTTGACTGTGAATATCGATTTTATGAGTCTTTTGACCTTAAAATTTCATAGCGATGATTTTACAGCTAAAACTGCTTATTATCTCTCATTCAGATTCATTACTTCATTCTCTCCATTCGCGGGTTCGATTCCCACGGGGACACACCTAGTGATATGTCACTTTGTGTGTTTTTCCCCAGTTGGTTAGGACTGCAGGCTGAATCACCCAATGACATTTTACGAATAGACGCGTCATACGCTAACATCACTGCACTTTAAAATGGCGCGATTTAGTGACGTGTAGCCCGTACACTAGACGGCGCGTGACTATGTGAAAGCCGGGCAATTACCTTGCTTTCTTGTTGCCATTTTGGAGCGCGGGTAACGCATCTACATATAAAAACATCTTAGGAATCACCTGATTGTCTGAAAAGAAAGATGATTCCGTAATTCGGATGCACGTTAAGCCGTTGGCCCCGGCTACTATCTCTGGTGGTTAGTCGTTAAATAAAAACCACGCCAGAGGCCGTAAGGAGGTCTGAAAAAACTCTGACACCAGGTATTGCTGCCCACATGATAAGAAGATCCCTCATTCCGAGATTGAAACCTAAATTTCCTGGATTCATCATTATTCACCATTTTAATTTTGACTCCGTAGTGACAGTTGGTCACTTTGATAAACTGACTATAATGCATAGACATCTTATATACAAACAAGACTCACAATCAACGTTCGAAAAATGGCACAACCAAAAGAGCTCTGATGAGCTCTTTTTTGTACTAGCTGACAGTTAACAAGCGAAATACGACTATGTTTATGAATCAAATACAACGTATTAGTGACAACCAGCAGCATGCATACTTAATTTGTGCGGTTTTTTGCGTCAATGTGCACAAAAATTTGCTAAGATTTTATATGACACTGTGGGTCTAGTATAGGCGGTCAATGCTATAATGGTAATATTGTACGGAACACTCCGCGCGAATTCGACTCACACTTGGCCAGTTTTTATAACTCTCAATGGCCAGAGGTGACAATAAAAAACGAATTTAGAAGATGACCCAGTTTTTTAATTGAAGTTATAAATTTATAACACTTAATCATAGTTTAACCATATTTAAACGCAATGTTAGTTAACCAGTACTATTGCAAACGGTCTCCAATTTATATGGTATGCGTCATTTATATGTATGAAGATAGAAAGAGAAAGCTGTTAGTCACGCGAACTTCGTTGTGGACGGACTTATTTCTACAGGATGTTTGAACAATATCTACATACATCACGCTTAAGTTGTCGTTGGGGTAGGCAGAGACAATGTATTGTTGCATACTAAGATCCTAATTCACCTGGACACAGATTACTAGGTAATGTGGCGTTTTCATTAAAGAAAAAAATTTCAAAGACACGAAAGGATGGCGTTACAATAGTGTCAATTTAGCTGTTAGATCGGAAGTGTTCATCATCATCATCATCAACCTATCATCGTCCACTGAACATAGGCCTCTCCCAAGACGCGACTCTAAACTCTGTCCTCGGCCTTCCTCATCCAGTCGCTCCCCGCTACTTTTTTTAGGTCGTCTGTCCAGCGGGCAGCAGGGCGTCCCACACTACGCCTACCAGTTCGCGGTCTCCACTCTAGAACTCTGACAGCCCATCGGTTGTCAGTTCTTCGGCAGATATGACCAGCCCATTGCCACTTTAGCTTGCTAATTTTCTGAGCTATATCAGCCACTTTAGTTCTGTGACGTATCACTTCATTTCTGATGTGATCCTTCAGAGCAACGCCGTGCACAGCTCTATGCAAAAAGAAAAGATCGAAAGTGTTACTACAGTGTAGTATACTACTTAATGAACCTCCACAGTAACGACGAAGCTATCAGATAGGTCTACCTGTCACCCTCGCAAATACCCTGGATGCAAGATACAGCTGGGCCAAAAAGAGTTAGAAATTAAATGAGGGCGCTGCCTCCACGCAAGAACGTCAAAATCACGCATAACCTGGCAACACCACCATACTCAAATTTTAGTTCCACCTGTCACCACGTTCATGACTTTATGGCCAAGCTATAACTTTGAACGTAAGTAACATACAAAAAATAAGGTTCAAAATCGAGTGCAGTACCTGAATGGCACTAGAGAAATTATCACAGAGATTCGATCTAAATATCCTTCGTTTTTTCGTATGCCGACGGATTTTTAAGGGGATGATATATCAAACTAAATAACTTTACCTAATTATGCGACCAAGATCGAAATGGAAAAAAAAATGACCCTAACAATAATTAATCTATCGCTGAAACTTTGCAGTGTGATAAAGTAAAGTATACAGATTACGGTTGACAAATAATCTAGGTTTAATTTTTTCCGGTCCTAGATTATTTGTCAACCGTAATCTTGTATACTTTACTTTAACACACTGCAAAGTTTCAGCGATACCTATATGAATTATTGTTAGGGTGTCCATACAAGGAAACTTTAAAATGACTGGACTAGAAGCGAACTGCGGTCGTAGAGTCAACAAAATGACGTCAAAAAGCTGACAATAAATTATTTAACTTTGACCCTTTCCAACCATTACAAAAGAGTTGCAGAGTTTGCTAGAGCATATAAAATAGACGGAACGCGATGGCACGCAGCGTGCTATTCCGCGCTTTTCCGTTCCGTCTATCTTATATGCTCTAGCAAATGACGTTCCTGAGTGACAGAAAAGGATGGAGCGACGGAAAAATGCGATGCTGTGCTAACTGGTGTAGTTCAACCCTTAGTGGTTTAGTGGTTGCTCTTGACCTCAATCTATCAACTAATGTCATACAAGACGTATGTATCCTACATGTAACCTACCATGTAGGTAATTGTATACAATACTTAACAATTAATTAATTATTTTTGTTTAAATGAAAGGTCAATATAATATTAAAAACTTACTCAACAAAATTAACAAAACTTCTATACTTTTGTGAACATTTTCGTCAAAAATTTCGGGTCACCATGACCCGGTGTCATTGTCCGTTTAATTATTTTCACGTCATTTACGCCGTGTTAAAAAATGCATTTAATTTAGATTTAATTACTTTAAAATTGGTTAAGGGATCATAATTCGGAGCGCGCTCCTTACAAACGAAGTCTGGTGATATTTTCAATAAATTACCAATTAAAGTCAATGAAATTTTTCAGAAACAATCTATAAACTAATCTCTATATTTGTATGAAGTCAGATTTTCGTTAAAATTTATAGTTTTAATTAAAGTTACAGTGTCTCAAAGATTTCCATACAAATCTTAAATTAATCCTAGCATTAAAACTGTCTAAGTATTTTAACGAAAATCTGACTTCATACAAACATAGAGATTATATAGTTTCTAGATTGTTTCTGAAAAATTTCATGGACTTTAATTGGATAGTATTGAAAATCGTTTGTATGCAGCCCGCATTTACGCTCTAGGAATAAACTTCTTTTAGTATCGAAAACTCTGTAACTAGGTACCTATCCTAATTCGTGCATAAAGCATTATTTTTTAACATAAATAATTTGTGCACATTTCTTGATAACAAAATTGATTGATACGGCCCGTGATAGAGATAGTGTATAGTGATAGTGATAACGTTATCTTATCATTTATCGATATCGATAAAAGTATTACGTGAACATACGAATCTTTAATTCTTAGAAATACTGACTAGGAACTTTAAACTTCTTTTGGAAATATTATTCATGAAACATAAGTGTTCCATTTTGTCAATTTTGGTACGGAACCCCTGGAGTGCGATTTTTGAATCTCATTCGGTGAGCTCAGCAGTTGTCAATGTCAAAATTACTCTGGAGATATGCATCTTTCTACTGCTTATTTGACTGTCAAAAATCGCACTCCTGAAGTATGATTTTTGGAAGTCAAATCAGCAGTAGAAAGATGCGTATCTCCACAGTAATTTTGACATTTTCAACTGCTGAGCTCACTGAATGAGATTCAAAAATCGCACTCCAGGTCCGGAACTTCAAACCACGTTTTGGATTTGACATGCTTGCAACTTTGCGCAAATTGTGCATAACATACCATCTATGTGTAGGGTTGACTTACCACGCATCGTATAAACATCCATAGAAATATTAATTTACTACGTAAAATGAACATCATCTACATTTCGTTACTTTTTATAGTTCATTCTGTTATTAAAAATCTTTAAGGGTATATTATTCGGAGCGAGCTGCATACAAACGTACTATGGTGATATTTTCAATACTAACCAATTAAAGTCAATGAAATTTTGCAGAAACAGTCTAGAAACAAATTTCTATGCTTGTATAGAGTCAGATTTTCGTTAAAATGTATAGTTTTCAAGTTATAGTGCCTCAAAGATTTCCATACAAATCTTAAATTAATCGTAGCATTGAAACTGTATATTTTAACGAAAATCGGACTCTATAGAAGCATAGAGATTTGTTTCTAGATTGTTTCTGCAAAATTTCATTGACTTTAATGGGTTAGTATTGAAAATATCACCATAGTACGTTTGTATGCAGCGCGCATTTTCGCTCTCGGAATAATATTCTCTTTATGAATTTGGCGTTATTTTCCAACGTTTATTTTTACTGGGACAATAAAAATAAAATATGTTTTCTCCCCTCCGGACGGAAAGCGTCAAATAATTCGTCCCGCTGCGCTGCGCTAAACGAAGTTGCCACTTTCCACCTCCGTCGAGGAGAAAAATAGTTTACTATGGAACAGCAGATTTTTTTTTGCGCTGACATGTTTGCTACCATAGTGAAAATTGTTCAGTTCCATGGGCTGATCATCCCCTTAAAAGGGGGAGCCCCCTTAAGTACCTATTACTATGGTGTTTTGTGACGCTCTGTATATTCCATTTTAATATAAACAAATAAATTACTTAATATGATAATAATATTACATCAACAGATTAATTAAATCCTAACATTTAAACCCAGTATCAACAATTAAATACGTATTTAAAAATTTTACGCAATTTCCCCAATATAACATTACTATTTAATCACGTGCAAGAAAGTCACTCACTCATCCAAATATTCCTTTTCCGAAAATCTTCACTTTTCACTAGTTTTCACTCACAAACTCTCACTGAGACCACGGTAAAAAAACAGCGAAGTAAATGTACCGGAAAATAAAAGTACCGGTACTAACCGATATTGTCCGGTACCGCTATTGTACGCAAGCTGTAGTTGACTGACTGACGAGCCATGCGTTTAGTTCGTAGAGAAACTTTTCTGGTGCCTGCCATGAGCTGAAGCGATTCTTGTTCTTTGTTATTATTTTTCATTTATAAATTAAATGGTTTATTGGCATCGAGCCCACAGCTCTTCGTTGCTGATCGTGTTCGGCCAGTAAATGCGTTGGATGGATCTCAGGCTTTCGTTGACGAAGAATTCTAAAGCCTGACCAGGAATATAAAAAACCTAGTTTGGGGGCGCTGCAATCGACTATTATCTTTAATGTCAGTGTTCCAAGTACAAAAATTAGTTCCAATGATTTTCCGCAACGTGGCGAGGTTTTTTATATCTGGTCGGGCTTTACTTTACTCGTCAGTCCCTTTGTTTCGACGACATAGAACACCATGCCACCCACGACAGAGCGTTTAAACGAGAAAAACGTAATGCGCGCTCTTTCTGGCGCACGTAAAATAATAAGGATGGAGGCACATCTCGATTTTTATCGTTTTCTTGAGGGTGGCATGCGAGGCCTACAGGCGCAGGACAGGGAGAGGTGGCGGCGTCTCACGAGGGCCCTCTGTACCATCAGGGTACCATAGGACAAGAACAACAATTAAATTGACTCTTGTTTGTGCGTTAAACTGCATTTTCGCCAGTGTCAAAAAAAAGATTGTCTATGCTACAGAATAACCATTTTTTTTCACGATTTCGAATTTGCTCTATTAGAGTGTGAAAAAATTTCAATGTTTGCACTGCACACCTAAACTGATACAGTTCTTGAACAGCCAAATCAAGTATCGTATTGCCGAAAATTTTCGATAATGCTCCATATTTTTAGTTTTGCTGCCACTTACGAGACGCGAACACATGTATTTGCCCAGGCACAATATTTGGAAATGCACCTGGTTTTAACACCTCATTTTAACCCGCCGTCTGCCTGTAACTTAGGGCATGCGCACACCCATCTTATCACTTTCAAAATACGATGATCCATGGGCTGTGACTCACTTTAGAATTAGGGTCAACATTCTTTGATCCTTTTTGACGGTTCGGTTTTGCTTTCTATCTACAGGGTGTAATAAGAGTCTACCCATCAAACTGAACAACTTTTACGGGAGTATTAAATCAATCGGAGCAAACAAAAAAATATCAGCTGCTCCATACTAAACTGCAATTCCTACTCGACTCAAATGAATGCAACAGCAAATTTTTGGCTCCTATCGGTTTGCTCCCAAAGTTGTTCAGTTTGATGGGCAGAAAAGGATTGCTAATGATATCAATGAGCGTTTTTCTTTTTGTTTTCTAGGGGATCGATAGATGGCGCTACGGTCTGTGCGAAGAAACGTCAACATTTCAAAAAGTGTTTCTTTAAAATAGAAAAGAGTGAAAAGATGATCAAGAAGATACCAACGCATCTTTTAATGACATATTTTATTATTTACTAATCATTTTTTAATCAAAAATTCTAAACTTTTACGCCTGACATGGCCGAATGGGCTCGATCCCTTGGCATTAAAAAAAAAGGCAGGCACAGACTTGACCAGATTTTGACAGGATCTCGCTTACGGCTCTATGGGGCGATAAACATGTCATCTGTCGAGTTTTTTGGGAACTACATTTAAAAAAGAAAAGAATAACGCTCATTTCATCCTGTAAAACATCTACAAGGTGTTACAAAAATACAAATAAACCTTTAAGGGGGTGGTGTAGACCATCAAACTGAACAACTTTCACTATGGGACCAATATCGAAATCGCGAAAAAAATAATTTATGTTCTATACCTACTCTACAAATCGACTAGAGCTAAAATATGTATGGGATATGAAATTTTTTTTTCGCGATTTCGATGTTGGTCCCATAGAGAAAGTTGTTCAGTTTGACGGTCTAAACAACCCCCTTAAGAGTTTTGAAATTTTATTCTTACTTATGTAACACCCTGTATATGGTCCAACTTATTAGGCTGACGGTTTTTAAGGGGATGATCAGACCATCAAACTGAACAACTTTCTCTATGGAGCAATGTTGAAACAGCGAAAATAAATCAGCTGTTTCATACAAAACTGCATTCCTACTTTACCCAAATTTTTACTATGTTGGTCCCTTAGAGAAAGTTGTTCAGTTTGATGGTCTGAACCACCCCTGAAAGTTCCGGAACGGAAAAAAAATCATCCGGTAGTAATAAAATTGTAAACTTGGTGTAGATGAAAAAGCAGATTTTTGTCGTGATTCCAACGTTGGTCTCAAAGAGAAAGTTGTTCAGTTTGATGGGTCGATCACCCCCTTACCAAACCGTCAGCATATTAAACAGGACCCTGTATAAAAAGATTGCTATAGGCTTCAGAGTGGCAGCCCTATTTTGTTAAGATCCTCCTTGACGATTATACCATAAACATAATAGTATCCATTGCCTAAACAATTACTGCAGAAAACTGGCAGTGGGGTCCTGGGGGGTTATTGTGTAACTATACCCGATTAAATAGGTATCAAATCGACACGGTGTTATAACAGTTCTTGGCGATTTTGCTTCTTAATATTTAGTTAATTTATCTCAGATAATGAACACGATGATTACAGAAACAAAATATTATTTAAAAATTGGCTAGGACAGTCATAAAACGTTATCGATTTCGTAAACGATATAATCGGAAGCTTACACAATAGCCCTACTGGTCTGTATGACAGTACATAATCGTTTTTTTTTAAACTAGTGTTTTCCCGCGACTTCGTCCGCACAAATTATATACCAGATTTTAAGTCAGATCATAAGCTCAAACAAAAAAAGTTTCATCAAAATCGGTTCAGTAGTTTTTGCGTGATGTGTGAACAAACAAACAAACTAAGAATTTTGTCAATAGATGGCGCTGCACGTCATTTAAATCGCGCTATCGAGTGTTATTTGATTTTATTTGAAGTAAACCGCTACTTTTTTGTTCCTCATGATTTTACGGTTTTATAATAGTGAAGACTAATTAAAAACATAATAAGTACCAAATTATGGAAGCAAAAAAATGTTTTTTTAATTTATAAAAAGGTTAAAGAAAACCGAGCGCATTGATCTTTTTGAATGGAAACTGATGGGAACTAAATACAATGCTTACACCCACATCGACATTCTGTACGTAGGGTCAGTTGTTGGACAATGAAACAACAAAAGTTTAAAGTCTCATAGTTCCGTCGTTTCGGCTGATATAGGTCTAGTTTTTTACACAAAGATAGCTAATTTAGTTGGCTATCGTATGCCACATTCAGTTTTTTTAATAAATCTAAACATCATCTATTAGCTAGTTATTAAAAAAAAAAGGGAATTGTTTCATTGTGTCCACATGTTGGTACACTATGAAACATCACATATTTAACAATGAAACATAGTAATAATTTCGTAGTTTCTGCAGTAAAAAAATAATAAACAATATTTGTTTAAATGAAAAATGCTTTATTTATATTCTCATTAAAAACCAGATACGTAATACGAAATAACAGACTTGTTGATGAAATAAAGAAGACTTTATAATTATATGGTTTCTATCAACATAAAACAAATCAAACAATCTTTAGGTAAAAAGTTGACAAAAACTTAAAACAAGAAAATTTAACATAAAAAAACTATTTTCATGAATAACAAAAACTGAACAAAACCTTCTTATGGATAAATTTAATATAATTATGTAGGTATATTCCGCCCTCGTAAATCAACTTTTATCAATTAACTAACCAGGGACAATACAAAAATGTCATACTACAAGGTTAACATATAAAAGTAACAAACATTTGCGTAGGTATGGAATTTATGAAAAAAAAAATTGGAGAAAAATACAAAGAACATAACCGTAATATACAATGAAACAAGACAGTACACAATGACACACTGTTCCACTGTGTACACTGTCCAACTGTTTCATTGTAAGACACCTAGGTACTCTGGTAATAACCTTGAAAAAAACCTCACTTAGTTTTATTATTTCAAAATCTAGTATAGTTCGAATTAATCTATGAAACATGCACAATGCAAAAAAATATGGACTAAAGTGATACTTGCTGATATGGTTTACTGAGAAATCGATAAAAATAACAAAAAATACTTACTTTTTTGTCGAAAAAACACAAAAAGCTCCTCAGACACGACTTCTTCCGGGCGCTCGCTGGGGAACTGAGGCCAGCGCAGGGGCATTATAAACGCATTCTAATACGATATTCCGCGCGATTTGGCAACGTCCCATTTTCAAAATAACGGATAGTTTCATTGTGTACCGTTGTTTCATTGTCCAACAACTGACCCTACACAATAAAAGAAGATTCAAAAGCCCAAATAGGTAGGATATCCTCAATTTAGGGCATGAATATTATAAAATAGGGTTTGAAATATGAATACCAAGTACCGACCTCTTGTAAAGTATGATGACCGCAGCGAAGTTCGTACCGCCTTAGAATCTTCCCGACACACACTTGACCGTTTTTTAACCTATGTTCATCACGGATAATGTAGCATTATAATGGAATAAGAATTATGCAGATCGGTCCAGTAGTTTCGGAGCCTATTCAATACAAACAAATAAAAAATCTAATCTTTCCTCTTTATAATAATAAATAATAATAGACATAACAGAGTGAAATTGATATCATTAGCATCCTTTTAAACTAAAAAAAAAAAAAAAACTGTTGTCTCATACATTTTAGTCGAGTAGGTATTGCACTTTAGTATGGAACAGCAGATTTTTTTTTGCTCTGACAGGTTTGCTCCAATAGTAAAAGTTGTTCAGTTTGATGTACCCTCGGCCTCTTAGTTTAAAAGGATGCTAATGATATCAATTTCACCCTGTATAAATTATGTGTTCGATAGGGGGCGAACATAAATTACGCTACGCGCTAATTATGAGAGGGACGTTATCGTCCAGTGTCACTTAAGATCTATTCACATTACGACGGACGGGCACGGACGGGCGTGGAGAGGGCAAAATAATACCTACCTAATTCAATACCGATAGAGTTTATAGAGAGAACGCCTATACGGGACCCACGGGCGGAGAACGGAGCTTTCTCTATGAACTTTATGGGTATTGAAATAGGTATTATTTTATATTGCACTCCCGCTCCCTTCCGCACCCGTAGATCGTAATGTGAATTGAGCTTTAGTGTCACGTAGAGGAAGACCCTCTCCTAGTGACATTTTGCTATTAGAATAAAGCGTGTGGCGGACCGTGGTTTCTACCTACCTACTACCATGGGACAATGGCGTGAGCTTATGTATGTATGTATGTATGTATGTCAACCCAATTCTGTTAATAACAAGACCTAAAAATTATATTGTCAAATGTTTTACTATAAATAACGGTCAAAGATAGTCTCCGTGTCCGTGGATGAGAGAACTTTTAACATAATGGCGTATTTTCCCCAATAGTTATGATATCTTTTCTATTATTCAAATAAATAATTGGCTGATTAATTTATTCGCCTTTTAAATTTCTTTTAATAAAAGAGGTATTGTATTTTTTTTCCGAAGCGCTCGTTGGCGTAGTGGAGCTTCGGTATTGGAAACGATCACCGAAGTTAAGCAACGTCAGTTCCGGCCAGTCTTTGGATGGGTGACGGCTTTAGTGGTATTTCATCTCGAGCGTTTCCGTGCTTCGGAAGGCACGTTAAGCAGTTGGTCTCGGATAGTTCCGTCAGATGGCGTTGTAACTATTCGTTAAGCCAGGTCAGAGGCCCATTGGCGGCTTGAAAATTCTCTGACAGCAAGGTGACCACTAACTTGCCTCCACCAACACGCACTGGGCCCGCGTGGTGGATTATGGCCCACTCCCTCTCACCCTTATTTGTGAGAGGAGGCCTTTGCCCTGCAGTGGGATTCTACAGGCTATAACTTTTTTTTGTATTTTTCCATCTAAAGAGGCAACGCCGCCAGCCTTCTTGGCACACTCCCGCACTTCAGCAGCTTTGATGGAGTGCTCTACCTGATGGTCTGCCGGCGAACCTACGATCGGCACTCGCAGGCCAAGCAGCTCCCATCATCTACCTTTATCTATCCCTTTCTTGTTGTTGTTTCCTTTTTATTACTTTATTATGTATATTATCATTGTATTTCTTAATAAATTCTAAATAAATTCTAAAAAGTATTCTAAATATTTTTTTTATAAAAGCCACGTGATATTGAGGGAAAGGAGATAACAAGAATGTCACCAAGATGTCACTACGGGTGATCAAAAGTTACCCAAATACGCGTCACGTAATTTATAACCACCCCCTAAAGTAGGTTGGCAGGTACCATAATTTACAGAGACCTTTTTAATAATCTGACGAGTTTTTAAACAAAAATATAGATTTTATTTTCAGAATTTGAATGTTTGCATCAAATGTTTAAAAATATATATATTTATTTTTATTTTTTACCAAGCGTTATTTTAAGGTCACTAATTTAGGTATGAGAAAAAACAGACCTGGAATAAATTAATTTAATTTTGTTGTTAATTTAATTTTGTAAATTTTTTATTAAAATTAATGTTTTTTTTTTTTTCAAAGAAAACGGCTAAATTCTGACCGGAGCCACGCGCTCGTTCGCATCGATTATAGTTTGGAGAGTCGTGGATGATACCGTTTAGGAGCATAATGTCAAAAGCGCAAAATGACTAGTGGGCTGCAAAATGTCAAAAGCGCACTTAGTCAAAAGCGCACAATGTTAAAAGCGCACATAGTCAAAAATTACACACGGCATGAATCTTCATTTTTAACTGCGGCGTAACGAAAATCTGACTCTATAGAAGCATAGAAATTTGTTTCTAGATTATTTCTGCAAAATTTCATAGACTTTAATTGGTTAGTATTGAAAATATCACCATAGTACGTTTGTATGCAGCGCGCATTTTCGCTCTCGGAATAATATTCTCTTAACGGTTGGATTAGCATATTAAGAAGGACCCTGTATAAAAAATTGTGTAACATTTATTTCGATATAATTTCAACGTAAAGTACTCATACAATACAACCATACTTTTAACCATGATAATCACGTGACAGCAGTTGCGTGTTTAAACGAGACTGGGTTTAATCTATTGTAGACACACAATATTAGGTATTGTAACCCATTGTTACATAAAATATCGTACACACGGCGACACATCAACCTATAGACACAAGACCAAAATAAGCTGACCGCGCGACGTTATACGTTATTCAACCTACACGCGGCCAACTTATGTTGGTTTCGTATAGCTTGATGTGTCGCCGTGTGTACAATATTATAACATGCATAATCTCTTGGCCATACAATCTTAAATGGTGGCCTGAAACTTGTGTGCTCTGATAAATGAAGTTCAATTCTATTTTAAATATTCACCAAATAAATTCAGTTACCTATTTTTAATGACGATCTAGAATCTAGATCTGAACTTATTAGTGCCTTTGGTTTGCTAGATTTCCCTCAAAATGTATAGTTCTCACGTTACAGTGGGAGATTTCCATACAAATACAAAATTCATCCTAACATTGAAAATATACCTAGGCACAATTCAAATTCAATTCAATTCAAAATCATTTATTCAATATAGGAGCTTGAAGCACACTTATCAAACGTCAATTCTTTTTTAAGCTACCACCGCGTCGACCGTCACCGTCGTCGCTACGAACGTGTTGTCGCTGTAGAGAAGATGCGGCCAGAAACTCTACAGCACAGAGATTAGTTTCTAGATCATGTTCTAAAAATGAAGGTAAATATTAAAGATAGGATCGAACTTCATTCGTATGTCGGGCACTCTAGCAAAGAATCTGGTTGTTAATGATAAGAAATAGAAAAAATACAAATAGAAATAGAAATTGATTTATTATGCGCATAATGTCAAGAAGTTGTTCACAAATGACGACCCGGTTGGTGTAATGGTTACCACGCCGGTCTGCCAAACCAGGGTCCTGGATTCGAATCCCGGTTCGGTCATGGATGTTATATGTTCGTGCCGTTGTTGTATCGTTTCCATAATAAAAGCTTTTAGTGCTTAGTTTGGGATCATTACAATGTATGTGCCTGTGAGCGTTATTTATTTATTTATTATTTAAATATTATAACAGTTCAATATGTTCAGACCGTCAGTTGTAATCTTTTTGTTTGATTTTAAGAGGTTTCCCTGACCGAACGACCTTCACTCTTTCAGAGCAGTAGGTATACTATTCTATACGGGCATAGGCCCACCACACATTCCCACCGCTGTAACTCCTGTGAACCAGGATCAACAGCGGCGAACATTCACAACACTAGACAATGAAGTCCAGCGAGCCCGGGGATGACTCTGATCTGTAGCGGAACACGCAATGAATTAATCAAAGAAGATAGGAGGAGTAGGAAAAAGAATTATCCGACTTCCCTCCATTGCAAACGGGAGACAGCAATAAGAAGAAAAGCATGGCTATTATAGAGCCAATTCCAGCCACTAGTGTATTACTGTACCTATTCTTGACTGGCTTGTCCTTCATTATATCACTGTGGTGCCTTTTAATCCAAGGAAATCACATTCTAAAATTATAAGAATTCGCACCAAATTTAACAATTATCTAATTAAGTAACTCATTAAATATTGGTCCCAAAAAAATTTTAAAATAACAATTTCAGGTCTTAATATTGTCTACAGAAAGGTGTGTGTCTCAAGTAAAAGTGACTTCAACTTAAAAAGTAGACACATAATACAGATTGTTTTCCAATATTTAGGCCATCCTTTGAACACAGGTTTCATATATGTATTTTATAGAAAAATAATAAGTATGATCTATAGAAAATATAGCCGAGATGTTGACCATCATTGGTACACTTCAATAATTTGTATGTCTTTCAAATAACGAGAAGATAGTTTCTAAAAACCAGTAAAATATGGCCCGTCCCTGCGTTTACGTGTGGTTAAGTCGTTCTAGGTTTACCAATGGGTCTCTTAATATTGTTATGTTACGTTTTTGGTTTGCAAATAAAGAATATTATCACCGTTAAAATGAAGGTTCTAATCTAAAGAAACACTGAATACTGATACCCTAGTCATCATAATTATCAGCCGATAAACGTCCACTGCTGGACATAGACCTCCCCAAAAATGGGGGGATTTGCCATAATCGCCACGCTTGGCAGGCGGGTTGGCGATCGCAGTTGGATTGAATGTGTGTACTCAGAGGATGCTGCTGCCCATCCTCCGGTAGATCCCTTAGTCGCCTTTTACGACACCCACGGGAGGAAATGGGATGGTGCTACTCTTAGCCGACACCACACGGACATACCCTAGTTGCCTCGTAGTTATCCACGCGAGGTATCTAAATCGCGTGTTTAAATTCGAAGCATGAACAAATAATTATAAAAGCTTGATTTTTTTAAAACGAAAATAATGTCTGTTTGCCAGCATTCCGTCTACATTTCAATTCCCTCATAAACGCTTAATTAATGTTCTTAACACTATTTTGCCTATCCTATAATGTTCATAACAATTCAAAATGACGTAAGCGACAGTAACACAAAAATGAGAAAAAATAAGAATTCGTTTTTGTCGTATGTGACACACATTGCGTTCAATAAAAAATGGGCTGACTATCTTCCAAAAGTTACGTAAAATTACTAACCTACGTACATAATAATACAGACAAAAGTCATTTTTCTTCGATAAGAAATGCGCAGAGGCTTAGTGCGATGCATAATTTATCTTAATCTTCGTCAATTTTTATTTTAGCGATCCATCAAAAGCCATGGACGCGAGTTACATGGTTATTATCTCTTACGCCCTTTTTTTTGCTCATTTCTTACTGGAGCCCGAGAAAGATTGCTGAAAGGAAAAATATACACAATAGACGACCTAAATTTAAAATCATTACATTCAGCTTTTTTGTTAAGGCGTAACCCACATTCAGCCATAATTTTCAGACAATCTTCTTTGAAATTGCGAAAAAAATTAGGTGAAATTCCCGAAAATCCACAGCGCATGCCTATAGCCCATTCAGGAACGTCTCTAGATAGAGATAGATTGTACAAGTGTGAGCGAGCGAGAGATAGTATTCCCAAAAATTCTGGGAATACCACACTGGTCACTTAATCACTGAATTAATATGTCACACATTAATGTGACGTTATGTCATTGCACAGTTACACTTGTAAAATTAGCACATTATTAAAAACACATTTCATAATTCAATCTCTATTAACTTTTTTCTGAAAAAAGGTTATTTCACGTACAATTTAACACTTAGACGTCAAAAAATGGTGTAATAGTCTATCATACGCGACACCAATGAGCTAACTGCATTAAGTCTGGATTTTAGGTCACAATAACCGTTCCGAACTGGTCTCCTAAATTGATTGAAGGCGTATAGTTAAGTACTTACATTTTCTAGACGATGTAACCCCAAATATATCACATCTGCAGACGACAATCAAACACATGAGTTTTCTAATCATTTGTTACAAGATGGGACGTTTAAAAACTTAGTAAAAACGAGATAATTATAACACTAGGCGGCTCACACAGGTTATGAATTAACTGTATCTATTTTTGAACGCCGCGGTGGATATTTAGTACGCGTATTTATTTTTTATACATTGAAACAGTGGCTGTAAAGTGTTATTTGTTGAAAACGGATTTTATACGGTGTGGTTGAAAAAAAATCAATTGGGAGACGCGTTACTCGGTGGCCATTTTGTGTCTGGCTGGGTTAGCAGGGATAGACGAAATACGCATGCGTGAACGCGCCGCCCGCTTGTCTAGAAAACTGGCATATTTTTAAGCGGGCTTTATTGAAACGTCCCTTACGTTTTCATAAAACATAGTTTCAGATCATTATAAAGTGGAATAAAACAAAAAAAGACGTAAGTGACACTTACGCCCTAGCAGAAAAATTTTGGCATATTGAGGGTTAACATTTTTGCAAAGAACTAAACGCAAAAGACGTTCTATTGGCACATACTATCTACGGCTATGGACGTCTAGTGATGCCCTGACGTGTTGAGTCATAGTCACACCCTGTAACTGAAGTGAGATTTTTGTGACGTATCAAATTTGTACTTAGATTGCCTACCTACATCAAATCAGTTGCCCATTTTTGACACCTAGCTATAATACAGGGTCCTTTATATGCTGACACTTGTTTAAGGGGATGATCAGACCATCAAACCAAACAACTATTTCTATGGGACCAACATCGAAATCGTGATCAAATCATCTGTCCCATACATTTGGCTCGAGTCGGTTTAAAGTTTTATATGGAACAGCAGATTTTTTTTCGCGATTTCGATGTGTTGGTGCCGTATAGAAAGTTGGGGTATGGGTAAAAAGTTGCATTACTGTAAGGGGTGATTGTACCCATGATACCGAATAACTTTCCCAAAGAAACCTATAGGAAATTCACATAAAAAATTTCGACTTTTCATACAAAAGTTCGATCAGCTGATTGAATTTCGTATAGCTTTCTTAGGAAAAGTTGTTTAGTATTATGGTAACAATCACCCCTTTAAGTAATATGTAAGTAATATTAGTAATATGTAACTGTTTACCCTAACACCCTGTATTGTATACGTCCCACTGCAGGGCACAGGCCTACCCTCAAGCAGGGTGCATGGGCGTTAGTCCACCACGCGTGCCAAATGCGGATTGGTAGACTTCACATACGCGTGGGAACTTCTTCTTCAGTAAATGCCGGTTTCCTCACGATGTTTTCCTTCACCGTTTGAGAGCAGTCAGTTATTATCTACGTAGTCTACGCACCTACGTAACGGAACGTATAAGTTAGAAACACTCATTGGTACATGGCATGTTGTCCCTGCGGATTCGAACCTGGAGTGCGATTTTTGAATCTCATTCGGTGAGCTCAGCAGTTGTAAATCTCAAAATTACTATGGAGATACGCATCTATCTTCTGTTAATTTGACTTTAAAAAATCGCACTCCTGAAGCATGATTTTTGTGAGTAAAATCAGCAGTAGAAAGATGCATATCTCCATAGTAATTTTGAGATTTACAACTGCTGAGCTCACCGAATGAGATTCAAAAATCGCACTCCAGGACCTTAAAATTGAGTTTCCATACCTGTCCACTACACGCCACTTGACTTTCGTAGTAATATATAGGCATAGGGGAACCTTCTTCCATAGTAAATGCAATTAACTTAGCTGATTGAACGTTTGTATGAAAATTTGAATTATTTATTTTCAAATTTCCCTTTCGTTTCTTTGCGAAAGTTGTTCAGAGTATCGTGGGTACAATCACCCACTAAAGTAATGCAACGGTCTAACCAAAAACCCTGTAGGTACATAAACATACCAATTTTTGTTTTAAAATGTTTAATATACAAATATAAATAAAACAGACACTCACCGGACACCTATGCTCTTCAAAATGGTTTAACTTCGAGTTACTAGTTTTATACAATGTTTATTATTATTAGATAATAGTGTAATGTACCTACGTCATACGCCGATCGTGCTTTCATTTTGTATTCCCACCGCGAACTAGATGAAAACTATTAAATATTTGGTTGACCACCATATAACCTTGTCACAATGACCAGCGGGGCTAGTACGCCAACCACATTTAACACATCCATCTGTCAAATTTAGTCTTCTGTCTCGTTCTATCGCGTGCAAATAGAAAGAGAGCGGAAGCGTGATAGCGCTATATCACGCTATCGCGGGTTGGCGTACTATCCCCGCTGTGGTAAATTGAGTCGATAAATATCAAAAGTCGATAAATATACTTAAAAGAAACAATTTTTATTTTTGTTTGTAGGGACCACAGATTATATAATACTATACAGTACAGATGCCCAACGTCAAACAAAGGAACGCTACTGCCGTAACGCGGGCAGTCTTCGGGCAAAGTAAATTGCTTGATTTTCCGAGGCTCATGAGATTTTTTTGTAGTCAGATCATGTATTTTTAGTAACAATTTACACTTTTACGTAAACATTAATTACAAATCGATACCATAACGCCACATATTGCCATTTTTTAAACTAAAATTTCATTTGTTTGGGATAGGACACCATGGTAGGGACCTATTTGAGTAGATACGTCCCTTAAGACTCAATCAAAATTATTGTTTATTGAGTTGAAGGCACGTACCTATTCTACTCTTGATAGATCCATTCAAACTTGAGGCAATAAATGACTTTTTAATTTAATTTTAATTTAATTTAATTAAAAGTTAATAAAAAATATTTTATTGATTTTAATGGGACTTCCCAGAGGTTTCCGTATATTGCAAACATAAAAAAACATAAGTACTAACTTAAAACAACAACAAAAAATGTTTAAGAGCCTACCGAGCGTATTGTGCTGCCCTCAATCGTATTTTTTTTATTTCTTCTCAATTAAACAACATTTTCAAAAAAACAAGAATGTCACATTGTAGTCCTGATTGGCTCTCAGTTTATCGAAATATTACGGATTATTATGTTTTATGTTTGTAGCTATTATCGTTAAAACCGGTTACCTATCGTACTTTCGAAAAAGAGTTTTCCGAATTTTAGTTCTCCGAAATCGTTACACTTTTTATTGTTTCCCTTTTTTTTTGTTTCCCCGAAATATTATTCGCCATATTTTGAGGAGCCAGATTTTTTTTTGTCCTTTTTTTCTTTTAACCAATGAATCAAAATTCTGTAACACAGTTTTCCAAAGTAATGTAAGTCAGATAATTTACTTTTTCGAATATTTGTTTTTCCGTACAGTCACTTTTCCGCAGAAATATTTAACCTAACCTTTCCTAGAATTTTAAAAAAACCAGATTGTTTTTCTCAGGAAGGGGGCGTCCACCCCACTGCACCTTCAACATACATATAAGCAAACAAGCAAGCATGCAGCAAGCAAGCTAGCATGCAGCAAGCAAGCAAGCATGCAGCGAGCAAGCAAACATGCAGCAAGCAAGCAAGCATGCAGCAAGCATTTTGATGCTCCGCTAGCTTCGCTCGCTCCGCTAAGTGTCTTACATGTTCTAACCTAACCTAACCTACAATTTTAAAACCACCAGTTTGTTTTTCTCAGTCAGGGGGCTTCCGCCCCCCGAACCCCCCTCGCGGGGGGCGCAGCCCCCCTGCACCCCCCAACATGCATACAAGCAAGCAAGCAACATGCAAGCAAACATGCAGCAAGCAAGCATGCAACAAGCAAGTAAGCATGCAGCAAGCATTTTGATGTTCTGCTCGCTTCGCCCGCTAAGTGTTTTACATGTTCTAACTTAACCTAAACTACAATTTTAAAACAACCAGTTTGTATTTCTCAGGCAGGGGGTTTCCGCCCCCCGCACTCCCGAACATGCATACAAGCTAGCAAGCAACAAGCAAGCAAGCATGCAGCAGGCAAGCAAGCAAGCAGCATGCTAGCAAGCATGTTGGTGCTATAATCCTGGTATCATGTATCTACTAGGTAATTATTACAGAAAACTTTACTGTATTGTGTTCTAGTCATACTATGGAAGAAGTTGCTTCTACATTTTAAAACTTCGAACCCAGAAGACCGTTGTCAAAAGAAAAAAAATGATTATGAAATTCTGATTTAAAATTTTCTGGAAAATGATACTTCTGTCAAGTCTTTATAAGGAGTAACAAATGTATGTGTAACAAAATATCTGTCACTAGAAACTTCTATAAACCGTTTTCGAACAACTGAAATTCGGTCAGTGAAATTTCGAAAGTAAGATAGGTTACCGTTAAAACCGTCAAAAGTGGTCATTTCTTGCGGTTTTAAAGATAATACTTAACTACAAACATTATAAAAACAGATCCGCAGTGACCCGATAAATTGAAAATCAGCAATGACTGTACACAATGTGATATTCATGTTTTTTTGGAAACAACAACAACAGCAGTAGGCGACAAAAGACTCGGTGCAGCCTTAAACCATAATGTTTTATCGCACACATTCCTATTAATGAATTGAAAAAACATACTTACCTACATGCACGGACTTGAAAGAAATACGGACCGAATACAATCTCGTTTGTTCTACAAGGGACCTACACTCACACAGATGCACTAGCTCTAGGCGCAGGTCCTACAACCCGTCACCTTATGTACCGCGTGACAGCATGCACACAAAAGAAATGGGTGCTTCACTCATGATTAGACGAGATTACGTCTGGTTCTTCTTTTAAGTCTGTGCCTACATTTCACTCAAATATTTAATCGTTTTCATCTATTTTGCGATGTGAATACAAAATGAGAGCACGATCGTCGAATGACGTACATTACACTATTATCGGCACCTAGGTTTCTTGTCAGGTGCGCATGGGCATGTCAATAGCAAGCATTAGGGGGTCTACCCGGACTTTCGAACTTCGCAATTGCGTGAACGTTTTCGTTCCAATGTCAACTCAATTACAATGAAGTTCGGACCGAAATGGTCGCGATATATCGAAAATCTAAAGTCCGGGTACAGGGCCAGGGCCGAATATTTAGTCGTCTCTTCACGTGGTCGCCCAAGAAAGTGTTTATAGGGTTCCGTATCCAAATGGTCAAAAAATACGTAGTCGTAGTAGGTAACTAGATATTTCAACAATCCGCACAAAAATGTTACATCCTCTTTTTATAATGAGAACCCGTAATCAATCAGTCGATCCCAAAATCTTCATACAGATCTTGGGAAAATCCGCGCCGCGCGCCCGCTACCCCGCAAGCCCCCCACCGTTGCTCTGCGCAAGTACATCCGTTGCCGTACTGTGAGTATAATATAGGGTCCTTCTTAATATGCTGACACTTTTTTAAGAGGATGATCAGACCATCAAACTGAACAACTTTCTCTATGGCACCAAAATCGAAATCGCGACAAAAAAATCTGCCGCTCCATACAAAACTGTAAACCTACTCTAGCCAAATGTATGGGGCAGCAGATTTTTTTTTCGCGATTCAATGTTGGTCCCATAGAGAAAGTTGTTCAGTTTAATGGTCTGATCATCCCCTTAAAAAAGTGTCAGCATATTAAGTTGGACCCTGTATAGTTATGCTGTGGTTTAATGCTGAGTTCACACGCACGCCGTGCAGCCCGGCAAGCTTAGTCAATTCACTGTACATCGACTAGTCTGTAAAGTGATTGTTACTATTTAACTTTATAGAAGCCTCAATGTACAGCGAATAAGCTTGCCGGGCTGCACGGCGTGCGTGTAAACCCAGCACCAAAGGATGCTAATGATATCAATTTTTATACGAGAGCGGTAGGTACGGCCGCCATGTAAGTACGACAAGCAAAATTAGAGTGTGATGTAAGGTTTGTACTACTATACAAGGTGGAACAAAACCCTCTAGAGACTCTATACTACCCCTTTACATTTTACTAGGGTGTTTTGTTCTATACTGTAGGTAGATAGACTATCAAACTGAACAATTTTCACAATGGAGACAAAGTCGAAAAGACAGCTGTCCCCTTTGATAAAGTTATATTCAAGATTGTCATAGATATGCCTGCCTCACTTTGTATGCTCTCTCTCTGTCACGGGTTTGCTGGAAGAAATCTCTTTAGAGATAAGCTCGCCCTTTGTAATTGTCTATTATGCTGTTTTTTTTTTGTCGAAGATACGAAAGCGTCGAAAAAAATTGGAACCAGTACTGGCTCCAAAACTCTATATACACGCACACATACATAATTTGTATGGCGCCTCACGCACACCAACCTATGAAACTTGGCCCCTTTTGTTTTATACGGTAAAACAGTGAGGCTCATTCTAGACATAATATACTTTTTCTAAGCTTTTAGCTTAGCACTGTAAGTAGTTACCATCCAGGCTTATACCTATACTTTTTCTAAGGCTGTCCCATACATTTGAGTCGAGTAGGTACCTACCTGCCGTACCTACTGCCAGGGGCGGATCCAGGATTTCATGTTGGGGGGGGGCCATCGGCCAACTCGGGCCACGTATTAAGATTAAAAGAAATTAAGAGAGCTCATTTCTTTACTCGGCCTCAAAATTCAGAGGTTCGTGGGGGGGGGGGGGGGGTATGGCCCCCTGGCCTCCCCCCCCCCTGTATCCACCACTGCCTACTGCACTTTTGTATGAAGCTGATAATATTTTTTGAAATTGTTCTCGTTGTCCCGATAGTGAAAATTGTTCAGTTTGATAAAATCTGGCCAAGTGTGAATCGGTGTCGCGCTAAAGGTCCCGATTTTTTTTTTGTAAGTTGTGTCTTTGTTGTGTGGTCGTGTGGTACGGAACCCTAGTAGCCCGAGTCGCACTTGACCAGTTTCTTACATCAAAAAAGACTAAATTTGTTTTGATACATCCTCTATATCCTCTAATTTCAGTAGATATTGTATGAAACAAATAATAAAACAGGATAACTACATATTTATCCTGTTAAGGCGTGATTAGCTCACTCATTTGACGTTAAGTGTTTTGACAATGCCGTTGACAAAGAGAAAAGTTAAAAGATAGTTAAAATGTCTCATTTTTTTGTGTTTTTTATATCATTGTGTTATTTAACGTCTTGGGCATTAGCAGGTATGGAGTTTAATTGAATTACTGTAGTTAATAAAGTTAGTAATAACGCTATTCTAGCCCAGTGTGGACAGTGAATAAGTGGCGTAACCAGCAACGCCCTAATAGTATAAGAGATAAGTGTACTTTTTGCAACCATCAGCTGCAAGGCTGATTCAGTGTTTATGTGGTGTATAGCATCTCTGTGATGGGGATGGACCAGGTCTGCCTGCATAACTTCTGTCGGTTTAGGAGTTACAGACATTTATAGGTCAGGAAAAAAAAGTATGATATTATTGTATTATGCACTGTAGCTTTGTGAACAGTACAAAAACTGACATGAACTGCCGGTCGGTTTTGGAGATACAGCCGTTCAAAGGTCAGACCATGTCAGTTTTTGTACTGTTCACATGGCTACATTGCATACTACAATAATATCATACAATCAGCCTTGCAGCTGATCGTCAATTTTTTACAGACCTTTAAACGTCTATAACTCCTAAACCGACTGAAGTTATGCAGGCAGACCTGGTCCATCCCCATCACAGAGATGCTCTACACCCCATAAACACTGAATCAGCCTTGCAGCTGATGGTTGCAAAAAGAACACTTATCTCTTATAATATAAAGCTGAGGTTCAGACTCCCGAATGTCAAAATCCATACATTTCGACCCTACTTAGCTCGAACTAAGACTGAAAAAATAGTCTCTGAATCTCGGCCTTAGTCAAATTTTTACACTTTTTGGTATTCCGTGGTCACGTGCAGTTCCCTTCAGTAAAGTTTATTCCGAGAGCGCAAATGCGCGTTGCATACAAACGTAGTCTGGTAATATTTTCAATACTATCCAATTGAAATCAATGAAATTTTTCAGAAACAATCTAGAAACTAATCTCTATGATCGTAATGAAGTCAGATTTTCGTTAAAATATACAGTTTTAATGCTACGATTAATTTAAGATTTGTATCTAAACCTTTGAGGCACTGTAACTTTAAAACTATAGGTACATTTTAACGAAAATCTGACTTCATACAAACATAGAGATTAGTTCTAGATTGTTTCTGCAAAATTTCATTGATTTTAATTGGTTAGTATTGAAAATATAACCAGACTACGTTTGTATGGAGCGCGCCCACGGTAATATACCTTAAGAGGCTCCCCATACGTAAAGGCAAGGCCGGGCCATATTTTGCTAATTTTTAGAAGCTATCTTCTCGTTATTTGAAAGATATACAAATTAATAAACAAAATATTGCAATGATCTTCAACGCCTCGGCTTTATTGCTATGAAGTAGGTCTATCTATAACGTCACGCCTCTTTCCCATTGGGGTAGGCAGAGACCAGAGCGCGCCATCTACTACGATCCTTACATACATCTTTTGCCTCATTCACATCCATACATCTCTTCATACATGCCCGTCGGTTTCGAGTACTCCGCACCTCCCCTTTTTGTAGGACGCAACTGATTTGATCAGAATACGTCCTACGAGGGCGCCCTCTGCCGACACATCCACTCATTTTAGCTCCATATATCTCTTTCGTACATCTGCTATCACTCATCCTCTCCACATGACCAAACCAACGAAGCATACCCTTCTCGAAGCATATAATATAATATATAGGTATAATTCTTATTATCTATAAAATAGGTACATTATGAAACCTGTGTTCAAATAAAACCTTCACTTTATTTATCATCCTATCATTGTCCACTGCTGAACATAGGCCTCTCCCAAGGCGCGCCACAAAACTCACACAAGATGATCATGTCGGTAAAATCAATCAGAGCGGCAGTTGTCACAGTCACTTTCGCTTGCTCGGGAACAAATCAGATATTTCATACAAAACTGCAGTAGGACGTATCGACTCGACTCAAATGATGTTGTCTAGTGAAAGTTGATCAGTTTGATCGTCTGAGTTTTGGTACATCCTGTATAAAAAATAGAATGTAGGTATGTGTAAAATGAACAGTTTGTGTACCTACTTATAATTATTAATCACTTACAGGTTCAAGTATCGAATTCAACATCACAGAAGAAAGATCGAAAGGCGACAACACTTCAATTCAGTTATTAGAATGTAATCTCGACAAAATATTAAATGTAGAAGTAGAAGATGCAAGCAAAGAAATTCCAGTTGTTATTAGACAAAGTGTCACGCAGATTGAGCAGGCCAGGTCAGTACATAGACTAAGTGCGTTGACACACGATGACGCATTGACGGAGCGGCAGACGTCAGTCCGTCATTTGTGAAGCAAGGAGTTGTATGAAACCGCACGTAGAAGCACAAACGGTGACGCATTGACGCACCGTGTGTGGTTCTATATGGTTGACGTCTGCCGCTCCGTCAATACGTCATCGTGTGTATCGCACTTATAACCACCGAGACCGAATCCTACAGAGAAACAGCTCCAAAGCAGTCCGTCACTCGGCCGTAGGAACCGAGGCTACATCTTAGTGCATCGTAGTGTCGTAAGCGACGCGTTTGATTGATTTCTGCCACTAGCGCCAGACGGCAACGTCGCATACGTCGCGTGCTGTATTGTACGAAGTAATAACAGCCGGAGGCAAGCTACATTAGATACATTTTTGCGCGAAGCTAAATAAAAGCGTGGAAATTTATAGTTTTCTGACCACGGACCTGAAAAAAAGACGGACGTAATCTCGTCTAATCACGAGTGAAGCACCCATTTCTTTTGTGTGCGTGCTGTCACGCGGTACATAATGGTGACGGGTGTCGGACCTGCGCCTAGAGCTAGTGCATCAGTGTGAGTGTAGGTCCCTTGTAGAACAAACGAAAATGTAGGACCTTGCATGCTTCACATCTTTTTAATGTCACATTACGTCCGTCTTTTTTTCAGGTCCGTGTTTCTGAAATTTTTCTAAGGAAGTGATATTTCTGTTTTTGTTTTTAGTTCTTTCACACATCTTTAGTCCCACTAGGGAATCGACGGTCACTCCCTGCGTTCACCCCGCATGTAGGGAAGACGGCAAATTGGTGCCCGATCCCAGACAACCGGCCCGCTTGCGTCTAGGCTAGGGCTGCCATAAATGCGAGAAAGCCAACCGAGACATTTGAAATGGACAAAGGATAAGAAGCTAACTATACCAGAAGCGTATATTGGGTTTCTGTCGCCTGGGGCACAGACCTATTTTGCCACCCTCTTTTCTCCATAATAGAGAATGAGTACACAAAAAATAACGGGGCGAGCGCGTCATAATTCACCAACCGGGACAAATGACTTGCTGACCGGGACACAGGGACATAAAGGCTTGAAACCGGGTCATGTCCCGGTGTACCGGGACATATGGCAGCCCTATAGTCTAGCTAGGCTCACCCCTAGCCATGCATCCATCAGCAAGGCAACGTGGCGATACCGTCGCTCTCGAAAATGTACTCCATACAAAGACAACGAAACTATACAAAAAAGAAGGTTCAAAATCGAATGCGAGACATAAATCGCTCAAGAGAAATAATCAAAGAGATTCGATATAAGGTCCAACTAAAAACAATTGGACCACGACCGGTCCCCAGGCTTCACACCTAGCCTGGCGAAGATCTTCCCTTTTCAATACCGAAACATTCCCAAGTAGCACCACCAATTCAATTCAATTCAATTCAATATATTTATTTCGGAAAACAAGTAACAACCATACCACCCCTAAAACCTGTCGCAACCCTGAATTTCTAAAATTGTTTCAGTTGTTACCGCAAGACCGATACGCAAATGGCAAAAGAATTAATATTAACTAAGGCCAACTATACCAGCCAATCGCAAAATAGTGGTAACACCTTTACCAGTGCAGTAAGTATTGTAAAATATTTAATTGTTTCGTTAATTAATAAACATAATTAACTAAGCAGAGCGGTTCCAGTGTCCAATTATTGGGCATTGGAATAGCCTGCATAGGGCCGCTAGGCTTTTGTTAATGTTAAATAAATGTAGATTTTCATTAATTTTACTGAACTTTACCCCCTTAATTTTTAACTTTTGTAATTTTTATTATTTTTTAACAAATCCGCCTTAATAACGCATATTCTGTGAAAATGTCAACTATCTAGCTATTACGGTTCAAAAGTTACAGCCCTAAATAGGTAGGACGGACGGACGGACGGACAACGTATGCTTAGTAATAGGGTCCCGTTTTCCCATAAAAAGGGTTGAAAAATTTATATTTTTTTAATCTTCTTCTTATCGTGTGGGCATGCCCTGGTGTCAGAGTTTATTCAAACCGCCTTACGGCCTCTGGACGTGGTTTTTCATGTAACTACTACTACCACCAGAGATAGTAGCCGGGACCATCGGCTTAACATGCCATCCGAAGCACGGAATCATTTTCCTTTTCAGACAATCAGGTGATTCAGCCTGCAAAGTCCTAACCAACTGGGGAAAAACGCACAAAGTGATATATCACTAGGTAGGTGTCCCCCGTGGGAATCGAACCCACGACCGCCGTGTCAAGAGCCCTTAATCATCAGAAGGCCATTAAAAAAGAAAAAGTAGTTCCTAATGGCTCGATAGATGGCGTTGACGAGACAGGGGCGAGCACCTTGCATGTAGTAAAATACAAATAAAATAGTAAGAATTTGCGATTTTAAGTAAGCCAGCAAAATATGAGCATATATTTTGCCAACGGATGCGTCTGACTCAGTGACATGCTACTTTTTAGCCTGAAATTTTCGTCTTCGGACCCCTCTCTGGTCAACGCCATCTATCGCCGCTATGATGAACTACGTTTGAGTAGCTGTCAGAAAACTCCTCATTCAGCGTGGCATCGCTGCTAGCATCAGGGGCTCCTTTGCGCCAGAATCGACAAGAAGCGGGTTATTTGACTAAACTTCTTATTTCATTGACTGTTTGTGTATCTTTATTTTGTATTTAATAAATCATATAATTTTAGGCGTTAGTTGCTAGCAACACTGTATTAAACGTCTATCAGTGACAGAGTTTTCTTAGCGCAATTGGTCTTCTGTGTTTCTTCGTATTTGAAATTCGTAAAAAATTGGTTTTAGTAATATTTGTGACATCATTTCGTGCGGATTGTGTAGGATTGACGTAACAGGAATCTCAAATAAATACGAAAACAGAACATAAGTTTTGGTTCAAGTTAACTCGTACAATGGTCATTTTGGCGGCAACGCGCGAGCCTACGAAATCAACCACAAATTCATCTTCATCTGTCATCCCATCATCAAAATAAAGAATAATAGAAAAATGTTACTAAAGACCAGGCTGTAAGGGCTAGTTCCCATTGCCTTTCCGTAAGAATAAATTATAAAAAAAAAATAACGAATGGCTCAAAAGGACTAGTATCCAGAGCCGATAAAAACATCATTAAAAAAAACGTCTATCAGTTGCGATGATGATGATGATGATTATTATTTATTATTTCAGATGAACATAACAAAGGAGCAGCAAGGGCCGTGGGAATGTACAATTCTAATACCATATGATTCAAGATATGATACGCTGGGGTCCACACCATGCAGAGGTAGAAAGTGTACCCCAATTAAGTGCCACTTGAACCTGACTGTAATCGGTAAGTCATCTAAAGCCTGACCAGGAAAATAAAAAACCTCGCCATGTTGCGGAAAATCATTGGAACTAATTTTTGTACTTGGAACACTAACATTAAAGGTGACAGTCGATTGCAGCGCCCCCAAACCAGGTTTTTTATTTTCCTGGTCAGGCTTTACACATCGTCGCCTCAGTGCTTATTTGGCCTATCTACCAACAGTTATTTAACGAAAATGCAACCTTATCAACTGTAAAATAAGGTTGCATTTTCGTTAAATAACTGTTGGTAGATAGGCCAAATAAGCACTGAGGCGACGACATCTTCTCTATCTATATATATCCCTATCTCAATCCCTTCCCTAATATAATATACAGGGTGAAATTGATATCATTAGCATCCTTTTAACTACCTGCCGGTTTTGGGTAATTTTGTAACCATTTTATTCATTAACTATGGCACTTTTTGATCTGAAATTTAAACTGAACCATCTACAGGATATGAGAAGTGATGTGGTTTTTCTAGAAATCGATTTTAATGAATAAAACCGAAGAAAAGGGACTCTAAAGTCACCCCTTTTTTTCCAGTTGTAACCATTTTACTCTTACATTTTTAATCGGAACAAAATGAAAATTTACTATATTGTTCACAATACAATTTAGAATGATGTGGTTTTTTTACTTTTTCGAAATTAATAAAAAATCATCGAATTTTTCAAAGAAAACAGCAAAATTCTGACCGGAGCCACGCGCTCTTTCTCATCGATTAGTATGGAGTGTGAGTGAGAGGAGAGTGGTCCACGGCTGATACGCCTTAAACTAAGAGTCTACCCATCAAACTGAACAACTTTTACTATGGGAGCAAAACAATCGGAGCAAAAAAAATCTGCTGTCCCATACATTTGAGTCCCGTAGGCAGCGGCGGCGCGGGTGCAGTTTCGTATGGGACAGCAGATTTTTTTTTTGCTCCGATTGGTTTGCTCCCATAGTAAAAGTTGTTCAGTTTGATGGGTAGACTCTTAGTTTAAAAGGATGCTCTTAGTTTAAAAGGATGCTAATGATATCAATTTCACGCTGTATACAGAGAATGTTAGGGAAAACAGTTGCACTACTTTAAGGGGTTATTAATATTATGACGCTTTTATCCCGTCGAGGCCGTTTTTTGAACACGAACGAAAGTGTTTTAAACGGTGTTTTAAAGTCTGAAATTAAATTATGTCTTATTTAAGGATCGGGCGGATTGGCGACTGTTCTCAATTACACGATTAGATTAAGTTTACTAGATAGAAAAACATCCCAAAGTTACCCCTTTTTGTTATGTTTTTTCAATACTATGATTAAACTGCTGATATTTAACCATTTATTCTTGTACTTAACTAAATACATTTAAATATTTCTAGTGAACTCGGAATAATTTTTAGCTTAGAAACTCCCATGGGCAAAGATATTGACGAAAAACACGTTTTTTTGCGATCCTGCTTTCAATTGGAGCGGGATGGCTAATTGTAAACTTATGCTTGCAAGAAAGAGACGCTTGCACTGGGATAACCTAGCCTTAAGGAGTTATATACCCATGATACTGAACAACTTTCCCCAAGAAAACTTTCCCAAATACAAATTTCGATCAGCAGATTTAATTTTGAACGGAAAGTTCAAAAAATTTTTTGCTTATTCCCTATAGGTTTCAGGGAAAATTGTTCAGTAGATATCATGGGTACAATCACCCCCTTAAGGGTATATTACCGTCGGCGCGCTCCATACAAACGTAGTCTGGCTATATTTTCAATACTAACCAATTAAAGTCAATGAGATTTTTCAGAAACAATCAAGAAGCTAATCTCTATGTTTGTATGAAGTCAGATTTTCGTTAAAATGTATAGTTTTAAATTTACAGTGCCTCAAAGATTTCCATACAAATCTTAAATTAATCCTAGCATTAAAACTGTATAATTTAACGAAAATCTGACTTCATACCAACGTAGAGATTAGTTTCTAGATTGTTTCTGAAAAATTTCATTGATTTTAATTCGATAGTATTGAAAATATCACTTGACTACGTTTGTATGCAGCGTGCATTTGAGCTCTGGAATAAACTTCTCTTAAAGTAATGCAACTGTTTGTCCTAACACCCTGTATATGTTACGTACAGTTGTAAGCTTAGGGTTGAACTACACATGGCCGCACGCGACCGCATTTTTCCGTCGCTCCATCCTTTTCTGTCACTCAGGAACGTCATTTGCGAGAGCATAATAAGATAGACGGAACGGAACAGCACGCCGCGTGCGATCGCGTTCCGTCCTTAGATCAATTTTATTTTGATCTAAGGTTCCGTCTATCTTATATATATGCTCTAGCAAATGACGTTCCTGAGTGACAGAAAAGGATGGAGCGACGAAAAAATGCGATCGCGTGCGGCCATGTGGTAGTTCAACCCTTATACAAGCGTTTTCTTTGTCAAAGGACTCCAAAACGCATTTGTCGTTTTTTCTTCCCCGACACTAAATAATTTTAGTTTTAATAATGAAGGTTGTATTTTTACAGAACCCCGAAAACCCGAAACTGTTCTTATAAGTAAGTACCTACCTACTACGAAATACTTACTATTAACATAGGCCTCTCCCAAGGCGTGCCACAAAACTCTGTCCTCGGCCTTCCTCATCCAGTCGCTCCCCGCTACTTTTTTTAGGTCGTCTGTCCAGCGGGCAGCAGGGCGTCCCACACTACGCCTACCAGTTCGCGGTCTCCACTCTAGAACTCTGACACCCCATCGGTTATCAGTTCTTCGGCAGATATGACCAGCCCACTGCCACTTCAGCTTGCTAATTTTCTGAGCTATGTCAGCCACTTTAGTTCTGTGACGAATCACTTCATTTCTGATGTGATCCCTCAGAAAACACCGAGCCTAGCTCTCTCTCTCTCCATAGCTCGCTGAGCGACCTTGAATTTATGAACTAGCCCTATCGTCAGGGTCCACGTTTCCGCACCATAGGTCATCTCTGGCAGAACGCACTGATTGAACACCTTCGTTTTGAGGCATTGTGGTAGGGCCGAGGAGAATATATGACGTACCTATAGTTTCCCGAAAGCAGACCATCCTAGCTGGATACGCCTAGCAGCCTCCTTGTCGAAGTTGTTTCTACCTAGTCTTATAGTCTGCCCATGGTAGAGATAGTCTTGCACAATTTCTATCGCCGCCTCACCGACGTATACCGCCTCTGGCTCGACATGAGAATTAAGCATGACTTTCATCTTGTCTAAGTTCATGCCGAGACCGACCCGTCGAGAGGCGGCATTAAGGTCGCTAAGCATGCCACTGAGGTCATGCAGCGATTCCGCCATGACGACAGTGTCATCGGCAAAACGCAGGTGTGAGGTGTTTTGAAAAAATTACCTACTATGTTGAAACCATGACAATTATCGATTCTTCTCTCGATTAAAACAAACTACTTTCTAGTTTTGCGTTAATTCATTAACACGTTGAATAATATATTATATTGCTGTAAAAACGCACATTTACGAGTATGTTTCCAACTGCATTCTAACGTGTTATTTTCTATTTCAGAAGATTTCTTCTCAACGTATAGTAAGTATTACATTTTATCAACAACTCCAGTGTAAATGTTGCATCAGCCTAGTGTCTGTATCCTTTATATCATCATCATCATCATCATCATCAGCCTATATACGTCCCACTACATGGCAAAAGTCTCAAAGAGGTTAAGGTAGGAGTAATTCACGACGCGTGCCCAATGCGGATTATTGGTAGATTTCACATAGGTACGCATCAGAATTTCTTCTTCAGCAAATTCTTGGTTCCTCGAGGTGTTTTCCTTCACCGCTTGAGAGCAGTCGGTATCGCGTAGATGCATAAATTAGAAACACTCAATGGTACATGGCATGTGGTCCGTCCGGATTCGAACCCGGGCCCTCACCTCATCATTGAGTGTGCATAGCTCTCCGAAACGCGTCACCGACGCTTAGGTAATAATACAAGTGAGATTTATTTCATCATCATCATCATCTCAGCCGATAGACGTCCACAGCTGGACATAGGCCTCCCCAAGGTTCTCCACAACGACCGGTCCTGCGCTGCTCTCATCTAATCGTGTTCCCGCCGCCTTCACCAGGTCGTCGGTCCATCTTGTGGGGGCCTGCCCACGCTGCGCTTTTCGGTACACGATCGCCACTCGAGAACACTTCAGCCCCATCGGCCATCGGTTCTGCGAGCAATGTGCCTGCCCATTTCCACATTAATGTACCTAGAAATTTAGAGCAAGGCAAAAAAGCCGTGGTGGTCCAGTGGCCAGTAACCTTGCCTGCCGTGCAGGAGGCGATGGTTCGATCCCCGTCCAGGCTGACTCGTACCAATGGTTTTTCGGAATTTATGTACGATTTGTAACACCACTGGCTTTTCTGTGCTTCTCAATTTCGAGGCATGTATTGTACCCACTGTCCATTATAAGTGGCGACGGGCTCACCCCCTGTCACACTGGACAGAGTTTTCGGTACTACTGGTGAAACGTGGATGTTCTGAGGTTTCAGAATATCTCTGACTACCCCCTCGGGGAATATAGTCGTGAGGATATGCTTATGCTTATGCTGAAACTCCGAGCATAGCCCTCTCCATGCCAGGGGGACTTTCAGCCTCATTATGGGGCCTTGAGTGAGCGACCACGTCTCAGTTCCGTATGCCAACACTAGCAAAACACAGTCATAATGGCCGAAGACTTTTGTCTTGAGACTGCGTTGTTTCACACTACCACAACCACAAAACGTGGTCGAGCGCATATTTCGTAGGTATCGTAAATGAATATAGTTGCATTCACACGTAGGTACCCCATTTGCAGACATTATTGACAGCGTGTGTCATACCGACCACGTCGCAACCACAACGCACCCACCAGCGACACCGCGAACTAGCGACCGGCCACATCGCAGCCACAACGTTGCGTTCGACGCAACGACCGACAGTGCGCTTTCCCCTCTTGTGAACATCAAGAATAAATAGTGGGATCAAATCACTGATTCAAAAAGCATATAATTATATGGGTAAAGCCAAAGCCTCGTATCCGCTAGGCAACAATTGACGCGCAACACGTGACGCTCAACATGTTCGGCAACGTTGCAAAACAAGAAACTTTGAGAGACTAACGCTCAGTTGCTCTTGCTAGCTTTTTCTACGTCAACAGGACAAAAAGTGACATCAAGAGATTTAATGGACGATTAACTCTAACGAGCGTTTCTGCATCTGAGCGTTATAGTGATCCATTTGTACTAAATGCACCCTGAACCACATCGTCATTTTGTGGGTACCACAACGAAACTGCAAAAACCACAGCTCGACCACATTTTGTCGCGTGGTTGTGGTAGGTACGTGTGAAACAACGCTTAATTTTTGATGTAGTTATGATAAATATGAATATTTGTACCCGAGTCAAGGATGTTTGTATCTATATATGTATTCTATATCGTTGTCTATCTAGTTATCGTAATAGGGACAAGTCCAGGCTAGATTCTGGAACTTTAAATGTGGCTAGATAATTTGTGTGACAAAGTCCAAGATATTTTATTGAGTGGAAAACAATGACCAAATCCCTGATACGACCGTCACACCCTGGGCAATAATCAGCTGAGGTAGGTATCGCCTGTTGGCTATCTCTTAACAACTTAATGTTTTTTCCAGAGTACTGGATAATCGGGGGAGGGAGTGTAGCCGTTTTGATCATCATAATCATGTTTGCACAAACTATTGTCATTCTACAATTCAGAGCTCGAGGTATGGTAATTTGGAAATGCTAACCTTTAACACTATCGCTGCTGACGACCTACGGCGTAGGTAGGTCGGCGACAAATGGGCCGCAGTGCTAAAGACGTAAGTGCGTTCACACACGGTGACGCATTGACGCAGCGGCAGACGTCAGACCGTCATTTGTAAAGCAAGGAGTTGTATGACACCGCACGTAGAAGCACACACGGTAACGCATTGACGCACCGGGTGTGGTTCTATGGACTGACATCTCTCGCTCCGTCAGTGCGTCATCGTGTGTGAACGCACTAACGAGTCAGTTCTATTGCATTTCGGCTGTGCTTATGACATAGGCGAAGTATTTTTCGCTTACGCTGATAGACGGAACATCAGTGTAACCGCGTATGAGACAGCGATAGTCATAAAATCCTATACAATTTGTATGAAAATAGATGTCTGACTCCGGAGTAAGACAGCCGTCGTAGAACAAAAAAGTGGCTACGCCGATAAGGTCAGCAATAAGTAGCGATCTCCTTTTTTAACTAGAGCGAATTTCCTATGTGCATCTCTTACAATGACAAGACACGTGCTTGCTTCTAGTTCCTTCTCTTTCTACGGCTTATGACTTACCGCGCGAGTCACCGACATATTACGCGGGTGACCCACGAACCACGTTGATGGTTTCAACGTTATGATTGTGCGCACGACCTACGAGGCGGGTCAATTTCTATTGCATTTCGCCTGTGCTCATGACCTACAGCGTGAGTCACCCAAAGGTTACGTTACCCACGAGGTGAGCCGCATTCGTAGTTTTTACGTTACGACTGTGCGCACGACCTACGAGGCGCGTCAGTTTTAGCACTACGTCGCGACGCGAGGATCATGGTTTTGAGCTTACTAGTGAAAGTGTTAATTAATATTGTGGTTCGACGTTTTAAACGATCGCAGAAGTTAACACGTTCGCTGGTAGTAGGTCCGCAATAATGTGGCCGGGGTGTACTCAAGGACTCGCCTTGCGGGTTAGGCACACAGCTTCCAGAAGGGTGTCTTCATGCAATGAGCTAAACAGATGCCTGCACACATCATAAGACGCATACGATTTCGTTGTTGGTTCTACAGGTGTAAGGAAAAGTATCATTAAGGATATAATTCGGAGCGCGCTGCATACAAACAAAGTGTGGTGATATTTTCAATACTAACATTTTTTCAGGAACAATCTAGAAATTAATCTCTTTGCTTGTATGAAGTGTGATTTTCGTTAAAATGTATAGTTTTAAAGTAACAGTGCCTCAAAGATTTCCATACAAATCTTAAATTAATCCTAGAATTAAAACTGTATATTTTAACGAAAATCTGACTTCTTACAAGCATAGATATTCGTTTTAGATCGTCTCTGAAAAATTTCATTGACTTTTAAAAATATCCCGAGACTTCGTTTGTAAGCAGCGCGCATTAGAACTTTTGGAATAAACTTCTCTTAACCATTAAACCACACACCTACTCTACCCATCAAACTGAACTACTTTTACTATGGGAGCAAACTTATCAGAAAAATATCTGTCCCATGCGAGTACCTACATTTGAATCGAGTAGGTATTGCAGTTTACGTAGTTTTTTTTTAATAGCCTATTTTGTGTCTGGGCAAAGGCCTCCCCTCATTTCCTTCAATCTTCCCTATTACTCCAGTAAAGTTACGGGTCGCTTGTATGGCGAATGAAAATAATTTATAATAAACGGTTTTTTTCTTTCATATTTTAGATTATAATTCTAGTTATCATTTAGATTGAAAATCCCCCTAAAATTTTTATTAAATAATTAAGCAAAGTAAAAAAAACATGTAAAATTGGAAAAAAAATTGTAGGTACCTAAGTATATAAAATTTTTTTATGCCATTTGTTAAATTCATTTGTATTCTTTTATATTACAAGTAAATCCAACGAAAAATCACCTCGGAACCTTCTTTTTTAAATATGTTGAAATTACGAAAAAATCAATTTTAGTACAAAATTTACAGTATATGTAAACTCATAATATGTAAACCCTAAAACAAACAATAATAATGAAAAAAGAAAGAAATCTGACACTATAAATAAAAAATTTACATTTTAGTACTAAAAATTAAAAATACGAAATTTAGTGGGATTCGTTAATAAAGTATCTTAATATCATTTGTATAAACGATCTAGCGAAAAAAATTGCTTATTATAAATTATTTACTTTCGACCCGTATTTTTACTGGACTATATGCCTTACGTAGTATGAGACTGCAATTTTTTTTTGTTCTGACAGGTTTGCTCCCATAGTAAAAGTTGTTCAGTTTGATGGGTAGAGTATGTGGTTTAAAGGTTAATGATACTTTTCCTTACACACTGTACCTATAGAGAACGTTGCTCAGTTTGATGGTCTCAGCATAGTCTCAGCTCTCAGCTGTATTTTCAGATCTTTTAAAATCGTTTACTTTTCAGTTAACGCTACCAAACACATTCGGCCATTGTCCTTGATAGGAAGAAGACATGATCGCAGTAAGTATTATTTATTATATTTAAGCATTAAAAAATAAATAAGTAGGTAACTTAGCGTTTCTATATTTTAAGCCTAGCCAGAAATCGATATCATTAGCATCCTTTTAAACTAAGAGTCTACCCATCAGACTGAACAACTTTGACTATGGGAGCAAACCAAATCGGAGCAAAAAAAAATCTGCTGTCCCATACATTTGAGTCGTGTAGGCAGCGGCAGCGGGTGCAGTTTAGTATGGGACGGCAGATTTTTTTTTGCTCCGATTGTTTTGCTCCCATAGTAAAAGTTGTTCAGTTTGTTGGGTAGACTCTTAGTTTAAAAGGATGCTAATGATATCAATTTCACCCTGTATACGTCCCACTGCAAGACACAGGCCTACCCTCAGGGAGGGTGTATGTACGTTAGTCCACCACGCGTGCCCAATGCGGATTTGTAGACTTCACATAAGCATCGGAATTTCTTCTTCATGGTTCCGCAAGGTGTTCACTGTTTGAAAGCAGTCGGTATTACGTAGATAGGTACAGTCAGCATCAAAAGTATCTAAGCATCTCCGGTGTTCAAAAACATCTGAACAATTGCACGAAAATGAACCCTATTTCCTACTAGATACCATTTGTTTTTAACTTAACAAATAATAACATGACAGATAAATTAATTTGATTTCTTTGTGAGTTGAAATAAGGTTTGCTATCGTAAAGTTGTCCAGATATTTATGAACACTTAACATGCCTAGATACTTTTGATGCTGACTGTACATAAGCTAGAAAAACTCAATGGTACAGTCAGCAGCAAAAAGATGAATTCACTTTTACTCGTCGTAGTATAAAGATGTATACACTTTAGTACTACGCGTAGTACTAAAGTGTATACATCTTTACACTACGACGTAGTAAAAGTGCATACATCATTTTGCTGCTGACTGTACATGGCATGTGCTCTCGTGCGGATTCGAACCCGAACCCTCACCGTTGAGTATCCATGTCCATACCTCTCCGAAAATAAATAATTTTAATAGAAAAAATACCTACTCTTTTAGCAGCGGTCGAATTCTGAAAACTTCAACTATTTAAAGCACTTTTTCTTCCCTCCGGACGGAAAGCGACAATTCTCGTCCCGCTGCGCTAAACGAAGTTGTCGTTTTCCACCTCCGTCGAGAAGAAAAATAGTATACTTACTAACCTAAGAGGCAGAGGAAGACCCAGACAGAGTTATCTAGCCCAAGTGAAGGAAAAGGTTGATGTCGTGTCGTATCAAGAACTCAAGACATTAGCGGAAAGAGACAAGATTGGGGAATACTCCACCGACCAGAGCGTAGCTCTTAAATTTTAATAAGATGATGAAACTAACCTCGGACAGTAAATAAGAAAGCCTCAGATCACATGTTTGTTGACCGAGGCGAAATTTCTCAAAAAAGTAACCAGTTAAGATTATTGTAGAAGATTAGAGGGTAAATTTTTATTTATTTTATTTTTATTTATTTATTTAAGGCTTACCAACTAAATATATATTACACATTCAATATAAATTACATTCAAAATATCGTATTAAATATATACTTAAATTATAGGAAAGCACAACATTCAAACATGAAAAATATAAAAAGACAGAAGACATTTAACTGTCTCTTTTGCGGGTCTGCTGGAAGAAATCTTTTCAGAGATAAGCTCGCCCTTTGTACATGTTTTCTCAACTCTTTCAATTAATATATCTGTGTGTACAAAATAGATAAGGAAATTAAAATTAACTAGATCACAATAAAAGGTTATCACTAAACACAACAAAGCGCAAACGAAATAAAAATAAAAACAACAATTCACAACACATTACTCTTGAGACATTGATACACACTACGTTTAAAAGATCCCAAAGTTTCAAAAAATATGTCTAGTTCACATTTATGAAATATTTCATTATAGTAACGCATAGCAGACGACATTGGGGCATTGCTACCATAATTGTTTCGACTGAAATCCACCACAAATGGTGTATAATTATGCAAACGCGCTGAAATCCTAGGTACTTTAACATTCAGTAGTGCCAAGAGGGACGGACTATCGATACGATTTCTTACTAATTTATATAAAAAGGTTAAAGCTAAAAATTTTTTACGTTGATCTAATGACATCATATTAAAATATTCCAGCCTGTCACTGTAACTCCTAACCGAATAGTACTTTCCGCCCAGATAAGAAATTCTCCTTAAAAACTGTTTTTGTACTTTTTCAATGCGTTGGATATTATTTTGATAAAAGGGGTACCAAACAATGCTGCAATAATCTACATTACTACGGACGAGAGCATAATATAACACTTTCATTGCTAAGACAGACCTAAATTCCTTGGTATTTCTGAAAATGAATGCTAACATTTGAGAACATTTCTTTACTACTTTATTTACATGAACATCGAACCGCATTGCAGAGTCTATAACTACTCCCAGGTCTTTAACTTCTTCCACTCTTTTTACTATTGTACCGTTTATTGTGTAGTCTGTGTTGAAACTAAAGTACTTACGGGAGTATTTTATGTGATAACATTTATCGATGTTCAACTCCATTGCATTTACTTGACACTAGAATTACTGAATGAGTAATTCTATCCATATCCTGCTGTAATTGAGTTTGATCGTTAATATTTGATACTGATTTAGATACTTTCAAATCATCGGCGTAAAGTTCAAAGTACGAGCTGTGAATCGCGTATTTAATATCATCTATGAACATGACAAATAATACAGGCCCAAGGTGTGATCCTTGCGGGACTCCAGAAGAGGGTACTATTTCCCTGGACGCATATCCGTTTACAAAAACTCTTTGAGTACGCTCTACCAAATATGATCGGAACCAATTCAACAGAGACCCATTAATCCCGAAATATAAACGTAATTTTTTTATCTGAAAACATTTTGTGTTTTTGTCTTAAGAGCCTACCGAGCCTATTGTGCTGCCCCCAATCGTATTTTTTTTATTTCTACACATCGCAATTAAACAACATTTCCAAAAAACAAGAACGTCACATTGTAGTCCTGATTGGCTTTCAGATTATCGAAACATTACGGATTATTGTGTTTTATGCTTGTAGCTATTATCGTTAAAACCGCCAAAAGTGGCAATTTTTGGCGGTTTTAAAGATAATAACCACAAACATTATAAAAACAAATCCGCAGTGACCCGATAAATTGAAAATCAGCAATGACTACAATGTGACATTCTTGTTTTTTGGAAATATGGTTTAATTGTTAAGAAATAAAAAAAATACGATTGGGGGCAGCACAATAGGATCGGTGCAGCCTTAATATCAGCGTGGTGTGGTGTGTTTTGGAAACTTCTTATAGTCACCACACTCTGAATCAACGCAAAATGTATTTCATTTACTTAGTTATTGTTGTTTTAATAACTGAAACCAATCTTTCTTTTCTGAATAATTCAGCAAGAACATAGATTATAAAGAAACGGCTACCTACCAATCTCGTTTTGGTTTAACCATAGTTTCGCTTCTATGTAGTGTCATCATCATCATCATATCAGCCGATAAACGTCCACTGCTGGACAATAGACCTCCCCAAAAATGGGGGGATTTGCCATAATAATCGCCACGCTTGGCAGGCGGGTTGGCGATCGCAGTTGGATTGAATTTGTGTACTCAGAGGATGCTGCTGCCCATCCTCCGGTAGATCCCTTAGTCGCCTTTTACGACACCCACGGTAGGAAATGGGATGGTGCTACTCTTAGCCGACAGCACACGGACATCACGACCACACGGTCTATTTATAGTGTACTAGGTACCTACTATTACTAAGTTCTATTATTCATTATGGTTGTGGTCAGACATCTTTTGGTTAATCCATGCAAAAATAAAAACTAAGAGCAAGCGGAGCGAACTTGACTGATTGGAGCCAGAGCTTTTGACGTGCAACACTTGTGCAAAGTTACCTAAGCAAAAGCTATCTATGGATCGAGCGAAGCAAGCTTGACATTTATGGCACCCCGTGGTCAGAATTTAAAAACAGAAACTTAAATACTAACTTGCTGTGCCCACCCAACCGGGTTCATATGTCTTACCTACATAGTTAAAGACAAAAGGTGTAAACACATATGAAATGTAGGTAATGAATAAATGAATTATGAATTATGAAAGAGAACGAAGCGAGCTCGACTTTTCTCTGCTCTAAGAATTGTTTATAGACAGAGCTCAATCAATCTCTATTTTACCCGAATTTTCCGCCCCTAGTAAAGTGACGGGTATTTGCCGGGTACGCTACTGCTGACGCTCAAATTTAAACTTAAATTTTTTTATTTTAAAGATAACTACGGTAGAACGCCGGGGAGCCAACGTAGAACGATAAGTAAGGACGAGCCCAATCACTACGAAATCGTTCAAGCCTTCGACCTAGGTAAGATTCAGAAGATCGGCCTCGTTCAGAGAGACGCGGGGCGGCAAGCGGGGCGGCAAGCGGGGCGTCACGCGGGGCGGCAAGCGGGGCATCGCGAGGCGCGTTGGGCGGGCAATGCCTCCGCTCATTGCAGCGATTTTATCGAGCGATAATATCGCTGCGACTTTGCGATAATTGTTTCCAGTACATTTTGTATGGGGACGCGCGCAATCCTACACACTGCCGCGATATTATCGAGCGATAATATCGCTGCTATTTTGCGATAATTGTTCTCAGTACATTTTGTATGGGGACGCGCTCGATCCCACACACTGCCGCGATATTATCGCAACTCTTTCGACTACATTCAGTGGTGGGGCGCATGCGTGACGCGAATCGCGGAATCGCTGAAGTGTGTAAAGTGTCGCGATATCGCTGTCGATGATATCGCTCGATAATATCGCTGCAATGTGCGGAGGCCTTAATCTATTACAATTTGACGCGTGCAAAACCGTGAACGCTCTATAGGGTCATTTTTAATTAGTTGGCGAAACTGAACCGGGGCACTTGTTAATGATAACAGATTGCATTATCAATGTTTATAATTGGTATTGATGATTAACAAAATTATTATTATCGTGCGTAAGGTACGCGCAGTGCGTACAGTATGCGGGCGCGGGCGGACATTGACCTCAGAATCATATGATCGAGCGGGGGGTCATTACCCCGCAATTGTACTTAGTAACAGATACCAAATGCGTTTAAGTTTCGCCAACTAATAAAATTTATCCTTAATAATATACATCGCCGTATGTGTTTCCGGCAGCCCGCTCCGCACACCGTGGCGCCTGACGCCCCGCGTCTCCTTGAACGAGGCCTTAGGGTCTAAAAGGCCAGCCCCGCGACGACTCGCGTCTCACCCACTTTTCCGTTGTAGGTAAATTACTAGCCCAGTCATTTTACGGTTTGACCTGGGACTAAAAAAAACTTTGTTTTCATTTAAAGATTTGAGTCCAGAAAAATATCAAAATTAAAAAACAATCACGTCAGCAACAGCCCATTTAGTTAAATTATTGTTAATCTCTCTAGAGGAGAAGACCTTTGCCCAGTAGTGGGACACCAAAAGGCTATTTAAAAATAAAACAAAACATTTTCTCCCATTTATCTCGTTCTAAAAAACGTGACGGTGATTTTTTTTTTCTAATTCTTTAGCATTAAGTACTACAGACTCACACACGGAGTAAATATTTTTGTCTACTTAGAAAACTTTGAAAAATTGTACTTAAGGGGCCATAGGTCCCGAAGAATATTTTCTATGAGAAACGCGATTGCCGAGCGCTCCGAAAAGTGTGTGCGTGAGCCGTATTTTCGACAACTAACCAAAGTACTTTTTCTAGATTTTATTTATGATTGCACTAGTTAAACTAATGGTGAATATGTGAGTATAAATACCAACAATCGGAAACTATTTTAAGTTCTTCTAAACCGAGAAAAATGTTTAAAAATGCATGAAAATACGTCATCTTTGTGACGATTTTCTATCGAGTGAAGTAGTTCCAATCGTGTATTCAGTTGATGATTTCACTAGATGAACTATCCAAAAATACTGAGGTATGACTTTAGTTTCGGTAAATGGTATAAATCTAGTCGTAAAATGAAAAATAAAAGATGCCTCCGAGGTATTTCCACCTACTATTACGTCTTAACTATCTATTTTCTAAGGAATAATATTTTTTTTAAATTGCGTTAGCTATTTTATTGTAATTGTAAGTGGTGTTGATATTAATAATATTATTGAGTAAGAAGCCTTCTGGCAGATACAATTTTTTATTTCTATGTTGCGTAGCGATTTTTTTTTAATCTAATTCAGATCGTCTTTTTGACACTAACTAAATGGTGCCGGTTACTTCCCACCCCTCTTAACAAAACTCCGTAAAATGACTGGGCTATACAGGGTGTCTTACACGTTGAATTTAGATCAACAAACTGAACAACTTTCACCCTCAAGAAACGTAAAAAAATCTACTGTTTCATACATTTGAGTCGAGTAGGTACAGCTGTTCAAGCCGTGGTGGTCCAGTGGCGAGTAACCTTGCCTGCCGTGCAGGAGGCGATGGTTCGATTCCCGTCCAAGCCGACTCGTACCAATGAGTTTTTCGGAATTTATGTACGATTTGTAACACCACTAGCTTTTCGGTGAAGGAAAACGTCGTGAGGAAACCTGCATGCTTCAATTTCGAGGCGTTTATTGTACCCACTGTCCATTATAAGTAAGTAGCGACGGGCTCACCCCCCGTCACACTGGACAGAGTTCGAGTACTACTGGTGAAACGTGGATGTTCTGAGGTTTCAGAGTATCTCTGACTACCCCCTCGGGGAATATAGTCGTGAGCATATGCTATGCTATGCAGGTACAGCTGTTCTGTATGGAGCAGGTGATTTTTTTTTCGCATTTAGTGAGGGGCCACGCCACTATGGAGCCATCCATAGTGAAAGTTGTTCAGTTTGATGGTCTGAATTCACCGTTTCAGTATTTGCCAGGCTGTCGCTTACACCCTGCATACAACGCGGCGGCGGCAAAGCGCGGACTGCGTATGCGCTACCGACCACTTCAAATCAATTTGAACTTCATTCACCAAGTAGTAAGATTCAAAATGCTAGTAGGTTAAAATATTGCACCGAAAATGCTCCTCCGGGCGGGGCGCTGCGCTCCGCTGTTCTTTCAGTGTGAATTAAGGCCTCCGCTCATTGCAGCGATTTTATCGAGCGATAATATCGCTGCGATTTTGCGATAATTGGGTATGTCAAGTTTTTTTTTGGAGGGCTGAATCGAAAACCATTTCGAGATAATTGTCTCAATAATCATATTTTCTACGTCGAAGATTTTAAAATGAAAGGATTACAAATATTTTAAATAAAATAACGTCGGTTTTCGGTACGTCCAGTGACGTCACTGGCATACCTGTGAACTCCTTGTTAAACATAAAATCAACTTGAAATACCCGGCCATTAAGAAAAAAAATACATTCACAATGTCAGAATTTGACATTTGATGTTGCCGTATCTGTTTCCAGCATAGAGTTAGAAAGAGGAGGCACGTTTTATTATTTTTAAATATAGCAGTAGGTAGTGTTTCTCCATGGAGTTCGAATTATTTTTTCTCCACCATTTTTGCACTTAGAGATTACAGATCAAAATAATTTAAAAATTAAATTTATATTGATAAACTCGATGAATCGCAATAAAAATGAAATAGGTGTCTTAAAATTATGTCTTCTATCCGTAAAAAATATAAAAATGACGACCAAAAAAAACTTGACATACTGAATTGTTTCCAGTACATTTTGTATGGGGACGCGCGCGATCCTACACACTGCCGCGATATTATCGCAACTCTTTCGACTACATTTAGTGATGGGGCGCATGCGTGACGCGTATCACGGAATCGCTGCAGTGTGTAAGGTGTCGCGATATCGCTGTCGATAATATCGCTCGATAAAATCGCTCGATAACATCGCTGCAATGTGCGGAAGCCTTCAAAATGCTAGTAGGTTAAAATATTGCACCGAAAATGCTCCTCCGGGCGGGGCGCTGCGCTCCGCTGCTCTTTCAGTGTGAATTAACCCTTAGGGAACCCAGGCTCACTCTGCACAGTATACTACAACGTTTACCTTTAAGGCCTGTCACATACATACTCGCGCAATTGCGATTCGGAATTTCGAATGAAAACAGGTTTTTCGTATACTTAGGTTTGAAATTCCGTTCGCAAATCTGGAGGGGGAACCTCCATACGAAAACCTGTTTTTATTCGGAATTCCGGATCGCAATTCCGTATGTGTGTGTGGCTGGTCTTATAAACTCTAACCATAGGCATAGGGTCCGTTTCAAAGCGATTAAGGCTCTACGCAGACGATGGACATCGTCTTATCACTTACCGAACAATATTATTGATTATAAACATGTTACAGCCATGTTGTGCTATTTCGAATCAAATTAAAGATTGAAAAATTTGTCTCGGGTGGGACTTGAACCCACGCTCTTCCAAACCGGGGAAACGTGCTAACCAATTACACCACCGAGCCCACTACCCAGAGAACGAAATTTTCAAACCGAACAATGTCAATCACATTTGCTATTTAAACTAGTTATTAGCAAAATCATCTTCACCACGAAGAAGCCACAATTTTAAGATTAGAATAAACAATTATTATTATTGTTACAGCTGCAACACCCGCCCCAATTCAAGATATAAGCCGACGTCCCCCGATCCCAGTACCAGTCCAGGATGAGTATGAAGAACCGTCCATTAACCGTATGTCTATACTATACTTCTATACTAATATCACCTAATATTATAAAAAGGAAAGATTTGATTTTTTGTTTGTTTGTATTGAATAGGCTCCGAAACTACCTACTGGACCCATAGAGAAATTACACGCTCCCCTTGGTAGAGATGGTGTAACAAAGTGTGCACAGTAACCACCAACTGAGCACTAGTTTGTACGGCGACCATAGAGAAATTACACGCTCCCCTAAGCTTTTTGTCTCCCCTCACCCGTCCCTCACCCCCTTTGTCGGCGACATAATTTTCTATAGAAACAAGCCGATATGCCATCTCCTCTTACTCCATGAGTGGACCGATCTGAATAAAGGCCTCCGCACATTGCAGCGATATTATCGAGCGATTTTATCGAGCAATATTATCGACAGCGATATCGCGACACCTTACACACTGCAGCGATTCCGCGATTCGCGTCACGCATGCGCCCCACCACTGAATTTAGTCGAAAGAGATTGCGTCAGGTTGCGATAATATCGCGGCAGTGTGTGGGATCGAGCGCGTCCCCATACAAAATGTACTGAGAACAATTAATTATCGCAAAATCGCAGCGATATTATCGCTCGATAATATCGCGGCAGTGTGTAGGATCGCGCGCGTCCCCATACAAAATGTACTGGAAACAATTATCGCAAAATCGAGGGATATTATCGCTCGATAAAATCTCTGCAATGAGCGGAGGCCTTAATTGTTAGCAATTCAACATTAAATATTTAGCTATGTTAACACCACTGATCTGTCAGTGCCAAATGTCAAGGGCTGCGACCCCCTCTCTCTCCTCAACCCTCGCCTAACGGGCTGCTATGGTGTGTCTGTCGTACCAAATTAAAAATAATATAACTGAAGATCCGACCGTTTCCTTTCTACCGCATCCAGCTACCAGTAAAACAGTCTACTAGCCCAAGATCAAGACACCAACATATTATGGTCCTTCGAGCCGGATCCATAGGTCGCTGGTTCATATCCGGCTCGAAGGACCATGTTGCGGTCTTGATCTTGGGCTAGTGGACTGTTTGCGGGTGACTGATGCGGTAGAAAGGAAACGGCCAACATAATTCTTTCACCATTAGAATGCTACATTATCCGTGGTGAGCATAGCTAAAAAAAACGGCCAAGTGTTTGTCGGGAAGATTCTAAGGCGGTACGAAGTTCGCCGCGGTCTACTAGGTAGTATCTATATTTTTACATTCATCATTCTGAACGTTCGAGTTTTCCTGCAAGATTCTGATTCGATCACGATCCGGGAACGTTCATATTGATGAAGAGTTTGGAGAAGAACTAAGGTAGCCGACATAGCCCGGAGAATGAGGGATTTACCGAAAGCCATTAAAAAGAAAAAAAAGTTCCAAATGGCTCGATAGATGGCGTTGATGTGAGATTGATGTTTAGGTTGTATTATGCTATCTTCTTCTTCTTCTTATCGGCTGCAAGCCCGGGTGTCAGAGTTTATTCAAACCGCCTTACGGCCTCTGACGTGGTTTTTATGTAACATGTGGTTATTATGCTATGCTAGGAAAACGATCGATTATTAGACTGATCGGACAGTGGCAGTGGCAGTTCTGCAGAAAATTTTTTCGGAGAAACGTCCGTCGATGCAACGTCTTTGGCTGCAACGTCCCGTCGGATAATGGTGGGTCGGAAAAAAAAACTCTCGGACTTAATCCATTCGGATAATCGTCTTTCGCTGCAGGTTAATTCGATGCTACGTCCTGTCGGATAATGGTGGGTCGGACAAAAAAACTTTCGGACTTCATGCATTCGGATATGTGTAATTCGGACTTCCGTTACGGACCCAACATGAAAAGGCACTCCGTCAGAAGTTTTAATTTTAATAGCGCATGAATTAAATTGGCCAATCAGGATTTGCCGCCATCAATCTCTTGCCGCTATTGGCTACTGGTTTTCACGCCATTTTCGCTGTTTTCCTACTTTGCACACTGATTACTAGTTAAATGACTTCTGGTTTTGACGGGGATTCGGGTCTGCACTGTGGAAACGAAGATTGGCGAGCGGTATTATTTTCCTGGTCGTGCTGTAGCGGATGGCGCAACTGGGTTACCTACCCAGCGCCTCGCCTTCCCCCAACGTCTGTACCCCGCAGGACGGTCCTGCAGTAACTTGTCTAACTATAAAACTTGTTTAGTTTCAGATGGAACTCTAAGATCGAACACCAGAACACCATCCCCACCACCTTTAAATACATTACCCAGTAAGTAAACTTCTTCGTAACAATAGGGTTCTTCTTAATATGCTGACACTTTTTTAAGGGGATGATCAGACCATTAAACTGAAAAACTTTCTCTATTGCACCACATCGAAATCGCGAAAAAAAATCTGCCGCTCCATACAAAACTGTAAACCTACTCAAGCCAAATGTATGGGACTAAAATACAAATAAACCTTTAAGGGGGTGGCCCCTTAAAGGTTTATTTGTATTTTTGTAACACCTTGTATAGGGTCCATCTTAATATGTTGACAATTTTTATAGGGGATGATCAGACCATCAAACTGAACAACTTTCACTATGGGACCAATATCGAAATCACGAAAAAAAAAATCCATACTCTTCAAATCGCCTAGAGCTAAAATATGTATGGGAAATTAAATATTTTTTTTTTGCGATTTCTATGTTGGTCCCATAGAGAAAGTTGTTGAGTTGGACGGTCTAAACAACCCCCTTAAGAGTTTTAAATATTTATTGTTACTTATGAAACACCCTGTATAGGTATTTCTTTTCAAATACAGGGTGACATTGATATCATTAGCATCCTTTTAATTTAATTTGATATCATTAGCATCCTTTTAATTTAAAAGTCTACCTACCGTCAAACTGAACAGCTTTTACTATGGGAGCAAACCCAACGGAGCAAAAAAAATCTGCTGTTGCGGTTTGAGTCGAGTAGGCGTTGCAGTTTAGTATGGAAACGTATGATTTTGAATGTACCTATATACTTAGGTATTATTTAACGATTACCTAAGATTAAGCATAAAAATCTAAAACTACCGGGAGAGGGCGTCGGCAATACTATATCAAGATTAGGTATATTATAAGTAAGAACTTAATATTATTTTAACAACAAATCACCAGGGATACGTCGACCGCAGCCACAATTTGAAGAAGAATTTCCACCACCACCGCCACCTGTTATCGAAATCAAACCACCAAAAACAGACCCGATGATCAGTGAACTAGGAAACCGATTGAGGAAAAGAAGAGATGGTACGTTTTTATCTGAGTAAAAAGTACCTACTATAGGTAAATAAAAACAAAAGTTATCATGCATTGGCAAAAAATATACCTACGTAAGTACATTGTACGTAACTACGATAATGATGATATATTCCTGTTCGATTTCAGCGCCCCCGAAGCAGTTTTTAATGTTTTTCGAATTCTGAATTTTCGAATTAAAGGTCAAAGGCTTAGTTAATTATGAAACTAAATTAACCACCAGATTTTTTTTCACAGATGAACAATCGCCGTTTATGCCTAAGAAAAGCTTCAAATCACCGCAGCAAAATATTCCACCACCAGTACCTTCAAAATCTCAGGCAACGGCTATCCGAGCACATAACATGACAGATTTTGAAACACCACACTTTTTACCGCCACAGCAAATGCCAGCGAAAACATCACCCCATTTAAGATCTATGGAATTCTTACAACCACATGCGCCATCGCATATAACACCTTTTACGCCACCAATCCCAAGACAACATATACCTGAACGCACGCAACCAGATAATTTTCGCATGCAAACAGAAGACTTTCACATGCCACCAGAAAAATTTCACAGGCAACCAGACAATTTTCGCATGCAACAAGATAATTTTCGCATGCAACCGGAAACTTTTCGCATGCCACCAGAAAATCGTCGCATGCAACCAGAAAATTTTCGCATGCAACAAGAACAATTTGACATGCAACCTAATAACAGTTTCCCACATTGTAACGGTAATATGTCGCTGCCTAAAAGAACACCAGCACCTCAGAATATAATGGGGATGCATAATGTGCGGTTTGCCAACCATATGAAGTCATCACCTGATATAACAGCCGCTTTATCGGCACAAATACAGCAACAGCATATGAAATTCAGAGAGCCAAAAGCTGTTAAAATTCCGCCGCCTGTGCTGAGGAAAGGGGGTCGTGATCGTAAGTATTTTTTTAACCTTTTTAATCGATATTTTTTTTGCAATTTCGATATTGGCTCCTTGGTGAAAGATTGAACATCTTTGAAGGTCTCAACGACCCCTTTAAATATCCCGTCTGTTACACCAGTATAAACTAAATTACCTTTTGATTGGGACTATCTTAGATAGATAAAGATCTTGTGACACAGTTTCTGTTATACCTAAGTGGCGACGGGCTCACACCCCGTCAAATTGGGCATAGTTTCGGTAACCTAGTTACGATTTTAACTTAACTTATGAGATATCACTTTTTAAAGTCGGTAAAACACAGGGATATCGTTTTACCTCGATGGATCATTTTGTACCACTTTAAGGACTAGATAATATATTTTTCTCCCCTTCGAACGGAAAGCGTCAATTATCGTCCCGCTGCGCTAAACAAAGTTGCTGTTTTCCACCTCCGTCGAGGAGAAAAATAATATACTAACCTCGGGCAGTAAATAAGAAAGCCTCAGATCACATGTTTGTTGACCTCGGCGCTTTCTTACTTTCCTGCCTTCGGTATGTAATCTACTATAACTGACCAAGATGATTATTTTGAAATTTTCAGTCCAGCCTGGTCCCGCTTTTTGTAAGCCACGGTGCCCGTCTCCGGGGTCAACAACCTTTGAAGGTATACCATCTATCTATACTAACAAAACCGTTCCGTGACTGACAGAAAACGTACCAATATACTTATAAAACAGTTTCGTGACTGATTGACTGACAGACTGGCGTCTTTACTTATAAAACAGTTGCGTGACTGACTGACAGAAAACGTACCAATATACTTATAAAACAGTTCCGTGACTGACTGACAGAAAACGTACCAATATACTTATAAAACAGTTCCGTGACTGACTGACAGTAAACGTACCAACATACTTATAAAACAGTTTCGTGACTGATTGACTGACAGACGGACGTCTTTACTTATAAAACAGTTCCGTGACTGACTGACAGAAAACGTACTAACATACTTATAAAACAGTTTCGTGACTGATTGACTGACAGACGGACGTCTTTACTTATAAAACAGTTTCGTGACTGAATGACTGAATGACAGACGTCTAAACTTATAATACAATCCCGTGAATGACTGACTGACAGAAAACATACCAATATGCTTATAAAACAGTTCCGTGACTGACTGGCTGACAGAAAACGTGCCAATCTTAACTATTATAAAACCGTAAAACCATGAGGAATAAAAAAGTAGCGGTTCTCTTCATATAAATTCAAATAACATACGATAGCGCGATTTACAAACGTGCAGCGCCATCTATTGACAAAATTGTTAGTTTGTTTGTTTGTTCGCCCATCACGCAAAAACTACTGAACCGATTTTGTTGAAACTTTTTTTGTTTGATAGCTTATGATCTGACTTAAAATCTGGTATATAATTTGTGCAGACGAAGTCGCGGGAAAACACTAGTATACTTATAAAACAGTTCCGTGACTGACTGACAGAAAACGTACCAACATACTTATAAAACAGTTTTGTGACTTATTGACTGACAGACGGACCTCTTTACTTATAAAACAGTTCCGTGACTTACTGACAGAAAACGTACCAATATTGTTACTCATAAAAATGTTAATCCTTTTTTCAATGGAAGGATCCACTGAGCCTAATGGTGGATCACAGTGAACTTCAGCGTCCTATTCAATCCACTGGTGGATCGAGATAGTGGAGCCTACAGGACAGAGGGAAAAGTACAAGCTTTTTTTTATAACAATATTTCTGACCGCCCCAAAAGGTATTATGGTCGTTAGTCCATTAATGCATTCAAGATCAAGAACCTTTTTTTAGAGTGGATTTTTTTAATTTTGCAGAAAACCGTGCCGGAAGTGATGAAGATTGGAATTACGAAGACTTGCCTCCTGTTAATAAATACCTTAATGATTATTAAGGGTATATTATTCGGAGCGCGCTCCATACAAACGTACTATGGTGATATTTTCAATACTAACCAATTAAAGTCAATGAAATTTTGCAGAAACAATCTAGAAACAAATTTCTATGCTTGTATGGAGTCAGATTTCCGTTAAAATGTATAGTTTTCAAGTTACAGTGCCTCAAAGATTTCCATACAAATCTTAAATTAATCCTAGCATTGAAACTGTATACTTTAACGAAAATCTGACTCTACAGAAGCATAGAGATTTGTTTCTAGATTGTTTCTGCAAAATTTCATTGACTTTAATTGGTTAGTAGGTATTGAAAATATCACCATAGTACGTTTGTATGCAACGCGCATTTTCGCTCTCGGAATAATATTCTGAGCTAGAGGTGACACGAGCTGCGAGCACAACAAACAAACGCAATGCTCAATGGGTTCCGAAATCAGAAAATTAGTTCTTAACATAGCTTGATAGATGGCGTTGGCGAGAGACGGTTGTGCAAAGCAAAAGCACACGACCTTGCCACAGAAAAGAGATAATATACAGTAAAGCCTCGTATCCAGGCCCGGACTGGCCCTAGGGCGTACCGGGCAAATGCCCGGTGGGCCGCGGCTCTGGTGGGCCGGTCGCCTCTCTGGACGGCCGGCCCATCGCCTTTCGATACCGGCCCACGTTCAAGGCGGCAGGTAACTAGGACTTCATAATATTGTAAAAAAATCTCGTTCTCGCTTCGCTCGCTCCTGATTTCAGATCAAATTGAAGTCATCGCATTATACTACAATGAAATCTCGAGCTCGCTTCGCTCGCTTTCAAAGTTTCTTCTTTTTGTAAAAGAAGCAACGTCGCGCGTCGTTTTGCAACGTTGCCGAACATGTTGAGCGTCACTTGTTGCGCATCAATTGTTGCCTAGTGCATATGAGGCTTCAAGCAACTTTATGCAAGCTGTCGAATCAACGTATGCACAGACGAACGCCATGTCCACGGCCCGCTAAGTTAATTCAGTCACAGATTACTAGTTACTGATAAGATATATCACTTCCGTATGACAAATTCCCCCACTTTAATTACTGCCATCTATCCAGGGTGTAAGAAAAAGTATCTTTAACCTTTAAATCACATAGGTACTTTACATGGAGTAAGAGGAGATGGCATATCGGCTTGTTTCTATAGAAAATTATGTCGCCGACAAAGGGGGTGAGGGACGGGCGAGGGGAGACAAAAAGCTTAGGGGAGCGTGTCATTTCTCTATGGTCGCAGTACAAACTAGTGCACAATTGGTGGCTACAGTGCAACTTTGTTACACCATCTCTACCAAGGGGAGCGTGTAATTTCTCTATGGTACTTTACGTATCAAACTGAACAACTTTTACAACCTATGGGAGCAAACCTGTCAGCGCATTAATAAAATCAGCTGTTCCATACTAAACTCCAAATAAATACCTTACCTACCTAATCGACTCAAATGTAGGCAACAGCAGATTTTTTTTTTTGTTCAGATCGGTTTGCTCCCATCGTTAAAGTTGTTCAGTTTGATGGGTAGAGTTAGGGTTGAACTACACATGGCCGCACGCGATCGCACTTTTCCGTCGCTCCATCCTTTTCTGTCACTCAGGAACGTCGTTTGCTAGAGCATATAAGAGTGACAGAAAAGGATGGAGCGACGGAAAAGTGCGATCGCGTGCGGCCATGTGTAGTTCAACCCTTATGTGGTTTAAAGGTTAATGATACTTTCCTTACACCCTGTATACTATTGGATCAGACAATCGGATAAACTGTCTGACGTCTATTGCCAGCCTTAAAGAGTTTTTCCATCCCATAGTCGCAAAAAGAGATACAGTACTGCAACTTCATGCAAGCGCTCGAATCGACGCACGCACACAGAAGAGCGCTACGTACACGGCCCGCTAAGCCACGGTTTAAGGCCTCCGCTCATTGCAGCGATAATATCGAGCGATATTATCGCTGCGATTTTGCGATAATTGTTCTCAGTACATTTTGTATGGGGACGCGCTCGATCCTACACACTGCCGCGATATTATCGAGCGATAATATCGCTGCGATTTTGCGATAATTGTTCTCAGTACATTTTGTATGGGGACGCGCTCGATCCCACACACTGCCGCGATATTATCGCAACCTGACGCAATCTCTTTCTACTACATTCTGTTAAGGGCGCATGCGTGACGCGAATCGCGGAATCGCTGCAGTATGTAAGGTGTCGCGAATTCGCGATATCCCTGTCATGACGGACAAAGATGCAATAATAATAGATGCTTTTTCCCAACGGTGGGATTTCAAACTGGCGTGGGTATTTCCGCCCCCATTTCTGCTTCCCAAAGTCCTCAGCCATCTGAATCAGTCCAAAGGGATATTTTTAATCGTAGCCCCACGATGGGAAAAAGCGTTTTGGCGTCCCGACTTGAGAAAACGTGCAATAGCCCCTCCGTTCACAATACGGAACCTTCAAGGAGTGTTAATCGACACAGTGACTTGTCGACCGCCCCCGAAAGTACACGAGCTGACATTGGAGATATGGAAATGTGGGGGTGGGACGAAATACTAACTGAGTGGACCCCTGAACAGCGCTATTTACTACAGCAAAGTTGGCGAGAATCAACCAAAAAGTCCTATAAATCAGCCTGAGGTCGATGGTATACTTGGGCTAAGGAACATCAGATCCAAATCAATTCACCGTCTGGTTCGGACCTTGCTCGCTTTTTGTCAGACCTTTACCAGAAAAATGGTTTTGCCTACAACACGATACTCTTCCACAGGTCAGTAGTGTCAACTTTAAGTAATCCTAACAACCAACAACTTGGTTCTCATCCTTTAGTCAAACGGATTTTAAAATCAATAGCTATGCAAAAGCCTAAAGATAGTAAGCCACCAATCTGGGACATAGAGGAACTTTCGAAGTGGATAAGTAACAACTTTAGTAGAAACTTGAGTCTTTATGAATGTTCACGCAGGACGGCCTGTATTCTCTTACTGTGTTCGGGCCGTAGGGTCCATGACCTGACGCTTCTGTCTATCGATCCTGCTAATTTCACTAATGCTGACGACCACATAATTTTTTGGCCTTTATACGGATCCAAAACTGACTGCCATGATCATAGGCAATCAGGATGGAGACTGCAGTCTAACCCTGAAAATGATGCTTTAAATCCGGTATTTTTAGTCAAAACGCTTGTAAAGCTGTCCAAAAACAGGAGAGATTCCTGCAAAATTCCAAATCTATTCCTAACAGTGTGTGGTACACCTAAAGCTGCATCACGTACAGTCATTGCAAGCTGGGTGAAACATATGTTACGAGATGCCGGAATCCAGGCATCTGCAGGAAGCACTAGGCCGGCAGTGGCCTCCAAGAACTGGGCTCTGAACTTCCCGTTGGACGACATCCTTGGCCGAGGAAACTGGAGATCATCCAATACATTCTCTAGATTTTATAAACGAGAAATCAAGCAAAATACTGTGATTCCCACTATTTCTACACTTTTTCAATCATTATAATAACTAAGTACTTACTTATGTCTCATTACGTACTACCTATGTCAGAAAATTGCTCTGATTTGTTTGTTTTAGAAGTTATATACTTTTGTTTACAAATTTATGCGATGAGTAACCTTCAGAATTAATGTGTTATATGTAATAATTTTTCTTTAATAAATAAAAATTCAATTTTTTTTTGTATATTCTTTATTTATTTCACCTTTGGATTAAATACAGAGAAGGAATCACTTTCACTTTTTCTTATAACATTTTTTCATACACAACTATCGTTATAGGTACCTTTATTCATTTCATCATCTTGATATCACCTGAAAATAGCACAGTAGGTAGATAGTACCACCTATATTTTCATTTGAATGTTCTCACACAGTGTACTTCAGTTTCTGAACTATATTTTGTATGCTTACACTTTCACTGAATGCTTATCTAAAAACTAATAATGGTAAACAATAAGTTTTTACATAAACTAATCACATTGGCGTTGTTCCACCAGGCGATAACAGACAGCTCCCATATATTAGGTTTCGAATAGCGGTACAGTTGTTTAATGACAGCGTTTTAACAAACAATAAAACGCTTATTAAATAACTTACCCTATTCGAAACCTAAAGTTTCTCAAACTACCTGGTGATTTTGATAAAAATAAAAACGGAGCAAGAAATGTTTAAAAACATTACAGTACATTAAAAACTTTATAGTAAATTGTATTTATAAAGTCTGTTTTTATTTTTAAAAAAGATATTCAATTATTATTATTATTTTATGGAAATACAATGAGTGACTGAAGCATTCGATTCCCCACGAATGCCCCGCCTGGTGGAAGGGGTAGAAATAGGCAAACATACTAGAAAGGGACAGGTATACTCGCGACCAATCAGAAGGAAGACAGTGATGCCACTCTCATATATTAGGTTTCGAATAGGGTAAGTTATTTAATAAGCGTTTTATTGTTTGTTAAAACGCTGTCATTTTAATTAAAGTTGTATTAAGTATAGATATTATTGTTTACTTCATCTTCAGTTGCTAATAATACAGTTAAATTAAAATTAAATAATTATAAAATTAATATTAGTGCAGGGACACACCTGCGGAACGTTCGGCGCCGAACGTACGGTTAAATAAATAAAAAAATAAAATAAATAATGCTCATAGGCCCATACATTGTAATGATCCCAAGCAAGCACTAAAGGCTTTTTATTATGGAAACCATACAACAACGGCACGAACATATAACATCCATGTCCGAACCGGGATTAGAACCCAGGACCCTGGTTTGGCAGTCCGGCGTGGTAACCATTACACCAACCGCGCAACGCTTTTCCCTGTACCGGAGACACACCAGTACGCGCCATTATGTGCAATTTTTCCTAGTAGACGCGTACTCAACCGAACTTTAGGCGCCGAACGCTCCGCAAGTGTGTCCCTACACTTATAGTTAAATAATCTAAAGGTCTAATGCTTAACTGAGTAGGTTCGTTAGATAGCGGAGCGGTGCGGGCGGTAGTGAAATAGGACGAATGTTTCCCATTTCCCCATTGAGACATTTGACGTATAAGCCACGGTTTATACAGAAGAGACGTGTGGCGGTGGCGGATAGTCAAAATAACGCAATTATAAACCTTATAGTACGCAGCATAGCGTCGTTTGGAGAAGGCGACGTCACCTGGAGGCGCGGGCGCGATTCTCCTTTACCACAAACGAGGCTATGAAAAAAAAAAAAAAACGTTCGTATATAAGGTTTATTGTGTTACTTAGATTATCCGCCACCGCCACACGTCTCTTCTGTATAAAGGCTTCCGCACATTGCAGCGATATTATCGAGCGATATTATCGACAGGGATATCGCGAATTCGCGACACCTTACATACTGCAGCGATTCCGCGATTCGCGTCACGCATGCGCCCTTAACAGAATGTAGTAGAAAGAGATTGCGTCAGGTTGCGATAATATCGCGGCAGTGTGTGGGATCGAGCGCGTCCCCATACAAAATGTACTGAGAACAATTATCGCAAAATCGCAGCGATAATATCGCGGAATCGCTGCAGTATGTAAGGTGTCGCGAATTCGCGATATCCCTGTCGATAATATCGCTCGATAATATCGCTGCAATGTGCGGAAGCCTTTATACAGAAGAGACGTGTGGCGGTGGCGGATAATCTAAGTAACACAATAAACCTTATATACGAACGTTTTTTTTTTTTTTTCATAGCCTCGTTTGTGGTAAAGGAGAATCGCGCCCGCGCCTCCAGGTGACGTCGCCTTCTCCAAACGACGCTATGCTGCGTACTATAAGGTTTATAATTGCGTTATTTTGACTATCCGCCACCGCCACACGTCTCTTCTGTATAAACCGTGGCTTATACGTCAAATGTCTCAATGGGGAAATGGGAAACATTCGTCCTATTTCACTACCGCCCGCACCGCTCCGCTATCTAACGAACCTACTCAGTTAAGCATTAGACCTTTAGATTATTTAACTATAAGTGTAGGGACACACTTGCGGAGCGTTCGGCGCCTAAAGTTCGGTTGAGTACGCGTCTACTAGGAAAAATTGCACATAATGGCGCGTACTGGTGTGTCTCCGGTACAGGGAAAAGCGTTGCGCGGTTGGTGTAATGGTTACCACGCCGGACTGCCAAACCAGGGTCCTGGGTTCTAATCCCGGTTCGGACATGGATGTTATATGTTCGTGCCGTTGTTGTATGGTTTCCATAATAAAAAGCCTTTAGTGCTTGCTTGGGATCATTACAATGTATGGGCCTATGAGCATTATTTATTTTATTTTTTTATTTATTTAACCGTACGTTCGGCGCCGAACGTTCCGCAGGTGTGTCCCTGCACTAATATTAATTTTATAATTATTTAATTTTAATTTAACTGTATTATTAGCAACTGAAGATGAAGTAAACAATAATATCTATACTTAATACAACTTTAATTAAAATGACAGCGTTTTAACAAACAATAAAACGCTTATTAAATAACTTACCCTATTCGAAACCTAATATATGAGAGTGGCATCACTGTCTTCCTTCTGATTGGTCGCGAGTATACCTGTCCCTTTCTAGTATGTTTGCCTATTTCTACCCCTTCCACCAGGCGGGGCATTCGTGGGGAATCGAATGCTTCAGTCACTCATTGTATTTCCATAAAATAATAATAATAATTGAATATCTTTTTTAAAAATAAAAACAGACTTTATAAATACAATTTACTATAAAGTTTTTAATGTACTGTAATGTTTTTAAACATTTCTTGCTCCGTTTTTATTTTTATCAAAATCACCAGGTAGTTTGAGAAACTTTAGGTTTCGAATAGGGTAAGTTATTTAATAAGCGTTTTATTGTTTGTTAAAACGCTGTCATTAAACAACTGTACCGCTATTCGAAACCTAATATATGGGAGCTGTCTGTTATCGCCTGGTGGAACAACGCCAATGTGATTAGTTTATGTAAAAACTTATTGTTTACCATTATTAGTTTTTAGATAAGCATTCAGTGAAAGTGTAAGCATACAAAATATAGTTCAGAAACTGAAGTACACTGTGTGAGAACATTCAAATGAAAATATAGGTGGTACTATCTACCTACTGTGCTATTTTCAGGTGATATCAAGATGATGAAATGAATAAAGGTACCTATAACGATAGTTGTGTATGAAAAAATGTTATAAGAAAAAGTGAAAGTGATTCCTTCTCTGTATTTAATCCAAAGGTGAAATAAATAAAGAATATACAAAAAAAAATTGAATTTTTATTTATTAAAGAAAAATTATTACATATAACACATTAATTCTGAAGGTTACTCATCGCATAAATTTGTAAACAAAAGTATATAACTTCTAAAACAAACAAATCAGAGCAATTTTCTGACATAGGTAGTACGTAATGAGACATAAGTAAGTACTTAGTTATTATAATGATTGAAAAAGTGTAGAAATAGTGGGAATCACAGTATTTTGCTTGATTTCTCGTTTATAAAATCTAGAGAATGTATTGGATGATCTCCAGTTTCCTCGGCCAAGGATGTCGTCCAACGGGAAGTTCAGAGCCCAGTTCTTGGAGGCCACTGCCGGCCTAGTGCTTCCTGCAGATGCCTGGATTCCGGCATCTCGTAACATATGTTTCACCCAGCTTGCAATGACTGTACGTGATGCAGCTTTAGGTGTACCACACACTGTTAGGAATAGATTTGGAATTTTGCAGGAATCTCTCCTGTTTTTGGACAGCTTTACAAGCGTTTTGACTAAAAATACCGGATTTAAAGCATCATTTTCAGGGTTAGACTGCAGTCTCCATCCTGATTGCCTATGATCATGGCAGTCAGTTTTGGATCCGTATAAAGGCCAAAAAATTATGTGGTCGTCAGCATTAGTGAAATTAGCAGGATCGATAGACAGAAGCGTCAGGTCATGGACCCTACGGCCCGAACACAGTAAGAGAATACAGGCCGTCCTGCGTGAACATTCATAAAGACTCAAGTTTCTACTAAAGTTGTTACTTATCCACTTCGAAAGTTCCTCTATGTCCCAGATTGGTGGCTTACTATCTTTAGGCTTTTGCATAGCTATTGATTTTAAAATCCGTTTGACTAAAGGATGAGAACCAAGTTGTTGGTTGTTAGGATTACTTAAAGTTGACACTACTGACCTGTGGAAGAGTATCGTGTTGTAGGCAAAACCATTTTTCTGGTAAAGGTCTGACAAAAAGCGAGCAAGGTCCGAACCAGACGGTGAATTGATTTGGATCTGATGTTCCTTAGCCCAAGTATACCATCGACCTCAGGCTGATTTATAGGACTTTTTGGTTGATTCTCGCCAACTTTGCTGTAGTAAATAGCGCTGTTCAGGGGTCCACTCAGTTAGTATTTCGTCCCACCCCCACATTTCCATATCTCCAATGTCAGCTCGTGTACTTTCGGGGGCGGTCGACAAGTCACTGTGTCGATTAACACTCCTTGAAGGTTCCGTATTGTGAACGGAGGGGCTATTGCACGTTTTCTCAAGTCGGGACGCCAAAACGCTTTTTCCCATCGTGGGGCTACGATTAAAAATATCCCTTTGGACTGATTCAGATGGCTGAGGACTTTGGGAAGCAGAAATGGGGGCGGAAATACCCACGCCAGTTTGAAATCCCACCGTTGGGAAAAAGCATCTATTATTATTGCATCTTTGTCCGTCATGTCTAAAGTTGCATATTGTGGGACCACATGCGCTCGATGGGATGCAAAGAGGTCCACCTCGGGTGTCCCCCATTTGAGAAAGATCTTTTGAGTCAGAGCAGGGAGAAGGTGCCACTCGGGCTGAGGGCTGCCTCGGGAGAGGCGATCCGCTTCGGCATTGTACCTGCCCGGTAGGTGGTGAAGGCTCAGCCGTATGTGGTAAAATTGTAGCAGGTAAAAGATTTGGTATGTTAGACTCATGAGGGATTCTGATCTGGTGCCCCCTTCGTTTCTGAGATATGAGAGGACGGTAACATTGTCCGACTGGACCGAGACTGTTGACCCTTTCAGAAACTGACTGTAGTTCTCCAGCACACGAAGAATTGCAATCATCTCCTTCTGATTCGAGTGAAAACTCTTTTCCTGTAGGTTCCAAACACCTTTCAGTTGTACATTGTCTAAGCGAGCTCCCCAACCTAAACCCGAGGCATCTGTCGAAAGGTAGTGGCTCGCTGGTGGAAAGTGAATTGGAGAACTCGTCGCGTAAGAGTTCATCCACCATGTTAGTTCTGAAATAACCTCTAGCGGGAGTGGATATTGTTTGTGCGGGTCTTCGTTTAGCAGACGGTTCGTGAATTTCAACAGGTTTCGAAAATGTAATCGACCGTACGGTACTACTATTCTTGAAAAGTTCAAAATCCCTGTCAGGCTCTGTGCTTCTTTTAGAGATAGGCTTTTCTTTACTAGTGCTTGGACTAACCTCTCTTTGATGCGGCAGTGTTTTTCTACCGGCAGGTGTTTCATGTTTTGGAAAGTATCCCAAATTATACCCAGAAACAGTATTTTCGATTGTGGGGTTAGAATCGATTTTTTGTGGTTTATTTGCCACCCTAATGATTTTAATAGGTCTATTACATAGTCTATTTGCATCTGCAAAATTTCTGGATTGGGATGAGCCAATAAAAAGTCGTCCAGATATATCAGGATACGAATGCCTTTGTTTCTGAGTATTTGTCCGACCCAGTTTGTCATTACAGCAAATATTTTTGGGGCCGTGGCCAGGCCAAATGGTAGACACGTCATTTGGAGGAGTTCCCCCCGAAATATCAATCTTAGGAATCTGCGATGACTCTGCGCCACTGGTAGGTGGAAATATGCATTGGCCAAGTCTATTTTTGCTAGCCAATCGTTCGGTTGTAAGAACGTACATACTTTTTGTTGATTTATCAGTCTGAACTTGCTGACATGGATAAAGTTGTTCAGTTGCCGAAGGTTGAACACCGGACGATGAGAGCCATCGCTCTTGGGTGTTAGGAACATGCTCGAAAGAAAACTTGGAGAACGTGGCGCGCTTTCCAAAACCTTCATCTGTTTTAGGGTTGAGATTTGCGCCTCCATATCTTTTGAGAATGGGACCGAAATGTTGTGAACAGAAAGAGCCGGTCTGCGTAGTGGTGGTATTGTCACAAAAGGGATGCGGTAGCCTGTTTTGATTATTTTTAAAATCGTATTTGGGGCCCCTAGGGCCACCCAAGACTTGTAATGATTTTGCAGGCAACCGGCTTGAAAAAGTGAGTCAGAATCTACGCCTTCCGCGTCCCCCTCGAGGTGCGCCTGTCCTGGGCTGACGCGCTGTGTCCTCTCTGGGTCTAGGCCCACGGGGCCGAAAGTTATGTCCGGGCATAGGGAAGCGATTATAGCCTGGCATTAGAGGTTGACCATAAAACGGTGTTTGAGTTGGTGCTGAGTAATTAAATGGGTATAAAGGTACACCCTGCGTCGGGGTAAATGTCTGGGTCACACTGGGACCCGGGTTTTGTTTTGAGTCATGAAAATCTTGTGACGGTAACTTTGTATAACCTCTCGGTTGTCCTGACACGTTTTGGGGTAAAGGTTTATTAATCTGAGGCTTCGATGGCCAAAATACTTTACTCATACCGCCATTTTTGTCAATAATTGAAGAAAATTCAGACTGCGCGAACAGGAATTCACAAGATGGGGGTATTTTGCAAATATTCGCCTTAGTAAACTTATCTTTGACCGAACGTAATATTGCATTTCGACGCTGCTGGATTACTTCAGCACGGTGCCCACAAGCCATTTGCAGTAAATCATTCGATATTTTTTGGAAGTCATTAGAGAATATATCTTTAATTTTATTTTCGAGCTCGGCTACATCTAATACATCACATGTTTTTACCCACGAAATGAGGTCACGAAAACCGTTTTCAACGGATTCTTGCTGTTTTAACAGGCCTTGAGTAATCGCAGCAAACCCTCTCTCGGTTAATGCCAAGGAATGAAACTAAAGGTGCCGGTTAACAGCCGACCGCATACAGCAGCAGCATACGACGTGTCGCTCCGACACTACTGGTTTGTATGTAGTTCTATGAAATACCCTGCGAAGCATCCGACACGAAGCATGCGACATGCTGTATGCGGTCGAGCCTCGACCGCACACCAGTAGTGTCGTCGAGTGCTGCCAGGCATGCGATAATTATCCTAAATTCACGAATTTATTTTGTGGCATGCGATAGAAAATAAAAGTCGGGTAAAGCACGATAATTCATACAAATTCCACTATAATATTTAATTTAATGAAATCACTATTTTCAACCACATTTTCCGTCATACTGTAGAGTTTTTGGCGATTGTAGGTATGTATTACCGTTTTTACGATAGAGCGAGAAGAAAAACCGGCCAAGAGCGTTTCGGACTCGCCCATGGTAGGGTTCCGCAGCCATTGCATAAGAAGAATAAGAAAATAGTAGTAATGTCGATTCTCTTACCTAAAAGAAAATTTTGTTATTAGAAAACATATTTATGTTAAGGTGTTTTCAGAAACCGAAATCTATATTTTCTCCCCTCCGGACGGAAAGCGTCAATTTTTGTCCCGCTGCGCTAAACGAAGTTGCCTCTTTCCACCTCCGTCGAGGAGAAAAATATTATACTAACCTCGGGCAGTAAATAAGAAAGCCTCAGATCACATGTTTGTTTGTTCAAAAGTTACAGCCCTAAATAGGTAGGCCGGACGGACGGACGGACAAAGTAAAAGGGTCCTGATTTCACCCTTTCGGCACGGAACCCTAAAAAGGTGAAAATAAACCAGGCTTCTAAGATCACGGATGTTTGTAACAAGGATTCTGAGTATCCCAAAGGGGAGCACGGTCGTAATTTAATGTGTCACTTTACCCCAAAAAATACCCTAAGTCGGCAACACTGTTTGCAGCTGCTGTATGCTGCTGCTGCGTGCGGTCGGGTTCGAATTCATACCCCTCCGACGTGTCGGAACGACGCGTCGCTCCGACGTGTCGGATCCGACACGTCGTATGCTGCTGCTGCATGCGGTCGGCTGCCAATTTACTCCTTTATCGTAGGGCTTAATTTCATCGTTGCTTTCTAGATTTGTAAAGCCAGGTATTGAGCAAAAACGCTTTTGAGCCTCCGCATAACGTACATCGGACCATTCAGATGAATCAAAGTGCTGAACCGATTTTAGTCGTTCTAACCGTTGAGTTTCAGTTTTAGCCATGGCTGGTTCTTTAAGAGTAGTATTAACATTAAAAGAAAAATCCTCTTGCGGAGAGGGATTTACTTGTAAGGTATCTTTTTGAGGGGCCGGTGTGGCCGCCTCGATGGTTATCTGATAAGGGGTTGGAATGACCACCTCTGGCACGTTTTGATGAGGGGCTAGATTGACCGCCTCTTGCAAAATTTGCTGAGGAGCAGAAGCTACCTCTTCGTCAAAGTACAAGTCACCACTAGTGTTTAACGACATGGCGTCCTCGTCATCATTGCATTCATCACTCTGGACTGTAGGATCCTGATATACGAGGCTTTGTAAATAAGTTTGGATGTGACTAACCTGTTGTGCTAAATTATTAATGATGCTTGGATCATAATTCACACTCCGCTTAACCGTGCCCATTTCAATTGGAGGGAGCTTTCGTTTAGCTCCCGAACGAATCAATGGCGCTGATGATGGCCCTGCCTCAGAGCCATTTTCTTCCATCGTGAAATTTTTTCTAGGATAAAACTTTTACTAGGCACCTACTAATATTTTTCAACTATAAAACACTATAAGGAACAGGAAATTTTTATTCAAATTATAAATTTATTATCGAAAAAAATTTTTTTGTAAGTAAAATATATTTCTTACTCGACCTCACAGTTCGAAGAACAAATCGCCAATGAGTGACTGAAGCATTCGATTCCCCACGAATGCCCCGCCTGGTGGAAGGGGTAGAAAGAGGCAAACATACTAGAAAGGGACAGGTATACTCGCGACCAATCAGAAGGAAGACAGTGATGCCACTCTCATATATTAGGTTTCGAATAGCGGTACAGTTGTTTAATAAATACTTAATATTGTAAAACAGAAGTTTAATTACCACTAACATTAAATAACAATATTTACAGCAAGTACCATTCAGTTTTAGTCGGTGAGGTTACAGACAGCGCCGGTACCTTATCGGTATCGGTAAAGCCAGTATCTCACCGGTATCGGTACCCGACCGGTATCGCTAAACGACCACTGCCCACGAACTTGGTATGAACATAAAGTGTAACCAGCATAGGTAGCATGCCACACGTGATACGGCTGTATCACGTCTTTTATCTCGTTCGTTCGCGCGAAAATAGAAAGAGAGCGAAGGTATGATAGCAAGTGTGATAGCGCTGTAACACGGCGGCATGCTACCTATGCAGGAATAGAGAAACTGAGAGAGCGAGATGTACCTAGCGTCACCACTGACTTTAGAACGAGATAGGCGGCGGACTTTAGAAAGAGATAAGTGATGCGAGGCAATATAAAGGTTGAAACTCATCTTGCAGCACGGAATCGCATTTATCGACGCTTCATCCTTTTTTTCGCTCAGGAACGTCATTTGCTAGAGCAAGAAAGATAGCGGGAATGCGACCGCACGCTCAACCCTAACCGTTTTGGGAACTTTAATTATCGGCACGGTAAAAATTCGAGTTCTGTAAATAGAGTGAAATCGTGGATAATTTTGTGAAAATACTAACACTATTTCATAAATTTTTCTACGATTTCCATAGACATCTTATATACAAACTAGACTCACAATCAACGTTCGAAAAATGGCACAACCAAAAGAGCTCAGATGAGCTCTTTTTTGTACCAGCTGACAGTTAACAAGCGAAATACGACTATGTTTATGAATCAAATACAACGTATTAGTGACAACCAGCAGCATGCATACTTCATTTGTGTGGGTTTTTGCGTCGATGTGGACAAAAATTTGCCAAGATTTTATATGACACTGTGGGTCTAGTAGGTATACGAGGTCACTGACGATTTCACATTGTTCCGTGCCGATAAATCGTCAAAAACGGTTTTTATTTGACCACTCATGTCAGTATCTGTTCCTGTAAGGTATAGTAACTCTCAGACGAATGATCTCTTTATTCTAAACGTAGAAAGAGAAGGGAAAAATACTTCGCCTATGATTCTAAAGCATAGAGTCCGCATAAATTTACGATTGTAGTTAGTCTCTTCTGTATTATGACGTACATTTAATAGAAGGAGATGGAACTATAAATATTTGTTTATGCGGCTGTCCCTTTGTCCGAATAAATAATTATTCTTTCTTTCACTTTTTTGTACTGTGTGTGAAAAGTGATCGTAAACATAAGGGCATATGTCACTTGGTCCTCTTTTGTCCATACTACTTGACACCACACACTCAAACACAAACGTCGTGGACATTCTTACAATGTTATGGCTCCCTCAAGAAGTTTGGAATCCTCTATAGTGGAGTGCAGACTGCCTAACAAGACGTGAAACATGATAATACCTCCTTTGTTGTCGGTAATGATCGTTCTTTTCCGTCGCGTCGTTGTTTTTGGTGACGTTAACTTTGTCCCGTTCTATTCCAACGTACAAAATTGTAGCTCCTCTCCTGTCATTTTCGTAACTACGTCATTGGATAGAAAGGGACACACCTAAAACTGGAAATATTGACGAAGCCATTGCCAATTTTCTTGTATCAATTGTGTTGTCTCGTAAGGAGGAGTGGTATCCTTATTGCTTTTAGATCCATGGGCTCCCTCTATGCCTTTAGGTATAATCTCTTTGTAGTAACTGTAAGCGTATGTCCTATTTTTTATCCTCCTCAGTGAGTTGAATCTGTTTGTGATCTCGCACTATCTCGTCAAGCTTGTGTATATCCTTGAGGGATATTTCCCCGCTCCCCCTCTCTTTAGGCTGGGGCTGGGAGGGATCCGGCTTCCAGCCTAGGAAGTTTATTATTTGGAACGTCGCTGGTACTCCACGGCATCCATGTTCCGGCATTTCCTGTAAAATGTTATTGTAATATTAGTTATGGTGGCGAAATGTAATTGATACTTTGAAAGATGTATCCTACTAAAATAGTATCACAGAATATAGGTACAGGGTCTCCTTCTTAAGAGAAGTTTATTCCGAGAGCGCAAATGCGCGCTGCATACAAACGTACCATGGTGATATTTTCAATACTAACATGAGTCAATGACATTTTTCAGAAACAATCTAGAAAAAAATCTCTATGCTTGTATGAAGTTAGATTTTCGCTAAAATATACAGTTTTAATTCTAGGATTAATTTAAGATTTGATGGAAATCTTTGAGGCACTGTAACTTTAAAACTCATTTTAACGAAAATCTGACTCATACAAGCATAGAGATTTGTTTCTAGATTTGCAAAATTTCATTGACTTTAATTGGTTAGTATTAAAATTATCACCATGATTGTGTGTATATATCAGTCAGTCATTCCAGCGCTCACCTTGCCATACATCTCGTCGAGCACGGCGGCGTTATATGCCACAAGGTCGGGTACCACACTGTTATCGTGTCTATATATCAGTCAGTCAGTCCGCCAGCACTCACCTTGCCATACATCTCGTCGAGCACGGCGGCGTTATATGCCACAAGGTCGGGTACCACACTGTTATCGTGTCTATATATCAGTCAGTTAGTCCGCCAGCACTCACCTTGCCATACATCTCGTCGAGCACGGCGGCGTTATATGCCACAAGGTCGGGTACCACACTGTTATTGTGTCTATATATCAGTCAGTCAGTCCGCCAGCACTCACCTTGCCATACAACTCGTCGAGCACGGCGGCGTTATATGCCACAAGGTCGGGTACCACACTGTTATTGTGTCTATATATCAGTCAGTCAGTCCGCCAGCACTCACCTTGCCATACATCTCGTCGAGCACGGCGGCGTTATATGCCACAAGGTCGGGTACCACACTGTTATTGTGTCTATATATCAGTCAGTCAGTCCGCCAGCACTCACCTTGCCATACAACTCGTCGAGCACGGCGGCGTTATATGCCACAAGGTCGGGTACCACACTGTTATTGTGTCTATATATCAGTCAGTCAGTCCGCCAGCACTCACCTTGCCATACATCTCGTCGAGCACGGCGGCGTTATATGCCACAAGGTCGGGTACCACACTGTTATTGTGTCTATATATCAGTCAGTCAATCCAGCACTCACCTTGCCATACATCTCGTCGAGCACGGCGGCGTTATATGCCACAAGGTCGGGTACCACACTGTTATTGTGTCTATATATCAGTCAGTCAGTCATTCTAGCGCTCACCTTGCCATACATCTCGTCGAGCACGGCGGCGTTATATGCCACAAGGTCGGGTACCACACTGTTATCGTGTCTATATATCAGTCAGTTAGTCCGCCAGCACTCACCTTGCCATACATCTCGTCGAGCACGGCGGCGTTATATGCCACAAGGTCGGGTACCACACTGTTATTGTGTCTATATATCAGTCAGTCAGTCCGCCAGCACTCACCTTGCCATACATCTCGTCGAGCACGGTGGCGTTATATGCCACAAGGTCGGGTACCACACTGTTATCGTGTCTATATATCAGTCAGTCAGTCCGCCAGCACTCACCTTGCCATACATCTCGTCGAGCACGGCGGCGTTATATGCCACAAGGTCGGGTACCACACTGTTATCGTGTCTATATATCAGTCAGTCAGTCCGCCAGCACTCACCTTGCCATACATCTCGTCGAGCACGGCGGCGTTATATGCCACAAGGTCGGGTACCACACTGTTATTGTGTCTATATATCAGTCAGTCAGTCAGTCCAGCACTCACCTTGCCATACATATCGTCGAGCACGGCGGCGTTATATGCCACAAGGTCGGGTACCACACTGTTATCGTGTCTATATATCAGTCAGTCAGTCAGTCCAGCACTCACCTTGCCATACATCTCGTCGAGCACGGCGGCGGCCGCGAACTGAACGTTCCGGTTCAGACGCAGCGGTCTGTTCAGCGCCGCGTTCCCCTCGCCCAGCAGCCGCACGTCCCGCATTATATGCCACAAGGTCGGGTACCACACTGTTATCGTGTCTACGTCTACGGTCTGGAGGACGAAGCCTGCGCTGTAATTATTGAATACAAAGGGTAGGTATAAGATAGAGTATCTATTACTATAGTCTGTTCAGGGAGTCGATGTGGTATGGCGTTATCTCTGTCCGACATTTGCATACAAATGATAGGGACAACAAATGCGGCTGCCCCGCCTATAGGCTTGAACAACCGGTTTAAAATTAAAAGGCGTGTTCATACTGTGTATCCATGATCAATGAAAAAAAATATTTTAGAGAGGTAGCCTATTCGAAATTATACATTTGATACATTTTAAATGAAAACATTTTTTTATCGCAACTGTTATACTTACTTATTTAATAATTAAAGATCAAATGTAACAATAAAATTTCTAAGAAAACATAGAAAAATTAACTAACAAAAATATAATGAAATTGTTTAAAAGTTTAAGCGGAATTATAAATGAAAAATAAATTTTAAAAAAAGGTACAACAGTCCGATAAAAAAGCCAGGTCAAAGTTTCACAACGATCGCAATAAGGAGTACGTAGGAGACGTGTGAACGGTACGAAGCGAATGAACAGACTAAAAATAACTCGCAATAGTCGCAATGTGAACGCGGCCTATGCGCCTTATCTTCGGCCAATTACGGGCGAGATCAATTTTTCTGTACCACATCGACTCCCTGAACAGACTATACCTACATACAGTATGGACACTCCCTGCCACCCACCAACTTTTTGCCTCAGATCACTAGTGTATGTAGAGAGGTTGCAGTGGTGGTTAGATTTGAGCAAAGGTTTTGATTTTCAGAGTGTACTAATCATAAAGTTATTTATAGAGTGATCTCGCAGCTGAGAGAGCGAGATGTACCTAGCGGCACAACTGTATAATAGAAAGAGATACGTGACCCGAGGCAAAAGAACCGTTTTTGAGGATCTTATCGCAGGGTAAAAATTCAGTTTCCGTGAATAACTGTGAATCTAAAGTGAAATCGTAGATAATTTTGTAAATATGACGTTCGTGGATGGTGGTGGAATCGTGGATAAATTAATGACGTTATTTCATTAATGTATCCACGATTTCAAGTTACGACTCAGAATTATAAACGAATTTTTGTCTACCGATAGTCTCCTGAAAACATCCAAAACGGTTTCATTTGACAATTCATGTCAGTTCCTCTATTAGTTATAATAACTTTATGGTACTAATTTATTGTGGCATTTTAAGTACTTACGTAGTAAGCAGCCCGCCTATATCCCGCACCTGCGTGAAGGGTGACACATGTGGCGCTACGCCCCCGACCCGCTCAGTCTCAGCTAACTGGATCGCTTGACGGAGCTCCATCAGGGTGTCTCCACCGAACACGCATGCCATGAACACCTGCAATACGTTTTATTTTATCTATGTAAACAACTTAGCATAAGCAAAGAAAATATACGCTAACCTTTGACTACTTATATGAGGACTAGTAACGCGTGTAATTCTACTAACAAACATATCTGCCACTTTTTGCGGGTGGCGAGGTAACATGCAATCCGCAACTTTGGATTTTATTCCCCATAACTTAAGATTCTAATTTTGAATGTTCAAAATCATGAAAAGTAGTCTCGTGTGAACCCCAAACGTTCTAAGTTCGAAGTTATTCTTTCGCATTTATAGGCTGTCTCGTTTAGTGATAAGATATAAAATTTAATGTAAATTGCACATGATCAATTGATCTTATACCGTGGCAGAGGGGAAATGCTACCGCAAGGCGAGGTCTCATTATAAGTAGTCAAAGACGCTAACGCAAAAGGCGACACTCATGCATATTATGTGCTCGTAAAAGCGCCCGCGGCTATGTGTGCGTGTCGGGGCGAGCGCGGGGAGGTGCGCGGGTCAAGAGCGGGTGGGACGCTATGTCAATGACGGTCGAATCACAAGGGCTGCTCTCGCTTGCTTGACTCTGCGGGCAACCCGACTTTATAAATCACATGCGGAAACAGGTCGTGTTATATTTATTGTTGCGTTGCCTACCTAGTTACCTACTGTAAGAAGGTTGTATGTCTACCCAAGAGCGTTGGCTGGTTATTGACTTTTTATTGGCTTTGGAAGACCGATTTGCTTTGATAGTGAAAAACTAATGTAGAAAACAGAATAACAGTTATATTATCAAGATTAGCAGCGTTTTGATGATCCCCTAAGCTACGCCTTGCCACACTATCTACTCATACTTTACATCCTTTAAAAAGTGAATTCAATGGGTATTTTAATTTTGATGATTGACTACACTCTTTACTTTTTTCTCGATATTACCTACCTGTGATATGGGTATCGAGCATGATGTGAAATTGACACTACAACGAGAATATAATTTAATTTTCGAAAATCGAACTTAAGTTATATTATTTCCTCGCACCTAGGTACAGTCAGCATCAAAAGTATCTAGGCATGTTAAGTGTTCATAAATATCTGGACAACTTTACGATAGCAAACCTTATTTCAACTCACAAAGAAATCAAATTAATTTATCTGTCATTTTATTATTTGTTAAGATAAAAACAAATGGTATCTAGTAGGAAATAGGGTTTATTTTCGTGTAATTGTTCAGATGTTTTTGAACACCGGAGATGCTTAGATACTTTTGATGCTGACTGTACATATGATTTGTTTTCGGTATTTATTATTATTTTGGTTTTAAGGGCTTATTATTGACCAATAGCTACTGCGACCTTTATAGATCTATTGTAGCTGTCACCCTTGACCTCAGAGGTCATTTCCTAGGCCCACGGCCTTTATGAACCGTGTTATGCTCTTGGCGGGGAGGTCCCTAATGTCAGTGGGTGTTATCACGAATCCACCCAGATGGCGACTCCTACTGTGAATAAGCACTTCGCATTCGCAGAGGAGGTGTATGGGCGTTTCCTCTGCTTCACAGCAGAATCTGCAAGCGGGTTACTCTGTGAGCCCCATTCTGTGTAGATGTTTGTTCAGCTTGCAGTGTCCTGTTAAGGCTCGTACTAAGAGCCTTAAGTAGTTGCGGTTTGAATTGATGGATTTGTTTTCGGTAGGTATCGACCCTATGGGTTATTGCATACACACGCCGCCTCAAGGACACCGACGCGCGGACTCACACGTAAAGGTAGTGTCAGGCCTGTGGCCTAAAGTATATCGCGCATCTCTCACTAGAGTCTCACCCCATCAGGTTTCAGGCATCTCATGACGTTGTCGAAGCAGCCAGGCAGGTCGTTCACCCAGTGCAGCGCCAGTGACGAGACCAGCAAGTCGACACTGTTATCTGGAAACTGAGGATATGTTGAGGATAGATAGATAGATAGATAACTCCTTTATTTCATCAGTACAAGAAGTGAGAGGGTATAAGATTAGTATCCTGATAATTTAAGGGTAGAAAGGGGGGAGGGGAAGGAGGTTACCCATAGTGAGAAACCACCCGTTTATTATTTAAGAAGTTTGTGGTTTTCATACAAAACGTTTTTAGTATGCTGTGACCCAAATTTAGAGAGAGGGATTGAGAGGTCCTCTCTAATTTCCCCTACGAGGAAGTGTGGAGTAACATAAAGTGTATTTTTTAGGTTATTCGTCTTACAAGACGTGCTTGAAGTAACATAACATAACATAACATAACATAACATAAATATTCTTTATTTGCACACCAAAAATAGACAAATACAATTTATAACAAGAATGAGAAGGGTACTGGCGGTCTTATCACTAAAAGCGATTTCTTCCAGACAACAGGTAACATGATCGGGAAAAAAAAATGACAATTTCTTGCAGCGCTCACACCCACCATAGCCTTTTTAACCTGGGCTTCGCCTCGATTATGGGTCTCATCCACCTCCCTTTTTTAAAAACGGGGGTTGACAGGTTTATGAATACGGTCCTGTTTTCACCCTTTGGGTACGGATGGAGGCCGAAAAACTAACAACAAACTCACATCAATATGCTCCTCGTCCATGACTCTCTTTTCCACCTGGACTCCGTCTCCGACGATGGCTTTGTCTAAATGTGTCTGTGATGTGTCACATAGCGTAACTTTTTCAACGCTGTCCGGGAGGAAGTGACGAGAGACATAGCCTCTGCTTGCACCTGGGGTTTTGAAAATAAGCTATAAGTATGTTACAATGTTTATACAAGGTCCATCTTAATACGGGGTTTAATACTTTCACAGCTAAGCTCAAAACAATTATACTCGCGCAGTGCTAACATTGTGGAATGCTATACAATTCTGACTCAACGAAATTTAAAAAAGGATTTTCACCTCACAAGCTCGGAAAGATTCTGTTTAGCATTCGAAATCAGAGTGCAAAAGTGCATTTTATCCGCTAGCGTGGAAAGAGTTTTTGAAATTCGAATCTGTCCATTCAATATTTTTCTATACCGCCAATCCACTGAAATTGCTTAGTACCTAACTATGGGGTTGTTTTAGTATCCTGCGGCAATTTGGGGGAGGGGATGGGTGGGGGGGTAGGGGGGGTCCCCACATGCCCCCCCTAAAGGGAAAAAGTGCGGAAACGTCCCCTTTTTTTTTGGTCAAATTTATGGGATTTAGTATCCTGGGGCACGAATTTGGGGGGAAGGGGGTATGGGGAGTCCCCCTAATCCCCATGAAGGGGGGAAGTGGGGAACCCCCCCACCCCAACCCCCTTTTTTTTGTCCATATTTTTTTTAGTTGACTAGGTTAACAGTAGTAATTCGGTTCTGGCACTCGCCAGCCGCTACCACGGCACCGCTCGCTCGGCTCGTGCGCTGTGGTCGCTCGTAAGGTACATGCTCGTCGCTTCGCTCCTCGCTAACCTAAATGACTGAGTTAGATCGCGCCTCCTTCCCCCCCCCCCCCACGCCCTCTACTACCTAGTTATGGACTCCAGGATACTAAAAATAGCATCCTTCCTAAAACTTCAATTATAAAAAAAATAAAAAGGGGTTTCTGCACTTTTTCCCTTCATGTGGGGACCCCCCCCCCCCCAAATTCGTGCCGCAGGATACTTAAGCTGATCCAATAACTATTGTCTCTTTACTTACCAAGCTCCACAGCATTAGTAAAAGTCCTTTTGACATCAAAAATCCGATCAGCAGTTCTCCACCCGACCTCTTCTTTGATATACTCCGATAAGTGATAATCTTCACTTTGTGCCGATCGTTCCCGCTGTATTTTCTTAACTTTCCTATCGAATATATTCATGGGACGATATACAGAGCTGGCCGTCTTCTTTTTAGTAGTATTTGTAGCGTAACTTCTTATCAAAACATTGGTATTACGTAAATATTTTGAATCTGTTATGAATGATTTGGTTATAAAAAGCTTTGGTAAGCATTGTAGAAGTTTTGTTTGAGACATTATTGGTAGAACTACAGTGAAATAGATAATGTTTGGGGTTTGAATTTATCAAAAACTAATTTTTGGGTTCTATCTCATAAGAATTTTAGGTTATGTTTTGCACTTGAAATGACAATCTGACAGAAACAATGTCGTTCGAAAATTGATTATTTCCATAGGCGAAGTATTTTTCGCTTACGCTGATAGACGTAACATCAGTGTAACCGCGTATGAGACAGCGATAGTCATAAAATCCTATACAATTTGTATGAAAATAGATGTCTGACTCCGGAGTCAGACAGCCGTCGTAGAACAAAAAAGTGGCTACGTCGATAAGGACAGCAATAAGTAGCGATCTCCTTTTTTAACTAGAGCTAATATGCTATGTGCATCTCTTACCGAGTGATATGACAAGACACGTGCTTTCTTCTAGTTCCTTCTCTTTCTACGATTATTTCCATAATTTTCATCAGATAAACGCTAAAAAGAACAGAAGAAAGAAACAACTCTTTACGAAAATCGAATATTTTTTCTCTTTCACACATTTAGTTGATTGCAAAACTTGGGAATTGTTTAATTCTGAACGAAAATGTCAGTCAATGTCAAATCAGTGTTCCCAGACGTGCGATAATTATCCTAGATCCACGATATTTTTGAGTGCCATGCGATAGAAAATAAAAATCTGGTATCGCACGATAATACGTAAAATTTCCACGGTAATCCACGATAATCCACGATAATTTTTAAATGTAATGGAATCAGTGTACCCAATCACTATTTTCAACAATATTTTCCATTAAATTCCAACGATACATCATACTCACGTTTAGTGTTGTGGTGTGTTCAAATATTACTAAAATTTAAGTTCTTATGAGAAAAGTGGAGATAGAAATAAGTATTTACTCATTGTGTCGTTTCAATCAAAAGTTTGTAACATTAAATACAAGCACGTAATGTAGGTAAGAATGATTGAATTTCGTACACCATTTGGTTCTCTCTCTCTTTCCAAACATCCCAAATTCCCAAAACTATCGTAAGTTTTGGGAATTTGAGATGCGATAAAAACACGATAATTTTGAGGCCAATCTGGGATAATTCTTAATCATGGACAGGGCTGCCAGATTGTATAATTGGATACAAAAACTGTATAATTGGGCAGCTGTTTGTATCCTCTATGTATCCTGGACCCTCATGTATAATTGGATACACAATAAATATTTTCAACTGAAAAGCTCTGTTTAAGTCGGTAAATAGCAGAAGAGAAAGATAAAAGCCACTAAAATCAGTCACGTTACAATTCAATCGAGCGAAAACATCATGTTTCGTTCAAGTTTTGTAAAATGTTGTCTCTCTCGATTCAACCGAGGCCCAAAAAATGCTGTAAAGTTGATAAAAAATACCTGTTGGGAATGAAAATATCGATCTGAGTTCAAACTAGGTACGTGATGAATAATCAGAAAAAACATTATTTTATTCGTTTCGGAGGTTTTTACACCTGTATGTATCCTGCGAGTCAATTTTGTATAATTTTGGGAACCTGGCTGAATAATTATAAAAAATCTACTGGCAGCCCTGATCATGGATCTGGTAACACTGTGTCAAATTGTCAACCGATTTTGTGGTTATCTTTCGGCAAATTTTTCTTATTTCTTTCTTTAATATTTAACAACAATACGGCTTTCTAAACATATATGAGAAAAGAACTTAGCGGGTTACATTCCTCAAAGTAAGTTGTTTATATAATAAAAGTTATAACGTAACTCTAACCTAAAAGTACAAAATTTGTTTTGGAATAATTATTCTTCAATGATTAGTTTTCAGAAACTGCTAAGTAATTATTATCTCGAACCAAATCTCGGTGTGCTGTAGTGAACGAACGAATGATCTTAGTTTTCCCTCTACATTAAATTCAACCGGAATGTAGTAGTGGGTCCACGAGGAACAAGTTTTCCTCATGGACCCACCAGTGGGACAAGTTAGTGGGTCCACGAGGAAGTACCGAAGATCCCACTAGGTGGAAGTGTTACTGGCTTGCCAGCCCCCATGAGATTAGATAAATCGTTATTATCTTATCCATATCATAGCTCGTAGCTCATCCTTGAGACTTCACTGTTATTGTTTGTATTTTTCAGATGTGGCCGTTACTTCTTCAATTTTTAAGAAGCAACGCTGCTTATATAACTCTGCCGGTTGCAGCGGTGGTAGGAGTCATCGGTTACAATCTAGAAAGTATTTTATCTGACAGATATACCCCATATAACAGTAAGTACCTACTAATGTAATAGTTAATGACGGATGACAATATGACATGCCACATACCAATGAGTTTTTCTAACTTATGTACATATTACCGACTGCTCTTAAACAGTGAAGGAAAACAATGTGAGGAAACCTGCATACGCTGAAGACGAAATTCTAATGCGTATGTGAAGTCTACCAATCCACATTGGGCACGCGTGGTGGACTAATGCGTATGTGAAGTCTACCAACCCACATTGGGCAGGTGTGTTCCTACACTTAGGGGTCCGTGTATGTGTCCAATGTCCCAGTCCCAAAATATAAAGCCAGGCTCGAAATGGCCCTTTACGAAAATGCACCTTTAGAAAAATGCCCCTTTCGGCGAAAATATCCCTGTACGAAAATAACAAAAAGGTCTTTCCCCTAAAGGCGAAAAATCCCTTTGCATAAATGCCCCTTTATGAAAATGACCCATAATACAAATGACACCATGTCGCCCCTTCTAAGATGTAGGAATTATTCCCGGCACGCCGCCGCCCGCGCCGCTTCTCCATAGATTAATATGTATATTGATAGTGACTCTCTCTACGTCGACTCTACGTCACGTAAAGTTCGCGAACGATTTTTTTAAATTCTATAGTAGTTGGGGTGTGCATGTGTGTGTGTATGTGTGCTTTCTTCAATCATCATCAGCTTCTATCGTATTACACTAAACCACTTATATAAGGCTCATAATTATATAAAATGCATTGAGAAGTACCAGGAGAGCAGAAAAGTACAAGAGGTTAAACTTAGTCTGCTATTATGATCTTAACATCCTTTCGGCCCATAAGGACCACTTCCCATAAGGACCACTTCCCAAAAGGACCTCTTCCCATAAGGACCACTTCCCATAAGGACCACTTTCCAAAAGGACCACTTCCCATAAGGACCACTTCCCATAAGGACCACTCCCAAAAGGACCACTTCCCAAAAGGACCACTTCCCAAAAGGACCACTTCCCATAAGGACCACTTAAGTGATCTACCAAAAAGTATCAAATATCATAATAAAATGTTCCAGGTTCAATCCAAGACCAGAGGCTAGACCGTTTATCAGACGAAGACATGCTCAACGATCCAACGAACGTTCAGAAACTGAAGTACAAAGAAAATGTTCTCGGCAAGAACGTTCCTCCGTCATTGCAGAAGCACTAGTCAACTTCGTTTAGTTAGGTTTTCAAATTAGTGTTGAGTCACAGAATGTTTAATATTACTAACTACAGAATGGCCTGCCCCTCACTAATTTAAAATACTTACCATACCTCACCTTACACTTGAGATTTTCGTGGCGATGGCGCCTCGAAAGGGCATATAGAAATAGATCTGGAGTGCGATTTTTGAATCTCATTCGGTGAACTCAGCAGTTCAAAATGTCAAAATTACTATGGAGATATGCATCTTTCTACTGCTGATTTGACTCTCAAAAATCATACTGCAGCAGTTCGATTTTTGAAAGATAAATCAGCAGCAGAAAGATGCATATCTCCATAGTTATTTTGACATTTTCAATTGCTGAGCTCACCGAATGAGATTCAAAAATCGCACTCCTGATCTATTGTATTTTATTTAATCCTTTTTCGATTACTTACATCCGTCGGCGTAACTACCACGGAAATATCAAGGGTGATTTTATAAGTCCAAAACATTTTCACATTGATCAGACCATGAAACTAAACAACATGGAAATCGCGAAAATATTCTGCATCCATACAACACTAACGAAAGAAAAACTGTAAATAGTGAAAGTTGTTCAGTTTGATAGTCTGAAGGACCGCTCCCTTAAGCTATTTACTAGGGTGTTTTGTTACACCCCATAGAGAAAACTCAACAAATAATAAAAACCGGCCATGGGCGCTAAAGGTCCCGGAGAAAACAAAACTTTTTTTTAAGTTATTTTATTACCATCGTGAGAAAACCTGCATCACAGCTTGCATGCTTCAATTTCGAGGCATGTATTGTACCCACTGTCCATTATAAGTGGCGACGGGCTCACCCCCCGTCACACTGGACAGAGTTTCGGTACTACTAGTGAAACGTGGATGTTCTGAGGTTTCAGAATATCTCTGACTACCCCCTCGGGGAATATAGTCGTGAGCATATGCTTATATTATGTTGTGTGGTGATGTGCTATATGGATCCCTCGGTGCGCGAGTAGCCTGACTAGCAATTGACCGGTTTTTATTAGAATTTTTGTTTGTGTTCATGCATCGTTTAAAAACTGAACCGATTTGAATGGGGTTTTCGCAAAAGCATAGGGCTTAGTTTGGATTAACATTTAAGCGTTAAGTCATCGCAATCGGTTCCTTCAATCAAAAGTTAAGAGTATTTCGCTGGGTGAATACAATAACGGCACAATTAATAAAAAAAAGCGATTTCGAGAAAATTACATTTAAAGTTTTCGGAATGGAGTACGCGCGAACAGATTTAAGTGACACTAGTGCCATCTATCGGGAAACCCAGGTAGCAAGTTAAGTCATTATTGCATAAATAGAACAAGTGAGAAATCACTGCAAAGGTAACAACTCGTGCAGAGCATGAATCCGCATATATCTCGAATTTGCCAAATTTTGACTTGTGCCGTTATTGTATTCACCCAGCGACTTAAGGTCAAACTGGTCTGCGTGTACGAAGTCGTAATATTCTTTGCCCACTAGCGGGCGCCGTGGGCAAGTAATATTTCGATTATCCACATACTTTTTTAGTGACCCTACTGTACTTATTAGAAAAGTCGGTGCTTCAAGCATTATAATTTTATTTAAACGAACAAGAAATTGATTAAGTAGTTAGGTACCTATGTATTTATCATTATCACATAATTACCTACTTTACCAATGCAATGCAATACGAAACTGGATGAAAAATTAAGTTTAGTTTAGCTTTTTTAGTTATTTAGTTAAAATGTAAGTTTTTGCTTCCATTTAATAGAATGTTTATGTTTTTTTTTGTAAATAAATATTTTACATTGTTAACAAATGTGTTTTGGTCATGGAGTAAGAGGAGATGGCATATCGGCTTGTTTCTATAGAAAATTATGTCGCCGACAAAGGGGGTGAGGGACGGGCGAGGGGAGACAAAAAGCTTAGGGGAGCGTGTAATTTCTCTATGGTCGCAGTACAAACTAGTGCCCAGTTGGTGGTTACTGTGCACACTTTGTTACACCATCTCTACCAAGGGGAGCGTGTAATTTCTCTATGGTTTTGGTAACTACTTCCACCAAGAAGATTAAAATACCTACAGAGATGGAGATTGCATTACAAACACCTTTTTGAAGCCAGAATCTATGACCTTTATGACGTCACTGATGTTTCCCATCTCATTTCCTCTTTACAAGGAGTTGTCATTCTCAAGAATATTAAATTTTTGGTCATTCTAAAGTCATCTGAGGAAATGAGATGGGAAACATCAGTGACGTCATAAAGGTCATAGATTCTGGCTTCAAAAAGATGGTTGTAATGCGATCTCCATCTCTAGGTATTTTAAACTTTTTGACTTCCACAGTATTCACGTAGGATTTTGATGTACCGCCGGCTGCGCCCGCGACGCCATTGCTTCGTTCAACATATCAGTAATCCAAAGTTCGCGCGCTATTCTGTCGACGCGCCGCCGCACATACTTTTTTTCGCGCTTGATCCGCGTGCGTTCCGCGGCGGCGCGCGCTGCTTGTGAGCGACGCGCGGTAGTTTCGCGCGCGTCTCGTTCCCGACGTTTTCTTCGAGCGTCGCGTAGTTCCCGCCTGTGAGCAGCGGCCGCGCGCTTCCTGTTCAGTTTCTGGAGGAGTCTGCGTGCGCTCACAGTCCCGAGCGACGCGGACGAGGAGGATGGGGTCAGGTTGATCGGCGGAGAATCCATTCTCTGAAATAGGGTAGCGGACTGCATATCTATCTAATTAACTCATTAAAAAAAATAACAATTTTAGATCGTCTGCACAAAGTATAGTGTGTCTTTCAACTTAACATGCACATAAGACAGATTTTTCCAATATTTAGGCTTTCCTTTGAACACAGGTTTCATACCTATGTATTTTATAGAAAAATAAGAAATTAGCAAATAAAGCCGAGATGTTGAATTATCAATAATTTGTACCTATGTCTTTCAAATAATAAGCTTCTAAAAAGCAGCAAAATATGGCCCGGCCCTGCGTTTACCTATGGGGAGCCTCATAAACATGACAATCTCCAAATCAGGGGCGGATCCAGGATTTCATGTTGGGGGGGGCCCATCGGCCAACTCGGGCCACGTATTAAGATTAAAAGAAATTAAGAGAGCTCATTTCTTTACTCGGCCTCAAAATTCAGAGGCCATGGCCCCCTGGGCCCCCCCCCCCTGTATCCGCCACTGCTCCAAATAACCTGAAAGCCGTATGGAAAGTGTAGATGAAGTCGATTGTGTAGCGCGCTCAACCAGAAAAAGTCTATTAATTCTTCTTTAAATAATATCCTGATTGTATTCGCTTCGAAACACAGACGCAGGGAGAGAGTTCCAAACCTTAGTAACGGTTCTCATTATAAAGGAGGATGCTAACCTTAAGGCCTGTCACATACCTACATACGGAATTGCGATTCTGAATTCCGAATGAAAACAGGTTTTTCGTATAGGTTTGAAATTCCGTTCGCAAATCTGGAGGGGGAACCTCCATACGAAAACCTGTTTTCATTCGGAATTCTGAATCGCAATTCCTCTATGTGTGTGGCAGTATGTGTGGATTGTTGGAACATCGATGGATCGTTCCGGGACATGGCAGTCTCGCACTACGTCTTGTCGTACGTTGGTGGAAGGGGGATGGTGGAATCAGGTCATGTAGCTCCTGGGAACATTCTCTGAAGTGTATGCGACAGATTAAACACCGACAGACAAGCGACCAATCGCCGGTGTTCCAGACTATGTAACTTAGCCTCGACGAGTACATCATCGTCGATGAGTCTCTTGGCTCGACGCTCAACCAGTGTTGCCAACTGCTACCTCAGGGCTGTAGCTAAGTAGTTCACAAAAAGTTGCTAGATTGCTCAATTTTCTATCCCATAAAAGTTGCTAGAAGTAGCTAAACATCAAAATCGATTAAAACAACGCGAATACTTTGAAATTTCTTCAATTTCTCAAAATTTTAATGGTTAAAAAACATTACTGAAACTGTAAACGGTTGTAAAGACAAAATTAGACAGTGTTTCCAACTGCTTTCATTACAACAACAAATTTAAGAACCGGAGTGAAATATTCTAGGTACCTACTCGAGGGAGTGAAAGTAAAAGAATATCGAATATGTAGCTATTTCTTCATACTTTGGCATTATTTATCGCTTCATATTCGTTAATTTTTATGGCTCTGGCTACAAAAACTCTCAGTCCCAAAAGTTGCTAGAAAAAGTAGCCAAAAAGTTTAGCTACAAGTTTTACAAATTTGTAGCTGCCAGACCTCCAAAAATTGCTAGATCTAGCTACAAAGTTGCTAAGTTGGCATCACTGCGCTCAACTGAGTCTGCTTCCAGATGATATTTCGCAGAGCCGTCCCAGAGATGCATAGATTAATATGAGATGACTGCAGTAGTAAAGCCTGACCAGGAATATAAAAAACCTGGATTGGGGGCGCTGCAATCGACTGTCACCTTTAATGTTAGTGTTCCCAGTACAAAAATTAGTTCCAATGATTTTCCGCAACATGGCGAGGTTTTTTATTTTCCTGGTCAGGCTATACCTACCTATCTACTCGTTGCAAGATCGCGCTTGGGCTTTGTAGTGAGTAAAGCTCTGCAGGCGTTTTGTTTGTTGTGTCGCTTTTAGATCTGTTTGTTTGTATCATTACATTATTAAGCGTTGTGCGTGTCTTTTTGTCGTTGTACACTGTACGATGGCTGTAGGTACATGTCACCGTGTCATACAGGTGAAGGAGCGCCATGACAACTCCATTGTTATATTATCTGAGGCGAGAAACGAAGTAGGTAGTTAGGTAAGGTATTTATATTTGAGTAGGTAGGTACTTACAAACTTACAAAGCGCAGTTCTTTACGTACAGTCCTAAGTACCTACTATTCCCTACAACGGGTAACTAGGAAGGTAGGTAACCTAATTTTGTGTTTTGGACAGAGATCAAAATAAAAATACACTCAAAATATTTGTAATTCGTATTAGTTAGGTGAATTAAAATCACTAAGAAAATTTGGAATAAATAATTGAGTAACGTTTTGACTTTTGACAAGCTTCTTGATGTTACGATCAAGAAGTTTCGAATCCTCTATTAGTCAAAGACACAAACTAATAAGAGAACTACGTCAAAGAGAATTTCTATTAGTGGACAGTGGCGTATTCTCCTAAGGGCAAAATGGGCAAGGCTAAGGGCGGCCAACTCAAAGGGGGCGGCCTGTAGGGCCAAACCTAGGGCCAAATACATGGGGAGGAAATTGTAACACACACACATGAGCCTACAGACCAACATTTTCCTGGCTACAGCCCAGATATTTTGTGAAAAAATTTCGAGGTCGCTTCGCTCGCTCTGGTTTCTCGTGTTATAAAGCGACGGAGTTACGAGTAGAATCACAGCCAAGGCCTATTGTGGAAAAATTTCAAGCTCGCTTCGCTCACCTCTAGTTAGTTTTTATTTATATTTTATCACTGTAAGCGTAGGGTAAAATGCCCTAAAGCCGGCACCTTAAGCCATTTTGAGATTTCCAACGTTTACCAGTTTTGCTACGTAAGGTCTAGCTTTCAAGATTCTTTTTTAAATTGCGAAGTGGTTCATAATCTATATAATTAAAGCCAAAAACAAGCCAAAATGTATGTGTGCGTGTATATGTATAGGGTTTAGGAGCCAGTACTGGTTCCAATTTTTTTCGACGCTTTCGTATCTTCGACTGTCAATCTTGATTCTTGACATATAACTTTATCAAAGGGTAGACCAAAAGGGTTGACTCTTAGTTTAAAAGGATGCTAATGATATCAATTTCACCCTGTACCACCGCCCCCTGAAACGGAAGGACATAAATATCTCAAAAATGAAACAAAAGCTCTTTATTATAACCGTATATTTTATGAACTCGACGTTCTACTCATCTTTTAACACAACATAAAAGAATTTTAAATTGCACATACATTCACTATTTTAGTAGTTATTATTAGGTAAATATTTACAGTAATATTAATAAGTATTCATTCATAACTACATGGAGGAGGAGGAACGAGTGACGAAGCGCATTTTATTCTGACTTGACGCTAGCCCAGCGAAAGCAAGGCGGGCAACTCCTTAGGTTACCATAAAGATGTGGGAGTGCGAGCGTAACCATGACGGGCAACTCCTCAGGTTGCCATAAAGATGTGGGAGTACAAGCGTAACCATGGCGGGCAACTCCTCTGATTGACATAAAGATGTGGGAGTACGAGCGTAACCATGGCGGGCAACTCCTCAGGTTGCCATAAAGATGCGGGAGTGCAAGCGTAACCATGGCGGGCAACTCCTCAGGTTGCCATAAAGATGTGGGAGTACAAGCGTAACCATGGCGGGCAACTCCTCAGGTTGCCATAAAGATGTGGGAGTGCTAGCGTAACCATGGCGGGCAACTCCTCAGGTTGCCATAAAGATGCGGGAGTGCAAGCGTAACCATGGCGGGCAACTCCTCAGGTTGCCATAAAGATGTGGGAGTACAAGCGTAACCATGGCGGGCAACTCCTCAGGTTGCCATAAAGATGTGGGAGTGCTAGCGTAACCATGGCAGGCAACTCCTCAGGTTGCCATAAAGATGTGGAAGTGCAAGCGTAACCATGGCGGGCAACTCCTCAGGTAGACATAAAGATGTGGGAGTGCAAGCGTAACAATGGCAGGCAACTCCTCAGATTGACATAAAGATGTGGGAGTGCAAGCGTAACCATGGCGGGCAACTCCTCAGGTTGACATAAAGATGTAGGAGTGCAAGCGTAACCATGGCGGGCAACTCCTCAGATTGACATAAAGATGTGGAAGTGCAAGCGTAACCATGGCGGGCAACTCCTCAGATTGACATAAAGATGTGGAAGTGCAAGCGTAACCATTGCGGGCAACTCCTCAGAATGACATAAAGATGTGGGAGTGCAAGCGTAACCATGGCGGGCAAATCCTCAGGTTGCCATAAAGATGCGGGAGTGCAGGCGTAACCATGGCGGGCAACTCCTCAGATTGACATAAAGACGTGGGAGTGCAAGCGTAACCATGGTTGACATAAAGATTTGGGAGTGCAAGCGTAACCATGGCGGGCAACTCCTCAGGTTGCCATAAAGATGTGGGAGTGCAAGCGTAACCATGGCGGGCAACTCCTCAGGTTGCCATAAAGGTGCGGGAGTGCAAGCGTAACCATGGCGGGCAACTCCACAGGTTGCCATAAAGATGTGGGAGTGCAAGCGTAACCATGGCGGGCAACTCCTCAGATTGACATAAAGACGTGGGAGTGCAAGCGTAACCATGGCGGGCAACTCCTCAGATTGACATAAAGACGTGGGAGTGCAGGCGTAACCATGGTTGACATAAAGATGTGGGAGTGCAAGCGTAACCAACTCCTCAAGTTGCCATAAAGAATTCTCTCTTTTCTTTCGTGACTCAAGTAGCGTCTGCAGTCCTGCACGGCGGACTGCAGTGAATGGGCCCCCTTAATGTGAACCAAAGACAAACAGCAGGTTTTAATCTCAAAGTGACAGGTTTTTCTAAACTTTTAACGATGTGATCTACTGATTTGCCAATTTACTAGTCTTGGAAAACACCTCATGATTGAGTAGTCTCTTAGGCAGTATTCGTCCGAAGAACGCGCGAGCGCCTAAGTTTTAGTAGATTACACACCGAGGGCAGGAAAGTAAGAAAAGTCTCAGATCTCATGTAATTGTTAACATGTGATCTGAGGCTTTCTTATTTACTGCCCGAGGTTAGTATACTATATTATATTTCTCCTCGACGGAGGTAGAAAGCGGCAACTTCGTTTAGCGCAGCCGGACGAAAATTGACGCTTTCCGTCCGGAGGGGAGAAAAGTTTATTAATCAGGACCCTGCCGAGGAATGTGCACACATGGCGAAAATTTTGCAGATTGTGCCAAAAACATCTACCTATATTTATTTCAATTGCTTATATTATCTAAAATGTTGGAAAAATTTTGTTTGGCTTAAATTTTAACATTAAAAAGTTAGAATATTTACATAATTTAACATTGATACTTATAAATAAACATTAGATGGGGCTAAAAATCATTTATCTATTACGCATTTCGCATGGAAATCTGGCAACTTATTAACAGTGTTTTTAGCCCCATCTATTGATTTTTTGATACTAATGATTTTAAAATTGTATAACCTACTAGCGTGATTGCGTGACTGCCGATCATCGATAGATTAGATCGATATGTGTAAAGCACTGCTTTAGACATTTGTTATTAGATAATACATTGTTTCAGATGTATTAAGGCTGCACCGAGCCTATTGTGCTGCCCCCAATCGTATTTTTTTTATTTCTTAACAATTAAATATAAATTAAACAATATTTCCAAAAAACAAGAATGTCACATTGTAGTCATTGCTGATTTTCAATTTATCGGGTCAAGTGGCCACTATTGGCGGTTTTAAAGATAATAGCTACAAGCATAAAACATAATAATCCGTAATGTTTCGATAAATTGAAAGTCAATCAGGACTACAATGTGACATACTTGTTTTTTGGAAATATTGTTTAATTGAATAGAAATAAAAAAAATACGATTGAGGGCAGCACCATAGGCTCGGTAGGCTCTTAACAGAAAAAAGCTTAAGGATCACAGTAAGAAACATTTTGCAACAAAAACTTTTCTATGTCCATGAATGAGCAAAATGTATCATAATTAGTCTCACTACTTTGCAGATATTTTCTAACGATTTCCATATCTTCTAAAGCCCTAGTTCTTTTGACTAAAGCCTCATTTTCTAAATTAATAGGTTTCTCCGTTGCTAGAGGAAGTATATCCTCACATCGTTCGTCCATAACAGCTTTCGCAGTCTTGTGATTGCCACCAAAAACTGATCCGTTCGTACCTTGACCTGTCAAATATTCATCGTCGACTGTCAAATACATGTCAAGGGTCGGTAAATCTGTCAAATAGGTGTCAACGTCGTAGTCTTTTAGCATAGTGCATAAGATTTCCTCGTCGTTTGATACCGGAGTCTCCGTTGCTTCGATAGGTTTGATATCGTAGCCGGTGCTTTCAAAACCTTTGTATATGACATCGGGAGACATTCGTTCCCATGCTTTTTCTAACATATTCAAAGCTTCTAAGCAAGTCAGGTTTCTATCGACCCCTCTTATGGCATTCATCGCTTTTTCTTCCAAGAATAATTTACGAAAATCCTGCCGGAATCTGGTGAAAATGCCACTTTTGACCGGCATTAAGCCGGACGATGCTTTCCACGGTACAAACACAAGTTTCAAATTTGACAATTGTAATTTTGTATGTATATTCGCTCTGTCAATAACTAACAAAGCTTTCCGGCTTTGCACTTGTAATTCAGCGTTCCAATATTTAACGTACTGCTCGAATATTTGTGTAGTAAAATGAGCTTGATTCTGCCTTATATAGTTCACTGGTAACGTATCAGGGTTTCTGTAAGACCGTAGCAAAGGATCTTCGGTGCCGCAGACCAATAACTTTCTCTTATCCGTGCCGGTAGCGTTCGCACACATGAATATAGATAGACGATCTTTCACGTGACCTTGTATGAACTTCCGTCCGCCAAATTTCTTGATTCTTCCTTTCGAAGAATTATAAAATAGTCCTACTTCGTCCGCTGTGTAAATATCGTTGTCAGCGACACCGAATCTAAAATCGCACCATTGTTCTTTGAAGAACATTTTCTTCCATTTCGATTCAGCGGATAAATTGTGGTAGTCTCTAGTGGACGGTACTCCCCGTAAAGTTATTTTATATCGTTGTTTGAAACGGTCCAGCCATTTTTTAGTACCGTTAAAGGCGACAAAGCCACATTCTTTGGCAATGCTCTCTGCAGCATCTTGCAGCATTTTTCCTGATACTTGAACATCGTTAGCTCTTTGAGCGTTGAACCAATCTATAATTTGTTTATCGACGATACCGTTCATGTATTTCATAGTTCTCTTTCCAGCACGTTTAGGTATTATATATTTTTCTCTGTCTTCCCATATACTGTTGACTACGTCGGGTGTTAAGTTGTATAGTCTGCAAATGTCTGCTATGGGACGTCCTTTGTGAAGTTTGTTTACTATAGCGCATTGTGTAGGGTGACTTAGGTCTTCTCGTTTCAAGTCTTGGCTGTTGTAGAATGGGTTTTGGGTCTCGTCGTAGTTGCTGTTTCCATCGCAGTCTGATTCAACGTCCAATTCGATTTTTATTTGAGTTGGGGTGTGCTCTTGTTCAGGAGGTCTGGAAATTCAAAAAGTGTATTATTAATTTAGAAAATTAACGGGTTAACACTCACACTCTATTGAAAATTTTAGATTTTCGAAATGTCGTCTGTGCTGCGCTATTTGTGCATACTGTCCATGACATTGTGTATAGGGCTGAAAGACATCTCTTTGTATTTAACGTCATATATATTTCGATACCTTTATTTCGTTCTGTTATTTAAAATTGAATTTGAGCTAAAGAATTACTAAAAATGTGAGTTTAGCATTATTTTTCAACGTTTTATAACACTGAAAAGATACAATTTTATGTATTCAAATACTATGGGTGCGCGCGCCTGACTGCATTCCCTTGCTCGGCTCCCCTAAAGTGTCCCCACAAATTGTGAGGTGAGGTGGGGTATCTGAAGTCAGAGAGGGGCGGGGGTGGCAGTACTGTACGTGGAACTATACAGGGTGAAATTGTTATAATTAGCATCCTTTAAACTAAGAGTCTACCCATAAAACTGAACAACTTTTACTATGCGAGCAAACCAATCGGGGCAACAAAAAAATCAGCTGTCCCATACTAAACTGCACCCGCCGCCGCTGCCAACGTGACTCAAATGTATGGGACAGCTGATTTTTTTGTTGCTCCGATTGATTTGCTCCCATAGTAAAAGTTGTTCAGTTTGATGGGTAGACTCTTAGTTTAAAAGGATGCTAATGATATTGATTTCACCCTGTATAAGGTTTAACAAAATTAGGCGAAACTATTTTAAAGGGATGATCAGACCATTAAACTGAATAACTTGCTCTATGGGTCCAATATCGAAATCGCGAAAAAAAAATCTGCGGTCCCATACATTTAGGTCGAGTAGGTTTGTATGGAAAGGCCGATTATTTTATCGCGATTTCGATATTGGTCCCATAGAGAAAGTTGTTTGATGGTCTGATCATCCCCTTAAAATAGTTTCAGCTAATTTTGTTAGACATTATATAGGGTCCTTCTTAATATGCTGACACTTTTTTAAGGGGATGCTCAGACCATCAAACTGAAAAACTTTCTCCGACACGCACTTAGCCGGTTTTTGTTATGAAGTGCGTACCAAGCTAGCCCTACTCAGTCTGGAATGAGAAATAATAATACTTACGTAGGATTCGCATCAGAGTTGTGGGTAGCAATGTGTTGTTCAAGTTGTTCGGGGGTGTGGAACTTTTCTTCACACTGTTTGCACTCTTCTTTCTTCTCATGGGTCCTGAGGTGACGGCCCTGCAATATTAAATTTAATCTACATGGTAGAAAGATAAGATCGGGCACAAAGGACGGCTACCAGGACGTCTAGTATGATTTCTCTACAGGCGCGTAATGCGACTTCGCTGCATACAAAATAACCTGTTCTTGCGATTTTCGGAGAGCGCAAGACTTTTTGTATGGAAAAAAGCCGAGTCGCGCGCGTTTAGAGAAATCATGCTAGAGGGTCTGAAGCAATATAGCTACAAGAAAATGTTCTCAGGAGACTAAAAAATTTTCAGTCAACGAGAAAAACTGCAAAATCCACAAAACTTTTTTTCATCCCATTCGATTCTCTTACTGATAAGGAACATAAGTCTCTATGGGGTCAACCAAGGTCGAGGTATTAGAACTCTCAGAAAACGAAAAATTAAATTCCCATACATTTTAGTGGTGAAATAACATTTTAGTAGGGAAATAATAAATTCACCTTATGAACAATTGTCAAATTTCTAGAGATAGTTCAGACCATGAAACTGAACAACTTTTACGATCTAAATGTACCTAAGTTAAAGTGCTCATTGAAATAAATATTTTTGTATTTTTGTATTTTTTTTTTCGTATCTGAGCAAAACAGAAATCGCAAAAAAAAAATCTGCTCTTTGATGGACAACAGGTAAAAATTTCTGCCCATGGTAGGCCTGTCTCACTCCGCACTGTAGGTATAAAAATGTACCTACGCGGTCCGCGACGTCGCAGCCTAATTCAGTCGAGTGCCACGCGCGAAATAATATAAGCACCTATTCGTGTATACGTCGGATGCGTAAAGCAATAATCAAAAAGAAAAATGGGTAAAAAATACTGTATAGCATTCGGGTGTTTAAATAACAACAAAGACCCGGACTAGACATTGTTTGCACTCCCTAAGAACAAAGAAAGTTAAGAAATTGGTAAATACATAAGTATAATACCTATAATATGAAACAAAATCACTCGGTCGAAGCCTCGGATGTAGGTACTTATGCTCGTTCCAATCTTGCGTTGCTGACATCCCTTACCATTGGGGCATATTACATTATCACTATTATCATGATCCTGTGATAATACTGATAGTGTAATATGCCGTATCGCAGGATCGTGATAATATCACAGAATGTCCAGAAATCCTGTGATCCGCGCGATAATATTGAAGTGTAAGCGCTTCGTGATACGATCCATCAGTATTCGGCTGTATCACACCTTCGCTCTCTTTCTATTTGCACGCGAGAGAACGAGACAAAAGACGTGCATGCTACGAGTGTGGATCATGATAATATTGATACGTGTAATAGGCCTATCAATACTTGTGATACGCGCGATCCTTGGATCACGATAATATTGATGTGTGTAATATGCCCCATTCACGCATAGAGTCAATGTGTGCGTGACAATTACCGTGTATTCCCAGTTGTCGCCACGGCCTCCGTCGCCACTGCGGACAAATGGGAAAAAAAGTCCCAGTTGTCGCCACTGGTGACAAAGCAGTGGTGACGACTGGGACTTTTTTTCCCATTCGTCGCCAGTGGCGACAACTGGGATAAAAAAGTCTCATTTGTCGCCACTGGCGACGTATGGGACAATATTTTCTCACTCGTTACCACCGCTATCAAATGAAATAAAATCGCGTCTGTGTTTCATTTGATTTGTGTAACTAGATAGGTAGGCATTTATGTTTTGTATGACAAAAAATTATTACTGCAGTAGTAGAGACAAATTTGAATAAATGTTTCTTTTTTTTTCAATAAAAGAATGAAGTTGGCCCGGGAGAACTAGACGAAGCCGTACCTTCTTATACCCGAAATGGCTGGGTGCAAACTAATAAAGATATACCTACCTAGTCATTTTTGCGCGAGAGCAGGAATGGAGGGGACAAAACGGTCACCATTTTCCTGTTAGTCATTATAAAAAACAAAATCATCTTTCAACTTTTCCAAAATCACAGCTTGACTTGAAAAAGATACCTAATAAAACACGTGCGCACAAATTAATATTTTAAAATTTACTTGGAATTTTTGCTGGTAAAGTAGTTTGAACTCTTTTTTACCCGACTACGTGACGCAAAGGAAGGGTAATGTGTTTATCAGCATATTTATTTTCATTTCTTGAATAGAAACATAATCGCAACTGACGGACGTTAACAAAATAGGTAATAAAACGTGCGCAAAAGGAACAGGAAAAGGAAAATTGTACCTAAAATTAATACTAGTCGAATTGTCACTAGAGTTTATTTGGATATGCTGTTTAAAAACAGAAGTAAGAATTGTTTTTATTTATAGCGACATATCGATTATTCAAAGGCTACTAAGAAAGAATCCAGTAAGTAGATTAAAATGATATTAGGTACCTATATTTATCTTAACTAAAAATCAATAAGTAGATACCTATGACAGGTTTTCTCGTTTTACTGCAAATAAACAAAAATGTTCAATCAGTTACGGAACTTTGTTAAATCTTTTACGCTGATGGTAACAAGTGAGAAAATATTTTCCCATGCGTCACCAGTGGTGACAATCGAGACTTTTTATTCCCATTTGTCGCCTGTGGTGACAAAGCAGTGGTGATGACTGGGACTTTTTTTCCCATTTGTCACCAGTGGTGACAACTGGGACTTTTTTTCCCATTTGTCCGCAGTGGCGACGGAGGCCGTGGCGACAACTGGGAATACACGACAATTACGCACAGAGAGTCAATGTGTGCGTGACAATTACGCACAGAGAGTCAATGTGCGAGTGTCAGTTGCGCTTGGAGCGAGCGTTCCTAGATAGTGAACCTTCTGTTGTACTCTTAGGATATTCCGTGCCCATGGTCCACCAGGTGAACTAAATTGGGTGGACCACGGGAAATGCCTGGATACATTTGAGTCTAGTAGACTTTGCAGTTTAGTGTGGAACGGCAGATTTTTTTTCCCTATTTCAGGTGAAGCTAAAAAGATCTTTAATTCTGACTTCGTCAGTAAATCAACGATGTGATATATCTTCTCATCGGTTGATGTAAAGTTCTGGGTTCGACGGGACTGATATGTACATGCGTATAATATAAAAGTGCCTAATAAATAATAAAATTGAATAAAAAAGTAGCGATATTTTTTTATAGTCCGTTCGCGTTAAGAAAATAGTGATTTCAGTTTTAAAATTTATTGTTGAACGAGTCACGCAAAATACACAACCGTTTTGTTCGAAGGTCAGATTTCAACTGGTCACTGTGAACAAAACGGTTGTGTATTTTGCGTGACTCGTTCAACAATAAATTTTAAAACTGAAATCACTATTTTCTTAACGCGAACGGACTATAATACGTATGTTTTCAGAGTACCTAGTCCTTTTGTTACTAAATGGGTCCAGTCACATTTCAAAAATCCCATCAATAATTACTCCCCACCCCCTCCTAACATAAAATAAATAAATAAAAATAAAAAAGCCTTTTATTTAGATTCCATAGCATAATGGTTACTACATTTCAAACATTCAAATGTTGTTAGTACTGTTAGTATCTTCACTTTTTAGATTGTTAGTATGATTAGTCTTCTTCTATGTTTGCGCTATGGACCCCATTTTGGGTGAAGGCCTCCTCCATCCCCTTCCACAACTCTCTGTCTTTACCCGTGCTCATCCAGTTTTCTCCAGCTATCTTTGCGATGTCATCGGCCCATCGTTTGTTTGGCCTGCCAACGTTCCTTTTGCCGGCAAAACCTCCTAACAAAACTCCGTAAAATAACTGTGCTAACAGAGAGAGCTACCTCACTAACTTGTATGCAAACTTGTCGGAACTTACCAAGTGTACTTTCAAAGAGTAAGTCTGATCACATAGCGGACACTTGAGTTTCTCCAAGTGTGCCCGTCTGTGCAGTCGGAGACTGAAGGCCTTGTGGAAACATCGCCCGCAGTGGTCGCATTTGTGTCTGGAATAGAAAGAAGTTTTAAATAGTATTATTGATTACTAGTGTTTACCCGCGACTTTGTCCGCACAAATTATATACCAGATTATAAGTCAGATCATAAGCTATCAAACAAAAAAAGTTTCATCAAAATCGGTTCAGTAGTTTTTGCGTGATGCGCGAACAAACAAACGAACAAACAAATAAACAAACAGATAGACAAAATTTCTAAAAAAGGTTGATTTCTAGTAAGGGATACGTAAAAACCATATCGTAATCTTTTTCATGTAAATATCTTCAATGTACAGACACACTTCAGTTACAGTTTTATAATAGTTTAGATTAGATAAACATGTTACAGCCATGTTGTGCTATTTCGAATCAAATTAAAGATTGAAAGTCTCCGGGGGGCTTGAACCCGCACTCTTCCAATCCGGGGAAGTGTGTTAATACTCCAGTACCCATTAATTGCTTGTACCCATTAATGCTCTTGAACATTCAATGTATTTAAGACCAGTAGACAAGACAGAGTTAATAAAGATAACTATGAATTTAAATAATTCAAAGGCTGTGGGACATGATCAAATAAGAACAGATATAGTTAAAATGAGTATCGGCTTAATAGCAGATGTGCTCTTACACTGTTTAAATCTGTCATTGGATCAAGGCTTGTTTCCAGATTTGTTAAAAAAATCAATTATTAAACCTTTCTACAAAAAGGGTGACAAGAAACAATTGGTTAATTATAGACCTATTACACTAATTCCAATATTCGCAAAAATCTATGAGAAAATTATGCATGCACGACTCATCAGCTTCATAGACAAAAATAAATTGATTAAGGACGAACAAAATGGATTCCGCAAAGATAAAAGTACAACCTTAGCAACGTTTCAGCTAATGAGATCTATCATAGATTGTTTAGACAAGAAAACACCTATTACAGTCTTATTCATGGATATGAGTAAGGCTTTTGATTGTGTTGATCATGTACGCTTGCTAGCAAAGTTGTATGGGTTTGGGATTCGTGGTACGGTGCATAACTGGATTAGGTCATATTTGGATAATAGAATGCAGGCAGTAGAAATCCTAAACTATTGTCCAAAGATAAAAAGTAAAATACCATATGCATCTCCTTTCGTTCATAACAAGTACGGTGTACCGCAGGGCAGCATCTTGGGACCTCTACTTTTCCTACTGTACATAAACGACTTGCCAGATGCTGTGTCTCATGACTGTGTTCTGTTTGCCGATGACACCACTATAGCCATACGCGATACTGGTGTTATACCATATGAACAAGAAATCAATGACACCCTAGAAAAGACAATTCAGTGGTTAACTGCTAATAATCTCAAAGTCAATGTTAGTAAAACAAAGTATATGCAGTTTCATACTTATCAGGGCCAACCACAGAGCTTGTGTGTTAGTTACCGAAATGAGCCTATTGAAGAATTAACGTACACTAAGTTCTTGGGTTTCACTCTTGACTGTCACTGTAACTGGAGGGAGCATATAAATAATGTGTGTTCAAAAATCAACAGTTTTGTACATCCTCTCAGGCGTGTCAGCCAAGTAGTGTCAAGACAGGCAGCCATAACCGCATACAATGGCTACGTTGCCTCAGTAATACGGTACGGAATTATGTTATGGGGTAACGCTACAGACGTGGACAGAGTTTTTATAATGCAGAAGCGATGTATGCGTGCTATTTTCATGCTAAAACAAATTGATTCTTGTCAGCCGGTGTTTAGAGAGTTCAAATTGCTGACTGTACCGTGTTTATATATTGAATCGATTTGTATCTTTGTTCACAAGAATCGTCACATCTTTCAACAACTACAAGAGGTATGTATTCGACCACTAAGATCTCAGTACATAAACAAACTGTACATGCCCTCTACTAGACTAGTTGTTACTTCAAAGAGTAGTTTCATAATGTGTATAAAATTATACAATCAACTTCCAGATTCCTTTAAGCAACTTAGGCAGAACATATTTAAAAAAACATTGAAAGAATGGTTAGTTGAAAGATGTTTCTACAATACGAAGGAATTCCTAGATTATAGATTGTAGATAGGACCAACTATGACTCACCTTGTGTTTGATAATTTAGTTTCTTGTGTTTGTAAATAATTTAATACCTGACATGTACCTGACCTAGCTTATTATTTTTTCTTATATATTTCTTGTTATAATTGTTTTGACATTGTAGTTATTTTCGTTTTCATATTCATTAATTGTAACTTTTTCTATTTTATTTATTGAATGTTGTTGACTTTAATTTTGTAGACATTTTAAACGAATACCTATTTTCAATTTTGTGTGTACGTCCGAAAGGGCAAGATTTGGCGGAATACCTCTTACTGTACTAACACCTGCAAATTGTAAAACCTAAATTTATACACAATAAAGATTTACTTTACTTTACTTTACTAGTAAAGTTACGGGTTGCTCGCTTGTATGGCAAAAGTAAATAATTTATAATAGCTGGTTTTTTTCTTTTATATTTTAGATTATAATTCTAGTTATCATTTAGATTGAAAATCCCCCTTAAAATTTACTTTACTTAAACAAAGTAAAAAAAAATCATATGAAATTGGCAAAACATAGTAAATACCTATATGTAATTTTTTATGGCATTTGTTGAATACATTTGTATTCCTTTATATAAAAAGTAAATCCAACGAATAATCACCACGGAACCTTTGTTTTTAAATAAGTAGAAATTACGAAAAACTCAATTTTATTACAAAATTTACACAGTGTATGTAAACTCATCCTAAAAAAAACAATAAAAATTAAAAAAGAAAGAAATCTGACAATATAAATTAAAAAAATATATTTTAGTACTAAAAACTAAAAATACGAAATAGAATAATAGAAATAATAGAATTTCGTGGGATTTGTTAATAAAGCATCTTAATATCATTTGTATAAACCACTAGTGTTTTCTCGCGACTTTGTCCGCACAAATTATATACCAGATTTTAAGTTAGATCATAAGCTATCAAACAAAAAAAGTTTCATTAATATCGGTTCAGTAGTTTTTGCGTTATGCGCGAAGAAACGAACAAACTAACAATTTTTCCAACAGATGGCACTGCACGTCATTTAAATCGCGCTACCGAGTGTTATTTGAGTTTATATGAAGTGAACCGCTACTTTCTTATTCCTCATGAATGATTTTTTCTTCTGTCCTTTTTTTTTTTTACCGTTTTATAATAGTAAGTAAACGATATGATACTAGATGCAAGATATTTATAGTTATTAACTTTTCATAGCTTACCTGGTCTGCTCCTGATGCACCACGGAATGTGCTTTCAATTCTGAACCCTTCGGGAAGACAGCGTCACACTCGGAGCATGGGAACTCCGTCCTCCTCTTATACTCCGCAGTCTTCCACGGCTTCTTGCGTTTTGGTTTAGATGGCCCAGCACCCTGGAAATGGAATGTTTCATATTTTTTTTTTTTTTATTTTTTTTTTATTTATAACATGCTATCGGTCTGAGGACCATAAGCAGTTCTTTTGCATGTATGGATGTATGAATGTTTCATATTGACGATGAAGTGTAATAACCTCCTATCTACATTAATTAAACAAGGTCGATTTTAGAAGAAACTAAAAACACATTTATTATTTTTTTACACCTATTAATAAATAATTTTATATTGTAAATTTATCATCATAGGACTACGAATAAGAATAACTGTAGAAGAGTAACTCTAAACAATATCCACATAATTTTTTCCACCCAATGAAAAATTACACGTTGTATGAGTTTTTGCGGCTATACTCCATTCAGGAATTAGAGCGACAAAATGTAAACAACGATGATACTAGTGTAGAAAATACCATCTCGAGATGGAAGAAAACTTATCTCCGGAATGAATAACAGTAAATTATCTACTCTACTCGCCAAGGATTACGACAAAATGATATGTTAATTTTGGATGGATTATAATTAAAAAATACGCAAGCTATTATTTATTTTAGATTAAAAGAAAGCATGACTGTAAATATTTTATTTCGTGGTCTGGCAACAATCAGATATTTGAGACCTTTGGTTCGTTTTAACAAAGTTCTTAACGAAAAAGATTTTATATTTTTTAAACGCATCTCTTGATTGTTTAATACCTTTGTCTGAGTCCGTACGCTATGTGCGGATGCTACGCATAGCACAAAAAGCCCACACAGACAGAGTAGCGGGCTACATAACATAATTTAAAAATGTCATTCAAATTGTCACGATTGTTTATATTATTTATAGATAGACGATACATTTTTAATGCCAACGCAATTTATTTAATGCCGTGCCGACATAATTGTATTCTTAAAAAATGTACCAAAGGTTTCTGACCACGTAATGTCACTTTGACAGTGACGTTTCTTTGTTTACATTTTGTCGCTCTAATTCCTGAACGGAGTATAGGTACAGTTTTTAAAGAACAAATTTAGAACACGGTACAGTTTTTCTGGTGCCACTTTTTGAGCTTTATTTACACTACTATACATTCTTAACAACAGCAGGAGCATGGCTTGTGCCATCGTCGGAGCCCTCACCGGGCACTACGCCACAGACTAGACCCCAGCTGCCGAGCATGCGGAGAGGATGAAGAGACCATGGAACATATTCTTTGTGACTGTGATGTCTTGGCGGCAAAACCTCCCTGTGAGATGTGGATACCCAAAATCGGGAGATCTTAGCCTTCTTCCCCCCAATGGTATCACCTCCTTCATTGAACATGTATTTGAAGGGTGAAGAAGGCAAAAAGTATTGGGGCTAACACAACAGATCCCACTGGGTCCAAGTGTTGCTGGCTTGCCAGCCCCCACAACAAGATAAGATAAGATAAACTGGGTGTGGCGTATACAGGGACTGAATAACCGAAAAATTTAGGTTCATTAAGGTTAACGGTATGACGTCATACCGATAAATTCCGGTAAAAGAAAAATTTCAATACCGAAATAAATTACAGTACCGGAAAATAAACGGTATATTTCGGTACCGGTACCTAACCGTTATGAATAAAGGTATTCTTTGATAAAATGCCGCGCCGCGCTTCTACCATGCTTTGGTGCTTCCATTCGTTTCATTCGCTACGTGGCAGCAACAATACACTAAGCACTACTTTCTCCTTTCTCACAAAAGCGAATTTGCGTTTTGCGTATGGGAAGACAGAAAGAGAGTAAAATAGTATTACTATAGTCCTTGCAGTAGGGCAACGGATGTACTTGCGTAGAGCAAATTCTGGTAGTTTCTGGTTGATTTTGGTAAATTCTAGTTCTTTTGGTGGTTTTTGGTAGATTTTCATACTTTTTGATACTTTTGAGTTATTTTGGTAGTTTTTGGTTATTTTGGTATTTTTTGGTAGATCTTCATGCTTTTTGGTTATTTTGGTAGTTTTTCATACTTTTGCGTTATTTTGGTAGCTTTTCGTACTTTTTGGCTATTTTGGTAGTTTTTGGTTATTTTGGTAGATTTGGGTAGATTTTGGTTATTTTTGGTAGTTTTTGGTTATTTTGGTAGGTAGCTTTTGGTAGATCTTCGTACTTTTTGATAGATTTTCGTACTTTTTGGCAGTTTTCGGTTATTTTGGTAGATTTCCTTACTTTTTGGCTTCGATCAAAATAAAATCAATGGATAGGCCTTACGCGAACATTTCAAACCAGAAAAATGAGGCAAAACAAATGAAAAGTTTACTTCAAATTTGTATGCAAGTGCCCTAGATTTGACAGATAATGGCGCTAGTTTGTATGGACCAAGTGCACCAGTAGTGTGCTTCAACTTACCGCGCTTTAGGCCTATCCATTAATTTTATTTTGATCCAAGCTTTTTGGTAGTTTTTAGTAATTTTGATAGATTTTGGAAATTTTTCAAATCGTTAGGGGTCATTGTCGCCTTCAACTCTGGGCGAGTTGGGTGTTTAGAAAAAAAGTAGTGGTCAACCCGCCCGGGTTTGGGAAAGAGGCAAATTATGAAGGGGGGGGGGGCGTTGGTATGTAGGTTTGTAGGTATGTATGTAGTTCAATCAATCAAATATACGTTATACGTGTGTTTTTTTATTTAGGTGTTTGCTGTTGTGGGTATGTATGCAGTAACATGAACAACCTGACCAACTCGAACAACATGAACAACTTGGTCAACTCGGACGACATTTAACAACTTGGTCAACTCGGATGACATGAACAAATTGGTAAACTCGGACAACATGAACAACTTGGTCAACTCGGATGACATGAACAACTTGGTAAACTCAGACAACATAAACAACTTGGTCAACTCGGATGACATGAACAACTTGGTCAACTCGGATGACATGAACAACTTGGTAAACATGAACAACTTGGTCAACTCGGATGACATGAACAACTTGATCAACTCGGGTGACAATACATGAACAACTTGGTCAACTCTGATGACATTGAACAACTTAGTCAACTCGGATGACATGAACGACTTGGTAAACTCAGACACCATAAACAATTTGGTCAACTCGAATGACATGAACAACTTGGGAAACTCAAACAACCTGGTCAACCCGGACAACATAAACAACTCTAACTTGGTCAACTTGGCCAACCCGAACTACATGAACAACTTGGTATGTATGTAGGTATGCAGTTGTAGGTACCAACGGCGCGACGCGGTGCGGTTCACTATCGAGTCAGCTATAGGGCCGTTTATAAAAATCAGGTAGACTGAATCAGGGACGTGGTGGAGTACGTAGGTAGGTACGTACACAAGGCGACACATCAAACTACAAAAACCAACATAAGCTGACCGCACGACGATATACGTTATTCGACCTACGCGCTATAAAACTAAAAAAAATGTATGAGATAGTTGATAAAGCTAGATATGAATACACACTACCTACTTTTACCATTCACACTTATGACAACCGTCCATTAGAATAAAGCGAAACCGTACGTATGTCCTTAGTATAAGGTTGAAATTTGGTTTAAAGAGTGGAGTATAGGTGGGCGCCGCGCCGACGCGGCGGCGCTGCGCCGGGTTACCCGTGCCGTCGCCTCCGCCGGGTCAGGCGCCGGCGGCGCCGGTTGCCGTGGTTGCTGTGTGCGTGCCGTCTTCCGGCGCTAGTTGACGGGCTAAACTGTACTTTACATGGGCTCTCTGTTGACGACGCCAGCGCTGACAGCCAAGTTGGCTACTGGCGCTAGTTACAGGCCTAAACTGTACATTACAAGGGCTACTCTCCGCTGACAGCGCCAGTCGCTCATTTGTTTTCCGGCACTGGTTATCCATAACAGTGCCAGCGCTGGTTGCCAAGCTAGCCGCCAGCAGCACCCCGGCTGATAAGAGAGGTGCTGGCAGTGCCGGTTGCCGAGATAGCTGCCGGCGCTAGTTACTGGCCTAAACTGCACTTTACAATGGCTACTCTTCGCTGACGGCGCTGGTTATCCATATCAGTTCCAGCGCTGTTTGCCAAGCTAGCTGCTGGCAGCGCCCTGGTTCCCGAGTTAAGTGCCGGCGGCGCGGGCTGCCGAGCTAGCTGCCAGCGCCGACAGCAAACATGGCTGCCGGCGCTTGTTACCGTGTTAAACTGTACTTTACATGGGCTCCCCGCTGACGGCGCCAGTCGCTCATTTGACTGTCGGCGCTGATTATTTATATCAGTGCTGGCGCTGGTTGCCAAGCTAGCTGCCGGCAGCACCCCGTTTTCCGAGTTAGAGATGCCGGCGCCGCCGGTTGCCAAGCTAGCTGCCAGTGCCGACAGAGAAGTTGGCTGCCGGCGCGGGCGCTTGTTACCGGGTTAAACTGTACTTTACATATAGGCTTCCCGCTGATAGCGCCAGTGGCTCATTTGATTGTCGGCGCTGGTTATTAATATCAGTGCCGGCGCTGGTTGCCAAGCTAGCCGCCGGCAGCACCCCTTTTTCCGGGAAATGGTAAATGGCGCCGTTGCCGAGCTGGCTGCTGGAGCCTGGGAACTTGGCTGTCTAAGTTGGCTGCCAGCACTAGTTACTGGGCTAAACTGTATTACATGGGCTCTGTTGACAGCGCCAGTCGCTCATATGGATGCCGGCGCTGGTTATCCATATCAATGCCGGCGCTGCTTGGCAAAGCTAGCTGCCGGTGGCGCTGCTTGACAAGGTAGCTGCCGTTGGCGTTGCTTGCCGAGCCGGTGGCGCCGGTTGCCGAGCTAGCTGCTGGCGCCGACAGCCAAGTTGACTGCCAGCACTAGTTACTGGGCTAAACTGTAATTTATATGGGCTCTCTGTTGACGACGCCAATCGTTCATTTGGTTGCCGGCGTTGGTTATCCATATAAGTGCCGCCAGTTCCCAATGACGTTATTTTTGGTTGCCAGCACCGGCAGCAGTCTCCAGAATCAGATTTCTCGAAATGGTACCGGAGATAACAAGCTTAAGTTCGATGCCAAGGAGTTGGCGATTTTGAGAGATGTGCTTGCCTATTGGCGAGATAAGAAGAATGTGTTCTCAGGACTACACTTGCCGGGATTAGTCTATCGATTCCTGCTAATACGAATCCCATTGTTTTTTCTACACTCGGTTGGTTTTGAATGCTGAGAGATCGCGTTTGTAGTTGTAAAAACCTTTTACATGTCCACATTTTTTTTCATGTCTTATTTTAACATTTCCGGCTTCTGGAGCTTCTAGATAATACATTTAACACATATAGTGTGAATTTTTCAAAAGAAACACCCGCGCCGCTGCGGCGACCAATTTCACCCGGGTTGCACCCAAATTTCGGGTCGGCGCCCACTTCTAGAGTGGTGACATTTGTTTTTATTACTGATATTGCCGGTCTTTAGTTGATAAGGCAATAATCATTTAGGGTGAGCTGACCAAGTTGTTCATGTCATCCGAGTTGACCAAGTTGTTCAATGTCATCCGAGTTGACCAAGTTGTTCATGTCATCCGAGTTGACCAAGTTTTAATATATTTATTCCAGAAACAAAATTACAAATTATTAAGTATAAAATTGGCAACATGCCTGGTCCAAAAGGATGTACAGTCAAATATCCAACCAACCAAGACCAAGTTGTTCATGTTGTTCGAGTTGCTCATGTCACTGCATGCATACATACCCACAATTTATTATTTATTTATTTATCACATAAAAAGACAGTAATATTACACCTTTTACTTGGATCCGAGCATGCGTTTAGACTTAAGTATCTAGGTGTTGTCTGGAGGTAACCCAGAGTGACCGAGGTCTGTGCTTGGACTATTCCGTTTTGTTGACTAACGTAACGAATTTTGACTATTTTGGTTTTTGCCAAAGTCGAACACTAGATTCTCTATTCTATAGAAAAACAAAATCAAAATAAAATCAAAATCATTCAAACTTTAGGAAAAAATATATAAAAATACATAAAGAACCTTTTTTCCTTCTTTTCGCCCCTGTTTGGAATGGAGTATAGATATCCATTATACCTACACACAAGGAGTAAGGACATCGTTATAGAGCAATTGTTTTAGTCGACGATTTTCTGTCAACTTTTGAAAAACGTATCATAAAAAGTTTTACGAAAATTCAATGTAGGTAACTAACTCGGCGGTAACTATATAATCAATAATCATTAAAATAGGTCAAGAAATTAACGCGTGACATACCATAAAAAACAGATAAATTGAAAACGTATTCATTGTTGCATTGTTTTTAACTTAAATAAACTTAAATAGTTAGTAACAAAATTAACAATTTAAACCGGACGGAACGAGCGCGAGGCGGCCGATGCAGCCCGACGTTTTGTGTTACCCCACTCGAGCCTCTGAACTCACACGCAGCGGGGACTCCCCGCTGTTTGTTCGTTGCAACTCGCAACGTCCGACCTTGAATTAGTGTTTTTCGGTACTGAAATCTTAAAACGGTTAAATAAAGGTATGGCCATACCTCTATAGCATTACGGTACCGTTACGTTTTTGCAGTACTGGTACCGTGTACGGTAACCGCTTTCAGTCCCTGGGCGTATATGAAGGTGGTAGGGTAGGTGGTCTACTTGCTAAATATTACTAGTAGGTACCATTGAGTAATTATGTATAGAGCAGACAACGCGAACAAAATCTGTGCACCATGATCAGCAGTGCGGAGCGCGTGCTGGGAGCGTCAGGCTGCGACGAGCGCCTGGCTCAGGCTAAGTGGGTTAGAGCGCGTGCACCCTAACTTGTGTTACAAAACATTACTTCTCGGTAGCTTCTCTAGATGGATAAAGGGTGTGACACTTCAATCCACCCCTTCAGTCTAATGAAAACAAACGAAATTAAGTATTTTTGTTACCCTTTACCATTCATTTAGATTAAAAAGTAAGAGAGGAACTCAATAATATGTAGAATTGGTCAAGTTTTGGTCTCTAAAACACGTCAGGTGACATCTTGTACGATTCCACCATTGTCTGTCAACCCCTTAGGGAAATGGCGTGAATGTACCAAGGAAGGTAGGTTATTAGAGTTATTAGGATAAAAAACTTACTGTATTCGAGTACGTTTGGGTCTTCTCATCGAATTCTCGGACCTCCACTTTCACTAGAACTTGAGGAAGTATTATTTCCTCATCACTTTCGGTATACAATGGTTTTATGTTACGAGTTTCGCGATATTTTCGCTTAACAACGGACAATCGCTCGTCATCAGAGTCCTCATTTGCCGATAGACTATCCTCAGGTTTAGAGGCCATTTCAGGAAATTGATCTTTCAAGTATTTTACAAGAAAAACATTTTTTCGGCTGAAATCGAAATTTTCTCACCAAAAACCACCTTCCTCGCAAAATACAAATATAGCTGCGATTCTGTGCTATCGGTGGCAGTGTTGCCGTTCTTGAAAATTTTAAGTCGCTAGATACTCCGTAAAATGCCGCTAGATATGCGAAAAAAACGATTCTGAAAATCCGCTAGATGTCCCTAGATTTTATGTGTTGTATAAACCGTGGTTGTCCAAGTCTAATCAAGTTTTATACTTGTCTGATTCATGCAAACACCTTTTTATTACACTAAAATGAATAAATTAATAGTAATCTAACAAAAGTGTTAACAAAATGAACAGGTAAAATAAATGAAACATGTTTATTGAAAAAATTCAGTTACAAATAAAACACCTAATCTTTAATCCTCAAACAGTTAAATACTTATTAATTATGTAGTTAGTATTAATTACTTTACAAAAAATTTGGATAATCAGCTAGGTACTTTTACTTAAATTTCAAAATCAAGGAGGAAGTTTAGTCATCTCATCTGGGTGTTCAACTTGAACCGAATCCTCAGTTTTTGTTTATGATAGGGGAATTCCGGTTTAGTCTTAGGGGCAGACTCGAAAATTAGACATACTAGTTACATTAATTTTACTCATTTGTTTGGATTGTCACGATTTTTATTTCTGAAAAAAGTCGCCTTGCTTGAGGTTCAAAAGACGCTAAAAGTCGCTAAATATTTATTTGTCGCTAAAACGAAAAATTTCCCCGCTAAACAGTCATGAAATCCCCTAGATCTAGCGACAAAGTCACCAGAACGGCAACACTGATCGGTGGTTCTGCTGTTGGCTGTTGCTCTGAGTTGTTTTTAATATTTCCCGTCCTTTTCACAATCGAAGTCAAACAAGAAAAAAACAAATTTAAATGACGTATTTACTGCGTTCAAAGCAAATTACAGAATACAGAAACTCAGACTGCAGCCAGCGCCATTTTTGAAATGTCAAATAGGGTTTGACATTCGATAAAATTAAATAAACGAGAATAATCGATTCAAATTTATAGTCGATATCTATTGAAATCGATTTAAGCCATTTAGCAAAATGTGGGGAGTAGGCTTAGATCAAAATATAATTAATGGATAAGCCCAAAGCATGTCTAGTTGAAGCACACAACTAGTACACTTGGTCCATACACATGGGCGTAGCAATGATTTTTTCCCAGGGGCCAGGAGCGAGCGAAGCGAGCTTGACATTTCACCAATAACAGGAGCTCAAGATTTTGCTTCAAGATTTACAAGATTTTGCGAAAGTACATTCTGACCACATTGACTTTTCAAGAAAGTGGACATGAGAAACAAAACACATGAAAATAATAATCGTGTTTATTTAAAAAAAAAAAAATACAAAAATATTTATTTCAATGAGCACTTTAACTTAGGTACATTTAGTTCATATACAACAAAGGATAGATATTGCACATTGACATCATCATCATTTATCTATTTTTTTTTTTTTTTTTTTTTATATAGCCTATTTTGTGTCCCACTGCTGGGCAAAGGCCTCCCCTCTTTTCCTCCAATCTTCTCTATGCAACGCGAAATCAGGCCAACCGTTCAGGAAGGTATTCAAGTCGTCACTCCATCTTCTCTTGGGTCTTCCTCGACGTCGGCAACCGTCTTGTGGAACCCATTCTGTGGCCATCCTGGTCCACCTCTCCGGGTGCATTCGGCAGATATGTCCTGCCCAATCCCACTTTAGCAGAGCTGTTTTTAGGCCTACGTCCGCTATACCAGTTTTGGAGCGCAGATCTGTGTTTCGCACCCGATCGGTTAATTTTATACCTAAAATGCTGCGCTCCATAGCTCGTTGGCAAATCTTGAGACTGGATTTCTGATGTTCGGTCAAAGACCAAGTCTGAGCACCGTAAGTTAAGATGGGCAGGATGCACATATCGACGAGTTTTCGCTTGAGTGTCAGAGGAAGGTCACCCTTCATAAGCTCTTTCATGGACCAGTAGCTCTTCCAGGCATTTTGAATCCGTCTTTCGACTTCTTTATCTTGTCTGTTCTCAAAAGAGACTATCTGGCCCAAGTAGATATATTCGTCGACATACTGTAACACCCGCCCATCTACCTCAACCTTACGTTTTGTGCTGTTGGTCATAACTTTTTATCTATTACTATCTCTTATTTTTAGTAAGTGATTTATTTTATTTCTGGTGTGGCCCAGAAAGATTCTGGGGTTGGCCGGGTGAACGGGTGGGTGAGACTTTGTTATTTGTAATACCTATGAACTATGAACCTATGGACTCTTGCTTGCCTATGCGTTAGCACTGCATTTCCGCCAGTGTCAAAGTGGTTTGTCCAAACAACGGGTAACTATGTCGTATCGTTCTATTCAATCTCAATAATTGTTTTTAAGCAAAAACACAGCTGAGAAGGATTGCGGAGCCTCGTGGTAGGCTCAAACGTGAACCGCGCGAATATAATTCAAAAGGCAACTGCTCGCGGCATAACTGCAACTTGACTCTCTGGGTGAGGCTATCGATGTTGTGAATCGATTCAACACCTAAAACAATTTTCAACGCTGGCAACAGCGAACCTGTCAAAAATTAAAAAGTCAACGCTGTCATTAACCGCTTGAAAAAAAACCAATGCGCGCTTCTCTTTTGGAATTTATGGTACTGTAACAAGGCTGCTTTTGTATTTCTCAACTAATTTGTTTTAATATTTCGCCGTAAAATCACATCAACAACGCGCGATTAGCGTTACCATCGCTACGGGCGGCGTTCTCAAGAGTTTTGGAGCTTCGCCGGTTACTATACGGATCAATATCGAACAGATTCTGATATGCGTCCGTAACCCAAGCGTCGCTAGCAAATGGACTAATGGAGACAAAGTCAGGTATCGGCATACAAGATCATTGGATGAAAAGTATGATGGAGGCGGCCGGCAGCGACAAAAACGACGGGCGATCGGTAAAACGAGAAAAAATGGCAGAAAATTACAACGGATCTGACAATTACGACAAACAGGATATGCGTTATAGATGCGATGATTGTAATCTCACATTCGAAGGTATGGACTACTTGATACTTCATAAAAAGTTCCACGGGAATGATAAGGACTCTCAAATGATGGAAGCGGAGACTTCAGAACGGCCAGTTAAAGACGGTCCGAAGAAACGCCGTAAATTCAAATGCGACCAGTGCGATGTTAAAGTCAATTCGCAGTATCATCTAGATATACACCGCAGTAAACACGAGGGAGCGGAATGCAAGAAGTTCATCTGCGAAGTCTGCGACCGAAGTTTCGTTGCGGCTCAGTTCCTAAAAAGCCACATGCAAACGCATTCGTCGACGAGCACCATAAACTGTGAGATCTGCGATAAAAACTTCACCGGACAAGCTTACCTAAAACTCCACATGCAACTGCACAACGACATAAAGAAATTCAAATGCGGTAAATGCGAGGAGATGTTCCCAACGAAAAACTGCTTGAAAATCCATATGAAGAAACATACGAAAGTCAAAAATTTCAAATGCGATTGCTGCAACAAGCTTTTTGTTTCAAAAATAACAATGGAGAAGCATCGGCAATCCCACGAGGGGCAGCCGATCGACTGCCTCGTTAAATGCACTCAGTGTGATCGAACGATGCATTCTTCGTTACTCCGTACCCACATGGCTCGTGCCCATCCTCCGAACATCGATGACGATGTAAAAAGGCCTTTTAAATGCTCGACGTGTGGTAAAAGTTTCATCGTTAAAATTAACTTGAATCTCCACATTAGGGTTTGTCACCCCGACCTCGCCGAACCAGAGGACGATGACGAAGATGTCATGACAGACAATTCATAGTTTTAATTTTAACTTTTTAAGTAACATGAAGTATCATTGTATTATTATTGGATAATTATACTTTTTTATGCTATAGTTATTGGGTTTTATTTATAACTGTACTCTGTTACAAATAGCGACGAAATCAGGCTATTTTTTTGAATTACAGAAACCTTTCCCGCCTGACCAGAAGTACCATCGGGAAGTACCATCAATGGTACAGTTGGCACTAGGTGGTGCCAGTAGTACCATTAATGGTACAATTGGCACTAGATCGTGAAATTAAAAATAATATTCCGTTATGGTTTGTCCTTTAAAGTCAGATAACGAATTGTTATTTTTTGCACAGGAACATAGTAGTGGGTCCACGAGGAACAAGGTTTCCTTGTGGACCCACTAGTGAGATAAATTAGTGGGTCCACAAGGAAGTACCGGTATTAAGTGTCAGTTGTACCATTGATGGTACTACTGGCACCACCTAGTGCCAACTGTACCATTGATGGTACTTCCCGATGGTACTTCCCGATGGTACTTCTGGTCCAGCGGGAAACCTTTCACTACTTATAATGAGGACTCGCCTTGCGGTAGCATTCCCCCTCTGCCACAGTATAAGAACAATTTATCATGTGCAATTTAAATTCCATTTTAAACCTTATCACTAAACGAGACAGCCTATAATTGCGAAACAATAACTTCGAACTTACAACGTTTGGGGTTCACACGAGACTACTTTACATGATTTTTAACATTCAAAATTAGAATCTATAGTTATGGGGAATAAAATCCAAAGTTGCGGATTGCATGTTACCTCGCCCCCCGCAAAGTGGCAGAAATGTTTATTAGTAGCATTACACGCGTTATTAGTCCTCATATAAGTAGTCAAAGCTTGTAATGGACAAGGGTAGGTACAATACATGCCTCGAAATTGAAGGATGTAGGTTTCCTCACAATGTTTTCCTTCACCAAAAAGCCAGTGGTCTTACAAATCATCTTATCATCTTAATCTTTTATTATTATTATATCAGCCGTCGGTGTCCCATTGTTGGGCAAAGGCCTCCCTCCGCTCTCTCCATGCATCCCTGTTTTGCGCTTCGTTGGGCCATCTTAATCTTAACTATTATAAAACCGTAAAATCATGAATAATAAAAAAGTAGCGGTTCTCTTCATATAAATTCAAATAACATTCGATAGCGCGATTTAAAAACGTGCAGCGCCATCTATTGACAAAATCGTTAGTTTGTTTGTTTGTTCGCGCATCACGCAAAAACTACTGAACCGATTTTGATGAAACTTTTTTTGTTTGATAGCTTATGATCTGACTTAAAATCTGGTATATAATTTGTGCGGACGAAGTCGCGGGAAAACACTAGTACATTTTAAATCCCGAAAAACTCATTGGTACGAGTCTAAAGGAGTTCAAAATTAGAATCTAAAGTTATGGGGAATAAAATCCAAAGTTGCGGATTGCATGTTACCTCTCCCCCCGCAAAATTACTAGGAAAGAAACAGATTTGAAATACTTAAACTCAGTTGCAGCAACGCTCATTAAAGTTAATCCTCCATTAGCTAGCTTGCTCTTGCTAGCTTTTACTATGTCAAGAAGACAAAAAGTGACAGCAAGAGATTTAATGGAGGTTTAACTTTAATGATGGAGTCACGCTGCAGGGTTTGCCCCGAAAACTTGTCTTTCGCGTGGTGTTCGCGCGATTCGCGTTTCAGCCTGCCACGAGGCTCCGCAATCCATGTCAGTTGTGTTCTTACTCAAAAACAATCCTCGAGATTGGATAGATACTCCCTCAAAACACTTGACACTGGCGGAAATGCGGTGCTAACGCACAAGCTATTATAAATTAAAAAAAACTTTAACCAGTGTTTCTGCAACTTAGTGACAGAGTCTTTTTCACAACTTATGGATAAGTTCTTGTTATATAGCTTATCTGACAGGTCTTTTGACATATTTTTCATACAAACGGCTCTTAGGGTCAGGGCACATCTAGAGGAGATCTGCAGTTTTCATTAATCAATTGATAATGAATTCAATGACAATTGAAATAGATTTGAAAATAGCGTGCAAGTGATAACGCGAACACACACCACGTGTCAGGGATAAATCGCTTGCACGCTATTATCAAATCTATCTCAATTGTCATTGAGTTCATTATCAATTTTAACGAAAACTGTTAGTGTTTTTCTGCTAGATGTGCGCTAGCCCTCTCACTTTCTTCGTAAGTGGGCATGCCCACAACCCTAATCGAAGTAGTTAGGCTTTCACTCTGTAAAAGTTTCATCAAAATCGGTTCAGTAGTTTAGAGTCTGTGATATTGTGATGTGCAAACAAACACACATTTATACTTCATTCCAAATAAGGACGACGAGATTTTCCGATTCCTATTTAGCTAGAACGATTCTATTTAGCTTTCTGGCCAATTCTGATAAGCAAATATAATTTATCTTAACTATTATAAAACTGTAACTGAACTGTGTCTGTACATTGAACATAGGGTAAACTATACTATTGTTGGCACACCACTAGTCATTGGCACTTGGCGTTTTCAACACAAATATTAAGAACTGTTATATCAGAAAATACATTTTGGTATTTATTTTGGGTTCTTTCAAATGTCTACATTCATAAATTTCAATGGTAATTTTTGTAACATATAACCTGACAACGCTGTATAAAAAACAAATTCCTTGACGGGAGAAAGAACCATTACGGCGCTATTTTTAAAAAAATTTACTAGCTTTGGGTAAGTTTGAACGACAATTATTTACGTATAAATATATAAACATAAGATATTAAGTGTGTTATTTTGCTTTGTTTTACGACAAATAATCGATTTAAATGGGTTTTACGACAATTTTTCTAACAAAATCTTAAATTAATAGAGTGCCAATCAATAGTTTTAATTTTGTATTATAGTATAATTCATTGGCACCTATGCCAATCACTAAAAATCAATTCTAACATTTAGCCTTCAATATTAGACCAAGAGACGTATTGCAAGTTAACGTTTTTTAGAAAATAATGTTAGAATTTTATTTAACTACCTTGCTATCAATTTCTGGCACTGCCAATCATTATACTCAGGTACAGTGCCAATCACTGTAATTGTATTGAGTGCCAATCGTTGCAATTGTTGTCATGGTGTCAAGGGATGATGATTTACTGTTAAATATTTTTAAAACACCTACTAAATGTTTAGAAGTTTTTTTTTAATTTATTATTAATGGACGGCATTTCCGCCAGTGTCAAGTGGTTTGTGGGAGTATCTATCCAATCTCGAGGATTGTTTTTGAGGAAGAACACAACTGAGATGGATTGCGGAGCCTCGTGACAGGGTGAACCGCGCGAAACACAAGTGTTCGGGGCAAACCCTGCAACGTGACTCCAATCTTCTTCTTATCGTGTGGTGGGCATGCCCTGGTATCAGAGTTTATTCAAACTGCCATACGGCTTCTGAAGTGGTTCTTATGTAACGACTAATACCTACTACCAGAGATAGTAGCCGCGACCAACGGGTTAACGTGCCATCCGAAGCACGGAATCATCTTTCTTTTTAGACAATCAGGTGATTCAGTCTGCAATGTCCTACCAACTGGGGAAAAACGCACAAAGTGACATGTCACTAGGTGTCCCCCGTGGGGATTGAACCCACGACCTCCGTGTCAAGAGCCCAATGCTCTTAACCATTAGACCACGGAGGCAGACGGACGGCACGGAGGAAGAAATTATGATTACTTTTGATCAACCATTTACAAAATACAATAAGGAAGATATCAGCGCGACTACACAAACTCCTGGGATTAAAGATTCTGCAAACCTTTTATCTTATAAAGGTACAAGAATATCTAAGTTTAGATATGTACCTTTCTCTGATTACATCACGAATTACAGTTATTTGGCACTGCACCTGAGTATAATAATTGGCAGTGGCAGAAATTGATAGCAAGGTAGTTGAATAAAATTATATCATTATTTTCAAAAAAATTTAAATCAAAACTAGGTACTTTACAGGGAAAATCACCACAGAATTTTGTGCTTCCTAAACCTATAAAAAAAATATTTGAAAGGAACAGACCTTTCCGTAATGAAGATGAACTATCTAATTTGTTGATACAATTTCAAGACTCAGATAATTAAAGAAATCTACTAAAATGTTACGGCTGCTAAGTAGAGACATGAGTAGTATTCAGTAAAATTATAATTTTGTTGGTTTGTACTCAATGATTTGTACAAAATTGTAAAAATAAAAGATATTTATGTTTAGTGCCAATGACTGATACATAGTGCCAATGTTTGTACCTGAGGTGCCAATGACTATACTTTCGGGTACATATTTTTTAATGCGCAAATTTTTCATTAAAGCCCTGATAATGTATACTAGAATACTCTTTTATTTAATAACCTATACCCCAATCGATAATTAGAAATTGGTTAATTATGTCTAAACATAAAATTAAATTAGTTATAAGTAAGTTAAGTCTGGCTAAGCCTTAAGGTGCCAATCATTGTATAGTTTACCCTATTTACAAAAAAAAAGATTGGGTTTTAGGTATCCCCGACTCGAAATCAACCTTTTTTAGAAATTTTGTCTGTCTGTTTGTCTGTTTGTTTGTTTCTTTGTTTGTTTGTTTGTTCGCGCATCACGCAAAAACTACTGAACCGATTTTGATGAATTTTTTTTGTTTGATAGCTTATGATCTGACTTAAAATCTGGTACTTATATAATTTGTGCGGACGAAGTCGCGGGAAAACACTAGTTAAGCATAAAGATGTACACACGGCGACAGATTACCCATAGTTGAACTCTATGTTCATGGACATAAGGTCCAACTATGGGTAGGTTGATCTGTCGCCGTGCGTACTATCCGACATATCTTGGACGTTATCCGCAGTGATATAAAATTTACCCTGTATTAGGTAACTATAATAGAATTAGGGACCTTACAATAATAATTTAATATCCTACTACTTAAATAAAACAAAATGTAATTATTTAAAGGTAAATATTGTTTTTATTTCTCTTCAGATGCTTCCTTTGCTTTTTCCTCTTCCGCTTTCTTCTTTGCTTCTTCTTCGGCAGCTTGTGATGCGGCCTGCAAAAAGAATTACAATTTTGTAAGATAGATAGGACATTGTTCCGCGTGCATTAAGGAAAACTAAAACTCCTCTCCTCCTCCTCCTCTTGTGTAGAGGGAGCATACAAAGCAGTAGGTAAGTAGGTATTTTATTCCGAGAGCGAAAATGCGCGCTGCATACAAACGTACTATGTTGATATTTTCAATACTAACTAATTAAAGTCAATGCAATTTTGCAAGAACGATCTAGAAACAAATCACTATGCTTGCATGGAGTCCGATTTTCGTTAAAATATACAGTTTTAATTCTAGGATTAATATTAAGATTTGCATTCTATTCTATTCTATTCTATTTTAAAAAATATGGCTCTTTGGTTAATGATGATTTTGTCAATGTCGAGTTTTTAAAGCAAAAGTGCTTGACGTTGTACGGTTATATTGATATTTTGGTGACTTCAAGGGTTGTTCTTATAAAAGAACAATATCCTGAGCCACCACTAGAGTTCCATTGTAGGCCGGGGATGGGGCAACCGACGCGCACGTGACCGCCCAATAGCAGACCCACAAAGCAACTCTAAGATTTGCATGGAAATCTTTGAGGCACTGTAACTTTAAAACTATACATTTTAACGACAATCTGACTCCATACAAGCATAGAGATTTGTTTCTAGATTGTTTCTGCAAAATTTCATTGACTTTAATTGTTTAGTATTGAAAATATCACCATAGTACGTTTGTATGGAGCGAGCCAACGGTAATATACTTACCCTTAAAGAGAGATGAATGGAAGAACTAAGAAGATGGCGTATGTGTGAATGAAAGCAGTGAGTGTCGTTAAAGGTTAAAGAGAGATGAAAGGATGACGTATGTGTAAGAAATCTGTGAGTGTCGTTAAAGTGAGATGAATGGAGGAAGATGACGTAGTTATGTGTAAGAAAGCAGCCAGTGTTGTTAAAGAGAGATGAATGGAAGAAGATGACGTAAGTATAATGTAAGAAAGCAGTGAGTGTCGTTAAAGAGAGATGCGAATGGACGAAGATGGCGTATGTGTAAGAAAGGAGTGATTGTCATTGAGACGAATGGACGAAGATGACGTAAGTATAATGTAAGAAAGCAGTGAGTGTCGTTAAAGAGAAATGAATGGACGAAGATGGCTTATGTGTAAGAAAGCGGTAAGTATCGTTTAAGAGAGATGAATGGAAGAAGATGGCGTACCTATACATGCAGCGACCCAAAAAAACGGGATAAGGGAAGAGAATATTGAAGTAGTCAAGTACTTACAGCAGCTTTCTTCATGTCCTCTTCCTTCTTCGCCTGCAATTCTCTGCTAACTTCCCTGATAAGTTCGATCTCATCGATCAGCTTCTTGCCCAAGGGGTCGAAAACTCTAATCGGCTCAGAGTTTGGGTCGTTTATTGTATCCAAATATTTCTGGTAGCGACTGTATAAGACTTCGTAACGTTCTTGAGTGACCTGCTGATAGCTGGTTTTTGTCATTTTGGCTTTTTCTTCTGTGGAATAATGAGTTGGTTATGATTTAATTTAGAGTAGTGGGCTCGGTGGTGTAATTGGTTAGCACGTTTCCCCGGTTTGGAAGAGCGTGGGTTCAAGTCCCGCCCGAGACAAATTTTTCAATCTTTAATTTGATTCGAAATAGCACAACATGGCTGTAACATGTTTATAATCAATAATATTGGAACAGGGTGAGCCATTATATTGTATGAATTCAAGTTGTAATGCTTGACTTGCAAGTTGGTTGGTTGTAATACTTCCAGTAGATGGCGCACACGTCCCCTTAAGACGTAACAGATTGAAAATTTCGTTCTCTGGGTAGTGGGCTCAGTGGTGTAATTGGTTAGCACGTTTCCCCGGTTTGGAAGAGCGTGGGTTCAAGTCCCGCCCGAGACAAATTTTTCAATCTTTAATTTTGTTATGATTTGTTTGACCGCTCGTTGATCTCGAAGTTTCTCGGTGAGATCGAATCAGAAATTTAAAGATTCGCATAAACCAAGGAATTGCTAAACTAGAGTGGCAATGGGTAGGTACCTAATCACATTTCCCGCAGAACCGATGGCCGATGGGGCCGAAGATTTCACGAGTGGCGATCGCGTACCAGAAAACGCAGCGTGGGGAAGCCCCCATAAGGTGGCCCGAAGACCTAATGAAGGCGGCTGGAACCCGTTAAATGAGAACAGCGCATGACCGGTCGTTGTGACGATCCTTGGAGGAGGCCTATGTATAACAGTGGACGACTATGCATTAATATGTACTGTGACGGGGCTTCGCTCAGATGGTGGCGGCGTAATAATAATAAATTGGATTATATTTTAGAAGATATTTTATTTATCGAGAAACGTGACAATCCCCTCGCCCCCGGATCTAAGACATAATACAAACGCTCTTGTTTCTTTGGATATGCGTTCCAAACTTAAACTAAAGCGGCCAGTACGGAACCCGCGATATACAACCTCTTACAGTACCTATATTGGTTATAGATAGGTAAGTCGCCTGGGATTTTAGAACGTCTAATTATGGACCGCTTATCAGCACCAGGGGGAGCCACATTGTGAAATAAATTGAAAAAAGACGGTCGGCCGACACGAAGATCGAACCATAACCAACTGAATCGTGAGACGGTTGTCTAGACCACTAGACCAACAAGGCAGTGTTTGATATTAGCGAAATCTCTCACTACTACAGCGGTGAGGTGTAGCGCGATATCGCACCAGTTTAGATACGAACCCAAATTCAACACATAATGCTTCGTTACATCACCGATAGATGGCGGAAGCTGTATATGGAAAATCAGCGTTCCATCTATTGGCTGAGATGATGATGATGAGCCCTAGTTCTGCTTCGGAATTAGGAATGCTCTATAGGTCAGACCACTTAGTGCGTTCACACACGATGACGCATTAACGCAGCGGCAGACGTCAGTCCAACATTTGTGAAGCAAGGAGTTGTATGAAACCGCACGTCGCACGTAGAAGCACAAATGGTGACGCATTGACGCACCGGGTGTGGTTCTATGGACTGACATCTGCCGCTCCGTCTCAGTGCGTCATCGTGTCAACGCACTTAAAGCTAAAGTCATGTGTATAAGGACAACGATATTAATGTACTAAAAAAAATTTTAACAAAAAATTAAAACCGACTTCAAAACTAAAAAGGTAAAAATAATAATATTGCAGTCGTTGACTTTTGCATTCGAATCTATAAGAACATTAATTTGTCTTATCGGACTCGGTGACAAGCCGGTACGATTCGCAACTGGGCTTGCAGTAATTTTTTGGCTTGGCTTGGCTTGACACCGACTCCAATAAAACAAATTAATGTTCTTATAGATTCGAATGCAAAAGTCAACGACTGCAATATTATTATTTTTACCTTTTTAGTTTTGAAGTCGGTTTTAATTTTTTGTTAAAAAATTTTTATTTCAAACTTTTCAGTGTTGAAATCTAGGTGAAATACATTAGTTCGACTAAGCAGTTATAAGTACTTCAATGCAAAGGATACGGTGTACGCTCTACACCTCACTCGATTTAAAAAAATCCAACCCATGTTTCGTACAACATTTCTGTTTTTGGGTTACTGTTATCTGTCTTTATGCCATATTTCTACTGTTTGACTACGGAACCCTTAAAACGACGAACATTTCCGACCGCCATGATCAATTAAATCTATGTGTTTCGGTACCTATATCCATGAAGTTTAAACCATAAAGTTATTATACGTTTAAACACAACAGTATGACCAAGAAGTTTTAAATATATAGGCATATAAAGATTCTTGGTTATGACAGTAAAAAAAAACATAGTTTGACAGTCCCCATCAAAACATTGCTGGAGTGCGGCAAAATTTCATCCTCATCGTTCATCTATCATCCCATCGTCATCAGGAGAGTTTTGCACAGGAATTGTGAAGAAACAGACGGGCTTTGTTTCTTAATTTTCTAAATTCGTTTTTCGTGGCTATTATTGTGTTAATGTGGTGGAATTAGTTTGATAATGTGCCATTAATGGAGAGCAATATAGTAAGAGTGAGAAATAAAGAAGGCGCTCCCGTTTGATTCGGATTGATTCTCGCGTGAAACTCCCCTGACCATTGGAATGTGTGTACCACCCTCGCATTTCAAGAGTTAGGTATTAAGGTTAGGTTAGGTTAGGTTTAAGTACAAAGAAAAAAAGACACTAATGACCAGGCAGTAAGGGCTAGTTCCCATAGCCTATCCGAAAGGATAAACTTAAAAAAAAAAAAAAAAAAAATTGCTGGAGTGCGATTTTTGAACATCACACGTTCGAATTAGCAGTAGAAAGACGAAATATGCATAATCTCCATAGTAATTTTGACATTTTCTATCGCTGACTTGAACGTGTGATGTTTAAAAATCGCACTCCTGAAGAGAATCGACAAACAAAAACGTCATCTGTGTCACGGACCTGAAAAAAAGACGGACGTAATATCCTTTTATTATATAAGTGAAGCACCCATGTATTAAGGCTTCCGCACATTGCAGCGATATTATCGAGCGATTTTATCGAGCGATATTATCGACAGCGATATCGCGACACCTTACACACTGCACCTGCAGCGATTCCGCAATTCGCGTCACGCATGCGCCCTTCACTGAATGTAGTAGAAAGAGATTGCGATAATATCGCGGCAGTGTGTGGGATCGAGCGCGTCCCCATACAAAATGTAGGTACTGAGAACAATTATCGCAAAATCGCAGCGATATTATCGCTCGATAATATCGCGGCAGTGTGTAGGATCGCGCGCGTCCCCATACAAAATGTACTGAGAACAATTATCGCAAAATCGCAGCGATAATATCGCTGCAATGAGCGGAGGCCTTTATATAGTGTTTGCATCGTAGAAAGAGAAGGTAAGTACTAGAAAGAAGCACGTGTCGTGTCATACTCACTTAGTAAGAGATGCACATAGCAAATTCGCTCTAGTTAAAAATTCGCTCTAGTTAAAAAAGGAGACCGCTACTTATTGCTGTCCTTATCGACGTAACCACTTTTTTGTTTGACGACGGCTGTCTGACTCCGGAGGCAGACATCTAGCTTCATACAAATTGTATAGGATTTTATGACTATCGCTATCTCATACGCGTTTACACTTCACATCTTTCTAGTGTAACATCACGTCCGTATTTTTTTCAAGTCCGTGATCTGTGTACATATTTGTTATTTTGTAGATGTTTTCAACAAGCGCTGAATCAATTTTTGGGACCACCTCGGAATTATGACCTACCAAACAAAATAAGAATCATCAAAATCAATTCACAATTGGCGGTGCAATCGCGTAACAAACATACAAAAAAAAAAAAACATACGGGTCGAATTGAGAACCTCCTCCTTTTGTTGAAGTCGGTTAAAAATACAGTCTGTTAGTCAATTTGCAAGGATGACATTCAGAAACTGACTACCGATGGAGAGTCAGAGTTCTAGTACAGTTCGGGCCAGTTTTCCCCTAACATTTCACAAAGTGGACAACTCGCCTTTGGACCCGAATTTTAGAGGGCCAGCCAGTTGTCACCAAAGCCAGACCAGTAACATTTTATTTCTAGAAAATTATGATTGCAGAGTAATAACGAACTTACCTAAACCCGGAGTAGACGAAAAGAAAATAAAAATTTAACTGAACCTGACATTGCTATCCGCATTTAGCGTTTTTTTTTCAGGAAGCAGCAAGGGACAGGGGTACACAACATTTTCGAAACTGACGAAATATTAGCCTATTTATCTTTTAAATATTGTTTAATTGTAGATCCACTAACAAATACGAGATAGTGATAGCTCAGAGTACCTAGGTACTATAATTACTAGTGATACTAATATAGGGTAAGTACTTAAGTCATTATTTTATTTAGGGTACCATAATTCGGTCCCCTTCAAAGGCAACGGAACAAAGGCATTTTGTTAGTAAAATAGGTAAATTCAAGAATTATACTGTTATCGGTAGCTATCGAATTAGAAACCAGTCTTAGAAAAAGGTAGAAATTAAAGTAAAATACTTACTATAGGTACTTATTTGCAAATTACAGTAGGTAACTCAGTTGTTTTGTTATGCAACGCAATATAATTTTGGGGACGGTAACGCAGCAGTGTTTATTTTGATGAAAAAACATCAATAAATGTAAGAAGTAGCAAGAAAATATCGCTGCAAATGTCTTTAATGATTACTAGGTATAAACAATAATGAACATAAATTGGCATAAAACGGAAAAAAATACTCATAGTTTTATAAAATAAAATAAAATATAATTTTATCTTAATTTATTTTAAACTTATTCGAGTACCTAGACGTATATTCAAACTAGAGCGTCTTGAACTTTACGTAACTAGTTAAATGCCAAAGGATATGCGGCGATAAATGCCAAATTATTGTATACTTCAAAAAGAAAAATGATAAAGCGGCAATACCAAGGCAATAAAAAAAAAGATCTGACAATTTCTCTTGAAATTACCGGTGACCAGTGTTTCCACAATTCAGATATTTTAATGTGTTTTTTTAACAAAATAAGCATCATAAAAATTAACATGATAAATGTAATATTACCTACATTATAAAATAATATACAGCTGTATACAACCGTTGGCATTTTTTCTATGGCCGGGGCCACATCTCCTTTTATTATAAGATCTTAATAAATAAAAATAATCTATTTTTATTCGGGAAACCAACAATCAAATTACAAACTATGAAAATAGAATAAACAGGAACAGGAATCCGCTAATGTTGAATCTAAAATTCATATCATTAGCATCCTTTTAAATTAGTTTAAAAGGAACAACAAAGGTTCATCAAACTGAACAACTTTTACTATGGGAGCAAACTGAACGGAGAAAAAAATCTGCTCTTGCATACATTTGAGTCGAGAAGGCATTGCAGATTAGTATGGAACAGCCGTTTTTTTTGTGCCGATCGGTTTACTCCCATATTAAAAGTTGTTCAGTTTGATGGATAGACTCTTAGTTTAAAAGGATGCTAATGATATCAATTTCGCCTTTTACCTATATGGATCTATCCAGAATGACTACCTACCATACCTAGTCCAAACTGCCCTAGAAAATGTTTATAACCACTGCAGTCAAAAGTTAACCTAATTAATAAAACATAAAATAAATTAAGTAAGCATATTGAATTGAAGGCAATTTACATGAGAATAGAACTAAATTAAAAATTGTAATTATTAAGTCAGTAGGTACGTGGTACACAAATGTTTTTAAGTGTTTTAATTCATTTTTCAAAATGGATGGTGGACTAGGTCTTTTATCATCATCAGCCTGTACGTCCAACTGTAGGACACAGACCTAGGTATTCAAGGAAGATGTATGAACACTTTTAGGTAAATTTATTCTATTCTATTCCATTTTTATTAAATGGCGTTTCCTTTTTGGATTTCGCCAGTGTCAAGTGTTGAAGATATATTTAAGGCTAGGTTATCCCACTGCAAGCGTCTTGCAAGCATAAGTTTACAATTAGCCATCCCGCTCCAATAGAAAGCAGGATCGCAAAAAACGTGTTTTTCGTCAATATCTTTGCTCATGGGAGTTTCTGAGCTAAAACTTCCCCTGAGTTCACTAGAAATATTTAATGTATTATATGTACAAGAATAAAAAGTTAAATATCAGCAGTTTAATCATAGTATTGAAAAAACATAACAAAAAGGGGTAACTTTGGGATTTTTTTCTATCGAGTAAACTTAATCTAATCGTGTTATTGAGAACAGTCGCCCATCCACCCGATCCTTAAATAAGACATAAGTAATTTAATTTCAGACTTTAAAACACAGTTTAAAACACTTTCGTTTGTGTTCAAAAAACGGCCTCGACGGTATAACAGTGTCTTAATAGATATTGTACGGTAATAGGATATGGCGCTCTCAAAGCCCTGTTTTTAAACAAAAACACACACTCGAAACCGCCAGAAAACGGCGGAGCCACGTGGCCAATAAAATCGCAAGCCGACGAAACGTCTACACTTGCTACCCCCCTTAGCTGGTGAATTTATTCGTGTTTTTCTCAAAAAAGTTTTGATAGAACCGTACAACATGAAACATTCAAATAAAAACGGCGACAGATCAACCTACCTATACCCATAGTTGAACTCTATGTTCATGGACATTATAAGGTCGAGATATGGGTAGGTTGATCTGTCGCCGTGCGTACTGGTACACACAACTATTCTTTTTATTCAATCTTAAATGCTGACTTTTGGAATTTTTAAAGAAAAACAGTAATAAATTCACCTAAAAAAATCCATAATGCATACATTGAGGTACTATGTTAACTAGAGAAGCTAGTTACCGAGAAGTAATGTTTTGTAACACGCGTTAGGGTGCACGCGCTCTAACCCACTTAGCCTGTGCCAGGCGCTCGTCGCAGCGAGACGCACCCATCACGCGCCCCACACTGCTGAATCTGATCATGGTGCACAGATTTTGTTCGCGTTGTCTGCTCTATACATAATTACTCAATGGATGCATAATATTTTTTTTGGGAAGAGGCGAGTTAGTAAAAGACCTCTTCTATCCACCAATTCAATTTGGCCCACGATGCATTAAACACCCTGTATAATATAGGTAGTTTTGGTACAACATTGAAGAAAAGGTATAGCAACAAAAATTTATTGGAGTAGCCCAATTGTCTATCGCTAGAGTACCTACCTATTGTGGTGACCACTATTAACTACGAGCCCCAAGTTGGGCGCCAGGCTTTAAACGGCTGATAAATTTTAACAAGGAACCTGCAAACCGTATAATTTGCATGCGTATGTGCACCGTATAGAGAGATATAAATTTTTAACCTATTTTGTCCCAATGCTGGGCAAATGTCTCCCAAAAAAAAAATATTTTTATTTTTATCCTATTCAAGGAGAATGGTCTAATAAATTGATAAGACCATTTTTTATGAACCACCGCACTGAGGTAGGCATTATTTTAGTTCATTCTTGGACAGCACAAAATGAAAAATAATAGGTAATATAAAAATGCTAATCTACTCGTACCTACAAAAACCCTACAAATACTTACAAGAATAAACTATTGAATATCTTTTATCAAAACACAAGTTATGTTAAAATTAAACTTGCTTAGAACGGAACGCAAAACCAACCCTCGAAGGCTAATGACTCACTCAATTCACCCCTCGTCGAACCCACCCGATCTGACCCGAACAACCCCGACTTGACGCGTATGGGATCCGCAAGAAAAACAGTTTTCTATCCAACTCAATTATTATGTAACACTAGTATTTTATACTGAAAAATTACGCGAAAATGCTAAAAGAATCGTCTAGTGTCTCGGAGTTTAAAATCAGCATAGTTCTTACAGTGTTTCTAACGTTATGAAGAAATTGTGATATTGATTTTTGAGTGACGTGCAAAACCTACATTGTATGCGGAATACAGTGTTATTATTTGACTGTGTAGTGTAGTAAATTATTCATTATTTCAGTGCGCTATCTACTGGATACGGTAATATTTTTCTGCAAGACCGAAATCATTTATTTAAAATTTGGTCTTATAGTGCGATTCCTGTGCCTCATTTTCCTAAGAAAAACTCACTAAAAAAAGATTTTTCTTTTTTTTAAATTATCAATAATTTAAAAAACTGTATTCATTTTCTAAAAAATCAACAATTTAAATGTTTTTTAACCCGTCGAATGTCGGTGTTTTGTCGAAATGGGAAATTCGATAAACCGACTGTAAAAGTCGCCATATTTGACTGTAAAAATGTAAATAAAATGTAAATTGCAACTAAATAATACAATTTATTCTTTTTATATCAACAATAACATGACAACATGCTGGATGTTTGTTTTATCGATCGAATAGGGCAATGTTCGTATCTTTGCTTACGGTTTGAAAACTTTTCCCCATTTTCCTCCCCTGCATTTCTCAAGACTTAGGAGATTGTTTTTTCTATTAGCACCTACTTAATCACATCGATATAATATAAACTAAGTTTTATCGAGGGTAACTAATATGTTGCGTCTAAATCATAATAATTATAATTTAATAAATTATAAATTAAATTGAAAAATAAAATTCAAACCTGACAAAAATTCAAAATTCAAAAATTCAAATTTGACATGCACATCACTTTGTAACTGTTTCTACTGTCCATTAAAATTGACGACGGGCTTACTAATACAGGGTGTAGGGAAAAGCATCATTACCTTTAAACCACATACTCTACCCATCAAACTGAACAACTTTTACTATCAGAGCAAACCTGTCATACTAAACAGCAATGTCTACACGACTGAAATAAATACATGTATATGAGACAGCTGTTTTTTTTGTCCTGACAGGTTTGCTCCCATAGTAAAAGTTGTTCAGTTTGCTGGGTGGAGTACTTATGTGTTTTTAACGTTAATGATACTTTTACTTACCCCTGTATAGTGTTTGGGCACTGCGTGGCCACACTGTGGCGTGGCACTGCTAGTAAAATGAGGATGTTCTGAAAATGCTATACCAGTGACCACCTCGCGGAATAACCTAGTTGTGAGCATATAACTATCTTGAGCGCTTCCATGCTGTGAAAGGCACGATAAGCATTTGCTCGCGGATAAAACAGTCAGTATACAGGGTCCTTCTTAGTAATTTTAAGGGGATGATTAGACCGTCAAACTGAACAACTTTCTCTAAGGAACCAACATCGAAATCGCGAAAAAAAAATCTGCTCTTCCATACAAAACTGCAAACCTACTCGAGCCAAATGTATGGGACAGCTGAATTTTTATTCGCGATTTCGATGTTGGTCCCATAGAGAAAGTTTTTCAGTTTGATGGTCTGATCATGCTCTTAAAAAAGTGTCAGCATATTAAGTTGGACCCTGTATGCAAATTACATACACGCCTATGTCCCACTGGGGTAGGCAGAGAGAAAAGATCACCACAATGCTACGATTTTGACAATCTCTCGCCTCTTCAACATGCTCATTGGTTCCGGATAAATTTGACTTTGCCCTTTTTTTCAACATGATAATGTTTGATTGAGTTGATTTGATCAGTATAAATGCGTCTAGCTAGGGCGACCGCTTTCAACTATTCCATTCACACCACAGACCAGGCTTAGTGGTCTGTGATTCACACTTACCTTGTTAATTTCATACGCCACGTACTTAGCTCATTCTTACCACTTGGCCAAACCTTATTGTTTTTTTTATGTATGATCTGAACATCCATATTTTCGTCCATTGTGGACATTCTGAAACCTCAGAACATCCACGTTTCACTAGAATACCTAAGCTGTCCAGTGTGACGGGGAGTCAGCCCGTCGCCACTTTTAAATGGACATTATGTAGGGTAGACCCGGGTTAATTGTAACACGGGTTAATAGTAACATTGACAATATTTCGGTTACTAAACAAGGCAAGGATGTGTGTGTGGAAAGAAGTGATGGCTCTTGCATGTCCGGACCTACTCTCCAATTGCCGTGTGTGCAACGTGGAGGTGTCTTGTACTACAGAGGAATTAATTTTATGTGCGGTCATTTCAATTATTTGCGATCAATTCATTACGTTGTAACTTCTGAAACAATCCATTTTTTAAACAGATATTACGATCGTACGTTGTAATAGGGACTAGAGAATGCTACAGATGATGAGAAGTTCATTATTTTCGTTGGTATCATGGTTTTTTAATGTTTTTATCTAAAATTGACACCAATGGATAATTGTAACACTTTTGATGGGGTTGATTGTAACGTTACAATTAACACTGATCAAATTTTTATTATTAAGATGGTTTAAATATACTCTGACATCAAGCTCGCTCTAACTCTAATTTAGATTGATTTTTTATAGTATGTTAGGTGGAATATTATTGGGTAGGCTTGCTTTCTAATTTAACTTCCAATTTAAATAGTACACAACGAAATCTCAGTCGTGATTTTGACAGAATTAACTATATGATTTTTGATTGCACTTTAAACGTAAATAAATCAACGTGGCCAGGTATAATAGTAACATTTGGTTAATTGTAACAGCTTCGTTTGTATGAAAACCTTTATGGTTGATTAACATATGCGAGAGTTAAGTTTTTTAGTTTATTAAAATGCTATTATATATAGTTAACTAAAGTGATTAATAATTATATAGCAATTATTTCAAATTTTTACTTTAAAACTAAGCAATAAAACGCTAAGTTGTTTTTCCGTTAAATTTTATAAAAACTGTTGATAATATTCTAATGCAATAAAAATATTACTAATAAAGAAGAGGTAAGTTACTTGATGGTAAATAAATAAGACCGATTTATTGATTATTTTGGGTTTTATTTAGATTTAAAAAACTGTCACAAATGACCCCCGGTAAGGGTTAATTGTAACACTGGTCACTGCTCACATCAAGAACGAATTACGAAAGGTTCTATAAGACTTCAGAACACTTTAAATGAAAAATCCAGTACGTTAAGAAACTGCCTATCATAATGTGTATGTAACGTTTCTTAGATATGAATAGTTTCCCCGCAATCGAGGTAGAAGTAAAAACTGTTACTATTAACCCGGGTCTACCCTACAATACATGCCTCGAAATTGAAGCACTCGTCTTAGTACCTACCTATATTTTATCGAATTGATATCTGTTCCTGCGATTAACTAGAATAAATAGAAATACCTAATAGATGTAAGTAAGCTCGTATAATAGAAAAAGAGCGAAGACGCGATGGCCTATATCACGCTGCCATACTACGTAACGACCGCAGTTTCATCTTAAAAGAAGAAAAGAAGTAAGATTTCTGACATTGAAACGAAAGTGTGCACAGCTTGGCATTTAGAAGGGGCCATATTTTTTCACCCCTTCAGACGCGGTCGGCAAAATTATTGCAGTTTTCTTTTTCCTCTGGGATTTGTATCCAATTAGGTACCAAGGTTTACCAGTTTTTCTTCTAAAAAGTCTGAAATTTTAAATATTGAAATCTTGGATAAGTTATTTATACTTACTTACCTACTATTCTACTATTCTATGGTATTTGATGATTTTGCCAATGTCTAGTTTATATAGCAAAAGTGCTTGACGTTGTACGGTAATTTATGTATTTGGTGACTTCAAGGATTGTTTTTCGAAAAGAACACTATCTTGAGCCACCACTGGAGCCCCGTTGTAGACCTGGGAGGGGGCAACCAACGGTCGACGGGCGACGCGACCGCCCATAGATCCACAACTCAGTCGAAATAGACAGACGTAGCTGCGAAAGCGTCGAAAAAAATTGCAATCAGCACTATAGCCTCTAAACTAAACCCTATCCATATACACGCACACATACATAATTTGTATGCCTATTGAAATTATTCTGATTTGAAACCTCTTATCACGAACAATACTTAGCCCATACAGGACGGTACTATTTTATTATCTATAATGCTCCTTTTTATAAGTCCATTTTTCATAACAATACGGTCTTAAAACTCCTCATAAGCTATCATCAATGCGGTGTTTTAGCGAAACGTCATTTACAAAACTTGGCTCGATTCCAACCAGTGTCATATCAGCGCATGAAAAGCCTCAATATTTTACTTCAATATGTTCAATATTATTACTTACTACATTATCCTTTACTTTGTGGTGTCAGGCTTCGAATAGCAGTAGTTCTAACCCAGTCGGATGTCGTAAGGGCGATCAATTATTCCTTCAGGCGTCTCACACATCTTTGACGCCCAAACCGTGAGGCTGTCGGTTATAGCCACTGCATCTGACCCCACCTCTGATCTTATCGATCTCACGTTCAATCAAACATATATAGGAGGGTAAGCACGAGAAACAAACCGTGTGGCTGTCGGTTATGCAACTGCATCTGACCCCACCTCTGATCGTATCGGTCTCCCGTTCCATCAGACATAGGAGGGTGAGAACGAGAGACAAACCGTGTGGCTGTCGGTTATGGCCACTGCATCTGACCCCACCTCTGATCGTATCGGTCTCCCGTTCCATCAGACATAGGAGAGTTAGAACAAGAGCTAGAGTGCATCAGTGTTTAGCGCGATCACTTATGCACTTCTTATGCTGCATATCAGACTGCTTCACAGCCTAGCCCACGGCCGCAGAGTAGCCTGCTTGTCGGTCTTCTACAGATTGTACTTCGGTGAGTGTGCACAAGATCTGCATGAGCTCATCCCGCCTTCGCCTCTCTACTATCGTACTTCAAGATGCACCGCGGGGATATCACCCCTTCTTGGCTGATATCCCAGATATCTGCACCAAGCGCCTTTCTGAATCTTTTATAATGCGCACAGCCAAGGATTGGAATGCCCTGCCTGCGTCAGTATTTTTGCGGTTACAACCCGAATTCCTTTTAAGTACGAGTTATCTTCGACCCCATCTATGTCCTAAGGACTGGATTCAGGCCAAGAGCAAACCAATAAGTACCTAATAAAAAAAAGAAAACAAAAACTGCTTTTCTATAAAGATTAGCAGCCGCCGTAGTAGAAATTGACTAGGAACACTTACATCATAATTTAGGTACTTAAAGGCCTATAATATAAGCTTCTTAATTGATCTGTGGTAAACAGTGTAAAGGGACCTTTAGGTAAATTGCTTGATTAAATAGATTAAATCGTAAGGTCAACAAACTCTTACGAGTTGAATCGATTTTAATTTCTTTCTGAAAGTGAAAGAAAGTTGGTCTGGAAGCTAACTAATTAAATTCTCAAGCTTTTACATTTCTTTTATTGTTCGCGTGTTCAGCATTTATTTTGTTTGAAATTCATTCATCTTCACCTTTAAGTATATAGATTTTATAGATATGAGTAAGTGATTACGTTAAACGCCTTAATATCATGTTTTAGAGGTTTTTTTTTTTTTAAAACAGCTTAAACATTATTTAAGCCGATTTTGCTTTATCGATGTCGCTGTCAAGCCGGTATGATTCACGACTGAAAAGGATCACGGACTTTATGAGAAAAGGACTTTTTGAGAAAGGACATTTTGAGAAAAGGACTTTTTGAGAAAAGGGCATTTTGAGAAATTGACATTTTGAGCTGGACGGCTTGCAGTAATTTTTAGGCTTGGCTTGTCAAGCCAAGTCAGTTCAGTGTCACTGACTAAAATAATATTATAACGCGAATGACACGAAATAAGTATTAATGATTAATTAATAGTCTCTGCTCTACCCACTGGGGTGGGCATGGCGTGAGCGTTATACAGATGTAAACTTAAATTCGCTAGGTACATAATTATTATAAGGGAGGCTTCAGACTATCAAAAATTGAAAAACCTCCACTACGGAATCAACATCGAAATCGCGAAAAATTTTTTATCAATGACTAATCCAGCCATCAACCCAAAATGTTTCGGATACCTGAATGTTTTTTTTATTCGGTGTTGGGTCCGTAGCGATAGTTGTTCAATTTGTTGTTCTAAAGCACCCCTTAAAATATGTAAAGCATCTAATTTCCCTACATGAGCTGAACAACTGACTGCCACACCTTAGTTTACTTTTAATTTCGTCAACCCTTAGACAATAAAGGGTTTTCATATTTACCCTATTTCTAGCTATGTTTATTTATCATTACCTACACTACATTTGAGGCACAGGAATTTGTTGAGCAGAAAAAAATTCCAAACAACATTTATCTTTAAGCAGTGACTATTTTCCGGACATTTTCGGAATGACCGTCCAGAAAAAATATTATTAAAACGTTAAATTAAAAAAATAAATTAAAAAAAAAACAATAATTATGTCGAGAGAACTGAGTGACGTTTCAGAGACCCGTTCGAAATTCAAGTGTATTTTTGTGGCGATATGATTCTTGATATTCGGATGACGCGGCAAGCCTGAAAATGGAGACTGGGGGAACGACAACGGCCACAGAGGCCTACCAATACGTGGGACCCTTCAGATTGGAGAAAACCCTTGGGAAGGGTCAGACAGGTAATGGAAATTTACGCTTCGGTCAAATTAGGGTTGTCCCAATCGGATTTTGGCTACACCCCAAAAATGTAATCCGGTCAATCTATTTTATCAATATCCTTAATCTGAGATGAGCTCGAGCTTTGTGAATATCGGTGTTCCCATCCTTTACAATGTATTATCCTTACGGTAAAGAAATTCTTACCCCTCTAATCCCGTACCTTTCTTTTATCGAAGGTCGTATTATACAGGGTGATCCAGACCAGATGGATCAAAGTATTTTTTAGATTGCCGACTTGGGGACCTACCAAGAGTGTTAGCTAATTTAAAACTAGAAGTTCAATCCTAATCCAATTTCAGTTATAATCAAATTACAATCCAATTCCTATTCAACTGTGCTGAATTCTGTAAGTATCGCGCTAAACTTGGCTTATTTACTATCTGTGCTGAATTTTGTAAGTATCACGCTAAACTTGGCTTATTTACTATCTGACTGAGTGCCTTTAAGGCCCGGTAATCCGAGCGCAAGCAATAACCGAGAGCGGTTATCTTACAAGCATAAGTTTTCAATTAGCCATCCCGCTTCAATTGAAAACAGGAACGCAAAAAACATATTTTTCGTCAATATTTCTTATTTTGGGTGTTTCTAAGCTCCAAATTCACCGAAGGCCTCTAGAAATACTTAATGTTTTTAGATATGTATCAAAATAAAAAGTAAAATATCAGCAGTTTAATCATAATATTGAATAATATTGAAAAAACAACAAAAAGGGGTGACTTTGGGATATTTTTCTATCCATCATTAATCTAATCGTGTTATTGAGACCGCTCGCCTATCCGCCAGATCCTTAAATAAGACTTGAGTAATTGGTTTTCAGACTTTAAAACACTGTTTTTCATGTTTCGTTCGTGTTCAAAAACTAGTGAGCACGGCTTCGACCGGATCATAGCGTCTTAACGTTCGAGCGTTCTGTCAAAGCGGTTCTAACGGCTGACATATGAATAGCGTGATACCGAATGTGTTAAAAGTTGTGGTTCGCATGCGATCCAATCATGGTTCATTTGAGATTTATTTAGCGCGATTGCTCGCCAGGAAAAAAAGCAGAAAAAGATTACAACTTGTATCATAATCTGCTAGTGTCTAACTTAAAGAGGAAGTCTTTCAATATTTAAGCGCATAATCCGCAGAGAATGAACTCTGACAGCCCTAGGAAAGGAAGCAAAGTTCAAAGTTTGTTGTTCCGTTGGGATTTGGCCTGCCGCAACCGTTTCCACAATTTAGCGGGTTTGCCTCAAGGGGGGAGAATTGTAAAGTCGGTATGTGCTTTTGTTCGGGACATGAAGGTATCTAGATTTTAAATTATTTTTGGAAATTAAAAAATAACATATTTCCTTTTGGTCCTAAATGTGAAAATACGGGCCAAACTTGTCCGTCTACGCATATTATAGCATCAAAGCTGTAGGGCCATTATCTTTGGTCCAAATCTGCTTTTTCACATATTTTCGATGATATTAGCAAAGGCTTAAATGGTATTCTGTTAGAATTTGTCCACCAAAAAAAATTATGTAGGTAGTTAGCTAATAGGTACTTAATATATCCCCTTAAGACGTAACAGATTGAAAATTTCGTTCTCTGGGTTGTGGGCTCGGTGGTGTAATTGGTTAGCACGTTTCCCCGGTTTGGAAGAGCGTGGGTTCAAGTCCCGCCCGAGACAAATTTTTCAATCTTTAATTTGTTACTTAATATATTGATCTAGTTATCTACTTAACAAATAAAATCAAGCAGGTATGTTTACAATAATGTGATAAAAAAACCTCGCCATGTTGCGGAAAATCATTGGAACTAATTTTTGTACTTGGAACACTAACATAACATTAAAGGTGACAGTCGATTGCAGCGCCCCCAAACCAAGGTTTTTTATATTCCTGGTCAGGCTATAAGTACATGAAACATAATAACAAATATAACAGTTAACCTCTTTGTTTTCATTCATTCATTCATAGTAAATATTTTACCGATTCGACATAAGTAGGTAGGTACTACCTACCTACGTAATAATCCCTAAAATGTCGAAACAGGTCTCGAAGGGTTAACAAATTAACTAACTAGATAGGTACTTTATTAATTATATTTTAGTGTTTATAATAATAATATTCGGTATCCCTGTATCTTTGTACACGTTTTTTATTGTCAGATTCTTCTTCGATTGCTTGCAATAGAGAGTTTGTCAGGAACGGATCTGAAAATTATAAACAATTAAGTAACTCAACGTAACGTAACGGCGCGATGGGGCCGGAAGGTTCTCGAGTGGCGGCCGCGTACCGGAAAGCGCAGCGTGGGTAGGCCCCCCACACGGTGGACCGACGACCTGGTGAAGGCGGCGGGAAACCGTTGGATGAGGGCGGCGCAGGACCGGTCGTTATGGCGATCCTTGGGGGAGGCCTATATCTAGCAGTGGACGTCCATCGGCTGAGATGATGAAGTAACTCAAAACCTACTTTTTATTGATTTATTCATATTACTTAGTTATCTCTATTTTAAGGCATAAGCATAAGCATATGCTCACGACTATATTCCCCGAGGGGGTAGTCAGAGATATTCTGAAATCTCTGAACATCCACGTTTCACCAGTAGTACCGAAACTCTCTATTTTAAGGAAGACCATGAAATCCATCAATGCCTTATTTTAATCGGTCAAGCAAGACGAATTTGCACTTTTTTTTGGCCCCAAGGCCCCTACCCACACAAAGTCAAAGTTTCCTACAATCGCGCTAGTTAACAATTTATTGGGCGAGCGCGTCACGTGATCACTTTACTTTATACATAGGTATTTATCACGAACCGCGTCCGCCCAATATGGGAGACATTGGGCGGATAAATACCGTGATAAATACCTATGTATAAAGCATATACAAATTACTCTCGCTAGAGTAATTTGTCTATGGTATAAAGTGATCACGTGACGCGCTCGCCCAATGTCTCCCATAGATTGTCCACTAGCACGATTGTACGAAGCTTTGTCTCTGTCGGGCCAGAAGCGCACAAAATGAACACGTGACGCTCTCGTACAATGCCCCCCATAGATTGTAAATTAGCGCGATTGTTGGAAGCTTTGTCTATTTAGGGCCAGGAGCGCATAAAATGATCACGTGACGCGCTCGCCCAATTTCTCCCATAGATTGTCAACTAGCGCGATGGTTCGAAGCTTTGTCTCTGTGGGGCCAGGAGCGCACATAATGATCATATGACGCGATCGCCCAGTGTCTCCCATAGATTGTCAACTAGCGCGATTGTTCGAAGCTATGTCTTTGTAGGGCCAGGAGCTCACATAATGATCATATGACGCGATCGCCCAATGTCTCCCATAGATTGCCCACTAGCGCAATTGTTCAAAGCTTTGAACATGTGGGGCCGGGAGCGCACAAAATGATAACGTAACGCACTCGCCCAATGTCTCCCATAGATTGTCCACTAGCGCGATTGTTCAAAGCGTTGTCTCTATCGGGCCAAAAGCGCACAAAGTGAACACGTGCTACACGTGACGCACTCGCCCAATGTGTCCCTTAGATTTTCAACTAGCGCGATTGTGCGAACTTTTCTCCTGTGGCGTATTTACCCTTGTGACGTTACGTTTATGTGCGTCAGTTGAATGGAAGATTTACTTACTAATGTTAATAGAGGATGTTCCCACTCGTTTTTCAGTTAAAGGTGCTATTGAAACACTTGGCGGTACAGCATTTATAGCACCCAACAGTTCCATTGTCGGTTTAGCATCTGTTACGTTTATCACTGTTATTAACAGTGCTACACTGTAACAGAGAAAAAAATCATCATAGTCACCTCGGATACAGCGAAAAGAGAACCAATAGAAAACGCATATGAGGCCTTTAAGCCGCGTCACAAATGGCCACTATAAGTGTTATTCTATGCTCTTCTTACGCACGCAAGTTGCTAATCGCTTCCTCTCTCTCACACGCAGGAACGAGTCATGCTTATGTAATTTTGCATACGTTAGAAGAGTTCAGTTCTAACTGCCTCCTTGGTCTAATGGTTACTAGAAAATGGTTAAGAGCTCTTGACACGGAGGTCGTGGGTTCGATTCCCACGGGGGACACCTAGTGATATGTAATTTTTTTGCGTTTTCCCCCAGTTGGTTAGGACATTGCAGGCTGAATCACCTGATTGTCTGAAAAGAAAGATGATTCCGTGCTTCGGAGGGCACGTTAAGCCGTTGGTCCCGGCTACTATATCTGATGGTAGTGGTCGTTACATAAAAACCACGTCAGAGGCCGTAAGGCGGACTGAAAAAACTCTGACACCAGGGCTTGCCCACACGATAAGAAGAAGCAACGTATTATAGCGACCGTGTGTTGTTAAGGGTGGAACTAATTAAGTGTGGCATTTTTAGGGTTCCGCAGTCAAAGAAAGGAACCCTTATACTTTCGTCCATTCTCCCCCCCGCCACAATTATTCGCTCATCTTTGCACCTATGAATCGTTTGGCAGAAAGACATATTATTATAACAAAAACAGAAATGCAGGTATACAGGGTACCTATACAGGGTGTTTCATAAGTAAGAATACATTTTTAAAACTCTTAAGAGGGTTGTTTAGACCGTCAAACTGAACAACTTTCTCTATGGGACCAACATCGAAAACGCAAAAAAAAAATTGATATCCCATACATATTTTCCTTACGGACTGTTGGCCCTACCGCTTAGTCCCCCTAGTAGGTCCAACAGGATTTTAAAATCCTCGTGGCCCCCCTGCTTGAAAAGACACGCTGGCTGCAAAAGTGCACAAGTGATATTTTTGAAAGCTAGCTAGTAGTGATGTGACCATCATGTGTACCTGCTTGTAGGTAACGTTTGAGCATTGAGATGTACCAGGAGCGCAACAGTGTACAAGTGTAACACTTAAATATATTAAAATAAATAATTTAATTTTTTTTTTAAATTTCATTTATTGTTTTATTTAAAAGTAATTTTTTTTTCTTGCTGAAGGGAGCATTAAAAAATTCAAAATGTACTAGGAGAGCAGACGTATACAAGAGGTCGAACTTCCATGAGGTCGGAACCTAATGACCTCTTGTACACTTTTGCGCTCCTGGTACATCTCAATACTCAAACGTTACCTACAAGCAGGTACACATGATGGTCACATCACTACTAGCTAGCTTTCAAAAATATCACTTGTGCACTTTTGCGGCCAGCGTGTCTTTTCAAGCAGGGGATCCACGAGGATTTTAAAATCCTGTTGGACCTACTAGGGGGACTAAGCGGTAGGGCCAACAGTCCGTAAGGCATATTTTAGCTCTAGTCGATTTGTAGAGTATGGAACATCAATTTTTTTTTCCCGATTTCGATATTGGTCCCGTAGTGAAAGTTGTTCAGTTTGATGGTCTACACCTTAGATTATCAAGATAGACTGACAAAGCTACGAAAGCGTCGAAAAAAATAGGAACCAGTACTGGTTCCAAAACCCTATACATATACACGCACACATACATAATTAGAATGGCGCCTCTCGCACACCAACCTAAGAAAGTTAGCCCCTTTTGTTTTATACGGAACAAGTGTGAGGCTCATTCTAGACATATACTTTTTCTAAGGTCTACACCACCCCCTTAAAGGTTTATTTGTATTTTTGTAACACCTTGTATAGTTAAAAAGAATCACATTTTACGACTGGAAGAGTATTTTGATCGTTAGTTAAGTTTGAGCAGAGTACACTAGAAAGTTTGATATAAACTTGCCACAAGTTTGTTCCTAGAAATTGTTAACTGGGTTATTTTAGTTATGTACTTGATGTGTCGCCTTGTAAACTCGTGGTCACACAGTGTTTATATACAAGACCTAAGAAGGTATAATCTACTTACCTAAAAGCGAGTGAAACCATATTTCAACATGTATAATCTCATTTAAACAAATCAATGTTGCTTGCTTGAGTCTGATGTGCTAATACAAACGAATTGTCACCAAGTGTTGTTCGTTTATTTTTACACTCAAGCTGTATAGAGCTGTTAATTTTACGCCCGATTAAAAGATATAGGTACCACCACCGCCATTAAACAAAAAAATTTGCTAAATGATGTGTACTAACTAACATACAGTATTTGAGAACCCGTTAAAATGTTTAATTCTTGACTAACTAACATAGTTTTTAAGTCATTCATGTATCTACTAACAACACTATGGACATTATCTGAAATAAATTGATTTTATTTTATTTTTATTTTATTTATGGCAACCGAGATAATTCGCAACTTGTTGCGAAAGAGGAATTTTATTATTTTTTGGCAAAGGTAACCTGCCTATACTCCATTCCAAATAGCAACGAAATTTCAAGGCTAATTTGGATCACAGAAATAGAGATTTGAAACACTTACTCTCTCTTATTCTTAGAATATCTTTAGCAACGTCCAAGATAATATTTCGGGATAAATAGGTATTTCTTTCTGATAAATAAATTATTTATTTGCTAATCAGAATTGCCCAGAAAGCTAATTAGATCGGCAGTCCGTCGGTAATATGGGTCGATAAATTATTTTTTAAAAGCTTTTTAGGCACGCCGATGAAAAAAATTCTTACTCCTAAAGGCTTTTTGACGGTGGAGAGGTTTTAGGGATCAGGATGGAATATCTCCCTCCAGAATTATTTATTGTTAAATTCTAATTATAATATAATTAAATTTATATTATAATTAGCAAGCTGAAGTGGCAATGGGCTGGTCATATCTGCCGAAGAACTGACAACCGATGGGGTGTCAGAGTTCTAGAGTGGAGACCGCGAAATGGTAGGCGTAGTGTGGGACGCCCTGCTGCCCGCTGGACAGACGACCTAAAAAAAGTAGCGGCACAGAATAATAATTAGTAACTAGCGTTACAGAAGCTTTACTTCGCAATGGTTTTCAAAGAAATATGTACTCAATCTGATAAACAATATGATTTAATTTAGCTCGCGTTCCAGCCGAGCACGTGTTCATTTACATACCTCCCAAATTTTTTTGAGGGAATATGGGCCTTAATTCACTGGACTACGGTTCATAACGTTCATAATAAGTTATACGTGGTTATACGTATTGAAAGAGTTTATTGCGGCAGCCTACTAGATTGGCCCTTGCGCAATGGCCCGCCTGTAGGTACCTACACGCGGAGTGACACAGGCCTGGTAGCGGGGAGCGACTGGATGAGGAAGGCCGAGGACAGAGTTTTGTGGCGCGCCTTGGGAGAGGCCTATGTTCAGCAGTGGACGATGATAGGCTGATGATGAAATTCTAATAAATCAAAATCAAAAGGGGTATTTACCAGCTCGTTCTGATTCGGTAAGCCAGCGGAAAAGTGTGGAATTACACACCCTTAGTAGAATTTTAAACGATTCTCCAAGCATGTCGCTCAAACTTATACAGTTGTAAGGCCGAGATTCAGAGACGATTTTTTTAGTCTTAGTTCGAGATAAGTATGGAAATGTATGGATTTTGACATACGGGAGTTCGAACTAAGACTTCTTATCTTGTTGTGGGGGTTGGCAAGCCAGCAACACTTCGACCTAGTGGGATCTTTTGTGTTAGCCCCAATACTTTTTGATTTCTTCACCCTTCAAATAGTTACATGATCAATGAAGGAGGGGAATAAGAAACCTAAAATATCTCCCGGTTTTGGGACTTTTGGGTATCCATCTCCGAGGAGGCTATGTATGCTGAATCTCAGCGTGGTGGTCCATGCAGTGGCGAGTAACCTTGCCTGCCGTGCAGGAGGCGATGGTTCGATCCCCGTCCAAGCCGACTCGTACCAATGAGTTTTTCGGAATTTATGTACGATTTGTTACACCACTGGCTTTTCGGTGAATGAAAAAATCGTGAGGAAACCTGCATGCTTCAATTTCGAGGTATTGTACCCACTGTCGATTATAAGTGGCGACAGGCTCACCCCCCGTCACACTGGACAGAGTTTCGGTACTACTGGTGAAACGTGGATGTTCTGAGGTTTCAGAATATCTGTGACTACACCCCTTCGGGGAATATAGTCGTGAGCTGGATGCTGCTTTAAAGGTTGATTTTACTCATGATACCTACAGGAACATATAGGAAATCAGCAAAAAAATTATTGGACTTCCCGTACTAGTAAAATGCCAAAACGACAGCTGATCAAACGTTTGTATATTAAAATTTAAAAGACGAAATTTTGTTCAGTTTCATAAGTAAAATCATTCAAATGATTACAGTAATGAATCTGTCTGACCCAACACCCTGCACCTACCTATGTAATATGTTAGACCATGAGCTGGCTGTAGAAATTCTGTGGTGCGTTGCGGAGAGGTATGGAAACTCAATCTTGAGGTCCGAGTTCGAATTCGCACGGACATTACATTTATTACATTGCACCTACATGGCATGCCAATTAGTTTTCTAATTTTTGTTATCGACTGCTCTCAAACGGTGAAAGAAAACATCGCAAGGAATCAGGAAACCTGCAATCTTACCAGTTCTCAGCAAGGTTTTTGAAAAGATTATTCTCAATCAAATGCTGTCTCATTTCAATCTAAATAAACTGCTGCATGATCAGCAGTTCGGGTTTACCAAAGGACGCTCGACTACAGACGCAGGTGTTACTCTGATTCAGCACATATTCAACGCTTGGGAGGAGCACCAAAATGCGATAGGCGTCTTTTGCGATCTTTCCAAAGCATTTGATTGCGTTGATCATAAAACTTTGCTGTTAAAACTAAAACATTACGGAATTAGTGGTAGAGCTCTTGATTTGATGGACTCCTACTTAAAAAACAGAGTCCAAAAAGTGCTAGTGAATGGATCTAAATCATCTGGATCACATGTGCAAACAGGCGTGCCACAGGGTTCAATCTTGGGCCCGTTCCTTTTTTTGGTCTACATAAATGATTTGCCACATATGGTACAAAACTTGTCGAACATAGTATTATTTGCTGACGATACTTCTCTGATTTTTAAAGTAAATAGGAAGGACCAAGAACTTGACGACGTAAATGATACCCTTCAACAAGTTTTGAACTGGTTTAACGCAAATAATCTCGCACTTAATGCAAAAAAAACGAAATGTATAAAATTTGTTTTGCCGAACGTACCAATTGTAGATAATCAAGTAATTTTAAACAGGAATAGTCTAGATTTTGTTGATAATACAGTGTTTTTGGGAATAACGATTGACTCTAGGCTGCAATGGGGTTCCCACATTGAAACTCTGGCTGGTAGGCTAAGTTCTGCAGCATATGCAGTCAGAAAAATTAAACAACTAACTGATATTAAAACTGCCAGACTCGTATATTTCAGTTACTTTCATAGTATCATGTTCTATGGTATTTTATTGTGGGGTCGTGCTGCAGACATTGAGACAATCTTTATCCTACAGAAACGGGCAATTCGAGCAATATATGGTTTGCGCTGTCGTGATTCGCTTCGCGACCTTTTTAAGGAAATTAATATTTTAACAGTTTATGGACACTTTATTTATGAAAACATTTTATATGTAAGAAAAAATTTGTCTTTGTTTCCAAAAAATTGTGATGTCCATAATTACAACACTCGAAACAAAAATAAACTGATATCTCCGCACTTTCGGCTTAGTAGGGTCAACACGTCTTTCATGGGTCACTGTATACGTTGTTATAATAAAATCCCCGAGACCATTTTGAATCTTTCCGAAAACATGTTTAAAACTAAGATCAAAAATGTTATCTGTAAGAAAGCGTATTATAAACTGGATGATTATTTAAATGATCAAAATGCTTGGGTCTGAGGTCACTAACTTATAGTTTATTTACATTACTGTAAAGTATCAACTATTTTATTAGATAGACTATGTATTATTGTATACATAACAGTAGCTTAAGAATTTATATTGTAATAGTTTTAAGTCGTGTTATGTTGTAGAGTTTCTGGCCGCATCTTCTCTACAGCGACAACACGTTCCGACGCGGTGGTAGCTTAAAAAAGATTTGACGTTTAATAAGTGTGCTTCAAGCTCCTATATTGAATAAATTATATTGACTTTGACTTTGACTTTGCATGTATACGCTGACGAAGAAATTCTACTAATGAAGTCTACCAATCCGCATTGTGCACGCGTGGTGGACTAACGCCCATACACCCTCTCTGAGGCCTGTGCCCTGCAGTGGAGCGTATATAAACTCATGATGATGAGTATGACTCAAGCTCCCTTAATCTACCTACAGCAGTGGTTCCCAACCTATGGTCCGCGGACCACAGGTGGTCCGTGACTTCCGTGAGCTCTCACGGAAGTCACGGACCACCTGTGGTCCGCGGACCATAGGTTGGGAACCACTGCTGTAGGTAGATTCGCGTAGCTTGAGTCATACTCATCATCATGAGTTTATATACGCTCCACTGCAGGGCACAGGCCTCAGAGAGGGTGTATGGGCGTTAGTCCACCACGCGTGCACAATGCGGATTGGTAGACTTCATTAGTAGAATTTCTTCGTCAGCGTTCGGTAGGGTCCGCGGGAGGGTCCTGACAACCAGCGTGTATAAAAGAATTGCTAATAATTTTCGATAGAAACAAATGCTACGCCAATGTTTTGAAATTTGTGGAATGTGACATGAATACATACATTCCGATTACTATATCCGTTGAAGTTAAACCACATGATTAAATATCCGTACAGATCGGAAGCTTCATATAACCGGGACGCCGTACCGGAGACCGCCGCTAGACTCGTAAATACGCCATTTTGATCCATAAAGCAATGGATTAAGTCTTTTTTCGCGAGTCTTAGCGCCGCTGCGCGTTTTAAGAAGCTTGACTTCTAGTTCTAGTCGTATCTATTCATATGGTTAAACTTTTTGTTTATTAGGTAGGTACCTATAATGATGTGGCAAATGAACTGTCTTTAAAACTTTAAGATTCTTGAACTTTGTGGTCCCTGTTAACAACAAAAAATCAAAGTGAAATCCTTGGTTGAAAAAGGTTAGGAACCACTGACCTACAGGATGCAACAAAACACCCTAGTAATACTTAAGGGGGTGTTTCAGCCCATCAAGCTGAACAACTTTCACTATGGAGCCAACTTAAAAATCTGCGAAAATGATCCATACAAAACTACAGTACCGACTCGAGATGGACAGCTGATTTTCTTTTCGCGATTTCGAAATTTTCTCCATAGTGAAAGTTGTTCGTTCAGTATGATGGGCTGAAGCACCCCCTTGGGTGTTTTGTTACATCCTGTAGGTATGAAGTGTCCAACTTACGAAAGAAAAACTAAACAATTTTCAACTGTTTACAGATAATTAGGGTTCCGTACCCAAAGGGTGAAAACGGGACCCTATTACTAAGCCTACGTTGTCCGTCCGTCCGTCCGTCCTACCTATTTAGGGCTGTAACTCTTGAACTGTAATAGCTAGATAGTTGAATATCCGTTATTACGGCGGATTTGTTGACTAATAATAAATATGTCAAATAGTAAAAATAAAGGGGGGTTCTTAACAAGAAACTAGTTTTTATCGACGTCTTTTCTTCTCGCTCTATAATAAAAACGGTAATACATACAAGCGTCAAACTTAGTGTGATTATAGAGCAAACTCTACAGTATAACAACAAATAATAAAAGCCGGCTAAGTGCGACTCGGTCTCACGCTTAAGGTCCCGAAGAAAAAAAGTTTTTTTTTCATGTTAATATGTTGTGTTCTGTGGTGGTGTGGTACGGAACCCTCGATGCGCGAGTAGCCCGACTCGCACTTGACCGATTTTATTTTTTAAATTGTTTCTATTTTGTTGCAGGTCTAGTGAAACTTGGGGTCCACTGCGTGACAGGCAAGAAGGTCGCAGTCAAGATCATTAATAGAGAGAAACTTAGCGAATCTGTTCTAATGAAGGTATGTACATACACTTGACGAGGGTATCATTCGTACGGCGCTCCATACAAAACGAAGTTCCGTCCTAGTTCGAACATTTAGTAGGTAATTAAGTTAGTTAGTTATAGCCTGTAGAATCCCACTGCAGGGCAAAGGCCTCCTCTCAAGAATAAGGGTGAGAGGGAGTGGGCCATACTCCACCACGCCGGCCCAGTGCGTGTTGGTGGAGGCAAGTTAGTGGTCATCTTGCTGTCAGAGAATTTTCAAGCCGCCAATAGGCCTCTGACCTGGCTTAACGAATAGTTACAACGCCATCTGACGGAACTATCCGAGAGTTCCGAGACCAACTGCTTAATGTGCCTTCTGAAGCATGGAAACGCTCGAGATGAAATACCACTAAACGGTCACCCATCCAAAGACTGACCGGACCTGACGTTGCTTAACTTCGGTGATCGTTTCCAATACCGAAGCTCCACTACGCCAACGAGCGCTTCAATTAAAGTAAATAATAGTACATTATGATACAAGTTCGGTAAGTTGATAATTACAGCCGAGGCGTTATTGCTAGACCGAGCCGTAGGCGAGGTCTACAAGAAAGCCTAGGCTGTAATTATCATACCGAACGTGTGTAATACGACGTTTTATAACATATTTGCGAGGAAACAAGGAAATAAATAAAACTCGGACATTCATAAACTAATAAATTAGACTAACCTTTTCCGCTGCCTCTGAGACTTCTGGCGGCGTCGAATTAATAAATTCATCACAACTAACGGCATTTTCAAATCAAAACAAAAAAAACGTAACAAAAAAATATAGCGATAAAAAAGCGTGCGGAATATTTTTTACTTGTTCACAAACACAAACTAATAAGAGAACTTCACAAATTAGCGATGCGCGCGCATCAGCGCTTTCTTTTTTCTTATTTTAAGAAATAAGAAAAAAGGCAAAGGTACAAAAACAGCCAGTATTACTAATAAAGTAAATCACATAAATGGTTGTAATTTTATTGTCAAAATTAATTAAATTAAAGAATTAAATGTTTACTTTATTATATTTTATCTCCCAAAGTTAATTTTATTCATAAAATGTTGACCACTTTTCTGACATAAAAACTCTAAGCTAAGATTTAAAAAAGTAGGTACCGTTCGTTTTAGACGCAACCGTCCGTTTTACTTTACATTACCGGACTTGTCCGTAATGAGATACATTACGTTAGTGAAATTGGTCAAATAAGAGACCATTTACGAGCAAATGTGTTATAAAAATGTTCATCAGTCAAAGGTTGACCCTTTGAACGGCTGTAACTCCTAAACCGAATCGCACTTCATGACAGTTTTTGTACTGTTCACAAAGCTACAGTGCATACTACAATAATATCATGTGATCAGCCTTGCAGCTGATCGTTAATATTTTACTGAACTTTAAACGTCTGTAACTCCTAAACCGACTGACGTTATGCAGGCAGACCTGGTCCATCCCCATCAAAGAGATGCTCTACACCCCATAAACACTGAATCAGCCTTGCTGCTGATGGTTGCAAAAAGTACACTTATCTCTTATACTATTATACTGCATTCCAAATAAGGACGACGAGATTTTCAGATTTCTATTTAGCTTTCTGGCCAAGTTTGATAAGCAATATTTATCAGAAAGACTAGCGACCCGCTCCGGCTTCGCACGGGTGCAATGTACATATAAACCTTCCTCTTGAATCACTCTATCTATTAAAAAAAACCGCATCAAAATCCGTTGCGTAGTTTCAAAGATTTAAGCATACAAAGGGACATAGGGACAGAGAAAGCGACTTTGTTTTATACTATGTAGTGATGATGTACTATCCGACATATCTTGGACGTTACTAAAGCTGTAGGTACTAAGAATAAGTGAGAGTAAGTGTTTCAAATCTCTGTTTCTGTAAGAGCTTTGCTATTTGCAACGGAGTATAGATTCACACGGCGACTCATCAGGCTACGCATCCTATATACCCATAACTACGCTACGTACAAAACACAAAATAGTGCGGTAGAGAGCCTGCATAGACGCGGCTGCCGGCGCGGGCGCAGCGTGCCGTGAGACGAAACAACAACAACATACCGCACCCTCTCGCACGATTCGCAGCGTTAGACTTCTAATAGTTCAAAGTCCAAACAGGGTAGCCTGAGCTGACGCCGTGTGTACATAGTATAAAACAAAGTCGCTTCCCGCTGTCTGTCTGTCCCTATGTAGGTATGCTTAGATCTTTAAAACTACGCAACGGATTTTGATGCCTTTTTTTTGAATAGATAGAGTGATTCAAGAGGAAGCTTTTTATGTGCACTGCACACGTGCGAAGCCGGGGCGGGTCGCTAGTAAAAAATAATTCACGAAAAAAATCGAAATTGCGAAAAAAAAAAATTTTTCCTTTTGGGTTTTGGCTCCTTCCTACCCTCTAGGAGGGAGTTTGGGCGTTAGTCCACCACGCGTGCCCAATGGGATTGGTAGACTTCACATATGCACTAGAATTTCTTCTTCTGCATATGCAGGTTTCCTCACGATGTTTCCTTCACCGTTACGTTCCGTGTACTAATTTATGTGCTTCTTAATTTAACATTAAGCATTATTGCCTTTCATTTTCTTTCAGGTGGAGCGTGAAATAGCAATCATGAAACTCATCGAACATCCACACGTTTTAGGACTATCAGACGTTTACGAAAATAAAAAGTACTTGTAAGTAAAAAACGCATATACTTATATTACGCATATAGTAGGTATATATATCTTTAAGTAAGTACCTAATATAATACTTACACTCAGTTGCAGAAACGCACATTAGTTTTTTTTTTTTTTTTTTTAACCTGTTTTGTCCCACTGCTGGGCAAAGGTCTCCCCTAAACTCTTCCACGTCATTAGAGTTAATCCTCCATTAAATCTCTTGCTAGCTATACTACGTCAACAAGTGACAGCAAGATATTTAATGGAGGATTAACTTTAGCGAGCGTTTCTGCAACTTCAAAAAATGTTGATCGTAGGAGGTAGGTACCTACTTACCTACTAATTAGGTACTAAATCTTAGTGTAGTTGGCCTGGCTCACTACGCGGCCGGACCCCGACGTCGAGGCCTAATTCAATCGAGTGTCACGCGCTCATATTTATGATTGCAGGTATTTAGTCCTAGAACACGTAAGCGGAGGCGAGTTGTTCGACTACCTGGTGAAGAAAGGGAGATTGACGCCGAAAGAAGCAAGAAGATTCTTTAGACAGATCATATCGGCTTTGGACTTCTGTCACAGTCATTCTATATGGTGAGCCTTAGAAAAAGTATATGTCTAGAATGAGCCTCACGGTTATACCGTATAAAACAAAAAGGGCCAAGTTTCATAGGTTGGTGTGCGTGAGGCGCCATACAAATTATGTATGTGTGCGTGTATACAGGGTGTAAGGGACAGCCATCCGCAAACTTGAACGGTGAACTCAGACCATCAAATTGAACAACCTTCACTATGGAGCCTAGCCTACCTCAGGAAACGCGAAAAAAAATCAGCTGTCCCATACATTTGAGTCAGGTAGGTAGGTACGGCAGTTTTGTATGGGACAGCTGATTTTTTTCGCGTTTCCTGAGGTAGGCTCCATAGTGAAAGTTGTTCAATTTGATGGTCTGAGTTCACCGTATCAGTTTGCGGAGGGCTGTCCCTTACACCCTGTATATACAAGGTGTTACAAAACTACTAATAAACATTTAAGGGGGTGGTGTAGACCATCAAACTGAACAACTTTCACTATGGGACCAATATCGAAATCGCGAAAAAAAAAATTTATGTTCTCTCCTCTACAAATCGACTAGAGCTAAAATATGTATGGGATTTAAAATTATTTTTTTCGCGATTTCGATGTTGGTCCCATAGAGAAAGTTGTTCAGTTTGACGGTCTAAACAACCCCCTTATGAGTTTCAAAAATTTATTGTTACTTATGAAAAACCTTGTACAGGCTTTTGTTTTGGGGCCAGTAACTACTGGTTCCAATTTTTTTCGACACTTTCATATCTTCGACTGTCAATCTTGACATATAACTTTATCAAAGTGGTGAGCTTATTTTTATTTATGTACGGAACACTATTAGCACACCCAGGAGGATTGCGCTAATTTAAAACATCCAAGTTCAATCCTAATTCCATTTCAGTTCTAAATCACATTGCAATCCAATTACTATTCAACTGTGCTGAATTCCTATCGCTAAACTCTATGTAACTGACAGCCCTTAACGGTTAAGCTATCTGTCAAAACGGCTCTAACGGCTGTCAAGGGCACTACCGCGATTAGCGCCTATGTGTCAAAAGTTATGGTTCGTACGTAGTCCAATCACCGAATATTTACCGCGATTGCAGCCCTGGACACGTCATACAAACGGGTTCGCACTTACAAGAAGCTTTACCTAATACGTTACCTACTGTCAAACGGTAAACGCGAAAATATCTAAAGAAGCTTGACTCAGCGCATATGCTCACGACTATATTCCCCGAGGGGGTAGTCAGAGATATTCTGAAACCTCAGAACATCCACGTTTCACCAGTAGTACCGAAACTCTGTCCGAAATTGAAGCATGCAGGTTTCCTCACGATGTTTTCCTTCACCGAAAAGCCAGTGGTGTTACAAATCGTACATAAATTCCGAAAAACTTATTGGTACGAGTCGGCCTGGACGGGGATCGAACCATCGCCTCCTGCACGACAGGCAAGGTTACTCGCCACTGGACCACCACGGCTTTTGACTCAGCGACCAGCGCTATTACTTCGTACAGCGCGCGGCGTAGCCGTCTGGAGCGATTGGCAGAAATCAAGCAAGCGCGTCGCTTACTAACGGACTGAGGCCTGGCCTTGTACCCGGAATTTCGATTTTCGATATATCGCGACCGGTCCGAACTTCATTGTAATAGAGTTGACATTGGAACGAAAACTTTCACGCAATTGCGAAGGTCGGATGTCCGGGTAGAGGCCCTGGTTGATCTTACCACAGAGTCTACCCCAATGGGAGAATTCGAATACCTATATATTAGTATTGACTTGTAATTTTGCAGCCACCGCGACCTAAAGCCTGAGAATCTACTCCTGGATGAGAGGAACAACATCAAGATAGCTGACTTCGGCATGGCGTCGCTTCAGCCAGCGGGCTCCATGCTGGAGACATCTTGCGGCAGTCCACATTACGCTTGCCCTGAAGTTATAAGGGTGAGTGAATTTAACTGGATACCAAAAAAGTGTTAATTGTTTGTGGTAAGAAATAAGCTTTTAAGGCCTCCGCTCATTGCAGCGATATTATCGCTGCGATTTTGCGATAATTGTTCTCAGTACATTTTGTATGGGGACGCGCTCGATCCTACACACTGCCGCGATTTTATCGAGCGATAATATCGCTGAGATTTTGCGATAATTGTTCTCAGTACATTTTGTATGGGGACGCGCTCGATCCCACACACTGCCGCGATATTATCGCAACCTGACGCAATCTCTTTCTACTACATTCAGTGGTGTGCGCATGCGTGACGCGAATCGCGGAATCGCTGCAGTGTGTAATGTGTCGCGATATCGCTGTCGATAATATCGCTCGATAATATCGCTGCAATGTGCGGAAGCCTTTATTTCATTTCAGTGCTTTGACGATCTAATGATCGTCTTTCTTTTCTTTTCATTTATTTTCTAAAAATCTCAAAAGATAGCATTTTCATAGCTCCATAGAGAAGTAGGTACTTACCATAGAAGAACCCGGTAAAAATCTTGAAAACAGAGGTATTATACCAGGAATAGAGGAACATATCTACAGCTGAGAGAGCGAGATGTACCTAGCGGCACCACTGTATAATAGAAAGAGAAACGTGACGCGAGGCAATAGACCAGTTTTCTAGGCACTAATCAATTTTTATAATTCGGTTTCCGTGAATAATTGGTAACCTAAATACCTAATATACCTAATATACTGACACTACTTCATTCATTTATCCACGATTTCGCGTTAGACTCAGAATTATTTTTGCCATCGAATAGTCTCCTGAAAACATCCAAAAACGGTTTCATTTGACAACTCATGTCACTGCCTCTATTCCTGCATAGCTAGCATGCCGCAGCAGTTATACGTTACAGCGCTATCACCAAGCACACCTTAGCTCTCTTTCTATTTGCGTGCGAACGAACGAGATAAAGGACGTGATACAGCCGTATCAGCCGCCGGACTTTTGGAGAGGCCACGAAGGGTCTACCGATCCAAATGAATGAACTTAAGCAAAGAAAACTTAAGAGATCTTTGACTTAAGCAACCGAGCTAGGGGCACCCAGAGGGGTACGGACCTCGGCATAGGACGTTGCTGGGGCTACGCGGCGGATTGGGTAGCGGGGTTGGGTGTGAGGGGTGGTGAGGTGAGGGGCCTACGCAGTAGCGCTTTCGCTTACTTGTTTCTGCGCAGTCACGGTCTTGCTCAAGAAGTTTACCGGCCATTATATGAGATCATGTCAAGACCGTGTTCTGACCATTTATTCTTATGCCTTGCCTGCCTTTTTTGAAAAGGCCAAGGAATCGAGCCCATACAGCCATGTCAAAAGTAAACAGTTTCAAATTTTCGATTAAAATGATTCACAAATAATGAATTATTCAATTAAAAGCTGCGTTGGGACCTTTTTGATCGTTTTTCCAAAGTTATGCCAAAATGAATGCACAAATCGATTTTCCTAACTTATGTAGGTACCACGCCTGTGTAATGAAAAAATGAAAAAAACCAAGTTCCTTACAAGAAAGGTATTTAATACTTTTCAACAGAAAACAACGCTAAATAACACATTTTGTACGCCAGAGTCTATCTAAAAAAATACTTATATTATACTGTTAATCGTCCATATCTAAGTATAAAATCTGGTACAAAGGGTAGCTAAATTATTTGTGCGATTTGAAATGTCACCCCCAAGATACATAAGTAAAATTTAAAAGCAGATAATACTTCGCTGTGTTGTATACCTACCAGTTGTCACCGATCTACTATAAGTAGGTATTTTAATATGATCATGTGACTGATCTATGTACCTATAGATGCTGAATTAACCTTCACCAAAGACAATTTACTCTAACGCAACATTAACTAAAAACCCGACAACTGGAACCTTTTTGCGTGGACACCGTACGCCTACATATCCATAATATTACTTCCCCAATTCAGTTCAAACATTATATTTATTAATTGTTTTATTTTATTTCAAATTATCTATTTAGACAGACTCTAAAATTACAATAAAATCGTACAAACTTAAAGTTAATTTCACGTAAGAAATACAATAAGAAGCTAAGTAACATTATTCTATTTGTGTCCCTTTCGTACTTTTCTCTGCGCCATAATAGACTGTCTTCTCACTTGCACATTGTATGTCTATTTCGATTGTAATAACTATCGCTCTAATATTACAAAATATTGTTAGAAAATCTACAACTTATAGTAAAAACTAAATAAGATATACCAAATCCCGAAATAATCGAATAACATAATTTAATCAACTACCTAATTAAGTACATGTTAACAAAGAATGTTACAAAATGGTTTCGTTTCTACAAAATTTTGTATGAAAACAATTCACATATTTTAAACATTACAACAATTATTTTACAACTTTTTTTCCCAAGAGCAAGACAAGCTATCTCCCTTTTTTTGTTAATAAAGAAAAGCGATAATATTTAATAATACTGGGTGTTAGTAAAAGTATCATTAACCTTTAAACCACATACTCTACCCATCAAACTGAACAACTTTTACTATGGGAGCAAAACGATCAGAGCAAAAAAAAGTCAGCTGTATCATACTAAACTGCAATACCTACTCGACGCAATCGTATGGGACAGCAGACTTTTTTTTGCACTGATCGTTTTGCTCCCATAGTAAAAGTTGTTCAGTTTGATGGGTAGAGTATGTGGTTTAAAGGTTAAGGGTTGAACTACATCACACAGCACCGCATCGCATTTTTCCGTCGCTCCATCCTTTGCTGTCACTCATGAACGTCATTTGCTAGAGCATATAAGATGCGATGCGGTGCTGTGTGATGTAGTTCAACCCTAATGATACTTTTCCTTACACCCTGTATAAAGCATCTCTCTTCTCCAAAACATGAGAGGAAGAGAATGTTATCAACTTCAATGAGTTATCATTTCACACATTTTTTACGAATATACAGGGTGTAAGGAAAAGTATCATTAACCTTTTAACCACATACTCTACCCATCAAACTGAACAACTTTTACTATGGGAGCAAATCTGTCAGAAATAGAACGAAAGAAAAATCTGCTGACCCATACTAAACTGCAATACCTACTTGATGCAAACATATGGGACTGCAGATTTTTTTTATCTGACTGGTTTGCTCCCACAGTAAAAGTTGTTCAGTCTGATGGGTAGAGTATGTGGTTTAAAGGTCAATGATACTTTTTCTTATACCCTGTACTACATATTTTTTTAATCTAAATATTGTCAGTTCAAAAACCCAAATTATTAAACTTTGCTAATGTTAAACTTAAAAAAAACATACTAATGAATGAGCAATTTCTCAAAATTATTTTGTATAATGAAAATAGTTATGATCAGTCAAAATTTAGTTCAAAATTTATATTTGTTTGAGTATTTATTAACAAATCCTGTCTTCTAACTACAGTTATTTTCATTAGGAAAAAACAGCAGCCAATACATTCTCAAAGTAAATTTGATTCTTGTTTTTAAAAATATGACAGTTAATATTTCTATTCAAGGATTTTTTTTTTAGTCGCTTAGAAAACGCTAAGGGAATTTACTTCCATGTACAACTAGGACAAACCTATATGCAAAAAAAGAGATAGCAAGAGTTGTTGCCATGAAGAAGACCTAAGCTCTTTAATCTTCAAAAGACATTGCCCACGTGACGAACAGTATGCGTTTCAAATCATTGCGCAACTAAAGAACGAGTATAATCGAAGAACAAATACAAAGTGTATGATAGCTAAAATTATACACAAAACAGGAGGAATATCATACTTCCCAATGAATTGGAAATTATCCTTTTCTGCAGTAGGACTTCTTGTAATTCAAATTTACCAGTTTCATATATATGCGAAATGGTATTGGGCAATCTCTTTTATTGCTCATTTGACTTATCTAGATTGTGACTTTATCTGCATACTTTTTAAGTCTATGATTCAAAATTGTACAGTCAGCAGCATAAAGATGTATGCCTCCTCATGCAAAAGATGTGTACTACGCGTAGTACTAAAGTGGATACATCTTTATACTACGACGTAGTAAAAGTGTATACTTCTCTTTGCTGATGACTGTACTTCCTTTCGCATATTTCTAATCCTCATCAACTCTTTGTTTCTTACTAGTGTTCGAAGGTGTCTGCGGTGGTGAACAAGCAGTGTCTCGTCGTTTACCAGAATGACGGGCACAAGTCGTCCCAGACATACGATTTGACTGAGAGTCTCTTGACGGTGAAAACTGCTTGAGCATTTCAACATCGTTGAAAATTACTTGGGCGCCTCCACCGCAAGTTGGGACAACGTCGCCTTTGTACAGCTTAGTTTCTAATTCTCCATCCGTATCCTGCTCTTGCGAAATCAAACAGTATTTTGACGTTTTAGAATTTGCAATATCTTTAACACTCTTCAGTTTATTGACTACTTTGCTGTTAGTTATGCTAGGTTTCATGACCGTGCCCATCGGGACGAGTTTGTTTGGTGCGTGTTCTACCCAGCCTTTTCCATCGGCTGATAGGGAGCGACGGTGACGAGGATTTGCAACGGCGACTCCTCTGCGAGATGATGCAGGTGTCTCACCAGTATTCCTAGTTTGTTGACTGAATGGGGTCAACAAATGCGCTGGTAATGCTCTTGGAGTGGATCCAGGAGTGTAATCTCGGCAACTGGTCTGAGCTCCCATGTCCAAAGTGCTCCTAGGTTCCATATCGCCACGATCATTCAGCGCTTCAGCGATGATTCTTAAACGATTCTCTTTTTCTTCTATAGCATTTCTGAGCCGTTCCTTTTCGCTGTTAATTTCTTTAGCTTTTTCATGCTCCGCTGCGATTTTGTGGTTGAATTTACGTTCCATAATCTTCTTTTGTTTGTGTTTTTCTAGTTTATTCTGGTTTAGAAGGAGGTCCTTTTCCTGCAAGTCACGTTTTAGAGCGGAAGTGTATTCCGTGATCTCGTTTAGTTTTCTCTGGTAGGACTGAGATGCATTTTCAGTAGCTGTCAGACGCTCTTCCAATGCCCTCACTCGTCGTTCCGCTGAAGCTAACTGGCCTCTCAACGAAGCGTTCTCACTGCGGACTTCTAAAGATTCCTTCTCGAGTTCCAGTAAAGCGGAGCGAAGTCGTTCATCTTTGATAGCTTTGCTTCGTTTAAGGGTTTCCCTCCGACTAATTCGCATCTCCAAATGAGCCATCAATTCCTTGATGATGTGAGCCGCTTGGGAGCTATTCATATCAAGGCTAGGGAAATCTGGACCGAGACTATAGACTAAACCAAGATCCATTTCCAAATCTTTAGCTTCCTGTCTCGCAACGTTGTCCCGAGCTGTCGTGAAGAGACGGTTAGCTTTACGTCTACCAGACATGAGCCCCATGGAAGCTGCGACGTCATGAATCTGCGGCTTTGTGACTTCAACTTCAGCAGCCATTTCCGCAAACCGCATGACTTGGATAGTTTCATCGTAGTCCTCTGCTCTTGGGTTCGCGCACACGATCATCCGAACCTGACCTTCTCCTTCGAAGAAGTTTTTGAACAAATGTGTGATCTTTGATTCGCGATACGGAACCATATTATTAGTTCCATTGATCTGATTTTCTCTTAATGCTTCTAAACAAGTTCTAAGTGTCATTAAGGACTTGTTAATGTTGCCGGCTTCGCGAAGACGTTGACCAGTATTTTTCGTTCGATTTGTTCGTTCGCTGCCAGCTAAGTCGACCAGACTGAGTTGACTGATGGATAAGAACTTCTTGTTTTGGATCACGGCTTCTCCGATCTCATCTACGGGTGCCTGCACCAATCTTATTGTAAAAACTGAATGGCTGCGGCTAGATTCTGCGTTCAAATTCGTATGGGCCATTCGTTTACGTTTCAATCCTAAATAGAAAGCATCGAAAGCGTCTTCTGCAGATTTGATTTCGATTTCCGTGACCCCGTGAACGTACATGTTATGAGCGGCGTCTTCTCTAATAATTTTCACGGGTAGATTTTTACTAATAGGCGGACCGTCTTCGAGTAAATCGAACACGCTGTTGTTATAAATTTCGACATAACTCACGAACACAGCGTATTGATTATCTTCATTTATACCGGGTATTTTAGTAATGTCCGTAGATGACATCGCTAAATCGGGGTTGGAATTATTTTTCTTACCGCATTTGAATTTGTGCAACTCCTGCTGCCTTTCCAACATCGCTTCGGCCTCGGACTGTATATCAAACATGTTCATTTTATCCGGTTTAAACACATATTTGTGCGCTTGATAATCGTTTATCGTTTTGAAAATTATGTTCAGGCATCTCGGTAAAATGCCACAATTCTGTGGTTCCCCGGTCATAGTAAAAGTTTTACCGCTGCCTGTGACTCCGTAAGTAAATAATAAACCGTTTTTACCTTTAATTAGTCCTTCTACGATGGGCAGAGCCACTTTATCGAACACATCCTGCTGCGATGTTTCGGGCGGGAACACTTCTTTGAAAGTATACTTCATTGTTTTCGTGTTTTCGTTCCTGTAGCTCACAGCAGTCGATGGGGGAGTAAGTAACACTGTTGTTGGGGATATAATCTTCATACATGACTGGTCAGAGTCTCTCTGCATAGGTCGTAACCGGCAGGAAACTTGGACGGGATCTCGGTCACCAGTAACCAAGTTCTGTTTACTTCGCGCCGGCGTTCGTATCTCGTTTATACGTTGTTTCGATTTAGCGGACTTCATTTTGAAGTAATTTCACTTTAACTCGGTGCTATTCACTTTATTTTGCGTTAATTATTTTCAACGGATCGTAAAATCAAAGCAACGGCCGTTTGGTTTGGTTTTACAAATATGATGTGAATAAATTGCATTGTACAGAACTCAGTTGTTGTTCTCTTTCTTGCGTGAACGTTTTGTATATAGCTATCTCGCGTGGTGGTATGAGATGATGGCTTTACAAATTGGACGGATAATAACTGCCATTGAGGAAAAAAGTCTGACGTTTTGAGAGAAAAATGTTGCCATTATCTAAATTTAATCTACCTTATTATTCAGTAAAATTATTCGTCGAGATTTGTTATCTTTTCACGTGAATGAAAAAAAAACAACTGTATGTATATTTGTATAACTGTGCGAAATTATGTGAATAAATATGTAAAGGCAAACTTAGGCAATTCGCTGTACATTGCGGCTTCTATAAAGTTAAAAAGTATTCAACAATCACTTTACAGACTAGTCGATGTACAGCAAATTGCCTAAGCTTGCCGGGCTGCATGGCGTGCATATGATCCCAGCATAATAATTGATTAAACTAATAAGCTTTTGAAGAGGGTAAAGGTTAAATACAGAGTCTGGCTGGAATTAAATTACCTACCAATGATGCACCACGCACATTCTTTTGTTTGTCACCGAACGTCGTTTTTACACAAAGACGAAGTTTCATTACATGATAGACTAGACTAGAAATGAGATTTCATCATTGGCCTGAATCAAAAATGTTAAACCGATAAAGTCTTATTTTTCCCTTTATTTGGGGACATTGTTTGGGGGATGTTTTTTCCTAATGTTGGCCCCTAGTGCTTTTACAGTTCTACCAACTGAAAAAAATGTCATAATTCAGTTCATTCCATTTCACAAAACTGACGGGGAGCGGCGCGAAATAATGTTTTATTTGTTTATTTGTATTTGATATTTGTAAAAATAAGAAAACTTTTTTTTAAAGTAAAATTACAGCAAGCTCCTTGAAGCTGCTGTAATATGCCGTAAACTTGAAAAGTAAATGCTGTGCAAATGTATAATTAATATTTTCAAAACTTGAAATGAAACGTAAACGTCAATATTCCGTTTTAGTCGAACACTATTGTCACTATAAGAAAGTAAAAGAATGCCAACGATAAACTCAGTGTTGCCAGACCTACGGATTTATCCGTAGATCTACGGATTTTGGGCCTGACCTACGGATCTACGGATTTCAATGGCAAATCTACGGATTTTTAGAAATCTTCTTAATTCCTCCCTAAAATGTCAATTTGCTGCATAAAATGATACCCAGCTGAAAATAAATCGAATTGATGTTAACATTTTTGAATATTTCATTGTGTTTCGTAAAATGTGGCACGTCCCTACTCTTTTCCATCTTGTTCCTTCTACTTTCTGTCGCTATACAGACACGACAGTAATATTTAACTGTAACATGTCGTCCGTTAAAAAGAAAACTGTCATTACTCAAAATTCATAAACTTTACAGTACGAGCGTTTAAAGTTTTGAGTGAAGTTTATTGATGATTTACAAAAACGTATACAAGAAATCTATAAGTGTAATATATAATTTTTTTCGTATTTACGTAAGGAATCAGATGGTTAATAAATTAGTAGCAATAGTTTAAAAAAAAACACCCTATTTGCACCATTTGTCACTTTTCTATATAAATATTCCATTGAATCACACGTATTTTTTTAATAAAAAATCGTGTTTAAGGTCTGAAACACTTTTAATGGTTTCAAATTGCTTTATTTGTCGTAGGTAAAGAACTAACTGTGTACTAAGCACAAACTTTTTAAAGAAATATAAAAGTAGTCAATTGAAAACGCCAACATAAATGTTTTTTTTAATCTGGGAACAGACCGAAAACATATTTACGAACTTTCATTAAGTAATTAAAAAGATAGAACCAATAAATTTAAACTAAAACATGTCTCTCCGGCCACCACTCTGACACTGCGTGGGACCACTGGCCGTCTCCCCGCCCGTCTAAACTAGTATCCTGCCCATCTTCACTTCAACTTTGTGATCAGATGACCCTGACTTCGATGACTTCGGCCCTGGTTCTTAAATGTTATCCAGTAATGCAAAAGCCGCCCAGACAGACGTCAACTGAACACGTCTCTCGATCTCCTAAACCTGGGATCTTTAGTCCAAGGATATTAACAATGCAGGTTAAACGTGATAGACGTAATCGTTGACTACATCCACGTGCTCGCTACTACATTAAATCATCACGGTGAATTATTGGAACGATTCGTCATGCACGATCTTAGTTTTGGACATGTTCATCCGCAGACTAATCTTCAGGATCATTCCTGCAATTCCCCAAGCATTATCTTGAGATCAAAGACGACCTCCCGCCAGAAAGGGTCTTTCTATAGCACAGAATCTTGGCAAACAGTTTGTAAACCTGAAAGAGTAGACTATTTGGGCTGAGTAAGAGAGCTTTTTTGTTTCCTTTCTTGTATAGGATCGTGAGAAGTGCCGTTCTTCCTTCACTTTCGGGTTGCAATTAGTTGCAGCACCATGTTAAACACTAAACCAAGGAGAACTGGCAGTACCAGGAGCCCTGATTGTAGCATCTCAACGTATATCCCACCGACCCTCGGCCCAGCAGGCAGGTTCACTAAAGACTGAACTAACGAGCTGTCGTTTTGCCTCCTCGAGAAGGCAATCCACACTTTCCACCCTGGAATCAGTAACGTCTCATGCGTCTGGTTTTCGTGTCTCTGACGCGTAGAATTCTGGATCAAACTCTTCAATCATATTACAAGAGTAAACTCACAAATTTACCATTACCTGCCTTGCTTGTGAGTTAATTTATTCCTGTAAAACCGTTTTCTCGAACTTTTCTCCAAAAATTAATCATTTTATGAGTAAATAAATTTGGGGGGAAAATTAAAAGTTCCCGAATTGGTCACCTATCAATATAATATTATCATATTGTAGTTTAAGAATTATAAAGAAGAGTGTCATATTCCAAAATGAGTCACGTTTCAATAGAAAATTTAGTCGAAGCAAGGTTAAAATTTGAAAGAAAGGTGGCATTGTTCAAAATTTGTCACTTTTCTATATATAATAAAATATCATTATTCACTTAATTGGGGTATTTTTTCGAATAATGTCACCTTTCCACATAAACGCTTGCAAGTTCACCTCTGAGACTGGGGCAGAACTGACAAAATGTCCGTTTTCTATATACGAGACGGCAGATAACCATAGAATGGAAATGTGACACTTCCGATTTCTCGTGAGTTTAACGTGAAACTGCACAGCGACACTTTTCCACATTAATATTGTGGCGAGTAACCGCGCCACGATTTTGTCTGTGCATTAAAACGTTTAGGGAGTTTGTCTTTGGTCATTGACGATTATAACAGACTAGTTGCTAGGCTAGAGTTTCTCGTACGATCCTATTGTATTCGTAGTTTACCCAAATAAAGTTGTTTAAGGAAGCACATCAATCCTATCATTCATCGTCACTCCTGCTCCGGGCGTTTCTACGTGTCCTCCTTAATGGTGACCCAAGATACGACGCGCAGCCCTGTCTCCTATCGGCACTAACGCACCCGCCGGCCGCTGCGTCTGATCTCATCAAGTCTACGAAAGACGGGCATAACAGCGAATCGGTGATAGTGATACACCTTCCGTCGCCGCCATATCACGCGTAAAAGGAAACGGAGTTCCCATTCCATCAAGTTCATCAAGTGCATTAGTTTGGCGAAGTGCATTGACGGTAGCGCCAGCGCCATTGTAGCGGATATAACACGATAACTTGAATAAAGTAATCTATTGACAACTTCGAATAAGCCAAGGAATAAGTCAAGCAAGGAGCAGGAAGCGGAAATAGGTATTGGCAAGGAGGAACCAAACATCCTTTCAACGTTGCAACCAAAGAGTACACCTACCAACTTCAACCATAAACGTTTCAACTTTCATCGTGACAGCTCATTCTTGACAGCAACTTTCATCGGCCCGTGTTTACTTTTTTGTGTTATATGACTCATTACGTTTTTTTTTTTTTTAAGGAATAGTTTGTTAAATTTCTTTTAATTTCTATTTTGTATAATAGTAAAACATGTTCAACTAATTAGTTAGGGGTGCCTGTAGCCACATTAACCCCATACGAGGAAAGCTTTGTGCTCAAGATTTGTGTTTAGTAGCTTAACGTTATGGCTCAAAGTAACCCCGACAGGACTGATTCCCCAGCCCCACCTTCTCCGGGGAACGATGTTGATGCTGAGGCCGAACAGTTTCACACGGCTTCAGAGGTATATGTAAATAAAATTTCCATTCGCACGCCACCTTTCTGCAAAGATAGGCCCGCCTTGTGGTTTGCTAGTTTAGAGGCGCAATTTTTCATCAACAAGATTACTTCTCAAACGACAAAATTTAATTATGCCGTCTCCCTACTAGACACAAATTGTACCAGGGAGGTGGAAGATATCATCATTAGTCCACCTGTGCACACACCTTATCAGGTACTCAAGGATGCAATTATTTCCCGTTTCTCGGAATCCTACGAGGAAAAGATCCGCAGATTACTGGAAAAGGAGCACATGGGAGACAGGAAACCGTCATCTTTCCTGCGGCATCTAAAGTCGCTCGCTGGTCCTAATTTTCCGGACGACCTGTTGAAATCCATATGGTCTAGTCGACTGCCCCGACACCTTCAGATTGTGTTGGCTGCGCAGCGCCTGCAGAAACTGGGTGAGCTTGCAGAGCTTGCCGATACGCTAATGGAGATTCAATCGCAACCACCGGAGGTATGTGCTGCTGGTTCATCACAAGCACCCTCTTCCGAACAGAACAGCCTTCTCGCTCTTCAGAAGCAGGTCGCTGAGCTCACACTTACTGTCGCCTCCCTCACAGCTCCTGAGACCCAGTTCCGGGGTCGATTTCGTGACCGTAGTTCAAGCCGCAATCGCAATCGTAGTTACTCGCGTCCACGTAATGACCAGTTATGCTGGTACCATGACCGATTTGGTGCGAAAGCAAAGAGGTGTATTAAACCATGCACTTTCACCGAGTCGGGAAACCCGATGAGCGGCCGGTAGTGGCGAATACCGGCTGCTCTACCGCCAGTCGCCGCCTATTCATCACGGACCAGTGCTCTAATCAGAAGTATTTGATTGACACGGGTTCTGACATTTGTTGTTTTCCCCGGCGACTAGCCAAAGGCCGTTTCACCAGCAGTGGCTATGACCTTAGCGCAGCAAATGGCACATCCATCAAGACCTATGGCAGCATATCCCTTCACCTTGACCTTGGGTTACGCCGGGACTTTCAATGGAACTTTGTTTTGGCTGATGTTAGCACTCCAATCATCGGCTCGGATTTTTTAAGTTATTATAATCTTTTACCGGATTGCAGACACAACCGGATCATCGATGGCACCACTAAACTGTCAGTATCAGCATCTGCGGCCCGAACTTCCCAGGATAGCATTAAGTTCGTGGCCTGTGGCAACTCACCATTCGAAAAACTGCTCGCTGAGTTCCCGGACATCACGCGCCCTCCTGGAATAGACAGAGAAATCAAACACCTTACGGTCCATTACATTAAAACCACTGACGGTCCACCGGTCACCTGCCGACCTCGTCGTCTAGCACCCGACAAACTCCGCATTGCACAGAAAGAGTTTGACGCGATGGTCCGCTCCGGTACTGCAAGGCCATCCAGCAGCTCGTGGTCGTCGCCCCTGCATCTCGTTCCAAAGAAGGACACGACATGGCGACCATGCGGCGACTACAGGGCTCTCAACGCTCGCACTATTCCAGACAATTATCCAGTTCGTCATATAGGGGACTTCTCACATAACCTGGCAGGTTCTGCTATTTTTAGCACAATAGACCTGGTGAAAGCTTACCAGCAGATTCCAGTCAGCAGCAGTGACATTTGCAAAACAGCCATTATTACACCTTTTGGGCTCTTTGAGTTTCCCTATATGGCATTCGGACTCCGTAACGCAGGCCAAACCTTCCAAAGGTTTATAGACGAGGTGGTGCGAGGTCTCGAGTTTTGTTTCGCATACGTGGACGATATTCTTGTTCACTCTGTGGACAGCACTCAACATGCTGAGCACCTGAGAATCTTATTCGAGCGTTTGCACCAGTATGGCGTTGTGGTCAATCCAGCTAAATGTGTTTTTGGGGCGGCTGAGGTGTCCTTTCTCGGATATCGCATCAATGCACGTGGCACACGCCCACCCGAAGACCGCATCCAAGCGCTGCGAGATTTCCCCCCACCCAAAACTGTGCAAGGCATGCGCCGATTCCTAGGAATGATAAATTTCTACCGCAGCTACATTCCCAATGCGGCCAAGTTCCAGGCGCCGCTTGTAGACGCCGTAACTGCTACGCATAGTAAAGGTGCAAAACCTTTTCCGTGGACACCGGAATTGGAGAAGGACTTTGAGGCTTGTAAGACGAGTCTAACGACTGCCACTATGGTGTCTCATCCGGACAGCCACGCTAAGCTTGGCCTCTTTACCGACGCGTCAGGCACTCACATCGGCTCTTGTCTACAGCAACGGCGCAATGATACAGACAGCTGGCAACCTTTGGCTTATTTCAGCAGGAAGTTGAATCCAAAACAGATAGAGTGGCCAACTTATTATCGGGAGCTACTCGCCGTTTATGAGAGCGTTCAACACTTTAGACATATTTTAGAAGTTCAAAACGTGACGATCTACACAGATCACAAACCCCTCATGTATGCTTTTCAGCAGCGGCGGGACAAGCTCCCACCTGCGCAGTTAAATCAGCTCAGTTTTATCAGCCAGTTTACCACAGACGTAGTGCATATAAAAGGAACTGACAATGTAGTGGCAGACGCCATGTCACGCGTGGAGGCAATGTCTTTTACAGACGATTACGATGCTCTCGCGAAAGCACAGGCTGCGGACGAAGAGCTTCAGCAGTTACGCACGCATTCCTCTCTGAAATTAGCATCATTTCCTGTACCAGGAACAAATATTAATATTACATGTGATACGTCTACGGGGAGGCCCAGACCTTATCTTCCAGTATCTTTTCGTCGAGCCGCGTTTCAAAGGTTTCATAATCTTAGTCACCCTAGCGCGCGTGCAAGCGCTCGCCTGGTGGCTGACCGTTACGTTTGGCCTTTCCTCCGCAAAGACTGCAGCAACTGGGCGCGCACATGCACCTCATGCCAACGCAGCAAGGTATCGCGACACATTTCCTCACCACTGGGCAGTTTCGGTAGTACAGCAGCACGATTCCAGCATGTTCACTTGGATATAATCGGCGCACTGCCCTGCTCCAACAATTTCACATACTGTCTTACAGCTGTCGACAGGTTTTCTCGGTGGGCGGAAGTATGGCCGATGTCAAGCATCACTGCAGAGGAGGTGGCCGATACCTTTGTCAACGGCTGGATCTCACGTTTCGGGGTCCCGCTTGTTGTTACAACTGACCAGGGACGACAGTTTGAATCGGTCCTGTTCTCCCGCTTAATGCAGGTTTGCGCGACCAAGAAGATCCGGACGACAAGCTACCACCCTCAAGCCAATGGCATGGTAGAGCCCCTTCATCGGCAGCTAAAGGCAGCCCTCATGTGCCACGCCACCAAGTGGAGCCAAGCCTTGCCGCTCGTCTTGCTCGGCATCCGCACAGCATTGAAGGAGGACTTGCAATGCTCTTCCGCAGAAATCTTGTACGGCGAACCCCTCCGGCTCCCCGGAGAGCTCGTCGTACCTGCATCGGAGACCTATGATAGAAGTCCACAGGACTTTGTGACTCAGTTACGCATCACAATGGCCAGTCTTCGCCCCATTCCAGCGTCCCGTCATGCACAGCCTTCGGCATTCATCCACAAGGACCTGCCGACCGCTACTCATGTTTTCCTGCGGGATGATACTGTGAGAAGACCCCTTCAACCGCCGTACACCGGCCCCTATAAGATCTTGGCCAGAAGCCCAAAGACACTCACTTTGGATGTCAGAGGCAAGAAGCACGAGGTTAGCATCGACCGTGTCAAACCAGCACACCTAGAGTTCGAGCCTGATTCAGCCGCTCCTGCATCAGCGCCCCCTGTAACACCTCCTGTCTCGCCGGTGTTACCAGAACCAGTAGCAACCACGTCCCCTCCAGTCGTTACACGAGCCGGTCGTCGTGTCCGGTTTCGTGATGTTTTAAATTTATAAATGTATCCACGTGTATGTTTTATTTTATAGGTACCCTTTTTTTCTCCGTAGGGGGGTGATGTGGCGAGTAACCGCGCCACGATTTTGTCTGTGCATTAAAACGTTTAGGGAGTTTGTCTTTGGTCATTGACGATTATAACAGACTAGTTGCTAGGCTAGAGTTTCTCGTACGATCCTATTGTATTCGTAGTTTACCCAAATAAAGTTGTTTAAGGAAGCACATCAATCCTATCATTCATCGTCACTCCTGCTCCGGGCGTTTCTACGTGTCCTCCTTAATATATATCAACTTTTATACTTCATTTTTGCAAAAAAACATAAATCTGAAAATTTTGATTTATGTCACTTTTCTTTTTAACGGACGATGTATGAAAAAAGGACTGACACAGGTTGATTTTCACGTTGTCTCGGCATTGTTCTCGCTTAAATTTGTTTAAGTTTCCATTTTCTTCGCCAAATTAGAGCGATGTTTTGGGTCAGTCCACTCCAAAATAGGCAGATGAAGCATTAAAAAAAAGTCTGTAGATCTACGGATTTTTTAAGAGGTCATCTACGGATTTCTCCAGATTTTTCAACCTTGGCCTACGGATTTCTAAAAATGGGATCTGGCAACACTGGATAAACTTTATAGAGCTCTATCTCTTTTCCTCGCTTCGATTGTAAAAAAAAATTATACAAATAAACGCAACAAATGTAAACAAAAACATTGCAACTGATTTTTCACCTTTGTTTTTCACTAAAATCTTTGTGTTTCTTGTTTTAGGGTGAGAAATACGATGGACGAAGGGCAGACGTGTGGTCCTGTGGTGTTATCCTTTACGCTTTACTTGTCGGAGCGCTGCCTTTCGACGACGACAATTTGCGGCAGCTGCTTGAGAAGGTAAGTTTGAAAATACTTTTTTCACCTCACAAGCTCGGAAAGGTTCTGTTTATCATTCGAAATCTGAGTGCAAAAGTGCATTTTATCCGCTAGCGTGGAAAGAGTTTTTGAAATTCGAATCTGTCAATTCAATATTTTTATATACTTACCGCCAATCCACTGAAAATGCTTAGTAACTATTTCATGACACTGGCCAGCACAAAAATAAAAACTTTTTGAAATGTTCTTTTTAGCAATTCACTTTTTTTCCTCCCTGTTGTGAGGTGAAAAATTGTGTGTTTCGCTCGGCTGCAAAGTTATTCTGCGTCTCGTACCTTTGAAACCTTCGCTGAGCGCTCAGGATTCTATTATTTGAACCACTCGCTTCGCTCGTGGTTCAATCCTAGAATCCTTCGCTTGCTCAGGTTTCAATAAAAGTACTCGCGCCAAAAAGCAACTTTGCAGCCTAGCATAACAAATAACTATTTCTGTGATTTATGAATGAAAACAATAAAATAGCGCTGTTTCCCGATGGTCTTCAGCCATTGCCACTTTAGTTAAGAAATTCTTTGGTTTATGTCGGTTACCCTGGTTCTTTTGCGGATCTCCTCATTTCCGATTCGATCTCCAAGCATAGCCCTCTCCATTGCCCTTTTCCATGACTCTCAGCCATGGTATAAGGCCTTGAGTGAGCGACCACATCTCAGTTACATATGTCATTACTGGCAGTTCACTCTGGTACTGCAATAGTTGGGATCAGGGATAAATAAATAGCATAGCATAGCAGGGATCAGAAGATGCGATGCTACATAAATAAATAGCATAGCATAGCATATGCTCACGACTATATTCCCCGAGGGGGTAGTCAGAGATATTCTGAAACCTCAGAACATCCACGTTTCACCAGTATTACCGAAACTCTGTCCAGTGTGACGGAGGGTGAGCCCGTCGCCACTTATAATGGACAGTAGGTACAATACACGCCTCGAAATTGAAGCATGCATGTTTCCTCGCGATGTTTTCCTTCACCGAAAGCCTGTGGTGTGACAAATCATACATAAATTCCGAAAAACTCATTGGTACGAGTCAGCGTGGACAGGGATCGAACCATCGCCTCCTGCACGGCAGGCAAGGTTACTCGCCACTGGACCACCACGGCATAAATAAATAAATCAAATAAATAATGCTCACAGGCAAATACATTGTAATGATCCCAAGTAAGCCCTAGGCTTTTTTTTATGGGAACCATACAACAACGGCACACACATATAACATCCATGACCATACCGGGATTCGAACCCAGGACCCTGGTTTGGCAGTCCGGCGTGGCAACCATTACACCAACCGAAGTCAAAATATAGTTTTCTGAATACTGCCCAAATGGGCATCTAGTGAAAACACCCTGTGTTTTTATGTAGTGTAGTTATGGGTATATAGGGTGCGTAACCTGATGTGTCTCCGTGTGTGTACTTTGCTTGTTGTTCCCGCGCTTTTCGGAGAGCGAAAACCGCGACATGTAGTGTGGAAGAAAGCCGAGTCGCGCACAAGTAGAGAAATCATACTAGACGTGCAGAAGTAGTCAAAGTATAGAAGTAGAATAGCACGTCTAGAATGATTTCTCTGCACGCGCGCGACGCGCCTTTACTCCATAGGCAGAACATTTTTTTACTTTTGCGCAAACATGGTGGAGAAAGGTGTGTTCAAAGTTCCTATAGCAGTCTCTTTCCACCTCTATAAAGATAAAATTAAGTGTTCGCGCGGTTCGCGTTTTTGCCTGCCACGAGGCTCCGCAATCCGCAATCTCTTCTTTTTCTTGATCTATAACAATAACTAAGATTGGGATAGATACTCCCACAATCTAATTATAAATAAATAAAAACCGGCCAAGTGCGAGTCGGGACTCGGGCAATTAGGTGTTCCGTACTACTTAAATGCTTAAGTTAAGACCATCAAAATGAAAAACTTTCACTATGGAGCAAACTACGCAATCGCGAAAAAAAAATTTTTTTCATTCCGATCATTAAACTTCGTATTCGTAAAAGAAAATCTGCTGTCCCATGCATTTGAGTCAAGTCGGTAACTACTGCAGTTTTGTATGGAACAACTGATTTTTTTTGCGAAGAAGAAAAAGTTGTTCAGTTTATCAATCAATCAATCAATATTTATTGCTTTTTCATGTGGTTTACAAGATGTTCTTAAATAATATTTTACAAGTTCCTGACATGAACCCTGTGAGGGCACAGCAAACAACAAATATTAACATTACAATTTCATTGTATTTAGTACCCTTAGACTATATAGACAGAACAACAAGCGGGCGAAATGGTCCCAAAAAAAGTAGGTAAAAACCGTACTCCTTTCAAAAACCTTCCAATAGTCTCAATCATGACGCGAAACGGTACAGACCTCCTGAATCCAAGATAAAAAATTCCGAAAAAATTACTTACGTGATCAAATTGTAACAAATTCACAAAAATATGCACTATATAAAAAAGATTAACATGTTTCACACTTATAAATAAATTTTTCACCATGATTTGAGATACAATAAGCTGATTGAAAATTTTAAAAACTTTTCTTTGTTTACATAGGCCATTTTTAAAGTGTGGTCAGATTTTTCTTTCTAAATTTCCCGCCATTATGCCTCGATCAATACTTTCGTTTTTTTTTCATTACTATTTTTATTAACTAATAGACAAAGGTTTTTCGTTCATACAACCTAAAAGCAAAAAAAAGTTGATTAAGTCTTTATTTCTTCCGAACTTTATTTCTACTAACTATCGTGGTGAGAAGGAACATAATTATTAGAGATCGGATGCATATTACTTACCTAAAGTAAAATTTTTTTTCCACGGAATCTGAATATAGATAGTTATGCCTTTCTGAACAAAGTTAATTAAAAAAAATAGTGCCACACGCACTGTTTTGTCACACTTATCCTCACCATTATGATATTCCGACAACATGAACAACTCTGACAACTTTGTCAACCTGACCAACTGAAATGACTTGATAAGGTTGTCCAATTTGTCCATGTTGTCCAATTAAGTACTTTCGACAACAAAACAATTCTGATAACATGAACAACTTGGTCAACTCGGACAACTCTGTCAACTCAGACAATATTGTATAAGTTGACCAAATTTAGAGTTGTTCATGTTGTCCGAGTTGTTCGTGTTGTCCGAGTTGTTCAAATGTCCGAGTTCTACGATATTTTTTATATAGATAAATCTTTTAGCAATCCCGGGACTTCGGAATGATCCTGGGATTGCTTCATAAAATAAAAAGACGCGTCTATAATTATTCTTGTGAAAAATGAAGTTTTGGTAAATTATGCATCTGAATATCCGGTGTCTAATAACCACTGTTGACATAATAATTCGCGTGCATGATAGTCTTTGAACAACTTTCTCTATGGGACCAAGGTCGAAATAGCGAAAAAATCTGTTGTTTCATACATTTTGGTCCATTAACTATTTTGTATTAGCCCCTTTCATCCCATTGCTGGGCAAAGGCCCTTTCCAGTAAGTAACTATGGAACAGCAAATTTATTTCGTGCTTTCGATGTTGGCTCCATAGTGAAAGTTGTTCAGTTTGATGGTCTGGAGCACTCTGTTCGATATGCAATGCATTTAATTTTACACCCTGTATAGTGTAGTTGACTCCCAAAGATGACTAAAATTTTCCCAGATTCTAAGGGAGATGGAATTCTGCTGGTAACCCAAACACTCACACACTGAAAGGTTTAAACATGCGTAGAACGCTGCTGTCACGCACACATCTGTCAAAAAATGGAACCATTTTTGTTTTGAATTTGTGAGGCGACGTTCCATCTAGATAATCTAAGTTAGTACCGTGTAGTAGCTTGATGGTCTGAACCACCCCTGAAAGCAGGGTTCAAAGTGATAATTATCATTGATAATTATCTTGATAATTTGGTATGTCAAGTTTTTTTTTGAGTGCTGAATCGAAAACCATTTCGAGATAATTGTCTCAATAATCATATTTTCTGTCAGAGATTTTAAAATGAAAGGATTACAGATATTTTTAATAAATAACGTAGTTTTTCGGTCCGTCCAGTATAAATTACAAACCTGACATTGTGACATCAGTTATTTTAAGTTGATTTTATGTTTACCAAGAAGTTCACAGGTATGCCAGTGACATAAAAATTTTTAAAATCTTAAGACGTAATAGTAGGTGGAAATACCTCGGAGGCATCTTTCATTTTTCATTTTACGACTAGATTTATACCATTTACCGAAACTAAAGTCATAAGTACCTCAGTATTTTTGGATAGTTCATCTAGTGCAATCATCAACTGAATACACGATTGGAATTACTTCACTCGATAGAAAATCGTCACAAAGATGACGTATTTTCATGCATTTTTAAACATTTTTCTCGGTTTAGAAGAACTTAAAATAGTTTCCGATTGTTGGTATTTATACTCACATATTCACCATTAGTTTAACTAGTGCAATCATAAATAAAATCTAGAAGAAGTACTTTGGTTAGTTGTTTTTAATCGAAAATACGGCTCACGCACACACTTTTCGGAGCGCTCGGCAGTCGCGTTTCTCATAGAAAATATTCGTCGGGACCTATGGCCCCTTAAAATTTGCACGCCGCCATGTGTGGTAGAATATGTCTTGCTTCATACACTATATATTTAAGACCTTAATGTACCATATTCTGGCAAATAAACGAGTTCTATTCTATTCTATTCTAATAATTATCCGATAATTATCCGATAATTATCAAAGAAGATAATTATCTTGATAATTTCGAACCCTGCCTGAAAGTTTCAGTGTGGTAAAAAAATCGGTATAGGTCATGTATAGGTTGTCGTTTTCTTTCTTCTACCACAGATTAAAGTTACTGACACCTTCTACTGTAACTAAATGAGCAATATTGCGCAGGTTAAAAGGGGAGTGTTCCACGTGCCACACTTCGTGCCGCCGGACTGCCAGCAGCTTCTCAGAGGGATGATAGAAGTCAACCCCGAGAAGAGAATGACGGTAAGTTTACATTCATACATACATACACTTTTGTTCATCGACCATGTATTTGAAGGGTGCAGAAAAGAAAAAGTAATGGGGCTAACACAAAAGATCCTACTGGGTCGAAGTGTTTCCGGCTTGCCAGCCCCCACAATAAGATAAGATATGAGAAAATAATATCTTTTGGGGTTGTATTAGGGTTGTATGGCAGAATTACATTGAAATTTCAAAGGCAAAGCCTTTCAGAAGAAGCTAAAATTTGTTCACCTTTGTGACTTCATGAGTGAATCAATGATGGTTTGTGTAGGTTAGTCTAGGACACTTTTTTCGAGAATTTTGTACTAGACCCAGCGTCCATAGTTTTGTAATTTATACTGTAATTTGTAATCTATACTTAATATTATAAAAAAGAGGACAGATTTGATTGTTGTTTGTATTGAATAGGCTCCGAAACTACTGGACCGATTTTAATAATTCTTTCACCATTAGAATGCTACATTATCCGTGATGAATATAGGCTAAAAAAAAGCGGCCAAGTGTGTGTCGGGAAGATTCTAAGGCGGTATAAAGTTCGCTGCGGGATGACATCTGATGGTCATCTAGTCAATGATAAAAAGAGAAGATTAGCAATGAAATAAGCGTTCTTTATTTTGATTTTGTAGCTGGCGGAAATAACGCGGCACCCGTGGGTGACGGCTGGCGGTCGCGGCGAGCTGGAACAGGAACTGCCCATGATGGAGGTGGTCCAGACCAGGGTGCTGCCCTGCGCGGACGCCATAGACCCAGACGTCTTGCAGGTATCATCAATCATTGCATTCTAAGGCTTAAGAGGATAAGCATATGCTCACGACTATATTCCCCGAGGGGGTAGTCAGAGATATTCTGAAACCTCAGAACATCCACGTTTCACTAGTAGTACCGTAACTCTGTCCAGTGTGACGGGGAGTGAGCCCGTCGCCACTTGTAATGGACAGTAGGTACACACGGCGACACATCAGGTTACGCACCCTATATACCCATAACCACGCTACCTACATACAAAACACAAAATATTGCGGTAGAGAGCCTGCATAGACACGGCTGCCGGCGCGGGCGCAGCGTGCTGTGAGACGAAACAACAACAACATACCGCACCCTCTCGCACGATTCGCAGCGTTCAACTTCTAATAGTTCAAAGTCCAAACAGGGTAGCCTGAGCCGACGCCCTGTGTACATGCCTCGAAATTGAAGCATGCAGGTTTCCTCACGATGTTTTCCTTCACCGAAAAGCCAGTGGTGTTACAAATCGTCAATCGTTCATCAATTCCGAAAAACTCATTGGTACGAATCGGCCTGGACGGGGATCGAACCATCGCCTCCTGCACGGTAGGCAAAGTGAGCTACTGGACCACCACGGCTTGATTACCACCCCGACTTAAGAGGATAGGCGGGCTGAAATGCTAATTTGGAGAATAGGCCACTTTGGGTTGAACTACACCACGTAGCACATCATCGCATTTTTCCGTCGCTCCATCCTTTTCTGTTACTCAGGAACGTCATTTGCTAGAGCATATAAGATAGGCGGAACGGAACAGCACGCCGCGTGCGATCGCGTTACTTTTATAACATTATACCGTCTACGAGTGTTCTACGACCATAGACATATTACTCTTTAAGTCTATGTCTACGACAAAGTATTTTGTATGAAATTGACAACTCTCCAACTCTTTATTTATAATTTTCAGGCAATATGCAGCCTCGGTTGCTTTAAACAGCGGGACAAGTTGATACAAGAACTACTAAGTTCACAGTAAGTAGAAACAATTATTATATAAATTAATGTAGAACTTGTCTACAACAAGTAGATAAAATATTATGCAGATCTCATCCACCGTAAATAGAAAAAATATTATGTAGAACTTCTCTACAGTAAGTAGAAAATATATGATGTAGAACTTGTCCACAGTAAGTAGCAAAGATATTATGTAGAACTTGTCCACAGTAAGTAGAAAATATTATATTATGTAGAACTTGTCTACAGCAAGTAGGAAAAATATAATGTAGAACTTGTCCCCAGTAAGCAGAAAATATGTTATGTAGAATTTGTCCACAGTAAATAGAAATTATATTATGTAGAACTTTCTTCTTATAAGATAAATCACTCTTAAATTGTTCGCTCTTTTGGGTTAACTCAGCCCCAGCAGCATTGGCAGGGTCGTCATGCAGTGATCAGATAAACAATTCAGAGTTCAAGGCCCTAGACAAAGTGACATTCTATTGGCGTTGACGCTGGTAGAAAATTACAGAATGTACGGATTTGACATTGGCGATCGAAACATCTTGACGTTTGCTTTCGTCACCATACGTCAAGTCCATACAATTTTATGTTTTCTACTGTCGTTAACGCTAATCGAACGATACTTTGTCTAGGGGCCCAGACGTAAAATGATTAATGATTAATAATAATACTTCATTGGCCGTCCAGAGTGGAATCGCAAGAGCAGAACCTATGCTCCAGGTTGGAAGTGTAATGTGTAATGGCGTAATAACGGGGAAACCCGCTCACGGGGGTAAACCCCGCGATGGTGAAACCGGTGCGCCTCGACAACCTTTAGCCGCTCAATAGGATGTTGCCCCATTGTCGCACTTTGTGCGTGCGGCCGTTTTATGGGGCCCACTCGTCGAGTCGGCGAGTCACCGCCTGCCCTATTTACAATTTTGAGACTAGTTGTCATGGCAGGCGTCCGTTAGTCTCCTCCCATAGCCCAGTATCCATCCATCCAACTTTCACCTCTATAGCCCAAGACCTTATTTTTCCATCGCGGCCATAGAGCCGCACTCCAATAGTCTTTGCACCTGGCGGGGACCATCCCCGTGTGTATCATGTTGTGCGCTCGGAGATGGTATCCGCCATGTGTATCCCTTACATTTTTTTTTTTTTTTTTTTTTTGTGTAAAGCGGCTATTCGAGTCTACTCCAGACTAGTATCACTTCGACCTTATGTAGATCTTTTGTGATCGCCACAATAGTTACAGTTCACTGCTAATACCCACTTCCTTAAGGAATTGTAGGATTTCTTTAGCAGTGAAAAATTTTACTTCACTCGGATGAACAGAGTGTTTACCCAAGCGAGCATATCGTTTGTGCATTAGTGGGCCACATTCACAAAGGATGTGAATGGGGGTTTCGTCCTCCTCCAGACAGAATCTGCAGAGTTTCGAGTCCCTTATGCCTAGGGTCATAAGGTGTTTGTTCAGCCTACAGTGTCCCGTCAGCGCCCTTACTATGATGCGCAAGTTTGTCGTGCTGAGCGCGATTCTCTCCTTTGCCATTTTGCAGTCGAATGCCGCAATTAGTGCCTTGGAATGGTTTAATCCTGTCGTATTCATCCAGTGATCAATCGATTTTTCTAGACATAGGTTCCTAAGCGTTAAATTGACTAGGCTTTTAGGGACTCCACAGAACGGCTCTGGTCCATACTGCGTGCCACTAGCCCCATCTCTCGCCAGCTCGTCGGCCCTTTCATTGCCTACGATGCCCGAGTGCCCAGGAACCCATCTTAGAATGACCTTGTTCAATGCGCCCAAGGTATTGAGGAGAGTCAAGCAGTTGTCCACTAGCTTCGAACTTATTGTGTCCGAAGCCAGCGCCAATAACGCTGCTTGACTATCGGAGTTTATATAGATAGTATGGTTGACGTAGCGCTTTTGCAGATTCGCCTCCGCGCACTCTAGGATGGCATATACCTCTGCCTGGAATATGGAGGCATACCTTCCGAGGTTCGTGCTTTTCGTGAACCTCGGACGCTCTCCATATACTCCACAGCCTACGTCATTTCTAGACTTGGAGCCATCAGTGAACCATACAAGGCTGCCGGCTTTCCAATGCACATTGTCATTTAGCCAGTCAGTTCTGGATGGTAGCTCCACAGTAAAGTGTTTTGTATATTTGTTCTTAGGCTGCATAACGTCTGTTATCATGCCTAGAGTGGGAATTCCCATGACTGAGTCTTTAAAAGATCTCAGTCCTTGCGAAAGCCAATTCATTGTCGTCTGAGAGGCGACTCTATGCATGCCTGCCATTGCCACTCTTTGCACATGCAAATGCAAAGGTGGCAGCCCCAACAGTGCATTAAGCGCCTCCCCAGGCGAGGTCGACATGGCTCTAGTTGCTATTAAGCAGGCGGTTCTTTGTAGACTGCTTAGCTGGGTAATTGCAGTCCTCTGTTTGGTCTTCTTCCACCATACCACAGAGGCGTATGTTACTACTGGCCTCACAATGGCAGTGTACAACCACAAGGCTGTTCTGGGTCTTAGCCCCCAATTCAGCCCTGCCATACGACTACATGTACCCAAGGCAATTTTGGCCTTCTGCAGTACGTTTTCTAAGTGTCGGTTCCAAGTAAGCTTCTGGTCAAAGGTTACGCCCAGATATTTAACTTCCGTGGAAAATTGTATCTGATTGCCATTCAGAGTAGGCTGCATAAGCCTTTCAAGCTTTCGCTTGTTCGTAAACGGCACTATAACAGTTTTACCAGGATTGACCGATAATTCGTTTTCTCTACACCATGCACTTATGGTGTTGAGAGCTCTTTGTATGATGGATGATATCATGTGTTGGCAGTTACCCCTTACTGTGATCACTAGGTCATCAGCGTAGCCTTGAGTGTCAATTCTGAGGTCGGCCAACTTATACAAGAGCTGATCCACAGCAAGGGTCCATAGTAGGGGCGATAATACACCTCCTTGCGGACAACCCCTTGTCGTGGCCACTTCTAATGTGGTAGAGTGAAGAGTAAGTTTTACTCTTCGGTTTGAGAGCATCGACTTAACCCATCTGATCGTGATCGGGTCTACCTGTTTTAGTTCGAGTCCCCTGACCAGTGTTCTGATAGGTGTATTGTCAAAAGCGCCCTCAATGTCTAGGAATGCACAAAGTGCAATTTGTTTGTCCTCCAGTGCCCTTTCTATTCTGTCGGTAAGGTCGAGCAGAGCAGATTCCGTAGATTTACCTCTGCGGTAGGCATGTTGGTTAGGGTGGATGGGTCTGTTATTTAGGGCCCCATCTCTAATATGTCTGTCCAGTACCTTTTCCATCGTTTTCAAAAGAAATGAGGATAGGCTTATCGGTCTAAAAGATTTCGGCAATGAGAAGTCTTTTTTACCAGCCTTAGGTATGAATAGAACTATGACCTTACTCCACTGTTCCGGTATGTGACCACAGGCATAGCTTGCTCTGAAGATCTTGACCATGTATGGGATTAGGATATCACTACCCTGCTGTAAAAATACAGGCAGTACTCCATCATCTCCACAAGTTTTGTAAGGTTTGAAAGAGTTAATGGCTGCCTCAACTTCTTTCGGCCTTATAACCAGAGCGGCCCCATTCCAATCCTCATTCCGAGGTCTTAGCCTAGGAACGCTCTGTCTGTCAGAATCACCCTGACAGCTAGAGCCTGGGAAGTGAGTATGCGCAAGTAACTCTAATGTTTCCTTTTCGTTTGACGTAAAGGAGTTGTTTGGTCTCTTAAGAAGCCCAATTTGATTAGTCTTAGCTTTAGAGAGCATCTTGTGGATTCTCGCTCCTTGAGGCAGACTATTTATTTCCTCGCAGAGTTTCCTCCATGACGCTCTTTTCGCTTTCCTAATTTCGTTGTTGTATACAGTTAAGGCTGTTTTGTAGACCTGCCAGTTGCTGGTCTTTTTAGCCTTATTAAAGAGTTTCCGTGTCTCCGATCTAAGCTTATCTAGCTTTGAGTTCCACCACGGCACTCTACGTTTCGAGGTTTTGGTTTTTAAGGGACTGCTTTCCTCGTATGCGTCCCTAATGCTGGCAGTTATTATTTCAACTGCCAGCTCCAAACTCTCGACATCTTTAATACTTTTAGGCGCTTTTTCAAGGTTTCGCCTTAGTTTGTCTCTATAGACATTCCAGTCGGTCGCCTTTGGGCTCCTATAAGTAACGGTTTCGATAGCCAATCTAGCTCTAAGTTCGAAATATATATGTTTATGGTCTGACATCGATGTTTCATTACTTACCCTCCAGTCGTTGACGTGCCTGGCTATGTTGGTAGTAGTGATGGTGATGTCCAGAACTTCCTGCCTAGCACTTGTTACAAAAGTCGGTACACATCCTTTATTTAACGTGTGAAGACAGTTAATTGTGAGAAAGTCGTAAAGCAACTCACCTCTATCGTTGATGTTCGTGCTCCCCCATGAAGTGTGGTGGGCGTTCGCATCACAGCCCACTAGAAGCTCGGCGTTTTCTGCCCTGGCGAATTCAACCAGGCGCTCTAAGTCTTCCGTGGGATTTGGTTTCTCTCCAGGTAAATAGGCCGAGCACAGGATTACTCTTGACCCATTCCACCCTTTGAGATCAACGTACGCTGCCACCAGGTCGTCCAAGCAAAACTCTGGAACAGGTAAAAAATTAATGTTCTTGTTGAAAACAATACAAGCTCTGGGTCTGTTGCCCGTGCCAGCGTTAGCAAGTAACTTACCAGCAGAATTTAGACCCAGAATGGTTGAGTGTGATACCCAAGGTTCTTGGATGAGGGCAATGTCTGCTTTTCCTTCAACAAGGCAACACTCCATCACCGCGGACGCAGCCGTGGCGTGATGGAGGTTTGCCTGTAGGACCCTCACCGATTCCTTTTGTGCAAGCACTGTTTGTTTTTATTGCACATTGGGCCCTGCTCCACCTGTCCGCGGCTTCCTGCCTCCACGGCTGGTTTGGGCTGCCCTATGTGCATTTCCTCTTTTGAGGCCACCCCTTTTCGTGGCCCTTCCCCCATCAGCACGGCCACCGGGCGCAGAAGTTCCCTGCCCCAGATTGCTCTGGGGGCCTGTCCCTCTCTGCGTTCCGGAGCCTCCCGCCGTCTGTGAGCTCGGCCCCGCCTGGGGTGGTTCCTCTATAAGAGGGGGGCACTCAGTGCTACTCTTGATTTTAAAAAGTATCTTTTTAAAACCAAGAGTCGCCCTGCACACCATTGCTCTGAGAGCCTCCACAGAGGGTTCGTCCAGAGAGAAGGTGGCTATCCACCCACTCTCCTCCTTCCTGCTGTGGAGCACCCTCCAGTGCTCAGTGTTGAGCCCCTCGTTTTGCGCCCCAAGTACAGCTAGGCCTTCCACCAAGGACCGCGCCTCACTGCTGGGTATAAAAGTTGTGGCCACTGCCGGCTTTGGAAGCTCGCTCTCCGACATAAGGGAGAGCTCAGCAGTCGGCCACGGTCTTAGTTGTGGGATTTTCCCCGCCAGCCAGTCTGCCCCGGCCTGATCTTCACATGTGATCAGAGCCCAGCCTGGCCTGTGGTTGAATCCCACAAATTTAGGTGCAGTTCCTTTTTCCAAAATCGCAATTTCTGTAATTAAGGCGTGATGGACCTGCACCATCTCCGCGTCGCTCATGGGGCTCGAGTTGCGGATCCCCACTCGCATGGATCCAGCTACCTCTTTGTAGCTGGGTCTCTCACTCCCCGTCAATTTGGGAGCCTTTTTTGGCTGCCCTTGGGGTGATTCCTCCTCGGAGCGGTTCCGCTTAAGCGTCTTCGGCTCCGGGGTTGGATTCGGCCTCGGAATTTCAGCCCAAGTCTTTTGGCACAGTGACAGAGCTTCTTCCGCCCCCATCCCAGTCGCCATCAGTTTCTTGAGCCGCTTCCGAGCAGCACCAGACAGTTTTAGCCGTTTGGCTGCCCTGTCCTTACCCTTCGTTTGCTTGTCCGTCATAGGCACTTCGGAGTCACTGCTGATCTCCCTCGCCCTCTGACTTCCAGTCGATACGGAGGGTTTTGTACCGGGCACTTGGAGGGCGCTAAATGCTCCTTCCAGCCCAGCAACAGTTCCTCCCTGGAGAGACTCCAGAGAGGAAGAAAGTAATAGATTTTCTTCTAAATTCGGTTCCATAAAAGTCCCACGAGTAGCTAGGGAAAAACAACATCGCCACCGACAGAGCCCCGCATGCCGGCAGAAGAGAAAAATACTCCCGGAGTCTCTCCGGTATCCGAGAGCCACCGTTAACGACTGGACTCCCCTCCAGCCACGCATCCATTAGCACGGTACGAGTGACACTTTGGATTGGGGGTAACTCTTTGCCAACGACTAGCAAGAACCTGAACTAAGTCTAGATATTTACTGAGTTCAGATAGTTACTAGCCGTTACCCGGGATGCACCCGTGATACATCTTTCCTTTCCAGGAGAATACTGATATTCCACCTGGAAAGACAAGCTGTATCACATTCGTGGAGGTGTTTACCTTTGCTCCCTCACATAGATTAACTTGTCTCTTGAACGGGCCTCTACATGTTGGCTTCGGCTCCATGCACGCCTTCCAAAGGTCCGGGACTTAATTGCCCGTGATTACGGATCGTAAGACACATAATAATAATGCCCGCAGGGCAGCTTCTGGCGAGCTGTTGGTGATTGGCGACACCACGGACCCGATTCTCCAGTGGGCCCGGATTGATTTGGCCCTCACCTCCTGTCTTGCCTTAATCGGCCGGCCAGGAGTGGAGTCGCAAGAGCGGAACCTATGCTCCAGGTTGGAAGTGTAAAATGTCATAACGCCGGGACCTGCTGACTGGTGCGCTTAGCACCGGGAACCGGCGCCCGCAGACTCACCTCTCTACAACCTTAGCCGCTCACTAGATGTTGCCGCCTTGTCGCTCCCTGCGAGCGGCCGTTTTGGGGGGCCCATCAAATGAGTTGGCAAGTCACCGTCTGCCATTTTTGACAAAATTAGAGACATTTGTTACGGCAGGCGTCCCGAGTCTCTCCGCAATAACCCAGATTTCCCAGTCCACCCAGTTCACCCCCATAACCCGAATAGTTTTTGTCCTTTCTACAATAGTCTCTGCACCGAACGTGGTATGTCTTCTGGTGCATTTGCATAATGCATTCAGAGATAGACCACGGTTGGTGCATCCCATTGCATTTAGATAAAAGTGTCTCAAAGGGGCCTCTACGTGTTGGACTTGTGTCCCCATGCAAGCCTTCCAAAGGTCCGGGCTACGGCCCGTGAAATACCGTAAGAGATACAATAATAATAAAGCCATTTATTTCCCAAAAATTAAAATATACAATACATTCATTATAAGTAGGTATTAAATTAATAATAGGAGAAACATAATAAATAAGTAAATATTATAATACTTGCACACAGATAAGTTTACCACATTTACAAATTTCATAATTTATATAATATTACTTAATTAACAGCTTACTTACTTATAATTTTAAAATTTTATAATTTGTTACCTTAAATAATAATATTCACTGATATTTCATTCATTTAAAAAATAAGTATACAAGTCGTAGTAAACACAATTAATATGATTAATGATTAGAGTCACTTAAACAATAGCTTATATCTAAGTTAGGGCTATGTGTGTGTATGGGAGTAAAAACACATAAATAAGAAATCAACATTTAGTGGCCTTGTCACAGAGAATGCTACACTGGATACGTCATGTTTACGAAATCAGACCTTGTTGTGTCAAAACGTTCCAATCCACAACGGCCCCATTTCGAGATATTATACTACCTATTCTTTTTAAAAATCTGAGAAAAATATTGTATACTAATATGTTTTTTTAGAGAAACACAAACGTTTGAAATGGTGCCCCGTATAAAATTAGAATTTTTCGTACTTTTTGAAGCACCCCAGTCTCGCCTCTTTCCCAGTGAGGTAGGCAGACACTAGGGTGCGCCATCTACTACGATCCTTAAATACCTCTTTCGCCTCTTTCACATTCATACATCTCTTGATCCATGCTAAACCTGACAAAATTACCTACAAAACAAGTTGTATGCACTTTCGTCATATGACTTAACTTTTGAAGGCTTCAGGGCCGAGAACATAAATTTATGTTCTTTTTTTTAATTGCTATTTATAGCACCCGCATGAAAGTTGAAAAAAAGATAATGATTTCATATTCTTAATTAGCGACCCTTATAACCCCCGGATATAAATTTTCAGTCAGTTCGGTGAACCTTTAAAAGCAGATTTTTTATCCCTCCAACCAAATCTGACCAGGGCGGCCTGCAATACGGTCACCTCATGACGCAACTCAGCGCAGGTTCGTTCCGACGCCTCTAATTTGCCCCGAATATCGGTGATGTCGGCCCTCAACAGCTGGATGTCCTTGAGCAGCCGGGTGACGTCGACGTGATCGAAAGTCACCGGCGGCAGCTTGTTAAGGTCCCGCACCACGTACGTGGGGACATCGTCCGGGTCAGTCTCCTTAAACACCCTGAAGGATGTCCCGAAGGTCTTGCTTGCCGCGCCCGTCCTTCTTCCTGGTGACGAGGCGCACGGGTCCGGTCGCGGCGGTCTCATGCAGCTCCACCTTGGCGGCGTGTATCTCGTCCTCCGTGAAGCTCGACGTGCAGATCTGCCCCAGACTGAGCTCGTCCATCACGTCGAGCTTGTTCTTCACGTAGGCGAGTAGTTCGCACACCACAATGGTGTCGCTGTCTTGTGGGATCTCGTGACTGGCATTTTTCTGTTTATTTTTACTGGGTTACTACAAGATGCATTTTTGGACTTTAAAACTGCTATTGCAGTGTCGTTTTTAAGTGTCATTGCTATATCAAGAGGAGTACTTAAAAAATATGGATATGCACACCTGATGTCTATTATATCTTTTAATTCCTTTGAGTTTATGCAATCTAATAATATTTGCAATATTTCATTATTTCTACTTTTAACAGCCAAATGTAATACATTAGAATTGGTTAAAGTTCTGCCACTTAATACAATTCCATTTATATTCAAAAGATGCTCAACAATTTCTAAATTTCCGTTTTCTATAGCTACATGTATAGGTTGCTTACCTTTTCTATCTTTAAAATTAACTATCCCATATTCATTTCCATCTAAGTATTCAAAAACATTCTTAATATTGCCTTCTTTGACAGCGCTGAACAAATTTCTAGTTTTAGCTAGTATGTTACAGATATCCCGGTTTTGTGTCAGTTCTTCTGCAGTTTTAATGTTTCTTTTTTCATAGGACACGTTATAAAATGCTCCGTGTTGTAATAAACATATAACAATATCCTTGTATCCTAAAGATGCAGCAAATTGCAATGGTGTCATCATTTTTTTACTGTCTTTTATATTAACCAGTACATCTTTATCATCAAAATGTGAATCGCTTAATACAAATTTAGTATCATCCAAATTATTATTTTCAATAGCAATAAATAATTTTTCGTTTGGCCATATGCGATTATCGTATTTTGTTACAAAAATACTATCGTCATAAAAGGCTCCAGCTTTTAATAATAAATTAACGACCTCACCACTGTGTTCGGAATTGAATTTACAACCCATGAAAACAACTTGTTGGAGAGCAGACCTCTCTGGAATATGTGGTTTAGTTAAATTAACATCAATGTGTTTTGATTCTATGTCTAAAACTAAATTTGCTACAAACAAGCTTGAGCTCAGTAAGGCCTTTATAAGCTTAAAATTATTGGACTCCACGCTAATATTTACCCATTCCTTTGTGTATTCTTCACCGCGAGAAGAAAATATTTGTATCATATCGTCTTCAAAATTCCCTCTGTAGTGGTTATAGTCAGTTAATAATTCTAGTAATTGTTTTCCTATTGTACCTTCGCATAATTCTGATTTCTCAAAAAAAAAAACCGGTCTTGGTAGGAAAAGACTTGGTTTAGAACAAAATAATCCTTTACAATAGGCATCGAAAACTGTTTCATGGTCTATTTCATCGAAAGAAGTCAATAATTTGTAGAAACATCTATTCCTGCAAACATTTTGAATTGATAACATTATTAACGTTTCGTTAAACTTATCCTTTTGGTTTACATCATATTGTACATAACAGGTTTTCATACTTTCTTTCAAATGTTTAAATTCAATATAATTTAGGAGATCACATTCAGTGTGAGAAGCTATGGCATAGTGCAGAGGCGTCCAGCCAAAAAGATCATCTTTAGAGTTCAAAGCTGCTGGATACATATTAAATATATGTTTGAAATTATCTAAGTTAGGACTAATACATGCTAAGTGTAGCGGAGTTCTCCCATATGAATCATGAACTCTATCTAAATCCTTATTTTCTAACACTTTCAGATCCCCGCTTAAAACTCCATTAAGTAAGACACGATTTTCAATGTCTATTTCTTCAATCAAGTAATAATTTACAAATATCATGACATCTTTAACGCAATCTTTAATGCAAGATAGCAATGTGTCTATATGTTGTACATTTTCATCGCGTTTCAATCTGTCAACTAAATAACCAGCAGTAAAATACTCTGCAAAAGTCCGATGTACGAATCGTAATGGTATTAGGTAACTCGCGTTTCTGATGACAAGTCCAATATCGTTTTCTTCAAATGTTGGTTCCATATCGTCAATATCTCGTTTAGAAATTAGATTCTTAACGTCTTTGTATCGAATTTCAATTAATGACAGTTTTTGATGATAATTTATTGCTGCTTTTAGTTCCGTTCTAAGCATTCGTTGGTTTTTAGGTAAGCTTCTATCCATATCTTTATGCAGAATGTTAAATTTTGTTTTAACAAACTCTTCGTAGAGGGAAAGCAAGGTATGTTTTTTTATTTTGTGTTTTAGTTGGTCTGTAAGAGACTTTTCTTCAGAATAATAAAACTCTTCAAATCCTTTTTCGTATATTTCTGCTATCATTCGGATGTGAAGTGGTACTCCTATAAAGGTAGAATCAGATTTTTTTGAAAAAGATGTTTTAAATAATTCTTCAACATACTCGTCAAATTTTTCGTATGTTTTTATGTTGTTTTCTAAATTTTCTGACGGCGCCTGTGTTATTCTTGATTTCCAAAATGTTTTTACAAATTCTTTGCTACTTTCTGTTATTGGATTTAATTGATAGGAGAACACACCTAATTCACTTTCTAGAATTGATTGGATGTTGTATGGACGAGTTGTCAACCAGATCTTTTTAATTTTTGCCATCTTGTTTATTTGTTCTACCCAACCAACAGCTCCATTTTGGTCGATTTCATCAAATCCATCAAGGAATAACTCGACTTTTTGGTCATTGAAAAACTGAGTAAAAATGGCAATTTCAAATTTTTTAAATTCATTTAGTTTAATATCAAGACTATTGATAATATCTAGATATATAAGATCGTCTCCTAAATGTGCAAAGTTAAAAATATTTATTTCTTTTCCTGTTTTGTCATGTATTTCGAATTTAAGTATTTTGTAAAGCAGCTGTATTGCATTTTTTTGGTCAAAATTATAATCTTTACTAAGGTCTGAAAAATCTTTTTGGTAATCTTTTAAGTTTATTCTTACAACCCATGTATCTTTAACCGTTTCGTTAATAGTATTAGTTAAATGAGTCAGTAATGTAGATTTTCCCATGCCTGGATCTGCGGTTACTAAGATAATGTTTTCGGATGAACTCGTGACGTCATTCATTTGATAAGTATATTTAACCTTTATGCCGTCATCTACTTTATTGTCATGAATTTTACAATGTCTTTGGATATAATATTGGTGTAGTTTTGATATATTACCGCGTGTTTGTTGCCAAATTAGTCCAATATTAATATCCTTTACAAGCCAGTGTATATTTTTCTGTTCTGTTTTATTTATATATGTGTATTTATTTTCACAAAGCTCTTCAAAAGTAGCAGAAGCATCATCAACATCATCAACATTTGGAGTAATTAATACTATATCTCTGTTATCATTATTTGTCTCTATTTTGGTATTGGTCGTTATGCAAAATTGTTCTTTTTTCCACTGAATTGTATCAGATATTTTAATTAGACGGAATAACGACCTGGGTATGTAATTTTTTTCGATGTCTTCAAAAGTATCTAAATTGCTCTGATGAACTGGAGCCTCTCCAATTATGATTTTTTCACTATCAGTGATTAATTTTAATAAAATATCTCCTTTAACGTATCGTTTTAACTCATCGTCTATTATTAACGTGCCGAAATCTGTTTTCCTTCCTTGAAATATAACTTTCCTTTTTTCTAATAGCTTTTGAGTTGCAACTGTAAGATTAAAAAAAGTATCGTTATCGACCAACTCTTCATAATTGTCTAATAAACTTGGAAATATTTTACATATGTCTTCGTTTTTTTCTATAGTTATTAGTGTAAATCGCTTTTCTGTGTTTTTATTGACAATTTCAATGACTTTTTCCAAAAAATGCATTCTCTTATGACGTATTTTGACATCATCATTTATTATTATTAGGTGGCTTCGTTTTTCTGAACTAAATGCTTTTAAGATAGTTCCTCGGTTTGGTTCATTAATCGAGTGTTTTAATTTGTCAACGATATACGCATCTCTTTCTTGGCATCCAAACGCCTGGTGTATTTTTATTTCTGTTAATAATGGATATTTTTGATAAATTATCATTATTCGTTTATCTGTATTCATTATTTTATCAAGCGTTTGTTCTTCTTCTTGCTTCTCGGGTCTTTGGTTATTTTGCTTTTTGAACTCGCATTTATATTTATCAATTTTCATTTTCCGCTTTTCAGTTGTTCCCATTGAAGCATATCTAGATATAATATTGATTTGTTTTGTAAAAAATTGGTCCCATGTGTTTTCAGTTACACAATGTTTGTTACCTTTCAAAAACATTAACATTTCCACTTCAAGATTACTTGCAATCAATTCGTCTTCAATCAAGTTCAGTTTGCTTCCTAATTCTTGTTGAACTATTTTTCCCAGACTCTCTTCGTCGCAAGTCACAACGAAAACTAATTTACTTAAGAAAGTTTCGACTAAATCATTTGAAACGCTATTATCTGGGGTACAATCAGATTGTGGTTTTCTGAAAAATGTATTTTTCACAAAGATTTTTTTACCTCTAAATGCTGTCAAAGTTTTTGGTCCTTCTTTATTTTTTTTCAAATACACGTCTATCAATTGACGGAAAGCTACTACATCTTTGTCATATGATTTATTATTTAAAAAGTCCTCACTAATTTTAATATGATGCCTTGGTACCCTTGGTATATAAAATACGTTATTCAACAACCAACCGTGGCTCGATGCATACAGTTGATTCATAGTAAGCTTCTTATTTTCGCTTAACGAATTAGCTAATGCTTTAGCTAACTTATTAAAATCTTTTGGTGTATCGTTATTTTTAGCTTCACAACAGAACTTTTTTCCAGTTTGAATTTTTTTAACTCTCCAACTATCTAAAATCGATTGATCGTTTACTGCAGCCATAGCTTTCAATAAATGGTCCCGAAATGCTTTTAAGTCACCATCCTTTATTTCGATAAAGGTCTTTCGAAATTTGACATAATATTTTGGATCGTTTGCAGGTTCTAAAAACTCTTCAGGTAGCTCGAAAATATGTTTGACTAACCAACCATGGTAAGTCTGATACATAGACGTTAATGGTATATTGCCTTCAGATAAATCCGTAACTAATTTATTTGCCAATGCGCCCATTACTGTGACATTAGATAAATTTTGAAGTATAGCGTTCTTACGTGAAAATTCAGTTTTTACGACAACCTCATCTGCCTTTTGTCCAACCGTTACACTTTTTTCTAATTCAGAATGTTTAGTTTTAAATTTATAACGATTAAGAACAACATCACCATGCAAAATGTTATCTTCTTTTTTTGTATTTTTCATGTTTACCATGCAATTGACTAAATTTTCATGGAATTTTATATTCGTGCACAATGTTATCTGTTTTATAAATTCTGACGATTTACCTTCTGATTTCAAAGATTGAACTATTTTAAGAAATGATAAGTAATATTTTGATAAACCAAATAATTTGTCGTTTTCTTTTAGCAGATCGTCGAATTGTATAGTTTTTGTTTTATCCTTCGAATGTTTAGCTTGCAAATATCTCGCACCGTCTTCTATTTTCTCATTTTGTTTATCATATTTGAAGACTACGTCATCAAGTTTCCCAGAATTAGTGAGTTCGGTTTCTAGTTTGTATGAGTAACCCTGTACTGCGCCGCGATGGAAGAAAAGCATTAGAAGTTTTATTTGATAGGCAACACCGTGTTGAGTTTTTGATAATCCTTCTTTCTTCTCAACTTGGCCTGCTGTTGATGTGCTTGGGAGTTGAATATCCGCGCTTTCAAGATCGTTCAAGCGACGTTTCTTTGCCGGAGCTTCTTCCTGTGATAGTTCCATAGCTTTGGTTACTGAACGCTCGTTTATAAATTAAGTCCAGATCTGAAAATGTTAAATTAAAAAAGTTATAAAAAAACGCTGTTGGGATTATGCACTGAAGTTTATTATGGACCAGCTGATTATACAGGGTGTAAGGAAAGACGTGTTTCCTAAAAACTCATTGGTTCGAGTCGGCCCGGACGGGGATCGAACCATCGTGTCCTGCACGGAAGGCAAGGTTACTCGCCACTGGACCACCACCACGGCCGGGGCCTCATAATATTTATATTACACTAGTGTTTACCCGCGACTTCGTCCGCACAAATTATATACCAGATTTTAAGTCAGATCATAGGCTATCAAACAAAAAAAGTTTCATCAAAATCGGTTCAGTAGTTTTTGCGTGATGCGCGAACAAACAAACAAACAAACAAACAAACAAATAAACAAAAAACAAACAAACACACAAACAAACAGAAAAACAGACTACAAAATTTCTAAAAAAGGTTGATTTCGAGTCAGGGATACCTAAAAACCATATTGTAAACTTTTTTTGTAAATATCTTGAATGTACAGTCAGCATCAAAAGTATCTAGGCATGTTAAGTGTTCATAAATATCTGAACAACTTTACGATAGCAAACCTTATTTCACTCACAAAGAAATCAAATTAATTTATTTGTCATGTTATTATTTGTTAAGATAAAAACAAATGGTATCTAGTAGGAAATAGGGTTTATTTTCGTGTAATTGTTCAGATGTTTTTGAACACCGGAGATGCTTAGATACTTTTGATGCTGACTGTACAGACACAATTCAGTTACAGTTTTATAATAGTTTAGCATAAGCATAAGCATATGCTCACGACTATATTCCCCGAGGGGGTAGTCAGAGATATTCTGAAACCTCAGAACATCCACGTTTCACCAGTAGTACTGAAACGCTGTCCAGTGTGACGGGGGGTGAGCCCGTCGCCACTTATAATGGACAGTGGGTACAATACATGCCTCGAAATTGAAGCATGCAGGTTTCCTCACGATGTTATAATAGTTTAGATATATGAAATTGACTTCGCCTCGAATAACTCACTTGAAAGCTTCTCATCTGAACAGATGCATCGTAGAGCTTTGAAACACGTTCGCGGTTATTTATTTAAACACAAACGTAGTTTATTAGGTACAGCAATGACCAAAATTGTATAAAATAAAATACTTATTAAGTCAAATGTGTCTAGAGTAGAGTAGGTAAACGGTATTTGACGGCTGCTCAATTTAATATAATAATAACAGTAGGTAGGTAAAGTTTGAACAGGAAAATTAAATTTCATTTCTAAAATCGACTACCTATATACTTATCTAAACTGTAACATAAGTGTGTCTGTAAATTGAAGATATTTACAAGAAAAAGATTACGGTTTTGGTAAATTTTGTCCGTCTGTTTGTTTGTGCGAGCATCACGCAAAAACTACTGAACCGATTTTGATGTAACTTTTTTGTTTGATAGCTTATGATTGGACTTAAAATCTGGTTTATAATTTGTGCGGACGAAGTCGCGGCTAAACTTTAGTAACCTTTATTAAACATTTTACAAGTACACAAATTAGTTCCAATGATTTTCCGCAACATGGCGAGGTATTCTATTTTTCTGGTTTGACTTTATATTCGATCATAATGTAATCAGAGTTATTATTAGAATTACAATGTGTCATTAGGAGTCACGTTGCAGGAATTGACCCGAGCACACGTCTCGCGTGGTTTTCGCGCGTGCCTGCCAAGAGGCTCCGCAATCCTCAATCTCTTCTTGTTCTTGAACAAAAACAATCCCTGAGATTGGGATAGATACTCCCATAAATTATACTTGACACTGGCGGAAATGCGGTGCTACGCACAAGCAAAAAGCCATTAATTATAAATAAATAAAAAATGTGTCATTGCTGGACCTAATAATTGTTGTACTAAATGTTTCCGGTCGCCAACATTATCCTTGTTTCTTTCTTTTTCTTGCCAACTTTAACTTTATGACTTCACAGTTTCTACCCCCACAGTCTGAGCGCTAGTCATCTTATACAAGGTGTTACAAAAATACAAATAAACATTTAAGGGGGTGGTTTAAACCATCAAACTGAACAACTTTCACTATGGGACCAATATCGAAATCGCGAAAAAAAAACGATGTTCTATAGTCTACAAATCGAATAGAGCTAAAATATGGGTTATCAGTTTTTTTTTTCGCCATTTCGATGTTGGTCCTATAGAGAAAGTTGTTCAGTTTGACGGTCTAAACAACCCCCTTAAGAGTTTTAAATATTTATTTTTACTTATGAAACACCTTGTATAGGGTCCAACTTAATATGCTGACACTTTTTTAAGGGGATGATCAGACCATCAAACTGTACAATTTTCTCTATGAGACCAACATCGAAATCTCGAAAAAAAAAACAGCTGTCCCATACATTTGGCTAGAGTAGGTTTGCAGTTTTAAATGGAGGGCCTGATTTTTTTTTCGTGATTTCGATGTTGGTGCCCTATATCTAGGGTCCTTCTTAATATGCTGACACTTTTTTAAGGGTATAATCAGACCATCAAACTGAACAACTTTCTCTATGGCACACCAACATCGAAATCGCAAAAAAAAATCAGTCCCTCCATACAAAACTGCAAACCCACTCGAGCCAAATGTATGCGACAGCTGATATTTTTTTCGTGATTTCGATGTTGGTCCCATAGAGAAAGTTGTTCAGTTTGATGGTCTGATCAATTGCTAGGCAAAGGCCTCCCCTCTTTTCCTCCAATCCTCCCTTTGCAAAGCGAAATCGGGCCAATCGTTCAGAAAGGTATTCAAGTCGTCGCTTCATCTTCTCTTGGGTCTTCCTCGACGTTGGCAACCGTCTTGTGGAACCCAATCTGTGGCCATCTTAGTCTACCTCTCCGGCAGATATGTCCGGGTGCATGCAACAGATATGTCCCGCCCAATCCCACTTCAGCAGAGCTGTTTTTAGACCTACACCCGCTATGCCAGTTTTGGAGGGCAGATCTGTATTTCGCACCCGATCGGTTAGTTTTACACCTAAAATGCTGCGCTCCATAGCTCGTTGGCAAATCTTGAGACTGGATTTCTGATGTTCGGTCAAAGACCAAGTCTCTCACATTATGAGAATTAAAAAATACCATTTTCTGCAGATTATTTTGGGAAGCAGGGGAAAATTTTGGGAAGTCGAATGCCTGGTAGAAGAAGGACTTCCTGGCTTAAGAACCTACGTGAATGGTTCGATATGAACACCACCTCACTGTTCAGGGCTGCAGTCTCCAGGGTCTGAATAGCCCTAATGATAGCCAACCTCCGATAGGAGACGGCACTACAAGAAGAAGAAGAATATAGCAGAAAATGAAAACTTAAATAAACTAATATAAAAACTGTTAGGTATCTTGTAAATCACAGCATTGTAATTTTCTTTTTTTGCTAATACTCTAGGAAATCTACGGATTTTTGTATAGAGTAGGTTGCATTAATTGCACTTTAGGGGATTCTTTTGGAATATAGTACATATATACCTGGAAAACATAAATTATCAATAATCCCCGATTTTTTATTTTGTATTATCACAATGAATAATTAAGACATTTACAAAACATTAAATTTAGGTATGAACAAAAAATGGAAAACTGGTGATTTTATACAGGACGGCTTCGCTCAATACGTTTTACTTATAACAATAATAATCCCCGGTTAATATCGTAAATTTGAGTAGATATTTAATATTTTGTAAGTCTTAAAAAATTCTAACCTCAAAACTTAATTATTTACTGTTTGTTTGTACACATAAAATTTGCCTTGTGATAATTAACTGTCTCTTTTGCTGGTATGCTGGAAGAAATATCTTTAGAAATAAGCTTGCCCTTTGTACATTTATATCGATTTTTAGGTATTTCTCAGGTTCCTGAGCCTGTATAACCACGAAATCTAGAAAAAAGTGTTATTAACTAATACAGATATACGTTCAAACACAATTTATTAAAGTGTCTTTAATGCAATCTCAAACCGTATTTTTCCCCGACTGTAAGGCTTTGCCTTAGAACGATTTACTTTGCCTCAGCATTAGCCAATTATTACATTTTATCGGTGAAGGAAACCATCGCGAATCGCGATTCGTGCATTTTATAAATACATATGATGGCATTTTGGTGTAAATAAAATAATAAAAAAAAAACACTTGAACAATTATCACTCTGTAGATAACATAAAAAATGTATGGACTTGACGTATGGTGAAGAAAGCAAACGTCAAAATGTTTCGATCGCCAATGTCAAATCCATACATTCTGCAATTTCTACTAGCGTCTACGCCAATAGAAATGTTACTTTGTGAATAGGCGCTGGTTTTAAAACGTCCCAATTGGGTCGTTTTTGAATCTCCAGCTACCATCCTCGTTTTGTAGCGGACATAATACATACATACATACATATGCTCACGCCTATGTCCAACTACTGGGGTAGGCAGAGACAATAGATCGCCACATGCTACGATTCTGACACACATCTTTCGCCTCCTCAACATTCATAAGTCTCTTCATACATGCTCGTCGGTTCCGGGTACATTTTATTTGGCCCTTCTTCAGTACGCATCCTATTTGGTCAGCGTACGTGCGCCTAGGGCGACCCCTTTCAACCATTCCATTCACTATTTCATTCATAACGGGCTTGCCATAATTGTATTCTAACGTTGCCTGAATGAAATAAATAAACAATGTATCTTATTCAATCCGCAGCCATAACACGGAGAAAGTAATATACTTCTTACTACTGGAGAGAAAGAGACGACGTCCGGCGAGAGACGACGAACCAAGACCCCCCGCCCCGCCCCCCGCAGCCGACCCCCCAAGGAAAAGACTCGACACTTGCAGGGTATGTCACCTTATTAAGACGCTCCCACTATGTAAACGCAGGGCCGGCAATATTTCGCTGGTTTTTATAAGCTATCTTCTCGTTATTATTGTCGATTATAACAATTTTGATTTTCTATTTTAATGAGCGTTTTTTTTTTCGTTTCATAGTAGATCGATAGATGACGCTACGGTCTATACGAATCTATGTCAAACACTGAAAAATTATCTTTCCCCGAAATGAGGGTAAAAGTGAAGTGAAAAAAAAGCAAAAATCTTTTGGAACATATTTTTTTTATTATATTTAACTATATTTCTTATGCTAATTTACTCTTTAAGGTGATACAAGACTACAATTTGACTAAAATAAATATAAAAACTCTTTGATCATAAGGCAAAATCTGAAATTGAACTGGCAATAAGAAAACTTGAGCTGTCAAATGTCATTGTTAATCAAACTCGTATCGTAGCATTTACTTTGTCGTGTTTGTTAGTTTACTTCAGAGAGTCACGTTGCAGGGTTTGCCTTGAACACTTGTCTCTCGCGTGGTGTTCGCGCGGTTCGCGTCTCAGCCTGCCACGAGGCTCCAAAATCCTTCTCAGTTGTTCTTACTCAAAAACAATCCTCGAGATTGGATAGACACTCCCTCAAACTACTTGACACTGGCGAAATCTAACAAGGAAACGCCAATAAATAAAAATAGAATAGAATAGTTTACTTCAAACTGCTTTTCTGAAAAACAACGAAAAAGGACTGTATTTTTGGCTAAGAAAGAAATCGAAAATAATTCCAATTTTTTTTTATGACGTCTTCCAAATCCGAACCAAAGAGAATGAAATCTCTACGTTTTTTAGTCTATAGGTGACATTGCAGAGGAAGTTTTTGCTTGACAGTTTGTCGTACAGACACTACTGCCATCTATTGAGTTATAAGAAAACGGCATTAAAAAAAAAAAAAGAAAAACGCTCATTGTATTCAAAATTTTATGATTTCAATGTTTTCTGTATAATTATTAATTACCTATTTATTTAACGTTCATTGTTAAACTATTGTTAATTATAAGATATTGTTAATTATTTTGCATGCCTTTAATTTGCAATGCCCTAATCAACAGGGTTCGTGTACTCATTCCTTATCATATTATAAGACCTTTAAATACTGTACATGAAAGCAATACATGAATTGAATTGAATTGAATTAATGAAAAATAGCTAACTAGGGTGTTTTGTTACACCCTGTCCATCACCTTATAAAATTTCATCGAAAATGTATGAAAACGCGGATTTTTCAAACCCGAATAAAACCAATGACAATGGACCTACAGCTTTGGTCCCATAATAATGAATAAAAAACAGAACATCGCATTTTTTATTGGCCGGCACTTTCACATTTTGGACCAAATCGGATGATGTCTTTGGCGTGTATGTATGTAACATTGGAGATTATTTGCAAAAAAGACACAAAATAACACGCTTTAATGTGGTTAAGCCAAGTCAGAGGCCTATTGGCGGCTTGAAAATTCTCTGACAGCAAGGTGACCACTAACTTGCCTCCACCAACACGCACTGGGCCCGCGTGGTGGATTATGGCCCACTCCCTCTCACCCTTATTCGTGAGAGGAGGCCTTTGCCCTGCAGTGGGATTCTACAGGCTATAACTAACTTAATGTGGTATAGTGAATCATCGATTGCTCATTAGTTCAAACATTAATTTTCCTTATAAATGACCTAATTACATCGATTAAAAGATGCAAAAACAATTCAGAAAGTTTAGGCACATAATGAATATCGCCGTGACATAATTGTATGAAACATTAATCTCATTAGTGGATATAATAAATAAGTAATAAATAAAATCTATACATAGGAATAATAATTATAGGTAAGTACATTAAAATTTTATGTTTGTGAATAAAAATATTATGCATTTATATAATCAAATAACCATGATTAATTTTGTTACTAACATTCTTATTTAAAGTATGTTTTTATTTTATTTATATTCTATTCTATTTTTATTTAATGGCGTTTCCTTGTTAGATTTCGCCAGTGTCAAGTGTTGATTGAAGATTTATTAGATATTGTACGGTAATAGGATATGGCGATCTCAAAGCCCCGTTTTTAAACAAAAACACACACTCGAAACCGCCATAAAATGGCGGAGCTGCGTGGCTGCCTAAATCGAGACGAGAGCCGAACAAATCGACGTCCTTTCTAGACCCCCCCAGCCACGCAACTCTATTTTATTTATAATTATGGACTTGTTGCTTGTGCGTTAGCACCGCATGTCCGCCAATGTCAAGTGGTTTGAGGGAGTATCTATCCAATCTCGAGGATTGTTTTTGAGTAAGAACAACTGAGAAGGATTTTCGAAGCCTCATGGCAGGCTGAAACGTGAACCGCGCGAACACCACGCGAGAGACAAGTGTTCGGGGCAAACCCTGCAACGTGACTCAAAAGTATGTTATTAGGTACTTAATATTCAAATTGCAATCGTTCAGTGTCACATTTACATAATACAATTAAATTCTCTGACAGCAAGTTGACCACTAACTTGCCTCCACCAACACGCACTGGGCCGGGGCGTGGTGGAGTATGGCCCACTCCCTCTCTCCATTATTCGTGAGAGAAGGCCTTTGCCCTGCAATGGGATACATACTTACCTTTTTTTACATTTATATTCCATTCAATTCAATTACATTCCAATCATGCCATCACAAATCAATTCTTAAAATTGTAAACTTGGTGGATTTACATTGAAAATATTTTCAAAAGAATGTACCCTAGCGCTTCGCTTGGCTCGTCTTGGCGAGGGCAGTACCGTGCCCCCAGATTCGGGGGGTTTAGAATACGTAATTTTAGAATTTTTGTCTGTTGTGCAGGCATAGCATAGCATATGCTCACGACTATATTCCCCGTGGAGGTAGACATCCACGTTTCACCCGTAGTACCGAAACTCTCCAGTGTGACAGGGGGTTGACCCCGTCAACACTTATAATGGACAGTGGGTACAATACATGCCTCAAAATTGAAGCATGCAGGTTTCCTCACGATGTTTTCCTTCACCGAAAAGCAAGTGGTGTTACAAATCGTACATAAATTCCGAAAAACTCAAAGGTACGAACTCAAAACTTTAAAGGGTATATCCGTAAGCAAAAGCATTATGTACCTATACTTGGTGCTGCAGTAATATTAGCATAACTATAATTTACAGGTGAACGGTCAATCAGCACACTTTGGACAGATAAGCGAAGGGTCGCCTATAACGCCGAGGAGATCTCAATTCAGGTACTATATAACTAAGATTGATATTTGTATGTCGTTATGTCATGTGAAGAAATGTCTAACAAAGTACCTATCAATAATCCGCAAGATATCTTAAAATGTAATGTTTTATGTAATTTGACTTACCAACTACTGGACATCGGGTTCGCGCTCAAAACTGTCCGTGACCAAGAGTAACAAAACGCATAAAGAGTAACAATTATACGCCAGTCTTCGTTTGATTGACCGACTACGCGCACGTCTATAGCGATATGCCGCTGTTCTGATAGAATTGGTTAAAACTATACAAATAAAATGAAAAAAGAATTACAACATGTTTCAATGCTCTTAGTTTTGTTCTATTACTAACACGTTATTACTTATTATGTAGGTTAATCTGGAACAGTTTTTTTTTGTGAGAATTTTGTATAGGACCCGGCGTCCATTAGTTAGCAAGTCAATGTGTGTGTCGCAGGCTTATGATGAAATCTGGCTTTTTATAAAATACCTGGGCGTATGATCAAAAGTACTTAATATACGTTGCGGCCATATTTAACGTCGTGTTTAGACCATCAAACAGATAGTTTCACCATGAAGCCAATATCAGGCCTGTCTCACTCCGAACACGTTAGATACAAAAATGTACCTACGCGGCCGGGCTACGACGTCGAGGCCTAATTCAGTCGAGTGTCACGCGCTCATTGCATCGCACCGAACGACCTTGATATTTGTTTTTCCGTTTCGAAAATTAAATTAGTATCCTATACATCGTTAGGCCAGTTCCTTCAAGAAACTATCAATTTCGTCCCGCCACCTTCTTCTAGGTCTGCCTCGACGCCGATTTTGTATACCGCCTAACGAAGCGCAAAACCGGGACGCATGGAGAGAACGGAGGGAGGCCTTTGCCCAACAATGGGACATTGACGGCTGATATAATAATAATGGGATGTTGCCCCATTGTCGCACTTTGTGCGTGCGGCCGTTTTATTGGGCCCACTCGACGAGTCGGCGAGTCACCGCCTGCCCTATTTACAATTTTGAGACTAGTTGTCATGGCAGGCGTCCGTTAGTCTCCTCCCATAGCCCAGTATCCATCCATCCAACTTTCACCTCCATAGCCCAAGACCTTATTTTTCCATCGCGGCCATACAATAGTCTTTGCACCTGGCGGGGACCATCCCCGTGTGTATCATGTTGTGCGCTCGGAGATGGTATCCGCCATGTGTATCCTTTACATTTAGATTAACTTGTCTTTTGAACGGGCCTCTACATGTTGGCTTCGGCTCCATGCACGCCCTCCAAAGGTCCGGGACTTAATTGCCCGTGATTACGGAACGTAAGACATATAATAATAATCCTGTACATCGTCGGATGTACATAAAGTAATATCATAATTTTCTTAATTGAAAGATTGTTAAAAATACTGCATCGCAATCGGTTACTTGGCCCGAATTTTATGTATTTTTCATTCTTTGGAATTATTCGAATGACTTAGATGAACCAAAATGTAAACACATTGGTGTAACATAGATAGAAGACGTACCGCCCGCCAGCACGACCGGTATCTTTGCACGTCTTTGCACGCACCACTGACATCCCTTGCACCAGAGTCTATGTGTTCGTGACATTCACGTACAGAGTGTCAATGTGTGCGTGTCAGTCGTGCTTGGAGCGAGCGTTCTTAGATAGTGAGGCATCTGTTGTACTCTTATGTAAGCCGTGCCAATATCGAAATCTCTAAAAAAACTGCAGTTCCAAAATACATAACGGGAACCGCAATACCTACCTACTGGACTCAAATATAAGGAGTTCCATATATTTTGATTTGATTTTCATTGTTTCGGTGTTGAGTAAAAGCACCCTTTTACTTAAATATTACCACACCAAAAATGTTCATAAAATAAATATTCTTTATTTGTACACCAAAAAACATACAGCAACAGAAACAGAATAGGAAGAACGTTAGGGTACATTATGGCGTTGCAGAGGGAGTTGCACTACACTAGATGGCGCTCGGGAGCATTATTCCTGATTTTATCACATTTTATTTTATATCTCGTAATTGTGATGATTTCAATCAAAATTTTTCAATTATGCGGGCACTTGTGTTTATGTTTTACTGATCTAGCTACAAGTTATAGTAATTTTATTGTTCATACGAATTTGATATACATTTTAATTTTAATCAATTTCACACAAAACTTTGACGTATAACATTCGTAGACGGTATTAACAAAAGTAATATTTTATATATGGAAAAATAGTTAAGAAAATCAAGATTACGCATCTCAAATAACATTTGCAATTTATAACATAATTACGAAGATATAAAATAAAATGTGATAAAATCAGGACTGATGCTCCCGAGCGCCATCTAGTTGCCTGTGAACGTCTCTGCAACCCCCTTAAGGGTATATTATTCGGAGCGCGCTTCATACAAACGTACTATGGTGATATATTCTAAACTAACCAATTAAAGTAAATGAAATTTTGCAGAAACAATCTAGAAACAAATTTCTATGCTTGTATGGTGACAGATTTTCGTCAAAATGTATAGTTTTCTAGTTACAATGCCTCAAATATTTCCATAAAAATCTTAAATTAATCCTAGCATTTAAACTGTTTATTTTAACGAAAATCTGACTCCATAGAAGCATAGAGATTTGTTTCTAGATTGTTTCTGCAAAATTTAATTGACTTTAATTGGTTAGTATTGAAAATATCACCATAGTGCGTTTGTATGCAGCGCGCATTTTCGCTCTCGGAATAAAATTCTCTTAAAAATTTGTTAAATTTTAAGAGGTGAAAAGCGTGTGAGTATGCCCAGCGGGGCCCCCGATCCTAGGGCTTTGAAACCTAGCTAATCATTTAGTGCTCATTTAGTGCTCTCTGAATATGTATGGCTTATATTTAGTGCTTCAAAGATAACGGAGTTATATCAAATCTAAGCTAACGTCCGCCCAGCGGGGCCCTCCTTTATTATGGACAAAAATGATTAAAATGTTACATAAATATTTAGTGCTCTGAATTCCTATTAAAACTGTATCAAAAGATTTGATCTAGCTGGTTTGCATTAAAAGTTATAGCATTTTTAAGTTTTTAATTTCCAGCGGGCCCTCTCTTGTTAGACTATATAAGTCGCTGAAATTAATGTCGCCATTTAGTGCTTGATGCAAGGACTGCAAGGTATCTGTCTGTATGGTTAATTTACACATTCTGCTTCTAATAAACCTGGAAAATGCAATAATATCTCGCAACATTGATTCATATTAAATGACATTTCGTGGACAGTCGGCATCAGAAGTGGATAAGAGCTTTACTTGTCCGTGGTTTCCTAGGGGATCGCTAGAAGGCGCTACGGTCTAAGCTTTCAGACACAAAGTTTTATCAAAATCGGTCCGGTAGTATAAGTGTAGGAACACACCTGCGGAACGTTCCGTGCCGAACATTCGGTTGAATACGTGTCTACAAGGAAATATGGTGCGTAATGGTGCGTACTGGTGTGTCGCAGGTATAGGGAAAAGCGTTGCACGCGTATTCAACCGAACGTTCGGCGCCGAACGTTCCGCAGGTGTGTCCATACACTTACATTTAGACATAGTGTGATACGCCAACAATCAGACAAACCTTTGTAGTAGGTATTATATTATAATAATAGATAATAAGTACTTACCTACACACACGCGCACTTTCATAAACGTGTTGGTACTAGTAGAAGTCATACGGCAGCGAATAATTGATAATATCACATCAAGAGTCACCAGGGCTAAAATTCGACGTTGATGTAGACAATGTACCAGATATACGGATGCACAATTTTATGCGGACTAGTAAAAATAGTAAAGCTCTCGTATACTTCTGATGCCGACTTTCCACGAAATGTCAATTGATATGAATCAAAATTGCGATATATTATTGCATTTTCCAGGTTTATTAGAAGCAGAATGTGTAAATTAACTATACAGACCGATACTTGGCATCAAGCACTAAATGGCGACATTAATTACAGCGACTTATGTAGCCAATCAAGAGAGGGCCCCGCTGGATAATAAAAACTTAAAAATGCTATTACTTTTAAACCAAACCAGCTAGATCAAATCTTTTGATACAGTTTTAATATGAATTCAGAGCACTAAATATTGATGTAACATTTTAATCATTTTTGTCCATAAAAAAGGAGGGCCCCGCTGGGCGGACGCTAGCTTAGATTTGATATAACTCCGTTATCTTTGAAGCACTAAATATAAGCCATACATATTCAGAGAGCACTAAATGAGCACTAAATGATTAGCTAGGTTTCGAAGCCCTAGGGCCGAGGGCCCCCCTGGGCATACGGACATGTGAAAAGCTTAGAACCTAGAATAGGTTAGTTAGCTGGCTTTTAATCACACGCCTAGGCGTATCGTCAGTTGGTTAAATCATATGCCTAGGATATATGCAAAAGAAAAAGAGTAGTAAAACATTAAACGGGACATTGAGAGCAGGTTTGGTCGAAGCAGGTCCGCGTCGGGACGTCGCGCCGAGGGCCGGAGCTCGCCTCAACTCCCTGCCAGTCCTCCTTCAGGTATGTCACCTTTATTATACACTAAGTGTTTACCCGCGACTTCGTCCGCACAAATTATATACCAGATTTTAAGTCAGATCATAAGCTAAGAAGCGCTCGTTGGCGTAGTGGAGCTTCGGTATTGGAAACAATCACCGAAGTTAAGCAACGTCAGGTCCGGTCAGGCTTTGGATGGGTGACCGTTTAGTGGTATTTCATTTCGAGCGTTTTCCGTGCATCGGAAGGCACGTTAAGCAGTTGGTCTCGGATAGTTCCGTCAGATGGCGTTGTAACTATTCGTTAAGCCAAGTCAGAGGCCTATTGGCGGCTTGAAAATTCTCTGACAGCAAGGTGACCACTAACTTGCCTCCACCAACACGCACTGGGCCCGCGTGGTGGAGTATGGCCCACTCCCTCTCACCCTTATTCGTGAGAGGCCTTTGCCCTGCAGTGGGATTCTACAGGCTATAACTTACTTACATAAGCTATCAAGCAAAAAAGTTTCATCAAAATCGGTTCTGTAGTTTTTGCGTGACAAACAAACAAACTAACAATTTTGTCAAAAGATGGCGCTGCACGTCATTTAAATCGAGTGTTAATTGAGTTTATATGATGATTTTACTGTTTTATAATAGTTAAGACTAGAGTTTAACCGCGACTTCGTCCGCACGGGTTCCTGTCATTGTCGTGAGATATATGATATAAAGGGTGTTTGGGTAAACAGTGGCATTATTTTAAGGGGTCCTATAAGTTTTTTAGGGAAAGCTGTTCAGTGCCACGTGTACAATCGCCCCTCAAAGTAGCTAATGCAATTGTTTACCCTAACACCTACGAATAAGAATGTATAGAAGTGTAAATGAAGCTCGAAAAGTGTCACCAAAAAAAGTGTACCGTGTTCTAAATTTGTTCTTTAAAAACTGTACCTATCCGCCAAAACTCATACAACATGTAATTTTTCATTGGGTGCCAAAAATTATTTCGATTTTGTTTAGAGTTACTCTTCTATAGTTATTCTTATTCGTAGCCCTAACACCCTGTACGTAATTACCAGATTTTAAATCCGAATATAAGCTTTCAAACATTAACAGTTTCATCAAAATCGGTCTAGTAGTTTTCGCGTGATGCGCGAACAAACAAACAAACAAAAAATCCACAGAAATTAGTAATTTGTTGTCAGGGACAACTAAAAACCATATCGTAACTTTTTTTTTGTAAATATCTTCAATGTACTGACACACTTAGTTACAGTTTTAGGGGTCGTTCACAAATAACGTAACCCAAAATTCTCAAAATTTCCACGTTACGGTACCGTAACGCTTGGCTGGGCCCCTCCCCCCTCCATTCCGTTACGTAACGGGAGCTTTGTAAGAAGATTTTGGAATAATATTTCAGTTTATTTATTTATTTATTCAGATTTAGGATTGCTAACAAAGTTAAGACGGATATAATCTCAGTTCTAAAGCTATTACAATAGGCATGTGCAACCTCACTTATAAGTAACCACGGCATTCAATTGGACAATTTTTTTTTACATAATTTATAATCACGCATGCATTATCAAAATTATAAAAAATATAGCTTGAAACACAATAAATTGACAATTTAAATAGTCATCAACAATAAAATAACTATAATTTAGGTACATTTGTTTATCAATGGACAATCTATACAGTTCGCCATCATAAAATAATTAAAATTAACAATAATTTAACAGATAAGAACATACAATACGAATAATTTATTTTTTAATGAAGAAACAAAAAAGTTTAATGTTACATTGCAAATAAACAAAACTGGGATTCAATGTTTCAATCTAAATCACTTCGTGCATTTTTTTACATTGTATATTTTTGATGGGACATTTACTCATCGTGTTGTTATAATAAAAAAACAAAAAACCCGACTGCATAAAAAACTATTAACTGAAAAGATAAAAACAAGCTCCTTAAATCAGCTATAATAACTTTGTTTGAGCAAATTAATACAATTTGAATGTTATTACTTATTAGGTAGGTAGGTATCGCAAACGGGGACAAAGAAAAATGACCTATTTGTTGGTTATTGGTTTGTCCCCGCCTGCAATACCTACCTACCTAATAAGTAATAACATTCAAATTGTATTAATTTGCTCAAACAAAGTTATTATAGCTGATTTAAGGAGCTTGTTTTTATCTTTTCAGTTAATAGTTTTTTATGCAGTCGGGTTTTTTGTTTTTCTAAATAATTTAGTTTATTTCATACTTTTTAGTTTTGTGTCAAAATGGTTGCATAAAAATACTATAATATATATATATTTGGAATCTGCTCTTCACCAGCTTTCATTTGATACCCATATTGTATTTTTTTACGAAAAAAATTGGATTCTCCCCCCTCTCTTTTTTAATTCGCATACGCCATATTAAAATAATGTACCCTATGACACTCTCACGATTTTTACGAATCTAACGACACCTCATACGTTAAAATCCATCAAGCCGTTTAGGCTGTAGCGCGTGCCAAAGAAATAGACATACAAACATACATACATACATACATACGCTCGAAAAACATAACCCTCCTTCTGTCGCAGTCGGGTAAAAAGGGAGTGATCCAAAACAGCGCTAGATAGATCTAGCTATGAAAGCGGTATAGGTGAAAAAAAACCGTTACGTAACGAAAACTTAAACCCCTCCCTCCCCCCACGTAACGGGACCGTAACGCCTGGGCCCTATTCAACAAACGTTACAATTGTAATTTACAATTACAATTCTGGGTACATTGCTGGTTTCTTATGACGCTAAACTTGCAGTAGGTAATATATGCCTAACATTCTCAACAATGTACCTACCTACCCCAGAATCGTAATTGTAAATTACAATTGTAACGTTTGTTGAATAGGGCCCAGCATAGCTAGCATGCCGCAGTGATACAGTGCTATCACACCTTAGCTCTCTTTCTATTTGCCCGCGAACGAACGAGATAAAAGACGTGATACAGCCGTATCACGTGTAGCATGCTGCCAGTGCAGCATAGCTAGCATGCCGCAGTGATACAGTGCTATCACACCTTAGCTCTCTTTCTATTTGCCCGCGAACGAACGAGATAAAAGACGTGATACAGCCGTATCACGTGTAGCATGCTGCCAGTGCAGCATAGCTAGCATGCCGCAGTGATACAGTGCTATCACACCTTAGCTCTCTTTCTATTTGCCCGCGAACGAACGAGATAAAAGACGTGATACAGCCGTATCACGTGTAGCATGCTACCAGTGCTAGTCGTACTTTCCCGCGGGCCTATCGCATGCTAACTTGTCACATTAAAATATATATACAATTATGGTAGCAGGTCACACACCACATCGAGTCTCTTCCCTCGGAGGCACGCCGGCCACCCCTGGATCACCATTGGGTATGAATATTACATGTACTTATAAACTGGTTGATGAATTTGGATTATGAACATACAGAAAACTATATAAGCAGAGTGTTTATTTAAACGAACAATAATTAAAAAAAAAAAAAAAAATGTTTTCAAAAGAACACTGTCAGTCACAACATACTCTCACACAATTGACCTCACTCACACACACACACACACACACACAAACACAACACTTTAAATACTACCCTACATTAAAGAATCCTATACTTGTTACCTAAAGTCCCTAAATTGCCACAACTTCACGAAATGTACGACGGAACACTGACCTCCAAAAGACAAATTACCTTCTTTTGAGGTAATCTAGCTTGGAGACCAGAGATCCTATATTGTTGCATCTAAATTGTAACATAGCCATATAATCAGAACTTTTGTATTCTAAACTGTGTCAATAAAACATTTTTATTATTTTTATTTATTTATTATTTATTATGTATAATTTAACTCATGACTTCGTACGCAAAGACCACTGACTACCAGGGCCGTAGCAAGGGGTTGCATTGTGGCATCGCCCGATCTTAAAACATAACAACTTCTGAATAACCCATCAATGATACGCACCTCCAATATTTTTTGGCCCAAAGTCTCTAGGGTTTTCGATATCTCATTTCGTTTTTGATATAAGTATGAATTTTTTTCTGACCGAAACCGATATTTTCGATTTTCAACCCATGTTCCTTAACACTTTCGCTGGGATTTGCTCTGTGGCTCTGCTATTGGGTGGTCGCGTGCGCGTCGGTTGCCCCATCCCCGGTCCACAGTGGAACTCCAGTGGCTCAGGATATTGTTCTTTTATAAGAACAACCCTTGAAGTCACCAAAATATCAATATAACCGTACAACGTCAAGCACTTTTGCTATAAATACTCGACATTGGCAAAATCATCACATACCCAAGATGGCAGCCATTTTTAAAATATAGAATAGAATAGAAATAGAAACACTTTCGCTGCTAAGCTCAAAACAATGATCCTCGCGCATTTCTAACACTTTGGGATGCTATACAAATCTGACTCAAGGTGTGAGTCGGGCGCACTGCGGCCCATTTGTCGCTGACCTACGGCGTAGGTCGTCAGCAGTTAAAGTGTTAGGGAATGTTGCTTCGTTTCATTGTCTGAATACACCTTTAAGAGGATAGACGAGTACAGTTTTCTCCATACAAACGTATTCCTCTGTTTTCTCCCTGGATAATAAAACTAGAGCAAATATTTTTTTACTATACAATCTATGTCACCTCTGCCATGTCCCTATGTTTTGCTTTTTTGCTTTAATTAATTACTGTAAGAACTAGGGACCTTCGAAAAAGACCCATTTTACCGCCTGTTTTCAGACATCCAGTAAACAAATTTGACGAATATAAACAAAAAAAGCAAAACGTACAGACATAGCCAAAGTCTTTCTCATATTGTTTTTGAAATAATTATTAAAATATCTTTAATTTTGGAAGAGAAAACAGGGGAATACGAAATGCTGATTTCGTCGATTTTTTTTATATAAAATCGGTCCGAGTTGCAGTTGTCTCTTTCGGACTCTAGTCGGCGGGGTGGGGTGGACCTGATAAATACGTATACAGTCGGAAAAGTGACCTATTCTCCAAATTAGCATTTCAGCCCGCCTATCCTCTTAATTAAAATTTAAAATTAATGAAAATCTTTTTAACATTTTTCTAAAATGCATAGCATGTTTTTTACACCTTGTATATGTAATGGTTTCAGCCTCGCCCTCTGTTCGCGAGCATCACCACCAGAGGGCCAACTCCACAGGTCCCACAATAAGTCTAAACATTAGTAAGTACCTTACCTTATGCTTTAAGAGAATATTATTCCGAGAGCGAAAATGCGCGCTGCATACAAACGTACTATGGTGATATTTTCAATACTAACCAATTAAAGTCAATGAAATTTTGCAGAAACAATCTAGAAACAAATCTCTATGCTTCTATGGAGTCTGATTTTCGTTAAAATATACAGTTTCAATGCTAGGATTAATTTAAGATTTGTATGGAAATCTTTGAGGCACTGTAACTTGAAAAGTGTACATTTTAACGAAAATCTGACTCCATACAAGCATAGAAATTTGTTTCTAGATTGTTTCTGCAAAATTTCATTGACTTTAATTGGTTAGTATTGAAAATATCACCATAGTACGTTTGTATGGAGCGCGCTCCGAATAATATACCCTTAAGCAAGCACGTATCCAGGGGGTGGGATAGTTGGGATTTATCCCCCTTTATCCTGGAAGTCACCCCTTTTTCCAGTTGTAACCATTTTACTCTTACATTTTTATTCGAAAGAAAATGAAAATTTACAACATTGTTCACAACACAATTTAGAATGATGTGGTTTTTCGAAATTAATAAACAATCTTCTCATTTTTCAAAGAAAACGTCTAAATTCTGACCGGAGCCACGCGCTGGTTCGCATCGATTAATATGGAGAGTCGTGGTCCAGGGATGATACGCCTTAAACCACAGACTCTACCCATCAAACTGAACAACTTTTACTATGGGAGCAAACCTGTCAGAACAAAACATAAATCAGCTGTTCCATACTAAACTGCAATAGATAACTCTACTCAAACGTATGGAAGAGCTGATTTTTTTTTGGTCTGACAGTTTTGCTCCCATAGTAAAAATTGTTCAGTTTGATGGGTAGAGTATGTGGTTCAAAGGTTAATGATACTTTTCCTTACACCCTGTATAAAATTGTAATGCAGGTGGGGAGCCGGGTGAAGCAGTTATCATAATAAATGAATCACCTCTCATGGGATCTTCCGTCTCGCACCGACCACATAGTCCGTCGCAGTCGCACCGAGGTATGTGCACATATAAAAAAAGGTCAATTATTAACATGTTATTGCAATGCTGTGCAATTTCAAATAAAATTTAAGGTAGAATATTCTATCAATCAAAGCATTTTTCATCAAAATCGGTTCAGTAGTTTTTGCGTGATGCTGTTTCAAACAAACAAACAAACAGACAGACAAAAATTCTAAAAAAAAAGGTTGATTTGGAGTCGGGGTACCTAAAAACCATATCGTAATCTTTTTCTTGTACACACGGCGACACATCAAGCTACGCAAAACAAACATAAGCTGGCCACGTGAAGGTATACATTACTCTACCTACGCGCGGCCAGCTTATTTTGGTTGTGCGTAGCTTGATGTGTCACACATTTAAGCAATGCCTTTGTCTCATTGCACGCAGTTAAAAGTTTCTCTATCTCTGTCAAGCACGGACGCGGGGACAGGAAAAACGCATTTGTGTGCGTCTGTGAACGCGTCAGCTTTAGTTAACCGACATGTACATTGCATGACATGTACACGGCGACACATCAAGCTATATAAAACCAAAATAAGCTGGCCTCGCGTAGATAGAATAACGTGTAGTGTCGCGGGGTCAGCTTATGTTTGTTTTGTGTAGCTTGATGTGGCGCCGTGTGTACTTAGGTGTACAAAACGAGTACATCTTTTTGGTCCTTCGAGCCGGACACAAACCTCATCATCATCATCTTATTTAAGAGCTACGCTCTTGTCGGTGGAGTATTCAACAATCCTGTCTCTTTTCCTCTAGTGTCTTGAGTTCTTGATACGACACGACATCAACCTTTTTCTTCACTTGGGCTAGATAGCTCTGTCTGGGTCTTCCGCTGCCCCTTTTCACCTCTATCTTCCCTTCCAGTATGGTTTTAAAGAAATTTCGTATCAAGTGTCCGATCATTCTTCCTCTCCGGTTTTCGATTGTTTTTAAAATATTAACCATTCTTAATACCTCTTCATTTGTTTCGTTCTGTCCAATTTATCCCCTCCATTTTCCTCCAACACCACATCTCAAAAGCTTCCAGCCTGTCTCGGTCTCGTTTGGTCAATAATAATAATATATCCCTTACATTTAGATTAACTTGTCTTTTGAACGGGCCTCTACATGTTGGCTTCGGCTCCATGCACGCCTTCCAAAGGTCCGGGACTTAATTGCCCGTGATTACGGAACATAAGACATATAATAATAATAATAATCCATGTCTCGCTACAGTACGGTGCACTGCTCCAGATGTACACTTTAAATAAATAAATGAGTAAATAAATAAGTAACGCTCACTGGCACATACATTGTAATGATCCCAAGTAAGCACTATCGGCTTTTTAATATGGAAACCATACAACAACGGCACGAACATATAACATCCATGACCGAACCGAGATTCGAACCCAGGACCTGGTTCGTTGTAACCATTAACCGGGTCGACTTTAATTGGGCGTTTTTGGATTTTGCTTGATATTTTTGCTTTCAAAAGTTGTTTTTTGTTGTTGAAAGCATCTTTTGCCATAGAAATCCTTGTAACGGCATCTGGAGTGCATACGAATCTATGGTACCAAAAAACTGTATGGTTTTGAACGCTAGTTCAAATTGTATTTGGGTGGACTGTATGTATAAGTAGGTATACAATAATGAAAGTAAGAGGTATGAAACAATCTCCACCATTCGAAAGCGAGCAAACCATATATCCACTAACCTTGGTCTACCACCCTTGCATGACAACCAAAAGATGTTCGCACACCTAATGTATGCTATAACTCGCTAACTATTCGTGTTGCAGTACGCGAGAGATCGTCTTTGCCCGGACCGCCGAGTTCCGGGCAGTCGCCCGCGCAGCCTTCCTTCCTACCCAACCTGGGCACCATCACAGGTTACTATTACATCTATTTATTAAGGGTATATTATTCGCTATGCTCGGTGTTTCTCTGAGGGACCACATCAGAAATGAAGTGATTCGTCACAGAACTAAAGTGGCTGACATAGCTCAGAAAATTAGCAAGCTGAAGTGGCAATGGGCTGGTCATATCTGCCGAAGAACTGACAACCGATGGGGTGTCAGAGTTCTAGAGTGGAGACCGCGAACTGGTAGGCGTAGTGTGGGACAGACGACCTAAAAAAAGTAGCGGGGAGCGACTGGATGAGGAAGGCCGAGGACAGAGTTTTGTGGCGCGCCTTGGGAGAGGCCTATGTCCTCCAGCAGTGGACGATGATAGGCTGATGATGATGATGATGATGATGATATTATTCGGAGCGCGCTCCATACAAACGTACTGTGGTGATATTTTCAATACTAACCAATTAAAGTCAATGAAATTTTGCAGAAACAATCTAGAAACAAATTTTTATGCTGGTATGGAGTCCGATTTTCGTTAAAATGTATAGTTTTCAAGTTACAGTGCCTCAAAGATTTCCATACAAATCTTAAATTAATCCTAGCATTGAAAATGAAGCATAGAGATTTGTTTCTAGATTGTTTCTGCAAAATTTCATTGACTTTAATTGGTTAGTATTGATAATATCACCATAGTACGTTTGTATGCAGCGCGCATTTTCGCTCTCGGAATAAAATTATCTTAATAGCCTAACCACGTCAGAGGCCGTAAGGCGGTTTGAATAAACTCTGACACCAGGGCTTGCCCACACGATAAGAAGAAGAAGATTAGCTTAACGTGAACATTTCTATCATCATCATCAGCCTATACGTCCCGTCGCAAGGTGGAGAGGGGCGGGTGGGCTTGTTTACACAAGTTTGCATTAACAAACATAGAGCAAATATTATACAAGTTTGTCGGAGGGTACACTTTCTACGTTTGATATTTATATCAAGTTTATAAACTTGCCACAAGTTTATTCCTGCTAATTGCTAAACTAAAGTGACAGTGGGCGCGGCACATTGCTCGCAGCAGAACCGATGGCCGAAGCGAAGAGTTCTCGAGTAGCGAACGCGTACCGGAAAGCGCAGCGTGGGTAGAGATAGTAAGCCCCCACAAGGAGAACCGACGACCTGGTGAAGGTGGCGGGAACCCGTTGGATGTGGGCAGCGCAGGACCGGTCGTTATGGCGATCCTTGGGGAGGCCTATCTCCAGCAGTGGACGTCCATAGGCTGAGATGACGTTGATGAATAGAGATGGGATGATGAAAAAAAAAATGTTTGTTTCTTTTTTAAAAACTGTTGATATCTTAATTTTCGAATATCTTTAAAATTACTGAAATGTAAGTGATCAAAATTTACGATTAGATCGAGAGGCATATATAACAGAAGTGACGTCATAACTACGTATTTGCATACAAATCATGATGACTGGTCATACAAACACCTGTTTGCATGAAAGAGATCAAAGAGATAGAAGATGATAAAAACGTTTTTCAATCGCTTATAACTTTTTTGTTTTCTATTCGATTGTAATTTCGTTTAAACCTTTTTGATATTATATTCGTTAAATAGGATGTTGAAATAGGTATTGTCTATACCTGGAGGACAGGCTGCCTTACAAGCATGGAAACACGAAAATTGACCATGGCGGTCGGTAATGTTCGTCCTTCTTTCTTCAATTCCCGTCGTTGTTTCGTCCCTTTCTAATCCACTGAATTGACGTTGTTACTTCATTGGATAGAAAGGGACAAAGTAACACGTTGGAAACAATATCGATGATGGACACGTACGAAAGAAGAACGAACATTACCGACTGACATGGTCAGTTTTCGTGTTTTAATGCTTATTAGGAGGTTATGGACCCATCAGTTTATATCCATCTTTATCTTCTTCGGGTTCCTCTAAATTTTTTAGGTTGCACAGCACAGTATGTTTTTTGACCTGAAAAGCGGTCATGGTCGTTTTATTCGTGTATCGTTAGTGTTAATCATTTTGAAACTCAGAGTAGAACTCCCGTGCGTCAAGTCTTCTTAATTTTTCTTAATATTGAGTTATATTTTTTTTTTTTTTTTTCAAAATATCGCTATAACTTCCAAATAATCTGGTTTTTTTTCTTTTTTCTCAATTTAGTATTATAAAACAATAAACGAGGTATTTTATACACATTACAAAAGTTCTCAAACATTTATGTTAATGACGAAATTATACATTTTATTGTCTCTCGTTTTTTATTTTTTATTTCTATATAGTCAGTTATTGGGGTTCAATTTTGACTTTTCAATATTAAGAGCCATACTATTGATGTCTACTAAAAAAATCGGATCTAAATCTGGTAGGATATAGGAGTTATTAACTTCTAATGTTTTTTTCTGATAATTTTAGAACTTTTAGAAGAATTAGTTAATAACTCCTATATCCTACGAGATTTAGATCTGATTTTTTTATTAGACATCAATAGTATGGCTCTTAATATTGAAAAGTTAAAATTGAACCCCAATAACTGACTATATAGAAATAAAAAATAAAAAACATGAAACAATAAAATGTATAATTTCGTCATTAACATAAATGTTTGAGAACTTTTGTAATGTGTATAAAATACCTCGTTTATTGTTTTATAATACTAAATTGAGAAAAAAGAAAAAAAACAGATTATTTGGAAGTTATAGCGATATTTTGAAAAAAAAATTAAAAAAATTTTAACTCAATATTAAGAAGAATTAAGAATACTTGACGCACGGGAGTTGAGTTTCAAAATGATTAACACTAACGATTACACGAATAAAACGACCATGACCGTTTTTCAGGTCAAAAAACATACTGTGGGTTGGCAGTCAGGTCTGCATATCGTTATAAGATATGAATTTCCAGGATCTGTCAACTCAACTCAAAATAATGTATTCAATATAGGAGCCTGAAGCACACATTAAACGTAAATTCTTTTTTAAGCCACCACCGCGTCGGAACGTGTCTTGTCGTTGTAGAGAAGATGCGGCCAGAAACTCTACAGCATAACACGACTTAATGACTATTACAATATAAATTCTTAAGCTATGGTTATGTATACAGTAACACATAGTCTATTTAATTAAATAATTGATACTATACAGTAAACTATAAGTCTGTCATCAATAGTCTCCATCCCTATTGCTATCTGTGTATAAAAAAATCGTAACTGTGTGTGGAAAACTGTAACTAATTATTGATATTAAGATTGTAGCTAGAAATAATTAAAATTGTATAAAAATGTAACTAGAAAATATTTAAAGATTGTAATGACAGACTTAACTTAACGCATGCTGTTGCACACCTATTATTAGTGCATAGTCAAGGGCTAAAACTGTTTAAGTGTTTGTTTATAACTGTTTTGTCTATGTACCGTTGGTGTGTCTAATAAAATAAAATAAAATAAAGGAGTTAATAATTAGTGTCCGTTTGTAGGAGTGCCCGGGGGCTCGGTGGCGGGGGCTGCGGGCGCGGCGGCGCCGTGGCGCGCGCGGCTCGCTACCATCAAGAACTCCTTCCTGGGCTCACCGAGGTTCCACAGGAGGAAAATGCAGGGTAAGAATAACCTTGTATCACACGAGCTTTTACCCGCGACACAGTATAAGAAAGATTATCTAGTTCTACATACAGAACGGCCACAAATTCCAGTTATGCATGGCGAGGCAGATTTTTTTTTCGCGATTTCGATGTCTGTCCCATAGAGAAAGCGGTTCACTTCGATGATCCCCTTAAAAAAGTGTTTGTAATACCAAGTCCAGGCTAGTTTCTGGTACTTTAAATGTGATTAGATAATTTGTGTGACAATTTCCAAGATATCTATTATTTATTTTTATTTATCTACCTATTTGCAATAATTCGTTCATGTCTCCCGTAGCGTCAGCAGAAGAAGTACAGTTAACGCCGGAATCGTCTCCGGAGCTGACTAAGAGGTCGTGGTTCGGGTCGCTGCTGCTCTCCGCCGACAAGGAGGAGACCTTCACGGCGCTTGTGAAGGGGAAACCCCTCGCCACAGTCAAGGCTGACCTTATACACGCTTTTCTTAGTGTGAGTATATTTACGTCACTAATTTGTAAAACTACTGGCTATAGAATAAATATATCGTAGGTAACTGTAACTCATTGGCTAAGGTTACTAAAACTTGTTGGCTAAGGTCATTAAAACTGATTTGCTATGGTTACTAAAACTCATTTGGCTAAGGTTACTAATAGTCCAGTAAAAATACGTGTCGAAAGGAAATAATTTATAATAAGCATTTTTTTTGCTAGATCGTTTATACAAATGATATTAAGATACTTTATTAAGGAATACCACTAAATTTCGAATTTTTATTTTTTATTACTAAAATGTATTTTTTTTATTTATAGTGTTAGATTTCTTACTTTTTTCATTTTTATTGTTTGTTTTAGGTTATGAGTTTACATACACTGTGTAAATTTTGTACAAAACTTGATTTTTTCAAAATTTCTACTTATTTAAAAACGAAGGTTCCGTGGTGATTTTTCGTTGGATTTACTTCTAATATAAAAGAATACAAATAAATTTAACAAATGGCATTAAAAAATTGCATATACTATTTTTTTCCAATTTTACATGATTATTTTTCACTTTGTTTAATTATTTAATAAAATTTTTAGGGGGATTTTCAATCTAAATGATAACTGGAATTATAATCTAAAATATGAAAGAAAAAAACCGGCTATTATAAATTATTTACACTCGCCATACAAGCGATCAAGCGACCCGTAACTTTACTGGAGTATAAAACTCATTGGCTAAGGTTACTAAAACTCTATGGCTTACGTTACAGATAATCGTTGACTATAGTACTCGTTGGATAATGTTACTGAAAGTTATTAAAATACATCGGCTTTAGTTACTAAAACAGGTCGGCTAGAGTTACTAAAACTTGTTGGTTAGAGTAACTAAAATGCGTATGTTACTTATAAGAAAATGCGTGGTCTAAAATTGATAAAACACACTGTGTCTAGTTACTAAAACCTTAATTAATCCGCGTTTAATAAAGTGAAAATTACTATACTCCATTCGAAATAGCAGCGAAATTTTAAGGCTGTTTTGAATTATAGAAACAAAGATTTGAAACACTAAGGGCCTGTTTCACCACTTCTGAGTAAGTTCTTGTTAGCTTATCCGACATATTTTGTATGAAATTATGTCAATATATCTGTCGGATAAGCTAACAAGAACTTACTCAGAAGTGGTGAAACAGGCCCTTATTCTTAAAACAGCTATAGTAACGTCCAAGATATTTCAAATAGTTTATCTTTCTGATAAATTAATTGTTTTTGCTCATTGGCCAGAAAGCTATATAGGAATTAGAACATCTCGTCGTCTTTATTTGAAATGAAGTATAGGTAGAACCGAAAAAATTACTACATGCAGTGTATCTATGAGTTTTTCTATTATTAATACCGACTGCTCTCAAACGGTGAAGGAAAACATAGTAAGGAAACCTGCATACGCTGAAGAAGAAATTCTGATGCGTGTGTGAAGTCTACCAATCCGCATTGGGCACGCGTTAAGGGGTGGGCCTCCCTGAGGGTAGGCCCTTCAGTGGGACGTATACAGGGCAGTGGCAGATACAGATGGGGGGCTCGCACCCCCCCCTTGCGGGGCCGCACATATTGTCGCCCGCGCCGCCCTTGACATGACGTATGCGCACGGGGATAGAACAACGGCTGCCAAAGCTAACATTTTCCTTCGAGCTCTCTCTAATTGCAGGTTTATTATAACGCTATCTAAACTATTATAAAACTGTAACTGAAGTGTGTCTGTACATTGAAGATATTTACAAAAAAAGATTACGATATGGTTTTTACGTATCCCTGACTCGAAATCAACCTTTTTTAGAAATTTTGTCTGTCTGTTTGTCTGTTTGTTTGTGTGTTTGTTTGTTTGTTTGTTTGTTTGTTTGTTCGCGCATCACGCAAAAACTACTGAACCGATTTTGATGAAACTTTTTTTGTTTGATAGCTTATGATCTGACTTAAAATCTGGTATATAATTTGTGCGGACGAAGTCGCGGGTAAACACTAGTTTCTTATATTCTTAAACTTTGCATGTGACTTGTGTTTTACTCTAAATATCTTTAGCGCCAAAATGACACATTGCGGTCTGGCATTGCCATAGTGACGAAGTGAACTCGGGAACATGAATGCGGTGCGGCCACCGCACTCAAGTGGAACATGTTGCTTCTATGACAGGGCCTGTCTATCGCTAGAGTGTAAGTCAATGGACAGTATCTTCTTTTCTCGGTCTAACAATCACCTACCATTGATATATTCTTACATTGCAGATAGCGGAGCTTTCGCACAGCGTTCTAAGTCCGATGTCGTTCAGGGTAGAATACAAGAGAGGTTCAAACGCGCCCGCCATGTTCCAGAGGCACGTCCGGTTTCAGGTAATATACTCACGACTATATTCTCTTGCGCTCGTCAGGTACCTTGCTACAAACACCAACCAGCTTTCAAAGAAATTTTTCTGTTAATGAATTATGTGATTGTCATGCGATATACGCTTAAGTACCTACGTAGTACCGACTGCTCTCAAACGGTGAAGGAAAACATCGTGAGGACACCTACGTTGAAGAATAAATCCTGGCCTATGGCCTAGGCCTGTGCCCTGCAGTGGGACGTATATAGGGTGAAAGAGTTTAGCCATCAAACTGAACACCTTTTACTATGGGAGCAAACCAATCGGAGCAAAAAAAAAATCTGCTGTCCCATACCATGGTGTCCTATCCCATACAAATGAAATTATGGTTCAAAAAATGGCAATATATGGCGTTATGGTAGCGATTTGTAATTAATGTTTACGTAAACGTGTAAATTATTACTAAAAATACATGATCTGACTACAAAAAAGTCTCATGAGCCTCGGAAAATCAAGCAATTTACTTTGCCCGAAGACTGCCCGAGTTACGGCAGTCGCGTTCCATTGTTTGACGTTGGGCATCTGTACTGTATAGTATTATTTAATCTGTGCCCATACTAAACTGCACCCGCCGCCGCTGCCTACACGACTCAAATGTATGGGAGAGCAGATTTGTTTTTTGCTCCGATCGGTTTGCTCCCATTGTAAAAGGTGTTCAGTTTGATGGGTAGACTCTTAGTTTAAAAGGATGCTATTGATATCAATTTCACCCTGTATAGGCTGTGATGATGATGATGATGCGATATAACGAAAAGCTGAAGAATAATCCTTATCCCTTAGTCGGCTCACACGACACCATCGATTCCAAGCCGGAATCATACGGCTGTGTTCACTAATTCTAAAACAGACCTTGTTTTATCCCCAGGTTGACATATCGACCATAACAAAGGCGCCGGGCGAAAATGGAAAGGAATATTTGTACGCGATAACATTTACTTTATTATCGGGTTAGTTATTTAATCATTATTCCGTTATGGGTTCCGTTCAGTCCATACAAACGTATTCCCCTGTTTGTTGAGTAGGTTTGCAGTTTTGTATGGGACAGCAGATTTTTTTCGTTTGATGGTCTGAAAAGCCCCTTAAGTATTAACTAGGGTGTTTTGTTACACCGGTATAAATAAATAGTCAAACTAATCACAATAGTTATTTGTTATGCTAGGCTGCAAAGTTGCTTTTTGGCACGAGTACTTGTATTGAAACCTGAGCAAGCGAAGGATTCGCGAGTGGTTCAAATAATAGAATCCTGAGCTTAGCGAAGGTTTCAAAGGTACGAGACGCAGAATAACTTTGCTGCCGAGCGCAACACACAATTTTTCACCTCAAAACAGCGAGGAAAAAAGTGAATTGCTAAAAAGAACTTTAAAAAGTTTTTTTTCATGCTGGCCAGTGACATGTAATAGTTATTAAGCATTTTCAATAGATTGGCGGTAAAGAAAAATATTGAATAGACAGATTCGAATTTCAAAAACTCATTCCACGCTAGCGGATAAAATGCACTTTTGCACTCAGATTTCGAGTGATAAACAGAAACTTTCTGAGCTTGTTAGGTGAAAATACAATTACAAAGGAGATGCGGCCCCGGCCATAGAAAAAATGCCAACGGTTGTATACAGCTGTATATTATTTTATAATGTAGGTCATATTACATTTATCGTGTATGGACTCTTAAATAATTTTTATGATGCTTATTTTGGTAAAAAAACACATTAAAATATCTGAATTGTAGAAATACCGGTCACCGGTAATTTCTAGTGAAATTGTCAGATCTTTTTTTTTTTATCGCTTTATCATTTTACTTAGTATACAATATACAATATTTGGCACTTATCGCCGCATGTCCTTTACAATTTAATAAATGAACATATAGTTAGTAACACGTCCTCGCAGGTAACATCCGTCGGTTCAGGCGCGTGTGCGAGGTGGTGCAGGCGGCAGTGTGCAGGGCTCCGGGCGCCGGCAGAGCCTCCGCCCTCCACCCGCCGGAGCCCCGCGCCGTGCGCCGCAACATACACCCGCACGGTATGTCTTGTTTAGTTTATTGTAGGTAACCAAGGCCAAATAGTTGGCTAGACAAGAAAAGGAAGTTGCAAGACGCACCGAAAATGCCTGGAAGAGCTTTTGGTCAGTGAAAGGGAGATCTTCCACTATCTCTTAACCCTTTATCAGGCTGTGGCCACCACATTTACATTCAATAATGAACCATATTGATAAAGTTTTAAAAATTATTTCAGCTATTTTATGTGGGAGACATATCTAGCCTGTTAGAGGGCTAAATGCAAACTCATAAACGTGTGCATTTTTCCGATTCTCACGTACGGTGCTAAAACGTGAAGCTAGACTAGAGAAGGCTCAAGGTTTGTCAGCGAGCTATGGAGCGCAGCATCCTAGGCTTAAAATTTAACGACCGAGTCAGAAGCGAAGTCATTCGCTCCAGAACCCAAGTGACAGACGTCGCCACCACTGCTGTCAATCTATAGCGGGATTGGGCTGGTCATGTCTGCCGCATGCCAGATGACTTATAGGCTAAAACCACCACCAACTGGTCCTCAATACCTAGACGAAGGTGGCGGAACGAAATTGATGATTTCCTTAAGAATTGGCCTTTCGAAGCGCGGAACAAAGACTCTTGGAGAGAACGAAGGGAGGCCTTTGCTCAAAAGTAGAACATCAAGGGTTGATAATAATAATAATAACCCGTCGTTTCAGACGTGGGTCAGGTAAAACCCATCGTTTAAGAGGATAGACGAGTACACGAGTAGACGTTTTTCCATACAAACGTATTCCCCTGTTTTCTCCCTGGATAATGACACTAGACCAAAAATGTTTTTATCATACAATCTATGTTGCCTCTGCTACGTCCCTATGTTTTGCTTTTTTGCATTAATTAATTACTGTATGAACTAGGGACCTTCGAAAATGACCAATTCTTTCTGATATTATACTTGGAAGAATTATTAAAACCGGTTTAGTTCTGGAGGAGAAAACAGGGGAATACGAAATGCTGTTTTCTTCGATAAAATCGGTTCGAGCTGCAGTTGTCTCTTTCGCACTCTAGTCGGTGGGGTGTATGGGTGGGGCGGATCGGACAAATATGTAAACAGTCGGAAAAGTGACCTATTCTCCAAATTAGCATTTCAATTTTCAGACCGTCTATCCTCGTAAGGCTTGTGTCAGACACAGACCACCTGGAACCTCGTCTGACACAAGCCTTAAGAGGATAGACGGTCTGAAATAGGAAGAATAGGAGAATAGGTAACTTTTCCGACTGTTTACATATTTGTCCGATCCGCCCCACCCGTCGGTTTAGACGTGTGTTGTGAAAACATAACAGTCAGAGGCACTTTCGCTTTTGTACTATTTGTATGGATTATCTATTCTGTGGTTAATGTTAAGTTTAGTACCTTAGGATAAGATAATTATATAAGACCATTATAATCTTTGTTTAGACAAATAAATGGTGGATTGATAAATATGTGTGCTGTTGACAGCTGCCGGCGAGATCCCCGACAGTCCAGAGACTCCTCACCAGCAGTCAGACCACGACAGCGACTCGTCAGTCTTCGACGCCATCAAGAGTCCCACCAGCCACACCTCCATAGATCAACTAGATCAGGTACTAACTATAGTTACAGTTTCCTCACCAGCAGTCAGACCACGACAGCGACTCGTCAGTCTTCGACGCCATCAAGAGTCCCACCAGCCACACCTCCATAGATCAACTAGATCAGGTACTAACTATAGTTACAGTTTCCTCACCAGCAGTCAGACCACGACAGCGACTCGTCAGTCTTCGACGCCATCAAGAGTCCCACCAGCCACACCTCCATAGATCAACTAGATCAGGTACTAACTATAGTTACAGTTTCCTCACCAGCAGTCAGACCACGACAGCGACTCGTCAGTCTTCGACGCCATCAAGAGTCCCACCAGCCACACCTCCATAGATCAACTAGATCAGGTACTAACTATAGTTACAGTTTCCTCACCAGCAGTCAGACCACGACAGCGACTCGTCAGTCTTCGACGCCATCAAGAGTCCCACCAGCCACACCTCCATAGATCAACTAGATCAGGTACTAACTATAGTTACAGTCTCCTCACCAGCAGTCAGACCACGACAGCGACTCGTCAGTCTTCGACGCCATCAAGAGTCCCACCAGCCACACCTTTATAGATCAACTGATCAGGTACTAACTATAGTTACAGTTTCCTCACCAGCAGTCAGACCACGACAGCGACTCGTCAGTCTTCGACGCCATCAAGAGTCCCACCAGCCACACCTCCATAGATCAACTGATCAGGTACTAACTATAGTTACAGTTTCCTCACCAGCAGTCAGACCACGACAGCGACTCGTCAGTCTTCGACGCCATCAAGAGTCCCACCAGCCACACCTCCATAGATCAACTAGATCAGGTACTAACTTCTCTGACGACACTCATCTGGGTTGGTGCTATTCAAAGCCACCACACCACTTACAGTTTTATTATAATACTAGTGTTTACCCGCGACTTCGTCCGCACAAATTATATACCAGTTTTTAAGTCAGATAATAAGCTATCAGACAAAAAAAGTGTCATCAAAATCTGTTCAGTAGTTTTTGCGTGATGCGCGAACAAACAAACAAACAGACAGACACAATTTCTAAATAAAAAAAAGGTTGATTTCGAGTCAGTCGCGGGTAAACACTAGTTTTGAATAAAATTTTAGAGTTGAGAGTTACACCCTTCGTGAGGGTAGGCATGTGCCCTGCAGTGGGTATACAAGGTGTTACAAAAACACAAATAAACATGTAAGGGGCTGGTTTAGACCATCAAACTGAACAACTTACACTATGGGACCAATATCGAAATCGTGAAAAAAAAAATGATGTTCCATACTCTAAAAATCGATTAGGGCTAAAATTTGTATGGGATATCAGTTTTTTTTTGCGATTTCGATGTTGGTCCCATAGAGAAAGTTGTGCAGTTTGACGGTCTAAACAACCCCCTTAAGAGTTTTAAATATTTATTTTTACTTATGAATCACCTTGTATAGGATGATGATGATGATAGATAAACATTTATTTTTTGTTAACAGAACGGCACACATCCACTCGGTTCGAGTTCTTCGGTAACGAGCGGCTCCAGTGGCTATAAAGTAAATATTTATTTAATACTGCATTCCAAATAAGGACGATGAGATGTTCCAATTCCTATTTAGCTTTCTGCCCAACTCTGATAAGCAAATATAATTTATTTATCAGAGAGATGTATTATCCGACATATCTTGGACATTACTAAAGCTGTTTTAAGAATAAGTGAGAGTAAGAGCCTGTTTCACCACTTCTGAGTAAGTTCTTGTTAGCTTATCCGACAGATATTTTGACATAATTTCATACAAAATTTGTCCAACTATCTGTCGGATAAGTTAACAAGAACTTACTCAGGAGTGGTGAAACAGGCCCTAAGTGTTTCAAATATCTGTTTCTGTAATTAAAAATGGCCTTAAATTGTTGTTGCTATTTGGAATGGACATATACGACACACAACTTGAAGAGTAGTCTGAGATTTAATGGAGGATTAACTTTAATTTGCGTTTCTGCAACTGAGGGTAAAGGAGTAAATTGGCAGCCGACCGCATGCAGCAGCAGCATACGAAGTGTCGGATCCGACACGTCGGAGCGACGCGTCGCTCCGACACGTCGGAGGGGTATGAATTCGAACCCGACCGCACGCAGCAGCAGCATACAGCAGCTGCAAACAGTGTTGCCGACTTAGGGTATTTTTTGGGGTAAAGTGACACATTAAATTACGACCGTGCTCCCCTTTGGGATACTCAGAATCCTTGTTACAAACATCAGTGATCTTAGTAGCCTGGTTCCTTTTCACCTTTTTAGGGTTCCGTGCCCAAAGAGTGAAAACGGAAACTTTGTCCGTCCGTCCTACCTATTTAGGGCTGTAGCTTTTGAACCGTAATAGCTAGAAATAATAAAAATTACAAAATGTATCAAATTAAGGGGGATCCTCATACAAAAAACATTTTTTTTTAAAGATTTTAGGGTCTTAGTTACTTTACTTCTAAAATGGTGGAGTATAAAAAATCTTTAAATGTTATAAGTAGTAGATTACATACCGAAGGCAGAAAAGATATTTATTTAGAAAATAGCTGTTTATAAGATCTTCGATCAATTTAATTCATTAAAAATAGGATAAACTTTGTTTGTATGCAGCGCGCTCGTGCGCGCTGGCAGGAATATCATTTTAAACTCAAAAATAGCTGTTTATAAGATCTTCGATCAATTTAATTCATTGAAATTAGAATGAAACTTCGTTTGTATACATCGCGCTCGTGCGCGCTGGCAGGAATATCATCTTAAACTCAAAAATAGCTGTTTATAAGATCTTCGATCAATTTATTGCGAAACTATCGTGTTTATACAGGGTCAAACTTAATATGCTGAAACTTTTTAAGGGGATGATCAGACCATCAAACTGAACAATTTTCTCTATGGGACCAACATAGAAATCGCGAAAAAAAAATCTGCTGTCCCATACATTTGGCTCGAGTAGGTTAGCACTTTTGTATGGGACAGCTGTTTTTTTTTTCGTGATTTCAATGTTAGTGTTTAGAGAAAGTTGTTCAGTTTGATGGTCTGATCATTCCCTTAAAAAAGTGTTAGCATATTAAGAAGGACCCTATATAATATTTGAACACTGTTTCACCCAATACCGAACGCCCGTATTATGTACCCGTACCCGTATTAGGTATCGTTGGAATTTAACGGAAAATGTGGTTGAAAATAGTGATTTCATTAAATTAAATATTATAGTGGAATTTGTATGAATTATCGTGCTTTATCCGACTTTTATTTTCTATCGCAAGCCACAAAATAAATTCGTGAATTTAGGATAATTATCGCATGCCTGGCAGCACTCGACGACACTACTGGTGTGCGGTCGAGGCTCGACCGCATACAGCACGTCGCATGCTTCGTGTCGGATGCTTCGCAGGGTATTTCATAGAACTACATACAAACCAGTAGTGTCGGAGCGACACGTCGTATGCTGCTGCTGTATGCGGTCGGCTGTTAACCGGCACCTTAAAACCGATTTGAATGGAGAAATTTTTGAGCTCGCTTCGTTCACTCTAACTCCGAAAATTATATCATGTATACTTTATTTGTGTAAGGGAATAAGGGGGCGACGTATTATCAGCTTCTCGCTGATAATGATTAAACATTTTCATTTAGCGGCGATTTAAAAAAAAAAGGGAAAACCTTAATTAGCAGCAACTCTGCCCAAGTTATTTGCTTTTAATGTGCACACTCTTTATGTAACAGATTATGTAGACAAATTTTTCTCCTCGACGGAGGCGGAAAGCGGCAACTTCGTTTACCGCAGCGGGACGAAAGTTGACGCTTTCCGCCTCCGTCGTGGAGAAAAATAGTATAGTAACCTCGGGCAGTAAATAAGAAAGCCTCAGATCACATGTTTGTTGACCGAGGCGAAGCCGATTACATGTGATCTGAGACTTTTTTTACTTTCCTGCCCTCGCCTCGGTGTGTAATCTACTACCATCAATTTTTTATTTTATTTATAACTAGTAGACATAAATATGTATGTAATCAGTCGTGTGATTTTAGCAGAGCGTCCGCCGGCGCGCCGCGGAGCCTGCTTCTGCCTCGCTAGACCACGAGATCATGAGCTGCGGCCGAGACCTGCCCGGTACGTTATCTAGCTCCACTTATATTGGTCACAGCTGACCACGAGATCATGAGCTGCGGCCGAGACCTGCCCGGTACGTTATCTAGCTCCACTTATATTGGTCACAACTGACCACGAGATCATGAGCTGCGGCCGAGACCTGCCCGGTACGTTATCTAGCTCCACTTATATTGGTCACAACTGACCACGAGATCATGAGCTGCGGCCGAGACCTGCCCGGTACGTTGTCTAGCTCCACTTATATTGGTCACAGCTGACCACGAGATCATGAGCTGCGGCCGAGACCTGCCCGGTACGTTATCTAGCTCCACTTATATTGGTCACAGCTGACCACGAGATCATGAGCTGCGGCCGAGACCTGCCCGGTACGTTATCTAGCTCCACTTATATTGGTCACAGCTGACCACGAGATCATGAGCTGTGGTCGAGACCTGCCCGGTACGTTATCTAGCTCCACTTATATTGGTCACAGCTGACCACGAGATCATGAGCTGTGGCCGAGACCTGCCCGGTACGTTATCTAGCTCCACTTATATTAGTCACAGCTGACCACGAGATCATGAGCTGCGGCCGAGACCTGCCCGGTACGTTATCTAGCTCCACTTATTTGGTCACAGCTGACCACGAGATCATGAGCTGTGGCCGAGACCTGCCCGGTACGTTATCTAGCTCCACTTATATTGGTCTCAGCTGACCACGAGATCATGAGCTGTGGCCGAGACCTGCCCGGTACGTTATATAGCTCCACTTATATTGGTCACAGCTGACCACGAGATCATGAGCTGCGGTCGAGACCTGCCCGGTACGTTATCTAGCTCCACTTATATTGGTCACAGCTGACCACGAGATCATGAGCTGTGGTCGAGACCTGCCCGGTACGATATCTAGCTCCACTTATATTGGTCACAGCTGACCACGAGATCATGAGCTGTGGTCGAGACCTGCCCGGTACGTTATCTAGCTCCACTTATATTGGTCACAAAGCAGAGACCTGCTCGGTACATTAGAAGAAAGTTGTTCAGTTTGATGGTCTGATCATCCCCTTAAAAATCTATCAGTATATTAAGAAGGACCCTATATTATAGAGCGTTGGTGGCGCGTTGCGGAGAGGCGAGGGTTCGAATCCGCACGGACCAAACGCCATACTGTAGGCACCAATGAGTTTTTCTAACTTATGTACGTAATACCGACCGCACTCAAACGGCGAAGGAAAACATCGTGAGGAAACCTGCATACGCTGAAGATGAAATTCCAATGTGTGTGTGAAGTCTACCAATCCGCATTGGGCACGCGTGGTGGACTAACGCCCATACACCCTCCTTGAGGGTGCAGACGTCCTGCAGTGGGACGTATATAGGCTGAGATGATGATAAGCATAGCATAGCATATGCTCACCACTATATTCCCCGAGGGGGTAGTCAGAGATATTCTGACACCTCAGAACATCCACGTTTCACCAGTAGTACCGAAACTCTGTCCAGTGTGACGGGGGGTGAGTCCGTCGCCACTTATAATGGACAGTGGGTACAATACATGCCTCGAAATTGAAGCATGCAGGTTTCCTCACGATGTTTTCATTCACCGAAAAGCCAGTGGTGTTACACAAATCGTACATAAATTCCGAAAAACTCATTGGTACGAGTCGGCCTGGACGGGGATCGAACCATCGCCTCCTGCACGTCAGGCAAGGTTACTCGCCACCGTAGAAAGAGAAGGCACTAGAAGGAAGCACGCGTCTTGTCATATCACTCAGTAAGAGATGCACATAGCAAATTCGCTCTAGTTAAAAAAGGAGACCGCTACTTATTGCTGTCCTTATCGACGTATCCACTTTTTTGTACTTTGGCCATCTGAGTCCAAAATGTCACTTCATATAAATTGTATGGGACAACCGCCTGACTCCGAGATGTCACTTCATATAATTCGCTATCTCATACCCGGTTACACTGATATTCGGTCTACTAGCGTAAGCGAAAAAATTTTCGTCTATGCTCGCCACTGACCACCACGGCTTCTGAGATGAGGATGATGATGACAATTATATAATTGCAGGAACCCACACAAAACGGTCATCGTCCGAATGCCGCGACAACACGTCGTCCCCGCGACGCGGCCTGGAGTCCAGAGAGAGTTCCATCAAGGACGAACTGCGACGGAACAATTCCCTCAGAGAGAACCGACGCGATCTGCTCCGCGACCGAGACATCGCGCCCCCTACCACTTCCATTGCGTGAGTTACTGCCGACCCCTGTCCGGTTACGTTGCGATATGTTTGACAAGATTATGTTGCCATAAAGTCGGACTATCGTGATCTTTTGTGTCGGAACTCCAATTGGAATAGAGTTTACATTTGAATGGAATCGTTCACTTTACAAAAATCGAATGTATAGAGATTCGTTTCCAAAAATACACTAATACGTATACCTACAAGGTGGTTCAGAAATTAACGCAAGATATAAAAACTGTTTTTTGTTTTAAATAACGATTGATTTTTGTTATAGCCAATATTAACTAGGCGAGTGCTTATTCAGAAAAAACATTGTTTCTATAATAATAATAATTGTTCAGGCATATTTAAGAGGGTACAGACAGAGCCTTCAGTGCTGCCATCAATAGTAAATTTTTATTCTTCTTATCCCTGGTGTCAGAGTTTATTCGAACCGGCCTCTGACGTGGTTTTTACGTAACGACTACAACCGCCAGAGATAGTAGCCGGGACCGACGGCTTAACGTACCATCCGACGCACGGAATCGTTTTTCTTTTCAGACAATCAGGTGATTCAGCCTGCAAAGTTCTACCTAACCAATTTTCTATTTCTAAACAATTACACAACATTTCCAAAAAACAAGAATGCCTCTTTATAGTCATTGTTTGTTTTCGATTTATCGAAACATTACGGATTATTATGTTTTAAGGCCTCCGCACATTGCAGCGATATTACCGAGCGATTTTATCGAGCGATATTATCGACAGCGATATCGCGACACCTTACACACTGCAGCGATTCCGCGATTCGCGTCACGCATGCGCCCACCACTGAATGTAGTCGAAAGAAATTGCGTCAGGTTGCGATAATATCGCGGCAGTGTGTGGAATCGAGCGCGTCCCCACACAAAATGTACTGAGAACAATTATCGCAAAATCGCAGCGATATTATCGCTCGATAATATCGCGGCAGTGTGTAGGATCGCGCACGTCCCCAAACAAAATGTACTGGAAACAATTATCGCAAAATCGCAGCGATATCATCGCTCGATAAAATCGCTGCAATGTGCGGAAGCCTTCATGCTTTCAGTTATTATCGTTGACTTTTGTTGTGACATTCCTGTTTTAATTAAATTTTTGCATAGTTTTCTAGAAATAAAAAAATACGATTGATGGCAACACTACAGGCTGGGTATCTTAAACGAAAGAATAGAAAATCGGCATCATGCTAGTATTAAAATTTGCACAAAAATTTGATAACCTACCAAGTAATAGCAAATCAAAATAGACTCATAAATAAAATTACACTGTTAGGTTTGGAACACTGTTCACCCTATTTGCATAAGTTGTGTCGTTGAGTTGCGGGTACCAATTTGAGTGCGAAGCCGAATTGAGCACTCCCGACCATATTAAAAAAAATAATAATACAATCGGGAAAGACACCATTCATTTTGGTCCAAAATGTGAAAGTGTTGGCCAAAAATAAAATGCTATAATTTCGTCTGAACATTACAAAAGCAGATTTTTCAAACCAATGGTCCTACAGCTCCATTATCATTGGTTTGAAAAATCTGCTTTTTCATACATTTTTAAAGGAATAAAACTTACAGCTTTCATGCTGTAATAGTAAATGGTCAGACGGATAAGTTCTAACAGAATATAGCATTAATTTTTTTTGGCCGGCAGTTTCACATTTGGCCCAAAATGTATGAAATGTTTTTTAGTTATTTTACGACATAAAATCTCATAAAACATATAATTTTAGAAATTTCGAATTCTATGCTTCCTGAGACACGATAAAAAATGAAATTTGGCGTACTTCCATTTTTTTCTAAATTATGCCAAAAAAACAGACTTTACAGAAAAAAAACACCGAAAACTAAAACCCGAAGTTTTATAAATACCTACAATATTATACATAATTATAGCTGTATTTAGTAAGCTTAATATGTGTTAAAATAAAAAAAAAGTATATAAATATCGAAACCGGCCATGTATTTTAAAAAATGTTTAAAAAAATATTCCATGTACTGAAAAATTATGCTAACTTTAGCTCTAAGGCCTGAAAAGTTATGGTAATGCTGTATTTTTGCAAAAATAATTATAATTAATAGTATTGTATTTAAAAATACCCTTTTACCTACTGCCATAAAGATAGGCGATGCTTAGAAAAAGAAATTTAGTTAATAGTAGTGTATAGAAAAATCCGTATGAAATTAAAACTGACATAATAAAAGCAAAGAAATTTTGTGTAGGTATATGGAGTGTGCTATTTTTACCGTGGTCTATCGGAATGCCCGGGAGAGCGTTCAAATTGTTCTTATTTTAAGAACTTTTCCCTTTAATATTCGAATCCACCCAACTTAAGTTTGATCATGCTTTAAGGCCAGGTTATCCGAGTGCAAGCGTCTCTTTCTTACAAGCATAAGTTTGCAATTCCATCCCGCTTCAATTGAAAGCAGGATCGCAAAAAAACGTATTTTCCATCAACATCTTTTCTCTTGGGTGTTTCTTAGCTCAAAATTCTGCGAAGTTGTCTAGATATATATTTGTCTAGATATATTTAATGTATTTAGTTAAGTACCAAAATAAAAAGTTAAATATCAGCGGATTAATCATAATATTAAAAAAAACGTAACAAAAAGTAGTCACTTTGGGATACTTATTTATCGAGTCAAGTTCATTAGATCGTGTATCCGAAAGCGACTTTGTCTAGAGTAGATTCTAGACATAATTTTTTCACAATTTATAACAATATTTTCTACGTCTCAAATGGTTTAAAAAAAACACAAAAACGCCGATAACCTAGCCTTAAATCAACATACATATTATGCTCACGCCTATGTATTTGCTGAGGTAGGCACAGACAATAGATCGCCAAATGCTTCTGTAAGGCTAAATTCTCTAAGGCTGCTGGTATAAATTGAAGAACACACTCCTTCCTATTACGTCCGTCTTAAGAACAAATACTTGACAAATACTATCAAAAGGTGGCTAGGTAAAGCAAAAACGCAGTTTTCAAAATCTCATTATGCTACCTAACTGTTTGTCAAATAGGTGTACCACTACTTTTTAATTAAAGCCTGACCAGAAATATAAAAAACCTAGTTTGGGGGCGCTGCAATCGACTATCAACTATAACAGTGTTCCAAGTACAAATATTAGTTCCAATGATTTTTCGCGACATGGCGAGGTTTTTTATTTTTCTGGTCGGGCTTTACTAACAAAATTGTAAGGGTGTATTCAGCCAATGAAATGTAACAACTTTCCCTAAGGATCATGGGTCGAAAAATACGTTTTTTTTTACCTCTGACAAAAATTAGGATAAGACGAAACATTTTCTGTGGGAGGTGGAACAATTTTTTTTCTTTTTTCGACCCATATTCCTCAGGGGAAGACGTTCAGTTGAAATTTTGTTAGTAATTAAAAACTAGTGATGTAGTACTCATGCACGGACCTGAAAAAAAGACGGACGTAATGTGACACTAAAAAAAGATGTGAAGCATGCAAGGCAAGGTCCAACATTTTCGTTTGTTCTACAAGGGACCTACACTCACACAGATGCACTAGCTCTAGGCGCAGGTCCTACAACCCGTTACCTTATGTTCCGCGTAACAGCCTTCGATCAAAATAAAATGAATGGATAGGCCTTAAGCGAACATTTCAAACCAGAAAAATGAGGCAAAACAAATGAAATTTTTACTTGTCACTTGTATGAAAGTGCCCTAGATTTGACAGATAATGGCGCTAGTTTGTATGTACCAAGTGCACCAGTAGTTTGCTTCAACTTACCGCGCTTTAGGCCTATCCATTCATTTTATTTTGATCGAAGGTAACAGCACGCACACAAAAGAAATGGGTGCTTCACTCGTGATTAGACGAGATTACGTCTGTCTTTTTTTCAGGTCCATGTACTCATGAGGTTAATAATAATGTTACCCTATGATTACACCAAATGGTCCTAGGTTCGAGTCTCGGTTCGGTCATGGATGTAATATGTTTATGTCGTTGTATGGTGTCATCATGGAGGGAAGAAAAGAGCGAAGGCTTCGCAAGGCAATTAGGTCTTTCGCCATTATATTAGGTCATGACGTCACAGTGGGCGTGTCCTATGATGCTCAGTTCGAAGCTGACCGCCATTCTCTTTGCTGAGAGGGGTTCTTGTCAATAAAATCCGTCAAAAACGATGAAGTACGCCGTTCTTGGATTCGGGCGAAACCTGCCCGTCCCTTCTTGTTCCTCGTTTGCTTTGCGACACCTCCCCTTCTTTCTGTCCTCTTTGGGCTTCACCTTGTTGTAGGACGTAACCGATTTGATCGGAGTACGTCCTACGAGGACGCCCTCTACCGACACTTCGGTTAAAAATCGGACAATAGATCTCTTTCGCTGTCATTCAACTATACTCTGAAATGGAATGATCAAAAATTTCAAAAATTTTAAAATTACCCAGAAATGGAATCCGATTCCATTTCAGAGTATAGACAACGATATGCAGGGTCAAACTTAGTGTGTTGCTGACGGTTTTTTAAGGGGTAAGATCAGACCCTCTAACTGATAAACTTTCTTTACGGGACCAAAGTCGAAATCGCGGTAAAAAAACAGCTGTCCCGCGATTTTGACATTGGTCCCATAGAGAAAGTTGTTCAGTTTGATGGAATCAATCCCTCAAAAAGCCGTCAGCATCTTAAGAACGACCCTGTGTAAGGTGTAGGTACTTACGATGAATTGGTTCAAACATTTGTAGTCTGCATACAAATATTGCCGGAATTCGAACCTGTGAAGTCAAAAGATAGACTAAAAATTACATGTAAATAAAAGTCAATTTTGCAATGTTTTACGCCCCGTTTGATATGTCGTCTCGCTTCCACTCGAGTTTTGTGCGTAGGAGAAAACAGGCAGGCATGCTAGTAAATATTTTTTACTAATCTTTAATTGTCCTTAAATAAGTTTGCACATAAAAGTAGGGCGTTGCGATATCACTGCGAGGAATGATTCGTATTAAAGGCCACAGAACATTAAATAATAGACAGAAGTCCTAGACTTCACAGTAGTGACGGATTCCGTGCGCCACTGGAAAGTTAAAATGTCAATTAATTTGTCAAAACTCGTGATAGCCTCGCCTATGTGCGTCATTTTGACAAGTAAATATGACCAAGACGTCGTTTATGCAAAATTCTACCGTAAAAGAATAGAAACACAGTAGTCATAGTCAATCCATTGTAGTGTTAATGTTTTGAAGGAAAAGGGAAGATCTTTCCACGAGTTTGTTTTTATGCCCGGGACCGCGGTCCGACTGTTATTAGTCGGATATTACCTATATTTATACAAAATATCGTGATAACTTTGATAGTGCGATTTAGGACTCGCCATATAAATATGATATCACCTCGAAATATGATTGGTTACGTGCTGTATCGCATTTGACATCTGATTGGCTTATTACCTGAGACGCGCTGACGCATTGGTAAGATTCATCTTCTGATTGGCTGTCATACGTGTGACGTGCTGCGACGCATGCGCTGAGCTAGATCTGTTGTTAACATCGACTAGATGCAACTGCATTGTTGCTTAGTCAGGTCTCTCTAAGCTCAGTATTGAGTATTCGGCCACACCAGTTTTCATGTTATCATGTTAGTGATGCATTCGACTACAGGTCGGTTAACTAAAGCTGGCGCGTGCCACACATTTACGCAATGCCTTTGTCTCACTGCACGCATGATGAAAAGTATCTCTATCTCTATCAAGCACGGACGCAGTGACAGGAAAAACGCATTTGTGTGTGTCTGTGAAAGCGACAGCTTTAGTTAACATGGACCTACTTCTAAATATTATTTAATGTTCTGTGGTTATTGTTGCCATTTAACTTGACACTAGATACCGCCACTGGATCGAGAGTGAGAGGTAGATATAAACTACAAACATGTTTTATTTTATTTATTTAACAACAATATTTCATAAAATAAATTAAATATTACAGTCAAGAGCACGTCAAGCTCGACATCTTGGACTTCGTGCTGTTCTTATGATGTTCGTATTAAGAAACAATTTCACACTCCGATTGTCAAGGTTGATGTGCTCTTGACTGTGCAATAAATCTATCAAACTATATACTTGTTCGAGTTTTACAAATAAGTGCAAGCTTAATAAATTTAGCAAAAAATGATTGCAATGTTAGAGTTGCAGTTGCCTGACCTGACGGAATCGTATTTTCCCTTCCTTTCCCTCTGTCGCTCTGAGACAAAATATGCTAGGGTGAGAAAGATTGCTTAAGCAACGCGCGCGCCGCCCTGATGTGCGATTTTTGAACATCACACGTTGAAATCAGCAGTAGAAAATGTCAAAATTACTATGGAGATTATGCATCTTTCCACTGCCGAGTTTATAGTATGATGTCCAAAAATCGCACTCCGGTACATGTTTTTGAATGAGTGTTTCCTCCAGTGGAAGCAAGCCGTGGTGGTCCAGTGGCGAGTAACCTTGCCTACCGTGCAGGAGGCGATGGTTCGATCCTAGTCCAGGCCGACTCGTACCAATGAGTTTTTCGGAATTTATGTACGATTTTGTAACACTACTGGCTTTTCGGTGAAGGAAAACATCGTGAGGAAACCTGCATGCTTCAATTTCGAGGCATGTATTGTACCCACTGTCCATTATAAGTGGCGACGGGCTCACCCCCCGTCACACTGGACAGAGTTTCGTTACTACTGGTGAAACGTGGATGTTCTGAGGTTTCAGAATATCTCTGACTACCCCCTCGGGGAATATGGTCGTGAGCATATGCTATGCTATGTTTCCTCCACTGAAACACTGTAAAAACCGTTTTCCTAGAAAGAGACTACTTTCTACGTGAACCACAAGAGGAAATAAAGTGGTTTACACGTATTCTGAACCGGGAACCAAAAACTATCTACCTACCCACAATTCATTGAAACAGGAAAAACATTTATTCTCTACCTCTTGTCCTAGTGGCGACTTCTAGTGAACGGTAGTGGCATTTAAAAATGTACTAAATAAATACCTAAAATATTGCTAAATATATAAAATACTGCTGAACATATTAAAGTAAATAAAACATTTAATTTATAAAAACATTTATTTCTATTTATAATGTATTTATTGTTAATAAATTATTTTTAAACATGTAAATAGTTTTTAGTTATTGTGGTACGTTTTCTAGTCATTAAATATTATTGTGTGGATGATAAATAATTGAATGTAAAAACGCACATTTGTAACAGTCATGTTGACTAGAAAAATAATGACATTTTAGAAAAGGTTAGGTAGCTAAACTAGGTACTGAGTTATGGCGTATAATAACATTTAAAAATGTATATCCATTGGCTTGTTTGGGCCTGTACTGGGAAGGAAAACAAATATATTTATTCATAAATCATCACATTCACCCAGGAAGGTGGCATAGTTATTGTCCACCTGGAGAGCAGACTGCCTTACAACGGTGAAACATGAAAAATATCTTTGGCCAAGAAGATAAAATGCCTACATCAGTGGAAATTGCATTACAAATATTGTTTTGAAGCTAAAACCACGACGTGACGTGACTGTTATTTGATTTCCCATCTCATTTCTTCTTTACATTCTAAAGATGACATGACTTTAGAATAAATGAATGGCGGTCGGTAATGTTTCCGGCGTCAACTTTGTCCCTTTCTAATCCAACGACTAAAACTGATAGAAAGGGACAAACGTAAATTCGGAAACATCGACGACACGTACGAAAGGACGAACATTACCGACCGCCATGGTTAATTTTCGTGTTTCAATGCTTGTAAGGAGGATTGGTATCTATTGTTATATCCATGCATCCACTGAAAAGACAATCAGTAAAAATCTACCAGTAACTAATGACCAAAAGGACATAAAAACGAATCAAATTAAATTCAACAGCTATCTTCAAAAGTATAACGACTGAATCTTCAAATTCTGAAATTAGTGACGTATGAATTATGACTTTCTGACACAGGTTAATATGACCTTTTTCTGGACGAAATGAACTAATAAGCAGCTCTAGTGTGGTCACATCGTATTATCTTAGGTCAACTCCATCATAAACATTTAAATATAGATCACGGATGCGCAAAATATGAGTTGCTTGTGTGGAGCTCCACAAACGATGGCCCATCTCACAACGTGCCCTGCGTGCCCTAACACCTGTACGCAAGAGGAGCTCATGACCGCTAGCGACGGTGCAATATCGGTTGACCACTTCTGGCATGGTACTATTTAGCGACTGTTCAAAATTTGAAGTCGACACGATAAGAAGAATATAGATCACTTATGAATTTATGATTTTGATCACATCGTACGCTTTATAAAACTTTGCGCTGTGACATATCTGAAAAACTAAAATATTCAAATAACACAAAATTAATATTTACATAGATTAGGAGCTTGCACCGAAAAGTATTTAGACTTAGATGAATTTATTTAACGCTCTGTCTCTCGCACTGCTCATACAAACGACCGTGACAGCAACATTATTTGAACAAACGTTCTTTTTGCTGCAAGCTACCCTCAATTTTGTCACAGTATATTCTATTCTATATTTTAAAAAATGGCTGCCATCTTGGGTATGTGATGATTTTGCCAATGTCGAGTTTTTATAGCAAAAGTGCTTGACGTTGTACGGTTATATTGATATTTTGGTGACTTCAAGGGTTGTTCTTATAAAAGAACAATATCCTGAGCCACCACTGGAGTTCCACTGTGGACCGGGGATGGGGCAACCGACACGACCACCCAATAGCAGAGCCACAGAGCAACTCCCCCCTCATAGTATAAGAATATGGTACTACATACAGTAGGTATGGACACTCCCTGCCGCCCACAATTTTTAACCTCACCCCCGTTCGGTAGGAAGCGTGGCCTTAATTAAGGCAATGGTGTATTCCTCTCACGCTAACACCACGATAGTATCGATAGATTGTCGATAGTTAACACGAGAATGCTGTGCATTCAGTAATGCTGAGCCTTCCCTTTATGAGAGCGGCCCTGGAAGCTGTACGCTAAGTTAAAATATCGAAGTTCTATTCTTATCCAATTACAATTCTAATCACATTGCAATCCAATTACTATTCAACTGTGCTGAATTCCGCATCGCGCTAAACTCTATTTAACTGACAGCCCTTAACCTCTGAGCGATCTGTCAAAACGGCTCTAACGGCTGTCAAGAGCAGTGCCGCGATTAGCGCAATACCAAATGTGTCAAAAGTTATGGTTCGTACGTAGTCCAATCACAGTTCAATCACTGAATACTTACCGCGATTGCAGCTCTGGTCCACCTGTATGGGCATCTTCTGACTGCAGATGATTATTTCATTGTATTTAGATAGGTAATTTGTATAAATTTTTGTCAAAGTGCTTTTTGTATAGAACGTTAGTAAGGTTTGGTTATTTCTTATAATTAGTTATATTCTATTCCAATAAAAAAGTTTGAGATCAGGTACGATTACATTCCCTAATCAATTTGGCTCATTTCGGCTTTTGCTTGCTTTTGATCTCTCTATTTTAAAGTGTAGCTATTAAAGCAAGCAACGTTTGCCAAATAGGACTCGATTCATTCGGAGATGTAATCCCACCTACATATTATACAATATTATGTGCTATCGTATCTGCCATCGTTTTTGGTTTCAAATCTGTACAAATCCTATGACAATTTTTTATAGGAATAGAATATAACAGTTTTATGTGCTAGTACATTGAAATGTTAACACATTTTTTTTTAAATTCCATTTAAATATATCGAAAATTAAACATGATATTTTTTTTTATTTATTAAGTTTGGCCATAAAAAATTGAAAACAGTTACTTATATCAGGAACTAAATATTTTAGTTCTAGGATTGTATTGCCAGGTTATTCGTGATTTTGACACTCTTGCAAAGAAAGTGGCGCTCTCAATTTTTCCTTTTTTTATAGTCAAGCTGCAGGCCAGTAGTTTTTTGTTGGCTACTTGGTTTTATTTAATAAAGGATAGGCTACTTGGTTTTATTTATTAAAGGATAGGCTTTAATAAATAAAACCAAGTAGCCAACAAAAAACTACTGGCCTACAGCTTGACTATAAAAAATTGAAAAATTAAGAGCGCTACTTTAATATAGCGTTATATTACCATATTTAAAAACTCTGTTAACTTTTCAATGTTTATTATTACTTAGCACATGGTTTATAATTAATTTCTTGTTATTTGATTGGGTGCTATTTTTCATTCTGTTAAATTGTTTGTACTTCGGTACCTACCTATTTAATCGTTTTTATTATTATTGAAATTTGAGCTTATTTAAAAAAAAGGTTTACTGGCACTTTTACATTTTTAAATAAACATTTAAAAGTAAGAAAAAATGTTACCTATTCAATTTCTTTAAATTTTTGTTAAAATCTCTGAATATAATGGTTTCCAGAAATATCTCATCTTTTTTGTGAAAATAATATGTTTTTTTAACTAGCTTTTTGTTGTTTTTGCATATATCATTGTAGACCTGTCACCTGAGTCATTACATATCACTTGAAATCATATTTCATATTGAGTTCAAAAAGATCATGAGAAAAATATTTATTTACGTAGGAATGAAAGCTGTCTGATTATTTTGAATGTAAAATTCTAGTCAAGAATATTTAATTTTAAGTCTTTCAATTATTTTCTTACAGTACATTGTAGTATAAATTGAAAATATAATTTAATTGAATAACTTTATTTAAGATAAATGTTTTTATTTAAGATAATCAAAGTAAATGTTTTTTCACATAAATAATGCAGGCCTTCGTATATGTATGTGTAAAAGGGTGAAAATGATCATGATATTTTACATTTAAAAAAATGAAAATATGTAATTTTGTACTCAATAATTTAAGAAATTTCTCTGATCTCATGCGTGATTAATATTTATACAATTAATAAATTAAAAATAGTTTTCACGTCCCGTCATTGTAATGTAAAAATTAATATGTATAAATATCAGTCAAATGTTTGTTCATATTTCCGTAAAATAAACATTGCAAAAAATAAAACATGTTACTATACTGTGTTCGTGAAAAAAAAACTGTAAAATACTTATATCTTTGGTCTTTGCGAGCAAAAATCCTGATGTATGTGCAATAAGTATGTATCAGTTGGTATTGTATTTAAAAAAAGCTTTTTTTTATTTTGTTCGCGAGACCAAAGTCTCAGCTGTAAATGACCTGTACGGACTAAGAAACTATGCTATGCTATTATCTAAACTGTAACTGCTTAAGAAACTTACTGGTTAATATTGAAAAAATAATAAATTGAAAAGTATACTGATGACTTATTATTTTTTCCTACCTATAATAATTTCCCCTCTTTTATCATTTTCCGACGCGGTGGTAGCTTTAAAAAAGAATTGACTTTATATTAAAAAATACAGTCGAATTGAGAACCTACTCCTTTTTTTTATGTCGGTTAATTAACATAACCCTCCCTGTATTAACTTTGAGATGTTGACAAATAAAATGGAAAGAAGTAATGATTTCTCATATTGGACGACACAAAAATTCATAACTAATTATAAGAGGATCACCGGTATCTTAACCTCGGGGGTGTTAGAGTTATCTATCGTTTTTGATAGTTCAGTGGAGGAAATGCGATGACCCTTTTTGTCCAGCTAGAAAGTGCCATTTGAAGTATACAAGGTGTTACAAAACTACAAATAAACATTTAAGGGAGTGGTGTAGATCATCAAACTGAACAACTTTCACTATGGGACCAATATCGAAATCGCGAAAAAAAAAATGTATGTTCTATACTCTACAAATCGACTAGAGCTAAAATATGTATGGGATATAAAATAATTTTTTTCTCGATTTCGATGTTGGTCCCATAGATAAAGTTGTTCAGTTTGACGGTCTAAACAACCCCCATATGAGTTTCAAAAATTTATTCTTACTTATGAAACACCCTGTATAGGGTTGTCACCTGTACCTGTGTATAATAAAGTATTGTACGTTATTTTAGGTAATTGTACTCTATAGTTTATGAGAATAATAAAGTACACGAAAATACTTTATTTTGAGTGATTTTGACAAGTTTAGTCGTAAGAATGTTTCGTTAGACGAAATACAAAACGTAACGTAATTTCGATAGTGAAACGGGTCAAATAGATAGTGAATATGTTACACCGAAAAAATGTTTAAAAATGATACAACAAAACAGAAAAACGAAAGAAACAGAACATCTCAGAAATTGATAAAAATGAATGAAGTAGGTACTTGCTTATTTAATTTAATTTAATTATAGACTAAAATTGCTGTGCAGTTGTTTAGTAGAGAATAATACAAATTTGATACAAACTGCAAAAAGCTATAAAAAATATGTTTTTAAACATAATAATAAAGAAAAATAAATTGTAAGTACTTTATTTTGATACTATGTACTTTTTTTTCTTACTATAATAATCAATGTACTTACTTTAATTGCACAAAAAAAAGGTGGCAACCCTAGCCCCTTAGGGGAAGCCCGGGCAAGATGTATAGTGTGGGTTAGTAAAACCTACAATATATGGCGCTACTGGATGAACTCGGGTCGGTAAAACAGCAACTCAGCCGCGCCATGACAGTTCAACCAAAACAATAGATGTTTGTACTTGTTGTAAAAATAATAAAAAGGCTTATAATAAAAAGATTAGAAATTAGTGTTTTTTTAGTGTTTCCCTTGACATATTCATCTTGGCCGGGCTTCCCGGGACTACATGCTGGGGTGTCCCTTAGGATCCATACATTTAAAAGTCATATTTTGAAAATCCATAACAGACATGACATAACGTTAATTCGTATAGCAATTAAAATGTTTAATATGAAAATATATAGCATTATTTGCCATAGTATTGAAAATCCATAATTTGAAAAACTATACATGAAAATCCACAACTTTGAAAAACGCGTTTTAGACTCCAAATCTAACTCAGTCGGTTAGGTTAGCGAGGAGCGAAGCGACGAGCATGTTAGGTTTCTTGCGACCACAGCGCACGAGCCGAGCGAGCGCAGCGAGCGTGCCGCGGCAGCGGCCGGCGAGTGCCAGAACCGAATCGCTACTGTTTACCTAGTCCACGCGAAAAAAAAAATCTCACCTCAGGTGGCTCACCTCGCCCCCCGTTGATTCGCAGACGCCATAGGTATTCGAACAATGTACCCTAAGCCACTGTCAATATTTTTGCGAAACTAAACGACACATAAAATTAAAATCCATTTATAGACTGCAGAGCGTATCAAAAGAAATGGACATACCTACTTAACTACATACAAATACCAATTTATTATTATTAAATGATGTGTATTCATTTTAAGTTTTTTTTTACGTTATGTATATTTACGCTATTCATATTAAAGATATAGTTTTTAAATCTATACATTTCAACATTATGGATTTTAATGATTATGTGTTTTAAGTGTTAAAGGTTTTCAATATATGCATTTTCAATTATGGATTCTAATATAGACCCCTACATGCTGAAATATTTCGACGTCATAGAATGTGAGACCATAGAAATCAAGAGCATACCTACCAATATGCTGACACTTTTTAAGGCCTCCGCACATTGCAGCGATTTTATCGAGCGATATTATCGCTGCGATTTTGCGATAATTGTTTCCAGTACATTTTGTATGGGGACCCGCCCGATCCTACACACTGGCGCGATATTATCGAGCGATAATATCGCTGCGATTTTGCGACATATGTTCTTAGTACATTTTGTATGGGGACGCGCTCGATACCACACACTGCCGCGATATTATCGCAACCTGACGCAATCTCTTTTGACTACATTCAGAGGTGGGACGCATGCGTGACGCGAATCGCGGAATCGCTGCAGTGTGTAAGGTGTCGCGATATCGCTGTCGATAATATCGCTCGATAATGACCTAACTAAACTCAGTACCAACCAAATTGAATCGACTCAGTTGTTTCTTGTTTAATAATATTAAAGTTCTACACCAAAATGTTGATGGGCTCCTACGAGTAGGGGAAAGGTGTACGAGATGATCCCTTGAGGTAAGATGATCCCTCTCAATTGCAGCGAAACTATAAACCCTATCTGGTTGTTTTGTTTGGTAAAACGTAGCCCCCGATACCCCCTCGCATCAGTGAATTCGTCATGGCGATGTGACAGACGAGTAAATTTTTATGGAAAAAAACATAAATTTTGTGACTTTGATCTAAGGTAGGGTTGATTTTAAGCTTAGGTAACTTTTGATCTAGGCAGTCAATTACAAAGATTGTTGTGTAAGTGGCTTTATATAATGCCCCTATTTAGTATTTTGAATGGTATGGCAACAACAGAAAGCATAAAAATTATGTTATCGAACAAAGACTAAAAAAGTTGAAGTTGGGGCAAGATGATCCTGTTCTCAGGTGTATGAGATTAAGTACGGTATTTTAGAAGATTATATAATCTTGCTAAAATTATACACTATACGATTGATTTTATTATAATAATGGTTCTTATTACTTATTTTGTGAGTATTAAGAAGGCTGGCTCAGCTTGAGACTAGTTCTTTGAGATAACATTTAATTCCACGAAAACATATAATTTTCCTTAAAAAGGGGCATGATCATCTTGCCCATACCCTAGGGATCATCTTGGACACCGGGGTGTCCAAGATGATCCTTTCGTAGGGTTTTAGAAAAATTTAAATATAATAATGAAAGATCACTAAATTCAACATTTTGAGTATGACAACAGGTAGACAGATAAACTTGCTATCATTAATCGCTTAAACGTCAGAATTAAACCGAATATTTTTTAAACTACGAGCATTTTCCCTTAAGGGGATCATCTTGTACACCTTTCCCCTACATACCCCTATAGAGACGTAATATAAGGCGACCCAACTCTGTCAACTCATCAGTGACTTGTCATTTATATATTTCACAACGCCTTTGTTTTCCGCCATTGTTTCGAATAGACTTCGTAGTACTTCGAAGCTATACCGCCCCCTCCGCACCTCAGCTAGTTGACAGAATTGTTTTCTTCTAAATTCGCATGTATTACGTCTCTATAGGGGTATATGCTCGTAGATGGGCTCATAAGTAAATCGGCTATGCTAACAGTTTTCTTGGAAGAACTGCAAAGTAATAATAAAGAGGTAGATGTATTATGCATAACGGAACATAATATGATTGGTGCTGACCAGATTCTCTTGTCTGTACCATCTTTTAAACTCGCTTCATCGTACTGTAGGAAAAATAGAGCAGGAGGCTCATGTGTACTGGTAAAAACACACCACGAATATCGTGAATTGTCAGATATATCTGGAATGTCTATCTCTAATGCAGTAGAGTGCTGCGGACTAGAGCTTTTGCAACACCAAATTTATATATTTTGTGTTTATAGAGTACCAAAGAACAGAAATAAAATGCAATACTTTGAACTATTTATTGACATATTAAGAAGAATAAATAAAATATATGGTCTCAAAAAACACAAAGTAATCTTATGTGGAGACCTGAATGTTAATATTTTGGAGAAAACAAAATACTCGATCGAGCTCATAGACCTTCTCACTTCATATAATATCAAACTACAATTTAACTAGCCTACCCGCTTGACAAGTGGTACGTGCTTAGATAATATAGGAACAAGCATACGCGGTTGCAAAGGGGAAATTTTAGACTGTGCTATTTCAGACCATACTGCTCAATTACTTATATGCCCTACTAAAAAAACCTGCTCTATAAAACATTGGTTTAGGTGTATAAAGGACTATTCTCGTTATAATAGGAACCAATTTATAAAATGCTTGGCACCACTTAGTTTTCATGACGTTCACGAAACGAAGGATGCAAATGAAGCCTATAATTGTTTTCTTGATACGTTCAAAACTTTTTACGACTTATGCTTCTCATTGGTACGGATAAAAGTATCTACAACAAAAAGGCCTAAATGGATTACTCGTGGTATTAAACTGTGCAGTCGAAAGAGAAGAGAACTATTGTGGAACTATCGCAAATTCCCAACTGTAAATAATAGGACTGCTTTTAATAGTTATTCCAAACGCTATAAAGCTATTATGAATTTAACACAAAAAGCTCAAAATGATGATTTTATTGGCAAGTCGAAAAATAAGTCAAAGGCTACCTGGCAGATAATAAACAGCACTAAAAGCAATCTGCCAAGGGATAATCTTAGTGAAATTAATGCTAATGGAAATTTGATAACAGATCCAGATGCAATTGCTGAAAAATTTAACTCTTTCTTCTCTGAAATAAATAAACCCGATCTTGTCAACATGCGCCATAACTTATCATTCCTGAAAAGTAGCCAATGTAACTCTATCTACATGCCCCCTACGTCACCCGACGATATATGTAAAATCATAAAATCTTTGAAAAACACTCACAGCACAGGCGCTGATGAGATTGCTACTATGATTATTAAGGATGTCAGTATGCTAATTTCTTCTCCACTCAGCTACATTATGAATCTTTGTATAGAGCAAGGCACATTCCCATCTAAACTGAAACTTTCTATAATAAAACCTATCTTTAAAAAGGACAACAGAAAAGAAATTAGTTGTTATAGACCCATTGCGCTGATCCCAATTTTTACAAAAGTTTTTGAAAAAGTTATTTATGGGACTATGTACAATTTTGTAGAGAGTAATAATATCTTAACTACTAGACAATATGGCTTTAGGAAAAATAAAAACATTAACCTTGCAATCCATGACTTTTTGCAAACTGTTTTAACAAGCATGGACAAAAGATTGGTAACTATAGCGCTCTACATGGACATGTCTAAAGCTTTTGACTGTGTCAATCACAAGCTCTTGCTGCAGAAATTATATGCTTATGGAATAAGGGGAAATGTACACAAGCTGATAGAGTCATATTTGATTGATCGAAACCAAGTTACCGAAATAACGAAAATATGCCCGGACACTAAAACTGAGAGAATACATAAATCTACTCTTAAATCAATCAAATACGGCGTACCACAGGGCAGTGTCCTTGGTCCATTGCTTTTCTTACTATATATAAATGACTTTCCTTCTGTAACTAACTATCCCATGACATTGTTTGCTGATGATAGCACTGTATTATTTGTAGGTAATAATTTAAATGATTTACATTAATAATTCTTTGACATGTATAATTGAATGGCTTAATCTTAATAATCTTAAAATTAATTTTGACAAAAATGAAATACTTAATGAATTTCAGACAGAGAAATAATATTAATACAGATATAAATATTCACTATTTAGGTAACAAAGTAGAAGAAGTAGAAAATACGAAATTTTTGGGCTTGTACTTGGATAATAAAATCAACTGGAAGACACATATTGAATATATCTGCAATAGACTGAGTCAGTCTTCATACGCACTACAAAAAAGGCCTATTGACAGCCTATAACGGTTATGTTGCCTCTATACTCAGATACGGTTTGATATTTTGGGGGAACTCAACTGATATTCAACGTGTCTTTGTAGCCCAAAAGCGATGTATAAGATCAATGTGCCACTTGAAAATGACTGAATCTTGTAAACCATATTTTAAAGATCTGAACCTTTTAACTTTAGCTAGCATGTACATATATGAATGTAGTGTTTTCGCAAAATCTAACCTAGACCTATTTATATTTAAGTTCCATACTAGGGAACGTATAAAAGATCAAATGAAGTTGGTACCTTGTAAAACTAAGCTAATGCATAAAAATGTTTACTGCAGAATCCCGCTCATTTATAACAAACTTCCGAAATCACTGCGAGAAAGTACAAACATGACCACTTTTAAACAAGGACTTTCGAAACTACTAATAAGTAAATGTTATTACACTTTAAGTGAGTATTTGAATGACTCTGTATAGATAGACGTATGAATTTTAATTGTATGCCCTTGCGGCGGGACATAGCTGGACCGACGATGATGTAACAACATTTATACCTATGCTCCACAATAAACATATTTTCATTTTCATTAATATCGCTGCAATGTGCGGAGGCCTTAAAACGTTTGTTTCCCGTGGTCCTACCGAGATAGTTCTACTAGTAGTTAGTACCAAGGACAATTCATTTTGCCCGTAGTTCTACCAGTCAAACCATTAAAAAAAACGAATTAAATTGGATTGCCCCTAACCTACTGACCAAGTAGTACCACGGGTAAGGGGATGATCAGCGGATATGTGTAATTCGGACTTCCGTTACGGACCCTATCGTGCCGGCCATTGTCACATAGGGGTGCTACTGCTACAGAACGCAAGCATCACACCTGCGAATAGCTTCGTGGTGCTTCGACAGAGTCTCGGTGCAACGGGCGTGGGATAAACAAGGAACATGCACTCAGAGTTGAGAGCAAGCCCGTAAAAGACGCGCCTTGGAACTGTCTTACGTTTTGCTAATGTCCATATAACTTCGTAGTTTAAATTGCATTCCATTGTATAGTGATAAGTAAAGACATTGAGACATTTTATGTGAAACTATAGTGTAATAAGAATAACTTTTGTGAAGAACAAGTAAATAGACTAAGTGATTGTATTTATTGACTTTTAATAATAATTGACATTCTGATAGTGATAATTATAAAAAACTAGTGTTTTCCCGCGACTTCGTCCGCACAAATTATATACCAGATTTTAAGTCAGATCATAAGCTATCAAACAAAAAAAGTTTCATCAAAATCGGTTCAGTAGTTTTTGCGTGATGCGCGAACAAACAAACAAACTAACAATTTTGTCAATAGATGGCGCTGCACGTTTTTAAATCGCGCTATCGAATGTTATTTGAATTTGTATGAAGAGAACCGCTACTTTTTTATTCCTCATGATTTTACGGTATTATAATAGTTATTAAGATGTCGGATCCTGATCACATTCGGCCTCCTGGATCGACATATAAATAAAAAGGGCAGTTTTCATTGGTTTTATACCGGTTCGTGTTCGGCTTCGGCCGGCCGACGCGTTCATTTTAGACCGAGGTTTCAGATTCAGAGACGCGGCGCGGCCCATTGAAGACTACGGATACGTAGTACATATGCTGGAAATAAACACTTAAGGGAAACGCAGCATACCACAGACAAAGCCAACACATCTAGGCTTGAGACCATTTATCGTTTTGTGGTCGAAGTTATAAATTGATGTTTCAAGAGGGATTTTCGCCTTTTAAGAATTGCCCTCAGTAACCGAGCACAAAACCTCATGATGGACTATTTTCAAATTGCTGCAGCTTTGTTGCATGACTTTCACGTCCTAATCGATAATAATGTGCACGATGAGGAGTTTTTAAGAATAATAAATGAAAGAATAACTCTGATCAACAGATAAAGCAGGCTCGAAGTTATTATGGGGAGCACGTTCACCCTGATGATGTGTTCACAACTCCTGTAAAGATCTGGGACTCTACGCTCGAAGTTGTTGTCGATTATTTTTACCTGGGACAAACTATCCAGTTATGTAAGTAAGTCCAACTTCGAGAAAGAGGCCAACCGTCAACGTCTCTCAGGACGAAAGTCTTTGACCACTGTGTAGTCCAGTATAACATGTTATGGGATAAGCTGGAAGAATGTAAATTCCCTAGTGAGCTGACACAAATCTTAAAGTATTGGTACTCTAGTCAGGTAAATGCAGTCAAGTGGGGAAATGCAGTGTCAGAATCATATGGCTTGGAATGCGGTGTAAGACAAGGTGGGCTTACATCTCCCACCCTATTTAATCTCTATGTAAATAAGCTGATCGCTGAGCTCAGCAGCATGCATGTCGGCTGTCACATCGATGGTACCTGTGTCAATAATATAAGTTATGCAGACGACATGGTGCTGCTGAGCCCATCGATTGGTGGCCTAAGAAAACTGATAAGTGTTTGTGAGTCGTATGCATATAGGCATGGACTGAAATATAATACCACCAAAAGTAAATTCATGCTGTTTAAAGCTGGTAAAAAGTGTCCTTCAGACATACCTGTATTAGCTCTGAATGGAACCCCTCTAAAAAGACTGTCTCAGTTTAAATATCTGGGACACATAGTGACAGAGGACCTGCAGGATGATGCAGATATAGAAAGGGAGCGCAGGGCGCTTGCGGTCAGGGCCAATATGATAGTCCACAGATTCAGGCATTGCTCAGCTCAAGTCAAAATAACACTGTTTAGAGCGTACTGCACATCTCTGTACACCTGTAGTCTGTGGACTGCATATCGCCAGGGATCTCTAAGGGCCCTGCGCACCCAATATAATAACGCCTTCAGGATGCTGCTAGGGCTGCCGCGCTTCTGCAGTGCATCTGGCATGTTTGCGGACGCTCATGTCGATGGGTTTCCCACCACGCTCTGCAAACGGTGTGCCGCCGCGCTGCAGAGGGTTCGCGCCAGCACCAACAGCATCCTGAACATGGTCTCCAGTAGATACTGTGACAGTAGCTTTATAAAGCACTGGATCGGTCTACACTTAAGTGTTTGTATTAACATAGTCATTTAAGTGTGATACTAACAACATATGGATGTAATGTCTGAAATAAAGAATTTTTATTTTTTTATTTTATTTATTTATTTTTTTATAGCTAATAAATGTTTATTTTTTAGTTTATTTTTATTTGTTTGATTCACTTACAGTTATAACACTAATACAATCATTATGATACTTAACTACATCTTAAGCTAAATGCATAACCACTTAAAAGTGAACACCACAAGAAAAATAAAAAATAACGTTTCAGCCAATGAAAGAAAAATATTGACTCCAATTGACAACTAACTTAGGTTATAATTATGTTCTAGAAAATTAAAAATCAAATAAAAAGATACGTGAAAGTGACAAATAACAGTTACAGTGATAACATAGTGTAAGGAGACAATACAATGAGCAAACTTTCTTCCGCCATCCTTCTCTTGTTTTCCCCTTTCTTCCTTCAAACTATGTTCCTTCTGAACCTATTGAGAGAGTCAGAGTAAATGTCTGACGACTTATCGCAATTATTGTACAGTCTACAAAGACGTGCTACGACAGAAACAAACCCCAGGACTGTTCTTCGGAACGGCGGTGCAAGTGGCGTTGATAAGAGGTATCTCGGGTATCTGGCAGGAACCCTAAGATTGAATCGGCGTAATAATTGAGGACAGTCAACAAGGCCTCTCAAAACTTTACACAAAAAGATCAAGTCTAGCATGTCCCTCCTTTTCGCTAATGACACCAATTGGAAATGAGCCAATCTTCGATCGTATGAAACCACTTTCTTAGCAATGCCAACAGAATCCCTATGCCAGAGGCCAGAGAAACCTTTTTAACCCCCGACGCAAAAAGAGGGGTGTTATAAGTTTGACGCCTATGTCGGTCTGTCTGTCTGTCTGTCTGTCTGTCTGTCTGTCTGTCGGTCTGTCTGTCTGTGGCATCGTAGCTCCCAAACGGGTGGACCGATGTCGATGCGGTTTTTTCAAGTAGAAAGCTTATTTTTGCGCGAGTGTTCTTAGCTTTGTTTCATGAAAATCGGTTCAGCAGTTTTGTAGTAACTTTCAAAATTGCGACAAAAGAAAAGAGGGGTGTTAAAAGTTTCTGTCTGTCTGTGGCATCGTAGCTCCCAAACGGGTAGACAGATTTCGATGCGGTTTTTTTTAATAGAAAGCTTATTTATGCGAGAGTGTTCTTAGCTTTGTTTCATGAAAATCGGTTTAGTAGTTTTGAAGTAACTTTAAAAATTGCGACAAAATAAGACGGGTGTTATAAGTTTCTGTCCGTTCGTGGTTTCGTAGCTCCCAAACGAGTGGACCGATTTCGATGCGTTTTTTTTAAGTAGAAAGTTAATTTATGCGAGAGTGTTCTTAGCCTTGTTTTATGAAAATCGGTTCAGTAGTTTTCATGTAACTTTAAAAATTATGAAATAACATTAAATTACAAATTTAAAAAACCCCCAACGCCAAAAACGAACATTTAAAAAGTAAAAAATAATGCGGTCACCTATTATTTTTGATGTAAGCAAATGTATGTTTTACTTCTTTACTCTCTTTAAGATATTTTAGGTTAATTAATGTGTCGGGGACCGCAAGTGATTGTAAAAAAAATCAATGGTCATTTCATAGCGGTCCCCTACGCATTAATTAACCTAAAATATCTTAAAGAGAGTAAAGAAGTAAAACATAGTAAACATTTGCTTACATCAAAAATAATAGGTGACCGCATTATTTTTTACTTTTTAAATGTTCGTTTTTTTTCACTCGCTCTAGTCTTAATGAGTGCGTGGAGAAATGTGGCCGCCACACTTGACAGCAATACTCCAGGATACTTCGCACCAGACTATTATATAGCAGGACTTTAACATGAATACAGACTATTATATAGCAGGACTTTAACAAGCATTTTAGATGATCTATTCATAATATTCTCTATATGCGGCACAAAAGATAGTTTAGAGTCGATGATAACACCCAAATCCCTAGTTTTATCTACTTCCTGCAGCAAGTTCCCATCTATATAATATCTAGATGATATTATGTTTAATTTTCTTGTGAACTTGATATGAAGACACTTTTTTTAGTTTAACGACATGCTATTGATTTTGCACCACTCGTGTAATCTATCAAGATCGCTCTGGAGTCGGTTAACATCGTCGTGTGAATCGACTATCCTTGAAATCTTTAAATCATCAGCAAACATATACGGAGTAGAAAACAAAAAACTGTCTGGCAGATCGTTGATAAATAAATTAAACAGGATCGGGCCTAAATGCGCCTGAGGTTATGCCGATTAGATCGGATCTGTATCCATGTTTAATTCCAATCACCCATTCGTTTTGCTATCCGTAACACCGACAAACTGGCAAGCAGGGGGAAGATCGTCATACACTCCAACGATCTTCCCCCAGCACACCAACATATTAAGTTCTTAAATAGTGGAACAGGACAAAATTTAACAAATCCAACGATCTTACCCGTTATAGAATACAAGCATAACAACGGGAATTTTGAACACAAGACGAACTAAACCCACCATATTTATGTCGATCTTTCCCAGGCGACATATATTGCAATTTTCAATATTTTTAGCATTTCTTGTCAATTATTTATGAATATTCTATGCTCGTTTTAGAGCAAATGAAACGACGTTCTTCAATCACAAACTCTTATGACTCTCGGTCATTTTTTTAGTACTGAAAATCTGTCTGATAATGAACTTCGATTTTTATAATGGCGGTCAAAACCCCGGCAACCCCGGCCAACCTTAGTTTTTTTTTTGCTGGCAAAACAGAACTTGTCAGATGCCGTTTTATTCCACAAAGCAGTCGTAATGTATTTGACGGTTAATACTTAGAATAACGTCGTATGTTTTCTTCTATAAGTCTGTGTATGTTTTTCCATTTTTGGACTTTAACATTGCGATTGCAGTGCTGTTTTTTTGTTCTATTGCTATGTCAAGAGGTGTTTTACTATAAAGATTTGTCAAGTTTAAAATTTCTCTATGGTCTATACGATCTAATAACGCTTGCAATATTTCATTATTTCCACTTTTAACGGCAAAATGTAGTATGTTCATGCCTGTAATAGTCGAAACGATATTGGGATTAAATTCATTTGTATTCAGAAGTTGCTTAGTGATTTCTAAATTTCCGTTTTCTACAGCAACATGTATAGGTTGTTTACCTTTTCTATCTATAAAATTAACAATTCCGTGTTCATCCGCATCTAAGTATTTGATAACATTTTCAATATTGCCTTCTTTGATTGCGCTGAACAAATTTCTGGTTTTAGCTAATATGTTAGAGATATCTCGGTTTTGTGTCAGTTCTTCGGCAGTTTTAAGGTTTCTTGTTTCATCCGACATATCATAAAATGCACCGTGTTGTAGTAAACATATAACTATATCTTTGTGTCCTAAAGATGCAGCAAACTGCAATGGTGTCATATTATTATAGTTTTTTCTGTCTCTTATATTAACCAGTACATCTTGATAATCCGAATCCCAATCGCTTAGAATTAATTTAGTATTATCTTTATCATTATGTTTAATACTGGTAAATAGATCTTTGATTGTTTCAGAGAATACATTTGGTTTTAACCAGAGATTTTCCCAATCGTTTTGTTCAATATCGTCATAAAATGCTCCAGCGTTTAATAATAAATCTACTCTGAAATGTGGATATTGAAATGTATCTCCATAATTTGGAAGGTTGCTAGTATCTAAGTCCTTTTTAGCAGCTAGTTTCAAAGCAGTGTCGTTGTTAGTATTTTTAAAGTTTACATCAATAGGTTTCGTTTCTATGTCTAAAACTAAACAAGCCACAATGAGGCTTTCGCTCAGTAACTTCACAATTAACTGATTATCGGACTCCAGGCAAACTTTTAACCATTTCTTTGCATATTCTTCACCGCGAAAAGACAATATTTTTCTCATGTAGTATTCAAAATTCTCACTCTTCATAATTGTTTTCAGTACTAGTTCTCCAATTCTACCTTTACATAATTCAGCTTTCTCAAAAAAAAAATCCTGTCCTAATAATGGACCTTCTAGTCCTATACATGAATATTTTCTATTACGTTCCCATTCTATATAATAGTAATCGAAAGCTGTTATATGATGTTCATTTTCAAATTCATAGTCTATTTCATCGAAAGAAGTCAATAATTTGTAGAAACGTCTATCCCTGCAAACACATAAAATTGCTAACATTAGTAGTGTTTCGCCAAACTTATCCTTTTGGTTTACATCATACTTCACATCACTCCTTTTCATCCATTCTTTCATAAGTTTTAAATCACTATCGTTTAGGGTATGACATATATTGTGATAAGCTATAGCATAATGCAGAGGTGTCCAGCCAAAAAGTGTATCTTGGGAATTGAAAGCTGCTGGATGCATATCAAATATATATTTGAATTTATCCATGCTGAGCCAGTGACCAGTACATGCCAAGTGAAGCGGAGTTCTCCCATACAAATCATGAACTCCTTCTAAATTAATATTTTCTAATACTTGAAAATTTCCGCTTAAAACGTCATTAAGTAAGACACGATTATCATAATCAATTTTTTCAATAAAGTAATAATTTAAAAATCCCACAATATCATAGTCTATGATGAATTTTTTAATGCAGGTTAGTACTTTATTCGTATCTATATTATTATTTTTCACAGTTGCACTGCGATTCAGTATACATACTAAACATGAAGCAGTAAAATACTCTTCAAAAGTCCAATGAACGAAGCGTAGTTCGTTATCTTCGACTCTGACCAGTCCAATATCGTATTTTTTAAATTCCGCATTAATATCTTGTTCGGGTATGAGACCCTCTATGTCTGCAGGTTCAAAACAATTTAGTAACGCTAGTTTCTGATGGTATTTTTTAATTATTTTAAATTGATCTTCGAGCATTTCTTCGTTTTTCAACAAACTTCTATTTATATCCTTATGTAGAATGCCAAATTTTTTATAAACAAATGCTTCGTAAAGAGAAAACAATGAATGCATTATTATTTCTTCTTTTGGTTTATATGTAAGATACCTTTCAGAATAATAAGACTCTTCAAATCCTTTTTCGTATATCTCTGCTATCATTCGGATGTGAAGTGGTACTCCGATGAAAGTAGAATACAATTGTGTAGAAAAACATACTTTAAATAATTCTTCAACGTACATGTCCAATTTCTTATCTGTTTCGATGTTGTTTTCCCAACTGTCCGACTGTGCCTGTGTTAATCTTGCTTTCCAAAAGTTTTTAACAAAGTCCTTGCTTCTTTCTGTCACTGGAGTTAATTGATAGGAGAACACACCTAATTTACTTTCTAAAATCGATTGAATATTATATGGGCGAGTTGTCATCCAGATCTTTTTAATTTTTGCCATATTATTTATTTGTCCTACCAAACCGATAATAGGTTCAGTTTGGTCGATTTCATCAAATCCATCTAGTAACAACACGACATTGTTCTCATTGAATATCTTGTTAAAAAGTTCTATTTCAATTTTTTTTAATTCATTGATATCAGGACGTTCGACAATATCTAAACATATCAGATCGTCTTTTAAAGTAGCAAAGTCAAAAATGTTTATTTTTTTACCGGTTTTGTTATGAACTTCAAATTTTAGTACTTTATAAAGAAATTTCATTGCATTTGTTTTGTTAATATTATTTACACTAAGGCCAGTAAAATCTTTTTGGTAATCTTTTATGTTTATTCTTAAAACCCATGTTACTTGATTCAAATTGCTAATAGTAGAAGTTAAATGAGTTAGTAAAGTAGATTTCCCCATGCCTGGAACTGCAGCAACTAAGACCACATTTTCGGATAAATCCGAGACGTCATTTATTTGGTAAGTATAGAAATGATCCTTCATCGTGTCTTGTTCATCGCATGTATCTATATATTTATATTTGTGAAGTTGTGATATATCACCTCGTGATTTCTGCCAAACTAGTTCATGATCAATATCATGAATAAGCCAATGAATATTTGTATCATACTTATCACAGAGTTCTTCAAAAGCTTTTGCATCTACATTTTGAGTTATTATTACTATATCTCTTTTATCGACATCAGTATCTGATTTTATTTTGTTATTGGTCATTATGCAAAACGATGTCATGTCGATGATCGAAAACATGTCGATGTCTGATAGAATATTATGATATATTTTAATTTGACGGAATAAAGATCTAGGTATATAAAATTTTTCAATTTCTTCAAAGGTGTCTAAATTGCTTTGATGAATTGGAGTATCTCCTATAACGATTTTTTCGCTATCTGTTATCAATTTTAATAAAATATCTCCTTTGATATATCTTTTTAACTTATCGTCTGTTATTAACATGCCTAAATCGATTTCCCTTCCTTGAAATACAACTTTTTTTCTCTCTATAAAGTTTTGAGTTGCAACTGTTAGATCTAAAAAGGTATCGTTATCGACCAACTCTTCATAATTTACTACAAAACTTTGTAATTTTTTACATATTTCTTCGTTTTTTTCTACAGTTATTAGTGTAAATCGCTTTTCTGTGTTTTTTTTGAGAATTTTTATTACGTCTTCAAAAAATTGCATTCTCTTATCGCATATTTTGACATCATCATTTATTATTATTAGGTGGCTTCGTTTTTTTGAACTGAATGCTTTTAAGATAGTTCCTCTGTTTGGGTCATTAATCGAGTGTTTTAATTTGTCAACGATATACGCATCTCTTTTTTCGCATCCAAACGCCTGGTGTATTTTTATTTCTGTTAATAAAGGATATTTTTGATAAATGATCATCATCCGTTTATCTGCAGTCATTATTTTATCTAGCGTTCGATCTTCTTCGTGCGTCTCGGGCTTTTGTTTTTGTTGCTTTTTGAACTCGCATTTATATTTATCAATTTTCATTTTCCGCTTTTCAGTTGTTCCCATTGAAGCATATCTAGAAATAGTACGTATTTGTTTTTCAAAAAATTTGTCCCATGTAATTTGTGTTATACAATTCTTTTTGCCTTTCAAAAACTTGAACATTTCCACTTCAAGATCACTTGCGATCAATTCGTCCTCAATCAAGTTCAGTTTGTTTCCTAATTCTTGTTGAACTATTTTTCCCATACTATCTTCGTCGCAAGTCACAACGAAAACTAATTTACTTAAGAACGTTTCGACTAAATCGTTAGAAACACAATGATCCGGGGTACAATCAGATTGTGGGGTTCTAAAAAATGTATTAGTCACAAAGATTTTTTTATCTCTGAATGCTGTTAAAGTCTTTGGCCCTTCTTTATTTTTTTTCAAATAACCTTCAACCAATTGACGGAAAGCTACTACATCTTTGTCATTTGATGGATTATTTAAAAAGTCCTCACTAATTTTAATATGATGCCTAGGTATGTAAAATACGTTATTCAACAACCAACCGTGGCTGGATGCATACAGTTGATTCATAGCAAGCTTCTTATTTTTGCATAACGAATTAGCTAATGCTTTAGCTAACTTATTAAAATCTTTTGGTGTATCGTTATTTTTAGCTTCACAACAGAACTTTTTTACAGTTTGAATTTTTTTAACTCTCCAACTAACTAAAATCGATTGATCGTTTACTGCAGCCATAGCTTTCAATAAATGGTCTCGAAATTCTTTTGATTCACCATCCTTTATTTCGATAAAGGTCTTTCGAAATTTTACATAATATTTTGGATTGCTTGTAGGCTCTAAAAACTCTTCAGGTAGCTCGAAAACATGTTTGACTAACCAACCATGGTAAGTCTGATACATAGAGTTGAACGCTATAGTTTCTTCAGATAAATCCTTAACTAATTTATTTGCCAATGCGCCCATTACTGTGACATTTGATAAATTTTGAACTATAGCGTTCTTGCGTGGAAATTCTGTTTTTACGACGACATTATCTGCTTTTTGTCCAACCGTTATACTTTTTTCTAAGTCAGAATTTTTAGTTTTAAATTTGTAACGATTAAGAACAACATTACCATACAAAATTTCATCTTCATCTGTTGTAACTATCGATGTATTGTCCATACATTCTTCTAAGTTTGTATCAAGTTTTATATTCGTGCACAATGTTATTTGTTTAATAAATTCCGTCGATTTACCTTTTGATTTCAAAGATTGAACTATTTTAAGAAACGATAAGTAATATTTTGATAAACCAAATAATTTGTCGTTTTCTTTTAGCAGATCTTCGAATTGAATGGATTTAGTTTTATCTTTCGAATGTTTAGCTTGCAAATACCTCGCACCATCTTCTATTTTGTCATTTTGTTTGTCATATTTGAAGACGACGTCATCAAGTTTGCCAGAATTAGTGAGTTCGGTTTCTAGTTCATATGAGTAGCCCTGTTCTGCGCCGCGATGGAAGAAAAGCATAAGAAGTTTTATTTGATAAGCTACACCGTGTTGGGTTTTTGATAAACCTTCTTTCTTCTCAACTTGGCTTGCTGTCGATGTGCTTGGGAATTGAATATCCGCGCTTTCAAATTCGTTCAAGCGACGTTTCTTCGCTGGAGCTTCTTCCCGTGTTAGTTCCATAGCTTTGGTTACTGAACGCTCGTTTATAAATTAAGTCCAGATCTGAAAATGTTAAATTAAAAAAGATAAAAAAAAACGCTGTTGGGATTATGCACTGAAGTTTATTATGGACCAGCTGATTATACAGGGTGTAAGGAAAGACGTGTTTCCTAAAAACTCATTGGTTCGAGTCGGCCCGGACGGGGATCGAACCATCGTGTCCTGCACGGAAGGCAAGGTTACTCGCCACTGGACCACCATGGCCGGGGCATCATAATATTTATATTACATACTAGTGTTTTCCCGCGACTTCGTCCGCACAAATTATATACCAGATTTTAAGTCAGATCATAAGCTATCAAACAAAAAATGTTTCATCAAAATCGGTTCAGTAGTTTAAGCGTGATGCGCGAACAAACAAACAATCAAATAAACAAAAAACAAACAAACACACAAACAAACACACAAACAAACAAACACACAAACAAACAGACAAACAGACGACAAAATTTCTAAAAAAGGTTGATTTCGAGTCAGGGATACCTAAAAACCATATTGTAAACTTTTTTTGTAAATATCTTGAATGTACAGTCAGCATCAAAAGTATCTAGGTACCTTAGTTACCAAACCTTATTAGGTTTGCTATCGTAAAGTTGTCCAGATATTTATGAACAATTTGTGAGTTGAAATACAACTCACAAAGAAATCAAATTAATTTATTTGTCATGTTATTATTTGTTTAGATAAAAACAAATGGTATCTTGTAGGAAATAGGGTTTATTTTCGTGTAATTGCTCAGATGTTTTTGAACACCGGAGATGCTTAGATACTTTTGATGCTGACTGTACAGACACAATTCAGTTACAGTTTTATAATCATCATCATTCATCATCATTTTCAGCCTGTATCCACCCACTGCAGGGCATAAGCCTCCTCCATATTTTGCCACTCTTCTCGGTCCTGTGCCAGTCGCATCCAGGTCTTGCCTGTACTTTTCCAGATGTCGTCAACCCACCTGGCTGCCGGACGACCCACTTCTCTTTTACCTAATCTCGGCCACCACTCTGTTAAGGCTTTACTCCACCTGCCATCATTTCGTCTAGCTACGTGTCCTGCCCACCGCCACTTTAAGCGAGCTATTCGGTCCCCGACGTCCTGAACCTTAGTTCGACGTCGGATCTCGACGTTTGTGACGTGGTCAAGAAGAGTGATGCCTAGCATGGCGCGCTCCATGGCTCTCTGTGCTACTTTGATTTTGTGTACAGTTTTCTTAGTGAGCGCCCATGTTTCGGCACCATATGTCATGGTGGGCAAGACACATTGATTAAAAAGCTAGGTTTTCAAGCATTGTGGCATTTTTCTGTCTCGGAGCACGTCGTCCAACTTACCGAAAGCAGCCCACCCCAATTGCACACGTCTTGAGACCTCTTTTATTTGGCATTCTTTACCAAAGGATAAACACTGTCCAAGATATACATAACGATCGACTACCTCTAAAATCTCATTACCCACAATAATGGGGTCTGTGACCCCACAGGCGTTCGTCATAACCTTAGTCTTGGACATGTTCATCCTCAGGCCTACACTCAAAGAAGCATTATAGAGTTCTTGCAACATCTCTCCCAGGTCCTCACTGGTTTCAGCAAACAGTATTAGGTCATCCGCAAAACGAAGGTGCGACAAGTAGACTCCATTGATATTAATACCCTTGTCATCCCATGCTAATGTTTTTATTACATCTTCAAGGACAGCTGTAAACAGTTTGGGTGAAATGGTGTCTCCCTGTCGCACTCCCCGTTCGATTGGTATGCGCTTTGTTACATCATGTAAGCGAACCTGCATCGTTGCCGACCTATATAACTCTCGGAGTATATCCACATAACGGCTGTCCGTGCGGCAGCGATGAAGAGAATTGAACACGGCCCAGTGTTCGACACTGTCGAAAGCCTTTTCGTAGTCAACGAGGGCAAAACACAAAGGCCGGTTATACTCACGACATTTCTCCATCAACTGCCTCACTGTGTGGATATGATCGATAGTGGAGTATCCACTCCGGAAACCTGCCTGTTCTCTAGGTTGGTATTCGTCGAGCTCCCGGGTGAGTCTATTACAGAGAACTTTGGAAAATAACTTGTAGACTTGGGAAAGGAGGCTTATTGGGCGATAATTGGCCAGCTTTGAACTATCTCCTTTTTTGAACAATATTATCACCTCGGCGTTTTTCCAGGCTTCAGGTGTATGGGCTGTACTAATGACCTTATTGAAAAGTTCTACAAGAACCTTGAGGACGACTTCGCCACCTGCCCGCAATAACTCAACCGAAATGCCATCTTCGCCAGGAGCTTTTTCGTTAGTTTTATAATAGTTTAGATATATGAAATTGACTTCGCCTCGAATAACTCACTTGAAAGCTTCTCATCTGAACAGATGCATCGTAGAGCTTTGAAACACGTTCGCGGTTATTTATTTAAACACAAACGTAGTTTATTAGGTACAGCAATGACCAAAATTGTATAAAATAAAATACGTATTAAGTCAAATGTGTCTAGAGTAGAGGAAACGGTATTTGACGGCTGCTCAATTAATATAATAATAACAGTAGGTAGGTAAAGTTTGAACAGGAAAATTAAATTTTATTTATAAAATCGACTATATACGAGTACCTACCTATCGAAACTGTAACATAAGTGTGTCTGTAATTTGAAGATATTTACAAGAAAAAGGTTTTGGTAAAATTTGTCCGTCTGTTTGTTTGTGCGAGCATCACGCAAAAACTACTGAACCGATTTTGATGTAACTTTTTTGTTTGATAGCTTATGATTGGACTTAAAATCTGGTTTATAATTTGTGCGGACGAAGTCGCGGCTAAACTTTAGTAACCTTTATTAAACATTTTACAAGTACACAAATTAGTTCCAATGATTTTCCGCAACATGGCGAGGTATTCTATTTTTCTGGTTTGACTTTATATTCGATCATAATGTAATCAGAGTTATTATTAGAATTACAATGTGTCATTAGGAGTCACGTTGCAGGAATTGACCCGAGCACACGTCTCGCGTGGTTTTCGCGCGTCGCGTTTTTGCCTGCCACGAGGCTCCGCAATCCTCAATCTCTTCTTGTTCTTGAACAAAAACAATCCCTGAGATTGGGATAGATACTCCCATAAATTACACTTGACACTGGCGGAAATGCGGTGCTACGCACAAGCAAAAAGCCATTAATTATAAATAAAAAAAAATGTGTCATTGCTGGACCTAATAATTGTTGTACTAAATGTTTCCGGTCTCCAACATTATCCTTGTTTCTTTCTTTGTCTTGCCAACTTTATGACTTCACAGTTTCTACCCCCACAGTCTGAGCGCTAGTCATCTTATACAAGGTGTTACAAAAATACAAATAAACATTTAAGGGGGTGGTTTAAACCATGAAACTTGTGAAGTCATAAGACTTCACAGTTTCTACCCCCACAGTCTGAGCGCTAGTCATCTTATACAAGGTGTTACAAAAATACAAATAAACATTTAAGGGGGTGGTTTAAACCATCAAACTGAACAACTTTCACTATGGGACCAATATCGAAATCGCGAAAAAAAACGATGTTCTATAGTCTACAAATCGAATAGAGCTAAAATATGGGTTATCAGTTTTTTTTTTCGCCATTTCGATGTTGGTCCTATAGAGAAAGTTGTTCAGTTTGACGGTCTAAACAACCCCCTTAAGAGTTTTAAATATTTATTTTTACTTATGAAACACCTTGTATTTGTATAGGGTCCAACTTAATATGCTGACACTTTTTTAAGGGTATAATCAGACCATCAAACTGAACAACTTTCTCTATGGCACACCAACATCGAAATCGCGAAAAAAAATCAGTCCCTCCATACAAAACTGCAAACCCACTCGAGCCAAATGTATGGGACAGCTGATTTTTTTTTCGTGATTTCGATGTTGGTCCCATAGAGAAAGTTGTTCAGTTTGATGTTCTGATCAATTGCTAGGCAAAGGCCTCCCCTCTTTTCCTCCAATCCTCCCTTTGCAAAGCGAAATCGGGCCAACCGTTCAAAAAGGTATTCAAGTCGTCGCTTCATCTTCTCTTGGGTCTTCCTCGACGTTGGCAACCGTCTTGTAGAACCCATTCTGTGGCCATCTTAGTCTACCTCTCCGGCAGATATGTCCGGGTGCATGCAACAGATATGTCCCGCCCAATCCCACTTCAGCAGAGCTGTTTTTAGACCTACACCCGCTATGCCAGTTTTGGAGGGCAGATCTGTGTTTCGCACCCGATCGGTTAGTTTTACACCTAAAATGCTGCGCTCCATAGCTCGTTGGCAAATCTTGAGACTGGATTTCTGATGTTCGGTCAAAGACCAAGTCTCTCACATTATGAGAATTAAAAAATACCATTTTCTGCAGATTATTTTGGGAAGCAGGGGAAAATTTTGGGAAGTCGAATGCCTGGTAGAAGAAGGACTTTATGGCTTAAGAACCTACGTGAATTTTTCGATATGAACACCACCTCACTGTTCAGGGCTGCAGTCTCCAGGGTCCGAATAGCCCTAATGATAGCCAACCTCTGATTGGAGACGGCACTACAATAAGAAGAAGAATATAGCAGAAAATGAAAACTTAAATAAACTAATATAAAAACTATTAGGTATCTTGTAAATCACAGCATTGTAATTTTCTTTTTTTGCTAATACTCTAGGAAATCTACGGATTTTTGTATAGAGTAGGTTGCATTAATTGCACTTTAGGGGATTCTTTTGGAATATAGTACATATATACCTGGAAAACATAAATTATCAATAATCCCCGATTTTTTATTTTTTATTATCACAATGAATAATTAAGACATTTACAAAACATTAAATTTAGGTATGAACAAAAAATGGAAAACTGGTGATTTTATACAGGACGGCTTCGCTCAATACGTTTTACTTATAACAATAGTAATCCCCGGTTAATATCGTAAATTTGAGTAGATATTTAATATTTTGTAAGTCTTAAAAAATTCTAACCTCAAAACTTAATTATTTACTGTTTGTTTGTACACATAAAATTTGCCTTGTGATAATTAACTGTCTCTTTTGCTGGTATGCTGGAAGAAATATCTTTAGAAATAAGCTTGCCCTTTGTACATTTATATCGATTTTTAGGTATTTCTCAGGTTCCTGAGCCTGTATAACCACGAAATCTAGAAAAAAGTGTTATTAACTAATACAGATATACGTTCAACCACAATTTATTAAAGTGTCTTTAATGCAATCTCAAACCGTATTTTTCCCTGACTGTAGTAAGGCAAAAACTAGGACTAGCCTTAGAACGATTTACTTTGCCTCAGCATTAGCCAATTTTTACATTTTATCGGTGAAGGAAACCATCGCGAATCGCGATTCGTGCATTTTATAAATACACATGATGGCATTTTGGTGTAAATAAAATAATAAAAAAAAACACTTGAACAATTATCACTCTGTAGATAACATAAAAAATGTATGGACTTGACGTATGGTGAAGAAAGCAAACGTCAAAATGTTTCGATCGCCAATGTCAAATCCATACATTCTGCAACTTCTACTAGCGTCTACGCCAATATAAATGTTACTTTGTGAATAGGCGCTGGTTTTAAAACGTCCCAATTGGGTCGTTTTTGAATCTCCAGCTACCATCCTCGTTTTGTAGCGGACATAATGGGCTTGCCATAATTGTATTGTAACGTTGCCTGAATGAAATAAATAAACAATGTATCTTATTCAATCCGCAGCCATAACACGGAGAAAGTAATATACTTCTTACTACTGGAGAGAAAGAGACGACGTCCGGCGAGAGACGACGAACCAAGACCCCCCGCCCCGCCCCCCGCAGCCGACCCCCCAAGGAAAAGACTCGACACTTGCAGGGTATGTCACCTTATTCTTCTTCTTATCGAGTGGGCTGCAAGCCCTGGTGTCAGAGTTTATTCAAACCGCCTTACGGCCTCTGACGTGGTTTTTATGTAACGACTACTACCACCAGATATAGTAGCCGGGACCAACAGCTTAACGTGCCATCCGAAGCACGAATCATCTTTCTTTTCAGACAATCAGGTGACTCAGCCTGCAACGTCCTAACCAACTGGGGAAAAACGCACAAAGTGACATTTCACTAGGTGCCCCCCGTGGGAATCGAACCCACGACCTCCGTGTCAAGAGCCCAATGCTCTTAACCATTAGACCACGGAGGCAGTTGCAGTCCGTCACCTTATTTAGACGCTCCCATTATGTAAACGCAGGGCCGGCAATATTTCGCTGGTTTTTATAAGCTATCTTCTCGTTATTTGAAAGACATACAAATTAATACACCAAAAACAACTTAAGACCCTATTACTCAACAAATGCTATTACACGATTGATGAGTTTATGTGTGATAAGATAAGCTATAGCGTGGTAGTCTAAAATTAATGCAATGTCGTTTTATAACAATTTTTATTTTTTATTTTCTATTTTAAATGTATAAATATTTTTATGATTATATTTTTATTCAATGTTTTCTGTATAATTACCTAATTATTTTATGTTCATTGTTAAAATTATTGTCGATTATAAAATTTTGAATACAATTAAAATAGAAAATCAAAATTGTTATAATCACAATAATTTTAACAATTTTGATTTTCTATTTTAATTGTATTCAAAATTTTATGATTTCAATGTTTTCTGTATAATTATTAATTACCTATTTATTTAACGTTCATTGTTAAACTATTGTTAATTATAATTATTTTGCATGCCTTTAATTTGCAATGCCCTAATCAACAGGGTTCGTGTACTCATTCCTTATCATATTATAAGACCTTTAAATACTGTGCAATACATGTAAAGCAATACATGAATTGAATTGAATTCAATTAATGAAAAATAGCTAACTAGGGTGTTTTGTTACACCCTGTCCATCACCTTATAAAATTTCATCGAAAATGTATGAAAACGCGGATTTTTCAAACCCGAATAAAACCAATGACAATGGACCTACAGCTTTGGTCCAATAATAATGAATAAAAAACAGAACATCGCATTTTTTATTGGCCGGCACTTTCACGTTTTGGACCAAATCGGATGATGTCTTTTGGCGTGTATGTATGTAACATTGGAGATTATTTGCAAAAAAGACACAAAATAACACGCTTTAATGTGGTTAAGCCAAGTCAGAGGCCTATTGGCGGCTTGAAAATTCTCTGACAGCAAGGTGACCACTAACTTGCCTCCACCAACACGCACTGGGCCCGCGTGGTGGATTATGGCCCACTCCCTCTCACCCTTATTCGTGAGAGGAGGCCTTTGCCCTGCAGTGGGATTCTACAGGCTATAACTAACTTAATGTGGTATAGTGAATCATCGATTGCTCATTAGTTCAAACATTAATTTTCCTTATAAATGACCTAATTACATCGATTAAAGGATGCAAAAACAATTCAGAGAGTTTAGGCACATAATGAATATCGCCGTGACATAATTGTATGAAACATTAATCTCATTAGTGGATATAATAAATAAGTAATAAATAAAATCTATACATAGGAATAATAATTATAGGTACATTAAAATTTTATGTTTGTGAATAAAAATATTATGCATTTATATAATCAAATAACCATGATTAATTTTGTTACTAACATTCTTATTTAAAGTATGTTTTTATTTTATTTATATTCTATTCTATTTTTATTTAATGGCGTTTCCTTGTTAGATTTCGCCAGTGTCAAGTGTTGATTGAAGATTTATTAGATATTGTACGGTAATAGGATATGGCGATCTCAAAGCCCCGTTTTTAAACAAAAACACACACTCGAAACCGCCATAAAATGGCGGAGCTGCGTGACTGCCTAAATCGAGACGAGAGCCGAACAAATCGACGTCCTTTCTAGACCCCCCCAGCCACGCAACTCTATTTTATTTATAATTATGGACTTGTTGCTTGTGCGTTAGCACCGCATGTCCGCCAATGTCAAGTGGTTTGAGGGAGTATCTATCCAATCTCGAGGATTGTTTTTGAGTAAGAACAACTGAGAAGGATTTTCGCAGCCTCGTGGCAGGCTGAAACGCGAACCGCGCGAACACCACGCGAGAGACAAGTGTTCGGGGCAAACCCTGCAACGTGACTCAAAAGTATGTTATTAGGTACTTAATATTCAAATTGCAATCGTTCAGTGTCACATTTACATAATACAATTAAATTCTCTGACAGCAAGTAAACCACTAACTTGCCTCCACCAACACGCACTGGGCCGGGGCGTGGTGGAGTATGGCCCACTCCCTCTCTCCATTATTCGTGAGAGAAGGCCTTTGCCCTGCAGTGGGATACATACTTACCTTTTTTTACATTTATATTCCATTCAATTCAATTACATTCCAATCATGCCATCACAAATCAATTCGTAAAATTGTAAACTTGGTGGATTTACATTGAAAATATTTTCAAAAGAATGTACCCTAGCGCTTCGCTTGGCTCGTCTTGGCGAGGGCAGTACCGTGCCCCCAGATTCGGGGGGTTTATAATACGTAATTTTAGAATTTTTGTCTGTTGTGCAAGCATAGCATAGCATATGCTCACGACTATATTCCCCGTGGAGGTAGACATCCACGTTTCACCCGTAGTACCGAAACTCTCCAGTGTGACAGGGGGTTGACCCCGTCAACACTTATAATGGACAGTGGGTACAATACATGCCTCAAAATTGAAGCATGCAGGTTTCCTCACGATGTTTTCCTTCACCGAAAAGCAAGTGGTGTTACAAATCGTAATACTTAAATTCCGAAAAACTCAAAGGTACGAACTCAAAACTTTAAAGGGTATATCCGTAAGCAAAAGCATTATGTACCTATACTTGGTGCTGCAGTAATATTAGCATAACTATAATTTACAGGTGAACGGTCAATCAGCACACTTTGGACAGATAAGCGAAGGGTCGCCTATAACGCCGAGGAGATCTCAATTCAGGTACTATATAACTAAGATTGATATTTGTATGTCGTTATGTGATGTGAAGAAATGTCTAACAAAGTATCAATAATCCGCAAGATATCTTAAAATGTAATGTATTATGTAATTTGACTTACCAACTACTGGACATCGGGTTGAAAAGTGTCCGTGACCAAGAGTAACAAAACGCATAAAGAGTAACAATTATACGCCAGTCTTCGTTTGATCGACCGACTACGCGCACGTCTATAGCGATATGCCGCTGTTCTGATAGAATTGGTTAAAACTATACAAATAAAATGAAAAAAGAATTACAACATGTTTCAATGCTCTTAGTTTTGTTCTATTACTAACACGTTATTACTTATTATGTAGGTTAATCTGGAACAGTTTTTTTTTGTGAGAATTTTGTATAGGACCCGGCGTCCATTAGTTAGTAAGTCAATGTGTGTCGCAGGCTTATGATGAAATCTGGCTTTTTATAAAATACCTGGGCGTATGATCAAAAGTACTTAATATACGTTGCGGCCATATTTAACGTTGTGTTTAGACCATCAAACAGATAGTTTCACCATGAAGCCAATATCAGGCCTGTCTCACTCCGAACACGTTAGATACAAAAATGTACCTACGCGGCCGGGCTACGACGTCGAGGCCTAATTCAGTCGAGTGTCACGCGCTCATTGCATCGCACCGAACGACCTTGAAATTTGTTTTTCCGTTTCGAAAATTAAATTAGTATCCTACACATCGATAGGCCAGTTTTTTCAAGAAACTATCAATTTCGTCCCGCCACCTTCTTCTAGGTTTGCCTCGACGCCGATTTTGTATACCGCCTAACGAAGCGCAAAACCGGGACGCATGGAGAGAACGGAGGGAGGCCTTTGCCCAACAATGGGACATTGACGGCTGATATAATAATAATGGGATGTTGCCCCATTGTCGCACTTTGTGCGTGCGGCCGTTTTATTGGGCCCACTCGACGAGTCGGCGAGTCACCGCCTGCCCTATTTACAATTTTGAGACTAGTTGTCATGGCAGGCGTCCGTTAGTCTCCTCCCATAGCCCAGTATCCATCCATCCAACTTTCACCTCCATAGCCCAAGACCTTATTTTTCCATCGCGGCCATACAATAGTCTTTGCACCTGGCGGGGACCATCCCCGTGTGTATCATGTTGTGCGCTCGGAGATGGTATCCGCCATGTGTATCCTTTACATTTAGATTAACTTGTCTTTTGAACGGGCCTCTACATGTTGGCTTCGGCTCCATGCACGCCCTCCAAAGGTCCGGGACTTAATTGCCCGTGATTACGGAACGTAAGACATATAATAATAATCCTATACATCGTCGGATGTACATAAAGTAATATCATAATTTTCTTAATTGAAAGATTGTTAAAAATACTGCATCGCAATCGGTTACTTGGCCCGAATTTTATGTATTTTTCATTCTTTGGAATTATTCGAATGACTTAGATGAACCAAAATGTAAACACATTGGTGTAACATAGATAGAAGACGTACCGCCCGCCAGCACGACCGGTATCTTTGCACGTCTTTGCACGCACCACTGACATCCCTTGCACCAGAGTCTATGTGTTCGTGACATTCACGTACAGAGTGTCAATGTGTGCGTGTCAGTCGTGCTTGGAGCGAGCGTTCTTAGATAGTGAGGCATCTGTTGTACTCTTATGTAAGCCGTGCCAATATCGAAATCTCTAAAAAAACTGCAGTTCCAAAATACATAACGGGAACCGCAATACCTACCTACTGGACTCAAATATAAGGAGTTCCATATATTTTGATTTGATTTTCATTGTTTCGGTGTTGAGTAAAAGCACCCTTTTACTTAAATATTACCACACCAAAAATGTTCATAAAATAAATATTCTTTATTTGTACACCAAAAAACATACAGCAACAGAAACAGAATAGGAAGAACGTTAGGGTACATTATGGCGTTGCAGAGGGAGTTGCACTACACTAGATGGCGCTCGGGAGCATTATTCCTGATTTTATCACATTTTATTTTATATCTCGTAATTGTGATGATTTCAATCAAAATTTTTCAATTATGCGGGCACTTGTGTTTATGTTTTACTGATCTAGCTACAAGTTATAGTAATTTTATTGTTCATACGAATTTGATATACATTTTAATTTTAATCAATTTCACACAAAACTTTGACGTATAACATTCGTAGACGGTATTAACAAAAGTAATATTTTATATATGGAAAAATAGTTAAGAAAATCAAGATTACGCATCTCAAATAACATTTGCAATTTATAACATAATTACGAAGATATAAAATAAAATGTGATAAAATCAGGACTGATGCTCCCGAGCGCCATCTAGTTGCCTGTGAACGTCTCTGCAACCCCCTTAAGGGTATATTATTCGGAGCGCGCTTCATACAAACGTACTATGGTGATATATTCTAAACTAACCAATTAAAGTAAATGAAATTTTGCAGAAACAATCTAGAAACAAATTTCTATGCTTGTATGGTGACAGATTTTCGTCAAAATGTATAGTTTTCTAGTTACAATGCCTCAAATATTTCCATAAAAATCTTAAATTAATCCTAGCATTTAAACTGTTTATTTTAACGAAAATCTGACTCCATAGAAGCATAGAGATTTGTTTCTAGATTGTTTCTGCAAAATTTAATTGACTTTAATTGGTTAGTATTGAAAATATCACCATAGTGCGTTTGTATGCAGCGCGCATTTTCGCTCTCGGAATAAAATTCTCTTAAAAATTTGTTAAATTTTAAGAGGTGAAAAGCGTGTGAGTATGCCCAGCGGGGCCCCCGATCCTAGGGCTTTGAAACCTAGCTAATCATTTAGTGCTCATTTAGTGCTCTCTGAATATGTATGGCTTATATTTAGTGCTTCAAAGATAACGGAGTTATATCAAATCTAAGCTAACGTCCGCCCAGCGGGGCCCTCCTTTATTATGGACAAAAATGATTAAAATGTTACATAAATATTTAGTGCTCTGAATTCCTATTAAAACTGTATCAAAAGATTTGATCTAGCTGGTTTGCATTAAAAGTTATAGCATTTTTAAGTTTTTAATTTCCAGCGGGCCCTCTCTTGTTAGACTATATAAGTCGCTGAAATTAATGTCGCCATTTAGTGCTTGATGCAAGGACTGCAAGGTATCTGTCTGTATGGTTAATTTACACATTCTGCTTCTAATAAACCTGGAAAATGCAATAATATCTCGCAACATTGATTCATATTAAATGACATTTCGTGGACAGTCGGCATCAGAAGTGGATAAGAGCTTTACTTGTCCGTGGTTTCCTAGGGGATCGCTAGAAGGCGCTACGGTCTAAGCTTTCAGACACAAAGTTTTATCAAAATCGGTCCGGTAGTATAAGTGTAGGAACACACCTGCGGAACGTTCCGTGCCGAACATTCGGTTGAATACGTGTCTACAAGGAAATATGGTGCGTAATGGTGCGTACTGGTGTGTCGCAGGTATAGGGAAAAGCGTTGCACGCGTATTCAACCGAACGTTCGGCGCCGAACGTTCCGCAGGTGTGTCCATACACTTACATTTAGACATAGTGTGATACGCCAACAATCAGACAAACCTTTGTAGTAGGTATTATATTATAATAATAGATAATAAGTACTTACCTACACACACGCGCACTTTCATAAACGTGTTGGTACTAGTAGAAATCATACGGCAGCGAATAATTGATAATATCACATCAAGAGTCACCAGGGCTAAAATTCGACGTTGATGTAGACAATGTACCAGATATACGGATGCACAATTTTATGCGGACTAGTAAAAATAGTAAAGCTCTCGTATACTTCTGATGCCGACTTTCCACGAAATGTCAATTGATATGAATCAAAATTGCGATATATTATTGCATTTTCCAGGTTTATTAGAAGCAGAATGTGTAAATTAACTATACAGACCGATACTTGGCATCAAGCACTAAATGGCGACATTAATTACAGCGACTTATGTAGCCAATCAAGAGAGGGCCCCGCTGGATAATAAAAACTTAAAAATGCTATTACTTTTAAACCAAACCAGCTAGATCAAATCTTTTGATACAGTTTTAATATGAATTCAGAGCACTAAATATTGATGTAACATTTTAATCATTTTTGTCCATAAAAAAGGAGGGCCCCGCTGGGCGGACGCTAGCTTAGATTTGATATAACTCCGTTATCTTTGAAGCACTAAATATAAGCCATACATATTCAGAGAGCACTAAATGAGCACTAAATGATTAGCTAGGTTTCGAAGCCCTAGGGCCGAGGGCCCCCCTGGGCATACGGACATGTGAAAAGCTTAGAACCTAGAATAGGTTAGTTAGCTGGCTTTTAATCACACGCCTAGGCGTATCGTCAGTTGGTTAAATCATATGCCTAGGATATATGCAAAAGAAAAAGAGTAGTAAAACATTAAACGGGACATTGAGAGCAGGTTTGGTCGAAGCAGGTCCGCGTCGGGACGTCGCGCCGAGGGCCGGAGCTCGCCTCAACTCCCTGCCAGTCCTCCTTCAGGTATGTCACCTTTATTATACACTAAGTGTTTACCCGCGACTTCGTCCGCACAAATTATATACCAGATTTTAAGTCAGATCATAAGCTAAGAAGCGCTCGTTGGCGTAGTGGAGCTTCGGTATTGGAAACAATCACCGAAGTTAAGCAACGTCAGGTCCGGTCAGGCTTTGGATGGGTGACCGTTTAGTGGTATTTAATTTCGAGCGTTTTCCGTGCATCGGAAGGCACGTTAAGCAGTTGGTCTCGGATAGTTCCGTCAGATGGCGTTGTAACTATTCGTTAAGCCAAGTCAGAGGCCTATTGGCGGCTTGAAAATTCTCTGACAGCAAGGTGACCACTAACTTGCCTCCACCAACACGCACTGGGCCCGCGTGGTGGAGTATGGCCCACTCCCTCTCACCCTTATTCGTGAGAGGCCTTTGCCCTGCAGTGGGATTCTACAGGCTATAACTTACTTACATAAGCTATCAAGCAAAAAAGTTTCATCAAAATCGGTTCTGTAGTTTTTGCGTGACAAACAAACAAACTAACAATTTTGTCAAAAGATGGCGCTGCACGTCATTTAAATCGAGTGTTAATTGAGTTTATATGATGATTTTACTGTTTTATAATAGTTAAGACTAGAGTTTAACCGCGACTTCGTCCGCACGGGTTCCTGTCATTGTCGTGAGATACATGATATAAAGGGTGTTTGGGTAAACAGTGGCATTATTTTAAGGGGTCCTATAAGTTTTTTAGGGAAAGCTGTTCAGTGCCACGTGTACAATCGCCCCTCAAAGTAGCTAATGCAATTGTTTACCCTAACACCTACGAATAAGAATGTATAGAAGTGTAAATGAAGCTCGAAAAGTGGCACCAAAAAAAGTGTACCGTGTTCTAAAGGGTATATTTTCGTTTGTGACGTCATCACTTGCTGTCAATTTTCAATAAAAAATGTTGATAATGTTTTGTAAGTTTTCCGTGACCTTTTGTTTGAGCTCCCACCATCGATAAGAAAAGTGTTAAGTATTTTTTGTGAAGAATACCTAGTTAGTAGGTAGGTTTTTTTTCACACAATAAGAAATTCATTACTGAACTAAAACATTTTAAATTAACCAAAGTGGGAAGTTTCGGTTAATTTAAAGCGTAACCTACATACATACCACTTTTTTCAAACTAAATACGATCATCACTGTGGGCAAAAAAAATGTGTAGGTATAGAGATACAAAAATTATGATTTCACAATGTGTAGAGTAACGGAATATGCCTACATAACTAATTAAATTTATTTAACACTTATTTTTTTAAATATTTTTATAGTTTCAAAATTACACATGTGATATTTTTTACTAACCGACAAGGAGGAGATTCTATGATATATATACCGCCGGTATTCTAATTTTGAAGATACTGAAAAAAAAAATCACCGACATTTTCGTCAATTCGGTATGTCAAGTTTTTTTTTGGGAGGACAAAATGGAAAACCATTTCGAGATAATTGTCTCAATAACAATATTTTATATGTCAGAATATTTAAAATGAAAGGATTAAACTAAATATCAACTTAAAATAACTGGTCATTCAGAAAAAATATGTTCAATGTGTCAGAATTTGACATTTCATGTTGCCGTTTCTGTTTCCAACATGGAGTAAGAAAGAGAAGGCAGGTAATTTTTATTATTTAAATTAAATTTTTAAACAACAAAATTAACAACGTGGAGTTCGAATAATTTTTTCGTGCCCACTTTTGCCATTTACAGATAAACTTTATGAATTGAAAAAAAAATGTTTCTTATAATGATATCTTCTATCCGTAAAAAATATAAAATAAAGACAAAAAAATGCTTGACATACCGAATAATTGTGTGAATAATATAGTAGATTACACACCGAGGGCAGAAAAGTAAGAAAGGTCTCAGATGTCATTTGATTGCTGACCGAGGTGAAGCCGAGGTCAACAAACATGTGATCTGAGGCTTTCTTATTTACTGCCCGAGGTAAGTTTACAATTTTTCTCCTCGACGGAGGTGGAAAGCGGCAACTTCGTTTAGCGCAGCGGGAAGAAAATTTACGCTTTTCGTCCGGAGGGGAGAAAACAACATTTTCTATGTTAGAGATTTTAAAATGAAAGGATTACGGATATTTTTTAAAAAATATAAGGTCGTTTTCGACCAGGAGTGCGATTTTTGAATCTCATTCGGTGAGCTCAAGCAGTTGAAAATGTCAAAATTACTATAGAGATTTGCATCTTCCTACTGCTGATGCGACTTTCAAAAATCATACTTCAGCAGCTATTTTTGAAAGTCAAATCAGCAGTAGGAAGATGCATATCTCCATAGTAATCTCCATAGTAATTTTGACATTTTCAACTGCTGAGCTCAGCGAATGAGATTCAAAAATCGCCCTCCAGGGCCCTATTCAATAAACGCAACAATTACAGGTGAAAGGCGACAGGCGAAAATTCGACAATTATTTACAGTTCAATAAAAATGTACATTGACAAAATTGTCAAGAGCATTGAGTTCTGCTTACGTAGGTCGTGGGTTCGATTCCCACGGGGGACACCTAGTGACAAGTCACTTTGTGCATTTTTCCCCAGTTTGTTAGGATATTACAGGCTGAATCACATGATTCCATGCTTCGGATGGCACGTTAGGCCGTTGATCCCGGCTACTATCTTTGGTTAGGTACATAAAAACCACGTCAGAGGCCCGTAAGGCGGTCTGGAAAAAACTCTGATACCAGGGCTTGCTGCCCACACGATAAGAAGAAGTGTTTAATAAAACAAATACTTATGTCAAGTTTTTCAGGACAAATTGTCATTATGTCTATTCTATTTTTATTAAATGGCGTTTCCTTGTTAGATTTCGCCAGTTTCAAGTGTTGAAGATATATTTATTAGATATTGTACGGTAATAGGATATGGCGATCTCAAAACCCCGTTTTTAAACAAAAACACACACTTGAAACCACCATAAAACGGCGGAGCCACTTGGGCAATCAAATCGCAAGCCGACGACACGTCTACTTGTTACCTCCTTAGCCACGCGACTCCTCTGTCACATGTCACCTGTCAGGAGAAAAATTATTGAACAGAAATATGTCAAATTGTCGCTACAATCCGACAAATTTCTTTTCTCAAACATGCTTGGAAATTTGAGCATTATGTTGACAACCTTCTTTGAAATAAATCGAAATTGCTGTACTATGCGAGCAGTGGCCGGCAATAGTTGTATGAAAATCTATATCTGTAGTAGTTTAGCGGCCAAATAAATTACATAGTACACTTATATTATGTCGTGTAATTTAAAAACGGAACGATCTTTTACTCCGATACATGGCAACCAAGGAGGTAACTTATCAAAGGTTTGGTTTAAATTTTGAACTGGCTTGCAAATAAAAAGCTTTATAATGAAAAAAAAAACGAATGGACACTTTAACCACAGATAAGTTATAAGTTACTAGCTTTAAAATTATTGTTGTTCGTCATTGATTTTGAAAAGTTGATTTATTTTCATTTCCGCGCATTCATAATTCATAATATTTATTGCATAATCATAATAATAACATAATAGCATTGTTTGAGAAAAGCAAGCCTTGGCCACAACTAGGCATTGATGGACTTACGTATGTGTGCCTTGGCTTCGCCTCGGCCCACATTTACACGTTCGTCCATCGATGCGTCTTTTGCTGGCCACTGCAGTAATGTACTATAATTTTCCACCATGACATTTTGACGAAATTATCAGATTTTCCACCTGTAATTGTCACGCTTACTGTCACGTTTATTAAACCGGGCCCTGTAAACTCCTCGGTAAATTTGAAAAGTACATAAAATAACTGGCCGATAAGAAAAACAAAATTATAATGTCAGAATTGGACATTTTATGTTGCCGTTTCTGTTTCCAGCATCGAAGTAGAAAAAGAAGGAAGGTGTCTTTTTTAGATTAGCAAAGTTTTTTCTACATGAGTTCGAATGATTTTCTTGTGACCACTTTTGCATTTAGAGATTACCGTTCAAATTCATTTAAAAATGTATTTGTATTGATAAACTAGCTAGCTTTTACGGTTCGCTTTCATTGCAACAAACTATCTTTCATAAAAAATACTTATTTTATAACTATCTCCCATAATCTGTATATTCTTCTGTCTAGCCCCACACCAAGAAATGGTGATTGGGCAAAAAATCTCGAGTGAAATATATCTCAAGACAATAATTATATTACTACTATTGTATTGTATGGTATAGTCAAAGTGAATTTACGCTATGGTATGGTGCTAAGGGACCCTCCGTACATTTGGCCGGTTTTCTTTAAATATAGTAGTTTACTTAACAAAATTTTAAAAATATTGCTTTTATGACTAGTGGAGAAAAATTAGCCGTGGAATTTAAATATTCCCATTGTTTTGGCAGACGTGCCTAAACCACTGAACCGATTTTTATGGTTGAGATGTCATTCGACTGCAATTTAAGTCTGTGATTGAGTCATAATTGCAAACATGAAGATATTTATAAAAATGTTAATTGGCGGTGTTTGGAATAGGTACCTACGTAATGGAATACATTGAGACCATTTTTAGAATTTTTGTCTGTTTGTTTGTGCACACGTTATTTTAAAACTACTGAACAGATTTGGATTTCACGAAAGCATAGGGCTTAGTTTGGATTGGCATCAAACTAGTACCTACCTAAGTAATAAAATCTTTTCTGTTCAATTATTCATTGAAATTGGTAGGAAGCAAGTTTTTGGTTGTTTTGATATTATTTGCAGTGATTTAATTTCAGAAGTAAATAAAAATTGCATGATTTTATTATCAAGAATTTTATACTACGTAGGTAATTTAATCTTCTTGCTTAGAATTTATTTGAAACTGTGCGCGACTGTATTGGTAATTGTATATTGAAAAGCCGACCAAAGAGAATGGTCATAGATTTGGTATACGCTACTTAGACGACACTGACATAATTGAAGTCATTTCAATTTGATTGAACAATATGACAAAAATTATCCTAGAATTCGTTAAAATCTTTTGGAATACAACATAATTTTAGCTTTAGAAAAATACAAATAATGAATTATTCCATTCAATTACCTTTGTGTTTCAGTCATCCACAGACGGATCGAGAAAAAAATTGTCGCAAATTATTTTTAAAACATTTGACGCGGACGTGCTCCAGTAACGGCATTTCGCCGTACAATGAAAAAAATCAGAAACATGGATAATTTTGCAGTTGTCACAGGATGTCAAAAGCTTGAATTTGTTCGCCATTTTGTATGGTAATCACAATATTTGATTTTAAATAATATGTTTTCAAAAATATTAGTGTTTCAGACTGGTATTTCAAAAAATCGATTCATTATGTTTTTTAAATTTATATAAACTTTCTTTTTACGTAAACTGTAAATTCAACCGTGTAACGTAACCCTTCTAAAAATGTTCCTAAAGTAACCCCATTTTTAGCAATATTTCGACGAACAGTGTCCGGATTTTATGCGATTACTAAACTAAATTATATGAAACATACAAAAAAACGATTCATTACATTTTTAAGTAAAGGCAGTTCTTTCATAATAAATATAAAACACTGGATATGCAATAGCATATCACTGAAAACAATGTTCCTAAAAGTAGGGGTTTTAGAAAATATACCCTTAAAAACTGTACCTATCCGCCAAAACTCATACAACATGTAATTTTTCATTGGGTGCCAAAAATTATTTCGATTTTGTTTAGAGTTACTCTTCTATAGTTATTCTTATTCGTAGCCCTAACACCCTGTACGTAATTACCAGATTTTAAATCCGAACATAAGCTTTCAAACATTAACAGTTTCATCAAAATCGGTCTAGTAGTTTTCGCGTGATGCGCGAACAAACAAACAGACATAAAATCCACAGAAATTAGTAATTTGTTGTCAGGGACAACTAAAAACCATATCGTCACTTTTTTTTTGTAAATATCTTCAATGTACTGACACACTTAGTTACAGTTTTAGGGGTCGTTCACAAATAACGTAACCCAAAATTCTCAAAATTTCCACGTTACGGTACCGTAACGCTTGGCTGGGCCCCTCCCCCCTCCATTCCGTTACGTAACGGGAGCTTTGTAAGAAGATTTTGGAATAATATTTCAGTTTATTTATTTATTTATTCAGATTTAGGATTGCTAACAAAGTTAAGACGGATACAATCTCAGTTCTAAAGCTATTACAATAGGCATGTGCAACCTCACTTATAAGTAGGGTAGACCGGGGTCAATTGAAACAGGTCATGATAGAAACAACTCAAAATTCTCGAAAACCATAAGACCTACGCCAGTGATGCAACACACAAAACAGGCCAGCGGCCATATTGCGATTTTTGGCCGGTAGAGCTAGAGCGAGCGAGTGACGCAGTTGTGCTGAGGACCCCTTGACGGATTTCGCACCAAAAAGTAAGAATTCACGGTATCATATTTTATTGTATAGTGTTTTACACCCTTGTTTTTCCACTGTTTTTTTTATTTCATTGTATTATTTAGTCGTTTATGATTGTTTTTATTACTGCGGTTTAGCGTTAAAGCCTATTTAAGTTATAATTATTGACCTTGAAGTCAGACAAAGTCTGATGGGGAAGATTGAAACATTTTACTTGTGGTCGATTGAAACGTTTCAATCGTCCCGGTGTTTCAAACGTCCCCGTTTTTACTAAACTGCCTAAGAAATAAAATTAAAAGGGGATAATGTTTTTCAGGTGAATTATATATAATTTGATATTTCGAGAATGTACAGCTCACAGTGATGTTAATTAGTTAGTTAGTTTGTCTGCTTTCTTTAAAATAAAAGTAATATTTAAAAAAAAGTGTTGTTACAATTGAAACATTGTTATGATTGAAACAATCACTTTTGTATGAAAAAATGTTATTGCATTTTATTATAATAATATTCTGGTTGTGCTTAATATTACACTAAAACTTCATATATTACGTTAAAAGAAAAAAAAATGGTGTTACTAAAATCTCTGTAAGTCTCATACTTAAAAAAATATTGACTTTTTTTTCGTTTAAGATATTTTTGCTTTATAAATATAAAAATATGTGTACTAAGTTTACCAACTTTTCTTAATCTATTATAACGGTGTCGAAGCTACGAACATGATTAAAGCTGAATATAAATCTTCTATTGTTCCAAAGATATTTTGATTGTTTCAATGGACCCCATGTGCCGTTTCAATCGACCCCAGTATGAGGTCAGTTGAACCACATTTCCCAGTCACTTTTAAAACGTCATTGCACCTTAACCGTTGGAGTTAGAGTTGTAGAGTACATTTAATTTAGGAGCCAAATTATGATACTTTAAATTATAAAAGAGCTTGGTTTGCCCATACTACAGATAACTGCGCTACATGCATGTGAAGTAAATTTGTTTCAACTGACCCCACCCTACCCTAACCACGGCATTCAATTGGACAATTTTTTTTTTTTACATAATTTATAATCCCGCATGCATTATCAAAATTATAAAAAATATAGCTTGAAACACAATAAATTGACAATTTAAATAGTCATCAACAATAAAATAACTATAATTTAGGTACATTTGTTTATCAATGGACAATCTATACAGTCGCCATCATAAAATAATTAAAATTAACAATAATTTAACAGATAAGAACATACAATACGAATAATTTATTTTTTAATGAAGAAACAAAAAAGTTTAATGTTACATTGCAAATAAACAAAACTGGGATTCAATGATTCAATCTAAAGCCGCGTTCCCATTGTCGTACATGCAACGCGAATGCAATGCGCATGCCACGTATGGACCACAGACTTAACAGACTTAGCATTTGATCAACAACTGCGTGGCAAGTTTGCACACATTCATATTTCATGCACACATTAAAAAATACAGGGTTGTATCAAGTCAAAGCATTCGAAATTTTCCAACTTTAGGTAGGTACCTACATATTGAAATAGTGACAAAATTTATGTAATGCAGTTTTAAAAACACTCAGCTCGAGGGAAACATTTTATATACCTACTATTCCAGAACATTGTTATAGTTTTGGAAATGATAGATTTGCATTGCACCGACACGACTCCCTCAAATTAATAATAATAAATCGCTGCCAAAATACTCGTATATAGGCCTCCGCTCATTGCAGCGATATTATCGAGCGATATTATCGCTGCGATTTTGCGATAATTGTTCTGAGTACATTTTGTATGGGGACGCGCGCGATCCTACACACTGCCGCGATATTATCGAGCGATAATATCGCTGCGATTTTGCGATAATTGTTCTCAGTACATTTTGTATGGGGACGCGCTCGATCCCACACACTGCCGCGATATTATCGCAACCTGACGCAATCTCTTTCTACTACATTCAGTGAAGGGCGCATGCGTGACGCGAATCGCGGAATCGCTGCAGTGTGTAAGGTGTCGCGATATCGCTGTCGATAATATCGCTCGATAAAATCGCTCGATAATATTGCTACAAGGTGCGGAAGCCTTATACATTCTTATTTACTGCCCAAGGTGTGTCTACTATTTTTCCCCTCACAGAGGCGGAAAGCAGCAACTTCGTTTAGCGCAGCGGGACGAAAGTTGACGCTTTCCACCCGGAGGGAGCTAAATTATTTGTTTATGCAAATATCTAAGAGTTTACTATTTCCTATATGATTTATCCTGAACCGATGCTATGTGTTTAAGTATACCAAACCTAATGAAAGGTTCTTCAATAATATACACTCAGTTTCAGAAACGCTCATGAAAGTTAATCCTTCATTTAATCTCTGCTGACACTTTTTGTCTTGTTGATGTAGAAAAGCTAGCAAGAGATTTATTGGAGAAATTAACTTAAATGAGCGTTTCTGCAAATTAGTGATAATCAAATTAACTGGTGCATAATATAAATACTTACTAAGACACACAGAGGGTCAAAAGAAAATAGATAACAAAGTTAATACTGAAACTATTTATTTTCAAACAAGACTATTTTGTTAATATGATTTCTTGCCAAAACTTGCTTGATTTCTTGCTATGACAAATTGCCATCAATGTTTCAATGTCTCCGTCGATAATTTTCTTCATTCTCATTCATATGATAATTATATCATAGTTATCTATACAACTTAGTTTTTTAGTTTTGGCTGGTAAGTATGTTGGTTTCTTGAATCTGAAACGATTGAAATACTTAATATTAATCTTCATAAAATTTAAACTCCTTTTACCTACAATAATTCATACCTACCTACCATTCTTGGAGATGTCTAGCAGATGTGTGTCTAGAAGACATTTAGTAGGCGGACATAGAGGCATCTTCTAGATATCTTTTGTACTACTTATAATAAGACATACTAGATATTTGAGCAAATATTTACAAAATATTTATTAGATATTCTGTAGACATTTTGTGCTGTGTGGGATATATTCTTCAATATTTTCTTAGCCATAAACCGCATGCATGTATCGTAATTAATGTTGTTTCATATAATGCTGTTGAGTATGTATTTAAATTAATTCATTCTTCATTGCTTAATAAAATACAAGGCAATAATGCAATCGTGCAAACAAGCATGCATACAAGCTAACATGCAAGAAGGCAAGCATGCAAGCAAGTATGCAATCTAGCATATGCAAACAAGCAAGCAAATCCGCAAAAAAGCATGCTTGCAAGCGATAAGTGAACCGTACAGTACATACTCTAGAATTCAATGTATGCTGTTTTATGAGATACTTACTAACGTTTTAAGAAGCATTCGAGGTACTGGGCTGAGCAATATCAGCCACCGATGATGCTTTAGATTTTTCTCTATCTTCACATCTATTTCTAGCAACACATGATCTCCACTCCACTTCTTTTTATTCAAGGAACAATCCTAAATTTTATTGATAGACGCATCTTCTTTATTCTGTAAATAACAATGAACACAATATATTAACTTACACTCAAATTAATTTGCCGTGAAAAGCCGTGGTGGTCCAGTGGCGAGTAACCTTGCCTGCCGTGCAGGAGGCGATGGTTCGATCCCCGTCCAGGCCGACTCCTACCAATGAGTTTTTCGGAATTTATGTACGATTTTTAACACCACTGGCTTTTCGGTTAAGGAAAACATCGTGAGGAAACCTGCATGCTTCAATTTCGAGGCATGTATTGTACCCACTGTCCAATTTATAAGTGGCGACGGGCTCACCCCCCGTCACACTGGACAGAGTCCGGTACAACTGGTGAAACGTGGATGTTCTGAGGTTTCAGAATATCTCTGACTACCCCCTCGGGGAATATAGTCGTGAGCATATGCTTATGCTATGCAAATTAATTTAAGGCTAAAAAATGAGTCACATTTTTAGTAAAAAAATCTTTGCTAACGTGAATACATCTCTGGAATTTTGCACTAGTACATGAAATGTCAAACAAGGATTCTCACAATAGATATTTAACGAATTAACAAAATAATGACTGTACTTATTGGTTTTATGCAATTAAAACAATGCAAACATAGATTTTCTCCTAAAATATAGTGAATATGTGCTTCCGTAGCACATAATATGTAATGAAAAACAGATTAAACAATTTGTGTCCCAACACGAGATTTACTTACCTATGAAACGATAATCCGGGTGTCTTCCGATCGGATGCACTGTCACACTTATGCGCACTGCATTTCACCATAATTTAACAAAAACTTCCGCTCCTTTGGTGATACTTTCAACAATATTTTTTTCAAAACTCAACACGGCGTTTTGACAATATTTCACTGAAGGGCACTGACGGCCATATCGTTAGCTATCAAGATGGCAACCTGGCACGATGGTTGCATTGTTTATGGGTGCGTGTGGTGTAGCAACAATAGATAAACAGGGATAGTGCTATATGAGTTCTCTCAGACCTATTAGAGATAGAAATAATAAACTAGTGTGTGTAAAAAGTGCTAAGTCTGCTACTGTAATACCTAAGTCTGTGGTATGGACGCATTCGGTTTCTAGTAAAATGTATGAGAGACTTCACACTGATGCACACGCACATGCAATGCCACGCCATGCTACGCCACGCGTGGTTCACCTTGTATCGAATTCGTCCACACACGCGTCAACCATGCGTCAACCATGCGTCAACCACGTGTCAACCATGTGTCACCCAAGTGTCATCGACGTCGCCACGAAGTCCGATTTACGCTATTATTTTTTGTAGATGTTAGTTTATCATTTTTTTATTTGTATTCAAGCGTGCTTCGACTTTTCATGAAACAAGTTAAGTGCAAATACGACATGAACTTGTGCAAAAAAGGTGGAAACATCAACAATCGATACTAAAAATAATAAAAAATGATTCCATTAACATGAATCGGACCATTTTCATTGTGATCCAAAGACAATGTTGTGTGATTGACATTTCTGTGGTGATGTACCATTTTTTTCTCACAATCGATCACCGATTTAGTTTTTAGCTCAAGAAAACTGTTTAGTGTATGTTTAAAAGAAACTAAAAAAGAATAAAAATCTGGGCGATTGACCCCGGAGACAAGGTCCACCAGGTTCCAGGAGGGGCCGCTTCGGAGCTTCGCTCCTAAGCGTAGCTCAGCCTTCGGCCTAAAATGTTCAGTTTTATGCAAACAAAATCTGATAAAAAAAGTGAGGAGAAGTGCCCTTCCAATTCCAGCAAGTTTCCTGACAAATTATTTTTAACCGTGCCTCAAGTAGTTACCAAAATTTAGAGAAGAGTGGATGAAAGTAGCTAAAAGAAAAAATTTGCCTTCTCCCAAATCCAAGTAATATACCTACTACTCCCAAATCTGTCTTGCGATGTTGTGAGGATCATTCCGACGTAAGTAAATCGTAAACTAGACCTATGTACCTTCAGCCTTCAACAAAGTGTGCAAAGGAAAGAAGTTTCTTATTTACTTATTTAAACGTTTTTTTTACAGATGGAGAAAGATAATGAAAATTTTATGAAGTTCAAACTTGTAGGAGGCAATTTAATTTTAAAGAAGGATGTTGGTACCCATATTTTTGACTGCCAACAAAGAATGCAGGCATCAAAACCTAGATCAGTGGTTTTAAAACGCAAAAGTCTGGAATAAAAGCATTGAAAATGAACAAGATGAGGATAAACCTATAATGGTGTCTATAATATATGTCTATTTCTAATTTAGGTTCGTACGTAGGTACTACGTAAATAAGTGGGTTCACATTATTGTGTACCAGCGCCCGCGGCATGATCGCGCGATAAAACGCTATCGCGCCCTAGCTCCCTTTCTTTTTGCGCGCGAACGAATGAGTTAGCAGGCGCGATAAAACGTTTATCGATGTATCATGCCGCGGGCGCTGGTGTCTCTCAGATAATGTCTCAGGGTACCTAAAGACCAGGCCACATAGTGGCGGGACTGCGGGAAAGCGGTCTGGGGTAAGACCCGCACTAAGTGAATTCTTCCGGACCTGTGTGTGGTAATATTGGAGTTTGTATGTGCCACAAAGATATCCATGTGGGTCTGGAAGAATTCGCTTCCTGCGGGTCCGCCCCAGGACAGTTTTTCCACAGGCCCGCTTCTGTGTGGGTATGTTTTAATTTAGGTACCTACTACACAAGTAAATTAGCATCTTTATCTCTCTCAGATATTGTTTCCTCTGGTTTCCTTCTAAAATATTTGATAAATTTTCAGCTTAGAGATTTTCAGCATAAGAGATGGAATCTCCTTCCTGTCAAGTAATTAATAAACAAGATATTTCTAAAAGTGAGGAAAAAGCAAGGGAGCAATGTGTACAAGTTGCAATTTATCCACGTAAAAGAAGTAAAGCAGTGAAAGAAGCTACAAGGCCTCCTACAAATAATGCAGCTTCTCAAAAAAAAATGATTGATTAAACATCGAATGACATCTCCGTTAAACTAGCTAGAGTAGAGTAGAGGGGTCCGGTACTACGTTCGCGCACAAACAGACAAGACAAGGGTAGGTACCAGCCAACCATCAAAGGGTCAAGCTCAGGGAGTAAGAATATTCAACAGAAAGTGAACTACTTGGGTCTAAGATCTGATATAATAAGAAGTCATGAATAGTTTGGTGATTGATCTTTTTATTTAAGAAGTGGGTTGTATTCTGTTCCAATGTGTCAGCGATTAAACTATCTTGGTATAAGACTTCGTCATCACTCATCACCAATAATTTTGATTGTGTTGCAAATCTTCATGTGCATTTAGTAACGCCGTAAGTGTTGATTTTGAACGAAGACAAATGCTGTAATAAATATAAAATAAATGATTAACGAATTAAGTTGGGTTGTTTTAATTTACTCAATCCAATGTCCAATGAGCTGAAGTCAGCTCTGCTGTCTTATTGGAGAGGGGAAGTAAAGAGATGCTTCAAAGTTAAGATTAGGTAGGTACCGACGATGTTGGTTAGGTAAGTCTTTGTATGGGCATCCGTTTTGGTGTTAATTGAATTTGTGAAGCCTCCGTAGTCTAGAAGGTTAAGCATGCAACCTTCTCATGTCCCGGATAGTTGCAAATAGAAGGCAGGATCTATTCTTAAAGTTAGATCATGGGTCAACATAGGTAAACGAAGGCAGCTTAAAAATGACTAGATATCTATAGACAGTAAACCACTCATTTGCCTCCAATCGCACTAGGCTAGCCTCTTCTCACTCATTTGAATACGCCTCTGGCAGAAGAATACCCAATAATATTATATTCAACAAAAAATCATGGTTACCCACTGTAGGTAGGTATTTACCTGAATGTGTATTATTTTCCATAGCATTTTGTTTGATATTTATCAGGAAAACTATTCTGACTATTATTTCTAAATAGGTAACTTATATTGTTAGTAGAAATCATGTGAAAACAAATATACGTAATGTTATCTCACGAAAAACGAAAATTTTATATACATTTGACAAGTAGGACTACACCAAAGAGTACATACAATAAAGGTTTTGTTACTCTACTCTATGTTATTATATTAAACTTATCCGTAGTCTTTGGATTATAGCCATTCAACATGGTGTCAAACAAAAAAACAGAGATAAGAAACATTTTTTGGCGATAGTACCTACGGGAGTGAAATAAGGAGTTTTGTTAAAATTACAGCTTGGTCATAAAGTGTAGAAAAAAAATTAGGGCCCCACGTTCCTTGCATGAACGGCAACAAGCAACGTCGTGGGTCCTCTTAAATACATACGTTACAATCCGACAAATTGGTCAAAAAGGGAAATAATTTTACATAATTATACAAGTCGTACGACAGGTGTCACATTTGTGCGTGGCGGATTACCGTCAGTGCGATGCGACCCGTCGAAGGGTGCCATACCAAGCAGAACTTATTTACAACGTCTGCAGTATTACGTCAAACAAAGAATCCGTCAATGCGTTGCGGCCCGCCCTAAAATGCGCTTACCTTACATACATATTATACTCATGACACAAACATTACTATTATTATCAATTTTCTGTTCTTCTTATTATAGGTGGGCTGTAATCTGACACCCGGGCTTGCAGATTTTTCAAACCGCTTTACGGCTTCTGACGTGAATTTTTAATGTAAAGACTACTACCACCAGAGATAGTTGACGAGACCAACGGCTTAAAGTGCCATGGGAAGCACGGAATCTTCTTTCTTTTTAGACAATTAGGTGATTCAGCCAGCAATGTCATAACCAACTGGGGGAAAACGAACAAAGTAACATTTCACTAGGTGCCCCCTGTGGGAACGTCACTGCGGCAATGGTGTTGCCAAACATGCGATAATAATTATCCTAGATCCGTTGTTTTTGAGTTGCATGCTATTGAAACTACATTTAATCATTATTTTAAGAACCATGTTCACCCCATCCCGCACCCCTCCGCTACCTAAGGAACCTATGGGAAGCGGAGTGACCGCCAATTTGAACTTTTTAGTTTTTAAACCGATTGCTTCCAAAATCAATATCTGGGGGTTATCGATATTATGCGATCTCCGAACATGAATCCGAAGTAAGAAATTCAGAAAAGTGGCCGCCATCTTAAACTTTATTGTTTTTTACCAATTCGGTCCCTATTTCAAGTTTTTTCGTCTTTACAGCGCGGTAGAGCGCAGTACTGCGCTATAGAGTAGCGATGCCCGATACGTATCGATATTTATGTATATCGATACAACACAATGCGATATCTCGATATTTTGTATCGACACACGCCAATACGATAGGTATGGGGCGATATCGTATCGCTTACCAAGGATCAGAAATATCGAATTACTTAAGCGTAATATTTGGCCACAGAAACGTTTAGTAAAAAGAGAAGTTGATTACTTTTGCGACATTCATTCATAAGCATAAGCATATGCTCACGACTATATTCCCCGAGGGGGTAGTCAGAGTTATTCTGAAACCTCAGAACATCCACGTTTCACCAGAAGTACCGAAACTCTGTCCAGTGTGACGGGGGGTGAGCCCGTCGCCACTTATAATGGACAGTGGGTACAATACACGCCTCGAAATTGAAGCATGCAGGTTTCCTCACGATGTTTTCCTTCACCGAAAAGCCAGTGGTGTTACAAATCATACATTAATTCCGAAAAACTCATTGGTACGAGTCTGCTTGGACGGGGATCGAACCATCGCCATTTATTCATATAAATATAAAATTTACTCATTTGGATAGTAATTTAGAGATCGAGTGTTTGTCAGTGGTTGCAAGGTTGCAACATCAGTGCCGTCATTTAGAGCAATTAATTGCACACAGAATATTTTTTTTCTTCAATACTTATAAAGAAAATCTTAGTAACAGATTTGATTGTTATCGATAATATTATTTTTGAAAAACATTGTACAATTTTGGCTCTCTTAATAATGTCATTGTTTAAACTCCACATTGTTTTTTAAATAGTTAGTAATTAGCTAGAAATGTCTTTTAAACTTAGACCAAATTGTCTAAACTTTTAAATTATAATATCAGTTATTCGATTGTATCGGTTTAAATTATTAGATTGTACCAATGAGCGTTTTTTTTTTCGTTTCATAGTAGATCGATAGATGACGCTACGGTCTATACGAATCTATGTCAAACACTGAAAAATTATCTTTCCCCGAAATGAGGGTAAAAGTGAAGTGAAAAAAAAAACAAAAATCTTTTGGAACATATTGAAACATATTTTTTATGATATTTAACTATATTTCTTATGCTAATTTACTCTTTAAGGTGATACTAGACTACAATTTGACTAAAATAAATATAAAAACTCTTTGATCATAAGGCAAAATCTGAAATTGAACTGGCAATAAGAAAACTTGAGCTGTCAAATGTCATTGTCAATCAAACTCGTATCGTAGCATTTACTTTGTCGTGTTTGTTAGTTTACTTCAAACTGCTTTTCTGAAAAACAACGAAAAAGGACTGTATTTTTGGCTAAGAAAGAAATCGAAAATAATTTCAAAATTTTTTGATGACGTCTTCCAAATCCGAACCAAAGAGAATGAAATCTCTACGTTTTTAAGTCTATAGGTGACATTGCAGAGGAAGTTTTTGCTTGACAGTTTGCCGTACAGACACTACTGCCATCTATTGAGTTATAAGAAAACGGCATTTAAAAAAAAAAAACGCTCATTCGTTACGATATTATCGATATTCGCTGTATCGATACAAAGCCATGCGATAATATCGCGTATCGATACAAACGGTAACGATACATTACGATACGATATATCGATACAAAGCAAAATATCGGGCATCGCTACTATAGAGCGCAGTATAGCGCGATAACGCATGTGCATCAAGATGGCAGGATCAAATCTTCGATTCAAAATTTGGCCTATCGGTAACATAGTAACTTAGCTGAGCTCGGTACATACATTTGGGTCGAGTAGGACAGCAGTTTTGTATGGAACAACAGTTTATTTTTGTAATTTCGATTTTGGTCCCGTTGTAGTTTTTCTTAATAAAATTGCAATTACTCAATTACTTTTTTTGGTTACGATTATAATGTTTACCTATAGGGTTCTTCTTAATAATATGCTGACACTTTTTTAAGGGGATGATCAGACCATCAAACTAAACAACTTTCTCTATAGAAGCAACATCGAAATCGCGAAAAAAATGCTGCTGTCCCATACATTTGGCGAGTAGGTTTGCAGTTTTGTATGGAGCGGCAGATTTTTTTTTCGCGTTTTCGATGTTGGTGCCGTAGCGAAAGTTTTTCAGTTTGGTGGTCCGATCATCCCCTTATAAAAGTTTCAGCATATTAAGAAGGACCCTATACAGGGTGTAAGGAAAAGTATCATTGACCTTTAAACCACATACTCTACCCATCAAACTGAATAACTTTTACTATGGGAGCATACTAATCAGAGCAAAAAAAATCTGCTGTTGCATACATTTGAGTAGAGTAGTAGGTATTGGAGTTTAGTATGGGACAGCTGATTTTTTTTTGCTCCGATCGGTTTGCTCCCATAGAAAATTTTGTTCAGTTTGATGGGTAGAGTATGTGGTTAAAAGGTTAATGATAATTTTCCTAACACCCTGTATACAAGGTGTTACAAAAATACAAATAAACCTTTAAGGGGGTGGTATAGACCATCAAACTGAACAACTTTCACTATGGGACCAACATCGAAATCGCGAAAAAAAATAATTGATGTTCCATACTCTACAAATCGACTAGAGCTAAAATATGTATGGGATATGAAATTTTTTTTTGCGATTTCGATGTTGGTCCCATAGAGAAAGTTGTTCAGTTTGACAGTCTAAACAACTCCCTTAAGAGTTTCAAATATTTATTGTTACTTATGAAACACCCTGTATACAAGGTCCAACTAAGAACTGTTGGATCACAGCCGGCCCCCAGGCTTCACACTATGCCTGGTGGAAGATCTTCCCTTTCAATGGAGGAATATTCCCAAGTAGCACCTCCATAGGATTTTATATAGGCAAGATCCTTAACATGCATTATCTCGAAAACGTTGCACTTTAGGACTATACAGGGTGGATTTTTGAGACGGGGCAGTAAGGGCAGGTACCTTAACCGTTGTAGCTACAGCGAAACGTTCTTAGGAGACTATCCTTAACTTTTTGAAAAATTTCGAACTGCATTCACAGATTTCGAAAAAAATGTACAGTCAGCAAGAAAATTGACAATTTACACAAAAACTTTTTTTGATGCCAATCGATCCTGTTTCTTATAAGGATCAATAGACTCTATGGGACCAACCGAGGTTTGAGTACTAGAAATGTCAGAAATCGCAAAAAACGTTTCCCATACATTTGGTAGGAAATGAGACTCCAAATTTACTTTTATACATAACAAAACTTTTTATTAAGGACAGATTTGCCGCTAAGAAGACTTTGATAATAAAAACATACTGAAACCGTATTAGAAAGAAATGTATTTTTAAAATCATACAATTTACGATGCTGGCAAGTAGGCATGTATTACATTTACGTTTGTTCTCTATGATATGAGGTGCTCGAAATGGTCTCCATTTTGACGGATGCACAGGTTTACTCTCTTTGATACTGAGCGGGTAGCAGCCGATAATGTATTTGGATTTATCTATCTAGATTTTTGAACATTAATATTTTGATCCTTTTTGTTTATTTTCGAACAAACTTCTTTTTAGCGGCCAGTCTATCCATAATAAAAAAGTTTTGTTATGTATAAAAGTAAATTTGGAGTCTCATTTCCTACCAAATGTATGGGAAACGTTTTTTGCGATTTCTGACATTTCTAGTACTCAAACCTCGGTTGGTCCCATAGAGTCTATTGATTCTTATAAGAAACAGGATCGATTGGCATCAAAAAAAGTTTTTGTGTAAATTGTCAATTTTCTTGCTGACTGTACATTTCGAAATCTGTGAATGCAGTTCGAAATTTTTCAAAAAGTTAAGGATAGTCTCCTAAGAACGTTTCGCTGTAGCTACAACGGTTAAGGTACCTGCCCTTACTGCCCCGTCTCAAAAATCCACCCTGTATATTATAGGACATTTTTTGTTCGTCTATAGATCCTCTATCGATATACATAGGTTTCAGGGTGCGCCGCATTTTTGAAAAATTTCCGGAATTCCTGCAAAATTGTGGTTACCACTATGCCAAAAAGTTCAAAGCCCTTTGCACCCTGTATTCAGTGTTTTTGTTCAAGTCTACAAATATGCAGAAATTAATAGCAGTTTACTTAAATATTCTTGCTATACCTACATAATTTTTAAATATCAAAAAGACAGGTCATACAAAATTTTATTAGTTACCTACGTGATTTTATGTTCTAAACTGATTTCACTGATTAGATTTCCGAGTTAAAACATACCTTACCTCACCCTATAGATAGATGTGTGTGAGTACACACATACCATGTACATGTACCTACCTACATATTGTAGTAGAGTAGAAATAATTGATTTCAAAACAACAAAAGTACTAAGAAATTTATCGAATTAACTGCTTCTCATGATTCTGTGAACATTACACACACATTGGCAACTACATTGAACAAAACCTAAAAAGTAGGGAAGAATTATATTATAAGGAAGTTTCGGTTTCGGTTTCGGATTCGGCCAAAACTAGAACCGAAGCCGAAATTCGGTTTCGGTTTCGGTTTCGGCTGTAAAAACTAGTTTCGGTCGGACACTAGAACTAACTCGCTCAGCTCAAGGTCGGCGCGCCGACCGCGCTGGTCGGCGGTGGCGGCGCGGAAAAAATCGCGGCGGCGGCGCGCCGGTGCGGCGCTCATGTCTACGACGAAGATCATAACGATTTGAAAGACGTTAACTATAATAATTTAAGTATTTATTTTAGATATATAAAGATTTTTTTTTGAATTGTCAATACTAATAGCGCCACCTGACAGATATTTTTCACAACAGTCTTTCTATTCTATTCTATTTTTAAAAATATGGCTGCCATCTTGGTTTGTGATGATTTTGCCAATGTCGAGTTTTTGTAGCAAAAGTGCTTGACGTTGTACGGTTATGACGATATTTTGGTGACTTCAAGGGTTGTTCTTACAAAAGAACACTATCTTGAGCCACCACTGGAGCCCCGCTGTCGAGCTGGGAGGGGGAAACCGACGAGCGACACGCGACACGCGACCACCCACTAGCAGATCGACAACGCGACTCACAACAGTCTTTATAAAAGCTTCATTGAAACAAATACGAACCACCATGTGCGCACCACTGCTTCTTTAGGTCTTTCAACATCGCCATTTTGTTGTTTGATACAATATTCATATTTTTATTACCCGCGACGGAACGGAGAACGTGTATGCGTTTAGGGTGAGAGGTTGTTTGTTTGTTTGTTTGTTTGTTTGTGCAAATCCAATGTTCCCATTTATCTCCAAAACGGCTAGACCGATTTAGATACGGTTTTCTGTAAAGGGTTCGTAATTAATTAGCGATGGTTCTTAGATAGGTGATACGATGTTAACGCGCCAGGGGGCGCTGCAGTAACCATTTTTTAACGTCAAAAAGAGTTTTTGCGCATTTACGCCGAAACGGCTTGACCGATTAAGATGCGGTTTTTTTTAAAGTGCTTGAGGTTTATTTGCAATTATTCTTAGATAAGTTTGATTGTGACAAATCACCGGGGGGCGCTGATCCAGTTTTTTATCAAGTGCATGCTAGTAGACCGTGTTTGGGCTCTTTTAATAGCGTTTGGTGGTGTAGTTTTGGTGAGTAGCTTCTGGACGTAAATGTCTGAGGGTCTTATGATGCAGCAGAAGAACAACGTGGGGAACTCTGTGAAGGCACATAGCTAGAAGACCGTGTTTGGGGTCTTTTGATAGCGTTTGGTGAGTAGGTTCTGGACGTAAATGTCTGAGGGTCTTATGATCCAGCAGAAGAACAACGTGGAGAACTCTGTGAAGGCACATAGCTAGGAGACCGTGTTTGGGGTCTTTTGATAGCGTTTGGTGAGTAGCTTCTGGACATGAACGTCTGAGGGTCTTATGATGTAGCAGGACAACATCGTGGGGAACTCTGTGAAGGCACATAGCTAGTATACAGTATTTGGGCTGTTTTGATATAGTTTGGTGAGTAGCTTCAGTACATGAACGTCTTAGGGTCTGGTGATGCAGCAGAACAACATTTTGGGGAACTCTGCGAAGGCACACAGCTAGTAAACCGTGTTTGGGCTCTTTAAATAGCGTTTAGTGAGTAGCTTCTGTACATAAAGTTCTGAGAGTCTGATGCAGCAGAACAACATCGTGGAGAACTCTGTGAAAGCGAATAGCTAGGAGACCTTGTTTGGGCTCGTTTGATAGCATTTGGTGAGTAGCTTCTGAACATAAACTGCTGATGGTCTGATGATGGACCAGAAGAACATCGTCGGAAACTATGTGGAGGCACGTAGTAAGTAGGTAAACCATATTTAGGCTCTTTTTTAACCACGACGGGATGGAGAAGTTATATGCGTTTAGGGTGAGAGGTTGTTTGTTTGTGTGTTTGCAGACGGTTATGTAGGAATTCTCTATAAATTTTAAAATAAAAAGCAAAATTAGAAATTAAAACAAAAACCCGCGACGGTAATCGAAAATGGATTAAATAATTTTTTTGCAAATCCCTCGACTAAAAGAAAATAGGTAAGTAACGAAAGATAATAAACCAAACCCTAGAAAATCGAGGGCTGCCATTGCCATCTGTTCCCAATTTCAATTAGACACAAACACATAAAACTGATTTCCGGTACTACTGGTGAAACGTGGATGTTCTGAGGTTTCAGAATATCTCTGACTTCCCCCTCGGGGAATGTAGTCGTGAGCATAATATGCTTATAGTCATAAAACTGTAAAAATTTAGTTCATGAATCAAATAAAAAATGAAATGGGCATGAGGCAGCCCCGACGGATTTTCTAGGGTTTGGTTTATTATCTTTCGTTACCTACTTACCTATTTTCTTTTAGTCGAGGGATTTGCAAAAAAATTATTTAATCCTTTTTCGATTACCGTCGCGGGTTTTTTCAAAATTTTTAATTTTGCTTTTTATTGAAAGTGTGTACTATAAAGAACCTTTTTTTACCTTCTTTTCGCTCCTATTTGGAATGGAGCATGAATGGAGTACCTATAGTCCATCAAACAAAAAGTTTTTAATCTAGGCCATCAACAGCGCGTTGATTGAGTATTTTATAGATTCGCTGAGCGCGTATACTGGAAAGGGATGGAGATATGACAAAAATGTATGAGAGTGCCTTTGTTTTAGTTGCAAGATTTTGTATGTAATTTCAACTAAGTCAAACAAAAATATCGCATACGCAGAAAGGGAACACAAACATAAGATTTTCTCTCGCACTTTCTGTGTAATTAGCGTATAGGCGTAGAAAGAGAAGGCGCTAGAAGGAAGCACGTGTCTTGTCATATACACTCAGTAAGAGATGCACATAGCAATTTCGCTCTAGTTAAAAAAGGAGATCGCTACCTTATTGCTGTCCTTATCGACGTAACCACTTTTGACCTGACTCCAAGTTGTCACTTCATATAAATTGTATAGGATTTTACCTGACTCCAAGTTGTCACTTCATATAAATTCGCTATCTCATACCCGGTTACACTGATATTCGGTCTACCAGCGTAAGCGAAAAATTCTTTGTCTATGCGTCTTTGTAGGTCTGTCTCGTTTTCGTGACTATTATTATTTTTATGCACGTTCTATCTAGCAACTCTCTTTCTAAAGTTTCTGTAGTGCGATTTTTGAACATTACACGTTCAAATCAGTAGTACAAAAACGCATAATCTCCATAGTAACATTTTCTACTGCTGATTTCAACGTGTGATGTTTAAAAATCGCACTTCTGGGTGTTGTCCAGTTTTTATGAAGTGAAAACTTCTTTTGCAACTAATCGACACCAAAGAAAATTCGACACTAAATCGTTTCTGAGCATAGGCGAAGTATTTTTCGCTTACGCTGATAGACGAAACATCAGTGTAACCGCGTATGAGACAGCGATAGTAATAAAATCCTATACAATTTGTATGAAAATAGATGTCTGACTCCGGAGTCAGACAGCCGTCGTAGAACAAAAAAGTGGCTACGTCGATAAGGACAGCAATAAGTAGCGATCTCCTTTTTTAACAAGAGCTAATTTGCTATGTGCATCTTTTACTGAGTTATATGACAAGACACGTGCTTGCTTCTAGTTCCTTCTCTTTCTACGTTTCTGAGGGTTTCACTCATGGATATTAGGTGATAAATATTAGGTAGTAACCATAGAGGTAGGAATAGAGGAACATACAGCTGAGAGAGCGAGATGTACCTAGCGGCACCACTGTATAATAGAAAGAGATACGTGATGCGAATCAATAGAACCGTTTTTCAGTCTCCAATCAATTTTTACAATTCGGTTTTCGTCAATAATTGGGAATCTAAAGTGAAATCGTAGATAATTTTGTGAAATATACTGACACTACTGCATTAATTTATCCACGATTTTACGTTAGACTCAGAATTATAGACAGTATTAGAATCATAGGCGAAGTATTTTTCGCTTACGCTGATAGACGAAACATCAGTGTAACCGCGTATGAGACAGCGATAGTAATAAAATCCTATACAATTTGTATGAAAATAGATGTCTGACTCCGGAGTCAGACAGCCGTCGTAGAACAAAAAAGTGGCTACGTCGATAAGGACAGCAATAAGTAGCGATCTCCTTTTTTAACAAGAGCTAATTTGCTATGTGCATCTCTTACTGAGTTATATGACAAGACACGTGCTTGCTTCTAGTTCCTTCTCTTTCTACGATTAGAATGTTTGCCTGCGAATAGTCTCCAAAAAACATCCAAAAACTGTGTCATTTGACAACTCATGTCACTGACTCTCGTAGAAAGAGAAGGAACTAGAAGCAAGCACGTGTCTTGTCATATAACTCAGTAAGAGATGCACATAGCAATTTAGCTCTTGTTAAAAAAGGAGATCGCTACTTATTGCTGTCCTTATCGACGTAGCCACTTTTTTGTTCTACGACGGCTGTCTGACTCCGGAGTCAGACATCTATTTCATACAAATTGTATAGGATTTTATGACTATCGCTGTCTCATACGCGGTTACACTGATGTTTCGTCTATCAGCGTAAGCGAAAAATACTTCGCCTATGCTGACTCTATTCCTGTAAGGTATAATAACTTTATGGTAGTAACATAGATTTACACTCTAGATTAAGCCATGTCGTATCCGCACATGGAACAGCAATAGTTTGACTTTTGCATACTAATAAAAGACGATTTGTTTGGCAAAGATTCTATAGGACTGACAGCTTGCCAAACACAAAAACCGGCCACGGTGACCGAAACAAAAAATAATGTTTTGACTTTTTTGTTTACACGAGGTTTCACAACTGGCTATCTCGCTCTCGATTTCTTGGCTCCATCTTTCAGCATAAGCGAAAAGTTTTTAATCTATGGGTAGTAATATCCATAGAAGTCAGTGTCCATAGACCAAGAGGAGCAGCCAAAAGGACCCGATTACTCGTAGTGCGTCCGTCCGTTTGTCCTATCTAAAAAAGGCTGTATCTTTTGAACCGTAATCCACTTTAATTCGAGTGCATTGTTTAGAAAAACGGTAAAGAAAAAATAAATCGATTGTAGTTTTACAATCGACCAAAATAGGTACATCACTCGAAGGCACACGCATGTCACGCGTGGCGCTTGGATGGCAGTGTGAACCCCCGTGCGTGGCGTTGCGTTGTATGTACGTTGGATGCGCATTGCATGTGCGATAATGGGAATAAGCCTTAAATCACTTCGTGCATTTTTTTACATTGTATGTTTTTGATGGGACATTTACTCATCGTGTTGTTTTTAATAAAAAAGGGAGTGATCCAAAACAGCGCTAGATAGATCTAGCTATGAAAGCGGTATAGGTGAAAAAAAACCGTTACGTAACGAAAACTTAAACCCCTCCCTCCCCCCACGTAACGGGACCGTAACGCCTGGGCCCTATTCAACAAACGTTACAATTGTAATTTACAATTACAATTCTGGGTACATTGCTGGTTTCTTATGACGCTAAACTTGCAGTAGGTAATATATGCCTAACATTCTCAACAATGTACCTACCTACCCCAGAATCGTAATTGTAAATTACAATTGTAACGTTTGTTGAATAGGGCCCAGCATAGCTACCATGCCGCAGTGATACAGTGCTATCACACCTTAGCTCTCTTTCTATTTGAGCGCGAACGAACGAGATAAAAGACGTGATACAGCCGTATCACGTGTAGCATGCTACCAGTGCTGGTCGTACTCTCCCGCGGCCCTATCGCGCGCTAACTTGTCACATTAAAATATATATACAATTATGATAGCAGGTCACACACCACATCGAGTCTCTTCCCTCGGAGGCACGCCGGCCACCCCTGGATCACCATTGGGTATGAATATTACATGTACTTATAAACTGGTTGATGAATTTGGATTATGAACATACAGAAAACTATATAAGCAGAGTGTTTATTTAAACGAACAATAATTAAAAAAAAAAAAAAAATGTTTCAAAAGTACACTGTCAGTCACAACATACTCTCACACAATTGACCTCACTCACACACACACACACACACCCCTACACACACAAACACAACACTTTAAATACTACCCTACATTAAAGAATCCTATACTTGTTACCTAAAGTCCCTAAATTGCCACAACTTCACGAAATGTACGACGGAACACTGACCTCCAAAAGACAAATTATCTAGCTTGGAGACCAGAGATCCTATATTGTTGCATCTAAATTGTAACATAGCCATATAATCAGAACTTTTGTATTCTAAACTGTGTCAATAAAACATTTTTATTATTTTTATTTATTTATTATTTATTATGTATAATTTAACTCATGACTTCGTACGCAAAGACCACTGACTACCAGGGCCGTAGCAAGGGGTTGCATTGTGGCATCGCCCGATCTTAAAACATAACAACTTCTGAATAACCCATCAATGATACGCACCTCCAATATTTTTTGGCCCAAAGTCTCTAGGGTTTTCGATATCTCATTTCGTTTTTGATATATGCATTTTTTTCTGACCGAAACCGATATTTTCGATTTTCAACCCATGTTCCTTAACACTTTCGCTGCTAAGCTCAAAACAATGATCCTCGCGCATTTCTAACACTTTGGGATGCTATACAAATCTGACTTAAGGTGTGAGTCGGGCGCACTGCGGCCCATTTGTCGCTGACCTACGGCGTAGGTCGTCAGCAGTTAAAGTGTTAGGGCATGTTGCTTCGTTTCATTGTCTGAATACACCCTTAAGAGGATAGACGAGTACAGTTTTCTCCATACAAACGTATTCCCCTGTTTTCTTCCTGGATAATAAAACTAGAGCAAATATTTTTTTACTATACAATCTATGTCACCTCTGCCATGTCCCTATGTTTTGCTTTTTTGCTTTAATTAATTACTGTAAGAACTAGGGACCTTCGAAAAAGACCCATTTTACCGCCTGTTTTCTGACATTCAGTAAACAAATTTGACGAATATAAACAAAAAAAGCAAAACGTACAGACATAGCCAAAGTCTTTCTCATATTGTTTTTGAAATAATTATTAAAATATCTTTAATTTTGGAGCAGAAAACAGGGGAATACGAAATGCTGATTTCGTCGATTTTTTTCATATAAAATCGGTCCGAGTTGCAGTTGTCTCTTTCGGACTCTAGTCGGCGGGGTGGGGCGGACCTGATAAATACGTATACAGTCGGAAAAGTGACCTATTCTCCAAATTAGCATTTCAGCCCGCCTATCCTCTTAATTAAAATTTAAAATTAATGAAAATATTTTTAAAATTTTTCTAAAATGCATAGCATGTTTTTTACACCTTGTATATGTAATGGTTTCAGCCTCGCCCTCTGTTCGCGAGCATCACCACCAGAGGGCCAACTCCACAGGTCCCACAATAAGTCTAAACATTAGTAAGTACCTTACCTTATGCTTTAAGAGAATATTATTCCGAGAGCGAAAATGCGCGCTGCATACAAACGTACTATGGTGATATTTTCAATACTAACCAATTAAAGTCAATGAAATTTTGCAGAAACAATCTAGAAACAAATCTCTATGCTGCTATGGAGTCAGATTTTCGTTAAAATATACAGTTTCAATGCTAGGATTAATTTAAGATTTGTATGGAAATCTTTGAGGCACTGTAACTTGAAAAGTGTACATTTTAACGAAAATCTGACTCCATACAAGCATAGAAATTTGTTTCTAGATTGTTTCTGCAAAATTTCATTGACTTTAATCGGTTAGTATTGAAAATATCACCATAGTACGTTTGTATGGAGCGCGCTCCGAATAATATACCCTTAAGCAAGCACGTATCCAGGGGGCGGGATAGTTAGGATTTATCCCCCTTTATCCTGGAAGTCACCCCTTTTTCCAGTTGTAACCATTTTACTCTTACATTTTTATTCGGAAGAAAATGAAAATTTACAACATTGTTCACAACACAATTTAGAATGATGTGGTTTTCGTACTTTTTCGAAATTAATAAACAATCTTCTCATTTTTCAAAGAAAACGTCTAAATTCTGACCGGAGCCACGCGCTGGTTCGCATCGATTAGTATGGAGAGTCGTGGTCCAGGGATGATACGCCTTAAACCACTGACTCTACCCATCAAACTGAACAACTTTTACTATGGGAGCAAACCTGTCAGAACAAAACATAAATCAGCTGTTCCATACTAAACTGCAATAGATAACTCTACTCAAACGTATGGAAGAGCTGATTTTTTTTTGTTCTGACAGTTTTGCTCCCATAGTAAAAGTTGTTCAGTTTGATGGGTAGAGTATGTGGTTCAAAGGTTAATGATACTTTTCCTTACACCCTGTATAAAATTGTAATGCAGGTGGGGAGCCGGGTGAAGCAGTTATCATAATAAATGAATCACCTCTCATGGGATCTTCCGTCTCGCACCGACCACATAGTCCGTCGCAGTCGCACCGAGGTATGTTCACATATAAAAAAAGGGCAATTATTAACATGTTATTGCAATGCTGTGCAATTTCAAATAAAATTTAAGGTAGAATATTCTATCAATCATAGAAATTTTCATCAAAATCGGTTCAGTAGTTTTTGCGTGATGCTGTTACAAACAAACAAACAGACAGACAAAAATTGTAAAAAAAGTTTTATTTGGAGTCAGGGATACCTAAAAACCATATATATCGTAATCTTTTTCTTGTACACACGGCGACACATCAAGCTACGCAAAACAAACATAAGGTGGCCGCGCGATGATATACATTACTCTACCTACGCGCGGCCAGCTTAATTTGGTTGTGCGTACCTTGATGTGTCACACATTTACGCAATGCCTTTGTCTCATTGCACGCATAGTGAAAAGTTTCTCTATCTCTGTCAAGCACGGACGCGGGGACAGGAAAAACGCATTTGTGTGCGTCTGTGAACGCGTCAGCTTTAGTTAACCGACATGTACACACGGCGACACATCAAGCTATATAAAACCGAAATAAGCTGGCCTCGCGTAGGTAGAGTAATGTATACCGTCACGGGGCCAGCTTATGTTTGTTTTGTGTAACTTGATGTGGCGCCGTGTGTACGTAGGTGTACATAACCATCATAATATTATAAATCTTATTTATTACACCGCCATAGCAAGTTTTTTTACTTAAGAGTTCTTCCATCCCATGGTTGTCTGGATGAAATAGCTTTTAGTGATAAGACCGCCATTTGTTTACTTTCTTTTTATTCTGTTTTGTTGCTGTATGTTTTTGGTGTGCAAATAAAGAATATTTATGTTATGTTATGTTATCATTATAACCAGTACATCTTTTTGGTCCTTCGAGCCGGATACAAACCTCATCTTCATCATCTTATTTAAGAGCTACGCTCTTGTCGGTGGAGTATTCAACAATCCTGTCTCTTTTCCTCTAGTGTCTTGAGTTCTTGATACGACACGACATCAACCTTTTTCTTCACTTGGGCTAGATAACTCTGTCTGGGTCTTCCGCTGCCTCTTTTCACCTCTATCTTCCCTTCCAGTATGGTTTTAAAGAAATTATCGTTTTGTATCAAGTGTCCGATCATTCTTCCTCTCCGGTTTTCGATTGTTTTTAAAATATTACTCTTTTCTTTAACCATTCTTAACACCTCTTCATTTGTTATTCGTTCTATCCAATTTATCCCCTCCATTCTCCTCCAACACCACATCTCAAAAGCTTCCAGCCTGTCTCGATCTCATTTGGTCAATGTCCATGTCTCGCTACCATACCGTACAATGCTCCAGATACTTTAATTGGGCGTTTTAGAATTTTGATTGATATTTTTGCTTTCAAAAGTTGTTTTTTGTCGTTGATAGCTTTTTTTGCCATAGCAATCCTTGTAACGACGTCTGCATAGGTACAGTGCGACATAAAAGAGTAGAAAATAAATGAGGGCGCTCTGCCTCCACGCAAGATCGTCAAAATCACGCATAAGCTGGCAAGACCGACCTACAATTTGTACTGAAATATTTAGTTCCTGCCGTCACCGTTTTCTACTCTTTTATGTCGCACTGTAGCATGACACCGTGATAAAGCGCTATCGCACCTTCGCTCTCTTTCTATTTGCACGTGAACGAACGAGATAAAAGGCGTGTTAAAGCCGTATCCGTAACATGCTACGAGTGCTGGAGTGCATACAAACCTATGGATACAAAAATATGTTCGTACACTTAAGTATGCTATAACTCGCTAACTATTCGTGTTGCAGTACGCGAGAGATCGTCTTTGCCCGGACCGCCGAGTTCCGGGCAGTCGCCCGCGCAGCCTTCCTTCCTACCCAACCTGGGAACCATCACAGGTTACTATTACATCTATTTATTAAGGGTATATTATTCGCTATGCTCGGTGTTTCTCTGAGGGACCACATCAGAAATGAAGTGATTCGTCACAGAACTAAAGTGGCTGACATAGCTCAGAAAATTAGCAAGCTGAAGTGGCAATGGGCTGGTCATATCTGCCGAAGAACTGACAACCGATGGGGTGTCAGAGTTCTAGAGTGGATACCGCGAACTGGTAGGCGTAGTGTGGGACAGACGACCTAAAAAAAGTAGGGGGGAGCGACTGGATGAGGAAGGCCGAGGACAGAGTTTTGTGGCGCGCCTTGGGAGAGGCCTATGTCCAGCAGTGGACGATGATAGGCTGATGATGATGATGATGATGATGATATTATTCGGAGCGCGCTCCATACAAACGTACTGTGGTGATATTTTCAATACTAACCAATTAAAGTCAATGAAATTTTGCAGAAACAATCTAGAAACAAATTTCTATGCTGGTAATCTGGTATGGAGTCCGATTTTCGAGCTAAAATATGTATGGGATTTAAAATTATTTTTTTCTCGATTTCGATGTTGGTCCCATAGAGAAAGTTGTTCAGTTTGACGGTCTAAACAACCCCCTTATGAGTTTTAAAAATTTATTGTTACTTATGAAACACCCTGTATTAAGAGGTACAGAGAGGAGGATGTTTTTGCATTAATTTAAGGGTGACACAGATCCATGATACTGAACAACTTTCGGTAAGAAGCATATAGGATATTCGCAAATAAACAATTTGGTTTTACATACTAAATGCTATCAGCTCATCGATTGCTTAGGGAAAGTTGTTCAGTATCATTTGAATAATAACCCCTTAAGGGTATATTACCGTTGGCGCGCTCCATACAAACGTACTATGGTGATATTTTCAATACTAACCAATTAAAGTCAATGAAATTTTGCAGAAACAATCTAGAAACAAATCTCTACGCTTGTATGGAGTCGGATTTTCGTTAAAATGTATAGTTTTCAAGTCACAGTGCCTCAAAGATTTCCATACAAATCTTAAATTAATCCTAGCATTGAAACTGAAGCATAGAGATTTGTTTCTAGATTGTTTCTGCAAAATTTCATTGACTTTAATTGGTTAGTATTGAAAATATCACCATAGTACGTTTGTATGCAGCGCGCATTTTCGCTCTCGGAATAAAATTATCTTAATAGCCTAACCACGTCAGAGGCCGTAAGGCGGTTTGAATAAACTCTGACACCAGCACGGCTAGCATGCCACCCACGACAAAGCGTTTAAACGAGAAAAACGTCATGCGCGCTCTTTTTGGCGTACGTAAAATAATAAAGATGGAGGCACGTCTCGATTTTTGTCGTTTTCTCGGCGGTGGCATGCTAGAGGGGCAGTAGGGCTCGCATGCCACCCCCGAGAAAACGATAAAAATAGAGATGTGCCTCCATCATTATTATTTTACGTATGCCAGAAAGAGCGCGCATGACGTTTTTCTCGTTTAAACGCTTTGTCGTGGGTGGCATGCTAGCTGTGCAGGGCTTGCCCACACGATAAGAAGAAGAAGATTAGCTTAACGGGAACATTTCTATCATCATCATCAGGCCTATACGTCCCGTCGCAAGGTGGAGAGGGGCGGGTGGACTTGTTTACACAAGTTGCATTAACAAACATAGAGAAAATATTATACAAGTTTTTCGGAGGGTAACTAGAAAGTTTGATATTTATATCAAGTTTATAAACTTGCCAACAGTTTATTCCTGCTAATTGCTAAACTAAAGTGACAGTGGGCGGGGCACATTGCTCGCAGCAGAACCGATGGCCGAAGAGTTCTCGAGTGGCGACCGCGTACCGGAAAGCGCAGCGTGGGTAGGCAGTGAGCCGCCACAAGGTGGACCGACGACCTGGAGTGCGATTTTTGAATCTCATTCGGTGAGCTCAGCAGTTGAAAATGTCAAAATTACTATGGAGATATGCATCTTTCTACTGCTGATTTGACTTTCAAAAATAGCACTCCTGAAGTATGATTTTTGAAAGTCAAATCAGCAGTAGAAAGATGCGTATCTCCATAGTAATTTTGACATTTTCAACTGCTGAGTTCGATGTATGAGATTCAAAAATCGCACTCCTGGTGAAGGCGGCGGGAATACGTTGGATGAGGGCAGCGCTGGACCGATTGTTGTTGCGAACCTTGGGGGAGGCCTATGTCTAGCAGTGGACGTCCATCGGCTGAAATAATGATGAAGAATTGCCTTGAATAAAGGAATTTGTTATCTATCTACTATCAAATGTATGGATATGAACAAAAATTACCAGAATTTGCCGGGATGTTCCGGGATTCGGTACCTTAGTAACAGATGTAAATACATTACTAGGACTCCGAATGAGTATGATTCTAGTAGTATACACAATCTTTCCATTTAAATGAATAACAGGAAACTGGTTACTAAACTAAGTATATAAAGCAATTATATGATATTCAGGTTATGTTTTTCTTGATTTAAATATAAACAAAATATAACAGCTTTTATTTAAACTTGCGGACATGCGGCCCCGGCCATAGAAAAAATGTCAAGGGTTGTATACGGATGTATATTATTTTAAAATGTAGGTATTATTACATTTATCATGAATGGACACTTGAATAATTTTTTTCATGCTTATTTTGGTAAAAAAACACATTTAAAATATCTTAACTGTTGAAACACCGGTCTTGTTCTGATACAACCAAGCAGTATCAAAATATGACATTGATATTTTTTAATTTGAATTGACATTGTCGTAGAGAGAAGTATATTCCTTGACATTGTCAGTTCTTTTTTTTTTCTTGGTGTTGCCGTTTCATCATTTTTCTTTTTGAAATATACAATATTTGGCATTTATCGCCGGATGTCCTTTGTTAACAAAAATTCCGGCATTTCCAAGTCATACCCATGTTAGTGATAACGTCTAAAATCACAGCCAGATTCCGATCTCAGGTATTAAGAGGATATAATTCGGAGCGCGCTCCATACAAACGTACTATGGTGATATTTTCAATACTAACCAATTAAAGTGAATGAAATTTTGCAAAAACAATCTAGAAACAAATTTTTATGCTCGTATGGAGTCATATTTTTGTTAAAATGTATAGTTTTCAAGTTACAGTGCCTCAAAGATTTCCATACAAATCTTAAATTAATCCTAGCATTGATACTGTATATTTTAACGAAAATCAGACTCTAGAGAAGCATAGAGATTTGTTTCTAGATTGTTTCTGCAAAATTTCATTGACTTTAATTGGTTAGTATTGAAAATATCACCATAGTACGTTTGTATGCAGCGCGCATTTTCGCTCTCGGAATAATATTCTCTTAATGTATGTGTGTAGGAGTGCCCGGGGGCTCGGTGGCGGGGGCTGCGGGCGCGGCGGCGCCGTGGCGCGCGCGGCTCGCCACCATCAAGAACTCCTTCCTGGGCTCACCGAGGTTCCACAGGAGGAAAATGCAGGGTAAGAATAGACAATAGTTATTTATTATGCAAGACTGTAAAGTTGTTTTTTGGCTTGAATACTTGTATTGAAACCTGAGCAAGCGAAGGATTCTAAGATTGAACTATATAATCCTGAGCGCAGCAAAAGTTTCGAAGGTACGAGACGCAGAATAACTTTGCTGCCGACCGCAACACACAACTTTTCACCTCACAATGGCGAGGAAAATGCTGGCTGGATGAAAGAAAAAGGTTCGAGTCAATCTTTATCCCCAAAAATACAGTTTTATTTGTGTAATGCAATATGTCCTTAATTTAATTGAATCTAGGTAGTTAACACGATTGTATTGAGACCTTCGCTTCTAAATACCTACTGATTTGATACTCCGCTGAGCGTCTGACACTGTCATGTCGGAAGCGGAGGTCTCGATACAATCGTGTTATCTACCTATTTACAATATTTCCCTCAATAATTCGATCATGTCTCCCGTAGCGTCAGCAGAAGAAGTACAGTTAACGCCGGAATCGTCACCGGAGCTGACCAAGAGGTCGTGGTTCGGGTCTCTGCTGCTCTCCGCCGACAAAGAGGAGACTTTCACCGCGCTTGTGAAGGGGAAACCCCTCGCCACAGTCAAGGCTGACCTTATACACGCTTTTCTTAGTGTGAGTATATTTACGTCACTAATTTGTAAAACTACTGGCTGTAGAATAAATTTATCGTTGGCTAAGATTACTAAAACTCATTGGCTAAGGTTAATAAAACTCATTGGCAAAGGTTACAAAAACTCATTGGCGAAGGTTACTAAAACTCATTGGCAAAGGTTACTAAAACTCATTGGCTAAGGTTACTAAAACTCATTGGCTAAGGTTACTAAAACTCATTGGCTTAAGGTTACTAAAACTCATTGGTTTAAGGTTAATAATACTCATTTGGCTTAGATTACTAAAACTCTTTGGCTAAAATTACTAAAACTCAATGGCTAACGTTACTAAAACTCGTTGGCTAAGGTTACTAAAACTCTATGGTTTACGTTACAGATAATCGTTGACTATAGATACTAAAACTCGTTGGATAATGTTACTGAAAAGTTATTAAAATACGTCGGCTTTAGTTACTAAAACACGTCGGCTAGAGTCATTAAAACTTGTTGGCTAGACTAACTAAAATGCTTAGCTGCTGTAACGTCCCTCTCTGCTATGTCCCTATGTTTTGCTTTTTTGCATGAATTAATTACTGTATGAACTAGCGACCTTCGAAAATTACCAATTTTACCGCCCGTTTTCAGACATACAGCAAACAAATTTGACGAATATAAACAAAAAAAGCAAAACGTACAGACATGGTCAAAGTATTTCTTATATTATTCTTGAAAGAATTATTAAAATCGGTTTAGTTTTAGAGGAGAAAACAGGGGAATACGAAATGCTGTTTTCGTCGATTTTATGTAGATAAAATCGGTTCGAGCTGCAGTTGTCTCTTTCGCATTCTAGTCGGTGGGGAGTATGGGTGGGGCGGATCAGACAAATATGTAAACAGTCGGAAAAGTGACCTATTCTCCAAATTAGCATTTCAGACCGTCTATCCTCTTAAGGCGTGGGCCTCCCTGAGGGTAGGCCCTTCAGTGGGTCACATACTGGATGTTGGTGTTACAGTAGGGGTTATTAAATAAATAAATAAATAACGCTCACAGGCACATACATTGTAATGATCCCAAACTAGCACTAAAGGCTTTTATTATGGAAACCATACAACAACGGCACGAACATATAACATCCATGACCGAACCGGGATTCGAACCCAGGACCCTGGTTTGGCAGTCCGGCGTGGTAACCATTACACCAACCGGGTCGTCCGGGTATTATACCCATGATACTGAACAACTTTCCCTAAGCAATCGATGAGCTGATAGCATTTAGTATGTAAAACTAAATTGTTTATTTGCGAATATCCTATATGCTTCTTAGGGAAAGTTGTTCAGTATCATGGATTTGTGTCACCCTAAGCCCCACTTGCGCCAACCTGGGTTAGCAATAAACTCTAGGTTAAGTTGGTAACCCATGATTTTTTGTATAGAAAAACAACTGAAAGAGCTATTTTATCCGGAGTTAATTGCTAACCCGTGGTTGGCGCAAGTGGGGCTTAAATTAATGCAAAACATCCTGTACTTCTTTATATGCCGACGGTTTTTTAAGAGGATGCTTAGACCATCAAACTGAACAACTGTATGGAACCAAAGTCGAAATCGTGAAAATAAAATCTGCTGTCCCATACATTGGGATTTGGCTCGAATAGTAGTAGTTTTATTTTAACATTGAAAATGTTTTTTCGATCGCTTCTGTATAGCATCCAGATTCACAAAAAGTGAAATATCGCCCTGGTGTCGTGAGTTTTAGGGCTACGTGAATGGTGGAAGTCTCAAAAGATGTGTCTCAACGAGGACTATAGTAGGATTAAAAAAAATTTTTAAAAGTCAAAAACTTTTTTCGAAAATTGTAAAAGTGTCGAAAAATGTCGCATTTTTTCGGGGTCTTGTCTCACTATATCACCTATTTCTCGAGAACAAAAACCGATATCGAAAAAATGAAAAAAACCCCTCGGGGTAATGAGTTGGGCTACATTTTGAAAAAAACTGGACCTCTCTATCTCTTACGGACTGTGGCTTTTCCTTTATTTAGCGAAATTATTGATAGCGCGGCGCGCTGAAGGCGCGTGGCTTTAAGGCGTGTTACAGACTTAGATAGTTAATTAGAGTAAAGAATACCTACTAACAAAATTATGGATTTTTATCTGAAATAAATGAGTATTTAATTTAATTTAATTTAAAAGGCATGTTCGTATTTTCATTTAAGTAACTATAATACTTTTGATTTAAAATTTCATTTAATATATTTATAATTGTGATTTTATTTCCATACCTATTTAAAATGTTTATTTCTGTTACAATTAATGGTACCCGTGTATTACTTAATTGTATATTTATTGGAAGGAATAATAAAATTTAAGAATAAAAAAAAATTAAAGTTTAAAAATTAAAAAACTTAATTTAAAAAAAAAGTACTGATTCTGCACTGTGCGAGGGATATTCGCGGTTGAAAGATTATTATTAACAGGAATAAAAAAATAATTTCTTTTTATTTAATTTAATTACTTACACAAGTTCTTAAGACAGCAAATTGTAAATTGCAAATTGTAAACAATGACCGATCTTTCAACACGGAATAATATAATATAAGTACCTAATCGATTTCACGAAACACAAACCAATTTTGTACCAGCCATCATCGGATTCGGGTTTAAAAAGTAAGTAAGTGTAGGGTATTTATTTAAAATTGAGCTGATTCAACTTACAACAAAACACACAATAGCAATAATCTAGTCCGCAGTCCGTCTTTGTATCACAAGTGGATCGTAAACTTCGGTAACTTCCTATTTAAATAAGTTTAAAAAAAGATGTTTATTTGTATTGCGCACAGCTTAGAGCAAAATAAGTCCATTATATAAAAAAGAACCATCATAAATAGTAGATTACACACGAGGGTCTCAGATCTCATGTAATTGTTGACCGAGGCGAAGCCGAGGTCAACAAACATGTGATCTGTGGTTTTCTTATTTACTGCCCAAGGTTAGTAGGTATAGAAGTAGGTATACTATTTTTCTCCTCGACGGAGGCGGAAAGAGGCAAATTAGTTTAGAGCAGCGGGACGGAAGTTGGCACTTTCTATCCGGAAGGGTGAAAAAAACCTTACCTACTCTTTGTCGAATTATGGAGATGGATCTTTATACTTGAGTTATTGCAATAAAATTAGGTTGAGTAAGTTATACGATACGTAATCACGAGACTTCTTAAAAGGTCAAGTTAAATTGACATAATTAAATGAGAAAATTTATTATACTGCGCACAGCTGAGAGCTAAATAAGTCCATTGTATAATAAAGAGCCATCATAAATAGTAGATTACACACCGAGGGCAGGAAAGTATAGAAAGGTCTCAGACCTCATGTAATTGTTGACCGAGGCGAAGCCGAGGTCAACAAACATGTGATCAAGTTAAGTTGCCATAATTAAATGGGAATATTTATGATTTGGTAAGTAGTAAAGCGAAATTTTATGCTTATGTTATGACATAAGTATTCAGTTGGCATGGAAAATAAAAGGAAAAAGTAGCGTGATTTACAGTTCACATCTGCGGCTGCGCTGTGAAGGAGAATATACCTAGATATACGAGAAATGTTTGGCAGTTTTTTTTCATTTGGTATTACAAGATAATTTAGTGTAAAGAATAGAAACTTGAACAGATCCTAAACATGGAGAAGAAATTACCTTCGAGTAAATGTATCTGCAATAAAAAAAAATTGTAGCTAAATTTGACTGTAAATTATGTTATTTGTACAAATACAAGCCAAACTAATGTTAAAAGCAATGAAAGTGGCGTAAAGACCATTGTTTCTCTGTGAATAGATCAGGAAGCGGTAGAGACTCATATATTGCATGATGATGATAATTGTTAAGGTCCCGAAAGGACAGAAGTCATAAATCAATAGTAAGTGTGTTGTTAAAGTAATTTAAGACCATGAAAAAGATGGGACTTTATTGTTCATAGGGTCGCTCACGAACAATATTAGAAAAGAATGACTGTGAAAAGGGTGGTACAGAGTCTGTCGCACGTGTCACAGTTACAAATAAAATAAGTTAAAAATCAATATTTGTTGCATCACGCAATCGACGATGAGTAAATTTTGTTTTGTTTAAGTAATTCATTAAATTCATTTTCAATGTCCAAGAAGGTCGTGATAGACACGAGATCTGTGAATTTTTTTCGCGATTTCGATGTTGGTCCGATAGAGAAAGTTGTTTAGTTTGATGGTCTGATCATCCCCTTAAAAACTGTCAGCATATTAAGACCATGTATAGGTGGTTGATGATATGAAAGTATCACTGACATATACTCTAGCGATAGACAAGCTCGTTCAAACAAACAACATGTCACTCACAACAACACAAAATGACACTTTGCGGTCTGTCATTGCCATAGTGACTAAGTGATCTCGGGAACATCAATGTGGTGCGCCCACCTCATTCAAGTGGAACATGTTGCTTCTATGACAGGGCCTGTCTATCGCTAGAGTGTAAGTCAATGGAAAGTATCTACTTCTCTCGGTCTAACAATCACCTACCATTGATATATTCTTACATTGCAGATAGCGGAGCTTTCGCACAGCGTTCTAAGTCCGATGTCGTTCAGGGTAGAATACAAGAGAGGCTCAAACGCGCCCGCCATGTTCCAGAGGCACGTCCGGTTTCAGGTAATATACTCACGACTTTATTCTCTTGCGGGGTGGTCAGGTACCGTGCTACAACCACCAACCAGCTTTCAAAAGCTGTAGCAAGTCTCACTTTTATCATATACATATCATAGACAAGGGTTCGAAATAAAAGGATAATTATCATTGGTAATGAGCGTTTTTCTTTTCTTTTTTAAATTTAGTTCCTTAAAAACTCTAATGTTTATCGCTTCATAAAGCCGTTCGCGAGATCCTGTCAAGATTGTGCCTGCCTTTTATTTGGAACGCCAAGGGATCGAGCCCATACAACCATATCAGGGAAATTTTGACGTTTCTTCGCACAGACCGTAGCGCCATCTATCGATCCCCTAGAAAACCAAAAGAAAAACGCTCATTATCTTAAAAAATATACGTGGACAAAATAATCTTGATAATTATAAAATTAATTGGACAAATAAAAAGCTTACTTTAGCAATGTCATGCCAAACTCAAAATAATGTTACTCACTGTTTTCTGTTGTTTTTCTCAATTATTTGTTATTCACTGTGACACGAAATTGTGCTGTATGGTCGGGTTACGAGTGCAAAAACAGCAATTATACAAGGTGTTTCATAAGTAAGAATAAATTTTTGAAACTCTTAAGGGGGTTGTTAAGACCGTCAAACTGAACAACTTTCTCTATGGAACCAACATCGAAATCGCGAAAAAAAAAATTTCATATCCCATACATATTTTAGCTCTAGTCGATTTGTAGAGTATAGAACATAAATTTTTTTTTTCGCGATTTCGATATTGGTCCCATAGTGAAAGTTGTTCAGTTTGATGGTCTACACCACCCCCTTAAAGGTTTATTTGTATTTTTGTAACACCTTGTATAACATTTAAATAGTTATAAATTACACAAATATGTGCTCCAAACTTAGAATCTGCTTGGATAATAAATTAAATAAATATCTTGGACATTGTCACACAAATTATCCGGTCACATTTAAAGTACCAGAAACTAGCTTGGACTTATTTTATGATAACTAGACAACGATATAGAATACATATTATATATGATAATTATCAGATAATTTATTAAAGAAACTAATTATCTTGATAATTTCGAACCCTGATTGAAGGAGAATGGTGGTGTTGAATATTGGTGTAACTTTTCTTGAAATAGAAATAGAAATGTATTTATTTTGGATCATAGGTAAATTATACTAGTAGATGTTGTACATAGAAAATAAAAAAGTTCGGCTATGTCCTGCCACATGGTTCGTCCACATGGTTTTCGTCCACAAAAATGCCTACTAAGTACATAAGAATCATTATCCCTTAGTCGGCTCACACGACACCATCCATTCTAAGCTGGAATCATACGGCTGTGTTCACTAAATCTAAAACAGACCTTGTTTTATCCCCAGGTTGACATATCGACCATAACGAAGGCGCCGGGCGAAAATGGAAAGGAATATTTGTACGCGATAACATTTACTTTATTATCGGGTTAGTTATTTAATCATTATTCCGTTATGGGTTCCGTTCAGTCCATAAGAAACGTATTCCCCTGTTTGTTGGGTAGGTTTGCAGTTTTGTATGGGACAGCAGATTTTTTTCGTTTGATGGTCTGAAAAGCCCCTTAAGTATTAACTAGGGTGTTTTGTTACACCGGTATAAATAAATAGTCAAACTAATCACAATAGTTATTTGTTATGCTAGGCTGCAAAGTTGCTTTTTGGCACGAGTACTTGTATTGAAACCTGAGCAAGCGAAGGATTCGCGAGTGGTTCAAATAATAGAATCCTGAGCTTAGCGAAGGTTTCAAAGGTACGAGACGCAGAATAACTTTGCTGCCGAGCGCAACACACAATTTTTCACCTCAAAACAGCGAGGAAAAAAGTGAATTGCTAAAAAGAACTTTAAAAAGTTTTTTTTCATGCTGGCCAGTGACATGTAATAGTTATTAAGCATTTTCAATAGATTGGCGGTAAAGAAAAATATTGAATAGACAGATTCGAATTTCAAAAACTCATTCCACGCTAGCGGATAAAATGCACTTTTGCACTCAGATTTCGAGTGATAAACAGAAACTTTCTGAGCTTGTTAGGTGAAAATACAATTACAAAGGAGATGCGGCCCCGGCCATAGAAAAAATGCCAACGGTTGTATACAGCTGTATATTATTTTATTATATAATGTAGGTCATATTACATTTATCGTGTATGGACTCTTAAATAATTTTTATGATGCTTATTTTGGTAAAAAAACACATTAAAATATCTGAATTGTAGAAATACCGGTCACCGGTAATTTCTAGTGAAATTGTCAGATCTTTTTTTTTTATCGCTTTATCATTTTACTTTTTGAAGTATACAATATTTGGCATTTATCGCCGCATGTCCTTTACAATTTAATAAATGAACATATAGTTAGTAACACGTCCTCGCAGGTAACATCCGTCGGTTCAGGCGCGTGTGCGAGGTGGTGCAGGCGGCAGTGTGCAGGGCTCCGGGCGCCGGCAGAGCCTCCGCCCTCCACCCGCCGGAGCCCCGCGCCGTGCGACGCAACATACACCCGCACGGTATGTCTTGTTTAGCTTATTGTAGGTAACCAAGGCCAAATAGTTGGCTAGACAAGAAAAGGAAGTTGCAAGACGCACCGAAAATGCCTGGAAGAGCTTTTGGTCAGTGAAAGGGAGATCTTCCACTATCTCTTAACCCTTTATCAGGCTGTGGCCACCACATTTACATTCAATAATGAACCCTATTGATAAAGTTTTAAAAATTATTTCAGCTATTTTATGTGGGAGACATATCTAGCCTGTTAGAGGGCTAAATGCAAACTCATAAACGTGTGCATTTTTCCGATTCTCACGTACGGTGCTAAAACGTGAAGCTAGACTAGAGAAGGCTCAAGGTTTGTCAGCGAGCTATGGAGCGCAGCATCCTAGGCTTAAAATTTAACGACCGAGTCAGAAGCGAAGTCATTCGCTCCAGAACCCAAGTGACAGACGTCGCCACCACTGCTGTCAATCTATAGCGGGATTGGGCTGGTCATGTCTGCCGCATGCCAGATGACTTATAGGCTAAAACCACCACCAACTGGTCCTCAATACCTAGACGAAGGTGGCGGAACGAAATTGATGATTTCCTTAAGAATTGGCCATTCGAAGCGCGGAACAAAGACTCTTGGAGAGAACGAAGGGAGGCCTTTGCTCAAAAGTAGAACATCAAGGGTTGATAATAATAATAATAACCCGTCGTTTCAGACGTGGGTCAGGTAAAACCCATCGTTTAAGAGGATAGACGAGTACGGTTTTTTCCATACAAACGTATTCCCCTGTTTTCTCCCTGTATAATGACAATAGACCAAAAAAAAAATTATCATACAATCTATGTTGCCTCTGCTACGTCCCTATGTTTTGCTTTTTTGCATTAATTAATTACTGTATGAACTAGGGACCTTCGAAAATGACCAATTTTACCGCCCGTTTTCAGACATCCAGCAAACAAATTTGACGAATATAAACAAAAAAAAACAAAACGTACAGACATGGCCAAAGTCTTTCTCATATTATACTTGGAAGAATTATTAAAACCGGTTTAGTTCTGGAGGAGAAAACAGGGGAATACGAAATGCTGTTTTCGTCGATTTTATGTAGATAAAATCGGTTCGAGGTGCAGTTGTCTCTTTCGCACTCTAGTCGGTGGGGTGTATGGGTGGGGCGGATCGGACAAATATGTAAACAGTCGGAAAAGTGACCTATTCTCCAAATTAGCATTTCAATTTTCAGACCGTCTATCCTCGTAAGGCTTGTGTCAGACACAGACCACCTGGAACCTCGTCTGACACAAGCCTTAAGAGGATAGACGGTCTGAAATAGGAAGAATAGGAGAATAGGTAACTTTTCCGACTGTTTACATATTTGTCCGATCCGCCCCACCCGTCGGTTTAGACGTGTGTTGTGAAAACATAACAGTCAGAGGCACTTTCGCTTTTGTACTATTTGTATGGATTATCTATTCTGTGGTTAATGTTAAGTTTAGTACCTTAGGATAAGATAATTATATAAGACCATTATAATCTTTGTTTAGACAAATAAATGGTGGATTGATAAATATGTGTGCTGTTGACAGCTGCCGGCGAGATCCCCGACAGTCCAGAGACTCCTCACCAGCAGTCAGACCACGACAGCGACTCGTCAGTCTTCGACGCCATCAAGAGTCCCACCAGCCACACCTCCATAGATCAACTAGATCAGGTACTAACTATAGTTACAGTTTCCTCACCAGCAGTCAGACCACGACAGCGACTCGTCAGTCTTCGACGCCATCAAGAGTCCCACCAGCCACACCTCCATAGATCAACTAGATCAGGTACTAACTATAGTTACAGTTTCCTCACCAGCAGTCAGACCACGACAGCGACTCGTCAGTCTTCGACGCCATCAAGAGTCCCACCAGCCACACCTCCATAGATCAACTAGATCAGGTACTAACTATAGTTACAGTTTCCTCACCAGCAGTCAGACCACGACAGCGACTCGTCAGTCTTCGACGCCATCAAGAGTCCCACCAGCCACACCTCCATAGATCAACTAGATCAGGTACTAACTATAGTTACAGTTTCCTCACCAGCAGTCAGACCACGACAGCGACTCGTCAGTCTTCGACGCCATCAAGAGTCCCACCAGCCACACCTCCATAGATCAACTAGATCAGGTACTAACTATAGTTACAGTCTCCTCACCAGCAGTCAGACCACGACAGCGACTCGTCAGTCTTCGACGCCATCAAGAGTCCCACCAGCCACACCTTTATAGATCAACTGATCAGGTACTAACTATAGTTACAGTTTCCTCACCAGCAGTCAGACCACGACAGCGACTCGTCAGTCTTCGACGCCATCAAGAGTCCCACCAGCCACACCTCCATAGATCAACTAGATCAGGTACTAACTATAGTTACAGTTTCCTCACCAGCAGTCAGACCACGACAGCGACTCGTCAGTCTTCGACGCCATCAAGAGTCCCACCAGCCACACCTCCATAGATCAACTAGATCAGGTACTAACTATAGTTACAGTCTCCTCACCAGCAGTCAGACCACGACAGCGACTCGTCAGTCTTCGACGCCATCAAGAGTCCCACCAGCCACACCTTTATAGATCAACTGATCAGGTACTAACTATAGTTACAGTTTCCTCACCAGCAGTCAGACCACGACAGCGACTCGTCAGTCTTCGACGCCATCAAGAGTCCCACCAGCCACACCTCCATAGATCAACTGATCAGGTACTAACTATAGTTACAGTTTCCTCACCAGCAGTCAGACCACGACAGCGACTCGTCAGTCTTCGACGCCATCAAGAGTCCCACCAGCCACACCTCCATAGATCAACTAGATCAGGTACTAACTTCTCTGACGACACTCATCTGGGTTGGTGCTATTCAAAGCCACCACACCTCTTACAGTTTTATTATAATACTAGTGTTTACCCGCGACTTCGTCCGCACAAATTATATACCAGTTTTTAAGTCAGATAATAAGCTATCAGACAAAAAAAGTGTCATCAAAATCTGTTCAGTAGTTTTTGCGTGATGCGCGAACAAACAAACAAACAGACAGACACAATTTCTAAATAAAAAAGGTTGATTTCGAGTCAGTCGCGGGTAAACACTAGTTTTGAGTAAAATTTTAGAGTTGAGAGTTACACCCTTCGTGAGGACAGGCATGTGCCCTGCAGTGGGTATACAAGGTGTTACAAAAACACAAATAAACATTTAAGGGGCTGGTTTAGACCATCAAACTGAACAACTTACACTATGGGACCAATATCGAAATCGTGAAAAAAAAAATGATGTTCCATACTCTAAAAATCGATTAGGGCTAAAATTTGTATGGGATATCAGTTTTTTTTTGCGATTTCGATGTTGGTCCCATAGAGAAAGTTGTGCAGTTTGACGGTCTAAACAACCCCCTTAAGAGTTTTAAATATTTATTTTTACTTATGAATCACCTTGTATAGGATGATGATGATGATAGATAAACATTTATTTTTTGTTAACAGAACGGCACACATCCACTCGGTTCGAGTTCTTCGGTAACGAGCGGCTCCAGTGGCTATAAAGTAAATATTTATTTAATACTGCATTCCAAATAAGGACGATGAGATGTTCCAATTCCTATTTAGCTTTCTGCCCAACTCTGATAAGCAAATATAATTTATTTATCAGAGAGATGTATTATCCGACATATCTTGGACATTACTAAAGCTGTTTTAAGAATAAGTGAGAGTAAGAGCCTGTTTCACCACTTCTGAGTAAGTTCTTGTTAGCTTATCCGACAGATATTTTGACATAATTTCATACAAAATTTGTCCAACTATCTGTCGGATAAGTTAACAAGAACTTACTCAGGAGTGGTGAAACAGGCCCTAAGTGTTTCAAATATCTGTTTCTGTAATTAAAAATGGCCTTAAATTGTTGTTGCTATTTGGAATGGACATATACGACACACAACTTGAAGAGTAGTCTGAGATTTAATGGAGGATTAACTTTAATTTGCGTTTCTGCAACTGAGGGTAAAGGAGTAAATTGGCAGCCGACCGCATGCAGCAGCAGCATACGAAGTGTCGGATCCGACACGTCGGAGCGACGCGTCGCTCCGACACGTCGGAGGGGTATGAATTCGAACCCGACCGCACGCAGCAGCAGCATACAGCAGCTGCAAACAGTGTTGCCGACTTAGGGTATTTTTTGGGGTAAAGTGACACATTAAATTACGACCGTGCTCCCCTTTGGGATACTCAGAATCCTTGTTACAAACATCAGTGATCTTAGTAGCCTGGTTCCTTTTCACCTTTTTAGGGTTCCGTGCCCAAAGAGTGAAAACGGAAACTTTGTCCGTCCGTCCTACCTATTTAGGGCTGTAGCTTTTGAACCGTAATAGCTAGAAATAATAAAAATTACAAAATGTATCAAATTAAGGGGGATCCTCATACAAAAAACATTTTTTTTTAAAGATTTTAGGGTCTTAGTTACTTTACTTCTAAAATGGTGGAGTATAAAAAATCTTTAAATGTTATAAGTAGTAGATTACATACCGAAGGCAGAAAAGATATTTATTTAGAAAATAGCTGTTTATAAGATCTTCGATCAATTTAATTCATTAAAAATAGGATAAACTTTGTTTGTATGCAGCGCGCTCGTGCGCGCTGGCAGGAATATCATTTTAAACTCAAAAATAGCTGTTTATAAGATCTTCGATCAATTTAATTCATTGAAATTAGAATGAAACTTCGTTTGTATACATCGCGCTCGTGCGCGCTGGCAGGAATATCATCTTAAACTCAAAAATAGCTGTTTATAAGATCTTCGATCAATTTATTGCGAAACTATCGTGTTTATACAGGGTCAAACTTAATATGCTGAAACTTTTTAAGGGGATGATCAGACCATCAAACTGAACAATTTTCTCTATGGGACCAACATAGAAATCGCGAAAAAAAAATCTGCTGTCCCATACATTTGGCTCGAGTAGGTTAGCACTTTTGTATGGGACAGCTGTTTTTTTTTTCGTGATTTCAATGTTAGTGTTTAGAGAAAGTTGTTCAGTTTGATGGTCTGATCATTCCCTTAAAAAAGTGTTAGCATATTAAGAAGGACCCTATATAATATTTGAACACTGTTTCACCCAATACCGAACGCCCGTATTATGTACCCGTACCCGTATTAGGTATCGTTGGAATTTAACGGAAAATGTGGTTGAAAATAGTGATTTCATTAAATTAAATATTATAGTGGAATTTGTATGAATTATCGTGCTTTATCCGACTTTTATTTTCTATCGCAAGCCACAAAATAAATTCGTGAATTTAGGATAATTATCGCATGCCTGGCAGCACTCGACGACACTACTGGTGTGCGGTCGAGGCTCGACCGCATACAGCACGTCGCATGCTTCGTGTCGGATGCTTCGCAGGGTATTTCATAGAACTACATACAAACCAGTAGTGTCGGAGCGACACGTCGTATGCTGCTGCTGTATGCGGTCGGCTGTTAACCGGCACCTTAAAACCGATTTGAATGGAGAAATTTTTGAGCTCGCTTCGTTCACTCTAACTCCGAAAATTATATCATGTATACTTTATTTGTGTAAGGGAATAAGGGGGCGACGTATTATCAGCTTCTCGCTGATAATGATTAAACATTTTCATTTAGCGGCGATTTAAAAAAAAAAGGGAAAACCTTAATTAGCAGCAACTCTGCCCAAGTTATTTGCTTTTAATGTGCACACTCTTTATGTAACAGATTATGTAGACAAATTTTTCTCCTCGACGGAGGCGGAAAGCGGCAACTTCGTTTACCGCAGCGGGACGAAAGTTGACGCTTTCCGCCTCCGTCGTGGAGAAAAATAGTATAGTAACCTCGGGCAGTAAATAAGAAAGCCTCAGATCACATGTTTGTTGACCGAGGCGAAGCCGATTACATGTGATCTGAGACTTTTTTTACTTTCCTGCCCTCGCCTCGGTGTGTAATCTACTACCATCAATTTTTTATTTTATTTATAACTAGTAGACATAAATATGTATGTAATCAGTCGTGTGATTTTAGCAGAGCGTCCGCCGGCGCGCCGCGGAGCCTGCTTCTGCCTCGCTAGACCACGAGATCATGAGCTGCGGCCGAGACCTGCCCGGTACGTTATCTAGCTCCACTTATATTGGTCACAGCTGACCACGAGATCATGAGCTGCGGCCGAGACCTGCCCGGTACGTTATCTAGCTCCACTTATATTGGTCACAACTGACCACGAGATCATGAGCTGCGGCCGAGACCTGCCCGGTACGTTATCTAGCTCCACTTATATTGGTCACAACTGACCACGAGATCATGAGCTGCGGCCGAGACCTGCCCGGTACGTTGTCTAGCTCCACTTATATTGGTCACAGCTGACCACGAGATCATGAGCTGCGGCCGAGACCTGCCCGGTACGTTATCTAGCTCCACTTATATTGGTCACAGCTGACCACGAGATCATGAGCTGCGGCCGAGACCTGCCCGGTACGTTATTTAGCTCCACTTATATTGGTCACAGCTGACCACGAGATCATGAGCTGCGGCCGAGACCTGCCCGGTACGTTATCTAGCTCCACTTATATTGGTCACAGCTGACCACAGATCATGAGCTGTGGTTGAGACCTGCCCGGTACGTTATCTAGCTCCACTTATATTGGTCACAGCTGACCACGAGATCATGAGCTGTGGTCGAGACCTGCCCGGTACGATATCTAGCTCCACTTATATTGGTCACAGCTGACCACGAGATCATGAGCTGCGGCCGAGACCTGCCCGGTACGTTATCTAGCTCCACTTATATTGGTCACAGCTGACCACGAGATCATGAGCTGTGGTCGAGACCTGCCCGGTACGATATCTAGCTCCACTTATATTGGTCACAGCTGACCACGAGATCATGAGCTGCGGCCGAGACCTGCCCGGTACGTTATCTAGCTCCACTTATATTGGTCACAGCTGACCACAAGATCATGAGCTGCGGCCGAGACCTGCCCGGTACGTTATCTAGCTCCACTTATATTGGTCACAGCTGACCACGCGATCATGAGCTGCGGCAGAGACCTGCCCGGTACGTTATCTAGCTCCACTTATATTGGTCACAAAGCAGAGACCTGCTCGGTACATTAGAAGAAAGTTGTTCAGTTTGATGGTCTGATCATCCCCTTAAAAATCTATCAGTATATTAAGAAGGACCCTATATTATAGAGCGTTGGTGGCGCGTTGCGGAGAGGCGAGGGTTCGAATCCGCACGGACCAAACGCCATACTGTAGGCACCAATGAGTTTTTCTAACTTATGTACGTAATACCGACCGCACTCAAACGGCGAAGGAAAACATCGTGAGGAAACCTGCATACGCTGAAGATGAAATTCCAATGTGTGTGTGAAGTCTACCAATCCGCATTGGGCACGCGTGGTGGACTAACGCCCATACACCCTCCTTGAGGGTGCAGACGTCCTGCAGTGGGACGTATATAGGCTGAGATGATGATAAGCATAGCATAGCATATGCTCACCACTATATTCCCCGAGGGGGTAGTCAGAGATATTCTGACACCTCAGAACATCCACGTTTCACCAGTAGTACCGAAACTCTGTCCAGTGTGACGGGGGGTGAGTCCGTCGCCACTTATAATGGACAGTGGGTACAATACATGCCTCGAAATTGAAGCATGCAGGTTTCCTCACGATGTTTTCATTCACCGAAAAGCCAGTGGTGTTACACAAATCGTACATAAATTCCGAAAAACTCATTGGTACGAGTCGGCCTGGACGGGGATCGAACCATCGCCTCCTGCACGTCAGGCAAGGTTACTCGCCACCGTAGAAAGAGAAGGCACTAGAAGGAAGCACGCGTCTTGTCATATCACTCAGTAAGAGATGCACATAGCAAATTCGCTCTAGTTAAAAAAGGAGACCGCTACTTATTGCTGTCCTTATCGACGTATCCACTTTTTTGTACTTTGGCCATCTGAGTCCAAAATGTCACTTCATATAAATTGTATGGGACAACCGCCTGACTCCGAGATGTCACTTCATATAATTCGCTATCTCATACCCGGTTACACTGATATTCGGTCTACTAGCGTAAGCGAAAAAAATTTCGTCTATGCTCGCCACTGACCACCACGGCTTCTGAGATGAGGATGATGATGACAATTATATAATTGCAGGAACCCACACAAAACGGTCATCGTCCGAATGCCGCGACAACACGTCGTCCCCGCGACGCGGCCTGGAGTCCAGAGAAAGTTCCATCAAGGACGAACTGCGACGAAACAATTCCCTCAGAGAGAACCGACGCGATCTGCTCCGCGACCGAGATATCGCGCCCCCTACCACTTCCATTGCGTGAGTTACTGCCGACCCCTGTCCGGTTACGTTGCGATATGTTTGACAAGATTATGTTGCCATAAAGTCGGACTATCGTGATCTTTTGTGTCGGAACTCCAATTGGAATAGAGTTTACATTTGAATGGAATCGTTCACTTTACAAAAATCGAATGTATAGAGATTCGTTTCCAAAAATACACTAATACGTATACCTACAAGGTGGTTCAGAAATTAACGCAAGATATAAAAACTGTTTTTTGTTTTAAATAACGATTGATTTTTGTTATAGCCAATATTAACTAGGCGAGTGCTTATTCAGAAAAAACATTGTTTCTATAATAATAATAATTGTTCAGGCATATTTAAGAGGGTACAGACAGAGCCTTCAGTGCTGCCATCAATAGTAAATTTTTATTCTTCTTATCCCTGGTGTCAGAGTTTATTCGAACCGGCCTCTGACGTGGTTTTTACGTAACGACTACAACCGCCAGAGATAGTAGCCGGGACCGACGGCTTAACGTACCATCCGACGCACGGAATCGTTTTTCTTTTCAGACAATCAGGTGATTCAGCCTGCAAAGTTCTACCTAACCAATTTTCTATTTCTAAACAATTACACAACATTTCCAAAAAACAAGAATGCCTCTTTATAGTCATTGTTTGTTTTCGATTTATCGAAACATTACGGATTATTATGTTTTAAGGCCTCCGCACATTGCAGCGATATTACCGAGCGATTTTATCGAGCGATATTATCGACAGCGATATCGCGACACCTTACACACTGCAGCGATTCCGCGATTCGCGTCACGCATGCGCCCACCACTGAATGTAGTCGAAAGAAATTGCGTCAGGTTGCGATAATATCGCGGCAGTGTGTGGAATCGAGCGCGTCCCCACACAAAATGTACTGAGAACAATTATCGCAAAATCGCAGCGATATTATCGCTCGATAATATCGCTGCAATGTGCGGAAGCCTTCATGCTTTCAGTTATCGTTGACTTTTGTTGTGACATTCCTGTTTTTTTAAATTGTTGCATAGGTAGTTTTCTAGAAATAAAAAAATACGATTGATGGCAGCACTACAGGCTCGGTATCTTAAACGAAAGAATAGAAAATCGGCATCATGCTAGTATTAAAATATGCACAAAAATTTGATAACCTACCAAGTAATAGCAAATCAAAATAGACTCATAAATAAAATTACACTGTTAGGTTTGGAACACTGTTCACCCTATTTGCATAAGTTGTGTCGTTGAGTTGCGGGTACCAATTTGAGTGCGAAGCCGAATTGAGCACTCCCGACCATATTAAAAAAAAAATACAATCGGGAAAGACACCATTCATTTTAGTCCAAAATGTGAAAGTGTTGGCCAAAAATAAAATGCTATAATTTCGTCTGAACATTACAAAAGCAGATTTTTCAAACCAATGGTCCTACAGCTCGATTATCATGGGTATGAAAAATCTGCTTTTTCATACATTTTTAAAGAAATAAAACTTACAGCTTTCATGCCATTATAAGAAATGGTCAGACGGATAAGTTCTAACAGAATATAGCATTAATTTTTTTTGGCCGGCACTTTCACATTTGGACCAAAATGTATGAAATGTTTGTTAGTTATTTTACGACATAAAATCTCATAAAACAGATTATTTTAGAAATTTCGAATTCTATGCTTCCTAAGACACGATAAAAAATGAAATTTGGCGTACTTCCATTTTTTCTAAATTACGCCAAAAATAGACTTGACAGAAAAAAAAACCGAAAACTAAAACCCGATGTTTTATAAATACCTACAATATTATACATAATTATAGCTGTATTTAGTAAGCTTAATATGTGTTAAAATAAAAAAAAGTATATAAATATCGAAACCGGCCATGTATTTTAAAAAATGTTTAAAAAAATGATATTCCATGTACTGAAAAATTATGCTAACTTTAGTTCTAAGGCCTGAAAGTTATTGTAATGCTGTATTTTTGCAAAAATAATTATAATTAATTGTATTGTATTTAAAAATACCCTTTTACCTACTGCCATAAAGATAGGCGATGCTTAGAAAAAGAAATTAGTTAATAGTAGTATATAGAAAAATCCGTATGAAATTAAAACAGTCATAATAAAAGCAAAGAAATTATGTGTAGGTATAGGGAGTGTGCTATTTTTACCGTGGTCTATCGGAACGCCCGGGAGAGCGTTCAAATTGTTCTTATTTTAAGAACTTTTCCCTTTAATATTCGAATCCACCCAACTTAAGTTTTATCATGCTTTAAGGCCAGGTTATCCGAGTGCAAGCGTCTCTTTCTTACAAGCATAAGTTTGCAATTCCATCCCGCTTCAATTGAAAGCAGGATCGCAAAAAAACGTATTTTCCATCAACATCTTTTCTCTTGGGTGTTTCTTAGCTCAAAATTCTGCTAAGTTGACTAGATATATATTTGTCTTGATATATTTAATGTATTTAGTTAAGTACCAAAATAAAAAGTTAAATATCAGCGGATTAATCATAATGTTAAAAAAACGTAACTAAAAGTAGTCACTTTGGGATACTTATTTATCGAGTCAAGTTCATTAGATCTTGTATCCGAAAGCGATTCTAGACATAATTTTTTCACAATTTATAACAATATTTTCTACGTCTCAAATGGTTTAAAAAAAACACAAAAACGCCGATAACCTAGCCTTAAATCAACATACGCCTATGTATTTGCTGAGGTAGGCACAGACAATAGATCGCCAAATGCTTTAAATTGTAATTCAACGGCTGCTGGATTGTCTAAGGCTGCTGGTATAAATTGAAGAGCACACTCCTTCCTATTACGTCCGTCGTAAGAACAAATACTTGACAAAAACTATCAAAGGGTGGCTAGGTAAACCAAAAACGCAGTTTTCAAAATCCCATTAAGCTACCTAAGTCTCTAACTGTTTGTTATATCAAATAGGTACACCACTACTGTTTTATTATAGCAAAATTGTAAGGACATCCATACAATTTTGTTATAATTAAACAGTACAATACATATTCAGACAATGAAACGTAACAAATTTCCCTAAGGATCAGGAGTGCGATTTTTGAATCTCATTCGATGAATTCAGCAGTTGAAAATGTCAAAATTTCTATGGAGATATGCATCTTTCTACTGCTGATTTGACTTCCAAAAATCATAATTCAGGAGTGCGATTTTTTAAAGTCAAATAAGCAGTAGAAAGATGCATAAGAACGCTTTTGTATGAGATTTAAAAACCGTTCAAGCTCACTGATGACATTCAAAAATCGCACCCCTGGGGTCGAAAAATAAGTTTTTTTTTACCTCTGACAAAAATTCGGATAAGACGAAAGATTTTCTGTGGAAGGTGGAACCATTTTTTTTCCTTTTTTCGACCCATGTTCCTTAGGGAAAGTTGTTCCGTTCAGTTCAAAAGAGCCTCTTTTGTTTGAAATGTTTAATCTCGGATTCCATTTCACTCTTTTGTTTGAAATTGTTGATCTCGGATTCCATTTCAGAGTATAGACAACGATATACAGGGCCAAACTTAGTATGCTGACGGTTTTTTAAGGGGGAAGATCAGACCCTCAAACTGATAAACTTTCTTTACGGGACCAAAGTCGAAATCGCGGTAAAAAAACAGCTGTCCCGCGATTTTGACATTGGTCCCATAGAGAAAGTTGTTCAGTTTGATGGAATCAATCCCTCAAAAAGCCGTCAGCATCTTAAGAACGACCCTGTGTAAGGTGTAGGTACTTACGATGAATTGGTTCAAACATTTGTAGTCTGCATACAAATATTGCCGGAATTCGAACCTGTGAAGTCAAAAGATAGACTAAAAATAACATGTAAATAAAAGTCAATTTTGCAATGTTTTACTCCCCGTTTGATATGTCGTCTCGCTTCCACTCGAGTTTTGTGCGTAGGAAAAAACAGGCAGGCATGCTAGTAAAGATTTTTTACTAATCTTTAATTGTCCTTAAATAAGTTTGCACATAAAAGTAGGGCGTTGCGATATCACTGCGAGGAATGATTCGTATTAAAGGCCACAGAATATTAAATAATAGACAGAAGTCCTTTCTGACGGATTCCGTTCGTCACTGGGGAGTCAAAATGTCAATTTGTCAAAACTCGTGATAGTCTCGCCTGTGTGCTTCATTTTGACAAGTAAATATACAGACGTCGTTTATACAGGATGTACAACACACCCTATTCATACATAAAGGGGTGCTTCAGACCTTCAAACTGAACAACTTTCACTATGGAGCCAACTTCGATCAAAATTGCAGTAACGACTCGACTAAAATGTATGGGACAGCTGTTTTTTTTTCGCGATTTCGAAGTTGGCTCCGTATTGAAAGTTGTTCAGTTTGATGGTCTATAGCACCCCCTTGAGTATATATTACTGGGGTGTTTTGTTGTAGACGACAGTAGTCAATCCATTGTAATGTTAATATTTTGAAGGAAAAGGGAAGATCTTTCCACGAGTTTGTTTTTATGCCCGGGACCGCGGTCCGACTGTTATTAGTCGGATATTACCTATATTTATACAAAATATCGTGATAACTTTGATAGTGCGATTTAGGACTCGCCATATAAATATGATATCACCTCGAAATATGATTGGTTACGTGCTGTATCGCATTTGACATCTGATTGGCTTATTACCTGAGACGCGCTGACGCATTGGTAAGATTCATCTTCTGATTGGCTGTCATACGTGTGACGTGCTGCGACGCATGCGCTGAGCTAGATCTGTTGTTAACATCGACTAGATGCAACTGCATTGTTGCTTAGTCAGGTCTCTCTAAGCTCAGTATTGAGTATTCGGCCACACCAGTTTTCATGTTATCATGTTAGTGATGCATTCGACTACAGGTCGGTTAACTAAAGCTGGCGCGTGCCACACATTTACGCAATGCCTTTGTCTCACTGCACGCATGATGAAAAGTATCTCTATCTCTATCAAGCACGGACGCAGTGACAGGAAAAACGCATTTGTGTGTGTCTGTGAAAGCGACAGCTTTAGTTAACATGGACCTACTTCTAAATATTATTTAATGTTCTGTGGTTATTGTTGCCATTTAACTTGACACTAGATACCGCCACTGGATCGAGAGTGAGAGGTAGATATAAACTACAAACATGTTTTATTTTATTTATTTAACAACAATATTTCATAAAATAAATTAAATATTACAGTCAAGAGCACGTCAAGCTCGACATCTTGGACTTCGTGCTGTTCTTATGATGTTCGTATTAAGAAACAATTTCACACTCCGATTGTCAAGGTTGATGTGCTCTTGACTGTGCAATGAATCTATCAAACTATATACTTTTTCGAGTTTTACAAATAAGTGCAAGCTTAATAAATTTAGCAAAAAATGATTGCAATGTTAGAGTTGCAGTTGCCTGACCTGACGGAATCGTATTTTCCCTTTCTTTCCCTCTGTCGCTCTGAGACAAAATATGCTAGGGTGAGAAAGATTGCTTAAGCAACGCGCGCGCCGCCCTGATGTGCGATTTTTGAACATCACACGTTGAAATCAGCAGTAGAAAATGTCAAAATTACTATGGAGATTATGCATCTTTCCACTGCCGAGTTTATAGTATGATGTCCAAAAATCGCACTCCGGTACATGTTTTTGAATGAGTGTTTCCTCCAGTGGAAGCAAGCCGTGGTGGTCCAGTGGCGAGTAACCTTGCCTACCGTGCAGGAGGCGATGGTTCGATCCTAGTCCAGGCCGACTCGTACCAATGAGTTTTTCGGAATTTATGTACGATTTTGTAACACTACTGGCTTTTCGGTGAAGGAAAACATCGTGAGGAAACCTGCATGCTTCAATTTCGAGGCATGTATTGTACCCACTGTCCATTATAAGTGGCGACGGGCTCACCCCCCGTCACACTGGACAGAGTTTCGTTACTACTGGTGAAACGTGGATGTTCTGAGGTTTCAGAATATCTCTGACTACCCCCTCGGGGAATATGGTCGTGAGCATATGCTATGCTATGTTTCCTCCACAGAAACACTGTAAAAACCGTTTTCCTAGAAAGAGACTACTTTCTACGTGAACCACAAGAGGAAATAAAGTGGTTTACACGTATTCTGAACCGGGAACCAAAAACTATCTACCTACCCACAATTCATTGAAACAGGAAAAACATGTATTCTCTACCTCTTGTCCTAGTGGCGCCTTCTAGTGAACGGTGGTGGCATTTAAAAATGTATTAAATAAATATCTAAAATATTGCTAAATATATAAAATACTGCTGAACATATTAAAGTAAATAAAACATTTAATTTATAAAAACATTTATTTCTATTTATAATGTATTTATTGTTAATAAATTATTTTTAAACATGTAAATAGTTTTTAGTTATTGTGGTACGTTTTCTAGTCATTAAATATTATTGTGTGGATGATAAATAATTGAATGTAAAAACGCACATTTGTAACGGTCATGTTGACTAGAAAAATAATGACATTTTAGAAAAGGTTAGGTAGCTAAACTAGGTACTGAGTTATGGCGTATAATAACATTTAAAATTTATATCCATTGGCTTGTTTGGGCCTGAACATGGAAGGAAAACAAATATATTTATTCTTAAATCATCACATCCACCCAGGAAGGTGGCATTGTTATTGTCCACCTGGAGAGCAGGCTGCCTTACAAGCGGTGAAAGATGAAAAATACTCTTTGGCCAAGATAAAATGCCTACATTAGTGGAGATTGCATTACAAACATTTTTTTAAGCTAAAACCTAGGCTAAAACCTATTGGATGACGTCACTGATATTTCCCATCTCATTTCCTCTTTACATTCTAAAAATGACATGACTTTAGAATGAATGAATGGCGGTCGGTAATGTTTCCGTCGTTGTTTCCGACGTCATCTTTGTCCCTTTCTAATCCAACGACAAAAACTTATAGAAAGGGACAAACGTAAAGTCGGAAACATCGGCCACGGACACATACGAAAGAAGGACGATCATTACCGACCACCGCCATGGTCAATTTTCTTGTTTCAATGCTTGTAAGGATAATTGATATCCATCGGTTTATATCCATGCATCCACCGAAAATACAATCAGTAAAAATGACATAAAACGAATCAAATTAAATTCAACTGAATCTTCAAATTCAGAAATTAGTGACGTATGAATTATGACTTTATGACACAGGTTAATATGACCTTTTTCTGGACGAAATGAACTGATATGCAGCCTGTGATCACATCGTATTATCTTAGGTCAACTCCATCATAAACATTATGAATTTATGATTTTGATCACATTGTACGCTTTAATAAAAATTTGCGCTGTGACATATCTGAAAAACTAAAATATTCAAATAACACAAATTAACACAAAATTCATATTTACATAGATTAGGAGCTTGCACCGAAAAGTATTTAGACTTAGATGAATTTATTTAACGCTCTTTCTCTCACACTGCTTATACAAACGAAAGTGACAGCATCTATTTAAACATGTTTTAGACATAGTATTTTTTGCTGCAAGCTACCCTCAATTTTGTCACAGTATAAGAATATAGTACTACATACAGTAGGTATGGACACTCCCTGCCGCCCACAATTTTTAACCTCACCCCCGTTCGGTAGGAAGCGTGGCCTTAATTAAGGCAATGGTGTATTCCTCTCACGCTAACACCACGATAGTATCGATAGATTGTCGATAGTTAACACGAGAATGCTGTGCATTCAGTAATGCTGAGCCTTCCCTTTATGAGAGCGGCCCTGGAAGCTGTACGCTAAGTTAAAATATCGAAGTTCTATTCTTATCCAATTACAATTCTAATCACATTGCAATCCAATTACTATTCAACTGTGCTGAATTCCACATCGCGCTAAACTATGTAACTGACAGCCCTTAAAGTCTGAGCGATCTGTCAAAACGGCAACGGCTGTCAAGAGCAGTGCCGCGATTAGCGCAATACCAAATGTGTCAAAAGTCATGGTTCGTACGTAGTACAATCACCGTTCAATCACTGAATATTTACCGCGATTGCAGCCCTCGTCCACATGTGGACATCTTGTGACTGCAGATGATTATTTCATTGTATTTAGATAGGTAATTTGTATAAATTTTTGTCAAAGTGCTTTTTGTATAGAACGTTATTTCTTATAATTAGTTATATTCAATTCCAATAAAAAAGTTTGAGATCAGGTACGATTACATTCCCCAATCGATTTGGCTCATTTCGGCTTTTGCTTGATTTTGATCTCTCTATTTTAAAGTGTAGCTATTAAAGCAAGCAACGTGTGCCAAATAGGACTCGATTCATTCGGAGATGTAATCCCACCTACATATTATACAATATTATGTGCTATCGTATCTGCCATCGTTTTTGGTTTCAAATCTGTACAAATCCTATGATTTTTTTTATAGGAATAGAATATAACAGTTTTATGTGCTAGTACATTGAAATGTTAACACATTTTTTTTTAAATTCCATTTAAATATATCGCAAATTAAACATGATATTTTTTTTTATTTAGGTATTAAGTTTGGCCATAAAAAATTGAAAACAGTTACTTCAAACTAAATCAGGAACTAAATATTTTAGTTCTAGGATTGTATTGCCAGGTTATTCGTGATTTTGACACTCTTGCAAAGAAAGTGGCGCTCTCAATTTTTCCTTTTTTTATAGTCAAGCTGTAGGCCAGTAGTTTTTTGTTGGCTACTTGGTTTTATTTATTAAAGGATAGGTATAGGACCATATTTAAAAACTCTGTTAACTTTTCAATGTTTATACTTAGAACATGATTTATAATTAATTTCTTGTTATTTGATTGGGTGCTATTTTTCATTCTGTTAAATTGTTTGTACTTAGGTAGGGTACCTACCTATTTAATCGTTTTTATTATTATTGAAATTTGAGCTTATTTAAAAAAAAAGGTTTACTTTTACATTTTTAAATAACATTTAAAAGTAAGAAAAAATGTTTCTTATTCAATTTCTTAAAATTTTTCTGAAAATCTCTGAATATAATGGTTTCCAGAAATATCTCATCTTTTTTGTGAAAATACTTAATATGTTTTTAACTAGCTTTTTGTTGTTTTTGCATATATCATTGTAGACCTGTCACCTGAGTCATTACATATCACTTGAAATCATATTTCATATTGAGTTCAAAAAGATCATGAGAAAAATATTTATTTACGTAGGAATGAAAGCTGTCTGATTATTTTGAATGTAAAATTCTAGTCAAGAATCAATTATTTTCTTACAGTACATTATAGTATAAATTGTTAATATAATTTAATTGAATAACTTGTTTATTTAAGATAAATGTTCTTATTTAAGATAATCAAAGTAAATGTTTTTTCACATAAATAATGCAGGCCTTCGTATATGAATGTGTAAAAGGGTGAAAATGATCATGATATTAAAAAAAATGAAAATAATGGTAATGGTAATTTTGTACTCAATAATTTAAGAAATTTCTCTGATCTCATGCGTGATTAATATTTATACAATTAATAAATTAAAAATAGTTTTCACGTCCCGTCATTGTAATGTAAAAATTAATATGTATAAATATCAGTCAAATGTTTGTTCATATTTCCGTAAAATATACATTTCAAAAAATAAAACATGTTACTATACTGTGTTCGTGAAAAAAAAAACTGTAAAATACTTATATCTTTGGTCTTTGCGAGCAAAAATCCTGATGTATGTGCAATAAGTATGTATCAGTTGGTTATTGTATTTAAAAAAAGCTTTTTTTAATTTTGTTCGCGAGACCAAAGTCTCAGCTGTAAATGACCTGTACGGACTAAGAAAACTATGCTATGCTATTATCTAAACTGTAACTGCTTAAGAAACTTACTGGTTAATATTGAAAAAATAATAAATTGAAAAGTATACTGATGACTTATTATTTTTTCCTACCAATAATAATTTCCCCTCTTTTATCATTTTTAACCGACTTCAACAAAAGGAGGAGGTTCTCAATTCGACCCGTAAGCACTGTGCCGTAAGTATGTTTTTTTTTCTTTTTTTTTTGTATGTTTGTTACGCGATTATTCCCATATCAATTGCATCAATCAGTTTGTACATTCGAACATAAGTGTAGGGACACACCTGCGGAATGTTCCGCGCCGAACGTTCGGTTGAATACGCGCGCAACGCTTTTCCCTATACCTACCGGTGACACACCAGTACGCACCATTACGCGTCATTTTTCCTGGTAGACGCGTATTCAACCGAACGTTTGGCGCGGAACGTTCCGCTGTTTCGTTTCTCATTGTCTTTGAGTTTCTGGCCGCATCTTCTCTACAGCGACAACACGTTCCGACGCGGTGGTAGCTTTTAAAAAGATTTGACTTTATATTAAAAAAATACAGTCGAATTGAGAACCTACTCCTTTTTTTTGTGTCGGTTAATTGGGTAGATCAACTATTTTTTGTCCTCACGGTACTGTATAAAAAAAAGCTTTTTGTCTTTTTTTCTTGACATTCATTAATTTTATAAGATAGATATTGTATCTAATGATATGATTGTTCTACACACATGTGCATTGCACCATTTGTGTTGAACTACTAGAAGTTTTTAGCGGTTGTCCGATAGACCAAAAAGCGTGGGGACAACGAAATAAAGCGTCCATCGGACAACCGCCAAAATGCAAGTAAAATTCAAGTAATTTTGCAAAAATGTGTGTGTATTTAATAAATGCAATCCTTAGTTATTCAACAAACATTAAATTTTGGGGCAAGCAAAACCTGAGCATGAGCCTGAGCCTGATCATTGAGAAAATTTTATGCAGATGACTGGGACTAGGTATGGACAAAAAATAGTTGATCTACCCAATTAACACAACCCTCCCTGTATTAACTTTGAGATGTTGACAAATAAAATGGAAAGAAGTGATGATTTCTCATATTGGACGACACAAAAATTCATAACTGGTGATAATAAATAATTTCAGTATTGAAAAAAAAAAAAAAAAGATAAATATAATTTATTGTTTAATTAAAAAAAAAAATAATAAAAAAATCATTAATTATATAAGAGGATCACCGGTATCTTGACCTCGGGGGTGTTAGAGTTATCTATCGTTTTTGATAGTTCAGTGGAGGAAATGCGGTGACCCTTTTTGTCCAGCTAGAAAGGGCCTTTTGGGTATACCCCTTAGGGGAAGCCCGGGCAAGATGCATAGTGTGGGTAGGACAAATACTCGATTTCATTAACACATTCACTGCCACCGTCAACTCTAGTGGTTTCTTTATCTTTTATCGGATGCCCCCGACACATATAGTGGAACAATGGGTAACACCTATCATACTCCCAGTGCCTCTCGACCACTCTGCGTGTCCATTTTTTATTGGAAATACAAGTATATTCCTATTAGCACTTCATGGTTTGTCCCACAAAAGACACTCTAACTCTTTGGTACTGAGTGGAATAAACCGGACAATCCTGCGTGTCGAGAGGCACCCAGCGTAAGAATTATATGGACAAGCATAAGTGTTTAAGGGCACTAAGCATTGCATTTTTTTGAACAACTATAAATGTTCGGGGCACACACTACAGCTTTCTATGTTTTGAAGTGGCACCTGGGTTATTTAGGCTTACGGGGGAGGCAGTGAATGCGTTAAAAACCTACAATATATGGCGCTACTGGATGAACTCGGGTCGGTAAAACAGCAACTCAGCCGCGCCATGACAGTTCAACCAAAACAATAGATGTTTGTTCTTGTTGTAAAAATAATAAAAAACTTGTTGATTAGAAATTAGTGTTTTTTTAGCGTTTTCCTTGACATATTCATCTTGGCCGGGCTTCCCCTACATGCTGAAATATTTCGACGTCATAGAATGTGAGACCATAGAAATCAAGAGCATACCATACCTACCCTATACAGGGTGTTTCATAAGTAACAATAAATTTTTAAAACTCATAAGGGTGTTGTTTAGACCGTCAAACTGAACAACTTTCTCTATGGGACCAACATCGAAATCGCGAAAAAAATAATTTTAATTCCCATACATATTTTAGCTCTAGTCGATTTGTAGAGTATAGAACATAATTTTTATTTCGCGATTTCGATATTGGTCCCATAGTGAAAGTTGTTCAGTTTGATGGTCTACGCCACCCCCTTAAATGTTTATTTGTAGTTTTGTAACACCTTGTATAGGGTCCTTAATATGCTGACACTTTTTAAGGCCTCCGCACATTGCAGCGATTTTATCGAGCGATATTATCGCTGCGATTTTGCGATAAAGGCTTCCGCAGATTGCAGCGATATCATCGAGCGATATTATCGACAGCGATATCGCGACACCTTACACACTGCAGCGATTCCGCGATTCGCGTCACGCATGCGCCCTTCACTGAATGTAGTAGAAAGAGATTGCTTCAGGTTGCGATAATATCGCGGCAGTGTGTGGGATCGAGCGCGTCCCCATACAAAATGTACTGAGAACAAATATCGCAAAATCGCAGCGATATTATCGCTCGATAATATCGCGCCAGTGTGTAGGATCGGGCGCGTCTCCATACAAAATGTACTGAGAACAAATATCGCAAAATCGCAGCGATATTATCGCTCGATAATATCGCGCCAGTGTGTAGGATCGGGCGCGTCTCCATACAAAATGTACTGGAAACAATTAAGGCCTCCGCTCATTGCAGCGATATTATCGCTGCGATTTTGCGATAAGTTTCCCGTGGTCCTACCGAGATAGTTCTAATAGCAGTTAGTACCAAGGACAATTATTTTTGCCCGTAGTTCTACCAGTCGAACCATTAAAAAAAACGAATTAAATTGGATTGCCCCTGGACTACTGACCAAGTAGTACCACGGATAAGGGGATGATCAGACCGTCAAACTGAACAACTTTCTCTATGGGACCAACATCGAAATCGCGAAAAAAAAATCAGTCCCTCCATACAAAACTGCAAACCTACTAGAGCCAAAATGTATGGGACAGCTTGGGTAAAGCTGATTTTTTTTCGCGATTTCGATGTTGGTCCCATATAGAAGTTTGTTCAGTTTGATGGTCTGATCATCCCCTTAAAAAAGTGTCAGCATATTAAGTTGGACCCTGTATAAAGAAGCTGTTCATGTTAACTTATACTCCATTTCAAATAGCAACGAAATTTTTAGGTTATTTTGAATTACAGAGATTTGAGACACTTGCTCTCACTTATTACATCTGTAAAACATGTGAAAGCAATAAATGATTATGATTATTACAGCTTCACTAATGTCCAAGATATGTCGATATATTTCTGATGAATAAATTATATTTACTTTTCAGACTTCGCCAGAATGCTAAGTAGGGATCAAAAAATCTTTTCGTCGTTGCATGAAATGAAGTATTGGTACTTATGAGAGTGATGGAAAAAGGCTGTTCAATATCGGAGCAGGCGTCCTGCTGAGACTTCCACAGATCAGCGCCTTGTTGCAATTCCAGCACGTTGCCTTCTCGCCGGTAGAACTTCAGGCAAACATGGCCGGACTCACTGCAATTATCATTCATTCTTTGCTTATTTAATTTCAATTAAGACATTATGTTACGTCCGTATATTACGTACGTGTGGTGTCGGCTAAGAGTAGCACCATCCCATTTCCTCCCGTGGGTGTCGTAAAAGGCGACTAAGGGATCTACCGGAGGATGGGCAGCACTGCCCTCCAAATCATAAACGCAGTAACGACCAATTTCACTGTTTCGAGAAATAAGCCCTCAAAGTTTTGACTGAATTTTATATTGTCTCGACTAACTATAAAGCTTTTTTTCGCAAGTAAGTACTTTTTTAGGTAAAACCAACCTCACAGATTCCAAATTTATCACAATATTTTGATTAACTTTAGACAGTTCGTGTAAAATTAAAAAAATGTGGTTACTGCCTATCGACAATTTGTTTTTTTAGTAGGTGTTACAAGCCATAAACGCAGTGGGGTTGTTACTTACTGCGTTTATGCGTACCATTTCTACTTTAGATTTACCTTAGTTCATACCGTAAGATATCTCACTGCGCTTATAAGTAAGAAGTATTTGAGTTTGAACAAGACAGATGGTTAGTATAAACGTTATTGTACTAATGGCGCTGCGAATTCAACATACGTAAGATCACTTACTCCACACATGCTTAGGAAGATCGATGTCTAGGGTGCACCCACTGCGTTGATGATTTTTATTTTTCTTATTTCTAATGTAGCTAGCTAAAAACGGGTTTTATTCCCTGGTAGATCTTCCCGCGCTGATTCAGAATATATATTAAACTCATTTTTGAAAAAAAGTGCCCCACTGCGTTTATGATTTGGAGGGCAGAGCAGCATCCTCTGAGTACACACATTCAATCCAACTGCGATCGCCAACCCGCCTGCCAAGCGTGGCGATTATGGCAAATCCTCCCATTTTTGGGGAGGCCTATGTCCAGCAGTGGACGTTTATCGGCTTATATGATGATGATGATGAAGACATTATGTTAATTAATGTTTCGGGATAATAGGTAATGTGCACAAGTAATACCCTATCACGGACCTGAAAAAAAGACGGACGTAATCTCGTCTAGTCGCGAGTGAAGCACCCATTTCTTTTGTGTGTTCTGTCACGCGGTACATAAATGGTGACGGGTGTAGGATCTGCGCCTAGAGCTAGTGCATCTGTGTGAGTGTAGGTCCCTTGTAGAACAAACAAAAATGTTGGACCTTGCATGCTTCACATCTTTTTAGTGTCACATTACGTCCGTCTTTTTTTCAGGTCCGTGTACCCATCTACGGCCCGACTGCGCGACGCAAAGGAAGGGTAATGTGTTTATCAGCCAATGTATGTAATTATGCTCCATTGTGGCACACTAGAGACCAAACGCGTCGGCCGTTTTTGACGATTTCTTACATCAATCGATTTGTCTTACTACTCTTGCGAGTATCACTAAAGACATGACAGTAATCAAAATTCAATAAGGCGACTACCAGACGCCATAATATCACAGAGGATTGTATTGCCAATTTAATTATTTTTTATTATCTTTATATTTCTCTTACTTTTTTTTCATTTCGAATGACCATATTTTATTGTACAAATAAACTATCCGTATCGTTATGTACCTACCTACCTACCGACTGCTCTCAAACAGTGAAGGAAAACATCGTGAGAAAACCTGTACCTACATGCTGAAGAAGAAATTTTGATGCGTATGTGAAGTCTACCAATCCGCAATGTGCACGCGTGGTGGACTAAAGAGGGTAGGCCTGTGCCCTGCAGTGGGACGTATACAGGCTGATGATGAAGTATGCAATTATAATCCTTACCATCCCCTAGTGACGTGGGCGACGAGTTTGATGTACTTCTTGTCCTTCTGCTCCAGGATGGAGTGGCATTCCAGCCGCTTTTCCTCGAACGAGCCGTCCGCGTTCATTATCTGTGGACATTCACATCATCATCATCCTCATGACCGATATCGGCCACAACGACTGTTTACTTACAGCTGAGAGCGGCATTCGTGTGCTCTCAGGTAACTGTCGTACTCACATCCTCTGCACAACTCAAGACCGAATGTCCGGGTACAGGGCCTGATTATTAGATACTACATAGGTAACAGATATACACACACATCACTTCCTTAGAAAACAATAAATTTTGCCGCTTTAATTACCTGAATTCCAGACGCACCGCGGGATACCACCCCTTCTTGGTTAATATGGCACTAAGCGCCTTTCTGATTCTTTTATAATGCGCACAGCCAAGGAGTGGAATGCCCTGCCTGCGTCAGTATTTCCGAGCGCTTACAACCCGAATTACTTTAAAGTACGAGTGAATAGGCTTCTTCTGGGTAAGCTCGCTACATATTCGACCCCATCTTTGTCCTGAGGACAACTGGATTGAGGTCAAGAGCAAAACCATTTTTATTTGACCTCTTGTTTTCTTTTTCATTTTAGTATGTATAGAGTCACGCACACGATGCTAATTGTTTTTCTTTTGCTTATTGCATGATGTGTCATCATCATTGAAGCGCTCGTTGGTAGTGGAGCTTCGGAAGCGCTCGTTGGCGTAGTGGAGCTTCGGTATTGGAAACGATCACCGAAGTTAAGCAACGTCAGGTCCGGTCAGTCTTTGGATGGGTGACCGTTTAGTGGTATTTCATCTCTAGCATTTCCGTGCTTCAGAAGGCACGTTAAGCAGTTGGTCTCGGATAGTTCCGTCAGATGGCGTTGTAACTATTCGTTAAGCCAGGTCAGAGGCCTATTGAGGCGGCTTGAAAATTCTCTGACAGCAAGTTGACCACTACCTTGCCTCCACCAACACGCACTGGGCCCGCGTGGTGGAGTATGGCCCGCTCCCTCTCACCCTTATTCGTGAGAGGAGGCCTTTGCCCTGCAGTGGGATTCTATAGGCTATAACTTACTTTTTTATTGCATGATGTGCACATATGCTTAGGATTATGGCTTGCTTTACATTGTAACCTGTCTATATTTGGTGTTTTTATAACTGTAATCTGTTTTATGTGCCTAAAAAATAAATAAATAAATAGATTAAAGGTAACCTACTAACCTTAAGCGTAGAATACTTAGTAGTGAAGTGGTATTGGCGGGAGTGATCCAGGTTGAACCACTGGTGGTCCAGGATCCAGCTCGGGAAATGGCAGCGGTTGTGCTCGTCATCACCTGCAATTACAAACAAATATATATTAGCAACGTGTTAGCTATCACCAGAACCGGTACTCAACTCGCCAACAGAGGGCCTAGCCATAACTATAAATTCATTATTCTTATGGCCTAGCATTTCTCTGTTACTTTTCGCATTATCATTTTTTTTTAACTTAACCTTTACTACCCTCGGGTTGTGTTCAGGCATTTTACGCATGAATAATCATGCAAAAATAGGAACTTTAGAACGAAGAGAACGAACGAACGAACTTTCTCTTATTGAAGAGAAAAGTCGAGTTCGCTTCGCTCGTTCTAAAGTTCCTATTTTTGCATGATTATTCATGCGTAAAATGTCTGAACACAACCCGAAAGTTATAGGATTCGTATTGACGAAGCGTGTTGAGCCAGAGCTAATAAAAAACATGAGCACCTAAGCAAAGGCTTATGGATCGAGCGAAGCAAGCTCAAAATGTTTAGCACCACGTCTTAACTGTGTTCAAACATATTTAAGATTTTGTGTAGGTACGGTACAGTAGGCCATTAAAACAAACTCAGAGCGAGCGAGACGAGCTCGATTTTTTTCTCTACGAATCGGTTCAATCGGTCAAAATGCTTGGGTCTGAGTGTCGCTAACATATAGTTTACTTTATAGTATCAATTATTTAATTAAATAGACTATGTATTACTGTAGGTATATACATAACCTTAGCATAAGAATTTATATTGTAATAGTCATTAAGGGTATATTATTCGGAGCGTGCTCCATACAACCCAAGCAGCAAAACAGATCGTGACTAAATCAATTTTGCCTTAAATATACCTAAACTTCGCATTAACCAAGGCAAGCTTTGCTGAAATCTGTATTAATAAATTCAAGTTGTCTTAGTTTTCAGAAATACCGACTTAAGGATTAGTTAAGTTAAGTAGTATTAACTTTGCCTTAAGTATGTCCACGCGAAATGCAAACTTAAGCATAAAGTTACTGAAAACAGAATTAACGGAGATATAGTTAAATTTAATAGTGTTTAGAAGTATTACTTAAGTTCTACTTAAGGCAAAATTACCTAAAGTTTGCCTGTAGTCTTCCTAAGGTTATCCAGGTCAAACGGTTGCTTTAAGTCGTTCCTTTGAAATTGCAATTTAAGTGGTTGTTTACTTAGCTAATGCTTGTGTCAGTACTATCAGCCTTAAAGGGACGTTTTTAATAAAAAGTAACAAGTTAGTGCTACAATTTGTGTTTATAGAAGTAACATGAGCATAATTAAAGTTAAGAAAATTAAGATAGCAGGAAATTTTCTACGTCGTGTAAGAAAATATGTGACCGCAAATTCTATTCATGCCAAAGATTGTGCAGTGAATGTTAATCCGAGTAGTCCGAGTACAGCCGGAGCCAGTGACTCCTTGTTAGATCCTTGTAAACAACGTTCAAAGTTTACAGTCTGTCTATAAAGTCGTGACCTAATAATTGTAGTAGCTTGATTTTGACGTTCTTGCGTGGAGACAGCGCCCAAATTTTTGTCAAGACTTTTTAGACAGACTTTATCATGTTTGCCAGCACATCCACCAGGCCCGCATCGGTTGATGAAATCATAGAAGACACGAACAGCGAACTTAATACGTAACTTCAACAAAAGAAGAGCGTGATTCTAATTATAGATTTTTTTTTTAAAGTGTGGTCTATCTCCCATAATATACCACAACGTACTCATCAGGAATATGAAACAAAAATAATCACAAAAAAACCAACAGAATAATACGCAAAATAGTAGATTCATATTCTGTATAAAAGATAAGATAAATATTCTTTATTTGCACACCAAAAATACAAAAAAAACAACAACAATATACACGAAAAGTGATTTCTTCCAGACAACCAGTCAACTGTTCAACTGTCTAAAAATGTCAACTGTTTCCTGTTACGGTTCAAAAGACACACTTCTTCAAAAGTAGGAAAGCCGTAACCGGAACGGAACCTTTGCGTACGGAACCCTAAAAAATATAACTCTTTACATGTGACTGAGATACATAAAGTAGATACAAATACGACGCGTTACGTCAAAAGATTCAAGATTTAGAGTGTAGACCTGAGGTTACCTCAGTTTACAATTATTTATGTACATAAATGTCAAATTATAATTATCATTGTCCATAAGTAATACATAAGTAGTACTTACTTACTTTGAATCACTTGTTTTTCTTTAAACACAAAAACGAATTGTTCAATCTTGCATTGGCCTTTTGTTTGTAGAAATCACAACAACAAAGACAGATGAGAAGAAAATAAAATATCCGTCGAATCAGTATTTATCAAGTACGAGTTAAGGATGACTTAAATCGACACGGTATTTACTTGTATTATTTGAAGTCACACTTCGGTATAAGTTAAGTATAACATTACTTGAGTAAGTAAGCAATAATTATAAACACATTTAACTGATCCTTTACTATGATTTACCAATACTGTATTGCTTTTACTCGTACTTAGCACATGCAATATAGATTTAACGCCATTTTGAATGATCTGCAAATTTGAACATGTTTTTTATTAAGTTTTGTCTTTGTTATTTTAGGTACTCTCTTAATTTTACACAATTTTACATAGTTTTGCGTAACGAAATCAACATTGATATTTAATATTTAATTAAATTTCGAAGAAAAAAGAAAAAAAAACAGTTTTTGTGGCAGAATTTTTTGAATTTTAAATACAATTACTTTGTAATTTTTGAAGCCCGCCTGTTTTCTAAGAATATTTGTCCATTTCACACGATAAACGAATGTGCGTTTGAATTTTTACTTTACTTGTCGACGAAATAATGCATTATAAAATAATAATAACTATCAGAGCCATTTTGTTTATCATTCATCATAGAATATTAAGTTGGAAAATGTTACCACCATAATTTATCTTTACTGTATCTACGTAAAGTATAATAATATATTATGAAGGTAGGATGAAATTTCAAACCACAAATTTTTACTTAAGTTTATCTACGAGAAGTCAACTTTCCTTAAGTCGTACCTAAGTTTATCTTAGTTTATCTGTAAAGTAGTATGAAGTCTATCTTAACTCATTCAGTACTCCATATGCCCACTTTTGCCTAACTCTGCCTTCTAGTGTATCTACAAGATATCTTGAGGGACGGATGGTATTACCTAAGTCAATAACCGAGAATTTGGTTATTGAATGAGAGATATCTACAATTCAGACTTAAGGAAAGATTTTGCCGCTTGGGAAACGTACTATGGTGATATTTTCAATACTAACCAATTAAAGTCAATGAAATTTTGCAGAAACCATCTAGAAACAAATTTCTATGCTTGTATGGAGTCAGATTTTCGTTAAAATGTATAGTTTTCAAGTTACAGTGCCTCAAAGTTTCTGGCCGCATCTTCTCTACAGCGACAACACGTTCCGACGCGGTGGTAGGTTAAAAAAGAATTGACGTTTAATAAGTGTGCTTCAGGCTATATTGAATAAATGATTTTGAATTTAATTGAATTGAATTGGGTATAGACAGGGGCGTATTCGCCAAGGTGCAAAATAGGCAAGCGCTAAGGACGGCCGGTTCAAGGGGGGCGGCCCGTATGGCCATACACATGGGAAGGAAATTGTTGCCCAAAGAAATGGGTAACAATTTCAAGAAATTAATATTTATCCTTTTGTTGTTGTACTGCATCAATACTGCATGCATAGACGAACAGAATTAAAATCACAGCCAAAAGGTGTAAGTATTAGAGTATTTAGAGTGTTGTAACGCCCAAATTTATGAGCGTCCGGTAGCTTCATATTGTATGCTTTTTCTTATAAACAAGATGAAAATGTTCGACCAGAGAAATTTGGGCGTTCCAACGCCAATATACATGTTATATATAGGTAGGTATATGTTTATATATATGTTTCTGAATATACACCCCCCAGTGTAATACGGAAAAATTTCAAGCTCGCTTTGCTCGCTCTGGTCTCTATTTTTACTATTGCACTGCATACACTGATAAGAGTTCTAGCAACCAAGTCGTATAACGGAAATAACTCGAGTTCGCTACGCTCGCTCCATATTTGAATTTTTTCTACTACTTTCGCAAAAAAATACAACTCTGATCACAATACGATCACAACACAAAACAGTCAATTCTTGAGCTTTATTTGTATGGCAGTACTGTTATAAATGAACCGAAAACTTTTCTTCTTCGGTCTTCGGTCAATTCTTAAATATAGTTAAGTACTTAATATCGAAACATTAGAGCTTTTACTGGTACAAATCTTGACTACTGACCCGCGGCCGGCAAACTGCAGTTATCGGGGGCGGCCAAATATATTTGCCCAGGGGCGCAATATTTGTAATTACATCCCTCATTATAGGTATAGAGCTCAATGAATCTATGATTTTCCTGAATTTATCGCCTCCACCCATGCTAGGTTACCAGGTTAGGTAATGTGACTTACTGCTGGTGAACTTCATGGTGCGGCTACCGTCAGTCGGTGAAGAGAGTCCGCTGCAGGTTGCGTCCCCGGACTGCGCTATAGTGTACGTCATACTCTTGTCACTGTGCTGCCCTTTGTATATGAAGCATCTGGAAAATATAATCATAATCAAAAATTATGTAAGTACTTATCTTTTATTGAATCCCAGAAAAATACAAAGTGCGTATCCACAACAGGCTTCGTCAAAGAAAATAGTCTACTCAGATCCACAAATCGTTTCGTCAATTCAATTCGATTCAATTCAATTCAATTCCCCCTTCAAAGCCTCTCCCTGGGGAGCGGTCCCTAGAACGCTTGCAGCATCAGAATAAATTTTAAATCGCAAAAAAAAATCGCCTGTTCCGTAAAACGCGAATTCCTAGCTCCTAGACTGAAATGCTCACCCACTGTCACACTGGATAGAGGTTCGGTACTACTGGTGAAACGATGTGGATGTTCTGAGGTTTCAGAATATCTCTGACTCCTCGGGGAATATAGTCGTGATCATATTATGCTTAGACTGAAATGTACGAGTATAATACAACTGATTATATTTTTCGTAATTCGAGGACCTACTTAAAGACAAAGTTGCTCAGTTTGATGGTCAGATCATTGCCTTAAAAACCATCAGCACGATGGACCCTGTAGCTTCACCGTATGTCAAACGACGAGGACGAACCTGTAAGTGTCTTCATCGGCTGCTATGGAGTTCCTGTGCTGGACCGGTGAGGTCTGACCCACTAGGTACATGAAAGAGCCCTCCTTCCACGTCGCCAGGCAGACCAACTCCTCATCTGGAGATATAAAACATAACATAATATGACATCAATCAATACATCACATAGTTGATCAAAAAATGTTTTTATACTGTTAAAGAATTTCTGGAACCAAAGGTTTCGACCTTTGAATGCCTTTATAAGTGGTTAAGTGTGAGAAACCTATTGTATATTGTAAACTTCCACCTTTACTATGTAACCATACTTACTTATAGCAAATAAAGTTTCTATTCTTTTCTAACATTTTACGCAATGAACCATAGTTCGTGGTTTGGTGGATGGTCCACTCTAATTTTCCCTTTCCTTTTTTTACGAAGCGACTACGGGATTAAAGGTTTCTTGTGCAGTTTTATGGTTTTATGTGGGCGAAATTCTACCTCCACAGAACATAAAAAGATATGTAAAGTAGCGCTTTAGGTTCAGAGACGACTGTCGTCACTTGTCTTCCCGCTCACGCTGCTACAATTACTCATGCCCTCCCGCTCGCACCACGCCGCGCGCCTTATGGTGTTATGCAAATCATTGCATAACCTGTGGCGACACGTTCCACGCCTACTTTGCACTTCTAATCCCTCTTATAATGTTCTGTGGCTACCTCTCACCACTTGCGCGAACATTACTAGTGATAACGAAAACCTATAAGTAGGTCTGGCACGCTCAGAAGACGTAGCGTGTTGCACTTGATACGGTTGTATCACGCCTTTTATCTCGTTCGTTGGTGCGCAAATAGAACGAGAGCGAATGTGTGATAGCGCTATATCACACTGCCATGCTAGCCATGCAGGTGTTCTTAAAATTGGATTGGGCCGCAATAAAACAGAGTGCGGGGGCCGCATGTTTGACATCCCTGACTCACAAATATAAAGGAATATAATCTAAACTATTATAAAACTGTACCTGAAGCAGACTGAAGTGCGTCTGTACATTGAAGATATATACAAAAAAAAGAATACGATAAGTATGGTTTTTAGGTACCTATCCCTGACTCGAAATCAACCTTTTTTAGAAATGTTGTCTGTCTGTTTGTTTGTTTGTGTGTTTGTTTGTTTGTGTGTTTGTTTGTTTGTTTGTTTGCGCATCACGCAAAAACTACTGAACCGATTTTGATGAAACTTTTTTTTTTGATATATGACCTGACTTAAAATCTGTGCGGACGAAGTCGCGGGTAAACACAAGTATAATAAATATAACCATTGCTCTCAGTTCCAGGCACGTCTGGGCAGGCCATGTAGCGCAGCAGGAGCCTGGAGTCGTCCGTGCAGGACTCCGCCCGGGACGGCGGGTTCGCACAGTCGCCGGATCCCCTGAAACGTACCATCTCATCATCATCATCAGCCTATATACGTCCCACTGCAGGGCACAGGACCCTCTAGGAGGGTGTAAAAAAACGTACCATATAGGTATACAAATATTTTTACTAACGCAAATAAAGGTACATTAAAAATAAAAAAGCCGTGGTGGTCCAGTAGCGAGTAATCTTGCCTTGCGTGCAGGAGGCGATGGTTCGATCCCCGTCCATGCCGACTCGCATCAATGACTTTTTCGGAATTGATGTAGGTACGATTTGAAACACCACTGGGTTTTCGGTGAAGGTATAACCTGCATGCTTCAATTTCGGGGCATGTATTGTACCCACTGTCCATTATAAGTGGCGACGGGCTAGCGTAGCATCGGTCCCATAGATAAAGTTGTTCAGTTTGATAGTTTGATCATCCTGTTAAAAAACCGTCTAAGTTGGACCCTGTATACGTGACGCATATTTGGGTGAATGTTGACCCCACCCCCTAGTGACATTTCGTTATACCCACTACTCGAAAGTCACAAGATACTCATTATAATGAGCGTTTTTCTTTTATTTTTTAAATGTAGTTCCTAAAAAACTCGACAGATGGCATGTTTATCGCTCCATAGAGCCGTCCGCGAGATCCTGTCAAAATCTTGTCAAGACTGTGCCTGCCTTTTTTTTGGAAGGCCAAGGGATCAAGCCTATTAAACCAAGTCAGGCGTAAAAGTTTCGAATTTTCGATTAAAATGATTATAGTAAACAATGAAATATCCCAAGCTGCACAACAATATCTAATAAGAGGATATAGGATAACTACTAGAATTTACTTCCGTTGTCTACCATAAGAGCAAATGTCCGTGTAGACCTCTCCTAGAGCTCATATAGACACAGTTACCGAAAAATGGGCAACGTTTATAGTGCGAAACCAGGATAGTCATAAGACAACAAGTTTCGGAGCCAACTCTAAAGAGTAACCTTTACCGGAATACGTTTAAACAGTTTCTAGAGCACACATTTAGTGTAGTAGATAGCCTTATGATAATATTAGGATAGTAAAACAGACGTTCTTTAAACCATTTTATAACCGATCGGCTAAAAATTTATAATCACAAGAATCATACAAGAATAAACCGCTTAAAATTATTTTATTTCCTAATGGCGTACGTTTGACACTTATGATATTTATTTCAACATGGCGTTTACATTTTATTAACATTAACATCATATTTATCACGCGTATTTCGTATAGACAGCGCGAATGAGAGTGCGGATTTAATTGTATCGTGGGAAATATGGAGATGATTGTATAAAACTAAAGCGCTCGCTGTATTATAACATTTAAGCTAAAATTAATTATTTTTAACATTTTCATAAATTATAATGCATTTTAGTTTTTCATTTAATTTCAATAAAAATTATATTTTTATGATGCTTCCTCATAAAAAGTATCCATTTCAAGTAATTTATAGTTTTTAGTGGTCAAAACAAGTGTTTAAAGCTACATCAAATATGTTTAACTCTTTTTAGGTTCCATTTTAATTTTTAAAATGGCGACGCTTTGCGCCTTGAACCGTGACAAGAGTTTTTATCCTATAGAGAAAGCTATAGAACACAATATGACTTTCACTAGATTAAAATACTAGTCACTGACATTTCATTCCGTTAACTAGTAAATTACTCCTATGAAGCTTGTATGGTGGTCTATAAAATGTAATGTTTATATACTGTAATTTCTTGTCATAGTCGTACCAAACGTTTACAAGGCTCTGAGATGTGAAGTGCAAGTGTGAAGGATTCATACAATATTTAAAATTAAACAAGAAAACAGGTAGGTAGGAAAGTTAAAACCTTTTTATTTATTACTTAAGTATTATGTGAACATGAGCAAAAAATCTTGATAGTAGTCCAAAATAATAATGATTTTTCAATCATATAAGAACATCAGTCATCTTGTTAGAGTTAAAGGAAAATAAAATATTAATCTAATATCACCTTTATGAGGCAGCCCATGCTAGCAGGCAGGTCAGCCCTTGTTAGCGATGTTCATTGACTTTGCGATGTCAGACTTAGCATATCCTCATGACAATATTCCCCATGGGTATGTCAGATATAATATTCTGAAAACTCATAACATCCCCGTTTCTATAGTACCTAAACTCTGCCCAGTGTGACGGGTAGTGAGCCAGTGTTTGTTAGACTTTATTGTTTGATTTAAATGGGAGTGCTTGGAGGGTTATTACTGATGTAAGTGTCCGATTAAATCGTTCACAAGATCGATAACGTGGGTGTCTATTATGACCCCCCCCCCCTAGGCATATTACACTGGCTCACAACCCGCCACACTACCTATTAGGCAATAATTAAGTAAACTTTACGCCCCTAGTGTGGCTGACAGGAAAAAAATGCTCACTGTTCCCGCATGTCCCGGGTTATTCCCGTTGTCTCCCAACGCTACGCCCCCAGTGAGGGGGTCGAGATGTCGCAAAGAGGGTTCCATACAAAATTAGGACTCAGAAAATTTTCAACAAAACACAATCGCCAAATATAACATTCGGGATCCGGGGGATGACCCCCCCACCCCCCTCACCATTTTTTTTTAGTCCAATTTTTTTTTGAGTAGACTGGCTAAACAGTAGCAATTCGGTTCTGGTGGTCACAAGAAACCTAACATGCTCGTCGCTTCGCTCCTCGCTAACCTAACCGACTGAGTTAGATCGCGCCCCGATCGTTCCCTTTATAATACATAATTTTTAAAATATCTAGATAACGGTGAATCCTAGCGAAAAAATAGCTAAATTTTTGAATCCCTGGGGTACACGGAAACCCACCCTTCCGCATGAAAAAATAAAAAAAAATTTTTTTTTTTAAATTCTACAAGTCCAGCCCCCATACTAATTTCACCCGAAAGTCGATGGTTCATACAATTTCGATCAAAATTTTTCTAAGTCCCAGCTCCATATAAAATTATCATAAAATTTTTCTAAGTGTGCGACCCTCTTTGCGGCACCCTAATAGCCGAAGAGCGGACAGTTGGCAACCCTAACTGATCGAGTAACAGGATGCGACCTTCCTACGGTGTAGCACGTACGTCTAAAAGTACAGGGTTGCCTGGGCGTAACCTGGAGGGTTTTGTACAGTGAGCAAAAAAGTGGTCATTTTTTTTGGTGTAAATTACCTCATTGAGTAACAAGTTGACATATAGTACAGTCGATAGAGCTCATCGACAAGTGCCAAATTATATAGGGTTGCCTCGCCTAGTCCTGGTACTTTCCTGAGTCGGCCTGATTTTATAGTGGCTAAAAATGCAAAAAAATACCTCATCGAGTAACAAAATGAGACTTTGCCATTTGATAGCTCTAGTCGTCCTATTAATTATTAACATAGGTTGCCGGCCCTAAACCTGGAACTTTTCTTAGTCGGCCGAGTTTTATGTTCGAATGTAAAAACTGATTGATGCAACAACGTCGTGGAAATGTGTCCATGGATGGTTGAGAGATTGGTGGCATGTGGTAATCAATTATAGGTATTAATTTGGAGGGACACAAACTTAAAAATTGTGTACCAAATATCAAAAATATCAAAAAAGTGGCGACACAGTCAGTATGCAACCAAACCTATGAAAGGCGTGTAAATACTGTATATTTTATTATAATTGTTACGGTCAGTGTAATAAATCTGGTCAGTCAGTATTAAGAGGAAAAGTACATGAAATTTGAAGAATTGGTATTTCAGAGATCTATTACTGTCGGGGTGTAAGGGGTAAACGCAGGACACTATGGCGACAACCTAACTGCCAACCTCATCTGCTCGTGGTGCACCCTGCCGACTAACCAACGAGGCTCTGGCGACCGTGAACTGACTGTGATTCCGGTATATCCATCCAAAGCAGGCTATACCAAAATCCTTCGACCTATGATGGGCAGCAACATCACCGGTGCAACTAGTATATCCCTGCGATCACCAACCCGCTATGCCAAGCGTGGTGATTATGGCATTTAGTCCCACATGGCCCCGCCCCCTAGTTCCCGGCAGCTCTACTATTCCAGGCTACGGCAGTGGTCTAGCTATCGGTAGGGCGGGGGGTGCTAAGATAAGAATACCCGGGTTACTATACTAGAGGCTGCCAACATCAACGACTGTTATTGGCAACGTTAACGTATAACGGACGAACACTGATGGAGGACGAAAAGTTCACGAAACTCGAGATAGAACTAAAAAAGATTGAGAGGTATATTCTTGGGTTGTCAGAGGTCCGAAGACAGGGGGTGGATACGATGACCCTAGAATCTGGCCGCTTGTTCTACTTCCGAGAAGGCGAAAGGCTGTCCCAGGGTGGCGTAGGATTTCTCGTCAACAAAACCCTCATCAACAATGTAATGGAGATAAAGATAAAGAAGATGCATTTATTTGTATGACATGCGTAGTTTTACAAGCAGGTGTTACAATAATTATTAGGTCCTTCATGTCTTACCTTACGGGTTACAAATTATTATTTTGATAATGTCCGAGATGCTAATTCGTGTATTAAATTAACTCATTACAATATCTTATAAACTAATTATAAATTCATGGCCAAGCTTAGAACAGATCAGCAGTGTGTCGAATCGGGTAGAATACCGCGTGCTAAAATTCTCCAAAAGGTGCAGCTTGAAGGTTGTACAGGTTACGCCTACTACGACGGGCTCTGACGAAGAATCGGTATTCGAGGATATCTCTAGAGCTATCAACGATACTGCAAAGACTCATTTCACGGTTGTGATGGGGGATTTCAATACCAAAGTGAGTACAGGAGAACGATGAGTCGAAGGTGGGTCAGCACGGTATTGGTAACAGAAACCAGAGAGGGCATATGCTGCTTGGTTTCCTAGAGAGGCAAGGGCTATACTTGATGAACTCATTCTTCTAGAAGCAGCCCCAAAGGAGCTGGACCTGGCGAAGCCCTGACAGCCGGACGAAAAATAAGATCGACTTAATCATGACTTATAAACGGCACATATTCAGAGACGTATCAGTGATCAATAGGTTTAACAACGGAAATGATCGCCGACTTGTCCGAGGCACTCTGACATAATTACAAGCTCAAAAGAAGACGTCTGATGAAATCGACTCTCCGTTCCACACTTCCACACACAGCACCAAACTGTAGTTGGAAGTGACAGCTTCCAACTTGACCTTCATAACATAATCGATTCGTTGGAAACCACCGAAGACGCGGACGTTGGCGAGGCTACAAACCAACTAGCTCTACGTGAAGTGGGCTACAGGCATTTCAGCATGCAGCGTGTGGCAAAAGCTTCCAAGCTCTCAAGCGAGACTCTGGAGCTTATGAGGCATAGACGTGAAATCCTGTCTGAGCAAGAGTTTTCGGCAGAACATCGGGCTCTCAATAAACAAATAAAAAAGCTGATAACCAGGGGCGAAAGTGTTCGCTCAGCAGCTTGGGAGATGCCAAGATTGTTTCCTCTACGCCGGAGCTCCTCGCTGAAGTTGAGAAGTTCTATGGAAGTCTGTATGCATCATACGCTCCAAAGCCTGTAGCTCGTAACACTGATCCCAGGTCCCCAATAATAAGCCACTACACAGACGATATCCCGGACGTTGACTCGAGTGAGATTAGGAAAGCCCTCAAACAACTGAAAAATAACAGTGCTCCGAGTGAAGACGGAATACAACAATGCTTCTGAAGGCTGGAGTTACTCTGGTACCTGAGGTGTACTCTTTTATTCCGGTATTCACAATGGTATAACACCGGAGGTATGGAGCGGAAGTATTGTGGTATTGTTCTTCAAGAAAGGAGATAAAACCCTCCTCAAGAACTACAGACCGATCTCACTTCTGAGCCATGTCTATAAGTTTTCGAGTGTTTATTACGAAACGTCACGCTCGAAAATTCGACGAGTTTCAGTCCCCAGAGCAGGCCGGGTTTCGAAAAGGCTACAGTAGTAGGTACCATAGACCACATCTGCACTGTAAGGCAGATTATACAGAAAACTGAAGAGTAAAAGCCGTGATGGTCTAGTGGCGAGTAACCTTGCATGCCGTGCAGGAGGCGATGGTTCGATCCCCGTCCAGGCCGACTCGTACCAATGAGTTTTTCTGAATTTATGTACGATTTGTAAGATCACCGGCTTTTCGGTGACGAAAAACATCGTAAGCAAACCGGCATGCTTCAATTTCGAGTCATGTATTGTACCTATTGTCCATTATAAGTGGCGACGGGCTCACACGGGACAGAGTTCCGGTACTACTCGTGAAACGTGGATGTTTTGAGGTTTCAGAATATCTCTGACTACCCGTCGGGGAATACAGTCGTGACTCGTGAGCATTATGCTTATGCTTATGCTACGCTTATTCTAGATTAAGATATGTATTCTATGGGTCTGTTACAATATTGTACTGATAAATAAAACAAAAAAATTTCTAGCCTATTTCATCCCACTGCTGGGCAAAGGCCTTCCCTTTAATCCTCCAACCATCTCTGTCCTGCGCATGCTCTGGCCACGCGTCATCGAAAGCATCCAGATCGTACCGCCACCTCTTCCTAGGACGACCTGGACGCCGATGACCGTTTTCTGGGATCCAGGGCGTGACAATTCTTGCCCACCTTTCCTGATGCATCCGACAGACATGGCCGGCCCAAAAAAATAGCTGGCTGAGGGACCTGGAATTTATGAACTAGGTAGTCCTATCGTCAGGGTCCATGTTTTCGCACCATAGGTCATTACTGGCAGGACGCACTGATTGAATACCTTCGTTTTAAGGTGTTGTTGTAGAGCCGAGGCAAATATATGATGAAGTTTCCCGAAAGCAGCCCATCCTAGATGGATGCGCCTAACGGACTCCTTGTTGAAGTTGTTTCTTCCTAGTCTTATAGTCTGTCCAAGGTAGACGTAGTCTTTTACAACAAGACCACAATACTTCCGCTCCACGACTCCGGTGTTATGCCATTGTGAATAACGGAATTAATAAAAAGCCTTTCCTGAGTACCTCCAGCTTTCAGAAGCATTGTTGTTATTCCGTCTTCACCCGGAGCTTTGTTATTTTTTTGTTGTTTGAGGGTTTTCCTAATGACCGTACCGTAAAAACGTAACGGTACCGTAATGCTATAAAGGTACCGTACCGTTATCTTATAAAGGAATACGTACGTAATGAAAAACGCGGCTGGCCATTGTTGCTGCCACGTAGCGAATGAAACGAATTGAAGCACTGAAGCATGGTAGAAGCGCGGCATGGAAATTTATCAAAGAAAACCTGTATTCATAAAGATTAGTTCATCATCAGCCTATCATCGTCCACTGCTGAACATAGGCCTCTCCCAAAGCGCGCCACAAAACTCTGTCCTCGGCCTTCCTCATCCAGTCGCTCTCCACTACTTTTTTTAGGTCATCTGTCCAGCGGGCAGCAGGGCGTCCCACACTACGCCTACCAGTTCGCGGTCTGTTTTTTTTATATCTTGGACATTGTCACACAAATTATCTAGTCACATTTAAAGTTCCAGATTCTAGCCTGGACTTGTATTATGATAACTAGACAACGATATAGCATACATATATAGATACAAATATCCATGACTCGGGTACAAATATTCATATTCATCATACAAATATTTGTCCCTTACGGGATTCGAACCCGCGACCATCAGCACAGCAGGCAGGTTCACTACAGACTGTGCTGTCGGGCCATCAGGGTCCACGTTTCCGAACCATAGGTCATCATTGGCAGAACGCACTGATTGAACACCTTCGTTTTGAGGCATTGTGGTAGGGCCGAGGAGAATATATGACATAGTTTCCCGAAAGCAGCCCATCCTAGCTGGATACGCCTAGCGGCCTCCTTGTCGAAGTTGTTTCTACCTAGTCTTATAGTCTGTCCAAGGTAGACATAGTCTTGCACAATTTCTATCGCCGCCTCACCGACGTATACCGCCTCTGGCTCGACATGAGAATTAAGCATGACTTTCGTCTTGTCTAAGTTCATACCGAGACCGACCCGTCGGGAAGCGGCATTAAGGTCGCTAAGCATCCCACTGAGGTCATGCAGCGATTCCGCCATGACGACAATGTCGACAAAGATTAGTTAGGTGCTGGTATTTAAGAATACCGTTTATTTTAAGGTACCGTAATTTATTTCGGTATTGAAATTTTACTTTAACCAGAATTTATCGGTATGACGTCATACCGTTAAATAAATATACCAAATTTTTTCGGTAATTCAGTCCCTGATCTGGGGTCGGTGTTGCAAGCTACAGGCTTTGGAGCGGGTGTTGCGAGCTACAGGCTTTGGAGCGTGTGTTGCATACAGACTTCCATAGAACTTCTTAATTTCAGCGAGGAGCTCGGCTTAGAGGCAACGATCTTCCCGTCCGCTGTTTTGAGATTAGACAGGTGGTATCTCCCGAGCTGCTGAGCGAACACTTTCGACCCCTGGTTCTGCTCAATCGCCTCCTCTATGGAGCGTGTGTGTTCAGAGGTCGCGCCGTATCAGCTTTTTTATTTGTATACTAGCTGTTGCCCGCGACTTCGTACGCGTAGACTTAGGACTTGTTTATGTTTTTTTCGTGTCTCTGACTTGTTTTTGTGACTTCTGAAAGAACACCCCCTTTCACCCCCTCTATGCACCCCCTGCTCACCGCTTACGCACCCCCTACACACCCATTTATTATTTTTATTTTATTATTTGAAGGTGTTGGGCCTTGACAGGCTCGCTGAGCCTGTGCCACGTAGACCATCGCTGGTCCTTTGTGAACGCCCTTTCTAAAGTTCCTTACCAATCCCCACTGCGGCCAGAAATCGCAGTAGATTCTTGATCGGGACAGTTTGTATCTCTTCTGGTGTCAGAACCTGCCTACCTAGACGAGTACTACGTTTGTACATCAGGGGGCCACAGTCACATAGGAGGTGCATAGGAGTTTCCATCTCCTCCTCGCAGAATCTGCAGCCGGTCGTATCGCTTAGATTTAATGTGTGCATGTGCTTATTTAATTTGCAGTGACCTGTGAGTGACCTCGCTAACGTACAAATTTGATCCTTACTGAGAGCAAGGAGTCCGTTCGCAAATTTGCGATTGTAACCTTTTATAAGTGCTTTGGAGTGGCACATGCCTGGGGTATTGCACCAAAGCTTGATTGCTTCTCCAAAGCTGACTCTATTCAAAGAATCTCGCGTTAGACTATTAGGGACTCCAAGAAAGGGTTCGGGGCCTGTGAAGTGGTGTTTAGTGCCTCTTCTGGCCAGCTCATCCGCTTTCTCGTTCCCCTCTATGTCTGAATGTCCTGGCACCCATTGTAGCACAAGCTGATTCTTTTTGCCTAAGGCATTCAGTTGTGACACGCAGTCCTGTACTAGCTTAGACCTTACGATCGGAGAGTCTATGGCTAGCAAGGCTGCTTGGCTATCAGAATTGATTGTGATATGTTGGTTGACGTAGCGCTTGCTCAGGTTTATTCCAGCGCAGGCTGTGATGGCGTAGACTTCAGCCTGGAATATGGAGGCGTAGTTGCCAAGATTTTGGGCTTGCCGTAATCTTGGGTTTTCGCCGTATATTCCGCTGCCAACGTCATTGCCCTTCTTGGATCCGTCTGTGTACCAAGTTAGGCAGTTGTCTTTGATGGACGTTTGACCCTTAAGCCAGTCATCCTTCGAAGGAAATTTAACTGTGTAGTTTTTGGTGAAATTGTAAGTTGGTGTCATGGTGTCTGTGGTCATCTTTAGCACTGGGAGGCACGTGGCATCCTCCTGCAGGTTAATCAAACACTTCGACTGCCACTTACGGTTCTTGTTTGGGTTAACTCTAAGAATGCATGCCTTCGCTTCTCTTTGTGCAAAGATGTGTAGCGGTTGGATGTTGAGTGAGTAGTGCATTAAGAGCTATCCCAGGGCTAGTGGACATCGCGCCTGTTATTATTAGGCACGCAGTCCTTTGGAGGCTATTGAGTTTGTCTATTGTGGATTTTTGGAGGGTCTTTTTATACCAGACCGCTGCGGCATAGCATACAATTGGCCTTACTATGGCAGTGTACAGCCAAAGGGCTATTTTGGGGGTTATTCCCCATCTAGTCCCTGCCATGCGATAACTGATGCCGAGCGAAGTCTTGGCCCTCTGAATGACGTTTTCAATATGTGAATTCCAGTTGAGGCGTTGGTCTAAAGTTACGCCTAGGTATTTAACCGTGTTGGAGTAGGTTATAGTTTTTCCATTGAGTCTGGGCACTCTTAATTTTCTGAGGTCCCGTTTGTTCGTGAATAGTACTATAACGGTTTTGTCTGCGTTAACGGACAAGCTGTTCTCAACACACCACCTCTGTATGATGTGAAGAGCTCTTTGCACAAGAGAGGACACTGTGTCTAAACAAGGTCCTCTAATGATTACTACAAGGTCGTCGGCATACCCTTGTGTGGGTTGTCTTGTCTCTCCTCGGCCAGTAGGTGCAAGAGTTGGTCAACCGCGACTGACCACAGGAGGGGGGATAGTAACCCCCCCCCCCCCCCCCCTGAGGGCAGCCTCTTGTTGTTTTGACTGTATGGAATTGACCATTCAGTGTGAGTTTTGCAGACCTGTTACGGAGCATTGACTCTATCCAACCTGTAGTGGTCCGATCTACCTCTTTGGCAGTTAGTCCACTAATTATGGTATTTGTTGGGGTGTTGTTGAAGGCTCCTTCAATATCTAGGAATGCACAAAGGGCAATTTGCCTGTCCTCGATTGATTTCTCGATCTTGTCGACTAAATCGACCAAGGCAGTTTCTGTTGATTTGCCCTTTAGGTAGGCATGCTGATCTTTATGCAACGGGTGTGTCAATAAGGCACTTTCCCGTATGTTTTGATCTAGTACCTTTTCCATGGCTTTCAGCATGAAAGAGGTGAGACTTATAGGTCTATAGGACTTTGGTTGGGCATAGTCCTTTTTGCCTGTCTTTGGTATGAACTTAATTGTGACTTTGGTCCATGGCTCTGGTATGACGTTGCACGCAAAGCTGGTTCTAAAGATTTTTATTAGAATTGGAGTTAGGATCTCCGCGCCTTGTTGTAGTAGGCCTGGGAATATTCCATCATCTCCAGCTGATTTAAAGGGCTTAAAAGTTCTTAGTGCCCATTTAACCTGATTAGGTCTGAAAATTGCTGACGCTCTCCGCCAGTCCTCTGAGTGAGGCCTTTGTGCGTGAGCGCTTTTGTTACCCCTTGTACTTGTGGTAGTGCTTGGGTCTGTTTCACTGATGGAGCCAGGAAAGTGGACTGCTGTGAGCAGTTCCAGAGTCTCCTTCTCGGTACGTGTGAAATTACCATCAGGCCTTTTGAGAAGACCTAATTGGTTTTTTGGTGCTTTCGCGAGGATCTTGTGCAGTCTAGCTCCTTGAGGAGTTTGATTAACTTCCTCACAGAACTTCCGCCAGTTTCTCCTCTTTGCTTGTTTGATTTCCCGTTTGTAAGTTGATAGGGCGGACCTGTAGGTGTCCCAACTACACCTATAGGATTTAGCTTTGTTGAAAAGCTGACGGGATTCGGTTCGTAGTTTTTCTAACCTACGATTCCACCAGGGAGTTTTCCTCTTTTGCTTGGGTTCTTTTAGGGGGCAGCTTTTGTGGTAGGCGTCAATGATGACGTTATTTAATATAAGTACAGCCAGTTCCAAGCTTTCAGGATCTTTTATGGTTTTAGGAAAGTCTACTAGGTTCTCCTTTAGTAGGTACACACCCATACGCACGCCCTTCGTACCCCCTACACACCCCCACGCACCCCTTCTACGCACCACCTACTCACCACTTTCACACCCTCTTCTCCTCACCACTACGCACCCCCTCCGTACCTACTCATCCCCAACGTACCCACTACTCACCCTCGCAACTCACCCCTACTCACCTCTACGCATCCTCTACGTACCCCTACACACCCCTATGCACCCCTACTCACCTCCTCTACTCACGCCCTACTCATCACTTACGCTTCCCCTACTCACCCCCACGCACCCCCACACACCCCCTACACACCCTTACTCATCCCCTAAGTATCACCTACTCACCCCCTCTACGCATCCCTTACCCACCACTTACGCACCCCCTTCTCATTCCCTATTCCCTATATAGCAGAGTAGGGGATGAGTAGGGCGTAGGTAGGGTTAAGTAATTAACGTCCCAAAAAACCCATAAAAACAACACCCATAATGATAATTTAGACATTTCAACCCCATCGCACCCCAACAGGGGATGATGGTATTTCACATCCGCCACGTTGGATTTTAAAATCATTGTTGTTTTCGTAATAAGCGACCCGATAAACCATACAAACGATACCCATCTTGATTTTCAGACTTTGTCACCCCATTTCCCCCTTTCAGGGAAACACAAATGTTTACTCATTTATCAATAGGAGTACTCCTGTGAAGTTTTGAATAAAATAGTCCAACTATCTTTTTCCCCATACAAACTTTGGACCCCCGTTTCAACCCCTTAGGGGGTGAATTTTGAAAAATCCTTTCTTAGTGCACCCCTTGACTTTAAAAGGAACCTACGTGCCAAATTTGGAATCTCTAGACCAAGCGGTTTGGGCTGTGCGTTGATATGTCAGTCAGTCAGTCACTTTCTTCTTTTATATAATTATTTAGATTGAGAGCCCGATGTTCTGCCGAAAACTCTTGCTCAGACAGGATTTCACGTCTATGCCTCATAAGCTCCAGAGTCTCGCTTGAGAGCTTGGAAGCTTTTGCCACACGCTGCATGCTGAAATGCCTGTAGCCCACTTTACGGAGAGCTAGTTGGTTGGTTAGTTGGTTTGTAGCCTCGCCAACGTCCGCGTCTTCGGTGGTTTCCAACGAATCAATTATGTTTTGAAGGTCAAGTTGGAAGCTGTCACTTCCAACTACAGTTTGGTGCTGTGTGTGGAAGTGTGGAACGGAGAGTCGATTTCATCAGACGTCTTCTTTTGAGCTTGTAATTATGTTCAGAGTGCCTCGGACAAGTCGGCGATCACTTCCGTTGTTAAACCTATTGATCACTGATACGTCTCTGAATATGTGCCGTTTATAAGTCATGATTAAGTCGATCTTATTTTTCGTCCGGCTGTCAGGGCTTCGCCAGGTCCAGCTCCTTTGGGGCTGCTTCTAGAAGAATGAGTTCATCAAGTATAGCCCTTGCCTCTCTAGGAAACCAAGCAGCATATGCCCTCTCTGGTTTCTGTTACCAATACCGTGCTGACCCACCTTCGACTCATCGTTCTCCTGTACTCACTTTGGTATTGAAATCCCCCATCACAACCGTGAAATGAGTCTTTGCAGTATCGTTGATAGCTCTAGAGATATCCTCGTATACCGATTCGACTTCTTCGTCAGAGCCCGTCGTAGTAGGCGTATACCTGTACAACCTTCAAGCTGCACCTTTTGGAGAATTTTAGCACGCGGTATAATACCCGATTCGACACACTGCTGATCTCCATTACATTGTTGATGAGGGTTTTGTTGACGAGAAATCCTACGCCACCCTGGGACAGGCTTTCGCCTTCTCGGAAGTAGAACAAGCACCACGAGCAGATGAGGTTTGCAGTTAGGTTGTCGCCATAGTGTACTGCGTTTACCCCTTACACCCCGACAGTAATAGATCTCTGAAATACCAATTCTTCAAATTTCATGTACTTTTCCACTTAATACTGACTGACCAGATTTATTACACTGACCGTAACAATTATAATAAAATATACAGTATTTACACGCCTTTCATAGGTTTGGTTGCATACTGACTGTGTCACCACTTTTTGTATATTTTTTGCTAACGGTACACAATTTTTAAGGTTGGGTCCCTCCAAATAAATACCTATAATTGATTACTACATGCCACCAATCTTTCAATCATCCATGGACACATTTCCACTACGTAGTTGCATCAATCAGTTTTTACATTCGAACATAAAACTCGGCCGACTAAGAAAAGTTCCAGGTTTAGGGCCGGCAACCGATGTTAATAATTAATAGGAAGACTAGAGCTATCAAATGGCAAAGTCTCATTTTGTTACTCGATGAGGTAATTTTTTGCCTTTTTAGCCACTATAAAATCAGGCCGACTCAAGAAAGTCCCAGGACTAGGCGAGGCAACCCTATATATTTTGGCACTTCTCGATGAGCTCTATCGACTGTACTATATGCCAAGTTGTTACTCGATGAGATAATTTACACAAAAAAAAATGACCACTTTTTTGCTCACTGTACAAAACCCTCCAGTCTACCCTGTACTTTTAGACGTAGGTACCTTTCTGATGTGCTACACCCTAGGTAGGTCACATTTTGCTACTCGATCAGGTAGGGTTGCCAACTGTCCGCTCTTCGACTATAACCATATAAACAATTAATAAGTGTTGTTTTCGAATTTATGACATTATTATTTTATTATTAATGTATAAAGCACACTATTTTACTCCAAAAACGAAAAGTTGATTTTGCAATAACACCATTTACAGTGTTTCCATTCAAATCCATTGATACTATTTTAGTGGGGGACAACGATAACATATTTTCCCGGTTGGCTCCAGTGGGGGACAGCTGCTATTTTTTTCCTGAGACAAATCCACTATTGTATCTTGTTCTAATATCTCATTATTTTCCATGTATTTACGAACATTTCGCCGAAATCCCCCGGAATATTTGTTTTTTTTACTTTTTCCATTGCTGGATAGTTGAACACCGTCCAGCAGTAGAATAAAAACACTTATTAACGTATCTTTTCAAAACTATCCTCTATAAACACATTTAAGCGGGAAGCCTTCAGATTTTACTCTGTACAATAGATATAAACTGTGTCCGTCTAGAACATTCTAATAAACATTTATTTATAGACCAGTATTAAACCACATTGATCACGTCTAAAACAAATTAGCTTATGATAGTCAAATCACCCTACAGAAAGTCGTAAAATATGTCCCTTTCAGAATTATTACTCTAAACAAACACTTTTTCCAAACTAAGTGTAGATAGCAACTAGTTTATTTACACTAGATTAATCTTTTAGTTTAAAGGAGGTTCTAAAACGTGGATCTGAGACACTATACTCTATTAGAATGTTTCATCTTATTATAAATCACCTTTAGAACACTGTTGTCTATATATTAACCACTAATAGGCAATTTATAGTGTATAAAGGTTTAAAGCAACTTGCTGGTGTTACTTGGGATGCCATCAAAAGATGTGTCGGCATCTTCTTGGTCATCTTTTCCCTCTTTATTATTTTAAAGAAACATTTTTTGAAATTTTGACGTTTATTCGCACAGACCGTAGCGCCATCTATCGATCCCCTAGAAAACCAAAAGAAAAACGCTCATTCCCGTGTATGTACGTACCGGTTATACACAAATGTGAACGGGGCCGGACGGAACGGGCACGGCTGTGGCACGGGCTTGGGGTCCTTCCTGAACATCGAGTAGACAAGGGAATCCCCACTGATGGACTCGCAGATTGACGACAGCCAGTCTTTCGGTGCGCAGTATGCTGGAAGAACGTAATTTTAATTAAATGGCAGTGCAGTACAAATGAAAAGAGTACCTAAAGGAAGAGAACTAGGTACAAGGGGATAAAGCATAAGCATATGCTCACGACTATATTCCCCGAGGGAGTAGTCAGAGATATTCTGAAACCTCAGAACATCCACGTTTCACCAGTAGTACCGAAACTCTGGTGAAAAGTTTTATTAGGTATGTTCTGGAGTGCGATTTTTGAATCTCATTCGGTGAGCTCAGCAGTTGTAAATGTCAAAATTACTACGGAGATACGTATCTTTTTATAGCTGATTTAACTTTAAAAAATCGCTCTCCTGTAGTATGATTTTTGAAAGTCATCTCAGCAGTAGAAAGATGCATATCTCCATAGTAATTTTGACATTTTCAACAGCTGAGCTCACCGAATGAGATTCAAAAATCGCACTCCTGCTCAGTTTTTATTTTATTGTCAACTTATTGTAATTTATTTAAATTTTTGTGTCCTCTTTGTATTGCGTAGGAAAAGAAACGGTGTATAATAGTGTAACTGTCCCATAATCGGATAATATGTGTTCTTTGCCCATAATGATTTTGTCTAGTAGTCGTGAATGTTGTGCCCACCTGTAACTGGGTTATGTATCAGGAGTGCGATTTTTGAATGTCATCGGTGAGTTTGAACGGTTTTTAAATCTCATACAAAAGCGTTTTCGTGCTTATTTGACTTTAAAAAATCGCACTCCTGAATTACGATTTTTGGAAGTCAAATCAGCAGTAGAAAGATGCGTATCTCCACAGTAATTTTGACATTTTCAACAGCTGAGCTCACCGAATGAGATTCAAAAATCGCACTCCAGATCCATACCTAACTGATGATGTAAAATTGATTGTTGCAATATGTAACCTGTTGGTGAGCCTAATAAATAAATAAACTCTGTACAGTGTTACGGGGGGTGAGCCCGTCGCCACTTATAGTGGACAGTGGGACAATAAGATTAGAATAAGAATAGTTTTGTAAGAAAGAACGGGCGGTTTTTTTTGCAATTTTTGATTTGGCTCCGTAGCGTAGTTGAAGTTGTTCAGTTTGATGGTCTGAAGCAGCTTTAAGTTACTTTTTTGTTTTTAATATTTTACAAAAATGTATCTCTGTGGTCACGTAAAAGATTGAATGTGTGTCGGAGATCCAAATAAATAATTTTTCTTCCTTTCTTAAGGCCCCGGTCTTCTAAAAATCGTTGCAGAATTATCAGAAAAGAAAGATTGTTTTTTCAGTTATTAAAACAACAATAAATGAAATACCTACATTTTCTGTTGATTTAGAGTGTAGTCTATGAAATTTCCAAAACAATTATTTTAACTAACTTTGATGCTGGTGCTGGAGTCGCGTGGCTAAGGGGGTATCAAGCGGACGTCTGGTCGGCTTGCGATGTAATTGGCCACGTGGCTCCGCCATTTTAAGGCGGTTTCGAGTGTGTGTTTTTGTTTTAAAAACGGGGCTTTGAGATCGCCATATCCTACTACCGTACAATACCTAATAAATATATCTACAACACTTGACACTGGTGAAATCTAACAAGGAAACGCCATTAAACAAAAATAGAATAGAATAGAACTTTGATGCTGCTTTTAATATACCTATGTACTTATGTAATAATTTGGCTTTGAACAAATCTATATTACGTTCCTCGCATTAAGGGTCACTTTCGTGCACACACCACCAAGACAAAAACATAATAAAGTTGTTTTTTGGCGCGAGTACTTGTATTGGAACCTGAGCAAGCGAAGGTTTTAAAGGTACGAGACGCAGAATATATTTGCAGCCGAGCAAAACACACAACTTTTCACCTCACAACAGCTACGAAAATTGTTAATTTTTACGGTTCTGTAGGTACCAAAAGGGTGAAACCGGGACCCTATTACTAAGCCTACGTTGTCCGTCCGTCCTACCTATTTAGGGCTGTAACTTTTGAACCGTAATAGCTAGATTGTTGAAATTTTCACAGAATATGAGTTATTACGGCGGATTTGTTGACAAATATTAAAAATGTCAAAAAGTAAAAAATTAAGGGGGGTTCTCGACAAGATACTAGTTTTTATCGACGTTTTTTCTTCTCGTTCTATAGTAAAAACGGTAATACATACAAGCGTCAAACTTGGTGCGATTATAGAGCAAACTCTACAGTATAACAACAAATTATAAAAACCGGCCAAGTGTGAGTCGATCTCACGCTTAATGTTCCGGAGAAAAAAGTTATTTTCCAAGTTAATTATGTTGTTCTGTGGTAGTATGGTACGGAACCCTCGATGCGCGAGTAGCCCGACTCGCACTTGACAGATTTTTTTATATTTATTATATTTAAAATTAATGAACGAACATCGCGCTTCATAACGCGTTATGACGAAAGTCAACACATAGAATGTCGTTTCATCTAACACTGTTCATCGGTGGTACACTTCATCGATTGTACGCTACATCGAAAGTCTCGATATCGAATGTTTTAATATCGATTGGACACAATGAATGTCTTGCCATCGTTACTTTGTAGGTTACTTTGTAGATTCGTTGGTGCTCCGACACCATCGTATGCATAGACGTAGACTCTACATTGATTTCGTTGATCGTATGACTAAAATTTTAGTGATCTGTTCTAAAATGTACTTTGATTAAGTTTTCACTGTACATTTAGGGCCTGGATATGTTCCTTATAGCTTATCTGACAGATAGTTTGATTGGACTGGCCATGTCTGTCGATTGCACCCGGAAAGATGGGCCAAAATCTTAACTCCTTGGATCCCCCGGAGAATGGACGTCGCTGTCAGGGTCGAACCCAGAAGAGATGGAGAGACGACCTGGATACCTTCGACGAAGAGTGGATAGAACTGGCTCAGGACAGGGATGCATGGAGGATAAAGGGGGAGGCCTTTGCCCAGCAGTGGGATACTTACTTTCTTTATACTGTAGTACATATTTGTGCTTTTCATGTATCTCCATACATCTGTAGCAATCTTCGTCTCTGAAATATAGAGATAAGATAAATTGTAGATTACACACCGAGGACAGGAAAGTAAGAAAGGTCTCAGAGCTCTTGTGATCTGAGGCTTTCTTATTTACTGTCCGAGGTTAATAGTAGGTATACTATTTTTCTCCTCGACGGAGGTCGAAAGCGACAACTTTTTTTAGCGCAGCGGGACGACAATTGACGCTTTCCGTCCGGAGGGGAGAAATATTAATTGATAACGGGAAGAATTGACAACATTTCATTTTAAGAAAGGTACCAAAATAAGAAAACCATTTGGAGATTATGTGATTCAAAGCTTATATCAAAATTATAATATTTTTCTATCCATTATTTCTCGAGTTATTTGAAAAATATAATATAGGTTGAATGAGATTTTATTCCTTTGCCTGCTTGGCTTTTCTATTGTATTTGACAGTTTTTATTTCCTAACGTTAAGCCTACGTTTTTCAGAAAATTCAAAAGTAAATTAAAAATAGAAAATCAGTTAAAAATTAAATCGAAAAAATACGTATCTCTTATTTTTTAACCTATTTTCATTAAAAACTGGTGGTTAAAAAAATTTAATGTCAATTACTTAAAATAAAAAATTGTGTTTGTGTTGCTTTTGTACAAATTTCCCTATTTAAAATTAAATAAACATTCTTTTTTCTTTTCTTTTTTCTTTTTTTTCTTTTTTTTTTAACTTCTAATTTCTATGGGGTGTATTTTTTTTTCTCGCTTTACCGAAAAAAAAAATTTTGTTGCTTTTGTAAAAAATAAAATTAATTATACCAAAAATGTATAAATTGTTTATTAAGTAAGTATACAATTTTTTCTAAGGAACTCCTTGCAAGTATTCAAGGTTACTTTTAGCGTTTTAAATTTTAGTACCTATAGCTCGCCAAAGTTTAAGAGACTACTATCAAACTGAACCACTTTTATACTATATACCCCCGAATACCAGCCTTTTAAGGCTTCCGCACATTGCAGCGATAATATCGAGCGATATTATCGACAGCGATATCGCGACACCTTACACACTGCAGCGATTCCGCGATTCGCGTCACGCATGCGCACCACTGAATGTAGTAGAAAGAGATTGCGTCAGGTTGCGATAATATCGCGGCAGTGTGTGGGATCGAGCGCGTCCCCATACAAAATGTACTGAGAACAATTATCGCAAAATCGCAGCGATATTATCGCTCGCTCGATAATATCGCGGCAATGAGCGGAGGCCTTTAGTGCAAATTTCAACGGTGGTTGGAGAGCTGTCAATTTCATAAAAAACGTTGTCGTAGGTATAACACTCGTAGACGGTGTTAATAAAAATAATGTTTTATACATGGAAAAATAGCTTAGAAAATCTAGTTTGCGCATATCAAATAATATTTACAATTTGTAATATAGGTAATTACGAAGATATAAGGGTTTGAAATTTTGTATAAATAATTTCAAAGCGTGATATCTTCGTAATAATATTATAAATTGTAAATATTATTTATATTTTTTATTTGATATGCGCAAACTAGATTTTCTAAGCTATTTTTCCATATATAAAACATTACTTTTATTAACACCGTCTACGAGTGTTATACGACAACGTTTTGTATGGACGGAAACCACCTTATAGCTCAATATGAATAAGTGATTGAACAGTCCGTAAGGGGGTTGATTAATAGACTTTGCGCGGATGCTACGCATAGCACAAACAGCTCACACAGACAGAGTAGCAGGACTAGCAGGCTACATGACATAATTTAAAAATTTTGTTCAAATTGTCACAATTGTTTTTATTAGTTACATTTCATTTCATTTTTTCATTTATTTATTCATTTACAATATAAATTGTGTTTGAAATATTTTACAACTAAAACTTATATCTAAAAATTCAACAATAATTTGAGTTACTTAAACTATGCAAAGTTAACAATAATATTAGGTATAATTTAATTTGAAGTTAAGGCTTTACTAATACACGACTAGAGAAATAGATACTTAATTATAAATAATATTTATAAATGTAAGTGTCAGTATAGAACGTCAATGAATTTACGAACTTAAAACGAATAAATTAATCACATAAAACACAAACATTACTATAATAATTTCAAACATGTCAGAGATAAAATTAAATACCCAATTAAATAATATATTATGTCATAAATAATCAATAAATCTATAATAATAATAATAGTCAACATGTCAATAATCTGTGCTAAAATTCACATTTATTATGTAGGTAATACTACGACCCTCAGAACTCACTAATACTATAACAACACTTCTCAATCAGAATAGCTCTAAGTTTTTTTTTAAAAATGCTTAACCGATTGATGACTTTTAAATCTTTAGGCAACTTGTTAAATAGTGTCACTGCTTGATTCCGAGCACTGTGCTCTACAACCTTCAATTTCGGTACTATCGTACTTTTGAGATCCTTTCTTCTGGTACATTCTCTTTCCTGCCTCTCCTCTTCAGTTTCATAGAGGTGCCTATGTTTAACCAGGTCACAGAGTAGTACAAGAATGTAAAGGCTGGGAACTGTCAGTATTCCAAACTTAATAAAGTATTCTTTGCACGAATCCCATGGTGGTATCCGTGCCATAGTGCGTATTGCTCTCTTTTGAACCACAAAAGCTTTATTTATGTTGTATTTGTAGCTGTTTCCCCATAGTTTTATGCTATACCGTAATCTAGATTCCACAAGCGCATAGTACACAGTCTTTAGTTGGCCAATAGTTAACTCGTCTCTTAAAGATCTCATGGCATAGCAGGCAGAACTTATTGAATTTTCAACTGCGCCTAATTCTTCTTTCCAATTTAAATTGTTATCTACGTAAATACCAAGAAACTTTACAACATTTGTACTCTGAATACTAATTCCGTTTAGTTTGGCTTCCAGTATGTCGTTGTTTCTAGCGGTTGTTTTAAAAAGTAAGATATTAGTTTTTGAAGAGTTAATTATTAGACTGTTTGTTTCGAACCAAGATTGAAAAGCTGCTAGAGCCTCGTTGATTTTCTTGTTAAGAACTTCCATGTTTTGCCCCGAAATTATAGCATTAGTATCATCTGCAAAAACAATTAAACTGACATCTTGTACCGATTTTAAAATGAAATTAATTAAATCATTTATAAAAATAATGAAAAATATTGGTCCCAAAATTGACCCCTGTGGAACACCTCTTGTAATATTTACCATTTTAGACTTGTATGTTTTTTCATATCCTTCCTCTGTTACGCTTGTTACTTCTACGAACTGTTTTCTATTATTTAAGTAAGACTTTACTAAATTTAGTGCCTTTCCCCTAACTCCGTAGTATTCCAGTTTATTAATTAATATTTCATGATCTACCATGTCAAAAGCGGAACTAAGATCTAAGAAAACACCAGCTACTTTTTCTTTACCATTAAGATGTTTTACGACATCGTCAATTACATCGTCGTACATAAAGATAGACAATGCATTTTTAATGTCAACGCAATTTATTAAATGCCGTGCCGACAAAATTAAATTCTTCAATTCAATTTTTGTTTATGGCGTCCGATAAATTCTTAAAAAATGTACCAAAGGGCTGACCACGTAATGTCACTTTGAAAGTGACGTTTCTTTGTTTAGATTTTGTCGCTCGAATTCCTGAATGGAGTATAGAGTGGTTGATCTTGATCATAGGCGAAGTATTTTTCGCTTACGCTGATAGACGTAACATCAGTGTAACCGCGTATGAGACAGCGATAGTCATAAAATCCTATACAATTTGTATGAAAATAGATGTCTGACTCAAAAGTGGCTACGTCGATAAGGACAGCAATAAGTAGCGATCTCCTTTTTTAACTAGAGCGAATTTGCTATGTGCATCTCTTACTGACAAGACACGTGATTTCTTCTAGTTCCTTCTCTTTCTACGATCTTGATTTTCCAAATTAGAACGTCGATTTCGAAGTTTTTTTTTAATATTTTTGATTTTTTGGCATGTGGATTCGAAACCTGGAGTGCGATTTTTGAATCTCATTCGGTGAGCTCAGCAGTTGAAAATGTCTAAATTATTCTGGAGATACGCATCTTTCTACTGCTGATTTGACTTTCAAAAATCGCTCTCCTGTAGTATGATTTTTGAAAGTCAACTCAGCAATAGAAAGATGCATATCTCCATAGTTATTTTGACATTTTCAACTGCTGAGCTCACCGAATGAGATTCAAAAATCGCACTCCTGGACATCAAGATTGAGTTTCCATAGTATCCGCAACGAATACATGATAGGTACTTACTAAATGTTCGAAAAAAAGGAAAGAGTTTCTGGCCGCATCTTCTCTGCAACGGCACACCTTCCGAAGCGGTGGTAGAGTCAAAAATGACGTCAGAAAGCAATCCATGTGATATTATTTTGAATAAAACAATTTGAGTTGAGTTTGAATAAGTAACTCACTTTTCATATAAGAGGAATTTGTCGTAGGACTCGGTTTCTATGCACTCCCCTTTGAAACTTATGTGTGTTGTGTTGATGGAGAACAGTCCTGGGTATCCGGACTGGAACCAGGTCCCGGTCCAGCCTTCTGGGAACTTGCAACCGCCGCCTGGAATTTGACAAAATGTGTCATTTAGTATCCGTCATTCATCTTCAGAGGGAACCGAGCCTTCAGTGCTGCCCTCAATCGTATTTTTTAATAATTTCTTATCAATTAGGTAAATTATATGAAATAAAATAAAAACAAGAATGTACTGCAGATTTTCATACATGGCTGGATTTTGACCACATAACATTGCACAGGAAAAATGTTATGTGGTTGTTATGCGCTGCTTTGCATACGAAGGAAGTTCCGTCCTATTTTCTATATTAACAAATTAAAGTAGTAGTACCTATACTGATGTCTATGCCTGTGGTTTGTCAGATTTCCGTTAAAATAAATACTATAGTTTCACTAAAACTTTGAGCTTTAGAACAAAATATTAAAAAAAGAAAATCTGAAAAATGCAATAGATTGTGTGAAAAACATTTCTTTACTTTAATTGAGTAGGTACTAAATGTTCATGCGACGACCGAACTTCATTTTGTATGGAGTGCGGTACTAGGTATATCCTCTTTAATTGATTTAAAAAACTAATTACTTTATAAAACGCACTAAGGTACATAGGTTGCGTAAACGTGACGCAATTTCAGCCAAACACAAAAATGACTATATAACTTTTGTAGGTAACGACAAATTAAAATGAAAATGCCTGTGACAGACGGACGGACGGACAGACACCAATATGATTCCATCAGTGTTCCGTTTTACCAAATTTGGTCCGGACCTAAGATGTTTTTATATGTAGATGTAGATGCGAACAAAAAAGCAAGGTTGCCCAGCTTTCACATAGTCACGCGCCGCGCCGCCTAATGTATGGGCTACACGTCACTATATCGCGCCATTTTAAAGTTCAGTGATGTTAGCGTATGACGCGTCTATTTGTAAAACGTCATTGGTCCGGACCTACTTATTATTTGTTCGTAGGTCCGGACTCCGGACACTAATAATCCTATATTCTACAGAATGTAACAAAACACCGTAGTAATATTTAAAGGGGCGGTTTAGTTAGACCGTCAAACTGAACAACTTTCACTAGGGAGCCAACGTCGAGAAAAAATAAATACAATCTGCCAGTAGCGAAGCGAGACCGGCAGGGGTCAAATGCCTCGGGCAGCACCTTAAGAGGATATAATTCGGAGCGCGCTCCATACAAACGTACTATGGTGATATTTTCAATACTTACCAATTAAACTCAATGAAATTTTTCAGAATCAATCTAGAAACACATTTCTATGCTTGTATAGAGTCTGAAGTCGTTAAAATGTACCTATAGTTTTAAAGTTACAGTGCCTCAAAGATTTCCATACAGATCTTAAATTCATCCTAGCATTGAAACTGTATATTTAACGTAGCCCGCTCTAAGTTACTATTTTTGGCGAAAAGAAGTCTGACCACAACCCGAATAAATGTGCAAAAAAAAGATGAGCTCGCTTCGCTCGCACCGTTATTTTTACCCGATTGCCAAAAAGATTACCTACCGATTGCCGTTTAGAAATAAGTTACTACCATTTAATTCATTTATTTGTACTTAACCAAAACTGAACGTGTAGGTACTCACAATGGCAAGCCAACGCTGTTAACCGTTGAGGAGTTCCCTCGTACGGAGACAATCTTGGCAGCAGCACCCGATCTTAGCTAAATACGTGTTTTACTATCAAAACTGAACGTGTTAACAAAATGGCAAGTCAGTGCTAGTAGACGTCGAGGAGCTTCCTCTTACGGAGACATTCCTAGCTTCAGCACCAGATCTTGGTTGGAAATGTTTGTTTTGTTATCAAACCTGATCGTTTACATAAAATGGCAAGTTAGTCATATAAACCGTTGAGGAGTTCCCTTGTATGGGGAGGATCTTGGCTGCAGCACCAGATGTTGGTTAAATATGTGTTTTGTTACCAAAACTGAACGTGTAAACAAAGTGGCAAGTCATTGCTAATAACCGATGCGATGTGGAGTTTCCTCTTACGGCGACGATTCTGGCAGCAGCACCAGGTTTACCGAGTAGTCTTACCAGTTGAACTACTGGGAATTTGCTTCCCAACAGAGAGTCTAAGAATGGGACAGAATCAGAATACCTAGCAGCGGCAGTCCTTCACCTTTTTAACCGACTTCAACAAAGGAGGAGGTTCTATGTCTATGATTTTTTTTGCCGCCATATAACTAAAACCACGCAAAATATTTACTATGTAACCTATTCATGTAATAAATAATTTTAAGCAATTGTCATGCAATTGTCCTCTGAAGTCAATGATTTTTTGTCATAGTCTGAAGTGATTTTTTCTTTAGGGAAGGTTGCAGAAACGTTAATCCTCCATTAACATTCTGCAACTGACGTGTGAGTGCTTTATGCAAAGTAAGTAGGTAGGGGAGGTCAGCTCAAAACGGCAATAGGAGGCAAAGCGGTTAGGCTAAATATCTCGGCCATTTTAAATGGTAGAGAGACCTTGTTATGCAGGAGCATAGGCTACCCCCTGCCCGCTTCCAGGCAGTTGCCCGGCAGTCGTGGCGTCGCGTGTGCGGATGTAGTGCGGAAAAATATTTTTTCGCCTAGTTTGCAAAAAAAATATGGAGGCGAGTTCATTCTGTTTTGGTCAAAACTAGCATTGTCTTTGTCTATGTACCTACTTTTAATATTATCGTATTACTTTGTATCTGTCTGACAGCATTTCTATAATATTTAGCATAGCATATGCTCACGACTATATTCCCCGAAAGGGTAGTCAGAGATATTCTGAAACCTCAGAATATCCACGTTTCACCAGTAGTACCGGAACTCTGTCCAGTGTGACGGGGGGTGAGCCCGTCGCCACTTATAATGGACAGTGGGTGAATAAATGCAAGTGTTTTATTGAACTTGAAAAACTTATGCGATATTTACAACATTATATACAACTTATCACTAAATATGGCTATGATTAAAAATAAAAACTGATACAAAAAAAAAAAAAAGGAAAGAACAAATGAGCCACTATATCGAGCACGACTTCCGTTCAACTTACACTAAACAGAAGACGTGCTCGAGGCCGCTGTCCTGCGGGAGGGTGCCCAGGACGCTGGCGGCGTTACCTCTTTGGATGGCAATAGATATTCGTTGCCCGAGGTACGCGCCAGCCCTTCGGTCACCGGACACCTCTACCAAGCGCGACGACAACTCTTTAAAAAGCTGCCGAGCGTCTGGCCCCCACGGCCCCAGGGTCTCAACACCGAATGGCGCAAGGATGTAGCCGTCACCCAGGGTGGCATACGTGCGCCGCTTGATACCCTCTGCAGCAGCCGCCGCCGCGCCCGCTCTTAGAGAGGTGGCAGGGAGGTGTGAGGGCGCCACAGTGTCGACACACGTAGCGTCCCACACCAGGGGCCTGCCATTCCTCCAAGGAACGACAGTCATACCGTCGGGTCTCCTGCCATCGTCTCTTGCAAGGCCATTTGGCTCAAGTATAGCCGGCACGTTGGAGCTGACAAGGGCCCGACGGATGATGTCGTTCAAGCTGGCGTGGCGAGGGAGACGGCCAGCACTGTGTCGACAGGAGAGACCATGGTGGCCGAGGTCGTTAACGTTCGCGCCGCAGCGGCAGCGATGTGGCTCAATCGTTCTGGCACCGAGTCTCAGACCGATTGCCAAAGTGAAGGAGGATCTGTCCAGAAGCGTGCCCACGTTTGCAGATGGCAACGCATTTAGCCAGAATCCTGACTCTGGCTCACTTGAGGCTAGGAGGCGAGCTTTCTCTGCAGTACAGGTCGCGTTGTCTATAAGACTTTTCTGAGTCTGAATGCAGAGCGGCTCGTCCCATAGCCTCTGCGACGTCAGGCTTGTGGGGACAGCGTTATCGGGACCGGCGGCACTTACCCAGGCGTCTCTGGCTTCAGCCAAGTACGTGACCTCTATATCACCAAGTGATGGGTTTATGATACTCCCGAAGAGGTCAAGCGTACTATGGACTGATGACAGAAACGCCGGAAGCGCTACCGCCGATGCTTTTCGGATGCCAATACCACCGAACCGAATTGGGAGGGTGGCTTGGCACCAGCTGTGGTCATTCTCAGTAAGGGGACAATTTAGAATTTCTGATAGGGTAATTTTGATTAGGTTGTCGAAACGAAGTAGAAGCGAGGGGTATCTCCAAAGGGTAGAACAACGCAACACATATGTGAATTTAGGCACGAACAAACAGAATTTTATAATGCAGTACGCCATGTGGGGACTGATTTCTTTTAGACGGTTTGAGGATTCTTCAAATTTTGCAATTAAGTCCGAAACAAAATTGGGTAGGGATTCTTCTAGAATAGGAGCACCTAAGAGACGAAGTGACTCCTTGTTTATAATTTTTATGCCTGGGGCTAAACTGTCAAATTGTCTTATGATTGAATTTTTTTCGAACGGGGTCAGGGTGTCGCCAATAAATAGTTCACATTTTGAGTAATTTAATTCAAGACCTATTGTCTGAAAATTATGGATCAAATTCTCTAAATCTAATAGGACGGATGTCGCTTCGCCTCCTAGAGCTCCGTCGTCTAAGTACCAAATGTTGAATTTAGATGAAAGGGACGTTATGTGTGGGTGTATGGCCAGGCTAAAGATGGCCGGTCCGAGGGGGTCGCCTTGCTGACAGCCTACCGAAGAGTGTATAAGATTATTTTGGTAGACAAGATTCGATGGCGAGCTGTAGCACTGCCATAAGTAGTGGTATAAGGCTGGGATATGTTCTTTGACTTCTGTCAGCAGGGCACCCCTATCTACAGAGTTAAATGCGTTGCGTACATCCACCTTCAGCAGCACCTCCCCTCCGCCGCGTTCAAGGAAAGTACGCGTTGCATGGACTGCGGCTTCGCAACCTCCCCGGGTCCCAAAACCGAGTTGGGTTGGTTGAAACTTGTTTTGGAGTTCCGGCAGGATGTGCTTGCAGGAAATTTTCGAAGCAACACGGCGGATGGTGTTTCCTACCGCAATCGGTCTTATACCGCCATCCTTTTTTTTTAAAGCGCACAGGTTGGCACCGTATAGGACATCTAATATTTCCGAGCACACCTTCCCCGACAACATGAGGTTGATAAGACGCGTTAAATCCTCCAGAAGGGCACGGCCAGCGACCCCAGCGGTCCCCAGGATGAGATCTTTAAAATGTTGAGGGCTTAGACCATCTAGGCCACCGGCCGAGCCACTCCTGAAAGAAGAAATAGCGGCCTGAACCTCCTCAGCAGTCGCTTCGGGAGTGTGCTCTGAACGGTTGGGGGCATTTGGCAGGCAGCAGGCTGCTGCTGGAGATGGATGCTTGTCACGCAGGGATGACAGAGTTTCTGGCGTATCCGGGGCGATTGCGTCACTGGAAAATAAAAGCTGCGCGGCTCCTTTCAGGTCTCCATCGCCAACTTTCGATTCAATTTTCTTGTTGATGTTATACAAGTGGCCTCTTCTAAAGAGGGGGTCGCTATCTTCGAAGTTAATTGATGAGAGGAGACAGTTTTTCTTAATTTTGTTGGTGAGGGAGCCGCTACTTTCGCTTCCATTCGGTATGTGAAGTGTTCGGTAGGAGAAACTGAGTAACTGCTCCCAGCTGTTACTATCATTTTTGTTGGTAGCATTCCTAATGTAGGAGGACAGAGAGGTGGCTACCGCAATCCTCGCCCCCCGAGGGATCCTCTTTACCAAAGGGAGAGAGGATTTAAGTCTGCCTAGTTTTTCCCACAACGCATTTGAAACCTGTCCTGGTGGCGTTGGACCACTTTGCTGGGCTGTTGATGTTGTGCGCGGTTGATGCACTCTAGTTTTGTGGATATTCAGACCTCTCTGTCCCCTGAAAAATTTAGGCTGGGAGCACTCCGGACACTGCACAAGATCTTGTGGCGCCGCCGCCCGCAACTGTCTAACAGTAGTGGTCTGAGACATAGGTGAAGCGAAACATGAGGAATAAAACTTACGATTAAACTAAAATAACATACGAAAATAGAAAGAAAACATAGAAAAATGGGTACAATACATGCCTCGAAATTGATCTATAATATTTGTTCGAATATATTGTTGTAAAACTCTTGAGATGAGGTTTCGATGAAAACATATTAATGTTATGATCTGTAATGATAATGTTTTTGTGTCTGTAGAAATTAAATAAGTACTTAAATAAACAAAATGGCTGAAAGAGGCAAAGCGGTTATGGTAAAGCGGTTAGTTAAATGACAGTGTATTTTTTGCAGATGGTGAACATCTATAAAAGAAAAACTAAGCAGGGGTCTTGAGATGAAGCAGCAATGGCACGAGAAGAGAACATTTTTTTTGTTGAAATTAATGTTTAAGAGAAGAAGTATCCCATGTTTCGATTTCTATTAAAATTATGTTAAGTTGGTTTTTAAAATAAATACTACCTGTTTATATCATGAAAAAACTGATACTAAATAATCGTTTTCCAGATTTTCCTAAAAAAATATATGAGACTGCTTTGCCCAAAACCTGTAACCGCTTTAGGCCCCGGCAAAGCGGTTATTCATAAGGGTTTCGTAATTCGCTTACTGTGACATTATTTGCAGATATAAGTGAAATTGAATTGCATATAACAATACCACATTAAATTCTGCTACAATTAGTACCAAGACTTTATTAAATATCTACCTATTGCCAAGTTCGTTTTATCTTTGTTCAAAGTTAAGGTAACCGCTTTGAGCTGACCTCCCCCAGGTACCTAACTAGTTAAGTTTCATAATTATTGTTTAAGACTTAGAAAAAGTATATGTCTAGAATGAGCCTCACTGTTTTACCGTATAAAACAAAAGGGGCCAAGTTTCATAGGTTGGTGTGCGTGAGGCGCCTTACAAATTATGTATGTGTGCGTTTATATGTATAGGGTTTAGGAGCCAGTACTGGTTCCAATTTTTTTTGACGCTTTCGTGTCATCGACTGTCAATCTTGACATATAACTTTATCAAAGGTTTTAGAGTAGGTACATAATAAAATAACTGAAAATGAAACAAATAAATTAAGAAGTAACAATAATATAAGAGACAAATATATTTTTTTTTAATTAAAATTTTAATTTCTTTAAGTAATATATTTCCCGAGAAGTTACAAGGTGTTACAAAAATACAAATAAACCTTTAAGGGGTGGTGTAGACCAACTAACTGCAAACTGAACAACTAACCAACTATGGGACCAATATCGAAATCGGGGAAAAAAAATTGATGTTCTATACTCTACAAATCGACTAGAGCTAAAATATGTATGGGATATCAGCGTCAATTGTCGTCCCGCTGCGCTAAGCGAAGATCACATGTGAGATCTGAGACATTTCTTACTTTCCTGTCCTCGGTGTGTACCTAATCTACTAATAAATATAATAAATAATAATAAATTTATTGGAATAAGTGTTAAAAACATACCTAGCGCTACCGCTGAAGCCAGCAAGGCTAAAAAAATTAACAATGACATTTTATACATTGACATGTTCACTGTTTCTATAATTTACCCACAAACGTTTTCAAAGATTGATGTATTATACCTAGTAAGTACCCAAAATGATGGATAACATTTAGATAATACGCCTTTATGTAGGTACTTTTTAATAGGGTTCCGTAGTCAAACAATGAACCATTTTAAATTCGACCATTCTGTATGTATGTATGTATGTCTGTATTTCGCCTTGATTACTCGCTCATTATTGCACCTATTGAATAGAAAGGACAGTGGGCAGGAGTGGTCCAAGAGGCTCATAATTGACATACTACGTTTGAAAGGGGGTTTAATATTACACACCGAGGACAGGAAAGTAAGAAAGGTCTCAAGATCTCATGTACCTAATTGTTGAACGAGTGTGATCTGAGGCTTTCTTATTTACTGTCCGAGGTTAGTATACTATTTTTCTCCTCGACGGAGGTGGAAAGCGACAACTTCGTTTTAGCGCAGCGGGACGAGAATTGACGCTTTCTGTCCGGAGGGGAGAAATAGAAAATTTTTAATATTATGTGCCACCAATATCTTTTCGAGAGAAAAAAAGATACAGAGTGTTTTGTTTATCGGATTTTCATACTAATGTTAGCATTAATTCACCGCTATTTTTACTTGCTGCTTGAATTTATTGTTTCATAAGGATAGTGTTATTGGTTTTTTATTATTTTTAATGCAAAAAAGAATGTTTAGCCCTTAGCATTCATAACAAGATAATAGTTACTCCATGCTGAAATTTCCATTATGTTACACATAAGCCTTCTTGCTGTTGCACGCTTAAAAATAACTTTTAGAAGTTGTAGCTAGGTATCTGATTCTCCCTGAAAGAGATTACACCGTTTGGGCCATAATGTCAAAATGATTTCTTCCAAAAACGATTAAATACTTACATAAAAATAAAACATTCTGTATCCTACGAATAAAGTCTGTATCTTTATTTTCCTCGAAAATATTTTGATGCCCTTTGTTTACTATTTACGTTTGGGTATCCTGAACTGTCACTACATGTGCCGTAGCGGGGGGCTCTTAGACCAGTGGCCTTACATTTTTGACCAGTGTCCTTTAGCATGAAGACCTGGTGTGACATTCTCTAAGGTAACAAGGTAAGGTTGGTAAGGGTTGAACTACACCAGGCAGCACAGCATCGCATTTTTCCGTCGCTCCATCCTTTTCTGTCACTCAGGAACGTCATTTGCTAGAGCATATAAGATAGACGGAACGCGATCGCACGCGGCGTGCGATGCTGTGCTACGTGGTGTAGTTCAACCCTAAGGTTGACACAACGCAAACCGAATTGACATATCGCCGATGTTTCAACCGATGTTTTCGCTTAGAGAATTGCACTCTTGGTTTATTGCTTCATGATGAAGACAGACAACAGTAACCCAAAAACCGAAATGTGGTAGTACCTAAAGATGAAACCATTTTTTTCTACCCAACGTCTCAAAGTCAATTTTGTTTAAATACAACGAAAAGGGGGTTTAATAAAAACGCATTTAGGTGTCGTTGGATAGCTCTTGTAACGTGGAACAAAACACCCATACAAACTAAGTCGTTATTGTTTCTTTAGGTTTTTCGGAAAGGCGTAGGTACCCCTTACAATGCTTGTACCTCGAGATACAGGGTCCAACTTAATATGCTGACACTTTTTACCCGACTGCGACAGAAGGAGGGTTATGTTTTTCGAACGTATGTATGTATGTATGTATGTTTGTATGTCTATTTCTTTGGCACGCCCTACAGCCTAAACGGCTTGATGGATTTTAGCATAGGAGGTGTCGTAAGATTCGTAAAAATCGTGAGAGTGTCATAGGGTACATTATTTTAATGTAGCGTATGCGAATTAAAAAAGAGAGGGGGGAGAATAACATTTTTTTCGTAAAAAAATACAATATGGGTATCAAATGAAAGCTGGTGAAGAGCAGATTCCAATTATATATATATTATAGTATTTTTATGCAACCATTTTGACACAAGACTAAAAAGTATGAAATAAACTAAATTATTTAGAAAAACAAAAAACCCGACTGCATAAAAAACTATTAACTGAAAAGATAAAAACAAGCTCCTTAAATCAGCTATAATAACTTTGCTTGAGCAAATTAATACAATTTGAATGTTATTACTTATTAGGTAGGGTAGGTCTTGCAGGCGGGGACAAACCAATAACCAACAAATAGGTCATTTTTCTTTGTCCCCGTTTGCGATACCTACCTAATAAGGAATAACATTCAAATTGTATTAATTGGCTCAAGTAAAGTTATTATAGCTGATTTAAGGAGCTTGTTTTTATCTTTTCTGTTAATAGTTTTTTATGCAGTCGGGTTTTTTGTTTTTCTAATTTAAGGGAATGATCGGAGTCACGTTGTGGATCTGCTATTGGGCGGTCTCGTCGCCCGTCGATCGTTGGTTGCCGCCTCCCAGGTCTACAACGGGGCTCCAGTGGTGGCTCAAGATAGTGTTCTTTTCGAAAAACAATCCTTGAAGTCACCAAATAGGTACATAAATTACCGTACAACGTCAAGCACTTTTGCTACATAAACTAGACATTGGCAAAATCATCAAATACCCAAGATGGCAGCCATTTTTTTAAAAATAGAATAGAAGGGAATGATCAGACCATCAAACTGAACAACTTTCTCCATGGGACCAACATCGATACCTCGAAAAAAAAAATCTGCTCGAGGAGGTTTGCAGTTTTGTAACTATGGAGGGGCAGATTTTTTTTTCGCGATTAGTTGGCGAAACTTAACAAACGCATTTGGTCTCTGTTACTGAGTACAATTACGTGGTAATGACCCCCCGCTCGATCATAATTGGACTCTAAGGTCAATGTTCGCCCGCCGGCCGCGCACTGCGTACGATACGTACGAAAATAATAATTTTGTAAATCATCAATACCAATTATAAACATTGATAATGCAATCTGTTATCATTAACTAGTGCCCTGGTTCAGTTTCGCCAACTAATTTAAAATTACCCTATATATGCGCATAAAGTCAAAATCAGAGCGTCCCCAGCGAGTTATTTTCCCTTGGCGTCATTGCGTCACAGCGACGACAGTGTGGAACGAAAATTACTACGGAATACTTGACCGGTTTTTAAATTTTAATAATGTTTTAATTTTTATCGCTGTTTTGGTATGATTTCCTAAACAATTATTATCTAAGGTCAAGAGCGTCATACTTTTCGCAAAGTTCAGTTGCAGAGCAAACATTTTTATTATAATTATCTTGAATAAAGATAGTTTTTACTAGTTAGTAACACAAAAAAAGAACGTTTCGTTACCTTTAAAAATAATCATGATATTAATACATAAATTGTTATTTAAGATGACTACCCATCCACTCGAGTGATAAAGTCGTGAACATTTTGCTAACATGTATGATGAATGCGCGCCGCATTTACTCGAAACTTCGAAAGTAGTAATTTAGCAAATGCATTGAACTTTGATAAAGTATATGTCAAGATTGACAGTCGAAGATACGAAAGCGTCGAAAAAAATTGGAACCAGTACTGGTTCCTAAACCCTATACATATACACGCACACATACATAATTTGTAGGGCGCCTCACGCACACCAACCCATGAAACTTAGCCCCTTTTGTTTTATACGGGATATTAGTGAGGCTCATTCTAGACATATACTTTTTCTAAGGCATTGAATTATGTTAACAATGTTTCTAATTTCAACTATTATTGATTATAAACATGGTACAGCCATGTTGTGCTATTTCGAATCAAATTAAAGATTGTAAAATCCCGGGAATCATCATCTCTGTCAATCCGTTTCCCCGGTTTGGAAGAGTTCAAGTCCCAACCGAGACAATTTTTTCAATCTTATGTTTCTAATTTTCATATTCATCATACAAATATTAGTCCCTTACGGGATTCGAACCCGCGACCCTCGGCACAGCAGGCAGGTTCACTACCAGTGTTGCCGTTTTAGCGCCTTTCCCGCTAGAACTGGTGGATTTTGTGATCTTCTCGCGCGAAAACAGATGGCTTTAGCGGGAAATACATATTTAGCGGTTTCTGGCGGATTTTTACACATAACTTTGAATACTTTTGGAAGATTGAAATTCATGAGTTTCTAACCAAAAGAAGTAATTTTAGTTACGTTAATTTCCACCTATTTTAAATTCGTAGGCTGATATCACTGAAACGGAATAGATAGCTCGGGAATTCCACCGCTATTAGATAAGATTGTCAAAGATACAACGAACCTTAGCTTTCCTCTCTTTCTATTTGCGCGCGGACGAACGAGATAAAAGACGTGATACCGTATCACGTGCAGCATGCTACGGCTTCTGCATTGGTAGCATGCCGCAGTGATACAGCGCTATCACACCTTCGCTCTCTTTCTATTCGCGTGCGAACGAACGAGATAAAAGACGTGATACAGCCGTATCACGTGTTGCATGCTACCAGTGTGGTTGTGTTACACATGTGATAAAGTTTAGCGCTTTCTAGCGAATGTTTTTTACTATATTTTTTTCATATCTGGCGGAATTGTCAGATTATTTAGCGCTTTTCAAATTTATAGAACGGCAACACTGTTCACTACCGACTGAGCTACCGGGCCGTAATCAAATGGTGATGATGGATGATGCATGGTACCTATTTACCATTTAATCCCAGTTTTTCCCCAGTTGGTTAGGACATTGCAGGCTGAGTCACCTGATTGTCTGAAAAGAAAGATGATTCCGTGCTTCGGATCGCACGTTAAGCTGTTGGTCCCGGCTACTACCCTGGTGGTAGGAATTAGTACTCTTTACATAAAAACCACGTCAGAGGCCGTAAGGCGGTTTGAATAAACTCTGACACCAGGGCTTGCAACCCACTCGATAAGAAGAAGAACATTTAATGTGCCAGGTTACCTAATAGCCTAGTGTCAAGGTAAGTATAACAAAAAATAAAACAAAAAGCTGATTTTCAAATATATTTCTGTAATCAAAATATAATAATAGGCTTACACATTAATAGTTACAAATCGTATCTCATGGCGTGACCAATTGTTTTCACAAAAAAAAGCAAAACGACCCAAAAACATACTTAATAACAAATACTTATCTATACAAAAATGTATCAAGCTAAAAAAAAAGATATCACAAAAAAAACATTTATTTATTAGCAGAAAAGAAATAAAATATTTACAAGCCGATAAATTACAGTTTCCATAGAGTATAGTTTTTTTTACATAAATTGTTAGTGCACTATATTCACATAGTGGTAATTTTGCTTATTTTTAATAATAAAAAAAAATAAAGCTGCCTTATATGCTAATCGTGAATTTATGTTTTAACATCTCGTGCACTTAACACCGCTTTTATTTTAAAGAAATTACATGAAACAATTTAAAATTACCTTTTTTTTTCTATTTAAAAATGGCTGTCGTCGTGAAAGACTTTTTAATAATATTTCAATTCATATAATCTATCACTATTTATTATCTTCGGTTATTTAAAAAAATTAATACTTTAATCCTGTATTTTTTATTAAAAATGCGTTTACACTTATAAAATATTGATTGTATATAAATTATCCAACTAATTTATTTACAATAGTCTTTTTTGGGCTACATTTTTATACTTCAACGTTTTTTTTTTCTTTAAAACAACAGCTTTAATGTAGGCAAGCACTGACAATTATCAATTCTTCATTTTTTCTTAAAAACTATAAAATATTTTTACGATGAAAAAACTTGATGGATTATCACAAAAAAATAATAAATTAAAATGTGAAACTAATAAGTCAGGAACTTGATGATTCTACTGAGTATTTACATAATTATATTTATTTAATTTTCTTTTTAACTCTTAAAAAGTAATTTAAATTTATTACAAATAAAATTTCAAACTATTTTCGTATGAGCAATTATACATTTTAACTACTATTGGTCAAGATTGATAGCACTGATTTTTAAAGCAATTTTATGAACATGAATATTTTATTTATTTTTAATAAACTTCATTATAACATAATACAAAATCTAGTGACTTAGGTAGGTACTATTAACGGATACAATTTTAAGCTGCATTTTAAAATAAGAACAATTTGAGCATAGATTTAGTAAAACCTAAAAAAGTAAGTATTCATTAAATATTTATTTATGAAATTAAAATAAAGCTTAGGTAAGTAAGTAACAAGGTACTTAATTCTTTTACTTTTGTGGCAGTGTATTTTTATGAAATTGGCTGTTATTAAAATTATAAGTGCCTAGATGAAAAAATACATACCTACCTGTAGGTATGGTAAAGGATAATATTTTCAAGTACTATACTCAATATTTTTCGAGATTTAATCATCGCTTGTAATGCCAAAAACAGAATGAATAGAATACCATAGGCACAGAATAAATATTCTACGAGAAAAACTACTTCAAGATCAAGTTTTAGTGTTGACCGTACTTGTCTTTTCCTTTCGCGCTGGACACACAGAAAAGACGTAAGACACAGACGGGGAGCGGATACTCTCTTCCACGTCCCTTTAAGGGTATATTATTCGGAGCGCGCTCCATACAAACGTACTATGGTGATATTTTCAATACTAACCAATTAAAGTCAATGAAATTTTGCAGAAACAATCTAGAAACAAATTTCTATGCTTGCATGGAGTCCGATTTTCGTTAAAATGTATAGTTTTCAAGTTACAGTGCCTCAAAGATTTCCATACAAATCTTAAATTAATCCTAGCATTGAAACTGTATATTTTAACGAAAATCTGACTCCATAGAAGCATAGAAATGACTTTAATTGGTTAGCATTGAAAATATCACCATAGTACGTTTGTATGGAGCGCGCATTTTCGCTCTCGGAATAATATTCTCTTAAAAAAAAATTATTGAAGCGTCGCGAAGCAAAACATGCACGGACACGACGCAACATATTTTGTATGAAACTATACGCGTCCGCGCCCCGTCCAAAGAGAATGTAACTCACTAAGAGAAATGAGAGAGAATGTACTCTTATAAGAGTCGGAAGTTCCATACTAAAAACCAGAATGTTTGAAACGTGCGCGAACGTTCAAAGGAATTTAAGACGCTGTTATACCGTCGAGGCCGTTTTTTGAACACAAACGAAAGTGTTTTAAACTGTGTTTTAAAGTCTGAAATTAAATTATGTCTTATTTAAGGATCGGGCGGATGGGCGACTGTTCTCAAAAACACGATTAGATTAAGTTTACTCGATAGAAAAAAATCCCAAAGTTACCCCTTTTTGTTATGTTTTTTCAATACTATGATTAAACTGCTGATATTTAACTTTTTATTCTTGTTTTTAACTAAATACATTAAATATTTCTAGTGAACTCAGAAGAATTTTTAGCTTAGAAACTCCCATGAGCAAAGATATTGACGAAAAACACGTTTTTTTGCGATCCTGCTTTCAATTGGAGCGGGATGGCTAATTGTAAACTTATGCTTGCAAGAAAGAGACGCTTGCAGTGGGATAACCTAGCCTTAATGGTGACAATGCACGTTTCATAGAAAAATTTTTATTAGAGATTTGCGCGACCCTGGCCCGTCCGCGTCTCACGTCCTTTCTGTCAGTCCCGCGCCTTAGATTTGACACTACGCGCTCTACGATTTCTACAAAATAAATAGTTACCATTTAAATTAAATTCATTATAATAAATAAAATTCATTTTCAATTTAAAATTAAAGACCACTGTACTTTGTATCCGTTAATTTTTGTAACAAAACTTTAAAATAACCGAACGATTTAATAAACATGGACGTCTTGAGAACGAAAAATTAAATGCTGAGCATAATTTGTCTACATTTATATCTATCTAATTAATTTAGACTTATTTATTTAGCATACAGTACAAATGTATACTTAGAAAGCGTTTCTCTATAAATAATTATGTATATTATTATAGATATACATTATATTTTACAAATAATAACCTTCGCCATGTTTATTTTTATTTCGCGCGTTTTCGGACGCCATTTTGAAACAATCGTGGCAAAGGTTACACTGGATCCTGCCTAACGTTTTAAAAAATAAAAATCTTTAAAAATACAATTAAATTACACAACATTATTTTAAAAATCGCATTTTTTTTCTTTTCCTTACCACCAACGTTATAGGTACCATCTTTTTATTTACAATTTGATCACGTTATTTCGTTTCTGTTTAACATTGTTTAGTTCCCGCCTATCCTAAAAATAATATTTTTGTGTATGTGTATTATATCCCATTCTTTTGCGAAAAAAAATAGAGAGGTGGTTACAAAACTGTTTCTGGCTGCTCCGAAAGGAATGATCGTGAGTCTGAGCTTGCAAAAAAGAGTTTTAAAAATTAGGACGCCGCGCTGCTTTCTTTCTATTTTACGAGTATTCTAATCTTAAAAGTGGCTGTAGACTGGCAACACCACCATACTACGTCGAACATTTTTTGTACTAAAAACTACTAGTGGTGGGAGTGCGTTTCGGTATTATAACACTTTCACTGTCCATGCATTAAATCATGTAATGCACTGACAAGCTGGCTTGATAAGTAAAATGAAACATTCGCGTTAATTGACCATGATTTCTCAAGTGTGTTTCAACGTTTTTGAACAAACTATTGGTCGGTAGTCCAAGCTCAGACGTCCGTGCATTATATTTAATGATTTTTTAATTAAATTTCTGATATCTACCTACCTATATAGTTAGGAGTCTGTAGACGAAATTTCGCTTACCTACCCAAATTTCATTACGTAAAAATATAAGTAATCATATTTTTGGACATGTGGCGATGGGACCGTAAAATATCATTGGGACAGCTATACTGCATTCCAAATAAGGACGAAAAGATATTCCTGTATAACTTCCTGGCTAATTCTGATTAGCAAATATGATTTATTTATGAGAAAGATATACTATCCAACGTATCTTGGACGTTACTAAAGCTGTTCTAAAAATAAGTGAGAGGAAGTGTTGCAAATCTTTTTTTTGTTATTCAAAATGGTCTTAAATTTTCGTAGTTATTTGGAATGGAGTATAGTTTTAATCGGTGGTTTCGATTCCGATTTGACTGCGAACGGGACCGACTTTGTGAATTCAATGCCGGTGCCCCCGTCCCCCGCACACCGCGCGAACATAGACCCGCTGCGACCGCTGAGCTTCACCACTAGTAGTTTTTATTACACTATGGTACAATTATGAGGAAAAAACGAAAACAGATGAGCTTTTTCGCATTGCTAGCTCAATTTACTTCCGATTGTGTTCATATACGCGAAGAATTTTTTTCAAAAAAAGACTGAAACACTGGGTTTGTTACAATTCACGAAACAATGGGATATTTACACTGTATAATTACTAATTTAATCACTTGTAATCTAAATTAAGCTGCCAGAAAAATCAAGTTGCCATAATTGAAAAAAAAAACTGCTAATTAACAATTTTATAAATCACAACGAAAGAAAATAATTCATGAAATACGCAACAATAAATATTAGTTTTTTACTGGGTTTGGACAGATATTGACAGAGGTATTGGTAAGAAGCATTGCTTTGCATTTACCACCGACAAAACGACAAAAGTTGAGACGTGCTGTCCTTGTTATTATGGTATGCGAAAGCGAGCGCGCATGATGGTTTTATCGTTTCGTTGCTTTGTCGTGTGTGGCATGCTCGCCCAAGCGCGAAATCAGTCGACCCCCCGATTACGCTAAATAAATCTTAATTGAACCGTGATTTGACCACGTGCGAAGCTTAACTTTTATTAAATATCGCACTTAGGGTTGAACTACATCACACAGCACGGCATCGCATATTCGATGCGATCGCACGCGGCGTGCTGTTCCGTTCCGTCTATCTTATATTCTAGCAATGACGTTCCTGAGTGACAGAAAAGGATGGAGCGACGGAAAAATGCGATGCCGCGCTTCCTGATGTAGTTCAACCCTTACGCGCTAATCATTTGACCACCGTTTGACAGATCGCTTAAACGTTTCAGCTGTCAATCACAAATAAGTCATGTTTAGCCAAAACACAGTTGAATAGTCACTGGATTGCAATGTAAACTGAAATTGAATGAGGATTGAACTTCGATATTTTAAATTAGCACGATCGGGGTCCTAGACATTTTTGCCCCGCAACCGTAGAGAATCGTGATTGGTTCGCGTGGATAACCACGTATATAATAGTTGACTGAGCTGCTACATCTCTACGACTATACAGGGTGTTACGGTAAACAGTTGCATTACCTACTTTAAGGGGTGATTGTACCCATGATACTGAAAAACGTACCCTAAGAAACGTATAGGAAATTCGCAAAAAAATTTTGGACTTTCCATACTAAATCAGCTGATCGAACGTTTGTATGAAATTCGAAAGAAAAAAATGCTAATTTCCTGTCAGTTTCATAGGGAAAGTAGTTCAGAATCATGGGTACAAACTGTTTACCCTAGCACTCTGTAGACATGATACTATGTAACCGTCAATAAATTTTTTTGCGGCTGCGTTTTGTTTTACGCAGCAATTCGGTATGTCAAGTTTGTTTATGGAAGCCTTAGACTGCGTTTCCACCTGAGATGTGCGAGGTAGCGAGGCGGAGAGCGAGGAAAAAATCGGCCAATGAGAGTGCTTCAATTTCTCAATGACGTGATCGAGCGAGCGAGCTATTGGCGGATTGTTTCCTCGCTACCTCGGTAACTCTACAAAATGTGGTCTGTTCTATCAAACATGTTTAAGTATGTTAATGGAGTCACGTTGCAGGGTTTGCCCCGAACACTCGTCTTTCGCGTGGTGTTCGCGCGGTTCGCGTCTCAGCCTGCCACGAGGCTCCGCAATCCATCTCAGTTGTGTTCTTACTCAAAAGCAATCCTCGAGATTGGATAGATACTCCCTCAAACCACTTGACATTGGCGGAAATGCGGTGCTAACGCACAAGCAAGAAGTCCATTAACTATAAATTAAAAAAAAATGTTAATAGTAAAGCTGTTCATAATCAAAACTGTACCAGAACCCGTTAAAGTTTACTAATATTCCGTGATACATCATCTGACAGCTATTAGGAGGGAAGTCAACAAAATGGCCGCCGGCGCGATCCGGTGCGCTAAGCTATTATACTTGCTGCTTTGCTCGCATGTTCCTGTGGAAAATAAAAATAAATCTGTAAATAAAGTGCTGTATCACTTGCCGTAAATTCCTGCCGTCTTGCTTAATTTCGGACCCGTGAATTCATCATCACAGCTTGTGTACGTCCCACTGTAGGGCAGAGGCCTACCCTCAGGGAGGATGTATGTACGTTAGTCGACCACCCGTGCCCAATGCATGCGGATTGGTAGACATCACATACGCATCACAATTTCTTCTTCAGCGTATGCATGCAGGTTTCCTCACGATTTTTTTCCATCACCGTTTGAGAGCAGTCGGTATGTAATAAGTGTTTCAATTTTACTTACATAGGTATGTACTTACTACCGACTGCTCTCAAACGGTGAAGGAAAACATCGTTAGGAAACCTGCATACGCTGAAGATCAAATTGTGATGCGTATGTGAAGTCTACCAATGCGCATTGTGTACGCGTGATGGACTGATGCCCATACTCCCTGAGGGTAGACCTGTGGGAAGTATATCGGCTGATGATGATGAGTATGTGGATTTTTCATACATTCAATAAAAATTCGACGCAACTTGTCCAGAAAGAGTACACATTTCTGCCACAGCGTGCGCTGCAGTCAATTTCACAGTTCCTATCACCCACATCACACATAGTCAAAAAATGTACTTCTCTAACGCTCGCAAAATAACATAAGCCAGTCTCATTCTTGTGAAAGTGAAAGGAAGCTAGTAGAAGTGGCGAAGCGTGGATACATACCGATTTTTCCGGCCCCCTAAGAAGACCTACACAAAAAATAACGGAGCGAGCGAAGTGAGCTCGAAATATTTTTGCACCTCTTAGGGTGCGTCCACATCTGATGAACGTAGCGACGCACGAGCATAAAATGCAACGGCGCAGCTCGTAGCGCATTCGTGGCGCGTTCGTTAGATGTGGACGCAGCCTTAGAGCGAGCGAAGCGAACAAATTTATAGACAGAGCTCAATTAATCCATGTTTTTCCCGAATTTGTCACCCCTGGTAAAGTGCCGCCCGGGGCATTTGCCCCCTCGCTACTCTATTAGCATATTGCATGCGTTAGAATAGTACATCCTACTATTATAATGTACGTACCATTGATAGTGAGGTTGTAAGCCTTGTCCCCCGCCACGCCTGGCTGCACGGAACGGTCGCAAGAGCGCGCCACCGCACTCATAGACAAATACTGCACGCTGGCGCCTCGAGTATCTGCAATGTTACATTATAATGGTTTTACTTATTATACAACAGTACTATAGCGTTCCATCTACGAACAAATAATAAGTCAGGAAGCGTAACTGTCCATAAAAAATGACGCCACGAAAAGTAAGCCGGAGAGGGCGGGGCTTAAAAAGGTGGCCGGGACGCGTTGTTAGTGTCAATTTTGCTTTGTGGCGAGCGCACGTGAGACATTTGCTTACAAATATTCAATTTTACCGGCCCAAAACATTATGCCCTCGTGTGTAGTGAAGTGGTGCGGAAGCCACACCAGTACCTATTATATGCCCAGGGATCAGTTTTCACCCGTAAGTATTAATTTATTAATATTAAAAACAAATTTATTCTAAATTAATCCGACATGATGAATATAAAGTGGCAATAATCTATAGTACTACCTACACTAATATTACAAAAAAGAAAGATTTGATTTTTTTAATTGATTTTAATCCTTATAAGATCACTTCGTCGTCCGTTTGTCTGTGTCTGGCAGTCTGTCTCTGTTTAGGTACTGCAGTTGACCTACAATAATAAAAATCTAAGGTCTCGCAGATGAAGTAAAGTAAAAAATATGAAAATTGTTTTTTGTATTTATATCATCATCACCATCACACACAGCCTATAATATACGTCCGACTACAGGAAACAGGCTTACCTCAGGGAGGGTGTATGGGGATAGTCCACACGAGCCCTATAAGGATTGGTAACCTACATTTGAGTTAGAGAATTAACTATGACGTATGTCTATGTATGGGAGATTTAACTTTTAAAATACTTACATAAGTTTGAGTTTCAATCCGATTTATATTTTCGTTAGAGCAATGGGACTGATTTTGGAAGAAAACTAAAGACAAGTACCTACCCGAAAAAAAAGGAAAAATCTTGGAAACTAGATCCTGTGTTGGAAGAAATATCTAATCTACACACAAGTTTGTACAGAACCTTTGGTGCGCCGTTTTTATTATAAGTTTAACAACTTATCCTATCTAAATGTGTAGTTAGGACATTTAGAACCTAGATTGGAATCGAATTGGATTATAAATCTTAATTTATGATACGATACAATACTACAACATATTAGTAAAATTGTAACTTACTTATTCAACTATTAAGTAAAGTACAAAAATACAATATTTCTAAAATGACTTGTCCTCTCTCACTTAATGCATAAAATCGTCCACGCATTTGACACAGCAGTTGACTGCTGCAGGCGCGCGGACCAATAGCCGCTATCGGTTACGCCCGAAACCAATCACCGCGCTTTCCGGTGTACAGCGCATTACACAAGCGCAGCTTGATTGGCGGGTTTGAATGTATGAGTCTTCCGTTCGAATACTCGAGATAATTTGTCAATGTAGTGAATTGTGGGGTCGAATTTCTCACGCATTTTGTTCACGTTTACGCTTCCTGACTTATTATTTGTTCGTAGCGTTCCATACATTACTTTCAATTTAATCATTGAAAAACGTTGAAAAATGTATAGCTGTAATCACTGTTCCATACAAATATTCTGATTTTTAGATACGATACGATAGAGGGCAGCACCGGAGGCTCGGTTGTCGGGGGGCGGAGGTCGGATGGCGAAAGTGTGCTTAATCGTTTTACATTGTATACTTATTGAACGACGACATTTGAAAAGACTGGAATGTCAGCGGCCATGTTTGACAGCAGAGCCCAACTCTAAGGTGACATTAGAGGCATGTGCAATTTTTGCGTTTTGTTATTGTATGACGATGTGTATAGAATGTCAATACGAACCGTTGACAGTATGGTGGGTATACATGAAGCAGAGAGTCTTCGGGTGTGTGGATCCTCGAGACACTGGGGCCGCTATCAGGTACCCAGCGTTGCCTTCCAGCCAGCTACCGTAACACGTGTACACTGCAAAATAAACATTTATTATTATTACTTTACTCACAGATTACTTCGTCACATTCGTCAGGCCTCCGACACTCAGCCGTAGGAACCGAATGAATGAATGAATGAAAAATAACAACAACCGAGATAATGTACACACGGCGACACATCAGGTTACGCACCCTATATACCCATAACCATGCTACGTACAAAACACGGCTTAGTGCGGTAGAGAGCCTGCATAGACACGGCTGCCGGCGCGGGCGCAGCGTGCCGTGAGACGAAACAACAACAACGTACCGCACCCTCTCGCACGATTCGCAGCGTTCAACTTCTAATAGTTCAAAGTTCAAGCAGGGTAGCCTGACCTGTCGCCGTGTGGACACCTACACTTAGCGATGCGCTTTTATGAATTCCGCCACTAGCTCCAGACGGTAACGTCGCATACGTCGCGCGCTGTACGAAGTAATAACAACATTGAATCAAGCGCAATCAGGAGTGCGATTTTTGAATCTCATTCGGTGAGCTCACCAGTTAAAAATGACAAAATTACTACGGAGATACGCATCTTTTTACTGGTGATTTGACTTTAAAAAATCGCACTCCTGAAGTATTTTTGAAAGTCGAATCAGCAGTAGAAAGATGCAGGTCTCCATAGTAATTTTGACATTTCCAACTGCTGAGCTCACCGAATGAGATTCAAAAATCGCACTCTTGATCTATTTTGACGCGTTCCGTCTGGCAGTAGGTAGGCAATTAAAGCGTGAAAACTTATCACATCACATAACAAAAATATTCTTTTCACCTCACCAGCTCGGAAAGATTCTGTTTATCATTCGAAATCTGAGTGCAAAAGTGCATTTTATCCGCTGGAGTGGAAAGAGCTTCTAAAATTAGGATCTACCTATTCAATATTTTTCTATACCGCTAGTCCACTGAAAATGCAATAACTATTTCATGTTATTGCGCCAACATCTTTTTTTTATTTATTTTTTTCTTGCACCTAGCATTTTCCTCACTGTAGTGAGGTGAAAAGTTGTGTGTTTCGCTTGGCAGCAAAGTAATTCTGCGTCTCGTACCTTTGAAACCCTCGCTACGCTCAGAATTCTATATTCGAACCTAGAGTCCTTCGCTTGCTCAGGTTTCAATACAAGTACTCGCGCCAAAAAACAACTTTTCACCCCTCCGGATGGAAAGCGTCAACTTTCGTCCCGCTGCGCTAAACGAAGTTGCCTCTTTCCGCCTCCGTCGAGGAGAAAAATAGTATACTAACTTAGGGCAGTAAATAAGAAAGCCTCAGATCACATGTTTGTTGACCGAGGCGAAGCCGATTACATGAGATCTAAATCCGTTCTTTCTTTCCTGCCCTCGGTGTGTAATCTACTATTGCAGCTGGACTTCAACTCGATGGTGTCCTGTGTACGCTCGCGCCGTCCTAGTCCCGCTCCGTCGCGTTCGACATCTCGCTAGAGTCTGGCTCGTAGGTACAGCTACGTGAGGATACGTATGATAAAGTTACCGGTGCTGGTGCAGCTGGACTTGAACTCGATGGTGTCCTGCGCGGCGCCGCAGCCGACGCTCGCGCTGTCGTAGTCCCCGGCCACACACTCCGCCGCGTTCGACATCTCGCTAGAGTCTGGATCCCCTAAAAAAATGACGAAAAATTACTCAATTGTACCGCTGTGTTCAGACATCCACCAAGCAAATTTGATGAATATAAATATAAACAATACAAGGAAATCATACAGACATAGCCAAAGTATTTCTCTTATTTTTCGTGAAAAAATAATTAAAATCGGTTCAGTTTTGGAGGAAGAAACAGAAGAATAAGAAGTCGTGATTTCGTCCATTTCATAATCCGGTAAAATCAGTCCGGGCTGCAATAGTCACTTGGGATATAATAGTCAACCCGGTTGCTCGGAAACAGCGCGACAGCAATAGATAAAAACCAGTTCTTCAAATTGCTTGCAGACCGCCTTTCCTCTTAAAGATTCTCATAGCTGATTTCATTTTATTGGAATAAATATAGATAGGTACAGCTTGAAGCGCTCGTTGGCGTAGTGGAGCTTCGGTATTGGAAACGATCACCGAAGTTAAGCAACGTCAGGTCCGGTAAGTCTTTGGATAGGTGACCGTATAGTGGTATTTCATCTCGAGCGTTTCCGTGCTTCGGAAGGCACGTTAAGCAGTTGGTCTCGGATAGTTCCGTCAGATGGCGTTGTAACTATTCGTTAAGCCAGGTCAGAGGCCTATTGGCGGCTTGAAAATTCTCTGACAGCAAGTTGACCACTAACTTGCCTCCACCAACACGCACTGGGCCCGCGTGGTGGAGTATGGCCCGCTCCCTCTCACCCTTATTCGTGAGAGGAGGCCTTTGCCCTGCAGTGGGATTCTACAGGCTATAACTTAAGGTACAGCTTGGCCAAAAAGAGTAGAAATTAAATGAGGGCGCTGCCTCCACGCAAGAACGTCAAAATCACGCATAACCTGGCAACACCACCATACTCAAATTTTAGTTGCACCTGTCACCACGTTCATGACTTTATGGCCAAGCCATACTTAAGTGTTCAAAGAGTGTTAAGACGTAATAGTAGGTGGAAATACCTCGGAGGCATCTTTTATTTTTCATTTTACGACTAGATTTATACCATTTACCGAAACTAAAGTCATACCTCAGTATTTTTGGATAGTTCATCTAGTGCAATCATCAACTTAATACACGATTGGAATTACTTCACTCTATAGAAAATCGTCACAAAGATGACGTATTTTCATGCATTTTTAAACATTTTTCTCGGTTTAGAAGAACTTAAAATAGTTTCCGATTGTTGGTATTTATACTCACATATTCACCATTAGTTTAACTAGTGCAATCATAAATAAAATCTAAAAAAAGTACTTTGGTTAGTTGTTTTTAATCGAAAATACGGCTCACGCACACACTTTTCGGAGCGCTCGGCAATCGCGTTTCTCATAGAAAATATTCGTCTGGACCTATGGCACAGAGGATTGTACAGAGTAACAGCTACTAAGGAGCGTCAATTTTATTAGCCTATTCTTGTAGGGCTGCCTTAAAGGAAATACATTTAATTGGAGTAAGTATGAAGGAAGGTAAATGTTTTATGACTCAATTGTAAATTGTTTTTGATTATTTTGTTAGTTATTATTTGTTATTCATTCATTTTAGGCATGAAAATATTAAAACAATTTATTTATCTTTTGTAGTTCTTAGACATATTTAGTTGTAGTTAAAACTATGTATTTCATAAAAATAAAAATAAAAAATAATGAAAACATTGTTAAAATGATGCCAAGTTTTATTTCAATGTAGTATTTCTTTATAAATGTTTACATTACTCTTCCAATCGTTCATGCCCACTATATGCAAAATAATTTACTATTTTTTAATTCGACTTCTACTACCTATAAACTAATAAAATAATAATATCGAGCATACTACACGGAGCGGTGACGGGCGCGCGGGTAAAATCAACGATGTGTCACCCCTCACAGTCACACCTTCGGTTCGCCCGAAGTCACCCTCGGTCTCGTTGGTGAACTTCGTAGGTGAATGCGCGCACACAAACGCGCTGCGCATGTAGCTATGTAGTGATGCGCCGCTTTTGGGAGCTTGTATGAAGCTGTCACTCTGTACAATATAATCCTCTGTGCCTATGGCCCCTTAAGCTCTCACTTACCTGCCCTAACCACCACTACAAAACCACTACTTAACATTAAAAAAGAAGGCACATTTCTGTCTCACCTATAGTATGTTGCTGTCTCCTTCGTCGCCTGTCGGCAATCGAGTTGACGACGGAATATCGGCCAAAGATCGGGCACCGCATCGGGTTTAACGACGTCGCTGAAACACGATGTACTTTCTAATTAGTATGGATACTTACAGATTACTTAAGAGTTACTATGTATGCATATGAATATAATCATAATCATAATCATTTATTGCTTCATGTGGTGTACATAGATCTTATACAGGTAATAACAGTTCGCAACATGAGCCCTGTAAGGGCACTGCAATTTACATTTGAATGTAAATATTATAAAACTTAGAAAGACAAACAAACTTTAACAATTTTAGAACTTTTCATGCATAAAATAATTATTTTCGACATAGATAGCATATTCATATTTTAAAAACAACACAAAAATCATTTTCTTATTATTTTATGGTAATGACTGTCTAAAACACCTTGACCTCGAAAATTAAACCTCCCCAGTGCCACATGAAGGGAAGGAATATTTAATGCTGTGCCAGAGCCAAGCAGGAAGACTAAAAAAAGCCATACGATATTATGATGACTGGCATCGGATTATATGCCTTAACAAAATGGCAAAATTAGCATGCAAATAATTATGTTTAAAAAGGGTCAAATATGTGCAAAATATGAACTATAAAATGCCAACGAGATTCTTGTATTTGTCATGCTAATCAATTAATTATAATCCTTATGACAAAACACGATCAATTATGTTCTAGTTTTTCGAGAACTTGTGAAGTTTGATTTATCTATTATATATTAATTTGTAGGCCGAAAACGACCTCTGTATGAATTTCTACGATACGTTAATTAATTTAAATTGGTGAATATTTTATGACGCGCTTCGGAGATACACAAAAGAACTTCTCAAACCATCAACGATTGAAGCAATTGCTTCAAAAAGAAGCTATCTTATTTCTATAAAAAACTTACAAATATGACTCGTACCAATGAATTTTTCGGAATTTATGTACGATTTGTTACACCACTGGCTTTTCGGTGAAGGAAAACATCGTGAGGAAACCTGCATGCTTCAATTTCGAGGCATGTATTGTACCCACTGTCCATTATAAGTGACGACGGGCTCACCCCCGTTACACTGGACAGAGTTTCGGTAATACTGGTGAAACTTGGATGTTCTGAGGTTTCAGAATATCTCTGAATACCCCCTCCGGGAATACAGTCATGAGCATATGCTTATACAATACAAATACAAATACTTATGCTTGTACATACTTACTAATATTTTTTAGAGATAAAATTGCTTCTTAATTCTTATCTTATACAGGGTGAAATTGATATCATTAGCATCCTTTTAAACTAAGAGTCTACCCATCAAACTGAACAACTTTGACTATGGGAGCAAACCGATCGGAGCAAAAAAAAAATCAGCTGTCCCATACATTTGAGTCGTGTAGGCAGCGGCGGCGGGTGCAGTTTAGTGTGGGACAGCTAATTTTTTGTTGCTCCGATTCGTTTGCTCCCACAGTAAAAGTTGTTCAGTTTGTTGGGTAGACTCTTAGTTTAAAAGGATGCTAATGATATCAATTTCACCCTGTAGAGGGTGGCTGGCAAGCCAGCAACACTTCGACCCAGTGGGATCTTCTGTGTTGTAAATTCTTACTTATGAGAGTGATGTAAGGAGGCTGGGCAGTATCGGAGCAGGCGTCCTGCGGAGACTCCCACAGACCAGCGCCTTGCTGCAATTCCAGCACGTTGCCTTCCCGCCGGTAGAACTTTAAGCAGACGTGGCCGGACTCACTGCAAATATCGTTCGTTCTTCGCTTAATATTTAAAATCAGTAAATTGGATAAAGGGGTATATTACTATATGTACAAAAACACTCACTTTACACAGGTGTTAACTCTAATGCGATACATACTTATCTCCCCTCCGGACGGAAAGCGTCAATTGTCGCAAAAGTTGCCGCTTTCCACCTCCGTCAAGGAGAAAAATAGTAAACTTACTATTTTTACTACTAACCTCGGGCAGAAAATAAGAAATATATAAAACCTGGACCTATACCTATAGAAATATAAAAAACCTGGTTTGGGGGCGCTGCAATCGACTATAACCTTTAATGTCCAAGTACCGGAAAGCGTCAATTGTCGCAAAAGTTGCCGCTTTCCACCTTCGTCAAGGAGAAAAATAGTAAACTTACTATTTTTACTACTAACCTCGGGCAGAAAATAAGAAAGCCTCGGATCACAATGTTTACAACATAAAGCCTGACTAGAAATATAAAAAACCTGGTTTGGGGGCGCTGCAATCGACTATAACCTTTAATGTCCAAGTACAAAAATGAGTTCCAATGATTTTCCGCAACATGGCGAGGTTTTTTATATTCCTGGTCAGGCTTTACATGAGATCTGCGACCTTTCTTACTTTCCTGCCCTCGGTGTGTAATCTTCTATTAAGGGGTGCTTCAGATCATCAAACTGAATAAATTTTACTCTGGATTCCGGATATCTCAGGAAAAATAATAGGTAAGTTTTATTATTAGGTAAAACTCTCTATTGCCACCATGGGTTTATGAAACAATAAGATGTTGCATAGGGATTCCAGCTATCCATACATTTGGGCCGAGTAGAAGGTAGGTAACATGTTTTTTTACCCGCTTACATGTGTTTTTGTCATTTAGTAGAGTGCAATAAAACACTGCCTTGTCTTATTTACTGTAGCTTAAAAACTCGTTTAGAATACCCCAGACACCACATAAGCAGGTCCCACAAATTTACGAAAAAATTGAAAGTACCTACACTTTCAAAAAAACTAAAAATACAAGAGCCTACTTTACAATGTTACTCTTAAAAATGCCGCCGGGCCAGGGATCAAACAGATCCGGGTTAAGATGTGGTTCTAGCTCCAATATGAAACGGTGGTGTCTGGTGAGGTATCTTTGAAGATTCTCAATTTAAATGACTTCCTAAGCCAGGTTAATATAGATTAGAAAAAATCATAAAAAAGCTATGATACACACGAAAATAATGAACTTCTCATCATTTGTAGCATTCTCTAGTTCTTATTACAACGTATGATAGTAATATCTGTTTAAAACATGGATTATTTCAGAAGTTACAACGTAATGAATTGATCGAAAATATTTACAAAGACCGCACATAAAATTCATTCCTCTGTAACACAAGACACCTTCACGTTGCACAAACGGCAATTGGACCGGACATGCAAGAGCCATCACCTCTTTGCACACACACATCCTTGCCTTGTTTAGTTACCGAAATATCGCCAATGTTACTATTAACCCGAGTTACAATTAACCCGGGTCTACCCTATGATTTTTGAAAGTCAACTCAGCAGTAGAAAGATGCATATTATCTCCATTAGTTATTTTGACATTTTCAACTGCTGAGCTCACCGAATGAGATTCAAAAATCGCCAACCATAATACTGAAGAATTTTCGCTATTGGGATAAAGGAAGCAATCGCGAAAAAAAATCTGCTGCTCCATATGAAACTGTAATCCTACTTGAAATGTATGGGACATCAGATTTTTTTTAATTCACATACATACAGGTGGAGCTAATATTAGGGTGTTCATTAATAAAAAAACCGGTGAAGTACGAGTAGGGCTGAGTAGCCCGAGGGTTCTGTACCACACCACCACACAACATATTATTTTAGAAAAAAAAACCCGTATTATAATTAATTCCAAAAAAAAAAAAAAAAAATACACAACATATTATTTTAGAAAAAAAACCCGTATTATAATTAAATCCAAAAAAAAAAAAAAAAAATACACAACATATTATTTTAGAAAAAAAAACCCGTATTATAATTAATTCCAAAAAAACAATTTTTTTAACCTGCTCTACAAATATGCGAAACGGAAGCCGCAAAAATAGATTTCGACGTGACTTCATTGATACGCAGCGTCGATGGATGTTTTTGTAAAATAATATGGTGACGGAACCCTCTATGCGCGTGTAGGCAGTCTCACACTTGGCCGGTTTAAGGGGCTACCTGCCGGTTTTGGGTAATTTTGTAACCATTTGATTCATTAACTATGGCACTTTTTGAGCTGAAATTTAAACTGAACCATCTACAGGAAATGAGAAGTGATGTGGTTTTTCTAGAAATCGATTTTAATGAATAAAACCGAAGAAAAGGGACTCTAAAGTCACCCCCTTTTTTTCCAGTTGTAACCATTTTACTCTTACATTTTTAATCGGAACAAAATGAAAATTTACTATATTGTTCACAATACAATTTAGAATGATGTGGTTTTTTTACTTTTTCGAAATTAATAAAAAAATCATCGAATTTTTCAAAGAAAACAGCTAAATTCTGACCGGAGCCACGCGCTCTTTCTCATCGATTAGTATGGAGAGTGAGTGAGAGGAGAGTGGTCCACGACGGATACACCTTAAAAAAAACTACCGGTCCTTATGAACATATAGCGACTGCTCTCAAACGGTGAAGGAAAACATCGTGAGGAAACCTGCATACGCTGAAGAAGAAATTCCGATGCGTATGTGAAGTCTACCAATCTGCATTGGGCACGCGTGGTGGACTAACGCGCATACACCATGTGGGTAGGCCTGTGCCCTGCAGTGGGACGTATACAGGCTGATGATGAAGTATGCAATTTTAATCCTTACCATCCCCTAGTGACGTGGGCCACGAGCTTGATGTGCTTCTTGTCCTTCTGCTCCAGGATGGAGTGGCACACCAGCCGCTTCTCCTCGAACGAGCCGTCGGCGTTCATTATCTGTGGACATAAACATCATCATCACATCATCATCATCATCATCATCATGACCGTTACCGGCCAGGAGTGTTTTTTGAATCTCATTCGGTGAGCTCAGCAGTTGATAAAGTCACCATTACTATGGAGATACGCAGCTTTTTACTGTAAACTGTAAATCATACTTCAGGAGTGCAATTTTTTAAAGTCAAATCAGCAGTAGAAAGATGCGTAATCTCCATAGTAATTTTGACATTTTCAACTGCTGAGCTCACCGAATGAGATTCAAAAATCGCACTCCTGAACGACTTACTCACAGCTGAGAGCAGCGTTCGTGTGCTCTCAGGTCGCTGTCGTACCCGATTTTTGCAGTAAAGTAAATGTGTGCCCACATTCTCTGAACGCCTCGACGCCATCTACACTGATTTCAGTAGCGCGTTCGACAAAGTTAGTCACTCACTGCTCTTGAGGAAGTTGGAGTTCTATGGTATCCACGGCTCACTTTTAAAATGGTTTGAGTCTTATCTGGAGCGTAGGCCTCAGTCTGTATCTGTACGGGGCTACGAATCGGACACGTACTACTCTGAATCCGGAGTGCCCCAGGGTTCACATTTAGGTCCTCTTCTATTCATCGTGTACGTCAACGATATCGGCAACCAGATCCATCATTGCAAGTACGCCCTATTCGCCGATGATCTTAAAATTTATAAAACCGTCAATAGCTCTGTGGATGCTGAACTTATCCAACAAGATCTGGATAGAATAAGAGGTTGGTGCACGTCTAATAGCATGAACTTAAACCCATCCAAATGTTTTCATATCAGGTACTCAAGGAAACTTAATCCACAGATCTCGACTTATAGTGTAGCGGGAAACTTGCTGCAGGAGGTGAGTGAGATTAGAGATCTCGGAGTCGTTATTGATGCTAAACTCCAGTTTTCGTCTCATATCAACGGGATTATCAAGAAATCAGCGCAAATGTTGGGTTTTATTAGGAGAAACACTAAGCAATTTAAAACAAGTACTAAAATATTTCTGTACAACGCGCTAGTGCGCAGCCAGCTGGAATACGCTAGTGTAGTATGGAGCCCATCATACGTTATACATTCCCAGCAATTGGAGTCCGTCCAACGGGCCTTTACGAGGCACATTGCATTTGTTTCTTCTGGTATATCCCACAGAAGTTCGTACGATATCAGGAGGTCATTTTTTAAATTAGAGTCCTTGCGTGATCGCCGTATATTGCACGATTTAGTGTTTCTCTACAAATGTGTAAATGGTCTTACTAGGTGCGAGAGCGTTCTGGAGCGGGTCAAGATATCAGTACCCTACAATATTCCCAGGCATCCTATAACCAGAATTTTTAGTACTCCGTTAAGCAGAACCAATGTTCTCAGACATTCTCCCTTCTTTAGAATGAGCATGGAATTCAATTTCATAAACTCTCAAACAAATGAGCTGGACATATTTTTTGACTCGTTGAATAGATTTAAGTGTACCGTTAGGAAATTAAATTTGAATAATTGTGTTGTATAAATATCATCAAAATTAAATAATGTTGTTATTATTATTACTTATGCGTACGTACCTATTTCAAATCATTACGTTGAAGTTAATTTTATTTGTGTATTATGAATCCATAGAACTCAAACTCAAACTCAAATTTTTTTATTCAAAATAATATCACATAGATAACTTTCTGACGTCATTTTTGATTCTACCACCGCTTCGGAAGGTGTTCCGTTGTAGAGAAGATGCGGCCAGAAACTCTACAACACACTTCTTTTAAACAAAACAAAATATACAAAGTACAAATATTGAATTACATAGTGTAACATTGTCAAGACCAGACATTTTGGTCATTCAAATAATCATCGAGTTTATACTAACCATTTTTACAGAGGACTTGTTTAACATGGGATTTAAACTTTTTTTCTGGCAAGTTTAGAATATCCTCTGGTATCTTATTATAATATAGATACGTGTTAGTTACATTAATTCTTTTGTTAATTATTTATTTTAATTATAAATTTATTGTCAAATAAAAATATAAATGGTTAGAAATATAATTTGTGTAATTAAATTGTAAATGTAAATGTAATTAATATTATAGCCGGAAATTCAATTTAAATTTATTATTAATGTCAATTTCTATGTAATATACTAGTTTAATATTGCAATGTTTTATATAGTATATCATTATGAGTAACTGATGTATTGTCGTGATTTTTAATCAAATGAATGTTGTGTACATCTGTTATTGGCATGTGCATTAGATAAGATACCGCATGCTTATATTATAAATTTAATAATGTATTATTGCTGTTGATGTACCTTAATAAATAAAGAATAGAGTGGTAGAATCAAAAATGACGTCAGAAAGTTATCTATGTGATATTATTTTGAATAAAAATTTTGACTTTGACTTTGACTTTGACTTAAATAAAAATAAATAAATAATAATAACAACCACAGATTATTAGAGATGTGAGTCCATGCTGCTTCCGCCATCTATCGGTGACATTTCGAAGCACTATGTGTTGAAATTTGGATTCGTATCTAAGCTGGAGCGATAGCGCGCGACACCTTACCGCTGCGCTGTAGTAGTGAGAGATTTCGCCCATATCAAACACTGTCTTGTTGGTCTAGTGGTCTAGACAACCGGCTCACGATTCGGGTGCTTATGGTTCGAGCCTCGTGTCGGCCGGCCGTCTTTTTCGATTTATTTATTAAATGTGGCTCCCCCTTCCGCTAATAAGGGGCAACGACAATAATTAAGCGGTTCTAAATCCCAGGCGACTTACCTATCTATAACCAATATACATATTATGCATATTAATCTATGGGTGAATCTGCGGGCGTCGGTCCCTGTGTTATGACATTTTACACTTCCAACCTTGAGCATAGGTTCCGCTCTTGCGACTCCACTCCTGGCCGGTCGGTTTAGGCAAGACAGAAGGTAAGGGCCAAATCAATCCGGGCCCTCTAATCGGGTCCGTGGTGTCGCCACTCACCAACAGCTTATTATTATTTAATTACTATTGCCCACGGACTTGAAAAAAAGGCGGACGTAATGTGACACTAAAAAGATGTGAAGCACGCAAGGTCCTACATATTCGTTTGTTCTACAAGGGACCTACACTAACACAGATGCACCAGTTCTAGGCTTAGGTCCTACAACCCGCCACCATTATGTACCACGCGAGAGTGCGTCAGCACTCACACAAAAAAAAAAGGGTGCTTCACTCGTGATTAGACGAGATTACGTGCGGTTTTTTTTCAGGTCCGTGCTATTGCCAGTCGGTATAGTATAGTACCTTGAGAGTAGCATTCTTGGTAGTGAAGTGGTATTGGTGGGAGTGATCAAGGCTGAACCACTTGTGATGGTCCAGGATCCAGCTCGGGAAATGGCAGCGATTGTGCTCGTCATCACCTTCAATTACATATAAATATATATTAGCAACATATTAACAATAGCCCGAACCAAGTAAGTGGTACCAATAGAGGGCCTAGCACATTGAGTAATTATGTATAGAGCAGACAACGCGAACAAAATCTGTGCACCATGATCAGCAGTGTGGGGCGCGTGCTGGGAGCGTCAGGCTGCGACGAGCGCCTGGCACAGGCTAAGTGGGTTAGAGCGCGTGCACCCTAACGCGTGTTACAAAACATTACTTCTCGGTAGCTTCTCTAGTTAACATAGTACCTCAATGGCCTAGCATGACATTTATAAGATTCCTCTGTCTTTGTTACTCTTAGTATGACAAAATGAGTGTGCAAGACGGTTTTCTCGTGTTATTCTCCATGCTAACCTATTTATTATAAGGACTCGCCTTGCGGCAGCATTTCCCCTCTGCCACGGTATAAGATCAATTGATCATGTGCATTTACATAAAATTGTATACCTTATCACTAAACGAGACTGCCTATAATTGCGAAACAATAAAACTTAAAACGTTTGGGGTTCACACGAGACTACTTTTCATGATTTTTAACATTCATAATTAGAATCTAAAGTTATGGGGAATAAAATCCAAAGTTGCGGATTGCATGATACCTCGCCCCCCGCAAAAAGTGGGAGAAATGTTTGTTAGTAGAATTACACGCGTTACCAGTCCTCATATAAGTAGTGAAAGCCTGCTGGTCATGCAACTTATAATGAGCGATAACCTGGAATGCGCAGAAATCAAATTCGTGTCTAGTCGGCGGGGGGAATCGGTAGGCGGCGTATTTTACGTCATCAACCGACTTAGCCCGATTGATTTTTCTCCGGTCTACGAATTGGTACAGGGCATAAAGGCTTCCACACATTGCAGCGATATTATCGAGCGATATTATCGACAGCGATATCGCGACACCTTACACACTGCAGCGATTCCGCGATTCGCGTCACGCATGCGCCCTTCACTGAATTTAGTAGAAAGAGATTGCGTCAGGTTGCAATAATATCGCGGCAGTGTGTGGGATCGAGCGCGTCCCCATACAAAATGTACTGAGAACAATTTTATCGCAAAATCGCAGCGATATTATCGCTCGATAATATCGCGGCAGTGTGTAGGATCGAGCGCGTCCCCATACAAAATGTACTGAGAACAATTATCGCAAAATCGCAGCGATAATATCGCTCGATAATATCGCTGCAATGAGCGGAGGCCTTAAAGTTATTATACCTTACAGGAATAGAGCAACTGACATGTTTTCAGGAGACTATTCGCAGGCAAAAATTCGAATAATGTCTATAATTCTGAGTCTAACGTGAAATCGTGGATAACTTAATGAAGTAGTGTTAGTATACTTCACAAAATTATCTACGATTTCACTTTAGATTTAAAATTATTCACGGAAATCGAATTGATAAAATTAGTAAGAGATTAGAAAACGGTTCTATTGCCTCGCGACTCGCGTCACGTATCTCTTTCTATTATTTCTACAGTGGTGTACATCTCGCTCTCTCAGCTGTCAGTCCCTCTATTCCGTAAGGTATAGTAACTTTATGGTACAGGGTGTAACAAAACGCCCTATTAATATTTAAGGGGGTGCTTCAGACCTTTAAACAGAACAACTTGGAAGATTGGAACTTGGGTTCGTGATACGATCTGAGGTGGGGTCAGATGCAGTGGCTATAACCGACGGCCACGCGGTTTGTGCCTCACAGATGTGTGAGACGCCTGAAGAAATTAGTCGCCTTTTACGACACCCGTCTGGGTTTTTGGTATTCGAAGCCTGATAGCAATCGGCAGTTAATTATTATACCTATCATCATCTCAGCCGATGGACGTCTACTGCTGGACATAGGCCTCCCTCAAGGATTGCCACAACGACCGGTCCTGCGCTGCCCTCATCCAACAGGTTCCCACCGCCTTCACCAGGTCGTCGGTCCACCTTGTAGGCCTACCCATATAATATATGGATCTCACACTCTCTCATATTAATATTATACCTATAATTACGATAAAGCTGCTTCAAATTATTTATGCCAGGACGAAGTTAATTAGTTAAGGGGCCATAGGTCCGGACGAATATTTTCTATGAGAAACGCGATTGCCGAGCGCTCCGAAAAGTGTGTGCGTGAGCCGCATTTTCGATTAAAAACAACTAACCAAAGTACTTTTTCTAGATTTTATTTATGATTGCACTAGTTAAACTAATGGTGAATATGTGAGTATAAATACCAACAATCGGAAACTATTTTAAGTTCTTCTAAACCGAGAAAAATGTTTAAAAATGCATGAAAATACGTCATCTTTGTGACGATTTTCTATCGAGTGAAGTAATTCCAATCGTGTATTACGTTGATGATTGCACTAGATGAACTATCCAAAAATACTGAGGTATGACTTTAGTTTCAGTAAATGGTATAAATCTAGTCGTAAAATGAAAAATAAAAGATGCCTCTGAGGTATTTCCACCTACTATTACGTCTTAAGCATCAAAACGAATGCTGAAATAATTTAAATATTAAGTACTAGGTACCTATAGGTATTAAGTATAGTTATTGTATACCTAATTAGTCGCTGATTATCAATAGGTAAGGGTCTGAGCTTATCGGTACTGTACCACTTGTATTATTATCTTTATAACGTAAATGACTCAATAATTCTTAAGTATTGTGATACCGATCCGATATACGCACTTCAAACTAGGAAGTAGAATGTAATCAAAACAAATACCACAAGTACCTATAAGAAAGAGTACTTATCTATTACTAGGTACCTAGATTAGGTACTTACTAGGTACATATCAGTACCTAGCAATAATCCTCCATGACGCCTTGCACCATAATTTTCATCATAATGAAATACTTACCTACCAAATATGGCAACTACCGGTCAGGTTAGGGTAGTACTGCTACAGAAATGTAGGTTTTCTGAAGTTACCTACTTATATTTCTTATTCTGATAACTATGTCCCCTCGGTAGGCAATCCAAAGACTTTGCTATAGCATATTTTCTGATCACCCCAAAAGCTATTTCTGTCGTGGGTTTATTTATGTATACCTCCATAACTATAAGCACATGAACGAATGAATGATTGAAATAGAAATAGAAATATTCTTTATTGTGGAAGAGCCGGAAATTACCTACTGAAACAAATAAACAAATTTATTCGATGTATGCTAGAAGATACAGAAATATAATTAAATCAACACAAAAATATCAAAACAATAACTTCATCAAAAATGCTGAGATGCCAGAGGATATTCTTAACTTGCCAGACAAAAAGTTTAAATCCCATGTTAAACAAGTCCTCTGTAAAAAAGCTGCATATTGCATGAATGCTACCCACTATTGTATGCCCATGTGGCGGAACATAGCTGAACTGTACCTTTAAGTAATAATGTCATCAATTATGTATACCTATGATTCACAATAATAGTTATTTGTTATGTTAGGCTGCAAAGTTGTTTTTTGGCGCGAGTACTTGTATTGAAACCTGAGCAAGCGAAGGATTCTAAGATTGAACCACGAGCGAAGCGAGTGGGTTCAAATGTAGAATCCTGAGCGCATCGAAGGTTTCAAAGGTACGAGACGCACAATAACTTTGCTGCCGAGCGCAACACACAACTTTTCACCTCACAAAAGCGAGGAAAAAAAGTGAATTGATAAAAAGAACATTTTTAAAAAGTTATTATTTCGTGCTGGCCAGTGACATGAAATTGATTGATGGATTGGCGGTATAGGAATAGGTATATTGAATAGACAGATTCGAATTTAAAAAACTCTTTCCACGCTAGCGGATAAAATACGCTTTTGCACTCAGATTTCGAGTGATAAACAGAATCTTTCCGAGCTTGTGAGGTGAAAAGAATATTTCTATTTCTATTTCAAAACTTTCACTATGCAGTCAACTTCGAAATCGCGAACAAAAAATTAGCTGTCTAATACAAAACTGCAGTACTTTTGTACAAATTGCTAAATCTTATCTATTCTATTCTATTTTTAAGGTTATCGCATCCATCTTGGTGTAGATGATTTTGCCAATGTCGAGTTTTTGTAGCAAAAGTGCTTGACGTTGTACGGTTATATAGATATTTTGGTGACTTCAAGGGTTGTTCTTATAAAAGAACAATATCCTGAGCCACCACTGGAATTCCGCTGTAGGCCGGGAATGGGACAACCGACAAGCGACCGCCCAATAGCAGACCCACAACTCCCTAAATCTTATCATCGAAATTTGAACGAATTGAGCATTTGTACGAACCGATAAATTATACTGACTGCGGGTATTATTGACAGATTGTACAAATTGCTATATCTTATCATCAAAATTTGAACGAACTGAGTATTTGTACAAACCGAGAAATTGTACCAACTGCTCGTTATTGTACTTACCGACTCTACTCAAATGTAGAGGACAGTAATTTTTTTTCGCGATTTCGATGTTGACTCCATCGTGAAAGTTGTTTAGTTTGATGGTCTGAAGCACTTCCTTAAGTATTACTAGGTTGTTTTGTCATACCCTGTAATACAGTGGTTCCGAACCATTGGTCCGCGGACCACAGGTGGCCCGTGAGAGCTTCGGGAGTGGCCCGCGGCAGGGCCCTGCCTACCAGTACATATTGGTAGGGTTGGGAACTTGCTGTTTTTGTTGGGCTGTAGATAGAGCTCAATCAATATGTATTTTTCCGAATGTTCCCCCCCATTACTACGTTACTGAATCTGACTTACTGTTGGTGAGCTTCATGGTGCGACTGCCGTCAGTCGGTGAAGAGAGTCCGTTGCAAGTCGCGTCTCCAGACTGCGCTATAGTGTACGTCATACTACGTTACTAAATGTGACTTACTGTTGGTGAGCTTCATGGTGCGGCTGCCGTCAGTCGGTGAAGAGAGTCCGTTGCATGTCGCGTCTCCAGACTGCGCTATAGTGTACGTCATACTACGTTACTAAATGTGACTTACTGTTGGTGAGCTTCATGGTGCGGCTGCCGTCAGTCGGTTAAGAGAGACCGTTGCATGTCGCGTCTCCAGACTGCGCTATAGTGTACGTCATACTACGTTACTGAACGTGACTTACTGTTGGTGAGCTTCATGGTGCGACTGCCGTCAGTCGGTGAAGAGAGTCCGTTGCATGTCGCGTCCCCGGACTGCGCTATAGTGTACGTCATACTACGTTACTGAACATGACTTACTGTTGGTGAGCTTCATGGTGCGACTGCCGTCAGTCGGTGAAGAGAGTCCGTTGCAAGTCGCATCCCCGGACTGCGCTATAGTGTACGTCATACTCTTGTCACTGTGCTGCCCTTTGTAGATGAAGCATCTGGAAAATATATTTATAATTTCATGTTAAACTAGAGTTTACCCGCGATTTAGTCCGCAAAAATTATATACTTACCAGATTTTAAGTCAAATTATAAGCTATTAAACAAAAAAAAAGTTTCATCGGAATCGGTTCAGTGGTTTTTGCGTGACGCTTTTTCAAACACACAAACAAACATTTACAGTTATATAATAATAGATAGATAGACATTAAATAAAAAAAGTTTCATCGAAATCAGTTCAGTAGTTTTTGCGTGACGCTGTTTCAAACTCACAAACAAACATTTACAGTTTTATAATAATAGATAGATAGACATAAAAACCGGCCACGTTGACCGAAACAAAAATAATGTTTTGTTTTTTTGTTTACAAAAGGTTTCACAACTGGCTATGTCGCTCTCGATTTATTGGCTCTATCTTTCAGCGTGAGTCAAAAGTTTTAAATTTATGTAAAGAGATATCCGACATCTCACTAAAATTTGTCGCCGAGTGACCTTTTACGCGCTCATCCCTGTCATGCTACAGGACAGGCACGTATCCAGGGGGGGGGGGGGGGGGATAGGAGGGATTGTTCCCCCCCCCCCCCCCCCCCCGAAATCAGAACATTTGTACGGAAAAGGGATTACAACACATAATTTTTTATTGTTTTTGAATATTTTTTTGAATATCCCCTCCCCCCCGAAACAAAAGTCTGGATACGTGCCTGCTACAGGAGGAGTGCAATTCTCTAAACGCAAACATCGGTTCAAACATCGGCGATTGTATCAAACTTAATATGAAATCTACGACGATCTGAAGGATGCAAGGAGGATGTTACCTTAGAGAATTACAGGCATGCAATTTATAGGTAAATTACATTTTACACTAGCTACTAATAACCCCCTGGACCCTGTATGTATGTAAATCAACGAAGACAAACCTGTAAGTGTCTTCATCGGACGCTATGGAGTTCCTACGCTGGACCTGCGAGATCTGCCCCACCAGGTACCTGGTGGAGCCCTCCTTCCACGTCGCCAGGCAGACCAGCTCCTCAACTGGCAATATTAAACATAATACTTTACACTACGAACCATAGTTTGTGTGGTTTTGTTGGTTTCCAGCCTAAGACCACCCTAATTTTTCCTGTGGGTGTCACACGAGGCGACTAAGGGATTAAGGCTTATCCACACAGAGTGCAGCTGAAGAACGGCTGCAGGCCGGCAGCAGTTGAAAACTATGGAATTATATGCGAGGTGTCACACTGCGGCTACCGTTCCGCAGCCGCGCCGGACTGCATCTAGTGTGACACATCGCATATAATTCCATACTCTCCACTCTGTGTGGCCCAGCCTTTAAAGGTTTCTTGTGCAATGTTTATGTTGGCGAAACGCCACCTCTCACCACTTGACACGTCATTCTATCCTGAAACTTAAATTGCTAAAATTGTGAGCATTGCTACAGCAGTGCGTATTGCATTCTTCGTTGTTGAAGCAATGTTTCTGACCACCCCAAAAGGGAATTACTGTCGTAAGTTTATGTATGTATGTATTATGAGCAAAATGTGTCAATTTCTCCTTCACCTAGTGCAAAAACCAGTCGACCTGTCGTCGAATTTCAAAACCCTCCCGAGGTTTACCGCATTGAACCCACTTTTCAGCAAATTTTGAGCAACTTCGGCTAAAATTCATTTTATTTTCATATTACAGATATATACATTCCTCTGTAGCAGAATTTTTGATTTCACGGGTTGCTTAGGACGATAGTTTTGCGTGATAACGTCACAAAGAAACATCGATGAGAACTGCTAGCTCTGACGTCACGCGGAACGTGACACTTTTTCGTGCGTGCAGCCGGTGTTCATCAATTTATACCTCAGAAAACAGTGAGAAAAAAATGATTTCGTGTTTGGCCGAATGTGATCGGAAATACATGACGTGACATTGCTAGCGCAAGCTTTTTGTGTTTTTGATTTCTGACATTGATTTCTGGTCAATGGTTTTCGATAAATTTTATAATTCGGTATGTCAAGTTTTTTTTGGTCTTCATTTTTATATTTTTTACGGACAGAAGACATAATTTTAATATACCTATTTCATTCTTATTGCGATTCATCGAGTTTATCAATATAAATTTAATTTTTAAATTATTTTGATCTGTAATCTTTAAGTGCAAAAATGGTGGAGAGAAAATAATTCGAACTCCATGGAGAAAAACTACCTACAGCTGTCTTTAAAAAAAATTAAACTTGCCTCCTCTTTCTAACTCCATGCTGGCAAAAGATACGGCAACATCAAATGTCAAATTCTGACATTGTGAAAGTATTTTTTTTTTCTTAATGGCCGGTTATTTTAAGTTGATTTTATGTTTACCAAGGAGTTCACAGGTATGCCAGTGACGTCACTGCACAGACCGAAAAACGACGTTATTTTATTAAAAATATCTGTAATCCTTTCATTTTAAAATCTCTGACATAGAAAATATGATTATTGAGACAATTATCTCGAAATGGTTTTCGATTCAGCCTTCCAAAAAAAAACTTGACATACCGAATTATAAGATTATCATGATAATTATAACTTCGAACCCTGTTCAATAGTAAAGGAATAGTAACCATTGCTCTCAGTTCCAGGCACGTCTGGGCAGGCCATGTAGCGCAGCAGGAGCCTGGAGTCGTCCGTGCAGGACTCCGCCCGGGACGGCGGGTTTGCACAGTCGCCGGATCCCCTGAAACGTACCAAATACAAGTTAGATTTCAGTTATAGAACAAAGACCAAGAGAGAGAGATTCAAATGGCATGTGACTCCCGAATCACCCTTAAAGAGAAACAATATGAAGCCATCATAGGACCTGTCGTCATGTATGGCTCGAAATGTTGGGCCGCTAAAGAGATGCAAATGTTGAGATGGATTTGTGGTGTTACTAGATTGGACAGGACTGGTACAATTTTATATTCTGACGGTTTTTTAAGAGAATCAGACCATCAAATATGACGGCCCGACAGCACAGTCTGTAGTGAACCTGCCTGCTGTGCCGGGGGTCGCGGGTTCGAATCCCGTAAGGGACAAATATTTTGTATGACGAATATGAATATTTGTACCCGAGTCATGGATGTTTGTATCTATATATGTATTCTATATCGTTGTCTAGTTATCATAATACAAGTCCAGGCTAGATTCTGGAACTTTAAATGTGACTAGATAATTTATGTGACACTGTCCAAAATATTTAATAAAAAAAAAAAAAAAAAGATCAACTTTCTCTACCTAGTGACATCTTGGAGACATTCTTGTATATTACGTAACGCATATTTGGGTGAATTTTGACCCCACCTAGTGACATCTTGGTAACATTCTCGTTATTCCCCTCCTCCAAAGTCACAAGATACACAAATATTCCCGTAGGTATACGCACCGGCTGTAGACGAACGTGAATGGAGCCGGACGGAACGGGCACGGCTGTGGCACGGGCTTGGGGTCCTTCCTGAACATCGAGTAGAGAGGTGCGTCCCCACTGATGGACTCGCAGATTGAGGACAGCGAGTCTTTCGGCGAGCAGTATGCTGGAAGAAGAAAATTTTAATTTAATGGCAGTGCAGTACAGATGAAAAAAAAACCTGCCAAGTGCGAGTTGGACTCACGCCCGAATGGTACCATTATATAACCTACCATTGTCGTGATTCGTGATATTTTGTTACTAAATCTTAGTGTTTGTACTAGCAACACATTTAATATTCTATGACATTCAAATTAACTGAAAAATAACCAACGAATGGCTTAAAATGACTTGTATCCAGAGCCGTTCAAATTTGTGTCAGAATCGTTTAAATATATGCTTAAGGTGGCAATATTGACTTTTGTGCCGTTTGGTTGGTACAGCGCATTGAAAAATTAAGGGATAACGGTGGAAGTGGTGCAAAAGGTATCGAACAGGCAGTTCTCGGCGGACACTCAAAGTGAATAGTTGTATTATAAAGTAATTCTAGAATAATTTTAATTAAATTCAGTGAAATTGTAAAAAGTAAAATTTATAAAATTACAAAAGTATTCTAAAGTCTTTCGGAGTTTAATTTCATCACACCATTATCTATTAAAAAAAGCATAAATATCACGTTTGTTGTATGGGAGCCCCCTTAAACATTTATTATATTCAGTTTTTTAGTATTTGGTTGTAATAGCGGCAACAGAAATACATCACCTGTGAGAATTTCAACTGTCTAACTATCTCGGTTCACGAGATACAGCCTGGTGACAGACGGACAGATAGACAGACAGACGGGCAGCGCAGTCTTAATAATAGGGTTCCGTTTTATCCTTTGGGTACGGAACCTTAAAAAGAGCATAATAAACAAAGAAAGAGAACTAGGTAATAGCATAATAATAGTTAATAATAGTATACATTAATAACTATTCTTACAAAACAGGGTGTAACCAAACACACTGGTAATACTTAAGAGAATATTATCGTTGGCGCGCTCCATACAAACGAAGTCTGGTTATATTTTCAGTACTAACCAATGAAAGTCAATGAAATTTTCAGGAACAATCAATAAACTAATTTCTATGCTTGTAATGTGTTAGATTTGTTTCACTGCTAGGATTAATTTAAGATTTGTATTGTAATCTTTGAGGCACTGTGACTTTATAACTATAGGAGGCTGCCGAATTTCCAATTTCATACAAAAGTTGACGCAGAATACGCGAAGACGGTGTTAATAAATAGCCCAGTCATTTTACGGTTTGAGCCGGGACTAATTAAGAATTTTTCTTTTTTTCTTTCTATCATTTAAGAGGATAGACGAGTACGGTTTTTTCCATACAAACGTATTCCCCTGTTTTCTCTCTGGATAATGACACTAGACCAACACAATTTTTATCATACAATCTATGTTGCCTCTGCTATGTCCCTATGTTTTGCTTTTTTGCATTTATTAATTACTGTATGAACTAGGGACCTTCGAAAATGACCAATTTTACGGCCCGTTTTCAGACATCCAAACAAATTTGATGAATATAAACAAAAAAAGCAAAACGTACAGATATGGCCAAAGTCTTTCTCATATTATTTTTGAAAGAATTATAAAAATCGGTTTAGTTTTGGAGGAGAAAACAGGGGAATACGAAATGCTGTTTTCGTCGATTTTATGTAGATAAAATCGGTTCGAGCTGCAGTTGTTTCTTTCGCACTCTAGTCGGTGGGGTGTATGGGTGGGGCGGATCGGAAAAATATGTAAACAGTCGGAAAAGTGACCTATTCTCCAAATTAGCATTTCAGACCGTCTATCCTCTTAAGAGCCAAAAAACTTCCGTTTTTATTTTTATTTCGAAATTCTTAAAAGTGTAATGTTTAGAAGCTTTTGTAGTTTATTGGAGTAGCACTTCTTTTAATTTAGGCTTTCTTTATTGAGAAATCTTTATTAATGTGGTGAGGGCGCCACTGAGCTAGTCATATTGTTACAAGCGTTTCCTCCACAACCACTACACGTCTAGAATATTATACCTACTCACATCTATCCATCTATTCTTGTATAACGTAAAGTAACAAAGTTATAAGTATAGTTGTATTTTAAATATCTCGAGAAGCTTTCTAGCGGGCGGGACTATTAGCCCGACCCGAGGGTAGACTGTTTTTGTACGCGCACGGCGACAGATGTGCTAGCGAAATTATTGTAATACTAAATATAAACAAATTATCTTCATTGTTGATCGAAGCAAATTATCGAAGATCCAGTTTTTATTTAAACAATCCCGTCACAATATGCCTCTTAAGTTGGACCCTGTATACATTTAGTACCTATAATTGTTAACGGAATTAAAAATACATGTACACTCGACAACAATAAAAACGGGTCACCAACAACATAAACCTTAATATCTCGGAAACTAAGAATGGAAGCTTATTTAAATAAAAAGTATTTTATAGACAATTGAATACCAAATCTTAAATTAATAAAATTTCTGGTTGCTATAAAGTAATGCCAATAGAAAGGCTAAAACCTAAATAAAAGATTTTTTGAAAATGACATTTTTAGTATTCAACATTTATTATTAAGGGGCCATGTGGTCCCGACGAATATTTTCTATGAAAAACGCTATTGCCCAGCGCTCCGAAAAGTGCGGGCATGACCCGTATTTTCGATTTAAAAGAACTAACCAAAGTACTTTTTCTAGATTTTTTTAATGATTTCACTAGATAAACTAATGGTGAATATGTGAGTATAAATACAAACAATCGGAAACTATTTTAAGTTCTTCTAAAACGAGAAAAATGTTTAAAAATATGTACATGAAAAGTCATCTTTGTGACGATTTTCTATCGAGTGAAGTAATTCCAATCGTGTATACAATTTATGATTTCACTAGATAAATTATCCAAGAATAATGAGGTATGCCTTTGGTTTCGGTAATTTGTATAAATCTAGTCGAAAAAAGAAAAATAAAAGATGCCTCTGAGGTATTTCCAACTACTATTACGCCTTAATGTGGTAATTTTATCACTCACATACACTAAAATATGGGGAAATGTTATATCTGTGACAAAAAACTGTAAGTAAGTAATTTTAAATTTTTGGTCTGCGATAGAATTGACGCATTTGTATTTAAGTATGTATTTTAATTAAGTCAAACAAATGAAAATTATCAATTAATTTAAGAAGAATTAAATAGTCTAATGAAACGTGCGTACTTGAGCCGCCTGGCCTCAGTCGTACCGACGGCAAGAGACCAGATGGCTTGACTTTGGTGCCCTGGCAGAGGGGTAAGTGCCTGTTATGGGACGCAACATGCGCCAGCACTTTCGCCGCGAGCTACCTAAGTCGCACGTCGCGGACGCCTGGAGCAGCTGCGGAGCTGGCTGCCGTTAGGAAGTGGGAGACGTACTCGACCCTTGTGGCCGATTATCTTTTTGTGCCTGTCGCCGTTGAGACCACGGGGGTTTGGGGTGCCGAAGCAAAGACCTTCGTTGCGGAGATTGGCCGTCGACTGAGGGAGCGAAATTGTGACCCCCGTTCCGGGTCGTTTCTGGTGCAGAGGCTAGCCGTAGCAATTCAGCGTGGCAACGCTGCTAGCATTAGGGGCTCCTTTGCGCCGGGATCGACAAGGGACGGGTTATTTAACTGAATTTGTATTTCGTTGACTGTTTATGTCTCTTAAGCTATTTATTATTTGTTAATAAAATCTTTAATTTAAAGTCTAATGAAATACTTTTTAAGTGAATAAGCTTCTTCTTCTTCTTACTTTCCGAGATATTAAAGTATGTTGGTGACCCGTTTTTATTGTTGTCGAGTGTATTTAGGGGTAATCAATAAATTTATCATCAGTTATCAGCTTATCAGTCTGATACGACACAATTATCGCTGTTGTAGACTCCGATATAAAGGAATTACCGATATACTTTTAAATTACTGTAGGATCTGCTGCGATATATTTGTGTTTTATCCAGTTATGTGTTTTTGTTCAAAATTAATAACTTCTATTTTATTCGCGTGCTGTTCGCGCTTGATATTGCCACAAGGCTTCGAACCATATCTTCTAAACTGTGTTTCTGCTCAAAAATAATCCTTGATATTAGGATAAATACTACCAAAAACTACTTAACATTGGCAGAAATGCAGTGCTAAGGCACAAGCAAATATAACGTGTTTCACAGACATAACATGTATCTATATGGACGACAAGTTTTCAAGTGAGTAATCCCATAATTATACATGGTGTAAGTGTCCACCATCAATGTTTTAACTTTAGTGCGTTCACATACGATGACGCACTGACGGAACGGCAGAGTGCGTCACCGTGTGCTTCTACGTGCGGTTTCATACAGCTCCTTGCTTCACAAATGACGGACTGACGTCTGCCGCTGCGTCAATGCATCATCGTGTGTGAACGCACTTAAAGGATGAAGAAACTTATGAAACTGAACAACTTTCTACGTGGAACAAAGAGGAAATTTGCAACAACAAAAAGGAATTGTCATACTAAGTTGTCTATTTTGTTCAGTGTCATGAGTAGAATCAATAATGATGTTCTGATGACTGCCCCAGGGCTAATGGTAAGAGCATTGGGCTCTTGATACGGAGGTCGTGGGTTCGATTCCCACGGAACACCTAGTGATATGTCGCTTTGTGCGTTTTTCCCCAGTTGGTTAGGACACTGCCGGCTGAATCACCTAATTGTCTGAAAAGAAAGATGATTCCTTGTTTCGGATGGCACGTTAATCCGTTGGTACCGGCTACTATCACTGTGGTATTAGTCGTTACATAAAAACCACGTTAGAGGCCGTAAGGCGGTCTGAAAAAACTCTGACACCAGGGCTTGCCCACACGATAAGAAGAAAATCAGTGATGTTAGTATTTTTAAGCTCACTGAGAATCACCCTTTAAGAGAGTATTTCTGTGAGCCACAAAAGGACTTCGATTCTACTTATTTCTAATTTAACCAATTAAAATCAATGAAATTTTTTAAAAACGATCTACATGATGTATCAAAACACCCATCTAACCATCATACTGAAAAACTTTAAATTATGGAACTAACTAACTACGAAATTGTGAAAAAAATTAACTGCTTGGTACAAAACTGGAGTACCGATACCGACTCGACTAAAATGTATAGAACACTAGATTTATTTCACGATTTCGATGTTGGCTCCATATTGCATGTTGGGCAGTTTGATTGCCCCCTCCCCCCAGCTCATCAATTTTATTACGTTTCTAATCAACAGCTTGTACGTTTGACATCTTATCTTATAAATATTATAAAACCGTAAAATCACGAGGAATAAAAAAGTAGCGGTTCACTTCATATAAAGTCAAATAACAGTCGATAGCGCGATTTAAAAACGTGCAGCGCCATCTATTGACAAAATTGTTAGTTTGTTCGCGCATCACGCAAAAACTACTGAACCGATTTTGATGAAACTTTTTTTGTTTGATAGTTTATGATCTGACTTAAAATCTGGTATATAATTTGTGCGGACGAAGTCGCGGGAAAACACTAGTTATATTTAAAATTTCAGATCTAGACTTCGGAAATAAAAGACGTTTATGATCTAAAACTATGGAACTGGAACTGGAAGGAGCTCCGGCGAAGAAACGTCGCCTGGACGAACCTGAAAATGTGGACATTCAAATCCCAAGCACATCTAGAAAAGACCAAGCTGTGAAAAAAAGTGGATTATCACACAACCAACACGGTGTAGCCTATCAAATAAAACTCCTTATGCTTTTCTTCCATCGCGGCGCAAAACAGGGCTACTCATTTAAACTAGAAACCGAACTCACTGATTCTGGCAAACTTGATGACGTCGTCTTCAGATACGATAAACGAAACGACAAAATAGAAGACGGTGTGAGGTATTTGCAAGCTAAACATTCGGACAATATTGAAACACAAACTATACAATTCAAAGATCTGCTAAAAGAAACCGACAAATTATTTGGTTTATCAAAATATTACTTAACATTTCTTGAAATTGTTGAAGTTTTGAAATTAGAAGGTAAATCGACGGAATTTATTAAACAAATAACATTGTGCACGAATATTAAATTTCATACAAATTTAGTAAAATGTATGGACAACACACCGATAGTTACAACAGATGAAGATGACATTTTGTATGGTAATGTTGTTCTTAATCGTTATACATTTAAGACCAAAGATGATGCAAAGAAGGTTATCAGAAAAACTGAATTTCCTTGTAAGGATGATATCGTTTCAAATTTATCAACTATCACAGACATGCACGCATTAGCAAATAAACTCGCTAAGGATTTATGTAAACCCACCATTAAACTAACTTTTAAGACGTCTTTGTATCAGACTTACCATGGTTGGTTAGTTAAACATATTTTCGAACTACCGTCTGTTAGAAAACCAAACTATACCGAAAAATGGTATGTAACATTTCAAAAGAACTTCATCAAAATTAAAGATGGTAAATTGAAAGCATTTCGAGACAACGATGTAAGAGAGTTCCGTCAATTGATTGACGATTTTCTAATTAAAAATATAAAAGGACCGAACTCTTTAACAGAATTTATAGCAGCCGGTAAAACTATCATTGTGTCTAAAGGTTTTTTTAGGAAACCACAATCTAACTGTACCCCAGATAATAGCGTCTCAAATGATTTAATCGAAACGTTTTTAAGTAAATTAGTTTTCGTTGTGACTTGCGACGAAAAGAGTTTAGGAGAAGCAATTGAACTAGAATTAGGAAACGACTTTAGCTTGATTGAGGCCGAATTAATTGAAAGTAAACTTCAAAAGCAAATTATTGCGTTTATGAGAGACAAAGACACATATTTTCTAACTCAAGATACATGGAAACAATTTATAAATGAAGTTATCAATACTATTGCTAGATATGCTTCAATGGGAATAACTTCAAAATGGAAAACGAAAACTAAACAATATAACTGTGAGTTCAAAACGCAAGAAAAAGAAAAACGAACGCTTGATAAAATAATGACTGCAGAATCTGATAAACAATTAATGATCATTTATCAAAAATATCCTTTATTAACAGAAATTAAAATACTTCAGGTGATAGCCGGATGTGAAAAAAGAGATGAGTATATTGTCAATGATTTAGAAGACTCGATTAATAATAATGAATTAAATTTAAACATTTTAGACGATGATACAGAACCAAACAGAGGTCTTATCTTAAAAGCGTTTAGTTCGAAAAAACGAAGCCACTTAATAATAATAAATGTTGATGTCAAAATATGCGATAAGGGAATACAATTTTTTAAAGACGCTATCGATGTTATCAAGAAGAACAGAGCAAAGCAATTTACACTAATCACTGCAGAAAAAGATATAGAAATAAGTAACATTTTTCAAAATGCAGTAGAAAATTTTGAAGAGTTTGACGATGACGATACCTTCTTGGATCTTACAGCTGCGACTCAAAACCTATTAAAGAAGAGAAATGTTTTATTTCAAGGAAGCGACACCGATTTAGGCATGTTAATAACAGACGATAAGTTAAAAAAATATGTAAAAGGTGAAATTTTATTCAAACTAATTGATAGTGAAAAAATCGTAATAGGAGACGCTCCAGCTCATCAAAGCAATTTAGATACTTTTGAAGAAACAAAAAACTTTTACATAGAAAGGTCATTATTCCGTCTAATTAAAATAAATAATAATATTCGAGGGGACAAAGACCAATTTTGCATAACGACCGATGGCAAAATAGACTCAAATAGAAAAAAAACAATAAAAAAAAAAAAAAAAGATATAGTATTAATAACTCAAAATGTAGTAGAAAACGTTTTTCAAAAACTCTGTGAAACAAGTAACAAAATAAATACAAATATACATTGGCTTGTAGATCATATACATATTGGACTAGTTTGGCAAACAACACGCGGTGATCAATCAAGACTACACCAATATGTCGATAGACATTTTAAAATGCGTGACAGTGAAGTTGATGGCAGATTAAAGGATGAGTATACTTTTGAAATGAATATAGTCACTAGTTCATCCGAAAACATGATCATAGTAGCCGCAGATCCAGGTATGGGGAAATCTACATTATTGACTCATTTAAGTTCTACTTTAAACGAAACGAATAAAGATACATGGGTTGTTAGAATAAACTTGATAGATTACCAAACACAATTTGATAGTATTAGTAAAGATAATATTGATGAAAGAAATGCAATAAAGTTTCTTTACAAAGTACTTAAATTTGAGAAGCATGACAAAACAGGTAAAGAAATAAATATTTTTGACTATGCTACTCTAGAAGGCAATTTGATATGTCTAGACATTGATGAGAGTCTTGGTATGAGTGAAGTAAAAGTGCTTGAAATTGCAATTTTTAATAAGTTATTCAATGAAAACAACGTAGTTTTAATACTTGACGGTTTTGATGAAATCAACCAAACCTATTCTAATCTAACTAGACCTATTATTAGTTGGGTGGCACAAATAAAAAATATGGCAAAAATGAAAAAGATCTGGATGACGACACGATCATACGATTCATACGATATTCAATTTCAATTGGAAAATAAATTAAGTGTATTCTCTTATCAATTAAATCCAATAACCGAAATGAGCAAGAAATTCGTAAAAAGGTTTTGGAAAAGCAGATTAACACAGACACAGTCAGAGAGTTTAGAAATCAATATTAAAAAAACAGATGATAGATTTGACGTGTACATTGAAGAATTATTTAAAATTTATTTCTCTAAACAATCTGATTCTACATTTATCGGAGTACCACTTCACATCCGAATGATTGCAGAAATATACGAAAAAGGATTTCAAGAGTTTTTTTATTCTGAAGACTCTGAGTATCTTAAAGATCAACTAAAATACAAAATTAAAAATTATTCTTTAATTTCTCTCTACGAAGAGTTTGTTAACACAAAATTTTACATTCTGCATAAAGATATAGATAGAAACTTATTTAAAAATACACGAATGCTTAGAACAGAACTTAAAGAAGTAATAAGTTATCATCAAAAACTGTCGTTAATTGAAATTCTAAACGAAGACGCTGAGAATCTTATTTCTGAACGAGATATTGATGAAATAGGAACAAAATTTAAAGAAAACAATATTGGACTTGTCAGTGGCGTGGGTAACAAACTACGCTTAGTACATCGAACTTTTGCAGAGTACTTTACAGCTGGTTATTTAGTCTACAGGCTAAAACGCGATAATGCACAAAATAAAGATACAAATAAAGTGCTATCATGCATTAATGCTTGCATCAAATTAGATGTCATGAAGTTTGTGAATTATTACTTGATTGAAGAGATTGACAATGATAATCGTGCCTTACTTAATGGAGTTTTAAACGGGGATCTGAAAGTATTAGAAAATAAAGATTTAGAAGGGATTCACGATTCGTTTGGGAGAACTCCGCTACATTTAGCATGTATTAGTAACTTAAACAATTTCAAATATGTATTTGATATGCATCCAGCAGCTTTGAATTCTAAAGATACGCTTTTTGGCTGGACGCCTCTGCACTATGCTATAGCTTGTCACACTAAATGTGATCTCCTAAATGATAGTCTCATAATTTTTTTGATAGACGCTATGAAAAGACCCGATGTACAGTATGATGTTAACCAAAAGGATAAGTTTGACGAAACATTACTGATGTTATCAATTAAAAATGTTGTGTTTGAAGATTTCTTCGCATTGTTTATTTCATTCGATGAAATGGACTTGGATTATGAAAATAAACACCACATGACAGTTGTAGATCACTATTATAATTGTTATTCTAATTGTGAGTTTTTTGACTATAAAGAAGACTATGTGTTGAAGAAAGCCGATTTGCGTAAAGGTACAATAGGAAAACGACTACTAAACATTTTAGATTATAGATGCTATCACACACAAATAACATATTTGCAAAAGATTATAGATTTTCGCGGCGAAGAATACACAAAGAAATGGATAGAAGTGTGCATTGAATCTGATAATAATTTTATTGTGAAATTACTTAGCGAAAATCTGATTGTAGCTAAATTAGTTTTATACATAGAATCAAGACATATTGATGTTAACTTTAAAGATACTGACAAAAACACTGCTTTAAAACGAGCCGTTGTTGCCGAGAAAGAAAAAGCAACATGTGTCCATTATCAGGAAAAAAAACCTCGACGTGATATAGTTTTTCTATTATTAAAAGCTGGAGCATTTTATGACGATATTGAACCAAACGATTTAAAGAATTTCTGGTCAAAACCAGACTATTTCTTAGAAACAATCAATAATTTGAATGACAGTATTGAAAAAAATGATGCAAATAGTACTGAAAGCATACTTAGCAAACTAGATTATAAAAATAATGATAAAGATGTACTGGTTAACTTAAGAGATAGAAAAAAATGTATGACACCATTGCAATTTGCTGCATCTTTAGGATACAAAGATATAGTTATATGTTTATTAAAACACGGTGCATTTTATAACATGTGGGATGAAACAAGAAATGTTAAAACTGCAGAAACACTGACACAAAACCGGGATATCTGTAACGTACTAGCTAAAACTAGATATTTGTTCAGCGCTGTCAAAGAAGGCAATATTAAGAATGTTGACGAATACTTAAATGGCGATGAATATGGAATTGTTAATTTTAAAGATCGAAAAGGTAAGCAACCCATACATTTAGCTTTAGAGAATAAAAATTTAGAAATCATAAAGCTTCTATTGAATACAAATGGAATTGAGCCAGCAAGAGCCACAACTTTAGATCAAACTAATATACTACATTTGGCTGTTAAAAGTGAAAATAAAGAAATAATACAAACTTTTACTGATTACATGAACCAGAATAGACATCGGGAGCATCATATTGAGGAAGTAAATTACTTGTTATCTACAGCTGATATGTATCAAAGTATACCGTTACATTTTTGGAATATGGTTCAGAAAGATGACGAGGTGAAAATAGAGATTAGAAAGTGATAAAGTGATGAGCCCATAACTGTTTGTTGTTATTTTCTATTATCCCTTAGTCGCTTTTACTATTCATTCTAGATTTGAATGTATGGTCAAAACGGCAAAAGACAGTCATAATTATTTGAAACTGCTTCTGGATTATAGCCATGGGCGAGTACATTAAAATACACAACTCTCCCTCCCCGCGACGCTTGCATGATGGTACCCTTGCATTGGAAGTGCAGGCAGAGTGTACAAAACTGATTGGTGAATATTGAAACCACGGGCACCGCGGAATCTGAAGTGGTCCATGACACGGATTTATACACAGACTTAAGTATCTGTCTATTACAATACCTAAAATCAGTGAATTCGTATTACTTTTCATTGATAAAGGTAATCTTTGATTGATACCTATGCGAAGATTGCGAAGTAATTAAACAAATATAATTTATCAACTTAGTGCTGCGAAATCTAACTTGAAAGAACTCCAAACAACACAAAATAAAATAATTAAAATACTTTATGGATACCCCTACTTGACACGTACACAAGACCTTTACCAAAAAACAAAACTATACAATCTCACGCAAATATACAAATATAGCACCTGCATCCTAATTTGGAAAATACAAACAAAAAAGATTCATACAAACATCACTCTAAAGAAAAGAACATTCACCCATAGTTTAAGAAATAATAACAAATTTGTAACCCGTCACCCCCGGACAGAATATGGAAAACGAAACATACTTTTTGAGGGAGTGACACTGTTCCATGACCTACCAAGTGATGTTAAAACCGTTCAATCTCTCAATATTTTTAAGAACAAGTTGAAAACATATATCTCTAGCATGTATTAATCTGTGAAAAAAATGTACCTACCTATCTACGTATACCTACTATACAGGGTCCTTCTTAATATGCTGACACTTTTTTAAGGGGATGATCAGACCATCAAACTGAGCAACTTTCTCTATGGGACCAAAATCGAAATCGCGAAAAAAAAATCAGCTGTCCCATACATTTGGCTCGAGTAGGTTTGCAGTTTTGTATGGAAGAGCTGATTTTTTTTTTGCGATTTCGATGTTGGTCCCATAGAGAAAGTTGTTCAGTTTGATGGTCTGATCATCCTCTTAAAAAAGTGTCAGCATATTAAGTTGGACCCTATATATTTAAAAATAATTATTGTTAACCATCCTATCTTAAGCCAACTCGATCTAAAATTAAACTTTACTTAATTAACTATGTATTCTCTATAAGTGAACTGTAATATAAATATCTTTAAACTGAACTTAGTCTTTACTTTATTTCCATACAAATACGATTTTACTTTTTACATGATTTTAACATTATTATAAAAATGTTTAGCAGGATTTAGCAGTTTTTAGCCAACAGCCTAGCAAGATCCTCAATTTAAAAATGGTCACACTGTATGAAATTCTATGACACCCTGGCTTAGAAGGCTTACAGCCAGAGCCGTAAAACTAATTTAACAAAAAAAAAAAAATTCTATGACACCTCGCACACTTATCCGCAGCGAATCGGACGAACCGATAGACAAGTACAGTTTTCTCCATACAAAGGTATGTTTGTTTTCTCCCTGGATAATAACACTAGAGCAAATATTTTTTTACCATACAATCTATGTCACCTCTGCCATGTCCGTATGTTTTGTTTTTTTGCATTAAATTATTACTGTAAGAACTAGGGACATTCGAAAATTACCCATTTTACCACCCGTTTTCAGTCAAACATCCAGTTAACAAATTTGACGAATATAAACAAAACAATTGGCAGTGCAATCGCGTAACAAACATACAAAAAAAAAAAAAAACGGGTCGAATTGAGAACCTTTTGTTGAAGTCGGTTAAAAAGCAAAACGAACGGACAAGCCAAAGTCTTTCTAATATTATTTTTGAAAGAATTATTAAAATAGGTTTCGTTTTGGAGGAGAAAACAGGGGAATACGAAATGCTGATTTCGTCGATTTTTTGTAGATAAAATCGGTCCGAGCTGCAGTTGTCTCTTTCGCACTCTAGTCGGCGGGGTGTATGGGTCTGATAAATACGTATACATTCGGAAAAGTGACCTATTCTCCAAATTAGCATTTCAGCCCGCCTATATCCTCTTAAAAAGAAATTCGTTTTGTCGCCTCCTTCGGCTCCTTCGCCGGATAGATATGCGATAACCCTTCGAATGTTCACAACGCCAACGCCAAATTATTGTTGGTTAATCGATTAGATGTAGTGTATGTTAAAAATTTGACAATGTTTATATTTTCTGATTGTTGTAGCATAAGCAGAAGTTTGTTCAAATGTAGTAATAAACACTTACTTTCTTTATACTGTAGTACATATCTGTGCTTTTCGTGTATCACCATACATCTATAGCAGTCGTCGGTCCTGAAAGATAGAAATAAAATAAGTTTAATTTATAATTAATTATACGCGGACCTGAAAAAAGACGGACGTAATGTGACACTAAAAAGAAGTGAAGTATGTAAGGTCCTACAATTTCGTTTGTTTTACAAGGGACCTACACTCACACAGATGCACCAGCCCTAGGCGCAGGTCCGACAGCCCGCCACCATTATGTACCGCGCGACAGTGCGTCAGCACGCACAAAATGGGTGCTTCACTCGTGATTAGACGAGATTACGTCCGTCTTTTTTCAGGTCCGTGACCGGGTACGAAAAAAAGTACTCCCGAAATTATAGATTGTGTTGATTTTGTACACAACATTTTCCTAAGGGACTCCTGTATTAAATGTTCGTATTTTTAACCGTCAGATTTTTCAGTTTATTCGTTTGAGAGGTGATGAATATGAATTTAATTTAAGCTTTGATTGTGTATCTAGTAAAAAAATAACAATAAAGAATACTTTTGTAGTGCCAACAATTTTATTCTGACTTTTTTTGATTTAATTTCACCCCTAAATTGAACATTTAAATATAATATTTAGAATTCATAATGAAACTAGAAATATTAAGCAAATAAAGTGTAAGTAGTAAGAACCGTCACACTGGACAGAGTTTCGGTACTACTGGTGAAACGTGGATGTTCTGAGGTTTCAGAATATCTCTGACTACCCCCTCTGTGAATATAGTCGTGAGCATATGCTATGCTATGCTATGCTATGTTATGCTAAAACGGAGTCTTCGACTTCAAAAAACTGACCACGACTCGAGAATTTCGTGTCTTTTCCACTACGCTGACATTGGCGGAATTATAGTGCCTTGACACAATAACAAAGGCCACAATTAAAAAAAAAAAAAATTTAACATACATACATACATATTCTCACGCCTGTCTCCCACTGGGGTAGGCAGAAACAACGGAACGCCACTTGCTACGATCCTGACAAACCTCCCTAGCTTCCTCCACATTCATTAGAACCTCCACCCTAGACTATGACGAGACTGAAAATTTATTTTTGACACTAAAATGAAATTGCCACACACCCACATACACACAAACTCACCCCCATACAGACTGGACTCTCACACCCTTTACCACTTCACAAAAGCACCCTACCTCATATCGATAAAATCGTATGCTTACTTCATGTATAAATTGTAATTAAATTAAGAATAAATTCGCACTTTTAGTATGTAATCATTGTAAGCGACCGATGGCCACTTACACAAGCGTCTTTGTATTTGTATACTTAGATAGCTTAGCTTGGTCACCGGTATGCTTAAACTTAGGATAAATTTCACCTAAATAGCATAAATCTATAATAATAAGTTCCCATACTGTATTTTCTTGTGTTTTAAGTTTTGAATATGAAATAAACATTTTTATTATTATTATTTTTTTATTATTAGTCCTTTCATGCATGCTCGTCGGTTTCGGGTAGATCTGACCTGGCCCTTCTTAAGCCGTAAAAATTTAATGGTTTCAATATTTAATTTCATATTTCAGTAATAAATAGAATTATCATAGTAAATATAAAACTAAAAAGAATACCTACTTTTTTAATTACTTTGTGTTTTTGCAAAACTTTAGTCCCAAAATTTAATTTTGACATGTTTTATTTAATTTAAAAACTACCGTTTGATAGGTTTTTAATTGAGAATAATACAGGGTCCTTCTTAATATGCTGACACTTTTTTAAGGGGATGATCAGACCATCAAACTGAACAACTTTCTCTATGGCACCAACATCGAAATCGCGAAAAAAAAATCTGCTGTTCCATACAAAATTGCAAACCTATTCGAGCCAAATATATGGGATAGTAGATTTTTTTTTCGCGATTTCATTGTTGGTCCCATAGAGAAAGTTGTTCAGTTTGATGGTCTGATCATCCCCTTAAAAAAGTGTCAGCATATTAAGTTGGACCCTATATAATGAAATTACTTATCTTTAACTTTTAATTTCGTAACGTATTTTGCTATGCATTTACAAAGCAAATTTACATTTATTTAATTAAACCATAAGACGATCATTTATATAGGGTCCTTCTTAATATGCTGACACTTTTTTAAGGGGATGATCAGACCATCAAACTGAACAACTTTCTCTATGGCACCAACATCGAAATCGCGGAAAAAAAATCTGCCCCTCCATACAAAACTGCAAACCTACTCGAGCCAAATGTATGGGACAGCTGTTTTTTTTTTCGCGATTTCGATGTTGGTCCCATAGAGAAAGTTGTTCAGTTTGATGGTCTGATCATCCCCTTAAAAAAGTGTCAGCATAATTATGCTGACACTTTATTAAGTTGGACCCTGTATAAATTAGCCTAGAAATTACGGGCCACTCTCCCACTGCAGGGCACAGGCTTACACTCAGGGATATATGCACAATGCGAGTTGGTGGACTTCACATACCCTTCGGAATTTCTTCTTCAGCGTAAGCAGTTTTCCTCACGATGTTTTCCTTTACCGTTTGAGAGCAGTCGGTATTAATACGTACACACGGCGACAGATCAACCTACCCATAGTTGAACTCTATGTTCATGGACATAAGGTCCAACTATGGGTAGGTTGATCAGTCGCCGTGCGTACGTAAGTTAGAGAAAGACATTGCTACATTGCATGTGGTCCGTGCGGATTCGAACCCGGACCTCAAGATTGAGTTTCCATAGATCTCCGCAACGCGACAACGACGCTCTCTAATAAATGATACTAAATTTTCGAAAGGAATAAACTCACTTTTCATATAAGAGGAATTTGTCGTAGGACTCTGTCTCTATGCACTCTCCTTTGGAATGTATGTGTGATGTGTTGATGGAGATCAGTCCTGGGTATCCGGACTGGAACCAGGTCCCGGTCCAGCCTTCTGGGAACTTGCAACCGCCGCCTGGAAATTGAGAAAATGTGTCATTTAGTATCCGTCATTCATCTACAGGGTGAAATTGATATCATTAGCATCCTTTTAAACTAAGATTCTACTCATCAAACTGAACAACTTTTACTATGGGAGCCCCCGCCGCTGCGCCGCCGCTGCCTACACGACTCAAATGTATGAGGCAGATGATTTTTTTTTGCTCCGATTGGTTTGCTCCCATAGTAAAAGTAGTTCAGTTTGATGGGTAGACTCTTAGTTTAAAAGGATGTCATTCTTAAATATGCTGACATTTTTTTAAGGGGATGATCAGACAGACTAAATAACTTTCTCTATGCACCAACGTCAAAATCGTCACACAAAACTGCAAACCTACTTGAGCCAAATGTATAGAAAGCTAATTTTTTCGTCGCGATTTCGATGTTGGTCCCATAGAGAAAGTTATTCAGTTTGATGGTCTGATAATCCCCTTAAAAAAGTGTCAGCGTATTAAAAAGGACCCAGCACTCGTAGTATGCTACACGTGATACGGCTGTATCACATCTTTTATCTCGTTCGTTCGCACGCAAATGGAAAGAGAGCTAAGGTGTGATAGCGCTGTATCACTGCGGCATGCTAGCTATGCTGTGTAACATAACATATTTAAGAGGCTCCCCATAGGTAAACGCAGGGCCCATATTTTGTTGGTTTTTAGAAGCTATCTTCTCGTTATTCAAAACAGCAAATGCTATGAAGCATAATATTTCTTATTTTTCTAATAAATACACATGAACCCTGTGTTCAAAGGAAAACCTAAATACCTATTTGAAAACATCTGTATTATGTGGATCTACTTTATAAGTTGAAGTCGCTTTTACTTGCGACACACACTATTGTGTAGACAATATTAGGATCTAAAAATGCTATTAAGTAAATTTTTTTAAGACCAATATTTGATGAGTTAATTAGATAGGTAGGTAATTGTAAAATTTGGTGCGAATTCTTATGATTTTCGAATTTGATTTCCTTCGATTAGAAGTGACATAATGAAGGACAAGCCAGTCAAAAATAGGTATAATGACGTAGTTTAGTGGAGGTGAGGCGGCTCTGAAAGGGTCAAGGTCGTTCGGTCAGGGAAACCTCTTAACAAAAATATTCTAACTTTATTTGCGCATTTCTTTATCCCGAGCGCACCAGCATACAGACAAAGTCCCGTTATTTTTCAATATTAATAACCAATTTAAAGAAAGGAATTTTTTTATACACGATCCAGAAACTAATGTCGGTGCTTTGCATTTGTCAGATTTCATACTTCTTCTTTCTTTACTTCTCTCTTCTTTTATTATGTACCTAGATGGTGTGAAAAAAATTTTTTTTACTATGCTGGGTCCTTCCTAATATGCTGGCTGACACATTTTTAAGGGGATGATCAGACCATCAAACTGAACAACTTTCTCTATGGGATCAACAGAAATAGCGAAAAAAAATCTACTCTGTCCCATACATTTGGCTCGAGTAGGTTTGCAGTTTTGTATGGAAGTGCTGATATTTTATTCGCGATTTCGATGTTGGTGCCATAGAGAAAGTTGTTCAGTATGACGGTCTGATCATCCCCTTAAAAAAGTGTCAGCATATTAAGAAGGACCCTATATTTACTAAATGTTGGAACTACGAGTAGGCCGGAACTTCGCTTTGTATGGAGCGCCGTACGAATTATATCCTCTTAATTGGATTAAAAAAAAACATTTTAAAACGCGCTACATAGACTCTGTAAATTTTACGTCCACTTTACGATTTCTGCCAAACACAAAAATGACTATAACTTCTATACCGACAAATAAAAATGATAATCTTATATATTATACAAGGTGTTACAAAAATACAAATAAACCTTTAAGGGGGTGGTGTAGACCATCAAACTGAACAACTTTCACTATGGGACCAATATCGAAAACGGGAAAAAAAATTTTTATGTTCTATACTCTACAAATCGACTACTTAGAGCTAAAATATGTATAGGATATGAAATTATTTTTTTCGCGATTTCGATGTTGGTCCCATAGAGAAAGTTGTTCACTTTGACGGTCTTAACAACCCCCTTAAGAGTTTCAAAAATTTATTGTTACTTATGAAACACCTTGTATATGTAGTAACAATTGTGTAGCATAGAAGTTATGACAAATGGATCGTAAAACTTAGAACTTGATAACTGGATAATGGGGGGACCCCCATAAAACACCATTAGTGAACGCATGATATGTATGGGAACAACAGTTTATTACTATAACTGCACACTTCCTTATTCGGGTTTATAGTTCGAGTTTTATAGTGGAGAGATTTTCTTTATACAGGGTCACAGAATAGGTAATAGTATACAGGGTGAAAGGAAAAGTATCATTCACTTTTAAACCACATACTCTACCCATCAATCTGAACAACTTTTAATATGGGAGAAGTCATCGGCTGCAATATTTTTTTTTTTTTTTTTTTTTTTTAAACCGGTTTTGATTTTTTTTGTTAAAATTATGTTTATTATACAATTTTCAGTGGTTAATTAATTAGTTCTACTCAGATATCAGTTATAAACGGAAAGGTTACATCGATACGAAGCAAATATTTCAATCGCTGATGATTTGCTGTCAACTTTTTAGTTCTATTGTGTGAAGCGCTTCATCAGAACTTCACCAACTTAAAATGGGACCACACGAAAAGCACCAGCTTTCAAATAAAAAAAGAATCATCAAAATCGGTTCACCCAGTCGAAAGTTTATTTTTATTTTTTAATATAATTTTTTTTTAATATAATAATTTATTTTATTCACTTCTCAGGTAATTGGTGTACATAAGATAATAACAATAATTACAGGCCCATTTAAAATATTTTCGACCAGTGCCTAGAAAAAAAAGTGGATAGTTTTCACCTTGTACTCTAAGCACTAGTTCTGAGGTAAGTGGTAACAAACATATGAAAACAAGTGAAAAAAAACAGTCAAATTGAGAACCTCCTCCTATTTGAAGTCAGTTAAAAATATCTTCAAATAGCTACCTACATTTGAAGATATTAGGAAGTTGGCAATTTCAGAAAAAACTAAATTACAGCAATAAAAATTCAATTAAAACATAATTAGTACAATACTAATTGAATATAATAGTTCTTTTATCGAGGGGATCAATGGATCATTAAAGCACTAATAGTCTGTCTAGGTCTTTTAATAGACCTAGTTTTCATTTCTAATTTAGTGCTAATAATAGCTTTAATAAATGTAAAAGGACATGTTTTAATGTTTTGTGGTACAAGTTGTAAGCGATCAAAATCTGTGATCAAAATAGTGTATAACAACCGGCAAAGTGGGTGTTGTGCCACGCGCAGGGTAGTGTTTGTTACCATTAGACGGCCCGGTAGCTCAGTCGGTAGTGAACCTGCCTGCTGTGCCGAGGGACGCGGGTTCGAATCCCGTAAGGGACAAATATTTGTATGATGAATATGAATATTTGTACCCGAGTCATGGATGTTTGTATCTATTTATGTATTCTATATCGTTGTCTAGTTATCATAATACAAGTCCAGGCTAGTTTCTGGAACTTTAGATGAGGCTAGATAATTTGTGTGATGTCCAAGATATTTATAATATCGAGAACATAATTATATTTTTAGGAGTTTCCCTACGAGATCGAATCAGAAATGAGAAGATCCACAGAATTGCTAAACTAAAGTGGCAGTGGGCGGGGCACATTGCTCGCAGAACCGATGGCCAATGGGGCCGAAAAGTTCTCGAGTGGCGACCATGTACCGAAAGCGCAGCGTGGGTAGACAAGGTAGACCGACGTCCTGGAGAAGGTGGCTGGAACCCGTTGAATGAGGGCAGCTCGGTACCGGGACCGGGGTGAAGGTGCGTGTGAATACGCCATCTTATTTATGTAGTAGTGATAGGTACGCAACTATCGTGAGATCGTTATATAGGTATGGTCGTGCCACAGATCACCCCCAATAGATACCGCATACAGGGCCGCCGTCGCGCACCACAAATCTATGATTTTGCACTGATATAAGCAACGGGATAGAGCGAGATGGGAATAGTGCGACCTTGAAATGGTCAATCACGTTGCATTATTTCGTGCCCCGCTACCCGCACCTACCGCCGAAAATGGTGACTTCGGCCCTGTACGAAATTTTCATCGTGCTGTATCTATTAGGGGTAATCTGTGGGTCGTGCCCATGAATGATGTAGATTCCATGACCGCTGCCCTCTCCCAACTTAGACCACTAAACGTATTTATACAGAGCCATTGTTTTCCCGCCCTTTTGTTTTAAAGTCATGTATTCTACACCAGGTGTTCTCTTTTCCTTCATTATTACTACTTGTTAGGGTCTAAAGAGTTCTGATTTGAAATGGTTTTAACGGTTAAACAAGGAAGCTGGCATAGGTATCTGTCTATAGGTACCCGGAAAACAGACTGCCTTACAAACGGTGAAACTCGAAAATAGGCCACGGCGGTCGGTAAAGTTCGTCCTTTTTTCATAAATTTCCGTCTATTTTTCCAAAGTGACATCCTTACATACATACAGGCACATACTTTGTCTATTTCTATCATACGTAAAACCTAAGAGGAAGGAAATTGCGTCGTTGGATAGAAAGGGACAAAGTAAACACGTTTGAAACATCGACCGAAACGTACACGAAAGAAAGACGAACATTACCAACCGCCATGCACGGACCTGAAAAAAAGACGGACGTAATGTGACACTAAAAAGATGTGAAGCAAGCAAGGTCCAACATTTTCGTTTGTTGTACAAGGGACCTACACTCACACAGATGCACTATCTCTAGGCGCAGGTCCTACATCCGTCACCATTATATACCGCGTGACAGCTCGCACACAAAAGAAATGGGTGCTTCACTCGTGATTAGACGAGATTACGTCCGTCTTTTTTTCCGGTCCGTGCCGCCATGGTCAATTTTCGTGTTTCGATGCTTGTAAGGAGGATTGGCATTCATTGGTTTATATCCAGACAAAGATTTAAGCCACATATTAAATAAATAAATAACACTCACAGGCCAGTAGGTACTCATGAGTCATGACTATCACCGACAAGTGCATAAAATCAATATAAGAACTTTTAGAGATTATAATTAAATATAAATAAAACAATAGTAATATTATAATCAAATTAGCCCCACTTGCGCCAACCACGGGTTAGCTTTTACCGGGGAAACGCGCTAACCAATTACACCACCAAGCCCACTGCCCAGAGAACGAAATTTTCAATCTGTTACGTCTTAAGGGGACGCGAATATTATAATTATTAGAATATTAGAACAAATTAACTTTTTACGTTCAGAACCCATACAAATAAATAAGCAATCTAAACAAACAGTCTTTATTATTGCTATCACGGACAGGTATTCTTTTCCAATAATATAATTGATTCAATATCCCTTTGAAACCAAAGTGACAGACGTCTCCACCACCGCTGCGAATCTCAAGTGGGATTGGGCTGGACCATGGATTTTCCAAACTTCTTGGGCTGGACATGTCTGCTGCATGCCACTAACCACCACCAACTGGTCCCCAGAAAAACAAAAGGGTCAGGAGTCAAGCATAACGACAGTCAACTCATGGTAGACGTATCGGTGCATCTGTGTGAGTAGTAGGATCCTTGTAGAGCATACAAAATTGTAGCACATTGTTTGCTTCTTACTTCCTTTTTTAACAATACCACAGATTTACTACCGTAACAGGTACAGCACTCAACCCGATTTCGCGCGTTATTTCGAATTTTGCGCTTCAGGAACGAAAACTAAAATGCGCTTTATTTCAATGAGCGACAGCCTGCATCTTGTCAACATCTTGCAAGATGCAGATGCACCTTTGACAGCCTGTCAAACGGGAGTGACGGGACAATGACAATACGTCCGTCTTTTTTCAGGTCCGTAGCCGCAAACCGCGAGTGTCCAACTAGTCAAATTAACAACTCGTTATTAAACGTCAAAACGCGTGCGTTGTATGAAATATTGTACTAAAAATTGAATAGTGACGTCATTGTTTTTCGTACCTAGTCGTTTTGATACTTTTTATAGTTTATCCAGTTATTAGAAATAGTATTCAAGCAACAGAATTACTGAAAATGTGAGTTTAGCGTTATTTTCAAACGGTTTATTTATTGAGCAGTTAAAACTAAAATATATTTTATGTAGTCAACTCCCCTATTTACCATTGAGGTACTATGTTAACTAGAGAAGCTACCGAGAATTAATATTTTGTAACACGCGTTAGGGTGCACGCGCTCTAACCCACTTAGCCTGTGCCAGGTGCTCGTCGCAGCCTGACGCTCCCAGCAGGCGCCCCACACTGCTGATCATGGTGCACAGATTTTGTTCGCGTTGTCTGCTCTATACATAACTACTCAATGCTATTTACAGAGAAAATTCTTCAATTAATTTATTTCCAAAACAATAACACCTACTGCACATACAAAACGGGTGAAGATTGCGAACTGTCAGACAATAATTAACAACTGTCAGAATCACCTTAATTATTTGTTAACAAATTAATAAAACAATCTTAGCAAAACGGCCTCAAGTGAGCTAGGGATGTCCAGAAATCCCGGGATCCCGGGAAGTTTAATTATGCAGTTAATAAAGTGCTTTTGTAGTAGTCCGAAGAAAAGAAACCAACCAAGTGCGACCCTATTACTGGCGCACTGAGGGTTCCGTACCTACCACAATATTTACCACACAAAGCCCGCGCACGACGCTCACTTAGCAGGTTTTTATTATTTGTTTCTTATTTAAGAGAATATTATTCCGAGAGCGAAAATGCGCGCTGCATACAAACGTACTATGGTGATATTTTCAATACTAACCAATTAAAAACAATGAAATTTTGCAGAAACAATCTAGAAACGAATCTCTATGCTTCTATAGAGTCAGATTTTCGTTAAAATATACAGTTTCAATGCTAGGATTAATTTAAGATTTGTATGGAAATCTTTGAGGCACTATTACTTGAAAACTATACATTTTAACGAAAATCTGACTCCATACAAGCATAGAAATTTGTTTCTAGACTCTTTCTGCAAATGGTTAGTATTGAAAATATCACCATAGTACGTTTGTATGGAGCGCGCTCCGAATAATATACCCTTAAGAGTATCCTCTATAACTACACCAATTTTGACGATTGTATGCAAGTCAGGTGGGGTAAGACAAACATACTTAATTTTATACCCCATAACTTAACAATTAGATAAACACTTTTACTAGCTCTAGAAATATTTTATTTTATGGGACAGTTATAAAAGAAACAATTTGTTTAATTCAATATGAGTCTGAGTTAGTTCATGTTTTTGATCAAACCATAGAGCTTGAGTCAGTATTTTACTAGTTATGTTGGGCCCACTTGCGCCAACCACGGGTTAGCAATTAACTCCGGATAAATTGGCTCTTTCAGTTGTTTTTTTTATACAAAAAATCATGGGTTACCAACTTAACCTGGAGTTTATTGCTAACCCAGGTTGGCGCAAGTGGGGCTTAGTGTGTTTGCCTTACCCCGGTGTTTGTCTTACCCCACCTGACCTTATTACAGTTTTTACGATACAGTAAAAACAAAAAATCTTGAAAAATCACGTGCTGTCTTGTTGGAGATCCCTCTTGATTTTTATTATTATTTGATAGCGATAATAACACATCTTCTGTGAAAATTTCAACTCGCTATCAGTTCAAAAGAGCTAGGACGGACGAAACTTTAGTAATAGGGTCCCGTTGGCACCTTTTGGTACGGAACCCTAAAAAAGTAAATTAAATTACAAACAATAGAAAGAGTAAATTTCAAATTCAGCAATAAAAGACTAGCAGTAAATAAATAAAACGCTGCGCGAATGTATTCGTATCCGGCAATGAAATTCTCGCTATTGAATAAACAGTGTTGTTCAATTTTAGAGTTCAAATACCGGACCGGATATTTTATCGTTATTTTTTATCCCGGAACACGTATTTTATTAAATTTCTAAACGAAACAGAATGTTTAATCATTCAACATGAAACACGTTTTTTTTATTCTTCTTCTTCTTCTTAGCCGTTTTCAACCGTAATGGTGTAGGCCTCCTTCAGTCTATGCCATCCCTCTCGATCTTGTGCCCTCTCTATCCATTTCACTCCTGCTGTTCTTTTGATATCGTCATACCAACGCATTTGCGGTCTTCCTCTTGGGCGTTTTTCTCCCCAGGGTCTCCACTCCAACAGTGCCTTGCCCCACGAGCCTTCTTTTCTGGCGATATGACCAGCCCATTGCCACTTGAGCTTCGCGATACGCTTGATGACGTCAGTGACTTTACTCTGCTCTCTGAGCCATTCGTTTCGCTTTCGATCTCTTAGCGTAACTCTTCCATCTTCCTCTCAATTGCTCTCTGCGCTACTCCGCTCGCTTCGCTCTTTTCTTATTTTCTAACTTAATATCTTCTTGGGTAAAATACATAAACTTTCTAAGCATGGTACGTGGAATATATTCCGTACTTTTTCAATGTTATTCGTACAGTGATTAGGTATACTGATCATTTTAGGAAAGTACGTCAAGCAATTAATAACCAGCATAAACAGATCACGCGTGAATAAGGTATAACGTCGGATATCCAGGCCAGCTTATGTTGGTTTAGTATAGCTTGATGTGTCTCTCTGTGTGAATCATGAGCACTGGGGGAAAGTGGTAGAGATTTTTCCGAAGGTAGATGACGTAAAAGGCGACGGATCGACCAATGGCATTCACGCGTCAGCCGCCTCCCGCTTCCCCCGTTAAAAAGACCCGAATTTGATTTCTGCGGATTCAAGATCATCATTACCTCCGTGGTCTAATGGTTAAGACCATTGGGCTATTGACACGGAGGTCGTGGGTTCGATTCCCACGGGGGACACCTTGTGATATGTAACTTTGTGCGTTTTTCCCCAGTTGGTTAGGACACTGCAGCCTGAATCACCTGATTGTCTGAAATGAAAGGTGATTCCGAGCTTAGTTAGCCGGCTAGGCTACTATCTCTGGTGGAAGTAGTCGTTACATAAAAACCACGTCATCGTCAGAGGCCGTAAGGCGGTTTGAAAAAACTCTGACACCGGCGCCCGCGGCATGATCGCGCGATAAAGCGCTATCGCGCCCTAGCTCCCTTTCTTTTTGCGCGCGAACGAACGAGTTAGCAGGCGCGATAAAAAGTTTATCGAGGCACCATGCCGCGGGCGCAGGGCTAGCTGCCCACACGATAAGAAGAAGAAGAAAGTCATCGCTCAAGCTTAGTTGTGCGATCTGCACAATATTGATTCAATGAGTGTGACATTGAACATTAGAACCAGTCTGGATACTTGATTGCAATGGAACTACGACGATTAGGGATATTTTATCCCGGACACCCGGGACTATAGACAAACGTAATCTACTACGTCCCATCCCTAATACAAAGACGATTCAAATTAGATTGAATAGTAATTAAAACAACGAACAAATCCGGGGGGAAAGAAAACAAATCGTCTGAAACGGACAGATAGGCGATTTCTATCTGCGTTATTAATTTTGAGAAATATTTTAATGGCTATCATTGGCATAATGAAAACAACTGAATGAAATTATGAGTAAAGATCGTTCTTATTTGCTTCGTTAAATAATTAAATGTACTTCCAGTGATATACAGGGTGAAATTAAAATCATTGGCATTTTTAGGGTTCCGTAGTCAAACAATAACCCTATCTACTTATACAATGGTTACGGAACCCTATCATGGTCAAGTCCGAAACGCGGTTGGTGTTTTTTGCTACAATCGGTTTGCTTACATACAAACAATTTTTCTGTTTGATGGGTAGAGTATGTATAATACTTTATGCATGATACTTTTCCTTACACCCTGTATATGTTTTTTTTTTTTAGATTGCGTTAAAAACCTTTTTTTTTTACTCCAATTACTAAATGTCTAAAGTAAGACGGAACTTCGTTTGTAAGCAGTGCGCTCGAGTGATATCTTTTGTCAACACAATTTTCCGCGATTTTGATGTTGGTGCTATAGAAAAAGTTGCTCAGTTTGATGGTCTGATCAACCTCTTGTAAAACAGTCAGCAAATTAAGTTGGATCCTGTATACACGGTGTAACAAAACAACCTAGTAATATTTAAAGGGGTGGTTTAGAGTTAAGACCATCAAACTGAACAACTTTCACTGTGGAGCCAACATCAAAATCAAATAAAAAAAACAGATGTCCCATATTTGAGTCAAATCATGTGATGTATGGAAGTGAATCTTGGGTATGCCAGAAGACGCACGAAAGTAGGATTAACGCTGTGGAAATGCGCTCATTGAGAAGTATGTGTGGTGTAACTGTTATGGACAAATTGAAAAATAGTTTAATTAGAGAACGTTGTGGTCTGAAAGAGGATGTAGTGACAGAGATAGAGAAAGGTATGTTGAGATGATTTGGTCATAAGAATGGATGAGTGCAGATTGACGAGTGCAACCTATAAGGCAAGCGTAAGTGGAAATGTTGGAAGGGGACGGCCTAGACGTACATATTCGGACCAAATTGGCGACGTGCTTAAGAAGGGCCAGGTCAGATCTACCCGAAACCGACGAGCATGCATGAAAGGACTAATGAATGTGGAGGAAGCTAGGGAGGTTTGTCAGGATCGTAGCAAGTGGCGTTCCGTTGTTTTTGCCTACCCCAGTGGGAGACAGGCGTGAGAATATGTATGTATGTATGTATATTATAGGTACTTTACTGTTGTATTAAATAGCCGAATTTTTTATTTTTGTCTCGACATTAGCTCCTAGAGAAAGTTGTTCAGTTTGATGGTCTAAACCACCCCTTTAAATATAACCAGGGTGTTTTATTACACCCTGTAGAGGACATTTGAAACAATCATAAAAATCGGCGCCGTAGTTTTTGATTGCATGACACTCATTCATCCATACAGGTCAAACACAGAACCTCCCTTTTTTTAAGTCGGTTAAATATTAGCATGGAAGTAACGTATGTTATTTTATTATTTCATATAATCGAATTTTCTCGAGTAGTCGAGGCTTTTCTTAATCGTATTTCCTTTGCTCGTCTGAGAGAGGTTTATGTAAGAGAGAACCACGCTTTTATACAGGGTGTAACAAAACACTCTAGTAACATTTAATGGGGTGGTTCAGACCATCAAATTGGACAATGTTTAATCAAATTAAAGATTGCAAAAATAACTGCCTCCGTGGTCTAATGGTTAAGAGCATTGGGCTCTTGACACGGAGGACGTGGGTTCGATCCCCAAGGGGGACACCTACCTAGTGATATATCACTTTGTGCGTTTTTCCCCAGTTGGTTAGGACATTGCAGGCTGAATCACATGATTGTCTGAAAAAGGAAACTGATTCCGTGCATTCGAAATCTGAGTGCAAAAGTGCATTTTATCCGCTAGCGTGGAAATTTTTGAAATTCGAATCTGTCCATTCAATATTTTTCTATACCGCCAATCCACTGAAAATGCATAATAACTATTTCATGTCACTGGTCAGCACGAAAAAAAAACACTTTTTAAAATGTTCTTTTTAGCAATTCACTTTTTTTCCTCGCTGTTGTGAGGTGAAAAGTTGTGTGTTTCGCTCGGCTGCAAAGTTATTCTGCGTCTCGTACCTTTGATACCTTCGCTTGCTCAGGTTTCAATACAAGTACACGCGCCAAAAAGCAACTTTGCAGCCTAGCATAACAAATAACTATTCTAAAAGAATTCTTCACTCCTGCATAACGCTGTCCTCACGTAAACGCGTTGTGAAATAATATGATTGAGTTTCATTTTCTGAATGACTAATGAACTTCGCTCATTTGCACGCCGCATTCTCGCCTCCCTCTCTAGCACGCGTACCTGCGTAAGATAGAGGAAGACGGCTATATGTCAGGTTATTCAGAGTCGAACCTAGGGGCGTTTCAGAGGAGTAGATTTTCATTTTATCTCAGGGGTCGTTAAGGAATTACGTCGCTCAGTTTTAGGTTAAGTCGTTATTTGGAAATTACAGTTTAAAATGTGGCGGTGGTCTAGTGGCGAGTCTGGCGAGTAACCATTCCTGCCTTGAATAGCGCGATGGTCCAGGCCGACTCGTACCAATCAGTTTTTCGGATTTTATTTACGATTTGTAACACCACTGGCTTTCCGGTGAAGGAAAACAAAGTGAGGAAACCTGCATGCTTCTATTTCGAGGCATGTATTGTACCCACTGTCCGTGATAAGTGGCGACGGGTTCACTCCCCGTCACACTGGACAGAGTTTCGGTACTAGTGAAACGTGGATATTCTGAGTTTTCAGAATATCTTTGACTACCCTCGGAGAATATAGCATAAATATGGTTATGCTACAATTTAAAAAATCCATCAAATGTTAGAAGAATTTTCTCCGTGCAAGAGCCGTCCGTCCTTCGATATTGTTCAGAGAAAGTTGTTTAGTTTCATTCAAGGCCTCCGCTCATTGCAGCGATATTATCGAGCGATATTATCGCTGCGATTTTGCGATAATTGTTCTCAGTACATTTTGTATGGGGACGCGCGCGATCCTACACACTGCCGCGATATTATCGAGCGATAATATCGCTGCGATTTTGCGATAATTGTTCTCAGTACATTTTGTATGGGGACGCGCGCGATCCTACACACTGCCGCGATATTATCGAGCGATAATATCGCTGCGATTTTGCGATAATTGTTCTCAGTACATTTTGTATGGGGACGCGCGCGATCCTACACACTGCCGCGATATTATCGAGCGATAATATCGCTGCGATTTTGCGATAATTGTTCTCAGTACATTTTGTATGGGGACGCGCGCGATCCTACACACTGCCGCGATATTATCGAGCGATACTATCGCTGCGATTTTGCGATAATTGTTCTCAGTACATTTTGTATGGGGACGCGCGCGATCCTACACACTGCCGCGATATTATCGAGCGATAATATCGCTGCGATTTGGCGATAATTGTTCTCAGTACATTTTGTATGTGGACGCGCGCGATCCTACACACTGCCGCGATATTATCGAGCGATAATATCGCTGCGATTTTGCGATAATTGTTCTCAGTACATTTTGTATGGGGACGCGCTCGATCCCACACACTGCCGCGATTTTATCGCAACCTGACGCAATCTCTTTCTACTACATTCGTGTCGCGATATCGCTCGATAATATCGCTGCAATGTGCGGAAGCCTTTATGGTCTGATCGAAGAGTGTATAGTGCGACATAAAAGTGTAGAAAACGGTAACAGCAGGAACTAAATATTTTAGTACAAATTGTAGGTCGGTCTTGCCAGCTTATGCGTGATTTTGACGTTTTTGCGTGGAGGCAGTGCCCTCATTTATTTTCTACGCTTTTATGTCGCACTGTACAGGTGTAAAATTTAATGCGTTACATATTAAGGGGCTACCTGCCGGTTTTGGGTAATTTTGTAACCATTTTATTCATTAACTATGGCACTTTTTGAGCTGAAATTTAAACTGAACCATCTACAGGATATGAGAAGTGATGTGGTTTTTCTAGAAATCGATTTTAATTAATAAAACCGAAGAAAAGGGACTCTAAAGTCACCCCTTTTTTTCCAGTTGTAACCATTTTACTCTTACATTTTTAATCGGAACAAAATTAAAATTTACTACACAATACAATTTAGAATGATGTGGTTTTTTTAAATTTTCGAAATTAATAAAAAATCATCGATTTTTTCAAAGAAAACAGCTAAATTCTGACCGGAGCCACGCGCTCTTTCTCATCGGTTAGTATGGAAAGTGAGTGAGAGGAGAGTGGTCCACGGCTGATACGCCTTAAACGGGATGCTTCAGACCATCAAACTGAACAACTTTCACTATGGCACCAACATCGAAATCACGAAAAAGAATCGGTTGTTCCATAAATTTGGGTCTTGCCACAAACCGCGACCTACCAAGGCATTTTTTTAAGGGGCCATAGGTCCCGACGAATATTTTCTATGAGGAACGCGATTGCCGAGCGCTCCAAAAAGAGTGTCCGTGAGCCGTATTTTCGATTAAAAACAACTAACCAAAGTACTTTTTCTAGATTATGGTGAATATGTGAGTATCAATACCAACAATCGGAAACTATTTTAAGTTCTTCTAAACCGAGAAAAATGTTTAAAAATGCATGAAAATACGTCATCTTTGTGACGATTTTCTATCGAGTGAAGTAATTCCAATCGTGTATTCAGTTGATGATTTCACTAGATGAACTATTCAAAAATACTGAGGTATGACTTTAGTTTCGGTAAATGGTATAAATCTAGTCGTAAAATGAAAAATAAAAGATGCCTCCGAGGTATTTCCACCTACTATTACGTCTTAAGCAGTGGATCGGTCTAAGTGTTTATAATAACATAGTTATTTAATTTTGATAATAACAACATGCAGTCCTGACTCCTGACACGTATTTCTGAAACTAGTCGGATTTTAGAACAAACTATTTGCACTCTCAAGAAAAAGTTCTTAGTAACATAACACGTGGTTTATGTACGTCCCTTCTCCATAGGGAACCACTTGCTCATACTGTAAGCAGACTTAATTAATTTTCTATTTGAAGCTGAAAGTGATTATTGATTTTAATGCATTTAAGAGTAATTTTACAATTCAGTAGCACCCTCATCACAATATCAAGGACTTTTCAATAATAAAGGCGTAAAAAAAAATTGCTGCACCAATATAAAAAAATTAAAATTTTGTCTTTCATACAAACTTTCGAACAGCCAATTGCATTTAGAATAAAAAGTCTAAAAAAAATCGAATTTCCTATAGGCTTCTTAGGTAAAGTTGTTCAGTATCATGGGTACAATCACCCCTTAAATTAATGCAACTGTTTACCGTAACACCATGTATTTAAAAGAAACTCTGAAATGCAAAGCACAGACATTGGTTTCTAAATCGTGTTCAAAAAATTTAATTAATTGGTTACAATTAAAAAAAAATATTTCTTTATTAACCAATTAAGGCTAGGTTATCCCAGTGCAAGCGTCTCTTTCTTGCAAGCATAAGTTTACAATTAGCCATCCCGCTCCAATTGAAAGCAGGATCGCAAAAAAACGTGTTTTTCGTCAATATCTTTGCTCATGGGAGTTTCTAAGCTAAAAATTCTTCCGAGTTCACTAGAAATATTTAATGCATTTAGTTAAAAACAAGAATAAAAAGTTAAATATCAGCAGTTTAATCATAGTATTGAAAGAACATAACAAAAAGGGGTAACTTTGGGATGTTTTTCTATCTAGTAAACTTAATCTAATCGTGTAATTGAGAACAGTCGCCCATCCGCCCGATCCTTAAATAAGACATAATTTAATTTCAGACTTTAAAACACAGTTTAAAACACTTTCGTTTGTGTTCAAAAAACGGCCTCGACGGGATAACAGCGTCTTAAAGTCAATTCAATTTTTTGAACACGATTTAGAAACCAATGTCTGTGCTTTGCATTTCAGAGTTTCTTTTGAATACATAGCATAGCATAGCATAGCATATGCTCACGACTATATTCCCCGAGGGGGTAGTCAGAGATATTCTGAAACCTCAGAACATCCACGTTTCACCAGTAGTACCGAAACTCTGTCCAGTGTGACGGGGGGTGAGCCCGTCGCCACTTATAATGGACAGTGGGTACAATACACGCCTCGAAATTGAAGCATGCAGGTTTCCTCACGATGTTTTCCTTCACCGAAAAGCCAGTGGTGTAACAAATCGTACATAAATTCCGAAAAACTCATTGGTACGAGTCGGCCTGGACGGGGATCGAACCATCGCTTCCTGCACGGCAGGCAAGGTTACTCGCTACTGGACCACCACGGCTCTACATTTGAATACATGGTGAAATAATTTTTCTTAAAGAAATAAAACCGGTCAAGTTCGAGTCTGGCTCGCGCACCGTTTTTCGGTTCCGAACCACAACACAATTATACGCAACTTACCAAAAAGTTTTGTTTTCTCCGTATATAGGGTCCAACTTAATATGCTGACACTTTTTTAAGAGGATGATCAGACCGTCAAACTGAACAACTTTCTCTATGGGACCACTATCGAAATCGCGAAAAAAAATCAGCTGTTCCATACAAACCTACTCGACCTTAATGTAAGGGACCGATAATATTTTTTTCGCGATTTCTATATTGGTCCCATAGAGAAAGTTGTTCAGTTTGACGGTCTGATCATCCCCTTAAAATAGTTTCAGCTAATTTTGTTAGACCTTATATACGGAGAAAACAAAACTTTTTGGTAAGTTGCGTATAATTGTGTTGTGGTTCGGAACCGAAAAACGGTGCGCGAGCCAGACACGCACTTGACCGGTTTTATTTCTTTAAAAAAAATTATTTCACCATGTATTCAAATGTAGAGCCGTGGTGGTCCAGTGGCGAGTAACCTTGCCTGCTGTGCAGAAGGCGATGGTTCGATCCCCGTCCAAGCCGACTCGTACCAATGAGTTTTTCGGAATTTATGTACGATTTGTTACACCACTGGCTTTTCGGTTACATAAGTAAGAATAAATTTTTAAAACTCTTAAGGGGGTTGTTTAGACCGTCAAACTGAACAACTTTCTCTATGGGGCCAACATCAAAATCGCGAAAAAAACATCTGATATCCCATACATATTTTAGCTCGAGTCGATTTGTAGAGTATAGAAAATCATTTTTTTTTTTTCGCGATTTCGATATTGGTCCCATAGTGAAAGTTGTTCAGTTTGAGGATCTAAACCACCCCCTTAAATGTTTATTTATTTATTTATTTATACTAAAAATACAAATACATTATCTTTACAGGTTTTCACCCAAATTGATAACATAATAACTTATTAATTAACTTGCCTTACTTAAATAATCTAAAGCGGCCTCTGTGAATTTTGTCAATGAACAATGGAATATATCTACCTCTTTTGATATTCCGTTTAGTATTCTGAGTGCGGTGGTTAATGGAGCGTACTTTAATTTGTATTTTTATAACACCTTGTATATTACCGTTTTTACGATAGAGCGAGAAGAAAAAACGTTGCTAAAAACTAGTTTCTTGTATGAGGACCCCCATACATTTTTGAATTACCTTCCAAAAGCCCTAAATAGGTAGGACAGACCGACGGACGGACGGACGGACAGCTTAGGCTTATGAATAGGGTCCCAAAAATATTTATTAAACAATCAATGTAAACCATGGATCTAAATCATAAAGGATAGCACTCCTCCTTACAAGCATTGATACAAGAAAATTTGACGTTCGTCTCCGTCGTCGATATTTCCAATTTTACGTGCGTCCCTTTCTATTCCAATGACGTCACAATTACATGAACGACAATTGAGTGACGTTATGCCTAGACATACATTAGAAAGGGACAAAGTTAACGTCACTAAAAACCACTACGGAGAAGAACGATCATTACCGACCATCAAGGAGTATTATCATGTTTTCCCTCTTGTTAGGCAGTCTGTGCTCCACTATAGAGGATTCCAAACTTCTTGATGTAAACTATAATAGTAAATATTGTTGACCGATCGAGCCGCCGCCATTTTGAAATAGAGTCGTAGTAGGTAAACAAGCGGCCATATTTTATTGGAAACTAGCGAAAAACAAGCTGGAGTGTTTTGCAACGGATTTTAAACTGATTAATTAGGACTATGAATCTTTCAGTAATACCTACAGGGTGTAAGGAAAAGTATCATTAACCTTTACACCACATACTCTTCCCATCAAACTGAACAACTTTTACTATTAGAGCAAACCGATAGGAGCAAAAAAAAAATTTTATGATCAACATGCTTGGGTCTGAGTGTCACTAACTTATAGTTTACTGTATAGTATCAATTATTTTATTAAAAAGACTATGCATAAAGGAGTAAATTGGCAGCCGACCGCATGCAGCAGCAGCATACGACGTGTCGGATCCGACACGTCGGAGCGACGCGTCGCTCCGACACGTCGGAGGGGTATGAATTCGAACCCGACCGCACGCAGCAGCAGCATACAGCAGCTGCAAACAGTGTTGCCGACTTAGGGTATTTTTTGGGGTAAAGTGACACATTAAATTACGACCGTGCTCCCTTTGGGATACTCAGAATCCTTGTTACAAACATCAGTGATCTTAGTAGCCTGGTTCCTTTTCACCTTTTTAGGGTTCTGTGCCCAAAGAGTGAAAACGGAAACTTTGTCCGTCCGTCCTACCTATTTAGGGCTGTAACTTTTGAACCGTAATAGCTAGAAATAATAAAAATTACAAAATGTATCAAATTAAGGGGGATCCTCATACAAAAAACAATTTTTTTTAAAGATTTTAGGGTCTTAGTTACTTTACTTCTAAAATGCTGGAGTAAAAAAATCTTAAAATGTTATAGGTAGTAGATTACATACCGAAGGCAGAAAAGATATTTATTTAGAAAATAGCTGTTTATAAGATCTTAGATCAATTTAATTCATTGAAAATAGGATAAACTTTGTTTGTATGCAGCGTGCTCGTGCGCGCTGGCAGGAATATCATTTTAAACTCAAAAATAGCTGTTTATAAGATCTTCGATCAATTAAATTAATTGAAAATAGGATTAAACTTCGTTTGTATGCAGCGCGCTCGGGCGCACTGGCAGGAATATCATCTTAAACTCAAAAATAGCTGTTTATAAGATCTTCGATCAATTTAATTCATTGAAATTAGGATGAAACTTCGTTTGTATACATCGCGCTCGTGCGCGCTGGCAGGAATATCATCTTAAACTCAAAAATAGCTGTTTATAAGATCTTCGATCAATTTATTGCGAAACTATCGTGTTTATACAGGGTCAAACTTAATATGCTGAAACTTTTTAAGGGGATGATCAGACCATCAAACTGAACAATTTTCTCTATGGGACCAACATAGAAAACGCGAAAAAAAAATCTCCTGTCCCATACATTTGGCTCGAGTAGGTTAGCACTTTTGTATGGGACAGCTGTTTTTTTTTTCGTGATTTCAATGTTAGTGTTTAGAGAAAGTTGTTCAGTTTGATGGTCTGATCATTCCCTTAAAAAAGTGTTAGCATATTAAGAAGGACCCTATATAATATTTGAACACTGTTTCACCCAATACCGAACGCCCGTATGATGTACCTAGGTATCGTTGGAATTTAACGGAAAATGTGGTTGAAAATAAAGATTTCATTAAATTAAATATTATAGTGGAATTTGTATGAATTATTGTGCTTTATCCGACTTTTATTTTCTATCGCATGCCACAAAATAAATTCGTGAATTTAGGATAATTATCGCATGCCTGGCAGCACTCGACGACACTACTGGTGTGCGGTCGAGGCTCGACCGCATACAGCACGTCGCATGCTTCGTGTCGGATGCTTCGCAGGGTATTTCATAGAACTACATACAAACCAGTAGTGTCGGAGCGACACGTCGTATGCTGCTGCTGTATGCGGTCGGCTGTTAACCGGCACCTTAACTGTTATACATAACCTTAGCTTAAGAATAGGCCAATAGCAGATTTTTCTTTTTTTGCTTCGATCAGTTTGCTCCCATATTAAAAGTAGTTCAGTTTGATGGGTATACTCTTAGTTTAAAAGGATGCTGATAATATAAATTTCACCCTATAGTTCAAATCAAACTATAACAAAATATTATAAAAATTTGCTATGTGCCAGTCGTTCAATCCCGGAAAAAACTTTTTCACCTCACAAGCTCGGAAAGATTCTGTTTATCATTCGAAATCCGAGTGCAAAAGTGCATTTTATCCGCTAGCGTGGAAAGAGTTTTTGAAATTCGAATCTGTCTATTCAATATTTTTACATACCGCCAATCCACTGAAAATGCTTAATAACTATTTCATGACACTGGCCAGCACGAAAATAAAAACTTTTTGAAATGTTCTTTTTAGCAATTCACTTTTTTTCCTCGCTGTTGTGAGGTGAAAAATTGTGTGTTTCGCTCGGCTGCAAAGTTATTCTGCGTCTCGTACCTTTGAAACCTTCGCTAAGAGCTCAGGTTTCAATACAAGTACTCGCGCCAAAAAGCAACTTTGCAGCCTAGCATAACAAATAACTATTATGTCTTTTTGTATTGTATGTAGTCCGACTCACACTTGGCCGGTTTTTAAATGTCCACCTCCACTATAATCATTATGAACGTCATTCACTCATTCATTCGCTTCGGTCACAAATTAAAAACCAATCAGGAGGTTTAAATCACCGGGTTACAAGTTTACCATCCGCTAAATCAACTGGCAATCGTTTGTTTATTTTCGTAGATACGCTTTTTAATCGAAAGGAAAATTCCCTCCGAATTAGAACTAAGTAATTTAAGGGAACGTCATTTCAGAAACGAGCGTTTTTCTTTTGGTTTTTAGGGGATCGATAGATGGCGCTACAGTGTTAGCGTCAACATAGTTTTAAATAACATTTTGAATTATTAGTAATTTAATCTACTTTAAAAAATAATAAAATCATTCATTCATTGATCATACATTCCTTTTGTCGGAATATTGTATTGGCAACACGGCCACTGTAAGTCCGCCATTCGAGTACAGACGTCGAGACAGACGGTTAGGAAAAGTGATTGTTCATCATTTAAATTCATGATACTTTGGTAAAATAGTTTCTGAAGTGATTAAATGAGATTGTTAAAGTGAATCCTTGGTTTTCTGTTCATATGAGGTGGTAATCCTCACAGTTCAGAAGTGTTGGATAAATGGAACGCGTTGCTCACTGGTATGTGATTTTATTTTATTACTCATGTACTTTGGTACAGTATTTCGCAATAATAATAAACAGTCTCATATTTAACTTGATCGGATGATAAAAGAATAAAAACTAGAATCGTGATTACGCCACTAGTTTGGCGTAAATAAAATATCAAAAATATGTTAGTAGGTAGGTAACCTACCTACCCGTATTTAGTTTAGTAAACATAATTTACGAAATAATCTCGTGATTATGATTAATAATGTGAACGTTAAATACGAGTTCGCTAATAATTTAGTATGTTGTTAATTTAACGCATAAAAGACTGTTATCGTGAGATTCACTTAATCAAGAATACAGCATATGCTCACGACTGTATTTCGCGAGGGGGTAGTCAGAGATATTCTGGAGCCTCAGAACATCCACTATTTTATTTCTTGATACATGACAATGCAATGTCTAGTAAAATTAACAAATAAAATAATAGGGAATTGAAGTAATAAAATTACATTTATAATATACCTACCTACCTGTCTAGCGGTTAGTAAAATAACAATTTTTAATCTAAATTATGACATGCAGATTGTATGCAATACTTGTAGCTAGGTACTTGGGTAATTTCTTATGCCGTTTCCATTCCATGGAGAAATAACGGGAGTGTGGCCACGAGTATGACTATGCTACAATATTATCAATTTTATATTATTATTATTATGTATCGTTAGCAAACTATTAATAAATTAAATAAAAGCAAATTCTGGTAATTGAGTTATGGTAGGTACAGTCGACCCACCAGAGTTTTCTCGTCACTGGTGTGGCCCACCCCATAGCTGCTGTTCCTTGAACAGTTTGCTGTATGGTTTGTTGGTACATGGACATTGTAATTAGGAGCCACTGTAACTATTAAATAATCTGTGGAACTCAATAATAGGAATTCATTATTTTATAAAGCTATGATTTTCGAACTGTCCTATTATATTGTACTGATCCTCAATATTCCGCGTATATTGACGGCTTAATAAGATGGCGTTATAATGTACTGTTAACTCATATAATATATTTTACTCGTATAATCGGGAAACTCGATTTCATAATGAGGGCAAATCTTGTCTGTCTGGAAGAAATCGATTTTTAGCGATACGACTAAATGGATTGCATTTGTGCTTTCTGAATTTCTTGTCTGTTTACGCTTTGTACAATATGTTTTTGGAGTAAAATAAAGTATAAATTGATTGATTGAGTTACTTAAGTAATTCTATTCTATTTTTATTTAATGGCGTTTCCTTGTTAGATTTCGCCAGTGTCAAGTTATTTGAGGGAGTGTCTATCCAATCTCGAGGATTGTTTTTGAGTAAGAACAACTGCTGAGAAGGATTTTGGAGCCTCGTGGCAGGCTGAGACGCGAACCGCGCGAACACCACGCGAGAGACAAGTGTTCGAAGCAAACCCTGCAACGTGACTCTTACTTAAGTAAATATTCTGTTTCAACAACACATTGACATCTTTAAGAAATTCATTTTATTAGAGAAAGAAAGAAACCTGAAAATTTTAACTACTGTTAAAAACTGACAGAATGAAAGTTGTTTACTTGGGAGAATATGGGCAATTCGATCAATCTGTTATTTTCGACGTTCATATTCTGTCTCATCGTGCAATTTTAAGAGGCTCCTCATAGGTAAACGCAGGGCCGGGCCATATATATGTTGCTGGTTTTTAGAAGCTATCTTCTCATTATTGAAAAGACATACAATTTATTGAAAGATATAGCAATGATCTTCAACATCTTGGCTTTATTTCATATTTCTTATTTTTCTGTTAAATACATATGAAACCTGTGTTCAAAGGAAAGCCTAAATATTGAAAAATATGTATTATGTGCATCTACTTTTTATGTTGAAGTTACTTGAGACACGCACCTCTGTGTAGACAATGTTAAGATCTAAAATTGCTTTAAAGCAAATTATTTTTAAGAACAATATTTAATAAGTTAATTATGATTCTTATGTGAATTCTTATGATTTTAGAATGTCATTTCCTTAGAAAAAGTATATGTCTAGAATGAGCCTCACACTTGTTCCGTATAAAACAAAAGGGGCTAACTTTCTTAGGTTGGTGTGCGTGAGGCGCCATACTAATTATGTATGTGTGCGTGTATATGTATAGGGTTTTGGAACCAGTACTGGTTCCTATTTTTTTCGACGCTTTCGTAGCTTTGACTGTCTATCTTGATAATCTAAGGTCATTTCCTTGGATGAGAAAGCACCACAGTCAGAGACATAAAATGACGTAGGTAGTTTAGTAGAGGTGAGGCGGCTCTGAAAGAGTCAAGGTCGTTCGGTTAGGGAAACCTCTTATTACAAATGTATGACAAATTGTAAATATTATGCACATATACTAAAAGACACCTACGTTAATATAATGTCAGTTTTGAGGGTATTGTTTAGTCAGTATAAACTTCAATAATTCAAGTACTGTTATCCAAATGATTTATTTGATGAAATATAACTACATTCACTAAAATAAATGTCAGAATCAGCAAAAATCTGAATAAGTCAACATTCAGAAGCCAAATTTCATAAAACAATTTTATAATGATAACAAAGGAAAAAGGAACCGTTTGTATTTACAATTCTAGCATAATGCTTACAGTTATAAAATTCCTATGTTTTGTTTTGAACTCGTACGGTGATTGGTAATAGATACATATCGCCATGCAATACCTTTGCCGTAAATTGCTGGACTCTATTGAGAAACGACAAGTTAGTATGGCTTAAGTCTATATTTATATATATAGCATAGCATAGCATAGCATAGCATAGCATAGCATATCATAGCATAGCATAGCATAGCATAAAATAGCATAGCATTGCATAGCATTGCATAGCATAGCATATGCTTGGGACCGTAGTCCTCGGAGGTGTTCTGGAGCCTCGGGGCGTCCACGTTTCACTGGTACTGAAACTCAAAAGTCTATAACCGTACGCTTTTTGTTTTGTTTTATATCTCCCTACGTAAATAAGGATGCTCTTGAATAAATGGCCAAAACTTGTAATGGAGAAGGATCATAGAGAATCCTATTACCAGTTACCACATAGTTGTCTATATTAATATCGATATTCCCTATCATTCCGAAAAATATTGTGCTGTGACCTATATTTTCAAGGTCTATGGTAATTTCGAGGTTTTAGAAAAGGTGGTATTATCACGTTGAGGTTTAAATTAATGATGAGAAGATGTTATTCATCTCATAACAAAATCAATTGTATTGATTCTTTCTCAAGTATTAATTTTATATGATCAAGCGGGTATAACGGTGGTTATTAGCAGATTCACCCACCGTCTGTACTCTATACCTAGGTATGGGTAAATTGCAATAAATTATTTTGATTCTGAATAAGTAATAAATTAGATTGAGATCAGCTAGAGAAAGTAACTTACGATTGGGATACTTCTACTAGGGAGGCAATCAAAAATGTAATTTTAAAAAAAAGATAATAGTACAAGAACTCTTTCCTCCAAGGCGGTCAATCCAAGCAGTTTGTAATCTGGGTTGTACTAATTACAATAAGAAGAGTTGCTTAAAGAGTATCAATATTTGATTAATATTTGGATTATAGATATTATCAATATCTTGTCTTTCTGTAGTTATAGTTTGTTGATGAAAAATGTTGTACGTAGGAGTAGGAATAGCATTTATGATTGCAATACTTATAGGAAATACAATGGATTTGTGTTTCTATTTACACAGTTTGTTCCGAGTAAGGTTAGCATATATTTTGTGGGCGCTGCATAAGATTTCACTACATTAGATAATACCGGAGAATGTCTTTCTTCATATTCATCGTATTTTGATTTTATAAAATTAAATTATCAAAATATCCGATGGCTCTCACTATGCTTTGCTTTGTATTCTGTCTATTTCGTTCTGCATTACTCTTTATGAATGTAATAATTAAATGAAAAGTACGTCACCATGTTTTGGCCTCATTCTCTAAAGAATGATAATACCTTACAATGTGGTGGTAGATCCATAAAAAGAAAAGAAGATGTCTTTATGGTTCTATTTTTAATAAATGATTTAACTGATTAATCTTGCTACGATAATAGTAACAAAGCTTCTATAACATGTTTTTTGTAATAATGATTCTGGATCGCATGCCTATAAATATAAAAGTTGTATCCTTAATCAGGTCTCCGTCACTTGACAGTAGGAACCGAGATAAATACCTACACTTGGGCGCATCATAACGATGTATGAATTCTTCCAAGAAGTATTAACTACGCTGAGTCAAGCGCTATTAGGAAGTGATGTATTTGGTACGAAGTAACTAGTTATCTGTGCCCAAAATCCAGGTGACTTCCAGAATCGATACTGTTCCTGATAATGATCGATATCAGATAGGTATTTGTATTGATGGCCACTATAAACATACGCATAAAAGGTAAAGTGGTTACAAGTATGACCAGGAAAATAATTTTCATCGTCAATCTTCGATCGTGCAAACAGAAACTATCATTTCCCGAACGTATTCGAAAACGTTTTATAATTAGTAATCAACCTTATGGTTACGTTGTAAAAAGGGAAATTGATTGCTGTTCAGTCTAATTACCCATGAGGGAGGCACGAAATCCACTGACGAAAAGAAGCAGATCATTTTTGGTGGGTAACCGTAGAGTATCGTGATTGGTTCACGTGGTTTTAATAAAGTCAACTGCTTAGGTACGTCCGTAAGCATTATAGACTTTGTGCTGGTACCCAGCCATGGGGCCAATGGATTGAAAATTAAGATAATCTTTGTTTCTTGATCAATTTTCTTTCATTGACATAATACGTAAATCACCACTCGCTTTAACAGTTTGGAACTTCTTGCCCTATTAGAAAATATTCTAGGACAGCCGAGCTAAATTATGTGTTGAACGCAACGAAATTAATCACATTTGATAGGAGAGGCTAGCAGTACCTACTATATGCTTAACTATGTACCTGAGGGATTAAGTGGATTCATTACACATATCGTAAAGGATTCCCGAGAATCTGGCTTGCCGCATGCGGGGTCATAGTATCATGCGTACTGGCAGATACTATGGACCTGATTAAGGATTCTTTTGTTAATAAAGATACATATTATTATTTGTATTCGTAGTTTATTGCATTTAAACTCCAGAGTGAAATATGCTATACAGTTGCAGTGGTAATTGTGCTGTTAGTACGGTGATCACTATACAAATATTCCTAACTGAAATATGCTGCTTATTGTGGTGATCAGTAACCTAACTGAAACATGCTGCTTATTGCTGTGATCAGTAACCTAACTGAAATATGCTGCTTATTGCGGTGGTCAGTGACCTAACTGAAATATGCTGCTTATTGCGGTGATCAGTAACCTAACTGAAATATGCTGCTTATTGCGGTGATCAGTGACCTAACTGAAATATGCTGCTTATTGCGGTGATCAGTAACCTAACTGAAATATGCTGCTTATGGCGGTGATCAGTAAACTAACTGAAATATGCTGCTTATTGCGGTGATCAGTAACCTAACTGAAATATGCTGCTTATTGCGGTGATCAGTAACCTAACTGAAATATGCTGCTTATTGCGGTGATCAGTAACCTTACTGAAAACTATGCTGCTACATTGCGGTGATCCATACTAGGTACTCATTAACAACTTAAATATATTGCTTAGTGTGTTGCAATGATCAATATCACAATGAAATAGGCTGCTCTAATACAGGATGCGTCTGCCTGTCGAGCATTCCTTCGACAGCTATGATAGAATAATAATTATAGTTATGGTTTTAATTTCTTACCAAGAAATTATAATCGGGCTAGTTCGATGAGGCGGACAGCCCGATAGCTCAGCTGGTACTAGGCCCACCTGCCGTGCTGAGTCACAGGTTCAAGTCTGTGTACCCGTGTCATGGACAATTTACCAGCATACCGTAACCACACAGACGGACGCGATGAAGCAATTTAAGAAGAAGGAACACTGTAATTGTGCCAACTAAAATTTCTGGTCTTGACAATGTTTCACTATGTAATTCAATATTGTAATTGTACTTGTATATTTTGTTTTGTTAAAAGAGGTGTGTTGTAGAGTTTCTGGCCGCATCTTCTCTACAACAAAACACGTTCCGACGCGGTGGTAGAGTCAAAAAATAACGTCAATATTTTCAGTCTGTTTTTTTCTCATAAATAAAAAAAATATATATTATTATAATTGATTAGAAAAATTCATAAATAAAAAAATGAATCAATAATAAATGAATTATTCAATTGTCATAAAAATGTGTAAGTAATAGAAGTTACCTGTAGTCATTGTTATAACTTACTTTGCAATACTTGTATAGAGTCATACAAGTACTCGAATGGCCGAATCGGAATAGAGTCATTCCGTACACAGGACGGCCGACTGTTAGCGTCAACATAGTTTTAAATAACATTTTGAATTATTAGTAATTTAATCTACTTTAAAAAATAATAAAATCATTCATTCATTGATCATACATTCCTTTTGTCGGAATATTGTATTGGCAACACGGCCACTGTAAGTCCGCCATTCGAGTACAGACGTCGAGACAGACGGTTAGGAAAAGTGATTGTTCATCATTTAAATTCATGATACTTTGGTAAAATAGTTTCTGAAGTGATTAAATGAGATTGTTAAAGTGAATCCTTGGTTTTCTGTTCATATGAGGTGGTAATCCTCACAACAGTCTGTGCGAATAAACGTCAAAATCTCAAAAAGTGTTTCTTTAAAATAATTGAAAGGGGAAAAGATGATCAAGAAGATGCCAAAGCATATTTTGATGGCATATTTCATTATTTACTAATCATTTTAATCGAAAATTCGAAACTTTTTAACGACTGACATGGTTGTATGGGCTCGATCCCTTGGCGTTCCAAAAAAAGGCAGGCACAGTCTTGACAAGATTTTGACGGGATCTAGCAAACGGATCTATGCAGCGATAAACATGCCATCTGCCTAGTTTTTAGGAATTACATTTAAAAAAGAAAGAAAAACGCTAATTTTTATAGTAATTCTTACTTCTTACTGTCAAAATGCTGTTCTGTGCTAGTCTGCATCTTACCTGAAAGTAAATAAACGTTGTTAGTAAAATTTGTTATTTTCTATCGAAATCCACTACAGAACTGGGTACAAGAAGATCCGAGGCTCCAAGTGGCATATACTAAAATTTCCGGCTTCTGGGCCCTGTTTAATAAACGCGACAAGAGACAATTGACAATGACAATTCATAGTACATTGCTGGTTACTAATGACGCTAAACTTGCAGTGCTTCATGTGTCCTAGCCTACGAATAAGAGAATGTATAGAAGTATAAATGAAGCTCAAAAAGTGGCACCAAAAAAATTGTAACGCGTTCTAAATTTGTTCTTTAAAAATTGTAACTCGCCGCCAAAACTCATACAAAATGACATTTTTCATGGGTGCCAAAAATGATTTCGATTTTGTTTGGAGTTACTCTTCCATATTTATTCTCTTATTCGTAGGTCCTAGCATTCTCAGCAATGTACTCTGAATTGTCATTGTCAATTGTCACTTATCGCGTTTATTAAAAAGGGCCCAGGTCACGATTTTTCTGATTTCTAGCATAGCATAGCACATGCTCACGACTATATTCCCCGAGGGGGTAGTAAGAGATATTCTGAAACCTCAGAACATCCACGTTTCACCAGTAGTACCGAAACTCTGTCTAGTGTGACGGGGGGTGAGCCCGTCGCCACTTATAATGGACAGTGGGTACAATACATGCCTCGAAATTGAAGCTTGCAGGTTTCCTCACGATGTTTTCCTTCATTTTCTTATTTCTAAATGGTACAGTCAGCAGCAAAAAGATACTACGCGTAGTACTAAAGTGTATACATCTTTTGCATGAGAAGGCATACATCTTTTTGCTGCTGACTGTACATAAATGTATCCTGCGTACCTGACAGCATTTAAAAAACGAAGTAGCTGTAGATAACCAATCATCATCACTATATGATAACGTCAATTTGTCAACAATATACAGGGGGATGTCAAGAAGCGATTACAGTACGTCGCGGTGGCGTCGAATTATACAATTGTGTCTGTCAAATACAATTTCAGTTAAATTATTATTGTCTCGAGTTGAACTCGTTTATCTACTGGAGACGGAAGATTAGCGTATTCCACGAATATGATTTCTTTTTGATGTGAAACATCTATTGGAGCACCTTGGCAGTAAATATTTTATTTATTTTTATTGGTTCATCAACAGTATCAAAGAGTAAATAGTATCAAAGTCTAATTAAAGTACATACAGGGTCCTTCTTAATATGCTGACACTTTTTTAAGGGGATGTTCAGACCATCAAACTGAACAACTTTCTCTTTTGGACCAACATCGAAATCGCGAAAAAAAACTCAGCTGTCCCATACATTTGGCTCGAGTGGGTTTGCAGTTTTGTATGGAAGAGCTGATTTTTTTTTCGTGATTTCGATGTTGGTCCCATAGAGAAAGTTGTTCAAATTGACGGTCTGATCATCCTCTTAAAAAGTGTCAGCATGTTAAGTTGGACCCTATATATGACAATCTAAAGCCAGTGTCATAAAAAGTCGTAGATTCATATAAAAAACGTTTGTTAAGACGCTCTTATACCGTCGAGGCCGTTTTTTGAACAAGAACGAAAGTGTTTTAAACTGTGTTTTTAAGTCTGAAATTAAATTATGTCTTATTTAAGGATCTGGCGGATAGGCGATAGTTCTCAATAACACGATTAGATTAAGTTTACTCGATAGAAAAAAATCCCAAAGTTACCCCTTTTTGTTATGTTTTTTCAATACTATGATTAAACTGCTGATATTTAACTTTTTATTCTTGTACTTAACTAAATACATTAAATATTTCTAGTGAACCCAGGAGAAGTTTTTGCTTAGAAACTCCCATGAGCAAAGATATTGACGAAAAACACGTTTTTTTGCGATCCTGCTTTCAATTGGAGCGGGATGGCTAATTGTAAACTTATGCTTGCAAGAAAGAGATGCTTGCACTGGGATAACCTAGCCTTAAAGCGTTGGTTATTTACGTACAAAAAAATACTTTGGAAAATTTTACGGAGAATGCTATTTTTAAAAATGTTCGACTCGTATGCCGTGGCCCGTGAAGGAAATGGATCACATACCATTTGACAGCTGCGGAAGATAGAAATTTTCGAAAAAAGCGCGCGAAATCAGGGAGTGCGGTATATTGACAGCTGCGATCGATAAAAGCGCGCGGAATCGGGAGAGTGGGTTATTTCGTTGTTTCACATCAACCGGGCGTCCCGCGACGGCCACTTTTTTTCTAAATTAAATGATCACATTTTGAATGTTGTGTTGTAAAGGGTACATACCCCTGTTTATGTAACCTTTACATACAAATATTTTAGTGTAAACTTAAATTGGTAACATATTTTAGCCCAATGAACAACTTGCATTATGCAGCCTGTCAGAATCGTGAAAAAAATCTGCTGGTCTATAAATTTATTCTGTTTTTGTAATATGGATTTAGAAAACTTGTGAACTTGTCATATTTTAACCTCTTCAAAACCAAAACATGTTCCAAATAGCATATGCTCACGACTATATATTCCCCGAGGGGAGAGATATTCTGAAACCTCAGAACATCCACGTTTCACCAGTAGTACCGAAACTCTGTCCAGTGTGACAGGGGGTGAGCCCGTCGCCACTTATAATGGACAGTGGGTACAATACATGCCTCGAAATTGAAGCATGCAGGTTTCCTCACGATGTTTTCCTTCACCGAAAAGCCAGTGGTGTTACAAATCGTACATAAATTCCGAAAAACTCATTGGTACGAGTCGGCCTGGACGGGGATCGAACCATCGCCTCCTGCACGGCAGGCAAGGTTACTCGCCACTGGACCACCACGTTTCCAAATAAATCGGAATTATTATAAATTCTACTTCCTACCTTCCCTAGTTTACATTCGAAGGGCGTAAAGCTAATAAAGTGTAAATAAAAGTAAATAAATGCTTTATAAATAAAAATTAATGCGATCGTAATTGTTTCTGAGGTGGTTGACACACCTGCCCGTTTAGTTGGATGGATATATTTTGATACTTTGGGGTCATTCACAAATTACGTAACGCATTTACCCCTAAATGGGGGGAGGGGACTTACGGCCAGGCGTTACTGTAGTGTTACGAGAGGGGTTTATGCTTGTGTTACGTCACGCTTTTTTTCACCTTTATACCGCTTTTATAGTTAGACCGAGCTGGCGCTGTTTTAGATCACTCCCTTTTTTAATAACAACACGATAATAAGTCAATATCCCATCAAAAACATACTATCTAAAAAAATGCACGAAGTGATTTAGATTGAATCTGTGAATCCCAGTTTGCAATGTGACATTAAACTTTTTTGTTTCTATATTAAAAATTTAATTATTATTCCATAATATAAGCACAAATATTTTTACAAAGCACCCGCTACGTAATTGGGGAAGTGGGGTGTCGACATTTCGAGGAGAATTTTGTTTATGCCACCATGCTACTAAGATACATGAACCATGCTGGGCACATAGCTTGTGGACCATGTACCCAACGTAGAAATCCGTCGAAGAACTAAGGTCGACGACGTTGGAGACCGGATTGCAAAGTTGAAATGGAGATGGGTAGAACATTTGGCTAGAAGAGAAGACAGCCAGTGACCCAAGGCTATATCGGAATGGTGGCCCAAGAGAAGGAAGGTCAGTGGGTAGACCATTGATGCGTTGGTCAGATGATATTGTAGGGGCAGAGATGGATCAGATTTGCACGGGACCGTGAGAAGTGCGCTATAAAAAGAAGGCCTATGCCCAGTAGTGGGTTGACGTGGGCTGATTTGATTGAATTCGAAAATGACAAAAACCCACAAAATCGCAAATTAAACTCGAAATATTCGTACAGCCGTTTTTTTACGAATTCCCAATTCTAATTTAACTAACACTAAATCCCTGCAGGCTATCTGCATAAATGTATTTGGCACAAATCTTGAAATATTATCAAGACCGCTACGTCGCGGTACAGTGAGATAGATGCGAACGGTGCCCAGGTGTGTTATAAAGACGTTTTTCTTGTCTCTAGTCCTGCAATGGTGCCGTTGCTTGCTAGTGATGTGTCCATTTATATCGATAGTTGTATACAGGGTGAAATTGATATCATTGGAATCCTTTTAAACTAAGAGTCTACCAATCAAACTGACCAACTTTTACTATGGGAGCAAACCGATAGAAGCAAAAAATGAAATCAGCTGTTCCATGCCAAACTAAAATTTTGAACTCGCAGAGCACTGTAAGTTATTTTTAGCATATCTGTTCAATACTAATCGTGTAATAAAATGATGGACAAAACCCTTGGTGATATTTTTGCGGAGTTGGAACAACGTGCAAACCTACGAACCAGGGGTCTACCGGACATTCGAACTTCGCAATTGCGTGAACGTTTTCGTTCCAATGTCGACTCTATTAGAATGAACTTTGGACCGAAAGTTACGGAGTCGCGATATATCGAAAATCGAAAGTCCGGGTACAGGGCCAGCATGTTCGCTGTTATCAACAGCGCTCTACGACTCCATCAGTGCTATTTTTGTAAATCATACGAGCGGTTCGGCAGTAGAAAGATGCATAATCTCCATAGTAATTCTGACATTTTCTACTGCCGAACCGCTCGTATGATTTTCAAAAATCGCACTGCTGGTCACCATCTTGGCGACTTGAAAATTATCTGACAGCGAGTTGACCGCTAACTTGTCTCAACCAATCTGGCACGGCACGGCTAGCATGCCACCCACGACAAAGCGACAAAATGAGAAAAACGTAATAGCGCGTTCCTTTTGGCATACGTAAAATAACAAAGATGGCACATCTCTATTTTTATCGTATACTCGGACTCCCCCGGACCCCACTCCCTCTTCCCTCATCCGTAAAACGTCTAAATTCTGATAAAATTAAAGATAAGAAAGAATACTTTTGTTAAGTATGTTTAATTTAAGCAAATAAATTATCGATATCGATAAACATCACTATAACACGCACATATATCAAACTATGACAAATGTAATGTTTTTACCGACCGGCATACCAGGGATTGCTTTACAGACATTCAGACTGAGGATTTTATTAAAAATTTACATAATTATAATAAAACTGTTTAAACTATTTTTTTACAACTCGTTTGTCACGCGTTTTTCTCAGATAGCGAGATGTACAGGGTGAAATTGATATCATTAGCATCCTTTTAAACTAAGAGTCTACCCATCTAACGGAACAACTTTTACTATGGGGCAAACCGATCGGAGCAACAAAAAAATAAGCTGTTGCATACATTTGAGTCAGTTTAGTATGGAACAGCTGATTTTGCTCCGATCGGTTTTCTCCCATAGTAAAAGTTGTTCAGCTTGATGGGTAGACTCTTAGTGTAAAAGGATGCTAATAATATCAATTTCACCCTGTATATAGGGTCATTTTTAATTAGTTGGCGAAACTAAACCAGGGCATTTGTTAATGACAAGAGATTCCATTATCAATGTTTATAATGATTAACAAAATTATTATTATCGTGCGTAAGGTACGAGCAGTGCATACAGTATGTGGGCGCGGGCGGACATTGACCTCAGAATCATATGATCGAGCGGGGGGTTATGGTTATTACCGCGCAATTGTACTCAATAACAGATACCAAATGCGTTTCTCAAGTTTTGCCAACTAATAATTTAACTATATAGGAAACTGAAACTTGGCCTTGAACACTTTCAAAAACGATTGCCATGTAAAATCTAAAAAAAAAATCTATCCTATTCTATTTTTATTTAATGGCGTTTCCTTGTTAGATTTCGCCAGTGTCAAGTGTTGGAGGTTGGAGATATATAGGGTCCAACTTAATATGCTGACACTTTTTAAGGGGATGATCAGACCATCAAACTGAACAACTTTTTCTATGGGAACAACATCGAGCAACAACATTAGCGGTCTCATACATTTGTCTCGAGTACGTTTGCAGTTATGTATGGAGGGGCAGAATTTTTTTTCGCGATTTCGATGTTGGTGCCATAGAGAAAGTTGTTCAGTTTGATGGTCTGATCATATCCTTAAAAAAGTGTCAGCATATTAAGAAGGGCCCTATATTTATTAGATATTGGTAATAGGATATGGAGATCTCAAAGCCCCGTTTTTAAACAAAAACACACATTCGAAACCGCCATAAAATGGCGGAGCCACGTGGCTGTCAAAATCGCAAGCCGACGAAACGTCTACTTGTTACTCCCTCAGCCACGCGACTCCTAAAAAAAAATTATGAACATTACAGTGCGACATAAAAGAGTAGAAAACGGTGACAGCAGGAACTAAATATTTCAGTAAAAATTGTCCGTCGGTCTTGCCAGCTTATGCGTGATTTTGACGTTCTTGCGTGGAGGCAGCGCCCTCATTTATTTTCTACTCTTTTATGTCGCACTGTAGAATAGAAGTAGTATTCCCTCGTACAACAAATAAATCGTGTTTCAAAAAAAAATATTTAATTTAATTACACTATTTAAGCGCTCGTTGGCGTAGTGGAGCTTCGGTATTGGAAACGATCACCGAAGTTAAGCAACGTCAGGTCCGGTCAGTCTTTGGATGGGTGACCGTTTAGTGGTATTTCATCTCGAGCGTTTCCGTGCTTCGGAAGGCACGTTAAGCAGTTGGTCTCGGATAGTTCCGTCAGATGGCGTTGTCAGGTCAGGCCAGGTCAGAGGCCTATTGGCGGCTTGAAAATTCTCTGACAGCAAGGTGACCACTAACTTGCCTCCACCAACACGCACTGGGCCCGCGTGGTGGAGTATGGCCCACTCCCTCTCACCCTTATTCGTGAGAGGAGGCCTTTGCCCTGCAGTGGGATTCTACAGGCTATAACTTTTTTTTTTTAATTACACTTGACACGATAGAATTAATTAGAACGATTGTGAATAAATTAAATTCATTATTATCAAGTTTCATTACTATTTGTTTTTATTACTGTCAGACTAGACTATTTTAGAAATAATTACGACCTTGGGGAATAAATAATAAGTACTATTCTGCACTATTATAATCTAAAAGTGTCTCAGTTTCATATTAATATGCACAAAAAGTCATGGACCTCTCTGTACCATGTTCTCTTGTGATCGGAAAGAAGTATCGTTTAACCTACGAGTCATATCGCTAAACGATCTTGTCGAAGTATCGTGGTAAAAGGACGCGAACATTTTTAGGGTTCCGTAGTCAAACAAGGAACCCTTATACTTTCGTCCATTCTGTCCGTCTGTTTTTTTTCCCGGGCATACGCCCACCACACATTCCCACCGCTGTAACTCCTGTCAACCAGGATCAACAGCGGCGACCATTCACAACACTAGACAATGAAGTCCAGCGAGCCCGGGGATGACTCTGATCTGTAGCGGAACCCGCAATGAATTAATCAAAGAAGGAGGAGTAGGAAAAAGAAATATCTGACTTCCCTCCATTGCAAATGTGAGACAGCATGGCTATTAGAGATCCAATTCCAGAGATCATTTTGGCAGAGTTAAAGACCCTATTGTCTAGTGTTGTGTGTGAACAACACTAGACAATGAAGTCCAGCAAGCCCGGGGGTTGACTCTAATCTGTCTTGGAATTGGAACCCGCAATGAATTAATCAAAGAAGATAGGGGGTACGAAAATGGGCGAGTCCGACACGCTCTTGGCTGGTTTGGATGATACATTCACTTATGAAATCTCTCTTCTGGAAAGTTGAATACGCTGGGTCTTTTATTTAAAAAAAAACTGCTGTTCCATAGAAAACTGCAAACCTACTCGACTCAAGTGCACAGGGTGTAACAATACTCCCTAGTAATACTTAAAGGGGTGCCTCAGACCATCAAACTAAACAACTTTCACTATGGAGCCAACAACGAAATCGCGATAAAAACCGCTCTTTCATACAAAACTGAATTACCATCTCGATCGACTCAAATGTATGGGGACAGCTGATTTTTTTTACTTTTTCTCGACGTTGGCTCCATATTGAAAGTTGTTCAGTTTGACGGTTGAAGCACCCCCTTAAGTATTACGAGGGTGTTTTGTTACAACTTAAGTATACGGGCGGTTTTGTATACACTTTCTAAATTTTCAGGGGTTGAGACCGTCAAACTGAACAACTTTTACTATTATTGTTGGTTGGGCTATTGCAAGCAAGGGTCGTTATGTAACACTGCAGCCATCGCTGATCTTTTGTGTTCGCCCCAAGCTCACCCATATTTTACGCATACCTCCGAACTTATGGTATTTTCTTTTCATTCTCGGGTATACAGGTTTCCTCACGATGTTTTCCTTCACCGCCGAGCTAGTGATAATCTAATCTAAACTATAATAAAACTGTAACTGAAGTGAGTCTGTACATTCAAGATATTTACAAAAAAAAGATTATGATATGGTTTTTAAGTATCCCTGACTCGAAATCGACCTTTTTTAGAAATTTTGTCGGTCTGTTTGTCTGTTTGTTTGTTTGTTTGTTTGTTTGTTCGCGCATCACGCAATAGCACGCAACGCTTAGGTATCCCTATACCGCAACGCATAGGTATCCCTATACCTAATAACCATATCGTAATATTTTTTTTGTAAATATCTTCAATGTACAGACACACTTCAGTTACAGTTTTATAATAGTTAAGATTATACACTAACCTAGCAACACTGGAACAACTTTTCGCAATACACTGTCAATGGACAGGCCCAAGGCAACGTCTTGGTCCCCAACTAAAATTTTCTTAGAATCCTTAAACTTCACATTTCCACTGAAATTTTGGTTTTGTTTTGTACTTAGATTGTAAGAAAAACTGTATTGAGACAATAAAATGATTTTTAATTTAAATAAATTTAATTTAATTTTAAACATATGGATACAGAAAACAAGTGACGAGATCTTGTAACACATCTACATTTCAGAAGTTCAGTTTTCCATACTATTGTCTGTGCTATTGAGACTATGAAACTTGAAAATGACGGTAAAAGTGTCAAAGGCATCGCTTATTGTAGTTTACAATGCATCGAAGTATTCCTTTTGACGTCCACTCTATTTTAGCATAACAATACTTTTGAATAAAACACTTGGTACATTTGAAAGGTATTGTTTGCTGCTTGACCAGGCCTCCATCACTCGGCCGCACGGACCTGAAAAACCGGACGTAATCTCGTCTAATCACGAGTGAAGCACCCATTTATTTTTGTGTGCGTGCTGACGCACTGTCGCGCTGTACAAAATGGTGGCGGGTTGTAGGACCTACGCCTAGAACTGGTGCATCTGTGTGTGTCTGTGTGTAGGTCCCTTAACAAATATGTAGGACCTTGCATGCTTCACATCTTTTTAGTGTCACATTCCATCCGCCTTTTTTTCTAATCCGTGCTCGGCCGTAGATACCTACCGAGATAAGCACCTACACTGTCGCATCGATGCGCTTGCTTGATTTCTGCCACTTGCACAAGACGGCAACGTCGCATACCTACGTCGCGCGCTGTACGAAGTAACAAGCTAAATTAGATAAATTTTCGCGCGCACCGTCTGGCAGTAGAAAATTAAATCGCGGGAATTTAACGTTTTCTAAGGAAGTGATGTATCTGTTATGAAGTAATTAGTAATCTGTGGTTTGACTGCTAAATTGCGCTTTCGTTTTAGAACAAATAGAGAGCTAGCGCCTCAATCACGAGACGGCTGTTCGATTCCTGGCCTGTAGGTACTGTACCACTAAGTTCTTCGGAATTTATGTACGGTTGTATTTATCATTTACTAGCTCGGCGGTGAAGGAAAACATCGTGAGGAAACCTGCATTCCCGAAAATGAAAAGAAAATACCACAAGTTCGGAGGTATTCGTAAAATATGGGTGAGCTTGGGGCGACAAAGGGCCAGCGCTGGTCTAAGTGTTATACGTACATAACGACCCTAGCTTGCAATAGCCCAACTACAAATAATAATAAATAATCAATCCCACAACATCCATAAAAGTTACCGAAAAAATGGTCGAAAGTGATTAGGTTCAAGTTAAACAGAGAAAAATTTTCAAAATTATCTTGCAAGATACAAAATTGAGATTCCATAATTTCAAAAACTTCATCGATTTTTCAGCTTACCAAATAATCATAAAAAGCTTCTTAATAGGCCATTTTACGCTGAAATCTGCCTAAATGAAACAAATCACAAATATTTGCAATAGCTCGCATGTAATTTGTCGGGGAGTCTCGTACCCGGCGGTGTCTTGCAATCATTCGGGAATAAAACTACCCATTTGGGTCACAGAACTTGGTAACATGGTGTGCGAGCAAGTATCTAGATGTTACGTGTGTCAAGTCAATGAACTTAGTGGAGAAATGTGGGGAATATTAGAATTATTTTACTGGCGTAGGATTACAGATTAAGAGAATTTTATTCCGAGAGCCAAAATGCGCGCTGCATACAAACGTACTATGGTGATATTTTCAATACTAACCAATTAAAGTCAATGAAATTTTGCAGGAACGATCTAGAAACAAATCCCTATGCTTGTATGGAGTCTGATTTTCGTTAAAATACACAGTTTTAATTCTAGGATTAATTTAAGATTTGTATGGAAATATTTGAGGCACTGTAACTTCAAAACTATACATTTTAACGAAAATCTGACTCCATACAAGCATAGAGATTTGTTTCTAGTTTGTTTCTGCAAAATGTCATTGTCTTTAATTGGTTAGTATTGAAAATATCACCATAGTACGTTTGTATGGAGCGCGCCAACGGTAATATACCCTTAAACGACTTCAAGAAATCCGTAGATATAAAAACGTTAAATAAGTTCTCAAATGGCGGATTCCTCACCTCGTCCTACTGGGACGATTCGGTAAATAGTTATTTATTATGCTAGGCTGCAAAGTTGATTTTTGGCGCGAGTACTTTTATTGAAACCTGAGCAAGCGAAGGATTCTAGGATTGAACCAAGAGCGAAGCGAGTGGTTCAAATAATAGAATCCTGAGCGTTTAGCGAAGGTTTCAAAGGTACGAGATGCAGAATAACTTTGCAGCCGAGCGAAACACACAATTTTTCACCTCACAACAGCGAGGAAAAAAGTGAATTGCTAAAAAGAATATTTCAAAAAGTTTTTATTTTCGTGCTGGCCAGTGTCATGAAATAGTTATTAAGCATTTTCAGTGCATTGGCGGTATACAAAAATATTGAATAGACAAATTCGAATTTCAAAAACTCTTTGCACGCTAGCGGATAAAATACACTTTTGCACTCAGATTTCGAACGATAAACAGAATCTTTCCGAGCTTGTGAGGTGAAAATACCTTTTTTCGATACTTTAGTAACTTTGTGATTATGGCGGCTGATTCCTTATCTCGTCCCATACATATTACTTGTATTTCTATTGAGATAGAGCCGCGGTGGCACGTTTCGGAGATGTATGGACATCCAGTTATGGGGTTCGAATCCGCACGGACAATATGCCATGTAAAAATGAGTTTTTCCAACTGATGTACGTTTTACCGACTGCTCTCAAACGGTGAAGGAAAACTTCGTGAGGAAACCTTCATGCTGAAGAAGATATTCTGGTGCGAAGTCTACCAAATCGCATTGTGCACGCGTGGAGGCCTGTGCTCTGCAGTGGGACGTATATGTACCTATACAGGGTGAAATCGATATCATTAGCATCCTTTTAAACTAAGAGTCTACCCATCAAACTGAAAAACTTTTACTATGGGAGCAAACCAATCGGAGCAAAAAAAAATCTGCTGTCCCATACATTTGGGTCGTGTCGGCAGTGGTGGCGGGTGCAGTTTAGTATGGGACAGCTGATTTTTTTTGCTCTGATTGGTTTGCTCCAATAGTAAAAGTTGTTCAGTTTGATGGGTAGACTCTTAGTTTAAATTAAACGGATGCTAATGATATCGATTTCACCCTGTATAGGCTGATGATGATGATGATCATGACATTTCTATTGGGACGAAATAGTGAAATAACAAAATACAAACTGTCTCTATTGCTCGACTTGTCCCAAAAAAACTTTTAAGTACAGTCGAAAACAAAGCTAAAAGAAAAACGTTAATAGAATGCTGTCGAAAATGAGGCCAAGATCCCTGACGAGTTTAGTTAAGGCGCCACCCTTCACTAAATTAGGTCTTTCGAAGATCCTTCAGCCTCTAAAAAACCCTAATATGCCGCGAGTCTCGGTATAAAAACCACCCCATTCTTTCCCCAGGGTGTCGTTCAAAGCAACAAGGTTCCTGTCCACCCCAAAAAGGAAAAAAGTCGTGAGTTTACATAGGTATAAAGGTACTCTTACGTAATTCATCAGATAAAAACCCCTAGCAAATGTGGTACAAGCATGCGTTGATAAATACCCATGCTGGCATTGCATGGGCATCGATAAATAAATAATATATTCTACTTTACCCAAGTCTCTTCAAAACGCTCTTATCTTAAAAGGCATAGGACCGAAAATAGCATGACTTTGCAGACATCCAACTCTATTATAACCAAGTCTCGTAGCAAAGCTCGTATAATGAAAAACATAAGAACGAAAATAGGTTGAATCGCGTGACTTTGTACGTGTAACAGGGGATGATCACGCGATCATTGACAAGACAGTAAACAAGGAACATCGAAGCGAAATGGCGAAGTTACGGAATAAAAGATTTAGTATGGTTAGTTTAGACACAATACATAAACCAAGCAGTGTTGACACTGAGTCCACGTGATGAATAATAAAAATAAAATTAAATAAAAAATAGTAGACACCAACCGCAATTGCAAAGTTTGTAATAGTAAAAAAATATTGTTTTATGTGACATAAATACAAATTAACAATCTTCGAATTTAAAGTAGTGGTCCAGTGGCGAGTAACCTTGCCTGCCGTGCAGGAGGCGATGGTTCGATCCCCGTCCAGGCCGACTCGTACCAATGAGTTTTTCGGAATTTATGTACGATTTGTAACACCACTGGCTTTTCGGTGAAGGAAAACATCGTGAGGAAACCTGCATGCTTCAATTTCGAGGCATGTATTGTACCCACTGTCCATTATAAGTGGCGACAGGCTCACCCCCTGTCACACTGGACAGAGTCTCGGTACAACTGGTGAAACGTGGTACTCCAGTAAAGTTACGGGTCGCTTGTATGGCGAATGTAAATAATTTATAATAGCCGGTTTTTTTCTTTCATATTTTAGATTATAATTCTAGTTATCATTTAGATTGAAAATCCCCCTAAAATTTTTATTAAATAATTAAACAAATAAAAAAAATTAATGTAAAATTGGAAAAAAATAGTATATGCAATTTTTTTATTCCATTTGCTAAATTTATTTGTATTCTTTTATATTAGAAGTAAATCCAACGAAAAATCGCCACGGAACCTTTGTTTTTAAATAAGTCGAAATTTCTAAAAAATCAATTTTAATACAAAATTTACATAGTGTATGTAAACTCATAACCTAAAACAAACAATAAAAATGAAAAAAGTAAGAAATCTGACACTATAAATAAAAAAATTACATTTTAGTACTAAAAACTAAAAATACGAAATTTAGTGGGATTCGTTAATAAAGTATCTTAATATCATTTGTATAAACGATCTAGCAAAAAAAATTGCTTATTATAAATTATTTCCTTTCGACGCGTATTTTTACTGGACTATGGATGTTCTGAGGTTTTAGAATATCTCTGACTACCCCCTCGGGGAATATAGTCGTGAGCATATGCTATGCATGCGAATATTCCTATACTTTTTTTTTCCTTTACTTGTGCTATGAAACTTTGCTTCTTGCCAAATTTAATGAAATCAACTGAAAGTACCCTATACCTATAGGTTTTGATGAGTAAGTTAATGTAGCATGTAATGTACCCGTATAGCCGTATCTTTTATTGCTTTTACTTAGAGAAGCTTGTATTTTATACACCTAAGGGACTGTGGACTTGTAATTGATATTAATTTCAACTTGATACCTTCTTACCGTTCCTACCTTAGATCAAAATAAAATGAATGGATAGGCCTGAAGTGCGGTAAGTTGAAGCACACTACTGGTGCACTTGGTCCATACAAACTAGCGCCATTATCTGTCAAATCTAGGGCACTTGCATATTTATTTGAAGTAAACGTTTCAGTTGTTTTGCCTCATTTTTCTGGTTTGAAATGTTCGCGTATGGCCTTTCTTTAATTTTATTCTGATCTAAGGTTCCTACAAAAAGGCACTTGACAGACGGACGAACAAGTACCTAGTTACTATCATTTTGGCTTGCGCAAGTAACAAATAGAGAGCTACAACTCGATCGAAGTATCTCGTTTCCTTAGAGGCAGCATGCTGAGTAATCCCAATCCCTCTTTGATAATTTTTATATAAATATCTGTAAAACGATCTATATTAATAGTAATAGCTACACCAAATTAGGTATGTCAAGTTTTTTTTTGGAGGGCTGAATCGAAAACCATTTCGAGATAATTGTCTCAATAATCATATTATTTTCTATGTCAGAGATTTTAAAATGAAAGGATTACAGATATTTTTAATAAAATAACGTCGTTTATCGGTCCACGAGTGACGTCACTCGCTGCCCCTGTAAACTCCTTGGTAAACATAAAATCAACTTAAAATAACCGGCCATTACGAAAAAAAAAATACATTCACAATGTCAGAATTTGACATTTGATGTTGCCGTATCTGTTTCCAGCATAGAGTTAGAAAGAGAAGGCAGGTTTTCAATTTTTTTAAATATAGCAGAAGGTAGTTTTTCTCCATGGAGTTCGAATTATTTTTTCTCCACCATTTTTGCACTTAGAGATTACAGATCAAAATAATTTAAAAATTTAATTTATATTGATAAACATGATGAATCACAATAAAAATGAAATATGTGTCTTAAAATTATGTCTTCTATCAGTAAAAAATATAAAAATGAAGACCAAAAAAAACTTGACATACCGAATTCTGCAAAGCTGAATCGCTACTGAATCACTACCAAAACTGAATCTGTAGCGAACGTCAATGTTTTAAATTTCCCTGCTTTTGGTGTGCGTTTGATCTTAGTCATCGAGCCTTTATCTCAATAGAGAGTGGTGGTACTGTTGGTTTAATGTATTGTGTCTAAACTAACTATTGGTGTGTTAAGGTAGGCATGACAGACACGAATGCTCTCAACTGCCAAGTCTATGAAACTAAAGGGAGAAACATATTTTAAGAACTTATAGATGTGACATTAGCATTTAGCACATACTACAGGGTGTAACAAAACACCCTTGTAATACTGCCCTACCCTACCCTTGTGTTACAGATTACAGATCATCAAACTGAACAACTTTCACTATCGAACCAACTTAATACAAGTCCAGGCTAGTTTCTGAAAAAAAAAATGTCTACGTTATATTTGCTCCCATAGTAAAAGTTGTTCAGTTTGACGGGTACTCTTAGTTTAAAAAGATGCCAATGACATTAATTTCACCCTGTAGAATCACCTCGGCGATTATCCATTTGTCCGTCAGACGCATTTAAAAAAAAAAACACGAACTTTTGATGCAAACCTGAAATCGCAAAGGCATCAGCTGTTTCATACATTTGAGTCATATTTTTTTCATTTCAGGTTTGCACCCCCGAGGTAAAACTTTTTCAATTTGAATGCCAAAGGCATAAAGACACCCTGTATAACAAAGACTCTTTGAGAATCACGTCAAAGTAATACCATAAAATGGCGGGAAAAAAATATATGGGGACTTAGTAAAGATATATCGTAGATCAGATAATGTATGTTGAGATAAAACTAATTTTACGGTTATTTATAGGCGGTGTCTCGACCGCCATTTTGCGTACAAAAACTGCCAATACGGTTTGGTAAAGCTGTATTTCTTATTCTTTATGTGTGTAGGGAAATAGATTTGGGTATAAGTGCGTTCACACACGATGACGCATTGACGCAGCGGCAGACGTCAGTCCGTCATTTGTGAAGCAAGGACTTGTATGAAACCACACGTAAAAGCACACACGGTGACGCATTGACGCACCGGGTGTAGTTCTATGGACTGACATCTGCCGCTCCGTCAGTGCGTCATCGTGTGTGAACGCACTTATGTGAAAAAGTTATACTGGGTAGTACAAATACCACAACCTGGGTACATTCGACTGTTTGAAAATATCATGCTGTGTTTTACAGGGTGAAAAAGATATCATTAGCATCCTTTTAAACTAAGAGTCTATTCATTAAACTGAACAACTTTTAAAGCCTTGCGGAAAATCATTGGAACCAATTTTTGTACTTGGAACACTAACATTAAAGGTGACAGTCGATTGCAGCGCCCCCAATCCTGGTTTTTTATTTTCCTGGTCAGGCTTTACTATGGGAGCAAACGTGTCGGAGCAAAAAAAATCTGCCGTTTCATACATTTGAGTGGTGTAGGTATTGCAGTTTAGTATGGAACAGTTAATAATAATAATAAATAACTTACAGAAAGCCGTCGTACTTAACACCTGTAGAATTGTTCGAAAATTTTTATCGAACTAATTCCTCTTTATGCACTTGGCTCAGGCCCGTGCCATATTTCCACCTCTACGGAGAGAAAAAAGTAATGTTTTTCAAAATAATAAATAATAAAAATCTTTATTTCTTCTCACACATAATATAAGATAATTAAAAAAGGCACAAGATGACAAATGTAGGACAATAGACTTAGTTGTTTCTTTTTTGCGCTGACAGGTTTGCTCCCATAGTAGAATTTGTTCATTTGATGGGTAGAGTAGAGTTATTTTTCTTACACCTTTATACAGGGTGATGAAATTGATATCATTAGCACCCGAGTCAAAAAAAATTTTACTCGACTTAACTGTATGAAACAGCAGAATTTTTCTGCTCCGATCGGTTTGCTCTCTAAGGTTTGCTCCCGTAGTAAAAGTTGTTCAGTTTGAGGGGAGGAGTTTGTACAGCTAACAATAAGTTGTTAGTTTAAAAGGATGCCAATGATTTCAATTTCACCTTGTAGATATACATATAGAAGATAATATATTCGTAAGTCGCCATTTTCCATTGACCACAGACTATAATAATGTTTATGATAGGCAACTGACTGCAGACGCAAACATATAAAACAGGAACCGGATGTGACCGAAATCGCGCGAATGGAGGAGCTCTCGACCAACGGTAAAACGATTTGTCAATAGTAAGCGGTGGTGTGGAATTGTGGATACAGTAGTTTTGATACTTGACCTGGAAAATCCTCAATTCATCCTTTGTTTAAGATAGCTGTTGCCCGCGACTCCGTCTGCACGGACCTTAAAAAAGTATCCTATGTGTTAATCTAGAAAATATTTTATCTGCTTGCCAAATTTCATCCAAATTCGTTCAGCCGTTCATGCGTGTTGGAGTGACACACATTTTGTAATGGAGTTTCTTGCCGTTTCTTCTCCACATCAGTTTTACTTGTGAAACGGTGGTAAACGTCAAGTCAGTGAAAGAAATAAAAGAAAATCTCGAGACATGTATTGTACGCACTGTCCATTATAAGTGGTGACGGGCTCACTTCCCGTCACACTGGACAGAGTTTCGGTACTACTAGTGAAACGTGGATGTTCTGAGGTTTCAGAATATCTCTGACTACCCCCTTGGGGAATACAGACGTGAGCACAGGCATAATGATCATATGGAGTTCTCACCTTTACATTCAATTTTATTTATTCCTCATCACTAAACGAGACAGCCTATAATTGCGAAACAATAACTTCGAACTTAGAACGTTTGGGGTTCACACGAGACTACTTACATGATTTTTAACATTCAAAATTAGAATCTAAAGTTATGGGGAATAAAATCCAAAGTTGCGGATTTCATATTACCTCGCCCCCCGCAAAAAGTGTCAGAAATGTTTGTTAGTAGAATAACACGTGTAACTAGTCCACATATAAGAAGTCAAAGACTGTAGCCGATATATTCATGAGAACAGAAGAGTAGCGTGCATTATTTCTCCAAGTATCAACACGTGTTAGTCGCAGTAGAGTGGACAACAAGTTAGGTTCAGTGAGATCGTTAAGTGATTGGCTCTTATGTCGGCGCGGCGCTGTCGCTGTGCTAGCCCGACAGGGCGACTAACTATACAACTAGTACCTACCATGAGCAGAAAAAAACACGTTTTTTGTTCTTTGCGCTTAAATTTTTAACTTTTTGTTTATTTTTTATTATTTGTGAGCAATTCCGCTACAATAATGCATATTCTGTGAAAATTTCAACCTATACCGAGTGTTAAGGGGGTTTGAGTGCGGTACCCATATCTCAGACTACCCCCTCAGGATTAAGTCGTGAGCATATATGCTTACAGGGTGTAAAATTAAATGCGTCACATATCAAATTGCTAGCTTCAGACCATCAAACTGAACAATAGTTATGGAGCAAACTTCGAACGAAAAAAAAATCTGCTGTTTCATACACTTGGGTCACAGAAAAACGATACTATGTGGTTGGGTCTTGTATCCGTTGATATTTTCTAAGGAACAGCAGCGGGATATTGTTTTTGCGATTTCGAATTGAGGTCCGTTGTGAAAGTTTGATGTCCTTCGATATGCAACGCATTTCATTTTCCACCCTGTATATTTAAAAAAATATATCTGAATATTATTTGAATGTTAATCCTTTACAGGTGAAGTTTATAGGTAAGACAGACGGACAGACGGACAACGTAGGCTTACAAACAGAGTCCCGTTTTCATCCTTTCGCTACGAAACTCTAAAAAAGCAAAAACATAATAAATCGTATTTCCCACTGAGAAAAATAGTGCGGTAACATAACAGAAGACGGTCGCCTTTTAGCGCACAGCATGAAATCCCGCGGGACCGTGGTACAGAAGCTTTCCATTTAGATGGGCACGGGATATCCCGGTCCCGCGGGATACCACACATAGTCCGGGATAGTGATTTGGCTTTTTTAGTTATTCCGCCGTAGGTTTTGGTGTTTCTTTGTTCTATACAGGGTAAAATTGAAATCATTTGCATCCTTTTAAACTAAGAGTCTACCTATCAAACTGAACAACTTGTACTATGGGAGCATAACGATCGTAACAAAAAAAACTCCCATAGTAAGTGCGTTCACACACGATGACGCATTGACGCAGCGGCAGACGTCAGTCCGTCATGTGTGAAGCAAGAAGTTGTATGAAACCGCACGTAGAAGCACACACAGTGACGCATTAACGCACCGGGTGTGATTCTATGGACTGACATCTGCCGCTCCGTCAGTGCGTCATAAAAAGGCTAAAAGTTGTTCAGTTGGATGGTCTGAACCATTCGGTGAAATTTCGGAACGGTAAATAAAGTTTCCGGTATACAGGGTGTAACGAAAAGTATCATTAACCTTTAAACCACACACTCTACCCATCAAACTGAACAACTTACACTATGGGACCAACACTGTCAGTTAAAGAAAAAACGAATGGCGTTTGAGACGAGTAAGTATTGCAGTTTAGTATGGGACAGCTGATATTTTTTTTTGCTCTGACAGGTTTGCTCCCATAGAAAAGGTTGTTCAGTTTGATGGGTAGAATATGTGGTTTAAAGGTTAATGAAATGATACTTTTCCTGACACTCTGTATTGAATCTTCCATTGTTTTCTAAAAAGAAGAAACAGACAAAAAACTAACACGAAAAACGAAAACGAACGAAAAACTTTTTAAACAGAGTTCAGATTAAAAAGATTGACAGAAGTTAACAAGTTTTTGTTTCTGTAAGTAAATTCCCATGTAGGTATACGAGAAACTATTGTAAGTTTTCTATTGAGTTCCTTTTGTAACTATCCCGTTTTATATTAATATTGACGTATCGATAGAAATCTAAACTATTATAAAACTATTACAGAAGTGTGAAGTGCGCGGAGCGTCGGTGGGGCGTTGCTTAGAGCTATGGAATCTCACTCTTGAGGTCCGGGTCCGAATCCGCATGGACCAGATTTCCAATATCGTTACGGATCTCTAAAAACAGAAGCAAACAGAAGGCAAGCCATGTGATAGTAAAACTCAGGCAACACTAATATCTGCAATATAGTGAGCTTGTGTGCTTAACGTCCATGCGGATACACTGCCGGCCACGTGAAGTATACAGTAGAATTAAATTATAAAAAGGAATGACGCAAGGAAGGGCCTGATATTTCGAACCCAGTCTTAGAAGCGTAGTAAGCTTAGTAATTTGGTTGTGACCTGCGGAAGTTGGAGGAAAGGCCTTTATCATAAGATAGGTACCTAAGCTTCTGGAGCATAGGTTTAGGTGGCTACAGCACGTGAAACGAAAGCAATACGACTATATAGGAAATATAGTTTTGCAACTGTCGATTCTAGGACAGAGACCAAAAGGATGTCCGATGACTAGATAGATGAACACAGTGGGCAGTGATACGACCATGTCTCAGAAGACGACGTTTGTGGCCAAGGCAAGGTGGCTATTCGGTGAAGGAAAACATCGTGAGGATGCATGCTTAAATATTGAAGCATTTATTGTACCCACTGTCCATTATAAGAGGCGACGGGCTCACTCCCCGTCATTTTGGACAGAGTTTCGGTACTACTAGTGAAACGTGAATGTTCTGAGGTTTCAGAATTTCTCTGACTACCCACTCGGGGAATATAGTCGTAAGCATTTTCTATTAAAGTATCCAATGTCCGAATGTATTTCTATCAGTAACAGTTTTTTTAAGTAGTTCGAAAACTGTATACCTAACATTGTCCGCCAGTGTAGAGCCTAATTAAGCGCACTCGTATTTGTCCCGCAGTGTACACTATGACGCTAAGTTCCTGACCAACTACTTGATGGGCACTTTCAACTCTGCCTCAAGGGCTTTCTGTCCTATTCTAACTGACGACTTCCTGAGTTAATGAGAAAGGGACAGAGATATGGTAGTAAAGATTTTGTGATGATTTCTAGTAAAACTTACAGCTAAAGCAAATATTGTTGCAATTGTGCGCTTAAATTAATCCTTTTTCAAAACTAAATACTACATAGGTACATATGTTCACGCCTATGTCCCACTGGGGTAGGCAGATACAATAGATCGCCACATGAAGGCCACATGCTACGATTCTGACCCACATCTCTCTCCTACTAAGTACGGCCAGCCCAATTCGCGGTACCTGTCCAGTTTTTTTTGGTCTTTATCTAAACTATTATAAAACTGTAACTGAAGTGTGTCTGTACATTGAAGATATTTACAAAAAAAAGATTACGATATGGTTTTTAAGTTTTTACTTGAAATCAACCTTTTTTAGAAATTTTGTCTGTCTGTTTGTCTGTTTGTTTGTGTGTTTGTTTGTTTGTTTGTTCGCGCATCACGCAAAAACTACTGAACCGATTTTGATGAAACTTTTTTTGATTGATATCTTATGATCTGACTTAAAATCTGGTATATAATTTGGTCGGACGAAGTCGCGGGAAAACACTAGTTTTATATATTTTTACAGATAGATAGAAGACATCATTTTAAGAAACGATTTTTTTTTTCGCAATTCATCGAGTTTATAAATACTTAGGCCCACGGTTCACCAGGGCTTGCCCACACGATAAGAAGATCAATACAAATTTAATTCTTAACTGTAATCTGTAAATAACAAAAGTAGTCGCGAAAAAATCACCGAAATAAGTACATGGAGAAAAACATTTAAAAAATAAAAATCACTGTGATCAGACCATCAAACTGAACAACTTTCTCCATGGGACCAATATCGAAATCGCGAAAAAAAATCTGCGTTCCCATACACTTAGGTCGAGTAGGTATGTATTGAACAACTGATTTTTTTTTCGTTATTTCGATATCGGTCCCAATAGAGAAAGTTGTTCAGTTTGATGGTCTGATAATTCCCTTAAAACAGTTTCAGTTAATTTTGTTAGACCTTATACAAGGTGTTACAAAAATACAAATAAACCTTTAAGGGGGTGGTGTAGACCATCAAACTGAACAACTTTCACTATGGGACCAATATCGAAATCGCGAAAAAAAAAATTGATGTTCCATACTCCACAAATCGACTAGAGCTAAAATATGTCTGGGATATCAATTTTTTTTTTCGCGATTTCGATGTTGGTCCCATAAAGAAAGTTGTTCAGTTTGACGGTCTAAACAACCCCCTTACGAGTTTTAAATATTTATTGTTACTTATGAAACACCCTGTATAACACAAAAATTTTCATCTAAATCGGTCCAGTAGCTTTTGCGTGATGCTCGAACAAACCAACCTACAGGCAGACAGAAAAAAACCCTATATGTAGTACATAGGAACACTAGTTTCATGTAATTCTCTCCACATTTCTATAAAGCCATAATTTAGTTTCAGTCTAGCTCATGATGTAGTTATGGCCCTTTCATACATTCGTACGAAGCGGTTTATGTGGACTTCTATTGATGTCTTTGTAAAGGCGTGTTCAGACTATAAGTACATGAGAATCGTACAATATCGTTATTTCGATATCACCGTGCCTGTTGTTCCAGATACACAAAAATCACCGTGACTTCACTTAGGTAACGAACGAACGTATGTGACGAATTCGGTACTATTTCAGTATTTTCTGAAATCGCGAAAAATATCTACTGTTTCATACATTTTGATCAAGTAGCTGTTGGGTAACCTATCTTACTTTCGAAATTTTACTGACCGCATTTCAGTTATTCGAAAACGGTTCATATAATTTTCTAGTGACAGATATTTTCTTACACATACATTTGTTACTCCTTAAAAAGACTTGAAAGAAGTATTATTTTCCAGAAAATTTAAAATCGAAAATGTCGAAGTAACTTCTTCCATAGTACCTATATGACTAGAACACAACACAGTAAAGTTTTCTGTAATAATTAGTAGACAGCAACAGAGCACCAACATGCTTGCTTGCTTGCTGCATGCTTGGTTGCTTGCTTGCTGCTTGCTATATATTCTGCCTGCATGCTTGCTTGCTTGCTGCTTGCTATATATTCTGCCTGCTTTCTTGCTTGTTGCTTGCTTGCTTGTTTGCATGTTTGGGGGTGCAGGGGGCTGTGCCCCCGCGAGGGAGTTGCAGGCGGCGGATGCCCCCTGCCTGAGAAAAACAAAATGGTGTTTCTAAAATTGTAGGTTAGGTTAGGTTAGAACATGTTTAACACTTAGCGAAGCGAGCGGAGCATCAACATGCTTGCTGCATGCTTGCTTACTTGCTTGCTGCATTCTTGCTTGCTGCACGCTTACTTGCTTGCTGCATGCTTGCTTGCTTGTTTAAAAAATATTTCTGCGGCAAAGTGACTTCTATATAATATTCGAAAATGTAAATTATCTGACTTACATTACTTCGGAAAAATGTTTTGCAGAATTTCGAACCATCGGTTACAAGAAAAAAAGGGCAGTAAAAAATCTGGCCACTAAGTAAATTTAATTACATGCTGTTTAGTTAATTACCTACTACATGCTTTATAAGGATTCCTAAATGTCTCTTTCAAGAAGCAACTACAATTGCGCGACTGTGACGAACGTCTGTGTGCATCCTTACAAAAGACAGTTCAAATATCGGAGTACGCTTGTCGTAAATTTCGCCAATTTCGTGAATGTCAATCCGCGATTTGTTCCAAACCTATTGTACGCTTTGAAGCTCATTTAGTTGAAGACTTGAAGCACAGAAAATAGGCGCTGGTGCACACTTGGTCTGTCAACTCGGTACGTATTTAAAGTATACCACCCCACGTTTCTTCAAAGTAAAGGCAATACTTATGTTTGCGCAAGGCCCTAAGATCAAGGACCTCTTTTTTCTAAAGCATAGATTCTGCATCAATGTACTTGTGTACTTACTGTACGTACTTTTACTAGTAAAAGGAGATAAACTATAGATATTTCTTTGTCGTAAACTATAGATGCATGATTTTCTTTTTAGGTGCACGTGTGTAAACAATAGGGCAGTGTTCTCTTTTTTGTCAAATTAATCAGACAAACTAGACCACTTTACACACACTCGCAAGCACTAGCACGTCAAAAAAAGTGGACAGCCTTGCAATAGTGTGGCTCCCTCTATGCTTTATAATAAAGAGATCCTTCCTCTCAGGCAAGGCCCATCTAAAGGTATTCACCGAACGAGATGTAAGTCTGAGAGCGCCCTAACATGCGCTTAATACTCAGACAGGACTAACTCAATCACTGCTTGCCATTTGAGTGTCTCAGTCTTGAGACTACGTCCGTACTGTAATCATTTACGTTTTGCGGGAAAAGGCATTTTGGTGCACCAGATCTTCATGTGAACATAGTTTACGCTCACTAGGAGATTATCATCGTCATAGTCCGCTTTTGTCCACCCATAGCAGGGTATAAGCCTTCTCCCCATTATGCCACTCTTTCCTGTCGTGTGGCAGTCTGAACCAAGACTTTCCAGCTGCCTTTGTAATATCAGACCTGTTGGAACTGGTCTTCTCTTGCCTGATCTCGGCCACCAATCGGTCAAGGATTTGCTCCATCTGCCGGCTGTTCTAGACACGTATCCTGCCCCCCAAGGCAATTCACAAGTAGTCTAAAAATACCATGTATGCAGAATATCCTCATCTGGCAGTGCCCGAACCAAGTCCAGTGCGACAGGTAGTGTGCCCATCGCCACTTCTAAAGGATAGTGGACAAAATGAAGCATGTACGTTTCGTCACTGTTTTCCCTTTCCGAAAAGCCATTGGTGTTATAAACTGATCCTGGAAACCGATTAAGATATTAATCATCATCACATCAGCTTATAAACGTCCCTCTGCTGGGCACAGGCTTTCCCTCAAGACGTATGGGCGTTGGTCTACCACGCGAGCCCAATGCGTATTGGTAGACTTCACAGACGCATCATAATTTCTTCTTCAGCGTAAGCAGGTTTCCTCACGATGTTTTCCTTCACCGTTTGAGGGCAGTCGGTATTACGTAGGTATATAAGTAAGATAAACTCATTGGTACATGGCATGTCATCCGTGCGGATTCGAACCCAGACCCTATGATTGAGTGTCCATACCTCTCCGCAACAAGCCACCGACGCTATTAAGATACCTTCTTAAATTGCAGACATATTCCTAAAACTCGACCAAAACATCACATCTTTGATATACAGACTCGAATTTCAGCCACACTCAAAGCCCTCATATTTTTTCCCTCCAAAAAGGCACTTTTACTCGGAAAGGCAACAAATGAATGGTATCTTGTAAACACACTAATGATGCACTAATGTCGGCTGTGACAAGAATTGTGATGGCCACTACGTTAATATATTTAGAAAATGGACTGTGGCGCAAGGGGTAAGAAATCCGCGATTTTACTTTCCTTTACTTATTTCATCCCACTACTGGTCAAAGACCTTTATCCTCCATGCATCCCTGTCCTGAGCTACCTACATCCGACTTTGGTCGAAGGTATCCAGATCGTCTCTCCATCTCCTCCGGGTTCGACCCTGACAGCAACTTCTTCCGGGTGTAATCGACAGACCGACATGGCCGGTTCAATCCCATTTCAACTTGTCGGTTTTGTCACCAACATTGGCTATTTTCGTTTTTTGGCGTATTGTTGTTCCTGACAAAATCTATCCGTTTGATCCCCAATATTCTACTCTCTCAGCGATTACGATCAGATTTGTGTTATTTCCCATGTGATTTTCATGGTCATGGATTCTTACCATCACAAGCTTCTATTGACCCCACTACAGGGGTACAGATTGCCCTCAAAGTAAAGATGTGTGCGTCTAGTCATCAGCTGATGGACGTCCACTGCTGGAAATACGCCTCCACCAAAGATAGCAAGAATGACCGGTCCTACGCTGCCCTTATCCCCGTCTAATAACAAAAGACATATTATACGCGTCAGAGTTTCTTCTTCAACGTTTGCAGGTTTCCTCAAGATTTTTCCTTCACAGCTGTATCACGTACATAAGCATATAAATATTCTCCCGCCTGTCTCCCACTAGCGTAGACACAGGCAGTAACAACTGAACGCCATAAGTTAGAAAAAATCATTGGTATATGAATTATCTTTCGCGGATTCGACCAGGTTCTTATCTACACGTCTCCTCACGGTTAACCGTCCATGTAGCTCAGCCCCATAGCGGTCTACCGTCAGAGAAGTAGGTTTTCCGAAAGAGGGACATACTGGTTAGGAAGCGGACTATTTTCCCACGAGAGGGGCGTCGCTTATGACTTATACCGCAAAGCATAAATTATCCGCAATAAGGGAAAGGATGGGAATAGAAAATAGAAAAGCTAAAGAAAAAGTCGTATCTTTTGACTGATTATTATGCTGTCGGCGTAAGTGATTTTAAGCAGTCGGAGACCCTTTCAGACGACTTAAAAATACTTCATCATAGTAAGTACTGCTCCTGACCGATTTAGGAAACGACGACTGCTTCAACTCCGTTGTTGGCGTTGATGGGCTCTCGTGTGGCTAACATAGCCAGTCTTATTGGAGAAGATCCTCGCACATAGCGGGCACGTGAGCACGTCTATCTTCATCTCACTTTACAACCGTCATCATCAAGGTCAATTCTTACAGATAATGGAGTTGCTACTTGGGAATATTCCTCCATTGAAAAGGGAAGATCGTCCACCAGGCTTAGTGTAAAGCCTGCGGAGCGGCCGTGGTCCAACAGTTCTTAGTTGGACCTTGTATATATAACGAATCTCTGTGATTATTTCTCTTGCGCGATTTATGTCTCGCATTCGATTGTGAACCTTATTTGTAGTAGGTTACGAGATAAGTATTTACGGTGAACGTTGTCTTTGTATGGAGCATATTTCCGAGAGTGAGGGTATCGCCATCTGTTAGCTTCTTTTGTTATAAATTGTGGGTGTTGACATCTATGGCAAGTCCCCAAAAGACTATACATATGCAGCCCATGTCCCATTGTGGCCTACCACAGTAGGACATAGGCAGGGGCAACAGATCGCTACATGCCACGATTCTGACACATCTCCCGTCTCTTCAACATTCATAAGTCTCGTACATGCTCGTCGGTTCCGGATACATTTTACATGACCCTTCTTCAGTACCTACGCATATGATTTGATCAGGGTACTTGCATCTAGGGCGCCCCTTTTAACTTTTGGGGGAGGCCTATGTCCAGCAGTAGACGTCTATCGGCTGATATGAATAAATATAGCAAAGAGATCTCAACGCTCGGAAGTTATCCCTAGTTGCAACAAGATTTGAGCCTAAAAAGGGACATCTAATAGTTAGTAGAATGTCCTCGATTTCGCCTTTTATAATAAAAGAATATAACCACAATACTTCTAGTAGATAAGTACTTAAAAAAACTATTACCCCATAGCATGGAACAAGCTATAACGTTTTACAATGCCATAAAATGCAGGTAACGCAGCGAAATGATACCATCTTATTTGTTTTATAGGTGAAGATAGCTTCCAGACACGCTTGTAAAGCTTCCAGGATAGGATAGGATAGGATAGTCGGATGTAAAACTATGTTATGTGTTTGCTATTACAGATAAACAATACATTTTTAGGTTCCGTACCTTAAAAGGAAAACAAACAGAATCCTTATACAGGGTGAAATTGATATCGTTAGCATCCTTTTAAACTAAAAGTCTACCTATCAAACTAAACAACTTTTACTATGGGAGCAAACCGATCGGAGCAAAACAAAAATCTGCTGTTCCATAGTAAACTGCAGTGCCTACTCGACTCAAATGTATGCAACAGCGGATTTTTTGTTGTTGCTCCGATCGGTTTGCTCCCATAGTAAAAGTTGTTCAGTTTGATGGGTAGACTCTCAGTTTTAAATTATCTCAAGACCTGCGTCCGCGGCATGGTGCCTCGATAAACATTTTATCGCGCCTGCTAACTCGTTCGTTCGCGCGCAAAAAGAAAGGGAGCTAGGGCGCGATAGTGCTTTATCGCGGGATCATGCCGCGGGCGCTGGTGTCAGAGTTTATTCAAACCGCCTTTCGGCCTCTGACGTGGTTTTTTCTTATGTAACGACTACTACTATCAGAGATAGTAGCCGGGACCAACGGCTTAACGTGCCCTCCGAAGCACGGAATCATTTTCCTTTTCAGACAATCAGGTGATTCAGCCTGCAATGTCCTAGCCAACTGGGGAAAAACGCACAAAGTGATATATCACTAGGTAGGTGTCCCCCCGTGGGAATCGAACCCACGACCTCCGTGTCAAGAGCCCAATGCTCTTAACCATTAGACCACGGAGGCTGTTAGTTTTAAATGATGCTAATGATATCAATTTCACCCTGGAGAGGAAACAAAACACCCTAGCAATACTTAAGGGGTTCTTTAGTTTAGACCATCAAACTGAACAACTTTCTCTAGAGAGCCAACATTGAAAGCGCGAAAAAAAATCTGCTGCGCCATACATTTTGAGTCGAGTTGGTATTGCAGTTTTGTATGAAACAGCAGATTTTTTTTCGCCATTTCGTAGTTGGCTCCATGGTGAAAGTTGTTCAGTTTGATGGTCAGACGCACCTCCTTGAGTATAACTTGGTATTACTATGGAGTTTTGCTACACCCTGTAGAATCACTTTGTTCGTCTGTCAAGCAAGACCCTTTTTCTCATCATATGCTCACGACTATATTCCCCGAAGGGGTAGCCAGAGATATTCTGTAAACTTATAACATCAGTTTTTTATGTTCAGTTTGATGGTCTGAACTCTGAAACACCTCCTAAGATATGTAACGTATTTAAGTTTACACCCTGTATAGTGGTGATGATGATAATAAACATAATAGGAAAGAATAATAAAACACATTAAAAAACGCAAAATTCAATAAAAGATACGAATAACGAACACATTCAGTATTTAATAACATTTACACCGATGTAAAGGTCTGAATAAACCGGCGTGCACACGGTTCGAGAATATTAATAAGGTGTATTCACTAATCAGCGCGTGTGGACGTGCCTTTACGCGGGTAATTGATTTTGAATATGTGTTCGCTCCGAATTAGAAGCGAGCTTGTTTAAATAGACAAGGATTTCGTGATTGTTACACACACATGCTAATAAGTACAGAATGTGTAATAATTGCTACATACAGAAGACATTTAGGTACATGAGTAAATTCTCCACGGAGACAAAGCCTCATACAATCGCGCTGCGATAGCTTGTTTTTAGGGTTCCATACCAAAAGGGTGAAAACGGGACCCTATTCATAAGCCTACGCTGTCCGTCCGTCCGTCTGTACTAACTATTTAGGGCTGTAACTTTTGAACCGTAATAGCTAGACAGTTGTTTCACAGAATGTGCGCAATTATGGCGGATTTGTTAACAATAAATAAAAATTTTTTTTTGAGAGTTACGCGGTTATTAATTAATAATAATAATAATAACCCCGCGGGGGCAGCTTGTGGCGAGCTGACGGTGAGTGGCGACACCGCAGACCCCTATCCACGGGGACCATACAGACATGCGCTCACACACACACACCCATACAGACAGTAACACACCCCCCTACCTCTGGCTTGCCTTCATTGGCCGTCCAGAGTGGAATCGCAAGAGCAGAGAACCTATGCTCCAGGTTGGAAGTGTATTGCACGCAATGGCGTAATAACGGGGAAACCCGCTCACGGGGGTAAACCTCGCGATGGTGAAACCGGTGCCGCACCTCTCGACAACCTCTAGCCGCTCAATGGGATGTTGCCCCATTGTCGCACTTTGTGCGTGCGGCCGTTTTATGGGGCCCACTCGACGAGTCGGCGAGTCACCGCCTGCCCTATTTACAATTTTGAGACTAGTTGTCATGGCAGGCGTCCGTTAGTCTCCTCCCATAGCCCAGTATCCATCCATCCAACTATCACCTTCATAGCCCAAGACCTTATTTTTCCATCGCGGCCATAGCGCCGCACTCCAATAGTCTTTGCACCTGGCGGGGACCATCCCCGTGTGTATCATGTTGTGCGCTCGGAGATGGTATCCGCCATGTGTATCCTTTACATTTAGATTAACTTGTCTTTTGAACGGGCCTCTACATGTTGGCTTCGGCTCCATGCACGCCTTCCAAAGGTCCGGGACTTAATTGCCCGTGATTACGGAACGTAAGACATATAATAATAATAAATAATAAATTTGTTTATTTTGTTCTCCGCAAATACAAGTAATACTACTAAGAGCTAAATAAATGCATTCAGTTTTGTATTGAGGAGACTGGTGCCTGACTCAAGATACCTATGAAGGTTCTCGTGCCTCAGGTTACCAGCTTACCATTAAGGGTATATTATTCGGAGCGCTCTCCATACAAACGTACTATGGTGATATTTTCAATACTAACCAATTAAAGTCAATGAAATTTTGCAGAAACAATCTAGAAACAAATTTCTATGCTTGTATGGAGTCAGATTTTTGTTAAAATGTATAGTTTTCAAGTTAAAGTGCCTCAAAGATTTCCATACAAATCTTAAATTAATCCTAGCATTGAAACTGTATATTTTAACGAAAATCTGACTCTATAGAAGCATAGAGATTTGTTTCTAGATTGTTTCTGCAAAATTTCATTGACTTTAATTGGTTAGTATTGAAAATATCACCATAGCACGTTTGTATGCAGCGCGCATTTTCGCTCTCGGAATAATATTCTCTTAAGCTTTAGCTTAAATAATAAAAACGTCAAAAAGATGAAAATTAAGGGGGGTTCTCAACACGTCAAAACTAGTTTCTAGTTTTAATCGACGTTTTTTCTTCTTGCTCTATTGTAAAAACGGTAATACATACAAGCGTCAAACTTGATGTGATTAAAGAGCAAACTCTACAGTATAACAACAAATAATAAAAACTGGCCAAGTGTGAGTCAGTCTTGCGCTAGTGGTCCCAGAGAAAACAGTTTTTTTGTAAGTTAATATGTTGTGTTGTGCGGTGGTGTGGTACGGAACCCTCGGGCCTCGGACCGGTTTTATTTTATTTGGTCTAAGCAACTACTCGTAGGTAAAGTTAGTTAAATTAAATGGTAAACTTTGGTTTTGTCCACAAAAACCAATATCGTCAAAACGGCAAAACCTCAGCAACGCAAGAACTAAAGTCAGCATTTGAGTCAGGTGTACCTAGATATCAGCTAGATTCGATACGATGCCAGAACTGCCAACTTGCAGAAAATGCATTTTCAATTCGTTTGTGCCAAGATGTTTGGTCTACTTGACCCAGTTTTACTATAGTATAGCATCTGCCTTTAAACACCCACTGTAGGGCACAGAGCTTCCCTCAAGGTGTATGGGCGTTAGTCCACCACGCGTGCACAATGCGGATTGGTAGACTTCACATACGCATCAGAATTTCTTCTTCAGCGTATGCAGGTTTCCTCACGATATCTTCCTTCACCGTTCGAGAGCAGTTGGTATTACTCATTTAAGTATTATAAACATTTTAGATGTCGTTAAAACTTTAAACCATCGAACTAAAACTAAGCAACTTTTACAGTTCGAGTAATACCAAAATCCATTCATTCCAAACATAATGATAAACAGACCCTTTTTTATGCTAGGCTGCAAAGTTGTTTTTTGGCGCGAGTACTTGTATTGAAACCTGAGCAATTCGCTCGTGGTTCAAATAATAGAATCCCGAGCTTATAGCGAAGGTTTCAAAGGTACGAGACGCAGAATAACTTTGCAGCCGAGCGAAACACAACATTTTTCACCTCACAACAGCGAGGAAAAAATTTAATTGCTAAAGAGAACAACATTTTAAAAAGTTTTTTTTTCGTGCTGACCAGAGACATGAAATAGTCATTATAAGCATTTTCAGTGGACTGGCGGTATAGAAAAATATTGAATAGACAGATTCGAATTTCAAAAACTCTTTCCACGCTAGCGAATAAAATGCACTTTTGCACTCAGATTTCGAACAGAATCTTTCCGAGCTTGTGAGGTGAAAAGAATATTTCTATTTCAAATAACGCCTTAAAGTACCTTTTAGACTTGAACTAGGTACAACAAATACTTTTCTATTTCCGACTAGTTCCAGTGAAACAATGGAAAAGTACAGCGCGTGTCGGTTATCGATCCTTGGCCGGAGAAAACAAATTAACAAGAGAGCGGCCACAGAGTAGCTAATGTGCAGACGTTTATAGACTACTGTCACAGAATAAATACACTGGTGCTAAGCACAGAAGTGTCCCTTCTATACAATTCGTAGGTAGGTACTTATCTCAGATTAATTAACAGGAATGGATACGATATTACGCGCGTACCCCTCTGCCAAAGGCATGCTCTCAGTGAGCATGCCCGTTATATAAAACTAGTCGACGCGCGGGAGTCGCCAAGTAGTATACAGGGTCCAACTTAATATGCTGACACTTTTTCAAGGGGATGATCAGACCATCAAATTGAACAACTTTCTCTATGGAACCAACATCGAAATCAGCTGTCCCATACATTTGGCTCGAGTAGGTTTGCAGTTTTGTATGGAGCGGCAGATTTTTTTTTCGCGATTTCAATATTGGTGCCATAGAGAAAGTGGTTCAGTTTGATGGTCTGATCATCCCCTTAAAAAAGTGTCATCATATTAAGAAGGACCCTATATAAACCTCCCCCTCACCCCCGCAAAATTGACAGACTTTTTTGCGTATAAATGAGAAATCATTTCCAATCCATTCCTGTTAATTTATCTGAGGTACTTATAGTCCAATCATTTAAGTGTTTGACCCCAACAATAATTCATCTATCGCCGAAACTTTGCAGTTTGATAAAGTAAGAGATAAGTGCACTTTTTGCAACCATCAGCAGCAAGGCTGATTCAGTGTTTATGGGGTGTAGAACATCTCTGTGATGGGGATGGACCAGGTCTGCCTGTATAACTTCAGTCGGCGTAGGAGTTACAGACTTTTAAAGGTCAGTAAAAAATTTACCATGAGCTTCAAGGCTGATTTCACATACAAACTCTAGTCAATAAATAAAATAAAAAAAACTAAGGTACCGTAAAAGCTTCCGACGGTGTAGTGTACTTCGGTATTGAAATTTACCATCGATTCATAATCTGGGCATTGCAAACAGACTGCATCTTACCTAAAAATGAAATAAAAACATTATTTAAACGAATTCCCAAGGTAACAAAATTACAATTTTAATAAGAATTTTTAATTAAAAACTAAAACTCTTAGTTTTCAATTAATTAATTATACATAAAGTTACAAATAAATATTATAAACAGAATCAGACTTTCTTTAGCCTCTTTTTGAATTAAGATGCTAATGCTTAATGCCTAAAATTACTGATTACTTATTTAGAAGTATAACTTAATTATCACCTTAATGATGTTTTTTCTCGTCGCTCTATCTGTCTGTCGCTCATAGAACTTTCGTTCCCCCATTCCCATTGTTGCCCTTTATACAAGGTGTTTCATAAGTAACAATAAATTTTTGAAACTCTTAAGGGGGTTGTTTAGACCGTCAAACTGAACAAATTTCTCTATGGGACCAACATCGAAATCGCGAAAAAAATAATTTCATATCCCATACATATTTTAGCTCTAGTCGATTTGTAGAGTATAGAACATAAATTTTTTTTCCCGATTTCGATATTGGTCCCATAGTGAAAGTTGTTCAGTTTGACGGTCTAAACAACCCCCTTAAGAGTTTCAAAAATTTATTGTTACTTATGAAACACCTTGTATAAAGGGCAACAATGGGAATGAACAACAATTTGTTGGTCTACACCACCCCCTTAAAGGTTTATTTGTAGTTTTGTAACACCTTGTATACTGACCCTGTCCCATACTGTCTCTTTACCAAACATCCACTGAATAAAGGCTTCCGCACATTGCAGCGATATTATCGAACGATTTTATCGAGCGATATTATCAACAGCGATATCGCGACACCTTACACACTGCAGCGATTCCGCGATTCGCGTCACGCATGCGCCCTTCACTGAATGTAGTAGAAAGAGATTGCGTCAGGTTGCGATAATATCGCGGCAGTGTGTGGGATCGAGCGCGTCCCCATACAAAATGTACTGAGAACAATTATCGCAAAATCGCAGCGATATTATCGCTCGATAATATCGCGGCAGTGTGTAGGATCGAGCGCGTCCCCATACAAAATGTACTGAGAACAATTATCGCAAAATCGCAGCGATAATATCGCTGCAATGAGCGGAGGCCTTAAATTAAAATGTATTAATTGGAAAATTTATTTACGTTGTCTTCTAACAATTTATAGGTTTTACTTAGTTTAAAGATGCAATGTAAGTCAAAGAATAAATAGGTAGCTTTCCTTTATAAAAAACCTGCCAAGTGCGAGTCGAACTTGTGCACGGAGGAATGAATGAATGAATGAATGAATGAATGATTTTTATTGCAATAAATGTGGTATGTCGAGGTATTACATTAAAGATAAACAGTATCACACATGGAAAGGCACGTACCACCATGAAATATAAAAAAAAAAATGTTCTTTTCGGGATCCTTAGCGCTCTTACAAACGAACAACACTTTTCGCAGCGGGTCGCGCGACCGGTCCGCTCATAGACTTTACGGTCGCCGTGGGTCGCGCGACCCGAAGTGTCGCAGACCGCTTAGCGGGTGACCGACACACACGTGACCGGTTTTTATTATTTATTGTTTTCTATAATCACACTAAGTTTAACGCTTGTATGTTTTGCCGTTTTTACGATAGAGCAAAAATAAAAAAAACCTTGAAAATTTGAATCGTCGTTCCCCCATTCCCATCGTCATTCCCATACTGTCCCTTTACCAATACGTCCCTTTCCCAAACTGTCCCTTGAATAACAAAATTGAAAAATCACTTTACGTTCTTTTTAATATACCTACGAGTTTAAATATTCAATGAAGAATCATACAGATTATCCGTAGCTTTCCTCTACAGGGTGAAATTGATATCATTAGCATCCTTTTATAAACTAAGAGTCTACCTATCAAACTGAACAACTTTTACTATGGGAGCAAACCAATCGGAGCAAAAAAAAATCTGACATTGAGTAGTGTAGGCAGCGGCGACGGGTGCAGTTTAGTATGGGCCAGCTGATTTTTTTTTGCTCCGATTGGTTTGCTCCCATAGTAAAAGTTGTTCAGTTTGATGGGTAGATTCTTAGTTTAAAAGGATGCTAATGATATCAATTTCACTCTGTATAAAAAACATATTATTATCCTTTAGTCGCCTCATTCAGCAGAAATAGGGCAGGAGACTACAATTAAAATCTAGGACAGAATTATCAATACGGCAATAGAATCATTTCCCAGCTGCACGATTGGATAATGTCGAGCGGAAATGACTCCGCCTATGACGTCACATCACTTCCGGCGAAGCCTTCCAGGCTTTCCAGCAGGCTAATCTAGCATGCAGTTTTCTCTTCGTTTTGTTACTAGAAAAATATTGAAAGCTCTCGGTTTTACCATGTTTTTGAATTTTATATTTTTCGGGAACCTTTGGGAATTGTAATGGATTTTAAAACTTTTGGGATTCCGTGTTGGTAAATTGCGGAATAGAAAAGTCAGGAATAGGGAATACACTCCGTAGTTAAGTAAAGGGAACGTAAATAAATTAACATTTGTAAAAATATAGTAGACTAGTGTTTTCCCGCGACTTCGTCCGCACAAATTGTATACCAGATTTTAAGTCAGATCATAAGCTATCAAACAAAAAAAGTTTCATCAAAATCGGTTCAATCGTTTTTGCGTGATGCGCGAACAAACAAACAAACTAACAATTTTGTCAATAGATGGCGCTGCACGTTTTTAAATCGCGCTATCGAATGTTATTTTAATTTATATGAAGTGAAACACTACTTTTTTATTCCTCATGATTTTATGATTTTACGGTTTTATAATAGTCAAGATTACACACCGAGGGCAGGAAAGTAAGAAAGGTCTCAGATCTCATGTAATTGGTAGACCTTTCTTACAAACATTTGTGATCTGAGGCTTTCTTATTTACTGCCCGAGGTTAGTATACTATTTTTCTCCTCGACGGAGGTGGAAACCGGCAACTTCGTTTAGCGCAGCAGGACGCAAATTGACGCTTTCCGTCCGAAGAGAGGGGAGAAAAAACATTTACGGTTTATTTTTATTAAAAAAGATGTCCAACTGTCAATGTCATATTATGTACTCGTAGGTACATATTTTTTCACATTTTTCACATCAAAAACCAATCCACAATAATATTGTAAAACAAATCTTCAGCGAACCTTCCGAAGCATAATAAAGTAATATTGCTAGTTTCCAATAGATGGGGTGGATTAAAAGAAAATTAAAACATCCAACCCCACCTAGCCGAGTTATTATAAAATCCACAATACCGCTGCGGTTGCTGGATTCAACCCCGAGTGAAAGAAAAAAGAAAAATAGGCAATGTATAAATATGAATTCGACCTAGATTGGGAAATATGAGAAAAGGTCTACCTATTTACCATTAAAATAAGCCTTGTTTATTACGAAATAATAATTTTGAAATTAGATTGTTTTGCAAAAAAAGACGAATATAAACTCTAAAAAAAGGAGAACCAATTGTGGTACCATTTTAAAATCTTCATTAAATGGACCAACTGTTGAAATAACTGACCAGCACTGATAGCATGCATGCAGCACGTGATAATGCTGTATCACGTCTTTTATCTCGTTCGTTCGCACGCAAATAGAAAGAGAGCGAAGGTGTGATAGCGCTGTATCACTGCGGCATGCTAGCTACGCTGGTTAACGTAGTACATTTTTTCAGCTCAAAGTTGCCAAAGAAAAAAAGTAAACCTCTTTTGGTTTTGAATTGTGGCCAATATAGCAGGATTATTCATAGGATTGTATAAAGAGCGTCGCAAAGAAAGCTTTAAATTTGTAGTCACTATAGCTTAAAGTTTGGTACAGGGTGGCAATTTTATTTTTATTCTTCCCTGAACATTTATAAACTGGCAAATCTCCTGCTTCCGGCTTAACGTTGAGTTTTGGGACATCATGTAATACAAATACGAGTATGTTGTATGTTTCTTATCCCGTGGTATTGGTTTTAAAGGATTTATTTTTATTTTGACTAGTTTTTCAAATAGCAGCCTCACTGGTAAACCCTTTGTTTAATAACATTACATCGGTATCGAATGTAGCCACCATAACATGCCTGCAACAATCACCCCTTTAATTCGTTTATTAGGACAGAATTTTTACTCTGCTTGACTCCGGCTGGCCACGTGAGATAATCTAATAAGAATAGGGTTGCCACTTGCCAATTATCAAACCATATTAATTTCGACTACACACCACTAGTTTTTAATTGACAACATTTAATTTTAAGAAAGGTACCAAAATAAGAAAACCATTTGGAGATTATGTGATTCAAAGCTTATATCAAAATTATAAGATTTTTCTATCCATTATTTCTCGAGTTATATGAAAAATACTGAAAAATATAATATAGGTTGAATGAGATTTTATTCCTTTGCCTGCTTGGCTTTTCTACTGTATTTGTCAGTTTTTATTTTTAATGTCATTGAGGCCAAGGTATCTTGGCCATAAAGCCTACGTTTTTCAGAAAATTCAAAAGTAAATTAAAAATTGAAATATCAGTCAAAAATTAAATCGAAAAAATACGTATCTCTTATTTTTTTACCTATTTTTATATTTTTCATTAAAAACTGGTGGTTAAAAAAATGAAATGTCGTCAATTACTACAATTTTTTTAAGGGTGTATCCAGACCATGAAACTGAACAACTTTCCCTAAGGAACATGGCTCGAAAAACAAGACATTTTTTTGCCACAGAAAAGTTGCGGATCAGCCAAACTATTTTGTATGGGAGGTCCAAACTATTTTTTTTTTATTTATAATCGGAAAAACAATGTGCGGAAATCTACACGCTACAATATTGAGGCTTGTTTTGTATCCATTGTAAGTAGGTGACGACGGGTACACTATCAGTCACTCCGGACTCCGGACAAAGTTCACACTGCAAATTATTTTATTTATTTATTTATTTATTGGTATATGACAATACAATGTTGTAGATTAACAAATAATCGACGCACTATAAACGAAATGAAATGAGGATTATACTCCAGTATTTACAATAGGTATACCTGACTACCCCTTCGGGGAATATAGTCAAGAATATTATTATGCTTATGATATTCTTTTTTTTATTGTGGTACCATCTCCTATCGGAGGTTGGCTATCATCAGGGCCTTTCGTACCCTGGAGACAGCCCTGAACACTGAGGTTGTGTTCATATCGAATCATTCACATAGGTTTTTAAACCAGAGTCTTTCTTCTACCAGGCATCCGTCTCTCAAAATTGTCCCCTGTAAAATAAACTGGAGAAGTTGCTATGATATTGTGAATTTGAAATTTACAGACAGTTGTTAGTTACAAATCAGGGTTAAGGTAAAATGTAATTAACTACAAATTATATTTCGTAATTGTTTATTGCAATTACTCTTTTACTTTTATGGTTTCGATTTTAAATGTAAGTTTTATCATTATTTACTTTCGAAAAGCATACATACAAATACAAAATACAAAAATACAAAAATATTTATTTCAATGAGCACTTTAACTTAGGTACATTTAGTTCATATACAACAAAGGATAGATATTGCACATTGACATCACAGTAGACATTTGTAATAGTAACCAAAAAAGTAATTGAGCAATTACAATTAACAATTACAAAATAGTGACATTTTGCCCAACACTACACTGGTATAAATTGACCGCTTCAGTTTTCTATTTGTATTTTCTTTTTTTATTAGTACCTAGTATTGACTCAACGCAAGCTTTTTTAATAACGAAAAAATTTCAATCAAAACTCTTTCCGCATGGCAACCCTAACTAAAATCCGGCCAATCGAGAAATACGCTTCTAATTCAATAGTAGTGACAGATCGTTCATCTGAGAAAATTTCGTTTGTTATAAAGTGGCAATACTACGAGGGCGTTACCAGAAATTAGTTTATGTTTTCCATTTGCGAGATTTGTATACACAAACATTTTGATGGACCCGCCATTTTGTTTCGACTAAATAAAACGAAAAGTAATCCGAAAAAATCATATCAATCCGTAGATGGAATTGTAATTTTGAATATCGTTTGTGATTTCTGCGATTTCGATGTTAGCTCAATAGTAAAAGTTGTTCAGTTTGATGGTCCGAAACGCCCCGTTCAATATGAAACGCATAAAATTTTAAACCCCGTATAAATATGTGAAGGCATTTTAGAAGTCACCCTGCAAATAAGACGACTAGACGTGTTGGCACATGGCAACACTGGAATTGACCAAATAAATGTTGCGATGGACTAACTTTCAATTATTCGGTCACAATTTTGTCTTGTCTTGAGCAAGCTTGTCATTTGTTAGTGGTGGCAGTTTGCCGCGTGGTGTCCGACAGCCGACTATAAGAACAACCCAGACGGGTGTCTGGAGACTATACCTTTCGGTTATATTATAGTCAACATTTCTGATACCCGCACTGTAACACATGGTCATTCTTAATATGCTGACACTTTTTTAAGGGGATGATCAGATTCTCAAACTGAACAACTATTTCTATGAGACAAACAACGAAATCGCCAAAAAAAATCAGCTCTTCCATACAAAACTGCAAATATCGATGTTGGTCCCATAGAGAAAGTTGTTCAATTTGATGGTCTGGTCATCCTCTTAAAAAAGTGTCAGCATATTACGAAGGACCCTGTATGTTGGGAGTTTTAGTCATTTATATATTTGCTTTCCTCCATCTAGCTATTACGGATCAAAAGTTACAGCCCTAAATAGGTAGGACGGACGGACGGACAACGTAGGCTTAGCAATAGGGTCCCGTTTTCATCCTTTGGGTACGGAACCCTAAAAAGTAACCTGTCGTAAAGACACACGATAGAAGTGAAACTTCCGCAGCTGTCAAATTTAAATTTCGAACTTCCGTCACACGATTTCAAAGCCCTCCCATAAAAAGCTTCACATCAAAACTAAAATCCTCGTGTTAGAAAGCGTTCTCCAATAAGCTAACCAAGTCCAATACAAGATGTAACTAGTAAGAACAAGTTATTTATTTTCGTACACTCTGCGCCATTGCCAAAGCAACACAACACAATGCAAGTCTACGTGTGAATGTGTTACAAAATTGTATCATACAACGCTTCATAAAAGATTTATGAAGAAAACTTTGTTCTGGGGCCGTCAGTGGGACGTACCCAGGTATACAGGGTGTAACAAAACACCACAATACTTAAGGAGTATCATCCCTGGACCACGACTATCCATACCGATCGATGCGAACGAGAGCGTGGCTACGGTCAGAATTTAGACGTTTTCTTTGCCGCTTGACAAAAAGACAGACCGACTGAATGGACGAAACTAAAAACGGCTCTGTTAAACATCTAGGCAGTTATGTATTGTGGCGAATTCTCCAATTTGGCTACGACATATAATATGAAAATGTTACGAGCAAAGTTAGAAAAAAAATCTGGATAGTTCGCAAAAAGCCGCAAAGCATCAGTCGACTAAAATTTTTGCGTTTATTTTATTATTCTCTCCCCTAACCGTAGCCCCATCACGAGTCCATTGTTAAAAACGAATTGTGGAATAATGTACGAATTATTTGTACTCAACGAAGCATATTTTCATTAAGCCGTTTATTATTTGTAGAAATCGTGGGGAAGGGCTGTTTTTATACATATAGAAGTATTTTTTAGAATAACATCGGCATATTGTTGTGAATGAGTGACTATTTTATTTAGAAATTGCAGTTGTGAGCACTCGAAATAATTTTAAGAGTGCAATTTTTTTCTATTTAATGCCAAATTCAATAGTCCGCTTAACTAGTTCAGTGGTTCAAACTATTTCGAATGAAATAGACAGCATCTCCGACAGAGCGACAAACGAGAAAAACGTAATGCTAGCTCTTTTTGGCATACGTAAAATAACAAAGACGGAGGCACATCTCGATGTTTATCGTTTTCTCGGGGGGTGGCATGCTCGGCCCCAAATGGCTTATGGGAACTGGAACTCTATTCTCTACTACAATTGGGACTATATTCTGGTACTACAATTGGGACTATACCAGATCCAATTTTACGAATAGCCTCTTTTACTTTTAGAAGTAAGCATCTTAAGTACAGTGGTCAAAATGGTAGTGATAGTTTTAGCTCATGTTGAGAAAAATGTCGAGCTCGCGTCGCTCGCTCTGTTTTTTTTATTTTACTATTAAAATAAACGATTACAGTCGTGTTCTGTGATCGATGCAATGAGTTTTATTTCTTTGCGGCCCACTGATTCTACTATCATTATGCATGTGGCCCACCAATGACTTTGAGTTTGACATGCCTGGACTAGACAACCTGTGTGACAATGTCAAAGATATTTCCTTTTCATTCATTCACAACTTTCTCGTTCTAGGTCAAATAGCGAAATGATAAGTTCAAAGTTCATTTATTGCATAACTACAGGTTTAATTAAAAAAGATGTTAATTGTATATTATTACATTGTATCTCCATACCTTACCAGTTTAGGTGTGCAATAATAATTCGAATTTTAGTCGAATTTAAAATTATTACAATTGTTGTTTTTATGTACAAAAAAAATGAAAATAAAATTTTTAAATCAGAATGTCATGGGAGAAAATTGATAAAATAAAAAATTTAAGAATGTTCATACAATAAGTTCTTATCAATTAGATTATAATATATACATAGGATTCAATTCAATGTCAGGACTATTATTCTGTCCATGAGTTTTCACGTACTTTACAACAGTATTTCGTACAGCGCCAGCGCTCCTAGTGATTACGTTGAGAACTAATCTCTGCCATATAATAATCAATTGGCGACGTAACTACAGTAGTAAAGTACAGTGAAAACTCATGGTAGGCGTACTGGAACTAGACATTTATTTATTCATCCACAACTTTCACGTTCAAGGTCAAATAGCGAAATGATAATTGAAGGTAATTGACTGCGACATGGCTGTTGTTTTGACCTGTCATTACTGTAACAAAGGTCTTTGTGGAACAGGACTACATTCTGGCACTTCATGACGATGCATAAGATCTTTATTATTTATTCATCCACAACTTTCTCGTTCTAGGTCAAATAGCGAAATGAGAAATGAAGGTAATTGACTGCGACATGGCCGTTGTTTTCACAAATTGACCTGTCATCGCTGTAACACAAGCCCTCGGGCAACAAATGGAATTATATTTACGATAACAGTGAATTTATTATTTTCTACATTCAAATTCGATTAATTTGACTTTTGTGACTTTGTACCTACTTGTTACGGTTTCATCCCGCGGGTTTCGGACGAAGCGACTAAGGGATACGATTTTTTTACTAAATGCTAGCCCATTTAAACTCCAATTCATAATTCGATGACCAATTTTGAATGGATTGTGTTATTTTATTATGCATGTTACAACACAGATGTAAAATTTTAAAACGTTATTTGTTTAAATCGCGAAAAAAAATTTTGTACCACAAAACTGCAGTTACTACCTCAAAATGTATGGGACAACAGATTTTTGTCTCGATGTTGGTTTTTTTATTTTTTATTTATTTCTCTTATCAAAAATAGTTACAACATTTTAGAATACTGGCTAGCATCGTTAAACCTATTAGGTTTGTCTCGATACTAGGTACTTCACGACATCTGTCTTATACATTGATACTTAGGTACTTACTTACTACACATAACCGATTACACAAATCATAAACACACAGAAAATAAACAGGGCTCAGACACGCGAACGAGTTGAATCCACAGATCTAACAAGATATGGGTACCTACATAGCATCTTATTTACTTAAGAATGATAAAAATTATTATTTTGTTACAAGCAGGTAGGTTAATTATTATTTTGTTAGAAGCGCTCGTTGGCGTAGTGGAGCTTCTGTATTGGAAACGATCACCGAAGTTAAGCAACGTCAGGTCCGGTCAGTCTTTGGATGGGTGACCGTTTAGTGGTATTTCATCTCGAGCGTTTCCGTGCTTCGGAAGGCACGTTAAGAAGTTGGTCTCGGATAGTTCCGTCAGACGGCGTTGTAACTATTCGTTAAGCCAAGTCAGAGGCCTATTGGCGGCTTGAAAATTCTCTGACAGCAAGGTGACCACTAACTTGCCTCCACCAACACGCACTGGGCCCGCGTGGTGGAGTATGGCCCACTCCCTCTCACCCTTATTCGTGAGAGGAGGCCTTTGCCCTGCAGTGGGATTCTACAGGCTATAACTTACTTTTTTACAGGTAGGTATGTAGTTAAGTAATAATCGAATTTGTTATTCTACATGTATGCCATGTTAGCTTAATCAAATTAAAGACTGAAAAAAGTATCTCTTTAATTTGGTCAAGTAATAACTCGCGCCACATGGGCCCCGACCTGATCAGCCAAATAACTAGTTAGATGTGCCAGTATAGGTATTTTGTGTTTGTGTGAATAGCTAGGTGCGGTCGGTGTGCCGGTGTGGTACAATATTTTTATGATGCACATAACAACGTGCACGGCTCAAGTTCTACAATTTGATGGTTTAAATAACCCTCCTTAAGATAATTTTATTCCGAGAGCGCAAATGCGCGCTGCATACAAACGTTTCAATATTATCCAATTAAAGTCAATGAAATTTTTCAGAAACAATTTAGAAACGAATCTCTATGCTTCTATAAAGTCAGATTTTCGTTAAAATGCACAGTTTTAATTCTAGGATTAATTTAAGATTTGTATGAAAATCTTTGAGGCACTGTAATTTTAAAACTAAACATTTTAACGAAAATCTGACTGCATACAAGCATAGAGATTTGTTTCTAGATTATTTCTACAAAATTTCATTGACTTTAACTGGTTAGTATTGAAAATATCACCATAGTACGTTTGTATGGAGCGCGCCAACGGTAATATACCCTTAAATATTACTACGGTATTTGTTACACTCTGTATACATAATTATGCTAACCTCCTCTTGTCAGTGCGAGCCCGTTACTCGAAGTTTCCAGGGCGTGTCTTAGCGTTAAATTAATAGGAAGGTAGGTACTTACTATGTTTTCTTTCTAACCTATTTCAGCCCACTGCTCGGCAAAGGTATCCCCTAAACCTTTCCAGTGTGAACAGAGATATGTGGAATAATATTTTCTAATCTAATCTAAACTATTATAAAACTGTAACTGAAGTAAGTCTGTACATTGAAGATATTTCCAAAAAAAAGATTACGATATGGTTTTTAGGTATCCCTGACTCGAAATCAACCTTTTTTAGAAATTTTGTCTGTCTGTTTGTCTGTTTGTTTGTGTGTTTGTTTGTTTGTTTGTTTGTTTGTTCGCGCATCACGCAAAAACTACTGAACCGATTTTGATGAAACTTTTTTTGTTTGATAGCTTACGATCTGACTTAAAATCTGGTATATCATTTGTGCGGACGAAGTCGCGGGTAAACACTAGTATTTAATAAAAATTTGAAATGAACAAACGTTTATTCCTAAAATAACCAAAAAACTAAGTATTTCTCTAAGCAATGAACGAAAGTGTCGTTGTCTAGACAGCCGGCAAACTTGTCTTTAAACATGCATGAATTATTCCCCGAAAGCTTGGCACTATGGCTTTGTAAGGGCTCGGCCACACGCGATGGGTCGCAGAATGTCTAATGACGCAAAATGACCAGACAGTTTAAATGCCTTAGTTTTTAAATAACAAAGTTTAATCGTAAGAATCAGACCTAAAAACACGCTTTCGATTTTATAATATACTAGTGTTTTCCCGCGATTTCGTCCGTACAAATTATATACCAGATTTTAAATCAGATCATAAGCTATAAAACAAAAAAGTTTCATCAAATTCGGTTCAGTAGTTTTTGCGTGATGCGCGAACAAACAAACAAACTAACAATTTTGTCAATAGATGGCGCTGCACGTTTTTAAATCGCGCTATCGAATGTTATTAGAATTTATATGAAGAGAACCGCTACTTTTTTATTCCTCATGATTTTAAGGTTTTATAATAGTTAAGATTTTGAACCCATTTTACGAATTAACAAACGCATTTGTTGATGTTATCTGATTTTATATTGTAGCAATTCGGATATGGATGAATGGAGCGTCTCAAAAGATGACAGCAAATAAGCGATGAAACATCGATGAAAGCAATTTTTTCCCTTCTAGATGCTATATCGATATACGGTTTGAACGCCCTAATTTATCTGGTCGAACATTTTCATCTTGTTGATAAGAAAAGTGTTAGAATTGAACCACCAAAGAAGTCTTGATTGAATTGTGGAATTGAATGTTTTTTTCGTCATTCAAACTCAGTCAAAATGCCACTTGCCTCGTCGAAAAAATCGCCTAAACAGCCAGTGTGCTCTAAACTTAAGGTCCCAAGGGTGACGGGCATCGCATCTAGTAATGGGCTAGAAAGAAATATGGCCGCAAAGTGCTAAAGAAGACAGTAAACTCGCGTCACCATCCCCTTAAGTTAGAAATGAATTGTTTAATATGTTTAAGTGGAGTTAGGGGTAGAAAATACTCTCTTTACTCCTGGTGGAATTGGTATCCACGATTGGTGGAGTATGATCGAATTCCTCTTAAACTTGTTAGTGGACTGTGCACAGAAGGAACGTGTGCAAAGGGTTTTGTTTGTCTCTCGACCATTTTGGATCCATCAAACAAGTAAAATTAATTAATGTTCAATCTAACACTTTATCTTCTCGAATAATGAATATCCAAGAGACGACAGCAAGTCATGGTGGTTCAGTGACGCTGGCGAGTAACCATCCCTGCCGTGCAGTAGGCGATGGTTCGATCCCCGTCCAGAGCGACTCGTTCCAATGAGATTTTCGGAATGTATGTACGATTTGTAACACCACTTGCTTTTCGGTGAAGGAAAACATCGTGAAGAAACCTGCATGCTTCAATTTCGATGCTTGTATTGTACCAACGGTTCATTATAAGTAGCGACGGGCTCACTCCCCGTCACACTGGACAGGGTTTCGATACTTCTAGTGAAACGTTGTTGTTCTGAGGTTTCAGAATATCTCTGACTAGGAATATAGTCGTGATTACTATGCTAGGCAGGAAATAAAAGCAAAATACTCTAATAAAACCCGTCTACACTTGATTAAAAACTGCAGAGCCTGTCATAGTCAATAAACTAGTGAGTGAAATATTGCACCAAGATTGTTTGAAGACGTTAATCCTCGCTAGGGTTGGCAATCCTTGCTTAGGGCTGGCAAAACCCGCGTCGGTTAAGGCGAAGTTAATTCGTAATATGTACATCGATTTTCTTAATTATCGTATCCTAAGGTCTAAGCTACTCCACGGTATAACAAAGAGTTAAAAAGCAATATTTAAACATCACGAAAAAATAAAAAACAACATGATTTTACATCTATTTGCCAATAGATCATGTCACGCAATCTCAACATTACAAACGCCGTGTCATCTGACGTCATCGACTAGAGCTTGCCTAAAATATCGATATAATCACGGGAATTAGCGATAACACACGCACATTCCGGGATTATTGTTTGGAAAGCTGACTGTATAGTCCAGTAAAAATACGCGTCGAAAGGAAATAATTTATAATAAGCAATTTTTTTTGCTAGATCGTTTATACAAATGATATTAAGATACTTTATTAACGAATCCCACTAAATTTCGTATTTTTAGTTTTTAGTACCAAAATGTAATTTTTTTATTTATAGTGTCAGATTTCTTACTTTTTTCATTTTTATTGTTTGTTTTAGGTTATGAGTTTACATACACTATGTAAATTTTGTATTAAAATTGATTTTTTAGAAATTTCTACTTATTTAAAAACAAAGGTTCAGTGGTGATTTTTCGTTGGATTTACTTCTAATATAAAAGAATGCAAATAAATTTAGCAAATGGAATAAAAAAATTGCATATATATTTTTTTCCAATTTTACATTATTTTTTTTTATTTGTTTAATTATTTAATAAAAATTTTAGGGGGATTTTCAATCTAAATGATAACTAGAATTATAATCTAAAATATGAAAGAAAAAAACCGGCTATTATAAATTATTTACATTCGCCATACAAGCGACCCGTAACTTTACTGGAGTATGTAGCATTAAGGACCTTATTGCTAAAGCGTTGAGATTATATAGGAGAAAGCTCTAAAATGTACTCTAAGATTTGTTATACCTAAAGATTTCTTTCGTTTTGGAGAAGTGGAAAAATGAAACGAAATATCGGTTTATTATTGCCCGCCTTGCACCAAAAAATTTTTAGGCTTAAGGCTAGGTTATCCCAGTGCAAGCGTCTCTTTCTTGCAAGCATAAGTTTACAATTAGCCATCCCGCTCCAATTGAAAGCAGGATCGCAAAAAAACGTGTTTTTCGTCAATGTCTTTGCTCATGGGAGTTTCCAAGCTAAAACTTCTCCTGAGTTCACTAGAAATATTTAATGTATTTAGTTAAGTACAAGAATAAAAAGTTAAATATCAGCAGTTTAATCATAGTATTGAAAAAACATAACAAAAATCGCAAACAAAGTTACCCCAACTTTGGGATGTTTTTCTATGTAGTAAACTTAATCTAATCGTGTAATTGAGAACAGTCGCCCATCCGCCCGATCCTTAAATAAGACATAATTTAATTTCAGACTTTAAAACACAGTTTAAAACACTTTCGTTCGTGTTCAAAAAACGGCCTCGACGGGATAACAGCGTCTTAAACGTATTTAGTGATAGTTCTGTCCCTCACAATGCTCATACAAATGACAGAGACAGCATCATATTTAAACATGTTTAAGCCTAAATACTTTTTGGTGCAAGCCAGCCTAAGTGATGTCGCTAAGTAACGATGCTAACGCGTATAAGCTATGTCAAGAAAAATGCGTCAATCCGTCACCGTGTGTGATCCCACTAAAATATGCATATGCTAATTTTTAAAAGGTAATTCTTAAAATAGGTACTTTAAAAGCTGGGTTTAATATGAGACAAGGATATTACACGATAGCCTGTAGCTTTCGATTACAAGGTACTAGCTCGACGAGCGGAGTGTTCGGGAGCTATTTAATCCCGTAATCCCGGGATTTGCGGGATCCCACCCGCGCCGCGCCGCACTACAAGACTGTTCGGTTACGGTTTTGTTTTGGTGTTACTACATGGGTTTGTTTTTGTGATTAATTGATAAGTTAATTCTCATAGACCACATCGACCCATTTATTAGAAAAGCAATCAGGTACGCAGGATATTTTGGAATTGCATAAGACGCGCTAAACACAGATGCACCCTCTCGTTCTTACCCTCCTATGTCTGATGGAACGGAAGACCGATATGATCAAAGGTGGGGTCAGAATCAGAAATGTTGATGGTCTGATCATCCCCTCCAAATAGTTTTGCCATTTTGTAAGACCTTGCATAGGCATAAGCATAGCATATGCTCACGACTATATTCCCCGAGGGGGTAGTCAGTGATATTCTGAAACCATAGAACATCCACGTTTCATCAGTAGTACCGAAACTCTGTCCAGTTTGACGGGGAGTGAGCCCGTCGCCACTTATAATGGACAGTGGGTACAATACATGCCTCGAAATCGAAGCATGCAGGTTTCCTCACGATGTTTTCCTTCACCGAAAAGCCTCTGGTTACTAATCGTACATAAATTCCGAAAAAGTCATTGGTACGAGTCGGCCTGGGCGGGGATCGAACCATCGCCACTGGACCACCACGGCTTTATTAGGGTCCCTTGGACCATGTATAGGGTCCTTCTAAACATGCCGACGGTTTTTTAAAGGGGATGATCCAAGAACGATTTAACCACATAGTTCTAGGGACGATCAGACCGTCAAAATAAACAACTTTCTCTAAGGGACCAATGACTAAATCGCGAAAAAAAGATCAGCTATTCCTTAAAACCTACAGATTCGAATGTAAGGCACAGCTGATTTTTTTCCTATAGAAAAAATTGGTCTGATCATCCTTTTAAACTCCTTTTAGCATTTTGTAACACCTTTATATGACTAAAAAACACTAATCAACATCAATTTAAATCCTTCATAACGTTTCTCCATCAACTGTTTACATTATTAATTTAATGAATATCTAATGCGCACGCATGACGGAACAATTATTGTGACGTCATAAACAAAATGGCGGACGTGTTTATTCTCTAAGGTTTAGCTGATATGTTGAAACCATTGGACACGACATTGTGTCGCCTTCAGCTGAAAATATAAGAAACTATAGTATCTAGTAGGGTGGGCAACATTATTCTACTTTTTAGAATAGGGAATATTGTTTTCACCACACAAGCTCGGAAAGATTCTGTTTATCATTCGAAATCTGAGTGCAAAAGTGCATTTTATCCGCTAGCGTGGAAAGAGTTTTTGAAATTCGAATCTGTCTATTCAATATTTTTATATACCGCCAATCCACTGAAAATGCTACTAAACTATTTCATGACACTGGCCAGCACGAAAAAAAAACTTTTTGAAATGTTCTTTTTAGCAATTCACTTTTTTTCCTCGCTGTTGTGAGGTGAAAAATTGTGTGTTTCGCTCGGCTGCAAAGTTATTCTGCGTCTCGTACCTTTGAAACCTTCGCTAAGCGCTCAGGATTCTATTATTTGAACCACTCGCTTCACTCGTGGTTCAATCCTAGACTCCTTCGCTTGCTCAGGTTTCAATAAAAGTACTCGCGCCAAAAAGCAACTTTGCAGCCTAGCATAACAAATAACTATTGTTGCACCACAAAAAAATTGATATGAAATATTTCATTATCTGCGAAACATTTTAAAAACGAGATGTTTATCCTGCCTATCTTTTAGAGCGATGATAGCCCATACGGAAGAGAGCTTGCGCCTCAATCATGAGGCGGCAGTTCGATTCCTGACCTATACCACTGAGTTCTTCGGAAATTATGTACGGTTGTATTTATGATTTACTAGCTCGGCGGTAAAGGAAAAACATCGTAAGGAAACCTGCATTCCCGAGAAGGAAAAGAAAATACCACAAGTTCGGAGGTATGCATAAAATATGGGTGAGCTTGTGATGGTCCAAGTGTTACATTAACGACCCATGCTTGCAATAGCCCCAACACAAATAATAATAATCCTGCCTATCGGTGCTCAAACGTGGTCATTTACGAAATATCAGATATCCAAACTCCAGGTTTGCCAAAGAGCAATGGAACGCAGCATATTAGGTGTCAGAAGGATCGACCGTATCAGGAACACCACTCTGCGCTCCAAGACCCGCATCGCTGACGCAGGCGTTAAGACCGCAAAACTGAAGTGGGACTGGGCCGGACTTGCATGTTTGTCTCATGCATATACAGAGCGGTGGGCCACGATCACGACCCAATGGGAGCCCGACGATGCAAGCCGGGGTCGGGGCAGACCAAGAAAAAGATGGCGCGACGACCTGGATGCCCACGACGCAGAATGGCAACTGATGGCACGGGATAAAGAAGGCTGGAAAAGCTTGGGGGAGAACTTTGCCCGACAGTGGAACGAAATAGGTTAAAAAAAAGAAGTTTGAGTCTGACTTGGCTGTATGGGAAGGGACATTTTGGGAAAGGGGCATTCTGGAACCACACATTTTGGGAAAGGGACATTTTGACGAAGGGACATTTTAGGAAAGGGACATTTTGGGGAAGGGACATTTTGGGAACGGGACTTTCTGGACCTGAACGTCCCTTGGGCTCGATCCCTTGGCTTTTAAAAACAGGCAGTCTTGACATGATTTCGCACAGTACTCTATGGAGCTGTGAACATGCCATCTGTTGAGGTTTTTAGGAAATAAATTTAAAAAATACTATTAAAAAAAAAGCTCATTGGCGAGTAACAGGTGATGATAGGTGCTAGCCTTTTACGTAGTCCTAACTAACTTATTATTTATCTGTGGCCTTAGGTTACCCACAGGAATCAACAAGAACAATATCGCTAGATGGCGTTGTCAAAAAAAAATAGAGAAATCTAATAAAACTCAGCCGTCTGCCAATAATTCAAATTTGTTTGCGAACGGTACCTACTAGTACGGTCACTTAGAAGTATTGCTGTGCCGCGACCATAAAAAATATAGGAAAACTGAAACAGGAATACATTAGTGCTAGGGATGTGACGGTATCGATAACTGTATTTATCGATTAGTTTGGCAGTGATACATGTAGGTTCCAACTTAACATAGGTACCGACGGTTTTTTAAGGGTATGATCAGACCATCAAACTTAACAACTTTATCTATGGGACCAACATCGATATCGCGAAAAAAATTCAGCTGCTCCATATACTGAAATCAAATTCCATCCAAATAGCACAGCAGATTTTTTTTTGCGATTCTGATAATGGTCTGGGAGAGACCATTATCAGAATCGCAAAAAAAAATCTGTTGGAAGTTTTAAATGGTGGAGCCTCGTGAAAAGCAAAGAGAATCTAGCCGACACGTTCGCCTGCAAAACGACTTGCCAAGCTAGAGACCCCTTCGGGGTGGTCAGAAGCTTTGCTACAACCACCAACTTTTAAGTGTGCAGTAGTAACAAGAGTCTCTTTGACCATAGCATAGGTAAACTTTTACCTACCTACTGAAGGGGAAAAAACAACGAAAATACCGTACTCTCCAGGTTTCGCGAGCTTTTTTCGAAAATTTCGTACTTTGCGCATCAAGAACGACGACTAAATCGCAGCTGTCAATACCGCACTCTCCCGATTTCGCGAGCTTTTTTCGAAAATTTCGAGCAGGTCTCAAACGTGTCGTGAAAGCCATTTCGATCACGGCATACCATAGGCGAAGTATTTTTCGCTTACGCTAGTAGACGGAACATAAGTGTAACCGCGTATGAGACAGCGATAGTCATAAAATCCTATACAATTTGTATGAAAATATTATATGTCTTACTCCGGAGACAGACAGCCGTCGTAGAACAAAAAAGTGGCTACGTCGATAAGGACAGCAATAAGTAGCGATCTCCTTTTTTAACTGTATGTGCATCTCTTACTGAGCGAATATGACAAGACACGTGCTTCCTTCTAGTTCCTTCTCTTTCTACGCGGCATACTTTTACTACCAAGGCGTGCCAATAGACGTTTCACATAAAAACAACATATTTGTATCGATATCGGATATCGATACAGGCCACCCCTAATTATTATTTACGTGTCGGACGTTTTGCGGAACGGCCGGTTTACGACTCGCCCCGCGACGTGTAACCGACACTCTCGAAATGGAAAATTCTTTTAGTGACATTGAAAACAGCGTTTTATTACTTTAATTTTTCTTTTTACTGCCTCGGAATATACAGGGTGTTAGGGCAAACAGTTGCAATACTTTAAGGGGTGGTGGTACCAATGATACTGAACAACTTTCCGTTAGAAACCTATAGGAAATTAAAAAAAAAATTTTGACTTTCCTTGCTAAATGTTATCTGCTGATCGAATCTAAACTATTATAAAACTGTAACAGAAGTGTGTCTGTACATTGAATATATTTACAAATAAAAGATTACGATACGGTTTTTAGGTATCCCTGACTCGAAATGAACCTCTTTTAGAAATTTTGTCCGTCTGTTTGTTTGTGTGTTTATTTGTTTGTTCGCGCATCACGCAAAAACTACTGAACCGATTATGATGAAACTTTTTTGTTTGATAGTTTATGATCTGACTTAAAATCTGGTATATAATTTGTGCGGACGAAATCGCGGGTAAACACTAGTGTTTGTATTAAAGCCATTTTTTTTTTTAATATCCCACAGTTTCCTCAGGGGAAGTTGTTCGGGAATCATGACCCATCACCCCTTGAAGTAATGCAACAGTTTACCCTAGCACCCTGTAAAGATGGTTGTCAAATAAGACAGGCTGATGATGACCCTTCCTACAATATTATAAACCAGCTTTTCCCACGACTACATCCTCGTGGATTTAGGAAAACTGTAACACCGTGTTGGACCCTACGAATAAGAATAACTATAGAAGATTAACTCTAAGTGCAGGGGCGGATCCAGGATTTCATGTTGGGGGGGGCCCATCGGCCAACTCGGGCCACGTATTAAGATTAAAAGAAATTAAGAGAGCTCATTTCTTTACTCTGCCTCAAAATTCAGAGGTTCGTGGGGGGGGGGCCATGGCCCCCTGCCCCCCCCCCTCCCCCCCTGTATCCGCCACTGTCTAAGTGCGTTCACACACGATGACGCACTGACGGAGCAGCAAACGTCAGTCCGTCATTTGTGAAGCAAGGAGTTGTATGAAACCGCACGTAGAAGCACACACGGTGACGCATTGACGCACCGGGTGTGGTTCTATGGACTGACATCCGCCGCTCCGTCAGTGCGTCATCGTGTGTGAACGCACTAAACAAAATCTAAATAATTTTTGACACCCAATGAAAAATGACATGTTGTATGAGTTTTGGCGGCTAGGTACAGTTTTTAAAGAACAAATTTAGAACACGGTACACTTTTTTTGGTGCCACTTTTTGAGCTTCATTTACACTTCTATACATTCTTATTCGTAGGTTGGACCCCTTTACTTTAGGGGTTGATTTTCGAAAAATCCTTTCTTATTGGGACCACACACGGTGACGCATTGACGGAGTGGCAGACGTCAGTCCGTCTTTTATGAAGCAATGAGTTTTATGAAACCGCACGTAGAAGCACACACGGTGCGTCAATCTGTCACCGTGTGTGCTTCTACGTGAAAAGACGGACTGACGTCTGCCGCTCCGTCAATGCGTCATCGTGAGTGAACGCACTAAGTCACTGTTGAACCGACAGTAAAAAATAGCTTTCGATTGCAAAAAACCGCATCGAAATCGGTCCACCCGTTTGGGAGCTACGAAGCCCCGTACAGACAGATATGTGCATCAAACTTATAACACCCTTCTTTTTGCGTCGGTTAAAAACAAGATAAGTAGCATCTAACCGAATGACAACCATAGCAAATACTCTCACAAGCAATTTTACCCTCTCACTAAAAACTAGTCCAACAAAAGAATCACGGGACTCGAACCCGGGACCCCAAAAGTTACAAACATGCAACTCAATTACGATAACAATTATGACTAAGCATTCCTGACCCCTAGATCAGAAATCGCAGCTAAAATCTATTAAAGTTTCCGTGAGCTCATTATGTACGCACTTAGTTAGGAAAACGCTGCGTTTTTATCATCATAATTATAAGCCGATAGACGTCCACTTCTGGACATAGGCCTCCCCCAAGGATCGCCACAACGACCGGTTCTGCGCTGCCCACATCCAACGTGGTCTCGCCGCCGAAAAAAAAATCTAATTATTTCAACTGGTTGAACTTTGAGTTGAACTTAGTGGAAGCGGTGGCCTTCACCAGGTCGTCGGTTCATCTTGTGGAGGGCCTACCCACGCAGCGCTTTCCGGTACGCGGGCGCCACTCAAGAACTCTTCGGTCTCATCGGCTATCGGTTCTGCGAGTAATGTGCCCCGTCCAATTGCCACTTTAGTCTAGAAATTCTTTGCCTTATTATTATAAAATTAAATATTTTATTAACGCACCAATATCACAACGCACAGAAGTCTGAGCCTGGCTCGTAGCGAAATATTATAGTTCGAATTTATTTATTTTTATTTGTCTTGACAAGACCATTTTCATCTTTACTTTTTCATCCGTTCATTTCATCTCTAAACAAAACAAAATTGAAATTGAAACATTTGTTTCCATTTATTTTTATTGTCTACTAGTGTTTTCCCGCGACTTCGTCCGCACAAATTATATACCAGATTTTAAGCCAGATCATAAGCTATCAAACAAAAAAAGTTTCATCAAAATCGGTTCAGCCGTTTTTGCGTGATGCTCGAGCAAACAAACAAACAAACAATTTTGTCAATAGATGGCACTGCACGTCATTTAAATCGCGCTATCGAGCGATTTGAGTTTATATGAAGTGAGCCGCTACTTTGTTATTCCTCATGAATTTTACAGTTTTATAATAGTTAAGATTTAAATTACTCTACAGTAGGCTAGAAATGCCTTAAAGGCACATAAAAATAATTTTATTCATGACATTTTCTGAAAAGATTTACATACTTAATACGTATACTATTGTTTTGAGACATAGTAAAGTACCACCACAATGACTAAACAACCCCTTTAAATATGACAATGCCTTTATTAATGATAATGTTAGTGATAATTTTCCTAGTAATAGTCGTGATAAAAACGCGGCGTTTCTCGAACCCAGTGCGTAGCCTACACGGCGACATATGGCAATAACTGAACAGCTTGCGCGTTTATACGCTTTACAATATTATGCAAGTCATTTGACTGATTGAGATACCAACGATATGTTATCAATCTAGATTTATCTATGGTTTGTTTAATTTAACGTATAAAAACAGTTGCTGGATATTTGTGACGTTTAAAACACTCTCGAAGAATTTCTAAACATTTGCATTAGTAGGTATTTTGTTCCACGTATATGCAAAGACATTAAAAAAACGATTGTTTTCCAACCCCCTTTTGGTCCCATGCGGAGGGCAGGGATGGAGGTCGAAAAAGTGTGTTTTAACTTAATTTCCTTTCTTCTTATCGTGTGGGCAAGCCCTGGTATCAGAGTTTATTCAAACCGCCTTATGGGACGACGTGATTTTAATATGACGAGTTCACCATCAGAGATCAGTAGCCGGGACCAACGGCTTAACGTGCCATCCGAAGTATGGAATCATTTAAAAATGGGGGAGTTGAGGCGGGGCATACAGACAGACAGACAGAATGCAGGAAAGTATAGGAGAACCCTAAGAACGAAAAATCCCAGTGGGCAGTAGTTTTTGAAGAAAAAAAAACAGGGTTTTTGTCTTTTTGGCATGCCGCGGATCAGAAGAAAAGTTTACTACCAACTGAACTATCGGAACTACCTTCATCAATACAGGGTGTTAAAATTAAATGGGATACACTTATACAGGGTGTAACAAAACACCCTTGTAACACTTAAGGACTGAACAATTTTCACTATGGAGCCAACACCGAAATAGCTAAAAAAAATCTGCTGTCCCATACATTTAGCTCGAGTAGGTTTGCCATTTTGTATGGGATAGCTGATTTTTTTTGCGATTACGATGTTGGTCCCATAGAGAAAGTTGTCCAGTTTGATGGTCTGATCATCCCCTTAAAAAGTGTCAGCATATAATGAAGGACTCTGTATATTTAAAGGGGCGCTTTACACCATCAAAACTGAACAACTTTCACATTTTGCTGTTGTTCAGTTTGATGGTCTAAAGCACCCTTTTTAATTTTACATTACATACTCTAGCGATAGACAAGCTCGTTCAAACAAACAACATGTCACACAAAACAACATAAAATGACACATTCCGGTCTGTCATTGCCATAGTGACGAAGTTAACTCAGGAACATCAATGCGGTGCGCCCACCGCATTCAGGTGGAACATGTTGCTTCTATGAAAGGGCCTATCTATCGCTAGAGTATATGTCAGTGGTTGTGGACGACGAATTATTTCTTGTTAGCAAGCATAACAAAAAATTTAAACAAAAAAAAGGGCAAAAGTTAAAAGCATTCATCATAAAAACTAAACATCAAAGCTTTCATGTCGCAGTGAAACTAATAAATCCTTTATTCCGCGAAATGTCCGTGTAGTTATTAGTAACTCGTTAGACGGCACAAAATATATATAGGACGTAATGTCCACTTCAAACAGACGACGGTCAAAGCGAACGGTCTCAAAGGATGCGTAAAATTCGCGGTAGATGCCGAAAATATCTCGTCACAAATCAAAAATGTGAAAATGATGTTTGCAGTCTATTTTTTCGATTCGACCATCATTTTTAGGATTCCGTAGTTAAGGCCAGGTTATCCAAGTGCAAGCGTCTCTTTCTTGCAAGCATTAGTTTTCAATTAGCCATCCCGCTCGCAAAAAAACCTGTTTTTCATCAATATCTTTGCACATGGGTGTTTCTAAGCTCAAAATTCTACGGAGTTCACCAGAAATATTTAATATATTTAGTTAAGTACAAGAATAAAAAGTTAAATATCACCAGTTTAATCATAGTATTGAAAAAACATAACAAAAAGGGGTAACTTTAGGATTTTTTCTATCTATTAAACTTAATCTAATCGTGTAATTGAGAACGGTCGCCTATCAGCCAGATCCTTAACTAAGACATAATTGGTTTTCAGACTTTAAACACTTTCGTTCGTGTTCAAAAAACGGCCTCGACCGGATAACAGCGTCTTAAACAAGGAACCCCTATACTTTCGTCCATTCTGTCTGTCTGTCTGTATGCCCCACCTCAATAACTCGCTCATTTTTGCACCTATTGAATCGAAATTTGGCATGAAGACGGATAACTGTAACCCAAAAATAGAAATGTAAGTAATAGTTATGACGAAACACATTTTTTTCCAAAGAAATGAAAAAAAAAAAAAAAAAATTTAAATAAGTCGAGTGAGTTGTCGTTGGATAGGTCTTGTCCATCCAAAAACTCCCATAAAAAGTAAATCGTTATAATACTTCTGTCTTGAGATATCTACGCTCAACGTCAAAAATAGGGCGTACCATATTACTAAACGATACAGCCTATATAGGGTCCTTCTTAATATGCTGACACCTTTTAAGGGGATGATCAGACCATCAAACTGAACAACTTTCTCTATGACACCAACATCGAAATCGAGAACAAAAAATCTGACGCTCCATACAAAACTGCAAACCTACTCGAGCCAAATGTCCCGTACATACAGCAGATTTTCGCCATTTCGATGTTGGTCCCATAGAGAAAGTTGTTCAGTTTGATGGTCTGATCATCCCCCTGAAAAATTGTCAGCATAATTATTAAGTTGGACCCTGTATTTGCGGAAAAATAACTTTAAACTAGGTAGTCTCGTTTAGGGTTCATACTAGACTTTAACAATCAAAATTAGAATCTAAAATGGAATAAAATCCAAAGTTGCGGATTTCATGCGCTACCTCGTCCAAAGCAAAAAGTGATAGTAAAGTTTGATAGAATAGAATAGAGATATATTTATTTGCTTGAAATATGGTACATTTATGATCTTACATAGGTATTAGATACTACAACATTGGTATCGATTCGGTATTGCCAACTTAACTAAATTTATTCCTGTCATTTTCTAATATTCGACTAAGAAAAGAGACAGAAAACCAAGAACTGACTTTAGTGCTGTCAAAGTGACGCTACACGCCCAAAAACGACTTAAATAAGATGGCGTGCATTATGATATGCCATCTTATTTTGGGCGTGTAGCGACTGTAGCGTCACTTTGACAGCACTAAAGTCAGTTCTTGGTTTTCTGTCTCTTTTCTTAGTCTAATGTTAGAAAATGACAGGAATAAATTTAGTTAAGTTAAGTCGTGGCAATACCGAATCGATACCATTGTCCAACATAAAGTTAGTAGAATTACAGCGTAACCTGCGTAACTCGTCCATATATCGTGCCAACTTTATATTAGGAAACAAATATTCATAAATTTTTCATTTTTTCTTTCTTTGTCTTTTTGTCAACTAAACATTAAATTTTGATAACTTTTTGTACTCCACGTATTTCGTACATTTATTGTTATATAGAGAACTAAATCAGAAACTTATTCGTATTTTGTTTGTAATGTTGATTGAAAATATTTCAAACCTTTGATATTCATATCGGAAAGGGATCAATAAAAGTTGTTCGAGTGGAAAAATATTACAATAGTTTAAAATGAGAGCTGGTAGTATCATATAAAAAAAATCTGCAGTCCCTACAATAAGTCGGGTTTGTACAGCAGTTTTGTATAAAACAGCAGATTTCTTTTCGCATTTCCTGAGGTAGACTCCATAGTGACAGTTGTTCAGTTTGATGGTCTGAGTTCACCGTTTCAGTTTGCGCAGGACTGTCCCTTACACCCTGTATATGCTGATGATGATGACATTGCATGTGGTCCGTGCGGATTCGAACCCAGACACTCATGATCGGGTGTCCATATCTATTGCAAGGGCAGTTTTCTATGAAAAATAGTATCAGAGTGCATAACGGTGTAGAACCTTCTATCGAAACGTTCGACGCACTCACACAAGGCAAGCGCGAAGTTTAAGGTGGTTTCCGTCCACACAAAACGTTGTCGTATAACACTCGTAGACGGTGTTAATAAAAGTAATGTTTAAAGCTCAGGCCACACAGAGGCGGTCCTGCGGGAAAGCGGGCCGGTGGCGTTTCTGCGGGAAGCGAAAGCGTTCCGGGGCCTGCCACACAGGGTTCGCGCGGTGCGGTGGCGGCGCGGTAGCGGCGCGGAGGCGGCCGGTGTGACATCAAAAGCGGCCATCCATAAAATACAAAATGACAGCGCGGTAAATACCGCCTCCGGACCGCGACGCGCCGCCATCGCTCTGTGTGACACCTCGCATTGACTACAATGGAATACAGCGGCCGCCGCCGCTTCCGCGACGCCCCCGGCACGCCACCGCGCCGCCTCCGGCCCGCGTCGCCGCCGCCTGGTTGTCATAGCGTTCTGACCGGTACGGCGCCGCGCCGCACAGTGGGAGATTTGACTAATCTGGCCGATGAAAAGTATTAGTCCTAGGGGTATGCCGTAAAATCCCGAATCGATGTACAGAATAGCAGTTTGCCACATGTTTACGACAAATTAAAAATAAAAATTGTATGAATATTTATTAAAAAAAAAAATTTTTATTTTTATAAAAAAAAAAAAAATCTACATATATGTACGCGTAATCTTATACTAAGATTTACTGCAATAACGTTTATTAAAAAAATTACTTTAATTTTATTTGAATACTCTCGATGTACTTGAGGAAATTGTAGAAAACATTTATTTTTATCTATTTATCATTTTCAATTTTTAAATAAATCGGGCAGATTGGGGCAGCTAATATTTATACTTCTGAAGACCTGAATAAAGTATCTGATAAATAGATACAAATTCAAGACTGATCCGGACCGATCCTGGGACTTATAGACCATTAAACATAGCAAATTTTATAAAACTGTGGCTTTGTATTTTGAATAGTCTGTAAATACCGATTATTACAACTAACAAATAAAGTAAACATATTAAATTATTCTACATACCCGCATATATTATTTCCATATCAATTAAATTTGTTTTCTAGAAAAATATTTAAGCCACCTTAATTTTAAATTTCAACGAAATAATAACATTCGCAACGTGAAAAGTTTATTCTCGTCAAATATCATGAATTTGTAAGCGCGCGCTAAAAAAAAAAAAAAATATGCATATGGCCAGTACGTTATCAACTAAAGAGGTATCATTTGTGGTAGTTTTTATATCTTTATTTCGCACATGTTTGTAATGACTTTTCATCGGCTAGATTAGTCAAATCTCCCACTGTGCGCCGCACCGCTACCGGCCCGGATTTCTGTGTGGCAGGGTCCATATAAAGTCGTACATTACAAAAAATCCCGCCTCCGGAGGCGGCTGTGTTTGAATTGAGCTTTATATATGGAAAAATAGCTTAGAAAATCTAGTTTCCGCGAATCAAATAATATTTACAATTTGTAATATAATTAGGTTTGAAATTTTGTATGAATAATTTCAAAGCGTGATATCTTCGTAATAATATTATAAATTGTAAATATTATTTAATTCGCGGAAACTAGATTTTCTAAGCTATTTTTCCATATATAAAACATTACTTTTATTAATACCGTCTACGAGTGTTATACGACAACGCTTTGTATGAAATTCTTCTTCTTCTTCTTATCGTGTCGACTTCAAATTTTGAACAAAGTCGCTAAATAGTACCTTGCCAGAAGTGGGCAACCACCTTAAACACTTACGCAATATTTGTCGTGTCACGTTGAATTAATAAACAGTATAATTGAGATAATTTCACGCTTTTTGAGCAGCTAATTATTTCGGCAGACGCTGGGGATGAGGGTAGATTATTTGACTTTAATTATTTTACCCTCATGAGTGTGGAAAAAAGTAAATTGAGCAACAGTTTTTTTTAATTGCGTATTTTAATGCAGAAAGGATCTGAAAAGCGTTTTTTGTGAAAAGCAAAGTCGCTTGAAAGGCTAGTATCTGTCAGTGTTACATTTTGCATATGGTCACGACTATATTCCCCGAGGTAGTCAGAGATATTCTGAAACCACAGAACATCCACGTTTCACTGGTAGTACCGAAATTCTGTCCAGGGTGACAGGGGATGACCCCATCGCCACTTATAATGGACAGTGTGTACAATACATGCCTATCAGAAATTGAAGCATGCAGGTTTCTTCACCGAAAAGCCAGTGGTGTTGCAAATCGTATATAAATTCCGAAAAAGTCATTGGTACGAGTCGGCCTGGACGGGGATCGAACCATCGCCTCCTGCACGGCAGGCAAGGTTACTCGCCACTGGAATACCACGGCTTTTTTATCTTTATGTTTTGTTTTGACTATTTAGCCATATTTTATAACATTATAGTATTATAAAATATAACTAATGCAATCATTCTTTACTTTCGAAAAGCATTATTATAATAATAATTCCAAATTGTAATTAGTAGTTATTTACATTTTGCCCAACACTGGTATCAGTGTGTGTGTGTAATCTTATCATGGGGACTGGCAAGCCAGCAACACTTCGACCCAACCAATGGAATCTTATGTGATAAGAGAATATTATTCCGAGAGCGAAAATGCGCGCTGCATACAAACGTACTATGGTGATATTTTCAATACTAACCAATTAAAGTCAATGAAATTTTGCAGAAACAATCTAGAAACAAATCTCTATGCTTCTATAGAGTCAGATTTTCGTTAAAATATACAGTTTCAATGCTACGATTAATTTAAGATTTGTATGGAAATCTTTAAGGCACTGTAACTTGAAAACTATACACATTAACGAAAATCTGACTCCATACAAGCATACAAATTTGTTTAGATTGTTTCTTTGGTTTGTATTGAAAATATCACCATAGTACGTTTGTATGGAGCGCGCTCCGAATAATATACCCTTAACCCCAAGACATTTAGTTTCTTCACCCTTCAAAAAACATAGTAATACCGTTCAGGTGAAGAATCTTCAGGTTTTTGGATATCCATATCCCAGGAGGCACATGCGTTTAGCCGCCAAGACATCACAGTCACACAGGATATTTTCCATGGTCTCCTCTCCGCATGTTCGGCAGCTGGGGTATAGGGTGAGCTTCATCTTGTGCATCATCGTGCCTGTGGCGTAGTGCCCGGTGAGGGTCCCGACGATGGCACGAGCTTTACTCCTGCTGTTCATCATCATCATCATATCAGCCGATAAACGTCCACTGCTGGACATAGGCCTCCCCAAAAATGGGGGGATTTGCCATAATCGCCACGCTTGGCAGGCGGGTTTGCGATCGCAGTTGGATTGAATGTGTGTATTCAGAGGATGCTGCTGCCCATCCTCCGGTAGATCCCTTAGTCGCCTTTTACGACACCCACGGGAGGAAATGGGATTCGATTGGGATTCGATTGGATGGGGTTTGGGAATGGGATTTAATGGGACTCCTGCTGTTATTCAGTATAAATATCTTGGACATTGTCACACAAATTATCTAGTCACATTTAAAGTTCCAGAATCTAGCCTGGACTTGTATAATGATAACTAGATAACGATATAGAATACATATATAGATACAAACATCCATGACTCGGGTGCAAATATTCATATTCATCATACCAATATTTGTCCCTTCCGGGATTCGAACCCGCGACCCTCGGCACAGCAGGCAGGTTCACTACCGACTGAGCTACTGGGCCGCCAAGAACACGAATATGAAACCCAAAGTATGAACTTTGTGTTTCATATTTCTGACAAATTTTATAGCACGCGCTCACGACTATTTTCTACGAGGGGTGTTCAATAATATGTTTTTAATTGATATGAAAATAAAAGGTGTGTTTTCATGCATCGATGCTAATGACATTATCAATAAATGTTTAGTAGGTGTCAGTTTGTGTGTATGCTATGCACACATGCTCACGTAAGTTAAGAACACAAACACAGTAAGTTATAATATTATTAAATTTATTAATAGATATTTAGTTCAGAATCTATTCCAAAACATTTGATTTGAAACTTTGTAAAAATCTATCAGGTTTTATCAATCAATCAATCATAATCAAAAACATAGTACCTACATATAAAATAAGGCGGTCATACCGCTAAAAAGAGATTCCTAACGTAAAAACTAAAATCTATTCTGAAATGTGATGGACTCCATCCAACTACGTACAATAAAACTCATTGTAAATACTGCTCATCCATGTATTCCTCTTGTTTTAGAGCTTTTACATCATTATACAAAATCCTTTTTCTCCAACAAAACTTTTTATAACCCCGCGAATAGCACAACATGACGTTTCTACTTTTTTTTCTTAATTCCCTTTTTAGGGGTCATGAGATATTGACCATACATCCTTTATCATATTTTGTACTTTTTAAGAATTTCGAAAATAACAATTATTTGTGACATTCAATGACTACATTTTCTTTATAATATTACTGTTCGACATGTAATTATTTTCATTCCTATTCTAGTACTCTAACAAATGTAATCTGTTACATAGGGTGTTAACTTAAATGTGTTTGTTGTGCTTCTGACCATCAAACTCACCAACTTTGAAATCGAGAAAGAAAATCTGTTATTTGGGTAGATCATAAAAATTTTTCAATGTTCAGGCTCAGGCTCAAGCTCAGGTTTTGCTTGCCCCAATAATTAATGTTTGTTGAATAACTAAGGATTGCATTTATTAAATGCATACACGGTTTTGCAAAATTACTTGAATTTTACTAGAATTTTGGCGGTTGTCCGATGGACGCTTTATTTCGTTGTCCCAACTCTTTTTGGTCTATCGGACAACCGCTAAAAACTTCTAGTTGCAAAAACTGTGCAAATGGTGCAATGTGCATGTGTGTAGAAGAATCATATCATTAGATACAATATCCATCTTTCAAAATTAATGAATGTCAAGAAAAAAGGAATAAAAACTTTTTTTTATACAGTACTGTGAGGACAAAAAATAGTTGATCTACCCATTTCACACATTTTGGTCAAATAGCTATAGAAATTTTCTATGGAACTGCTGCTTTTCTTTTGCGATTTCGTTGTTGGGTCCATAGTGAAAGTTGGTCAGTTTGATATAATGAATGTAACGAATTTAATTTACACCATGTAAATAAAAAATAAAATAAAACCTGCCCTGGCAGGAAGGTAGTATGTAGGCTTAGTTTTCACGATATTTATTTATTTTGATTCCATGTTCTGTAGTTGCTATACAAATGGCGATCTACCAAGGGCATTTTTTTTCCGGGAAGCTGTGTTCACAAGAAGCTATAGATAAGTATAGTATAGTGTTTTTCCATCAGACATAGTGGCAATAATGTAAAAGTTAATGGTTGGGTGCGTAGGATTGACAAGTCATTAATCTTTCTGACCAAGGGGGAGGGGGGGTCAAGTTTGTGATATTCATTGCTTTAGTGGAACAGTGGCGAGTAACCTTGCCTGCCGTGCAGGAGGCGAATGGTTCGATCCCCGTCCAAGCCGACTCGTACCAATGAGTTTTTCGGAATTTATGTACGATTTGTTACACCACTGGCTTTTCGGTGTAGTGTATTGTACCCACTGTCCATTATAAGTGGCGACGGGCTCACCCCCCGTCACACTGGAAAGAGTTTCGGTACTACTGGTGAAACGTGGATGTTCTGAGGTTTCAGAATATCTCTGACTACCCCCTCGGGGAATATAGTCGTAAGCATATGCTTATGCTTAGTGGAACCTTTTGATGAGAATAGAAATAATATTTAGTTTAAGGCCAGGTTTTCCGAGTTCAAGCGTCTCTTTCTTACAAGCATAAGTTTGCAATTAGCCATCTCGCTTCAATTGAAATTTTCGAAATTGATGGGTTTGATTTAATTAAAAGTATATTTTCTTCTTTTTAAAGCATTTAAGTAAATAAAAGGTTTTTATTATACATTTTTAATTTTCAATTTATCCGTATTCCTCTCAGAAAACCCTTTCATAAAATACCCATAATAATGGAAGTGCACAAAAAATAACTAGACCCCCATCTTGGGCCGTCCGCCATATTGGATTTAGAATGACGTAACCATGCAATGTCATCCAAACTAAACGTGTATGCCAAATTTCATCTCAATCGGTTGAGAATAATACAGTGATCAGTTTTCATGAAAATTTAGTTTCAAAAGGTAAAAAATTAAGGAGTAATTGAAGCGAAATACAGACGACAGAATAAACGAAAGTATAAGGGTTCCTTGTTTGACTACGGATCCCTAAAAAGTAACCTAACAGTTTCCCGATTCAATCACATCCCCTTATTGTGTCCGCCAGTGTACAACAATAGTTTAGAAGTGCTTTCATGTGTATGGGAGACTTGGGAGAAATATGAGGATATGTTATTATAGTAAGTATTATATTTTTACTACAATAGGTTGAAAGTTAAAAGTAGAAGCAGGTTGAAAAGTTAACGATGTCCATGACTTGGTAAAGTTTTTAACCAACTACGGTTGCGGAAAACGGAGGGTAAAGCTTTTAAGTTTGACTGACGAACTACCGGGTACCAACATTTTTAAAATAAATTAAATAATTATTTATTTCGGACAAAATTCATAATTTAGTTTAAAATTTTTAAAAATATGTGTATAAAAATGGTATCAAATTAAATGCGTTACATTACTTTCACTGTAGGTACGGAGCCAAAGTAGAAATCACGAAAAAAAATATGTTGTTCCATAGAAAACGTCATCATCATCAGCCTATATACGTCCCACTGCAAGGCACAGGTCTACCCTCAGGGAGAATTTGGTACACTTCACATACGCATCAGAATTTCTCCTTTAGCGAATGCAGGTTTCCCCACGACGTTTTCCTTCTCCGTTTCAGAGCAGTCGGTATTACGTAGGTACATAAGTTAGAAAAACTCATTGGTACATGGCATAATTATGTGATCCATGCGGATTCGAACCCGGACCAAGATTGAGTTTCCATAGCTCTCCGCAACGTGCCATCGACGCTCTTCCATCTACAGGGTGTTAGGGTAAACCCCTGTACACACTAGTGTAACACCCTGTACACTCGATCGAAATGCATGGAACCACAGTTTTTTTGCAATTAGAATGTTAAGTCTACGATGCAAGTTGTTCAGTTTGATATTCTGAGGCACATAAACTCTATGTAAAGCATACAAATTCATAGCATTAGTTGTCGAAACCCTTGGACTGTGGGGTCCCGGCGCCCAGGCGCTTTTTAAAGACCTGGCAAAGCGCCTGATAGACTCGACCGGGGATCCAAGGGCTGGCGCTTTCCTCGCTCAACGGATCAGTTTGGTTCAGCGAGGAAACGCTGCCAGCATCTTGGCTACCCTCCCGCGCGGTCCAAACCTGCACCATATTTTAGGTTAAGTTAGTTATAAGTCCTTGATATTTTTAGTTAGTTATAAAGTCCTTGATAATTTTAATGTAAACCTAACTTAATTTGTTTTGTATTAAAAATGCTATTCTGTAAAGTATTTGACTTTACCACCCCTACATCTTTTTTTTTTTTACTAGCCTATTTCATCCCACTGCTGGGCGAAGGCCTCCCCTTTAATCCTCCAACCATCTCGGCCTGGGCATGCTCTGGCCACGCGTCATCGAAAGCATCCAGATCGTCCCGCCATCTCTTCCTAGGACGACCTGGACGCCGATGACCGTTTTCTGGGATCCAGGGCGTTACAATTCTTGCCCACCTTTCCTGATGCATCCGACAGACATGGCTGGCCCAATCACAATTTAATCTGGCTGTTTTTCCCCCCACATCGGCTATTTGTGTTTTGGAGCGCAGTGTAGTGTTTCTGACACGATCCGTTCTTTTAACACCCAGTATACTACGCTCAATTTATTAGGTTAATTTACATACCCATACCCCATACCCCTACATCTATTAGGTTAATTTTGTCCATGGTTCTAAACAATTCATAAAGCTAGCAATCAATAGCAATTACCTTTAAATTGTACCTTAAATAAATAAACATTACGTGACAAAGTCAATTGCATCCCCTAATGCAGCGTCATTTGTTAATGTAATTCAATTACTTAAGAGAAAAAAGATGGCGTCGCAGACATCTTTGTTTTAATTAGTAGGCTGTCAGAGATCGAAATGTTGAGTTGGTCTTAATTTTAGGGCGCTAAATGTCAGGGGGCGCTAAATGTAAGGGGCGCTAGTTTGTTTGACATGTAGCAATTTGAGTGCTCTTCTTAGTTTTGAGTTGGATGTCAGTAATCGATATGCTAGTTTGCTCTAAATAAGAGTCGTGATATAGCCTTATTACGTACATCATGCCACAGCCTCTGAATTATATTTAAAACAACAAATTTACTAGTAAAATCTACAAAATAAAAGAGATTTTTTCGAGTGTTTGTAAAAACTGCAGGTTTTGTGCCCTTTGTTATTTTTCTTATCTATTACAATTTATTATACGGCTACTAGGGATTGCAATTGCTGGATCCAGCATCCAGCAATCCAGCTGGATCCAGCGCTTTTTTCGGCCTGCTGGATCCAGCAGCTTGCGCTGGATCCAGCGCTGCGGATCCGCAATTAATTAACTTTAGAAATAATGGTGCAATACCATTTGTTTCTTTAGATCCAACTTCCAGAAAAGTAAAAAATAATTAACGCCGCCGTATCATTGAAGAAAATATGTATATTTTATTATAACTTTACTCTACTCTACTTCTAATAAGTACGAGTGTATAACTATAATTTTTTAAGTGGTAAGTGCCCTAGGCTAGAATCGGGTTTACGCCCTGCCTTCACCAAGTCTTGTGTTCCGTGTGATTGGTACACCTTGTGGGGTCTACTAATTACGCAGCGTCTTCCAGGACGCGGTCGCTACTCGAGAACTTTTCGGCCTCATCGCAAATGCAATGTGCTCCGCACATCGCCGTTTTAGAATATTAGCTATTATTTGAACTATGTCGGTCGACTACTCTGGTTCTTTTGCATATCTCTTCATTTCTGAATTGGATCTTCTTGCAAAGCAAACTCGGACGATAGCCCTCTCCATTGCCATTTGGGCGACTTTCCGCATTTTTATGAGGCCTTGAGTGAGCGACCATGTCTCAGTTCTGTAGGTCATGACTACTCATGACTTATCAAAGACTTTCGTCTTAAGACAATTGATTAGGGATGAGAAGATACTACACAGCTTCCCGAACGCTATCCAGCAGTTGGATTCGACAGTTGACTTCTTTCTCGAAGTTGGTCTTAACTAATTGGACATTTTTCAAAAAAAATAAAACGTTTTCGTTTTCAAAGGTTCTGCTAAGGTCATCGAGCATTCTACTAAGGTCCTTCATGGTCTCCGCCATGATGACTATATCATCGGCAAACCGAAGGTGACGGAGTACATCCGTCACTTTCTGTTTGCCGATGATATAGTCATCATGGCGGAGACCAACTTCGAGAAAGAAGTCAACCGTCGAATCCAACTCGGCCGGGCAGCGTTCGGGAAGCTGTGTAGTGTAGTATTTTCTCATCCCAAATCCAGTGTCTCAAGACGAAAGTCTTTGACCAATGATGACCTACAGAACTGAGACATGGTCGCTCACTCAAGGACTCATAAAAAAACTGAAAGTCACCCAAATGACAATGGAGTGGGCTATCGTCCGAGTTTCGCTTGCGAGGAGACCCAATTCAGAAATGAATTACTTCATTCGATATTATAAATATTTTATAGATTACAATGATCTTCTTCTTCTTTCTCGTATAAAGGTGATCACACTTTTTCTTTCCAATACTTGACCATCTCTATTCCTCAAGGGGAAGCCTCTAGCCTATTAGGTCTTGGACACAGACACGGCACATTCTACATTGCGATAGAAGATGTCGAATGGTTTGCCCATGACCATGCCCTCACTCCACAGAAGCATCAGCCGGCAATTATGTCCTATCTTCGCAGATTATCCTTGGATCGTCATTATCTCGAGTGTTAAACCGAACCAAAGTTACATTTACTTCCTAAATGTGTAAGAAATTTTACCAATTTGAAGTAACCAGTAGAAATAATAAAAGATTGTTATTAGAAGAAAGTATTTAAAAGAAAATAGATTAATTTCTAAAAAAATCTATGAATTGCTGGATCCGCGCTGGATCCAGCTGGATTTATGTCGATCCAGCAAAAATCCAGCTGGATTGAAAATGCTGCTGGATTGCAATCCCTAACGGCTACACAGCGTTATAAATTGCGCACTCACATTATTAATTATGAAAATTGAGCGCTAAATTAACCACAAAGCATTTCTGGGGGCGCTAGATAGAGTGAGGGGGCGCTATTCGGTTAATGACATACTGTATTTCGTAATCACATAACAGGGGAATTTGCTCATGTAATTTTCTACTCTTAAAATATAAATGCTTTCTGAAAGATAATTATAAAAATTAGTCAAATTTCTGTAAAAGCTTGACGTCTTAATTTTAATAATATTAATCAATTTATTAAAAGGAAATGTTCGCAAATTAATTATTCGAGAGGGGGGCGACTTTGAAATTATTAACGGCAATAAATTGTTATTAAAAATGTAAGTCAGATTTGTTTTAATTTTGGAAATTAATATAGGAGATAGATTAAATTGGGGGATGTAGGTAGCAATTTACTGTTACTTTCGTTAAATTAAACTGGTAAGTAACATAACTTAAACTTTTGAACGAAGTTCATTTAAGACAATCAGTATGCGTTCAGCAAAAAGAGTTTTTTTTTTCAGTCAATTCCATCCATCCATTTAAAAATTAAATAGTTTTATAAAATTTATATTATAATATTATGGATTTAAAAAAAACAACGGGCTTTAAAATGATGTACGTAATTCTCAATATGGCCCTTCATCGATGTTTGTTAGTCCCTTAGAGAATATTGTTCAGTATGATGGTCTGATCATTCCCTTAAGGGGCTACCTGCCGGTTTTGGGTAACTTTGTAACCATTTTATTCATTAACTATGGCACTTTTTGAGCTGCAAAATAAACTGTACCATCTACAGGCTATATGAGAAGTGATGTAATTTTTCTAGAAATCGATTTTAATGAATAAAACCGAAGAAAAGGGACTCTAAAGTCAACCCTTTTTTTCCAGTTGTTGAAGAAAATGAAAATTTACAATATTGTTCACAATACTATTTAGAATGATGTGGTTTTCTTATTCTTTAGAAATTAATAAAAAATCATCTAATTTTTCAAAGAAAACAGCTAAATTCTGACCGGAGCCACGCGCTCGTTCGCATCGATTAGAATGGAGAGTCGTGGTCCAGGGCAGATACGCCTTAAAAACCTACTGCATATTAAGAACAAAAGACTGTATTAAAAGCCCATACTATTTGAATATTCAAGCTGAATATTTTCTCTCACCGTAAAGATATATTTAAAACGTTTTCCTACGTTCCTATTCAAAAATACTTACCTAGTAAATAATATTATATCTATGATACTCACAAAGAATAAAATATGAGTTTATGCTGAAAACTCATCAACTTTCCGAAGCTTACCTGGAAAAGAAAAGGTATATAAATATTAAATTAACACAAAGTACCTATCGCGAATTAGATCAGAAAATAGCGAAATAAAAAAAAACTGTTTTTCAGTTACGCTGTTATTTCGCGTTGTAGTGGAGCCACGAGAGATAGCTAAGCAATAATGCCGAGGCATCTTAGACCATACAACTAGGGACCAGGATTGAGGTAGCATTTCCCCTCTGCCACGTTACAACGTGACTGTGGAACCAGGAGCGCACAAAATGATCACGTGACACGCTCGCCCAATGTCTCCCATAGATTGTCAACTAGCGCGAAGGTTCGAAGCTTTGTCTCTGTGAGGTCAGGAGCGCACAAAATGATCACGTGACACGCTCGCCCAATGTCTCCCATAGATTGTCAACTAGCGCGATGGTTCGAAGCTTTGTCTCTGTGAGGTCAGGAGCGCGCAAAATGATCACGTGACGCGCTCGCACAATGTCTCCCATAGATTGTCAACTAGCGCGATGGTTCGAAGCTTTGTCTCTGTGAGATCAGGAGCGCGCAAAATGATCACGTAATGCGCTCGCCCAATGTCTCCCATTGATTGTCAACTAGCGCGGTGGTTCGAAGCTTTGTCTCTGTGGGGCCAGGAGCGCACAAAATGATCACGTGACGCGCTCGCCCTATGTCTCCCATAGATTGTCAACTAGCGCGATGGTTCGAAGCTTTGTCTCTGTGGGGCCAGGAGCGCGAAAAATGATTACGTGGCGCGCTCGCCCAATGTCTCCCATAGATTGTCAACTAGCGCGATGGTTCGAAGCTTTGTCTCTGTGAGGCCAGGAGCGCGAAAAATGATCACGTGACGCGCTCGCACAATGTCTGCCATAGATTGTCCACTAGCGCGACTGTTCAAAGCTTTGTCTGCTCATGTGACTGTACCAGGGATGTATCACTTTCTTGCTCGTTTCCAATACGGAAGCACGCCAGCAAGCGCCTCTAGCTACTGTATTATATTATACATACATACATACATACCCACGAACAGACGGCTGGACAATGGCGCCGAAAACAAGGGGTCATTAACCGAGACGCGGTTTTTTAATAAAAAAAAAATTGAGCGAACTCTTTTATACGCCGACCGCATAGAGTAGGTTAAAACAGAGACTTTCATAATACTAGTTAGAAGAGCAAATATCGATCTACGCTCAATTTTTCAAAAATGTGGTTTGCCGAAGAGTTTTTTAGACTTGACTGAAAAATAAAGTGGACACTGTGGACAGCCGCATAAACAAATACCTATAGTTCTATTTCCTTCTACAATTAAAAGTACAGTCAGCATCCGAGAAACCTGACCCCTCTATGCATTCCTCTATAAGCGCAGGGGGGTCCGATTTCTCTGATGATGTCTGTACGCAAGCACGTATCCAGACTTTAGTTTCGGGGGGGGGGGGGCACATTACATTTTCGGGGGGGGGGGGGATAGTCATCGAAAAAAGTAATTGCTGTAATCACTTTTCCATACAAATATTCGGATAAATCCCACCTATCCCCCCCCCCGAAAATTTAATGAACCTCCCCCCCCTTTTGTGTTCATACAGGGAGTGTCCATACTCTATGTAGTACTAACTCTATCGATATCTCTCTATCGATATCTGTAAAGTTCAGCCGGTAATGCCGCCAGCATCGTCGGCACTCTCCCGCAAGACGGCAGCCGCGAGCACATCTTCTATTTAGCATGAGCCGAGTAGAAGATGTGCTCGACGGAGACTCATTTTCGCTTTCTGTTCTTTTTTATTCCTTTTTTTTTCAGTTTTTTCTTAGTATAATTTAGATTATCTAATATTAAGTTAGGTATTATTTAGATTAATTTTAGAGTGTCTGTTAATATTATGAAATATTTTAAAATAAAAATCGACGTACCTAACGTTAAAAAAAAGGTGCAGCTGCATCAATTCATTCATAAGTGGTAATTTGAAAGTCACATCGTTCAAATCAGCAGTAGAAAATTTAAAAATTACTTCCCAGATTATGCATCAAACATTTTGAAAGTGGAGATTCAAAAATACCACTTAATATTTTCGCTGCTGACAACCTACGGCGTAGGTCGGCGACAAATGGGCCGCTGTGCTAAAGAACCCACGTAACGAGTCAGTTATATTGCATTTCGGCTGTAGTTATGACTTACCGACACCGTTGTCACCGACAACCTTTCGCCTGCGCGGGTGACCCACGAGACGAGTCAGTTTATCGTTTCACGGTTACGACTGTGCGCACGACCTACGAGGGGGTCAAGCTTCACCCGTGCTCATGACCTACAGCGTGAGTCACCCAAACCCTACGCCTTTGCGGGCCGACCCACGAGGTGTGCCGCTTTGGTCGTTTTACGTTACGACTGTGCGCACGACCTACGAGGGGCATCAGTTTTAGCACAGCGAAAGTGTTAAGTAATTTTGTTCCATTCTAAAAACATTCACAATTATTACAGTCATGTAGTCAAAAACAAAAACCACAATTATCTTTTACGCAGTCGGCCAAAAAGCCGTAACAAAACAGACTTTTAATCTCATCTGTGAACTAAACAAACTCTGCAATTCTAACTACACTGCGTGGTCAACAGTTAAATTGACTCTGAAATTGGCGCGGTCTAACTACCAACTTTTGAATTGAAACAACTGTTTCTGGTTCGCTTTTAACCCTACAAATGCAAAGGTTTGTTTTTAATAGGCTTTCGGGGGTTTTTACATAAAAGACTAGATAGCCTATGTTAATTCTAATGGTGAACGATTTTTTCCTTTTTTTTTGGTTTTAGTATCAATGGAACAGAAACTTTCTTTGCTATAAGTAGTGAAAGAATTATTCAGATAGATCCAGTTGTTTCGGAGCCTATTCAATACAAACAAACAAACGAAAAATCGAATCTTTCCTCTTTATTTATAATATTAGTATAGATAAATACTAATACACACAATAGAGATGTTTGGAGAGTGAAAAGCCTTTGCCCAGCAGTGGGATATGAGCAGGCCACATAAAAAATAAATATCTTTTCTTCATGTAATTTTTTTATTTATTTATAATTAATGGACTTCTTGCTTGTGCGTTAGCAACTTAGCACCGCATTTCCACCAATGTCAAATGTTATAAGGGAATATCTATCCAATCTCGAGGATTGTTTTTGAGTAAGAACAACTGAGAAGGATTGTGGAGCCTCGTGGCAGGCTGAAACGCGAACCGCGCGAACACCACGCGAGAGACAAGTGTTCGGGGCAAACCCTGCAACGTGACTCATGTCAATTATTGTTCTACGATAGTGTTAAACATTTTTTGTGCGCCGAGCCGAATACGGCGAGCCTGATAATATAATTACGAAGATAAAAAGCTTTGAAATTATTAAGACGCAATTATCCGGTCGAAACCTTTTTTTGAAAACGAACGAAAGTGTTCTAAACAGTGTTTTAAAGTCTGAAATGAAATTATGTCTTATTTAAGGATCTGGCGGATAGGCGATGGTTCTCAATAACATGATTAGATTAAGTTTACTCGATAGAAAAAAATCCCAAAGTTACCCCTTTTTATTATGTTTTTTTCAATACTATAATTAAACTGCTGATATTTAACTTTTTATTCTTGTACTTAACTAAATACATTAAATATTTCTAGTGAACTCCGTAGAATTTTCAGCTTAGAAACACCCATGAGCAAAGATATTGATGAAAAACACGTTTTTTTCGATCCTGCTTTAAATTGGAGCGGGATGGCTAATTGCAAACTTATGCTTGCAAGAAAGAGACGCTTGCACTTGGATAACCTGGCCTAAATAGAAAATTTCAAATGAAACTGATGAACTTTGACTACTTATTATAAGGACTCGCCTTGCGGTAGCATTTCCCCTCTGCCACGGTATAAGATCAATTTGATCATAAGCATTTGCATTCAATTTTAATACCTTATCACTAAATGAGATAGCCTATGATTGCGAAACAATATGTTCGAACTTAGAACGTTTGGGGTTCACACGAGACTACTTTTCATGATTTTGAACATTCAAAATTTTATGGAGCATAGAATCCAAAGTTGCGGATTGCATGTTACCTCGCCCCCGCAAAAAGTGGCAGAAATGTTTGTTAGTAGAATTACACGCGTTACTAGTCCTCATATAAGTAGTCAAAGCTGATGAATGATGATGAAATTATTTACTTTTGATGTTGACTGTATCTATCTATACCATAAAATTTGAAGTCGACACGATAAGAAGAAGATATTTCAATAAAACTGAATTTAAATGACAATAAAGTCCTGATAAAACAAAACTCAAAAATTGAACTCTCTAAACAAAAAAGTACAACACATCAAAAGCCAATGTCCAGAATGTTAAATATCGTAAATCATACCAAAATTATAGTTTTTTAATTACGGCCCGACAGCACAGTCTGTAGTGAACCTGCCTGCTGTGCCGGGCGTCGCGGGTTCGAATCCCGTAAGGGACAAATATTTGTATGACGAATATGAATATTTTTGTACCCGAGTCATGGATGTTTGTATATATGTATTCTATATTATTTAGTTATTAGTCTAGTTATCATAATACAAGTCCAGGCTAGATTCTGGAACTTTAACTGTGACTAGATAATTTGTGTAACACTGTCCAAGATAATAAAAAAAAAAAAAAAAAATTATTGATTTTAAATTTTAATGATTAAAATGTGACGTAGCTTAAGGTTAATTTTTGTTCTCAAAAACAAATAACGTAAAAAGAAATTTCCATATACATCACATCTAACTGAAATAACAAACAAAAACCCCAAAAACCGACAACGTTAAAAAATTCAACAACCCCGCAAAAGATAGGTGACATAGACGCAATTTGTTTTATCGATCTTTTGCCGACTACAGTTATTAAAATAAACAAATAACAACCGTATTCCAAACGTTCAACGGTCCAATACGCATTGACCAATAACTGCAGTTACGTCTTTCTTCCATAAACGTTTGGACGTAAAAATGTGGTTTGTGACAAAGGAAATTGGGTTTTGTGTATTGGAAGGTTAAGAGCGTTTTTCAATGTTATCTGTCAGTGATATAATTTGTTTGGACGTTGACACAGATCCCCCTTCAGTTGGTTTTGTAAACAAAACGCCTATTATAATGGGACAGGACTGGAGTAGGGTTGGGACATTTTTTTCGATAAAATTACAATTATCATCGATTACTTTCTACTATCCTGTGGGAAATGTGACTTACGAGGAACATGTCCAGCAGTGAACTTCCTATCGCTGATCATTATGATTCTACTTACTATTAAGTTTTGTACTGACCCATTTTCCCATTAGTTAGTAAATAAAAGGCACTAAGCTCTGTAATGGGATACAAGATACGACTTATTTTCAAAATAAGCTTCTTCTTTCTTAAGCTACAACGTCACAAACATAATATATCTAATTTCAGTAGCCGGTACAAACAAATTCGAAATTATGTGTAGACTCTGATTTGTTCTCGAAACATTTTTAGGTCTGAGACTTGAGACGTGTTTGTCGTCAAAAAATTGTGTTGCACATTTATACCGCCATGTGACAACTTTGTACGCAGTTATCACAAAATTACGTAAAGTGTGAACAACGACAGACAACACACAGTTACTGATTTTTTTCGGTTAAATTGTGGCTAAATCGTTACAACACAATATACACCAAACCCCACACAATAACCATGTACAGATAAAGGCTTTAAAACTTTATCTCTCGTTAGGATGATTTTCACGCGTAATGGAAAGTTTTCATAAAGTTAGACACGCTAAAGATCTGCTTGAACTTGGTCGTAAAATAACAGATATGCTAAATCCCAGGTCTATGTTGGTTAAAATAAAAAGAAAAACAAAGTAATATTTTATCTATTGTTTCAAGGCTTCTCAATTGTAACGTAAATATAAAGTTTTCTTATGTTTTGACTAAAGAGTTCAAAATAACAATTAACTTTAGACTTTGTTACTTTTATTATTCTTATACTCATTTGCTGTTACAATAAAGTTTATGTTTTTACACGAATCTTAGATAATGTTTGGAATATAAACTTTTATTTTGTCAAAAGAAGTTTTTATTTTTACTACTTATTTCTCTAGTCATAAGAAAAGACAAGGTTTTTTGATATGCATGTCTTTTCTTATGGCTAGAAACAATGCTATCGCATCTTCGCTCTCTTTCTATTTGCGCGCGAACGAACGAGATAAAAGGCGTGATATAGCCCTATCACTTAAATAGCCATATTTATTGAAATTATCGATAACACATTTAAACAATCGACTACAGACCAGCCCTAACCTATAAAAATTGTGTAATTCGAACCGTTAGGAGAAGATATATGAATATATTATTTGATTGTCACTCGCTCCTGGCAATAATTGTGACCGTGTGAGTCAGTGTGACTGGCATAAGTTATTACTTCGATATTACGTCGATTACAATCTCATAATCGTTATTATTGACAGTGAAAAATGTGGTTTTAGAAAACAATATTGAATATTGCACTAAGTGCTGTTGCGAGTTTATTCATTTTACTATTAATAATAATTACATTTATAATATAAGATCAATGTATAAAAATAACAATAGATGCGTGGAACAGCGAATGTGATGAAAGGTTGCGTGGAATTAATATTGTGTAGAATCGCGAGTAGGAAGAAACGCGTTTGTGTAAAATTGAAGACTGCGTGGAATAGAGAATGTGTTCAATGTCAGTTGTGCGGAATCCATATTGTGTAGAATCATGAATAGGCGGAAAAGCGTTTGGCAAGAACTCAGATCAATCCTTACATACCTACATACACAAAAAATAAACGATAAATAAATACATTAAAAGCATTAAGGTGGTTTCCGTCCATACAAAACGTTGTCGTATAACACTCGTAGACGGTGTTAATAAAAGTAATGTTTTATACATGGAAAAATAGCTTAGAAAATCTAGTTTGCGCATATCAAATAATATTTACAATTTATAATATTATTACGAAGATATCACGCTTTGAAATTATTCATACAAAATTTCAAACCCTTATATCTTCGTAATTACATTACAAATTGTAAATATTATTTGATATGCGCAAACTAGATTTTCTAAGCTATTTTTCCATGTATAAAACATTACTTTTATTAACACCGTCTACGAGTGTTATACGACAACGTTTTGTATTAAATTGACAGCTCTCCAACCACCTTAAAGCTATTTTTTTCAGACAATCATTGGTTGGAAGAATGAAACTATGATAATAGGTTGAACGATGCTAGCCAGTATTCTAAAATGTAGTAATTATTTTTGATAAGAGAAATAAATTAAAAAAAAAAAAAAAATCTTACAATCAGTAGTGGCCTAGGGTTAGTAACCGAAATATTTAATGAACCAATGTATGATACAGGTTTTCAGAAAACTTTATGATTAATCAACATTATAATTACCTATACATAGCACACATAACAATTCCATACTAAACTGCAATGCATAATCGACTCAAATATATGAAACAGACGATTTTTTAAAATATTTTACGTTTGCTCCTACTATAGTAAAAATTGTTAAGTATAATGGTCTACTTAACAATTTATGGTAGGTAACCTACAAATGATAACACCAATTGAGTTTAATAAATTAAATTGTTTGGAAAATTTGGAAATACATGCTTCAATTTGACACACTGAAATCCTAATAATTTTTGGAAACGCAAAAGGGGTTTAAGAATCAACCCCTCCATACAAAATATTATAAACCGACAATTGGAATAAAGGGCATTAACGATGATTGTAAATATAATTTTGAATGATATATTACTGCCGACCCTTCAGTTGACAAAGCGTGGGGTAGAGTTAGGGGCGTAAGTAACTAACCGATACTAGTTTAGAAATGGAATAATGTAGGTATCCCTGACTGAACGACCAGAAATTACTCTTTCAGAGCCTCCTCACATCTATAGTAGTAAACTACGTCATTTTAATAGGTACCTATTTTTGACTGGCTTGTGCCCCTGGTGCCTACTAATCCAAGGAAATCAAATTCGAAAATCATAAGAGTTTGCACCAAATTTTATAATTAACTAATTACTTAAATATTGGTCTTTAAAAAACTAAATATGTAACACTTCGAACAGGCTGCTTCAGACCATCAAACTTAACAACTTTTAGCATGGAACCAATTTTGAAAACGCGACAAAAAATCTGACTAACTACTTATCACATTTCAGTTTTTTTTGGTTATTATTAATTTAACATGTTATATAGAATATTCTGTAAAGAGTAAACTGAGGCGAAGAATACAGACAGACAGAATGGACAGAACTATAAAGGTTAAATTGATGCTAAATTCACTAACCTAAGCGCCTTAACCGCACTGCCTACCGCCTTAAGACGCTGTTATCCCGTCGAGGCCGTTTTTTGAACACGAACGAAAGTGTTTTAAACTGTGTTTTAAAGTCTGAAATTAAATTATGTCTTATTTAAGGATCGGGCGGATGGGCGACTGTTCTCAATCTTCTTCTTATCGAGTGGGCTGCAAAGCCCTGGTGTCAGAGTTTATTCAAACCGCCTTACGGCCTCTGACGTGGTTTTTATGTAACGACTACTACCACCAGTGATAGTAGCCGGGACCAACAGCTTAACGTGCCATCCGAAGCACGGAATCATCTTTCTTTTCAGACAATCAAATCAGGTGACTCAGCCTGCAATGTCCTAACCAACTGGGGAAAAACGCACAAAGTGACATTTCACTAGGTGCCCCCCGTGGGAATCGAACCCACGATCTCCGTGTCAAGAGCCCAATGCTCTAACCATTAGACCACGGAGGCAGTTCTCAATTACACGATTAGATTAAGTTTACTAGATACAAAAACATCCCAAAGTTACCCCTTTTTGTTATGTTTTTTCAATACTATGATTAAACTGCTGATATTTAACTTTTTATTCTTGTACTTAACTAAATACATTAAATATTTCTAGTGAACTCAGAAGAATTTTTAGCTTAGAAACTCCCATGAGCAAATATATTCACGAAAAACACGTTTTTTTGCGATCCTGCTATCAATTGGAGCGGGATGGCTAATTGTAAACTTATGCTTGCAAGAAAGAGACGCTTGCACTGGGATAACCTAGCCTTAAATAAAAGTGTTAATCATATAAGCACCGTTGCAGATGATTCAGACGGACGTAAAAGCGGATAGAACAAATTAACACTGCTATTAGATATTTAGCGCAGGATTAAAATAGATTTTGTGAAAGTATCACTTGGCCACTATAGAACGCCGGAAGTGGAGATGGGCGGGTCACGTTGCACGTATGGATTGAGCGTTGGACCAGAAGAACACTGGAGTGGAGGCCCAGAGAAACCACGCGTGGTAGAGGCCGCCCACCAGAAAGATGGGTTAATGATATTAGGAGACACGCGGGTCCCAACTGGATGCAGAGGGCGAGGGACAGGACGTCATGGAGAAATATGGAGGAGGCCTATGTCCGAAGACGGACTGATCAAGGGCTGTGATGGATGGATGGATCACTTGGTATTACTAATAAAACGAATACCTACTTTCTTAGAGTTACTCACCAAAATTGGCAAAACAGAACTCTCTTATGGAATCAGCGTAGTTTCTCGAAGTCCGTCTGTTCGTTTGTCACACATAGGAAGCTTTAATTCAATTCATTGCACACCAAAACAGAACATTTGAATACAGATAAAGAATTAATGGTTAAACAAACTTACCTGTGTGAAGTTTGACCATAATTATATGAGTCGTTACATCCGAAGAGATTTATATTCACTAATGTAGTACACTCTTTATCGTACTAGGCATCGCACAAATTTCAGAGCTAAAAAAGCAAAAACGGAACGCACCCTATCGTGCACCCTGCGCATCACCCCGCGCATGAACTGACATTGCTTTTCTTTGTGCGTGGCATCGACACGTTATTTTTTCTTTTCTTCCAGAAATTTTCAGTTTTTTAGCGTTAAATCAAGATATAAGTAGGTTACAAAATTACATACTTTTCTCCCCTCCGTCAATTTTCGTCCCGCTGCTGCTGCGCTAAACGAAGTTGCCGCTTTCCACCTCGGTCGAGGACAAAAATAGTATACAAACCTCGGACAGTAAATAAGAAAGCCTCAGATCAAACATGATCTGAGACCTTTCTTACTTTCCTGCCCTCGGTGTGTAATCTACTATACTTGAAGCAAAAATGGTTAAAAAAAGCTTAATTTCAAATTTGGGGACGCAGAATAGGTGTTTTTTTGATTTATGGCTTAAATTAATTTAATGCTAATGACAGCCAGTTCTGCAATAAAATTTCTGATTTCGGAAAATGCGAGTCAAAAAAAAATTAAGTAATAAGATATCTAATTTTGTATTAACTGAGTACATACATAAGTGTGTGTGTTTGCTTATAAGTGGTGTATTCATCTTCTTTAAAACCACTGTGTGTTTAAAAATATGTATAATTGTGAATGTATCGTTAGCAAACCTTTAAATAAATAAATAAATAAATAAATTACCTAACACACTTACGCAACGCAGTTAGAGTATTTCAAACAAAACAAATTTTGGTATGAAACCGAGATCGAAACAAACATGAATAATAAATTGATAATCGACCTATGTGTGCGGAAAAGATGAATTCTTTTCGCGATTTTAAAGTTAAATAACGATGACGCATTGACGCAGCGGCAGACGTCAGTCCGTCATTTGTGAAGCAAGGAGCTGTATGGAACCGCACGTAGAAGCACACACGGTGACGCATTGACGCACCGGGTGTGGTTCTATGGACTGACATCTGCCGCTCCGTCAGTGCGTCATCGTGTGTGAACGCACTTAATCTGACGGTCTGAAGCACCTCCTAAAATATGTCACACATTACAATACCCACCTTATTTTACACCCTGTATATTAAAGCTTTAAATAAAGGTAATCAAAAACACCTCACACGAAGCACCATTCAAACAAGAACAGTACAAAATCCTTTCTAAAGCTAGTGACTCAGGCGGACCTTCAAGCCCAAGCCCCAAGCCACCTTTACAATCACTTAGGCAAATCCCTATAACACAATATCAGTCGCTTTGACCATCAAAATGTTGTTTGCATGTGTAATTTGATAAGCTTCGGACGGTGGTAAGTTTTTTGGAAACATACGGGTTTGTATTGCGTACGTGACCGACCGAAGAACAAGCCTACATAGCCTGAAGAATAGCCGACATAGCCTGAAGAATAGCCGACATAGCCCGAAGAATAGCTGACATAGTCCAAAGAACTAAAGTGGCAATGAGCGGGGCACATTGCAAGCAGAACAGATTGCTGATGGAGCTGAAGAGTCCTCGAGTGGTAACCGCGTACCGAAAAGCGCATTGTGGGTAGGTGGCGGTTGTGGTGGACCGACGACCTGGTGAAGGCGGCGGCACAGTATATAAGAAAGAGTATCTATTACTACATACAGTATGGCCACTCCCTGCCTCCCACTAACTTTTTACCTCACCCCCTCTATTGCCCTCCGGCTACCTCGGCGGCTACCTGTAGCCTAGACTGACACTGTCGCGGCGGGCATCCATTGGATGAGGGCAGCACAGGACCGGTCGTTGAGGCGGTCCTTGGGGGATTCCTATGTCCAACAGTGGACGTCTATCGGCTGCGATAATGACGCGGATTGGCAGGATAGTTTTGTGCTTAAGTTATTAGCCAAAGTACTATCATATTCATATTGCGCAATCGCTGAGTCCAACCATCCAACACCAGCTTACAGAAGTCCCACGGCAAGGAACATGCCTCCCATATGAATAATGAGACAGAATGGGCCACATTCCACCACGCGGGTAGGTGCGGATTGGTGGAGGGTGACCAGTTATAAGAAAATAATGAACTCAGCTGACTCCTATCCTTCCACTGAGTGCATCTTGTAACAGCCGGGTTATTATTTACAGTCTGCGTACAGTGTTGGAAGCTCCTACGGGTACAGAATTTTCGGTGATGGAAAACTTCGTGAGGTAATCTGCATGCTTTAATTTCGTTACTTGCATTGTACCCACTGGCCATTATAAGTGGCAACAGGCTCCTTCCCCGTCACCGGACAAGGAGTTTTCAGAATATCTCTGATTAGCTAACGGGAAACATAGTCGTGAAGTCGTGAGCATATACAAGCACACTAGATATTGATGCTTCTTCAATTAATTACGGTAGAGTTTACAGCCGCAATAGGAACCCGTGTGTTACCGAAGTATATCTTTGACAAACTTAGTATTGTCCCTAAGGTACTAACTTGTAGGTTTAGGTTAAATGGATTATCGGTAGGGTCAGTTTCATGACTGTAATATTTAATAACCTATTAGTTAAATATTCTGTTTAGTAACGACTTAAGAGTCTTTTTACCGTTCAGTGGGGCCGTTATCACAATATTTATGATTTCTCAATCAAAAAAAGCCCAAGGCACCTTTTTACCCGACTGAGGCGAAGCAAAAAGGAGGGTTATGATTTTTGACCGGTATGTATGTAGTATGTGCGTCTATAAGCGTCTTGATCGTCCGCTGGTTATAGGTTATGTGACGTTACATTAAATTGAATATGGGGCCCTCTAGAGTACAGTCAGCAGCAAAAAGATGTATGCCTCCTCATGCAAAAGATTTATACACTTTAGTACTACGCGTAGTACTAAAGTGGATACATCTTTATACTACGACGTAGTAAAATTGCAACATCTCTTTGCTGCTGACTGTACATAAAGTCATTAACTAAAAAAATGAATGTGCTTTAGACCACACGACTAAAGTAAAGCTTCCATTCGCCTCGCCCGATCACACTTTTCGTAACGCACTCGTCATGCATTCACCATGCGTAAAGAAGTTTTACTTCAAAAACATTTTTTTGAATGGAAGCTTTACTTTCAGTCGTGTGGTCTAAAAAACACTATTTTTTTTGTGATTTGTTGAGTATCAAATGAAAGGGCTTAATAAATAGCACATTCGATTTTAAGGAATATATTTTGGTCATAGTAAAAGTTGTTCAGGTTTATTGTTTGAAACACCCCTTAAAATATGACCACACTTTTCTGTAACACCCTGTATAGTGTTTCAAATTATAAGCGATAGCCGTAGGTAAATATTAATGTTAATTTCAATATATAACTCATGCAAACAGCAAGGCCATCGATAAATATCATCGATACCGACACATTACTATTGTAGTCACGTCTCACGTATCGACGTATCGTTATAGTTCGTCAGTCCCATATCCACTTTTATTAGACATCAGTTACCAGTCGAATTTGTGTCTAGTTTGATAAAATTACATAATACAATACAAAACCACAGAATACATAATACGTATACGTACAGAACTTGCAATCGGCGCCCTGAACGGAAATTAATTTGCATAAATGCCTAATTTAAGAAATGATGCGTTATCGATCCGTCACCATACAAACTTTCATCCCCTAATTTCTTTCTCCCCTTCAGTTTTATACATGGTAGCCAATGTCCATCCTAAGGATGCAATCTATCTCTTCTATCAACATTTTATCGAAATCTGATCAGCTGTTTAGGCGCGAAAAGGTAACAGACAGGCACTTTCGCATTTATAATATTACTAGTGTTTTCCCGCGACTTCGTCGCCACAAATTATATACCAGATTTTAAGTCAGATCATAATCTATCAAACAAACAAAAAGTTTCATCAAAATCGGTTCAGTCGTTTTTGCGTGATGCGCGAAAAAACAAACAAACTTGGGCGCTACACGTCATATAAATCGCGCTATCGAGTGTTATTTGAGTTTATATGAAGTGAACCGCTACTTTTTTATTCCTCAAGATTTTTACGGTTTTATAATAGTTAAGACAATATGGATGAATTACTCGTATAATGGTAGATTAGTAATTATGTGAAAAAGTGGACATTGACTGATGAACTATGAACAAAATGTATCGTCCTAGCTGCCTTTTGGGTAGCTAAACAGTTTTAGTTAAATTTCTTTAAGCCAACGTGTATAAACTCCCGACCATAATCTCTTCCGGGATGTTTAGAAACATTGTAGCAATGTTTCTAAACATCCCGGAAGAGTTTATACACGTTGGCTTAAAGAAATTTAACTAAAACTGTTTAGCTACCCAAAAGGCAGCTAGGACGATACATTTTGTTCATAGTTCATCAGTCAATGTCCACTTTTTCACATAATTACTAATCTACCATTATACGAGTAATTCATCCATATTGTCTTAACTATTATAAAACCGTAAAAATCTTGAGGAATAAAAAAGTAGCGGTTCACTTCATATAAACTCAAATAACACTCGATAGCGCGATTTATATGACGTGTAGCGCCCAAGTTTGTTTGTTTTTTCGCGCATCACGCAAAAACTACAGAACCGATTTTGATGAAACTTTTTTTGTTTGATAGCTTATGATCTGACTTAAAATCTGGTATATAATTTGTGCGGACGAAGTCGCGGGTAAACACTAGTTAACTTATATAATAAAACAAAAACGCCTAATTATTTTTTTAAACAAGAGACTGTTAAAACACGTCTAAACGACAAAAAGGAAGACCCCGGGAAGGGTTCGAATAATTCACTGTATCCTAAAACAACATATTCTTGCCCATTAATGTATTCCTCACAGGGCGGCCCGGAGCGGCGTCAAACGTCAAAATAAATAAAGTATATTGCGAGTATTCGTGACGGAGTACCTTAACGTTTTCGGTAGGGTTGCCGCTTCTGAATTTACAAGAAAAAAATCGGATTTTTCTTTACCCAGGATATTGGGTCACCATATTACCCAGACACCTTAAATAATTTCACACAAAATACTCCGAAATAAATAAATAAATATCTTGGACATTGTCACACAAATCATCTAGTCACATTTAAAGTTCCAGAATCTAGTCTGGACTTGTATTATGATAGCTAGACAACGATATAGAATACATATATAGATACAAACATCCATGACTCGGGTACAAATATTCATATTATTCACCATACAAATATTTGTCCCTTACGGGATTCGAACCCGCGGCCCTCGACACAGCAGGCAGGTTCACTACAGACTGTGCTGTCGGGTCGTCATAAATAAATTCCTTAATAATCTACTGCCGAGGAATGAAAATAATATACAGTATTGATATCATTAGCATCCTTTTAAACTAAGAGTCTATCCTTCAAACAAACTGAACAACTTTTACTATGGGAGCAAACCGATCGGAGCAAAAATAAAATTACCAAAGTACAGCACCCTTTATTATTATAACTTACACCCCTGTATCTATGTGTGTGTCACTTGTGAACCAGCGACTCTCTGCTTCGAAGGTAGATTCGCGGGTCGTACGTCGCGGACGCCTGGAGCAGCCGCGGAGCTGGCTGCCGTTAGAAAGTGGGACACGTACTCGGCCCTGGTGGCCGATTGTCTTTTCGAACCTGTCGCCGTTGAGACCACGGGGGTTTGGGGTGCCGAGGCAAAGACCTTCGTTGCGGAGATAGGCCGTCGACTGAGGGAGCGAAATTGTGACCCCCGTTCCGGGTCGTTTCTGGTGCAGAGGCTAGCGGTAGCAATTCAGCGTGGCAACGCTGCTAGCATTAGGGGCTCCTTTGCGCCGGGATCGACAAGGGACGGGTTATTTGACTGAGCTTGCATTTTATTGTTTTGACGAAGCTTGTTGCTGATTTATATCTGTTTGTGTATATGTGTAATTGACGAAGCTTGTGCTGACCTCTATTTTTGTTATTATTCAGATTACTTATGATCAATAAATTAATTTCTTTAGGTAGATTTAGCACTAACATAAATGAAAACTCACGGCCATACTACTTTTTGATGTAGTCAGAAACCTAAAGAACTACTTTATTTTGTTTCACAACCCTATTCATGAAAAAGTAGTACGAAAGATAGCAGTATGATACAGAGCGGCAACTTATTTCATTACGGACCGCACGTGATCCTCTAGTGATGTGCTCTTATCGATATTGTTTTATGAATATCGATAAACTATTACAGAAACGCCCCTCTTTTTGTAAAATTATAAACGACTATCTTTTTGTAAAATGTATCGATATCGATGCATAGCGGCCGCTTATTACTGAACTGTAGAATATTAAGAAGGACCTTGTATAGATATCGATAGATTAATTACAAGTATCTATGCAGTGCAGAGCAGCAGATTATTGCTGTCTTACTGCGCGGAATCCTCTAGTGATGTTCTGATATCGATATCGATACTAATTAATTACAAGTTTAGTATAGTATAATTAAGAGTGGGAGATGATTACTGGACTGCACTTGATCCTGTAGTGATGTGGTCTTATCGATATGATGACACTTGGAACTTCTGTTTTTTTCACGATTTCGATGATGGCTCCATATTGAAAATTGTTCAGTTTTATGGTCTGAAGCACCCTGTATATACACCTGCTACAAAACGACCCCGATTCCACGGTGTTGATAGAGATGCTCGTAGAAAATATAAGACGTTAGAATTCTAAAGTTAGTTGAATATATAAAGGCCTCCGCTCATTGCAGCGATTTTATCGAGCGATAATATCGCTGCGATTTTGCGATAATTGTTTCCAGAACATTTTGTATGGGGACGCGCGCAATCCTACACACTGCCGCGATATTATCGAGCGATAATATCGCTGCGATTTTGCGATAATTGTTCTCAGTACATTTCGTATGGGGACGCGCTCGATCCCACACACTGCCGCGATATTATCGCAACTCTTTCGACTACATTCAGTGGTGGGGCGCATGCGTGACGCGAATCGCGGAATCGCTGCAGTGTGTAAGGTGTCGCGATATCGCTGTCGATAATATCGCTCGATAAAATCGCTCGATAATATCGCTGTAATGTGCGGAGGCCTTAAATAGGTACTGAAATAGCTTTAAGGGTATATTTTCGTTTGTGACGTCATCACTTGCTGTCAATTTTCAATAAAAAATGTTGATAATGTTTTGTAAGTTTTCCGTGACCTTTTGTTTTAGCTCCCACCATCGATAAGAAAAGTGTTAAGTATTTTTTGAAATTTGGTTGAGTGAAGAATACCTAGTTAGTAGGTAATAATTTTTTTTCACACAATAAGAAATTCATTACTTAACTAAAACATTTTAAATTAACCAAAGTGGGAAGTTTCGGTTAATTTAAAGTGAAACCTACATTTATACCACTTTTTTTCAAACTTAATAGGTACGATCATCACTGAGGGCAAAAAAATTTACTATAGAGATACAAAAATTATGCTTTCACAATTTCGTAGAGTAACGGAATATGCCTTCAATTTATTTTATAAGTACCTACAGATTGTTTATAAATATTTCAAGAGTTTAAAAATTACACATGTGATATTTATTACTAACCGACTTCAAAAAAGGAGGACATCATATTATGACCGGCCTAACTATTCTAATTTTGAACATAATGAAAAGAAAAACAACAAAATTTTCGTCAATTCGGTATGTCAAGTTTTTTTTTGTCTTCATTTTTATGTTTTTTACGGACAGAAGACATAATTTTAAGATACCTATTTCATTCTTATTGCGATTCATCGAGTTTATCAATATAAATTTAATTTTATATTATTTTGATCTGTAATCTCTAAGTGCAAAAATGGTGGAGAGAAAATAATTCGAACTCCATGGAGAAAAACTACATACAGCTGTATTTAAAAAAATTAAAACCTGCCTCCTCTTTCTAACTCTATGCTGGAAAAAGATACGGCAACATCAAATGTCAAATTCTGACATTGTGAAAGTATTTTTTTTTCTTAATGGCCGGTTATTTTAAGTTGATTTTATGTTTACCAAGGAGTTCAGAGGTATGCCAGTGACGTCACTGCACGGACCGAAAAACGACGTTATTTTATTAAAAATATCTGTAATCCTTTCATTTTAAAATCTCTGACATAGAAAATATGATTATTGAGACAATTATCTCGAAATGGTTTTCAATTCAGCCCTCCAAAAAAAAACTTGACATACCGAATTCGGTAGGTATGTCAAGTTTTTTTTGGAGGGCTGAATCGAAAACCGTTTCGAGAGAATTGTCTCATAAACAATATTTTATTTGTCAGAGAATTTAAAATGAAAGGATTACTCACAGATATTTTTAATAAAAATAACGTCGTTTTTCGGTTCAACGAAAGACGTTGGACCTGTAAACTCCTTGGTAAACTAAATATCAACTTAAAATAACTGCCCATTCAGAAAAAATATATTCAATGTGTCAGAATTTGACATTTCATGTTGCCGTTTCGGTTTCCAACATGGCGTTAGAAAGAGAAGGCGGGTAATTTTTATTTTATATTAAATTTTTAAACAACAACGTGAATAATGTGGAGTTCCAATGATTTTTTCGCGCCCACGTTTGCCATTTACAGAATATAGTATAAAAATTAAATTTGTATTGACAAACTCCATGAATTGCAAAAAAAAATAAAATTAGTTTCTAATAATATCTTCTATCCGTAAAAATAAAAATAAAGACAGAAAAATCTTGACATAAGTACCGAATTGTCTGAATAACAATATTTTCTATGTTAGAGATTTTAAAATGAAAGAATTACGGATATTTTTTTAAAACAGGTACCTAAGGTCGTTTTCGACCAGCACGGCTAGCATGCCTCCCACGACAAAGCGTTTAAACGAGAAAAACATCATGCGCGCTCTTTTTGACATACGTAAAATAATAAAGATGGAGGCACGTCTCGATTTTTGTCGTTTTCTCGGCGGTGGCATAGAGGCTAGAGAGCGATTTTTGAAACTTGGTGAGCTCAGCAGTTGAAAATGTCAAAATTACGGAGATATGCATCTTTCTACTGCTGATTTTACTTTCAATTTAACTTTCAAAAATTATACTTTAGGAGTGCGATTTTTTAAAGTCAAATCTGCAGTAGAAAGATGCATATCTCCATAGTAATTTTGACATTTTCAATTGCTGACCTCAGCGAATGAGTTTCAAAAATAGCAGGACCCTATTAAAAAAACGCGACAATGACAAGTGACAGGCAACAATTCGACAATTTACTGTTCAATAAAAATTTACATTGACAATATTGTCATGTTGGAAAATTGACAAATTTGTCGGATTGTCGCGTCAATTTGACATATTTCTGTTCAATAAATATTTTCTCCTGACAGGCGACATGTGACAATTTGTCATAAAAAACTTGACATGGTTGTTTTATTGAACAATAAATTGTCGCGACTAGTGTTGACATATTTGTAGAATTGTCATAAAATCGCAACAGGAGACTATGGTCTATGTCAAAAGTTTTAAGAATTTAATAATGTTAAGTAAAACGATGTTATTTCTTTTGGTTATGAAAATCGTGTGCTTGCCTTGTGCTTGCAAGTCTGTTTTACTTAGTGAATCACAAGTACTATTATTGGAGTAGAAGCACCCACGATTTTATGTTAATTGCAAGTTTTTAATAAAAAAATAAAATAGAAATAAATAATAAATATCTTGGACAGTGTCACACAAATTATCTAGTCACATTTAAAGTTCCAGAATCTAGCCTGGACTTGTATTATGATAACTAGACAACGATATAGAATACATATATAGATACAAACATCCATGACTCGGGTACAAATATTCATATTCGTCATACAAATATTTGTCCCTTACGGGATTCGAACCCGCGACCCCCGGCACAGCAGGCAGGTTCACTACAGACTGTGCTGTCGGGCCGTCTGCGTCTTATTTGAAATGTTTTTGATTATAAAGTATTTTTTAACTAAATATCCAGTTTCCAAGACAGTGAGACTAAAAAGTTCTCGTTGAGTGATGATAAGTGAGACCTAACACAGTGTTTTCTTACAGTGAGTTGTTTTCCTAAAAAGATACGAATTTTAGTTAGATAGCTTCGAAGTTGAATAAAATTGTTTTGACTGATTTTTAATCTCAAAAATAATCTAACGCTAATAAGTAATTTTAATCCATTGGAAACATCATTATGTACTCCACATTATTTATTTTTAAATCTATCCTTGCACTCTTTAATAATCATCGAGATAATTAATGTCAAAAATTGACAGTAAAATTGTCAATCACCACGACAAATTTGTCGATCCCCATCACGAAAAATATGTCAACTACTTATTTTTGAGACTGACAATTGTCAAGTTTTATTAAACACGGTCGACAAGTGTGACAATTTTACCATGACAATTATGTCGCTGTCTGACTTATTTGTCGCCTTTATTGAAAAGCACTTGTCGCGTCAATTATGTCGACGAGCATTATGTCGCTGTCTGACTTATTTGTCGCCTTTATTGAAAAGCACTTGTCGCGTCAATTATGTCGACGAGCAGACTCAATTGACAAATAAGTTGACTTGTCACGCTTATTGAACAGGGCCCTGGGCTTCTGCTCACGTAGGTCGTGAGTTGGATTCGCACGGGAGACACCTAGTGACATGTCACTTTGTGAGTTTTTCCCCAGTTGGTTAGGATATTACAGGCTGAATCACCTTTGACGATTGTCATCTGCAAAGAAAGATGATTCCATGCTTCGGATGGCATATTAAGCCATTTGTCCCGGTTACTATCTTTGGTGGTAGTAGTCGTTCGTTACATAAAAACCACGCCCGTAAGGCGGTCTGAAAAAAACTCTGATACCAGGGGCTTGCTGCCCACACGATAAGAAGAAGGTGTTTAATAAAACAAATATGTCATGTTTTTCAGGAAAAATTGTCACATGTAACCCGTCAGGAGAAAAAGTGTATTGAACAGAAATAAAAGGTCAAATTGTTTTAAGAAATAACATATAATTTTTTTTTAATTTTCACCATGACATTTTGACGATTGTCATCTGTAATTGTCACGTTTATTAAACAGGGCCCTGCAAACTCTTCGGTAAACTTGAAAGTGTCTTTTTTAGATAAGCTAAGGTTTTTCTACATGGAGTTCGAATGATTTTCTTGTGACCACTTTTGCATTTAGAGATTACAGATCAAAATAATTTAAAAAATGTATTTGTATTGATAAACTAGCTAGCTTTTACGGCTCAAAAGATACAGCTTTCATTGCAACAAACTATCTTTCATTAATATACTTTTAACTATCTCCTATAATCTGTATATTATTCTGTAGGTATAGCTACCATGAAATGGGGGTTGCGAAAAAATCTCGACAGAAATATATCTCAAGACATAATCATATATTATATGCGCTCAGAGCATGCTCAAAGTCAATAAAAACAGAGCGTACGAGACGCGGGCGCGCGTCCGACTCGCTCTTGGCCGGTTTGGTCAAAGTGAATTTTCGCTATTGTATGGTGCTAAGGGACGCTTCGTAAGGCTCCGTGCGTGAGTCCGACTCACATTTGGCTGGTTTTCTTTAAATATATTAGTATATGCTTTAGTAGTTTTTACTAAATAAAATTGTAGAAATATAGCTTTTTCTCAAACATTCTTGGAAATTTGAGCATTATTTTGACAACCTTCTTCGAGATAAATCGAAATTGCTGTACTAAGCGAACAGTTGTACGAAAATCCATATCTGTCGTGGTTTAGCGGCCAAATAAATTACATAGTAAACTCATATCTGTCGTGTTATTTAAAAATGGAACGATCTTTTACTCCGAAACATGGCAACCAAGGAGGTAACTTATCAAAGGTTTTATTTAAATTTCGAACTGGTTTGCAAATGTACAGCTTTATAATGAAAAAAAAACGAATGGACACTTTAACCACAGATTAATAATAAGTTACTAGCATCAACGAAGGAAAAAATATTTTTGTTCGTCATTGATTTTGAAAAGTTGATTGATTTTAATTTCCGCGCATTATTTGAGAAAAGCACTATACAAGCCTTGGCCACAACTAGGCATTGATGAACTTACGTAGGTGTGCCTCGGCTTCGCCTCGGCCCACATTTACACGTTCGTCCATCAATGCCTCTTTTGCTGGCCGCTGCAGTACCTAATGTAGGTACTATTAAGACTAGTGGAGAAAAATTTGCCGTGGAATTTCAATAGGTATTACCATTGTTTTGATGTCATTCGAAAGCAATTTAAGTCTGTGATTGGGTCATAATTGCAAACATGGCGTAGATGTACATTGAAGATATTTATAAGGCATACATTACACGGTAGGTTTTGCTGTCAGTTTTGCCACAGTCACGGCTGTGACTGATGAATAACCTACCGTGTAATGCGTTGACTGATGGTGACTGATGGTTGCATGACGAAAATCTAGATTTTCATCATGCAACCATCAGTCATGACTTTTGAGTGAACGTGTAATCGCATTTCGTCAATCACCGTCAGTCAGCGCGCGGACAGCGATGGAGTCGGACATGATAGATGCTCCCGTAGTGCATAGGAGGTGCGTCCCCTAGCTCGTGGGGGTGATTAGGGGGTGCACCCCTACTGTGTAGGGGGTTCGTAGGGGTGATTAAGGGGTTGTGTAGGGGTGATTAGAGGGTGTACCCCCTAGGGCGTAGGGCTTATTAGGGGGTGCAACTTAGCTCGTGGGGGTGATTAGGGGGTGCACCCTCTAGGAGGTAGGGGTTATTTCGGGGTGCACCCCCTAGCTCGTAGGGGGTGATTCGAATTTGCACCCTAGCTCGTGGGGGTGAACCCCCTAGGACGAAGGGGTTATTAGGGGGTGCAACCCCTAGCTCGTAGGGGGTTATTAAGGGTTGCACGGGTTGCACCCCCAACTAACACCTTATTAGTATGTTGGTAGCATTTATTTTAACACGTTTTTTACTCAATAACGCAATCAAAATTCCAATACAGGCTTTTCTTTTATGAATATCTGTCTGTCTGGAAGAAATAACTTTTTAGCGATAAGACCGCCTTATTTGTACCATTATCGTTTCTTTGTTTCCTTTTCTATGCTGTATTTGTGTTTTGGTGTAAATAAAAGTATATTTCATTCATTCATTCATTCATATCCATACTGTCTTGCGTGAACACGTGTATCCTTTGTGAAATTTTGAGCATGACTGACGGTCAGTCAGAATGACTGTGTAATGTGGCTACTAATTCCATCAGTCACCATCAGTCACCATCAGTCAAACGTCATTCATGACTGATGGTTTTGACTGACGCAAAACCTACCGTGTAATGTATGCCAAAATGTTAATTGGGGGCGTTTGGGATAGGTACGTAATGGAATACATTGAGACCATTTTTAGAATTTTTGTCTGTTTGTTTGTGCACACGTTATTTTAAAACTACTGAACAGATATGGATTTCACGAAAGCATAGGGCTCAGTTTGGATTAAAATTCACGCTATATTGTTCAATCAAAAGTTGTGAGTATTAAAGGGGATGTAATTTGGAGCGCGCTCCATACAAACGTACTATGGCGATAATTTCAATACTAACCAATTACAAGCATAGAGATTTGTTTCTAGATTGTTTCTGCAAAAATTAATTGACTTTAATTGGTTAGTATTGAAAATATCACCATAGTACGTTTGTATGGAGCGCGCTCCATTCGCGAACGCCGCTATTAAATAAATATTTTCTATTCAATTACTCATTGAAATTGGTAGGAAGTAAGTTTTTAGTTGTTTTGATATTATTTGCAGTGATTTAATTTCAGAAGTAAATAAAAATTGCATGATTTTCTTATCAAGAAATTTTTTACTACGTAGGTAATTTAATCTTCTTGCTTAGAATTTATTTGAAACTGTGCGCGACTGTATTGGTAATTGTATATTGAAAAGCCGACCAAAGAGAATGGTAATAGATTTGGTATACTCTACGGACATAATTGAAGTCATTTCAATTTGATTGAACAATATGACAAAAATTATCCTAGAATTCGTGATTTTTTTTTGGAATATAACATAATTTTAGCTTTATAAAAACACAAATAATGAATTATTCCATTCAATTACCTTTGTGTTTCAGTCATCCACAGACGGATCGAGAAAAAAATTGTCGCAAATTATTTTTAAAACATTTGACGCGGACGTGCTCCAGTAACGGCATTTCGCCGTACAATGAAAAAAATCAGAAACAAGGATAGTTTTGCAGTTGTCACAGGATGTCAAAAGATTGAATTTGTTCGCCATTTTGTATGGTAATCACAATGTTTGATTTTAACTAAAATGTTTTCAAAAATATTCGTGTTTCAGACTGGTATTTAAAAAAAAACGATTCATTATGTTTTTTAAATTTATATAAACTTTCTTTTTACGTAAACTGTAAATTCAACCGTGTAACGTAACCCTTCTAAAAATGTTCCTAAAGTAACCCCATTTTTAGCAATATTTCGACGAACAGTGTCCGGATTTTACGTGATTACTAAAATAAATTATATGAAACATACAAAAAAACGATTCATTACATTTTTAAGTAAAGGCAGTTCTTTCATAATAAATATAAAACACTGGATATGCAATAGCATATCACTGAAAACAATGTTCCTAAAAGTAAGGGTTTTAGAAAATATACCCTTAAGACCATAATAAATAGTTTTATTATAAACAAAACGTTAAAATCCTGTAGTTCCCTGTTTAACTTAAATATACCACCTGCAACGACGTGAACTTTAAAATTACGCCACAATCCACATTCATTATTGTCGGGCCACGCGCATGAAAGGGTTCCGTAGCCTTTGCGTAAGTAAAATAAGAATCAAATCAGTTTATTGCCAAAAAATCATAAAAGAAAAATGCATGTATGATGATCAGTTAAAAACAAAAATAAAAAGAAAGAATAATAGTAGTAATGTCGATTCTCGTACCTAAAAGAAAATTTGGAACCTGACGATACCGCGATTTAATTTTCTGCAACGCCATCTAGTTTGTATTTAAAAATATATTTAAGTTATAGCTTTTTTCAGAAACGGCTAAAGCATCCGTTACTAATTTTCATTGATAATACTTACCAAAATCTATATTTTATAACATTTTCAGATTTTTTTAATCCATTAAGACCCGATACGACCAAACGCGAGTAAATTTTATTCTTAGATTAAGTCGCCGGTTACTATAGAGTAAAAGAGATAAGTGTACTTTTTGCAACCATCAGCAGCAAGGCTGATTCAGTGTTTATGTGGTGTAGAGCATCTGTGTGATGGGGATGGACCAGGTCTGCCTGCATATCTTCAGTCGGTTAAGGAGTTACAGACGTTTAAAGGTCTGGAAAAAAATTACGATCCACAGCAAGGCTGATCGTATGATATTATTGTAGTATGCACTGTAGCTATGCGAAAAGTACAAAAACTGACATGAACTGCCAGTCGGTTTAGGAGATACAGCCGTTCAAAGGTCATACCTTTGAACGTCAGTAACTCCAAAACCGACTGATGAACCATATCAGTTTTTGTACTGTTCACATGGCTACAGTGCATACTACAATAATATCATACGATCAGCCCTGCAGCTGTTCGTAATTATTTTCCAGACCTTTAAACGTCTGTAACTCCTAAACCGACTGAAGTTATGCAGGCAGACCTGGTCCATCCTCATCACAGAGTTGCTCTACACCACATAAACACTGAATCAGCCTTGCTGCTGATGGTTGCAAAAAGTACACTTATCTCTTATAATATTAATTTTACCAACCCTAATCTATGAATAAAGTTTACACGGCCAGTTTTGACGGTGTTAAACTTAAGTATACCGAGACTAAGGAAATGTCAATGTCACGCGAAACTAAAAAAAAATTAATAAAAAGAAACCTAAGAAATTAAAACTGTATAGATACAAATTGCAATAAGTACGGAAAGTACGGATGCAACGACCTCTTTCTTTAGGTGGATTTATGGATTATACATTCGTTCTTTTATTATGGGTTTAGTGTGGTAAAAGACAAGTGAAGTTAATTTTGGAATAAACGCTAAGACTAAAATTGTTCCTTGTATTATAAGTTTGGTTGAATCCACCCTTAGTGTTTTAGAAGTTAGAAGTTAGACACCCTATTTTTGACTTTGAGCGCAGATATCTCGAGACAGAAGCATTATAACGATTTAGTTTCTATCGGAGTTTTGTTCCATTGGACAAAACCAATCCAACGACACCACACTCGGGTACTTCCCTGCTGCAATACGTACATCATCATTCCCTTGCCCATTTCCCATTATCAGGGGTCGGCGCAATATGTCATCCTCTTCCATTCATCTCTCCTAGCCGTCATTTCAGCAGTCACTCCTTTCTTACACATATCATCCTTCACACAATTCATCCATCTTTTCATCGGCCTTCCTCTCCTACCACAGCCATCCACATTCATACTTAACACTCGTCTCGTAACATGACACTCGTCTCTTTCACATGCCCGAATACATGCAATACGTACATATTGCAGTTTAATTTTCCTTAATCTCTAACTAGATGACCGCGCCGAACTTCGTACCGCCTTAGAATCTTCCCGACACACACTTGGCCGTTTTTTAAGCCTATGTTAATCACTGATAATGTAGCATTCTAATGGTGAACGTATTATTCAGATCGGTCCAGCAGTTTCGGCGCCTATTCAATACAAACAAACAAAAAATCAAATCTTTCCTCTTTATAATATTAGTATAATAGGTAAGTCTATTCGACTTACTACCCTTAAAGATTTCTTGTTATCGTAAATTAATTATTTGTTCATAGTAATTATGGTGTGTAGTTAAGAGCATGTTATTATATTATTATCTAGAGAAAACATTTTCCTTCTATGGTAGTTGTATTTTAATGTACTTGTACCTAATTAAATTAGTACATAGTACATACATGCTCTAAGTAATAAATGCTGGGTGTAAAATTAAATGCGTTACATACAGGGTGTTTGGTTAAACTGTTGTTTTTACTTTAAGGGGTGATTGCACAGTCAGCATCAAAAGTATCTAAGCATGTTAAGTGTTCATAAATATCTGATCAACTTTACGATATCAAACCTTATTTCAACTCACAAAGAAATCAAATTAATTTGTCTGTCATGTTATAATTTGTTAAGGTGAAAACAAATGTTATCTAGTAGGAGACAGGGTTTATTTTCGTATAATTGTTTAGATGTTTTTGAATGCCGGAGATGTTTAGATACTTTTGATGCTGACTGCACTGAAAAACGATTCCTAAGAAAACTATAGAGATTAAGCAAAAAAAAAAAGTTATTGCACTATAACAGCTGTATCTTGTCTGAAATAAATTATTTAAATAAATAAAAAAATATATATCTTGGCCATTGTCACACAAATTATAAAGTCACATTTAAAGTACCAGAATCTAGCCTGGACTTGTATTATGATGACTAGACAACGATATAGTATACATATATAGATACAAACATCCATGACTCGGGTACAAATATACATATTCATCATACAAATATTTGTCCCTTACGGGATTCGAACCCGCGACCCCCGCACAGCAGGCAGGTTCACTACCGACTGTGCTTTCGGGCCGTCTAACAAATTTGATTTGATTTTGATTCATTACATTTTGGACATTGACCAATTAAAGTACTTAAATGAATTTTTAAACTCCATCTCGAAACTAATCTCCGTGCCTGTGGCAAAATATAAGAAAGAGTTTCTATTACTACATATTTATTTAGTTTCAAAGTTACAGCAGCTCAATTTCTTTTATTAAGGGTATATTATTTGGAGCGCGCTCCATACAAACGTACTATGGTGATATTTTCAATAATAACCAATTAAAGTCAATGAAATTTTGCAAAAACAATCTAGAAACAAATTTCTATGCTTGTATAGAGTCAGATTTTAGTTAAAATGTATAGTTTTCAAGTTACAGTGCCTCAAAGATTTCCATACAAATCTTAAATTAATCCTAGCATTAAAACTGTATATTTTAACGAAAATCTGACTCTATAGAAGCATAGAGATTTGTTTCTAGATTGTTTCTGCAAAATTTGATTGACTTTAATTGGTTAGTATTGAAAATATCACCATAGATAGTACGTTTGTATGCAGCGCGCATTTTCGCTCTCGGAATAATATTATCTTAAATTTGTATGGATCGCTACTGCATTGCTTCCGTCGCGCGTTGCAAAGCGAAAAGCGCAATACAGTCGAGATGCAGTAGCGAATCGCGCGACTGAATTGCTGTAAAAAGTCGTCGTGACTGAAGGTCCTAAAATATAGAATAGAAGAAGAAATTTAGGATCAAAACATATTTTAATGAAACGATTCTAAGAAGCTACGTTTTTCAATCAGTTATTTCATTTATACTCGACTATCTTAACTATTATAAAACCGTAAAATCATGAGGAATAAAAAAGTAGCGGTTCACTTCATATAAAGTCACGCGGGTAAACACTAGTAAATACAGGGCGTTTCATAAGTAACAATAAATTTTTAAAACTCATAAGGGGGTTGTTTAGACCCTCAAACTGAACAACTTTCTCTATTGGACCAACATCGAAATCGAGAAAAAAATTATTTTAAATCCCATAAGTACATAATATTTTAGCTCTAGTCGATTTGTAGAGTATAGAACATAAATAATTTTTTTCGCGTTTTCGATATTGGTCCCATAGTGAAAGTTGTTCAGTTTGATGGTCTACACCACCCCCTTAAATGTTTATTTGTAGTTTTGTAACACCTTGTATACGAGTATATAATCGTGCTCTCGAAAAGATGGCAGAATCTCTTCATCTTCATTTCATATTCTTAGCGCAAATTTAATGAAAAAATACAATTCTCGTCTAAGCAAGTATTTGGACAGGCAGTGTTGTGTTTAAGTGGGGTCCAAGTTATAAGCGAGTAGCGGAAAATTTACAAGTTTCGGGGCGGTCAGAAACATGGAATGTTTAAACTTAATTCTATGTGCAATGACTTTTGGAGTTGACGCCATTGACCTCCTATACTAGACCCACAGTGTCATATAAAATCTTGGCAAATTTTTGTGCACATTGACGCAAAAAACCGCACAAATTAAGTATCCATGCTGCTGGTTGTCACTAATACGTTGTATTTGATTCATAAACATAGTCGTATTTCGCTTGTTAACTGTCAGCTAGTACAAAAAAGAGCTCATCCGAGCTCTTTTGGTTGTGCCATTTTTCGAACGTTGATTGTGAGTCTTGTTTGTATAAAAGATGTCTATGGTTGACGCGCATTCCCAACTTGATCGTTTCGCAAACCAACTTGCTCTTTTCGCTATGTGGCGCTATTCGACAACTTGATTTTGCTTACTGGCGCGTTTTGCCTACCTCAGCTTTTCGCCAAGAGCGTATAAGCGTGTCGTCAAAAGATTCGCCTTAAACTTGTTTGTCAATCTTGGGATTCTTGGGCATTACTAAAGCCCCAACCCAAGTAATAATAATTGAGAGTAACTTTCATGTATTTCAGCTATTAAAATAGTCACAACATTATCTGGAACATAGTATAATTTTATATGGTTTTATGGTTGATATAACAATTCAGCAAAATTTTAATGTATGAACATTTGCACGCCGAGAAGGGGCCCAATTTACTCGAAGACTATAAATTGACAATATTTCATTCCAGCAAATTAACGATTTCATTCACTACCACCACCACCACCACCACCTTCACAAGTGGGGCATAAAAAGCTCACCCGAGTGCGACTGTGGTGCTCCGGAGCAGACTTTTGAGCACATAGTTAGCGAGTGCCCTGGCATAAGATTTGACAGTGGAACCAAACGAACTGACCTCGAGACCCAAATTATGGCTTAAAACTATGGACCTAAATTTGTAATCTCCGCAGGAATGGAAAGCCATACGAATAATAATAACGATTTAATTTAATTACAGTGAAAGGCAGCAGAAAGAAAACGTGCTGCCTTAAGAGGTGCAGTGAGGTGAGGAGCGGCCTCTAAAAGAGGTAGCGGAACGCGTCCGCTACCTCTCTTGACTTGAGGCGATCTCTTAATATTTTTCCACCCTTGACTGAATTAACAACGTTTTTACTTTGAAAATTAACTGAAGCATTTTATATTTCACTACTCCTGGCTATGGTCAGAGTTTTTTTATTATAAAGGACCAATGCCCTCAGGCTATTTATCTTGCGATCTATTTTACTCAACTGCTATAAAAAGAAAGTTGTGCGTTACTTATACAGGGTGTAAGTGTTAGTAACAGTTATTACTGTAAAGGGAAATTCACAAAAAAATATACAGGGGGTGTAACAAAACACCCTAGTCATACCCAAGGGGGTGCTGCAGCCCATGAAACTGAACAACTTTCACTATGGAGCCAATTGCAAATGGGAGAGCATATGCTCACGACTATATTCCCCGAGGGGGTAGTCAGAGATATTCTGAAACCTCAGAACATCCACGTTTCACCAGTAGTACCGAAACTCTGTCCAGTGTGACGGGGGGTGAGCCCGTCGCCACTTATAATGGACAGTGGGTACAATACCTCGAAATTGAAGCATGCAGGTTTCCTCACGATTTTTTCGTTCACCGAAAAGCCAGTGGTGTAACAAATCGTACATAAATTCCGAAAAACTCATTGGTACGAGTCGGCTTGGACGGGGATCGAACCATCGCCTCCTGCACGGCAGGCAAGATTACTCGCCACTGGACCACCACTGCTTCACTCAAATGGGAGACAGCATGGCTATTAGAGTGCCAATTCAAGATATCATTATGGCAGAGTTGAAGACCCTATACCCACAGAACATTATAAGACGTTAGAAGTGCAAAGTAGGCGTGGAAGGTGTCGCCATACGTTATGCAATGATTTGCATAACACCATAAGGCGCGCGGCGTGGTGCGAGCGAGAGGGCATGAGTAATTGTAGCAGCGTGAGCGGGAAGACAAGTGGCGACGCCGTCTCCGAAGCAAAAGCGCTACATTGCATTTCTAACCCCTCTTATACTGTTCTCTCTGTGACGCTACCGCAACAAATGACGGACTGACGTCTGCCGCTCCGTCAATCCGTCATCGTGTGTGATCCCACTAACATGATACTACTGAATTATTGGCAGTATGTGCAAAATAAAGTGCACGAAGCGAGCGAAGCAGAATACAATAATCTTAACTATTATAAAACCGTAAAATCATGAGGTACAAAAAAGTAGCGGTTCTCTTCATATAAAGTCAAATGACAAACGATAGCGCGATTTAAATGACGTGCAGCGCCATCTATTGACACAATGGTGTGTTTGTTTGTTTGTTCGCGCATCACGCAAAAACTACTGAACCGATTTTGATGACACTTTTTTTGTTTGATAGCTAATGATCTGACTTAAAATCTGGTATATAACTTGTGCGGACGAAGTCGCGGGAAAACACTAGTTTTTAATAAAATGATAGTTCCGAAAACAGTTACAAACACTAAAAAAGTTAAAAATGTTTAGTTTCAATGAACTCTAGTTTGATACTTAATACCTGAGTCAGGGAAAGGGGGGAGGGGGGAATGTTCCCCATTCCCCCTCGGGGATTATTAAGGATCTAACAGTTCGGCTCTATGAATAACGAAGCGCAGTTCAGAACTGGTAATTGATTTTAAACTTTCATACCGGCTGAATAAGGCAATTTTTGAAATGAAACTAGTTTTTAACTAGTTTTCGGGTTATAATGTTCTGTTTGTGTGGAAAGAGATGGGTAGATGAAGTAATAAAACGCGTATCTAGTAAAGAGCTTAATGTTTGCGTAACTATGTCTGTAACTAATAAGTAATTACGAGTAATTTGTTATTTCTTTTCTATGTTAAAATATAAGGTCTAACAAAATTAGCTGAAACTATTTTAAGAGGAGTATCAGACCATCAAACTGAACAACTTTCTCTATGGAACCAATATCGAAATCGCAAAAAAAAAATCTGCTGTCCCATACATTTAATGGCAGTGTTATATGGGACAGCTGTATTTTTTGTCTAATATTCTAAACCATTAATTTAAATATTATCTTTTCTTACGCCCTATACGTTTGGGTCGAGTAACTTTGACGTTTTCTATGGAAAAACAACATACATTTTTTTTTTCGCGATTACCATTTTCGCTTTGTAGTTAATGTTGTTCAGTTTAATGATCCGAAGCACCCTCTAAGATTTATGTAATGTACTTAACCTTACACCCTGTATATTAAATACTTTCACTGCTGACGACCTACAGCGTAGGTAAATGGGCCGCAGTGCTAAAGAACCCACGTAAAGAGTCAGTTATATTGCATTTCGGCTGTGCTTATGACTTACCGCGCGAGTCACGGACAACCTTACGCCAGCGAGGGTTACGACTGTGCGCACGACCTACGAGGGGGGTCAAGCTTCGCCTGTGCGGACCGACGAGGTAAGCCGCTTTGGTCGTTTTACGTTACGACTGTGCGCATGACCTACGTGGGCGTCAGTTTTAGCACTGCGCGAGGATCATGATTTTGAGCTTAGCAGCGAAAGTGTTAAATGCCATAGGTACTGATGATCTAACGTACTGAAGGTTAGATCTTAAGGTTATTAATAGTGAACACACCTATATTCCAAGAACTACGTGAATGAGTAACTCTGATAAGAGAGTGTAATACAAATATTTACCGAGATGATTTATTAGCGCATGATTCAGTCGCAAGTCATGCGATTAAACTAAACATTATGAATAATAATAGTACTAAGAACAGAAGATCTTCTTACCCATCACTAACTTCAGGTGTAAAGTTTACTACGACACAGAATGGCTAGGATGCCGCCTCTCTTACTTCAGGTGTAAGTAATGTTTACTGCGATACACAGAAATGGCTACTCCATACCCTTCACTAACTTCAGGTGTAATGTTTACTGCGACACAGAATGCCCCTCACTTACTTCAGGTGTAAGTAATGTTTACTGCGATACACAGAATGTTTACTGCGACACAGAATGCCCCTCACTTACTTCAGGTGTAAGTAATGTTTACTGCGATACACAGAATGGTTACTGCGATACACAGAATGGTTACTCCATACCCTTCACTAACTTCAGGTGTAATATCTACTACGAAACGAACAGATAGAATAGCTAGGATGCCACTCACTAACTCTACTACGGCACACAGAATGGCTACTTCGTTTCGTGCCCATCACTAACTTCAGAAGTAATGTCACAACATGTCATGTCATGTCATGTCATGTAATGTTTATACACAATAAATTATTTCATTTCAGAAATTGAATTGAACTAAATACTTACTAAACGGTTATGTATTTGCAAATTGCCAAATCCTCAACTTACCTGAAACAAAAAAAAAAACAATTAGTAAATTGACAGATCGTCACCACTACATTCGGTTTGATGCAAGTGTGGCGAAAGAAGCCAGTCAAATTGTAGAAAGTGTTGTTGTGAGTGTGTTGTTGTTGTTGTTTGTGTTATGTTGTTGTTGTTGTGTTGTTGTGTGTGTTGTTGAAGAGGATATTGTAGTGAAAATTATTCAGTTTGATAAAATAGGTTTTTTGATGTTACATACTTTAAAGTCAACCCATTTTTCTAAAACTTCGATCACAAATTGTAAATATTATTTGATACGCGCAATCTACATTTTCTAAGCTATTTTTCCATACATAAAACATTACTTTTATTAATACCATCTACGAGTGTTCTACGACAAAGTTTTGTATGAAATTGACAACTCTGCAACCACCTTAAAAACTTTATCGTTTCTTCGTATGGCTATTGACAGGTTCATAGTCCTCTTAAGTGTGTAGGTAGAAGTCTTCATAAAGGCGCATATAAACAACATAAAGTTAAGTTAAACAGAGTGATACTGTGGGCTCAGTGGTTAAGCCCCCTCGCGACTGACAGGTCACGGTTCTATGCCCGGGGGTTGTTTACTGCTCTCTGTTTGTATTAGTTATTAAGGGAGGCACGGGAAAGATTTTGAAACGAAAAACACGCAGAAATATATACAGGGACCTTCTTAATATCCATTTTTAAGGGGATGATCAGACCATCAAACTGAACAACTTTCTCTATGTCACCAACGTCGAAAACGCGGAAAAAATGGAAAAGAATCTGCTGTTGCATTCATTTTAGTCGAGTTGGCATTGCAGTTTAGTATGGAACTGCTGATTTTTTTGTCCAGTTTGATAGTAGATTCTTAGTTAGAAAGATGCTAATGATATCAATTTTAACCTGTATGTGACAACACATTTTTATAGCAGACTTTACTAGACAATAGTAGACTTTACTAGAAACTTTGTAATGAGGAGTTTTCTGACAGCTACTCAAACGTAGTTCATCATACCGGCGATAGATGCCGTTGACCAGAGAGGGGTCCAAAGACGAAAAATTTAGGCTAAAAAGTAAACAAAAATGCAGGTCACTGAGTCAGACGCATCCGTTGACGAAATATACGCTCATATTTTGCTGCTTACTGAAAAACACAAATTCTTACTATTTCATTTGTATTTTATTATCTGCAAGGTCGCTCGCCCCTGTCTCGTCAACGCCATCTATCGAGCCATTAGGAACTGAGTACTTTTTCTTTTTTAATGGCTTTCTGAAAATCCCTCATTACATCGAATGCTGGTAGATTTAGTCAAACTAAGTATAGGTACTTATAACAAAAAAAGTTTGAAGAAACAGTTTCGAAGGTCCAAATCGCTTGAAAAAAAGCAGCAATCCCCCATAAATTATGTTGGTCGTTTAGAATGAGACATTTTGCGACTAGACTAGAGCCTAATTATTGAAAACATCTTCACATTATTTACACGCATTGATCAGTTTGCTGATCTGTCATGAACAGATGGACATTATATTGTATATAATGGCTATGTATAATATATAGTAACTAAGTTAATCACCTTACAGTAATATTGTTGTATCGAACTATTAGCTCGATTTAAGTTATAGCTTAGTAGCGGATTACATATTTTAGAGCCGTAACTTTTATATCACTGCGGATAACTTCAGCATGTATTCTACTCATCAAACTGAACAACTTTTACTATAGAGCCAACTTCAAATCGCGAAAAAAATCTGCAGTACCTACCAATTCAACCCAAATGTCATCATCATCATCATCTCAGCCGATGGACGTCCACTGCTGGACATAGTCCTCCCCCAAGGATCGCCATAACGACCGGTCCTGCGCCGCCCTCATCCAACGGTTTCCCGCCGCCTTCACCAGGTCGTCGGTCCACCGTGTGGGGGGCCTACCCACGCTGCGCTTTCCGGTACGCGGCCGCCACTCGAGAACCTTCCGGCCCCATCGGCCATCGGTTCTGCGAGCAATGTGCCCCGCCCACTGCCACTTTAGTTTAGCAATTCTTTGGGCTATGTCAGCTACTCTGGTTCTTCTGCGGATTTCTTCATTTCTGATCCGATCTCGCAGGGAAACTCCGAGCATAGCCCTCTCCATTGCCCTTTGGGTGACTTTCAGCCTTTTTATGAGGCCTTGAGTGAGCGACCACGTCTCTGTTCCATATGTCATCACTGGCAACACACACTGATCGAAGACTTTCGTTTTAAGACACTGCGGTATTTGGGACGTCAAGATACTACGTAGCTTCCCGAACGCTGCCCAGCCGAGTTGGATTCGACGGTTGATCTCTTTCTCAAAGTTGGCTCTACCTAACTGAATAGTTTGTCCCAGGTAAACATAATCGTCAACAACTTCGAGCGCAGAGTTTCCAATCGTTACAGGATCTCGTATATAGGGTCCTTCTTAATATTATGCTGACACTTTTTTAAGAGGTGGATCAGACCATCAAACTGAACAACTTTCTCTATGGCACCAAATGGAAATCTCGAAAAAAAAATCAGCTGTCCCATACATTTGGCTCGAATCGGTTTCAGTTTTGTATGAGACAGCTGGTATTTTTTTTATCGTTTTCGATGTTGGTCCCATAGAGAAAGTTGTTCAGTTTGATGGTCTGATCAACCCCTTAAAAAAGTGTCAGCATATTAAGTTGGACCCTGAATGAATGAATGAATGAATGAATGAATGAATGAAATAATATATATATATATCATCCTTTACTTACACAATACATCCTTTTCTTCTGTCTTCCTCTTCTACCACATTCATTCTTAATACTCGTTATCAGTTAATATATTAATATACGTAAGTGGAAATGTTGGAAGGGGACGGCCTAGACGTACATATTCGGACCAAATTGGCGACGTGCTTAAGAAGGGCCAGGTCAGATCTACCCGAAACCAACGAGCATGCATGAAAGGACTAATGAATGTGGAGGAAGCTAGGGAGGTTTGTCAGGATCGTAGCACGTTCCGTTGTTTCTGCCTACCCCAGTGGGAGACAGGCGTGAGAATATGTATGTATGTATGTTAATATACTAAATGTGTATGAATGTGGAAAAAAGCCAAAAGCCATTCTCCTATAACTTGTACCACAAGCAAAACTCATCTAAATCAGTTATTAACGTATAGAGTTGCTATAATGCAGTGCGCATAGTGAATTAGACGATCAAGTGCTTAGCTCTGACGGACACACTGACATATTTAGATGCTATTATAATATTCAGTGGGTTTATTTGTGAATTGTCTGTGATTACATTTTCATGTTTAGTTTACGGGTTTGAGACGGATGTCGAATGTTATTTAGAGATAATCTATACATATAATAAAATTCTAAACTTGGCGATGATGTACATTGAAGATATTTACAAAAAAAATAATTGGGGGTGTTTAGGATACGTAATGGAAGACATTAAGACCATTTTTAGAATTTTTGTCTGTTTGTCTGTTTGTTTGTTCACGCATCACTTAAAAACTACTGAACCGATTTGGATGGGGTTTTCACTGAAGTGTAGGGCATGGCTTAGATTAAAATATAGGCTATGTTTCATCGCAATCGGTTTATTCAATCAAAAGTTATGAGTAATCAAAGAAAAAGTCGCGAGCGTTACTGAATTTAATTCACGCATAACATAAAAACTACTGAGCCGATTTGGATGGCGTTTTCACAAAAATATAGGGCTTAGTTTGGATTAACGTGTAGGCTTTATTTCATCGCAATCGGTTAATTCAATCAAAAGTTATAAGTATTTAGACAAAGTCGCGAGCGGCACTGAATTTAATGCACGCGTCACACAAAATCTACTCAACCGATTTAAATGCGGTTTTCACAAAAGAATAGGGCTTTATTTGGATTCACATTTGTGCTTTATTTCATCGCAATCAGTTAATTCAATCAGAAGTTATGAGTATTTAAAGTCGGTGGTCTGCGCGTTTATGCATTTGCGAAGATTCAGTATGGTAAATACTAATTGCTTTTTTCAACACTTTTTTCAGAAAGCTCAGTAGCGTAATTGGTATATGGTCAGACTTTCAAACACGAGTTGATGGTTTCGAATCTTGGTGCAGAACTTTTTGTTTTTTTTTTATTTAATGAAAATATCACATTTTCATCAGCAAGTATCTGATTTATGGATGAAGTTTTGATTATTTCATCGGATCGATTTACACAATCAAAAGCTATAAATATTTAAAAATTTACTCACAGAGGTTGAGTACCTAAATGAAAGTTAGTACTCCAACTGCTCCAAGTGTACAAATTACACAAATCTAATTGTACTTATCATACTTTATGTGCCTATTCTGTGTATGTACCGACGGCCGAACGACCACCGACCGACGGACGGCCTACGGCCTATTAGCTTTGGTGTCCTGGCAGAAAAGCAAGAGCCTCCTGTGGCACACTACATGCGTAAGCACCTTCTCCACCAGACCTCAGTCGCACGTCGCGGACACCTGGAGCAGCCGCAGATGTTACTGCCACAAAAAAGAGAGTCCGGTACTCAGCTTTGGAGCGTCAATATCTCTTAGTTCCTGTCACCGTCAAGACCACAGGGGCATGGGGAGCCGAAGCTAAAAGCTTCATTGTCAAATTGCGAGTCGACTTTGGGAGAGGAAATGTGACCCTCTTTGGGTCGTTTCGGGCTAGGGTTGCCACTGCCCAATCGCTGTTGCCGGACAAATACGTCAAAAACCCCGGACATTTCAGTCAAATCTGAAATTTTCCCCGGACAACCACGATAAATTATATTTTGACAGTAAAATTCAGCTTTGGTCGTTACTGCACAATCTAAAATCTTCTTTTAAATTTACTTCCATACGAATAGGTTGTTGAAATACGAGCTGAAACCTGACTGGAGCGAGTGTAACATGGTCTAAAAAAATAGAGCAAGCGAAGCGAGCTCGAGATTTTGCAATATACGACTAAATTGATTCAAAAACAAGGAGCGAGCTCGAGATTTTCATAACATATCGAGATTTTGCAATACGACTCAATCGATTCAATATGTACGAATAAAACTAGGAGTGAGCGAAGCGAGCTCGAGATTTTGCCAAATATTATAGCGCATTTCCAGATCATGCCAAAATCGAGGCCTTCTATGTATGAAATAAGAGCTTATGCCGAAATCGAGTTTATTTTTGTGGATGAATCAAACTTTTGTGACGGCCCCGCCCGGACACCCCCGGACGCCCTTCAAACTAGGACAAATCCGGAGAAACCCGGACGGATGGCAGCCCTTTCGGGCTGGTGATAATGTCTTCCGAAGAACTGACGACCAACAATTTAGACCACTAACTGGTTAGGTGTGGGACGCCATCCGGCCTAGCATCCGGCGCTGTATCGACGGCCTGGCGACGGGACAGGGCGAACTGCAGCGCAAAAAGCGATTTTTCAATTCGCCTACGCGACGGACACAACACTCAGTGTATTGAAAAATCGGTTTTCGCGCCGCAGTTCGCCCCGTCCCATGGCCATTGGCCAGTCCGTAAGGCGTGGAGTACTATATACCATGGTAGTGTGGAGTACTATGTATCGTGGTAGCTCGGAGCGACTGGACGAGGAAGGCCGAGGATAGTATCGTGACGCGTTTTGGGAGAGTCCTATGCTCAACAGTGGACAATGACAGGTTGATGATACTTGACACTGTTTTTGTAAAACATGCAGTAAACTCACGACCATATTTCCCTTCTCAGGGGGGGTCAGAAACAAAGCAATAACTGAGAATACTATCTGGTAACGTACCTACATAATACATACCGGAAATACTTTTTTGTTAACACTAATTAACATTACAAAAAAAATAACATTGGGTTCCAACTCTTCAGTGTTGATGCTGCAGGGGTCCTGACTGTCTAAGCCATGAGACTTGAGGATTTTCCGATTTTGAATTAGATTATTAGGATAAAGCAGAGTTCTCTTCACGGCTACTTACTCTGTAGGTTATTGTCAACATAAACTAAGAATGAGTTACTGTGTAGGGGTGTGTGTGTGCCTTGATAATCTACAGATTTCTAATAATTCTTAATTTGTTGGGTTAAGAAGAAACATTGCTTTTTAGGGTTCCTAATGCTCAGTCCTGATGCTGCAGGCGTACTGCCTGCATGTTCTGATTTAAAATTAGTGTTTGTAAGTACTTATCAAACAATTTAGATGTAGTTTTGAGAAATGTATGGAGATTCTAATTTGATGGCAATGATGGCAATATAATGCGATATTTTTTTTCTTTATTTCTTTCTATACTTTTTTTCAAAATTTCTATTTAAGTATTTCTCTTTCTTTGCATTTCTTTTTTTTTTTCTTTCTCTTAATATTATTAAGAACTTCTCTGCGCGTACGAAGTCGCGGGCACAGCTAGTTACTTAATAAGAATTTATATTTACTTATATTATATTTAATATTGTTGAATCACAGTCTTTAAAAAACCCGACTGCATAAAAAACGATTAACTGAAAAGATAAAAACAAGCTCCTTAAATCAGCTACACCTAGTTTTGAGCAAATTAATACAATTTGAATGTTATCATATTAGGTAGGTATCGCAAACGGGGACAAAGAAAAATGACCTATTTTTGGTTATTGGTTTGTCCCCGCCTGCAATACCTACCTACCTAATAAGATAACATTCAAATTGTATTAATTTCAACAAAATGCGTTCCTTGCGAAGTATGTGTGGAGTTACGCTGAGAGATAGAGTGAGAAATTGTGTGATTAGAGATCGATGTAAATTGTAAGAAGATGTTGTGACAAGAATAAAGAAGGGTATGCTTCGTTGGTTTGGTCATGTGGAGAGGATGAGTGATAGCAGATGTACGAAAGAGATATATGGAGCTAAAATGAGTGGATGTGTCGGCAGAGGGCGCCCTCGTAGGACGTATTCTGATCAAATCAGTTGCGTCCTACAAAAAGGGGAGGTGCGGAGTACTCGAAACCGACGGGCATGTATAAAGAGATGTATGGATGCGAATGAAGCAAGAGATTTGTAAGGATCGTAGTAGATGGCGCGCTCTGGTCTCTGCCTACCCCATTGGGAAAGAGGCGTGACGTTATAGATAGATTATAGAGATTTTTTTTTTAACTAAGTAAAATAACTTTTGAAACAAGCAGGTAATGAAATGTAGATGACGTCAAAAATCAGTATTTAGAGTACCTACAACAATTGTTCATACAAAGCGATTTGACATCCGATAAAGAGTTGCTGATTTAAGAGGATAGACGGTCTGAAATGCTAATTTGGAGAATAGGTCACTTTTCCGACTGTTTACATATTTGTCCGATCCGCCCCCCTCCCCCCATACACCCCACCGACTAGAGTGCGAAAAAAACAACTGCAGCTCGAACCGATTTTATCTACATAAAATCGACGAAAACAGCATTTCGTATTCCCCTGTTTTCTCCTCCAGAACTAAACCTATTTTAATAATTTTTTCAAGAATAATATGAGAAAGACTTTGGCCATGTCTGTACGTTTTGATTTTTTTGTTTATATTCGTCAAATTTGTTTGCTGGATGTCTGAAAACATTTTCGAAGGTCCCTAGTTCATACAGCAATTAATTAATGCAAAAAAGCAAAACTTAGGGACATAGCAGAGGCAACATAGATTGTATGATAAAAATTGTTTTGCTCTAGTGTCATTATCCAGGGAGAAAACAGAGAAATACGTTTGTATGGAAAAAACCGTACTCGCCTATCCTCTTAACGAGTTGTCAAATAGCATATTGACTGATTTGCTGATTGCGTCATTTTAAATGTCTACATTGTGCTACAATGTAAAACGGCATATCGGCAACATTTATGATTCGCAATGAACATTGGTAAACAGAAAAATAATGAAAACCTACGCTATTGTTCGTGGAATTGAAAACAAAAACATCAATAGGTAGCTTATGAACAAAATATTTGTTTTTTTAGAATGTTTGAAACAAAAGAAATGGTTAGATTAGAAACATTCGTTGTTAGATCTTGAGCCACCACTGGAGCTTCGTTGTAGGCCGGGGAGGGGGCAACCAACAATGCGACTACCCTATAGCAGACCTACAACGCGACTCTTGACTTCCTTACGTTTTATTTCAAAAGAGAATGTAAAGTAAAAACACAATTTGTTCTGATTACCGACTGCGGCATTTCAGGAAGAATCTAAATCGGCCCATTTAGAACGAAAGCACCTCTGCTTTGACATTAAACGATTCTAAACATCGTGTCAACAAAAATATTTATTTTAAGTCGACGCCATCTTGACGATTCTAAATACGAAAAGCGCGCCATCGCTCTTCGAATGACAGACTTTTTTTTCTTTTTAAATCGTTCGGAAACAAAGAGATTAAAAACTCTTTGAAGATATTTTTTTTAATCGTTCACAAGTATAAAGGACAGGATTAGTAGGAATTTTTATTGTTTCCGTAGCAGTTTATCGCTTATTTGGTATTTCCGCGGTTTTAATTTATTTAAAGTTTTCCCGATTGATTAGTTCTTACTTTTAATTTATTAGTCTGTGGTTTACCGGTTTTATGCGTCCATAAATTCTTAATTTAAAAGTTGAAAGGACAGGATTTATTGCCAGTGATAAATATTCGTTATTTTTTTAATGGAAATGGAACTGACCGCAAATTAAGTTGGGTTGAGTCATTGATCTAGATATCAAATATAGGATGTTTAGAATATCATTAGAGAAGGTACTTTCTTGACACATCAGTGGGACGTATCATCATCATCAGCCTATATACTAACCAAATACCGGGTCAAAGGCCGATCCTCATATTGAGGATGTAAGATTCCTACATCAGAATTTCTTCTCCATCGGATACATATACAGGGTGTAACAAAACACCCTAGTAAAATTTTAAGGGGTGGTTTAAGCCATCAAATTGAACAACTTTTACTATGGAGCGGAACCAAAATCGAAATGCATATGCCTGCATATGCTCACGACTATATTCCCCGAGGAGAGTCAGAGATATTCTGATAACTCAGATCATCCACGTCAAAAAACTAAATTAAATTAAAAAATCTGCTGTTTTATTTAAAACTGCAGCACATACTCGACTCAACTCAATATTAAATACTTACAGCAGATTTTTTTTTTCGACCTTTTATCCATATTGAAAAATCTGAACAACATTTAAAAGCAACATCTTTTAAGGCCTCCGCTCATTGCAGCGATATTATCGCTGCGATTTTGCGATAATTGTTCTCAGTACATTTTGTATGGGGACGCGCGCGATCCTACACACTGCCGCGATAATATCGCTGCGTTTTTGCGATAATTATTCTCAGTACATTTTGTATGGGGACGCGTTCGATCCCACACACTGCCGCGATATTATCGCAACCTGACGCAATCTCTTTCTACTACATTAAGTGAAGGGCGCATGCGTGACGCGAATCGCGAAATCGCTGCAGAGTGTGTAAGGTGTCGCGATATCGCTGTCGATAATATCGCTCGATAAAATCGCTCGATAATATCGCTGCAATGTGCGGAAGCCTTTACTTTTACTAACTTTACTACTTGTACAGTAAAATCAAACGATATTCAACTTAATTAACAACTATAATCAACACACCTAGTTCTCAATTATAAGGCTTCATAGAATATACCTATTTTGTAACCCAATAGGCAAGTGAGCATTGAGTGAAATATTATATAGAAGCCTATGAAACTAGGTTCGGACACACTGTCGTCACGGGTGACTATACGTTGCAAAATGGTAATAAAAATATATAATAACATACCAAACAAAATAAAAAATATTGAGTCTTTAGCTACCTTTGAAAGACGGCTGAAAGAATATCTTGTTTCAAAAAGTTACTACAGCATAAAAGAGTTTTTTGAAGATAAATTAGATATTTGACACATGAATACAATTTATAGGTATATAACGGTGAATATATAAAATACAAATAAATAATATAAAATGGAAATAGATAAATTATAACCTGTGAATATACTTTTATTGGAATGATAATTGTGTTGTTAAATTGAGTTAAATTGATATTTTGATTGGTTTTTAACCGACTTCAAAAAAGGTTCTCAATTCGACAGTAGATATGTTTTTTATTTTTTTATGTTTGTTACCTCAGAACTGTCGACTAGGTGAACCGATTTTGATGATTCATTTTTTATTTGAAAGCTGGTGCTTTCCGTGTGGTCCCAAAACAGCTAAATACCTACCCGACTCAAATGTATGGGACAGCAGATTTTTTTTCGCATTTCCGGAGAAAGACTAAACTTGTTCAGTTTGATGGTCTGAGTTCACCGTTTCAGTATTTGCTATAGGCTTACACCCTGTATAAGGCCCGTCACAGACACGCGCAATAACATGTTGCTGTACTCTTCTTACGCACGCAAAATTACATAAGCATGTCTCTTTCCTGCGTGCAAGTGAGAGGAAGCGATTACCAACTTGCATGCGTTAGAAGAGTACAGCAACATATTATAGCGGCCGTGTGTTGCGCTCTTAACTACCCTCTTCTATTCTGTGATATAGGTACCTAGGCTACACGTATAACATAAAGCGGACCACAAACGGACGTCACAACAAAGGGTATAAAGCTCCGTACACACGACAGCGCTATCGCCTCAGGCTGCCTGTTTTAGTGAGGGGACTAGGATTATGGCTAAAATTCACTCTTATTAGTCCTGTTAACATTGAATCAATTTCCATGTCTTACCTCCCTTGTTGAGATCAGTGATGCCAACTTTTTATTTTTTTTATTATTATTATTAGCCTTTTGCAGAGATAGTTACATTAGTTGTAATGTTACACTCTTATATTAGTTCTCATCTTCACTCTGCGCATCCAGAGACGCATAGGCCACCTCCAGCATCTTCCATTGCACTCTATCATTTGTGAGTCTAGTCCATAGAGAACCTGCGACTGCTCTGATGTCGTCTGCCCATCGTTTCTTTGGACGTCCTCTTTTTTTTTTCTTTTGTTGCCGTCTCTCGGTTGTCATTCCACTATTGCTCTGTTCCACTTTTCTTTTCGGTCCCTTAGCATATGCCCTGTCCAAGTCCACTTTAGTTTTTTACTTTCAATGTTGCATCGTCTAGTTTTGTGGCCTTTCTGATATTCTTGGCTCTTTTTTTGTGTAAAAGTGTCAGCCCTAGGATGCTTCTTTCCATGGCTCTTTGGCATGTTGTTAGTTTCTGTACCGTCTTTTTATTCAGCACCCAGGTCTGGCATCCATATGTTAGGCATGGGAGTATACAAATGTTAAAGAGTTTCCTGTAGTGAGCATATCTAGCATATGCTCACGACTATATTCCCCGAGGGGGTAGTCAGAGATATTCTGACACCTCAGAACATCCACGTTTCACCAGTAGTACCGAAACTCTGTCCAGTGTGCCGAAGGGTGAGCCTGTCGCCACTTATAATGGACAGTGGGTACAATACATGCCTCGAAATTGAAGCATGCAGGTTTCCTCACGATGTTTTCCTTCACCGAAAAGCCAGTGGTGTTACAAATCCTACATAATTCTGAAAAACTCATTGGTACGAGTCGGCCTGGACGGGGATCGAACCATCGCCTCCTGCACGGCAGGCAAGGTTACTCGCCACTGGACCACCACGGCGTCTTTATATCTAGATCTAACAATTTTCGTAGGTCTTGCAGCTACAAATTTTTATTTATTTATTTTAACACTTTATTGTACAGTCAGCAGCAAAAAGATGTATGCACTTTTACTACGTCGTAGTATAAAAATGTATACACTTTAGTACTACGCGTAGTACTAAAGTAGTAAAAGTGCATACATCTTTTTGCTGCTGACTGTACACACGGAAACATACATGAAAACAGCATAATAGATTGTTTATTATTATGAAATGTATGTGTTATTCGGTTTCTCCTTTTTCTGATATTTACTATTTATTTTTATAGCACAGACCCGTTTTTCTTTGTTTAAATTTCCTCTACCCTAAGAACCTTTCCTCTACCAAAAGGAAGAAATCGCTTTTTAGCGATAAGACCGCCTTATTTGTACCATTAAATTTTTTTTTTTGTTTGTTTCTTTTTCAATGCTGTACTTATCTGTGTTTTTGGTGTAAATAAAGTATATTTCATTCATTATTTCATTCAATAGACAATTACAAAGGGCGAGCTTATCTCTAAAGAGATTTCTTCCAGCAAACCCTTGACAGAGAGAGAGCATACAAAGTAAGGCAGGCTCAAAAAACTAAAACTTGTAAGTACTTGTAGTTGTAAAACTTGTAGCTTAACTTTTGGCTGCTTTTTCTAGCAGCTATTGGGATAGAGTTTTTCGAAGCCAGGGCCATAAAAATGATCGGAAATGGAGCAAAAAAAAAGGGCAAACCATGAAAATAGATAAATATTTGATATTGATCCAAAGTAACAACACATATTTTGTTAAACAACTCGATACCTATTACGGTTCAAAAGATAAATGCTAGGACAGAAGGACGGACAGACACTGTAGGCTTGTAAATCGGATCCCATTGGTATACGTCATTGGGTACGGAGGAGTAAAAAAAAAATTATAAATACGCGCTTCAAAAATAGTTTTGTAGAAATGTTTCTGTTAACCCCAAAACGGAAAATGGTCGTGACTTTATGACCCCCAGGTAGTGCCCGAATCACATCACTAATCGTTTATCCAATTTGAAGGAACCAACGCAGTAGGGTGACCATGTTTATAGGACTTGTTTATAGACTATTGTGACCATGATTTGTTGTCCATACTTCATCTCCAGCCTTTTGTTCAGTTAGGTACCTATGCTAGTTTACCGTCGTATCTGATACGGTTAATTTTTGTATGGCAATTTGTACTCATAACTGCTTGAAATGGTTACTTGCATGTCCATTAAAATTAATCATATTGATACCTACCTAGTTGTGCTGCAAGATATTGATACAGGGTGTGAACTTAAATAAATTACATAATATACCCCTATATTATGCTTAAGTTTAGACCATTAAACTTAACAAATTTCACTAAGAGGCCAAAACTGATCTCGCAAGAAAAAATTTGATAGAAAATGTCGATGGGTATAACAGAAATTTATGGAATAGCATTATGTGTATTTTGTTTCGTTTAAAAAATAAATAAAAATGAAAATAAAAATTCTTTATTTCAGACGCTACATCCATATGTTGTTAGTATCACACTTAAATGACTATATTAATACAAACACTTACTCATAAGTGTAGACCGATCCAGTCCTTTGTGTATATGATCAAGGGCTTTATAAAGCTACTGTCACAGTATCTACTGGAGACCATGTTCAGGATGCTGTTAAAAGATGTGCGTTTGTATTGTAGAGTTTCTGGCCGCATCTTCTCTACTCTACAAAGGAAAACCTTCCGACGCGGTGGTAGAGTCAAAAATGACTTCAGAACAGAAAGCTATCTATGTGATATTATTATGAATAAAACATATTTTCACCTCACAAGCTCGGAAAGATTCTGTTTATCATTCGAAATCTGAGTGGAAAAGTGCATTTTATCCGCTAGCGTGGAAAGAGTCTTTGAAATTCGAATCTGCCTATTCAATATTTTTCTATACCGCCAATCCACTGAAAAAGCTTAATAACTATTTCATGTCACTGGCCATCACGAAACCAAAACTTTTTTCACCTCACAAGCTCGGAAAGATTCTGTTTATCGTTCGAAATCTGAGTGCAAAAGTGTATTTTATCCGCTAGCGTGCAAAGAGTTTTTGAAATTCGAATTTGTCTATTCAATATTTTTGTATACCGCCAATGCACTGAAAATGCTTAATAACTATTTCATGACACTGGCCAGCACGAAAATAAAAACTTTTTGAAATGTTCTTTTTAGCAATTCACTTTTTTTCCTCGCTGTTGTGAGGTGAAAAGTTGTGTGTTTCGCTCGGCTGCAAAGTTATTCTGCGTCTCGTACCTTTGAAACCTTCGCTGAGCTCAGAATTCTATTCTTTTAATTAACTATTCTTCAATCCTAGAATCCTTCGCTTGCTCAGGTTTCAATACAAGTACTCGCGCCAAAAAGCAACTTTGCAGCCTAGCATAACAAATAACAATTTTTTATGAAAACGCCTCTTTCGGGCTTGATTTGGCATAGGTACATTGCTCGCTTTAGTCTCTTTTAAGACGCTGTTATACCGTCGAGGCCGTTTTTTGAACAAGAACGAAAGTGTTTTAAACTGTGTTTTAAAGTCTGAAATTAAATTATGTCTTATTTAAGGATCGGGCGGATGGGCGACTGTTCTCAATTACACGATTAGATTAAGTTTACTAGATAGAAAAAAATCCCGAAGTTACCCCTTTTTGTTATGTTTTTTCAATACTATGATTAAACTGCTGATATTTAACTTTTTATTCTTGTACTTAACTAAATACATTAAATATTTCTAGTGAACTCAGGAGAAGTTTTAGCTTAGAAACTCCCATGAGCAAAGATATTGAAGAAAAACACGTTTTTTTGCGATCCTGCTTTCAATTGGAGCGGGATGGCTAATTGTAAACTTATGCTTGCAAGAAAGAGACGCTTGCACTGGGATAACCTAGCCTTAAACTGTAGCGATAAAAATGTATGCGAAATCGGACCTGAGTAGCCTTTAGGCCTTAAATTATGAACAGAATACCAATATCAAACATTCTAGTAGTTCGTATTTGTAAATATAAATGTAAATATCGATTTGTTTACAATAGCCGCGAGCGATTTGTTCCAATTTTAAAGTAAACTGGAATAGAGGCAAACATGGAGAATAATTTAAAACTTTTTAAATATTAAATACCATAGGATATAATGTATACAGGGTCAAATCGATCAAATCAAAATCGAATCGATGCTGTCACTTTTTTGATCGCTTTTAGTGATAAGACCGCCATTTTTAGGCTTCTGCAACCAAAGGGTAAATAATTTTCACAGATGATGTATCTATTTCTGTTGCCACTGTAACAACAAATACCTACTAAAAAACAGAATAAAATAAATATTTTTTTAGGGGATTGTTCTTCTAAACGAGGAACTCAGCGCGAAGATTTTTGGGTCATGATGACATTTTAGCAAATATGCATTGACGTAGAATACTATGGACGCTGGGTCTAGTACAAAATACTCGAAAAAATTGTCCGAGACTAACCTACAGAAACCTAAGTGCTTGTATAGTAATATAATCATTGACAAAATGCTGAAAATTTTGTCATTTTGCTTGCGTAGTTTTTACCCCATTGCGGCAAGGCGTGCACCGCGCGCGCTCGCGTGCGCGTCGTCCTTAGATCAAAATAAAATGAATGGATAGGCCTTACTAGAACATTTCAAACAAGAAAAATGAGGCAAAACAAATGAAAGGTTTACTTCAAATTTGTATGCAAGTGCCCTAGAATTGACAGATAATGGCGCTAGTTTGTATGGACCAAGTGGACCAGTAGTTTGCTTCAACTTACCGCGCTTTAGGCCTATCCATTCATTTTATTTTGATCTAAGGCGTCGTCGACCGTTCAAACAAAGACTGTCGCGTAATTAGGTCCCTTTATACGTTTTAAGTCTCTTTTGGTTCGGACACTTTTGATCGCGAACCCTTCGTCCAGTAGAAATCAATGTTTATTCCATAGAAAATTCGTATTTGATTTACAGATTTGTTTCCAACGTTTACTTTTTAAACATGAATATTGAAGTGAACTTTCGCTCGACCTGAATTCCAAATTAACATTTTAAAAACAGAAGAATAATAATAAGCTATAAAAACCCGGCCCGCGGCAGCCATTTTGAATCATAATGGACGTATTTTTTTACCAATTACATTTTCGGATAAATCCTTGGAAGATTAAATTATATAGTTACTTAATAATTGCTTGATTCTGCTTTTTACCATTAATAATTAATTAATTAGTAACTAAAATGCTAAAAGGTATGGTAATGGAAGGGTAATGGCATATTTCCCAGAAAACAAAAGGAATAAGAAGCTACCTAATAGGTATTTGTAATAGGTCGTCAGTCGATCGTATTTTTTTGTGTTTTTTAAATAAAATAAGATTATGTCCTTACCTTTGATAAAGTTATATGTCAAGATTGAGAGTCGAAGATACGAAAGCGTCGAAAAAAATTGGAACCAGTACTGGCTCCAAAACCCTATACATATACACGCACACATACATATTTTGGATGGCACCTCACGCACACCAACCTATGAAACTTGGCCCCTTTTGTTCTATGCGGTAAAACAGTGAGGCTCATTCTAGACATATATACTTTTTCTAAGGTCCTTACCTGAATACCAAATGACAAATTTTCGTTTATATTCTCTGAAAAAAAAACCAAATGAATACTTACAGCCAATAATTTAATAAATCCAATTGCAAACAAAATGGCGCCGCCCGCCATCTTTGAATTGACAATTGTTTTTCGTTAACTTTTTTTCTTCCCTTCCGTTTCTTCCTGTTGACACTTCCCTATAATGAAATGCTAACTTGGACAGTGCAACGTTAGGGACGTACCGACTTCGCATCCGAAAGAAAATATCCGTTGTTATCCGAGATCTTTCGTTGTGACGAAGTCGAATGAATTTATCCTTTTTCAGTAAGATAAAGAAGTCAAAAATGAGTTTAAATACAAAACGATACCTGAGTACATGTATACAAATAAACTCAAAACAGATTTAAATTAATTCCCATTGGAAATGACCAGTAATATTTGATATGGAATTGAAGTTAGGCTTTGACAAGTTGATTTTGTTAATACGAGACATGACAGTTCTGAATTCATCAACTATTCGTAGATTTTAGAAAACGACCGCGATGTTATAAAATATCGTCTCAGCGAGTGACTCCAAACATGCTATACTTATTTTCTGTAATTTTATGTCAATTTAGTTAGTGTAATTATAATTACGAGTAGAGTGCAAACTCTAGATTCGCCAGAGGCACAGATCAATAATAAGTTACTAGGTAAGTACCAGAGGTATGATTGGAGGATTTACCAGAGGCGCCAAAGGTATGATTGAACTTGCGGTCAGAATATTATCAAGTTGTTTCAACGTGCCACTGATATGGCTATAAGAGATACGGAAACTAAAACGTTTCGAAGAAATTACATTTGACCTCATATCACCTGATGGAATGTCCATAATATGTAACGCGCTCGCCTAGAAAATACCTATGCCTAATTAACACAAAACCTGACAAAAATACTTGAAATTTTGGCCCGCTGTCACGGTGGAATATGCTTAAAATGTTTGTGTTGACAACATCTTAAGTAAGTAAGAAATGATATTAGTCAAACAGTAAATTTTATTGTAAGTACACACGGCGACACATCAAGCAACGCAAAACCAAAATAAGCTGGCCACGCGACGTTGTTATACATTTCACACAGCTTATATAGGTTTTGCGTAGCTTGATGTGTCGCAGTGGGTACTGTGGGAAGCGTAGCTCAGGGGATTATTTAAAATACAGTTAAAACTGGTAAAATATCGGTTTATTCCGTTTTCTGCATTCGTTTTTCATTATCAAAGCCAATCTGTCTTCCCAAGCAAAAGACGTTCAGACCAAATCTAAGCTTTCTAAATTCAAATACGTGATAAAAAGATAATGATCAGCCAACGTTCTTGGGCAAGCACACAACCTTCTTACAACCTACCATATTTTTGCATATAAATTGCAATTTTCATTATTTTCAGATTTTGTTTGAAAATATCCGTTATTAACACGGGAACATCCCTAAAATCATAATTAGTTCACAAATATTTGCCCTTTGTCCTGACCTGACCACCTCCGTAGCGTTATGTTTTTTTGTCTGGCACCCCCTCCCTCCCCCTCCTTTTGTTTTTTTTAAGATTTTGCATTTTTCGCGTCAAGTTGACGGCATTGTTCGAATCAAATCACTTTTGGAAGAAATACTGAATTTAAAGTTGTTTTTTAGGGTTCCGTAGGCTCAAAAGGAAAAAACGGAACCCTTTTTGTCTTTGTATGCTACTAGTTTGTACACGCATTATAAGGGGTTCAAACGGTCTTTTTTTAAAAAGGATGATCATACCATCAAACTGAAAAGCTTTTGCTATGGGACCAGAATCGAAATCTCGAAAATGATCTGGTGTCCCATAACATTTGGGTCGCGTAATTTTGCTGTTTTGTGTTGACCAGATTTTTTGTTTTCGATGATTTCGATGTTGATCACATAGATAAAGTTGTTCAATTTGATAGTCTTCATCTAATCAGAAGATATTTTTAATTTAAAGTTTTTAAAAATCGTCATTGTTCGCAAATGTTATTCCTTTCATTTCGCGAAAAAGATTATCCCTTAGTCACCTCGATTGATACTCAAAAAAATTTACACTGAAAAGAAATGTTAACATTCTTAATTTTGGGGATTTTTTTTATTGTTGTCCTAAAATACAAGATTACAATTATTTTTTCGAAAATTGAAGAACTTAATCTATTCTTAAACATAAGGGCAGGTATTCACTAAAGACGTTAGAATCTTCGTAGTAATAAAGCTGGGAGCACACTTGGGCATTTGGAGCTCATCAAAAATTCTCTCTGAGGCAGCCTTACATAGACTTACGATTCTAGTAGAATAGACGTCCGTTTTACTCGACTGCGGAATAGATGAAAGGTAGTGTTTTTTTTAGAAACATTGAACTATTTTGTACGTATACAGGGTGTAAAATGAAATGCGTTACATCAAAGTGGGTGTTCAGACCATCAAAATGAACAACTTTCACAGCTATGGGACCAACATTGAAATCGCAAAGAAAATTTGCGGTTCTATACATTTGGGTCGAACATTTAACACAATTACCCAAATGTATGGAAGAGCAAATTTTTTTTCAATGTTGATCCCATTGTGAAAGTTGTTCAGTTTGATGGTCTGAAGCACCTTGTTCGATATGTAACGCATTTAATTTTACACCCTGTATAAAATCTTTTGATTAGTAATGCACCAATTATTCGGTTACAGTTCATCCTTGCAGCTTGTAAACTTTAGATCATAGTCTATGAGTGAGTTTGTGTTGTGGTTTAGTGATGGACAGATTCAATTGACTCGGAGTCAAATCAGCTGATTGAATCGAATCTGTTGCTTAAATAATTGTCTTTGTTTAGTCGTTACGCAACGTAAGCTCAGCGCTCCGTTTATGTATCTACAGGGTGAAATTGATATCATTAGCATCCTTTCAAACTAAGAGTCTACCCATCAAACTGAACAACTTTTACTATGGGAGCAAACCAATCGGAGCAAAAAAAAATCTACTGTCCCATACATTTGAGTCGTGTCGGCAGCGGCGGCGGGTGCAGTTTAGTATGGGACAGCAGATCTTTTTTTTGCTCCGATTAGTTTGCTCCCATAGTAAAAGTTGTTCAGTTTGATGGGTAGACTCTTAGTTTAAAAGGATGCTAATGATATCGATTTCACCCTGTATACAGTTCATCGGATTCGAAGATAGAATTAAGTCGTGTTATGTTGTAATTTCTGACCGCATCTTCTCTGCAGCGACAACACGTTTCGAAGCGGTTTGACATTTAATAAATGGGCTTTAAGTTCCTGTATTGAATAAATTATTTTGAATGAATTCTCTTTGAGTGTCATACATTATTGGAAGGATAAAAACTAACGTACAGGAGTGCGATTTTTGAATCTCATTCGGTGAGCTCAGCTGTTAAAAATGTAAAAATAACTATGGAGATACGCATCTTTTTACTGCTGATTTTTGAAAGTCAAATAAGCAGGTGAAAGATTCATATCGCCATAGTAATTTTGACAATTTCAACTGCTGAGCTCACCGAATGAGATTCAAAAATCACACTCCAGAAAGCTAAAAATTTAAACGCCGAATGAAAATTGTAATAATGAAGAATATAAAATACAGTGCTGTCGTGAATGATATAACTGATTCGAATCACATCACATTCCCGCCATCCCTTACCGGTGTGATCCAGTTAAAACTAACCGAAGGCAATTAAAACTGGCAACTAACTCTGGTTTCAGCCGGTTTGTTCAGAGTTTGAGACACCTTTTGTTGATGCGTTACTTTGTAAAGTTTTAGAGAAGCGCTGACTGGAACTTTTTGAATTCAAACCTGTATAGTTGGAAAGTTTGATTTAGTTATATCAACATGATGAGTCGAGTCACGAGTTCTATTTGCTAAAATGTCATCATGACCCAAAAATCTTCTCGCCGAGTTCGTCGTTGAAGAACGTTCTTCACCAAATTGACGCAAAATGTCGTTTTGACGCTAAAATACAAATTCTCAAAACGTCTGACAATGTAAGATTTTTTTTTAATCTGTCTTTAGCGAATCAATTTCAATTTGTGTAATAATGTGCGATTGCTGATTTCATCATCATCATCATTTTCAGCCTGTATCTACCGCCAATCTCGGCCACCACTCTGTTAAGGCTTTACTCCACCAGCCATCGTTTCGTCTAGCTACGACGACGCAAAACTTTCGTAATATTTTATCAGTTATTCGTCGACTGTTCGTAATTCTTAAACCTTAGGCTTTGTGTTATGGGAACCATACAACAACGGCACAAACATGTAACATCCATGACCGAACCGGGATTCAAACACAGGACCCTGGTTTGGCAGTCCGTCGTGGTAACCGTTACACCAACCCGGTCGTCGATACAAACATGGTGTTTGCATCGGTACAATCATTCTTTTGGATCGATACAAACGCCTGTTACTTGCTAGTGTAGCGATAAAGTCACTCGATTAACAAACGCGCGTTTTTATCGCTGCAAAAAACGTCAGTCTGTCTCTTGACTAGACAGATGACAGTTTGACACTATCATGTGATAATCTCGATTTTTTTACTTTTTTTGTGCCATGAGATTCTGGTTGACCTATACAGGGTGTTTCATAAGTAACAATAAATTTTTAAAACTCATAAGGGGGTTGTTTAGACCGTCAAACTGAACAACTTTCTCTATGGGACCAACATTGAAATCGCGAGAAAAAATATCTGATATCACATACATATCTTAGCTCTAGTCGATTTTTGTAGAGTATGGAACATCTTTTTTTTTGCGATTTCGATATTGGTCCAATAGTGAAAGTTGTTCAGTTTGATGGTCTAAAACCTCTCCCTTAAATGTTTATTTGTATTTTTGTAACAACTTGTATAAACGTTGTAGTGATGTACCTCTAAAACATTATTAACTCTATAACAGTTAAGAAATACATAATTAATAATCAAGATTGCTTACTAAGACTGCTTGTTAGAATATTTCAACTTAAATATATAATTATACTACCTACCCACTTCGTATTATTTGCCTATTCTTCTATTAAGACTACCCCGGGGTGAAGATTCCGACAGAATTCATACTTAAAAGGAATATGAAATGATGTTTTCGAAGCTTTTTAGTATGATTAGGTATTGCCTTTTATTTTTTGTTGCAAAAGGAATTAATGTTAATAGACTTATTCGTGTTTTTATAAGGTTTGAAATAGTAAAAGCATATGCTCACGACAATATTCCCAGAGGGGGTAGTCAGAGATATTCTGAAACCTCGGAACATCCACGTTTCACCAGTAGTACCGAAACTCTGCCCAGTGTGACGGGAGGTGAGCCCGTCACCACTTATAATGGACAGTGGGTACAATACATGCCTCGAAATTGAAGTATGTAGGTTTCCTCACGATGTTTTCCTTCACCGAAAAGCCAGTGGTGTTACAAATCGTACATAAATTCCGAAAAACTAATTGGTACGAGTCGGCATGGACGGGGATTGAACCACCGCCTCCTGCACGGCAGGCAAGGTTACTCGCCACTGGACCACCACGGCTTGAAATAAATAGCTAATATCATTATCCACAGTCCGAAATTAGTAAAATGTCATTGCCTATATATTACAGAAACAGAGATTTGAAACACACTCAGTTGCAGAAACTCTCATTAGAGTTAATCCTCCATTAAATCTCTTGCTAACTTTTATGACGTCAACAAGACCAAAAAACTTTTTAATGGATATTGCATGGTCGATTTTCTATTGATGTACCAGGAGAGCCGAAGTGTGCTAGGTGTTACGTTTAATCTCTTGTACTCTTCTGCTCTCCGGGTACTTTTCAATCAATTCTCAACGCTTATTAGTCTTTTACTACACAATATTGCAACTCGCACTTGGCCGATTTTCTTTGATAAAGATGTATGCATTGGTGATATATTGCAACTCGAACTTGGCCGATTTTCTTAACACAGGAGGTACATTTTCGATTGACAGCACACCAGTAGGACCAACAGAAATAGGTGTCCCTGGTGGACCTACTAGTAGGACAAAATAGTAGGACCACGAGTAAACGCTGTCTGTATCGGCACTTAGCGGTTCTTGCTATTCCGGTACCAGGTTACCTCACGGTCTCTCACTGGGGTAGGCAGAGACAACGGAACGCCACCTGCTACGATTCTAACAAACGTCCCTAGCTTCCTCCATATTCATTAGTCCTTTAAAGTTAATTATTTTTAGTTTGATTTATTATTGTGTGAGATTTAACTTTTCTTTCTATTTGTAAATGTATGTACACCTGAAAAGGTAGGGTTTGGAGGGCCTGATTAAAATATGTGACTAACTGCAAATTGTATTACCCGAATTCTATATACAATAAATCATTTTCATTTTTCATTTTCTTTCACGCATGCTCGTCGGTTTCAGGTAGATCTGACCTGGCCCTTTTAAGCACGTCGCCAATTTGGTCCGTATATGTACGTCTAGGCCGTCCCCTTCCAACATTTCCACTTACGCTTGCCTTATGGATTGCAATCGTCAATCTGCTCTCATCCATTCTTTCCATATGACCAAACCATCTCAACATACCTTTCTCTATCTATGAAAATCGAAACTTAAACGCATTTGGTATCTGTTACTAAGATCAATTGCGTGATAATGACCCGCTGCCCGGTCATAGGATTACAGGTCAATGTCAACCTGCGCCCCACGCACTGCTGCCTTACGTATGATAATAATTGTTTTGTTAATCATCAATACCAATTATAAACATTGATAATGCAATCTGTTATCATTAACAAGTGCCCTGGTTCAGTTTCGCCAACTAATCTTAACTATTATAAAACTTATAACACCCCTCTTTTTGCGTCGGGGGTTAAACACCCCTCTTTTTGCGTCGGGGGTTAAAAACCGTAAAATCATGATGAATAAAAAAAGTAGCGGTTAACTTCATATAAAATCAAATAACACTCGATAGCGCGATTTAAATGACGTGCAGCGCCATCTATTGACAAAATTGTTTGTTTGTTTGTTTGTTCGCGCATCACGCAAAAACTACAGAACCGATTTTGATGAAACTTTTTTTGTTTGATAGCTTATGATCTGACTTAAAATCTGGTATATAATTTGTGCGGACGAAGTCGCGGGAAAACACTAGTTTGAAATAAACTTATATATATACGACTTGGATATTCTAAAAACCTTCTCTTAGCATAAAGGGGCATAAATCCACATTATTTTTTCAAAGGGGGATGGGTACACCTTGCTTGTTTGCTTGGAGAACGTTTTTAGAATATTTTATAATCCAAATGCAAGTTTCGCACAAAAACGGGGACAAACTAATGCATCTATCAACATTATTCACAGAGATAAGAACGTTGTGTTCAACACAAAACATAATACGCTAGACAAATGCTGGTTTTTCACTGACTTTTACCATTTTTATCAGCGATGTTTTCAGAATTTTTTTAAAAATATTCTTGTATTTTGTAGCGGGACGCCGCCATTTTTTCGTGTCAGCTGTTTTTGGTGTTAAGTAATATTTGTTCTTTGAAATTGTGGTTGCTTATACATAGAAATGTAGAAGCATGGGCTTAAGGGGGTTTCGGCCAGAGCTGTGCGAGGAAGCTGCGGTGTGAGTGAGGAAATATTACAACTTCTTTTATCGAGACGATGGCATATACAGACAGGGTCCTTCTTAATATGCTGACGGATTTATAAGACGATAATCAGACCATCAAACTGAACAACTTCTTCTATGGGACCAACATCGAAAAGAGCGACTCAATCAAGAGACGTCGGTTCGATTCCTGGCCTGTACCACTAAGTTCTACGGAATTTATGTACGGTTGTATTTAACATTATCACTAGCTCGACGGTGAAGGAAAACATCGTAAGGAAACCTGCATACCCGAGCATAATAAAAAATTAGTTCGGATGTATGTGTAAAATATGGGTGAGCTTGGGGCGAACACAAAAGATCAGCGATGGTCGCAGTGTTACATAACGAACCTTGCTTGCAATAGCCCACTCTTACCAACAATAATAATAAACATCGAAAACACGAGCAAAATCTACTACCTACCCCATAATTTTGATCGAGTAGGGTTGCAGATTTGTATGAAACAGACGATTTGTTTTTCGCCATTTCGACGTTGTTCGTTGAATCATGAGATTCAAAATCATGATCGAATTAAGGCCTCTGCACATTGCAGCGATATTATCGAGCGATTTTATCGAGCGATATTATCGACAGCGATATCGCGACACCTTACACACTGCAGCGATTCCGCGATTCGCGTCACGCATGCGCCCCACCACTGAATGTTGTCGAAAGAGTTGCGATAATATCGCGGCAGTGTGTAGGATCGCGCGCGTCCCCATACAAAATGTACTGGAAACAATTATCGCAAAATCGCAGCGATATTATCGCTCGATAAATTCGCTGCAATGAGCGGAGGCCTTAATGCATAATCTCCATTGTAATTTTTGACATTTTCTACTGCTGATTTGAACTTTTGACTTTAAAAAATCGCACTCCAGGTTCTATTAGCGGTTCTTGCCATAATTTGTGCATTAATAAGTTACGCCGTAGTGAAAGTTGTTCAGTTTGATGTTATGATTATATATCCCCTTGAAAAAATATACTGATATCTTTTAAAACATCCTTTTAAACTAAGAGTCTACCCATAAAACTGAACAACTTTTACTATGGGAGCAAACCGATCGGAGCAAAAAAAATCTGCTGTTGCATATAATTTGAGTCGAGTAGACATTGTAGTTTAGTATGTATGGGACAGCTGATTTATTTTTGCTACGATCGGTTTGCTCCCATAATAAAAGTTGTTCAGTTTGATGGGTAGACTCTTAGTTTAAAAGGATGCTAATGCCGATGATATCAATTTCACGCTCAGTACCCTAATGGGGGTAGCAAAGTCTTTTGTGAATACCAAACCGTACATCAAAGCAACTACATATTAGCAAAAATGTCATACTTTAAAAACAGCTAGTCAATAACGTTCCTTTGCAACTTTCAAATCAAAACCTGCGTTCCGTTACACGCAAAACATAGGGTTTTAATCTAAAAATAAACGCAATCAGCGTGCCGAACAGAAAGCAGACGGAAGATTAACTCAGCGCTGACCAAACGGAAACTAATGAAACAACCTCGCCGGGTCTGTTCACACTAAACGATTCGGCCGTGGCGCAGACGGGCGGTTAAAAAACGCTCAGCAAAATAATTGTGTTCTTTTTCTCCCCTCCGGACGGAAAGCGTCCATTTTCGCCTCGCTGCGCTACGAAATTTCCGCTTTCCACCTCCGTCGAGGAAAAAAATAGTATACTAACCTCGGGCAGTAAATCCTCGTCTTCGCCTCTGTCAACAATTACATGTGGTCTGAGATCTTTCTTACTTTCCTGCCCTCGGTGTGTAATCTACTATTACACGTATTTTTATGTTCCGTCCATCCTGCCTGCGTGCTTTTCTTTACCGGCTAGCATGCTACGCACGAAAATGCGACAAAACGAGAAAAGCGTAATGTGCGCAAGGAACTTTTTCTCGAAAAAGAAGATTTTTCTCGTTTTCTCAAGATATGTCCCACTGGTGGACAAAGTTTAAACAGTACTAGTTAAATTTCGTCGTGGCTTGCGGGGCGACGACAGCTCTGTTGGAGTAGAGCATGCCCCGGATAGGCAGGTCGTGGTTTCGAATCCCGCTCGCCGCCCGACTTTTTCAATCTTTAATTTGATTAAGCTAACATGTCATACATGTAAAAATAACAAATTCTACTAGTTAAATGTATATTTGGAATATGGTACATATATTTAGAATAGCTCTTGACATTTACACCATGTACAGTAGTGATCACTTGCTATGCTATGCCGTTTGAAAAATAGCCTTAATAAGTAATACAAATATTAATTAATTGCATTAATTAATATTCGGTGGAGGTAAGTTAAAGGTAAACCACAACCACAAAGGCATCTTATTCGGCATCAACTCAATGATCACTGTTATCTTAACCTTTTAATTCACTCCAAAAGAAATTTGTAATAAAAACGCCCGTCTGCAACCCCCTATTCGATATTCCCTTGTAAGTGATAGCCTTAAGAATTGGATTTAGTGAATTTATGTATGTGTGATTAAAGCAGGGGTCGGAACGGAGATAGGGGACAATGTTTAGATTTAAGAGCGATTTGTCGCCGATTCGTGTATTGATTGGATTGTTTTTAGTTAGATAGATAGATAGGTAGGTAACGTTTATCAAGTTAAGTTCGCGTTTTCTAATCTATTCTTAGCTAGAATGTCGATGGCGCGTTATTCTTCTGTTAGTCGATGGCTGAATCTTTCTAGCCCAGAATTTCACCACACTACACGGATCCGTTCCGGGCAGGAAGGGCAGTATATAAGATGGACCATAGTCTGAGGAGCAACACTGCATTCACACCTGAAGTACAAGCCGTCTGTGTAACCCCAGTTGAACAGGTTGTCTTTACTCCGGCCAACCTGAGTTCGGAGTCTATTTAAACTCCTCCGAATCGGCCTTGGCATCTCCTGTCTTGGAACGGCTTTAAACAGCGAAAAAGGGAGGCTGTCCATGAGAGATAGCGTGTTGCAGAGAGATTAGTGTTATGATTATATTGGCACTAACACTGGAGAGCGATTTTTGAAACTCACACGTTCAAATCAGCAGTAGAAAGATGCGTAATATCGATAGTAACTTGTGACTTTCAAAAATCGCACTCCAGACGTGTGGCGGCACGTAAGAGGTGAAAAATTCAGTATGTACATTTTTTTTTTTACTAAGTGTAGACATAATTTTAAGAATAAGTACTTAGGTACTAAGTCTTTAGAGACTTTTCAACTTTTGTACAGGGATTTTGGGACTGCAAAACTTTTTTTTTAGAGATTCTGAATTGAGTGTAGCTTCCTATCAAAATTAGCAACGAAACGGGGTTAACAACTTAACGTGGCAACATTAAAAATCCAAAGAGTAAATTACACTGGCGTGCAACGTGCAAGGATAAAGATAACCGTAGCACGCCTCCGAGTGAAATATCGGCTGCAGAGACAAAAACGGTACTAGATCAACCGTCCACGCCCCTTCGGGCGACAAGCCAACGTGTACAAAGGTGTACGTACTGAAGAAGCCAGTGCATTTTGAAGCTATGTGACTTTAAAATAAAATTACCTACGCCATATTTGTCTGAAAACGAAAGTCTCCGACCAGCAGTGCAATTCTCTAAGCGCAAACATCGGTTGAATCATCGGCGAGATGTCAATTCCGTATGTGTTGTGTCCAAGAAGTTTGGAATCCTCTATAGTGGAGCACAGACTGCCTAACAAGAGGGAAAACATGATAATACTCCTTGATGGTCGGTAATGATCGTTCTTCTCCGTAGTGGTTTTTAGTGACGTTAACTTTGTCCCTTTCTAATGTATGTCTAGGCATGACGTCACTCAATTGTCGTTCATGTAATTGTGACGTCATTGGAATAGAAAGGGACGCACGTAAAATTTGGAAATATCGACGACGGAGACGAACGTCAAATTTTCTTGTATCAATGCTTGTAAGGAGGAGTGCTATCCTTTATGATTTAGATCCATGGACATCTTCAACGATCTGAAGGATGCAAGAAGGATGTTATGTTACCTTAGAGAATTGCACTCCAGTATGTGTTGCCAGTGATGACATATGGAACAGAGACGTGGTCGCTCACTCAAGGCCTCATCTATGCTCGGGGTTTCCCTGGGAGATCGAGTCAGAAAGGAAGAGATCCGCCGAAGAACCAGAGTAGCTGACATAACCCAAATAATTTCTAAACTAAAGCAGTGGGCGGGGCACATTGCTCGCAGAATCGATGGCCGAAAGGTTCCCGAGTGGCGATCGCGTACCGGAAAGCGCAGCGTGAAGGCGGCGGGAACCCGTTAGATTAGGGCAGCGCAGGTCCGGTCGCTATGGCGATCCTTGGAGGAGGCCTATGTCCAGCAGTGGACGTCCATCGGCTGAGATGATGACGTTTGGCTGTTCACTACAGCTCTACTTGCGTCTTCTTTGATTAATAAATTCATCGCTCGCGGGTTCCAAGACAGATTAGAGTCATTCCCCGGGCTCGCTGGACTTCATTGTCTAGTGTTGTGAATGGTCGCCGCTTTTGATCCTGGTTAACACGAGTAACAGTGGTGGGAATGTATTGTGGGCGTAAAGGAGTAAATTGGCAGCCGACCGCATGCAGCAGCAGCATACGACGTGTCGGATACGACACGTCGGAGCGACGCGTCGGAGCGACGCGTCGGAGCGGTATGAATTCGAACCCGACCGCACGCAGCAGCAGCATACAGCAGCAGCAAACAGTGTTGCCGACTTAGGGTATTTTTTGGGGTAAAGTGACACATTAAATTACGACCGTGCTCCCCTTTGGGATACTCAGAATCCTTGTTACTGATCTTAGTAGCCTGGTTCCAACAACTTCTACAATTTCTAATAAAATTTACAAATTTATATTGTAATTATGCGTGTAGGTGCGGATTGTCGTAGCAGGTGACTAAGTAACGTCGTAAGCGACCACCACTGTGAGAATTTTCATTATAAATGCGGTTTTATGCGATTTTCAAGATATTTGCCGGATCCGCACCGGATCCGGCTAGCTGGTGCCGGATCCGGTAGACCGTAAATGGTGCCGGATCCGCCGGATTACCGGATCCGGAAAACCGGATTGCAATCCCTAATCGTAGTAGATGGTGGGTAGGCAGAGACCGGGGCGTCTCGTTGAAACGAAACGTTGCCGAACATGTTGAGCGTCACGTGTTGCGCGTCAATTGTTGCCTATGGATGTGGATACGAGGGTTCAGACCAACGATATCAATGTGGTCTATGGTTCAGACAACATAATTATAGTCCAAACAAAAAATGCTCATGTGTATTAAAATTATCGAATCAATTGTGTTTTTATGTAACTTTACGAGCATCTGTCAATATTTTATTGTAGTTAATAACTCTACATTAAAATTAAAGCTAAAATAACTAAAATATTAGTCTATTGTACCTACTTAATTATTTATTTAACGATTTGCACTGCAATGAAATGTATGGGTCGCCTGTATTGGTTTATGTGCCTGAAATAAACATTTTTTTTTTTTATACCTGAAACCACTTAAACTTTTAAATAATGTTCATCTGAAAACTTCATTCAATGAATGAAATCTTCTCTTTGAGCAACAAGAAAAAAATTGATACGTCAAATCAAAATCACAAGAATCCAAGCCAGACTAACGTAAAATAAAAAAAACAACGACTGAAATTAATTCCTTTGATCACACGAAATTGAGACACAAATAAAAATTAAGATAAAAAACCGTTCAAATTTCTTTTGAGACAATGTTATTGTAAAGGATTAGAGACGAGATTCGTTTGACAAAAAGATAAAAATAAAAAGGGCATTTCTTTTGAGCGCCGACAATGTGTGAAATGGTATCCATGCCACATTCGTTATTCCCTCTTTAAAAACGTCATCAGGTTGTTCTTTGATGGAGAAGGGAACTGAGAATGGTGTGGAGTAGATATTGCAGTAATACGTTTTTGAAAAAAAAAACATAGTATTTCCCATGAGAGAGAGAGAGAGAGAATAGAAAGATATACCGATCCCTATCCAATAGGGGAACGGACTGCATAAAATAAATTTTAGTTTTATCTTTTTAGTAAAAAAAATGTTTGAAAATAACGCTCAACTCTCGTTTTCTGTAATTCTTTAGCTTGAATACTATTTTTAATAATAGGATGAAGCATGAAAAGTAATGAAATGTTGATGACGTCTTGGTATCTAGAACAATTTTTCATACAAATTTTTAAGAAGTTTTGAAATTCGATTAAGAGTTGCTAATTTGACTATTTGTCCGCTCCCCTATTGGCTTACTAACTTGATAGTTTCCTATTGCTGTCTCACATTCGCAATGGAGATGGAGGAGAGTCGGATATTAAAGGGTCATTATAAATATGCTTGCGGCTTTTTAAAACATGATCAGACCATCATACATCATTCATTCATTCATATTGAACAACTTTATCTATCAATGGATCAAGGTCGAAATAGCATAAGCATATGCTCACGACTATATTCCCCGAGGGGGTAATCAGAGATATTCTGAAACCTCAGAACATCCACGTTTCACCAGTAGTACCGAAACTCTGTCCAGTGTGACGGGGGGTGAGCCCGTCGCCACTTATTTAATGGACAGTGGGTACAATACATGCCTCGAAATTGAAGCATGCAGGTTTCCTCGTGGTGTTTTCGAAGGTCGAAATAGCGAAAAAAAATCAGCTGTTTCATATAAATCTGTAATCCTACTGGACCAAAATGGATGGAACAGCTGTTTTTTTTCTGAATTGTGTTTTTGCTCACAAAACAATGCTTGAGATTGGGATTGGCACAAACGTAGCCGTTAATTAATACTTTAATAAAAAACACGAGGCAATAATTTTATATTATAATACCCACTCTACCCCACCTTCTGTTACAAACACACGGTAACCACGTGTGCCTACTACGTCTCATTCTAACCACGTAAAAAGTCTCCTGAAATAACCCTTAACCCTTCGGTGTAAGTCTGAAATTGGTTTGTTTCGCGGGTCTAATGATACATAATGTAGCAGAGGAAGGAAATATCAATGAAATATTAATAGTTCCTCCGATTTACTTGTTAATGTCAAGTTAATGTGATTCATTTTGAACTTTGAAGTTCATGAATCGTGTTACATTCTCGCCTATACTGGGACAGAAAAGTATCATTAACCTTTAAACCACATACTCTACCCATCAAACTGAACAACTTTTACTATGGGAGCAAACCTATCAGAACAAAAAGAAATCTGCTGTTTCATACATTTGTGTTGTGTAGGAAAAATTCTTGGTCCAGTAGTTCTTAGTATTGAACAGCAGATTTTTTTTTGCTCCGAACTGTTTGCTCCCATAGTAAAAGTTGTTCAGTTTGATGGGTAGACTCTAAGTTTAAAAGAATGTTAATGATATCTATTTAACCCTGTATAATCCTACGTGTGGTGTCGGCTAAGAGTAGCACCATCCCATTTCCTCCCGTGAGTGTTGTAAAAGGCGACTAAGGGATCTACCGGAGGATGGGCAGCAGCATCCTCTGAGTACACACATTCAATCCAACTGCGATCGCCAACCCGCCTGCCAGGCGTGGCGATTATGGCAAATCCCCCCATTTTTGGGGAGGCCTATGTCCAGCAGTGGACGTTTAACGGCTGATATGATGATGATGATGATGAATCCTAGGAAAATAATAATTACGGCTCTGACAATATTCCTGCGACATACGCAAAGGGCCTATCTATCTATTTAAATCTTAGTAAGCTATATTTCGTTCCACAGCAATCTGAATACTTGGATAACGTTTTAACTTTATCGGAGGTAGATAAAGTACAGTTAAACTACACAGTAAGGGCATTAACTATCGATAAGAAATACGTTTGATATTCAAATATTTGAGTTTTTATTCTTGAATGCAAAGCTGAGCGAGTTTACTCCTTTTTTGAGGCCGTAGAGATAAAAAATGGCCAAGTGTGAGTCGGACTCGCGAAAGAACCACCTTTACCAACACAAAATACAGAGTATCAGACCATCTACCTGAAAAATGTTCACTATGGGACCAACCTTAGAAAAAGTATATGTCTAGAATGAGCCTCACTGTTTTACCGTATAAAACAAAAGGGGCCAAGTTTCATAGGTTGGTGTGTGTGAGGCGCCATACTAATTATGTATGTAGCATAAGCATATGCTCACGACTATATTCCCCGAGGGGGTAGTCAGAGATATTCATCAGAACATCCACGTTTCACCGGAAGTACCGAAACTCTGTCCAGTGTGACGGGGGGTGAGCCCGTCGCCACTTATAATGGACAGTGGGTACAATACACGCCTCGAAATTGAAGCATGCAGGTTTCCTCACGATGTTTTCCTTCACCGAAAAGCCAGTGGTGTAACAAATCGTACATAAATTCCGAAAAACTCATTGGTACGAGTCGGCTTGGACGGGGATCGAACCATCGCCTCCTGCACGGCAGGTAAGGTTACTCGCCACTGGACCACCACGGCCTCAAATTATGTATGTGTGCGTGTATATAGGGTCCTTCTTAATATGCTGACACTTTTTTAAGGGGATGATCAGACCATCAAACTTAACAACTTTCTCTATGGGACCAACTTCGAAATTGCGAAAAAATCTGCCCCTCCATACAAAACTACAAACCTACAAGAGCCAAATGTATGGGACAGCAGATTTTTTTTTCGCGATTTCGAAGTTGGTGCCATAGAGAAAGTTGTTCAGTTTGATGGTCTGATCATCCCCTTAAAAAAGTGTCAGCATATTAAGTTAGACCCTGTATGTTATAAGGTTTAGGAGCCAGTACTGGTTCCAATATTTTTGGACGCTTTCGTATCTTCGACTGTCAATCTTGACATATAACTTTATCAAAGGGACCAAAATTTAAATCGCGGAAAACAGACGAATCATCTCTCGGAGAAATGTGTCAAAATCAGCCTGACCAGAAATATAAAACACCTTGTTTTGGGGGCGCGACAATCGACTATTAATTAATTAATGTCAGTGTTATTGCCTCCGTGGTCTAATGGTTAAGAGCACTGGGCTCTTGACACGGAGGTCGTGGGTTCGATTCCCACGGGGGGCACCTAGTGAAATGTCACTTTGTGCGTTTTTCCCCAGTTGGTTAGGACATTGCAGGATGAGTCACCTGATTGTCTGAAAAGAAAGATGATTCCGTGCTTCGGATGGCACGTTAAGCTGTTGGTCCCGGCTACTATCTCTGGTGGTAGTAGTCGTTACATAAAAACCACGTCAGAGGCCGTCAGACGGTTTGAATAAACTTCTGACACCAGGGCTTGCAGCCCACTCGATAAGAAGAAGAATGTCAGTGTTCCAAGTACAAAAATTAGTTCCAATGATTTTCCGCAAAATGGCGAGGTTTTTTATTTTTCTGGTCGGGCTTTACCAGAACATGTTATTCTACCTGTGTGCCAAATTTTATCCAAATCCGTTTAGCCGTTCATGCGTTACAAACATCTAAACATCGTCACAAACTTTCACATTAATTTAATCGAATTTCAATTTTTAAACCATAAAAACCCACAGATAAAATGAGTCGATAAAAAACCCCTTTCGCCCCTCATCAATAAATAGTTCTAATTTCGAACGCGTATAAAAAAACAGGCAAAGGGCTACGCCGACAAGCAACCGAGTTGACATAGCGACGGCACTTATTTCAGTGTTGCCATCAATTTCCAACCCGCCCGTTCTGGGTAATTTGCCGAGACGTACTTCGCCTGATTATTTATGCTACGTTCATTGCTGTAGACGTTCTAAGCTAGAGGTTAACGTTACCGATGTGTCGATAATACATTTTATCGATTATATTCATGTCGATATTTTAATTAACTGATATCTCATTATTGTAATAGAACAAAGCAGAAGTAGTAGGGTTCAATTTAATGACAAAACATCGAATAGGTTATTTGGTTCAATTGCTAAATACTTTGTTGCCAATTTGTAATTGCACAATAAGATCAGCATCGCGTTTCGCGTAGAACTGTCCAAAACATACCTTTTTGCAAATATCGTTCCGTGATATTCGATTCGAGTGGCAAAATACTGGGCTGAAATTTTTTTGGATGCCTTGCCATCGATTCGATGCATAAAATAATAATAAAAAAAAATGTGTAGTATTTCTTAATATTTTTAACATAATTTGAATTGAGATCCACCCTTCGAGCATGATAAATGCTTGTATTGGGAGGAACTCGCATCTTCCCAGCGGTTAAAAATCACTAAATGAAGAATTAGAATCTCGTTCAATGATCAAATAAGGCGTGACATAGCCTTATCGCGTTTCTCATACTACGGCCGCAGTTAAAACAACAACGACACTATTTCTAATCGTGATCATATCGATAGATCCGTAGCCAGTGTAGCGTCACATCTCTAGTTCTAAGTCGCTGGGGACGGATAATTTTTGTTTTTCGAACGTCTTCGGACGTTTGTTTTGACGTCGATTGATGCAGGGGCGTTTTGGCGCGAATTAACGCTGTCTAGTTTGGGCCACCATTTGCATACGCGCGCTCATAATGGGTCCTCTGGCGGGAAAAGTGTGCACTACCCAACCAAATTTTTTCCCCCCTCGGAATGCCTTCGACCAGGATATCTACTGCCTAGGCCGATTTGGAAGTCTTTAAATAGGATTCGAACCCAAGTCTGGCCGGAGTAAGGATATCCAGTCCAAATGGGGTTTTATCGATGGGTCACACAGATCAGGCGGGAATGTGGTGTTGCTCCTCAGACTATCATCATCATCACCAGCCTAACTGAACATAGGCCTCTCCCAAGGAGACGTCTTATTAGTTATCTCTTTCACCATAAAATAGCATTAGCCACAACAAAACGGCGGTACCACGTGGCCACCTGTACCGCACGCGAAATACTTCCGCCCGTGAATACTCCAGCCACCCGACTCCCCTAGAATCCTTTTTATTTATTTATTTATTCACTTCAATGCGTTTCCTAACATACCTACCTACTTCTAAAACTTTTTTGATATTGGCAGAAAGGCTGTGCAAAAGGCCATTACTTAATTAATTTTTCACCTCACAAGCTCGGAAAGATTCTGATTATCATTCGAAATCTGAGTGCAAAGGTGCATTTTATCCTCTAGCGTGGAAAGAGGTTTTTAGAAGTCGAATCTGTCTATTAAATATTTTTCTATACCGCCAATCCACTGAAAATGCTTAATAACTATTTCATGTCACTGGCCAGCACGAAAAAAAACTTTTTAAAATGTTCTTTTTAGCAATTCACTTTTTTTCCTCGCTGTTGTGAGGTGAAAAGTTGTGTGTTTCGCTCGGCTGCAAAGTTATTCTGCTTCTCGTACCTTTGAAACCTTCGCCGAGCTCAGGATTCTATTATTTGCTAGCTTCGCTCGTGGTTCAATCCTAGACTCCTTCGCTTGCTCAGGTTTCAATACTCGCGCCAAAAAGCATCTTTGCAGCCTAGCATAACAAATAACTATTAAAATGTTCTGTTTCTTTTTTATATATGCACTAATTAATAGATAAAAAACAACCGCAAATAAATAAGCATTAATGCGGAAGAGACAAGAAAAACACATCTACTTTACTAGCATTAAGAACTTATCAATATAAATCAGAGCACATAAGCTACCAAGTTAATAAGTTTAAGTTATTTACCTTTAAACTGTCTCAGTGCTTAAGCGACCTTAAGGGGGAGTTACGCGATTGTCATAAATTCGACTCAGACCCCGCCTTGCAATGAATCAATGGAACAGAGGTCGATGGAGCGGCCAACTTTTATGTTTTTTTTTTACTCTTAAAAAGTTTTCAGGATCTTTTACAGTTACGATGGCTCGTTAGGGTAGTATTATCTATTAGGGTAGTTGTAGAAGTAGCTTCGGTATTGAAAAAGATTACCGAAGTTCACTTTCGCTGCTAAGCTCAAAACAATGACATTCACGCAGTGCTAACACTGTGGAATGCTATACGATTCTGACTCAAGGTGTGAGTCATGAGCACTGCGGCCTATATGTCGCTGACCTACCTGGTAGGTCGTCAGCAGTTAAAGTGTTAAGCAACGTCAGAACCGCTCTGTTTTTCAGCTTAAGCGGCATTTCATTTTGAGCTAACTGTGCTTGGGAGGCACGTTTAGCAGTTGGTTCCGGATAGTTCTTTCAGATGGCAGTGTAATGGCATATTCTAATTTGTAAATAATTACTTACATCCTAAAAACCATCACTGATTGAAACAGGAACAAAAAAAATGTCCTTATTTTTTTTGGTGATATTTGGGTAGATCAACTATTTTTTGTCCATACCTAGTCCCAGTCATCTGCATAAAATTTTCTCAATGTTCAGGCTCAGGCTCAAGCTCAGGTTTTGCTTGCCCCAAAATTTAATGTTTGTTGAATAACTAAGGATTGCATTTATTAAATTCATACACGGTTTTGCAAAATTACTTGAATTTTACTTGAATTTTGGCGGTTGTCCGATGGACGCTTTATTTCGTTGTCCCCACGCATTTTGGTCTTTCGGACAACCGCTAAAAACTTCTAGTAGTTCAAAACAGATGGTGCAATGCGCATGTGTGTAGAAGAATCATATCATTAGATACAATATCTATATTTCAAAATTAATGAATGTCAAGAAAAAAGGAATAAAAACGTTTTTTTAAACAGTACCGTGAGGACAAAAAATTGTTGATCTACCCCTTTAGCAATACTAGTTTTTTTTTATTTACCTCAAAGGGGTTTTTAACGGTATACGACTCGATACTTATTCGATACACATACACACATACCCAGCGGTAGGTTGTCCCTTAAAAACTAAAAGTATAGTAGATATCAAAATATTTGGCGGGATTCCACTTGAGACTGAAAGAGGGTTCTAATGTTAATCTATTGTCGTCTGAGTATTTTACAATTTTAACACTTCAAATTGTGTTCAATGACCAAGTTACAAGTCAACTGAGCTTTAATCAATAATTTAATTTTAAACAAAAAGGACTAAAGGAGTAAATTGGCAGCCGACCGCATGCAGCAGCAGCATACGACGTGTCGGATCCGACACGTCGGAGCGACGCGTCGCTCCGACACGTCGGAGGGGTATGAATTAGAACCCGACCGCACGCAGCAGCAGCATACAGCAGCTGCAAACAGTGTTGCCGACTTAGGGTCTTTTTTGGGGTAAAGTCACACATAAATTACTAACGTGCTCCCCTTTGGGATACTCAGAATCCTTGTTACAAACATCCGTGATCATAGAAGCCTGGTTTATTTTCACGTTTTTAGGGTTCCGTGCCGAAAGGGTGAAATCAGGACCCTTTTACTTTGTCCGTCCGTCCGTCCGGCCTACCTATTTAGGGCTGTAACTTTTGAACAAACAAACATATGATCTGAGGCTTTCTTATTTACTGCCCGAGGGTAGTATAATATTTTTCTCCTCGACGGAGGTGGAAAGAGGCAACTTCGTTTAGCGCAACGGGACGAAAATTGACGCTTTCCGTCCGGAGGGGAGAAAATATAGATTTCGGTTTCTGAAAACACCTGTAACATAAATATATTTTCTAATAACAAAATTTTCTTCTAGGTAAGAGAATCGACATTACTACTATTTTATAGGATTAAATATATTATTTAATTAATAGGGCGCGCTGGCAGGAATATCATCTTAAACTCAAAAATAGCTGTTTATAAGATCTTCGATCAATTTCATTCATTGAAAATAGGATTAAACTTCGTTTGTATGTAGCGCGCTCGGGCGCGCTAGCAGGAATATCATCTTAAACTCAAAAATAGCTGTTTATATGATCTTCGATCGATTTAATTCATTGAAATTAGGATGAAACTTCGTTTGTATGCATCGCGCTCGTGCGCGCTGGCAGGAATATCATCTTAAACTCAAAAATAGCTGTTTATAAGATCTTCTTTAATGCGAAACTATCGTGTTTATACAGGGTCAAACTTAATATGCTGACACTTTTTTAAGGGGATGATCGGACCATCAAACTGAACAACTTTCTCTATGGGACCAAAATAGAAATCGCGAAAAAAAATCTGCTGTCCCATACATTTGGCTCGAGTAGGTTAGCACTTTTGTATGGGACAGCTGTTTATTATTTTTCGTGATTTCAATGTTAGTGCTATAGAGAAAGTTGTTCAGTTTGATGGTCTGATCATTCCCTTAAAAAAGTGTTAGCATATTAAGAAGGACCCTATATAATATTTGAACACTGTTTTACCCAATACCGAACGCCCGTATGATGTACCTAGGTATCGTTGGAATTTAACGGAAAATGTGGTTGAAAATAGTGATTTCATTAAATTAAATATTATAGTGGAATTTGTATGAATTATCGTGCTTTACCCGACTTTTATTTTCTATCGCATGCCACAAAAAAAATTCGTGAATTTAGGATAATTATCGCATGCCTGGCAGCACTCGACGACACTACTGGTGTGCGGTCGAGGCTCGACCGCATACTTCATGTCGCATGCTTCGTGTCGGATGCTTCGCAGGGTATTTCATAGAACTACATACAAACCAGTAGTGTCGGAGCGACACGTCGTATGCTGCTGCTGTATGCGGTCGGCTGTTAACCGGCACCTTAAGACTCCAAAAAAGGTATTTATAATATTGTTATCGTACTCCTTTAAAATTTGTTATCGCCTAATGACTGACTCGAGTGGAATCCCGCTATATATTTTGAAATCTACTATACCTAGTACCAAATATTTTTATTCTCAAACCATCTCCATTCCCTGCTCTGTCCCATAAACTGCATTTTAAACTCCCTGGATTTATTTTAAAAGTTATTTCCATAAACGTTGCTCCAACATCTCTTTACAAGACACTCAATTCTACCAATTTTACACCTTATTCGTATAAAAAGAAAGCCTTTGTGAACCGAAGAATAAGTTTAAAACTTTGCAAGTACTCGATACATTTACGTTTTTGTTTGAAAGCAACTGTACCATTAATAATGTAAGACAGTGTAAGTCAATTTTAAAAATCGACTTAATGTGTTGTTATTATTGTTGTAAAATTCGTTTTTTATGGACAGGCAAAGATTACAGACCATGCAGCCTAGTCTTTAGTTCTAATTTTGCAACGTTTTTCAGTCCTATAGATCTATCACAACCTTTGCTGTGTAACAATATCTACATCAACCTACGTCCCACTGCCGGGCACAGGCTACCCTCAAAGATGGTGTATGGGCGTTAGTCCACCACGCGTGCACAATGCGGATTGGTAGACTTCACATACGCTTTAGAATTTCTTCTTCAGCGTATGCAGGTTTCCTCACGAGATGTTTTCCTTCATCGTTTGAGAGCAGTAGCTTACGTACTCTAGTCAGAAAAACTACAAACACTATGCTATCCATAGGCGAAGTATTTTTCGCTTACGCTGATAGACGTAACATCAGTGTAACCGCGTATGAGACAGCGATAGTCATAAAATCCTATACAATTTGTATGAAAATAGATGTCTGACTCCGGAGTCAGACAGCCGTCGTAGAACAAAAAAGTGGCTACGTCGATAAGGACAGCAATAAGTAGCGATCTCCTTTTTTAACTAGGGCGAATTTGCTATGTCAAGATTCTTAAAATGTATCCATGAGCCACGGACCTGAAAAAAAGACGGACGTAATCTCGTCTAATCACGAGTGAAGCACCCATTTCTTTTGTGTGCGTGCTGTCACGCGGTACATAATGGGGACGGGTGTCGGACCTGCGCCTAGAGCTACTGCATCTGTATGAGTGTAGGTCCCTTGTAGAACAAACGAAAATGTAGGACCTTGCATGCTTCACATCTTTTGAGTGTCACATTACGTCCGTCATTTTTCAGGTCCGTGCCATGAGCACGATAGCGCTTTCATTCATTGTTGAAATGATAACAAATCATTTTTACCTCAAAACTTAAAATGCGAATAACTTTAAATTGTAACTATTACAATAATGAAATTGTTGTTTCAATCTAATTATTTTGTTATAAATCAGTTGGAGTGTATGAGGTTTTGCGCTTATTCATTAACACGTTTTATAAAAAAAGTTTTGAAAGTCTAAGAACTGGAGCTATTAAAAAACAATCTGGGCAAGGTCATCGATCAATCGACTAAAAGAGATTTTTTTTAATGAATCAGTACAAGTTAAACAAAATTTTTTCTTTTTTCGCCTAATGGCTTCATATTGTTTTACAGCCAGTATTAGGTATTGATTTTATTTAAAACCGTAGACTTAATATTATCTGGACAAGCTGAGCGCGTAATACTGGAAAGGAATGGAGATATGACAAAAATGTATGAAAAATCGTGCCCTTGTCTAAGTTGCAAGATTTTGTAAGCAATTTCAACATAGTCAAAGAAAAAAAATACCGCATACGCAGAAAGGGACAAAAACATACTTATATTTTATCTCACACTCGGTTCAATTAGCGTATAAGCCTGTCTCGTTTCCGCGATTATTATTATTTCAATGCCAGATCTCGTTTTTTCAACACTTTCTTGATTATTTTACAGCAGCGTGCTGTAAAAAGTATAATCAGAAAAGTATTATGTTGTCCTGCCCTGTGAGACTTAGGCTGTCTTTATGTCGGTCATAGATTTACACACTCTAGATTACGCCATACCGTGGCCGCACATGAAACAGCAATAGTTTGACTTTTGCATACTAAAAGACGGTTTGTTTGGCAAAGATTCTATAGGATTGACAGCTTGCCAAACACAAAAACCAGCCACGGTGACCGATACTAAAAATAATGTTTTGTCTATTTTGATTAAATTAGTTTTCACAACTGGCAATCTCGCTCTCGATTTCTTGGCTCCATCTTGTAGCGTAAGCGAAAAGTTTTAAATCTATGATGTTGGCCATAGCTTTGAGGCCTTACCAAATAAAAATTAAAAAAGAAAATGTCAAACAAGAACCGCTCTAAACACTCCCCCGTCTCTTAATAGCCGAAACGTGCCTCCTTGCTTAATTTCAAATATAGAACGTTCTAAAATGGCGGCTTTTTCACAAATCCCCGCCTTATCCCGCGGCTTGCAGTTAGCGCCATCTGTCATCGAGTTTGACAGTTGACAGTGAAACGATTTAAAAATAGATGCTTTCTAAGCAATCACGGGAGAGTGAATGAGTTGAAAGGACGTAATTTGAGAATGAGTGATTCGACCTACCTAATTAATTAAGGAAATTAAGTAACAAGTTTTAGCTCGCTGTTTTATAGATTATTTTATAAGACATCAATGTTTCTAGATGAATCTTTTGACTAAAGGAGATCATCCATTTTAGGTCAAAATGTGGAAGTGCCGGCCAAAAAAAACGAATGCTATATTCTGTTAGAAAAAACGTAAGAAAAGGCAGATTCTTCAAACTTATTCTGTTTTGGGTTAGGTAAGGTACTGTTATCTGTCTTAATGCCAAGTTTCGATTCAGAAGGTGTAAATATGAGCGAGTTATTCAGGCGAGGCATACAGACAGACAGACAGACAGACTGAATGACTGACGAAAGTATAAGGGTTCCGTAGTCAAACAAAGAACCCTTATACTTTCGTCCATTCTATCAGTCTAAATAAAAAACCAAAGATGTAGGGCTATATCTTTGTTGCCATACGAATAAATGTTGAGAAGGACAAATTCTAACAGAATAAAAGTAGCCTTAGCAAATTTTCATCGAATTCGAATATTTATAATTAATCATTCAATTATAATAATATAATTCATCGAAAATTTAAGAAAAGGGAGATATTTCGAACCCAAATAAAACCCAGGGCAATAGCCCTACACAACTTTGGTGCCATAATAAATGCATAGACAAGTTCTAACAGAATATGGATTTTTTTTGGCCGGCACTCGCACATTTTGTTGCCAAAATGGATGTCATTTGAAACACCAATCAGTGAACAACAGGCATAAAATTGACAGGTGCAGTCTTCAATTTCTTATTTTTAGCAAACTGGTTAACTTAGTATTCGCTTCAAACTCCAAGAAGCGATAGATAATGCTGCAAAACTTTTACCTAACATCTGTGGCCGCTTTAAAAGGCATTTTAAAACACGCGGTACCCAACTGTCATCTAATGTCAATGTCAACTTGGAAACTGTCAGAAAGAACACGGATTAATCCTTGGAACGTGACGCCGAAAGCGCCATCTGTCATCTTCGATGACAGTTTTTCGAAAATAGAACGGGTTGAAACGGTCGCCTTTAAGTTGGAAGTTTGTTTCATACATTAATGGTTGTATTCGCTTACCTTGCTTACCAATGTAATTTGAAACCACACTCTGGTCTGTATTTGAAACCTAAAGTATTTATTTTTCTTGGCAAAATCTTCTAGTGGGGCATACGGCCTCCCAAAATCAAAGTATTTGTCATAGACATCTTATATACAAACAAGACTCACAATCAACGTTCGAAAAATGACACAACCAAAAGAGCTCGGATGAGCTCTTTTTTGTACTAGCTGACAGTTAACAAGCGAAATACGACTATGTTTAAGAATAAAATACAACGTATTAGTGACAACCAGCAGCATGCATACTTAATTTGTGCAGTTTTTTGCGTCAATGCACAAAAATTTGCACAAAAATTGCACAAAAATTTGCTAAGATTTTATATGACACTGTGGGTCTAGTACCTATACTAGACCCACAGTGTCAATGGTTTTTGTAGAGGCATAATAATATATACAAGGTGTCCCAAAACTCAACGATAACCTGGTACCGGGCGAGAGGTGAAGTTATACCAGTTCTGGGAAAAATAAGAAAAAAATTCCATATCACTTAGTTAAGCAATAACTAACAACTTTTACTATGGGAGCAAAACTGTCAGAACAAAAAACAAATCTGCTGTTCCATATAGAACTGCATCATCATCAGCCTATCATCGTCCACTGCTGAACATAGGTCTCTCCCAAGGCGCGCCACAAAACTCTGTCCTCGGCCTTCCTCATCCAGTCGCTCCCCGCTACTTTTTTTAGGTCGTCTGTCCAGCGGACAGCAGGGCGTCCCACACTACGCCTACCAGTTCGCGGTCTCCACTCTAGAACTCTGACACCCCATCGGTTGTCAGTTCAAGTACAAAACTGCATGAAACATAATAATTTAACTATACCAAAAACGTCTTATACGATAGCATACCTCAAACATACCCCAAAACCATAGGCCTAAACATGTGCAATTAGAATTTATACAATCTTAACCCCTCGGCCACAATTATCCGTATAATTAACCCTTAGACCGGCTGCGGGGACAGACTGTGTACCCATTACGTAGATATGTAGGTACCTATACAGTTAGTTGGTGATAGATGTATAATGGTATATCTTGGTAGTTAGAAGAAAGAAAGAAAGTTTCTTTTTCTTTCTTTTTTCTTTACATCTTTTAACCTTTTTTTTTTTAAACTTCTTCCTTGTGTTCCTCGTCCTTCCTCCTTCTTCTTGTTTAAAGTATCTTTTTCTTTTTTAATCTTCTTTAACTTCTTTTTTTTAACTTTCTTTTCTTTTCTTCATTTTTCTTTCCATTCTTTTTATTTTTTTAGTTGGTTCACTGGCTATGGTCTCCCATCATCAACCTCCTCTTGGGTCCTTCTTAACATGCTGACACTTTTTTAAGGGGATGATCAGACCATCACAATGAATAACTTTCTCTACGGCACCAAGGTTGAAATCTCGACAAAAACTGCAATCCTCACGATTCACGATTTCGATATTGGTCCCACAGAGAAAGTTGTTCAGTTTGATGGTCTAATCATCCCCTTAAAAAAGTTTCAGCTAATTTTGTTGGACCTTATAGAAATAGTGATTTGAAACAACAATCAGATTTGGCCAGAAAGCTAAATAGGAATATGAAAATCTTTTCTGGAATGAAGTATTATAGGTATACTTAATTATCTAGGTATTGCAGACAGGAAACTCAGGAATCCTAAACGTTCTAGACTCGAGCCTTAGGTATTTTCAACTTGATTGCACATGCACATCGGGAATGCATTATCATAAGCAATTAGCATTAGTTGTAGAAATGTTTCCTAACAACCCCAAAAACGAATGCACGGTCGTGAATTATTAAAACAATCGCAATCGGCAGCGGAAGACTGGCTAAAACATCTTGACCTCGAAATTTAAACCTCCCTGGATCCAAGCAGGAAGATATGATGATGAAAACAATCGCATCGTCTCAACCGACGGACGTCCACTGCTGGTCATAGGCTTCCCCCAAGGATCGCCACAACGACCGGTCTTGCGCAGCCCTCATCCAACGGGCTCTCGCCGCCTTCACCAGGTCGTCGCGTCGGTCCATCTTGTGGGCACTTACGACAGTCGCAACTTGACAACTCTTCGGCTCCATGGGCCATCGGTTCTGCGAGCAATGTGCCCCGCCCATTGCCACTTTAGTTTCGCAATTATTTGGACTAATGAGAGGATGTGGCACAGCGGGAAACAAAGTGTACGGTGCCTTGCATACCATACGCGCGACTTGCTTTACACATTGGTGCCTACTCTTATGTATGACAGTGAGTGCTGGGTATGGCAGAAGGAGCATGAAAGAAAAATGAATACTGTCGAAATGCGTTCCTTGCGAAGTATGTGTGGTGTCACGCTGAGAGATAGAGTGAGAAATTGTGTGATTAGAGATCGATGTAAATTGAAAGAAGATGTTGTGACAAGGATAGAGTAGGGTATGCTTTGTTGGTTTGGTCATGTAGAGAGGATGAGTGATAGCAGATGTACGAAAGATATATTTGGAGCTAAAACGATTGGAAATGTTGACAGAGGGCGCCCTCATATAGAGGACGTATTCTGATCAAATCGGTTGCATTCTACAAAAAAATGGGGAGGTGCGGAGTACTCGAAACCGACGGGCATGTGTGAAGAGATGTATGGATGTGAATGGGGCAAAAGAGGTATGCAAGGATCGTAGTAGTTAGTGCGCCCTGGTCTGTCTACTCCACTGGGAAAGAGGCGTGACGTTATAGAATAGAATGTCGGCAACTCTGGTTCTTCTGCGGATGTCTTCATTTCTGATTCGATCTCAATTAAAAACTAGAAATAGAAATAGTATTTATTGTGGATCATTTATGTAAATAATAGTAGGTGTTGTACATAGAAAATAACAGTTCGGCTATGTCCTGCCACATGGGCGTACAATATTATCTAAACTATTATAAAACTGTAACTGAAGTGTGTCTGTACATTGAAGATATTTACGAAAAAAAGATTACGACATGGTTTTTAGGTATCCCTGACTCGAAATCAACCTTTTTTAGAAATTTTGTCTGTCTGTTTGTTTGTGTGTTTGTTTGTGTGTTTGATTGTTTGTTTATTTGTTTGTTTGTTTGTTTGTTTGTTCGCGCATCACGCAAAAACTACTGAACCGATTATGATGAAACTTTTTTTGTTTGATAGCTTATGATCTGACTTAAAATCTGGTATATAATTTGTGCGGACGAAGTCGCGGGAAAACACTAGTAAAAAATAAAATAATAATATACAAGCAAGAAAAATGTTAACTAGCACTATAGGCACCTATCTTACCTACAATACATTTTCAATATAGGATATATTTCTTTGATATAGGTAGATTTATGCAGCAAACTATACCGCATTAGAGACCGCTAGAGTTGTTATTTCAACATTTTTATTTTTCTCTCACCCCTCATCTAAAACGCATTATCTGACCACAATATATGAAACGAGCAGTACAGTATAGTTAGACGTTAATAAGATACGGGTGTTTGTCACGCTTTGTTGAGAGTACCGTATAAAATGTTATTATTAATAATTCTTTAACTGTGCTTTTTTTAACGTTGTCTTATAGTGAAACTTGTTCAGTTTGATGGTCTATGCCACCCCTTTTAATATTACTTGGGTGTTTTGTTACACCCTGTATCGCCATGGTGGTCCAGTGGCGAGTAACCTTGCCTGCCGTGCAGGAGGCGATGGTTCGATCCCCGTCCAGGCCGTACCAATGAGTTTTTCGGAATTTATGTACGATTTGTAACACCACTGGCTTTTCGGTGAAGGAAAACATCGTGGGGGTTTCCCCACGATGTTCTTGCTGCATGCTTCAATTTCGAGGCGTGTATTGTACCCACTGTCCATTACAAGTGGCGACGGGCTCACCCCCCGTCACACTGGACAGAGTTTCGGTACTACTGGTGAAACGTGGACGTTCTGAGGTTTCAGAATATTTCTGACTCGGGGAATATAGTTGTGAGCATATGCTATGCTATGCTGTATACGATTTTTTTTAATAAACACCTACAATCTAATATCCGTGTCTGTGGTTTGTCTGATATCTGTTAAAATAGTATAGTTTTAAATCCACTATTAATTAAAGATTTGTATAATACCTACTAATAAGAAATCTTCGAGCCCGAGTAACTTTGAAATTATACAGGGTGTAAGGAAAAGTATCATTAACCTTTAAACCACATACTCTACCCATAAAACCGAACAACTTTTACTATGGGAGCAGACCTGTCAGAACAAATAAAAAATCAGCTGTTCAATACGTTTCAGTCGAGTAGGTAATAGGTATTGCAGTTATGTATGGAACAGCAGATTTTTTGTTCTAACAGGTTTGCTCCCATAGTCAAAGTTGTTCAGTTTGATGGGTAGAGTATGTGGTTTAAAGGTTAATGATACTTTTCCACACAACTTGACGGAAATCTGACAAACTAAAGATATTAGCTTCTACATCGCGTTAAAAAATAGTTATTTGTTATGCTAGGCTGCAAAGTTGCTTTTTGGCGCGAGTACTTGTATTGAAACCTGAGCTCAGCGAAGGTTTCAAAGGTACGAGACGAAGAATAACTTTGCAGCCGAGCGAAACACACAACTTTTCACCTCACAACAGCGAGGAAAAAAGTGAATTGCTAAAAAGAACATTTTAAAATGTTTTTTCTTTCGTGCTGGCCAGTGACATGAAATAGTTATTAAGCATTTTCAGTGGATTGGCGGTATAGAAAAATATTGAATTGACAGATTCGAATTTCAAAAACTCTTTCCACGCTAGCGGATAAAATGCACTTTTGCACTCAGATTTCGAATGATAAACAGAATCTTTCCGAGCTTGTGAGGTGAAAAAACAATTTAATTAGTTGATATTGAAAATAGAATACAACTTAGTTTGTACGGGAATATCTCTCTTAAAACAGTTCCGTTCCAAATCTAATTTACCAAGTTTTCTTATTCTATCCGTACAAAGACAATTCTAATACGGTCTACAAAAAGAACCACAAGAACGCAGCGGACGCATCGGGAATTATATCAAATAATATGTAATTGTCTTCAAATTGTGGTCCGAACTTGGGCCTCGGTCAACCGTCTGTGACGAGATATGGGCCTTTTTGCACGGACGTTTTGAACGCGCGTGTTTTTCTTGAACTTGCAATCTTTGTTCATCGTCCAGCCTTTAAGGCCTCCGCTCATTGCAGCGATTTTATCGAGCGATAATATCGCTGCGATTTTGCAATAATTGTTTCCAGTACATTTTGTATGGGGACGCGCGCGATCCTACACACTGCCGCGATATTATCGAGCGATAATATCGCTGCGATTTTGCGATAATTGTTCTCAGTACATTTTGTATGGGGACGCGCTCGATCCCACACACTGCCGCGATATTATCGCAACTCTTTCGACTACATTCATTGGTGGGGCGCATGCGTGACGCGAATCGCAGAATCGCTGCAGTGTGTAAGGTGTCGCGATATCGCTGTCGATAATATCGCTCGATAATATCGCTGCAATGTGCGGAGGCCTTTATTGCATTTATGATCTTTTATGTCTGATATGATATTATGTCTTGAACTATTTTGAATTTTCGTATCATCAAGTATAAGATTCGACGCGAATCTTTGAGAATATAATAAACAATACGACAATTTAGTAGCCGTAACTAGTATTTGTTGTTAAGTTACAATAACAATTTTGGTTTCCTCTTTTATAAATTTTTCTAGTACCAATTTCTTCATCTAAAATCAACTTTAAGGTCGACAATGTCATGAACAATGCCTGACTTAAACTTGTTAAATGACGTTCTATCTCTCACACTGCCCGTACGGATGACAATGACAGCAATATATTTCGCCCAGTTTCAGCCTTAATAAAAAAAAAAAAAGTATTTCAGACAATGTCCATACCTAGTGTTGTTAGTAGATACATTAATGACTTGAAACTATGTTAGCACACATCAAATGCGTTTAATTGTGACGTGTCTCAAGTCAACCTTAAAAAAGGTAAACAATTATTTATACCTGGGAACTGTAAAACGAATTTAAAACGTAATAGCATCACATCGTTCAAAAACCGCTCCGTCCAACAGGACCCTAAACCTCACCGAGTGGCGAGAGGCCCAATTTATTTTATTGCCTACATCGCCACAGCAATGGTATTTATTATCTGTGCCCGTAGCACAAGTTCACTCGCGTATCGACATCGAATCGACTGCGTCAAATTTTTCATGACAATTCGAGGCCATTTTTACCAGATGGGAAAGCGAGAGACTGCTTAAATGTTTACCGCACCCTCGTGCATGCTTATATGCTCACTATTGTACATTACACAATACAATACTCTAATATCCATCAGAACATCCACGTTTCACTAGTAGTAACGAAACTCTGTCCAGTGTGACGGGGATAGCCCGTCGCCACATAAAATGGACAGTGGGAACAATAAATTAAAGCATGCTAGTTTTTTCACAATGTTTTCCTTCACCAGAGCAGTCAGTATTAAGAACACACACACCAAGCACATCAAGCACACATCAAGCTACGCAAACCCAAAATCCATGGTTCCATCCATCTGTCTTTTGGTTGCGTTGCAATAAACTATGAAAATAAGCTGGCCGCGCATATGTCGAGTATGTACGTCGCGCGGCCATCAGCTTATGTTTGTTTTGCATAGCTTGATGTATCGCCTCGTGTGTAAATAAGTTACAATAGATACATGGGATTTGGTCCGTGCGGATTCGAACCCGTAACCTCATGATTGAGTCTCCAACGACCCTTGTTATATGAAGGAAAACATAGTGAGGCAACCTGCATACGCTGAAGAAGAAATTCTGATTCGTATGTGAAGTCTACCAATCCGCATTGGGCACGCGTGGTGGACTAACACCCAAACACCCTCCTTGAGGGTAGGCCTGTGCCCTGCAGTGGTCCTTCTCAATATGCTGACGTCTTATGGGATGATTAGACCATGAAACAACTGAATAACCTTCTCTGTAAGACCAACGATGAAATCGAAAAAAAAAACTGCTGTTCCAAACAAAACTGTAATCCGACTCAACCCAAAAGTATGGAACAGCAGATTTTTTTTCGCGATTTCGTCTTTGGTCCCATATCGTTAGTCTTATTATTATTATTGAGTTAATGGGGCCTTAACAGACTTGCGCCTGTGCCACTTCGACCATCGCTGATCTTTTGTGAACGCCCTTTCTAGCAGTTAGAAATCGCAGTAGGTTTTTCACAGGGAGGTTTTGTATCTCATCTGGAGTCAGTACCTGTCTGCTCAGATGAATACTTCGTTTGTGCATAAGTGGACCACACCACAATCGCAGAGAATGTGCAGGGGAGTTTCCATTTCCTCCTTGCAAACCCTGCAGCAGGTGGAGTCGCTTAGTTTTAAAGTGTGCATGTGTTTATTAAGTTTGCAGTGACCTGTCAGAGATCTCACAATTGCACATAGATTGTCTTTTTTAAGAGCTAATAGGCTGTTCGCATGTTTGCGATTATACCCTTTGATAAGTGCTTGCTTGCGTGCAGTGCACCACCAACATGCGTTAAAGAGTGATTTAGACCTGGAGCATTTCTCCATGTCTCAATCGCCTCCTTGAAGCTGTACTTATTCAAAGTTTCCCGTGTTAGACTTTTAGGGATGCCGAAAAAGGGTTCGGGGCCTATGACGTCTTACTAAACGACGTAACTAACATCGAGGTGATTTTACAGGACAAGCTTGTTTCGGTTGAGCTCTACGTATAAAATTGTCAGTTACGTCACCTTTCAAAATGTGTTTTCGCGGTAACGCTCGAAGATATACCTAGATTAGATACGTCAATTATACCGATCGATTCGTTTTTTAGTAAGGCTAGCGACTATAATATTATATTATACTAGTGTTTTCCCGCGACTTCATCATCATTCCCTTGCCCATTTCCCATTATCTGGGGTCGGCGCAGTATGTCATCCTCTTCCATTCATCTCTCCTAGCCGTCACTTCAGCAGTCACTCCTTTCTTACACATATCATCCTTCACACAATTCATCCATCTTTTCTTCGGCCTTCCTCTTCTACCACAGCCATCCACATTCATACTTAACACTCGTCTGGTAACATGACACTCGTCTCTTCGCATCACATGCCCGTACCACGATAATCTATTACCCTGTAATTTTTCTGTCATAGGTGCTACTTTCAAACTTCCTCTAATATACTCATTCCTTATCTTGTCCATTCTAGTTACACCACACATCCATCTCAACATTCGCATCTCAGCTGCATGTAGTCGTTTCTCATCCGTCCCTTTTGTGGCCCAACACTCTGAACCGTACATGACAACAGGTCTTACTATGGTTTTGTATATTTTGCCCTTCAATTTGAGGGGGATTCGGGGATCGCAGATCGTTCCCGTAACCTGCCGCCACTTCATCCATCCTGAGTTGATTCGGTGCTTCACGTCCCGATCTATTTCTCCGTCGCCTTGTATGAGTGACCCGAGGTACCGGAAGTCGGAGCAGACTGGTAAGGGCACGCCATCAAGGGCAATAGGCACACAACTGGAGAGGCCGCCGAAATCGCAGAACAAACATTCAGTTTTTGTTCTGCTAATTTTCAAGCCAACATTCTCCAGTGTTTGCTGCCATTTTGCCAATCTGCTCTGAACCTCGAGTCCATCTTCACCGACAAGAACAATGTCGTCGGCAAACAGCATGCACCAGGGTGCCTCTTCCTGTATGTCCGAAGTTAAAGCATCCATAATCAGCAGGAAGAGGTAGGGACTTAAAGCCGACCCTTGGTGCAAGCCTACAGCCACATTGAACTTATCCCGCGTTTTCCCGCGACTTCGTCCGCACAAATTATACCAGATTTTAAGTCAGATCATAAGCTATCAAACAAAAAATGTTTCATCAAAATCGGTTCAGTAGTTTTTGCGTGATGCGCGAACAAACAAACAAACAAACAAACAAACAGACAAACAGACAGACAACATTTCTAAAAAAGGTTGATTTCGAGTCAGGGATACCTAAAAACCATATCGTAATCTTTTTTTTGTAAATATCTTCAATGTACAGAAACACTTCAGTTACAGTTTTATAATAGTTTAGATTAGATACAAAGCATGCACAGCATGTTAAGTTGTACCCTGTGTAGACTTGACGATGAATTAGATATGATACTCAAAAAGAACTCATGCTATGGACTCTACTGCGTGCGGTCAACTTTTTGTTCGACCGCGTTTTAATAAGAGTTGTTTAGTTTAAGGTATTCCGTAATAGGTACAATTTTAGATAATTTCTGTTTAGTTGGACATCAGTATAAAATGTCTTAAAGGGCATTGGGCATTTTTGTTAGAGCCTAGCCTACTTTCCATCATCGGAGGATGCATGAAAACAAACCTAAAATTTACTAGTAGCATAGCATAGCATATGCTCACGACTATATTCCCCGAGGGGGTAGTCAGAGATATTCTGAAACCTCAGAACATCCACGTTTCACCAGTAGTACCGAAACTCTGTCCAGTGTGACAGGGGGTGAGCCCGTCGCCACTTAATAATGGACAATGGGTACAATACCCGCCTCGAAATTGAAGCATGCAGGTTTCCTCACGATGTTTTCCTTCACCGAAAAGCCAGTGGTGTTACAAATTGTACATAAATTCCGAAAAACTCATTGGTACTAGTCGGCCTGGACGGGGATCGAACCATAGCCTCCTGCACGGCAGGCAAGGTTACTCGCCACTGGACCACTACGGCTTCTTACGGCACGGCAATTTACTAGTATATTGGTAAAATTTGAATACCTATGATACCAGGATCGTTGCTTCCCTACTTGGGTTTGTAAAATACAGAGTGTTAAATGAAATGCGTTACATATCGAACAGGTTGCTTTTGGCCATCAAACTGAACAATTTTCACTATGGGGATGGGGCCAACATCGAAATAGTGAACAAAAACCACTGTTCCATAGAAAATGTCATTAGCTAAGCTACTCAACCATGTATGAAACCGATTTTTTTAGTCGCGATTTCAAAGTTGTTCCCATAGTGAAAATTGTTCAGTTTGAAGGTCTGAAGCACAAGCAAAAGTAGGTATAAATAACGAATTTTAGTTTACACCATGTATAAGAATTATAACGTAATTTGATAGTGTAAATCAGGGATGGGCAACCTTTGGAAAGTCGCGGGCCAAAATTTAGGATGTTAACGAATTCGCGGGCCGTAGATAATAGTTGTGAAAAAAAAACGGTCGGTTTTATACATGTAGGCAAAAAGTGTACTATCAAAGTTACCTACATCAATCGGTATACAAGGTGTAAGGGACAGCCTGAAGTTGTGAACTGAGACCATCAAACTGAATAACTTTTAACAGTTGTTTCATACAAAGCTGCTGTACCTTCCCAACTCAAATGTATGAAGCAGCAAATTTTTTTTGCGTTTCCTGACGTAGGCTCCGTGAAAGTTGTATAGTTTGATGGTCTGAGTCCATCAGTTCAGTCTGCGGAGGGCTGTCCCTTACACCCTCTATTATCGTATTTGATTCAGTATGTAATGTACTTACACACGGCGACACATCAAGCAACGCAAAACAAACATAAACTGGCCGCGCGACGTTATGCATTACTCTACCGACGCCCGGCCAGCTTATTTTAGTTTTGCGTAGCTTGATGTGTCGCCGTAGGTATGTACCTACGTTTGATCTTGAGAAACAAGATAATCAACGTTGTGTATGTAAAAAGTGCACAAAACCAGCAGTGGACATCTTTTATGATAAAAGTATCCGTTTCGTCGCCTGAATCTAGTAGTAAGAAGAATGGATATAAATAAAAAATAAAAAAAATAAATCCGGATCAAAATCCGGGGCGGGCCGCATCCGGCCCGCGGGCCGGGGGTTGCCCATGTATGGTGTAAATGGTATCTAAAGTGACGTAATATTTAAACCAAATGGTACTCATTTTGACATCTGGCATTTTACGCGTCATGTTCGTATAATGTAGGTATAGTATAGGTACCTATTGTGGATTCCAAGTCGAAATTTGAGTTACATAATTTGTGAACGACTCCTAAGGGCAAGGAGACTGTTCGCAAGTTTGCCATTATAGCCTTCGATAACTTGCGAAAATAAGTGGGTACATAGTTCCATAGCTTCGCTACGCATTCTCGCACAAGCTAGTTACATCTCTGGAGAAAAGCATGACAATAAAATGCCAGTAGGTAACTAGTGCAACGGTCTTTCTATTTCTGTGTCTGTCTAAAATAGAAAATAAAAAATGCAATACATTTTTTTTGTTTAATGGCATTCGATGTGTTATCACAATTCAGCCAACGTCTCGTTATGTGAAGATTATACATAGGAAAATGATCAGTATTATTAATTAAATGGAATGGCAGTTTTGCCAATGTAAGTAGTTTAGAGTCTCGAGTGATTGTTTTAAGGTTAAAACACAAAAGAGTTCACAAAATGGCCGAGCCGCGTGGCCAATTAAATCACGAGCCGAACGAAGACGTCCTCTCGGCAGACCTCTAGCCACGCGACTCAAATAAAAAATGCAAAAACTTACCATAAGAAGAATAAACAGCCAACGTAAGCTGCAGAACGACGTTCACGATGACAGCCCCAAGCTTCACTCCGAACACATTCAAAATGGCGGCCATGGTGCTTGACAAGATGGCCGACTATCGCACTATCGATACTAACACTCTTTATCACATAATACTGAATTTAAATTAAATTTAGTTCTTAACGGATTTAAAAATTTAATTATTTTTGAATTCATTCGCGGTGCGGTTTGGCGGCTCCTGGAAAAAAAGAAAAGATTGGTTATTAATCTGTGGTGTGTAAAGGTTCAAGGTTTTACAGGGTTCGAAATGATCAAGATAATTATTTTCTTTGAATAATTTAGTGAAAATATAATTATCATAATATAGTGAAATGTCACTTTGTGCGTTTTTCCCCAGTTAGTTAGGACATTGCAGGCTGAGTCATCTGATTGTCTGAAAAGAAAGATGATTCCGTGCTTCGGATGGCACGTTAAGCTGTTGGTCCCGGCTACTGCTGTTGGTCTGTTGTCTGGTACTGTTGGTCTCTGGTGGTAGTAGTCGTTACATAAAAACCACGTCAGAGGCCGTAAGGCGGTTTGAATAAACTCTGACACCAGGGCTTGCAGCCCACTCGATAAGAAGAAGATCATAATAATTTTCGGATAATTATCCAAGCTGATTCTTAGTTTTGAGAGAAAGGACACTGGGCCAAGAGCCCCCGCTATGACACAGGTAGGGACAGTTAGAGGATACCCGAACGTACATTGTGTACAAAGGACATCTAAAAATTTTCTAAAAAAAAAAAAGATACAGGCTGTTTTATTTTACGTGGTCGTTTTATGTACCTACATTATTTTGACATTCTGACCCGAAAGGTGTAAGCTCCTTCGGTTTGATCAGACACTTAAGTACAACTTTTGTGTACAAAGGGCATCAAAATAATTTCTAGAAAAAAAAAGATACAGGCTGTTTTATTTTACGTGGTCGTTTTATGTACCTACATTATTTTGACATTCTGACCCGAAAGGTGTAAGCTCCTTCGGTTTGATCAGACACTTAAGTAGGGTGCGTAGTTGAACAGTGAACCAACCAGATACACTGAGCCACCGCCATATTTCTAAATATGCGACATTGCCAGTTTTAACTCACTAATTAATACTTGCCTCGTGGGCATCCTTCCCCTCTCCCGTAGTGAGCCGGCAGCCGCGGTGTGAGCGTTATGTGCTACAGCGATTTGTTTGTTTTCCGCCAAAAAAAGATTGTTTTCTCACGTAACTGTCTCGATTTTTGTACATTTTGTTATTTGTACTAAGAATAAAACTTGTGTGGTGTCAGAATTGTCGTAGTTTTAGTCGTTTTATGAGCATATTGTTTTGTGACAATTAAGCGTCTAACCTATATTTTTGGGTAATTATAAGTGGAATAGTATGTGTATTGAACAGTGAACCAGGTTTGCATAGTAGACAGTGAACCGGTTCACTACCTTACTTTAAAAAAGCTAAATTTTTAAATGAAGTTGTTCATGATAATTTTGATTATTTTTTATTTTTCTGTGGTTCTTTGAATGAAGACTGTTTATTATACCATCAAAAAGGTTTGTTGTTAATTACCTAAAAAGGTTTATATGAAAAGTTTAAGTAGTTTTTGTAAGAAGAAGTTTTTTTTTCATTGTATTTTGTATGGTAAAAATAAAAGGGGATTTTTCAAAATTATGTGGTTTCTTTTCAGAAATAAGCATTTTTACTAGTAATTAAATGTATGGTTCACTGTTGAAACTCGGGTGGTTCAGTGTAAACTACCCATAGTACACAGTGAGCCAAATTTCATTTTTGATAAAAACTGTCTTTACGGGTTTAGTTTGTTCCTTGGGCTTTATATAACTTAAAACTAAGAAACCTTATGAAATTACCTAACCGATGACACCAAAACTAAAGTATTAGCTTTATTTTTCAGCACGCTACGTATCTTGGAAAAAAGGGTGGTTCACTGTTCAACTACGCACCCTACAACTTGTTTTAATCTTTTTTTTTTTTTTTTTTTTTGTTGTTTAGAAATGTTCTTTTGGCTTGTTTCGAATTATACCTAACTTAATATTCACGTTTTGTTACTGACAATATTTTCTATATGAGTGCTGTCGCATGCCTGTTATTAGTACATAAGTTAGAATATTGTCATTTTCATTTATTTATATACTGTTTTACTTATGTACCGTTGGCATGTAATAAATAAATAAATAAACTTCTAAAAGTTATTATTAATCGTGCAAAAGTAAGAATGCTTACAGGTACTATAATGGCAATTTCAGGATGGAATAACGATGCGTGTTATGGCCTAAAGGTCTTGTAACCAGGCCAGTAAATAAATTAAAAAAAACGATGCGTGTGTGCATGTGTGTTTATATCAATTGAAAAGTATTAAACATAGCTAAAAACTTCGTTCAAATCAAAGTAAAATTAATGGCCCAAAGCGCGTTAAGTTGAAGCACACTACTGGTGCACTTGGTCCATACAAACTGGCACACTTGGTCTGTCATCTCGGTACATATTTGAAGTATACCTGTCATTTGTTTTGCTTTATTTTTCTGGTTTGAAATGATCGCGTAATCCATTAATTTTACTTTGATCGAAGGCTAAAAAAAGGGGAATGATCATCAGAGGGTAGATGGTAAGTAGGTACTCTATGTACTACCACACCCTGAACACTTTTCTGTCACAAATGGGCTCGCACTGACTAAAAGAGGTAAGCACGCGCGATACTGAGTGCGAGTGAGACAGGAATACACCATTGCCGAGTATTTTCTGTCGGAGTGGGTGAGGTAAAAAACGATACTCTTTCTTATACTATATCCGTATAGCCTCCTATTGCTGTTGGCAATAAAAACGCAATTTTTGATGAGGCTTTCTTTAAGGTCTTGCTGTGACCAACGACTCCTTTATAAAACCAACCACAGTAAACAAAATGAAGTAGCTATTGTAGGTATATATGTTGCTGTAACCAACAAGTCCTTTATAAAACCAACCACAGTAAACAAAATGAAGTAGGTATTGTAGGTATCTATTATAAGTTGCTGTAACCAACAAGTCCTTTATAAAAAACCAACCACAGTAAACAAAATGAAGTAGGTATTGTAGGTATCAAAGTGCGACATAATTCAGTGTAATGTGTCTTCACAAGACATTAGCTCGTACTCATAATATTATTATTTCTATCATATCACGTTACTTTTCCCCCTAGCGCGAGATATAGTGAGAACAGAGGGTCAACATCGTAGCAGAATAATTAAATCGTCGGCGTAGGTCACATTTATTATCAAGAATTGAAAGCATGGGGCAAATATTGTCTTGTTTTTATTTGAGTGAAGGAATGTTAATACTGTTTTTGAGAGTAACACGGTTATTATCAAATCTAAAACACCCAAACACACTCACATATACAAAAAATTTTCTTCATTATAAATTTTAATGAAGAAAAAGAAAAGGATTAAAAAATTAAAAAATTAAAAACACACACACACACACACACATCATGAATTGATGTGATGATTTTTTTAATGAATGAGATTGAAAAAGTTAGTCTCGGACGGGACTTGAACCAGCAACCTGCCAAACCGGGGTTGTGCCCAATTAAGCTACCGATCCATTATGACAGTAGCCCTAAATCGTGTATTCCCAGTTGTCGCCACGGCCTCCGTCGCCACTGCGGACAAATGGGAAAAAAAGTCCCAGTTGTCGCCACTGGTGACAAAGCAGTGGTGACGACTGGGACTTTTTTCCCATTCGTCGCCAGTGGGGACAATTGGGAAAAAAGAGTCTCAATTGTCGCAACTGGTGACGTATGGGACAATATTTTCTCACTTGTTACCACCACTATCAAATAAAATAAAATCGCGTAGGTGATTCAAAATTTGGTTCATTCTTCTTACCAACCTTTTTTTTTTAGACCGCCTTATGGTAATTTGTTTTGTTTTATTATAGGTACTTATGTTTTGTACAACAAAATTATTACAGCAGTAGTAGAGACAAATTTGAATAAACTATACGGAAAAGTATCATTAACCTTTAAACCATAAACTCTACAAACTGAACAACTTTTGGTATTGGAGCAATCCGATCGGAGCAAAAAAAAATCTGCTGTCCACTGCTGTTGCTGTGCTACTAAACTCCAATACCTACTCGACTCAAATGTATGCAACAGCAGATTTTTTATTTGCTCTGATCTGTTTGCTCCCATAAAAAAAGTTGTTCAGTTTGATGGGTAGAGTATGTGGTTTAAAGGTTAATTATACTTTTCCGTACACCCTGCATAAACGAAAGAAGTTGGACCGAAAGAACTAGAAGAAGCCGTACCTACTTATTCCCGATCCGAACTAATATAGATATAGTTAGTCATTTTTGCGCGAGAGCAGGAATAGAGGGGACAAAAATGTCGGCATTTACCTGTTATTAATTAAAAAAATAATCTTTTTGATTATTAGCGAAATATCGATAATTCAAAAGTTATTTGAAACGATAGTTAAGAATCCAGTAAGTAGATACATTTAAAATGATATTAAGTACCTATATTAATCTTCACTTACTTAAATATGACCAAAAATCAATAGATATAACTGGTTTTCTTATTTAACTACAAATAAATTTTAATACAAATAAAAATGTATAATCAGTTAGGTACTAAACTTTGTTAAATCTTTTACGGTGATGTGATGGTAACAAGTGAGAAAATATTTTCCCATGTGTCACCAGTGGTGACAATCGAGACTTTTGATTCCCATTTGTCGCCTGTGGTGATAAAGCAGTGGTGATGACTGGGACTTTATTTCCCATTTGTCACCAGTGGCGACGACTGGGACTTTTTTTCCCATTTGTCCGCAGTGGCGACGGAGGCCGTGGCGACAACTGGGAATACACGCCCTAAATTTGCAAGGTATGAGGCGCTATTTACTGGTGTTTTTTGGCATTTTAATTATCTTTTATGTGAACCTAAAGTATTTAACGCATTTAAATTTACACCCTGTAAGTATATAAAACAGAACTGTCATTGTACATAAATAAATAAATTGTACGAACCGCTGCTGACCAGGCTCTGTACCCGGACTTTCTATTTTCAATATATTGCAACCGTTTTGGTCCGAAATTCATTGTAATAGAGTTGGCCTTGGAACGAAAACGTTCACGCAATTGCAAAGTTCTAATGTCGGCCAGCCCGTATTTACAATTTATTAATTAAGTACATGCATCATTTCGTCATTGGTATAAAGTGGACCTTTTGCATTTTGTGTACTTTGTGTCCATAATTACCGGTGACCTGTAGTCCAGGAGACAGTGTTTACTTTTGTTTAGAAAACATCTTTAATTAATTCCTGGAAACATTTATTATTCGAAAAGGAAAATAGTGATAAAAGTCGAATCAGGTAACTACAGATCAATTAGGCAGGTTGGTATTAATTTTAATAAGCTAGCATTTCTTTACTTGATGAGAAGTTTATCTTTATTTAATAACAGGGTTCATTAAAAATCTGATATTTATAATAAATATCAAAATATCCGCTATTTGATATAAGGTCTAACAAAATAAGCTGAAACTATTTTAAGGGGATGATCAGACCATCAAACTGAACAACTTTCTCTATGGGACCAATATCGAAATCACGAATAAAAATTAGCTGTTCCATACAAACCTACTCGACCTAAATGTATGGGACAGCAGATTTTTTTACGCGATTTCGATATTGGTTGTTCAGTTTGATGGTGTGATCATCCCCTTAAAATAGTTTCACCTAATTTTGTTAGACCTTATATTTATGAAAAAATTACAAAAATGTTTCATCTTTTCATACAAACGTTCGATCACGTGATTGCATTTAGTCTGGCAATTCCAATTTCGTCATTCAAATTTCCTATAAGTTCTTTTGGGAAAGCTATAGTTTAATAGTTTATTAGGTACACCAACGAAATGAGTACAATCAGCCTTTAAAGTTGAATTAATGCAACTGTCTACAATTACACCTTGTATTACTGTACCTAATCAAATAAAATGCCGAAGACTCAATTATTACGCTATTTTATAAAATAAATATCTCTACCTTTGTTTTAACATTAAAGACAAGACTTTTATTAAAAAGGTTGATTCACATAAAAGTAATAACAATTTTTCTTACAACAACCTCAGAATTACAAGCTATCATGTTATCTTGAGAAAAACAACCAGCTCTTGGACTATAACAGAACAAGGGACGGCTAATGCAGTAATTACTGCACTCCGTTTTCCCGCTATTTTTGTTTCATCACAGTTCCACCCTTGGGCGGGATGAGCTTTGTCGTAAAGAACCAAGAATTCATTTAAATATTTATTTTAATGTTTTTTTTCCTCGAGCAATTTAAATTGTCATTTGCAAAAGAAAATAGTAATTGTGCAGCTCATTTTTCGCTTTATTTCTTGTAGAGTTGAAGAATTGAAAATGAAAACAGTTAAGTTGCGTTGTGCGAATTTATTATTTTACTAAACTATTACACTCACTCACCTGTCCTTTCATACAAATGAGAAAACGTATGAGAAAAGGCAGGCGTATGCAATGACGAGTGAGTGCAAGTGAAATAGGACTATACTTGTTGTTTGCCTCCTTTCGCCAAGACAAAAATAGCCTAAGGCAAAAAATGTGTGTGAGGCAGGGACTTTTCGTACTGTATGTATTACTAGATACTCATTCTCATACTAACCCTTTGCCCTCCAGTGGTGTCCCACAGGCTATAATTTACTAAAATAAAAACATCAACACATATCATACTTTTTTTTATTTATAATTAATGGATTTCTTGCTTGTGCGTTAGCACCGCATTTCCGCCAATGTCAAGTGGTTTGAGGGAGTATCTATCCAATCTCGAGGATTGTTTTTGAGTATGAACAACTCAGAAGGATTGTGGAGCCTCGTGGCAGGCTGAAACGCGAACCGCGCGAACACCATGCGAAAGACGAGTGTTCGGGGCAAACCCTGCAACGTGACTCACATATACTTTATGTGGTTTGTAGGTTTTCAAACAGGTAGGGTTATGGAAATACATGCGCAAAGCGCATTCGGTGCAGGAGTGGTATGTTTGAATGTCACACATCCTAATTTGTTTACGAAGTATGCTTAAATTCTATACAGGTTAAGGGATAGCCCTCAGCAGACCGAAACGGTGAACTCAGACCATCAAACTGCATAACTTTCTCTATGGAACCTACATCAGGAAACGCGAAAAAAAAAAGCTTATAAAAACTGCCGCTCCAACCCCATTTCCGTTTCCTGAGGCTCCATAGTTTGATGGTCCGAGTTCACTGTTTCAGTCTGTGGAGGGCTGTTCATTACACCCTGTTAAGTTTAAGACGATATCGAGGTATGAATTCAAAAATCGAGTATGTATGAAAAAAAAATTCCCAGCGAAAAAAAACTTTATTGACACATTTTACATTTTTCATTTTTTTTTATTTTTCGCGGAAAGCGAAGTATGATAAAAAAAATCACAGCGGAAAGCGAACGAATCGCCCTAAGTAATGCATGTATGCGTGCAGATCGGAAGCCTTCCGAAAACAGGCCTATTCGCTTATGTGGACGCACCCTAATGTTTTTTTAAGTAAAAAGCGTTTTACCTTGACAACTTTCCCTCAGGGTAACCAAACTTTTTGATTTAACAAGCCATGTTTTCACAATTGACAAATTAAATAATTTGCGAAAAAGTGCCTATAGGGAAAAGCGTAGGAGTTAGGTTATCCTATTTAACGGTTACCAAGGGCCATATTTAAGAGGTAATTTATTGATCATAAGAAATCTGAATAATTACAAAAATAGAGGTCAGCACAAGCGTCGTCAATTACACATATACACAAACAGTTATAAATCAGCAACAAGCTTCGTCAAAACAATAACTATAATATTTATTTGACTGAGCTTGCATTTTATATTTAAGAGGTATTTTAAGGTTCGGTGGCACCCTAAAAAAATGTGGTGGTAACAGGTATCTTAAGATTTTTAGGGTTCCGTACCCAAAAGGGTGAAAACGGGACCCTATTACTAAGCCTTCTTTGTCCGTCCTACATCTTTATTTTGAGCATAGCATTTATCTCATGTAAGACTTCTTCCATCCACTGGTTGCCTGGAAGAAACCACTTTTAGTGATAAGGCCGCCTTTTGTACCCTTCTTGTTAATGTATATTGTTGTTGTTTTTTGTGTATTTTGGTTTGCAAATAAAGAATATTTATCTTATCTTATCTTTGAGCCATAATAGATAGACTGTTGAAATTTTCACAGAATATGCGTTATTGTAGCAGATTTTTCCGCTTATAACAACTTGGCTTACCAAATAACGCCATCTAGCGGCCGAATGCAGAAACTAAAACTAAACAGCACGTATTTACTATATAATTGTCTTCTATGTTCTGTTCTGTTCTCTTTATTATTGAACCAACCAAATCAAGTAATGTAATGTAATCCTGTAACTTCCTAACACAATATTTGTACGCCATGACGGCAGATTATTGTTGTCTCTGTGAGAACTATTACCTACCTAGCCTAAATCCTAAGTACTACCAAAAGTCTTACAAATAAATTATTTCATTCATTCATTCATTCATTCACAGAACTACAATTTGATTAGTCGTGGTTACATCTAGCATGCAGTTATCCAAGGATTACGCCGCGGGACTAAAATCGTACATAAAGCTTTAGTAACAAACGGACGGACAAACTGATTCTGACGTTAGTTTTGATGTAGATAATTATTGCGCATTTTGTGTAGAGATTTAAGCCGCGTCTACACGTATCAAACTCAGTGACACGCCGTCGACTTGACAGAAGAATACAGGGTGTTAGGGTTAACAGTTGCATTACCTACTTTAAGGGGTGATTGTACCCATGATTCTTAACAACTTTCCCTAAGAAACCTATAGGAAATTCGATTTTTTTTTTCGACTTTTCTTAAAAAAGTTCGATCAGATGATTGCATTTAGTATGGAAAGTCCAAAACATTTTTTACGAATTTCCTATTGGTTTCTTAGGGAAAGTTGTTCAGTATCATGGGTACATTCAACCCTTAAAGTAATGCAACTGTTTACCCTAACACCCTGTATATGCTATTATGCTCTTGACTATACAGGATGTAAATATAAATGCGTTACATTCCTACCTACATTAGAGTAGTACCATTAGACCACGAAGAACTACCTCCGTGGTCTAATGGTTTTATTGGGCCCTTGAAACGGAGGTCGTGGGTTCGATTCCCACGGGGGACACCTAGTGATATGTCACTTTGTGCGTTATTCCCCAGTTGGTTAGGACTTAGGACATTGCAGGCTAAATCACCTGATTGTCTGAAAAGAAAGATGATTACGTGCTTCGGAAGGTACGTTAAGCCATTGGTCTCAGCTACTATCTCTGGTGGTAGTAGTCGTTACATAAAAACCAAGTCAGAGGCCGTAAGGTGGTTTGAATAAACTCTGACACCAGCACACTCGTAGTATGCTGCACGTGATACGGCTGTATCACGTCTTTTATCTCGTTCGTTCACACGCAAATAGAAAGAGAGCTAAGGTGCTGCACTGCGGCATGCTAGCTATGCTGGGCTTGCCCACACGATAAGAGAAGCCCTGAAATCGGTACAGACAGATTTTTTTTATTCAATTTTTTTTTATATTGGGGCTTTCAACCCTGAGGTTATGTCAGCCTAGTACAGACAGTTGGCAGCCCTAATTACGAGCGTCTCGTCTCGTCCGCGTCCGCCGACCATATGATTAATGTTCGACGGCCATTTTGTTTTTATTTTCCCGCGCTTTCCAGTTAGCGAGCTTTTGTTTGGAGCTACGAATGTTTAGGTTAGAGGAAACATTTAATGTATCGGGACCATCATAATCCTTTTTAGGGTTCCGTACCCAACAGGTGAAAACTGGATCCTATCATTAAGCCTACGTTGTCCTTCCGTCCGTCCGTCTGTTTGTTCCTTTGTAGGTACAAAGGGCTGTATCTTTGAACTATAATAATAGCTAGAATAATTTTTTTTTTGTTAATATCGTATGGTGATACGGAACCGGTGCGCGAGTCCGACTCTCACTTGACCGTTTTTTAAAGCCTGTTTATCAGAAAACATTTCAACGTGCTACCTCTAAACTTTCACAGCTCTCCAGCCGCCATATTTATTTTATTTGGTTCGTTTTGAAAGCCGAACGTCTTTGAAGTGTCCACGCCTGTGTTTGTAATATTAATTTATAGTTCCTTCCGAGAACTCCATAACGTCTGTTGCTCGCTTTATATAGACACAATTTTAAGTGCCGGGGAGACGAAGATTAATCAAATTGTGGCTGTTTAAAAACTATAGCTTTGGCCCGCGACTTTGTTGGCGTATATTTCGAAAAACTTCTAAACCCCGTTGACACCTTTTAGCGGTAGATTTTCGAAAAACCACCCAGGCACCCCTACCTCTTAAGGAATTAATCGCCTCTTGGGTGCATACATTGCTCGAAAAGAACTTATTCTAGGACATGTTCTCTATCAATCAATCAAAGCAGCCACATAAACCCACTGCTAGGCATACCTTTCATACAAACTTTCGATCAGCTGATTGCATTTAGTATGGAAAGTCCAAAATGGTTTTTGCGAATTTCCTGTTTCTTATGGAAAGTTGTTAAAGTTGTGCTGGTGGTCTGCTTACTGACCTCAATCCCTCTCGTGGCCACCTCTCTATGAGAGTACAAAATTCACTGAATCATTTGACTCAATGAGACAATAAAAACCCTTTTCCTGGATACACTCATTTTAAAGTAGGTACCTAAACAGTTTACTCAAATAAACCCGCTTTAGTACTGACGCATTCAACAACAAAGACTTCGACACTGTAGTTATTTTCTTCGCTAATTAAGGGGCTACCTGCCGGTTTTGGGTAACTTTGTAACCATTTTATTCATTAACTATGGCACTGTTTGAGCTGAAAAATCAACTGGACCATCTACAGGATATGAGAAGTGATGTGGTTTTTCTAGAAATCGATTTTAATGAATAAAACCGAAGAAAAGGGACTCTAAAGTCACCCCTATTTTTCCAGATGTAACCATTTTACTCTATACCATTTTGAATCGGAAGAAAATGAAAATTTACAATATTGTTCACAATGCAATTTAGAATAATGTGGTTTTCTTACTTATTAGAAATTAATAAAAAATCATCTAATTTTTCAAAGAAAACAGCTAAATTCTGACCGGAGCCACGCGCTCGTTCGCATCGATTAGTATGGAGAGTCGTGGTCCAGGGCAGATACGCCTTAAATTAAAATCCTAAGCAATTAAAATGGGTATGGCACAGGTAGTTTCATTGGATGAAAGCACAATGCAAAAGAATTAACGCAAAACTAGAAAGTAGTTTGTTTAGAATCGAGAGCTGAATCGAATTATCATGGTTTCAACATAGATTGTTTTTTAATAATAAAAATTTTGTTTGTAAAATTTCAAATTTACTATACTAGATCTCAACCCACCGCACGGGCAAACTCAACCTACTTACTAACAAAACAATATTCTTAAAATGTATCTATGAGCACGTTAGAGCTTTCATAATAATTTTTGCCTCAAAACTTAAAAATGAGAATAACTTAAAATTTTAGCTATCAAAATAAAGTAATTATTGTTTCAATCAAATTATTTTGTTATAAATCATTTGGGGTGTATGAGGTTTTGAGCTTCTTCATTAACACGTTGTATATGGATAATACACACACGCCTTCAAAGGCCTTAAATTTTAATAAAATTTAAAAGCAAACTTCTCGTAAAAGAAAACATTTCTCTTGACCTTTTTTTCTCAAAAGTGTCAACTTTAGCATACATTTTATACAGTTCAAGTGTTAGAAGCGAAACGATAAAGTTACTAAAGAAAACAAACGCCACTTCAGCTCGTTTGACAGACGCCGAATTGGAGACAAAAAATGTCTACTTTTTGTGAGAACTTTTTTTTTCTAAAATGGTTTGTTTTGACTACTTTTGAGTAGCTACTTGGGAGCAGACAAAAAACAGGTTTATTTAATGAAAAACGACTAGACTAAGATTCCGTTACAAATTTTCAACTCTCATATGATTAGGCAATGATATTTATACAGGGTGTAAAATGATTACAACGTATTTACGTTACATATCAAACGGGGCGCTTCAGACCATAAAACTGAACAACTTTTACTATAGAGCCAACAAAAGAATCGAGAAAAAAAGTTTGGTTTAACCAAGAATAACATTCCATATGAAATGTCACTGGTCACTCCACGAAAATGTTATTAGTCACTCGACCCAAATGTATGAAAAATCTGTATTTTTTTCGCGATTTCAATGTTGGATTGGACTAACCCTTAGTAAAAGTTGTTCAGTTTGATGGTCTGCAGCACCCCCTAAAGCATGTAACGCATTTAAGTTTATACCCTGTATAAGCCATCCACGCTTAATTTTCAAAAAACAAAAGTTTACACAACGGTTCGTACCGTAACCAGAAAAAAGATGTGGAATTACAAAAATAATTCCGGAATTAAGTTTAAATTGTTCTCCTGACAGTTTGCTGACAACCCTGACGCATGACACGGGTCATTTTACGGTACCTTTAAAAAAGTAAAATTATCATTAACATTACAAAAAAATACATCATCGGATTTGGTGAAAAATGTGAAAGTGTTGTCAAAAAAAAAATGCGATATACATACAAATTCCCATACAAATTTCTCTATGGGACTAACTCCGAAATCGCGAAAAAAAATTGTCCCATTCCTGTTGGTTGAGTCGGATTGCAGTTTTATATGAAACAGCAGATTTTTTGGGCGATTTTGACCTTGGTCCCATAGTAAAAGTTGTTTACATTGATGGTCTGATCATCCCCTTATGAAACCTTCGGCATAGGACCTTATGTGTAGATATAGCTATGGGAATCAGTGGTAGGCGTAGTCGCGATATATCTACATAGCCTATCGCCCCCAAAACACAACGAAAGAGCCCTTGCCCCTTCATCATCTGATGATGGGGCACACTACAGGGAACAGGCCTATCCTCAGGAAGGGTGTACGGGCGTTGGTGCGTTCACACACGATGACGCTCTGACGGAGCGGCAGATGTCAGTCCATAGAAGCACACCCGGTGCGTCAATGCGTCACCTTGTGTGTTTCTACGTGCGGTTTCATACAACTCCTTGCTTCACAAATGATGGACTGACGTTTGCTGCTCCATCATTGCGTCATCGTGTGTGAACGAGTCCGCCACGCGTGCTCAATGCGGATTGGTAGACTTCACATACGCATCAGAACTGTCTTCAGCGCATCCAGATTTCCTCACGATGTTTTCCTTCAGCATTTGAGAGCAGTCGGTGTTCTACAGAAATTAGAAACGTACAGAGGATGAATCAGAGTAGACTCACTAGGGAGATTTATCGATCTAATGTCAGTGGAACAGTCGAGAGAGGCCGTCCGAGGAGAACTTACCACGACCAAATTAATGGTCTTCTCTGAAAAGGACAAGTGCGTAGCACCCTAAACCGACGGAAGTGCATGAAGAGATGTATGAATGTGGATGAGGCGAGAGAAGTATGTCAGAATCGTAGTGTGTGGCGAGCCGTAGTCTCTGCCGAATGTGATGAAAGGCAGTTGCGTGGAATTAATATTGTGTAGAATCGCGAATAGGAAGAAACGCGTTTGTGTCAAATTTAAGACTGTGTGGAATAGAGAATGTGTTCAATGTCAGTTGTGCGGAATCCGTAATGCGTAGAATATCGAATAGGCGGAAAAGCGTTTGGCAAGAACTCAGATCAATTCGTCTCTGCCTACCCCTGTGGGATAGTTGCATGAGTATATAGGGTCCTTTTATATGCTGACACTTTTTTAAGGGGATCATCAGACCATCAAATTGAACAACTTTCACTATGGAGCCAAATGTATGGGACAGACAGCTGATTTTTTTTCGCGATTTCGATGTTGGTCCCATAGAGAAAGTTGTTCAGTTTGATTGTCTGATCATCCCCTTAAAAAAGGACAGAATATTAAGAAGGACCCTGTATGTATGTATGACTAAATTAGAAAAAACTCATTGGGACATGGCATGTAGTGTCCATACATCTCCGCAACGCGCCACCGACACGCGACAGTCACATCATCATCATCACAGCCTATACAGGGTCAAACTTAATATGCTGACACTTTTTTAAGGGAATGATCAGACCATCAAACTGAACAACTTTCTCTATGGGACCAACATAGAAATCGCGACAAAAAAATCAGCTGTCCCATACATTTGGCTCTAGTAGGTTTGCAGTTTTGTATGGAGGGGCTGATTTTTTTTCGCGATTTCGATGTTGACGCCATAGAGACAGTTGTTCAGTTTGATGGTCTGATCATCTCCTTAAAAAAGTGTCAGCATGTTAAGAAGGACCTTATATACGTCGCACAGCAGGGCACAGGCCTACACTCTAGGAGGGTGGGTGTTTGGGCGTTAGTCCACCACGCGAGAACGCGTGCGACAGTCACACAAAAATAAAAACGCGAAAACACTTTTTATATCGCAAAAAATCTCAGTATCTAGGTTACGTATACATAAAAGTGAATCTCCGACAATAAGGCGGCTGCGGCCATAAATTGTACCATAAAGAATATCAGTCATAAACATTTTATAAGCTATTTGATGCACGCACATGCTCCCCTATTTATTATCAGAATAAGTACCGGTCTGATAGCTTAAATTGTTTGCTGTTTTCTTAAATTTTCGTTATGGCTGCGAAGAAAATACAGGGAAAAGGAAAAGTATCATAAACCTTTAAACCACATACTCTACCCATTGAACTGAACAACGTTTTCAGACTATAAAACACAGTTTAAAACACTTTCGTTTGTGTTCAAAAAACGGCCTCAACCGAATAACAGCGTCTTAAGTTATCATCTTGCCACATTTTGTTTAGGCGCAAAGTGAGAATTACCCACTTAAAGTACATACGGACATACAGACGGAATCGGACGAAACTAAGGGCTCCTTGTTTGACTATGAAACCCTAAAAACGGGGTCAACACCATTATAAAACATAGATAAATTCTAAGATTTGTCAACTCTACAGAATTAAAAATCGAAGTGATAAATCAATCCATCGTTAACTGTACAAGGTTTAAATTTGAATGGACTGTACCGTTAACTGTTACCTACTTAACAGTTGCAAAACGAACGGTTTAAATATCAAAAACTAAATGTCAACTGCGTAACTGAATTTTGGGTTTAATTAAATGTTCTTTTACATTTTAAACTGGACCGAAATGTTATACAGGGTCCAACTTATTATGTTGACGGTTCTTTAAGGGGGCTAACTGCCAGTTTTGGGTAACTTTGTAACCATTTTATTCATTAACTAGTGTTTTCCCGCGACTTCGTCCGCACAAATTATATACCCGATTTTAAGTCAGATCATAAGCTATCAAATAAAAAAAGTTTCATCAAAATCGGTTCAGTAGTTTTTGCGTGATGTGCGAACAAACAAACAAACTAACAATTTTGTCAATAGATGGCGCTGCACGTTTTTAAATCGCGCTATCGAATGTTATTTGAATTTATATGAAGAGAACCGCTACTTTTTTATTCCTCATGATTTTACGGTTTTATAATAGTTAAGACTATGGCACTTTATGAGCTGTAAAATCAACTGGACCATCTACAGGATATGAGAAGTGATGTGGTTTTTCTAGAAATCGATTTTAATGAATAAAACCGAAGAAAAGGGACTCTAAAGTCACCCCTTTTTTTCCAGTTGTAACCATTTTACTCTCACATTTTGAATCGGAAGAAAATGAAAATTTACAATATTGTTCACAATACAATTTAGAATGATGTGGTTTTCTTACTTTTTAGATATTAATAAAAAATCATCGAATTTTTCAACGAAAACAGCTAAATTCTGACCGCAGCCACGCGCTCGTTCGCATCGATTAGTATGGAGAGTCGTGGGCAGATACGCCTTAATGAGATGATCATACTATCAAACTGAACAACCACAGAACATTATAAGAGGGGTTAAAAGTGCAAATTAGACTGCCTCCGTGGTCTAATGGTTAAGAGCATTGGGCTCTTGACACGGAGGTCATGGGTTCGATTCCCACGGGGGGTACCTAGTAATATGTCACTTTGTGCGTTTTTCCCCATTTCGTTAGGTCATTGCTGGCTGAATCACCTGATTGTCTGAAAAGAAAGATTCATACAAGCATAGAGATTTGTTTCTAGATTGTGTCTGAAAAATTACATTGACTTCAATTGGTTAATTTTGAAAATATCACCATAGTATGTTTGTATGCAGCGCGCATTTGCGCTCTCGGAAAAAACTTCTCTTAAAAATGGCGGCAAAAATTATAAATCCTTCCCATCTGGACGGCCGCCGAAACCAGCGCGACCTCGTGACCTTTTATTTTTTTTTAAGCGACGTAAGCAGAAAAAATCTTGCTACCGCTCAACGCGAGTCGAGTGGCGTAGTGATGGGACGCGGTGTTGTTTTATCGATAGTCGATGTTTTCGAGACACGTCACATGTTATTTGAATTATTATTTGGTCCTTAGAGAGAAGAGAAGAGTTCCTTACGGAGATTTTTTTGACCGACCAGTGCCCGACAAATCATTGGCGTCAAGATAAAATTACGTCTTCTTAAAATAGGTATTTGTATTTTAACCTACTTATTCAGAATGGAGTATCTATCCCTTCTCTTTCCCTGGTTGTCGGTCGTATTAGTATATTAAGGGTAAAGGTTTTATGACTACTTTGTGGCCGAACTCTCCCGCCACCTGTCACCTGTCAGACTTGATGTCAAATAGACAAACAGCACTTTTTTCTGTCAATGTGACAGGTTTATGAGTAATTTTAACATTGCCATCTAGTGATTTTTCGATTTACTAGTCTTGGAAGGTCTAGGTATATTTTAATCAATCAAATCGTTTATTAAAATTATTTATTTTATTTTAACACTTTATTGTGCACACGGAAATACAGATGGCGTCTAAATATTGCGTCAATTACTTAGAAATTTATTTATTAAGTTGTAGCAGCAATGTTTCTGACCACCCTAATTATGGTCGAGTGTGTGTGTTGTGTGCTCAAAAATACACACATTCATACATAAACTAACGACCACAATCCATTTCGGGTTTTAAGAATGGTTACCTATATTATAATCAAATGTTATCGACTAAGACTATCGATACAATTCCCAGCCCGACCGTTTCACCTGTATAATTCCGAGGGCCCTCGACTTCAGCGCTCTCAAGTCGACCCCTTTGGCCCGTGTCATTCTTTTTGTGCGGAACCCTCGCACGGTGTTTAGTTCCCAGTAGCGCGCCAAACCGTTTTGTCATACAAAAGCATTCTTGTATTCTTTCGTGAGATATTCGCTGAGAGTTTTAAGGAGAAACTCTGTTTGCCTTGTAGTCAAGGACGATAAAAACAATTGACTATGTATTGATAGACATCACATCATCAAAAAAGCCGTGGTGGTCCAGTGGCAAGTAACCTTACCTGCCGTGCAGGAGGCGATGGTTCGATCCCTGTCCACGCCGACTCGTACCAACGAGTTTTTTCGGAATTTTTGTACGATTTATACCACTGGCTTTTCGGTGAAGGAAAACATCGTGAGGAAACCTGCATGCTTCAATTTCGAAGGCATGCATTGTACCCACTGTCGTTATAATTGGCGACGGGCTCGCCGCCCGTCATACTGGATAGAGTTTCGGTACTACTGGTGAAACGTGGATGTTCTGAGGTTTCAGAATATCACTACCCCTTAAGGAATGTAGTCGTGAGCATATGCTTATGCTAATAGACATCATAGCATTAGAAATAGTATGGTAGGACATACAGTACGGAATCTCTCTGCCCCCTCCAAACCCCCCCCCCCCCCCCCGCACCAATTTTACGTCACCCCCTGTGGCAAACGGGTGGCAGAAAACAGGTTACAAAGAAAGAAAAAAAAAGTATAAGAAAGAGTTTCTAGTACTACATAGTCTACATACAGTACGGAAACTCCCACCCCCCACAAATTTTAACCTCACCCCCCTCTGGTACAATGGCGTATTCGTGTCTCATTCGCACTCATTCAGTATCGTAAATGCTTACCTCTTCTTGTAAATGTTTCTCATTTGAGTGTCCAAGGTATGGCGGCGCATAGTTGTGTATCTTTCGCTGTGCGTTTGTATGAAGCTTTGTCTCTGTGGTATTTTTACTCACGTTTCAACAGTCTATGAGATAACTCACCATTTAAAAATAGATAAATAAAAAACAATCCAAAAAAGTTTTATTAAAATAACCATTTTGATTTAAAGAACCATTTAAGCTTCTCATCAAAAATTTTACCAGTCTTATTGAAAAATTTACTTTATTCCCCAATGCATTAAAGTTAACTTTCAAACGAACAAACACTCCCGTATCATAGTAAATCAATCAAAGCTAACCAATTAAATTGATATGGAAGAAATGAAGAGTTTTTATCCTTTAGTTAAAAGAGATTGGTATACAATAGTCCATTTAGTTGGTGGTCGAGGGTATGATGTCATTGTACAGTCTATTCCAATAGGCCTGTCTCAACAACTAACAAAATTTCAAAAATGTGAAATGAAACAAATTTTATTTAAGCAAATAAAATATACGAAGCAAATGCTTCAATAGCCGATGATTTTGATGTAAGTTAAAATTTTTTTGAGGAGTTCTATTGTGTTGTGTGGCTCCGGATCGAAAATTATGTTTCGTTCTACGTTGTGCAGAATGTCGTCTCACTGAAGTGAGATGCTACAGAAATAGTTTTCAAAAAAAACCTCCTATGATTTAAAAAATCAACCTAAGTTGAAATTATATAAGCCCAAAAATGTCAAAGTTCCATTTTTTTACCACTGTTTGTATTGTCAGTATTGAATAATATCTGGGCCGTGGCTGAATAAATATATCAATATATACTGGCAAGTGGCAGGCAATCCTGCCTTTTGTACAGTGTGAAATTGATATCATTTAGCATCCTTTTGAACTAAGAGCAAACCGATATCGGAGCAAAAAAAAATTAGCTGTTGCATACATCAAGTAAGCATTGCAGTTTAGTATGGAACAGCCATAGATATATTACTCTAACGATAGACAAGCTCGTTCAAACAAACAACATGTCACACAAAACAACACAAAATAACACATTGCGGTCTGTCATTGCCATAGTGACGAAGTGAACTCGGGAACATCAATGTTGCTTCTATGCAAGGGCAAGTCTATCGCTAGAGTTTAAGTCTATGGGAACAGCAGTTTTTTTTTTGCTCCGATCGGTTTGCTCCCATATAGTAAAAGTTGTTCAGTTTGATGGAGAATTTTATCAATTAAACCCTTATCATGTCACCTCTAGTATAGCCAATAGGCATCGAACAGCTCAATGTTCAAATGATTAAAAACTTTAATCCCGCTTCCAAGGCGTAATAGCAATAAAAAGAATATTATCAAACGATGCATTTATTGGCATACGGGTGTAGGTAACTGCCATTTTACGATGTTATAATACCATTTTACGATATTCAATATTGAGAGAAAACCAGTAAATGTGCAGCTTTTGAGATTGTTAGCGGGTTTTGTCTGGTTTTTAACCGATTTTAAATAAAGAGTTAACCGAGGGTTATTATCTAAACCAGGGTTCGAAAGGATAATTATCATTGATAATTATTTATCACGAAAATTATCTTTATAATTATACGTTGATAATGATAAATTGAGAGGAAAAACAAAATGCTTGCGCTAGCAATGACACGCCATGTATACAGGCTGTTAGGGTAAACAATTGCATTACTTTAAGGGGTGATTGTACCCATATGATACTGAACAACTTTTCCGAAAAAACATGTAGGAAATTCGCAAAATTTTTTTTTGACTTTTCATAGAAAAGTTCGATCTACTGACTGGATTTAGTATGGGAAGTCTAAAAATTTTTTTAGGAATTTCCTATGTTTTTTAGGGAAAATTGTTCAGTATCATGGGTACAATCACCGCTTAAAGTAATGCAAAAGTGTGTGCGTGTGCCGTATTTTCGATTAAAAAGTACTAAAAAAAAGTCCTTTTGTCGATTTTTTTTATGATTTCACTTGATAAACAAATGGTGAATATGTGAGTATAAATACCAAAAATCTGAAACTTTTTAAAGTGCTTCTAAAACGATTCAAAGTACATGAAAATACGTCATCTTTGAGACCATTTTCTACCGAGTGAAGTAATTCCAATCGTGTATTCAATTTATGATTTCACTAGATAAACTATACAAGAATACTGAGGTATGACTTTGGTTTCGGTAAATTGTATAAATCTAGTCGAAAAAATTATTTTATTTATTTATTTATTTACACACATTACACGCACAATTAATGTTGTCTTGACAGGTATACATAATGCGACGACATTTTGTTTGCACATCTTACATAAAAAACATCTTAACATCTTACATTCATAATGTACACAGTTCAAATATAAATATTTTAAAGACTTTCATTTAAAAAATTTACAGTTCCTAAATCTAGATAATACATTTAATTAGGTATCTACAAGTAAATCTAAGAGCTGCTTCCGTGAACTGGGCCTGCGAACAGTGGAACAAGTCTATATCTTTAGCTACTTCATTCAATATGCGTAATGCCGTCGTGGTCGGAGCATGAGTAAGAACATTGGTCCTGCACGAGGGCACTGCGAACAGCTGGTCTCTGGGTCCACGCCGCAACCGTGTGTTCGGTACCAGTAGACTCATGGCTTCTAATACTTTGGGATTATTTAGCTTCCCTCTAAATATCTTGAATAGATTGGTCACAAGTGCTAAATTCCTTCTTGCTTTTTGCTTGAAAATGAAAAATAAAACATGCATCCAACGTATTTCGTCCTACTATTGGGCCTTAATTAAATACTATCAGGTCTGGCTGCGTAATTACTCAAACAAATGTATGAGACAGTCGACTTTTTTTTTGCGATGTATGGATTTGTGTGTGTGCTTGTTGAAGTATGCGTGAGTTATGTTATTTGAGCTTGAGTGTGAATGCGTGAGAGCGTAAGTGTGAGTGCTGGTGAGTGTAAGTGTGAATGTTGTAAATGAGTGTAGAAAGGGATTTATAAAGCGGAGACTCATTTACGCTCTCTTTTTGTTTTTATTCCTTTTTTTTAATGTTATTTTTTAAGTTAGGTATTATTTAGATTAATTTAGGTATTTTTTAGATTCATTATGTGTATTATTTAGATTAATTTTAGAGTGTGTCTGTTAAATGTTGTAGTGTAAATAAAAATATTTTGATACGATTTTAAAGACTCAGGAGTGCGATTTTTGAATCTCATTCGGTGAGCTCAGGTATTGAAAATGACAAAATTACTATGGAGATACGCATCTTTTTACTGCTGATTTGACTTTCAAAAATCGCACTCCTGAAGTATTATTTTTGAAAGTGAAATCAGCAGTAGAAAGACGCGTATTTCAATAGTAATTTTGACATTTTCATCAGCTGAGCTCACCGAATGAGATTCAAAAATCGCACTCCGGGTCACCAGTTGCCGCGCATTTATCGCATATACACAGTGGAGCGTGACCAATTTGCTGCCGGATCCTAGAGTTTCAACGTGCACTACATGGATGCGTAATTACTGCGATTTAGCGTAATAGCACCCCTATTTTGCGGGTTACTGGAGTAGAAATTGATTTTGTAAGGTTATACTTGTTTCTGGTAAGTTTGGTATTAACTATCAAAAACTATTTCTAGGAATTCGGTATGCAGTTTCTTTTTTGTTTGAGGGGGCATTTTTCAAAAAAAAAATTTTCAAAAGTACACTTATCTCTTATCTTATGATAAGTGGTAAAAGTGCTGAGTCCGCAAAATAGTAAAAATAACAAAAATGCGTTGTAACAAAACATTAGGCGCCACGATACCGTGATTAGGGTTCCTCAGGCAAACGCCGGCGGCAACAATTACAACGGTTTTTTGGGTTCCCTTAGAGGCACCATAAAGAGGGTAGATAATTAGGACAACGATTTCTTCAATAAAACAGGTCCTACACTCTGAATTGCATACACACATATACATATATATTATAAACTCACGATAATCCCTTAGGGGGTGGTCAGAAACATTGCTACAACTAGGTTCCCTTTTTTTTGTTTAAGAATGTAGTAGGTAATAGTAATGCTGACATTGGGCAATTTAAGTTTCAGGATGGAATGACGTGTCAAGTAATGAGAGGTGGCTAGCCTTTCGCCCTCATAAACACTGTAAAAGAAACCTATAATCCCTTAGTCGCCTCGTCTCGTACGACATCCACGGGAAGAATTGGGGTGGTCCATTCTAAGCTAAATTTCGATTTTAACGATAACGTCAAAGATTCCTAATTACCTACTAGATAAAGATCCTTAAAAAAAATTCTAACGCTTTAATTACCTACTGGCAGACGGTACGCGCAAAAATGTATCTAATGAGGCTGCGTTTCCACCAGAGATGTGCGAGGTAGCGAGGCGGTGAGCGAGGAATCAATCCGCCAATAGCGCGCTCGCTCGATCACGTCATTGGGAAATTGAAGCACTCTCATTGGCGGATTTTTCCTCGCTCACCGTCTCGCTAACTCGCACATCGCAGCCTTAAGGGTATATTATTCGGAGCGCGCTCCATACAAACGTACTATGGTGATATTTTCAATACTAACCAATTAAAGTCAATGAAATTTTGCAGAAACAATCTAGAAACAAATTTTTATGCTCGTATAGAGTCCGATTTTCGTTTGAATGTATAGTTTTCAAGTTACAATGCCTCAAAGATTTCCATACAAATCTTAAATTTATCCTAGCATTGAAACTGTATATTTTAACGAAAATCTGACTCCATAGAAGCATAGAGATTTGTTTCTAGATTGTTTCTGCAAAATTTCATTGACTTTATTTGGGTAGTATTGAAAATATCACCATAGTACGTTTGTATGCAACGCGCATTTTCGCTCTCGGTATAAAATTCTCTTAAGCTTGACTCAGCGTTGTTATTACTCGTACAGCGCGCAACGTATGCGACGTTGCCGTCTGGAGCGAGTGGCAGAAATCCAGCAAGCGCATCGCTTACGACGCGACAAAGTGTAAGTGCTTATTTCGGTACCTACGGCCGAGTGATGAAAGCCTGATAACGTGCTTGTTTTTGTGGACAACATATAATATTATGCTAATGGGGAGTAGGGGTTCAAAATTCAACTAAATATTAGTCACGTGATTTATGCGCATCTTAAGGCCAGGTTATCCAAGTGCATGCGTCTCTTTCTTGCAAGCATAAGTTTGCAATTAGCCATTCCACTCCAATTGAAAGCAGGATTGCAAAAAAACGTGTTTTTAAATCAATATCTTTGTTTTTTTTTTTTTTTTTTTTTTATTGTTGATGGGTTTGCTCTTGACCCCAATCTAGTCCTCAGGACAAAGATGGGGCCGAAGATGTAGCGAGCTTACCCAGAAGTGCACTGGCACTCCTGCACACTGACTGACTCCGGCTTATGGGTGTTTCTAAGCTCAAAATTCTACGGAGTTCACTAGAAATATTTAATGTATTCAGTTAACCCGACGACCCGGTTGGTGTAATGGTTACCACGCCGGACTGCTAAATCAGGGTCCTGGGTTCGAATCCCGGTTCGGTCATGGATGTTATATGTTCGTGCCGTTGTTGTATGGTTTCCATAATAAAAGCCTTTAGTGGTTAGTTTGGGATCATTACAATGTATGTGCCTGTGAGCGTTATTTATTTATTTATTTTGAGTACAAGAATAAAAAGTGAAATATCAGCAGTTTAATCATAGTATTGAAAAAACCTAACAAAAAGGGGTAGCTTTGGGATTTTTTTCTATCTATTAAGCTCAATTCAAACACAGCCGCCTCCGGAGGCGGTCCGGAGGCGGGATTTTTTGTAATGTACGAGTTTATATGGACCCTGCCACACAGAAATCCGGGCCGGTAGCGGCGCGGCGCGGCGCGGTACCGGTGAGAACGCTATGACAACCAGGCGGCGGCGACGCGGGCCGGAGGCGGCGCGGTGGCGTGCCGGGGGCGTCGCGAAAGCGGCGGCGGCCGCTGTATTCTATTGTAGTCAATGCGAGGTGTCACACAGAGCGGTGGCGGGCGCGTCGCGGTCCGGAGGCGGTTTTTACCGCACTGTCATTTTGTATTTTTTCACGATTTTCGACTGCTTTTTTTTTTATTTTTCCTTACGGAAAGGCAAGGGAAACGAGCCCATACAGCCTGGTCATATGTGAGTTTTCTTCTATGGATTTTCGATTGCTGCTACTTGCTAGGGCAAAAGCTTTTTTTTAATAATGTCAATAACGGCTCTGGATACTAGTCCTTTTGAGCCATTCGTTATTTTTTTACACACAAAAGTCAATGCTTTTAGCCGTTGAAAAGATCTCTCGTACGGAGACATTCCTGGGTTCAGTATCAGATTCTGGTTAAATGTGTGTTTTGCAATTAAAACTGAACGTATACAACAAAAAATCAAGTCAATGCTGTAAGCCGATGAAGAGATCCCTCGTACGGAGACATTCCTGGGATCAGCAACAGATTATGGTTAAATGTGTGTTTTGCTATCAAGAAAAAGCGTAAACAATGAGGGGTTTTCAAAAATCAATTAAAAAGAAAAAGTAGTTCCAAATGGCTCGATAGATGGCGTTGACCCAACAGGGGTGAGCGACCTTGCAGATAATAAAATACAAATAAAATGAGTTTAAATGAGTTTTTAAGTAAGATGAAAAATCTGAGCATATGCTTCGTCCATGGTTGCACCTTACTTAGCGACATGATTTTTTTTCATCGACTTCTTATAACAAGTAGACACACAATTAGCGGTCCAAAAATGGCACATTCAAAAGAGCTCAAAAATTACGTTTCCGAGCTCTTTTGGTCTTAGTATGTACTACGCCGACTCTCCGACTGTAAACATCACTACATAGTATTTATAAAACAAAGTCGCTTTCTCTGTCCCTATGTCCCTTTGTATGCTTAAATCTTTGAAACTACGCAACGGATTTGATGCGGTTTTTTTTATTAGATAGAGTGATTCAAGAAGAAGGTTTATATGTGCATTGCACCCGTGCGAAGCCGGCGCGGGTCGCTAGTACATAATACGACTAAGTTTAATAATCAAATATGACGTATTAGTATCACCATATAATCATTTGCCGCTGTTCTGGAGTGCGATTTTTGAAAGTCACACTTTTAAATCAGCAGTAGGAAAGAAGCATTCGAAATTCGAATGATTTCCATACAAATTTTGACATTTTCTACTGCAGATTTGAACGTGTGACTTTCAAAAATACTACTCTTGTCATCGTCTGATAGATGACATCTTGTTTCTTTTTCAAAATGCCTTTTTAGAAATAAAATTTATTTTAAAGAAATGTAAGTATTTACAACTTTATACCAGCGGGGCTAGCACGCCAACCCGCGATAGCGTGATATAGCGTTATCACGCTTCCGCTCTCTTTCTATTTGCGCGCGGACGAACGAGATAAAAAATAATTTGACAGATGGATGTGTTAAATGGGTTGGCGTACTACGCCCGCTGGAGTGTAAGGTATATGTTCCATTGATACGTATTACGCGAAAAGATTACAGAAAAAAGGCTAGTGATTGAAAACTTCAATTCCGACACAAAAATTAGCTAAGATTTTATATGAGACTAAGAGTCTATAGTATTTCTGGTCAATGATTTTTTTGCTAAATTTTTAGTCTAAATTTACGTCCCAGCCCCCTCTCCGGTCAACGCCATCTATCGCGGTTTGTTAGAACTAAGTTTTACTAGCTGTCAGAAAACTCCCCATTAATTTCGTGCCATTAAAATATTCACGTAAATTGAGCAATTGACAACATTTCATTTTTTAATCATCAGTTTTTAATGAACAATATAAAAATAGGTAAAAAAATAAGAGATACGTATTTTTTCGATTTAATTTTTGACTGATATTTCTATTTTTATTTACTTTTGAATTTTCTGAAAAACGTAGGCTTTATGGCTAAGATACCTTGGCCTCAATGACATTAAAAATAAAAACTGACGTGACGTGCCCTTAAAATATTCACGTAAATTGAGCAATTGACAACATTTCATTTTTTAATCATCAGTTTTTAATGAAAAATATAAAAATAGGTAAAAAAATAAGAGATACGTATTTTTTCGATTTAATTTTTGACTGATATTTCTATTTTTATTTACTTTTGAATTTTCTGAAAAACGTAGGCTTTATGGCTAAGATACCTTGGCCTCAATGACATTAAAAATAAAAACTGTCAAATACAATAGAAAAGCCAAGCAGGCAAAGGAATAAAATGTCATTCAACCTATATTATATTTTTCAGTATTTTTCAAATAACTCGAGAATGTGCCTTTAATCGAGAACAATATAGTAAAAGTGAGAAATAAAGTACGGCGGGACCGTTCGATTCGGATTGATATCCCCGCGTAAAACTTCCTTAAACATTACAATGTGTGAACCACCCTCGCATTTCAATGGATTCCTGTCAATATTGAAAACTTATTGAAGACATCGGCAAATGAAATAGAAACTTGATCTCGGAAATGACACAAGGAAATGGCGAAAACCACAGAAATGACGTTATTACGGAATAACGAAAATTTACTCGGAATATGAAGACTTGGAAAAATTATAATTTTAACACAGATCAGGCACATAGTGCCTTTTATAATTAATTTATAAAAAAGACAAAATCTGACTTGGCTGCATGGGCTATGTTCCCTTTGCCTTTCCGCAAGGATAAATTATTAAAAAAAAAATCGGCTGTTCGACGTGAATTATGACAGTAGCCGCCATTGGCCGCTTTTGATGTCACACCGGCCGCCTCCGCGCCGCCACCGCACCGCGCGAACCCTGTGTGGCAGGCCCCGGAACGCTTTCGCTTCCCGCAGAAACGCCACCGGCCCGCTTTCCCGCAGGACCGCCTCTGTGTGGCCTGAGCTTTAAACTTAATCTAATTGTGTAATTGAGCACGGTCGCCTATCAGCCAGATCCTTAAATAAGACAATTGGTTTTCAGACTTTAAAACACAGTTTAAAACACTTTAGTTCGTGTTAGAGGTGGGCGCCGACCCGAAATTTGCCGGCGGCGGCGCGCCGGGTGAAATTGGTCGGCGTGGCGGCGCCGCGCCGCGGCGCGGGTGTTTATTTTGAAAAATTTACATTTTATGTGTTAAATGTATTATCTAGAAGCTCCAGATACACAATAAGAAATGAAAAAAAAAATGTACTGATGTTAAATGTTTTTACAACTACAAACGCGATTTCTCAGCATTCAAAACCAATCCAGATGTAGAAAAAACAACGGGATTCGTATTAGCAGGAATCGCTAGACTAATCCCGGCAAGTGTAGAAACTCCCGAGAACACATTCTTCTTATCTCGCCAATATAGGCAAGCACATCTCTCAAAGTCAAAGTCAAAATTTTTATTCAAAATAATATCACATAGATAACTTTCTGACGTCATTTTTGATTCTACCATCTCAAAATGTCAACTCCTTGACATCGAACTTAAGCTTTTTATCTTCGGCATTATTTCGAGAAATCTGATTCTGGAGACTGCTGCCGGCGCTGGCAACCAAATATAACGTCATTAGGAACCGGCGGCACTGAACGCCGGCAACAAAATGAACGATTGGCGTCGTCAACAGAGAGCCCATATAATGTTTTAGCCCAGTAACTAGTGCTGGCAGCCAACTTGACTGTCAGCGCCAGCAGCTAGCTCGGCAACCGGCGCCACCGGCACTGAACTCGGCAACCAGGGTGCTGCCGGTAGCTAGCTTGGCAACCAGCGCCGGCACTGATATGGATAACCAGCGCCGGCAACCAAATGAGCTACTGGCACCGTCAGCGGAGAGTAGCCCTTGTAAAGTATAGTTTAGGCCTGTAACTAGCGCCGGCAGCTAAATTGGCTGTCAGCGCCTGCAGCTATCTCGGCAACAGGCGCTGCCGGCATCTACCTCGGCATCCGGGGCGCTGCAGGCAGCTAGCTTGGCATGCCGGCACTGACCAGCGCCCGCAACCAAATGAGCTACTGGCGCCGTCAGCGGAGAGTAGGTAGCCCTTGTAAAGTTTAGTTTAGGCCTGTAACTAGCGCCGGCAGCCAAATTGGCTGTCAGCGCCGGCAGCTATCTCGGTAACAGGCGCTGCCGGCATCTACCTCGGCAACCGGGGCGCTGCTGGCAGCTAGGTAGGCAAGCAGCGCCGGCACTTATATGGATAACCAGCGCCGGCAAACAAATGAGCGACTGGCGCCGTCAGCGAAGAGCCCATGTAAAAGTACAGTTTAGCACGCCAACTAGCGCCGGCACACAGCAACCACGGACACCGGCGCCGTCGGCGCCTAACTCGGCGGCGGCGGCGGCACGGGTGAAACGGGTTCGTGTTCAAAAAACGGCCTCGACAGCGTCTTAAAACGTTGATTCCACATTCCTGGATGTCCTAAATAAAACAGAAAGTATGGTCACCCTAACTCTGAATCATTGGTTTGCACAGTCATTGGGTATAGCAAAAACTGCATTGTTATAATAAGTATGATTTAATATGAAGCATTCTGAGAAATGTTCTTACTCAGTCTGAGGAGTCTGAATTACAGGTTATCAGTGGATAAAATAAAATAAGCGTTGGCGTAGTGGAGCTTCGGTATTGGAAACGATCACCGAAGTTAACACTTTAACTGCTGACGACCTACCTGGTAGGTCAGCGACTTATGGGCCGCAGTGCTCATGACTCACACCTTGAGTCAGAATCGTATAGCATTCCATGGTGTTAGCACTGCGCGAATGTCATTGTTTTGAGCTTAGCAGCGAAAGTGTTAAGCAACTTCAGGTCCGGTCAGTCTTTGGATGGGTGACCGTTTAGTGGTATTTCATCTCGAGCGTTTCCGTGCTTCGGAAGGCACGTTAAGCAGTTGGTCTCGGATAGTTCCGTCAGATGGCGTTGTAACTATTCGTTAAGCCAAGTCAGAGGCCTATTGGCGGCTTGAAAATTCTCTGACAGCAAGGTGACCACTAACTTGCCTCCACCAACACGCACTGGGCCCGCGTGGTGGAGTATGGCCCACTCCCTCTCACCCTTATTCGTGAGAAGAGGCCTTTGCCCTGCAGTGGGATTCTACAGGCTATAACTTACTTACTGTGGATAAAAATGATTCTATTCCGGTTAAAGGCCTCCGCTCATTGCAGCGATATTATCGCTGCGATTTTGCGATAATTGTTCTCAGTACATTTTGTATGGGGACGCGCTCGATCCTACACACTGCCGCGATATTATCGAGCGATAATATCGCTGCGATTTTGTGATAATTGTTTTCAGTACATTTTGTATGGGGACGCGCGCGATCCTACACACTGCCGCGATATTATCGAGCGATAATATCACTGCGATTTTGTGATAATTGTTCTCAGTACATTTTGTATGGGGACGCGCGCGATCCTACACACTGCCGCGATATTATCGAGCGATAATATCGCTGCGATTTTGCGATAATTGTTCTCAGTACATTTTGTATGGGGACGCGCTCGATCCCACACACTGCCGCGATATTATCGCAACCTGACGCAATCTCTTTCTACTACATTCAGTGAAGGGCGCATGCGTGACGCGAATCGCTAGCAAGTACAAACTGTTTATATGTAATCATAACTAAGAGCGTATCGCCAACAAACTGTTCTGCAGTTTGGCGAATTTGTAGTTCATGTAATAACAGTAAGTAACCTTGAAGTTAAACAAATTAAAAAAAAAAAATCGCTGCAGTGTGTAAGGTGTCGCGATATCGCTGTCGATAATATCGCTCGATAATATCGCTGCAATGTGCGGAAGCCTTAAGGCTTATCCGCCCGGGAACACGACTCTCCATACTAATGGATTTGAAAGAACGCGTGGCTCTGGTCAGAATTTAGCCGTTTTCTTTGAAAAATTTTATGAATTTTCAAAAAATAAGAAAATATTGTGAAGTTGGTTAGGTAGGTTCAAAGCTAAGATTAATTTAAGATTTGTATGGAAATCTTTGAGGCACTCTGTAACTTTAAAACTATACATTTTAACGAAAATCTGACTCTATACAAGCATAGAACTTTGTTTCTAGATTAATTCTGAAATCATTCATTGACTTTAATTGGTTAGTATTGAAAATATCACCATAGTACGTTTGTATGGAGCGCGTTCCGAATTATATCCTCTTAAAAACACTGCTTAGTAAATCGTATCCCTTAGTCGTCATATGAAACCCACGAAAAGAAATGGGGTGGTCCATTCTAAACCGGAACCACTAGTAAACAATGGGTCGTAATTTGAAATGGACGCAAATAACCTTTTGCTTGCAAATGTAAATGTGAACAGTATTTTCAATAACCGTGCTAAATTGTTGCTTTTGCATACTTTAACGTATTCGTAGACCTGACGCCTGATGACATTTTAAAAACACTTTTGGTATCCGGTCTACTTTTACCTTGGCAAACTTACAACCATTTTAATACATTTTAAGAGTCCTGCTGTCTCTGCTGAAGGTGTGCTGGAAGATATCTCTTAAGAGATAAGCTCGCCCTTTGTACATATCTTTTCTATTGTTTGTATCAATGTGTTTGTGTGTACAATAAAGTGTTTTAATCACATATCATGCCATCCTGAAACATCCATGCTAAGATTTCTAAATGAGCCTTGCTACAAATGCATGCATGCATGCTTTGGGAGGAACGAAACTGATAAACTGATAAGGATAATTATTAATATGTTGTTATTATATCTTACCTATGCAATTGTTACTGTCTGCATGGAAATCTTTGAAAATTTTGTTATATAACGTAGGCAGTAGCTATAGAGCTCCAGCTTAACTCCCAATTGAGTTTTGGAGAAAAATTGTATTATTTTTGAAACAAATTGTGAAAATTTAGATAAATAAAAAAAAATAGTTGGTAATTGTAGAGAAGATTCTGACCACTCCAAAAGGGATTATGGTAGTGAGTTTATTTACGTATGAGTGTATTATGCTAGTAAGTATAGCAGCGACCTTTTTCACCCCTATTCGTGCGAGGACTTTGCACTGCAGTAGGATTCTACAGGCTTTATCTTTGCCTATGTAGGTTTTCGTGTCTACAGGATACTACTGGACTTGGTTGGTTACTAAAAATGTTATTTTAAAACCTCCAGGCGCCAGGTCTATGAAGAAAGTTGCAGTTTTACGACATGCGTCGGTCATGCGCTTTGAGAAATTATATTTTTGTTGCCATGTTATTTCTGGCTAAAAATAACTACCACATTTCTTCAAGTCTGTGTCGCACGTAGGTAACTAAGGGATATACTTAATAATGCCGCGTCACACTAACGATGCTTGAATCACTTAAAAATGCTGTCCCATACACTTATGTCGAGTTGGATTGCAGTTTTGTATGGAATAGCAGATTTTTTCGCTATTTCGACATTGCTACAGGTTGTCAAGAAAATTACCATAAGTACCTAACCTAACCACCTAACCTTAAACCTTTTTAACCTTTTAACCACATACTCTACCCGTCAAACTGAACAAATTTTACTATGGGAGCAAATCTGTCAGCGCAAAAAAGAAATCTGCTGTTCCATACTAAACTAAAATGCCTAACGACTCAAATTGTATGAGACAGCAGTTTGTTTTTGTTCTGACAGTTTTGCTCCAACAGTAAAAGTTGTTCAGATTGATGGGTAGAGTATGTGGTTCAAAGGTTAATGATACTTTTCCTTACACCCTGTATAGAAAGTTGTTCAGTTTGATGGTCTGATCATCTCTATAAAAACCCGACAGCAAAATAAGTCAAGACCCTGTATTATCGTTGCCTAGTCATCATAATATATGTCCAGTCTGGCTAGATTTGATTCTGCTACTTTATCGCGCAGTTGCAGAAACGCTCATTAGAGTTAATCCTCCATTAAATCTCTTACTAGGTACGCCAAAAAGACAAATAGTTACAGCAAGAGATTTAATGAAGAATTAACTCTAATGAGCGTTTCTGCAAATGAGCGTTTATACGACTTTATAATCTGTGCGACAATAAATATACAAGATAAATGGTGGTGATCCAGTGGCGAGTAACCATGCCTGCCGTGCAGGAGGCGATGGTTCGATCCCCGTCCATGCCGACTCGTACCAATGAGTTTTTCGGAATTTATTTACGATTTGTAGCACCACTGGCTTTTCGGTGAAGAAAAACATCGTGAGGAAACCTGCATGCTTCAATTTCGAGGCATGTATTGTACCCACCGTCCATTACAAGTGGCGACGGCTGGACAGGTGGCAGCGGGACGATAGTTGACGCTTTCCGCCCGGAAGGGAGAAAATCTATTATCGTAGCGATATCTTTTCATGAAGGTAACTAGGTACCTACCTGTTTGTTTGACATTCTACAATGTCATTGGTTTAAATTAACAGATAAGATAATAAATGAATATATGTCAAGATAATAATGAATAGGTCAAGCAAAAATAACCTGTAACAACAACATGATAAGATTGTTTATATTCTCACGACCTTTAAACAAGGAGTCGATGAAATGTAAACAAAATGTGGAACGTGATAGAAAATATTGTTACAGGCGAAGGCGAAGCGAAAACGCAAAAAAGATTTTGGGGCGATTTTTGAAAAATTTCGTTTTTTAGGTTTTCTCTCTGTGATAGACAGGTACGTATTTTTAGGTTGTTGCAAAGCTCCCCACCCCAATAGAGGATATGAGTGTGAGTGAGTGAGTACACCTACACAGTGTGTCAAATTTAAGGGTATATTATTCGGAGCGCGCTCCATACAAACGTACTATGGTGATATTTTCAATACTAACTAATTAAAGTCAATGAAATTTTGCAGAAACAATCTAGAAACAAATTTCTATGCTTGTATGGAGTCAGATTTTCGTTAAAGTGTTTTCAAGTTACAGTGCCTCAAAGTCAATGATATTTTGCAGAAACAATCTAGAAACAAATTTCTATGCTTGTATGGAGTCAGATTTTCGTTAAAGTGTTTTCAAGTTACAGTGCCTCAAAGATATCCTAGCATTGAAACTGTATATTTTAACGAAAATCTGACTCTATAGAAGCATAGAAATTTGTTTCTAGATTGTTTCTGCAAAATTTCATTGACTTTAATTGGTTAATATTGAAAATATCACCATTAGTACGTTTGTATGCAGCGCGCATTTTCGCTCTCGGAATAATATTCTCTTAATACGATAGATGTCTGTTTATGTATTTGATGAATAAATAATATAAAAAAAACATAGTTTTAAGAGGAAAGTCGGGTTCCGTTTAGTCCATACAAAATTACAAAAGCATTCCCCTGTTCCCCCCTGGGTAACGAAACTATTTACCATACAATCTATGTTACCTCTGCCATGTCCCCCAATGTTTTTTTTTTCCATTTAGCATATAGCATATGCTCACGACTATATTCCCCGAGAGGGTAGTCAGAGATATTCTGAAACCTCAGAACATCCACGTTTCACCAGTAGTACCGAAAACTCTGTCCAGTGTGACAGGGGGTGAGCCCGTCGCCACTTATAATGGACAGTGGGTACAATACATGCCTCGAAATTGAAGCATGCAGGTTTCCTCTCGATGTTTTCCTTCACTGAAAAGCCAGTGGTGTTACAAATCGTACATAAATTCCGAAAAACTCATACTCCATTTACTATAAGAATAACGAGCCGAGCCTTAGAAAATTACGAAAAATTTTTCAATTTTACCGCTGTATTTGGTTGGACGTCTAACAAAAAGCAAATTTGACGAATATAAACAATAAAACCCCCTACGCTAAAAACCATAGACATATTACTCTAGCGATAGACAAGCTCGTTCAAACAAACAACATGTCACAAAAAACAACACAAAATGACACATTGCGGTCTGTCATTGCCATAGTGACGAAGTGAACTCGGGAACATCAATCAGGTGTGTACACCTCATTCAAGTGGAACATGTTGCTTCTATGGAAGGGCAAGTCTATCGCTAGAGTTTAAGTCTATGCTAAAAACAAACATTTAAAAAGTGAAAAATAATTCGGTCACCTATTATTTTTATGTATGTTTTACCTTTTAACTATCTTTAAGATATTTTAGGTCAATTAATGCGTAGGGTACCGCTATGAAATGACCATACAGATTTTTTATCAACAATCACTTGCAGTCCCCGGCACTTTAATTGACCTAAAATATCTTAAAGATAGTTAAAAGGTAAAACATACATAAAAATAATAGGTGACCGAATTATTTTTCACTTTTTAAATGTTTGTTTTTAGCGTAGGGGGTTTTTTAAATTTGTAATTTAATTTTTATTTTGTAATTTTTAAAATTACTAGAAAACTACTGAGCCGATTTTCATGAAACAAAGCTAAGAACACTTCCGCAAAAATTAGCTTTGTATTGAAAAAACCACATCGAAATCGGTCCACCCGTTTGGGCTCTACGATGCCACAGACAGACAGATCGACAGACAAACAGACAGACCGACATAGGCGTCAAACTCATAACACCCCTCTTTTTGCGTCGGGGATTAAAAAGGAAAACACACGGACATAGGTGCCCAAAGTCTTACTTGGTCTAACGCATATCCTCAGGGAAGGATGTAGATACGTTAGTCCACCACGCGTGCCCAATGCGGATTGGTAGACTTCACATACGCATCAGAATTTCTTCTTCAGCGTATGCAGGTTTCCTCACGATGTTTTCCTTCACCGTTTGAGAGCAGTCGGTATTACATAAGTTAGAAAACTCATTGGTACATGGCATTTCGTCCGTGCGGATTCGAAACCCGGACCTCAAGCTTCTTTCCATACCTCTCTGCAACGCGCCACCAATGATCTTCTAAAAATTTAGGAACCCACAAACGCGATTTTATTTCGGCGCGAACCCGAAACTTTCGGTTCTGGAAAATTCAAAATAGGAACCGCGTTCGAAAGTGCATCTGAGTAATCGGATACACGTACTAATGCATTCCTAGTAGCACCAGATTTAACGCATTCAACCTAATCTTTGGTGCACATACGAAGTCCCGCTAATACAGGCATTTTCATTCTTATTCCGTTGCAGTAAGAATTCTGTCAGGGATGATTTTAGGTAGAGTGAAATATAAACTCACTAATGGCATCAAAGTGGACTGGCAGGTAAGGATTTCCATGTTTTTCTTTTTCTGTTTAATTAAGTCCGTTGTTTTATTCGGATAAATGGGTATTATTAAATACCTAGTTTGTGTTTTTAATAAAGGATATTGGCGCCCAATGGAAAACATTTCATTTTTTTAATCACCTGTTTTTAAAAATATGAAAAACAAGTATGCGTATGTTTCCGATTTTATTTTTGATCTAATACGTTTCTACTTAATTTACTAAAGAATTCTCAGAAAAAAATAGTTTTCATGGTTGGCATCCCATCTCACTCAACATAACTTTTGTAAAATAAAATGTTGTATGATTCATGTATTCAACACTTCCCATTTACCAACCCAATGCATCTAAAATTGTCATCACATACATAACATTTCCACTCAAAAAGGTTATCAAAAAATCTATGGGACCAAAAGAAATGTATTTATTATAACAAGACGGTTTTTTCTTTGATGTACAAGTTCAAACTATGAACGTCTTTTGATAGCAATTTTAATCTCTACGGTATAAGTGACAAAGTTGCTTGTTTTGGGGGAGTTGTATCGAGGGACAAAATGACAGACGTGGGTGTAAAGATGGTCAAAAAGATTCTCCAATTAATGTTGTCAAATATGGAATAGTTTAATTTCAAATCTTTTATTTATGTTGTGTTTTATTTTGAAGAAATATTTTTTGGCGTGTGATTTTGTATACAGTCAAGAGCACATCAACCTTGACAATCGAGTGCGATATTGTTTCTTAATACGAACGCCATAAGAACAATACGATGTCCAAGGAGACACTGCACGTCACAACCCTGCATTTCAGTGTGGCTATATCACCACACCTCACTCAGTAAATCGCTATCGCCATCTCATCCCGCCCGCGCTCCTCCTACCCGCATGTGGCGAATGACGTACGTCGTGTCACTTCTAGTCTAGTACGTAGTACATAATAGTTCAATTGATGTGACTAATTTTTGACCGCAGCTTCGTAGGTACGATTTCTTAAGATATTTAAAAAAAACTAGTATAAATAAATTAAATTATAATTATGATGTAGCAATTAACTTTTGCTTTTATTTTTAGTTAAAGTCTAAGGTAAAGACACATACCATATTCAATCTTGTATTTATATCTTTAAAATAAAAATATATACTTAGGTAATTACTAGTAGGTATTTCATAACAACATTTATCATAATTTATTCCTTATCTATGTTTTATTGTTGTTTATTTTAAAACAGAAAATAATAAAAACTACACACAGGTTAATTCCATGTCAAACCAACAAAAAAACAAAAGAGGTTCTTTATCCACTAATCGTACTGCAGTAATTCAATATTGCATTTAAAACCAGTCCTTTGCCATTCAGTACAAACAGGTTGGCTGAGTAATTTTATGTAACATGATCTAACTGAATGGGATCAAAAAGCACTGGTATTCTTGCTTTACAACAAGTATTTTATGGCTTTCTATGGGAATAAAATTACTCTCTGTAATCTCTGTTTATATCACTGGCTGCAGCATTTAATTATTAGGGTTCCATAATTAAACGAGGTACCCTTATATTCAATGTCCTTGCACCTATTGGAACAAAATTTGGCAAAAAAAGTATTTATCCCGTATTGAATATTATCAAGATAAGCTGAATACTGGAAAGATAATATAAAATAAATATTCTTTATTTGCACACCAAGAATAGAAAAACATACAATTTAAAACAAGAATGAGAAGGGTACAAAGGGTGGTCTTATCAATAGATAGAATAGCCATTTCTTCCAGACAACCAGGGAAATGGATGGAGATATGACAGAAATGTATGAAAAATCTTGCCTCTGTCTAAATTGCAAGATTTGTAAGCACAGAAAGGGACAAACAACATAGATTTTATCCCACTCACTCTATGCAATTAGCATATAAGCCTGTCTCATTTTCTTGACTATTATTATATTAATGCAGATTCTAGTTATTCTCTTACTACGATTTACCACCATATTGAATCCCATACAAAGAAACAGGAGAAGAACCCTTATAACTTTTGGCATTACCTACTGGAGTTTAAAGGGTCTACAATTATGTAAGAATAAAATTCTTATTAAATTCTATGAAAATTACAGTGGATGCCGTAGGTAGCGCAATCAGTGCCAGTTAGAAATTACCACAAGGTGTCATGCAAGGCTACTAAGGAATAGGCAGGCTTCTTATGCAGTGTTTGAAGATAGACTATCCACGAATCATCATTTGACATGCCTATTCTATTCTATTCTATTTTTAAAAATGGCTGCCATCTTTGGTTAATGATGATTTTGCCAATGTCGAGTTTTTATAGCAAAAGTGCTTGACGTTGTACGGTTATATTGATATTTTGGTGACTTCAAGGGTTGTTCTTATAAAAGAACAATATCCTGAGCCACTACTGGAGTTCCGCTGTAGGCCGGGGATGGGGCAACCGACAAGCGACACGCGCACGTGACCGCCCAATAGCAGACCAACAACGCAACTTTCATTTGACATGCCATTAAATCCTGAAAACTTAAATTTAAGCTAAAGTTAATCATTATACCGGCTCCATCTTTGTGTTGATGATTTTGGCAATATCTAGTTTAAAGCAAAATCTAGTTTAATCTGCTAGGGCCTGATTCAACCAAACGCGGGTAAATTTTATTCTTAGATTAAGTCGCCGGCTTAGAAAAAGTATATGTCTATTCTATTCTATTTTTAAAAAAATGGCTGCCATCTTGGGTATTTGATGATTTTGCCAATGTCTAGTTTATGTAGCAAAAGTGCTTGACGTTGTACGGTAATTTATGTATTTGGTGACTTCAAGGATTGTTTTTCGAAAAGAACACTATCTTGAGCCACCACTGGAGCCCCGTTGTAGACCTGGGAGGGGGCAACCAACGATCGACAGACGACGCGACCGCCCAATAGCAGATCAACAACGTGACTCGTATATGTCTAGAAAGAGCCTCACTGTTTTACCGTATAAAACAAAAGGGGCTAAGTTTCATAGGTTGGTGTGCGTGAGGCGCCATACAAATTCTGTATGTGTGCGTGTATAGTATGTACCTATAGGGTTTAGGAACCAGTCCTGGTTCCAATTTTTTTCGACGCTTTCGTATCTTCGGCTGTCAATCTAAAGACATATACTTTATCAAACAAAGGTCGCCGGTTACTATAGAGGAAACAGATTTTGCGTTTTACCAACCCTAATCTAAATGAAATGTCAATGTCACATTATTAAAAAAATTCTATTAAAAAGAAACCTAACAAATTAAAACTGTATAACCTCACATTGCAATAAGTACGGATACAACAACCTCTTTCTTTAGGTGAATTATACATTCATTCTTTTAGTATGGGGTGTGTAAACACCAAAAGTAAAATTGTTCCTTGTATAGTTACTCTTCTATAAATCTAAGTTTGGTTGAATCCAAATCTACATTGTTAGGAGATAAATTTGTGACGTCAAGGGTTGTTTTTAAAAAAGAAATCAGTTTTAGCCACCATATGATTGGAGCTTCATTGTAGGCCGAGGCAACAATTTTTTAGCGCAGACGTCTGACAGAACATAGCATTTTCTTTAAAAAGTATGGTGTTAATACTTTATTTTTGAATTAGCATAAGCATATGCTCAAGACTATATTCCCCGAGGGGGTAGTCAGAGATATTCTGAAACCTCAGAACATCCACGTTTCACCAGTAGTACCGAAACTCTGTCCAGTGTGACGGGGGGTGAGCCCGTCGCCACTTATAATGGACAGTGGGTACAATACATGCCTCGAAATTGAAGCATGCAGGTTTCCTCACAATGTTTTTGAATTAGGTCCACTGAATAAACTATTCAGGATTGTGTAGCAAGATTTACATGAAAAAATACAGTACAAATTTGTAGTCACTACATCTAAAAGTATGACGCAGGGTGGCAATTTTCCCTACATTCAAACAAATTACAAAATCTCGACAACCATCAAACAAAGATTTCTTTTTCCCTGAACAGTTAGGTATAAACTTGCCTATTTTCTTTTTTTTGGCTTAACGTAAGTTTTGGAACACCCTGACAAGCACAAACTGAGTACTAATTATTATCCCTATCCTTAATTTTTATTAATAATTGAAATAATTAGATTACAAAGAATGGTCGGAGGCCTTCGGCCAATCGTGGGACAGAAACGGCTGATATGAAAGTTTAAAAGTTAAGTTATAGCCTGTAGGATCCCACTGCAGGGCAAAGGCCTCCTCTCAGGAATAACGGTGAGAGGAAGTGGGCCATACTCCACCACGCGGGCCCAGTGCGGGTCGCTGGAGGCAAGTTAGAGGTCAACATGCTGACAGAGAATTTTCAAACCGCCTTAATAGGCCTCTGAACTAGCTGAACAAATAGCTACACCGACAAAACTATCCGGGATCAACTGCTTAATGTGCCTTCCTAAGTATGGGACCAAATACTTAACGTGCCGTATAAAGCACGGGACCAACTACTTAACATGCGTTCCAAAGTACGGGACCAACTACTTAATGTGCCTTCCAAAGCATTGGACCATCTACTTAACATGCCTTTCAGGTAAAATCTAAAATTCTTTATAATACCTGGAAAATAGTTTAAAAAAGTATGTTTTTGTTTGCAATTTAATAGGACCATAATAATAGTCTATGAAATTGTATAGAACAGTGAAAGATATTTAGCGTAGATAAAAAAACACGCAACGTTACCTTTGTTATCTATTTTAATATTATAGGCTAGACAAAGTCTGCTTTATTATTCATCATTTTGTCCCATTAAAACCCTCGACATAAAAGCCACCTATGTTATTTTTTCAAATTATTCGTAGAACCCATTTAGGTATGAAAAAATACCTATAATTTAAATTAAAAATTAATGAAGTGCCTGTTCATTTCATATTGATATCGATATTTTTAATTTATCCGCATTGTAATTATATCTCATATCAAGATGGATTTGTTTGAAATGTTACCTAACCTACAGTATCCTTTGTTATCAGCGTTTTCAAAAGAAATGAAAGTTATCTGTACTTTGTTAGGTATGATGATAATTATTGTAATGAATGGGTTGCTCATGAAATTGGATTTGACAGAACGAGTGTCGTAAATAAAATACCTTTTTTTAACATACGAAATAAATGTGTTTTTAATTAAAAACATAAGAAAGCTAAATGGATTTGTTTACTAACCTCTATTTCCTCTTGAAACTTTAAACCAGAGACCGTTTTTCATCACTACACCACTCCAAAAATTAAAAACAATTCCAAGGGCACAGCAGTCGTCAAAATCACATCGAAATATTGAGTAAACAGCATTCGCTTTACTATTATTTGAGCCGGCAGTATAGTATTGACCCGATCCTTTATGAAACCATGGGGAAAATATGCATTTTTTATCAACTTATATCGATTTAGGCCCTCCGCTCCGAGCGGACCGCACTAGACATAACGGGACTGGGAGAATCAAGTTCTTTTATGTAACAAATATCACTCACAATCACCTCAGTAATTTCATTAATAACACCTAAAAATCGATTTCACAAAGTTCACGATTCACATAGAAGACTGCGGCGGCGTGAAATTTCATTATTTTATTACAAACAAGATATAGCACACGTTTGGATGAGGGTTTTTTATAATACACACTTTAGTTATAATAAAAAGCGGCCGATAGATATGATTTATGGCAGTGCCAAGCAATTTTCTATGTCATTTTTCTTGATACAATGGTTGCAAACAATAAATTGTTGGGAAACACGCACGTCCCAACTCTATGCACGGTCGCGATGACACTAAATTTCTTTATAGATGTCGCGCGCGTCTTGCGTGCAGCCATTATGGAAAATGGCGGACGACAGAAGCCACCCTCGGTTATTTTCAACCTTATCCCAATGGTATACAGTCTAATATTGAATGTGAATTTCACACACCAGACGGTATAACACGACCAATTCAAAAAGACTGAAGTAGCGGTCAATTTAATTGGGTGAAATGTTCAATTTGTTTGTTCGTATTAGAAGAGGAATCTTTTTGTCTCTTTTTCTTCAACGCAATTTTGGGAGAACAAAACATACGTACAATTTTTATTGTACGCTTGCGCGAATGTTTTCCCGGTTTATTTGATAACATGTTATGCAATATTAGCCTTTGTGCGGTTACGTTAGGGTTTAGGGGTAATTACGTTAGTGATACTGTAATTATTTTTTGTTGGGCATGTCAAATAATATCATTTCAATAGGTTGTGGTGATAACCCGATATCGTGTTAAGGGAAGGGTATGTTGTAGTCGTAGAAAGAGAATGGATAGAAAAGGCATTAGGCATACATTACACGGTAGGTTTTGCGTCAGTCAAAACCATCAGTCATGAATGACGGTGACTGACGGAATGAATATTTATATGATATCGACATCATGCAACCGCATTACACGATAGGTTATTCATCAGTCACAGCCGTGACTGTGGTAAAACTGACAGCAAAACCTACCGTGTAATGGGTGCCTTAAAATAATAATAGTCGCGAAAACGAGACAGCCTTATACGCTAATCGCATTGAGTGAGCGAGTGAAAATCTATGTTGTCTGTCCCTTTCTGCGTATGCGATATTTTTGTTTGCCATACTTGCAAGTATGGCAAACAAATGCTTCCCGCGCACTTGAATTTGATGGTTTTTCTTGAAGAAAAGTGCTTCGAACGTGTTAAGGACTGTGCAAGAGGACTGTGCGATCATATTTCTTGAAATAAAATGGTGTCCTGTAGTGTTCAAGGGTGTAAACATCGCTCAGAACAGAAAAATGAGAACATAACTTATCACGCGTAAGTATTATGTATACAATTCTTGAATTATTTTGCATAAATATGAACTGAACTTCTTTTTCGCGTTCTTAACTAAGATTTATTTGTACTTTTAAGATTAAATCAGGAGTTTTTCTCACTTTTCAATAATTTTATTAGAGGTTAGTATAAGCCGGCTAAGTTGTCTACGTCTGACATCTATATCCTTTCCACTCATGTAATCTATATGATTATAACGAACGAGAATGAGAAAGCATTATTCAAAATCAATTTTATTTGGTTAAATTTGATTGTAAGGTTACCAGCATGTGATAATTTTTTTACCCCAAATATGGGGAATTTTAACGAAGTGTTTGGATTCACAATATTTTTATTAAATAGTAGATAGGTAATTAAACCAACCGGGTGACCGTTTAGTGGTATTTCATCTCGAGCGTTTCCGTGCTTCAGAAGGCACGTTAAACAGTTGGTCTCGGATAGTTCCGTCAGATGGCGTTGTAACTATTCTTTAAGCCAGGTCAGAGGCCTATTGAGGCGGCTTGAAAATTCTCTGACAGCAAGTTGACCACTACCTTGCCTCCACCAATACGCACTGGGCGTGGTGGAGTATGGCCCACTCCCTCCCACCCTTATTCGTGAGAGGAGGCCTTTGCCCTGCAGTGGGATTCTATAGGCTATCTTACTTTACTTTTAGGTAATTAAAATTATTTATCTAATGTTATTAATTTTGTTCTCAGTTGTCGGGCGCGACTGGCAGAAACAAGTTAAGCGCATCGATGGATGCGCCAAAGTGTAGGTTCTTCTATTCTATTTTTATTAAATGGCGTTTCCTTGTTAGATTTCGCCAGTGTCAAGTTATTTGAGGGAGTGTCTATCCAATCTCGAGGATTGTTTTTGAGTAAGAACAACTGAGAAGGATTTAGGAGCCTCGTGGCAGGCTGAGACGCGAACCGCGCGAACACCACGCGAGAGAAGTGTTCGAGGCAAACCCTGCAACGTGACTCCGTGTAGGTTCTTATCTTTTGATGAAGCTTTTTTTGTTTGACAGCTTATGATCTGACTTTAAATCTGGCATATAATTTGTGCGGACGAAGTCGCGGGTAAACACTAGTACCTAAATAAATAAATGTTCACGCCGTAGCCATAAGTTGTTCTTTTGTGAATGCGATGGAAGCTATCACTTTGTCTATAGGTTTCTCTGTCTACGCTAGACAATGATATTTTACAAATGATCATAAGGTTTTAACGATTTTTACCTATAGTAAGTCTATGCAGGTTTTTTTTAAATTATAACTATTATAAATATTCAAATAAAACTGAAAATGTTTTATTTATTGTTTTATTTCCACCTGTATAATACGAGAAAGGTAACAATTTTCTCTCTTGAAAATCTCAATACTCTCAATACAGGGTGTTACATAAGTAAAAATAAATATTCAAAACTCTTAAGGGGGTTGTTAAGACCGTCAAACTGAACAACTTTCTCTATAGGATCAACATCGAAATCGCGAAAAAAAAAATCTGATATTCCATACATATTTTAGCTCGAGTCGATTCGTAAAGTATGGAACATCATTATTTTTCGCGATTTCGATATTGGTCCCGTAGTAAAAGTTGTTCAGTTTGATGGTCTAAACCACCCCCTTAAATGTTTATTTGTGTTTTTGTAATACCTTGTATAAAGCCTGACCAAAAAAATAAAAAACCCCGCCACGCGGAAATCATTGAAACTAATTTTTCGATTCGAAACATTTGATTGTCATCAAGGTTATAGTCGATTGTAGCACCCCAAAGCAGGTTTTTTATTTTCCTGGTCAGAAATGCAATTTTTGAAACTCACACGTTGAAAGCAGCAGTAGAAAGATGCACAATCTCCATAGTAATTTTGACATTTTCTGCTGATAATTTTGAACGTGTGAGTTTCAAAAATCTCACTTCCTGGCTTTATAAATTCACTTTCTGACATAGGCGAACGTGGCAACGTCATAACGTGGCAGCACATGACATCTTGACAAACACAAAAACCGGCCACGGTGACCGAAACAAAAAATATTTTCTCTTTTTTGTTTACATAAGGTTTAATTCCTGGCTCTATCTTTCAGCGTAAATGAAAAGTTTTAAATCACAACACAATGTTCACATCACATTTTACATAAATCTGCAACTTTTTAAGGGTAAAATTTGATACGACTGGTAACCCCAAAATTTTTGGTACTTTATCTCCATCCCTTACGGGTATACGCTATTAGCTGATCTATATTATTATGAATCTATGGTTGTAGTTAATCTTAGGATACCTATCTACTTCTCGTTCTCGAAACCTTTCAGTTGCTGCACCTAAACAATCTTCATAAAGCTTGAAATAGGAAGGTTTTTAGTCCTGAGCCCAGACCCTCTAGCATGATTTCTCTACATACGCGCGACTCGGTCTACAGTCGCGGTAAGCGCAAGCGAAACGAAAAAGCGAAAACGCGCAGGAAGGGATAATTTTCAATGCAGAGAAGGCGCGTCGCGCGTGAGTAGAGAAATCATACTCCAGCATAGCTAGCATGCCGGAGCAGTGATACAGCGCTATCACACCTTAGCTCTCTTTCTATTTGCGTGCGAACAAACGAGATAAAAGACGTGATACAGCCAATGTAAATGCACCTTATTAAGTAGTTCACACTTGCATGCATATCGCATGCAAGTGTGAACTACTTAATAAGGTGCATTTACATTGCCAATTCGTTAGGCCCTATTTTGGCAGATTTAATGATTGGCGTAGCAAAAGTGGGGGGGGCGCTCTTTTTGACATACTACATAAATAACAAAGATAGATGCATATCTCGGGTGGCATGCGAGGCCTACTGGAGTTCAGGACTCGTAGTCTATGACTCGTAGTATGCTACACGTTGATACGGCTGTATCACGACTATATTCCTCGAGGGGGTCAGAGATAGTCGGTTAGTCGGAAAACTCAGAACATCCACGGTTCACTATTAGTACCTACAGTGCGACATAAAAGAGTAGAAAACGGTGACAGCAGGAACTAAATATTTCAGTACAAATTGTAGGTCGGTCTTGCCAGCATACGCGTGATTTTCACGTTCTTGCGTGGAGGCAGCGCCCTCATTTATTTTCTACTCTTTTATATCGCACTGTAGTTCACATCACATCACACTTTATTGTTTAGTTAAAGCCTGACCAGAAATATAAAAAACCTGGATTGGGGGCGCTGCAATCGACATTAACCTTTAATGACAGTGTTCCAAGTAGGTACAAAAATTAGTTCCAATAATTTTCCGCAACATGGCTAGGTTTTTTATATTTCTGGTCAGGCTTTACCTAATATTATTATAGATATGACTTATCTACCTTCTTCACAACTCTCAATATTATAGTCTGTGGAAACTCCTTCCTTTTTTTAAAGAAAATTAGCATTATATAATAGGTGTACTATAAAAAACCTTAATTAAAAACATTAAAAACAATACTTACCTACACTTAGGGCCTGTATCACCACTTCTGCGTAAGTTAGTAGACAGATAGTTTGACATATTTTGTATGAAATTATGTCAAAATATCTGTCGGGTAAGCTAACAAGAACTTATTCGGAAGTGGTGAAACAGGCCCTTATTGTAGCGCGTACACGTCAAGTCAATTTCACGGCTTTAGGATTTTGATTTTGCTTTGCAGTTGGCAAATTTTTTTTTAATCTCTAGAATGGGTCAGGGGGGCAGACGCTATTGCCTGCCGTGCAGGAGGCGATGTTTCAATAAGTACCCTTCAAAGCGGATTTACGACTACTACCACCAGAGATAGTAGTCGGGAGTCGGGACCAACGGCTTAACGTGCTATCCGAAGCACGGAAACATCTTTCTTTTCAGGCAATCAGGTGATTCATGTCCTAACTCCTAACCAACTGGGAAAAAAGCACAAAGTGACATATTCGTATCACTACTAAGTGTCCCCCGTGGGAATCAAACCCACGACCTCCGAGTCGAGAGCACAATGCTCTTAACCATTAGACCACAAAATTAGTGTGTGTATTACCAAAGTGAAGTTTTGGCCCCGGCTCGAAAAATCCGTGGTACAGTCAGCAGCAAAAAGATGTACACTTTTACTACGACGTAGTAAAAGTGTATTCATCTTTTTGCTGCTGACTGTACCTATTTTCGAAACTCATATCTACGTTGAACTCAGCAGTTGAAAATGTCTAAATTACTATGGAGAAACGCATGTTTCTACTGCGGATTTGACTTTCAAAAATCGCTCTCCTGAAGTATGTTTTTTTGAAAGTCAAATCAGCAGTAGAACGATGCATTCTCCATAGTAATTTTGTCATTTTCAACCATAGACATATTACTATAGCGATAGACAAGCTCGTTCAAACAAACAACATGTCACACAAAACAACACAAAATGACACATTGCGGTCTGTCATTGTCATAGTGATGAAGTGAACTCGGGAACATCAATCAGGTGCGTACACCCTTCGATCAAAATAAAATGAATGGAGGCCTTACGCGAACATTTCAAACCAGAAAAATGAGGCAAAACAAATGAAAGGTTTACTTCAAATTTGTATGCAAGTGCCCTAGATTTGACAGATAATGGCGCTAGTTTGTATGGACCAAGTGCACCAGTAGTTTGCTTCAAATTACCACGCTTTAGGCCTATCCATTAATTTTATTTTGATCTAAGCGTACACCTCATTAAAGTGGAACATGTTGCTTCTATGGAAGGGCAAGTCTATCGCTAGAGTTTAAGTCTATGTTTTCAACTAAGCTCAGTGAATGAAGGGCGTAACAAACGGACGCTATAATATACAGCGCAGTACAGCGCAGTATAGCGCTATACTGCGCTCTAGAGTACGGTATAGCGCTATAACGCGTGTGCATCGAGATGGCGGGATCAAATCTTCGTTTCAAAATTTGGCCTATCGGTAACATAGTACTCCATTCAGCTGTCCCATACATTTGGGTCGAGTAGGATTCCAGCTTTGTCTTCTTCTTCTTATCTTGTGGACAAGCCCTGGTGTCAGAGTTTATGCATAACCGTCTTACGGCCTCGTGACGTAGTTTTTATGTAACGACTACTACCACCAGAGATTGTAGCTGGGACCAAAGGCTTAACGTGCCACCCGAAGCATGGAATCATCTTTTTTTTCAGACAATCAGGTGAATTCAGACTGCAATGTCCTAACAAACTGGGGAAAAACGCACAAAGTGAAAAATCACTAGGTGCCTCCTGTGGGAATCGAACCCACGACTTCCGTGTCAAGAGCCTAAGCTCTTAACCATTGGACGACGGAGCTTTGTATGGAACCGCTGATTTGTTTTTTTGTAATTTTGATGTTAGTCCCATAAAGTTTTTCAGTTCGATGGTCCAATCAACCCCTTAAAATCCGTCTGAGAGAGTTAGGCGTAAATAATTATTATTTATTTTGATTATATTGGAAAACCAACAACAGTATATTACAGAATTTACAAGAGTATGAAACTGCATTTTGTAATTGAATTAATAATTGAACAAAAGTAATTTCATTACTTGTAATTTCAATTAAGTAATTGGAATTACCTAAGTAGTTTTATTGTTAATACAATAACATTTATTTTAGTATAATTAAAATTACACAATTAAATACCGAACATCCATCATCCACCTTCAAACATCCAATGGCTAATGCAATCATTATTTACTTTCAAAAAGCATTCATTTATAATCGGAACCAAAAAAGTAATCAAACCACTGCTGGGAAAAAGCCTCCTTTTTTTACTGTGCCACTCCTCACGGTCCTGTGCCAATCTGATCCATGGCTGACCCGCAAACCTTACAATGTCAGCCAAAATAGTAAATGAGCAAACAATTTGAATTAACAATAAATAATAAATAAATAAAATAATTTATTTCACTCAAAACTTAATACATTTAAATTTGAGGTCTTCCCTTAGAGCAATTTGAGAATGCTCGTATTGGGAATGCCTCGCTACTTCCTTAATTATAACTCTTAGATTGAGACATGCCAAAAAATTATAACTAATGCTTAAAAATTTAATTAACAATAATTACAATCTAAACTTGAATGATAGCTTATGATCTGACTTAAAATCTGGTATATAATTTGTGCGGACGAAGTCGCGGGTTAACTCTAGCTACTAATAAAAATTGTATTTGTTAATTTAATTACCTTTCAATAATTACGAGTATATGATGATGATGATGATGATGATGATGATGATGATGATGATGAATTACGAGTAATTAATTACATCTTACAATTTTATTAGTAGTTAATTACAATTTGCCCAACACTGGTAGGTACTATGTTACTGAAAAGATACATTTTGAATCAAAGATTTTGATCCTGCCGCCTCGATGCTCACAATTTATCAATGGAATGACTGACATAGTACTCCCTAGTGATGTGCCGAGACAGGTTGCGCTTGAGTTCGGATTCGAATACCTTTGCAATAATGCGCTTTCGTAATAATGCGAGTACACTATATGCGAAATAAATATTCGGATTCACAATAATCGAGTAGGTACTAACAGTTAGCACTTACATAAATTGCAACTTTAATTTCTTATCTCTTGTCGAAAAACGACTATATTGAGTAATTGTAGGTTTATACAGGCTGTATGGTTGAGTGTGTTACCTACATACTTAATGGGGTGTTTCAGACCATAAAACTTAACAACTTTTACTATGGTACCAACTTTGAAATCGCGAGAAAAAAATCTATTTCGTACATTTTAGTTGAGTAGCTATTGTCATTTTCTATGAATGACATTTGCTGTTTTTCGCGATTTCTTTGTTGGCTTCATAGAAAAAGTCGCGAAAAAAAATCCTACATTTTGGTCGAGTAGCTATTGACATTTTCTATGAATGACATTTGCTGTTTTTCGCGATTTCTTTATTGGCTCCATAGAAAAAGTTTCTCAGTTTGATGGTTGCTCAGAATGGACTTGAATACTCGAGTAGGTACCAATTTGATTCTTCTTTCAATGAGGTTACCAAAGAAATAAGAAAATTGTTATCGAATAAATTAATATTAATATCCGCATACTAAAATAGTCGTCTCGGCACTAGTACTACAATGGCGGCGAGAATGGCGGCGAGCACAAAGGGCTCGGCCACGCCGCAGTCCGCCGCACGCACACACGCCACCGTAGAGTCAACTCCACGTGGAAGACCACTTCTTGATACTTTTAAATATTTTTCTTGAGCAAGTACTTTGTTTAGCAACGTAGTTTATTTATCATTTTAGATAGGTATTAAAATGTAACTTAAATTAACATAAAACATCTTATTTTAATTCGTAAATCATTGATTTTATTTAAGTCTGTTGTTTGTGCTCGAGCGTCACGCAAAAACAACTGGACCAATATTAATCACGATGTAAATTTAAATGCTTTACATTTATCAGATGGTCGTGCCTCAGACCATCAAACTGAACAACTTTCACTAGTTTGGTCCTATGGGGTCCAATGGTTCACTATGGTGAACATTGTTTAATTGTATAACGTTGGTCCAGTTGATTTTGCGTGACGCTCGAGTACAAACAACAGACAAAAAATATCAATTGATTTATCAGCAACAATCAGGGATTTTTAATTAAAAGTTAACGTATTATGTTTTTCGAAGTTAAATTTTAATACATAAGTATCAAATAATAAACAATTTACTTTGCCAAACAAAATACTTACAAAAAATTACAAGTATCAAGATCGATAATTTGCCGTTTGCGTCTGTGTGCGTGAGTGCGGTGGCAGCTTGCGCGTGTAGGAATACAATTTTATACAGGCTGTTCAATTAAATGAGTTATATGGGTTCATGGGATGGGATGAAAATCAAACCAGGTGGTTTGATTGATTCCTTTTATCTGATCGTAGGTATGCCGCCAATGAACGCAGAGGTGCCCGCGCCTTAACTGGTTCGCGTGAAAGGTCTACCTATCTTAAAAAATTACAATGATAAAGTAGATCCTACTTAGTTGTTTGATTTGATTTTCCTAATAAAGACCAAAATTAAAAAAATATACCTACCTACCGGAAGATTTTTTTTTGTGTTCCGAGACTTTAAGGGGTGGTTCAGACCATCAAACTGAACAACTTTTACTATGGGATCAAACCTGCAATCGCAAAGAAAAAAATCGGCTGTTCCATACTAAACTGCAAAGCCTCCTAAACTCAAATGTATGAGACAGGCGATTTTTTTTGCTTAATTTGGTTGTTGAGACACTATTACTCATATAAAATTTGTTGTTTAACATTATAATAATAAACTGGTAAGTAATATTAGTCCGCCTATTCAATAAATACGTTGATTAATTAAATAAATCAGGACGGTTGTAAAACATGCGACGTAATATACCAAGCAGTATAGCACAGTATAGCGCTATACTGCGCTATACTGCCCGGTATCTTTCAGATGGCAATAGCCCCCTCTCACTCGCACAAGAACGGGACGTGCTCATGCAATGTTTCGTGCGTTAGAAGAGTTCAACCTCGGCGGTATCGCGCTATACTGCGCTCTATAGCGCAGTATAGCGCTATACTGCGTTATACCGTACTCTAGAGCGCAGTATAGCGCTATACTGCGCTGTACTGCGCTGTATATTATAGCGTCCGTTTGTTACGCCCTTGAGTTTCAAAAATCGCACTCCAGCATGGGTGGCATTTCACCGTGATACAGAGCTATCACACCTTCGCTCGATGATACAGCCGTATCACGTGTAGAATGCTACGGCTACAGATAGGTTACTAAGATGTTACATGTCTACGTCTACAACAGAACAATAGAACAAGCCAAACCACTAAACAACTGGTAGACAATTATCTAACTAAGCGTAATAAAATGCTTTTAAAATCTCCTTTAATCGCAGGAATGGAAAAATTTATAACAAATTACTTTTACAAAAGAACACGAGTTGCGCCGGAGGCAAAACCTTTGCCTGCTTGCAATTTAAAAAGTTAAAAAAAAAGATATGAACAGGAGTGCGATTTTTGAAACTCATTCTCTGAGCTCAGCAGTTGCAAATGTCAAAATTACTATGGAGATATGCATCTTTCTACTGCTGATTTGACTCTCAAAAATCATACTACAGGAGTGCGATTTTTGAATCTCATTCGGTGAGCTCAGCAGTTGAAAATGTCAAAATTACTATGGAGATATGCATCTTTCTACTGCTGATTTGACTCTCAAAAATCATGCTACAGGAGTGCGATTTTTGAATCTCATTCGGTGAGCTCAGCAGTTGAAAATGTCAAAATTAATATGGAGATATGCATCTTTCTACTGCTGATTTGACTCTCAAAAATCATGCTACAGGGGTGCGATTTTTGAATGTCATCAGTGAGCTTGAACGGTTTTTAAATCTCATACAAAAGCGTTCTCATGCATCTTTCTACTGCTTATTTGACTTTAAAAAATCACACTCCTGAATTATGATTTTTTGATGTCAAATCAGCAATAGAAAGATGCATATCTCCATAGAAAATTTGACATTTTCAACTGCTGAGCTCACCGAATGAGATTCAAAAATCGCTCTCCAGGAGTGTGAATTTTGAAAGTCAAATCAGCAGTAGAAAGATGCATATATCCATAGTAATTTTGACATTTTCAACTGCTGAGATCACCGAATGGGATTCAAAAATCGCTCTCCAGGTACTTATTTGCGCTGTTATGGATCCAACTATAAATTATTTTTTAGGGTTCCGTAGTCAAACAAACCCTATACTTACGTAAGGGACAGCAGATTTTTTTTGTTCTGACAGGTTTGCTCCCGTAGTAAAAGTTGTTCAGTTTGATGGGTAGACTTTTCCTTACACCCTGTATTTTCAATACTAACCAATTAAAGTCAATGAAATTTTGCAGAAATAATCTAGAAACAAATCTCTATGCTTGTATCATTGTATGTTGTCAGATTTTTTTTTTTTCCTATTTTTAAAAAAATATACAGTTTCATAGTTTCAATACAATGCAAGGATTAATAATTTGAGGCACTGTCACTTTAAAACTTATAGTTTAACGAAAATCTGACAACATACAAGCATAGAGATTAGGTTCTAGATTTTTTCTAGTACCTATTGAAAATATAACCAGACTTCGTTTGTATGGAGCGCCCCAATGGTAATAGGATACGAATAAGAATGTATAGAGGTGTAAATGAAGCTCAAAAAGTGGCACCAAAAAAAGTGTACCGTGAAAAGATATTCCGATTTAGCATTTTGTCGAAAAAAAAAGAGCTAGAAAATGGCTGACCGTTTTGGCCGCGATTCCACCGCGACACTAATTGATCTCAGAAATATCGCGACGATTTAGCGATGACGACGCGATAATGTCGTTCCGTGAAAGCCTAAGCTCAAAAATCGCTTGTGTGATTCGGCCTCTAAGAAGAAACTTCTAAAGCTCGGTTGAAAATACTACTAACGCCATCTTGCGGCATTCGTGCGTAAAGTATGGTTCATAATTTTGTGCAGGGTGTTTACTGAGAATACGGAGTTCAAATGGTTTACCTATTTGCCGATAGATGTCGCCGTAAGAAGGCAGAAAGTACAACTACTCGTCAGTAGATGCCGCTACTTAAAGTGTGTAACCATAATGTAACTAATATAATAACCACTAATATTATAAATGCGAAAGTTTGTGACGATGTTTAGATGTTTGGATGTTTGTGACTCAATCACGCATAAACGGCTAAACGGATTTGGATGAAATTTGGCACACAGATAGAAGGTGTTCTGGATTAACACATAGGATACTTTTTAAAGGTTCTCGCAGACGGAGTCGCGGGCAACAGCTAGTGGACTATATACCAAACCTATTAATCATATAGGACCTTCCTCCGGTTATTCCTTATTCCGTTATGTTCTACAGCAAAAGCATCGTATACTTTTTTGTAGAGCGTTAAATTTCCTACAACTTTTATAAAGTATTCAAAATGTTTGTGGGTAAGTAGGGTAAAATGCCCTAAAGCCTGCACCTTAAGCCATTTTGAGATTTCAAACGTTTAACAGTTTTGCTACGTAAAGCCTAGCTTTCAAGATTCTTTTTTAAATGGCGAAGTGGTTCATAATCTTCAGAATTTAAGCCAAAAACAAGCCAAAATACAGTTTATTGCTGAGTTATTAAGGTTTAAATCGAAGGGGGCCGGGTTTAGGCGCTTTTACCCGTAAAATGCCCTAAAGCCGACACCTTAAGCCATTTTGTGATTTGAGTTTTGACGAGAATTTTATACCCTAACTCCGCCGCCCCCCCCCCCCCCCCCCCTATTATTTACAAAACTAATGATATCTAAACTATTATAAAACTGAAGTGTGTCTGTACATTGAAAATATGTATTTACAAAAAAATATTACAATAATATGGTTTTTAGGTAGGTACTTATCCCTGACTCGAAATCAACCTTTTTAGAAATGTTGTCTGTCTGTTTGTTTATGTGTTTGTTTGTTTGTTTGTTCGCTACTACTGAACCGATTTTGATGAAACTTTTTTGTTTGATAGCTTATGATCTGGAACACGATTTTTGAATCTCATTCGGTGAGCTTAGCAGTTGAAAATGTCAAAATTACTCTGGCGATATGCATCTTTTTACTGCTGATTTGACTCTCAAAAATCATGCTTCAGGAGTGCGATTTTTTAAAGTCAAATCAGCAGTAGAAAGATGCGTGTCTCTAGTAATTTTGTCGCGGTCCGGAGGCGGTATTTACCGCGCTGTCATTTTGTATTTTACCTATGCATGACCGCTTTCGATGTCACACCGGCCGCCTCCGCGCCGCTACCGCGCTGACACAGCACCGCGCGGACCCTGTGTGGCAGGCCCCGTAACGCTTTCGCTTCCCGCAGGACCGACGCCGCGCCGGCCCGCTTTCCCGCAGTCCCGCCTCTGTGTGGCATGGCCCGTACCCATGATCTTGATCCTAACACACACATATTAAAGGAAACTAGCAAATACAATTTTGGACTTTCCTTAAATGCAATACGCTGAACGAACGTTTCTATTATATGAAAAAAATAATGTTTAATCCTCTGATGGAAAACGACCCATGGTTTTGTTCAGTATTAGTTATTTGGGTATTTCCCGTAGTTTCGTCATGATCATCATCTTACTTATTTTAACAATTATAAAACTGTATTACCTATATTATAAGTGTGTCACGGCGACAGGTCAGGTTACCCTGTTTATACTTTGAACTATTAGAAGTTAAACGCTGCGAATCGTGCAAAGGGGTGCGGTATGTTGTTGTTGTTTCGTCTCACGGCACGCTGCGCCCGCGCCGGCAGCCGCGTCTATGCAGACTCTCTACCGCACACTATTTTGTGTTTTGTACGTAGTGTAGTTATGGGTATACAAGGTGTTACAAAAATACAAATAAACATTTAAGGGGGTGGTTTAGACCATCAAACTGAACAACTTTCACTATGGGACCAACATCGAAATCGCTAAAATATGTATGGGATATCAGATTTTTTTTTCGCGATTTCGATGTTGGTCCCATAGAGAAAGTTGTTCAGTTTGACGGTCTGAACAACCCCCTTAAGAGTTTTAAAAATTTATTCTTACTTATGTAACACCCTGTATAGGGTGCGTAACATGATGTGTCGCCGTATGTACATAAAATAATTAAACTGATAGGGTAAAAGCGCCTAAACCCGGCGCCCGCCTAAAGTCGGCAGTCTGAACTGTTATCGTCCATAAATTATTTCATATTTGACATGTAACAATTATTTTTGCTCTAAACTATAGCTTATTTTCTTCTCTTTACGTTTTACCAAAATTACGTCGATCGGTCACAACTCACAGCATACAAATACAATCGAGGTTGAAATGGCGACAAGTGCGGAATAGTCTTCAATACCGCGTTTTTGCGGGTAAAATTACTAATCACTATGCAATACATTTTTGGGAAATGTGATTTCTATCCATTTTAGCATTTTTGTGGGTTCCTGACATTTGTTAAAGCTAATTTATAAACCATTTAATGATATCCAGACCTAATTTTATACTTAACTAGTGTTTTCCCGCGACTTCGTCCGCACAAATTATATACCAGATTTTAAGTCTGGAGTGCGATTTTTGAATCTCATTCGGTTAGCTCAGCAGTTGAAAATGTCAAAATTACTCTGGCGATATGCATCTTTTTACTGCTGATTTGACTCTCAAAAATCATGCTTCAGGAGTGCGATTTTTTAAAGTCAAATCAGCAGTAGAAAGATGCGTGTCTCCTTAGTAATTTTGACATTTTCAACTTGGTTGATAGCGGATTCTCAATACTCCTCCTTGAATGCAGTCTCGTATGAAATGCAGCTTCAAGTCTATGTGCTTGGACTTAGGAGTCACCATAGGATTCTGACATAACTTCAAGGCCGCTTGGTTGTCATTCAAGACCGTAATACTTTCTTGGATCACTCCTAAATCACTGTACAGTGACCTCAAATGAATAGCCTCCTTCGCGGCTTCAGTCAGGGCGACGTATTCGGCTTCTGCAGTCGATAATGCGACGCTCCTCTGCTTCTTCGCTGCCCAACTAACAGCAGCTCCAGCGAACTTAAAACAATATCCGGAAAAGGACTTACGATCAACTTTGTTCGCGCCCCAGTCAGCATCTGCCATGCCATATAAATTGTCATTTGTTCTTCTGTAAACCAAACCGACATTTTTTGTCCCTTGTAGATTCCTCAGTACTCGTTTTGCACATTTAAAGTGCTCCTCACCATAACAATCGTTAATTTGTGATAGGTAACTTATTGCCAACATGATGTCTGGTCTAGTAGCGACAGCCATATACATTAGAGTTCCTATGAGATTTTTGTAAGGCAAATCTTTCCCATTTCCTTCCTTATCAGGTAGTAGGGATATGCCTGGTTCAATAGGTGTTCTTGTAGGCTTACAATTTTCCATTTTGAACTTTTTTAGACTGTTTTCAATGTATTTTTCTTGACTTAGTTTTATTTCTCTTTCTTTGTATTCTAAGTCCAGGCCGATTAGGCGCTTCGGCTTTCCTAAATCTTTCATCTCAAACTTCTGGTTCAATAAATTCTTTATTTCGTGCATCTTCTTTGGACAAGAGTAGGCAATAAGTAAATCATCGACGTAGATTGCTATGATGATCTTTGCTCCTCCTTTCTCCATAATGTAGACGCATGGATCAGCTTTTGATGCTCTGAACCCAATGTTTTTCAATTCGGAGTCCAGTTTGATATACCATTGCCTCCCTGCCTGCTTTAGTCCATAGAGTGCTTTCTTAATTAAGCATACTTTTTCTCCTTCAGTTCTTCGTATGTCTTTCAGCATGCTCTTTGCCTTATTGTAGAGAGTTAAATCTTCTTCCTGACTTTCCTCAATCATTATTTCTGTCACGTATTCTTCGAGAAGGTCGGGGAATTTCATCACAATTTTCTCTTCTAATTCGCCATTCAAGTAGGCGGTCGTATCATCCATCTGTTGTAGCTCAAGGTTTTCTTTAATCGCTACACCTATGAGGGATCTGATCGAGCTTAGCTTGGTAACAGGCGCAAAAGTCTCATTGTAGTCAACACCGGGTCTTTGAGTAAAACCTTTTGCTACGAGTCTAGCTTTCTTTATTGTGGTATCGTCTGGGCATGTCTTGTTCCTTAAGACCATTTTGTAATCAACAGCTTTCATATCATTTTCTTTCTTTATTACTTTCCAGGTGCCGTTCTTTACATGTGCCTTTATTTCAGCCTTTATGGCGTCATGCCATTCTTCTTCGTTTTCATTTTCTTCTGACAGGTAAGATATTTCAGTGATTAATTGACTTTCTAGATCTTGATCCTCACTCATATCGTAATCTTTAGTCCACACGGGTGGGCGACACTCTCTCGTCGTTTCAGGTGCGTCTTCATACATCTCTACCTCTTCCTCCGATGTTTCTTCATCTGAGTGCCCTGATTCTTCTTGATTGTGTAAAGGGTTTCGAGGAATTGCGTGAGGTTCGAATATCTCGATTTCTATTTCCTTGTCAGGTTCATTTTCCTTAGTTTCAGGGTCATGTTGTTGGTTTGATTTAGGATTTTGGTTGTCACTGCCATGTTTTTTGTAGTACATTTTGTCAATGACTTTTACATCTCTGATCTCTGAGATACGCGTCAAATTCTTTGTTTCGGTATTCTGAACCGTTATCTGATTGCAAATTTTTTATTTTCTTACCATGGAACATCTCCACTCTGCTCTTGTACTCTTTAAATTTTTCGAATACTTCGCTCTTTTTCTTAAGGAAGTAGACGCAGCAGTATCTGGTAAAATCGTCTATGAATGTGACATAATATTTGGATCCAGCCAATGTCTCACACTCCAATGGACCGCATACATCGCTGTGAATTATTTCCAGCGGTTCAGTAGAGTATAATTCTTCGTGTGTGGGGAATGGTTGTCTTGTTAGCTTTCCTTTGATGCATGTCTCACAGTCCTCAAGTTTTCCTTCATTCAGGTCTATGCCATACATCAAGTTGTCTTTAGCCATTAAACGCAAATCTCTTTCGTTGATGTGCCCCAGCTTTCGGTGCCACTCTATTATCTTACTTTTAGATTCAGGCGTGAAGTTTGCAGTCTCATCAGATTTGTCAAATTCAAAATAGTATAATCCATCTTTTCTTTTTGCTTTTAAAGCAACTTCACCACTTTTTTCCACAATGTAGGCTGTGTCTTTTTCAAATACGACTTTATTACCTCTGTCTGTTATTTTTCCTACCGACAACAGGTTGGTTGATATTTCAGGTACATACAGAGTGTCGAGAAAGTTTATCTTGTCATTCTTTGCATTGACAGTGACTTTGCCTTTTCCTTGAATTTGGGTGGAGTGTTCTTTAGATGCTAACTTTAACGTTCCTGTTTCTGCTGTTATGTCAGAGAATAATGTCTTATCTCCACACATGTGAGAGGAACATCCACTATCTAAACACCATAATTCCTTCGATGTGCTGGGATGTCCTGCTGTTAGACATAAATTAAAGCTTTTCTCTTGATCCTTATATTTTCCTTCTTTCTTCTTAGACCAGCAGTTCTCGACAGAATGTCCTTTCTTGTTACAGTGTTTGCACGTTAGCAGTTTTTTGTTTTTCTTTGCATATAATGCTTCTGTGTTTTCAGCTTGCTCACCTTTCCTGGCCTGATATTCTTCAAGTATTTTTATTTTTAAGGCTTCAGGATTCGGCTGTACATCTCGTGACTCGATTGCCACTCGAAAGTTTTCGAAACTCGTTGGAAGACTGTACAATAGCATAATGCTGAGTAGTTCAGGGTGTATCTTTATGTCCATATCGGCTAGCTTGTCTACAATGTTCATAAAATTGTTTAGGTGCTCGCGAACATCTTCCTCCGAAGTCATTCGCTTAAGGACAAGTTGCTTTAACAAGGTTGCCTTACGTGCCGGGCCGGAACTTTGATAAATCGCCTTTAATTTGTCCCACACGGATTTTGACGTTGTACATCCTTTAATCTGTTTCAGTTCAGACGGCGACATGAGAAGAAGTAATTCTGCTCTTGCCTTCAGATCCAACTGGTCGTACGCCTTTTTAGCCGTAGCGTCCGCCGTCGCATCCGGGGTCTTATCTCCGCTGACATATTCCCACAAATCGTTTTTGATCAGCACCGCCTGCGCCTGTAGGCACCAAGTATCGTAATTCGCCTTGGTTAGCGGTTCGATGTTGCGGTAGCTTGCCGACGCCATCTTCGTATGATTCGCTCGGAACCACGCTCTGCTACCAATTTGTTGAGGTTAATAAACGTGGATCTGCTTATTATTTAAGCGAAATAAACACAAAACATACAATGCCATTTTATATATTTCTTGGGTTGACAAAAGAATACATTTTTTCATGTCAATCACTTTAGAGGAAAAAATCGAATCACCAAGGAGATCCGCAGTGCTGTGCCACACCTTCAACTACAATGGAATACAGCGGTCGCGGCCGCTTCCGCGACGCCCCCGGCCCGCGCCCGCGCCGCCTCCATTCGCCTGTTTGTCATAGCGTTCTGCCCAGATTTCTGTGTGGCAGGGTCCATTTATAAACTCGTACATTACAGAAAATGCGGCCTCCGGTCCGCCTCCTGTACCGCCTGTACCGAAGCATAAGAGGATAGGCGGGCTGAAATGCTAATTTGGAGAATAGGTCACTTTTACAACCGTATTCATATTTGTCCGATCCGCCCCACCCATACAACCCACCGACTAGAGTGCAAAAGAGACATCTGCGGCCAGGACCAATTTTATTTACTTACATAAAATCGACGAAAACAGCATTTCGTATTCCCCTGTTTTCTCCTCCAAAACTAAACCGATTTTAATAATTCTTTCAAGAATAATATGAGAAAGACTTTGGCTATGTCTGTACTTTTTGCTTTTTTTGTTTATATTCGTCAACATTGTTTACTGGATGTCTGAAAACGGGCGGTAAAATTGGTCATTTTCGAAGGTCCCTAGTTCCTACAGTAATTAATTAATGTAAAAAAGCAAAACATAAGGACATGGAAGAGGTGACATAGATTGTATGGTAAAGAAATATTAGCTCTAGTGTTATTATCCAGGGAGAAAACAGGGGAATACGTTTGTATGGAAAAAACTGTACTGGTCTATCCTCTTAAACGCACGGAGTAGGTAGGTACCTACTATAATCTAAAAGTAATGCAACTGTAAACCCTAACACCATGTATAATAAAAGTACGGGTGGCAACCCTGTCTTCATCCAAAATCTGGTAGTTAATATCATTATTATCCTTATTGCGGTTGCGCTTGCGACCTTATTTAGTCTTTGAACTAATAATAGTATTTCAATGCTTTATTCCTTGTTTCAATGTACTTGGTATGTTTCAATATTATGTGCAAGTTCAGTGAGAAACCATGTATTGGATTACTTTCTCGTTTTTATTCATATTCGTTTACGGTAAGTCTATTTTTGTCTAGAACGATTTAACCACCGTTCTAGCTTTTTGTCCATCGTTCTAGTTTTTTGTCCATTCATATCTTTTGAGTCGTTTTGATCGGGGTCCGAGTCGCTCCGAGTTCCACGCAAAAGGCTAATAATGTTTTGTCCACACGATTGCGTGAGCTTGGACAAGCCCGCTGTACATTGACGCTTCTATAAAGTAGCCTAGTAGTAGGTCGTGTTTAAAGTGTGATTGAGGATTTCGAACACCATATTCAAACCAAGTTTCGTGCTTCTGTGTTCGTTATACCCACTCACACTTCTCCTCAGAAAATGTCGCAAGACTACTTAATTTTTCTTATTAACTGGTCACGACTCACTATTTCTTCGACGTAGATAAGTTTTTTAGTCTTCCCCATTCAGAAAGTCTCAAAATGATACAAGAAAGCAACATCAAATTACGTCTTCAAGCCTCACTATTATTGTTTCTCACACATAAAAACGAAAAATGTCAAAAGACTACTTAATTTTTCTTATTAACTGGTCACGACTCACTAATTCTTCGACGTAGATAAGTTCTTTTAGTCTTCCCCATTCAGAAAGTTTCAAAATGTTACAAGAAAGCAACACTACTTCCTCTAAACTCACTATTATTTTTTCTCACACTGAAAAGCGCAAAATGTCGCAAGACTACTTAATTTTTCTTAAAAACTGGTCACGACTCACTATTTCTTTGACGTAGACCTTAAGCTTTCCCCAGCAGTGCGGGACTATTTCATGCAATTTCTAAATTACCCTAAAGGTGGATTCGACGTAGTGGCTCGCAAGGTCTCTTTAGATTTCTTATGGAAAAGACTAAAGGAACTCTTCTACGTCGAAGAAATTGTGAGTCGTGACCAGTTAATAAGAAACATTAAGTAGTCTTGCGACATTTCCTGAAGAGAAATGTGAGTGGGTATAACGACCACAGAAGCACGAAACTTAGTTCGAATATGGTGTTCGAAATCCTGAATCACACTTTAGACACGACCGCTGCATTAGATAATAATAATAATTCAACCATGAACCTATGAACAAAGTCGGACGGAACTCCCGCTAAAGCAATAGTGAGGCACCATAATGGCGGCGGCTATTCATGTGTGACTGAATTGAGTGTTGCCAAGTTAGCCAAATTTATACCATAAAAATATTAATAAATAAGCACATTTAAAAATTTTTTAATTGTTCAAAATTATACTGTTCCTACTCTGCTGTGATAATTAAGAATCGTTTACACCGTTACAACTTCTAATTATTTGAATCCAGTCATTTCTCTCCATACTTCATTTTCTTTAGAAAATCGAGTAAAAAGAATATTAAATAATACCGAAGAAATACCTAGTAGTAACTATTAAATAACCAATAAATACCCTAACTAAATTGAATTTAATAATAAACATTTTTTTTTTTATATTTTGTATAATTTGTACACGAGAATATTGACAACACTGAACTGTGATGAATTATTTTGTTCTAGTGAATGAAGATTTATTTTAATGTATAAAATTAGGAAATAAGTAATGAATTAATCGTTTACCTATGAAATGTGATTCCTGGATTTTTTTTCTTTCGGTCACTATGGTTTTTACAACATTTCACCACGCAAGACATGCTGTAAAATTTATAATTTTTCTCCGCGTAATGTACGACTGTTTTGACGTATGCAAGCTTAATGGCTTACTAATGTGTGAATGTGTGCGTGCCGGCCTGTACGTACAGCGAGGTGGCCGACTTTGAGTGACACAGTCTTTTTTAAGCGAGACTCAGTCCGACTTTGTTCATAGGTTCATGAATTCAACGATAAAAATGTGATATGGGAGACGAAACTGAGATTATTTATTTAAAAATGAATCATTTTTTGATTTTCAGTTTTGTCTACCATCTTGTGAAAAAATGAAATTGTCGCTTTAGTTGTGGTTTATTGCAAATAATTTTTTTATTAATTGAAAGTTTACTAACCAAGGTAGTTTTTAAATGATTTGAACAAATTTACCACGTGAAGTTTTTTTTAATGATCGGTAGAGTATAAATAATTTAAAAAAAAAAATCTGTTGTTACAAGTTTAAATCAAGATTTGTTAATGATTGCCATCCAAATTATTGTTTAAACTTATTGTGATGCAAGACTGTGTACTTAGGACAAGTTCAAAACCAAAATAAAACTGATTGAGGCACTAACTTGTATGTTATGGACCTTTAACCACCCCAATTCGGGTAATAAACAAAAATACTAACTTTTGACAATAACTTAAAAACCATGACACTTGTCATAATACTATATGTGGTTTAAAATGATCATAAAGGTGCCCTCAATCAGCTCAGAAAATATCTACATCGTTCTACCTAACACCCTGTATATCTACATCTTTTCATGCACTTCCGTCGATTGAGCGTGCTACGCGCTTGCCCTTTTCGGAAAAGATCGTAGTAAATTTTCCTTGGACGGCCTCTCCCAACACTTTCGCTCACCTTTGCTTGTATTTTTTATTCAAGTCTTCTTTCAATCATTGTCTCTACGTGACCGAACCATCAAGCATATCCCTTTCAATCCCAGTTACTACATCATACACCAATCCCTTATTACACTGTTCTTGATTCGGTCTACCAAAACATTTTAACTGCATTTACTCGACTTTCATTCCTTTTATTCCATAACCAATATTCACTCCTATACCAATAAGTGCGTTCACACACGATGACGCACTGACGGAGCAGCAAACGCCAGTCCGTCATTTGTGAAGCAAGGAGTTGTATGAAACCGCACGTAGAAGCACACACGGTGACGCATTGACGCACCGGGTGTGGTTCTATGGACTGACATCTGCCGCTCCGTCAGATGTCAGTCCATAGAACCTACCATAGACTTTCTTTAATAATTTTTCAGCGTGCTCGGTCGTATATGAAATAACTTTTTTTTTCCAACTCATAATATTACGTTTCAATTAAAATTTCCCGACAGCAAAGCAAAGCAAGCCTGGTGTCAGAGTAAATTCAAACCGCCTTACGGCCTCTGACGTGGTTTTTTATGTAACGACTACTACCACCAGAGATAGTAGCCGGGACCAACGGCTTAAGGTGTCATCCGAAGCACGGAATTATTTTTCTTTTCAGACAATCAGGTGATCAGCCTGCAATGTCCTAACCTACTGGGGAAAAACGCACAAAGTGATATATCACTAGGTAGGTGCTGTCCCCTGGGGAAAAACGCACAAAGTGATATATCACTAGGTAGGTGCTGTCCCCCGTGGGAATCAAACCCACGACCTCCGTGTCAAGAGCCCAATGCTCTTAAGAGAATATTATTCCGAGAGCGAAAATGCGCGCTGCATACAAACGTACTATGGTGATATTTTCAATACCAAACAATTAAAGTCAATGAAATTTTGCAGAAACAATCTAGAAACAAATCTCTATGCTTGTATGGAGTCAGATTTTTGTTAAAATATACAGTTTCAATGCTAGGATTAATTTAAGATTTGTATGGAAATCTTTGAGGCACTGTAACTTTAAAACTATAAATTTTAACGAAAATCTGACTCTATACAAGCATAGAAATTTGTTTCTAGATGGTTTCTACAAAATTTCATTGACTTTAATTGGTTAGTATAGAAAATATCACCATAGTACGTTTGTATGGAGCGCGCTCCGAATTATATCCCCTTAAACATTAGACCACCGGAGGCAGTTCCCATAGATAAAGTTGTTCAGTTTGACGGTCTGATCATCCCCTTAAAAACCGTCTGCATATTAAAAAGGATCCTGTATACAGGGTGTTAAGGTAAACAGTTGTATTACTATAAGGGGTGATTGTACCCATGATACAAAAAATTTCTACTTTTCATACAAACGTTCGATCTGCCGATTGCATTTAGTATGGAAAGTCAAAACTTTTTTTTGAGAATTTCCTATAAGTCTCTCAGGGAAAGTTGTTCAGTACCTATCAATCACCCTTTGGTAACCGTGTGGTGTCGGCTAAGAGTAGCACCATCTCATTTCCTCCCGTGGGTGTCGTAAAAGGCGACTAAGGGATCTACCGGAGGATGGGCAGCAGCATCACACACACATTCAATCCAACTGCGATCGCCAACCCGCCTGCCAAGTGTGGCGATTATGGCAAATAGCCCCTTTTTTGGGGAGGCCTATGTCCAGCAGTGGACGTTTATCGGCTGATATGATGATGATGAATCACCCTTTAAAGTAATGTAACTGTTTACCCGAACACCCTGTAGGTAGAGGCTTCGATCAAAATAAAATGAATGGATAGGCCTAAAGCGCGGTAAGTTGAAGCAAACTACTGGTGCACTTGGTACATACAAACTAGCGCCATTATCTGTCAAATCTAGGGCACTTTCATACAAGTGACAAGTAAAAATTTCATTTGTTTTGCCTCATTTTTCTGGTTTGAAATGTTCGCTTAAGGCCTATCCATTCATTTTATTTTGATCGAAGATCGAAGGGTAGAGGTACAACTATAAGATATTTGGCTGACGTAACTCATTTATCTTTTTTTTTCTAGCTGACGAGCAATGCGATCATATGCTTCAAAGTGAGTACCATTTATTTTCAATTATTTTAACAAACACAGTAAAAATACAAATTTTATTTACCTACACAAAAATTATTTCTTAATATTTAAGCAGATACATTTTACGAATCTTGTTTTGGTAGTAAACTAGTAACCTAGTAAGTTGAGTGTACTGTACCTGTAGTCTAGGAAATCTAAGGATTTTTGTATGGAGTGGGTTGCATTTATTGTACTTTGAGTGATAATTTGGAATGAATATAGTAGATAAATAAGGTACCTGAAAAACATACATTCTCAATAATCCCCGATTTATAATTGTGTATTATTGAATAATTAAGACATTTACAATACACAAAAAATGCCCAACTGGTGATTTTGTACAGGACGGCTTCGTTCAATCCGTTTTATTTAGTTTTAAAAAATCCCCGGTTAATATCGCTTTGAGTAGATAGGTATACAGGGTCCTTCTTAATATGCTGACACTTTTTTAAGGGGATGTTCAGACCATCAAACTGAACAACTTTCTCTATAGGATCAACATCAAAACGCGAAAATAAAATCTGCTGTCCCATACAAATTTGGCTCAAGTAGGTTTGCCGTTTTGTATGGAAGAGTTGATTTTTTTTCCGTGATTTCGATGTTGGTCCCATAGAGAAAGTTGTTCAGTTTGACAGTCTGATCATACTCTTAAAAAATTAAGTTGGACCCTATATATAAATGTAATATTTTGTAAGTAAGTACTAAAAAAACATAACCTCAAAACTCAATTATTTACCTACTATTTGTTTGTACCTACACAAAAACGTTTGTACTTTCCTTGTGACGATTAATTGATTAACTCTCATTTGCGGGTATGCTGGAAGATATATGGTCAGAAATTAGCTTGCCCTTTGTACATTTTATATAGATTTTAAGGTATTTCTTAGGATTCTGAGCCTATATACCTACTAACCACGAAATCTCGATAAAAGTGTTATAAACTAACATTAAGACGCTGTTATCCCGTCGAGGCCGTTTTTTGAACACGAACGAAAGTGTTTTAAACTGTGTTTTAAAGTCTGAAATTAAATTATGTCTTATTTAAGGATCGGGCGGATGGGCGACTGTTCTCAATTACACGATTAGATTAAGTTTACTAGATAGAAAAACATCCCAAAGTTACCCCTTTTTGTTATTTTTTTTCAATACTATGATTAAACTGCTGATATTTAACTTTTTATTCTTGTACTTAACTAAATACATTAAGTATTTCTAGTGAACTCAGAAGAATTTTTAGCTTAGAAACTCCCATGAGCAAAGATATTGACGAAAAACACGTTTTTTGCGATCATGCTTTCAATTGGAGCGGGATGGCTAATTGAAAACTTATGCTTGCAAGAAAGAGACGCTTGCACTGGGATAACCTAGCCTTAATATTAGTTCAAACACAGTTATTCTGCGTCTCGTACCTTTGAAACCTTCTCTAAGCTCAGGATTCTATTATTTGAACCTATTCTATCCTAGAATCCTTCGCTTGCTCAGGTTTCAATACAAGTACTCGCGCCAAAAAGCAACATTGCAGCCTAGCATAACAAATAACTATTTCATCAATATCTTTTCTCTTGGGTGTTTCTAAGCTCCAAATTCTGCGAAGTTGTCTAGAAATATTTAATGTTTTCAGTTAAGTACACAAATAAAAAGTTATATTTAGTAACAATATTGAAAAAAACATAATAAAAAGGGGTAACTTTGTTTTTTTTTCTATCTAGGAAACTAAATCTAATCGTGTTGTTGAAACCGAAGGGCTGTCAGACAGATCCTTAAATAAGACATCATTTGTTTTCAGACTTTAAAACACCGTTTTTCATGTTTCAATCGAGTTCAAAAAAACTTGTGAGCGCAAGCTCGACCGGATCATAGCGTCTTAAGATAATATTATTTATTGTGCTCAAGACAATACCAGATAACCTACATGAAAAGTTTTCACAAAAATAGTAAAGATTAAAACGTAAAAGTGACGTAAAACAATTAAGAACACTTTTGCAGTCCCGCGCTGATGCGAAGTCCTTGTGTATAGAATGTCATTGGTGTGCGTGCGTCGGTGTCTGAGTAATATATCTATTTTCTGTACCCGCGTGACTGGAAATATTCCTTAAATGACAGATTTTTTGCTGTTTCAGGTTTCCACTTTAGAGGGATAGATTTGAATTTTACGAGAGTCAACAATAATAATAAAAATACAAAAATTATCTGCGAAGCAACCCTTGAATATCGCGATAGTATGGAATTGGATTTGACATGTATGAATATCCTACTGCCCTTTCAAAATAACTATAAATCGATGAATTTTTATTTTAAAGGTAAGTTCAGTTTGTAAAACTAGCAGTCTCCACACAAAAAGCGAAAAGTGTTTTTACTCTATTCCAAGCTTCTGGTGCTGAACTAAATCATATGCAGCTCAAGCGGTGCTATATGGCTGAGAACGGGCAGCCATTCAATTGGCGTATATACCTATAGGTAGCATGACACCGTGATACAGCGCTATCACACCTTCGCTCTCTTTCTATTTGCGCGCGAACGAACGAGATAAAAGACCGAAGACGTGATACAGTCGTATCACGTGTAGCATGCTACGTCTTCTGATTCGATCTGTACGGATATGGCATCCGCTCATTGCAGCGATTTTATCGAGCGATAATATCGCTGCGATTTTGCGATAATTGTTTCCAGTACATTTTGTATGGGGACGCGCGCGATCCTACACACTGCCGCGATATTATCGAGCGATAATATCGCTGCGATTTTGCGATAATTGTTCTCAGTACATTTTGTTTGGACGCGCTCGATCCCACACACTGCCGCGATATTATCACAACTCTTTCGACTACATTCAGTGGTGGGGTGCATGCGTGACGCGAATCGCGGAATCGCTGCAGTGTGTAAGGTGTCGCGATATCGCTGTCGATAATATCGCTCGATAAAATCGCTCGATAATATCGCTGCAATGTGCGGCGCTCGTCTGCGTGCGTGCGTCGTTTCGAGCGATTAGTAGCTTTACTGCATATCCCTTTTCTGTGCAAGTACCTACGTTTGGTAATAGCTCACATTGTCATTGACACATTAGCACATTACAGATTTTACAGAATCAGTGAATTTTGACGGACACCGAAAGCAAAAGAAGTGTTGTTCTATAAACCGAATATTACACATTCAAAACGACGATAACGGAAAAAAGATTGTGTGTAATGTTACATCGTTTGGATCCTATGGTGAATACCTGCAAGAATTATTAATAATAAAACTGGTACGGAAACCGCCCGGACCGATCGCCCCAGCGACCGGAACGACAACGCTGGCATCCAAACCGATCACGCCAGCAACCGAACCGATCACGCCAGCAACCGAATCGACCACGCCAGCGACCGAGCCGAATATCGAAAAAAACAGTAAGTACCTAAACTGAATAAAACGTGATCGCGAACGAGTATACTAGAAAAGGATAGAGACATGAAAAAAAAAGTATGAAAAATTGTGCCTTTTTTTTAACAAAGTCACCTTTTAAGTTAAGTACTACACTTGATATATTATCTTTTTTTCTAGAGTTAAGGCTTCCGCACATTGCAGTGATATTATCGAGCGATATTATCGACAGCGATATGGTAGGCCTAGCATGACACCCCCGACAAAACGAGAAAAATCTGTATGTGCCTCTGTCTTTACTTTAATAAATATCTTGGACAGTGTCACACAAATTATCTAGTCACATTTAAAGTTCCAGAATCTAGCCTGGACTTGTATTATGATAACTAGACAACGATATAGGATACATATATAGATACAAACATCCATGACTCGGGTACAAATATTCATATTCGTCATACAAATATTTGTCCCTTACGGGATTCGAACCCGCGACCCCCGGCACAGCAGGCAGGTTCACTACAGACTATGCTGTCGGGCCGTCGAATCGCGACACCTTACACACTGCAGCGATTCCGCGATTCGCATCACGCATGCGCCCTTCACTGAATGTAGTAGAAAGAGATTGCGTCAGGTTGCGATAATATCGCGGCAGTGTGTGGGATCGAGCGCGTCCCCATACAAAATGTTTTGAGAACAATTATCGCAAAATCGCAGCGATATTATCGCTCGATAATATCGCGGCAGTGTGTAGGATCGCGCGCGTCCCCATACAAAATGTACTGAGAACAATTATCGCAAAATCGCAGCGATAATATCGCTCGATATTATCGCTGCAATGAGCGGAGGCCTTTATTCACTGCATAAAAAATTTAGGTACCCATTCCTGAGTCGCTCGTAAATAGAGAAATCATGCTAGAGGGTCTGGTGTACTTGCTCCATAGAGGAATATAAACAAGAGCATACTCTAAACATACGAGGGGCGTTCAATAAAAAGTGAGAATGAAAAAGACGCAGTTATCTTTTAATACACCTTATTTTATTTTTCAACAAAGTGACCTTTTAAGTTAAGTACTACCTATTAAGTACTACCTTTTAAGTTAAGTACTACATATTATAAAGTTAAGTCACCTTTTAAGTTAAGTACTACATACTTGATATATTATCTTTTTTTCTAGAGTTAAAATTCCCTTAGTAAAAACTCTTTATTATGAGCCTCTAAAAAACCGTGTACTGCGGCGACTACTGCCGCATTGTTTTCAAATTGTTGGCCAATGAGGCACTCTTTCAACCGCGTAAAAAGATAGAAATCACTAGAGGGGAGGTTCGGTGAATATGGAGCATGTTCCATCAGTTTCAAAGTAGTCCAGTCAATAAATGACTCATAAGGAGGTGTAGAGTGAGCGAGCGAGTAACGAAGCGAAACCTTCAGAAACCTTGTTTAGGGTGCTTAGGGAGTGAACATACTAAAAGTCCCCTCGTCTACGAGTCGAGCCGGAGTGGGGGAGGGGGTTAAAGTTCTCACTTTTGGGTTTTTCGCAAATATCTCCAAAACGGTGCGTCGCAGAGAAAAATGTTTTTCAAACAAATTAAACTTCATAAAATTCTCTACATCTTTTATTCTATAAACTTTTTCCTATTTCCCAATAGTTTTCGAGCTACACTCAGGCAAAGTAAAAATTAAAATTATTCAGGGCGATGAGCATTAACTGAACATCTTTTGAACCGTAATAGCTATATAGTTGAAATTTTCATAAAATCTGCCTTACCATGGCGGCTCAAAAGATCAGGTAATGCTCACCGCCCTGAATAATTTTAATTTTTACTTTGCCGCAGCGTGTAGCTCAAAAACTATTGGGAAATACGAAAAAGTGTATAGAATAAAAGATGTAGAGAATTTTATAAAGTTTAATTTATTAGAAGAACACTTTTCTCTGCAATGCACCGTTTTGGAGATATTGGCAAAAAACCCAAAAGTGAGAACTTTAACCCCCTCCCCCCCTCCGGCTCGACTCCTAGACGAGGGGACTTTTAGTATGTTTACTCCCTAAGCACCCTATATAAGTTTCTGAAGGTTTCGCTTCGTTACTCGCTCGCGCATTCTACAACTGCTTTATTGACTGAACTAAAGCCAGCATCTTCAATAGCAGCTATCGCAACGCTGGACTTGTGCGCGGGGGCGTTATCTTGATGAAACAAAACAACTATCGTCATATTTTGCCACGTCGTTTCTCGCGTATTGAGGTGATAATGATGGTTGTTACAAGCTTTTATTTTTCTGTTACAGATTCGTCAACAGACAGCATATTATTTATTCTAACAACAGCGTCGTGTATAGTGATACTGCTGTTAATAATAATTTGTATTCACCGATGTCCCACACGCAGAGGACTACAACAGGCAAGTAGTCGATCTCTATGGTCATTTTAGGGTTCCGTACCCAAAGGTTGAAAATGCAACCCTATTCATAATTCACACGAGAAACTAGCTGTTATCAACAGTTTCAACTTAGTGCGATTATAGAGCAAAATCTACCTAAAGTAAAAACTAGTCAAGTGTGAGTAATATGTTTATTTACCAGGGAAATGAAGCAACGCAGCCAGAATACGATGAAATACCAATATTGCCGTTTTATGAAGCAAGAAACTTGATGGTGTCTAACAACACCGCCCCCGGGTCATCGGCGCCCGCGCCTCCATCCGGACCTCAGCCTGAAGAATATGATTACTCATACGCATATGGAATACGTCCCAAGAGTCACAACCAATAAAAGTAAAAAAAAAATAAGGACGTGCGTGTGCGAGAGAGTGCAGGCGAGTGCTGTAATAAACTAAAAATTAAATTAATTGGATCATAATGTATAATGTATGTGGATCTGCTAACATTAGGTCAAGTATGTACTAACAAAACGTATGAGTCTTGTAACTTGTAATAAATAAATGATTGATTGATTGATTATACGAGCCGAGGCTGTAATGACCAACGCTCACGTGTTGCATACGAGGTTTTTCAACACGCTTGCGAGGAAAAAGTAATTAACTTTAGTACAGCACAAGTAGGTAAGTTAGACAAAATTGTATTTGTGGAAAATGGCGCTGGGCTTCTTATTTTGCCGTGCTTTGTTTGAGATAGCTATGCGGGCACAGGTGGAGGAAGAAGAAAGAAAGAGAAAACTTTATTCACCATTAAAAGCACACACGAAACAAACAGTACAGTAAAAGAAATAGTAGGTGGTAGCGGTGTGTGCCGCGATGGTAAAAAGGACCCGACTCAACATAGTGCCTTACTTGATAAGCAAGGCGTTGATTTTCTGCCGTGCCTGACAGAGCAGGAGTGCAATTTCCATATCTCACACTTTCAAAATCATGGTCGAATGATGCATAATTTCCATAGTAATTTTAACAATTCTTAGCTTCGATCAACAATATACAACTAGATAACGGGTCGCATACAAAATCAAAGAGAAATTCTGTCCTCTTGAATATACAACATTTTTTGTTAACGAACCGAGAAAACAGTCCGAATACATTATAATTTCGACCTCAAAGCAACCATAATTCCTAGTAATTTTTGAAGGAACACTGCGGCATTGCGAGACGTGCTAACGTTGGCTTTGTTCGAACGCAACTAATTCAGAATAAGACCTCGCTCCAATAGTGAGGCGTTATTTGCCGGGACATGTTTTGAGCGCTGACGCGTTATCTAGTTGGATATTGTTGATCGAAGATTCTTAGTGCTGATTAAACGTGTGACTCAAAAATAACACTCCTGTGCTGTTGCTCTCCGAAAACCAATTGTGTGCTAAGAATATTATAAGTATATAGTGTAATAAATAATTTACAATAAATATAATGTATGTAAATAGTATATAGTGTGTGTACATAGTATATAGTGTGTGTATGATATTATACCTACCCAATAATACGACCCACTTCTAAACGCGTACAATACAGCCGTTAATTTATACCTACTGACACACGCCAAACCCTAACCTCCGCATCAGGGACCTGGCTGTGCTTGTTTTTCGAGCAACCACTTCTTGAAATGTGTTTTAACCGTTTTGGCTTAGAAAGAGGTCGCCTAAGTGGTGGTGGAAGATTGTTCCAGCACTTTGTCGCTTGGTACCGGAAGCTTCCCTCGAATGCTCTAGTTTTGTGAAACGGCGTTGCCAGCAGGTAGCAGTCATATTTTCTGGAATTGTAGGTTCTATGAAAAGTGGACCACTGGAGCTTATGAAGAGGCACTGAACCACTGCCCCCGGGTCATCGGCGCCCGCGCCTCCATCAGGACCTCAGCCTGAAGAACATGATTACTCATACGCATATGGAATACGTCCCAATCAATTATAGTAAAAAGTAAATAGTACGTTTATTTATTCAAAGATTTATTCAGTAAAATTGTTGTTTTTTTTTACATTATGTAAATGTTTACCTGATTTTGAATCAAACTGTAGAAAACAAAAGTTACATTACCGCACTAGTTCAGACATTATACTGGTTGGTTAACTAAAGCTGGCGCTTTCACAGACACACACAATTATGCGTTTTTTCTGTCACTGCGTCCGTGCTTGACAGAGAGAGAGAGATAGAGAAACTTTTCATTAGGCGTGCGGTGAGACAAAGGCATTGCGTAAATGTGTAGCACGCACGCGGCAGCTTTAGTTAACCGACCAGGGGTGCGATTTTTGAAACTCATTCGGTGAGCTCGGCAGTTGAAAATGTTAAAATTACTACGGTGATACGCATCTTTTTACTGCTGATTTGACTTTCATAAATCGCTCTCATGTAGTATGATTTTTGAAAGTCAACTCAGCAGTAGAAAGACGCGTATCTCCATAGAAATTTTTACATTTTCAACTGCTGAATTCATCGAATGAGATTCAAAAATCGCACTCCAGGAATGCGATCCGCGCGCGATGCAGGATGCGCGTTTATGGAAATCCAGTGGCGTAAGGTCAGGTCAGGCCACTCAATACCTCTGCCTATTCACCGAAGTCCGTAAGTATCGTCCAAGTAGCTAGGTCCGTACACTTGTCACTAGTTGTCACGTTCATGATGGTAAAGCATTTCACGTAATGACATAACCTTGCAAGAGGTGGAGTGAGGCGCGCGCTATTCCACAGTTGTAATTGTTGCAAAATTTATCGACCGGTCGGCGTGCGCGTGCGCTCGCTACTGAAGACATCAAAGCAAACAAGGTCAAAGGTCGCAACGCAAGCAAGGGCGGGAGTGGGGGCGCGTTGAGTTCAAAGGAAGCTGCCGCGTGCGTGCGGCGTGCAAAGTAAACAAAACACAGGTCCCTATTCAGGGATGATAGTAAAATATTTAGTAGATCAGTGTAAATATTATTTAAAAAAAAATTATTTCAACATTGGTCCCATAGAGAAAGTTGTTCAGTTTGATGGTCTGATCATCAATTGAAATTATTAAAAAAAAAAAAAAAAATTATTTAATTTAAATTTTAATTAATTAGTACCTATTCTTTTTTTATTATTTTTAAACCATGTCAATGCACTCCACAAAGACTTCATTCGTAGAAATCTTCATTTTCTCCCCGATACGAATCTTTTAGGGCCAGAGCTTTTTACGTACAAAATAAGTGCAAAGTAGAAACCTAAGTAAAAGCTATGGATTGAGCGAAGCACATTGGCGTAGCTAGGGATTATTCCTAAGGGGGGCAACCGACCAGCCAGCTCATCAGCCACCGTCAGTGGCAAGACTCAAAGAGATTGCAACTAAGATAACTCAAAGAACTGCAAATAAGATAAGGTCGTCGCCATACGATCTAAAACCAGGTGCGAGCGAAGCGAGCTGGAAATTTTACAAAAGTATGAATAGGTCGGCACGTGATAGGTAATACGAACTAAAACCTTGATATTGCTTTGCTCGCTCGAGTTTTTAAGAACATATGAATAGGTGGTGGTGGTAATAAAATCCTAAACCTGGAGCGAGCTCGAGATTTTACTGCAGTGGGATTAGGTCGTTGCAGAAGGAAAGAATAATACAACCAAAAACGAGGAGCGATCGACCTATTTTACTTCTAATCCATTCTAGCGCTCGAAATTGTCTTTTCTGATTTTGGCGAACTATAAACGAAACTTTTCAGTGATTATAAAATAATGTTACGTGGAATGAATCGTATAATTTGTATATTGTACTATTTGTAAAATACTTATGATTATTAAATTATTTCTTCAATACTTTAGATTTTTCTGAGGGGGGCAAAGGACTTTCTGTGGTGGGCGCCGCCCCTTGCTACGCCAATGGCGAAGCAAGCTCGAAATTTTTAGTGTAGAAATAGAACTCATTAGGATTCAGCAATTGAAACAGAAACTTCGAGCGAGCGAAGCGAGCTCCACTTTTCTCTGCTCTACGAATTATTTATAGACGAAGCGCAATCAATCGATATTTTTCCCAAATTTGCCGCCCCTATTAAAGTGCCGCCCGGGAATTTGCCCGAGGCCCCACCCCCCTCCTCGCTACGCTACTGTGAGAGGGCGTAGCTCGGTAGATTGAATAAAATAATTTAGACTGATAAAAAATGACTTTTCTTACTTTAAAACGCAAACTTTCTCGAAACATAGGAGCTAGACTGCAATAAACAAAAGGAATGCGCAGGGCATTCCCTTCGTTCCAAAAGAGTTGAGTTAGGTTGTATGGAGAAAAATTGACTTATTTTTTGACTGGCGTAGAACACGGTGAGGGCTCCGACTATGGCACGACTTTACCTACTGAACTTTAGGATTCGTATTTTTAGGTAGGTATGTTGCTGATTAATTTCCTGCAGTGTTGCTGATCCGAGGCCAGACCACTCTAGCATGTGTCTTTTATCATCCCATTCTTCAATGGCCATTCTAATTTTATATAAGTACATGCCGGGATTTCCAGACTTGATTTTGAACATAACCACAAGTCCGGCACTCGCGACACAAGATAACGTTACTATACGTGCTGCCCAGCTTGCACGCTTGCGCCTCCTCTATGTGCTTCTTGCGCTGCTCCCCTGGCGTGGTGGCCCAGTGGCGAGTAACCTTGCCTGCCGTGCAGGAGGCGATGGTTCGCTCCCCGTCCAGGCCGGCTCGTAACAATGAGTTTTTCGGAATTTATGTACGATTTGTAACACCACTGGCTTTTCGGTGAAGGAAAACATCGTAAGGAAACCTGCATGCTCCAATTTCGAGGCATGTTTTGTGCCCACTGTCCATTATAAGTGGCGACGGGCTCACCCCCACGGGAATATAGTCGTGAGCGTATGCTTATGCTTATGCTCTGCTCCCCTAAAGTGTCCCTAGAAAGTGGGGTGAGGGCAGAGTGTCCGTACTGTATGAAGTAGGTACTAGATACTTACTCTTTCTTATACTGTGCCATAACCTTCATGACCTTAGACGAGACATGATACAACACCCCGTTCAGTTTTTTACTGACCTTTGAACGTCTGTAACTCCTAAACCGACTGGAGCTATGCAGGCAGACCTGGTCCATCCCCATCACAGAGATGCTCTATACCCTTTGAATACTGAATCAGCCATGCAGCTGATGATAACAAAAAGTACGTCTATCTCTTATTCTACAGGGTGAATTTGATATCATTAGCATACTTTTAAACTAAGAGTCTACCCATCAAACTGAACAACTTTTACTATGGGAGAAAACCGATCGGAGCAAAAAAATAATTTGCTGTTGCATACATTTGAGTCGAGTAGGCACTGCAGTTTAGTATGGAACAGCAGAATTTTTTTTGCTCCGATCTGTTTGCTCCCATAGAAAAAGTTGTTCAGTTTGATTTGTAGACTCTTAGTGTAAAAGGACAATTTCACCCTGTATGCAGGGTCTTTCTTAATATGCTGACACTTTTTTAAGGGGATGATCAGACTATCAAATTGAAAAGCGTTCTCTATGGGACCAACATAGAAATCGCGAAAAAAAATCAGCTGTCCCATACATTGGGCTCGAGTAGGTTTACAGTTTTGTATGGAAGAGCTGATTTTTTTTCGCGATTTCTATGTCTGCCATAGAGAAAGTTGATCAGTTTGAGGGTCTGATTATCCACTTAAAAAGTGTCAGCATATTAAGTTGGACTCTAAATAGATAATTTCGCAAAGAATAATTGCAAACCTTTCTATTTAAACCATTTCCTTCGCTAATTTAATAACTGGCATTACATACCTACTATATTATTTCCATTAGTAGTTTTATATGTGTACCCTGGTGGCCTGTTTCTTTTTGTATGTCAAAAAGTCAAAACCTACAAAAACATATAAAGTAATTTGGCACTATTATGAGGGCGCCACTGAAAGGTATTAGGACTCTTAAAATAATAAAACGAACAATAAATAATAAAATAAAAAATGGTTTATTTAATTAATTACATAGAATATGATTTCGTACAAGAATGTGATACAGTATAATCCGATAGGTATATAAAAAAAACTAGAACTAGGTACCTTAAAGGACACTGGGCAAGAATGTATGGCCACTGATCCAAGAGCACCCCGCTATGAAACAGGAAGGGACAGTTAGAGGATACCCTAACGTACATTATATGCAAGGAGCATCAAACTACATTCAAGAAAACAATTTTTACGTTGTCGTTTTAGGAAGAATCATTTTGACGTTACGGCCCGTATCAGACACTTAGCTACAACTACTTAATGTTATTATTAAGCGTGCAACAGTAAAAGGATCAAGTGTAGGTACTATGATGGCAATTTCAGGATAGAATAACGACTGTATCGCTTTGAGTTTACGAGATGCTAAGGGCTAAAGATTATTTTGCATTAATAATAATTTAAAAAAAAACCTAGGATACTATCCATATGAAACAAGGAATTCCAAGCAGCAGTTAAAAATTGCGCTGAATTGCTAAAAATTTGTTGGAAAATCAGAAAACAAAACACCCTGTATCTTTTTTCTCCTCTCGAACAGTTATTGAGTACCGCATAATATAAAAAATGTTCTATATTAAATCCCCTTTCAAACGTAGTATGCCTCTTATGGGGAAGGCTCTTGTATGTACCACTGCTGCCCACTGTCCTTTAAGAAAAATTATGAAAAAGAGAATCAATTTAAAAATAAAAACATTAAAAAATATTTTGAAATAATGTTAATTAACTAATTAATAAACTGTCCTTTAAAAAAAAGAGAATCAAATTAAAAATAAAAATAAACAAAATTATTTTAATTACCTAATGTCAACTAACTAATTAATAAAATACACAAGTATACCTAATTCAAATTCGTATAATGATAAAACAAACGTAACATTAATTTCGTCAAACAATTTAATTTTGTCAACAAATTAATAGGTTAAGTAGGTATTCATATTTAATTTGAGTTAAACACACATAAATAGTCATTCAATTATATTTTCGTATTCGATTTTTTGCAACAAAATGCTAAGTCAGTGCCTCTTCTTCCACCTGACCGCGCATAGCTATCTCAAACAAGGCACGGCAAAATAAGAAACCCAGCGCCATTTTCCACAAATATAATTTTGTCTAAAATACCTACTTGTGCTGTACTAAATTTAATTACGTTTTCCTCGCAATTGTGTTGAAAAACCTCGTATGGAACGCGTGAGCGTTGGTAATTACAGCCTTGGCTCGTATAATACAGCACTCGCCTGCGGCTTGTGCTGTAATTACCAACTTGCTCACTTGTGTCATAACGTCCCTAAATATTTTTGTTTACTTTTATTGGTTGTGACTGTTGGGACGTATTCCATATGCGTATGAGTAGTAAAGTTCTTCACACTGAGGTCCGGATGGAGGCGCGGGCGCCGATGACCCGGGGGCGGTCTTGTTAGACACCATCAAGTTTCTTGCTTCATAAAATGGCAATATTGGTATTTCATCGTATTCTGACTGTGTTGTTTCATTTTCCTGGTAAATCAACATATTATACAGGGTGTAAGGAAAAGTATCATTATCCTTTAAACCATTTTCTCTACCCATCAAACTGAACAACTTTTACCCATAAAGGTATTATACCTTACAGGAATAGAGCAACAAACATGAGTTGTCAAATGAAACCTTTTTTTTATGTTTATGATTCGTTTTTTTGGAGACTATTCGCAGGCTAAAATTCGAATATTGAAAAGTCAGCTGTCCTCTGACGTTATCTCGTCTAATCACGAGTGAAGCACCCATTTAGCGTGCTGAATGGTGGCTGGTTGTAGGACCTATGCCTAGAACTGGTGCATCTGTGCGAGTGTAGGTCCCTCGTAGGTATATGTAGGTCCAAATACAAATCATTTATTTGCCAATAAATAGGGTAGGTACAGTAAATGTTAGATGTTAATATGGTATAATTATTGAGAACTCCTATTTAGCCATCATTAAGAATAGCATGCAAATATTAAATTATCCCTAAAATTAAAATTTGTCACGTTATAGTCATTTCCAATTTATCCTGATTACATTAAAACTCAGGTACATACATTTAAATGAAAAATAATAATAATATCAATGTCACAAATACAATACATCAACAAAATAATTTTGTTATTTAATTTAATTTTGTGTTAGGTACTTATTGTTATATTTTAGTTGTAATTGTTATATTGTTATTTATCCTTACGTTTGTTTAACAAAATAATTCAGTCAAAAAAGCTAAGCTATGTATTGATTTACAAATTAGTCTGTGTTTTCTAGAAATTCCTCGATTGAGTAAAAGGTATTTTGTAAGAGCCGTGCATATAATAATGATTTAAACCTATTGAATGGTTGTGTTTTGATGCCATTCGGTATTTTATTATAAATCGTTCTGCACATCGCATAACATTTATTTTTAAAAACGCCGAGTTTTTGGTACTGTGCCAAGAACAAGTCTATTGGGATGTCTCATATTCCTTTGTACTACTTGTCTAACTTCAATGAACAGGCCGTAGTTTTGCTTAACAAATTTACCTACCTCAAGAATATAAAGGCAGGGTAGGGTTAATATTCCCAAGCTTCTAAAATATGGTCGACAAGAAACATCAGGTGCGTCCTTGCATGCTTCATATCTTTTTAGTGTCACATTACGTCCGTCTTTTTTTCAAGTCCGTGGCTGTCCTATACTAAACTGTAATACCTACTCGACGCAAACGTACAGAACAGCAGTTTTTTTTTGTTTTGATCGTTTTGCTCCCATAGTAAAAGTTGTTTAGTTTAATGGGTAGAGTTATGTGGTTTAAAGGTTAACGAAGAGTAGTATAAATGCCCAGATAGTCTACTTGCCTTTTGTGGTCCTCTGCGTGTGCGACATCGCTGAATACAAATTAATATTAACAGCAGTACCACTATACACGACCCTGCTATTAATAGCATAATTAAAATGCTCCCTGTTGGCCAACCTGTAACAAAACAACAATCATCATCATCATCTCAGCCGATGGACGTCCACTACTGGACATAGGCCTCCCCCAAGGATCGCCACAACAACCGGTCCTGCGCTGCCCTCATAAGAGGAGACATTGGGTGCGTCACATGATCATTTTGTGCACTCCTAAAAGCTATGGATTGAGCGATTCTGTCTCTGTGATACCACAGAGATTTCGCCTATAGATTAGCCCACTTGTCTCTAGCACGATTTTGCTACTTACGAGCGACTCAGGAAGGCGCGTCGCGCGCGAGTAGAGAGATTATACCTACTAGGGTTACAGGAGGTGCTATTCCAGCCAGACAATATTCTGTAGAAGGAGAAGAGACTACAACGGACATAAAAATAATAATATAGTCGCGAAAACGAGACAGGCTTAAACGACAATTAAGTACACAGGCAAATAAGTCAAACAAAGGCACGTTTTTTCGTACATTTTTTTTTCGTACTCTATCCTTTTCCGTCTACGACTACGATAGATAGGTACCTACTTACTGTTTTGTTCGATATTCGGTTCGGTCGCTGGGGTGATCGGTTCGGTCGCTGGCGTGGTCGGTTCGGTTGCTGACGTGATCGGTTCGGTAGCTGGCGTGGTCGGTTCGGTTGCTGGGGTGATCGGTCCGGGCGGTTTACGTACCAGTTTTATTACCAATGTTTCTTGTTGCAGGTTTTCATTGATTTCATACGATGTAACTATGCACACAATCATTTTTCCACTATCGTCGTTTTGAATGTGTAATGTTTGGTTTATAGAATAATACTCAGTTTTCATTCGGTGTCCGTCGAGATTCAATGATCCTTTAAAATCTGTAATGTGTTATTGTGTCAATGACAATGTGACCTATTACCAAACGTACTGGCACAGAAAAGGGATATGCAGTAAAGCTACTAGTCGCTCGAATCGACGCACGCACGCAGACGAGCGTCTATTCAATTATGCGAGCACTTGATTAAAAATATCCGTACAGGGGTACGATTTTTGAATGTCATCGGTGAGTTTGAACGGTTTTTAAATCTCATACAAAAGCGTTCTCAAGCATCTTTCTACTGCTTATTTGACAATAAAAAATCGCACTCCTGAATTCCGTTTTTTGGAAGTCAAATCATCAGTAGAAAGATGCATATCTCCAGAGTAATTTTGACATTTTCAACTGCTGAGCTCACCGAATGAGATTCAAAAATCGCACTCCTCATCGGAAGCTTCAGACAAGCGGGACGCCGCGCCGAAGACCGCCGCTAGACTCGTAAAATACAGCACATACTAGCATCGAAGTAAACACATTAATAGCATCGAAGAGCATTTGCTCACAGCGGCAATTATCACTAGTGAATAAAAGCTGGGCCACACAGAGTGCAGCTGCAGAACGGCTGCAGGCCGGGTGCAGGCCGGCAGTAGTTGTAAACTATGGAATTATATGCGAGGTGTCACACTGAATGCAGTCCGGCGCGGCTGCGGAACAGTAGCCGACCGGCTCGTCCCGAATTACAAACAGAATCCGCGCTTGCATCGACAGAGCGGCTGCGGACCGGCAGCAGACCAGCTGCAGACCGGCTGCGGAACGGCAACAGCGCAACGTGCGTCGGTTGTAATGTATAGCGCGCCATACTAGGTGTCACACAGTGCGTGCGTCTGCGGAACAGTTGGGGGCCGGTTGCAGGCCGGTTGCTGCATGTGACAGTTTATTGTATTTATTTACAAAAATGGAATCTTATAAAAGGGAGGAATTAATAGAAAATGTTAAAAACGATGACATTAACCATAAGAATATTAACTATTCTTATGCATTTACTTATTTCACCTCCTTAGGTACTGATTTCGTCAATCCAGAGTATTATTTCTTGAAGAATGTGAGTATCGAAATAAGACATCCAACTGCTGCAGCTAGCAACAGCGAGTACAGCGAGTAGCGACGGACCAGCTGCGGAACCGCGACAGACCGGCTGCAGAACGGCAACTGCAGGCTCTGTGTGACACGAGCTCTTCTGCAGCTGTCCGTCGCTGTCGCTCGCAGCCGCACTTTGTGTGGCCCAGCCTTAAAGGTCTTTACACGTCGCCGCGGAGGCGCGGCCGCGCGCGGCGCCGCGCTGCCCTTATCGGACCTTTATTTACTAGTGATAAGATTGCCGCTGCGAGCAAATGCTCTTCAATGCTCTTCTGGTGTGAATCGACCCTTAGAGTTTGCAATTTCCGCGCTACGCTGGATGTGTTATACCTACCCGCTGTCGCTCGCTTGTGTGCATACTACGGCGGCTGGTCGAACAGTCCGCACATGCCGAAAGTGGATACCCTACTCAATAGCACCATGCGCATATCACGGGGTGAATCAGATCTACGCCAACTGAATGGTTGCCCGTGCTCAGCCATATAGCACCGCTTGAGCTGCATATGATTGAGGGCAGCACCGGAAGCTTGGAAGAGAGTAAAAACGTTTTTGTGTGGATACTGCTAGCTTTATGACCCTCTGAACTTACTTTTAAAGTGAAAATTCATCGATTTATAGTTTTTTTCAAAGGGCAGTAGGATTTTCGTACATGTCAAGTCCAATTCCATACTATCGCGGTATTCAAGGGTTGCTTCACACATAATTTTTGTATTTTTATTATTATTGTTGACTCTCGTAAAATTCAAATCTGTCCCTTTAATGTGGAACCCTGAAACAGAAAAAAATCTGTCATTTAAGGAATTTTTCCAGACACGCGGGTACCGAACACAGATATAACACTTAGACAACAGTAAAGTTCTGTTTAGTACACCTTGGTCCATGGTGGACTAAGGGTAGAAAATACATCCTACAGTTCACCTTCTCACGGTGGACCACGGGTCGAAAGTCTTATAGTAAACCTTGGTTCACCTGCACAGCTAGCATGCCACCCACGACAGAGCGTTTAAACGAGAAAAACATCATGCGCGCTCTTTCTGCCATACGTAAAATAATAAGGATGGAGGCACATCTCGATTTTTATCGTTTTCTCGGGGGTGGCATGCGAGCCCTACACGTGGACAACGGGTAAAAATGTCTGCCCATGGAACTGGGAAATGGGAAATGCCTGTCTCGGATAGTGTTGCCAGATGTCCCGATTTGCGCGGGACGTCCCGATTTTCAGGGGTCTGGGGATGCGTCCCGATGTAAACCTGATCGGGACACTAAATGTCCCGATAACATAAGAATAGTTAAAACAACTATTCTTATGCCGATAAATCAAATGCCCCGGGCGGCACTTTAATAGGGGCGGCAAATTCGGGAAAAATATGAATGTAAGTGCGTGTTTGAATTTAAATATTACAATTAACCGCGTCAATAATTAATAGTTAAACTACAATTTTATTGTAATACCTATTTTTTTTATTTCTATTAGTCCAGTACCTAAGTCTGACTATTATTATGTACCTAGGATTAAATTCAAATGTAGGCACTAAGTAGTTAATTAAGTTGCAAAACGCAGTTAATTTTAAAATACCCCTTGTTTTTTGTGTGTCCCGATCTACAACCCTAATTCCCGATTTTTTTTACCTTCTGCCCCGATTTAAAACAAATCGGACCTGGCAACCCTAGTCTCGGAACTAGGTTTCTTAGGGAACGTTTTTCAGTCTCATGGGTACAGTAATGCACCTGTTTACCCCGTTTACCCTAACACTCTGTAGAATCTAGCGAAAACTTGTATTTTTATTGTGTGTGTTAAAAATAATTAAAATAAATTCTGGTACTCACTTTCAAGCCAACGATCACATTGCCTCTTAGCTAGAAAAAAAAACAAAGAAAAATATTAGTTACGTCTACGTAAGCCTTGAAGGCTTATTACACCGTCCTAAATTCAAATTCTATTTGAGGGACAGAGCTATAGGTTAGAAAAGGACGAACATACAACGAATAGAATTTAATACATTTAGTTTTCTTTGCATTTAATGCAAGATTATTAACACTGAACCAATTCAGAACTTGTCGAAGAGTATAATTTACATTCTCATTTATATCATCAACATCTTGTGCCTTTCTACTTGTTTTGAAAATAAGAGAAGTATCATCAGCAAATAACACTATGTTCGACAAGTTCTGTACCATGTAGGGTAAATCGTTTATATAAACCAGAAAGAGAAATGGACCCAATATAGATCCCTGTGGAACGCCCATTTTTACTTGTGAGCCAGACGAATTTGTTCCATTGATAGACACCCTTTGAATTCTATTTTCCAAGTAAGATTCTAAAAGATCCAGAGCTCTGCCTTGAATACCGTAGTGGTTTAATTTGATCAACATTGTTTTATGACGGTATACGCTATTATAATAAGATACCAGAGGATATTCTAAACTTGCCAGACAAAAAGTTTAAATCCCATGTTAAACAAGTCCTCTGTAAAAAACATAACCCTCCTTCTGGCGCAGTCGGGTAAAAAGGTAACTATAAACTCGATGATTATTTGAATGACCAAAATGTCTGGTCTTGACAATGTTACACTATGTAATTCAATATTTGTACTTTGTATATTTTGTTTTGTTTAAAAGAAGTGTGTTGTAGAGTTTCTGGCCACATCTTCTCTACAACGGAACACCTTCCGAAGCGGTGGTAGAATCAAAAATGACGTCAGAAAGTTATCTATGTGATATTATTATGCAAAAAAATTTCGACTTTCGACGTCCTGTTCTAACCTATAGCTCTGTTCCTCTATTAGAATCTGAATTTAGGAAGGTGTAATGAGACTTTTATTCATACATTGAGATAAATATCTAGTAGGAGGTATACAGGGTCCTTTTTAATACAGGATCTATCTTAATATCTTAGATAGATCCTGTATTAAAAAGGACCCTGTATACCTCCTACTAGATATTTATCTCAATGTATGAATAAAAGTCTCATTACACCTTCCTAAATTCAGATTCTAATAGAGGAACAGAGCTATAGGTTAGAACAGGACGTCGAAAGTCGAAATTTTTTTGCATAATAATATCACATAGATAACTTTCTGACGTCATTTTTGATTCTACCACCGCTTCGGAAGGTGTTCCGTTGTAGAGAAGATGTGGCCAGAAACTCTACAACACACTTCTTTTAAACAAAACAAAATATACAAAGTACATATTATATATTATTATAGCATATTAATGCTGACCATTTTTTAAGAGGATGATCAGACCATCAAACTGAACAACTTAATCTATAAGACCACCATCAAAATCGCGAAAAAAAAACTGCTGTTCCATAAATAACTGCAAACCTACTCGAGCCAAATGTATGGGACAGCATATGAGGGATGATCAGACCGTCAAACTGAACAACTTTATCTATTGGAACAATCTCGAAATCGCGGAAAAGATTCAGGCTTTTCCATACAGGGTAAATTTTATATCACTGCCGATAACTTTAGCAAACAGCAGCTTTCAGCAGCTTCTACTCATCAAACTGAACAACTTTTACTATGGAGCCAACATCGAAATAAAAAAAATAACTGACCCATACATTTGAGTGGAATAGGTAATGCGGTTTTGAATGGGACAGCTGATTTTTTATCGCGATTTCGATGTTTGATAAGTAAATACCTTTGATAAAGTATATGTCAAGATTGACAGTCGAAGATACGAAAGCGTCGAAAAAAATTGGAACCAGTACTGGTTCCTAAACCCTATACATATACACGCACACATACATAATTAGTATGGCGCCTCACGCACACCAACCTAAGAAAGTTAGCCCCTTTTGTTTTATACGGAACAAGTGTGAGTCTCATTCTAGACATATACTTTTTCTAAGGTAAATACCATGATAAAATTTTTCGCAGTGAGATACAATTTACAACGGGACAGAGATATACGATACGTAAGTGTGCGACCAGTTAAGCTGCTACATAATGATTTTCTTTTTCACGATTTCGGCATTGTTTTGTTCCCATATAGAAAGTTGCATGTTGGATGCCAGACCATCAGGTCTGAACATCTCCTTAAAATCAGGAGGATTTTTCCCCCTTAAGGTGGTTGGAGAGCTGTCAATTTCATAAAAAACGTTGTCGTATAACACTCGTAGACGGTGTTAATAAAAGTAATGTTTTATTATGGAAAAATAGCTTAGAAAATCTAGTTGCCGCATATCAAATAATATTTACAATTTGTAATATAATTACGAAGATATAAGAGTTTGAAATTTTGTATGAATAATTTCAAAGCGTGATATCTTCGTAATAGTATTATAAATTGTAAATATTATTTGATATGCGTAAACTAGATTTTTTAAGCTATTTTTCCATATATAAAACATTACTTTTATTAACACCGTCTACGAGTGTTATACGACAACGTTTTGTATGGACGGAAACCATCCTTAACCTTTACATTCTGATTTCGGGGGAGATAAATCCCACTTACATCCCCGCCACCCCTCCCTCTCTCCTGGATAAGTAAAAATGTATTAATCTATGTCCTGTTTTGATTGATTCCTTGTCTATTTCGAATACGGCGACTGCTAACCTTTACAGAAAAACAGTCATAGATCAGGCGACCGTGAAGAAGTCGTACACCTTATAGTTTTCATCCTTCATGCATAGTTTTACTATTAGAAGATGCCGAAAAAACTTGGTCGGTCGACCCCTATCCTGGTCTGTTTTGTTCAGGAGGGTTGACTAGTAGCCTCTCTTTTGACATTTTAATAATGGGCATTGCATACTATTATTTCCATATAGTTTCAAATTATGTGTTCACAGGTGGCCTAAGTTTCTATGAAAACGTGATGCACGTGACGCGCTCGCCCAATGTCTCCCATAAATTGTCAACTAGCGCAATTGATCGAAGCTTAGTCTCTGTGGGGCCAGGAGCGCACAAAATGATCACGTGACGCGCTCGCCCAATGTCTCCCATAGATTGTCAACTAGCGCAATTGATCGAAGCTTTGTCTCTGTGGGGCCAGGAGCGCACAAAATGATCACGTGACGCGCTCGCCCTATGTCTCCCATAGATTGTCCACTAGCGCGATTGTTCGAAGCTTTGTCTCTGTGGGGCCAGGAGCGCACAAAATGATCACGTGACGCGCTCGCCCTATGTCTCCCATAGATTGTCCACTAGCGCGATTGTTCGAAGCTTTGTCTCTGTGGGGTCAGGAGCGCACAAAATGATCACGTGACGCGCTCGCCCAATGTCTCCCATAGATTGTCAACTAGCGCGATTGATCGAAGCTTTGTCTCTGTGGGGTCAGGAGCGCACAAAATGATCACGTGACGCGCTCGCCCAATGTCTCCCATAGATTGTCAACTAGCGCGATTGATCGAAGCTTTGTCTCTGTGGGGCCAGGAGCGCACAAAATGATCACGTGACGCGCTCGCCCTATGTCTCCCATAGATTGTCAACTAGCGCGATTGATCGAAGCTTTGTCTCTGTGGGGTCAGGAGCGCACAAAATGATCACGTGACGCGCTCGCCCAATGTCTCCCATAGATTGTCAACTAGCGCGATTGATCGAAGCTTTGTCTCTGTGGGGTCAGGAGCGCACAAAATGATCACGTGACGCGCTCGCCCAATGTCTCCCATAGATTGTCAACTAGCGCGATTGTTCGAAGCTTTGTCTCTGTGAGGTCAGGAGCGCACAAAATGATCACGTGACGCGCTCGCCCTATGTCTCCCATAGATTGTCAACTTGTGCGATTGTTCGATGTTTTTTCTCGCGAAACAAAACACACAATACAACAAAATACAATTTGCTGTTATAAAATTAGCGACAACTTTTGTAGGCCAATTCTTAAATAACTCAAAACCATTATTATTAAGAGAATAGGCGTGTACGGCATATAGTACTCTTTGGTACTAGGTTGTTTTGTTACAACCTGTATAAGATAAATTGTTCTCCGTTTAATGTCGATGCTTGCCTGTTTCCATTTCCAATATAACCATTGCTTTCTGAAGGGGTATAGCCGGTTCATTTTTATCATATAATACACAAGTCACATTATTTCCATCAAAGGAGCTAGTTAAATTTGCTTGTAACATTATGTTCTCAAAAGCCACGGCATTTTTATTTATTTCTTTGCCTGTAAAATAAAATTAAAATTAGAAATACATTAACACTTATCTTCTTTTATCTTCTACGCTACGGGAGCAGTCCTACTCTCATGCTGAGGCGCTTACGCACTGCATCAGATCTAATCCGAATAAAGTCTTAGTAAAGTCGGGCCAATTTAATAGGTCACATTTGACATCTATTGACACTTCATCAAACGTAACCTTGTAACGGCGGGTATACAATAATTTTTTTTTTCGAAGTTAGAACTGCACAATTGCTTTACTCTTTTTAATTACGATTCCATATTTATTGTAATAATGAACAAAGAATTTAATTTTACGATTTACTTTCACAAATAATAGTAAACCATTAAGGCCTCCGCTCATTGCAGCGATATTATCGAGCGATATTATTGCTGCGATTTTGCGATAATTGTTCTCAGTACATTTTGTATGGGGACGCGCTCGATCCCACACACTGCCGCGGTATTATCGCAACCTGACGCAATCTCTTTCTACTACATTCAGTGAAGGGCGCATGCGTGACGCGAATCGCGGAATCGCTGCAGTGTGTAAGGTGTCACGATATCGCTGTCGATAATATCGCTCGATAAAATCGCTCGATAATATCGCTGCAATGTGCGGAAGCCTTTATAAACATAATGAACAATTTCTGTTCTAAAGAACTGCACGTCGTTACAATGTTGCGTCAGTGAACCCTTTTTCTTTTTTAACATTAGGGATATAAAAAATCGAAGTAATACGTAGTTTCAACAAACCGCGATATTAACATATAATGCGATTCACTATGTTTGAAATCCGTATCGATTCATTCACATTAATCGATGTTTTTAAAAAGGTCACCTACCTCACTACGAAGCTAAAACTGACAAATGTCAAATGTGACCTATTAAATTGGCCCGACTTTACTAAGTGAAACGTGGATGTTTTTAATAATTCAGAATATATCTGACTACCCTCGGGGAATATAGTCGTGAGTATATGCTTATACGAAAAGAAAAAAACATATTCAGTAGCCTAGAATTCTGTTAAGTAATATTGAAGCGACTTTAACAGTCGGGACCCATAAAAATTTTAGACCGGATCAAATTTGCCCTAATGGGTTAAATTGCCTGCAGTTAAAGTCGCTTCAGTATTACTTAACAGAATTCTAGACTACTGAACTTGTTTTTTTCCTTTCATATAAGCATATGCTCACGACTACTATTTTCCCCGAGGGTAGTCAGATATATTTTGAATCCTCAAAACATCCACCACGTTTTACTTAGGTAGTGCCGAAACTCTTAGGTACTCTTTTGTTATTTTCTTTTCAGTTTTTATTTATAGTTCGCATCATAGAGGTATTATACCAGGAATAGAGCAACAAACATGAGTTGTCAAATGAAACCTTTTTTGGATGTTTTTTGGAGACTATTCGCAGGCAAAAATTCGAATATTGTCTATAATTCTGAGTCTAACGTGAAGTTGTGGATAAATTAATGAAGTAGTGTCAGTATATTTCATAAAATTATCTACGATTTCACTTTAGATTCGCAATTATTCACGGAAACCGAATTGTAAAAATTTATTGGAGACTAAAAAAACGGCCCTATTGCCTAGCGTCACGTATCTCTTTCTATTATACAGTGTTGCCGCTAGGTACATCTCGCTCTCTCAGCTGTATGTTCCTCTATTCCTGGTATAATACCTCTATGGTTCGCATTTATGCTGGAGATAGGCAAAATTATCAACACAACATCAACACCACGATATGAAGTCACAATTTTAAGATTACACTGAAAAGAGTTTCGGTACTACTGGTGAAACGTGGATTTTCAAAGGTTTCAGAATATCTCTGACTGCGTACACTGGGGAAAGTCGTGAGCATATGCATGCAATTTTAAGATTCGAATAGAAACACAAAACACACTTACTGAGAACATTGTTCTTTTCCCATTTTAGATAATGATCTGCAGAATTACTAGTGCAATTAATATTGAATATTTCATTTTCATAAAATTTATAGGAATAAGCATTCACAACATGTTTAACTTGCCGAGTATCCTTATTTACTGTCATGGCAGTTTCGTTATATCTATCTCTCTTCAATCCGGTGATCCATATAAGTTCGTCTGAAATCAGTTAAATATACAATTGATACTACGAATAAGAGAATGTATAGAAGTATAAATGAAGCTCAAAAAGTGGCACCAAAAAAATTGTAACGCGTTCTAAATTTGTTCTTTAGAAATTGTAACTCGCCGCCAAAACTCATACTAAATGTCATTTTTCATGGGGTGCCAAAAATGATTTCGATTTTGTTTGGAGTTATTCTTCCATATTTATTCTCTTATTCGTAGAATTGATATCATTAGCATGACTATCGGAGCAAACGGATAGGGGCAGAAAAAAAAGCGAAAGCTAAAGGAAATACTCAAAAAAAAAAAAATCCACACTAATTTAAATCTGATCTAACGTTACTATGAAAAGTCGAAATTTTCTTTGAGAATTTCCTGTGTTTCTAAGTGAAAGTTGAAAAATGCCACTATTGTATGAATTTTTATCATTTTTTAAATTTCGTACCAAAAAACGTCCTTAAGGTCCAAAATATCCAAAATAGAAGTTCGGATGATCAAAATTACTCCAAATTCAAATTTGACGACCTCAAATTATGCGAAAATGAGTCCCTGATTGTCAATATCGGTTAAGATTAGAAATTTCTGTAACTGTCTTTTCTTATTGTTGTTGGTTTATTATTAACAATCTCGGTGTTATAGTCCGTCAACATCGAATCAAGTAACGGACGTGGCTGTATGGGCTTCGTATCCATTTTTAATATACGAAAAATATAAACGAGAAACAATAACGACAACAATAATAATAACAAAATACAAAAACCTAACAGAAACTGAGAATTTCAACAAACATAAAATGAAAATCCCTCATATTTGAATATTACATCCTAAGATACAGCGGACACGGACGGACAGACGTAATAATAATAATAAATAATAAATATCTTGGACAGTGTCACACAAATTATCTAGTCACATTTAAAGTTCCAGAATCTAGCCTGGACTTGTATTATCATAACTAGACAACGATATAGAATACATATATAGATACAAACATCCATCACTCGGGTACAAATATTCATATTCGTCATACAAATATTTGTCCCTTACAGGATTCGAACCCGCGACCCCCCGGCACAGCAGGCAGGTTCACTACAGACTGTGCTGTCGGGCCGTCGTACATCTTGGCCAAAAAGAGTAGAAATTAAATGAGGGCGCTGCCTCCACGCAAGAACGTCAAAATCACGCATAACCTGGCAACACCACCATACTCAAATTTTAGTTCCACCTGTCACCACGTTCATGATTTTAATATGGCCAAGCTATAACAGGGTTCCGTTAACAACCTTATTAGTACATATAACCCTAATAACAAAGTTGATACTTGCCTTTGCTTTGGAAATATAGTTTTGCCTTTTGTAGAAGTTTATTTCCAAAGGGATGATACGCCTCACATGTAATGTGTGACATAACAAAACGAGCTGTTAGATTCATTGTTAAAGTTATGACGTAAGTCGAATTGGTGGCTTCGATTTTAATATCAGCTGAAAAAAAAGGGTTATAACGTTTTAGTCCATCCAAGATCCCATGAACGCCAGACCTTCGTTAAAAGCTGTTTCTCAGCGCATGCTCCCAACACAGGCTTAGATTGGATAGGCCTAAAGCGCCTTAAGTTTAAGCACACAACTAGGGCAATTGGTTCATACAAACTAGCACAATATGTCACAACTTAGGGCAATTGGGTACTACACCATTCATTTCTAAATTTTTTTTTTCGTTTCCGCGTAAGGGCCTATTCTAATAATTTTACTATGGTAGGAATCATAGAATATAAATAGTAGATTACACACCGAGGATAGGAAAGTAAGAAAGCAAGGCAATTCGTTTAGCGCAGCGGGACGACAATTAACGCTTTCCATCCGGAGGGGGGAAAAGTAATATTATATACAGGGTGTAAGGGACAGCCCTCCGCAAACTGAAACGGTGAACTCAGACCATCAAACTGAACAACTTTCACTATGGAGCCTTCCTCAGGAAACGCGAAAAAAAATCAGCTGTCCCAGACATTTGAGTCGGGTGGGGACGGCAGTTTTGTATGGGACAGCGGATTTTTTTTCACGTTTCCTGAGGTAGGCTCCAGTTTGCGGAGGGCTGTCCTTTACACCCCGTATTATTCTAAAGAGGTCCTTTACGTATTTAAAGAGGTTTTATAATTTGTAAAATATTGTTGCCCTTGTTGTAGAGTTGATGGATTAAGCAGGAGATTGTACGTATTACGACCAAACTGGAATACGACGAATATGACGAGTTCAGAACACGGCGAGTCCGGAACGCGACGAATCCGCAACAAATCACTATGAAGTTGGAGTCATGGTGGCTACAAATCATGAAGATTTGTTCCGGATTCGCCGCGTTCCGGACTCGTCGTGTTCCAGATTCGTCGTATTCCAGATTTGTCGTATTCCAGTTTCGTCGTAATACAGTCGATGCCATATTAAAGATGTTAGACCACAACCCGAATATCCGAATATCATCATCATCATCAGCCTATCATCGTCCACTGCTGGACATAAGCCTCTCCCAAAGAATATACAGCTTTATAATTACTGTCGTTAATAAGTATATCCTCCGTCTCGGTGATAATTTGGTTCAGTTAAGTTTCTAGATATATTAATTAATTCAATAGGCGCCGTGCCTATTGTAAATCAATAAAGATTGCAGTTTTTATGGTTCACATCTGTGTCGAGGAACTTAAAACCATTTGATTTTAGTTATATAATTTGTCATAGATGACGCTTAAAAGATTTAGATAGGGGGTCACGTTTCTCTGAAGCTGACTGTACGTATTACGACCAAACTGGAATACGACGAATCAGGAATACGACGAGTTCGGAACACGACGAGTCCGGAACGCGACGAATCCGGAACAAATCATCATGAATATGACGAGTTCTGAACACGACGAGTTTGAAACCCGACGAATTCGGAACAAATCGGGGTTTGAAGTATCAAAACTTTCGGACTACTGAGGAATCATCTTCTAACAGTTAGGTATCTAAGTAAAATGTATAAAATTCAGCTTTTATATACCTAACGTAGGTAGGTAGATAAGTATAGTTACAATGCCAGACAACTTTAAACTTTTAAAAATTGGAGCAAACAACATCGAGATCACAGACTTAAAAGAAGAACCAGACGTAATCTCATCTAATCATGAGTGAAGCACCATTTCTTTTGTGTGCGTGCTGTCACGCGGTACATAATGGTGACGGGTTGTAGGACCTGCGCCTAGAGCTAGTGCATCTGTGAGAGTGTAGGTTCCTTGTAGAACAAATAAGATTGTATTACATTGCATGCTTCACATCTTTTTTTAGTGCAATATTTGGTCCGTATTTCTTTCAAGTCCGTGATCGAGATAAAATAAATCAGTTGTCCCATACATTCTTATTTGAGTCGTGTCGGTCCTTCAGTTTTGTATGAAACCGTTTTTTTTTCGTTATTTCGAATGAGGCTCATAACCATAAACCATCCTGTGTGGTGCTTTGTTACATTCTTGAGTATACAAGATTAGCTCAATTATTTAAAGTGCTCGATTAAATCGGTACGGTACTCTACAGTGTATATCTACTTGAGAGCTCGGTAGTGCGTTGCGGAGAGGTATGGACTCTCAATCATGAGGTCCGGGTTCGAATCCGCACGGATAACATGCCACGTACCAATGAGTTTTACTAACTACTAACGTGAGGAAACCTGCATATACAGAAGAAGAAATTTTGATGCATATGTCATCATCATCATCATATCAGCCGATAAACGTCCACTGCTGGACATAGGCCTCCCCAAAAATGGGGGGATTTGCCATAATCGCCACGCTTGGCAGGCGGGTTGGCGATCGCAGTTGGATTGAATGTGTGTACTCAGAGGATGCTGCTGCCCATCCTCCGGTAGATCCCATAGTCGCCTTTTACGACACCCACGGGAGGAAATGGGAATGGGATGCATATGTGAAGTCTAACAATCCGCATTGGGCACGCGTGGTGGACTTACGCCCAAACACCTTCGTAGAGGGTAGGCCTGTGCCCTGCAGTGGGACGTATACAGGCTGATGATGATGATGATGAGGATGAGTGTATACTTTGTTGGCAGTCCTTAAAAAATAAAATAAAAATGAAATATCGAAAAAGATAGGTAATACCGATATTTTGCAATACCAAAATCTGATAGACCGAATTTTGATAACAACGAATTTAAATTTTCCGATAGGTAGGTCACAATCACAACTTACGGTCATCTATATATCTCCATCTCAAATTAACTTTGTCAGTATTAGCGATGCATGCAAATTTTAGTTTTTCATTCTTAGTAAACATATACGTATAACCTATTAAAGCATTTTGAACCGTAACATTCCTTGTAATTTCAACACGACGACCATTCTCATTATATCCAAAAAACCGAGTATCCAAACATGATGCACTATCTGAAAGTATAAACAATTTATCAAAATCAAAAGTTTTTACTAAAAACTAGTGTTTTGCCGCGACTTCGTCCGCACACATTATATACCAGATTTTAAGTCAGATCATAAGCTATCAAACAAAAAAAGTTTCATCAAAATCGGTTCAGTAGTTTTTGCGTGATGCGCGAACAAACAAACACACAAACAAACAGACAGACAAAATTTCTAAAAAAGGTTGATTTCGAGTCAGGGATACCTAAAACCCATATCGTAATCTTTTTTTTGTAAATATCTTCTATGTACAGACTACAGACACACTTCAGTTACAGTTTTATAATAGTTTAGAATAGATTAATATCACATAGTTTTTTGTGTTATGTTGTCTACAACATAAGCCCCATCTTCTCTAGAAGATGGGGCCAGAAACGATACTTTACACTCAAAAAATTGGAGCCTTCAGTCACATGAGTAAATAAACAGAGAGAAAGCTTCGATTCAACACTAAGTGCGTTCACACACGATGACGCAATGATGGAGCAGCAAACGTCAGTCCGTCATTTGTGAAGCAAGGAGTTGTATGAAACCGCACGTAGAAGCACACACGGTGACGCATTGACGCACCGGGTGTGGTTCTATGGACTGACGTCTGCCGCTCCGTCAGTGCGTCATCGTGTGTGAACGCACTTAGTGGGCAATGATGTGGGCAGGGCCGGATTATCCATATCTCACTTAACCTCATACGTTGGCATGAAAATCACGGCGCCCGACATCAGTTATTTATTTGTTTTGAAAATTTTCGTGGTATGAAATTTATCTGCTATTAAGGGGCCATAGGTCCTGACGAATATTTTCTATGAGAAACGCGATTGCCCAGCGCTCCGAAAAGTGTGTGCGTGAGCCGTATTATCGATTAAAAAGAACTAACCAAAGTACTTTTTCTATATTTTTTGTATGATTTCACTAGTTAAACTAATGGTGAATATGTGAGTATAAATGCAAAAAATCTGAAACTATTTTAACTTCTTCTAAAACGAGAAAAATGTTTAAAAATGTATGAAAATACATCATCTTTGTGACGATTTTCTATCGAGTGAAGTATTTCCAATCGTGTATTCAGTTTATGATTGCACTAGATAAACTATTCAAAAATACTGAGGTATGACTTTAGTTTCGGTAAATGGTATAAATCTAGTCGTAAAATGAAAAATAAAAGATGCCTCCGACGTATTTACACCTACTGTCATTTACGCCCTGGATATGACATGACAAGCGTTCGAACCTTCTGGGCACCCGTCCATCAGTTTAGGAACAGCCAAATAATGTATTATTTTCTAATATTTACTTATTTTTTCCATAATACATAATATTGAAGGGGGATAATAGTACTGGAGGTTCGGTGCTGTTGAGTTTTTGGCACTTACAGACAGCACAATCCATCTGCAAACGCCTGCGGAAGTCTAGGCAAGCCCGCTGTACATTGACTCGTCTGTAAGTGATTGTTACCTGGCTACTAGGTTAAAATTCAATACATCCTAGACCCAGAAGATTTGAATGGACAAAAAGAGACTTACCGTAAACAAATATGAATAAAAACGATAAAGTAATCCAATACATGGTTTCTCACTGAACTTGCACGAATGGTATTAAATTAATAATATTGAAACATACTAAGTACATTAAAACCACGGACTTGAAAAAAAGGCAGACGTAATGTGACACTAAAAAGATGTGAAGCATGCAAGGTCCTACATATTCGTTTGTTCTACAAGGGACCTACACTCACACAGATGCACCAGTTCTAGGCTTAAGTCCTACAACCCGCCACCGTTTTGTACCGCGCGACAGTGCGCCAGCCAGCACGCACACAACAAATAAGTGGGTGCTTCACTCGTGATTAGACGAGATTATGTCCGGTTTTTGTTCAGGTCCGTGATTAAAACAAGGAATAATGTAGAGAAATACTACCTATTATCAGTTCAAATACTAAATAAGGTCGCAAGAGCACCTTCAATAAGGATAATTATGTTTATTACCAGCGTTTGGATGTTAGGGTTGCCACCCATACTTTTGTTATGCAGTTCTTTTTCTTATCGTGTGGGCAAGCCCTGGTGTCAGAGTTTATTCAAACCGCAAAACAGGTGTACCGTCGTTTATAAGATAGTTGTTGAAGATGATGATGATTATAATATGACACTCATCTCTCCGCATCACATGCTAAATTCACATTTTCGGTGATTGTTTAGCTTACAGATACAGAATGAACTATAAAAAGTAACGAAATGTAAAATGATGTTCATACGATGCGTGGTAAGTCAACCCTACACATTTATGTAAATCATAGAGCAGCTGAGAGAGCGAGATGTACCTAGCGGCAACACTGTATAATAGAAAGAGATACGTGACGCGAATCAATAGAACCGTTTTTTAGTCTCTAATCAATTTTTACAATTCGGTTTTCGTGAATAATTGGGAATCTAAAGTGAAATCGTAGATAATTTTGTGAAATATACTGACACTACTTCATTAATTTATCCACGATTTTACGTTAGACTCAGAATTATAGACAGTATTAGAATTTTTGCCTGCAAATAGTCTCCAAAAAACATCCAAAAACTGTTTCATTTGACAACTCATGTCACTGACTCTATTCCTGTAAGGTATAATAACTTAATGATGTAAATGCACAATTTGCGCAACGTGCGCATGTGCGAACGTCATCATGTCAAATCTAAAACATTGTTTGAAGTGCCGGACCTGTTACTATACAGTAAACTAACCACAGTATAAGAAAACTTAGCGCACTCAGACCCAAGCATTTTGACCATTTAAATAGTTAGTCGTGTGTTACCTTTTTACATACCTACATACAGTTACATAGCCGTGGTGGTCCAGTGGCGAGTAATAGGGCTGCCATCGCCAAAATCGTCGTCGCCGGGCAAAGACGTCAAAAACCCCGGACATTTCAGTAAAATCTGGAATTTTCCCCGGACGACCACGAAATTTTTTATTTAAGTTAGTAAGTAGTTGTTCGAAGTGAGCTCAAGATTTTGTCTTATTATAACGAGATTTTGCAATACGATTAAATCGATTTAATACAGCATAAAACCAAGAGCGAGCGAAGCGAGCTCGAGATTTTGCCAAATATTATAGCGCATTTCTAGGTCCCGTCAAAATCGAGGTCTATAATAAAAGCTGGAGCGAGCGAAACGAACTCATGATTTTGCTACACAACAACTCGATTGTTCACTCGTATGCCTATAGGATGACAAACGATCGTATCAATACGCTATACAACCAGGAACGAGCGAAGTGAGCTCGAGATTTGCAATACGACTTAATCAAATCAATACAATATAAAACCGGGAGCGAGCGAAGCGAGCTCGAGATTTTTTCATGTTATAATAAGATTTTGCAATACGATTACATCGATTCAATACAGTATAAAACCAGGAGCGAGCGAAGCGAGCTCGAAATTTTTTCAAATATTATAGCGCATTTCTAGGTCATGCCGAAATCGAGGTCGAATAAAAGCTGGAGCGAGCGAAACGAACTCATGATTTTGCTACATCTTAGATCAAAATAAAATCAATGGATAGGCCTATAGCGCGGTAAGTTGGAGCAAACTCCTGGTGCACTTGGTCCATACAAACTAGCGCCATTATCTGTCAAATCTAGGGTACTTGCATACAAATTTGAAGTAAACCTTTCATTTGTTTTGCCTCATTTTCTGGTTTGAAATGTTCGCATAAGACCTATCCATTCATTTTATTTTGATCTAAGTGCTACATAACAACTTGATTGTTCAGTTTATGCCGAAATCGAGTTGATTTGTGGATAAAACGAACGTTTTATTACCATTATGTGTAAAAATAATCGGGTCTTACCCGGACACAGTAAGTGTCCGGGTTTCCCCCGGACACTTTCGTGACGACCCCGCCCGGACGCCCCCGGACGCCCCTCAAACTAGAACAAATCCGGGGAAACCCGGACGGATGGCAGTCCTACGAGTAACCTTGCCTGCCGTGCAGGAGGCGATGGTGCGATCCCCGTTCAGGCCGACTCGTACCAATGAGTTTTTCGGAATTTATGTACGATTTGTGGAACACCACTGGCTTTTCGGTGAAGGAAAACATCGTGAGGAAACCTGCAAGCTTCAATATCGAGGCATGTAGGCTCACCCCCCGTCACACTGGACAGAGTTCCAGTAGGTACTACTGGTGAAACGTGGATGTTCTGAGGTTTCAGAATATCTCTGACTACCCCCTCGGGGAATATAGTTCTGAGCATATGCTATGCTAAATAGTCCTACATCAGCCTATATCCAAAAGTTGGTATCTTTTAATTATATTCTATTTTTATTTAATGGCGTTTCCTTGTTAGATTTCGCCAGTGTCAAGTTATTTGAGGGAGTGTCTATCCAATCTGCAATGGGGCTCCCACATTGAAACTCTGGCTGGTAGGCTAAGCTCTGCAGCATATACAGTCAGAAAAATTAAACAACTAACAGATATTGCAACTGCCAGACTCGTATATTTCAGTTACTTTCATAGTATCATGTCCTATGGTATTTTATTGTGGGGTCGTGCTGCAGACATTGAGACGATCTTTATCCTACAGAAACGAGCAATTCGAGCTATATATTAGTCGGGGAAATCTAGCGAGCTTTGTATGGAGCAGATTGCATTAATTGCACTTTGGGGGATAATTTGGAATAATGATAGATAAATATCTGAAAAACAAAAAATCACAATAATCCCCGATTTATAATTGTGTAATATTGAGTAATTAAACCTTAAAGCAAAAAAAAATTAATTATTTAAGTGTGAACATAAAATGGACAACTGTTGATTTTTTACAGGACGGCTTCTTTCCATGCGTTTTAATGATGACAATAATAATCCCCGATTAATATCGTTTTTTCGAGAAGATATTAAACATTTTGTATAAAACACATTGTAACTTCAAGACGAGAATTTTTTAGATAATGATATTTTGTCACAATATGTAGATATTATCCCGTATCAAGATTAACGCTCCATTTAAATTCCCTCGTTTCACAAAGTATACGCCGTTTGTTGCAGCTACTGCGAAAACCAACTTGGGGCAATACTCAACACTAAATAGATTGCAGAAACAGTACAACGCTTTGTATAAGGCTTTGCCTGATCTGGATATATTTTCTCAGTCTGAATATAGCTTCAAAAAAACTGTCCTGGCCTCCTTTGATATTGTGTAGATTGTTGTTTTTGTGTTATGATAACATTCACGATATCTGTATTTATTAATGATCATAATTATGTAAACTATCGTTCTTCCGTGCTCGACGTACCGAAACAATTATCTTAAACTGAACCGAACGTAGGTACCTAATTAGGCGTAAAATAAATGTAACTATCAACTATTGTAGGTACCCACATTTTCTATAGCGGTAAGACTTAACATTGTATAATTTTAATTTTCGTATTGTATACTTAAGCTACAATGTATTCTGTGACAGCCTGTAAGGGAAGTAGCACTTTATTATTAAGTTAAAATGTATCCAAAATGTAATAGTGTATACTCGCCCAATATCTCGCATAGATTGTCCACTAGCGAGATTATTCGGTGCTTTGTCTCTGTGGCGCACAAAATGACCAAGTGACGCACTCGCCCAATGTCTCCCATAGATTGTCCACTAGCGAGATTATTCGGTGCTTTGTCTCTGTGGCGCACAAAATGACCAAGTGACGCGCTCGCCCAATGTCTCCCATAGATGGTCCACTAGCGAGATTGTTCGATGCTATGTCTCTGTGGCGCACAAAATGATCAAGTGACGCACTCGCCCAATATCTCGCATAGATTGTCCACTAGCGAGATTATTCGGTGCTTTGTCTCTGTGGCGCACAAAATGACCAAGTGACGCACTCGCCCAATGTCTCCCATAGATGGTCCACTAGCGAGATTGTTCGATGCTATGTCTCTGTGGCGCACAAAATGATCAAGTGACGCACTCGCCCAATATCTCGCATAGATTGTCCACTAGCGAGATTATTCGGTGCTTTGTCTCTGTGGTGCACAAAATGACCAAGTGACGCACTCGCCCAATGTCTCCCATAGATGGTCCACTAGCGAGATTGTTCGATGCTATGTCTCTGTGGCGCACAAAATGATCAAGTGACGCACTCGCCCAATATCTCGCATAGATTGTCCACTAGCGAGATTATTCGGTGCTATGTCTCTGTGGCGCACAAAATGACCAAGTGACGCACTCGCCCAATGTCTCCCATAGATGGTCCACTAGCGAGATTGTTCGATGCTATGTCTCTGTGGCGCACAAAATGATCAAGTGACGCACTCGCCCAATATCTCGCATAGATTGTCCACTAGCGAGATTATTCGGTGCTATGTCTCTGTGGCGCACAAAATGACCAAGTGACGCACTCGCCCAATGTCTCCCATAGATGGTCCACTAGCGAGATTGTTCGATGCTATGTCTCTGTGGCGCACAAAATGATCAAGTGACGCACTCGCCCAATATCTCGCATAGATGGTCCACTAGCGAGATTATTCGGTGCTATGTCTCTGTGGCGCACAAAATGACCAAGTGACGCGCTCGCCCAATGTCTCCCATAGATTGTCCACTAGCGCGATAGTTCGAAGCGTTATCTCTGTGGGGTATTTACTTAAGTGTTGCTAGTGCTAGCTTCATTATTTTAAAGATTCAATTACGTTAGTGAACTTACGCTGTAAACTTATTATGATTATTGAATAATGTTTATATTTTACCCTTTCTTGTTTTAATAATAAAGTTTTCTTAATAATAAAGTGTTGGGAAAAGAACGGACTACCCTCTAAAATCACTCATGTGGCTAAGAACACAAGGTTTATAAAAAGAAAACATCCGATCTTATACATCGTTATTTTGTTCAGTAACAGACGATCAACACGATGAAATCACCGAGATGCGGACTGAAGGCAGTAGAAAAAAAAGGCGTCTCGCGGTATGTTGCAAGTATAAAAAAATTATCACAGAATCGGTAGATATTTAGCATATACGTTCTTACCCCATTCACGATATTACCCCAACGCACCATATAAGACCAATAAAAAAAAATGTAAAATGTTTATTTAGCACGTAGGTTGAGTATTCTATAGATTTCCTGACAGCGTATACTCGAAAGGGACAGAGATATGACAAAAATGTATGAGAAATCGCGCCTTTGTCTGCCATAGTTGCAAGATTTTGTATGCAATTTCAACTGTGGCAAACAAAAATATCGCATACGCAGAAAGGGACAAACGACATGGATTTTGTCGCCTTCACTCTGTGTAATTAGCGTATTATAAGGCTGTCTCGTTTTCGTGACTATTATTATTTTAATGCCTTTTCTAGTTGATTCTCTTTCTACGATTTAGCAACATGCATAATTAACTTAAAATTATTTATGAACTTAAGACTATGCACGTTGAAACGGCAACGGCACATTGAATTCAAAATTGACTTTTTCATCTGGACTTATAGTTTTGTATGGCAACTTTAGACAGTCTTACAGTGCGACATAGAAGAGTAGAAAACGGTGACAACAGGAACTAAATATTTTAGTACAAATTGAAGGTCGGTCTTGCCAGCTTATGCGTTATTTTGACGTTCTTGCGTGGAGGCAGCGCCCTCATTTTTTTTCTACTATTTTATGTCGCACTGTAGGTATTTATCTATAACTCAGCGCACACAGACCCAAGCATTTTGACCATTTAAATAGTCATACATCAGCCTACATCCAAAAGCTGGTACCTAATATGTAACATAACATAAGTAACCACCATAAGATAACATACAATACTCTTTACTACACTCCAAAACACACCGAAAATCATAGACGAAAAATTTTTCGCTTACGCTAGTAGACCGAATATCAGTGTAACCGGGTATGAGATAGCGAATTATATGAAGTGACATCTCGGAGTCAGATGGCCGAAGTACAAAAAAGTGGATACGTCGATAAGGACAGCAATAAGTAGCGGTCTCCTTTTTTAACTAGAGCGAATTTGCTATGTGCATCTCTTACCGAGTGATATGACAAGACACGTGCTTCCTTCTAGTGCCTTCTCTTTCTACGCTTAAAATAGAATAATTGTAATCTTATCTTAACTATTATAAAACCGTAAAATCATGAGGAATAAAAAAGTTGCGGTTCTCTTCATGTAAATTCAAATAACATTCGATAGCGCGATTTAAAAACGTGCAGCGCCATCTATTGACAAAATTGTTTGTTAGTTTGTTTGTTCGCGCATCACGCAAAAACTACTGAACCGATTTTGATGAAACTTTTTTTGTTTGATAGCTTATAATCTGACTTAAAATCTGGTACATAATTTGTGTGGACGAAGTCGCGGGAAAACACTATAGTACATAAAGTAACAGTAGCAACATTATTATATTAATTATCCTTATTGACGTGTCTTTTGGTAGTATTTTTAACCAACAGTATTTCAGTACATTATTCCTTGTTTCAATGTCATACGTTTCAATTGTTGAGTAATGTAATATTGATACAATTCGTGCAAGTTCAGTGAGAAACCATGAAGTGGATTACTTTCTCATTTTGTTTCTTATTCATTTACGGTAAGTCTCTTTTTGTCCATTCAAATCTTTTGTCGAGTCTAGATGCATTGAGTTAGTCCAGGGTCAGAGTTTCACGCAAAAGGCTAATAATGTTTCGTCCACACGATTGCGTGAGCTTAGGCAAGCCCACTGTACATTGACGCTTCTACACTACATAAAACACCCTAGTAATACTCAAGGGTGTGCACTGTGCATTAGACCAGTTGAACAACTTTCACAATGTTTCTTTGGCTGGTAAACAAATATTACTATTACCGTTCAAAAGTTGCAGCCCTAAATAGGTAGGACAGACGGACGGACGGATGGAAGGACAACGTAGGCTTATAAATAGGGTCTCGTTTTCACCCTTTGGGTAGGTACGGAACCGTAAAAACCAGCAAAATATGGCCCGGCCCTGCGTTTACCTATGGGGAGCGGCTTAAAGATAATGTGAGTTGTTTTTTTTTCAGATACCGAATCAACCCTATATACTGGGATTTTTGCATTTGACGAATATGGTCGTCGTAATGAAATTACAAGGAATGAAACGTCGAATTATTATTTAATAGATTATACGTATATGTTTACAAAGAATGAAAAACTTAAATTAACATGCAATTCTACTGATAATGTTAATTTGAGATGGAGATACTCGGATGAAGATGATCGTAAGTTGTAAACTAAATTTAATTTTCAAATTCAATTAAATAAATTAATTAATTACATCAATTAAATTTTTTAATTTTCGTGATTTTCAAATTAGTTCTTTTTTCTCGAAGTTTAGTAGTGTCACAGTATAAGAAGTCACAGTATAAGAAAGAGTAGGGTAGACCCGGGTTAATAGTACCTAACAGTTTTTACTTCTACCTCGATTGCGGAGAAACTATTAATATTATCTAAGAAACGTTACATACACATTAAGAAAGGCAGATTCTTATCATACTGGATTTTTCATTTAAAATGTTCTGAAGTCTTATAGAACCTTTCGTAATTTGTTCTTGATGTAAGCAGTGAGTGGCCAATGTTACAATTAACCCTTACCCCGGGTCATTTGTAACAGTTTTTTAAATCTAAATAAAACCCAAAATAATCAATAAATAGGTCTTAATTATTTACCATTAAGTAACTTACCTTCTTTATTAGTATTATTTTTATTGCATTTGAATATTATCAACAGTTTTTATAAATATAGGTATACGGAAAAACAATTTAACGGTTTATTGCTTTAAACTAAAAATTTGAAACTATTCCTATAGATTTTTAATAACTTTAGTTAACTATGTATGATAGCATTTAAATAAACTAAAAAAACTCTCATATATCAACCATTAATGTTATCATACAAACGAAGCTGTTGCAATTAACCAATTAATGTTACTTTTATACCTGGCCACATGGATTTATTAACGTTTAAAGTGTTAAAAGTCATATATCATACTGTTAATATCACGACTGCAATTTCATTGTGTACACTTTTAATTGGAAGTTAAATTAGGGAGCAAGCTTACCAAATAATATTCCACATAACATACCTACCATAAAAATCAATCTAAATTAGAGTTAGAGCTGTGGTTGGTGCGGGTTGGTAGAGGCAAGTTTGTAGTCAACTTGCTGTCAGAGTATTTTTAAACCATCTTAAGCATAAAAATTTGATCATGGGTCAATTTGTAACACAGTGTTAATTGTAACGTTATAATCAACCCCATCAAAAGTGTTACAATTATCCCTTGGTGTCAATTTTAGAACATTCATAAAAAAGCTAAGATACAAACGAAAATAATGTACTTCTCATCATCTATAACATTTTCTAGTTCCTATTACAACGTATGATAGTACTTAATATTTGTTTAAAACATGGAATATTTCAGAACTTACAACGTAATGAATAATTTATCGGAAATTATTACAATGATCGCACATAAAATTCATTCATCTGTACAAGACGGGTCACTGCCGTTTGAACGACAGTTGTTTAGCAATTTAAAAAAAAATACACAACGTTCTAAAAATGAGTCGTTTCACAAATCATCATTTAGTAGGAATAGGTTTCACAAACCATTTATTTAATTTTGTGATCAGTTGTCAAATTGTCACATTGCAACATTTCATTCTCAAGACACTTCGATACGAAACTGTATTATTTAAACATTCATCTTTTGTTAGAAACTCGTTTTATATTTTATTGTTTGATTAGCAAATTACTAAATATAACAACGTTTTACAAATATCGATGATCACATTATTTCATTTCACAAAACCGAACCAGAGCACCCCTCTTCCACGCAGTCTTGTCTGTACATGCATGTGCATGCTTGCTTGCATGTTGCATGCTTGCTTGCTTGCTGCATGCCTGTGTGCATGCTTGCTTGCATCTTTGCATGTGTGCTTGCTTGCTTGTTTGCTTGTCTGCATGTTAGGGGGTGCAGGGGGGCTGTGCCCCCCGCTCGGGGGGTGCGGGGGGCGGAAGCCCCCTGCCTGAGAAAAAAATATTGGAGCTTGTCGAATTCTAGGTTAGGTTAGGTTAGAACATGTATAACACTTAGCGGAGCGAGCGAAGCGAGCGCAGCATCAACATGCTTGCTTGCATGCTGCATGCTTGCTTGCTTGCTGCATGCTTGTGTGTCTGCATGCTTGTGTGCATGCTTGCTTGCATCATTGCTTGAGTGCATGCTTATTTGCTTGTTGCTTAGGGGGCAGAAAGGTAAAATCAAAACTGTAGGTTATGGTTAGACTAGGTTAGGTTAGTTATAGTATGTCATGCTGCATTTTTGCGTATATGTATGCTTGGTTTAGCGTTCATGTATGTTTTATACATGAAGCACCATGAAAGACGGGTGTTACACGCTCATTCTCGCGTCAGTCAGGAGTGCGATTTTTGAATCTCATTCGCTGAGCTCAGCAGTTTAAAACTTTAATTTCAAATATTTTAATAATGTTCGTCAGTCTGACGATCGTTCTACGTGACTAGCTTAGAAAAAGTATATGTCTAGAATGAGCCTTACACTTGTTCCGTATAAAACAAAACCCGTCTGCGCAAAAAGTTAATTTTAAATAAAAACTGAAAAGAAAAAAACAAGTCCAGTAGTCTAGAATTCTGTTATGTAATATAGAAGCATAGACAAATTACTCTAGCGATAGACACGCTCGTTCAAACAAACAACATGTCACACAAAACAACACAAAATGACACATTGCGGTCTGTCATTGCCATAGTGACGAAGTGAACTCGGGAACATCAATCAGGTGCGTACACCTCATTCAAGTGGAACATGTTGCTTCTATGCAAGGGCAAGTCTATCGCTAGAGTAATTTGTCTATGTATAGAAGCGACTTTCACAGTCGGGACCCATTATTCGGAAAATTTTATCCGGTCTAGAATTTTTAATGGATCCCGACTGTTAAAGTCGCTTCTATATTACATAACACAATTCTAGACTACTGGACTTGTTTTTTTCTTTTCAGTTTTTATTTAAAATTAACTTTTTGCGCAGACGGGTTTTTTGATTTCTTAATTTATTTTTTTATTTTACACTTTTTAGTTTTTTCAACTTTAAATCGCTATAGATCCTAAATGGTCCCTCAGAATGAAAAACTATAAAAGAAACCTAAAGATGATTTTCAAATACCTATTCAATAATACCCCACTCGATATAGTTCGTCAACTTTATTTTTTTTATTTGTTACAATATGGCGTCTGGTAGTCGCCATATTAAATTTTGATTACTGTCATGTCTTTAGTGACACTTGCAAGATTAAGACGAATCGATTGACGTAAGAATCATCAAAATCGGCCTACGCGTTTGGTCTCTAGTGTGCCACAAAGGTACAAACTTACATACATAGGCTGTTAAACACATTACCCTTCCTTTGCGTCGCGCAGTCGGGTAAAAAGGGGCTAACTTTCTTAGGTTGGTGTGCGTGAGGCGCCATACTAATTATGTATGTGTGCGTGTATATGTAAAGGGTTTTGGAACCAGTACTGGTTCCTATTTTTTTCGACGCTTTCGTAGCTTTGACTGTCTATCTTGATAATCTAAGGTGACTAGATTGATGGCCCAGGAGTGCTATTTTTGAATCTCATTCGGTGAGCTCAGCAGTTGAAAATGTCCAAATTACTATGGACCTACGCATCTTTCTACTGCTGATTTGACTCTCAAAAATCATACTTCGGAGTGCGATTTTTGAAAGTCAAATCAGCTGTAGAAAGATGCGTATCTCCATAGTAATTTGGACATTTTCAACTGCTGAGCTCACCGAATGAGATTCAAAAATAGCACTCCTGGGCCATCAATCTAGTCACCTTAGATTATCAAGATAGACAGTCAAAGCTACGAAAGCGTCGAAAAAAATAGGAACCAGTACTGGTTCCAAAACCCTTTACATATACACGCACACATACATAATTAGTATGGCGCCTCACGCACACCAACCTAAGAAAGTTAGCCCCTTTTGTTTTATACGGAACAAGTGTAAGGCTCATTCTAGACATAATACTTTTTCTAAGCTAGTCACGTAGAACGATCGTCAGACTGACGAACATTATTAAAATATTTGATATTAAAGTTTAAAATGAAGTTGCAGCAAGTTTAGTAGGTAGATGAATTTGAAAAATGGCAAATAACGTTTTGTGATATAAAAATTGATTTATCGTTGTTTGCTAAATAATTCATTTGGTAAATAAGATTGTTGTCGCATAACTGATGTTGAAATGTTGTATTAACTATAAACATAATATAATTGAATGCATTTGCTAAATGACTAGTTTCGATAAGTAAATATGTGTATTAACCTTTGTATATTATTTACCTTTGTTAAATCACTAGTTTGTGAAATGAAACATTGTTAAACGTTGCTTGAGAAGTGATATTTTGCTTATTGATTTTGTGTTAAACATTAGTGAACCGTACAAGACACCTCCACGTTACACATACGGCAATTCGCGTATGTCAAGTTTTTTTTGGTATTTATTTTATATTTTTTACGGTTATTTTATTACTTATTTTACTTATTTTATTTTATTTGCAATTTATCGAGTTTATCGATACGAATTTAATTTTTAACTGTAATTTGTAAAAGGTAAAAGTGGTCGAGAAATAATCATTTAAACTCCATGGAGAAAAACGTTTGCTTAATTTAAAAAAAAATATATCACCTGCCTTCTCTTTCTAACTCAACTGGAAACAGAAACGGCAACATCAAATGTCATATTCTGACAACATATTGAATTTAACTTTTCCTTAATATTTAATAAATTTATAATATTTTCATTAATTTTCCTGGCCATTGGCCAGGTATTTTAAGTTGATTTTTAGTTTACCAAGGAGTTTGCAGGTCCAAAAAACGACGTTATTTTTAAAAAAATAACTGTAATCCTTTCATTTTAATATGTCTGACATAGAAAATATTGTTCGTGAGACAATTATCTCAAAATGGTTTTCGATTTAGCCCTCCAAAAAAAATTTGACATACCAAATTGGAGAGTAGTAGGTCTGCACATGCAAGAGCCATCACCTCTTTGCACACACATCCTAGCCTTGTTTGGTTACCGAAATATTGTCAATGTTACTATTAACCCGCGTTACAATTAACCCGGGACTACCCTATCTATGGTAGTATACTTGTAGAATTGTAGATACTGTGTAGTTAATTTCCAAGTTAATCTAGATAGGTGTAATTCCTGAGAGAATCCATTTTCTATTTTACATTTAAAAAAAAAATCATAAACTTTTTTCCCTTTTTTAACCGACTTCAACAAAAGGAGGAGGTTCTCAATTCGACCCGTATGTTTTTTTTTTTTTTTTTTGTATGTTTGTTACGCGATTGCACCGCCTATTGTGAATTGATTTTGATGATTCTTATTTTGTTTGGTAGGTCATAATTCCGAGGTGGTCCCACGAAATTGATTCAGCGCTTGTTGAAATCTACAAAATAACAAATATGTACACAGATCACGGACTTGAAAAAAATACGGACGTAATGTTACACTAGAAAGATGTGAAGTGTAAACGCGTATGAGATAGCGATAGTCATAAAATCCTATACAATTTGTATGTATCTAGATGTCTGCCTCCGGAGTCAGACAGCCGTCGTCAAACAAAAAAGTGGTTACGTCGATAAGGACAGCAATAAGTAGCGATCTTCTTTTTTAACTAGAGCGAATTTGCTATGTGCATCTCTTACTGAGTGAGTATGACACGACACGTGCTTCTTTCTAGTACTTACCTTCTCTTTCTACGACGCAAACACTATATAATACATGGGTGCTTCACTTATATAATAAAAGGATATTACGTCCGTCTTTTTTTCAGGCCCGTGACACAGATGACGTTTTTGTTTGTCGATTCTCTTCAGGAGTGCGATTTTTAAACATCACACGTTCAAGTAAGCGGTAGAAAATGTCAAAATTACTATGGAGATTATGCATATTTCGTCTTTCTACTGCTAATTCGAACGTGTGATGTTCAAAAATCGCACTCCAGCAATGTTTTGATGTGGACTGTCAAACTATGTTTTTTTTTACTGTCATAACCAAGAATCTTTATATGCCTATATATTTAAAACTTCTTGGTCATTTTGTTGTGTTTAAACGTATAATAACTTTATGGTTTAAACTTCATGGATATAGGTACCGAAACACATAGATTTAATTGATCATGGCGGTCGGAAATGTTCGTCGTTTTAAGGGTTCCTTAGTCAAACAAAGAACCCTTATACTTTCGTCCATTCTGTCTGTCTGTCGGTATGCCCCGCTTGAATAATTCGCTCATTTTCGCATCTATTGAATCGAAATATGGCATAAAGACAGATAACATTAACCCAAAAACAGAAATGTTGTACTAAACATGGGTTGGATTTTTTTAAATCGAGTGAGGTGTAGAGCGTACACCGTATCCTTTGCATTGAAGTACTTATAACTGCTTAGTCGAACTAATGTATTTCACCTAGATTTCAACACTGAAAAGTTTGAAATAAAAAAATTTTAACAAATAATTAAAACCGACTTCAAAACTAAAAAGGTAAAAATAATAATATTGCAGTCGTTGACTTTTTCATTCGAATCTATAAGAACATTAATTTGTTTTATTGGAGTCGGTGTCAAGCCAAGCCAAGCCAAAAAATTACTGCAAGCCCAGTTGCGAATCGTACCGGCTTGACACCGAGTCCGATAGGTAAGACAAATTAATGTTCTTATAGATTCGAATGCAAAAGTCAACGACTGCAATATTATTATTTTTACCTTTTTAGTTTTGAAGTCGGTTTTAATTTTTTGTTAAAATTTTTTTATTCTATATTCAGATTGTACATATAAGCTGAAAATAATAATATACCAGGTAGCATGAAATGTGTCTAGACCGAAAAAAAAGGGTAGTATGTATGGTAGGTAAAATATGACCAGACTACGTTTGTATGGAGCGCGCCAACTGTAATATGCCCTTAAGGGGCTGAAGCCCATGAAACTGAAGAACTTTCACTATGGACCCACGTCGAAATCTCGAAAAAAAAAATCAGCTGTCCCATACAAAACTGGTGTACAGCTGATTTTTTTTCGCGATTTCGTAGATGGCTCCATTGTGAATGGTGTTCAGTTTGATGGTCTTTTGTTACACCCTGTATAATGTACCTGCTTCAAAACATCCTTAATGCTTTCCTAGAAATCGATCCATCGTCACTACCAATTTAATAAAACGTTTTTAACCCTTTTTTCAGCCGACATTGAAATCGAAACCACCAATGAGACATACGGCATAGCTTTAGTAATGAATCTAACAGCTCGTTTTGTTATGTCACATATCACTTGTGAGGCATTTATTCCCTATAAAAATAAACTTCTGCAAACGGCAAAACTCAGTTTCATAAGTAAAGGCAAGTACAATCTACTTTCTTGTTTCTACTTTATTTCACTTATACAGGCTGGTCCAGACCGGAAGCCGTAGCATCTTGCGCGTGATATATGTCGCGTGTTCGTTCGCGCGCAAATAGAAAGAGAGCGAAGGTGCGATAGCGCTATATCATGCTGCCATACTACGACGGCAAAATATGGATATTTTTTTTTAGATTGCTGACATGGGAATTGGGACCTACCACGACCCGCCAGAAAAAAATCATTTAATCTACGAACAAATTTATTTGTTCGTAGCATTTAATTTAGATTAATTAAAAATTTCGTAAATAAAAATAAATAAATAAATATCTTGGACAGTGTCACACAAATTATCTAGTCACATTATATGGAGCTAAAATGAGTGGATGTGTCGGCAGAGGGCGCCCTCGTAGGACGTATTCCGATCAAATCTGTTGCGTCCTACAAAAAGGGGAGGTGCGGAGTACTCGAAACCGACGGGCATGTATGAAGAGATGTATGGATGTGAATGAGGCAAAAGATGTATGTAAGGATCGTAGTAGATGGCGCGCTCTGGTCTCTGCCTACCCCAATGGGAAAGAGGCGTGACGTTATAGATAGATAGACAAACATCCATGACTCGGGTACAAATATTCATATTCGTCATACAAATATTTGTCCCTTACGGGATTCGAACCCGCGACCCCCGGCACAGCAGGCAGGTTCACTACAGACTGTGCTGTCGGGCCGTCAAATAAATTTTAATGTTCCTCGAGATAGAGAAAAACAAAGAAATCTTTTCTCGTAATCGGGTGGGAAAATTTTTTTCCCTGGCGGGTCCTGGTAGGTCCCCAATAAAAAAACACATCAACCAAAAAAAAAACTAAACAAATCTATCTATCTCTATCTTTCTGGCAATCTATAAAAAAATTATAACTGTCTTGTAACTCTAGTCCGAAAAACTCATTTTATTACTTACTAGTGTTTTCCCGCGACTTCGTCCGCACAAATTATATACCAGATTTTAAGTCAGATCATAAGCTATCAAACAAAAAAAGTTTCATCCAAATCGGACCGTTGACTATGGACGTAAACCTCAATTAGTAAAAAAACTGCTTTCTCATACATTCGATTTGAGTCGAGTTCCTAGGCATTGCAGTTTAGTATGGAATAGCTGTTTTTTTGCGATTTCTGGTTAGCTCGCATAGAAATAGAAGGTGTTCAGTTTGTTGGTCTCTGAACCACCCCTGAATGAACGGTAAAAGAAATCATACGGTATAAATAAGTAAGTAAGTAAAGTAAGTTATAGCCTGTAGAATCCCACTGCAGGGCAAAGGCCTCCTCTCACGAATAAGGGTGAGAGGGAGTAGGCCATACTCCACCACGCGGCCCCAGTGCGTGTTGGTGGAGGCAAGTTAGTGGTCACCATGCTGACAGAGAATTTTCAAGCCGCCAATAGGCCTCTGACTTGGCTTAACGAATAGTTACAACGCCATCTGACGGAACTATCCGAGACCAACTGCTTAACGTGCCTTCCGAAGCACGGAAACGCTCGAGATGAAATACCACTAAACGGTCACCCATCCAAAGACTAACGCGGACCTGACGTTGCTTAACTTCGGTGATCGTTTCCAATACCGAAGCTCCACTACGCCAACGAACGCTTCGGTACGGTATAAATAAAAATTCATATTTGTATGTCTGTCGTATTTGCGTTCTAAAGCTGTTCGTCCGATTGCGATGAAACTTTGGTGGATTGTTGTAGGCATGACCACGAATGAAGGTACAAAAAAAAATTGTAGCAGCTAGTAGTTTTTTGTAGTATTTAAAAAAAGTATTCATTCGGTGAAGGAAAACATCGTGTAGAAACCGGCATGCTTCAATTTTGAGGCATGTATTGCACTCACTGTCCATTACAAGTGGCGACGGGCTCACCCCCCGTCACACTGGACAGAGTTTCGGTACTACTGGGGAAACGTGGATGTTCTGAGGTTTTAGAATATCTCTGACTACCCCCTCGGGGAATATAGTCGTGAGCATATGCTATGCTAAAAAAAAACATTTTGAATTTTGACAGCAGTAATAAAACCTCATAACATTTTGAATTAATTTTTTCAGGCGAACTTATGTGGATCACCGGATTGAAGAGAGATAGATATAACGAAACTGGCATTATACTAAATGAAGAAAATTCGACAGCAAAACATGTTGTGAATATTTATTCATACAAATTTATTGAAAACGAAATATTGAATATTAATTGCTCTAGTAATTCTGCAGATCATTATCTAACATGGGAAAAAAATAGTGTTATCGGTTAGTTTTATGTTATTCTATTCTATTCTAATCCACGGACCTAAAAAAAAGACGGACGTAATGTGACACTGAAAAGATGTGAAATGCATGCAAGGTCCTACATTTTCGTTTGTTCTACAAGGGACCTATTCACACAGATGCACTAGCTCTAGGCGCAGGTCCTACAACCCGCCAAGATTATGTACCGCGTGACAGTTCGTCAGTACGCATAATAAATGGGTGCTTCGTGATTAGACGAGATTACGTCCGTCTTTTTTTCCTCCTAAGTATACAATTTGTATGAAAATAGATGTCTGACTCCGGAGTCGGACAGCCGACGTAGAACAAAAAAGTGGCTACGTCGATAAGGACAGCAATAAGTAGCGATCTCCTTTTTTAACTAGACCGAATTTGCTATGTGCATCTCTTACTGAGTGATATGACAAGGCACGTGCTTCTTCTAGTTCCTTCTCTTTCTACGACCAGGAATAGAGAAATAGAGAGCAAGATGTACGTCACCACACCACTTTATAATAGAAAGAGATACGTGACGCGAGGCAATAGAACCATTTTTGGAACTGTTTGACAGCTTGTGGGCCTGGTGAACATTCGAGCTCTGTGAATATTTTGTCAATCTAACGTGAAATCGTGCATATTTTTTCGAAATTATTTAACACTTTCACAAAATCATCCACGATTTCACGTTAGATTCACATTATTCACAGAGCTCATGCCGACATGCTGCCAAACAGTTCCCAAAAACGGTTTCATTTTTTGACAACTCATGTCAGTTCCTTTATTCCGTAAGGCATAATAACTGTATAACTGAAACTCTGACTTATTTTGCTTTTTCCCTACTCCTATCTTCTTTAATTACATTAATTCATAGCGGGTTCCAAGACCGATTAGAGTCATCCCCCGCTCGCTGGACTTCATTGTCTAGTGTTGTGAATGGTCGCCGCTGTTGATCCTGGTTCACAGGAGTTACAGCGGTGGGAATGTGTGGTGAGACCATGCCCGAAAGAAAAAAAACTCTTCTTCTTAGATATAATATCTAACTTTAGTTTTTAAATTACAGACACACGAATGAAAAATACCGTGATGTATAGAAATATACGTTTAAATGCAAATTTAACTCGCTTCTTTCATGGAACAAATGTGACTTGCATATTGTATGATCCTGAAAAAGAATCCTCTATACCCCTTCAGAAAGCAACGGTAATGTTCGAAATGGCTACAGGCAAGTATCAACATTACACGGAGAAAAATATTAGTACAGTAAAATACGCTATGCTAGTAGCACGGACTTGAAAGAAATACGGACCTAATATTGCACTAAAAAGATATGAAGCATGCAAGGTACTACAATCTCGTTTGTTCTACAAGAGTTCTACACTCACACAGATTCACTAGCTCTAGGCGCAGGTGCTACAACCCGTCACCTTATGTACGTACGTGACGTACGTGAAATGGGTGCTTCAGTCATGATTAGACAAGATTACGTCTGGGTCTTCTTTTAAGTCTGTGGCTAGTAGGTATGGCGGATGAATTATGAAGAAGAAACTATAAATACAAATTTCCTGCCTTCTCTTTCTACTCTATGCTGGAAACAGAAACGGCAAAATCAAATGTCACCTTCTTACCCCTAAGAAGGTATTAGTATAAACATTCAATGTGTTAGAATTTGACATTTGAACCCCCGTTGGAGAGGGCAAGACAATAAACTAGATGGCGCTCGGGAGCACTATTCCTGATTTTGTCACATTTTATTTTATATCTTCGTAATTATGTTATAAATTGCAAATGTTATTTGAGATGCGGAATCTAGATTTTCTAAACTATTTTTCCATACATAAAATATTACTTTTGTTAATACCGTCTACGAATGTTATACGTCAAAGTTTTGTATGAAATTGATGAAAATTAAAACGTATATCAAATTCGTATGAACAATAAAATTACTTTAACTTGTAGCTAGATCAGTAAAACATAAACACAAGTACACGCATAATTGAAAATTTTGATTCCAAATCATCACAATTACGAGATATAAAATAAAATGTGTCAAAATCATGAATAATGCTCCCGAGCGCCATCTAGTTTAGTGTCTTGCCCTCTGCAACCCCCTTAAGACTAAGACGTGTAAGTGTGACTGACGGCCCGATTTGTATTTATGTGACGCGATAACTTCGGCATTTCTTGACCGATTTCGGTGATTCTTTATTAGTTCTGAAAAATGTACGACGTGGTTTCCCTTTAATTTGGTGGAGATCTGATGATGCGCTTCGGAGCTACACAATAGAACTCCTCAAAAGTTGACAGCAAATCATTGGCGTTTGAAACTTTTCCTTCGTATCGATGTTCACGTTGCGTATACAGCAGAGGGCCTACCATGAGTTTTTCCTGTACTTTACTACTGTAGTTACGTCGCCAATTCGTATAACAGAAATGAATTCTCAACGTAACCACTAGGAGCACTGTACGAAATTTAATACAAAATTGATGACGTAACTACAGTAGTAAAGGACGGTGAAAACTTATGATATTCGAGTGTAACTTATTTATTTCCCCCTGAAAATTATGAAATAAACAAAATCTTATCAAAAAATCAAAACCGCCTTCAAAAAAACTATAAATGTTTTTGCTTTTTAAAATTTTTTTTTAGTTTAAATTTTTTGATAAAATTTTGTTTAAGTATTTCATAATTTTCAGTGGGAAAATTACTTTTTCAACATACTTGCTCCGCTTTTAGGTAGGTACATAATGCAGCTTATAGAACACGCGTGCGAAAATGAGGTAGCCACGACATTCGTCAAATTCTTGTTTCGTCAAATTCTTGTTTCGTCAAATACTACATTCGTCAAGTCCTTGTTTCGTCAAATTCGCTTTTCGTCAAATCTAAGTACAGTTATGTAGAATAGATGACCGCGGCGAACTTCGTACCGCATTAGAATCTTGCCGACACACACTTGGCCGTTTTTTTAGCCTATGTTCATCACGGATAATGTAGCATTTTGCTTTTGATTTTTTTTTTCTATTACCTACAGTTTTCGCAAAAAAGATAAAAAACTGTTAACGGGGACATACTTCACGGCGAGGGGGGGTGTAGCGTCAGGTGGAGAGGGAGGGAAAGTTGTGCGTTTTGAACACCACACCCAACACACCTTGTTGGTATTTCCCATACATTGATTACAAAGAATTACTGTACTATACGGCTCCGACGGACGCTGGGTGGGTGGGTGCTTCACTTATTATGATTAGACAATATTACGTCCGTCTTTTTTTCAGGTCCGTGTTTAGACGTTAGGGTGGTTGCAAAGTTGTCAATTTCATACAAAACGTTGCCGTAGAGTTTCTACTCTACGAGTGTTCTCACTCGTAGACGGTATTAATAAAAGTAATGTTTTATATATGGAAAAATAGCTTAGAAAATCTAGATTGCGCGTATCAAATAATATTTACAATTTATAATATAATTACGAACATATCAAGATTTGAAATTATTCAGACAAAATTGAAAAGTCTTATATCTTCGTAATTATATTATAAATTGTAAATATTATTTGATACGCGCAATCTAAATTTTCTTAGCTATTTTTCCATACATAAAACATTACTTTTATTAATACCGTCTACGTGTGTTCCACTGCAACGTTTTGTATGAAATTGACAAATCTGCAACCACCTTGTTAATTAAGTATGTTTTTTTTTTTGGGTATGCATTTTATATATTTTATGGATAGGTAGTACCTACAATCTAGCTTTTGTCAGGTCTCTGTCTTATTTTAATTCTTCCACACAACCTACTTATTTTAAGTTTAAAAGAGATACTTTTCTGTTATTTTGTTTAATTCCTTTCTTGTCAGTTCTCACTGGTCTTATTTTAAATAAAAAATAAAAAATAATTTAACGAAAAGTAAGGTAAGTTAAATACCTATAATATATAAGGTCTAACAAAATTAGCTGAAACTATTTTAAGGGTATGATCAGACCACGGGACATTTTCACGATTTCGATATTCGTCCCATAGAGAAAGTTGTTCAGTTTGATGGTCTGATCGTAACCTTAAAATAGTTTCAGCTAATTTTGTTAGACCTTGTATATTAATAATATAAACTTTTTAGTTTTTATTTGAAGGCGGTTTTGTTTTAATTAGGTATGTTTTTTAAGTCGATTAATAAATAATATTTTCAATTATTTTTAGTTTTTTTTTCCTTTTTGTCATTGATTGTCCATAAGCTTAACTAAAGCGGACGTGACGAAAAACGAATTTGACGAAACAAGAACTTGACGAATGTAGTATTTGACGAAACAAGAATTTGACGAAACAAGAATTTGACGAATGTCGTGGCTACCGAAAATGATTATATGCGGTAAGCTCTAGAGCTCAAGCTCGATTTTCCTAGATGTGATATTGGCCGAGATCCTGATTATTAGGGTTTAAATATGAGACGGCGACGGTGTGACGGAGTGGCGACGGGCTCACCCCCCGTCACACTGGACAGAGTTTCGGTACTACTTGGTGAAACGTGGATGTTCAAAAGTTTCAGAATATCTCTGACTACACCCTAGGGGAATATAGTCGTGAGCATATGCTTATACTTATGCTAATATGAGAGACGTTTTGATACTTGAGAGTATAAGTATTGTTTTATGCTAAATTGCTAATACTTGTAACATTTCAGGTACACCGCCGAAAAATGATCCACTGCCCTTTATAAGAGGATTTAATGATCGAAATAGAACAACTGTCTTTACTAATAGTAAAAACACTAGTTATGCATTATATACTTATCATTATGTGGAAAATGAACAAATAAACATAACTTGCAAGACTCACAGTTCTACCGAATATTATGTTACTTGGGAAGGATTGGATTCCAGTAAGTATTTTGTGATTAGATATGTGTATGTGCGTGTGGGGTGGGGGACCTGGGGGGGGGGGGGGGGGGGGGGGGTTTAGGGTTGCCACATTGGAAGTCATATAGTATTTTTCTTTAAAGCGCTAATAATATACAGGAGTGGTATTGAACAAAGCAGTGGAAAATGACAAAATTACTATGGAGATATGCATCGTTCTAATCGCACTCCTGGAGTATGGTTTTTGAAAGTCATATCAGCAGTAGGTATAAAGATTCATATCTCCATAGTACTTTTGACATTTTCTACACGTATAATAGAAAATGGTCTAGACTAATGGGTCTAGAAGACAAACGTGCTATGAGAAAATTTTGATATTTTTACATCTTATTGCCAAATGTATTAAAGAGCATGCTCTACCGTTGAGTTAGTGTAGTTTGGTCACAGTGCAAAATCGTCACACTGTATAATGAGTGCAATTTAGTCACAACTGAATATTTAATTAATTTATTAAAAATAAAGAGTGCAATTTGGTCACAGGCCTATTTGTTTATAATTTTTAAGTGCAAATTCGTCATAATTGGTATAGGTACCTACTAGCTACTAGCTATGTTACATTATAACTATTACTTATCAGAGACGTAAATAAAAATATTTAGGGCCTGTTTCACCACTTCTGGGTAAGTTCTTGTTAGCTTATCCGACAGATAGTTTGACATATTTTGTATGAAATTATCTCAAAATATCTGTCGGATGAGCTAACGAGAACTTATTCAGAAGTGGTGAAACAGGCCCTTAGTTAGGTGGGTACACGGAAGCGCCAAAACTGGTTATGATGACTACTCACCCCCTCTAAACCCGCGCGTCACCCTGCCTTACCAGGTAGACTCCCGACTATTTGTTTCCGAGTTTGCACTATCATTATCTATCAGACTTTATATTCAATAAAAAAAAATACATTAGTTACATATTCTTGTCGAAAAGTTGATATTTAAACACATTACCCTTCCTTTGCGTCGCACAGTCGGGTAAAAACGTACTTACATCGTGCTCAGCCTCCAAGTTATCCATTTGTCTTTGCTGCTCTACATTAGGTCATTGATATTTTTAAAGTTGTGACGTAGATTAGATATCTGTTTGTGTCTATGTAACAGTTCCATATTTATTATAAATATTTATCTATTACATACACACATACACTTAGCTTTATATGCAATACATACATATAACTATGTATATATAATGTTATGTATATGTGACTGTGTGTGTGTAATAGGTACACATTTATATACTATTTATAGGTCCTTCTTAATAATTGCTGACACTTTTTAAAGGGTATGATCAGACCATCAAACTGAAAAACTTTAAAATAATCGGCCACTCCATACAAAACTCAAAACCTACTCGAGCCAAATATATGGGACAGCTGATTTTTTTTTCGCGGTTTCGATTTTGGTCCCATAGAGAAAGTTGTTCAGTTTGATGGTCTGATCATCCCCTTAATAAAGTGTCAGCATATTAAGTTGGACCCTGTATAAATATGCACCTATTACATACACACATACATAGCTACCTATGAAACACATAGCTACCTATATGATATTACATAGGTAGCTATGTAATACATAGCTACCTATGTAATACATAGCTACCTATGTAATATATAGCTACCTATGTAATATATAGCTACCTATGTGACACATAGCTACCTATGTAATACATAGCTACCTATTTAGATAACTGGTAACACATTATTTTAATACAATATTCAGCTGATAATGTGTCCTTAGTTAGTTGTGACGAAATTTCACTAAAAAAACAAAAAAATTATAAAAATATCGACACCAGTGACCATCTTTCACCAACATATGTTATTTAAATCTATTAAATTTAACCAGTGACTATTTTTCACTCAACAAATGGGAATAAAAATCTGTGACGAATTTTCACTGTGACCGAACTACACTAACTCCCGGTTAATGGTCTAAATTTTTGGTCGTCAGTTCTTCGGCAAAGTCGACGCGCAATTTCAGTAATGACGCTTTTAGCTTCGGCTCCCCATGCCCTGTGGTCTTGACGGTGACAGAAACAAAGAGATTTGACGCTCCAAGGCTGAGTACCGGACTCTCTTCTTAGTGGGAGCAAGTTCAGCGGCTGCTCCAGGTGTCCGTGACGTGCGACTGAGGTCTGGCTGCGAAGGTGCTTACTTGCATGTAGTGTGCCACAGGAGGCACTTGCCTTTCTGCCAGGAGCCCAAAGCTATAGGCCGTCCGGCCTCTTACCGTCGGTCTTTTGAAATAAACATACACAGAATAGGCACATAAAGTAAGATAAGTACAATTAGATTTGTGTAATTTGTATTACTCAACCACTGTGAGTAAATTTTTAAATAGACTCATAACTTTTGATTGTGTAAACCGATTCCGATGAAATAAAGCCTATATAATCTAAACTTCAGATTCTCCTATGCTCTTGCTGATGAAATGTGATATTTTCATGATTATGATGAGTAAAAAAATAAAAACACAAAAAGTTCTAAACCAAGATTCGAACCATCGACTCGTATTTGAAAGTCTGACCATTCACCAAATACGCTACTGAGCTTTCTGAAGAAAGCGTTGAAAAAAGCAATTAGTATTTACCATACTGAATCTTCTCAAATGCATATTGCATATATGTCGAAATGGTAATCATTGAAAATTATCCCACAGGAACGCATTACCGGTATAAAAATTATCCTATGTGCTAGTCCAGAACATATTTTATCTGTGTGCCAAATTTCATCCAAATCCGTTCTGCGTTACGCTTGATTGCGGCACCCGCTACTCCATACACGCAGACCACTGACTTTAAATCTGTGGGTCCGGTGAATAACGGTCTAACTCAACTTAGATCCAAAATGAGTTTTTAATGCCATAATACTCAATTTTTTTTTCTCTACAAAGTGGTGTTACTGGAATATTCATACCTTTAATAATTCCAGAGATAGACTTATTACAAAACGATTTAAGTCCATTTTTTTATCGTGCACAATGGTTGAAATAGAGTTAGATCATAAAACCAATATAAAATTAGGTGATCATGGATTTACTTCGACTTAAATCCTTCGACACAATTTATTTTGTTTTGTGAAATATGATTTATCTGAGTTAAACCAAATTTCAAAAACCTTAATTGTTAATGCCTACATAAAAAATCAAGTGTAGCTCATGAATATGATGCGCGTTTGATAGCGGGCTAAGTACGGAAACTGACATCATCTGGGACTCGGGAGAACGCTATACATCTCACCAAAAATGTATGTCGAATAAGTGAGTTAAACCGTCTATCACCAAATATTTTCTTTTATGAAGTGAGAATAAGAATCACTTAGTATGAATACAATCTGGCGATTTTTTTAAGGATGGTACTGTTAGATTGAACTAAGTGATAATGTCAGGCCTTGTTTTAGCTAGGGATTGCCGAACCGCACTTCAAGCATAGGCTTGTACATAGAGTGGTAAAGAAAGAATCTGTTGTTTATTCTTTGAAATTAAACTATTTTTTTCCTAAAATATCTTGTATTTTGTATAATAACAACATTTCAAAGCGAACCGGATATCAACCGTGTATTAATAATGACAATACATCAGACTGCTCATACAATTTTGAGGCACAGAATCGTGAGTTCTAACTTGATACGTTTTTAAGCATGCGTCGCTTTACAATTTGTTTTTGTATTGTTTTTATAATGGTTTTTTGTTTAATATGTCACTTTCCAGCATTACTGATACCACGCGGCGTTACCCACGTCGCAAAATTTGCATATAAGATAGTGTTACCCATCAAAAAAATATAACTATACCTATACGATAAAATTACTTACCTACATAATAACGAAATGAATATTTTTTCTAGAAAATGTCTAATTTTCGTGTCACTTAAGTTTAATGCTGAATATGGTGGATATTAAAAGCTTAAACAGTGAGCTTAGAAAGTACATTTTGCAAGTGTTTGTTATATTTTTCCATAAAAATAATATTAAATATTAGATTTAAATCCATACGCACAAAATGTTACCTTTGTGAAAAAGAATTTAACTCAAAAAACACTTTATAATTTTGTGATGAGCTTGTTTTACTTAAATAAAACTACTTTTATCAATTCGTTTTGATTCAGTTTACAAAGTAAGTTTTCCGGTGGTGTGTATTTAAGAAAGGGATGGAATAAAAATGAAATTAAAAAATAACATAAACCATTTTACACCAAGGTTATTGTGAAGTGTAAAAGGCCCTAACTCAATTTAAATCATAATGTAACGTATTTTTATTTGTGTCAAAAGGTTTAATTCAACTTCTGAACGAAATATCTCCAGCACGGTAAGTATTTCATAGACTAAACCATATAATAATAAAAGACCATAAAAATGTCTAGAAGACGCAGTGATTTGCTTGAAAAAATATTAAACGGTTTTCGAGAAAATAATTTTTTTTACCAAAAAAATATGTTTTTAGGCTCTCCTGTAAAGTTGCATTTTTTGAGTTGGACCGTTATTCACCGGACACACAGAAATATTCATAACTTTTGATTGAATTAACCGATTGCGATGAAACATCGCCTATATTTTAAACCAAACCATGCCCTATACTTTAGTGAAAACCCCATCCAAATCGGTTCAGTAGATTTTACGTGATGCGCGAACAAACATCTCCGTGGCATCTCCGTGGTCGAGTAAATGCAGTCTCGTTTCAAAAAATACACTGAGGGTAACTAAAATCTCATAGTAACTTGAATCGTGATTTTCTCAAAATCCTCGGTGCCGATTTTGATGGGCCTTTCAGTGAGTAATGAGGAAAGGTCACTCAACAAATCTACCATACTCCCATCTCTATTGGTTCATAGGCGGAGAGTATGGAGAGTGCTCCATACAAAGTTGCCCAGTCTCTTTTACTTTTTAAGATTTCTGTTAAAATTTATAATGATATATAAACCCTAGCTAAATATAGACAGTTTATACACGATTCCTATGCACAGTTTTAAGTTAAAGCATATTGAAAGATTGAAAAAAAAATGATTCTCCTGAATAATTGCTAGATCTGTAATAAGCATGTTTGTCTTCTAGACCACCGATATGACTCCAGGTTGTCAAATTAAATGCGTATTAAACACGGCCTTCAGGCCATCAATCTGAACAACTTTCGCTATTGAGTGGAGATTAATTTAGCGCGATTGAGGTGATTCCAGCGTTGTCAATTTCATACAAACTTTGTCGTAGAACACTCGTAGACGGTATTAATAAAAGTAATGTTTTATATTTGGAAAAATAGCTTAGAAAATCTAGATACAATTTATAATATAATTACGAATAAAATTTTGTATGAATAATGTCAAAGCTTGATATCTTCGTAATTATTTATAAATTGTAAATATTATTCGATACGCGCAATCTAGATTTTCTAAGCTATTTTTCCATATATAAAACATTACATGGAATGAACAGACAAACATTATTATGGAAAAATAGTTTCCATATATGTAACACTAGTGTTTTCCCGCAACTTCGTCCGCACAAATAATATACCAGATTTTAAGTCAGATCATAAGCTATCAAACAAAAAAAGGTTCATCAAAATCGGTTCAGTAGTTTTTGCGTGATGCGCGAACAAACAAACAAACAAACAATTTTGTCAATAGATGGCGCTGCACGTCATTTAAATCGCGCTATCGGGTGTTATTTGAGTTTATATGAAGTAAACCGCAACTTTTTAATTCCTCATGATTTTATGGTTTTAAAATAGTTAAGATAAGATTACTTTTATTAATACCGTCTACGAGTGTTCTACGACAAAGTTTTGTATGAAATAGACAACTCTGCAAACACCTTAATTTGACACATAATTCATTTTCAGATCTACAACGTTATGCGACAGATCAAGATGATGGTGTACAGTTAAATTTTGTTTTTACTTCACTGTTTGGTAAAAAAAATGGCCAGATGACAATACGGTGTGTATCACAAAAAGAGGACACTGATGGCGAAATAGCTGTGGCTAGAGTATATTTCATCAAGAATTCTGAACCAGGTATGATATACATGGTGTACAAAACACCTTAGTGCTAGCCTTAGTGGTTTAGTTTAAACAGAGGTCCCCAAACTTTATGATGTGCAACATCTTTTCTTTCGTGAAAAGGGACGGAAATGTGTAACAGGAAGCCGTGGAAGCACGCGCTAACAGATAGGTCCTGTGTTAGGCCCATCACATACATACGGAATCATGTAACGGAAACCTGATTCGGAATTCCTTTTAGTAATTCCGGATGTATCTGGCAGCCCTTATCGGTTATTTCTTGACCTGGAGTGCGATTTTTGAACCTCATTCGATAAATTCAGCAGTTGAAAATGTAAAAATTTCTATGGAGATAATATGCATCTTTCTACTGCTGATTTAACTTCCAAAAATCATAATTCAGGAGTGCGATTTTTTAAAGTCAATAAGCAGTAGAAAGATGCATGAGAACGCTTTTTATGAGATTTAAAAACCGTTCAAACTCACCGATGACATAAAAAAATCGCACCCCAGAGGTTTTAATCCGGCGGTTTATTCCAGGTCCGCATTTAAGTGATCTGATTGGGATTAGGATTGCCCTCTGTTTAATTTTCATTTATCTGTATTTTGCAAGAAGTTCTTATATTTCAAATAATTAATTCCTTGTTATTATGAGATTCTAAACAAAGCCAATCCATAGAAGCCCTCCCCCACTGTCACAACAATACCTACAATTTTTAAAAAGAGCTCCCAGTCTATCATTGCGTAAGCAGTAGCAATATTTAAAATATGGAGTGAGCAAAGTGAGCTCAAATTTAACAGAATTATGATCAGAATTGCATTTTACGCAAAAAATAGCAAAAAAAAATGGAGCACGCGAAGCGGCTCGAAATTTCTCATCACTACAATTTGGCTGTGAATTGTGATCAGGAGTGCAATTCTATAAGCGCAAACATCGGTTGAAACATCGGCGAGCTGTAAATTCGGTATGCGTTGGGTCAAACTTCATATGAAATCTTCGACGATCTGAAGGATGCAAGAAGGATGTTACCTTAGTGAATTGCACTCCAGATCACTATCGGTCATTCCCTATCATAAAGTAATACGTACTCCTTGACAGGAGAGGATTACGCATAATTTCCCATACTTTCCCCTCTGCCAAAGTCCCACCCCCTTACTCCACTCCGGGCGTTGACAGGAGATGAGAGACCGACAACCGAGCTCGGAATTTTTCCACTGTATGATTTGGCTGTAACCTAAACACTATCGGCCTGTGCCTGTGTATAGAGCTCTAGAAATCTAACTTAAAAATACACTAGACAAAAATATATGGCCACTGGTCCTAGAGCCCCCCGCTCGCTATGGCACAGGTAGGGTCGGTTAGAGGATACCCAAACGTACATAGTACACAAGGGGCATCAAAATGTTTTGGAGAATAAAAAGATAAAGTTTTATTGAGAAATTATGGTCCGAAAGGCGGTCACTTTCGGGATGATCATACACTTAGCTAGCTCTATAAGTACTAAAAGTTATTATTTTACGTGCAACAGAAAAAGGGGTAGGTACGTTTACTATAACGGCAATTTCTGAATGAATAACGATTTTCTCGTTTTGATCACATGATTAAATATGAATGGTTATGAATGGTTTGTTTCATATCATAAAAATCGCGTACAGTATGTACAAATAGATCATTATGATATTTCATCTAGAACAATACAAAATATAAGATCAGATAAAGCAGACGTAACTCAATCAATACCACAAGGAAGTGTAGTAGGTTATCTATTGTTCCTAATATACATAAATGATCTACCTAAAGTTATAGATAACCCAAGTATCCTGTTTGCAGACAATGTATCGGTGGTTTTGCCCTGCCAAAGTAACCAAAATGTTGAATGACTATTAAACAATACCTTGACAAGTATAGAGGTGTGGTTACAAGAATATAACTTACAACTAAATTTCACAAAAACAAAAATTATGCAATTCAGGCCGTATCAAAAATAACCATTTACCATAAATTTATCTTTTCGTAACATATGCTTGGAATGCATCGACACATACTCTCTATTAGGCGTACATAATTGGTAGTAACATACACTGAAAATATCATATCAACGTTATAGCTACATAGTTCAATAGATTTACTAACGCACTTAATGATTTGAAAAAGTCAACTGATTTAAAAACATCTACAACAGCTTACTTTGCCTATGCCCAAGCATGGCTCCAATATGGGTTAGTGCTATGGGGAAACAGAACAGACGCGCCGACGTTTTTTCTCATTAAAAAAATATGCACTAGGATATTGGCAAGGCAAATATAGACAACATGACAAGCTGCAGAACATATTTTACAAAATTTAAGATGCTAACGCCCGCATCACTGTACATTTTCGATACTTCTTAGTTTGTTAAAAATCATTTTCATATAAATTCCCACTACATTCCCGTCCCAAAAGTTTACGCCTTCAGAACAATCTCGCTCTGCCATTCTCGTACATGCAAATGATCCACAATGGACCTTATTCCATGGCAGTAATGATATAGGAATAATCATATTCCCAGCATTATACAAAACTACTTCTAAAGTTTTGTTTGAACGTATATCTGTATTAGTTTATAACACTTTTATATGGTTTACAGTGGTTATACAGATTCAGGACCCTGAGAAATACATAAAAATCGATATAAATGTACAAACGGCCAGCTTATTTCTAAAGATATTTCTTCCAGCATACCAGAGGTAAAAAGACATACAGTCGAATTGAGAACCTACTCCTTTTTTTGAAGTCGGTCACTTTCCAGATCTCCTGGGTCACAGCCCAATCATAATGGTCGTTTCACTCACATAAATCTGACGATTCCAGGCTCACAATATCCAAATAGAAGTGCTGAGAAATTTCAACATAGAAATCGGCAGAGTTTTGGCTACAGTCGAATCGGCATGCCGAAAAATTTTGACGCTGACTCTTGATTCATTTTATCTCGTAAAAAGTCAAAAAAGTCAAAAGTCAATATAATTTATTCAATATAGGAGCTTGAAGCACACTTATTAAACGTCAAATCTTTTTTAAGCTACCACCGCGTCGGAACGTGTTGTCGCTGTAGAGAAGATGCGGCCAGAAACTCTACAACATAACACGACTTAAAACTATTACAATATAAATTCTTAAGCTACTGTTATGTATACAATAATACATAGTCTATCTAATAAAATAGTTGATACTTTACAGTAATGTAAATAAACTATAAGTTAGTGACCTCAGACCCAAGCATTTTGATCATTTAAATAATCATCCAGTTTATAATACGCTTTCTTACAGATAACATTTTTGATCTTAGTTTTAAACATGTTTTCGGAAAGATTCAAAATGGTCTCGGGGATTTTATTATAACAACGTATACAGTGACCCATGAAAGACGTGTTGACCCTACTAAGCCGAAAGTGCGGAGATATCAGTTTATTTTTGTTTCGAGTGTTGTAATTATGGACATCACAATTTTTTGGAAACAAAGACAAATTTTTTCTTACATATAAAATGTTTTCATAAATAAACTGTCCATAAACTGTTAAAATATTAATTTCCTTAAAAAGGTCGCGAAGCGAATCACGACAGCGCAAACCATATATTGCTCGAATTGCCCGTTTCTGTAGGATAAAGATTGTCTCAATGTCTGCAGCACGACCCCACAATAAAATACCATAGGACATGATACTATGAAAGTAACTGAAATATACGAGTCTGGCAGTTTTAATATCAGTTAGTTGTTTAATTTTTCTGACTGCATATGCTGCAGAACTTAGCCTACCAGCCAGAGTTTCAATGTGGGAACCCCATTGCAGCCTAGAGTCAATCGTTATTCCCAAAAACACTGTATTATCAACAAAATCTAGACTATTCCTGTTTAAAATTACTTGATTATCTACAATTGGTACGTTCGGCAAAACAAATTTTATACATTTCGTTTTTTTTGCATTAAGTGCGAGATTATTTGCGTTAAACCAGTTCAAAACTTGTTGAAGGGTATCATTTACGTCGTCAAGTTCTTGGTCCTTCCTATTTACTTTAAAAATCAGAGAAGTATCGTCAGCAAATAATACTATGTTCGACAAGTTTTGTACCATATGTGGCAAATCATTTATGTAGACCAAAAAAAGGAACGGGCCCAAGATTGAACCCTGTGGCACGCCTGTTTGCACATGTGATCCAGATGATTTAGAGCTCGTATAGCTACTACGTATAATATTTTAATCAAAGTTTTCCAAAGTAGACCTAATCACGAAATTTTGAACTCGCTTCTACCTTTTTAATTTACAAATTTGCGTAAATCGACTAAGCTATAGCTTTTAATTCGTAGCGCTGAGTAAAGTAATAGGCTCGCTTCGCTCGTTCTATACAATTTTTATTTAACTGCCTCTTCTTCATACCACAATGTAAATATAATTTAAAAATTTCGAGCGTGCTACGTTCGCTCCAGATTTTTTAATATAAAGTACATGCACATCCTGACGAACTCTTGCCAGAACTCATGAGCATCCTCACGCAGGTTTTACTCTTATTTAGAATTTCAGTATCATTGATTTATTATTATTTTGTGCCGGATTCAATTTTTATGGAATGAAATTTTTTATTTTTTTTAATTTTTCCGGCTTTGATTTTTCAAGCTACTGAAGCGACTGAACCGATCACGCCAGCAACCAAACCGACCACACCAGCAACCGAACCGACCACGCCAGCAACTGAACCGAATATCGATGAAAACTGTAAGTAAATTTTCAATTCAATTTCAATTATTTATTGCCAAAAATGTCATGTGAAAATCATGCCTTTGTTTGACTTTTGACGTTAATCATGCAACTATGTTATAATTTCATGATTTTCAAATCAAAGGACATGAAAATTACCGGTGACCGGTGTTTCTACAATTCTGATATTTTAATGTGTTTTAAAATTATTTAAGGGTCCATACATGATAAATGTAATATTACTATACTGTAATATTACTATATAAAATAATATACAGCTGTATACAACCGTTGGCATTTTTTCTATGGCCGGGGCCCAGGGACGTTGTACCGGGGCCGCATCTCCTTTCCAAATCAAACAAAAATGTTGGATGCGCAGAAAGTGACAAACAAAATGTCAACTTTATCTATCGAGCGATAATATCGCTGCGATTTTGCGATAATTGTTTCCAGTACATTTTGTATGGGGACGCGCGCGATCCTATACACTGCCGCGATATTATCGCTGCGATTTTGCGATAATTGTTCTCAGTACATTTTGTATGGAGACGCGCTCGATCCCACACACTGCCGCGATATTATCGCAACTCTTTCGAATACATTCAGTGGTGGGGCGCATGCGTGACGCGAATCGCGGAATCGCTGCAGTGTGTAAGGTGTCGCGATATCGCTGTCGATAATATCGCTCGATAAAATCGCTCGATAAAATCGCTCGATAATATCGCTGCAATCGCCGCTAGATCGATATCTCTATATCTTTAGATCAAAGTAAAATTCTATACCCCACCACGAAAATCTAAGAGTACAACAGAAGGTTCACTATCTAAGAACGCTCGCTCCAAGCGCGACTGACACTCACACATTGACTCTCTGTGCGTGAATGTCACGCACACATTGACTCTCTGTGCGTGAATGTGGAAGGGATGTTTGTAGTGCATTCCGATTCCGAACGAACGAATGTTGAGCTCGACCGTCCTCGGGAATCGTGGTAAATACGACCGACGCGACAACAATCGGGGGCCGGGCAGTAGGTACCAACGTCTCCGCCGCCTCCGGCACGGAAGATAGAGCACTACCACGCTGCACTGAACTATACCCATTTTAGTTAATCTTAGTCATCAGATCAGAATCTTAACTATTATAAAACCGTAAAATCATGAGGAATAAAAAAGTAGCGGTTCACTTCATATAAAGTCAAATAACATATCGATAGCGCGATTTAAAAACGTGCAGCGCCATCTATTGACAAAATTGTTAGTTTGTTTGTTTCTTCGCGCATCACGCAAAAACGACTGAACTGATTTTGATGAAACTTTTTTTGTTTGATAGCTTATGATCTGACTTAAAATCTGTTATATAATTTGTGCGGACGAAGTCGCGGGAAAACACTAGTAATTCCTAAAAATGTAAAATCCGGGCCATACCACCGAATGCGATGCAGTATTTTAAGCAATATTTCGATTATTAACATTACGTTATTACTTTATAAGTACATCCGACGATGTATTCGAAATACAGCTCTCTCCATAGCTCGCTGAGCGACTTTGAATTGATGAAGTGTCCTATCGTCAGGGTCCACGTTTTTGCACCATAGGTCATCACTGGCAGGACGCACTGATTGAACAGAACTATTTCAACTACGTTAGTTCTCTGACGTATCACCTCATATACCAGGGGTGGCCAAGACGTCGACTGCGGTCGACCGGTCGACCGCGTCGTCTTTTATGGTAGCCCGCGAATAATTCAAGGAATTAAAAAGAAAAACAATTTAAATCATCGCCCAATTTTTCCATTTCAATTCCAAAAAATCCAAAATTTCGCTGGACATATGGACTGGGCTTTCGCTGCTAAGATCAAAACAATGATCTTCGCGGTGTGCTAAGATTGGCTCCCCTAAGTAGGTCGTGCGCACAGTCGTAACGTGAAAACGACCAATGTAGCTCACCTCGTGTAAGATTTGGGTGACTCACGCTGTAGGTCATGAGCACAGGCGATATACAATAGACATACAAGCATTTGAAAAAGCCAAACATGCAACACCGAAATATAAATTTTTTTATCGAATAAATATGTCAGAAAGTACAGTTTTTAAATGTAGACCGCCAGATAAATATCTGAGTTTCAATGTAGACCGCGTCGTTGAAAAGTTTAGCCACCTCTGTCATATACCAAGATCCCACCGCAAAATTATGAAATTATTTGTTTGGTGAACGAAATGGTCATCTTGGGCTATCATTCCTGATGTGTTCTCTCAGAGAAACACAGAACATAAAATTATTCGATTAGTACATTACCCACAGTTATATTATGACACCAAAATTACAAGAGGTAAACTAAAGATTAAAAATGTATTTGATTACAAATTATAGGGAAAACTTCACCCAGTGATCCATGCAATTAGTTTAATATATTTTATCCTCATTTACGTAAATATCATATCATCATTTTTAAGCTGGTCCTACACTAACGCCACATGAATAAATATCCCTACAGAACGAAAGTTCGTTACAAACGGCAGTTGTCGGTGCAATCACACATAGAGGCAGCGATGCCAGACGTACGGTAATTACCGTATTTATACGGTATTTTCAAGCCTTGTACGGTAATATATCGTGGTATGAAAACCATACGGTATTTCTAAGAACAGTGCCGCAAATTCGACAAAACTTTTTTTTTTTTTTTTATTTATTTAATAAGAAGTTTAGAAATACATTTTTTACAAAAAGTCTTACAAAACCATGTTTACAAAAAGTCCTACAAAACCATGTAACGTACGGTAATTCTAAGAACAGTGCCGAAATTCGACAAAATATAACATTATAGCGACTTTTCATACAACTATCGTGTACGGTAATTGTACGGTAATTTAGGGGTACATTTTACGGTAATACTGGCAGCACAGTCTGGCAATGCTGTTTAGAGGACGTACGAACAGGTGTGCACAAGGCCCGACCGAGATCTCGGTCTAGGTCTCGTTCTCGGCTAAAAATCACCGAGATTATCGGCCAAAGCCGAGACTTCCACTTAATGTTGTGCATAGTTTCCTCATTGAGCGTGTTGTGTGATCTCAGCTTTACAAATCGACTACACCCACGCAAACCCATCCTTATTAGGACAGCAACAACGTATTTCGTTAAATGTTTCAATCATCCAGTTATTGATTTTAATACCTATTTGTGTTTAGTGAGTTTTTTTGTGAAATTTCTGTCGGAATGAAGTGGTCTTTGTCTGTGATATGTTTCTTCGTTGGTTTTTGTGATGGTGAGATTGGTGAGTGATTTATTTTTGTGTTTTTGTGCATATTTCTAATTTCTAGGAATGTGTTGTACCCACTGTCTATTATAAGTGGGGACGGGCTCACTCTCCGTCACACTGGATAGAGTTTCAGTACTACTAGTGATACAACTAGACTACCCCCTCCGGAAATAGGTATACAGAGTGAAATTGATATCATTAGCATCCTTTTAAACTAAGAGTCTACCCATCAAACTGAACAACTTTTACTATGGGAGCAAGCCGATCGGAGTTAAAAAAAAATCTGCTGTCCCATACATATGAGTCGTGTATTGCATTTTAGTATGGGACAGCAGATTTATTTTTTGCTCCGATTGGTTTGCTCCCTTAGTAAAAGTTGTTCAGTTTGATGGGTAGACTCTTAGTTTAAAAGGATGCTAATGATATTAATTTTACCCTGTATAGTCACAGGGAAATTAATATCATTAGCATCTTTTTTAAACTAAGAGACAAACTGAACAACTTTTATTATGAGAGCAAACCGATCGGAGCTAAAAGAAATCTGCTGTTCCATACTATAGGTACTGCAACGCCTACTCGACTCAAATATATGCAACAGCAGATTTTTTTGCTCCGATCGGTTTGCTCCCATAGTAAAAGTTGTTCAGTTTGATAGGTAGTATGATATCAATTTCACCCTGTAGCCGAGAGCATAATGCTTATGCATATTTCTCATTTTGCTATAAAATACACAGGTAGGTAATAAAAGCAGCATACTTTTTAAGGGGCCATAGGTCCCGACGAATATTTTCTATGAGAAACGCGATTGCCGAGCGCTCCGAAAAGTGTGTGCGTGAGCCGTATTTTCGATTAAAAACAACTAACCAAAGTACTTTTTCTAGATTTTTTTTATGATTGCACCAGTTAAACTAATGGTGAATATGTGAGTATAAATACCAACAATCGAAAACTATTTTAAGTTCTTCTAAAACGAGAAAAATGTTTAAAAATGCATGAAAATACGTCATCTTTGTGACGATTTTCTATCGAGTGAAGTAATTCCAATCGTGTATTCAGTTGATGATTTCACTAGATGAACTATCCAAAAATACTGAGGTATGACTTTAGTTTCGGTAAATGGTATAAATCTGGTCGTAAAATGAAAAATAAAAGATGCCTCCGAGGTATTTCCACCTACTATTACGTCTTAAGGGGATGATCAGACCATCAAATTGAACAACTTTCTCCAATCTGCAGTCCCATTTGGCTCGAGTATAGGTTTGCTGTTTTGTACGGAAGTGCAGATTTTTTTTTTGCGATTTCGATGTTGGTGCCATAGAGAAAGTTGTTCAGTTTGATGGTCTGATCATCCCCTTAAAAGTGTCAGTATATTAAGAAGGACCCTATACCTTTAACAGCTTGAATCTTTTCCGAGATTTCGAGATTGGTCCAACAGAGAAAGTTGTTCAGTTTGACGGTCTCTTTGATGATCCCCTTAAAAATCGCCAGCATACCTATTTAGAAGGACCCTGTATAGTGTATACCTACCTACAATAAAGTATTGTGTGCTACTACTTGATATTATTATTTTATCTCCATGTAAGTATGAAAAAGGCTGACGTAAACGTAACTCATGTATCTTTGTTTTTTTTCTAGCTGACAAGGAATGCGATCATTTACTTGAAAGTGAGTACCTAATTTTATTTCAAATTATTTTTACATAGGTACCTACATACATATTCTCACGCCACCCACTGGGGTAGGCAGAGACAACGGAACGCTACCTGCTACGATCCTGACAAACCTCTCTAGTTTCCTCCACATTCATAAGCGTGTCCTTTCATTTTAACAAACACAATAAAAAGAACGTGGATCTTCTGAGGTTTCAGAATATCTCTGACTACCCCCTCGGGGAATATAGTCGTGAGCATATGCTTATGCTTACAATAAAAAGAAATAAGTAGGTACTACAAGTTTTCGCTAGATTATTATCTTCAAGGGGAAATTGATATCATTAGCCTTTTAAACTAAGGGTCTACCTATCAAACTGAACAACTTATACTATGGGAGCAAACCGATCGGAGCAAAAAAAAAATCAGCTGTTCCATACTAAACTGCAATGCCTACTCGACTCAAATGTATGCAACAACTGATTTTTTTCAACTCCGATCGGTTTGCTCCCATAGCTAAAGTTGTTCAGTTTGATGGGTAGACTCTTAGTTTAAAAGGATGCTAATGATATCAATTTCCTTACAAGAGTAGGTACCGCGAAACCTGCGTCACAGAAAACAGATATAGTACAGTAAAGCAACTTCATGCAAGCGCTTGAATCGACGCACGCACACAGCCACGTACACGGCCCGCTAAAGTACTTCAGTACGCGAATTACCTTAGCGGACCTAATACGTGGCGCTCGTCTGTATGCGTCAATGATATTCTAAGGCCCATCACATACATACGGAATTGCAGTTCGGAATTCCGAATGTAAACCGGTTTTCGTATAGGCTTGAAATCCCGTTCGCAAATGTGGAGGGGGAACCTCAATACGAAAAACCTGTTTTCATTCGGAATTCCGAATCGCAATTCCGCATGTATGTGATAGGCCTAAACGCATGGACTCTCCACGTCATACAAACCCAAAAATGGCACATGTCTCTAATGTCACTTTAGTATGCTTCAGTTGTGCTCTGCTTTCATACATTGCCGCTCACATTCCAGTCCTTTCAAATGTCCTCGGTCACTAAGCAGCAATGTAAAACAATGAAGCACACACAAGCATGACACACACACCGTCCCGTTAACAGCGCGCTGATGCGAAGTCCTTTGTGTATACATACAGGGTGAAATTGATATCATTAACATCCTTTTAAACTTTGCTAGTGCGCGGCAGCGGCAATAGCATCCTGCAGGGCTAGCATGATACCCCGCGACTTCGAGTCTCTCTATACCATATCTCTATTTTGGCGCGGCTTCGCCTCTGTCTCTACAGTAGCTAACATGATGCGCGCGACTTACGATGACGCGAGCGCCCAACTGTCATTCGTAGACTCTAGTCTACAAATGCGAGCATGATCACCGTTCGGTAGAGTTTGTGGCTCTACGTTTACGCAACGAAATAGGTAAAAGAACGAATGATTTTGGGGCAGCTCTAATCACCGATTCGGCGATACCCTATTCAAATTGATCGATTTAACCGTATGGTAACCCAGCGAACCCGGGCCGCGACTTTGCTTTCTCTTGGTAGAGTGGCTGACGAGCTGTCAAATCATGCTCACCATCGCGGGATAAATGACAGGTGCGGGTATGGTTTTCAAACCCGCAGGCGCGCGTCAGGCGACTAATCATGCTAGCACTGCTGAAAATGATCGCGAGTAGGCTTGACTGCTCGTACATTAACCGGTGCTGCATGATGCATAGTGCTACATGAGTCATGCAGCACTGCGGTGAGGTTGAATCTTTTGTTGTGCTAAGTTACTAACCTTAAGTTAAGTTGTGAAACAAAACGGTCCTTGTCACTTGAATAAATGATTATATTATTATGTGTCTTACGATCCGTAATCACGGGCAATTAAGTCCCGGACCTTTGAAAGGCGTGCATGGAGCCGAAGCCAACATGTAGAGGCCCGTTAAAGAGACAAGTTAATCTATGTAAGGGATACACATGGCGGATACCATCTCCGAGCGCACAACATGATACACACGGGGATGGTCCCCGCCAGGTGCAAAGACTATTAGAGTGCGGTTTTATGGCCGCGATGGAAAAATAAGGTCTTGGGCTATAGAGGTGAAAGTTGGATGGATGGATACTGGGCTATGGGAGGAGACTAACGGACGCCTGCCATGACAACTAGTCTCAAAATTGTAAATAGGGCAGGCGGTGACTTGCCTCGCCGACTCGCCGACTCGTCGAGTGAGCCCCATAAAACGGCCGCACGCACAAAGTGCGACAATGGGGCAACATCCCGTTGAGCGGCTAAAGGTTGTCGAGAGGTGCGGCACCGGTTTCACCATCGCGGGGTTTACCCCCGTGAGCGGGTTTCCCCGTTATTACGCCATTACGTGCAATACACTTCCAACCTGGAGCATAGGTTCTGCTCTTGCGATTCCACTCTGGACGGCCAATGAAGGCAAGCCAGAGGTAGGGGGGTGTGTTACTGTCTGTATGTGTGTGTGTGAGCGCATGTCTGTGTGGTCCCCCTGGAAAGGGGTCCGCGGTGTCGCCAATCACCGACAGCTCGCCACAAGCTGCCCCCGCGGGGTTATTATTATGTGTCTTACGATCCGTAATCACGGGCAATTAAGTCCCGGACCTTTGGAAGGCGTGCATGAAGCCGAAGCCAACATGTAGAGGCCCGTTCAAAAGACAAGTTAATCTAAATGTAAGGGATACACATGGCGGATACCATCTCCGAGCGCACAACATGATACACACGGGGATGGTCCCCGCCAGGTGCAAAGACTATTGGAGTGCGGCGCTATGGCCGCGATGGAAAAAAAAAGGTCTTGGGCTATAGAGGTGAAAGTTGGATGGATGGATACTGGGCTATGGGAGGAGACTAACGGACGCCTGCCATGACAACTAGTCTCGAAATTGTAAATAGGGCAGGCGGTGACTCGCCAACTCGTCGAGTGGGCCCCATAAAACGGCCGCACGCACAAAGTGCGACAATGGGGCAACATCCAACTGAGCGGCTAAAGGTTGTCGAGAGGTGCGGCACCGGTTTCACCATCGCGGGGTTTACCCCCGTGAGCGGGTTTCCCCGTTATTACGCCATTACGTGCAATACACTTCCAACCTGGAGCATAGGTTCTGCTCTTGCGATTCCACTCTGGCCGGCCAATGAAGGCAAGCCAGAGGTAGGGGGGTGTGTTACTGTCTGTATGTGTGTGTGTGAGCGCATGCCTGTGTGGTCCCCCTGGAAAGGGGTCCGCGGTGTCGCCAATCACCATCAGCTCGCCACAAGCTGCCCCCGCGGGGTTATTATTATTATTATTATGTGTCTTACGATCCGTAATCACGGGCAATTAAGTTCCGGACCTTTGGAAGGCGTGCATGGAGCCGAAGCCAACATGTAGAGGCCCGTTCAAAAGACAAGTTAATCTAAATGTAAGGGATACACATGGCGGATACCATCTCCGAGCGCACAATATGATACACACGGGGATGGTCCCCGCCAGGTGCAAAGACTATTGGAGTACGGCGCTATGGCCGCGATGGAAAAATAAGGTCTTGGGCTATGAAGGTGAAAGTTGGATGGATGGATACTGGGCTATGGGAGGAGACTAACGGACGCCTGCCATGACAACTAGTCTCGAAATTGTAAATAGGGCAGGCGGTGACTCGCCAACTCGTCGAGTGGGCCCCATAAAACGGCCGCACGCACAAAGTGCGACAATGGGGCAACATCCCACTGAGCGGCTAAAGGTTGTCGAGAGGTGCGGCACCGGTTTCACCATCGCGGGGTTTACCCCCGTGAGCGGGTTTCCCCGTTATTACGCCATTACGTGCAATACACTTCCAACCTGGAGCATAGGTTCTGCTCTTGCGATTCCACTCTGGCCGGCCACTGAAGGCAAGCCAGAGGTAGGGGGTGTGTTACTGTCTGTGTGGGTGTGTGTGTAAGCGCATGTCTGTATGGTCCCCCTGGATAGGGGTTCGCGGTGTCCCCACTCACCGTCAGCTCGCCACAAGCTGCCCCCGCGGGGTTATTATTATTATTAAACTAAGAGTCTACCCATCAAACCGAACAACTTTTACTATGGGAGCAAACCAATCGGAGCAACAACAAAAAATCTGCCGTCCCATACCTACATTTGAGTCATGTAGGCAGGCAGCGGCGGCGGGTGCAGTTTAGTATGGGACAGCAGATTTATTTTTTGCTCCGATTGGTTTACTCCCATAGTAAAATTGTTCAGTTTGATGGGTAGACTCTTAGTTTAAAAGGGTGCTAATGATATCAATTTCACCTGTATAATGTATTGGTGTGCGTTCGTCAATTAGATCGAGTGGTTGCATGAAGTTTCTCTACTATACAACGTGTTAATGAATTAACGCAAAACTAGAAAGCAGTTTGTTTAGAATCGAGAGCAGAATCGAATTACCATGGTTTCAACATGGGTAATTTTTTTCAAAATATTAAATAATTTATTTTTAAAATTAAAAATTTACTGAACCCGATCTTAAACCACCGCACGGGCACACTCACCCTACTTACTACCAAAACAAGATTCCTAAAATGTATCCATGAGCACGTTAGCGCTTTCATTCATTGCTGAAATGATAACAAAATCTTTTTTGCTTCAAAACTTAAAATGCGAATAACTTTAAATTATAAGTAAGTATCAAAGTAATGAAATTATTATTTCAATCATATTTTGTTATTAATCAGTTGGGGTGTATTAGGTTTTCCGCTTATTCGTTAACACGTTGTATATATTTTATATCTCTATTCTGTACCCGCGTGATTGAAAAAATTGCCTAAATGACAGATATTTTTCCTGTTTCAGGTTTCAAAATTATAGGACTAGATTTGAGTTTTACGAGAGTCAACATCACTAATACTAGTACAAAATTGATGTGCGAAGCAACCCTTGAATATAACGATAGTATTGAATTGGACTTGACATGTACGAAAACCTTACTGCTCTTTGAAAGAAACTATAAATCGATGAATTTTCACTTTAAAGGTAAGTTCAGAGGGTTGTAAAGCTAGCAGTATCCACACAAAAAGCGAAAAACGTTTATACTCAATTCCAAGCTCCTGGTGCTGCCCTCGATCATATGCAGCTCAAGCAGTGCTATATGGCTGAGCACGGGCAGCCATTCTGTTGGCGTGGATCTGATGCACCCCGTGACTATGCACATGACCTAATTGAGTGTTTTTTTTTTACAAGAGCTGGGTTTGCTGTTGACCTTGAGGTCAACCCTTAGTGGGCTACTACTTAGTGGGCGTAGCTCGCTACATCTTCGACCCCATCTTTGTCCTGAGGACTAGATCAATCTAGCCCTCAGGACAAAGATGGGGTCGAAGATGTAGCGAACTTACCCAGAATGGCACTGGCACTCCTGCACACCGACGGAACGCAGCAAGCTGCTTGGCGCCGAACTCCGGCAGGAGGGTGGTCGCAAGCCAGGCGGCTCCTTGCGGAGCCTACCACACCGCTGTGGGGGATCGTTCAGCCGCCGCCACAAACTTAGTAGCATGTGATGCCGTTGCCCGGGGTGGACCGCTAGGAGGTAGATCCCCCTCCAACCCCAAATCCACTTTCGGCGGCACTATTCAGCCTGATCGCTGAACAGTATTCTGCAGTAGTTGCACTCAAGGGCAGGACACTGCCCACCAAGATTTTTTCTGGTGTTAAGTTTGGCAGCAGACTAGCAGTCTAGACTGCAGATAACCGCTCCAAGAAAAGATGTTTCCAGTGTTTCGTTTGCTATAGTTGGTTGCTGTGGTGGAAGCAGCATGATTCGGTTTATGACAGGTTAGGACAGAGTTGCCACAGGTCGAGGGAGGAGAGGTGTACCTGTAGGACTGGTTTTTCAGATTTGGTACGTGATGGCCAAGTCGACCGCGTATGCAAATTGCCGTAAGGTTGTGTGCGGAAGGTCATGACCATGCGATACAAGGTATAACAAAACACCCTAGTAATACTTAAGGGGGGTGCTTCAGACCATCAAACTGAACAGCTTTCACTATGGAGCCAACATCATAATAGTGAAAAAAGCTTTATGAAGATATAGAAGATATTTATAAAAGATATTATTAGTGCTCAGACAGCTGATTTGACATTTTCAACTGATGAGCTCAGCGAATGAGTTTCAAAAATTGCACTCCGGGCTCGTCTTGCAAAGTTTTCCCATATGAAATGACAGCTACCATACCAAGCTGCTACTAATCGATGCTACGAATAAGAATAACTATAGCAGAGTAACTCTAAACAAAATCGAAATAATTTTTGGCACCCAAAGAAAAATTACATGTTGTATGAGTTTTGGCGGCTAGGTACAGTTTTTATTAAAGTACAAATTTAGGACACGGTACACTTTTTTTGGTGCCACTTTTTGAGCTTCATTTACACTTCTATACATTCTTATTCGTAGAATCGATGTAACATTCATAATATGGTATAATAGCTTTATGGTCACATTAAAGATTGATATTGTATTGTCACATTACAGATCGAAACGAAACAAAGAATTTAAACGAAACCCGAACTGGAAAGCAGAGTTATGATTTACCGTTAAAACTTGACATTAAAAGTGAAGATAACGGAAGCAAGATCACGTGCAAGGCTGTATCGACAAACACTGACGACAACCCGGTAGTAGAATATTTGGTAATCAAATTATCGGGGAAACGAACCGAACCAACCACGACGATCGGTCCAAATATCGATCCAAACAGTAAGTACCTATCGTACACAGATCACCTCCAAATAGCCGCACCCAGGCCGCATAGGGCTGCCGATGCGCACCACACATCTATGATTTTGCACTGATATAAGCAACGGGATAGAGCGAGATCGGAATAGTGCGACCTTGAAATGGCCAATCATGTTGCATTATTTCGTGCCCCGCTACCCGCACCTACCGCCAAAAATGGTGACCGGGCCTGTACGAAATTTTCATCATGCGGTATCTATTGGGGGCAATCTGTGCTACAGTAGTACCATACCACAGAGTAGTTTACAGGTGTACCAGAACAATCTAATAATTATTGACGAAACGATTACGATTTCGATTAATCGTAATCGGCGATTATCGGCATTTAGCGATTAATCAAAACCATCTTTGCTGTTATTTAACGATTAATTTTAAATATTAATTTCACTTTATAACCGTGTAAAAAAATTTGGAACGCCTCAAACCATCTTTAATAAAAACCATAAAAAGAAATAGACTGAGATCGTACAACCTCTTATATTATGTTTTTTTGACGTGACAACGTCTTATAATTCGATGGAGCCGGCTGCACGCACGAAAAAACATGACTCATGCGGCGTTACCTCGCTCTGAGGCGTTCCATTTAAGGCTTGAAGTGCAAGCGAGAGCGCGGAACGAGCGACAAAGAGGCACAATCGGCAATTGTGATTTCCATTTACCTCCTTCTCTATATCCATACAAAATATCTATCAAACAAATAAAATCAAAATTTTCTTTTGGAAAATGCAACCATTCCATCAGTATTTTCTTATGACGTTGTCACGTTCAACTATCGTCAGTAAACCGACTTTACAGACAACAGATTTTTTAAAGAAAATCTGCAATACTTCAATTTAGATTATTAAATAATAAACATGGTAAAGTTCGGCCGTTCAGAGAATGCGTTCCTGACACCTATCAGTTAGTCAGTGATGGAATTCATTGATTATTGATATAATAATGTTGTTTTAATGCTCATCAATTGTTAAAACGGTAAACGACCAGCAAAAATATTTTTATCGTAACTGCAACGCCATTACAAAGTACGTCGTCAGTTCAATCGCGACGTGTCAGGAACGCATTCTCTGAACGGCCGAACTATAGTTACTGCCATTTTCGGTAATTGCAAATTGAAACTATTATGTTGAGTATTGGTTTAAGATAATCGTAATTGACGATTTCATTTCATTTTTCATTTCATTTATTCATAAACAATAATAATTATCGTGTGCGAATATAAAAGGCATAAAAGATAATAAGGACGCTATACATTTCACAAGATAGATAGATAGATACAGCAATAAAGATATTATACAAAGCATGACTCTTTAGCACAATTTAGAAAGGTATTGTGTGCAACCATTTTGTAATGTGTTTTAATGCGACAGTGTCGACACTATTTTGCCGGTACGTGAAGAAGGGGTTATGCTGAAAAACAGCGCTGGTCAGTGTGTTTTATCACACTACCAGCAAACGCTGAAGCCTTTTGTCATAGTGCTTATAAATGTTTTTCATTTAATATTTATATTTAGATGAAATTATGTTGTAAACTTTTTGTGCTGTGACAATAAATCTATTTCAATCAATCAATCAATCACAATTCGGTACCTATGTCAAGTTTTTTTTTGGAGGGCTGAATCGAAAACGATTTCGAGATAATTGTCTCAATAATCATATGTTCTATGTCAGAAATTTTAAAATGAAAGGATTACAGATATTTTTAATAAAATAACGTCGTTTTTCGGTCCGTGCAGTGACGTCACTGGCATACTTGTGAACTCCTTGGTAAACATAAAATCAACTTAAAATAACCGGCCATGAAAATGAAATACTTTCCCAATGTCAGAATTTGACATTTGATGTTGCCGTATCTTTTTCCAGCATAGAGTTAGAAAGAGGAGGCAGGTTTTAATTTTTTTAAATACAGCTGTAGGTAGGTAGTTTTTCTCCATGGAGTTCGAATTATTTTCTCTCCACCATTTTTGCACTTAGAGATTACAGATCAAAATAATTTAAATATTAAATTTATATTAATAAACTCGATGAATCGCAATAAGAATGAAATAGGTATCTTAAAATTATGTCTTCTGTCCGTAAAAAATATAAAAATGAAGACAAAAAAAAACTTTACATACCGAATTAAAATAATACCTATTCAATAATACAAAAAAAAAAAAAAAAAAAACATACGGGTCGAATTGAGAACCTCCTCCTTTTGTTGAAGTCGGTTAAAAAAAATGATGTCATAAGCTAGTTATTACACAAAAACAAATAAAAATCATTCATTAATTGACGGCCCGACAGCACAGTCTGTAGTGAACCTGCCTTCTGCGCCGGGGGTCGCGGGTTCGAATCCCGTAAGGGACAAATATATTTGTATGACCAATATGAATATTTGTACCCGAGTCATGGATGTTTGTATCTATATATGTATACTATATCGTTGTCTAGTTATCATAATACAAGTCCAGGCTAGATTCTGGGACTTTAAATGTGACTAGATAATTTGTGTGACACTGTCCAAGATATTTTTTTTTATATTAATGTCAAAAGATATTGATGTCGATTCATAAAGTCAAAAAGATTATTTGGGGCATTAATCGAAATCATAATCCTAATGCTAATATGCAATATAAATTTTTTACGCCATAAACGTGTAGGGTCCTTATTATTCATATTCATTCACATTCCATAGCGATCCATTGTTCGATTACGGGTATCTAATGTATGAACGTCCCCTATTTTCCGCTATTTTAATTTAATCAAAGGTTGTACTGGGTCGTTGCCGACCTAGTGGGAGTAACTATATGGGTTGTGTCATATTGCTAGCGATTACGTGATAATGGTATTTCGTAATACCTACAAGAAAGTTCAACCGAACACCACTAAGGCCCGATTCGACCAAACGTGAATAAATATTATTCTTAGATTAAGTCGCCGTTTACTCTAGAGTAAACCGATTTTGCGTTTTACCAACCCTAATCTGAATGAAATGTCAATGTCAAATAATTAAAAAAGAAAACCTAACAAATTAAAACTGTATAACCTCACATTGCAATAAGTACGGATACAACGACCTCTTTCTTTAGGTGAATTATACATTCGTTCTTTTAGTAAGGGGTGTGTAAACACCAAGAGTAAAATTTGTTCCTTGTATAGTTAAATCTAAGTTTGGTCGAATCCGGTCTTAGTATATTTTTCCGCGAGAATAGACGTTTTATGTCAAAAAATCGTTAAAGTTCGTGCGCAAATTTATATTAAATAGTGCGAAATAAATTTTGAACGTAGATAAAATTAGAAATAAGTACAGTGGATACAGCCAGTGCATCATTTAAAATAATCTGTAAGTACAATTTAAAAGTAATTATTTATAGCGCCATCTATGTGGTGCGAGTGGTAACGACATCGATCGATTTTTTGTGGTAAAATTTAATACTAAAAAAATACTAATGGTACTGAATTCAGGAAGGTTCAGAATCATTGACTTACATACCGAATGAAGTAACGCCGGGTTCTCCAATAAATAAATAAAAAATAAAAAGAACTTGTTACTCTTTTTGGCTTATGTGGCTCGTTTGGTTTGGACACTTTTGAGCGCGGACCCGACGTCTATATAAACATAAGGACAGGAAAGACATACATTTTTGCCCAGTGTCCTTTATTTAGCAAAAATCACTGTTACAAGTTCGATTTAGAGACAATACAACAACAACAAAAAATTGGTAGGTAAGTCAATGGTTCTAACAAACATTTTATCTTTACTCAACATTTATTTTAGTAATTAATTCACGTGCTAATTTTAAAGACACTACGAATAGTGATTTTAAATTAATGCCAAAGTGAGGATCAAAGTGAAAGTGAAGATCAAAGTCAAAGTTAGGCTCAAAGTTAAAGTCATCATCAATGTCATTGTCGTGAACCTACCCAATAGAAGAACCCACAGAGCGACATGGCCTCTGGCCAGGCTCTTTAATAAAGATAAATAAATAAATAAATAAATAACGCTCACAGGCACATACATTGTAATGATCCCAAACTAAGCACTAAAGGCTTTTATTATGGAAACCATACAACAACGGCATGAACATATAACATCCATGACCGAACCGGGATTCGAACCCAGGACCCTGGTTTGGCAGTCCGGCGTGGTAACCATTACACCAACCGGGTCGTCATAAAAAAAACGTTGTCAATTAAAGCTTTTTTTCCAAACGAAGAAAACAAGTGGAACTTCCGATGGATGCCTAGACCCAAATAAAATGAGCATCAGATAAAACCACTGCAGAGAAACTGTCCTCGTGCCGTGTATTTTTTTCAAAACTGATTTCAATCTTATATTTTTTTCTAAGCAGGTGTTTTTTTTCAGCCACTAATTTAAGCCGGCAAATCAACAAACGTGATGTCTCCCAGTCAAAGGCTCAAAGCAAGATCGAAGGTGTGTATCTATGATGGATGTGAAATCATACTAGACGTGCGGGCGTTAGTCCATCCGTTCCAATTGTGGATTGGTGGTTACACTGGTGGTAACTACCTCCGTGGTCTAATGGTTAAGAGCATTGGGCTCTTGACACGGAGTTCGTGGGTTCGATTCCCACGGGGGGCACCTAGTGAAATGTCACTTTGTGCGTTTTTCCCCAGTTGGTTAGGACATTGCAGGCTGAGTCACCTGATTGTCTGAAAAGAAAGATGATTCCATGCTTCGGATGGCACGTTAAGCTGTTGGTCCCGGCTACTATCACTGGTGGTAGTAGTCGTTACATAAAAACCACGTCAGAGGCCGTAAGGCGGTTTGAATAAACTCTGACACCAGGGCTTTGCAGCCCACTCGATAAGAAGAAGGTGGTTACACTTTTTTTTTAAGTCTATTTCATCCCACTGCTGGGCAAAGGCCTCCCCTTTAATCCTCAAACCATCTCAGTCCTGGGCATGCTCTGGCCACGCGTCATCGAAAACATCCAGATCGTCCCGCCACCTCATCCTAGGACGACCCGAACGCCGCCGACCGTTTTGTGGGATCCAGGGCGTGACAATTCTTACCCACCTTTCCTGGTGCATCCGACAGACATGGCCGGCCCAATCCCACTTTAATCTGGCGGTTTTTTCCCCACCATCGGCTATTCGTGTTTTGGAGCGCAGTGTAGTGTTTCTGACTCGATCTGTTCTTCATCACAATTTCTTTTTCATCGTATGCTGGTTCACATACAGGGTCCTTCTTAATATGCTGACACTTTTTTAATGGGATGATCAGACCGTCAAATTGAACAACTTTCTCTATAACAACATCGAAATCGCGAAAAAAGGAATCTTCTGTCCCATCCCATACATTTGGCTTGAGTAGGTTTGCAGTTTTGTATGGAACAGCTTTTTTTTCGCGATTTCGATTTTGGTGACATAGAGAAAGTTGTCCAGTTTGACGGTTTGTCAAATCATGTGGTAATTTGACTTTTTACATTCGACATTTTCCGCGTCGTAATATCAAAAATTTCATTTTTTTTTTATATGGTTTCAGCGAAAAATATTACGTTTCAATTAAAATTTCCCGACGGCAAAGCAAAGTGTGAGGTTGGTAACATGACAGAAATTAAAGAGGACAAAGAATATTTTCTAAACATCGTAGTGAAAAGCTGTTATGAAATAAAACATGGAGAGTAAGTCAAAAATTATATTAGGGGGCGTCCATAAATAATGTGACACATTTTTGATTGAATTTTGACCCTCAACCTCCGCTACTGACATCTTTGTGACATTCTTGTTAACCCCCTACCCTCTCCCAATGTAACGTGACTTTTATCATGATCATGAGCAATTTAAAAGGCGAATTTTAGTAACTAATTTATTTATTGTAATAATTTAGAAAGATAAAAGAACTTAATGAAATTAAGAAACTTAATAAGAAAAATAGGCTCGTACCTAGGCAATTTTACATTTCTTCCATCCCTCGACTCTCTGACACCGTCTCATAAAGTAGGAATTTGAGAATAAATTAGTAGGTAGTTCTTTTGAACTTGATTAGAATAATGTTAAATCGCCAAATATCACGTGATCCCTCTGCCTCTACGTGACCCTTAGTGACACTGGTTGACAACCCTCCCCAAATTTTGCTCATGTGATTTATGGACGCTCCCTTAATAGACTGGATTCCAAGATAGGTACAAGATGTAGGATTCCAAAATCCAAGATCTAGGATTCCAAGAACCAAGATCTTGGATTCCAAGATCCATGATCTAGGATGCCAATATCGACCACAGATCCATCGTCATCTCTCATACTATTATAACATTTCACATCTATTTATTTAATTTTATATGTTTTTTTCAGCTGCAATATCTCAATATGGAGTGATGGGTTATCAATTCCCAAAAAGTTTTACAATCTCAAAAATCAAGCAAAGGCAGCCTCATATGTAAAAATGTGTTCGTCAAACGGAAGGTTATATACAGCTATTGAAAACGTAAGAAGTTATGTTACCTACCTCGATCAAAACAGAATGTGTGAAGAGGGACCTCTGGCAATGAGGTAGAGCACAGAACATTATAAGAGGGGTTAGAAGAACAAAGTAGACGTGGAACGTGTCGCCACAGGTTATGCAATGATTTGCATAACACCATAAGGCGCGCGGTGTGGTGCGAGCGAGAAGGCATGAGCAGTGTGAGCGGGAACACAAGTGGCGACGACGTCTCCGAAGCAAAAGCGCTACTTTGCATGTCTTACCCCTCTTATAATGTTCTTTGAGGTAGAGTTTCGCAACTATATCGAAAATAGAGGAAAAAAAACCAACCAAGGTGCGAGTCGGACTCACGCACTGAGGGTTCCGTACCGCCATATTATAATGTTACCGAATGTTTGGGTTTTTTCCGGGACCCTTTGCCCGACACACACTTGACCGGTTTTTATTATTTTGCCTCAGAGTGTGCCCTATAATCATTAATCACATCATGTTACGTGTTTTGTTGTTGTGTTATTATTTCACTGATTGTTTCCTGTTTTGTGTGCCAAATAAATAAAATAAAACGAATAAAATAAACGCTTATACAAGGTGTTACAAAAATACAAATAAACATTTAAGGGGGTGGTTTAGACCATCAAACTGAACAACTTTCACTATGGGACCTATATCGAAATCGCGAAAACAAAAATTGATGTCCCATACTCTACAAATCGACTAGAGCTAAAATATGTAAGGGATATCAGATTTTTTTTTTCGCGATTACAATTTTGGTCCCATAGAGAATGTTGTTCAGTTTGACGGTCTAAACAACCCCCTTAAGAGTTTTAAAATTTTATTTTTACTTATGAAACAGCCTGTAGGTAATAGTCCCGTTTTCACGACAGAGCAAAAACAAACAACGTACAAAAATTTGGTTGGTTGTATGGAGACTTATACCCAAAGGGTGTCAACGGGAATTTTTTATGAATACTATCTACTCTGTCCGTCCATCCGTCTGTCCTAGCTCTAAAGGGCTCTAAAGGCTTTGAACCATAATACCTAACTAATTCAATTGAAACACTCTTGACTCTAACAAAAATTAGCAAAAACTGAATCGAAAAATGATTATAATAGGTTTAATGATTATATCCGCCTCCGTGGTCTAATGGTTAGAGCATTGGGCTCTTGACACGGAGGTCATCGGTTTGATTCCCACGGGGGGCACCTAGTGAAATGTCACTTTGTGCGTTTTTCCCCAGTTGGTTAGGACATTGCAGGCTGAGTCACCTGATTGTCTGAAAAGAAAGATGATTCCTTGCTTCGGATGGCACGTTAAGCTGTTGGTCCCGGCTGCTATCACTGGTGGTAGTAGTCGTTACATAAAAACCACGTCAGAGGCCGTAAGGCGGTTTGAATAAACTCTGACACCAGGGCTTTGCAGCCCACTCGATAAGAAGAAGAAGAAGATTATATCCGCAATATTTTTGAACTACTTATTTAACGACTCTCCACACCATGGGATAAACGAGATAAAAATGCCCCCCCCCCCCCCACTATTAGGAGGCAGTTACCCTAAAAACATTTTTTCCAATATTTTATTTTACCACTTTGTCTGCCAAATGACAGGTTTCTAGTACTAAGTATCTGAGCTAAGCCGCGGACGGACAGACAGACAAAAGGGTTCATAAGGGTTCCATGTTGACTACGGAACCCTATTAAAAACTGGCCAAGAATCAGTCCCGCGCTAAGGGTCCCAGGAAAAACACAATTGTTTGGTAAATTAAGGGAATGAACAGACCATCAAACTGAACAACTTTTTCTATGGGACCAACATCGAAAAATAAATCAGCTGTCCCATACATTTGGCTCAAGTGGTTAGGTTTGCCGTTTTGTATGGAACATCTGATTTTTCTTTCACGATTTTCATATTGGTGCCATAGAGAAAGTTGTTCAGTTTGGCGGTTTGATCATCCCTTTCAAAAATGTGTCAGAATATTAAGAAGGACCCTATAGTATGGGATCCTTCTTAATAAAATGCTAACGGTATTTTGAGGTAATGATCAGACCATCAAACTGAACAACTTTCTCTATGAGGCCAATGTCGAAATAGCGAAAAAAACAGCTATTCCATACAAAATTGCACGCACTTAGCCGATTTTATTTAGATTTCTGTGGTTTAAAAACATTAACTGTGATAATACGTATCTCATTTCTTTCAGATTAAAATCAACGAATCTGCAACGTTAAATTGCTCATTTCTGACCCATGAAAAAAGTCCAGCGAATATTTCCCCTGAAGTAAATATAAATGGAACCACTTATGTCCGTTCGGATTGTACGTTAGACATCGATGTATATAAGACACCGATCGAAGACAAGAAGGATATTATAACATCAACACCCAAAATAAATGAAAGTCAAAGTGAAACAACTACCACACTAGAAGAAGATATTACGACTGAAAATCCCTATAGTACGTATTATTTCGAACGCGAAATAAGTTAACAAAATTAGCTGAAACTATTTTAAGGGGATGATTAGACCATTATACTGAACAACTTTCTCTATGGGACCAATACCGAAATTGCGAAAAAAAAATCTGCTGTCACTTCAAACATAGGTATCTCGACTCAAATTATCGCTGCCATCACCAAAAACGCCGTCGCCGAACAACGACTTCAAAAACCCCGGACATATCAGTAAAATTTGGAATTTTCCTCGGACAGCATCTAAATTTTTATTTGGCATTAAAGAAAGCGAATAAGTTTTTACAATACAATCCGAAACCTACAGCGAGTGCAATACGATCTAAAAATAGAGCGAGCGAAGCGAGCTCGAGATTTCGCAATACGACTATGTCGCTTCAATACAATAAAAGTCCAGAAGTGAGCGAAGCAAGCTCGAGATTTCACTAAAATTTATGTTGTAGATAAAATTTAAAAAACCACTATAGGCTTAATTGGCAGCAAACATTTTAATTAATAAATATACGGGGTCCTTCTTGATATACTGACGGTTTTTGAAGGGGGTGTTCACACCATACAACAAACAAACGTTCTTCATGCGACCAACGACTAAATCTCGAAAAAAACAGCTGTTGCATACAAAACTATAAACCTACTCCACCGAAATGTCCATGGGACAGCAGAATTTTTTTCGCCATTTCATGTTGGTCCCATATAGAAAGTTGTTTAGTTTGATGGTCAGATCATCACTTTAAAAATTAAGAAGGTACCCTAAACATACATTATATTGTTTTATTTAACCTAACTAACCTATCATCCGCTCATTGCAGCGATATTATCGCGCGATTTTATCGAGCGATATTATCGACAGCGATATCGCGACACCTTACACACTGCAGCGATTCCGCGATTCGCGTCACGCATGCACCCTTCACTGAATGTAGTAGAAATAGATTGCGTCAGGTTGCAATAATATCGCGGCAGTGTGTGGGATCGAGCGCGTCCCCATACAAAATGTACTGAGAACAATTATCGCAAAATCGCAGCGATATTATCGCTCGATAATATCGCGGCAGTGTGTAGGATCGCGCGCGTCCCCATACAAAATGTACTGAGAACAATTATCGCAAAATCGCAGCGATATTATCGCTCGATAATATTGTAGGATCGCGCGCGTCCCCATACAAAATGTACTGGAAACAATTATCGCAAAATCGCAGCGATATCATCGCTCGATAAAATCATGTTGCGTAGTGAATTTTTTTTAAATAAATTTTTAGATACCTACCTAGTCTTTTTGTCACTAAATTGTACCGGTTACAGATTAAAAGTACTATTCTTAATTACTCCCTACCCCTTCTAACAAAATTACTTCCGTAAAATTACTTTGCTACTAGCCTTTCACCCACATAAACACTGCATAAGAATCCTTTCATTCCTGTCCCTTGTTAAGACACCACAGAACATTATAAGAAGGGTTAGAAGTGCAAAGTAGGGGTGGAACGTGTCGCCACAGGTTATGCAATGATTTGCATAACACCATAAAGCGCGCGGCGTGGTGCGAACGAGAGGGCATGAGTAATTGTAGCAGCGTGAGCGGGAAGACGTGGCGACAGCCGTCTCCGAAGCAAAAGCGCTACTTTGCATTTCTTACCCCTCTTATAATGTTCGGTGAAGACACCCACAGGAAGAATTGGGGTGGTCTATTTTAAGCCAGAACCACACGATAAGAAGTTTATTCCAAAAGCGCTAATGCGCGCTGCATACAAACGAAGTCTGCTTATATTTTGAATACTAACCAATTAAAATCAATGAAATTTTGCAGAAGTAATCTAGAAACAAATCTCTATGCTCGTATAATGTTAGATTTTCGTTAAATATACAGTTTCAATACACTGAGGAAATCTTTGAGGCACTTTTACTTTAAATTTTAAGGAAAATCTAGCAACATACAAGCATAGAGATTAGTTTCTAGATTGTTTCTGAATAGTTTTATTGTCTTTAATTGGTAAGTATTGAAAATATTAAATTAGCAGATTTCGTTTCGATGGAGCGCGCCAACGGTAATATACCTACCATGTAGTGGAGGGATACAAATTAGGGTTTCACCTCGGAACCCAATTACTTTGAGTAAACTTTTGTGAAACCTTCTGAATTATGTCAGTTACATTCGAAAATGTTTTCCCTTTTTTTTTTTGCCGCTCTCCATTATTCCGAGGGTTCCGTAGTTCCGTACCACCAAACTTTACATAGTGTTTTTTAACTAAGACAGTATGAGGAAATCCAAAACTACAGGAGATACAGGGAAACTGTCTTAGGAACCCATAGGTCTTTTTTTGTGAACACAATTTTGGCATCATCAATTTTTGGTCAAGCGTGATGACGTGTCCAAAAATTTGAAAAAATTTAAAACTTTTTTTTTATGCTGTTCGACTCAGTTTTAAAAACATTGTATAGGAAATAATTTGGAATTTGAAAAAATATTGGACACATCACGCTTGACCAAAAATTGATGATGCCAAAATTGTGTTCACAAAAAAGACCTAAGGGTTCCTAAGACAGTTTCCCTGTATCTCCTGTGGTTTTGGATTTCCCCATACTGTCCTGGTTAAAAAAACACTATGTCAAGTTTGGGGGTACGGAACCCTCGGAATAATGGAGATTGGCAAAAAAAAAGGGTAAACATTTTCGTATATAATGTAAGTAACATAATTCAGAAGGTTTCACAAAAGTTTACTCAAAGTAATTGGGTTCCGAGGTCATCACATTTTAGCCCTTAAGACGTAATAGTAGGTGGAAATACCTCGGAGGCATCTTTCATTTTTCATTTTACGACTAGATTTATACCATTTACCGAAACTAAAGTCATACCTCAGTATTTTTGGATAGTTCATCTAGTGCAATCATCAACTGAATACACGATTGGAATTACTTCACTCGATAGAAAATCGTCACAAAGATGACGTATTTTCATGCATTATTAAACATTTTTCTCGGTTTAGAAGAACTTAAAATAGTTTCCGATTGTTGGTATTTATACTCACATATTCACCATTAGTTTAACTAGTGCAATCATAAATAAAATATAGAAGAAGTACTTTGGTTAGTTGTATTTAATCGAAAATACGGCTCACGCACACACTTTTCGGAGCGCTCGGCAATCGCGTTTCTCATAGAAAATATTCGTCGGGACCTATGGCCCCTTAACTTGACTATATAATTTACAATATTTATCCGTTCATTCAGGTCTACGTCCCAATGATGAGCCAAGTGAAAGCCAAACACAAAAAGACGAAAGTAGCGGAAAAGTGAACGAATCCGACTCCAAAGTGAACGGTGTTTGGTACTGGGTGGGTGGGGTGTCAGTTATCTGCGTGATATTAGTAATTGTCATCGTGTATATGCTGAAGCGACATGTCAAGGAGGACAGCGAACCTATGGTAATACTCCTTTCTTCTTCTAATCGTGGCAGGCATCCGATTTTTCAAACCGCCTAAGGGTTGAACTACACATAGCCGCACGCGATCGCCCTTTTTCGTCGCTCCATCCTTTTCTGTCACTCAGGAACGTCATTTGCGAGAGCATATAAGACAGACCGTGGTGGTCCAGTGGCGAGTAACCTTGCCTGCCGTGCAGGAGGCGATGGTTCGATCCCCGTCCAAGCCGACTCGTACCAATGAGTTTTTCGGAATTTATGTACGATTTGTAACACCACTGGCTTTTCGGTGAAGGAAAACATCGTGAGGAAACCTGCATGCTTCAATTTCGAGGCATGTATTGTACCCACTGTCCATTATTAGTGGCGACGGGCTCACCCCCCGTCACACTGGACAGAGTTTCGGTACTACTGGTGAAACGTGGATGTTCTGAGGTTTCAGAATATCTCTGACTACCCCCTCGGGGAATATAGTCGTGAGCATATGCTATGCTATGCTATGCTATAAGACAGACGGAACGCGATCGCGTGCGATCGCACGCGGCAGGCGATCGCGTTCCGTCTATCTTATATGCTCTAGCAACTGACGTTCCTGAGTGACAGAAAAGGATGGAGCGATGGAAAAAGGCGATCACGTGCGGCCATGTGTAGTTCAACCCTTACGGCCTCTGACATGGTTTTATGTAACGACTACTAACACCAGAGATACTTAGTAGACGGGACCAACGGCTTAACGTGCCACCCGAAGGACGAAATCATCTTTCTTTTCAGACAATCAGGTGATTTGGCCTGCAATGTCCTAACCAACTGGGGAAAAACGCACAAAGTAACATTCAGCCGTTCCATACAATTGAGTCGAGTCGAGTTATGTTTGCAGTTTTATTTTAACACTTTATTGCACACATACGGAAATAGACACGAAGACAGCATAATACACAGTTACAAACAGACAGACAGACATACAGTTTATAGACAGTTTTGTATGGAACAGCTGATTTTTTTCGTGATTTCGATGTTTGTCCCATAGCGAAAGTTGTTCAGATTGATGGTCTGATCATTTCCTTAAAAAAGTGTCAGCATACTTAGAAGGACCCTATATTGTACCTACTAAATAATAAATACATATTTGTATTCAATTAAATGGTGATAAAAAAATGAAATGTCAATTTGCAGCCCAACTAATACACATTTTCATTTTCCAGATAAACTCCTCAGACAGCCAAGAAAACCGATACGTTAATCAATTTCCACCAAATTTAGAAACCCACTACGCTAGGCCCTTTGATACAACCTATGAGTCCACATACTGTGAACCTATCAAAGAAGACGACCTAAGTAAAGTCTACTCAAAGCCAGTACCTAAAAGTCAAAGAAACCAAATGAAGCAGATTTTGAACTCTCGTGCTGGAAACAAAAACAACGTTTCTGGTAATCTTCACGGAAAAACGGTCAAAAATCAAAGACCTCAAAACAACCCTCGCTCTGAATATGAAGATATAGATTGTAATAGAAATGAATATACAGAGTACAGTGAAATAGCTCATGGAACTACCTCACCGAAGTATTGTAATATGTTCGACGGCAGTAAATATGTGAATGCTAAAACTGACACGGATTATGCCGAGCCCGCTTATTATGCGAAAAGTTAATTTTAGAAAAAAACTAAAAATATAAATAATACTGTAGAATATAATAATGATAGATGGAATAGGTAATGGTGCAATGAGGGATTTTCCGTCAGGTGCAAATGTAAAAAACTTGAGGACCTTTTGACAACCTATAAAGGTACAGTGGACCTGTCAAAGACGTGATCCAGGTAAAATCAACTCAAAACCAGTACCTAAAAGTCAAAGAAACCAAATGAAGCAGATTTTGAAATCTCTTGCTGGAAACAAAAACAACGTTTCTGGTAATCTTTACGCCAAAACAAACAACCCTCGCTCTAAATATCAAGATATAGATTGTAATAGAAATGAATATACAGAGTACAGTGAAATAGCTCATGGAACTACCTCACCGAAGTATTGTAATATGTTCGACGGCAGTAAATATGTGAATGCTAAAACTGACACGGATTATGCCGAGCCCACTTATTATGCGAAAAGTTAATTGTTGAAAATATACAAAAATATAAATAATAATGTAGAATATACATGTTTAAGAAATTTATTTCCCATAAGATTACAAATCACTTATATGAGAAACTTAAAATCTACTCTTAAAATAGTATGGTACAGTGCAAACACACATCCAAATTGAAGGTAATAATATAATAATGTTAACTGTAATACTTATTGGAGCAATGAGGGATTTTCTGTCAGGTGCAAATGTAAAAAACCTGTGGACCTTTTCACACAACCTCGACTTACTATGCGAAAAGTTAATTATTGTTGAAAATACCCAAAAATAAAAATAATAATGTTGAAATAATAATGATAAATGAAATAGGTAATGGGGCAATGAGGGATTTTCTGTCAGTTGCAAAAGTATTAAACTTGTAAACCTTTTGACAACTATAAAGGTACATAGGTACAGTAAACCTGTCAAAGAAGATGAGCTTGGTAATAAAGTCTACTCAAAACTAGTACCTAAAAGTCAAAGGAACCAAATTAAACAGATTTTGAACTCTCGTGCTGGAAACAAAGACAACGTTTCTGGTAATCTTCACGCAAAAACGGTCAAAAATCAAAGACCTCAAAACAACCCTCGCTCTGAATATGAAGATATAGATTGTAATAGAAATGAATATACAGAATAGGTACAGTGAAATAGCTCATGGAACTGTTGCACCGAAGTATTGTAATATGTTCGACGGCAGTAAATTGAATGCTAAAACTGAGACGGATTATGCCGAGCCCACTTATTATGCGAAAAGTTAATTGTTGAAAATATCCAAAAATATAAATAATAATGTAGAATATAATAATGATAAAGTAGTAATGGGGCAATATGGGATTTGTTGTCAGTCGCAAATGTAAAAAACTTGTGGACCTTTTCACTCAACCAATGAAACCATAGTCTGCTTATGCTGAATCCACTTATTATAATGATTATGTATGTATGTCTGATTATGCGTGGTGCACTATGGACTATGGGCTATAGTGAAATGCCTAGTTACCTATTCCACAGAGTACTATTATAGTACTAATTCTAAACCACTAGTTTTGAATTAGTAACGAAACATTAAGACGCTGTTATCCCGTCGAGGCCGTTTTTTGAACACGAACGAAAGTGTTTTAAACTGTGTTTTAAAGTCTGAAATTAAATTATGTCTTATTTAAGGATCGGACGGATGGGCGACTGTTCTCAATTACACGATTAGATTAAGTTTACTAGATAGAAAAACATCCCAAAGTTACCCCTTTTTGTTATGTTTTTTCAATACTATGATTAAACTGCTGATATTTAACTTTTTATTCTTGTACATAACTCAATACATTAAATATTTCTAGTGAACTCAGAAGAATTTTTAGCTTAGAAAATCCCATGAGCAAAGATATTGACGAAAAACACGTTTGTTTGCGATCCTGCTTTCAATTGGAGCGGGATGGCTAATTGTAAACTTATGTTTGCAAGAAAGAGACGCTTGCACTGGGATAACCTAGCCTTAAGGGTGTATTCAGACCGTCAATCTAAACAACTTTACCTAAGAAACATGGGTCGAAACGATCGATTTTCTATGGTAGGTTCCAAGGTTTTTCTCGTCTTTCGACCCATGTTCCTTAGGGAACGTTACGCCACAGGCACGATGATGCACAAGATGAAACTCACCCTTGATCCCAGCTGCCGAGCGTATGGAGAGGAAGAGGAGACCATGGAACATATCCTTTCTGACTGTGATGTTTTGGCGGCAAAACGTATGAACCTTCTCGGAGATGGATACCCAAAACCGGGTGATCTTAAGTTCCTTCCCCTCAATGGTATCGCCTCCTTCATTGACCATGTATTTGAAGGGTGATATAGCAAAGAGTATTGGGGCTAATTTATAATACTTTTGGGACCTCCAGGTCTGGTATCTGTACACTAGTTTTAGATTACATTGTTTTTATTAAGACTGTTTGTGTCCAAAATTGAAAAATAAATAAATAAATAAATAATAACACAAAAGATCCCACTGGGTCGAAGTGTTGCTGGCTTGCCAGCCCCCACAACAAGATAAGATAAGATATGGGAACGTTGCTAAGATTCACGGTCTGAACACACCCTTAAAGTTTTTTTACTAATTAATAACTAGTGCTGTATATCCTAGTAGTATCCTATTCCTTCTTTCTGCGAGTTTAATTAATTCTTAGGTACCTACTTCGATCAAAAATATCCAACTAGATAACGCGTCAGCGCTCAAAACATGTCCCGGCAAATAACGCCTCACTATTGGAGTGAGGTCTTATTCTGAATTAGTTGCGTTCGAACAAAGCCAACGTAAGCACGTCTCGCAATGCCGCAGTGTTCCTTCAAAAATTACTAGGAATTATGGTTGCTTTGAGGTCGAAATTATAATGACTGTATTCGGACTGTTCTCGGTTCGTTAACAAAAAATGTTGTATATTCACGAGGACAGAATTTCTCTTTGATTTTGTATGCGACCCGTTATCTAGTTGTATATTGTTGATCGAAGCTTAGGTACTTAAATATTGTTCGTTTTGTTTTATTTTATACCACGTAGGTATTATTACTCTGTTATTTTGTTGCAACGTATACAAGGTCCTTTTTTAAATTAAAGAAAAAAAAACAGCTGCCCCATACTAAACTGCAAATCTACTCGACTCAAATGTATGGGATAGCTGATTTTTGTTTAGCGATTTCGAATTTGGTCCCATAGAGAAAGTTGTTCAGTTTGATGGTCTGATCATTCCTTTAAAAACCCGTCAGCATTTTTTAAGAAGGACTTTCGACGGTCACCATCAAACTAAACAACTTTTACTATTGGAGCAAATCCGAACTGCAATGCCTACTGACTCAAATGTATGAGACAACTGAATTTTATTACGAATTCAGGTTTGCTTCCACAAAGTTGTTCGATTTGTTTATAACTAAACCAACCGTGGAAGTTTCGGAACGGTAAAAAAATCATCCGGTATATTTTGTTTTTAATTCAGTTATGTCTTAAATTAAGTATTATTCTATAATTATACGTAGGTATATAATTTTGTAAAATATGTTGAGTATAAAACATGTAAAGGTCTTTAGGAGCTTTATGCAAGCAATACAATCACAAATAAAGGAATTGTATACACCACTATAGCCCAGTCATTTTACGGAGTTTTGTTAGAAGGGGTGGGGAGTAATTAAGAATGGTACTTTTAATCTGTAACCGGTACCATTTAGTGATTAAAAGAGTATCTAAAAAAAAACACTACGCAACATAGAAATCCAAATTGTACCTCCCAGAAGGCTTTTAATTTACTCAACATTAGAAATGAGTTTAGAGGACAGAATACCCAATTAGAGTAAAAAAATCGTTTAAATATAAAAAAAATAGTTATTCATTAGAAAATACAAATGTATTTTTCAAAGCGTTCTAAGTAGACGAAAATATTTACACCGTGTTTGAAGTGTATATTATGGTACAGCCTTTAATATTTGGAAAAAAAAATGTACCGTTAGTTTTTTTTAGAACGAGATAAATGCAAATTTTTAAATTTGGGGTTGTTGCAGACGCGATTTATTATATTTTTTATGGCCGCTCCACATTCACGCGTTCACGCGCGAAGTTCACGCGCGAACGCGCGAAAACGTGAATGTGGAGCCGATTCGCATATTTTTCGCGGGTTCTCGCCTAGTTAACCACTTTTTGTCGGTTTTTGGCCCGCGTCAAAGAGCCTGCGAACGCGCGAAAGGGGCGTAGTGATAACACTGCGAATGTGGAGCCAAGAAGAGTTCACGCGCGATTTAAGCCGCGATTCGAGCCGCGATTCGCACTGTGAATGTGGAGCGGCCTTTAAACATTTCTATGCTCAAATTGGCTGAAAAAAATATCAATTCTTAATTAGTTGAAACCGTTAACGGCTGAAACCGTAAAATGACTGGGCTATAGTTTTTAAATAGTATCGAAACTTGAAGGATGTATTCAGACCGTGAATTTGAACAACTTTCCTTAAGACGTAATAGTAGGTGGAAATACCTCGGAGGCATCTTTTATTTTTCGACTAGATTTATACCATTTACCGAAACTAAAGTCATACCTCAGTATTTTTGGATAGTTCATCTAGTGAAATCATCAACTGAATACACTTGGAACTACTTCACTCGATAGAAAATCGTCACAAAGATGACGTATTTTCATGCATTTTTAAACATTTTTCTCGGTTTAGAAGAACTTAAAATAGTTTCCGATTGTTGGTATTTAAACCCACATATTCACCATTAGTTTAACTAGTGCAATCATAAATAAAATCTAGAAAAAGTACTTTGGTTAGTTGTTTTTAATCGAAAATACGGCTCACGCACACACTTTTCGGAGCGCTCGGCAATCGCGTTTCTCATAGAAAATATTCGTCGGGACCTATGGCCCCTTAAGGAACATGGGTCGAAAAACGATAAAAAAATGTTGACCTCCCATCCAAAAGTGAAGATCGACCGATCGATTTTCTTTGGGAGGTCCAAAAAAATTTCTCGATTTTCGACCCACGTTCCTTAGGGAAAGTAGGGAAAAAAATCAGCTGTCCCATACAAAACTGCCGTACCTACCCGATTCAAATGTATGGGACAGCAGATTTTTTTTCGCGTTTCCTGAGGTAGGTTTCATTGTGAAAGTAGTTCAGTTTGATGGTCTGAGTTCACCGTTTCAGTTTGCGGAGGGCTGTCCCTTACACCTTGTATTAATCGTGAGCATATGCTTATCTCGTTCGTTCGAATGCAAATAGAAAGAGAGAGATCACACTGTCATACTACGGCTGATTAATAATAAAAAAATCTTTTAAATAGTTTGTTTATTGAAAAAATTAATTTCATTAATAATAAAATACAATTCACATTTTCAACATCGTTTAAGTACATTGTAATAAAATTATAACAACTTATAAAATAAAATGTTTATCACATTGTTTATATTGTTTTATTTTATTCGCTAGTTTATGTCGATGGTAAGCGCATATTATGACGAGCCGCATCACAGCGGAAAATGCGCACTAGAGCGAGCCGGGGGCCGGGTCAATTAACGGATTTTTAATTTGATTTTAATTTATTGGAGGTCGATGTAAAAAGATAAGATTTTTGCGCTGCGGCCCGACCATATAAATTGTACATAATTATAGAAGCGATTTTCGCAGATTTTTGCGCTGCGGCCCGACCATAATATAAATTGTATAGATGCGATTTGGGCAGATTTTTGCGCTGCGTCCCGCCCCGTTGCGCCTCGTCTTAATATGCGCATACCTTTAGCTAGAAACTGTCGTCGTACCAAAAACAGGTCTCAGAAGAGCGGTTCCATGCAACAAGTGAAAATGGCGCTCACACACGCGCAAGTACGGACGCAAAATCAAACGTTTAACGTTCGACTGTTTTAATGCTAAATCGGCGTACGTGCGTGTCTATGTGTGTGTAGCTATTTTGCTCGTTTGTATGAAGCCGCCCGGCGGCGCCCTTCTGTGATATTTTGCAGTCGTGTTGGGCAGCTAGCATGCCACACTGGCAAAGCGACAAAACGAGAAAATATTAATGCGCGCTCATTTTGACATGCGCATCGCGTAATGTCGCACAAAGACAGATATATCTCGATCTTTCTCGTTTTCTTGGCGGCAGCATGCTAGGTTCTCGTGTATTAAGGCTAGCATGTCACGCACGATAAAGCGATAAAACATGCATGCGTGCTTATTTGATTTGGCATTTGTAAAGTTACTATGACAAAGGCGCCTCTCGATCTTTATATTTTTTTCAGAGACGCCATGCTAGGCCCCAGGGCTTAGCATGCGGTAAAGGATTTTCTCGAAACCTACCTATGTATAGTAAATTAATAATGTCGATAGGCTGCTGTCTTTGTATTTTTCTATACAGTAATATGGTGGCATGGGAGAGCGAGTGGGACAGACAAGTGCATTCGGGCGAGGTAATAGTACATTATATGATTCAAGTGAACTAATTTGGCCTTGAAACTCAATATGGTGGCATGGGAAACTCAAGGCTGTATTGCAGCTCGAGCCGAAGGCGAGGGCGTAATTGGAGCCAAGAGTATAATGACCAACAGACGAGTTCTCAGAACAAAGCATTAGTTTTTATTGAAATTTTCACATTTGGACCAAAAATGTATGAAACGTGGATGATGTCCAAATAAATTATCAATGCCATTCAAAAACGCAATGACAAAACAACAAATAGACGGACGCAACTATCAAATTGCCCATCATTACAGGGAAGCCGACTTTGAGGAACTCCAGGAATGTAAATCTGTAGCCGTGCTGCTCTGCCACTCCTGCGCAGACTACGTTCGCGCTTGCGCCGATCAGGGTCCCGTTACCTGCGGACAATTTTTAAAAATGTCGTAAACAAGGTCTAAATTCACAAGCAGTATCCCCAAGACTAAGGACTACCGCTCGGATAGATTACTGATGCACTGTGCTACAGTTAGAGGGAGAGGTAGATAGACAGAGAAAGAAAGAGAAATAAGGACCGATCAAAAATCTTGTATAGCAATATAGGTACCAGGCCTTGAGGGTGATACAGTTTCAGGGAACAGTAATATCGGTGGCAATTATAGTACTTTGTGGTAATATCAAAAATATGATCTAGCTTTAAGGAGCTACCTGATTTGAATCAATCAATCATTTATTTGTGTGTCTTGAAAGAATAAGATAGATAGAGAGAATGACAGACGGAGAGAGCAATCACCTCAAATACATGCCAATCTCAATAAGCAAGATAGACAGAAATATATTATTGATTATAAACATGTTACAGCCATGTTGTGCTATTTCGAATCAAATTAAAGATTGAAAAATTTGTCTCGGGCGGGACTTAAGACGCAACAGATTGAAAATTTCGTTCTCTGGGTTGTGGACTGGGTGGTGTAATTGGTTAGCACGTTTCCCCGGTTTGGAAGAGCGTGGGTTCAAGTCCCGCCCGAGACAAATTTTTCAATCTTTAATTTGGAGAGAATGATAGTTTGACAGACCAATCACCAAGACATGCTCCAGAAACTAGAGGAAAGATCTTCTTATCGTGTGGGCAAGCACTGGTGTCAGAGATTTTCCAGACCGCCTTACGGCCTCTGACGTGGTTTAATGTAAAGACTACTACCAACAGAGATAGAAGCTGGGATCAACGGCTTAACGTGCCAACGGGCAAACAGGTGATTCAGCCTGCAATATCCTAACCAACTGGGGGAAAACGCACCAAGTGACATATCATTAGGTGCCCCCGTGGGAATCGAACCCACGACCTCCGTATCAAGAGCCCAATGCTCTTAACCATTAGACCACTAGAGGCAGAGCTAGAGGCGCTAGAGGCCATCACCATCATCGTCGTCAGGGGTATGTTGTGTACCGGCCACTACTAACTACATTGCACCACTACTGTCATATAGACGCAAGTACAAGAAGGTCACCTCCGAGACATGCTCCGAAGCTGAGCGCCCAGGCCAGCGGGGCTAGAGGCAGGCCGAGCCCAGCGGGGTCCGCCAGCGCAGCCGTCACCCTCACCATCATCGTCGTCAGGGGTATGTTGTCTACGAACGCAGATGCCAGCCCTGATACCTGCGACAAATATAAGGAAGGACATACATAATAAATAATATGACAGCCCACAAAATATGTCCTAGAAGGATCAAAAGGGCAGATTCATGAACGAGTGAAACAGGTGCACACAAAGACGCGTAGGTACGTAACCACAGCATAACTATAATATAGTCCGCAGCAACGGATGTACTTGCGCAGAGCAACGGAGGGGGCCTAGCGGGAAAGCGGGCAGCGCAGATCATCCTGAGATCTGTATGAAGATGAGGGCATTGACTGCGTATGACAACGTACGTACACCGGCGCGGCGGGGCGCGGGGCATCAAGAGTGTTGCCATACTGTAAGGACTGTACACTTATGCTGCGATGTAACTATAGATTCATATAGTAGTTTTGGCGTTCGACTGACTTGATGCAATATCGGCGTACGTGCGCGTCTATGTCTGCGTACGCCTGTTTTGCTCGTTTGTTTCGGGTCGGTTAGGTCATCATCTCTGCCGATGGACGTCCACTGCTGGACATAGGCCTCCCCCAAGGATCGCCACAACGACCGGTCCTGCGCTGCCCTCATCCAACGGGTTCTCGCCGCCATCACCAAGTCGTCAGTCCATCTTGTGGGGGGCCTACCCAAGCCGCGCTTTCCGGTACGTGGTTGCCACTCGAGAACTCTTCGGCCCCATCGGCCATCAGTTTTACGAGGTTCTGTGGTTTGGTACTTAGAGAAAATATTGAATTTACCCATAGCACCAGCATTATGGCGACGGCGAGCCGAGATTCTTCACCGACTTGCAAAATGAGCGATTCTGTCATTTTTCCAATCCACGTTATTAGCCCGAGTTTTGATAAGGCCTGCAAAAATAAATAAATGATTGTGAATAAAGAAAACCCAACGTGTATGTGAGGTAAAAAAACCTTTACATTTTGTAACATGTTTTATCCCGCTGCTCGGCAAAGGCCTCCCCAAAACTCCTTTACATACGCATCAGAATTTCTTCTTCCAGCGTAAGCATATCTCAAAATTATTTTACCTCCATCAAAACGAACAAAGCGGCAAAGAACAACAATGTAGACCACTCGACTCTTGCTAGTATCGGTTCCAAATCGTCTCTCTCAGCCAACAGCAGTAATAGAAGAGCACCCAGTAACGCTGTCCAGCCGAGGGATAGCCTTTCTGTAATGAAAGTTCAGACATTTAACATTTAGTTAGGTTAGGCGGTTTCAGTGATCGAAATGATCACTGGAGCAGCCGCGGAGCTGGCTGCCGTTAGGAAGTGAGACACGTGTTCGGCCCTGGTGACCGATTTTTGTACCTGTCGCCGTTGAGACCACGGGGATTTGGGGGTACCGAGGCAAAGACCTTCGTTGCGGAGATTGGCCGTCGACTGAGGGAGCGAAATTGTGACCCCCGTTCCGGGTCGTTCTGGTGCAGGGCTAGCCATGGCAATTCAGCATGGCAACGCTGCTAGCATTATGGGCTCTTTTGCGCCAGGATCAACAAGGGGCGGGTTATTTGACTAAGTATTGCATTGTTATGACGAAGCATGTTGCTGATTTATGTATGTTTGTGTATCTGTCTTGATGATTTATGACGACGCTTGTGCTGACCACTATATTTTTGTAATCACTGAAATTATAATCAAGCTTCTTTATAAGACTGTAATGAGACCAATTCTTGAGTATGAAGCTTGGACATTAACACTTAAAGGAGCACAAACATCTGGTCGCCGAGAGGAAAGTGCTACGTAAAATCCTGGATCTAGTACGAAACGAGAATTTTAGCTGTAAGGTTTGGAAAAGCCGAAATCGAAGAACTCTGCATCTTAAATACCATTGGCGATGGTTCTATTATTAGACCAGATCTGCGTCTCAACACGTAAGGTAAGTAATAACCAGACGTAAGGTAGTGAGTTCTTTACGAAACAAAACAAAAACTAGGGTTGTGAAATATTTGTACTCACGTAGTTCAGGGATGGCGTGCAAGAAGAAAACAATGACAACGAAGGACACGCAGATCACTGACTTTATCAACAGCTGCTTGTCTCTTATTTTGTACTGTGGATAAAAGCAACAAATTAGAAAGACTAGCATAATATGCCACTCAAGACAAAGCGACAGATCAAGAAAACCGTCAAACTGTCATTTTGGCGTGCGTAAAGTAACAAAGGCGTATCTCGATTTATTTCTGGAGAGTGGCATGCTTCTTCTTGTTATCGTGTGGGCAGCAAGACTTGATGTCAGAATTTTTTCAGAGCGCCTTACGGTCTCTGACATGGTTTTTATGGAACTACCTCCACCAGAGATATTAGCCGGGACCAGTGGCTTAGTAACGTGCCAGCCATCCAAAGCACGGAATCATCTTTCTTTTCAGAGAATCAAGTGATTCAGCCTGCAATGTCCTAACCAACTGGTGAAAAACGCACAAAGTGACATATCACAGGTGTCCCCCGTGGGAATCAATCCCACGACCTCAGTGTCAAAGTCCAATGCTCTTAATCATAAGACCATGGAGGCAGTTAATGCTAGTTGACTTGTTGAATGATAGTAGACTTAGCCGCTGAGAAAACAAGAAAGATTGAGATTCACTTTCCTGTCTTTGCTTTCCATACATTACGACATGAGCGTGCATGACGACTTTCTCTTTTTGTAGCTTTGTCGTGCGTATGCTAGCCCTGCAGGCAAGAGAGAGTCGTTCAGCAGCCAGGTGGGCTGATAACATTGATATGATACTTTCCACTCGTATGATTTCTCTACTAGCAGGTGACGACGTGTCTTTACCCGCAATTTTCAGAGAGCGAACAATCATGCTAGAGGGCTGGAAAGACTTGGGTGGGACTTGATTTAATTTTATACACACAAGAACTAAGCGAACTTACTTTTTGTTTCATCTGCGCAAGAGTTGAACAGAACATAGGGTCCGTTTTCGAAGGGCCACCCCCTGCTTCTCGCTTCGACAGAGCCGTGTTCAATCTCTCTACCTGTAAGATAAAACGTTTTTTTTTAAATAAAGACTTGTTCCAAGTGTCAGACGGAATTGGTACGCAATACCGACTGCTCTCAAATGGTGAAGGAAAACATCGTGAGGAAACCTGCATACGCTGAAGAAGAAATTCTGATGCGTATGTGAAGTCTACCAATCCGCATTGGGCACGCGTAGTGAACTAACGCCCATACCCTCTCTAAGGGTAGGCCTGTGCCCTGCAGTGGGACGTAATATAGGCTTATGATGATGTACCAAATTTGGTTTCAATAGGTGCAAAAATTGCCAGACCATCATATAGGTAATATTATAGGACTCATTGCAAAAAAAAATCTACTGTGCCATACTAAACTGTAAACATGGAGTATGTTTAGGTACAGTTTAGTATGGTATGGCACAGTCGATTTTTTTTCGCTACTCAAAAGTTAAACCCCCAAATGTATCCAAATGTAGAATGTAGAAACCAAAACCTAAAATCTTGTAAAGGTGGTTCCAGTGGTCTAAAAATCTTTATGGAGTAACGACCAAATAGCAAAAAATATTATCCAATATAAGTAAGTGAATGCTAAATTTTTGAAAAGTGGCTCTAAGTAAACCTGACGCTCTGCAATAATGAGCATAGAAGTATCTACGGTAAGTAATCTACTTGGGGTGCAAGGAAAGAGCCTCCCCGAGTGACGAAACCTGAGTTCGTCTAGCGCACCCTGGACCATAAGAGGGGTTAGAAATGCAAAGTAGCGCTTTTGTTTCGAAGACGGCGCGCGTCGCCACTTGTCTTTCCGCTCACGCTGCTACAATTACTCATGCCCTCTTGCTCGCACCACGCGGCGCGCCTTATGGTGTTAAGCAAATCATTGCATAGCTTGTGGTGACACGTTCCTACTACTACTTTGCACTTCTACTCCTGGACAGTCAGCCTCGATGCTACCATTGCCTACTGGCTAATCTTTCCACTACAGCATGAGTAATTGTCATGTGACATGGATCGTGGTGTCACAAAAGACGAAGTTCTACTTGGAACCTTAAAAGAAACCTTCATAATTCTGACACTTTGGTCTTGCCGGCCAGCCGTTGTCGAATAACCAACCAACAACGAGCTACCTGCATCCAGAAATCATCACCTTCTTTTCCAGAGCTTTCCTTACAATGTCTTCGTCTCTGGAGTAAGATGATAAGGAAGCAGCAGCCCTTCGCCACACCGCTATCTCTTGACGCATTTCTGCAAAAGACAATTTGGGAATACACAAGTGAGATGGATAACATCGTGAACCTGCAGAACGCTGAAGAAGAAATTCTGTTGCGTATGTTCGCTGCTGAAGTGAGATTGGGCAGGACATATCTGCCGAATGCACCCGGAGAGGTGGACCAAGATAGCCACAGAATGGGTTCCACAAGACGGTTGCCGACGTCGAGGAAGACCCAAGAGAAGATGGAGTGACGACTTGAATACCTTCCTGAACGGTTGGCTTGATTTCGCGTTGCATAGGGAAGATTCTTCGGCTCCATCGGCCATCTGATCAACGAGCAATGGGGTCCGCCCATTGCCACCTGAGTTTAGCGATTCTTCTTCAGAATCTCTTCATTTGTGATTCGTCCTCGCATTGAAACTCCAAGCATAGCCCTTTCTATTGCCCTTTCAGTGACTGAGCCTTTTTATGTGGCCCTTAACCACGATTATCTCGAGGAATAGTAGTGAGCACATACTATGTTTTGATATTTTACTTACCTAGAATATGTCTCGGTACAGTATGCCTTAATTTATTGATATCTCGGAACATGTATCTAAGTTGCCCGTAGGTCTGGACCCCAACCAACAGGATTCCTACGCCCATGTGCAATGTGAACGTCGTGAAGTTTATATTCTGGAACAGTAGAGAGACAAGGTAAGTTGTATCACTAGTACGTTACTCAGGACTGTGGCGTTACTATTCAGACAATAGCCCATCTCAACCTGTCCTTTCTGCCAGGAAACTTCAATGCGAACGCTGATGGTTGGCAACCTATCACACTTGACACGTTATTCCGTCATAAAGTTCTCAATATGCTAAAAGGCTTGCTACACTTTAGTACCTAGTTCTAGTTAATGTTTCTGGCCACCTAGAAGGGGGTTATTTTATATATTAGCAGTGGGTGGTCGGAATCAGTAGGGTGAAGGCAGCGCAGGAATGGTAGTTGTCGCGATCCTTGGGGGAAGTCTTTATCCAGCAGACGTCTATTAACTGAGATGACGATGTACGATATTGCAAAACTAACTTATTCCTGAACCTACTCTTAAGATACCACTCCTAAGAACTAAGAAGAAGGTGGTTCAATTTGTTGCTTCTTCTTTAGTCGAGTCGGTGGCATGTCATTGAGTTTGGCTTTCAATCGTGGTGGAGAGCATTGTCAACCAGCATTAGAACCTTATTGATTGCTGAAGGTCTTCTTCTTGCGTTGCTATCTCTTATCGGAGGTTAGTTATCATTAGGGCAATTCGGATTCTGAACACTGCAGACTTGAATAGTGAAGTGGTGTTCATATCGAACCATTCACACAGGTTCTTAAGCTAGAGTCTCTTTGTGAACCTTAAGCCACTTGAAGCTGGGAACGATATTGTAAGAATAATAAATGTGTTACTCACTTCAAGGAGTACCGAAGGGTGACTTGCTATAATGACATTGGGAGGGTCTCCAACAGGGGTAGCTGCTCCCCCCACATTGCTGAATATCACCATAGACATCAACACAGGCACGGGGTTGAGCTGCATCACCTCGCATAATCTGGAATTGGCATTTGAGATTCCGTTCTTAGAAGACCCAATTTTCTCTAAGGCACCTTCATTTTGTATCGACACAAATAAAGCATGTTATTTACCCGCCCAGAAGCCACGTGATTAGCTCGTTTTTGCCTGCTTTACTGGATAAAAAAATAGCGAAGAAGAAATCTTGAACATCAAGCCCTTAGATCATCCTTTACAGAACAGCATTCGCTTTACACACAGAAGTCTGTAGACGAGCGAGGGCAAATGCGTCACTGCGCATTATTTTCCCTTTGTACTAGCATAGGTGAACTCTTGTGCATTTCGGAACGCATATTCTAAAGTTTTGCTGTAAGTTTCCAGCTTAGATTGGACCACCATTCATTCCCGTGTGTGTCATACGAGGCGACTAAAGGATTTGGGTTTCTTATACAATATTTTTGTGGATGACCTATTAGTTTACACGTCATTTTTCATCTTGAAACCTTCGATACGCTAAATGTGAGCTTTGTTACAACTGAGTGCAAGACAACGGATCCCAAAAGGGATTATAGTCATGAGTTTAATTTCTTCTTTTATTTACCTGATAGTGACAGGAGTCATGAGGAGTACAGTGGTGACATTATCGAGGAAAGTGGAGAAGATGGCTGTGAAGAGGCAGAGGCAGTTGATGAGAGGCCACGTCCTGCCGCCGGTCACCTGCAAATGTTTACGTTTTAGGATGTCATCAGGTATTCATCATCATCATCATCAGCCTATATACGTCCCACTGCAGGGCACAGGCCTACCCTCTAGGAGGGTTTTTGGGCGTTAGTCCACCACGCGTGCCCAATACGGATTGGTAGACTTCACATAAGCATCAGAATTTCTTCTTCTGCATATGCAGGTTTCCTCACGATGTTTTCCTTCACCGTTTGAGAGCGGTCGGTAATACGTACATAAGAAAAACTCATTGGTACGTGGCATGTTGTCCGTGCGGATTCGAACCCGGACCTCATGATTGAGAGTCCATACCTCTCCGCAACGCGCCACCGAGCTCTTGGTCAGGTATTGTCAACATCTATTCTCTGATGTTCACACCGTGTGGCTACCAGTTATGGTTATTGTATCAGAATCACAGCTTAGAATGTAATATCCCATTTCTTCCCGTCAGACATAGGCTCACGATCACGATGAGGATAATGGCTGGCTAAGGATTAATGTTGATAACTGGCTCGCTTTTCATAAAAACAGAGAAACACTCTTATCACAATGCTGCTTTCCTTATTTGAATACGCGACTCTAGAGAAGTGTGATTTATTGATTTGGTCTTACTGGTTTACGTCATCGGGCCAATGACCACGTGTTTTCAAATCTAATCAACTGGCCCAGAGGTCAGTAGCGTAACTACATCCCGTAAGGTCCCTAGCAAAATTTAATAGTGGGGCCTTCGGCCTCCGTCAACGGAAGTAAAATTCTGCTAAACGCGTTTAAAGAAGCTGTTGTAATACTAAAGGTTCTATTAGGTTTTTGTAGCCTCTGGCCTTTTTGCCAGTCCTTCCAGCCAGTAGATACGGCACTTTCACATGTCTTATGCCTAGCAGACCTTTTGCCACCTAACCCATAAAAACTCAGCAAAAGAATCAACAGTATTACCTCAAAAGCGACAACAGCTAAATAATCAAAGAGGCCAGTCTCGGCCAGTATGGCGACCAGCAGCATCATGCTGAAGAGAAGCAGCAGTGTCTCCACGTCCAGCCAGGAGACCAGCTCCGGCAGGGTCGGTCTGACACCGCTCAGCGCCAGCACCGCCACTCCAAGAGACGACGACAGCAGCGCTGCTATCGTGCGGTTCACTATCTGGAAGTTAAACGAAGAATTGTAAGTTTAAGACGCTTATTCTTTAACTTCAGCACACAACTCAACTACTTACACAGGGTGTAAAATTTAATGCGTTACGTATTGAACAGGGTGATACAGACCATCGAACTAAACAATTTCACCAACATCGAAATTTGAAATCGCGAAAAAAATGCATCTGTCGTTCCTTTCCTAATGTACCTCTACCCAAATGTATGTATGGAACAGCGTTTTTTCACGATTTCTATGTTAGCTCCATACTGAAAGTTGTTCAGTTTCATGGTCTGAAGCAGCCCCTTTGTTATTGTAACGAATTTTATTTTACACCCTGTATTTTCCGACGGAGGGTTCAAAGGTGTATCTGTGCCGTCGAGTCAGTAGTACCATCGATTTGTACCATTGATGGTACTAGTGACACAAGATCTGTCAGTCTGTTTCGATTTGAAGGCTATAAACCGCTGAGCTGATTTCGATGTTTGGTATACTAATAACTGGCCGTGGAGCTAGGTTCTCCATTTCTCAATAATGACTCTCCTTGAACTCAAGAGTTCAGATGCTTCTGGCACACTTATTGCTGGAAGCAAACCTGGCCTTAGGGTCAGTACAATATGCTTAGGTTAACGTACCGGGGTACCAAAAAGCGCAGCGTAGGTACGCCCCCACGAGGAGGACCGACGACCTGGTGAAGGCAACGGGAACACGCTAGATGAGGGCATCGCAGGACCGGTCGTTATGGCGATCCTTGGTGTATGTCTAGCAGTGGATGTCTATCGGCTGATATGATGATCATGCATGATGAAGCTTAGGTTATTCTTTTTGGTTTTTGTATTGCTATTTTGCAGTAGGGTCTTCAACGGTATCGATTCGGTATTGCCACGACTTAACTTAACTAAATTTATTCCTGTCATTTTCTAACATTCGACTAAGAAAAGAGACAGAAAACCAACAACTGACTTTAGTGCTGTCAAAGTGACGCTACACGCCCAAAATAAGATGGCATCATAATGCACGCCACTTTGACAGCACTAAAGCCAGTTGTTGGTTTTCTGTCTCTTTTCTTAGTCGAATGTTAGAAAATGACAGGAATAAATTTAGTTAAGTTAAGTCGTGGCAATACCGAATCGATACCAACATCTTCAGGCTTTAGTTCGGGCTTAATTGATAGATGTGGACTTTATTGACTCACCTCAAAAATAATTAAAACGTACAGTATACACAACAGTATTGTTGAGTAAATGATGCCGTCTCTCTCGCTCAGTGGATGTAGCTGGTAGCTTACTGTGAGAGGGACTGTGCTGTTGCTTTCTGTGTGCATTCGGAGAGTCACTGTTGTTACTGTAATGAAGAATGTACTGCGTAAGTTTTCAGTTGAGAAGGAAGCCTAGTCGTTTTCTTGGGATCATTACAATGTATGTGCCTGTGAGCGTTATTTATCGTCTCTTTTCTTTATATACAGGGTGTAAGGATACTCTACCCATCAAACAACTTTTACTATGGGAGCAAAATTATCAGAACAATAAAAAATTTGCTGTTTCATACGTTTGCGTCGAGTAGGTATTGCAGTTTAGTACGGAACAGCTGACTTTTTATTTGCGCCGTTAGGTTTGCTCCCATAGTCAAAGTTGTTCAGTTTGATGGGTATGTGGTTTGAAGGTTAAGGATACTTTTCCTAGCACCCTGTATAACAAACACGTGTCACTACGTTCGTACGACGTTAATCTCCACCACGAAACCACCAAATCGATTTCAATGAAATTTTGTGAATGTGTATGATTATAGAAAATAGTTTTGAACCGGATAAGGGCCACCCGGGCGTAACTAGGGGGGTAATTATTTTTAACCGACTTCAACAAAAGGAGGAGGTTCTCAATTCGACCCGCAAGTTTTTTTTTTTTTTTGTTTTGTTATTTTTACCTTTTTAGTTTTGAAGTCGGTTTTAATTTTTTTGTTAAAATTTTTTTACAGTAGGTGTAGGTACCTACATATTCTGTGAAAATTTCAACCGGCTACCTATTACGGTTCAGAGAAGATACGCCCTCTGAAGCTAGGTCGGACGGACGAACGAACAGCGTAGGCTTTCCCGTTTCATCCTTTCGTTACGAACCCTAAATTGCACCATACAGGCACATACCGGGTCCTTCTTAATATGCTGACAGTTTTTTAAGGGGATGATCATGATCAGACCATCAAACTGAACAACTTTCTCTATGGGATCTATGGTAGGTACCAACATCGAAATCGCGAAAAAAAATCATCTGTCCCATTCGGGTCGAGTTAAATTCGCAGTTTTGTATGGAACAGCTGATTTTATTTCGCGATTTCGATGTTGCTGTCTTAGAGAAAGTTTTCCCCTTAAAAAAGTATCAGCACAAAGAAGGACACTATAAATTTAGCATAAAGTTATTATACCTTACAGGAATAGAGTCAGTGACATGAGTTGTCAAATGAAACAGTTTATGGATGTTTTTTGGAGGCAAAAATTCTAATACTGTCTATAATTCTGAGTCTAACGTAAAATCGTGGATAAATTAATGAAGTAGTGTCAGTATATTTCACAAAATTATCTACGATTTCACTTTAGATTCCCAATTATTCACGAAAACCGAATTGTAAAAATTGATTAGTGACTAAAAAACGGTTCTATTGATTCGCGTCACGTATCTCTTTCTATTATACAGTGGTGCCGCTAGGTAGGTACATCTCGCTCTCTCAGCTGTATGTTCCTCTATTCCTACCTCTATGATATTTAGCATGATACTTGCCGGGGGTGAGAAATAAAAGAATAGGTACGATCAGGTGTGTCAATATTTTAGGATATAACTAACCATTCCTCTCCCAAACAGGGTTATCCTCAGTACCGTTTTGACTCATATCGTGACTATGATGATCATCATCTAGTTCCAGGACTTTGGATTCAGTGGCGCTTGGAGAAAAGTCTAGGACATCTTCAGACTGGAGATGCACCACCCAGTGACTTGAGTTCTGAAATTAAAAAGATGCATGCTTTGTTATCTTAGAACAAACTAAGTAGAATGCTGATTTTCCATAGACTGCTACCGACATCTATCGGTGAAGTTTCGAAGCACTATGTGTTGAATTTGGGTTCCTATTTAAACTGGAGCGATAGCGCGCTACACCGCACCGTTGCGCTGTAGTATAGTGAGATATTTCGCCCGTATGGTCTAGTGATCTGGATAACTGGCTCACGATTCGGGTGGTTACGATTCGAGCCTCGTCAGGCCTGGTTCACTCCGCACTTTAGGTATAAAAATGTACCTACGCGGCCGGGCCCCGACGTCGAGGCCTAATTCAGTCGAGTGTCACGCGCTCATTGCATCGCACCGAACGAAGTGTTATCACTTTTTTTCGTGACTGTGTCGCGATAGAAAAAGTAACATTTCTATAGGGACGTACTTTTTCCTAGAAATGACAGAATGTATGGATTTGGATTTCGACAGTTTGGCGATCGAAACATTTTGACGTTTGCTTTCGTCACCATACCTACGTCAAGTCCATACATTTTTATGTTTTTCTTAATGCTATCGAAAGATACTTTGTCTAGGGGCCCTGAACTGTCTTTAAAAGTTACATAAACATAACAGATGTGTACTGAATAAGCTATATCGCTGCCTACCGGTACCTAGTCGGCGACAAGAACAATGGAATCTTTATGTTTAGATCGTAAAACTACATCATTAATATTGATGAGTATTTGCTATTCGAACGTAAACGTGCGACACACATGCTTTCTTTATTCACTAGTATCACATATACAGTATCACTAGTTCTAGTTGGATATTTTCTCCATACAAAAGTGCGGATCGGCCCATCGATTTTCTATGTGAGGCCCAAAAAATGTTTCGTTCTTTTCGACCCATGTTCTTTAAGCCTAGTTCGGACTATGCCAGTATTTTAGTCGAGTGGCGAGTGATTTAGTAACTAAAATACACGCTACTGGCCACAAACCGTTCGCACTACGGCCGTGTACAGTACCTACATAAGTGAAGGGTTTGTAAGATGAACAGACTACAACGCTATAAAGTGAATAAGCTGATAAACCTTAATATTATGTTAACGGCTATTTTATTTAGAACACGAGGAAGAAGAAATTCGTATGATGAAAAAAAAATCTATGGTTGCGAAAATGGATTAATAGAAGAGATGAACTAGGAATTGTCTTCTGAAAGAATTATCATTAGAAGATTTTAAATATTTAGACACTAATGATGTTTCTTCGCTTAAGCGAAACATCATTTTTGCGGCAAACTAATGCACTCGACTAAAACAACAAGTTCGGACTGGTTTAGACGGTGAACCAGTAGTTGTGGGGGCGCTACTCACTCGATAAAAATAGAAATAAATGGATCGACTCGACTAAATTACTCGCTAAACTGCTCAACTAAATTTTCATAGTTCAGACACGTTTAGTTACTAAATTACTCGCCACTCGACTAAACTACTGGCATAGTCCGAACTAGGCTTTAGGGTAAGTATCATTTTCTTAAAATCTATATCTTCTATTCTATCCTTACCTACATGTGATACAATTTTAACTTAGCAATGATGTATATGTAATAGTATATTAGCAAAAATATGAATTGGGGTCATAATAAGTAGGGGAATACATTCAGAATTTTGGTATGTTTATCTGTTTGTATATGCATTATGCGCGCATTACTTAAAACTAACTGCCTCCGTGGTCTAATGGTTAGAGCATTGGGCTCTTGACACGGAGGTCGTGGGTTCGATTCCCACGGGGGGCACCTAGTGAAATGTCACTTTGTGCGTTTTTCCCCAGTTGGTTAGGACATTGCAGGCTGAGTCACCTGATTGTCTGAAAAGAAAGATGATTCCGTGCTTCGGATGGCACGTTAAGCTGTTGGTCCCGGCTACTATCACTTACATAAAAACCACTCAGAGGCCGTAAGACGGTTTGAATAAACTCTGACACCAGGGCTTTGCAGCACACTAGATAAGAAGAAGACTTAAAAACTACTGAACCGATTTGGATGGGATTTTCACAAAAGCACAGGGCTTAGTTCACATTAACATCGAGGCTTTACTTCAACGCAATCAGTTTTTTTTCAATCAAAAGTTATGAGTATTTAAAGTCGGTGGTCTGGGAGTACGAAGTCGCAGGCGCAGCTAGCATATGCTCACGTCTATAATCCCCGAGGGTGTAGACAAACTTCAGAAGTTCCAAGTTTCACTAGAAGTACCGGAACTGTCCATTGTGACGGGAAGCGAGCCCGTTGCCACTTGTAATGGACAGTGGGTACATACAATACATGCCTCGAAATTGAAGCATGCAGGTTTCCTCACGATGTTTTCCTTCACCGAAAAGCCAGTGGTGTTACAAATCGTACATAAATTCCGAAAAACTCATTGGTACGAGTCGGCCTGGACGGGGATCGAACCATCGCCTCCTGCACGGCAGGCAAGGTTACTCGCCACTGGACCACCAGGAGTATTGGAATTAACTAAAAATAGAAGGGCTGCGTTCAGAACCTTTAGGTGCGGTTGTTCTTCTCGCTCGCTCTTATGGGTTATTACCCATAAGAGCGAGCCTCCGAGCTTCGGCGAGGCTTTCCACCGAGCCTCTGAACAGCGTTAGGGCGAAAAGTTGCACTCGGAGTGCACTCTGGGTGCACTCTGGGCGTAGGTTCTGAACGCACCCCAGGAGTATTGGAATTAACTAAAATAGAATAAGCTTACCTGTTCTAATCTGGTATCATTCTCATTGGTATCAACAAATCTATGAAGCCAAACATGTAGAAGATTTGCCGTCTCATTCCCACTAGGCTTCCCGAAAGGGCCAGTGAGTGTGACAAGTACTTTCACGTCGTCCTGCGTTGGGTGGATTTCATATTCTGTAAATGAGAGAAATCTTTAAAAAAACAATTTCTAAGTTTGTCCTAAAAGAAAAAGTTGTTCAGTTTGATAGTTATAAGCTATAGCTATATAACTGAGTGTAACACTCAGTTGCAGAAACACCCATTAAAGTTAATTCGACATTAAATCTCATGCTGTTACTTTTTGTCTTGTTGACGTAGCTAGCTGCTATAGCTAGATAAAAGCTAGCAAGAGATTTAATGGAGGATTAACTTTAATGAGCGTTTCTGCAACTGAAAATCTTTTCCTATAGGACCAACATCGAAATCGCGAAATAAAAATCAGCTGTCCTATACTTAAGGGTATATTATTCGGAGCGCGCTCCATACAAACGTACTATGGTGATATTTTCAATACTAACCAATTAAAGTCAATGAAATTTTGCAGAAACAATGTAGAAACAAATTTCTATGCTTGTATGGAGTCCGATTTTCGTTAAAGTGTATAGTTTTCAAGTTACAGTGCCTCAAAGATTTCCATACAAATCTTAAATTAATCCTAGCATTGAAACTGTATATTTTAACGAAAATCTGACTCTATAGAAGCATAGATATTTGTTTCTAGATTATTTCTGCAAAATGTCATTGACTTTAACTGGTTAGTATTGAAAATATCACCATAGTACGTTTGTATGCAGCGCGCATTTTCGCTCTCGGAATAATATTCTCTTAACTATTCTTATGCCTATACATTTGCGTCGAATCACGATTGACGTTTTTTATGCAAATTTTATTTCGCGATTTTTATATTGATCCCATAATAAAAGTTGTTCAGTTTGATTGTCTGGGGCACCCTCTAAAGTAAGTAACGCATTTAAGTTTACACCCTGTATTATACAGGGTGTAAACTTACCTTTACCTTTGATTTCTCCACCTTTGACAGCGGTGTGTAACACAACATCAGTCTCCTCTCTATTCAGCAGTAGCGACACTGTCAGCAGCACCCAACACGCCACCAAGCCACATAGTTTCACTATCCTTAGACCGTGTTCGAACTGCAAAACCATATTTTTCAAATTATTGATTTCATGGGTGTCCGCCCACCGCGCCGTCATGATTATTTGTAGGGAATCTGGCTAGATACATACATTAAAGATCCAATAAGATCTCGTAAAGGAACCTGGAGCAAGCAAGCGAAGCGAACTCCAAATATTTCGATACAATTTCCTGACTATGTCCAGAACATTGAAAAACGTGGAGAGACCGAAATGAGCTCTAAATTTTTCAGTAAGTATAATTTCTCGGCTATAGCCAGAACATTTGCTATTTAGCTATTGCACATGAAGACAGTTGAAAGAAATAGATACCTGGATACTCTACGACTTGGATGGTAGAGCGAGCGAAGTGAGCTCGACATTTCTAAATAATATTAAATATCTTAATATTTAATATTATTCACTATAATTTAATACTAGTCACTGGGTACTGTGTACTGGGTTATGATCCAGACAGCTCGCCCTTTGTACATGTTTTCTCAACTTTGTATATTTTTATGTTTTTGTGTGCAATAAAGTGTTATAATATATTTCTTACACGTGAAAAATGCCCCTTTTTCTGTGTAATTTCTTCTTAACTATTTATTAATATCATTTTTAACAAAATAGAACAAAATGTAATTAATAGAGGGTAATAACCCTCGCTACCCTTGCAATCAGACAGTGACGGGAAAAAAAGGTCTTAAATATTATAAGATGAAGCAAGACATATTCTGCCACACATGGCGGCGTGCAAATTACATACCCGTCTTTTCTTAGCTGATTTTATTTTCTGTTCTTCTTCTGCATGTCTCATAGGCTCTATTAACCTGTAAATTTTTATAAACATTTTATTTCTGCTGTAAAAGTTTGTAAAACTTTGCAGTACCTGCATACAGCAGAACGGGGCTTAAACTCTGAATTTGACGGGCTTTGAAGTTGCCCTGTACCTTGCGGGCTTCAAGCCATAGACAAAAGTAAGAATATTTGTAATACATGCATCCAAATCAGACCATGGTTGAAACTCGAAAGACTGACTTATTAAAAGTTGCTCTGCACTTTGCGGGCTTAAAGCCATAAACAAAAGTAAGAATATTTGTAATACGAACATCAGACCATGGTTGGAACTCGAAAGACCTATATAAAAGTTGCTCTGCACCTTGCGGGCTTCAAGCCACAGACAAAAGTAAAAATTTTTGCTATACAGTAGACCATATTTGAATCTCGAAAGACAGATTTCAAAGTTGCCCTGCGTCTTCCGGGCTTCAAGCCATAGAAAAAATAAGAATATTTGTAGTACAAACATCAGACCATGGGGTTGAAACTCGAAAGACTGACTTATATAGCTCGAAACATAACAGGCTTGAAGCCTGTAATGTTTCGGGCAACTTATAAATCAGCCTTTTTAACCCCCGACGCAAAAAAAGAGGGGTGTTATAAGTTTGACGCCTATCTGTCCGTGACCGTCTGTCTGTCTGTCTGTCGGTCTGTCTGTCTGTGGCATCGTAGCTCCCAAACGGGTGGACCGATTTCGATGCGGTTTTTTCAAGTAGAAAGCTAATTTTTACGAGAGTGTTCTTAGCTTTGTTTCATGAAAATCGGTTCAACAGTTTTGAAGTAACATTCAAAATTGCGACAAAAGAAAAGAGGGGTGTTAAAAGTTTCTGCCTGTCTGTGGCATCGTAGCTCCCAAACGGGTAGACCGATTTCGATGCAGTTTTTTTTAATAGAAAGCTTATTCATGCGAGAGTTCTTAGCTTTGTTTCATGAAAATCGGTTAACGCATTCACTGCCTCCCCCGTAAGCCTAAATAACCCAGGTGCCACTTCAAAACATAGAAAGCTGTGTGCCCCGAACATTTATAGTTGTTCAAAAAAATGCAATGCTTAGTGCCCTTGAACACTTATGCTTGTCCATATAATTCTTACGCTGGGTGCCTCTCGACACGCAGGATTGTCCGGTTTATTCCACTCAGTACCAACGAGTTAGTATGTTAGAGTGTCTTTTGTGGGACAAACCATGAAGTGCTAATAGGAATATACTTGTATTTCCAATAAAAAATGGACACGCAGAGTGGTCGAGAGGCACTGGGAGTATGATAGGTGTTACCCATTGTTCCACTATATGTGTCGGGGGCATCCGATAAAAGATAAAGAAACCACTAGAGTTGACGGTGGCAGTGAATGTGTTAAGCAGTTTTGAAGTAACTTTAAAAATTGCGACAAAATAAGACGGGTGTTATAAGTTTCTGTCCGTTCGTGGTTTTGTAGCTCCCAAACGGGTGGACCGATTTCGATGTGGTTTTTTTAAGTAGAAAGTTAATTTATGCGAGAGTGTTCTTAGCTTTGTTTTAAATGTTCGTTTTTGGCGTTGGGGGTTTTCAACTGAAAGTAAGAATAACACAATTTCTTAGAAATATCTTTATTCTATATTTCTAAGAAATTGTGTTATGTTCTTCGATAATTTTACTTTGATCGAAGGTTTTGCTATGGAACCCTTCGTGCACGAGTCCAACTGGCACTTGGTCGGTTTTTACAAGCTTTTAAATTATAACATAACATAACGTAAATATTCTTTATTTGCACACCAAAAAAAAACAGCAACAAACAGAAACCGAAAAAAAAAACAAAAAAAAAACGAAAAAAAAAAATTTAGTAAATTTTAATTAAATTATGTGAACGATAAAATGAACAAAGGGTGGTTAAGTGTCAAGGGTGTGCCTGAACCTTGTTGAACGGTGGTGTACGTACCTATGTCCATTATTCAAGGCATCATCTTCGTTCTGCTTCTCTCCGATCGGATCCAATTCCGCTATTTTGTTAAATATTGTTTTGTCACCTTCGTTGACGATCTCTGACGTGTCCAGTTTGCCTGTAATTTTATTACGATTTCTTACTTTTAGGTCACAGATTACTAGTATATTCGTACAGATATATCACTTTCTTAGAAAACTATAAATATTCACGCTTTGTCTACCTATTGCCAGACGATACGCGCAAAAATGAATCTAGGGAAGCTTGCCACAGCGTTGTTATTTACTTCCTGTAACAGGCGACGTATGCGACGTTGCCATCTGGAGCGAGTGGCAGAAATCAAGCAAGCGCATCGCTTACGCTGCGGCAATGTGTAGGTGCTTCTCTTGGTATCTACGGCCGAGCGGCGGAGGCCTGGCTTGGTGGCGTTCCGTTGTGTCTGCCTACGTCAATGGGATTTTTTCGCAATTTCGAAGTTTTCTCCATAGAGAAGGTTATTCAGTTCACCCCGTTGACATACAAAATAATGGACGCCGGGTCAAGTACAAAATTCTCGAAAAAAGTGTACGAGACTAACCTTCATAAACCTAAGTAGGTACGAAGGTAAACCAACTACAATCATTGAAAACGCTGAAATTCTTTTTCATTTTGCTTGCGTAGTTTTTACCCCATCGCGGCACGGCCGACGTGCGCCGAGCGCGCGCTTGTGTGCCTAGTCAGTCGATGAAACAAAGAATGTTTTTTTTTAATGACTATAATGACTCATCATCATCATCAGCCTATCATCGTCTACTGCTGGACATAGGCCTCTCCCAAGGCGCGCCACAAAACTCTGTCCTCGACCTTCCTCATCCAGTCGCTCCCCGCTACTTTTGACTAAGACAGCCATAATGCTAAATGGATCAACAACTGCTTGTTACTGCGGACTATTGGTGGGACAACGAAGGGTCTATCGAGACTGCGGACTATTGGTGGGACGAAGACTCTTGCGTAATTGGTTCTATTTATACGTTTTGGTGCTCTTTTGGTCCGAATAATTTTGAGCGCGGAACCTACGTCCAGTAGTTGGTAGTCAATGGTTCAACCCTTCAATTATTATTAGGGTGTTTGTTACACAATCTTTATTTCTATTCTATTGAAAGGAATGGTACGAAGCGACCTAAATTTTAAATAATTTATACGGGCCACTTTAGAATCAGTTGTCATAAAAACGAAAAAATTCTCACCATGATGTCTTTCATACAGCTGTTTGAACGGCGCCAAGGCTGGGTCGTACTTGATCTCATCAGGCAGGTCCAGCCATACGTCCAGACTTCCAGGTGTGAGGTCACTGCATGACACCACAGAATATATACTCCTTTTCTTTTTTCCTAGGCCGCGGATTTTGACAAATACGTCCGCCATCTTGGATTTTATGTCATAAGTACATTTTTTGTTATGATGCTGAATTTTAGCACTTTATCGGATAGTCACATTAAGTTTATGAGGTTTTTTTGTTTTTTCTGTGGGAATTGGGTGGTTAAAATTTTTGAAGTTTATTAAGAGAACTGGGACTGCGCCGGGCATGTCTGTAGCATACATTTGGAAAGATGGGCCACAATCACCACAGACTGAGTTCCCCAGGATGGTCGCCGGCGTCGAGGTAGACCCAGAAAAAGGGGAAGAGATAACATGAATGCCATCTTGGAGAGTTAGCCAGAAGTTGCACACAACATAGGATTGAGGAGAGGATTGCAGACTAAAAGGGATAGCCTTTGCCCAGCAGTGGGACATTGAACAGGCTACGTGAAACGAGTACCTACGTAAGAGAATACGAAATATCCTAAAAACAATTTGTAAGTTGTCCCTTTTTCTCAGGAAATGAGAGGCGAAGGTATCAAGTTAAAGTACTTTATGGTCTACGGTCCCTTGGAAGTGTAGAAAATTCCAGCTTCTAAATTAAGGCATTCAACAAATTCGTTTATATTTTATGTCAAATATTTTGAATCATCAAATATGCACAGCACAAAAAAGTTAAAAAATCGTTTTAACACTCACACTCGGTTGCAGAAACGCTCATTAAAGTTAATCCTCAATTAAACCTCTTGCTGTCACTTTTTGTCTTGCTGAAGTAGTAAGAACTAGCAAGAGATTTAAGGGAGGATTAACTTTAATGAGCGTTTCTGCAATGTGTGCCAATGTTTTAAATACTTAGTTTCACATAATCAAAAGTTTGTTATAAAATAATAGCATAACGTTTTTTGAGACTTTTGATAATGTGCTACAAAAAATACTTTGTTTCAAATAAGATCATTGACTTTAATTGATTGGTGGGATGTGTACATAAGTACCTACATAATAAATTGTGCAAAACCCTCAAAGTGCGAATCCTACTCGAACTTGTGTTTCAAAACATCCAAGCTTAGCATAGCATATGCTCACGACTATATTCCCCGAAGGGGTAGTCAGAGATATTCTGAAACCTCAGAACGTTTCACCAATAGTACCGAAACTCTGTCCAGTGTGACGGGGGGTGAGCCCGTCGCCACTTATAATGGACAGTGGGTACAATACACGCCTCGAAATTGAAGCATGCAGGTTTCCTCACGATGTTTTCCTTCACCGAAAAGCCAGTGGTGTTACAAATCGTACATAAATTCCGAAAAACTCATTGGTACGAGTCGGCCTGGACGGGTATCGAACCATCACCTCCTGCACGGCAGGCAAGGTTATTCGCCACTGGACCACCACGTTATTCCAAGTTCATGAGCAAATATAATCAGTACCTACCTACCACTAAACTTATGGTGTTGGTAAATAAGCGTTCTTACACCGGAGCTCAAATTTATTATACTGCCGTTAACTGGTTTGGTTTCCCACACCTTTGTTTACAGTTAACACTGATGTTGTCTGTCATTGTCTGCTTTTTAACCGGGTATTATGCATTTCCTTGATAGGTTGTTATAGGTTGTCAATATTGGCGTAAAGCAAGTACACCATACAGGGTGAAATTTATGTAGTTAGCATACTTTTAAGGGTATATTATTCGGAGCGCGCTCCATACAAACGTACTATGGTGATATTTTCAATACTAACTAATTAAAGTCAATGAAATTTTGCAGAAACAATCTAGAAACAAATGTCTATGCTTGTATCGAGTCAGATTTTCGATAAAATGTATAGTTTTCAAGTTACAGTGCCTCAAAGATTTCCATACAAATCTTAAATTAATTCTAGCATTGAAACTGTATATTTTAACGAAAATCTGACTCTATAGAAGCATAGAGATTTGTTTCTAGATTGTTTCTGCAAAATGTCATTGACTTTAATTGGTTAGTATAGAAAATATCACTATAGTACGTTTGTATGCAGCGCGCATTTTTGCTCTCGGAATAATATTCTCTTAAACTAAGAGTCTTCCTATCAAACTGAACAACTTTTGCTATCGGAGCAAACCGATCGGAGCAAAAATAAAATCAGCTGTGCCAATCAACTGCCATACCTAACTCGACTCAATTGTATGCAAGAGCAGATTATTTTTTTTGCTCTGATGGGTTTGCTCCCATAGTAAAAGTTGTTCAGTTTGGGTACAAAACGGCCCTGTTTCTAAGGTGTATAATGTAAAGTCTGTACTCTGTATTCTTCTTCTTATCGTGTGGGCAATCCCAGGTGACAGAGTTTTTTCAGGCCGCCTCACGGCCTCTGACGTGGTTTATATGTAACAACTACTACAACAGAGATAGCCGGGACCAAACGGCTTAGTGTGCCATCCGAAGCACGAAATCATCTTTCTTTTCAGACCAACTGAGGAAAAACGCACAAAGTGGTATTTCACTAGGTGTGGAATCAAACCCACGACCTCAGAGTCTAGAGTCCAATGCTCTTAACCATTAGACCACGGAGGTATTGGCACATCCAATTAAAATTACAGATTTTCTTCTTTGTTTCTCTGCCTAAAAAGTGTATTTTGACGGTGTTTTTATTTTAAGGTCATTTCATCTAAATAAAATCTAAAGTTAATCTGAGAAAATAGCAAAATCGCGGACGATTGATTCGCTTTGCACTAGTTGCTTTCTAAAGCTATTTTCTACTTGCATTTGAGTTCAATAACCTTAAAGTAACCGCTTTGAGTCAGTCTAAGGCGGTTCATACCGGTTCTTGGGTTACATCATGCGTCCGCCATTTTGAATTTAGTGTTTATGGTTTTTGGTTTTTTTGCGAGTTACGGACGTCTAGCTTCTTGGTTGGTAAAGTTATAATTAGAATTTGAGATCGACTGAACATTTTACGAAATGACTTTGGTTTTCACTAAGAAGGTGGTGGACTAAGCCCGCCGTACATAACTAGAGCTATACTCCAATCCAAATCCGAATCGCGATTGATAAAATTTAGTTTTGTCAATATTAGAGCTAATTTTGTGCTGAAACCTAGCCTTAACCACAGAATAGATAATAGTATAAAGTTCTACATACAGAACAGCCACCCCGCCCCCCTCTGACTTCAGATACCGCCCAACAAAATTTTGGTCGTATTGAGCCCACATTTATATGACTAAGTATTTTGTGTTATAAAAGTTATGTTACTGTAATTTCGTCATATACTGCTTTATGCGTCTAACACGGACATATACTCTAGCGATAGACAAGCTCATTCAAACAAACAACATGTCACACAAAATGACACATTGCGGTCTGTCATTGCCATAGTGACGAAGTGAACTCGGGAACATCAATCAGGTGCGCCCACCGCATTCAAGTGGAACATGTTGCTTCTATGAAAGGGCCTGTCTATCGATAGAGTATATAATATGGCAGTGGCGTCTAACGACTGTTCGACTATACGACACCTATACGACCAATTTGTTGGTTGGGCGCACCTCACCTCAATTTCTGGGTACATTTTAGGAGAGCTGAGCAAGGGAATGCATTAAGGCGCGCGCACCCGTTTGATTTGACTGCATAAAATTGGGTCTCTTAACACTTTCGCTGCTAAGCTCAAAACAATGACATTCGCGCAGTGCTAACACTGTGGAATGCTAAACGATTCTGACTCAAGGTGTGAGTCATGAGCACTGCGGCCCATAGGTCGCTGACCTACCAGGTAGGTCGTCAGCAGTTAAAGTGTTAAGAAACTTAATGAAACTACTACTACTAGGGGTGGTTGGGGATCTACCTCCTAGCGGTCCACACCGGGCAACGGCATCACGAGCTACCAAGTTTGTGGTGGCGGCTGAACGATCCCCCACAGCGGTGTGGTACGCTCCGCAAGGAGCCGCCTGGCTCGCGACCACCCTCCTGCCGGAGTCTGGCGCGAAGCAGCTTGCTGCGTTCCGTCAGTGTGCAGGAGTGCCAGTGCACTTCTGGGTAAGCTCGCTACATCTTCGACCCCATCTTTGTCCTGAGGGCTAGATAGAGGTCAAGTGCAAACCCATCAATACTAAAAATAAAAAATAAAAACAATTAATTAGATTAAAAAAACAACCTCTTAATCGGTGTATTGTTATATTATTACGGAAAATTAATTTTTCCTTGTAACTTCCAATGATGTTCCTTATACAATGATCAATGATTCACTCACTATAGCACATTAAAGCGTGTAATGTTGTGTAAAATTGCGCGGAAACTACTAATTGAAACGTCGTGTTATATCTACCTACCTGTTTCATGTAAATATTAACACCTTATCAAGGACGATGTGATTATTGCAATAAATATTTTTTTTGCATTTTCAGGTTAACTTTGAACAAGTTTAAAACCGGCCAAGATCGTGCCGAACTCGCCCATGATAGGGTTCCGTAGTTTTTAAATTATTGTCGTTAAAAGCTTATCGAGAAAAAAAACACCAGCTGTTTGACGGTCTGATCATCCTCTTAAAAAACCGTAGGCATATTAAGTTACACCCTGTATATTATGTGATAATAAAAATAATCAGTAAATAGTAACAGCGAGTGTACTTCACATTTTATTATCTGATAGATAAACCTAACCACTCGAGCCGATAAAATTTGTTTTTCCAGTATAATCCGGTTCTAAACACTATCTTATCTTATCATGCCGACTTATTGATCGACATTCGACTTTAATCCTAGATTCCTATCGTTCACTGCAATCATATCATCATCATCATCACCTTTCACAGATTGAGGCCGAATTCGACCGAACTTAGATTTATAGAAGAGTAACATACAAGGATCAATTTTACTTTTGGTGTTTACACACCCTTTACTAAAAGAACGCATCGAACACCAACGTTTTAACGTGAAAACAGAAGATAAATAAAATAAAATAAGATTTAGCCTAAAGGTCTTGTAACCAGGCTAGTAAATATATTTAAAAAAAATATGTAAAATTCACTTAAAGAAAGAGGTCGTTGTATCCGTACTTATTGCAATGTGAGGTTATACAGTTTTAATTTGGTAGGTTTCTTTTTATTATAATTTTTTTAATTATGTGACATTGACATTTCATTTAGATTAGGGTTGGTAAAACGCAAAATCAGTTTACTCTATAGTAACCGGCGACTTAATCTAAGAATAAAATTTACTCGCGTTTGGTCGAATCGGGCCTAAGAGAAGTTTATTCCGAGAGTGCAAATGCGCGCTGCTTACAAACGAAGTCTAGTGATATTTTCAATACTATCCAATTAAAGTTAATGAAAATTTTCTGAAACCAACTAGAAACTAACGAATGTTCTTATGAAGTCAGATTTTCGTTAAAATATACATTTTTAATGTTAGGATTAATTTAAGATTCGTATGGAAATCTTTGGGGCACTGTAACTTTAAAACTACATTTAAACGAAAATTCATGCAAACATAGAGATTATTTCTGAAAAATTTCATTGACTTTAATTGGTTAGTATTGAAAATATAACTAGACTACGTTTGTATGGAGCGCACCAAATACAGGGTCCTACTTAATATGCTGACACTTTTTTAAGGGGATGATCAGACCATCAAACTGAACAACTTTCTCTATGGGACCAACATCGAATTCGCGAAAAAAAAAAAAACTGTCCCAGACATTTGGCTCGAGTAGGTTTGCAGTGTTGTATGGAAGAGCAGATTTTTTTTTCGCGCTTTCGATGTTGGTGCCATAGAGAAAGTTGTTCAGTTTGATGGTCTGATCCTCGTCTTAAAAATGTGTCAGCATATTAAGTTGGACCCTATATAAAGAGTTGTAGCACAGATTTTAAGCTCCTCTTACCACTCTATGCCTCATCACAATATTAAAGATTTCTGTATCATGAAAACCGTATGCTACTTCAACATACCTACTACAAAAGCCTATAAGCAATTTTTTTATACAGGGTGTAACAAAACACCCTAGTAATTTAAGGGGGTGCTTCAGACCATCAAACTGAACAACTTTCACTATAGAGCCAACTTCAATATCTCGAAAAAAGTCAGCTGTTCTATACATTTGAGTCGAGTTTTGTACTGCAGTACCACAAAACTACGATGACGCACTGTCGCATGCGGCAGATGTCAGTCCATAGAACCACACCCGGTGCGTCAATGCGTCACCGTGTGTGCTTCTACGTGCGGTTTCATGCAACTCCTTGCTTCACAAATGACGGACTGACGTCTGTCGCTGCGTCAATGCGACATCGTGTGTGAACGCACTAAATATGTGGGACAGCTGAATTTGCTTTCCGCGATTTAGATGTTGGTCTCATATAGAAAAAGTTGTTCAGTGATGGTATAATTATTTATTCCCTTAAAATAGTTTCAGCTGTTAGACTTTATATCGTAGGTACCTATTTTGTCTCTATAGGTAGCATATCAGCTTTCTCTCTGTATTCTAGGCTTGCTGGCAGACAAAGTCTAGATTACTAGACTGAAACCAAGATTAAAATAGACTTGTTATTAATATAATTGTACAGTAGATACTGCCAGAAGCTTTCTACGATTTAGATTAGGTCCTATATTTAAATAAAATTTTGAATAGCTGGCCAAATTTCCGGAGATGATTCAGAGATATAAAAACTTTGAGGTGCTTTCTATGGGACAATTTAATCTAGAAAAATACAATGCCGTTCAGTGATAGAATGCACAAACGAAAGTGAATGAAACTTGGGTTTAAAAGACTTTGCCCAGAACTAGGCTGAAGATGCGTCACGTCACCATTCATTTACCAAAATCCGTTTTATCACATTTGCCTCCGTGGTCTAATGGTTAAGACTACGAACAAATAACTTATTATTTGTTCGTAGGGTTAAGAGCATTGGGCTCTTGAGGCCATGGGTTCGATTCCCACGTGGGACACCTACCTAGTGATATACAACTTTTTGCATTTTTCCCCAGTTGGTTAGGACATTGCAGGCTGAATTACCTGTTTGTCTGAAAAGGAAAATGATTCCGTGATTCGGATGGCACGTTAAGCCGTTGGTCCCGGCTGGCTACTATTCCTGGTGATATGTAGTAGTCGTTACATAAAAAACCACGTCAGAGGCCGTAAGGCGATTTGAATAAACTCTGACACCAGGGCTTGCCCACACGATAAGAAGAAGAATACCTACAAAATTAACATGTTTAATAAACAACTGGTGATAATCATAGTTTGGGGAGAAAACGCGACTGGAATTTTTACTATACAGGATCGTTTTTTGTTTTTGGTCTATCTTAAAAACGGTAATTAGGTACTATAGGTAGGATATCAGCTTTACTTACTAAACTAGTACTTAGATCAAAATAAAATTAATGGATAGGCCTAAAACGCGGTAAGTTGAAGCACACTACTGGTGCACTTGGTCCCACAGACCAGTCTGTGACTTGGTCCATAAAAACTAGCGCCATTATCTGTCAAATCTAGGGCACTTGCATACAAATTTGAAGTAAACCTTTCATTTGTTTTGCCTCATTTTTCTGGTTTGAAATGTTCGCGTAAGGCCTATCCATTCATTTTATTTTGATCTAAGCTTAGGTACCTAACCTTTTTTTTACTTTTTTAGATGAGCTTTGTCGTGAGGCGATTTTGTCGCTCAATACGTAGCTTGTGCTACTATTTGTGCCCGGAGAATTTTTTTTTGTAGTATTGTATGGTGGTGCGGAACCTTCCGTGCGCGAATCCGACTCGCACTTGGCCGGTTTTTTTCTCGTTTTGTCTCTTAGTCATGCATGGTATGCTAGCCCTACTAGGTGATCTGTAGGTGGTCATAGGACAACAATGTCGAGTATTATCGCCTAGGTGATATCATCTAGGTAATAAATGTAGAATATACCATCGTATAGATAGACTATAGGGTACAGTACAGGGTGTAAGGAAAAGTATCATTAATATTTAAACCACATACTCTACCCATCATCTGAACAACTTTTACTATGGGAGCAAAACTATTAGAGCAAAAAAATCAGCTGTTCCATACTAAACTGCAAAGTCTACTAGACGCAAATGTAGGTATGCTAAAGCAGTTTTTTTTTGCTCCGATTTGTTTACTCCCATTGTAAAAGTTGTTCAGTTTGATGGTTAGAGTGTGTGGTTTAAATGTTAATGATACTTTTCCTTACATTTTTGTTTAGTTATTATCCGAAGTCAAAAAGAGCCTATTGTGCTGCCCTCAATCGTATTTATTTTTATTTTTAAAAAATTAAAGAACATTTCCAAAAAAAAACAGAAAGTCACATTGTAGATACCTACCTAGTCCTGATTGACATTAGGTACCTACGGATTAGGTACGTTTATCCTTGTAGTTAAAAACATTATTAAAAAAAATCCCCAGTGACCAGATGAATTGAAAATCAGCAATGACTACAATGTGACATTCTTGTTTTATGGAAATGTTGTATAATTCGGTATGTCAAGTTTTTTTTTGGTCATCATTTTTATATTTTTTATAACACATTTGCTCGTAAATGGTCTCTTATTTGACCAATTTCACTAACGTAATGTATCTCATTACGACCTAGTCCGGTAATGTAAAGTAAAACGCACGGTTGCGTCTAAAACGAACGGTACTTTTTTAAATCTTAGCAAAGAGTTTTTATGTCAGAAAAGTGGTCAACATTTTATTCATAAAATTAACTTTGGGAGATAAAATATAATAAAGTAAACATTTAATTCTTTAATTTAATTAATTTTGACAATAAATTACAACCATTTATGTGAAACCAAAACAAACAATATTAATTTACTTTATTAGTAATACTGTCTGTTTTTGTGCCTTTGCCTTTTTTCTTATTTTTTAAAATAAGATAAAAGAAAGCGCTGATGCGCGCGCATCGCTAATTTGTGAAGTTCTCTTATTAGTTTGTGTTTGTGAACAAGTAAAAATTATTCCGCACGCTTTTTTATCGCTATTTTTTGTTACGTTTTTTTGTTTTGATTTGAAAATGCCGTTAGTTGTGATGAATTTATTAATTCGACGCCGCCAGAAGTCTCAGAGGCAGCGGAAAAGGTTAGTCTAATTTATTAGTTTATGAATGTCCGAGTTTTATTTATTTCCTTGTTTCCTCGCAAATATGTTATAAAACGTCGTATGACACACGTTCGGTTTGATAATTACAGCCTAGGCTCGGTCTAGCAATAACGCCTCGGCTGTAATTATCAACTTACCGAACTTGTATCATAATGTACTATTACGGATAGAAGACATAATTTTAAGACACCTATTTCATTCTAATTGCGATTCATCGAGTTTATCAATATAAATTTAATTTTTAAATTATTTTGATCTGTAATCTCCAAGTGCAAAAATGGTGGAGAGAAAATAATTCGAACTCCATGGAGAAAAACTACCTACTGCTTTAGGTATTTAAAAAAATTAAAACCTGCCTCCTCTTTCTAACTCTATGCTGGAAACAGATACGGCAACATCAAATGTCAAATTCTGACATTGTGAATGTATTTTTTTTCTTAATGGTCAGTTATTTTAAGTTAATTTTATGTTTACCAAGGAGTTCACAGGTATGCCAGTGACGTCACTGAACGGACCGAGAAACGACGTTATTTTATTAAAAATATCTGTAATCCTTTCATTTTCAAATCTCTGACATAGAAAATATGATTATTGAGACAATTATCTCGAAATGGTTTTCGATTCGGCCCTCCAAAAAAAAAACATTGACATACCGAATTGTTTATAAATAAAAAAAATCGATTGAGGGCAGCACAATATGCTCGATGCCCTTAAGGAAGTCTGGTTACAAAAATGTGACCCCAAAAATTTTAACGCAAACATTGTAGAACACTACATTTGAAATTCAAATTTATGATAACACAAAAAACGTGGCTCCGATTTTATAGCAAAAACTTCAAAATACTCAACCAATTTCCCACAAAAAACAATTGTAACAAAACACACAATACTTATATACACGAAGTGCGAGAGTTTGTTTTAAAAAGTAAACAAAACAAAAGATGACCGCCGATATGGCGTGCGTTCGGTTAGCGCGACCGGCTTGCACTAAGCTGACCATGTTAGCTGATAGCGGTTGTGTAAAACTGTTTTCGTAAAAATTTACATTGTACAGCAGTGGTTCTTAAACTGGGAGAGATTACCCCCCATAGAGTATGGGTTAGGGTATAATACCTAAACGAACCTACACTAACTGATTAGATACCTACCCCTCTGGGAGTTTCTATTGCGCTAATTACCACTTGCGTCAACCTGGGTTAGGAAAAAAAATACTTCCTAGATTTCTAAGTTCAGATGTTATTAACAAAAAGAAAAACAAGCCCTGTTTAAATGCGTGTCTCATCTCATACAACAAGACTACTCTCAAGAAAATAAAACATATAGCTTCACTTTTGTCGTCCGCCATCTTGTTTTAAAACAAACTTGTATTGGACGACGCCATTTTGTTTCATGCTTTTTTTGTGTAATGTTTCCTAAGAGACAAGCGTAAGAGACTTGGCTTTAACACGTTCCTTGTTGTGAAACGTAACTTCTCGTAAAATGTTCCTTATTATTTTGTGAATTGAGTCCTGGCGTTAGAGTATATTTTCTTTGGTCGAAATTGCGAAGGAAAACATCATGAGGAATTCTGCTGAAGAAGAAATTCTGCTGCGTACCTACCTCCTACCTACGTGAAGTCTACCAACTCGCATTGTGCGCGTATTGTGGAGGCCTGCAGTGTGGAAGGTTAGCGGCTAAAGTATATTCTTTGTTCCAATTAAAAATTGTGGGGGTTATGATACTAAAAAGTTTGAGAACCACTGCTGAGAACAGGAAGTACGTGAACCGATAACAACAAATTAATACGTTATAAAAAATGTGTTACAGATTAAAAACATAGAAAGAGACAGTAAAACTTGGCGTATCTGTAGGTAGACATGTTTTTGTATATTTGTTTAAACACGTATCACGTAAAAACTACGACTTAACCAATTCAGATGGAGTTATAAAAACACAGGATTTCAATTGGAATAATTTTTTTTTAAACTTAATTGTCTCTATCTTTCTATCTATAACGTCACGCCTCTTTCCCATTGGGGTAGGCAGAGACCAGAGCGCGCCATCTACTACGATCCTTACATACATCTTTTGCCTCATTCAGATCCATACATCTCTTCATACATGCCCGTCGGTTTCGAGTACTCCGCACCTCCCTTTTTTGTAGGACGCAACTGATTTGATCAGAATACGTCCTACGAGGGCGCCCTCTGCTGACACATCCACTCATTTTAGATCCATATATCTCTTTCGTACATCTGCTATCACTCATCCTCTCCACATGACCAAACCAACGAAGCATACCCTTCTCTATTCTTGTCAAAACATCTTCTTTCAATTTACATCGATCTCTAATCACACAATTTCTCACTTTATCTCTCAGCGTAACTCCACACATGCTTCGCAAGGAACGCATTTCAGCAGCATTAATTTTACTTTCATGCTTCTTCTGCCATACCCAACACTCACTGCCATACATAAGTGTTTTTAGGGGGGAAATAGGAATTAATTCTGTTTGGGACACTGACCAATCAAATATTTTCATTATATCAATTCTTTTTTGCTGCCTAGGTAGGTATATGAGAAGTTATGTTTTCGAAACAAAGAGAATATTATCTCAGGACGAAGGATAAAAACTCGTTTTTAATAGATTCAAAGCGTTTTATTTACGAAAAAGTCATCGTAACGCACGCAGCTAAAGTTATAGCAGCCCTAGACTCCGTTTCGCATGTGCTGACGTCATCTTCTCAATTTGTATTTTATGTAAGCAGTGTCTGGGGTGTGGTCTAGTTATTATGATATTTGGTATGGTATGGTATGGTGAAATGACTAAAACTAACATGTGTAGTGTTAGTACTGTTAGTGTAAGTTGTTGATTAAATGAATTGAATGAGTTTCGTTTGTGCAAAACTCTTACTAATTAGATATACTTCTTTTAAACAGCTTGTCATGTATGCCCCCCTTTGCATGTCTTCACGCCCTCCCACTTTGACAACCAATGATCTAGAAACTTATATCTAGTCTTTTGTGGTTTGCATATTTCCCATTAAATTAATAATGAATGACTCGATCGAATGATCGAATGCCTCCGTGAGCATCGAGCTCTTGACACGGAGGTCGTGGGTTCGATTCCCACGGGGTACACCGAGTGAAAGGTTACTTTGTGCGTTTTCCCCAGTTGCAGGCTGAATCACCTGATTGTCTGAAAAGAAAGAAGATTTTTCGTGCTTCGGATGCGCAGTTAAGCCCTTGGTCCCGGCTCTGTATAATTAGTGGTAGTAGTCGTTACATAAAAACCACGTTAGCCCAGTCATTTTACGGAGTTTTGTGAGAAGGGGTGGGGACTTTGACTACTTATATGAGGACTGGTAACGCGTGTAATTCTACTAACAAACATTTCTGCCACTTTTTGCGGGGGGCGAGGTAACATGCAATCCGCAACTTTGGATTTTATTCCCCATAACTTTAGATTCTAATTTTGAATGTTAAAAATCATGAAAAGTAGTCTCGTGTGAACCCCAAATTATTGTTTCGCAATTATAGGCAGTCTCGTTTAGTGATAAGGTATAAAATTTAATGTAAATGCGCATGATCAATTGATCTTATACCGTGGCAGAGGGGAAATACTACCGCAAAGCTAGTCCTTATAATAAAAAGTCAAAGGTTGGGGAGTAATTAAGAATGGTACTTTTAATCTGTAACCGGTACCATTTAGTGACAAAAAGACTATCCGAAAACTTAGAAACAGAACATAGAAATCCAAGTTGTACCTTCCAGAAGGCTTTTAATTTAATAATATTAATTCCGATCATTTTAATTAGACTCAACAATATAAATGAGTTTAGAGCAATAAAAAAGTCGTTTAATCATAAAAAATTAGTTATTTTTATTATGTTTTTTATTTCTTTTTATTCTGTTTAGTTGCTGTATGTTTTTGGTGTGCAATTAAAGAATATTTATGTTATGTTCAGCAACATGGAATAGAGATAGAGGATATAAAATTATAAACAAAATTAATTTATTTCTAATAAATTGTACCCACCTATTCAAATAATATTGTATCTAAGTATTATTAACAAATTCAAACGATTATGTTTGATTTGAAACAGATGTTCAATTTGGAACACGGCATAGGATTAGATAAAACTAGTGTTTACCCGCGACTTCGTCCGCACAAATTATATACCAGATTTTAAGTCAGATCATAAGCTATCAAACAAAAAAAGTTTCATCAAAATCGGTTCAGTAGTTTTTGCGTGATGCGCGAACAAACAAACAAACAAACAAACACACAAACAAACAGACAGACATAATTTCTAAAAAAGGTTGATTTCGAGTCGGGGCATACCTAAAAACCATATCGTAATCTTTTTTTTTAAATATCTGTAGAAACCAAGCTTCATAGCCTAGCCCACCGCCGCAGAGTAGCCTGCTTGTCGGTCTTCTACAGATTGTACTTCGGTGAGTGTGCACAAGAGCTGCATGAGCTCATCCCACCTTCCCCTTTCTACTTTCGGACTTCCAGACGCACCGCGGGATACCACCCCTTCTTGGTTGATATCCTGCGTATCCGCACTAAGCGCCTTTCTGATTCTTTTATAATGCGCAAAGCCAAGGAGTGGAATGCCCTGCCTGCGTCAGTATTTCCGAGCACTTACAACCCGAATTACTTCAAAGTAAGAGTGAATAGGCTTCTTCTGGGTAAGCTCGCTACATCTTCGACCCCATCTTTGTCCTCGGGACAGGATTGAGGTCAAGAGCAAACCCATTTTTAAATAAAAAAAAAAAAAAAAAAAAAAAAAAAAAAAACCCATATTATTTAAATACTAGTCCCAGATTTGCCTATATTCTTATTTGTCTATAATATAAGTGTATGCAGGGTCCTTCTTAATATGCTATGATCAGACCGTCAAACGGAACAACTTTATCTATGGGACCAACATCGAATTCGCGAAACAAAATCAGCTTTCCCATAGATTTGGCTCGAGTAGGTTTGCAGATTTGTATGGAACAGCAAAATTTTTTTCGCGCTTTAGATGTTGGTGCCATAGAGAAAGTTGTTCAATAGGTATCTGATCTGATCATCCCCTTATAAAAGTGTAATTTCCTATGAAGTGAATGGGAATTTTTTTTTTGCTACTTCTGACATTCTTCTTCTCATCGTGTCGACTTCTAATTTTGAACAAAGTCGCTTAATAGTAGGTACCTTGCCAAAAGTGGCAACCGATACTGCACCGTCGCTAGCGGTCATGAGCTCCTCCTGCGTACAGGTGTTAGGGCACGCAGGGCACGATGTGAGATGGGCCATCGTTTGTGGAGCTCAACACAAGCAACTCTCATTTTGCGCATCCGAGAATCCCCACCTGACCATGTTTTTTTTTTTAATTTATTTATTTAAAGACTGCCAACAAAGTATGTACTATTACATTTTGGATACATTTTAACACAATATTAAACTGCCACTTCCCTTACAGGCTGTCACACACAGCATACCTACATGTTGTCCTTACTGCGACCGACCTGGGTTCGATTTCTGACATTAAGGGGCCATAGGTCCAGACTAAGGGTCCAGAGGTATTTTCTATGAGAAACACGACTGCCCAGACCTCCGAAAAGTGCGTGCATGTGCCGTATTTACGATTAAAAAGAATTAACAAAAGTAGTTTTTATATAATTTTTTTATGATGATTATTTGAATGACCAAAATGTCTGGTCTTGACAATGTTACACTATGTAATTCAATATTTGTACTTTGTATATTTTGTTTTGTTTAAAAGAAGTGTGTTGTAGAGTTTCTGGCCGCATCTTCTCTACAACGGAACACCTTCCGAAGCGGTGGTAGAATAAAAAATGACGTCAGAAAGTTATCTATGTGATATTATATTGAATAAAAAATTTGAGTTTGAGTTTGATGACTTCACTAGATAAACTAATGATGAATATGTGAGTAGGTAAATAAATAAATACCAAAAATCGGCAACTGTTTAAGTTCTTCTAAAACGAGAAAAATGTTTTAAAATGCAAGAAAATACGTTATCTTTGCGACGATTTTCTATCGAGTGAAATAATTCCAATCGTGTATTCAATTATGATATCACTCGATAAACTATCCAAGAAAACAGGGATCCCTTTCCCTTTCCTTTTCCTTTATGGGGAAATATCCGTTCAGGGAAGTGGTCGTACAAGGAATTCGGGCGATGGACGTTCAGGGAAAAGGACGTCCTTTTCCTTATACCTATTCTTTCTAGTACCTACTCTAACTTCGGTTGGTCCAATAGAGTTTATTGATATAACTATAAGAAACAGGATGGATTGGCATCAATAAAAGTTTTTTGTGGAAATTGTCAATTTTCTTGCTGACTGTACATTTCTTTCAAAATCGTGAATGCAGTTCAAAATGTCTCAAAAAGTTAAGGATTGTAGCAACATCGGTTAAGGTCCTGTAAGGACTGCCCCGTCTCAAAAATCCACCCTGTATTTTGCCTTCTACAATATTTTTTTCAGAATTATACAGGGTGAAATTTATCAATTTCATTAGCATCCTTTTAAACTAAGAGTCTACCCATCAAACAGAACAACTTTTACTAGGTATTGGAGCAAACCGATTGAAGCAAAAAAAATCTGCTGTTCCATACTAAACTGCAATGCCTACTTGACTCAAATGTATGCAACAGCAGATTTTCTTTTTGCCCCGATCGGTTTGCTCCCATAGTAAAAGTTGATCAGTTAGATGGGTAGACTCTTAGTTTAAAAGGATGCTAATGATATCAATTTCACCCTGTATGGGGTCCTTCTTAATAGGTATGCTGACAGATTTTAAAGGGATGATCAGACCATCAAACTGGTATATTATTTAGGATCTTTATACATAGGTACCTCTAAGAGTAAGTAATATATTAGGGTTGGCAATCCTAGTGCAAGCCTATGTATGAAGTGTTGGGGTGTGGTAGGGGTAGGGCATACAGTACCTTTCACGTGCCAACCATCAAAATATATCGTCACGTCACGTGATTGCGTGTGACATTGACTTTGTGACGATAATACGAGGATTAAAGGCTTTTTAGCACGAAACCCCGATGGTTTAACGCTTAACTAACAATTTCGGAGTTTTTAAAACTAAATTAGGTATACCTACTAGGGTGATCGCGGCCTTTACTTTGAACACTGGTTTAGATCAATCTGAACCACTTTTACTGTACTTAGGAGTAAACGTGATATCGCAAAAAGAAATCTGCTGTTTCATATAGGTACAGGATGCCCCACTGCTATGCCACACGGATACCTATGGAAATTTTACTGAAATAAGACTTCATATTGATTTTAAAAGAATTTTATTCTGAGAGCGCAAATGCGCGCTGCATACAAACGTACTATGGTGATATTTTCAATATTATCCAATTAAAGTCAATGAAAATTTTCAGAAACAATCTAGAATCGAATCTCTATGCTTGTATGAAGACAGATTTTCGTTAAAATATGCAGTTTTAATACTAGGATGAATTTAAGATTTGTATGGAAATCTTTGAGGCACTGTAACTTTAAAACTATACATTTTAACGAAAATCCACGAAAATCTGACTCTATACAAGCATAGAGATTTGTTTCTTGACTGTTTCTGCAAAATTTCATTGACTTTAATTGGCTAGTATTGAAAATATCAACATAGTACGTTTGTATGGAGCGCGCCAACGGTAATATACCCTTAAAGATAATGTGAACTGCGATAAAAGATTTTTAAACAATCGCCTGCCTTAACCGGGAATCCAAAAATGTTACAATACAAATTAACCCTGTATTTGAGTCGAGTAGTTTTGTACCTAGTTTGGTATGGAACAGCAGTTTTTTTTTGCGATTTCGAAGTTGGTTCCACATTGAAAATTGTTCAGTTTGATGGTCTGAGGCAACCCCTTATTAGGTACAAGGGTGTTTTGTATTTGTGGGCGAAAAGCTATCAACAATTTACTACATATACACGCATACATACATAAAAGCCGTGGTGGTCCAGTGGCGAGAAACCTTGCCTGCCGTGCAGGAGGCGATGGTTCGATCCCCGTCCATGCCGACTCGTACCAATGAGTTTTTCGGAATTTATGTACGATTTGTAACACCACTGGCTTTTCGGTGAAGGAAAACATTGTGAGGAAACCTGCATGCTTCAATTTCGAGGCACGTATTGTACCCACTGTCCATTATAAGTGGCGACGGGCTCACCCCCATCACACTGGACAGAGTTTCGGTACTACTGGTGAAACGTGGATGTTCTGAGGTTTCAGAATATCTCTGACTACCCCCTCGGGGAATATGGTCGTGAGCATATGCCTATGCCAAACGTGAGCCTTGCTAAAAATGCCTGCAATACCTACAGTTGTAGCAATCTGCCTCCGTGGTCTAATGGTTAAAAGCATTAGGCTCTTGAACTAACCCACGACCTCCGAGGGTCATGGGTTCGATTCCCACGGAGGATATTAGGATTAATTGATAAACGTATTTAAAAGTAGGATGGTGTATTCACAGACGGAGTAACATAATCATTCTGAAACAAAAGCTCACGTTTTTCTTTACATATAGTTGTTATAGGCCATAGACGAAATTTTTTTCGCTTACGCTAGTAGACTGAATATCAGTGTAACCGGGTATGAGATAGCGAATTATATGAAGTGACATCTCGGAGTCCGGTGGTTGTCCCATACAATTTATATGAAGTGACATTTTGGAGTCAGATGGCCGAAGTACAAAAAAGTGGATACGTCGATAAGGACAGCAATAAGTAGCGGTCTCCTTTTTTAACTAGAGCGAATTTGCTATGTGCATCTCTTACTGAGTGATATGACAATACACGTGCTTCCTTCTAGTGCCTTCTCTTTCTACGTTATAGGCAAACCATAATTATTACAGAAAGAGTTTACACTCTAACAGGGGACACCATGAATCTAAATCATAAAGGATAGCACTCCTCCTTACAAGCATTGATACAAAGAAAGTTGACGTTCGTCTCCGTCGTAGATATTTCCAATTTTACGTATGTCCCTTTCTATTCCAATGGCCTCACAACGACATGAACGACAATTGAGTGACGTCATGACATACATTAGAAAGGGACAAAGTTAACGTCACTAAAAACAACTACGGAGAAGAACGATCATTACCGACCATCAAGGAGTATTATCATGTTTTCCCTCTTGTTAGGGAGTCTGTGCTCCACTATAGAGGGTTCCAATCTTCTTGGGGGACACCTAGTGATATGTTACTTTGTGCGTTTTTCCCAAGAACATTGTATGTTTTTCCCCATTTGGTTAGGAAATTGCAGGCTGAATCACCTGATTGTCTGAAAAGAAAGAGGATGCCGCGATTGCAGCCCAGGGCTTGCCCACTCGATAAAAAGAAGTTGTAGCAATATCTCTGACCATCTCGAAAGGGATTATGGCCGTGATCTTATGTATGAAAAACTTACCGATCGCATTCTATAGCGGATACATCAGCGTCGCCACTTGAACCACTATTTATCATCAGTAAGCCGTTCTTCCTGAAAAACGACTTGTTTCTTCGCTTCTTCATACAATCGTCGACCACGCTCGATTCTATGAAAGAGATGGAAGATGAAGTTGTGTCCGGCAGCTCCATGGTTTGTAAATCCTACAAAATATTACGGAATTAGAAAAAAAATTAATGGTTCCGTAATCAAAAAAGAAACCCCTTATATTTTATCACATCTGCCTGCCTGAATTTCCTGCTTCAATTACTCCCTCGTCCCTCATTTGGGATCCTCATCGTATCATTGACGATCCCGACACGCTCTTGGCCGGTTTAAAAAAAAATTAAATAAAAGCAGGACCAGTCAATTGGAGCTTATTATTATACAGGGTCCAATTTAATAAGCTGACAGTATTTAAGGGGATGCTCAGACCATCAAACTGAACAACTTTCTCTATTGGACCAACATCGAAATCACGAAAAAAACAGCTGTCCCATACATTTGGCTCGAGTAGGTTTGCGGTTTTGTATGGATCAGTTGTTTTTTTTTGCGATTTCGATGTTCGTGCCATAGAGAAAGTTATCCAGTTTGCAGGTGTGACCATCCCCTTAAAAAAGTGTTAGCATAATATAAAGAAGGACCCTGTAATGTAAGTATAGCATAACGGCATCCAAAAGAATTTTTTAATGGTCTATGTTATTGTAAATACCAAAGAAGGTATCTTAATGTCTAATCCCTGTCCTGTGTGTCTATACCATGAGTTTTCAGCGTACTTTACTACTATAGTTACGTCACCAATTTTGTATTGAATTTCGTACAGCGCTCCTAGTGGTTACGTTGAGAACTCATTTCTGTCATACGAATTGGCGACGTAGCTACAGTAGTAAAGTACAGGGAAAACTCATGGTAGGCCCCCTGGAGTGCGATATTTGTGTCTCATTTGGTGAGCTCAGCAGTTGAAAATGTCAAAATTACTATGGTGATACGCATCTTTCTCCTGCTGATTTGACTTTCAAAAATCGCATTCCTGAAGTATGATTTTTTAACGTCAAATCAGCAGTAAAATGATGCGTATCTCCGTAGTAATTTTGACATTATCGACTGCTGAGCCACTAGCTGAGCTCACCGAATGAGATTCAAAAATCGCACTCCTGTAGTAGAAATGACCTATCATCATCAGCCTATACGTCCCACTGCAGGGCACAGGCTACCCTCAGGGAGGGGTATTACGTTAGTCCACCACGCGTGCACAATGCGGATTGGTAGACTTCACGTACGCATCAGAATTTCTTCTCCAGCGTACGCTATTTTCCTCACGATGTTTTCCTTCACCGTTTGAGAGCAGACATGGACTGACATGGTTCATTCTGCATTCATCATAACGTAAAAAAACCTCATCGAAATCGGTCCACCCGTTTGAGAGCTACGATGCCACAGACAGACAGACCGACAGACAGACAGACCGACATAGGCGTCAAACTTATAACACCCCTCTTTTTGCGTCGGGGGTTTAAAAATGACAAGTATTATGACAAAAAACATTAAAATTTTGGTAGTTACTTACTTAAATTTTATTTAATTTTATGAATAAATGTAAGTAAGTAACTAAGTAACCTAAATTTTAATTACTTAAGTACTTAGTTAAGTAAAAAAAATATAGTTCTGACCTGACAGGAATAGCAACAGAAAACCCATACGACCCTTGATTTCGGTATTTGTGGCAGCATGTATCTTTTATCAAAATATTGTAAAAAGATATTTTGTCGAACGAAAAAAAACCTTTTGTTCAGAAAACTTACCTGCTTCATAACATTTCCAATATCTTCTTTTCACAGTTTCACAAATACCTAGTTACATTAATTTATTATTTATTCATTAATTACTTAATTAAGTATTTAAACATGAATTAGAATTGTGAGTTGACATTTTAATTGCTTATAATACCCACATTTTAGACAGTTCTGTGTGTGTCGCTGCCATCGCGCGGTAATTTTAAGAACTAACTAATTAATTTAATTAGAATAGGCTTATGCAAAAAGGAGGCAAGAATTAAAAAAACACATAGGGTCAGACATAAATTCGTGACCACTTTACCATTTGGGGTAGACTGAAACCTCTTTTAGTTTTATAGTTTTGATGACATTAAAAAGTTTGAAGTTATTATTTAGTGCAGACGAATTTTACTTTAATATTTGCGACTAAACTATGTATTCTTAAAAATTAAAATTACAATTTTCTCACCCAGCGACATCTTTTGACGAGTAGTCAAACTAATTAGTTCCTGATTGAACAAGCTTCCTTTCCATCCCCAAGCTACTGCTTCTCGACACTAGATGGCGTTGTCATCAATTTGCTGCACTTAACTATCTCTTTCTAAGCCCTGTGAAAAACAGAGATAGTGAATAATTTTCCGTCTCCAGTCAAGTAACGGAAAAGAAAAGAACAGAAGATCTTATGGGGTTTCTGGTAGCACCTTTGTTTTCATTTTCTTCCGTCTTTGGAGCCTTTCCGATTATCGAATGTTATGTTTTTGTGTAAAAATGTGTTTTCTGCAGATTTCATTTGCAATAAAAGTGATTTTGACGTTGTTATGAGTGAAATTGACTAAGCATTCGGAAAAATGTTTCTTTGACAGTGAAAAAATTGTTTAAAATAAATTGTATGCAATATTGATTTTATAGTTCGGCGATCAGCAGAATATTGTTATTAGATTTGTGATCAGATGAACGGTTGATAAACAAGGTTTGTTTATTTTTATTTTTTCATTACCATCTTCTTTAGTAGATAAACTTAATTTACCTATTTCATAGAAATAACAGAGAAATTAAAAAAAAGAAAAAAAGATTTAAAAAAAGACAAAAAAGAGAGATATATTAAATATCTTTTTCTTAAATATAATTTAATTCAAATATTTACGGTGATTGTACGGTGGTATTTGTCTTTTGGTCCCCTCATATACCTACCTAAAGTTTATTTAGGAATCCTAAAACTAAACAAAGTGTCCTCTTTCTTATTATTTCTTAATTTTTTATGTTGTCAGTTATAATTTTCATAAAGTGAATGAAATAAAAAAATGTTAATAGGGAGAAAATTGTTTTTTTAATTCGTATTGTCTGCATTGTTTTCTGTTTTTTTTTATTTTGGGCACTTTGCTAACCAATTTGTTTTATTAAAATTATTTGTTTATTTTTATTTATTTGTCAGTTATAATTTGAATAAAGTGAATGAAATAAAAAAAATTTTAATAGGGAGAAAATTATTTTTTAATTCGTATGACTGCATTGTTTTCTGTATTTTTTAATTTTCAGCACTTACCTAACCAATTTGTTTTATTAAAACGTAAGTATGTATCTAATCATTATTAACGTGCATTAAGTAGGTTGGAATACCTTACCAATACCTTATTTATTAAATTTTAAATCATGATATTGTGAACAAACTAATACAGGTATAAAAAAAAACAATTTAAATATAAAAGGTCTTCTGGTGCGTCCCCACAAGATATGGTCCCAAGTAAGCTGGCAGTAGGTACCTGTAGGTATTTTCGAAACTTATTAATAGCTAATTTAGTAAACCTAACAACCCAGGTACCTGAGCAAAAAATTATACCTACTTATGTTTTTTAAGGCTATCACACTTAGTCGCCGGAACGCTCATTAAAATTAATTCTCCATTAAATCTCCTGCTGTCACTTTTTGTCTTATTGACGTTTTTGCAACTGTGCGTCAGTTGCAGAAACGCTCATTAAAGATAATACAACATTCGAACAAGGTTCGAACAACAAACAACAACATTGCTTCAATTTCGAGGCATGTATTGTACCCACTGTCCATTATAAGTGGCGACGGGCTCGCCCCCGTTACACTGGACAGAGTTTCGATACTACTGGTGAAACGTGGATGTTCTGAGGTTTCAGAATATCTCTGACTACCCCCTCGCGGAATATAGTCGTGAGCTTATGCTTATGCGAACAAGGTCGAAATCAGCCGTTCCATTAAATAAAACTCTATTAAGGCTTCCGCACATTGCAGCGATATTATCGAGCGATTTTATCGAGCGATATTATCGACAGCGATATCGCGACACCTTACACACTGCAGCGATTCCGCGATTCGCGTCACGCATGCGCCCCACCACTGAATGCAGTAGAAAGAGATTGCGTCAGGTTGCGATAATATCGCGGCAGTGTGTGGGATCGAGCGCGTCCCCATACAAAATGTACTGAGAACAATTATCGCAAAATCGCAGCGATAATATCGGTCGATAATATCGCTGCAATGAGCGGAAGCCTTAATCCTTCTCGACTTTTTGATTTTTTTTCTCTCCATAGTAAAAGTTGCTCAGTTTGATGGTCTGACAACAACCTTTAAGTTATGTAACGTATTTAATTTTACACCCTGTATACATTGTATTGTAATGATCCCAAAATCTCATTTATTAACATAATTACGAAACATTAAAGTTAATAAATTCAATGCTAATTATATGCGTTGAACTGAACACGTAGTGTGGGTCAAGTTTAAAAGTAAATCACTTCCTCAACAAACATAAACATTTTATTTATGAGGATGCCATAATGAGGTAGTCATCATCATCATCATAGCCAATAGACGTCCACTGCTGGACATAGGCCTCCCCCAAGGATCGCCACAACGACCGGTCCTGCGCTGCCCTCAGCCAACGGGTTCCCACCGCCTTCACCAGATCGTCAGGCCATCTTGTGAGCCTACCCACGCTGCATTTTGCGGTACGCGGTCGCCACTTGAAAACTCTTAGGCCCAACGGCCATCTGTTCTGCGAGCAATATGCCCCACCCATTGTCACTTTAGTTTAGCAATTATTTTGGCTATTTCGCCTGTTCTGGTTCTACTACCTCAAGACGAGAGTGTACAACCAGTGTATCCTCCCGGTTCTGACCTACGGCATGGAGACTACTACACTGACTGAAAAGTCCGCCGAAAAACTCCGAGTTGCGCAACGAGCAATGGAGAGAGCAATTGAGAGAGAGAGTGGATTCGGCGAAATATAAAGGTCGTGGATGTGGTAGCCACTATAGAACGCCGGAAGTGGAGATGGGCGGGTCACGTTGCACGTATGGATACTGAGCGTTGGACCAGAAGAACACTGGAGTGGCGGCCCAGAGAAACCACGCGTGGTGGAGGCCGCCCACCACCACCAGAAAGATGGGTTAATGATATTAGGAGACACGCGGGTCCCAACTGGATGCAGAGGGCGAGGAACAGGACGTCATGGAGAAATATGGAGGAGGCCTATGTCCGAAGACGGACTGATCAAGGGCTGTGATGGATGGATGGATGGATGGTTCTACTACGGATCTCTTAATTCCTGATTGGATCCCGCAGGGAAACACCGAGCCTAGCCCTTTCTATTGCTCTTTTAGTGACTTTCAGCCTTTTTACTAGGCCTTTAGTGAAAAACCAGGCAGTAGGATAGGAGGTACAATGAAAAGGGACTTTTAAGCATGAGGATTTACCTACCTACGACGTTTTTTGGCACAGCTTTTCAGTATCAGCATTGTCTGGGGAATGTTCAACGTATGAACGCAAATCGTTTGCCCATAAGAATCATGCTTAGCCTTTGCTAAACGAAATGTCGGAAGAACCATGTCACGGTTTAAGAACTGTGCTAAGCGTGATTTGGCTTCCTTTAAAAAGTTGAACACTCTCAAGTGAAGTTGAAGTGGGAATGCCTTGCAAGTGATAGGGACGAGTCGACAAACCCACGATGAAATCTGGTGCGAACCTCTGGTCGTAAAGCGCGCCAAAAGACACAGGATCCTACACCAACTAACACACAGCACAAGTGCCGCAAATGCGGCAGGTCTTTTACGTCGCTGTCTTATCCGATTGAAACATCTGTTTAGATGGGAAAGGTCCATGATGTGTGCTAGTGATGCGAAGAATGCGATAAACGAAAATTGATTCCACTTTTCGGCGAAAACGAATACCTATGGAATAGTGAAAAGTACTTAATTTTAGGCGAAAGATGTGTGTCAGAATCGTAGCATGGCTGCGATCTATTGTCTCTGCCTACCCCAGAAGTGGGACATAGGCGTGAGCATATGTATGTATGTATGTATGTAGGTACTTAATTTTAAGCAAGCCAGCATTTGTATGGACCCGACGTCGTTCGCTGTCGGTCAATGTAACAAAAGGCTGTCTACTGATGTCAGGACCTCTTTAATAACCGACAGTACTTATGTGATTTCTCTTTCAGCTCAAAAATGAAGACAAAATTGACATCAGTGACTTACCTCGGATTCACTGCCATGGACAAGAGATTCTCTAACTCCATGCTGCCGTGGCTGCTGAGGGAAGTTAGAGCTACTGGCACTAGAGATAAGGTAAGATATCGATTACGGCAATCAATCAAATCATTTCTTCAAAAAAGTCATATTTAGGGTTCAGGGAACAAAACACCCATACAAAATTATAATTCTTCTTGACATGCTGACTTTTTTTAGGGGATGACTGACCATCAAACTGAACAACTTTTTCTAATGGACCAACATCGAAATCGCGAAAAAAAATGGCTGTCCCATACATTTGGCTCTAGTAGGTTTGCAGTTTTGTATGGAGCAGCAGATTTTTTTTCGCGATTTTGATGTTGGTGTCATAGAGAAACTTGTTCAATTTGACGGTCTGATTATCCCCTTAAAAAAAACCGTCTGCGTAAAAAGTGAGCTTTAAATAAAAACTGAAAAGAAAAAAACAAGTCCAGTAGTCTAGAATTCTGTTACGTAATATTGAAGCGACTTTCACAGAGAGCGTCTAGATTACCTCACCTCCCGCAACGTCTGTACCCCGCAGGACCGTCGCGCACTATTAACTAGTATCCACGGACCTGAAAAAAAGACGGACGTAATCTCGTCTAATCACGAGTGAAGCACCCATTTCTTTTGTGTGCGTGCTATCACGCAGTACATAATGGTGACGGGTGTAGGGCCTGCGCCTAGAGCTAGTGCATCTGTGTGAGTGTAAATCCCTTGTAGAACAAACGAAAATTTAGGACCTTGCATGCTTCACATCTTTTTAGTGTCACATTACGTCCGTCTTTTTTTCAGGTCCGTACTTGTATCATCATTTATATTTAAATCTAGTTAGAAATAATACAAATTATATTTATTTAAGAACAATAAAATAACATAACGGATAGAAAAAACTAAAAATAAAAAATAAAAAGTACCTAACCTACTTATAGGTAAAATTGTCCTCTAAAGCCCCTACTCGAGGCAGAGTGCCTATAGGAGGCTGGCAGCGTTGCCTCTTTGGATCGCTAGGCTGATCCTCTGCGCAAAATAGCTGCCAGCCCTCCTGTCCCCAGCCTCGAGGCCCTATAACCTCGAATAGGCACTTTGAGACATTTGAGGGACATTTTCCCCTCAGGACCCCAGCAGCCGAAAGTCTCCAATAATACTATTTTTATTACAGCTAAGCATAGCAGTGGAAGACGGTTGCCTGAAAGCCTACAATGGAAACTTCGAGCCTGTGATAGTGCATAGATTGGTCGACATTGTTCGGTAAGTGACAGGATTAAAGTCGAATTTCTTTTTTAAAAAAAAAATTAGAAAACAGGCGTGCCTTAGATTTTATTTTAGTCGAAGCAGCTTGGTAAAAAAGAGTTGGAAATGGTGACAGGTGGAACTTCCTAATTATTGTTGTACGGTGGTCTTGTCAGGTTATACGTAATTTTGACGTTCTTGCAAAGAAAGTAATTTTCCGAACTCTTTTTTGCCAGGTTGTATTGTACTATTGTGTAGTGCAGATTCAGTTAAAATTCAGTTTTTGTTGGTATCCAGTGTAGATTCCGCTCGCTGTGCGGAATTTGTTACCTTGACCACAAAACAGATAATAGTATGTTTTTCTACATACCTTGACTTATTACGCCAGTGATCAGTGGTGATCATAAAGTTACTTTTTTTTTATTTATAATTAATGGACTTCTTGCTTGTGCACCACATTTCCGCCAATGTCAATTGGTTTGAGGGACTGTCTATCCAAATCTCGAGGATTGTTTTTGAGTAAGAACAACTGAGAAGGATTGTAGAGCCTCGTGGCAGGATGAGACGGGAACGGCGCGAACACCACGTGAAAGACAAGTGTTCGGGGCAAACCCTGCAACGTGACTCCTAAAGTTACTATAATAATTATCTTACCAGGAATAGAGGAACAGACAAATTAAAGTTTAATTTGAGCTGTCAAATTAAACAGTTTTTGGGAACTGTTTGATAGCATGTCGGCACGATGCAAATTCGAGCTCTGTAAATAATTGTGAATATAACGTGAACTCGTGGATAATTTTGAGAAATAGCGTTAGTATAAATTCTAAAAATTTACCACAGTTTTGCGTTAGATTCAAAATTATTCACAGAGCTTTTTTAAGAATTTTCCGTTCCGACAAGCTCTCAAACAGTTCCGAAAACGATTATTTTGCCTCGCGTTATGTTATACATTCATCTCTTTGTATTATACAGTAATGTACACAATCTCGCTCTCTTTTCTTTATTCCTGGTATAGTATCTTTATGGTGGTAATCGAGTAACGACTCAAATTGCTGGTAGTCAGATGACCAGCGCGATGGATACCCAATGTACCTGTTACAGGTACCTCTTATAGAATTCAGAGGTACTTTATCTACATAATTATAAAAGACTTGTGACCCAATGTGCAAACATTTTTGGAGCGTTGCGCTCTTTGGCGTAGTGGAGCTTTGGTATTGGAAACGATCACCGAAGTTAAGCAACGTCAGGTCCGGTCAGTCTTTGGATGGGTGACCGTTTAGTGGTATTTCATCTCGAGCGTTTCCGTGCTTCAGAAGGCACGTTAAGCAGTTGGTCTCGGATAGTTCCGTCAGATGGCTTTGTAACTGTTCGTTAAGCCAGGTCAGAGGCCTATTGAGGCGGCTTGAAAATTCTCTGACAGCAAGTTGACCACTACCTTGCCTCCACCAACACGCACTGGGCCCGCGTGGTGGAGTATGGCCCACTCCCTCTCACCCTTATTCGTGAGAGGAGGCCTTTGCCCTGCAGTGGGATTCTATAGGCTATAACAAGTAGTTTGTAGCGCGATGGCCTCCAGAGAGTCAACTCAGAAATATATGTTTGGACGAATAAAGGGGAGGCCTTTGCCCGCAATAAGATGATAAAACAACAAACAAGAGAACTAGCTGCGAAAACCACCACTTAAAATGGGCCATTGATGTCCATGTCCAAGTGTCTGTATGGTCCATCCACTTGATATTCTTAAAGAATGACAAATTGTTCCATTGCAGTGCCAGTCAGGTGCCAGGGAGGCCTGAGGAGCTGTTCTATATACTCCTCAATGAGAAGGAGGCTCTACTCAACTGTTATCTATTCAAGGCTAACACTGTCAATGAGGTAAGGTTTACAATTACTACTTTATACATTTTGCTTCTACGTGGTGTAAGGCACGCACAGACAGCTCTCGGAAACGTCGAAGGGCAACTTTGACTATGGGACCAACCAACTATGAAGACTAATAAAAAGAGCCGTTCCATACATTTTGCGTGGTAGTTAGGTAAGTATTTAATTTTAGTACGAGATTGCAGTTTTTTTTTGTCATAGTTGTTCATATTGATGTTACCGTCAACTCTTTGAGTTTTCGGGGGCGGTCGCCTTACATCCTGTATACAGGGTGTAAGGAAAAGTATCATTAACCTTTATTTCTACCCATCAAACTTATATTATGGGAGCAAAACGATCGGAGCAAAGAGTCGAGTAGGTATTGGAGTTTAGTAAGGGACAGCAGATTTTTTTGGTCCGGTCGGTTTGCTCCCATAGTAAAGGTTGTTCAGTTTGATGGGTAGAGTATGAGGTTTAAAGGTTAATCATACTTTTCCTTACACTCTGTATTATGAGCTTTGTTGTTTTTTATGTTTAATGCGTTTTTTAAGTAAAATAGAGCAAACATGTTGGAATGAGCGAAGCGGTTTCTAAATTTCACAGCACAAAGGCAGGCTGTGGCTAAATCTATAGTGTAATTAATAGTGAAAAATAGAAACTTGGAGCGAGCGAAGCGGGCTCCAAATTTTTCAGCCTGCGGGTCCAGAAGTGCTATTTTTGCACTTCTGACCACAATGGAGAGATTCAAAATAATTTTTGAATGAATCATACCTAATCTTTATAGTAATTTGGACATTTTCTACTGCCGATTTGAACGTGTTACTTTCAAAAATCACACTACAGTTGATTCAAGTATGCATAGGTAGCCACATAGGTAGCCATTGTGGACCGTGGACGACTGTGGACACACATTCGCAAATTGTCATCTTGACCACGGATTACATAAGAGTACATCTTGACGCACAAGGTCACATTCGCGTATCGTCACATTCGCAACATGTCACACATTTTGTAAAGTGTCACTAATGCAAAATGATACCATCGCTAAATGCCTCTTTTGCAAAACGTCACATTCGCAAAATGTCACACTCTAGTGTACTGTTTCGAAATAGACTAAATATCATCATCATCATCATCATTATTTGTAAGAGAAAACCTGCACACAAACAAGGATAACATAATATTTGCCTTAACCATTGTTATTTCCCATTATCTTCCGACACTGATGTATGAGGTTGCATGATTAATTCGACATCGAAACACGTCTCGTAGATCAAGGCAATAATAATCTTATGTAATCGTAATAAGGGCTTGTTATGGTAACTTAATTAAATGAATGATTATTAGTCTCGAAAATTAACGTGTTTTCAATGTTATGGAATTGGTAAACACACGTAAACTTTTTTGTTTATGTAATGTTTTTATCTTAGAAAAAGTATAATATGTCTAGAATCATCATCATCATCATCATCTCAGCCGATGGACGTCCACTGCTGGACATAGGCCTCCCCCAAGAATCGTCATAACGACAGGTCCTGCGCCGCCCTCATCCAACGGATGTCCACGGAGATCCATGTCTAGAATGAGCCTCACTAATATTCCGTATAAAACAAAAGGGGCTAAGTTTCATAGGTTGGTGTGCGTGAGGCGCCCTACAAATTATGTATTTGTGCGTGTATATGTACCTATGTATAGGGTTTAGGAACCAGTACTGGTTCCAATTTTTTTCGACGCTTTCGTATCTTCGACTGTCAATCTTGACATATACTTTATCAAAGGTTTTTATAAATAAATTTAAGACACAAGTAATCGGATTTGGTCCAAAATAAAAAAAAATGCGGTATTCTGTTAGGACTTCTCCATCTAAACATTTTATTGATATGGCACCAAAGCTGGAATACATTGTACTTGGTATTATTTGTGCTCGAAATTTCTAGCATTCCGTCGCAACATTTTAGCTTTAAAGCTTAGGGCCACTTTCCTTTGTTATAAAGGTTTGAAAAATCGGCCTCTTCATGCATTTTTGTTGATATAATACTTACAGCTACAGTTTTCATGCCATAATAATAAATGCTTAGATCGGCAAGTTCTAAAAGAATAAGTAAGTACTTATAGAACATAGACAAATTACTCTAGCGATAGACACGCTCGTTCAAACAAACAACATGTCACACAAAACAACACAAAATGACACATTGCGGTCTGTCATTGCCATAGTGACGAAGTGAACTCGGGAACATCAATCAGGTGCGTACACCTCATTCAAGTGGAACATGTTGCTTCTACGCAAGGGCAAGTCTATCGCTAGAGTAATTTGTCTATGGTATAGAATTAGTTTATGTTGGCCGGCACTTTCATTTCACATTTGGACCAAAATTGTACGAATCGCCGATGATGTCTTTTACAGACACACTTCTGTTACAATTTTATGACTGCGTTGCAATAATAAACATGAATATTTAAATATAGTAAAACAATTGACATTTAATCGTCAATGAATTGTCATTTGTCATATTATTATAAGCGACAGACACTCTGGACCTTGGACGATTTTAAATTTAGAATCTATTCGCATTTCGACCTCACATCAGTTGTGTATTGTGGCCAGTGTCTTTCGGATCGGAAATAAAAATAAAAAATATTTATTATTTTTAAAAGTTTCAAAAAATCTGAGTAGGTACAATAAAATATCTTGAAGTGCGACTCTAATACGTTCAATGCAACTGGTTAATTTTGTATCTATGTGGAAATAAAGTGTTAAAAAAAAATAAACAAAATAACAGAGAGAAAGTAAAAAATTCGGGGATCAAAAACTACCTACGTATATAGCACGAAAAAATTGTAATCCAATCTTTTTTATCGGCAAAGATCGAACTAAACTTGTGATTATATCGATTGCTAAACGATTTAAAAAAACAAGTTTTACATCATTGTGTTATGCTAATATAAGTCTATAGGTTCAATCAAATCATTAAAGAATACCAGTTTTGATAAAATGTTCATTAAGTTTGATAGAAAAATGATTTGTGAGTTATTATTTTGACCTTTTGAAGGACATGATAATGTCAAACGATCCAGACGATAAAAATAAAAAAATAAAATCTAGATGCAAGCAGACACTGGCAATCAAAGGAGCTATAAAGTGCTGAGAAAAATTAGTTTCTTAATTCAATAATTAGCGGGAAATGAACACTAATTAATTAGGCACTGTTCAAAAACTTGGCTTATGTAAGAATTAAGATTTAAGGTTTTTAGTGCGTTCCGGAACTAATGAATAAGTTATTTGGGGTTTTGGGAATAAAACAGCATGAATGATCCTTCAAAAAAGATCATTACCTATTTGAAGATTTTGATTATTAATGAAAATGAAACAGTTGATTTGAATTATTATTTTTGATTACTTACCTGTAAATATAAAAATTGAATTAAAAATACTTGAACAATAATACAACGATGCTCGAACTATGTTCTGGCGAATAAAAATTTCACTTCATTTCAATTCATTTCAACGAAAATTATAAAATTGAATACATAAGTAAAAAAACTTGTAATGAATATTATTCGTAATATTTTTCCAGATTGGACAAATCAAATCAAGTTAATTCTTATAACACAATAAAGAGATAAAAAACCGTGGCAACCGGAAATTTTGACACTAACAAAAAATGGTTTTTCAGAAAAAAGCTAATTGCAAATGATAGGTACAATCTTCTTCTCTTTATACAAGTGTAAAGAAATCATTCACATTCGACATTAAAGCAATTTTGTGCCTACAAACATATACTTATTAACAGAAAACTCAAAGGAAAACTTTGCCAAATAAATCATCAACATAACGAACATTTTGTGACGTTGAAAACAAAGATGTTAAATTCAGTTTGGACGCCACTCTCGCAGCACACGGCCGTGTACCGATCCGTGTCACAAATATCCAATCTCGAATTCTGGCTTGGCGCTTTACTAATTTTATTCGCATGTGAAATGGACCTAATATACTTTCACATTTTGAACGGCCTTCACGTGAATTTATTTTGAATTAAAAAAGAAAATCAGGCGCGAAAACGATTGAATAGAATGTTTTGAAAATAGAATTCGTCGTCTCGACTGCCAAGTCCTACAGCGTGGTGAAGTGTAAATAAATCGAAGCTAAATTCGTAAATACAAAACATATGTTATTTGTCTATCGCATTTTTTATGTGGAACCGATTTATAAATAAAACTGTGACAAAATATGTGTAAAAGTTTTTAAATCGATTAATAAATATACTGTGACAGAAGTGAAGTAATAAACATCTAGTGTTTTTTTAAATGGATGCGTTAAAAACGACGTATTGTTTATTTGTTTTTTAATTAAGACAATGGTGTTTTATCCTTGAGTGCGACGAAGGAATTTTATTGAACAACCGTGAGTTTTTTTTTCGTTATCGGTATTTTTATTGTCTGTGTGTTTATTAATAATTTCGTGATATTTCCTCATGACTGAGTTATAAACAAACAAAAAATTTATAACATTAAACAACAGGAAACCGTTTTAAACCCATATTATTATAACTGATACAGGATGTTCCAAAATGCCGAGAACGGACGAGTTTGAGAGGTCTCAGTACCTATTCCAGAAAATATGAAACGCATTAAAATTTACATCCTGGAATGCGATTTTTGAATGTCATTCGGTGAGCTCAGCAGTTGAAAATGTCAAAATTAATATGGAGATACGCATCTTTCTACTGCTGATTTGACTTTCAAAAATCGCACTCCTGAAGTATGATTTTTGAAAGTCAAATCACCAGTAGAAAGATGCGTATCTCCATCGTAATATTGACATTTTCAAATGCCGAGCTCACCGAATGAGATTCAATAATCGCACTCCTGTAGGGTGAAACAATTCAGCCAAACCACAAAGATATTATTATTAATATAAGGTCAAACTAAAATGGGTGTATCGAACGCGGTAAAATGTTACCCAAATAAAATGAAAAATGCATTTGCTTTTAAAAACAGCGTTCTTCTTTGTGAATGCTGACGTTTTTTTACGAGGATGATTGGTCTATTGGTTTAATGGTCTATCAAACTGAACAACTTTCTCTATGGAACCAACGTCAAAATCGCAAAATAAAAATCAGTTTTTCCATACAAAACACATATTAACTAGTAGGTAACTACTAACCATGTAGTTAATTTTCACAGATCTACTGACGCATCTATTTTTACAAAAAAAACTGCAATCCTACTCAACCAAATTGTATGAAACAGCTGATTTTATTTTTCGAATTCGTATTTGGTTCTACAGGGTATTAGAAAAAGTATCATTATCCTTTAAACCACATACTATTCCTATCAAAATGAACAACTTTTACTATGGGAGCAAAACTGTCAGCGCAAAAAATATCTGCTGTTTCATACAAAACTGCATTACCTTAATGGGTAGAGTATTTGGTTTAAAGGTTAATGATACTTTTCCTTACATCCTGTATAGAGAAAGTTGTTCAGTTTGATGAACGGATCATTCTCTTAAAAAATATCGTCTATAAGTTGGAACATCCATGACTCGAGTACAAAATATTCATTTATTCAACATATAAATAATTACCCCTTACGGGATTCGAACCCGCGACACCTTGGATCAGCAAGCAGGTTCAATACCTATTAAAAGTCATCACAGAATAAGTGTTACACTAAGGAACCTAACTTTACAAGCTATAATTTGATACCTAATTAATTAATTAATTAGAAAGCACTAATTAAAAAAAACTTAGTCAAACGTGACAAAGGACAAAAAGTGCTTCAACCTCATTTCGCTGGCACGAAAATTAATCACTTAGTGTAGTGTTTCTCAAAGTTGGCGACGTTGCCCCTCCTAGTACCAGGAACTATAGGTTTCCGAAAATATGTTTTCTCTCTCTGCTGTGGTTTGTACTGTACAGAATACAGTGCTCAAACTTTTTCTTTCTTGCCAGTATGAGAACGATGCATGATAATCACATTAATCACATTAATAACATTAATCACTCATGGTGTAGTGTATTTAGCTAGTCGGCAATGGTTAGTGTCGTAGCGTGGGCTTCTGCCGCCCGGGGCAAAGACCGATTTTGCCGCCCCTTGTCTTTATAAGAAGACCTACAAAAAATAACGGAGCGAGCTCGAAATTTTTTGCACAACTATTCGGGTTGTGGTCAGACATCGTTTGGTTTATCCATGCAAAAATAGAAACTTAGCTCAACTTTTTTCCTCAATAGCTTTTTACGTACAAAGCTTGTGCAAAGTAACCTAAGTAAACGCTTTATTGAGCAAAGCAGGCTTGAAATTTTTAGCACCACGTCTTAGCTGTGGTCAGAAGCAGAACTCTTTAGGATTACGTGTAGGCACAGTAATTAAAAACGAAACATAGAGCGAGCGTAGCGAGTTCGACTTTTCTCTGCTCTACGAATTGGTTAAAGACACAGAGCTTAATGAAACTATATTTTTCCCGAATTTGCCAACCCTATTCTTTAATGCCCTTCTGCCCTTATAACCATTATGCCTGCCTTGCCTTTTATTCTGCCCTTGGCGGTACTTTTACCGCCCTTTAAGGGTGTCATTGGTATATTGCAGAATTTACTCAGATTTTGGACTCCAGTACTTTAATTAATATTAGGCATAGACTTAATTTAAGTCGTCGATTCTGGGGTGGGACGGGCCCACCCGGCTCCCCCCCTTGCTACGCCTATGAACCTAAACTCTAGCGATAGACTTGCCCTTTCATAGAAGCAACATGTTCCACTTGAATGAGGTGTCCGCACCTGATTGATTTCCCAAGTTCACTTCGTCACTATGGCAATGACAGACCACAATGTGTCATTTTGTGTTGTTTTGTGTGACATGTTGTTTGTTTGAACGAGCTTGTCTATCGCTAGAGTAATATGTCTATGATATTAGGTAATACAAGTTTATTTTAAAAGATAAGGTTGAAAAAAACATTTTGTTCTTTTTTTCTGTTTTTGGGTTATTTTTTTCTGACTTCGGCGACAAAATAAGGGACAAATTGAGGTGGGGTTTGACTACGGCAACCTAAAAACATCTTTGAATCTCGTCCTAAGTCTCGTCAATAGATCAAAGGGCGTTGGATCAGGTAAATAAGTTTGAGAACCTCTGACTTAGAAGTATCATTTGTTTACATTATATCGACCCACTTTGTGGAGGTGAAGAACGAGCCTTGTTTATCGTACTAAATGCCTTTTTAGTGTTCCGTACCAAAATAGAGAAAACTGAGTTTTTACCTTATGGCCAAGAGCGGGACAGGCGAAAGGGGTCAACCTTCTCGCACGTGAAATATCTTGGTCAATGCTAGAGATGTGAAAAAATAATCGATTATTTTATAAATCTTCATCTTCTCTACAACGGAACACCTTCCGAAGCGGTGGTAGAATCAAAAATGACGTCAAAAAGTTATCTATGTGATATTATTTTGAATAAAAATTTTGACTTTGACTTTGACTTAATCGATTATTATCGATTTTTATTAATAGATTTTTAGATTTTGTTTAATCGATTATTAACAAATAGATTTTTTTATTTTCACGATTTTTTATTCCGATTTTTGTATCAGAGCATCTATGAACGATCCTATGAAATATCATTGCAAAAGCTCGATAATAGAGAAAACAAAACAGTTTTACCGATCGAGTGCGTTTCCTTACTTTACCCGCACAAGCAACACGAGTAAAAATTTGCCTGCTAGTTCAACGTAAATAATTTTCTTTGAGTTCAACATTGTCCGCAAGACGAGAAGCCGTATCTTGGTGAAAAGATTGCCCGAGCTTTTATTTGTTGCCGCCGTGGTTAACTTTAAGTAAGTTTCATTTATTATCATTTTTTTTTTTTTTTTTTTTTTTTTACGTAGCCTCTTCAATGTCCCACTGCTGGGCAAAGGCCTCCCCTTTTACTCTCCAATCCTCTCTGTTGTGTGCAACTTCTGGCCAACTCTCCAAGAAGGCATCCATGTTATCTCTCCACCTTTTTCTCGGTCTACCTCGACGCCGGTGACCATCCTGGGGAACCCAGTCTGTGGTGATTTTGGCCCATCTTTCGGGCTGCATGCGACAGACATGTCCGGCCCAGTCCCACTTCAGCTGAGCTGTCTTGCGCCCCACGTCCGCTATGCCAGTTCTGGAGCGCAGTTCAGTGTTTCTAACACGATCGGTTAGTCTTACACCTAAAATACTGCGCTCCATCGCTCTTTGGCAGATCTTGAGGCCGGATTTTTGATGTTCAGTCAAAGACCAGGTCTGAGCACCGTAGGTTAGGATGGGCAGGATGCACATGTCGACGAGTTTTCGCTTTAGTGTTAAGGGAAGGTTGCCCTTCATAAGCTCCTTCATGGACCAGTAGCTCTTCCAGGCGTTTTTAATGCGTCTTTCAACCTCCTTATCCTGCCTATTCTCGAAAGAGACTATCTGGCCCAGGTATATGTATTCGTCGACGTACTGTATGACCTGCCCATCTACCTCGACCCTACGTTTGGTGCTGTTTGTCATAACCTGTGTCTTTGACATGTTCATCTTCAATCCTACCTCAAGACTCGCCCCACTGAGCTCCTGTAGCATGGTTTCAAGTTCTTCTGCAGAAGTGGAAAACAAGACAATGTCGTCCGCGAAACGCAGGTTTGTTAGTTTTTTGTCACCAACGTCGATACCCTTATTCTGCCATGATGAATTGAGTACACGGAATACCTCCTGAAGAGTTGATGTAAACAACTTAGGTGACAGGGGATCGCCCTGTTTAACGCCTCTATCTATTTTAAATGAGGGGCCGTAACTATGCAGTTTGATGTTAGCTGTGCTGTTGTTGTAAATCATCTGAATGAGGTCTACGTAAGTGGGTTCTAGATCTTGATTTGTGAGGGCTGTAAAAATCGAGCTATGTGTGATGCTATCAAAAGCTTTTGAATAGTCCACAAATGCCAGGTAGAGAGGTTTGTTAAATTCAGAGTATTTTTCGATGACCTGATTAAGAGAATGGAGGTGATCTGTGGTGGAGAATTTCGGGCGAAAACCAGCCTGTTCAGGGGGTTGATGTGCATCAAGTTGGCCAGCTATACGATTTTGAATAGTTTTTATAAACACCTTGTAGATATGAGAGACTAAGCTTATGGGCCTGTAGTTGCCTATGTCGTCTTTATCGCCTTTTTTGTGAAGTAATATGATGTTGGAATGACACATTTTCTCGGGTAGCCGACCGGTGAACAAAATAGTATTAAATAAATTGGCAAGGTGAGGCAATAGTGAGTATTTCCCTATTTTTAAGGCTTCTGTTGTGACACCATCCTCTCCCGGGCTCTTGCCGTACTTCATACCCTTTAGAGCGATTTTGACTTCATTTATGGATATGGGGGAGATGGTGTCAGGACAGGAGTAGTTCTTAGAAGTTTCTAACTTGTTTGGATCGGAGTATAATGTTTTATAAAATGTTGTACAAATTTCTATATATTTATTATCATATTATATCATAAATTAGCAAGCTGAAGTGGCAATGGGCTGGTCATATCTGTCGAAGAACTGACAACCGATGGGGTGTCAGAGTTCTAGAGTGGAGACCGCGAACTGGTAGGCGTAGTGTGGGACGCCCTGCTGCCCGCTGGACAGACGACCTAAAAAAAGTAGCGGGGAGCGACTGGGTGAGGAAGGCCGAGGACAGAGTTTTGTGGCGCGCCTTGGGAGAGGCCTATGTCCAGCAGTGGACGATGATAGGTTGATGATGATGATGATTATCATATTAATTTCAAGAAGTTTTGTTTTTTTGCTTAGGTTTTTGAATTTTTAATAAAAGTTTAAGTAGAAAAGGTTTGTTTTCTTTATCTGTTACCGGTTAATAATGTAGATAAATAATAAATTACAAATTAGTATCTGTCGCATTTTCGTAAAAATAGATTTTTCGCATAAAATCGATTTTTTAAAAGTAAAATAACAGATTTTCCTTAAATCGATTATTGTGAGGTATCATGAAATTGATTATTTTAAAAATCGATTTTTCGTACTCAAAGTCACATCCCTAGTCAATGCCCTAGCTAGAGCCTAGGGCTCCTCCATGGTCTAGGGCAGGGGTGGCCAAACTTTTCTCTTCAGATTTACCTGGCGGTCTACATAAAAAAAACGGTACCTCCAACATTATTTCTTTGATAAATTTTTTATATTTTGGTGGTTTTATATATAGGTATTTGTAATGCTCGTCTGTCAATCGATACCTACTGATGTTTCATTCCATCATAGAAAATGCAGATTCACACTCTACTTTTTGTAGGCATTATGGGGACCTATATGTGAATTGCCCGCTGGTTCGACTGGTAGAAGTAGCTACGGGCAAAAAGAATTGCCCTTCGTACTACTATAGTAGAACTATCTCGGTAGGACCACGGGAAACAAAGACCTGTCACAGTTTCCAAAAATAGTCACATTCAAAAAGTATTTTCTTTTTACTATATCGATCTCTTCGCGGGCTACCATAAATGTCGACGCGGGCGAATGGTCGACCGCGGTCGACGTCTTGGCCACTCCTGGTCTAGGGCCTATAAAGACCATAGAGGACAAAAAGGAGCGGAGATCTCTCAAAAGCAATATTTCTAAGTCAGTGTCGCCCACGTGTCGCCACAATTCAGGGACTGGGTTCAAGACGGCCGTATTCCGCCCATTGACTTACCAACTACTGGACGTAGGGCCCGCGCTTAAAAGTGTCCGAATCAAAAGAACACCAAAGCGTAAAAAGAGAATCAATTACATATATGTTTCGTTTGATCGGCCGACTACGGCGAGGTGGGCGCGTGTCCCGTTGGGGGAGTGGGATGGATACGAATTTCAGCATTTTCAATGTTTTAGTTGGTTTATATTACTACACGTACTTAGGTTTGTGTAGTTTTTAGTTCTCGGACACTTTTTTCGAGAATTTTGTACTAGGACCGGCGTCCATAGTATTCTAAGTCAATGGTTTCGCCCCTGAAACGAACCAGGAACAGCGCACTTCCTCCTGGTTGTATGTATAGTGTGTGTATCATCATCATCATCAGCCCGGTAAACCCCACTGCTGGGTATAGGCCTCTTCATTTTCACGCCAACTAGAACGGTCCCCCGCTAGTCTCATCCACTAGTCTCATCCACAGTGTGTGTATGCTATGTAGATATAGCTAGCTTTGGATAGAAATATCTCTGCTAAAATGCGGAAATATGCAAGCAACATAGTTAAAACTATTCGACAATTTAGATATTATAATAAATGCTAATACTAGACTAGTAAACAATTAAGTATACTTTAAAAATGAGGAAGCCATTCAAATACATTTTGATTCATTACTCCAAGTCCCGCGCTAATTTTACAAAACCAGCAAAGAGCGTGTCGGACTTGTCCATGATTGGGTTCCGTAGCCATTGTATAATCATTGTTTAATTAAATTTGCTGCACTAAGTGTCATAAACAGTATCATTTACCTTTAAACCACATGCTCTACCCATCAAACTAAACAACTTTTACTATGGGTGCAAACCTGTCAGCGCAAAAAAATCTGCTGTTCCATACTAAACTGCAGTGCCTAATCTACTAAAATGTATGAGACAGCTGATTTCTTTTTTGTTCTGACAGGTTTGCTCACATAGTAATAGTTGATCAGTTTGATGGGTAGAGTATGTGGTTTAAAGGTTAATGATACTTTTCCTTACATCCTGTATAAATAGAATGAAAATTCACGAACACTATTGGTTTTTAAATTGTAATCACATTATGTGTTTTCTTGCCAAATATACAATGTACCATGGAGTTTTGCTAACTTTATGTAGGTACGTAATATCGACTGCTCTCAAACGGTGAAGGAAAACATCGTGAGGAAACCTGCATACGCTGAAGAAGAAATTCTGATGTGTATGTGAAGTCTACCAATCCGCATTGGGCACGCGTTGTGGACTAACGCCTATACCCTCTCTAAGGGTAGGCCTGTGCCCTGCAGTGGGACGTAATATAGGCTTATGATGATGTACCAAATTTGGTTTCAATAGGTGCAAAAATAACGGATTAATACAGGCAGACAAACTGGATTTCTTGTTTGACTACGAAACCCTAAAAAGCAAGAAAATTACGAGACTTCCTACTTTGAAAGTAGTTTTGGCATCACCCCAACGTATTTACCAAGAATGATTATTCAAAATGTCTTTATTTTGACGTGTATTTTGGCGCGAAATCTTTCCTGATCTTTAGCTTTTGGAACGTACGCTATTGACGCTTTGAGAATATTGACGTCATGGAACTGACAGATGACGTCATTCGCGTCAATGTACGAATAATTTTAAAATTAGCATAATTATGGAATAATATTATCAAAATTATGTTTTAGGGTTCCGTACCCAAAGGGTGAAAACGGGACCCTATTCATAAGCATACGTTGTCTGTCCGTCCGTCCGTCTGTCCTACCTATTTAAGGCTGTAACTTTTGAATGGTAATAGCTGGACAGTTGAAATTTACGCAGAATGTGCGTTATTACCCCGGATTTTGGATACATACATACATACATATGCTCACGCCTATGTCCCACTACTGGGGTAGGCAGAGACAATAGATCGCCACATGCTACGATTCTGACACACATCTTTCGCCTCCTCAACATTCATAAGTCTCTTCATACATGCTCGTCGGTTCCGGGTACATTTTATTTGGCCCTTCTTCAGTACGCATCCTATTTGGTCAGCGTACGTGCGCCTAGGGCGACCCCTTTCAACCATTCCATTCACACTTTCCTTGTAGATTTCATACGTCAGCCTACTTTGGCTCATTCTTTCATTTTGGAACAATTTATAAAAATTTCGTAATGTTAAAAATTAAGGGGGGTCGTCATACAAGAAAGTATTTTTTTAACACACTTGCTCATAAAATGGCTCTAATTTCACCGCAATTAGGCACATAATGAGACCCGTAATCAAACTGTGACTTTTTCATTACTATTATTCACTAGTGAGTTACCTATAGGGTTTTCATTACTATATTATTCACTAGTGATAGGTTTTTTTTATTGGTTGAGTTCTTCTTCTTATCGAGTGGGCTGCAAAGCCCTGGTGTCAGAGTTTATTCAAACCGCCTTACGGCCTCTGACGTGGTTTTTATGTAACGACTACTACCACCAGTGATAGTAGCTGGGACCAACAGCTTAACGTGCCATCCGAAGCACGGAATCATCTTTCTTTTCAGACAATCAGGTGACTCAGCCTGCAATGTCCTAACCAACTGGGGAAAAACGCACAAAGTGACATTTCACTAGGTGCCCCCTGTGGGAATCGAACCCACGACCTCCGTGTCAAGAGCCCAATGCTCTAACCATTAGACCACGGAGGCAGTCAGGAGGCATTGGTTGAGTTATGAGTCGCTTTGTTCTTTAAAAAGTTTCGATACAAAATAGATCGTGTTAAATAGTACAAAATAAACTTTTTATCTACTAAATAAAATGATTTTTTAGTATTATATTCTTCACAAGTGAGTTGAAAAACGACGTATGATACACGTGTGTATTGATGATTACCGTCCTCTGGTCTCAATAGCGCCTCAGCAGTAATCACCAACATTACACACTTGTACCATAATGTACTATTATCGACGTTTTTTCTTCTCCGTCTACCGTAAAAACGGTATTACATACAAGCGTCAAACTTGTTGTGATTATAGAACAAACTCTACAGTATAACAATGAATAATAAAAACCAGCCAAGTGTGAGTCGGTCTTGCGCTAAATGTCCCAGAAAAAACTTTATAAAAAGTTAATTTATGTTGTATGAGTATGGCCCACTCCCTCTCACCCTTATTCGTGAGCGGAGGCCTTTGCCCTGCAGTGGGATTCTACAGGCTATAACTTACTATGTTGTATAGTGCTGGTGTGGCACGGAACCCTCGGCCCGCACTTGACCGGTGACTGACTTCTCGATCTCAATGTAGGTATGTTGGTCCCATAATTAAAGTTGTTCAGTTTGATGGTCTAAAGCAGTTAACACCCTGTATAATTAAATTCCGATCATTATTTTTATAATATTACTAGTGTTTTCCCGCGACTTCGTCCGCACAAATTATATAAGTACCAGATTTTAATTCAGATCATAAGCTATCAAACAAAAAAAGTTTCATCAAAATCGGTTCAGTAGTTTTTGCGTGATGTGCGAACAAACAAACAAACTAAAAATTTTGTCAATAGATGGCGCTGCACGTTTTTAAATCGCGCTATCGAATGTTATTTGAATTTATATGAAGAGAACCGCTACTTTTTTATTCCTTTTGATTTTACGGTTTTATAATAGTTAAGATCCTCTTTAATTCATGCTTGTCTCTTCTATTTTCTTCGGTTTTGTTAAAAGATGACTGTGTTGTGGAATTTCTAGTTTTTTTGTCATAAAAATTTTGCTCCCACAATAAAAATTGTTTAATTCCATCGTCTGAAACCCCCCTGAAAAAAAGTCGATTCATTTCAGGCTCATAAACTTGAAAGACTCAGCGCGCCGGGCAAAGCTATCTTATCTTATCTTATCTTGTTGTGGGGGCTGGCAGGCCAGCAACACTTCGACCCAGTGGGATCTTTTGTGTTAGCCCCAATACTTTTTGCTTTCCTCACCCTTCAAATACATGGTCAATGAAGGAGGCAATACCATTGAGGGGAAGAAGCCTAAGATCTCCCGGTTTTGGGCAAAGCTAGCTCCGCACGTAACATATTATTAGGTACCTACCTATATGTCAACATTGCAACGTGACTCTGACTGTTATTATGAACCTTATGGAAACAACCTTTATAAAGGTACTTACTTACGTATAAGAGGTCGCTAGGAAACCTTTACTTTGACCTCTGTTAGATAAACATGTTTTTATAAAGCTGTGGCTTTAATAACATAGAGACAATCAGGATCTCTTGTCCAGTGACATTCTATGCATAAGGACTTCGCATCAGTGCGCTATTACAGAGTACGACCAGGAAAATAAGTCCGTTCGTCAATTTTCGTTTAAGGCCCGGTTATTCGACTCGTCTCTTTCTTACAAGCATAAGTTTGCAATTAGTCATCCCGCTTATTTTTGAAGGCAGGTCCGCAAAAAAACTTGTTTTTCATCAATATCTTTTCTCTCTGGTGGTGGGGGAAAAAACTAGCCTGAGAATAATTTAGACAATGTCTTTTCCTATTTTTCAGTGTATTTTTTTTATTTGTAGTGTTAATAATCTTTAAGTAAAACTTGAAAAATAGTAATAAACTACCTATCTTTGCATGCTTTTATGATCGAGAAAAGTAATAACTATCGTGTTATGAACCACAGAATAATTGAGAACAGTTCATGAACAAAAATATATATTTTTTCTGGATTAAAACAACGACTATTTTATGCCTTAAAACTCAACCAAAAACAGGCGATTTGTAAGATCCTGCCCTTAACAGCCGAGCATAACTGATGCCATAGTCATATCGTGGCCGCACATGGAACGGCAATAGTTTGACTTTTGCATAATAAAAGACGATTTGTTTGGTGACCGAAACAAAAAATAATATTTGTCTTTTTTGTTTACGTAAGGTTTCACAACTGGCTATCTCGCTCTCGATTTCTTGGCTCCATCTTTCAGCGTAAGCGAAAAGTTTTAAATCTGGACTGATGCATACAAAGGCGACATTATAGACATGTGCTATTTTTTTGGTTCTGTTATTGTATGACGTGGTGAGTCCATGTGTATAGAATGTCATTGCTTATATCACATACCATATTGTTACATCACAATATACAGTGTGAAATCGATATCATTAGCATCCTTTTAAACTAAGAGTCTACCCATCAAACTGAACAACTTTTACTATGGGAGCAAACCAATCGGAGTAAAAAACACATCTGCTGTCCCATACATTTGAGTCGTGTAAGCAGTGGCGGCGGGTGCAGTTTAGTATGGGACAGCAGATTTTTTTTTGCTCCGATTAGCTCACACTTGACCAATTTTTATTATTTTGTTGTTATACTGTAGAGTTTGCTCTATAATCACTCCAAGTTTGACTCTTGCATTTATTACTGTTTTTACGATAGAGCGAGAAGAAAAAACATTGACAAAAACTAGTTTCTTGTTTTTTTTTCGTGATTTCGATGTTGGTGCCATAGAGAAAGATTTTCAATTTGATGGTCTGATCATCCCCTTGAAAAGTGTCAGCATATTAAGAAGGACCCTATATACGCTATCGGCTATTATTTATATATTTATGTAGCATAGACATTTTAGTACATTGATTAATTTTGTTATTGGGTTAATAAAAACGAATAGCATAAAATAACCTATTCAGTGTTGCCAGACCTACGGATTTATCCGTAGATCTACGGATTTTGGGCCTGACCTACGGATCTACGGATTTCAATGGCAAATCTACGGATTTTTAGAAATCTTCTTAATTCCTCCCTAAAATGTCAATTTGCTGCATAAAATGATACCCAGCTGAAAATAAATCGAATTGATGTTAACATTTTTGAATATTTCATTGTGTTTCGTAAAATGTGGCACGTCCCTACTCTTTTCCATCTTGTTCCTTCTACTTTCTGTCGCTATACAGACACGACAGTAATATTTAACTGTAACATGTATGAAAAAAGGACTGACACAGGTTGATTTTCACGTTGTCTCGGCATTGTTCTCGCTTAAAGTTGTCTAAGTTTCCATTTTCTTCGCCAAATTAGAGCGATGTTTTGGGTCAGTCCACTCCAAAATAGGCAGATGAAGCATTAAAAAAAAGTCTGTAGATCTACGGATTTTTTAAGAGGTCATCTACGGATTTCTCCAGATTTTTCAACCTTGACCTACGGATTTCTAAAAATTGGATCTGGCAACACTGAACCTATTCGTCGTAAAAATTGTTTTAATTGATTTTTCATTAGTTTTAAATTATCATGAATCATGAATCTTCATATTTCTGTATGAACACAACGATAGCGCGATGTAAAGAACACGTGGTGCCATCTATTGGTGAAAAAGAGCATTAAATCCAGCCTTAAACAAATAAGATTCCAATTTTTTTATTAAACCTTCTTTTCTTACGTCTAGTAACTGCCTCCGTGGTCTAATGGTTAGAGCATTGGACTCTTGACACGGAGGTCGTGGGTTCGATTCCCACGGGCACCTAGTGAAATGTCACTTTGTGCGTTTTCCCCCAGTTGGTTAGGATATTGCAGGCTGAGTCACCTGATTGTCTGAAAAGAAAGATGATTCCGTGCTTCGGATGGCACGTTAAGCTGTTGGTCCTGGCTACTATCTCTGGTGGTAGTAGTCGTTACATAAAAACCACGTCAGAGGCCGTAAGGCGGTTTGAATAAACTCTGACACCAGGGCTTGCAGCCCACTCGATAAGAAGAAGTAACATTTAAAGGGGTGGTCTAGATTATTTATTATTTTGTTTTTGTTACACCTGTATACAGGATGTTAGGGTAGAGTATAGGCGAGTACGTTTTTTCCATACAAACATATTCCCCTGTTTCCTCCCTGGATAATGATTAATGACACTTGAGAAAAAAATGGCTACCCATAGGCGAAGTATTTTTCGCTTACTCTGATAGACGTAACATCAGTGTAACCGCGTATGAGACAGCGATAGTCATAAAATCCTATACAATTTGTATGAAAATAGATGTCTGACTCCGGAGTCGGACAGCCGTCGTAGAACAAAAAAGTGGCTACGTCGATAAGGACAGCAATAAGTAGCGATCTCCTTTTTTAACTAGAGCGAATTTGCTATGTGCATCTCTTACTGAGTGATATGACAAGACACGTGCTTTCTTCTAGTTCCTTCTCTTTCTACGTGGCTACCATACAAATAATGTTACCTCTGCTATGTCTCTATGTTTTGCTTTTTACCCGACTGCGACAGAAGGAGGGTTATGTTTTTCGAGCGTATGTATGTATGTATGTATGTATGTATGTTTGTATGTCTATTTCTTTGGCACGCCCTACAGCCTAAACGGCTTGATGGATTTTAACGTATGAGGTGTCGTTAGATTCGTTAAAATCGTGAGAGTGTCATAGGGTACATTATTTCAATATGGCGTCTGCGAATTAAAAAAGAGAGGGGGGAGAATCAATTTTTTTTCGCAAAAAATTACAATATGGGTATCAAATGAAAGCTGGTGAAGAGCAGATTCCAAATATATATATATTATAGTACTTTTATGCTACCATTTTGACACAAGACTAAAAAGTATGAAATAAACTAAATTATTTAGAAAAACAAAAAACCCGACTGCATAAAAAACTATTAACTTAAAAGATAAAAACAAGCTCCTTAAATCAGCTATAATAACTTTGTTTGAGCAAATTAATACAATTTGAATGTTATTACTTATTAGGTAGGTATTGCAGGCGGGGACAAACCAATAACCAACAAATAGGTCATTTTGTCCCCGTTTGCGATACCCACCTAATAAGTAATAACATTCAAATTGTATTAATTTGCTCAAACAAAGTTATTATAGCTGATTTAAGGAGCTTGTTTTTATCTTTTCAGTTATTTGCATTAATTATTTACTGTATATGAACTAGGAACCTTCGAAAATGACAAAATTTTAACGCCCGTTTTCACACATCCAGCAAACTAATTTGACGAATATAAACAAAAAACTGGCCAAGTGCGAGTCGGGACTCGGGCAATTAGTGTTCCGTACTATCAGTTGTTTAAAATGGGTCTTTGAAGACCACCACTATAAATTGACACTTACTTAGTATTGTGTTCTCATAGTAATTGAAGATCATTTTACACTGGTGGTAGTGTTTTGGGTATAGAATAAAAACTATATTGTTCCCATAGATAAAGTTGTTCAGTTTGATGGTCTGATCATCCCCTTAAAATTGTTTCAGCTTTTGCTAGACCTTATGAAATATTTTGAATTTAGCCAACAATAACATAATTTGTTTTGTTGCACTTACACACTTAAAAGAAGAACCAGACGGAATGTCATGTAATCATGAGTGAAGCACCCATTTCTTTTGTGTGCGTGCTGTCACGCGGTACATAAGGTGACGGGTTGTCGGACCTGCGCCTAGAGCTAGTGCGTCTGTGTGAGTGTAGGTCCCTTGTAGAACAAACGAGATTGTATTACCTTGCATGCTTCACATCTTTTTAGTGCAATACTCGGTCCGTATTTCTTTCAGGTCCGTGGTTGCACCAAGGTTGCATCTTTTAAACTTTTTATCGAATTAATACAATGTGCATTCACTTAGGTATAAACTGTCAAAATGTCATCTATGTCGACATGACATGTGCTTAGCATAACCTGTACGGACGATGTGACTTTGAATTGGCGTGCGTTTTAATTTATGAATATTAATTTTGTGTTAGTATTAGTTGACAATGTCACGGAGTTATTGACTATTCAATCGGGTTGAATTATGTATTTACTTTATTGATAATGCTTTATGTGTGATGTTTAGACATTTTGGGTGCTGTTTTTGGAGTAATTTAGTGAAGAAAAGGCCATTTGTGTTTGTATTTGTATTTATTTATTTACGAGATACATGAATTGACACGACTTAAATAATACATCACATAAACCAAAAGTGATTTTTAGGTGACAAAACAGGTAAAACTAAAATAACAGGTACACAGTACATTATCCTTCGCTTCTTTTAGCAGAGAGTGGATACAATAAATGCCTCGAATAGGAAGCACCATCCTCGCCATGTTTTTCTTCGCAAAGTGATTCCAAAACAGCACCCAAAATCTCTATAAATCACACATAAAGTAAGTATTATTTATACTAATCACCAACTACCTACTCTATGGTGTAATAAACAGGCACTTTCTTAATATTATAACAGTTTTTAGGTGGATTATTATTAGAAAATCAAATTCAACAATTTTATCTATGGGACCAAGGTCGAAATCATGAAAAAAAACAGCTGTCCCATACAAAGCTGCAATGTTACTGGACCCCAAATGTATGGGACAGATTTTTTCGCGAGTTCAATACTTTTTCCAGAGAGAAAGTTGTTCAGTTTGATGGTCTGATTATATCCTTAAAAAGCGTCAGCATATTAAGAAGAACCGTGTATAGAGTGTTAGGGTAGACAGCATTTCTTTAATGGGTGATTGTACCCATGATACTGAACAACTTTTCCAAAGTAACATAAGGGCAAACAAAAAAAAACTTTTATGCAATAGTTCAAACTAAGTTTGACCAGCTGATTGCTCAGATAAATTAACAGGAATGGATGCGATATTACGCGCGTACCCCTCTGCCAAAGACGCATGCTCAGTGAGCATACCCGTCATATAAAAATAGTTGACGCGCGTCCCGCGCCAGTATATAAAACTCCCCCCTCACCCCCGCAAAATTGACAGACTTTTTTGCGTAGAAATGAGAGATCATTTCCAATCCATTCCTGTTAATTTATCTGAGGCTGATTGCATTTAGTAGGTACCTACGAAAAGTCTAAAATTGTGTATGCTAATTTCATATAAGATCTGTGGGAAAAGTTGTTCAATTGAATTATCCCAGTGACTCAAGAGCATGCTAAAGATAAAATTAATCGCTTATTATTATGATTAAGTTTTTTTGTTTTTTCTTACGCAGATTAACACAACGCTCACATAATGAATTCGAAACCCAACAGGCCCATGTTTGGGTCTCATTCTGACACTTCAGCAATAAATATTAAGGATATGGTAAGGGAAGCACGTTTGAATGAAGTGGTGTTTGTTTTGACTCCCTTGCAAGGTTGTGTTGTTTGGAAATAACTGTAGGTATCTTATGATATGTTTTTCTCCACTCTGGACGGGAATCGTCAAATTAAGTCCCGCTGCGCTAAACGAAGTTGCCACTTTCCGCCTCCATCGAGGAGAAAAATAATATACTAACCTCGGGCAGTAACTAAGAAAGCCTCAGATCACATGTTTGTTGGCCGAAGCGATGAGACCTTTCTTACTTTCCTGCCCTCGGTGTGTAATCTACTATTTCTCCCCTCCGGACGGAAAGCGTCGACTTTCGTCCCGCTGCGCTAAACGAAGTTGCCACTTTCCACCTCCGTCGTGGAGAAAAGTAGTATACTAAACTCTGGCAGTAAATAAGAAAGCCTCAGATCACATGTTTGTTGGCCGAAGCGATGAGACCTTTCTTACTTTCCTGCCCTCGGTGTGTAATCTGCTATACCTAACTACCCTAATTTTTTATAATTAACCTTATTGCAAGATTAACCCGTGTGTAATTGAAAAAACTATGCAGTTTTGCTGGTTGCTGTATGTGATAGATAAAAGGCACGAAATCTATATAGCCGTATCAGCTACGCCTTCTGCAGCCGTACGAAGCTGCGTGAAAGGCTTCCGCACATTGCAGCGATATTATCGACAGCGATATCGCGACACCTTACACACTGCAGCGATTCCGCGATTCGCGTCACGCATGCGCCCTTCACTGAATGTAGTAGAAAGAGATTGCGTCAGGTTGCGATAATATCGCGGCAGTGTGTAGGATCGTTCGCGTCCCCATACAAAATGTACTGAGAACAATTATCGCAAAATCGCAGCGATAATATCGCTGGATAATAACGCTGCAATGAGCGGAGGCCTGAATCGTCTCTTTCTATTTGCGCGCGAACAAAGGAGATAAAAGGTGTGATATAGCCTTATCGCGCGCATCATACTACGGCCGCTGTGTTCAGAGATTTTGCAAGCCTGCCTCTGACCTGGCGTAACGAATAGTTACACCGCTGTCAGACGAAATTATCCGGGACCTACTGCTCAACGTGCCTTCCGAAGCACGGAGACGCTCGAGATGAAATACCACTAAACGGTCACCCATCAAGATAATGATCGGATCTTACGTTGCTTAACTTCGCTGATCGCTTCCATTTTCGTAGTTACTTCCAATATAGTAAGAAATTGCAGTGTCGTGTCATGTTCGGGTTATTCCCGTTGTCCCCCACCGCTACGCCCCCAGTGGGGGCCAATAGGGTAAAATTCCCACTGTCCCCCGCATTACGAGAAAATATATTATCGTTGTCCTCCACAAAAATAAAATCAATGGATTTTTTATGGAAACACTGTAAAAAATAGTTCTGTATTCGACTGTATTTTGTTAATTAACGTTAATATTATCTACTAGTGTTTTCCCGCGACTTCGTCAGCACAAAGTATATACCAGATTTTAAGTCAGATCGCTATCAAACAAAAAAAGTTTCGTCAAAATCGGTTCAGTAGTTTTTGCGTGATGTGCGAACAAACAAACAATTTTGTCAATAGATGGCGCTGCACGTCATTTAAATCGCGCTATCGAGTGTTATTTGATTTTATATGAAGTAAACCGCTACTTTTTTGTTCCTCATGATTTTACGGTTAAGATAACAGCTATTCTCTATAATGTTTTCCATAACAGTTGTAGATCAGAAAAATAAAATGGGATTGCAAAACTATTTATTTACAGTGTTTTCATTAAAAATCAATTGATACTATTTTAGTTGCAGACACCGATTATAATTATATTTTCCCTTTGGCCTCCAGTCCCACACGCGGGAGACAGCGAGAATTTTTTTTCAGTTGGCCCCCACTCGAGGCGTAGTGGTGAGGGACAACGGGAATAACCCTCATTTTCCCCCTCGGGATATCTATCGTTTTCAAAATACATATTTCTCTTTTCTTCAATCATTCTTACCACCTCTTCATTTGTTATTATTCAATCTGTCCAACTGTTACCCTATAATTTAACTGTTAGGCTACAATAAAACGTTATTGGAAAATGATATACTTACCACACCGTCATGTCCAACACAGCAATTGTGATATAAACACAACAGAGACGGGTCGTGCTGTAAATAATATGCCCATGATAATGACTGCTATTGATTGCGCATGCGCATGCGTCAGTAATAATTGTAGAGGACACATGTTTTGTGTCTGTCAGACGTACCTACGTACAAACACAAGCGACAATCATGTCATCATCAGCTATACGTCCCACTGCTGAGCACATCAGGCTAAGGGTTGAACTACATCAGGAAGCACGGCATCGCATTATTCCGTCGCTCCATCCTTTTCTGTCACTCAGGAACGTCATTTGCTAGAGCATATAAGGCTAGGTTATCCCAGTGCAAGCGTCTCTTTCTTGCAAGCATAAGTTTACAATTGGCCATCCCGCTCCAATTGAAAGCAGGATCGCAAAAAAAAGTGTTTTTCGTCAATATCTTTGCTCATGGGAGTTTCTAAGCTAAAAATTCTTCTGAGTTCACTAGAAATATTTAATGTAGGTACCTATTTAGTTAAGTACAAGAATAAAAAGTTAAATATCAGCAGTTTAATCATAGTATTGAAAAAAAATAACAAAAAAGGGTAACTTTGGGATGTTTTTCTATCTAGTAAACTTAATCTAATCGTGTAATTGAGAACAGTCGCCCATTCGCCCGATCCTTAAATAAGACATAATTTAATTTCAGACTTTAAAACACAGTTTAAAACACTTTCGATCGTGTTCAAAAAACGGCCTCGACGGGATAACAGCGTCATAAGATAGACGGAACGGAACAGCACGGAACAGCACGCCGCGTGCGATCGCGTTCCGTCTATCTTATATGCTAACAAATGACGTTCCTGAGTGACAGAAAAGGATGGAGCGACGGAAAAATGCGATGCCGCGCTACGTGGTGTAGTTCAACCCTTACCCTCAGGGAGGGTGTATGTACGTTAGTCCACCACGCGTGCACAATGCGGATTGGTAGACTTCACATGCGTATCAGAATTTCTTCTTCAGCGTATATGCAGGTTTCCTCACGATGTTTTCCTTCACCGTTTGAGAGCAGTCGTTATTTATTAGGTACGTAAGTTAGAAAAACTCGTTGGTACGGAATCTTGTGATTGAGTGTCTATATCACAACGCCCGCTAAGCCACCGACAATCGCATATCCAGGGTAAACTGCATTACTGAAGGGGCTACCTCCTGGTTTTAGCAATTGGGTAACTGTGTAACCATCTATTTCAGTTAGGAAATCGTTAATAATATATTAGTTTCTTTCTATTAATAATTTTTTTAACTTTTTTATAAATAAATAATTGAGTTTCGGTCTAGTTTTAAGGTTTTCTGGGATCTTATTATAAATTTTAACGGCCTGCACACGTAGCATGCTACACGTGATACGGCTGTATCACGTTTTTTATCTCGTTCGTTCGCACGCAAATAGAAAGAGAGCGAAGGTGTGATAGCGCTGTATCACTGCGGCATGCTAGCTATGCTGGAAATAAGGACTTCTGTGGTACATTTCCATTGTAGTAGAGGGTAAAGCGAGATTATTTTAGGATCTTAAATTGTAGTTTGTGTATGTTTTTATCTGGGTGAAGAATTCGAAGTGTTTACGTACAAACGTTGCCATTTCTAATATATAAATCGATGGCAAAGTTAGTATTTGGTATTTTGCGAAATAGGGTCTACAACATATCATTTTTTTATTATACAGGGTTTTAGGGTTGAAATAAATGATTTTTATTTATTTATTTATAAATTTTTTAGGGTAAACAGTTGCATTATTTACCCCTTAAAATAATGCAACTGTTAACCCTAAAACCATGTAGGTATAATAGAAAATGTTGTATATAAAAAAACTACGCATGCGATATGCATGTTTCTTACAAACATTTTAATTAACCTTAACTGTGAATAATTCATGTATTCTCGTTCCACTGCATTATAATGTGATATAAAACTTTACATCTGTGCATACAGTACACATGCCATTATATATATAGGTAGGTGTGTGTATGTATCTTCATAGTTTATATTATTTTTATCTAGCCATATTGCGATGTTAGAAAAAGTGGTGAAACGGGCCTTAAATCTATCAATCTATCTAAACGTTAGATTATTTTATTTATTTTGCATGCATATGCTCACGACTATATTCCCCGAGGGGGTAGTCAGAGATATTCTGAAACCTTAGAACATCCAGTGCGACGGGTGGAGATTTTAAATATTTTATTAATGATTGCTATTCCTACTAATTTACATGTAAACGTGAATCCCTATGTAAAATCTCAAATACACGCAACAAAAGTAGTATCTTAAACTATGCCGTTTATATTTGTTTATAAATTGCCACTTGGTAGTTAATTGAAAGCCTTGAGTGTTATTTGTTTGCATGGGAGAGGTCAATAGACGTCGTTCAGAACATTATTAGCTGCTAGTTGTCTATTGTTGACAATATTGAGATGTATGTGTTGTGTCACAAAAGGGTAATTAGGGTTTCTTGACCAAAAGGTGCCAACGGGACCCATTCTTCGTCCGTCGTTTGTTTCTGTTTTTGTTTTAGAAATTTTCACCGAATAAGGTGCAAGGAAAAGTATATAGGTACTCTACCGATCAAACTGAACAACTTATACTATGAGAGCAAACATGTCAGAACAAAAAAAACTGCTGCTCCATACGATAGAGTCGAGTACCTAGGTATTGCAGTTTAGTATGGAACAGCAGTTTTTTTTTCGTTCTGACAGGTTAGCTCCCACAGTAGAAGTTGTTCAGTTTGATGGGTAGAGTATGTGGTTTAAGCAGTTTTTTTTTCGTTCTGACAGGTTAGCTCCCACAGTAGAAGTTGTTCAGTTTGATGGGTAGAGTATGTGGTTTAAAGGTCAATTATACTTTTCCTTACCCTGTAGGTATGTGTTACTGACGTAACGTAAGGACGAGGGAGGGTCGAGGTAGATGGACAGGAAATAGGTTTTTTTGATGAATATATTTACTTGAGATGAAATACCACTAAACGGCCACCCATCCAAAGACTGATCGGACCTGAAGTTCAGGTCTGACTGCAAGTTGACCACGCACTGGGCCCGCGTGGAGTATGGCCCACTCCCTCTCACCCTTATTCGTGAGCGGAGGCCTTTGTCCTGCAGTGGGATTCTATAGGCTATAACTTACTTACTTTTATATTTACTTGGGCCAGGATAGTCTCCTTCGAAAACAGGCAAGACAAGGAAGTTGTAAACGCACTAAGGTTTGCCGGAGATCGATAAAAAGAACAGGTCGGGTTCAGGTATGATTTTTGAAAGTCAAATCATCAGTAGAAAGAGGTAGGTATCTTCATAGTAATTTTGAAATTTTTTATCTTTGACTATTTATTATAAGGACTCGCCTTGCGGTAGCATTTCCCCTCTGCCACGGTATAAGATCAATTGATCATGTGCATTTATATTAAATTTAGACAGCCTATAATTGCGAAATAATAACTTCGAACTTAGAACGTTTGGGGTTCACACGAGACTACTTTTCATGACTTTTAAAATTCAAAATTAGAATCTAAAGTTATGGGGAATAAAATCCAAAGTTGCGGGTTGCATGTTACATCACCCCCCGCAAAAAGTGGCAGAAATGTTGTTAGTAGAATTACACGCGTTACCAGTCCTCATTATATAATATAATTATGTAGTCAAAGTTTTTTACAGCTGAGTTCAACGTAGGTATGACTTTAAAAAATCGCACTCCAGCAATTTTTTGACTGGTTTGACTGGTTTGCTGGTAAAAGTTGTTCAGGTTGATGGGTACTTGGTTTAAAGGTTTACCTTTAGTTTATATACATACATAGATAGGTACCTATTTACGTAATTATCTGGCCTTTGTTAGATGATAATAACTAGGTAAATAAGGTTAACAAATAAAGTGATACAATTAACCTAGTTTGTATAAATAAAAAAGGTTGTTATTCTACCTGATTTTCCTTATAAAGTTGCCAGGGAGGTCTGAGAGTGAAAATTAACATATTTTCGCAAGGTTCTGTATTGAACTAGTGTTGTGATTGTAACAGTCGACATCGATAGATCTTGTCTCGTATGTTTCGTGACGTTGTCAAAATTCGATGAGTGACAAATCTGAAGAATTTTGTACAAAAAACGAAAAGGAACATAAATAAAAGGTTTGAAAAAAGAGGTTTTTGCCATTTATAAAGGGTGTCACAAAACATACCTACTACTATTAATATTTAAGACGCTATTATCCGAGGCCGTTTTTTGAACACGAACGGAAGTGTTTTAAACAGTGTTTTAAAGTATGAAAAAATGAAATTATGTCTTATTTAAGGATCTGGCGGATAGGCGATGGTTCCGATTAGATTAAGTTTACTCGATAGAAAAAAATCCCAAAGTTACCCCTTTTTATTATGTTTTTTCAATAGGTACTATGATTAAACTGCTGATATTTATCTTTTTATTCTTGTAATTAACTAAATACATCAAATATTTCTAGTGAAATTCGTTGAATTTGGAGTTAAGGAACACCCATGAGCAAAGATATTGATGAAAAACACGTTTTTTTGTGAACCTGCTTTCAATTGGAGCGGGATGGCTAATTGCAAACTTATGCTTGCAAGAAAGAGACGCTTGCACTCGGATAAGAGAGCCTTAAGAGGATATAATTCAGAGCGAGCTACAAACGTACAAACGTACAATGGTGATATTTTCAATACTAACCAATTAAAGTCAATGAAATTTTGCAGAAACAATCTAGAAACAAATTTCTATGCTTGTATGGAGTCAGATTTTCGTTAAAATGTATAGTTTTAAAGTTGCAGTGCTTCAAAGATTTCCATACAAAACTTAAATTAATCCTAGCATTAAAACTGTATATTTTAACGAAAATCTGATTCCATACAAGCATAGAGATTTGTTTCCAGATTGTTTCTGCAAAATTTCATTGACTTTAAGGTTAGTACTTACTGAAAATATCACCATAGTACGTTTGTATGGAGCTCGCATTTTCGCTCTCGGAATTATATTCTCTTAAAGGGGTTGTTTATATCATCAAACAACGTTCACTGTAGAGCCTTGAACCTTGATGCGCATTCAGAAAAAAATTCTGCTGCTTCATACGAAATCAATCAATCAATCAATCAATTATACTTTATTGCACACCAAAACAGAACATACAATCCAAACCAATCAAAACTGTAGTACGCACTCGACTCAAATGTATGGGATAAAAAAATAATAAAAAAACCATACGGTCGAATTGCGAACCTCCTCCTTTTGTTGAAGTCGGTTAAAAACTAAACGATATTCCAAACTAAGCCCTATAAGTAAGTAGGTACATACTTTTGTGTAAACTCCATTCAGATTGGATCAGTGGGTTTTGGGCGCAGGTATACAAACTGCTATTCGGGGCAGAAACAAATATCCAACAAATCAAAGATCATCAAAATCTGTCTTCCCGGGTCGAACTCGAACCCGGGTCGGTCGCAGTAAGGACAACATGTTCAGATGGGGATTCTCGGATGCGCAAAATGTGAGTTGCTTGTGTGGAGCTCCACAAACGATGGCCCATCTCACATCGTGCCCTGCGGGCCCTAACACCTGTACGCAGGAAGAGCTCATGGCCGCTAGCGACGGTGCAGTATCGGTTGCCCACTTCTCATCATCATCATCAGCCCGGTAAACCCCACTGCTGGGTATAGGCCTCTTCATTTTCACGCCAACTAGAACGGTCCCCCGCTAGTCTCATCCACTGTTTGCCGGCTACTTTACAAATGTCATCCGACCACCTGGCTGCTAGTCTGCCCACTGACCGTTCCCCCTCCCACAGACGCCACACTGTCGCTGCCCTCGTCCATCTGCCATCATTCCGCCTGGCCAAGTGTCCCGCCCACCTCCACTTCAGAGTCGAAATCCGCTTGCCGATATCAGCCACCTTTGTTCGTCCTCTGATCTCGACACTCGGAATCCAGTCCAGAAGTGTGATTCCTAGCATAGCTCTTTCCATTGCTCTTTGTGCGACTTTGACTTTGTACACTGCGTCCTTAGTCAGAGTCCATGTGCCCACTTCTGGCTAGGTACTATTTAGCGACTTTGTTCAAAGTTTGAAGTCGACACGAGAAGATCAAAATCTGTCCAGCCGTTTTTGAGTTATAAATGGTGTAACTAATAACTCGACTTTGTTCTATACAGGGTGAAATTGATACCTATCATTAGAATCCTTTTAAACTTAGAGTCTACCCATCAAACTGAACAACTTTTACTAGGGAGCAAACCGATTGGAGCAACAAAAAAACAGTTATCCCATACTAAACTAAACTCGACTCAAATGTAAGCAACAACAGATTTTTTTTGCTCCGATCGGTTTGCTCCCATAGTAAAAGTTGTTCAGTTCGATGGGTAGACTTTTAGTTTAAAAGGATGCTAATGATATCAATTTCAACCTGTATTCATAATTCATAATTCATAATCATTTATTGCTTTCACATGTTTTATAGATGTTACAAAATACAATGGTCCTATGTGAAACCCTGACCGGGCACTGCAAAATCTCTTTGACAAACAAATATATATACATTATTTCCTTATAGATAAGAATTAACGCCATACACAAAACTAATAAGAACAACAACAACAATTGATGTATGATGATGATGTATTTAAAGAAGATTAATTTTAAGGTTCTTACAAATGCGCCAAGTTTACAATTTTCATTTTAAATATGTAATTATGTAGTAACCTTACTTCTCAAGCCAGTGCTACTAAATGTAATTTAAAATTCATTAGGTCAATATGTGTAGTTTACGACATTTATCCTTATGCATTAGGTATAATATTTAAAACAGTGATTTCCTTGCATTGTGTCAATTAAATATAATTACATTAAATGTACATTAATATACTGTTTCATGAATAATAAAATAAACTTATTTTCAAGTTTCACAAACTTTACTTCCTATTGTCATTTCCTAATATCAAGTAGGTTTGTAGTTATACAGGGTGTATCTTACTCGTAAGTGTATAATTTTACCGTTGGAGCGTTCCATACATACGAAGTCTGGTGAAATAGGTAAGAACTTATCACCAAAAAAATAAAAAAAAATTAAAGTAAAAAAACCTGAAAATATTCAATGCTAACAACGAAGTATGCACGGGGCACATTGCTCGCAAAACCGATGGCCGATGGGGCCGGAAGGTTCTCGAGTGGCAGCCGCGTAGGTACCGGAAAGCGCAGCGTGGGTAGGCCCCCCACACGGTGGACCGACGACGTGGTGAAGGCGGCGGGAAACCGTTGGATGAGGGCAGCGCAGGACCGGTCGTTGTGGCCATCCTTGGGGGAGGCCTTTGTCCAGCAGTGGACGTCCATCGGCTGAGATGATGATGATGAACCACGAAGTATGATACTAACCAATTTAAGTCAATGAAAATTTTCAGAAACAATCTAGAAACTAACCTCTATGTTTGTATGAAGTTAGATTTTCGTTAAAATTTAGTTTTCATGCTAGGATTAATTAAAGATTTGTATGGAAACCTTTGAGGCACTGTAACTTTAAAACTATAGGTAAATTTTAACGAAAATCTGACTCCATACAAACGTAGAGATTATTTTCTTGATTGTTTCTGAAAAATTTCATTGACTTTAATTGGATAGTATTGAAAATGTCACCAAACTACATTTGTATGGAGCGCGCCAACGCTAAATACCCTTAATGTTTCATTGCATTTCAGTCATAGATATAGACTCTAGTAGATTGATATCGTTAATTGCAGTCAATTTTGATTTGATGATTTTGTCGAGCAACGTTATTGATAGGATTTTATCGATTCGTTCACTTCTCTAGACTCGTATAATCAGATCAAGGTTAGGCCAACATTCCGACACATCGATTTTACATGTGGGTAATCTATTTTACGTGTGCTTTCGTTTTGCACAACGGCTTTTTTCGTCAAAGCTTGGTTGGGTAGGTAGGTACTTAGCTAGCGCCAATTTCTTACTCAAGTGTTGACGAATGAATCAAAATACACTACTCTTTCTACTCACAGACTTAAAAGAAGAACAGACGGAATGTCATCTAATCATGAGTGAAGCAACCATTTATTTTGTGTGCGTGCTGTCACGCGGAACATAAGGTGACGGGTTGTCGGACCTACGCCTAGAGCTAGTGCATCTGTGTGAGTGTAGGTCCCTTGTAGAACAAACGAGATTGTATTACCTTGCATGCTTCACATCTTTTTAGTGCAATACTCGGTCCGTATTTCTTTCAGGTCCGTGTTTCTACTACAGGACAATTTTTTGTCATTGCGTAGGTTCTTGTCAAACTGAACAACTTTCACTATACAGGCTGTAAGGAAAAGTATCATTAACCTTTAAACCACATACTCTACTCATCAAACTGAACAACTTTTACTAGGGGAGCAAACCCTGTCAGAGCATAAAAAAACTCTGCCGTCTCATACATGTTTTTTAGTTGAGCACCTACCCAGGTATTGCACTTTAGTATGGAACAGCAGTTTTTTTTTATCTGTCAGATTTGCTCCCATAGTAAAAGTTGTTCAGTTTGATGGGTAGAGTATGTGGTTTAAAGGTTATTGATACTTTTCCTTACACCCTGTATAATTAAAGAGCCTGCGTCGAAATCACGATTTAGATATTCCACGAATTCGAGTCGATTAGGAAGGTGCTGCAGTTTTGCATGGAACAGCCGATTTTTGTTTTCGCTGTTCCAAAGTTTGATCGGTAGGTAGTGAAAGTGTTAAATTGCTTGGTCACAGTTTTCACACAGACAAAATTTTTTCCTGAAAATTTTCGACATATTCAATATACAAGGTGTAACAACATCCTAGAAGGGATGAAAGTGTACCTATAGTCTACACTCCCGTTGCCACTTTTCGTCACCGTCATACTATTCGCACATAGGTAGGTACATCACAATACACTGCTCGAAATGCAGGTCTTTCGATTTCCTCACGATGTTTTCCTTCACCAATAGGTAACCAAGAAGTTCCTAATAAGACTATAATAACCAATTCTCCCTTTTATTCCCAGGTGACGGATCTATTCACCCAGATGCGCGAGCCGTCCCCAGGGGCACCTAGCCCCAAAGGCTCAAGTAATTCCCTCACCGCATCTGTGACCCGCAACGTTGGCTTCCAGCAAACTAATAGTTCAGAACATCTGCCCTGGAACATGCCTGCTGTACCAGGGAACTGCAATACTAATTTGTAAGTATCTAAAACTTCATGGTTAGGTATATACGAGTATGTTGGGTAAATTTGAAAATAATGTAGGTACTTTGGGATTTGGTGAATAGTCAGCGAATAGTTTAGGAGGTTTGTCAATTTGACGTGTATGATGGGGGGGGGGGGGGCGACGATGTATTTGACATACAAAAGCGTATATTTCGGAAATCATCGTAGAGGGGAAGTAATAGAGGTCGGAAAGTTAGAGGGCGCAGCGTGCCGTGAGAAGAAACAACATCAACATACCACACCCTCTCGCACGATTCGCAGCGTTCAATTTCGAATAGTTCAAAGTCCAAAAAGGGTAACCGGACCTGTCGCCGTGTGTACAACCACCTTTTTGTACTACGGCCACCTGACTCAGAAGTGTCACTTCATATACATTGTATAGGATTTTTATGACTATCGCTATCTCATACGCAGTTACACTTATTCTGCCTACCGGCGTAGGTAAGCGAAAAAAAAACTTGGTATTGATCCAATCATAGAATTCACGACAAAACTAGCGGCAGTCGTTTTAGTACCCGACTTGAACCCACCTACATTTTTGTATGAAATAATAGCTCATTACACGGTACATAGAACAGCTGTGTAATTATTATAATATTTTGCACATATGCAAAATATTATAACAATAACGGCCTTGGCGAGGTTACAATGACGGTTGATCTGTTGTTTGAACAAAAATAACTATACATTGTGAACTTACATGACTATGCCAATAAAGAAAAACTGGTTATATTTACAAACACACAACTCTTTTGGGACGAAATGATTAACTTTAGGAACAGTTTTGATAACGTTTTTATATGCCGGATGTCACAAAACCCCCTACATTTAAAGAGGTAATTTAGACCATCAAACTGAACAAACCAGTTATGGTTTATAGTGAGTCGATTATTTGTTAATCTACAACATTGTATTGTCATATATATCAATCAATAATAAATAATTGAGCGAACATCGAAAAAAAATGAAACATAATTATGATTCAAGTATCACAGAGTGTAGTACAGAGTGAAACAAAACCCCCTTGTAATACCTAAGGGGGTGATTCAGCCCATCAAACTGAGCAACATACACTATGGAGCCAACATAGAAATCGCGTAAAAAAACTAGGTACTATTCCATACAAAACTGCAGTCCGACTCGACTAAAATGTATGGGACAGCTGTATTATTTTCGCGATTGTCTGAAGCACCCCTTTTTAGTATTACTAGGGTGTTTTGTTACACCCTGTATATTCTGCGACTACGATAGTCTAATATTTATTTAATTGAGTCTAAAATAGCTCACGTGTAATACGGACAAGTCCAAAGTCAAGACATTAGCACCTTGGACGGCTTCCAATGTTTCTGACCGACTGTTTTGTATAACATATAGGTATATAGATGTGTATAATATGTATTATCTACTCGTACATGGACCTTTTTTGGAGAAATATTTAAATTTCATTTCATCGCAATTCGGTATGGTAAGTTTTTTTTTTGGAGGGCTGAATCGAAAACCATTTCGAGATAATTGTCTCAATAATCATATTTTCTATGTCAGAGATTTTAAAATGAAAGGATTACAGATATTTGTAATAAAATAACGTCGTTTTTCGGTCCATCCAGTGACGTCACTGGCATACCTGTGAACTCCTTGGTAAACATAAAACCAACTTAAAATAACTGACCATTAAGAAAAAAAAATACATTCTCAATGTCAGAATTTGACATTTGATGTTGCCGTATCTGTTTCCAGCATAGAGTTAGAAAGAGTAGGAAGGTTTAATTTTTTTTAAATATAGCTGTAGATCGTTTTTCTCCATGGAGTTCGAATTATTTTCTCTCCACCATTTTTGCACTTCGAGATTACAGATCAAAATAATTTAAAAATTAAATTTATATTGATAAACTCTATGAATCGCAATAAGAATGAAATATGTGTCTTAAAATTATGTCTTCTATCCGTAAAAAATATAAAAATGAAGACAACAAAAAACTTGACATAGGTACCGAATTCGGTCGATCGATTCAGTTTGTACAGGGTGAAATTTATATCATTAGCATCCTTTTAAACTAAGAGTCTAACCCATCAAACTGAACAACTTTCACTATGGAAGCAAACCGATCGGAGCAAAAAAAAATCTGCTGTCCCATACATTTGAATCACGTAGTAGGCAGCGGCGGAGGGTACAGTTTAGTATGGGACAGCAGATTTTTTTTTTGCTCCGATCTATTTGCTCCCATAGTGAAAGTTGTTCAGTTGGATGGGTAGACTCTTAGTTTAAAAGGATGCTAATGATATCAATTTCACCCTGTATTTCATAGGGTCCAACTTAATATGCTGACACTTTTTAGTAGGATGATCAGACCGTCAAACTGATCAACTTTCTCTATGGGACCAACATCGAAATCGCGAAAAAAAAATCTGCTCTTCCATACAAAACTGCAAACCTATACTCGAGCCAAATGTATGGGATAGCTGATTTTTTTTTTTCGTTCCACTTGACATATTTCTGTTCAATAATTTTTCTCCTGACAGGTGACATGTGACAGAGGAGTCGCGTGGCTAAGGAGGTAACAAGTAGACGTGTCGTCGGCTTGCGATTTGATTGCCCAAGTGGCTCCGCCGTTTTATGGTGGTTTCAAGTGTGTGTTTTTGTTTAAAAACGGGGTTTTGAGATCGCCATATCATATTACCGTATCATATCTAATAAATATATCTTCAACACTTGACACTGGCGAAATCTAACAAGGAAACGCCATTTAATAAAAATAGAATAGACATAATGACAATTTGTCCTGAAAAACTTGACATAAGTATTTGTTTTATTTAACACTTCTTCTTATCGTGTGGGCAGCAAGCCCTGGTATCAGAGTTTTTTTCAGACCGCCTTACGGGCCTCTGACGTGGTTTTTATGTACCTAACCAAAGATAGTAGCCGGGATCAAAGGCCTAACGTGCCATCCGAAGCATGGAATCATGTGATCCAGCCTGTAATATCCTAACAAACTGGGGAAAAATGCACAAAGTGACATGTCACTAGGTGTCCCCCGTGGGAATCGAACCCACGACCTACGTAAGCAGAACTCAATGCTCTTGACAATTTTGTCAATGTACATTTTTATTGAACTGTAAATAATTGTCGAATTTTCGCCTGTCGCCTTTCACCTGTAATTGTCGCGTTTATTGAATAGGGCCCTGGAGTGCGATTTTTGAATCTCATTCGCTGAGCTCAGCAGTTGAAAATGTCAAAATTACTATGGAGATTACTATGGAGATATGCATCTTCCTACTGCTGACTTGAATGTATCGATCATTTTAGGAATCTTGCTTTGGTAAGTAGGGTGAGAGTGCCCAAGCGGTGGTTTGAGATCGAGTTCAGAGAATTTTAAATTTTAAAGTAGCAACTAACCCCACATTTTCAGTGGATTGGCGGTATAGAAAAATATTGAATAGACAGATTCGAATTTCAAAAACTCTTTCCACGCTAGCGGATAAAATGCACTTTTGCACTCAGATTTCGAATGATAAACAGAATCTTTCCGAGCTTGTGAGGTGAAAAATAGATTAAAAAATTTTATTTGAGAAAACCAACCCATCTTATCTTATTTTGGGGGCTAGCAAGCCAGCAACTCTTCGATCTAATTGGATCTTTTTGTTGTCCCCTACATATTTATTTCTTCACTCTTCAAAAATGTGGTAATTATCTTAGATCAAAATAAAATGAAATGAATGGTAATTATTTATTACCATTTTGAAAAAAAAACCTAAGTTGAAACCGCGGGTGATCTGACCGTCAAACTGAACATTTCGTCTATAGCACATAGAAATCGCGAAAAAAAAATCTGCTGTTCCATACAAACCTACTCGAGCCAAATGTATGGGACAGCAAATCTAGGAGAACAATTTACTAAAAGGCAAAAAGTAGTTTCACAACGGTTGCTAAATTTGATAATTTTACTTTAGGCGCAGTCATTGTGGTATTTCCAATTAAAACTGGTGCTAATTCAATTGATCCTAATGACCTCAAGACACTGATCATGACCATTTGAAGTTAAGACTAGATTAAGACTTGAATTTAATATCAACTGCATCCGTGGTCTTTAGAGCATTGGGCAAATGCCCCGGGCGGTATAGGTACTTTACTAGATAGGAATCGTGTATTCAGGTTATGATTGCACTAGATGAACTAACCAAAAATACTGAGGTATGACTTTAGTTTCGGTAAATGGTATAAATCTAGTCGTAAAATGAAAAATAAAAGATGCCTCCGAGGTATTTCCACCTACTATTACGTCTTAACACCCCTTCCGAAAATCTGACGCGCTCTAGTAAATTTTTTTTTTTAATTTTTGACTACTTTATATGCCTACCCCCACCACGCAAACCGGCAAATTAGTATACCGTTGTTATCAGAGGCACTTGGGGCATACGTAGTATCAATATCTGACGCGCTCGAGAATGCCCAAGTAACTGTTTTTTTAACATTTTTGAAAAACCCTACACGCCAAACCCACCGCTAAAATGGTTTTTACCATACGAGCTTTTCTTTTCGAAATTATTTTACCTTTCGATTTTGATAGGTCTCGACGGCGCCGTTGAATTACGCCATTTAGCTACCTCGCCTCCCTAACCACTAGGGGTGGCAAATTCGGGAAAAATATAGGTTTGATTGAGCTCTGTTTTTTATAACCAATTCGCAATTTAAGAAATTAAACATTAATGATTGTTTAAAACTGAACATTTATTATTTTGACTACCTAGTCCTGCTAAAATTTTGCACCCGTATTTCTGGTGTATTTTCTACATCTGCGTCGTATTTCAGTCCTAGTGACTCTTGACGTGATATCATCAATATAAGGTATTTGAAAAAATCTAAAATTCCAAATTACTCAAAAACGGTTAACATTAGTATAAAACAATCTAGGACTATTGATAGCTTACTCTCTCTTCTATCACGTCCTTAAGGCCCAATGGTAGGACGAAATACCTTGGAGGCGTCTTTTATTTTTCATTTTACGACTACATTTATACCATTTACCGAAACTAAAGTCAAACCTCAGTATTTTTGGATAGTTTATCTAGTGAAATCATCTGAATACACGATTGGAATTACTTCACTCGATAGAAAATCGTCACAAAGATGACGTATTTTCATGCATTTTTAAAAATAAATCTCGTTTTAGAAGAACTTAAATAGTTTCCGATTGTTATACTCCCATATTCACCATTAGTTTATCTAGTGAAATCATAAAGAAAAATCAAATGAAAAAGTGCTTTTGTTCATTCTTTTTAATCGAAAATACGGCACACGCACGCACTTTTCGGAGGGCTGGGCAATCGCGTTTCTCATAGACAATCTTCGTCCCCCCCGTCTTTGTCCCCCTAAAGGAATGTATTGAATTACCAGTAACCCTGTATATTTCATGATTGCAGAACCAGCGAGTCCCAATCAGGCTTGGTCCGTAGCATTAGCAACGCATCGGCTCTGACGTCACTAAGCGCTGACCTGTCGCCTTCTGATTCTCACTTCTTTGAGGTAAGACCTTTATTTACACACATCTACTAAATACGATACCTAATTCTTTTCGAGGTGGTGAGAAAAACAGAACAGCTAATAGACAGACCAGCATAGGTAGCATGCCACCGTGATGCAGCGTTATGACGCCTTCGCTCTCTTTCTATTTGCGTGCGAACGAACGAGATAAAAGACGTGATACAGCCGTATCATGTGTAGCATGCTACGGCCTCAGTTCATGCGTGAGCGCAGCCGTCCTGCGAGGCAAAGACGTTGGGGGAGGCGAGGTAGCACGTGCGACTGCCTTTTAAGGGTATATTATTCGGAGCGCGCTCCATACAAACGTACTATGGTGATATTTTCAATACTAACCAATTAAAGTCAATGAAATTTTGCAGAAAAAATCTAGAAACAAATATCTATGCTTGTATGGAGTCCGATTTTCGTTAAAATGTATAGTTTTCAAGTAACAGTGCCTCAAAGATTTCCATACAAATCTTAAATTAATCCTAGCATTGAAACTGTAGGTATATTTAAACGAAAATCTGACTCTATAGAAGCATATAAATTTGTTTCTAGATTGTTTCTGCAAAATTTCATTGACTTTAATTGGTTAGTATTGAAAATATCACCATAGTACGTTTGTATGCAGCGCTCATTTTCGTTCTCGGAATAATATTCTTTTAACGGCACCGGCGCGCGCTTCCTTTCCCCGCTACACCTTAAAATGGCTTCCTATTCGTGATCGCAGGAACTCTCATATCGTCTCTCTCCTGTACAACACCCTCCACAATCCTTCTGCTCCTACTTATCTTCGCGAACGCTCCTCTTTCTCCTGTCCTAAATCCCGTCTAAAATTGCCATAGAAAGTAATTAATAATTAATAAGTAATTAATAATTAATAAAGTAATTAATAAGTAATTGTAGCGACATTTTATTTAAATTACCTATTATTGAGAATTGTATTTTCTTATGTTTTACATATTTAAGACATTTTACATTTTTATTTGACATTGTTACCCTGTAGATTAGTTATGTTGACATTTTATTGTTCTATTTTTAATTCTTGACGATCATAATTATCCTTTGACATTTTTATTTTTATGTAATGTACTTCCTTACTTGTAATTATGAATTTGATAATATGAAATAAATGATTCTATTCTATTCTATTCTAAGTTTTGAGACCAGATGAACAAGTCAAAAAACTGCCTTTTTGATCGGTCTTAAAATGTTGTATGGCTCCGTTCCATGGTCTAACTATTATTTATGGGTATCGAACTAAGGTGAAGAACATGACAAAATAGAAAAAAAGCTGTAACCTCGAAATTTAAAAATGTAAGGCAATTTTTTTTATGTTTTTTATTTTCGGCGGGTTGTGATCTTTAAGACTTGGGTTATTATACTAGTAATGTCGTACCTTACAACAATATCAAAACGGCAATCGGTAAAATTGCCATAGAAAGTAATTAATAATTAATAAGTAATTAATAATTAATAAAGTAATTAATAAGTAATTGTAGCGACATTTTATTTAAATTACCTATTATTGAGAATTGTATTTTCTTATGTTTTACATATTTAAGACATTTTACATTTTTATTTGACATTGTTACCCTGTAGATTAGTTATGTTGACATTTTATTGTTCTATTTTTAATTCTTGACGATCATAATTATCCTTTGACATTTTTATTTTTATGTAATGTACTTCCTTACTTGTAATTATGAATTTGATAATATGAAATAAATGATTCTATTCTATTCTATTCTAAGTTTTGAGACCAGATGAACAAGTCAAAAAACTGCCTTTTTGATCGGTCTTAAAATGTTGTATGGCTCCGTTCCATGGTCTAACTATTATTTATGGGTATCGAACTAAGGTGAAGAACATGACAAAATAGAAAAAAAGCTGTAACCTCGAAATTTAAAAATGTAAGGCAATTTTTTTTATGTTTTTTATTTTCGGCGGGTTGTGATCTTTAAGACTTGGGTTATTATACTAGTAATGTCGTACCTTACAACAATATCAAAACGGCAATCGGTACGGTTTTTGGTAATTATAATGTCCTGTGGCTACAGTACTAAAAGTGGCCAGTACGGAACCCTGCGATATACCATCTCAACAGTACTGTTATGTGATTGTATAACCTCATATCATCGAGAATCAGTAAGGGTAGTAACCACAATCATACTTCTCCGCAGGTTCTGTACATCGGTAAAGTGAGGATATCGCAGAGGAAAGTCCCGGAGACCCTCATCGACGATGCCCTCAACAAATTCGCTCAGCATGAAGCCGAGAAGGCTTTGAAACACCGACGTCACAGTTTACTGTCTTCCAATGGAGTAAGTGCTTTGATTATAATTAATTTATCATCATCATCATCATCATCATCACATCCATTATAATAGCCTGACCAGGAAAATAAAAAACGTCGCCATGTTGCGGAAAATCATTGGAACTAATTTTTGTACTTGGAACACTAACATTAAAGGTGACAGTCGATTGCAGCGCCCCCAAACCAGGTTTTTTATTTTCCTGGTCAGGCTTTACGTCGGTAAGTAGGTCAACCCAAATATGCTCTCCTCAAAAGAAAAATTGGTGTGATAGTGAAAATATTTTAATGTTAACACAATATTTTTGTTTCAGACCTCAATATACAGTTCGGACTCATCAGATAACTTAAACGATGACCAAAAAGCAAACAGCTCAGAAAATGTCAATCAAAAAATTAAGTTACACCCAAGCACAACTCCTTTGGAACCAGACAAAAACAACGTATGGAAAAGCGTCGAAAACATAAAAGAGAAAACGAAAAAAGACATTGACAAAGAATTCGATGTTTTCACCAAAGAAAGAGTAGACAAAAATGTTAAGAAAACTAGTCCTGTACCTCTAGAACCAAACGTTTTAATCCTTAACGTACCCAAGAATAACTTGGGAACTGTAAAAGAAGATGAAGAAAAACATGACGAAATACATGCGAAAATAACTGAAACGGCATCTTCTATAACACAATTCTGTCAAAACAATTTCCTATCAGACAAAGATGACACTTTTAAACCAAGAGAAACAGCAAACGAAGATCCTTTAATAGCCCTTTCTTTAAAAGAAAATACAGTACTAAAACTGAACTTAGAAGAATCACCAGAAAAGAAAATTAAAGAAGATAGTCAGCCTTTCAACTTTGATGAAATAAGTAGAAAACCAAGAACTTTAGTTACCAGTAAAAAAATTGATAACATGGATAATAGGAGGAATTCTTCAATGCCGGAGAACAAACCATTTCTGAGGGATAGATCGGCTTCGATCGGAACTTTACATTTGAAGACGCCTATTACACAGTTGATTGGAGAACAGAATAGGACTATGCTGTTTCAAGTAAGCTTCTTTCCAACTGTTGTGACTTTGTCTTCTGTCCACCTCAAGCTGTGAGTAGCCGCTAAATTTCCCGGACGGGCTCTGGACGAACACCCTACATTGCCCCGTCATTTGTTTTACCTGTCACCGCGCCGCGCCGCGGCTCGGTTTTGTGATTGTGCCTCCATGTCAAGTGGTACTTGACACGTGCAATTTGGAGTAAATTTTACAGAGAAGCGAGATAGATATTACAAATAGATCTTAAACAAACAGAGACAGGCATATTTCAATAACATTGAGGATGGGAGCGAAGGCCCCATGTCAAGTGGTACTTGACACGGGCAATTTGGAGTACAAAATCCATGTAAAGTGGTAGTTTACGGGGCAAGCGAGCGGGTAGAGTAGGTATCATAACAGTATGAGACGATTGAGGCATAAGGTTTCTTCTGCAGTGATTTCTTGGTCGAAAATGACGTCCTAGATTCGATTTTCTGCTTGGGGCTGAACTCAGCTGAACAACCAAAGTATCAAACAATCCGATTGTTTTCAATAGTGTGATATCATAATCGTTTCTCCCTCCTTCTTGCTACGCTAATGCCTAAAATTTATATAGGTTTTTGAAGGAATAACTATTAACTTTAAAAAAGTTAAAAGGTATAATAATAGACCTGTTCCAAAACTACAAAGCCTACAGCATCCTTGAAATTGTTAGTTCTGGCTACAAAGAGATTATTCAAAATACACTCCAAAAAGTCACCAAAAATTTTGATGGTAATAAAGGCCTCCGCTCATTGCAGCGATATTATCGAGCGATAATATCGCTGCGATTTTGCGATAATTGTTCTCAGTACATTTTGTATGAGGACGCGCTCGATCCTACACACTGCCGCGATAATATCGAGCGATAATATCGCTGCGATTTTGCGATAATTGTTCTCAGTACATTTTGTATGAGGACGCGCTCGATCCTACACACTGCCGCGATAATATCGAGCGATAATATCGCTGCGATTTTGCGATAATTGTTCTCAGTACATTTTGTATGGGGACGCGCTCGATCCCACACACTGCCACGATATTATCGCAACCTGACGCAATCTCTTTCTACTACATTCAGTGGTGTGCGCATGCGTGACGCGAATCGCGGAATCGCTGCAGTGTGTAAGGTGTCGCGATATCGCTGTCGATAATATCGCTCGATAATATCGCTGCAATGTGCTGAAGCCTTAATGATCCTGATTATAATTATAATGGTGATGGTTATTATGATGATCATTGTTATCGTAATAATAACAGCTAAGATAACGGTGCTGATGATTATCATACTTTATCACATCAACAGGTTGCCCGTTCAGAAGTCCGTCTAATAAGTCCGGATAGGAAGCAAATTCTTCTACACCGTGCCTTCAAGGACGTTGCAAGTTGTGTCTTGGGGCGAGTCAATAAAGACCATTTTGGTTTCGTCTGCAGGGAGAGCACGAACGATTCTTACGCGTGCTATGTATTCAAATGTGAAAGTGATTCGGTAGCTACTGAAGTTATAAATGGTAAGTTATCTTATAGTCTATTCTTCTCTTTTCTATCTTCTATTCTTTTTATTTAACTTCTCGTCTCTATTTCTGTAAGTGTTAAAACGATTCTTCTGTAAATTCTGTTTGTTTGTGCTTATATTTTATGATATGTAGGTAGGTAGGCTTTTGACGAGAATAGTTGAAATTGTTTTCGATTAGTTTTAAGATGTTAGTCTCTTGCAGAGTTCATTATATTTTTTTAAGATCAATAAATTGTCATGATTGTCTTGGATATTTAATTAAATTTTTATTCGCATATTAATGACATTGTCTAGAAACCTTCGATATGCTAAAATATATAAAACAATAAACAGCTTGCATGAGTCTACGTCAACATATCACCATGAAAAAATTTATATACGAAATCTTAGGCTCTTTCGTGTCTATTATATTTATTTATTGGATAGTTATATCGTAGGTAATTTTGTTAAACTGCAATTTTAACCTTTGAATCATGAATCCAAAATCATCTCGAAGAAATATTTGTTTGCTAATTGAAGAAATTTGTTCCAGCAATCAGACAAGCCTTTATAGCCCATGCGGAGATCCTGAAGAAGTCGAGAGAGAAGTCACCGAACATGACATGCGAACATTGCCCGATGCTGTGGTACCATAGACTCTGTCATGATGTTGAAGGTAAGATAATGACACGACGTATCCGTCGACGGCGACCCTCATTGGTTCCTGGCGTGAGCTCGGAAGTGACTGGAGAATCCGAGTTTTGTCTAAAAGACCCTGTTACACGCAGCACAGTACAGTTGTCCAGACGAGTTGTAATTGTATGATGGTTTGGGACGGGTCTTGCGGTCTTGGCGTTTGGCTTCAAAGGCTGCCAGAGCAGTCTCGAAGTATCCGTTCGTTTCTCTGACAGCTTTTCGCCACTCAGGTCTGATCTGCCCATGTTTCTCCCAGGAGTTTGAGGCTATAAGATAAAAGACATTACTTCCAGCTAATCAGATGCATCGCAGACCCATACAATGTCGTTCAACCAACACGCTGGTGGTTTTCATCCCTATAGACTTCCGTAGCTCCTTTAACGGCTAATTAGGTTGCACTTGGGCACTGTTTTGGTCCACCTGCTAACTTACCATAGAACTGATAGGTGGGACAGGTGGCGGAGAGCGACTGGATGAGGAATTCGGAGGATTGTCTTGAAGCACTCCTGGCGGAGGCCTGTTACTCAATACTCAATATTTTATTGCATTCCATAATTTACAAGAAGGGGTTAACTAATAAGCTATGAGATCATCAGAGAATATTGAGAATGGGATAATTCTCGTGAAGGAAACATACAGACCAGAGTAGCTAACACAGCTCGAAGAATTGCTAGACGAATGTGGCCATAGGCGGGGAACATTGCTCTTAGAATATATGGCCGATGGACCGAAGATCTCGAGCGCAGCGTGGGTAGGCCGCCACAAGGTGGACCGACGACCTGATGAAGACTGCGGGAACCCGTTGGTTTAGGGCAGCGCAGGACCGGTCGTTGTGGCGATCCTTGGGGGAGGCCTAAGTCCAGAGAGGACGTCTATCGGCTGAGATGATTATGGTGACAAAACATACACCTCTCTACCATTTGTAGTGGAGACAGCTAGCCCTTCCTTAAGACACCTTATACAATATCGTCGACTTATTTCAAAATAATGTTAACAGGTATGAATGAGAAGAAAGTGCATCCTTTCATCCTGCGACGGATAGAGCAGTTACCCGAAGAGGAGCAGGAACTCCTCATCACGAAGTACCAGGGTGGTACCAACCACATGTATGAGGTAAGTGTACGTCCAATGGCTCCTCAGGGAGCCGGCGATAAACTAGATATTGGCAAAATCATCAACACTTCAATCATGGAGCCACCATTTTAAAATTAGCGGAGAATACAAAGGCGTAGGCGCTCGTTATCGTAGTGGAAATTCGGCCACACTAACTGACTGTTAACTTAAGTCAAAAATAAAAAATGATACTCTAACTGCATGTTTTACAAAAACAGATGCAAGTATCATTATCATCAACCTGTCATTGTTCACTGCTGAGCATAGGCAAGTTATTAATTATTATTAAATATTACTTGTCTATAGTTAAAGGCTAAGCAAGTTGACTTAAGGAAAGATTTTGCGGCTTGGGTAGGGACCAGTATCGCGTTAGCATTTCCCCTCTGCCAAGTTATACAATCAATAAAATTGATCGTACACTTACATTTATAATTTTCTACTTTATCACTAAAAGAGAAAACCTTTAATTGCGGAACTATCAACCTCAATGTCTCTTTTGGGGTTTACACGAGACTATTTTTAACAATCAAAAGTTAGAATCTAAAGTAACGGAATAAAATCCAAAGTAGCGGACTTCATGCTACCTCGTCCCTCGCAAAAACTGACAGAAAAGTTTGTAATTATAATTGTGGAGGAACTACTAGAAAGGTTCCTCCAGTGAAAAGGGAAGATCTTCCGCCATGCAAGGTGTGAAGCCTGGGTACTAGCCGTGGTCCAACAGTTCTTAGTTGGCCATTGTACTTCTCTTGCGCGATTTATGTCTTGCATTCGATTGTGAACTTTATGTGTAGTGCCTAGGTTAGGAGTTACGTATTAACGAAGAAAGTTGTCTTTGTATGGAGCATATTTCCGAGAGCGACGGTATCGCCATCTGTTGGCTTCTTTTGCTTTAACTTGTGGGTGTTGACATCTGTGGCTAGTCCCCACAGATAGTCATAATAACGAGTGTAATAAACAAATAATTTATTCGCAGGTCAGCGAGCACACTGCGTTCCTAATGATGTTATTGAGAGCTCACTGCGAGGCGAAACAGCAGCGACATGTCCACGATACTGCCGAGAATAGGTGAGTCGTCGACTGAAAACATTAGGTACCTAGTGAGAATAATTACATGTTTTGAATGCGCTTTCATTTGACGGACGAATTCATAGTCGAAATCGGCTACTGCTAATAAAGGCCGCCGCACATTGCAGCGATATTATCGAGCAATTTTATCGAGCGATATTATCGACAGCGAGATCGCGACACGTTACACACTGCAGCGATTCCGCGATTCGCGTCACGCATGCGCCCCACCACTGAATGTAATCGAAAGAGTTGCGATAATATCGCGGCAGTGTGTGGGATCGAGCGCGTCCCCATACAAAATGTACTGAGAACAATTATCGCAATCGCAGCGATATTATCGCTCGATAATATCGCGGCAGTGTGTAGGATCGCGCGCGTCCCCATACAAAATGTACTGGAAACAATTATCGCAAAATCGCAGCGATATTTTCGCTCGATAAAATCGCTGCAATGAGCGGCGGCCTTAAAGCTGCCAGGATAGACGCAGGATATTTTGAAGTTCACAAGTGTACTCGCTAAACACAGATGCACTCTCTTGTCTTTACCATCAGAGGTTGATCAGAGGTAGGGTCAGATGCAGTGGCTATAACCGGCACGCACACGGTTTGGGCGTCGAAGATGTATGTGAGACGCCTGAAGGAATTAGTCACCTTTTGGGTGAGGCCGCGGATTTGTGCATATTACCATGACCTCAAAATTAACCGACGATTTTCTTAAAAACTTGCAAACATAGAGATTTTGTATATTTTTGTATCAAACTATAATGTTATTATCCAGCATGGCCAAAGGTCAAAATTTAAAAATTATGGCATGCAGTCGAGTAAATTGAAATTTTTCCATAAAAAATGGAGAAAATTTGAGTAAAACCGCCGTGTCATTTTTACCGAGTGCACTTCGAAGATAATTTTTAAAAAACCTGTGTTAGTTACTATTCAATTATTAATTCCCATGGAATAAGCATATAAATCATCGAACTTTAAGTACTGCTATAAGTAAAATAAAGGCTATTTAATAAGTAAATTTAATATTTTAATATTTTTTTACAAAATCATGTTATTGCGTTACTTCTATTGCGTTACCAATATTCACCACAGTTTGTTAGTCACGTTATGTAGATTGATATTCTTTTGAATGGCAATACCAATCGCAATCTATTTCTATGAAAGTTAGCATAATAGGTGCCATAATGAATGAGATATCGTGACATACTTGTGGTGAAGTCAAATGGTCACGGTTTTTTTTATCAAGTTTTTGGACTTTTTGCAAGGTAAAATTGAGATTTCAGCAAATATTTTTACTGCGCATTATTCTTGAAAGGGTGGGAAGTCTTGTAGTGCCTATCTTGTTAGAAAATATAGCATAATTGTTGAGTAACGAGTGATTATTGTTGCGTTACTCCTACAGTTGCGTTACATTGCGTTACTGTTGCGGGACCAGTGGCGCAATTACTGCGTTACTTCTACTGCGTTACCAAAAAAAGGGTAGTGGTACACTAGATTCAGATTTCGGATTAAAGTTCCATGCATTTAGTGTTTTATTATTTTTTTATTTTTATATTTTGTTCAATTTATCTACCCTTTAGAAAAAAATGTGTTCAATGTACCTAACTACCTATTTAAAAAAAAAATTAGTTTAACAGGCTCAGGGGTGCAATTCTCTAAGCGCAAACATCGGTTGTAACATCGGCGAGCTGTCAATTCGGTATGCATTGTGTGAAACTTAATATGAAAACTTCGACGATCTGAAGGATGTTACCTTAGAGAATTGCAGTCCAGTATACAACACGCTTTATAATTTTGCGCTACTATATTGCGTTACTATTGCGTTACCGTGGCGCAAATTGTTGCGCTATTCTTGCGTCACTGTTGCGCAAACTGTTGCGTCACTACTGCGTCATTTGTGCCGAAATCCGCGGCCTCACCCTTTTACGAAACCCGACTGGGTTGGTTGGGGCTAAATCTTAGCTGGATAGGTATAATAGGGCCAATGGTAATAGAGAATTAATTCTGTAATGAATTTTCAGATCAGAATTCCTGAACCAGTATTTAGGAGGCAGTACAATATTCATGAAAGCTAAAAGGTCTTTGTCCAGTGGTTTTGATCATCTGCTTAAAAGAAGAGCTAGCAAAGACGATGGGCTTATACCACAGCCTGTGTTATTGATTAAAAAGGTAAGTCTATCTATACTTATAAAACAGTTCTGGGACAGACAGACAAACCACAGCCTAAACCATCGAAGAATGAAATATGACAAAATAATATGGAACGGATATTTAAAAAAATAAGTTGTTCCATATATTGCAATCTTACTCGTCCAAAATGTACAAGACAGCTTTTTTTCGCTACTTCGATTTTGGTCCGATAGAGGAAGTGGTTCAGTTTGATGGTGCGATCATCCTCTTAAACGTCCCCTTAAGACGTAACAGATTGAAAATTTCGTTCTCTGGGTAGTGGGCTCGGTGGTGTAATTGGTTAGCACGTTTCCCCGGTTTGGAAGAGCGTGGATTCAAGTCCCGCCCGAGACAAATTTTTCAATCTTTAATTTGATCCTTTTAAAGCTTATCAGCATGATAAGTTGGACCTATACCGTCAACATTTCCTTTCTTATTCCTCAGGAGTCATCTCCAATCCCGACGGTTCCAACTGTCGCGATGGATTGTTCGTCAGAACCTTCGGGACCCGAGCTCCTTACGCCAGACTTAACAAGATGCAAATCTATGTCACCCGCCATACTGGCTAACGGGAATGGTAAGTTCTTGATAATTTATCTACCAGTCACGTCACACCTGATTCTTAGCGGGTACAAGGGAAGAGCTCTGCTACTCTGATACTCAGTTGAAGAAACGCTCATTGAAGTTAATCTTCCATTAAATCTCTTGTTAGCTTTTACTACGTCAACAAGACAAAAAGTGACAGCAAGAGATTTAATTTACGATTCACTTTATTAATGAGCGTTTCTGCAACTGAATACACGAAACCTGAGGTCCCAAAAGAAATTAATTTCTCCATTGCAGATTCATCGCCAAACGTAGCTTCGACAGTTGAAGAAGAAGATGAAGAAAATGAGGATGCCAGCACTCCTGTAAATTCACCCATGATGGACATGTAAGTTTATTAACATGTTTTCAGCCATCCATCCATCACAGCCCTTCAGCCTTCTTCGGACGTAGGCCTCCTCCATATTCCTCAACCACGTCGCCTTCGACCCGCAAATTTACCCTTCTTTTTGGCGTCCATGTTGACGAAACCGAATAGTAAATGAATTATGGTTCCTGAGGGTTGCCATTAGAACTGATTTGACCGCATGGAATAGCATTTCCCCGCAGCTCTATCTCCAGCCCAGGGTTAGAATTATCTCTGGTTTAAGGATCACACAGGCGGGACTGCGGGAAAGCGGTATTGTATTCATTTTACACTATTATTAGTTTAAAGGTAAAAGATTTTGCTTACTCCCTAGACCCTGTACTACTTTGATAGGTAGAAGAAAAGTGAAGTAGATTCCGAGTGCTAGGAGAGTTAAAATGTGCAAACTCACATGTCGATAGTCACGTAAACGTCATTAAAATATCTCACTTAATAGACCCAATTACGAAACCCAAATGAGTTGATCAATTAACGACCAATTACATAATTAATTAGCAATTAAGAGTCTTCAAATTGTTGACAGTTTCCTAAAGGTTGGCGACAATCGACCGCCTGCCGCTGAACCTGGCGCAGAACCCGACGGGACCTGGCGTCAAGCTATCTACGAGAAGGTCGTTCATTCTCCTGACAATCTGGACGAAGGTATGCATCACATCACTTGAACCTTACAGTTTCCTAAAGGTGAGCGACAATCGACCGTCTGCAGCTGAACCTGGCGTCAAGCTTTCTACGAGAAGGTTGTTCGTTCTCCTGACAATCTGGACGAAGGTATGCATCACATCACTTGAAGCTGACAGTTTCCTAAAGGCGAGCGACAATCCGTCTTCCGCTGAGCCTGACGCAGAACCAGACGGGACCTGGCGTCAAGCAATCTACGAGAAGGTTGTTCATTCTCCCGATAATTTGGAAAAAGGTACATGCATCATATTACTTGAACCCATTGACTTACCAACTACTGGACATAGGGTCTGCGCTCAAAAGTGTCCGAGCAAAAGCAAAGGAGAAACAAAACACGTAAGAAAAACAATAACGCTCCAGTCCTCGTTTGATTGACGGACTACGCGCGCGTCTGCATGCCGTACTACTGTAAGAATTTGTAAAAGCTACGCAAGCAAAATAATATTAAAGTTTCAGTGTTTTTAGTTGGATTATATTACTAATACATACTTTCGTTTAATGTAGATCAGCCTAGGACACTTTAATTTATTTATTTATTTTATTTATTGATATATGACAATACAATGTTGTAGATTAACAAATAATCGACGCACTATAAACCTATATCACTTCTTTCTAGAGATTTGTATTAGACCCTGCGTCCATAACTTATTAAGTCAAGTCAACATTTTTCTACATCCTGCAACCCTGATTGAAACCCTTGAAATCCCTAGTTCAATAAATAATGGTTTATAGGATTCAAATGTGGATGGCTGCATGAAGAGAAAACGACCAAAGAAAAGATGGATAGATTGTGTGAAAGATGACATGTGTAGAAAAGGAGTGTGCTGAAATTAATGAATATAACTATAAAAGATATGAATGGAGGAAGAATACGTATTGCGCCGACCCCATGTGATGGCATAAAGGCAGGAGGAAGAGAATCACACCACACAAGGACTCCTTAGCTCCTTACACATTTTTTTTCGCGCTGTGAACTGTGAAAGAAAAAAATGTAAAATTATTAGTAGGTACCTATACTTAGTTTGTCAGATTTCACCAGTGCGTGAAGTCGGATCTTTAATTCTTGTAACTTATTACTTATCTTTTCTTTAGGTGAACTGACATCAAAGAAGCTCCTGGGCATTCCAACACAGCGTCCCGGCAAGAGGACTAAAGAGCAGCTGAGGCAATTGTGGAAATTGGCTATCGATCAGACAATACTGCTTGTCAGGATGGAGAAAGAAAACGATAGGCTTAAAGGTACGTAGTTTTTATCCATCTTCTATGCTTTAGGGCACAGAATAAAAAAGAGTATGTAGGTATCTATGCGAAAAAAATTTCGTCTATGTTTAGGGTTGAGACACAATGACCGACGGCGGGCCCATACAAAAACCAAGTTTAGTATGGAAACGCGCGGCGGAGGATGCGGACGGTGTCCTATGCTAAACGAGTTTTTTGTATGGACCGCCCGTCGACCCCGATTTAGCTATAAGCAAGTAATTCATTACAGTCTCGGCTCGTTTACAGCCCTCGCCTACGGCTCGTGCGATAATCCAGCCTCGACCTTGTATGAATATTACTTCATTTATTTGCAGAAAATGAAGAATCATCAGCAGTTCGTCGCATAAAGCTGGAATACACAGAGCTCGGTGTCTGCGATGCTGGCGTGATATTGATGTGGGATTCGTTGCTTTCGTCCCGGGATCATTCCCAGCCTATGGCTAAAGTCGACCGGCATATGCTGACGCAAGCTGTAAGGCAAGGTAGGTGCAGATTTCATTAGCTACCTCCGTGGTCTAATGTTTAAGAGCATTGGGCTCTTGACTTGAAACGGAGGTCGTGGGTTCGATTTCCACAGGGGACACCCAGTGATACGTCACTTTTTGCGTTTTTCTCCAGTTGCTTAGGACATTGCAGGCTAAATCACCTGATTGTCTGATAAGAAAGATGATTCCGTGCTTCGGGTGGCACGTTAAGCCGTTGGTCCCAGCTACTATCTCTAGTGGTAGTAGTCGTCACATAAAAACCACGTCAGAGGCCGTAAGGCGGTCTGAAAAAAACTCTGACACCAGGGCTTACTGCCCACTAGATAAGAAGAACACCATGGAGCCAACTATGAAACAGGCGAGGCAGGCTTTTGCCCTGGAATACGGGCTGAAGATGATGATGATGTATGAAAGTTATTTATCCGCAGGTGTACCAAGAATGACACGGGGGGCAGTTTGGTACTTCCTAGCTGAACAATCCTGCCTTCGCTCCGCCCCCCCAGACGTGAAGAGATTCCCCCACTACCACGATTCTTACAGGACTCTCCTTGCGGGCCTGACTAAACACCAGCACGCTATACTTATTGATTTGGGTGAGTAGCTGTCACAATTAACAATTTACTAATATTATGTATCATGGTACAGGTCGTACATTCATACTTATGAATGTGGATGGCTGTGGTAGGAGAGGAAGGCCGAAGAAAAGATGGATGAATTGTGTGAAGGATGATATGTGTAAGAAAGGAGTGACTGCTGAAATGACGGCTAGGAGAGATGAATGGAAGAGGATGACATATTGCGCCGACCCCAGATAATGGGAAATGGGCAAGGGAATGATGATGTATCATGGTACAAGGGTCTTGGACCTTTTGAAAGCGTGGGTAGCCTGTCTGGCCATCACGGACAAAATGACAAATGAGGGTCTTTGAATGGCCAAGCGACTGTCTGACAGTCAACGTACAGCCTAAACCGCTATAGATGGAAGCATAGAATATGTATTTTACAAAAGAAATTTTGAAGAAAACGGGGGTGTGAAGTTTTCAAAAATCCACGCGATGATGCGAACAAAGTCGGAGGTAAAATCTAGCTATTCAAATGGGAAGTAGCTATAGGCTACAGGTATTAATTATCAATAACAGTCTCACCCTTACAAAGATATGCACAGGCGTTACGTAAATTCTACAATACTGTTTCAAAACAACGAAGCTCACACCAGAGTCCCAAGCGTAATCTCGTTCCGATGTCCGCAATCAGGGTTTTTAAGGAGTCTGAGTCCACTCAAGTCTTTAAAATTGTAGTCTCTACACAACAGGCCGCTCATTCCCAGAACAATCTTAATTCGCGTCAGATCTGGGACCTTAGCATAATACACTTAATTGCCTTTTACCTCGCTCTGACTGATGTGCGCAATCAGAAAGTAACTTGGCATGCCATACCATACCCTATACCTCTCAAGTCTGTAATACCTAAATTTTTTCATCTCTCCACAGGCTACATTCCCCAAGCACACAAATATTTTTTTTGCTTTTGCGGTATTGTCTTCAACTCCAAACCGCAAAAACACAAAAAAAATATTACAAAAACAAAAAAGGAACCTACTTTTTATTACTACTAGCTTTTTCTTACTGCTATCTCCCGTAACATAATTTAAGAACATATTGTACACTTAGTACGCAAAATAAACATTTGATTTGATTTGATTTGATTACTATTGCAAGGGAAGGAAGGAAATCGGATATTTGTTTTTCCTACTCCTCCTATCTTATTTGATTAAATTTACCTATATTGCTGATCCGAAGGCAGATTAGAGTCATCCCCTCGGGTCGCTGGACTTCATTGTCTAGTGTTGTGAATGGTCGCCGCTGTTGATCCTGGTTTACATGAGTGGTGTGAACCAGGATCAACAGCAGGAGAGTTACAGCGGTGGGAATGTGTGGTGGGCATATGCCTGATTTAAAAAATCTGTAAGAATCTTGGCATGCTATACCCTAAGGACCACCCCTCAAGTCTACAAAATTGTTTTCTCTCCACAGGCCGTACGTTCCCGAAACACTCCTACTTCGCATCAGCTCTGGGACCAGGTCAGCTCGCTCTCTACAACATTCTGAAGGCGTATTCTTTGCTGGACCCTGATGTCGGATATTGTCAGGGCTTGAGCTTTGTCGCTGGAGTTCTCTTGTTGCATGTAAGTATCCTTTATCAGCGTCTATCGTGCCCACTGTTGGGGAACAAGCTTACAACTGTCCTGGCATCAAATCCTCGGTTTTGACTGGAGGGAGTAGAACAGTGCAGAAATACTGGGCATTCAAACAATATTAACTATTATAAAACTTTAACAGAAGTGATAAAGTGAAGATTATAAAACCAAAATAAGTTGGCCATGCTACGTTATACGTTACGAAACATTCGCGTGGCCAGCTTATGTTGGTTCAGTGTAGCTTGTGATTTGAATCAATTATACCTGTACCGTTTTTCACCTCATTTTAATTCGTACAGATGGAAGAAGCCGAGGCCTTTGTGTTACTACGCCACCTGATGTTCCGTCGAGGTCTGAGGAAGCAGTACTTGCCTGATATGAGCGCTTTGCAAGTTCAAGTAAGTTCACCTGGAATTTATCCCTAGTTGCAACAAGAACCATGTAAAGGACACCAGAAAACTATATTTATTAATATTCTCAGCTGTACCAATTGTCCCGCCTGCTCCGCGACCACGAGCCAGAACTGCACGCCAAGTTGGAAGCCTTGGATATATCCCCTGCATTATACGCAGCCCCTTGGATGTTGACCCTATTCACCAGCCAGTTCCCCCTCGGGTTCGTCGTCAGGGTATTTGGTGAGTTTTAGTTCTTCTTGTGCAAGCATAATGACATTTGACAGTCACGCTGTAAAGCCTGACCAGAAATATAAAAACCCTGGTTTGGGGGCGCTGCAATCGACTATAGGGTGAAATTGATATCATTAGCATCCTTTAAACTAATAGTCTACCCATCAAACTGAACAATATTTACTTGCTAATGAAACAAACAAAAAGAAATATCCTGTTGTCCTTTGAATTCTAGATCTGGAGTGTGATTTTTGAAATTCATGTCAGTTGAAAATGACAAAATTACTATGGAGATATGCATCTTTCTACTGATGATTTGACTTTCAAAAATCGCACTCCTGGATTGTGTACCTCCATAGTAATTTTGACATTTTCAACTGCTGAGCTCAGCGAATGATTTTCAAAAATCGCCCTCCAGATCTTCCTAAAGTCACTAGATGTGGTTTTTAGTATCTCTGACGTTGCAATCAGTCCACCGCGATGATCTTGATTCTCTGCGTCAGTTGCGACGAGGAAGCTGGGACTAAATAATTGTCCTTTATATTCCAGATTTGATCTTCCTGGATTCCCTGGACGTGGTGTTCTCGGTATCTTTGGCGTTGCTATCTGCACACCGCGATGGTCTGATGCTGTGCGAGAGTTGCGAAGAGGCTGCGGAATACTTGAAGCACAAGCTGCCTGATATGGGCAGGGGGATCTATGAGAAAGTTATGAAGAAGGTAATTTATTAATATTTTGATTTGTTTGGATCTTAAATTTAATGTACCGGCTCAAATAATGCAGGGTCTACATTTTAAATTAAATTGAGTTCTTCACATAAAACTAAACAGTTTTCACTATGCAGCCAACATCATATATAGCAAAACGTTTATCAAACTTTCCATACATTTGGGTCGAGCAGCCATTGACGTTTTCTACGGAAGAACAATAATAATATCTTTTTGTTCGCAATAAAATTTGAATATTGGTTTCTGTGAAAGTTATGTAATTTGATGGTCTCAACTCAAGTATACAACGTGTTAATTGATAAGCGCAAAACCTCATACACCCCAACTGATTTATAACAAAATAGTTAGATTGAAACAATAATTTCATTATTTTGAGACTTCAAAAAAGTTATTCGCATTTAAAGTTTTGAGGCAAAAATTTTTTGTTATCGTTTCAGCAATGAATGAAATCACTAACATGCTCACACTAGTCCTAAGTAGGGTGAGTGTGCCCGAGATTGAGTTCAGTAAATTTTAAAGAATAATGCCCGAAACCAGGCTAAAGATGCGTCATCAATGCTTCATCATCATTTATTTAAAAAAATATTTGTTCTGAGTTATGAATCCCATTAAATATATAATTAGCCCTATGGGAATGGGGGTTTAAAAATAAAATGCAATTTTTATAGTATTTTTTTGTATGGGATTAATGCTTTTGTTTTAATAACCCATCTATTTTTTAACTTAGGATATTTTAAATATTACCCATCAATTATTTAGCGATTTTCTTATTAAAATAAGGCTTATTACATGTCCTATCTGTAGGTGACAATTTGACCAGACGCTAGTTCAGCCTAACTTTCATAGAATTTTGGGCATTATCCTTTTACAAATGCATTATTTAATATTTTGAACAAGTTTACCTATGTTGAAACCATGATAATTCGATTCTGCTCTCGATCCTAAACAGACTACTTTCTAGTTTTGCGTTAATTCATTAACACGTTGTATAATCGCACTTAAGTTTACACCTTTATAATTCCATCATATTATCATAATAGCCACCATAACAAAAAGAATTGCTAAACTAAAGTCGCAATGGGGACATTGCTTGCGGAACCGATGGCCGATGGGGCCGAAGACTTCTCGAGTGGTGTCAGCGTACCGGAAAGCACAGCATGGGTAGGCCCCCCGCAAAGGGAGCCGACGGCGACGACACGATGACCGACGGGAACCCGTGGGATGAGGGCAACGCAGGACCGATTGTTGTAGCGTTGGGGAAGGCCAATGTCCAGCAGTGGACGTCCAAATAAAATAAAATCAAATGTTTATTTTGCATACTAAGGGCCTGTTTCACCACTTCTGAGTAAGTTCTTGTTAGCTTATCCGACAGATATTTTGTATGAAATTATGTCAAAATATCTTCTGTCGGATAAGCTAACAAGAACATACTCAGAAGTGGTGAAACAGGCCCTTAGTTTACAATATGACTGAGATGATGATAATGAATCAAATCAGGCATCAAACTATTGCTGGGCATACGCCTTCTTTTTATTGCGCCATTCTTCACGTTCCTGTTTTTACGAATCCGTCTCCTTCACAATGTTGTCGGGCCAAACGTGCTGCTGGTCTATCTACTGGCCTCCTTCCCCCCTTGGCCACCATTCCGATATCTAAATCAGCCTTATATTTGCAGGTCCATTCCCTAGACATAAGCCGCCAGCTGAGTGACTACGCGGTCGAGTATGCTGTACTTCGTGAAGAGATGCCCCGCATGGCGACCCTTACTGAACATAACAAGCTTCTTGCTGCTGATAAGAACAGAATGACTACTGAGTTGGATGTAAGTCATTATTTATTTATCCAAAATGTTCAAATTACTTATAGTCTGACCACATGGGCTGCACTGCTCCGTAGTATTGTATATTGAATTGTATTGCTACTGACTCATTTTGGTCACGGCGACTGCTTTAACTCCGTTGTTGGCGTTGATGGGCGTGGGATGTGGCTAACATAGCCAATCTTCTTGGAGAAGATCCTAGCACATAGCGGGCACGTTACGTCACTCTCCTAGTGATATTTTATAGCCGCGGGTAGTTGGGCTTTCAATTCCTACGTTTGGTATCTAGAGTAACTAGTTATGCGGCGATATGCTAGAGATAGAGAAGTCCGCGTCACTTTGCCGTTATTACCTAAAGTATTAAATTAAAGAACGGGCTAGATAGCTTTGTCGTAGGTACAAGCCACAAGGTGACAATGACTTTTTGCTGCCTACCCAAATGGGACTGTATGGACGTAGGTTTGTAATAAAGAATCTTTTCCAGTTTTTATAAGTCCTAATAAGATAGTCGGTGGCGCCTTGCGGGGAGGCATGGACATCAATCGTGATGGTCCGGGATCGAATCCGCACGGGCGACATGCCATTTACCGATGAGTTTTTCTAACTACTGTCTAGATAGTCATCTACCTTCGTGAGTTTATTTATCTTGCCTGTATTATTCTTTCCAGTCTGCCATGGATGCCATAACGAACTACCAAAAACAGCAAGCTCGTCTTGAATCACAGAACAAAATGATGGACCAACAACTTGCATTCCTAAGCCGATACATATCAGCCCACCACAGGCAGGACATGCCAGTCGAAATAAAGAAAATCATACAAAACTATAGCAAGAAAATATCTTTCAGCTCCAAAATACTCAAATTCACTTCAAACGACGACGAGGAAGAAACAGAGAAGACCAAAAAGACTTTCAAAACTGGCGTTAGCGCACCAAATTTGTTCTCCAAAATATCTCGTGAAGATGTCCTGAACGCTGTTAACAAAGAAAAGAATTCTCCTGAAGATAAAAGGCAATTTATGATGAAGAAATCACAGTCCGTCCACTCAGGCTTAATAGCCAATAATTTAAAACACTACCCATTAAAAGTATTAGAAGAGAAATCTGAAAATGAATACGTCAAAAGGTCCGAAAGCTTCCGGACGGATATACTGACAGAATCATTGAAAGAACTAGGTAGAAGGAATACAGGTTACTTCGCAAACACACACGAACAAATTCGCCAAGAAAGGTTTTTTGAACAGCAACTCAAACATGATTTTGATGAGAACTTGAAGAAATTAGACGAGAAAATTGAACCGAAATCTTTTACGGACGATTTAAGCATATTCCAAAGTAGAAAAAGCATGTCTTTGAATATAAAATCTACCTCTGATCAGAAACTTGATAGTGGTTTTGTAACTCCAATGAGCCCAAATGAAAAGGATGACAAAAAAGATGATTCCTGTTCTACGATATCCCATCCTTTAAGTGATTGTGACGTTGATATCAAATTCGATGGGCAATCGACAAAGTTGAAACAGATACGGCCGGTAAGAAATTTTTAAGCTCAGGAAAATGTAGAGGTTTCTTTAGGAGATAAAAATAATAAGGCCCTATAATCCATCTTAGTTATGTCCTTGAGAAAAACGAAGATATTACTTAATATTAAGTAAAACGTATAGTCTTTCTTAATATGCTGACAATTTTTAAAAGGATGATCAGACCATCAAACCGAACAACTTTCAATATGGGACCAATATTGAAATCGCGAAAAAAAATCAGCTGTTGCATACAAAACTGCAAACCAACCCGACCTAAATTATGGGACGATTTTTTGTCGCGATTTCGATGTTGGTATCACACAGAAAGTTGTTCAGTTTGATGGTCTGGTCATTCCTTTAATATCAGCTGAAACTAGGGGATGGTCAGACCATCAAACTGAACAACTTTCTCTATGAAACCAACATCAAAATCTGGAAAAAATATCATCCATCCCATACATTCGGGTCAAGTTAGATTAGCAGTTTTGTACGGGACTTGTTTTTTTTTCGCGATTTCGATTTTGGTCCGGTAGAGAAAGTTGTTCAGTTTGATGGTCTGATCATCTCTTTAAAAAACCGACGGCATATTAAGAAGATATTAATGCTTATTGTGATAGTGTGTGAGCCAGCTCTAAAATCTTTATCAACCACTGTTGGACTTCAGTCTTTTAAGAATAAATTTGCTAAAACGCCACGCTTGGCTAGGCGGCTTAAGTTAATGCTGCTATTCAAGCTCGTAAATTTAGGACATAGGACATAGGTAATTGATATCCTAAAATTGTATTTTATTTAACGTAAAATTTGTAAATGTCTCTTTTTTTCTTTTTTCCAAAAGTGTGTGGTATCTTAAATGTATCCTGCCGTATCTGTATCTTGTTTTAATTGTATTGACTTAGATACATTTGGACTTGTATTAATTCTTCCAAAAGAGCCGGTTCTTACCTTAGTAATAATTATGTATCCAGCCGTATCTGTATCTTACATTAATTTTTATGCACTCACGTATACTTTAGCGATAGACAAGCTCGTTCAAACAAACAAATGTCACACAAAACAACGCATAATGACACATTGTGGTCTGTCATTGCCTTAGGAGGAAAGTGAACTTTGGAACATCAATGCGGTGCGCCCACCGCATTTAAGTGGAACATGTTGCTTCTATGAAAGGCCCTGTCTATCGCTAGTGTGTAAGTGAATGTTTTTATGTATACTTACATACCTATCATCACATTAAAGATTGAAATATAAAAGTATGACATTATAATTAGGTAGGTACATGAATTCTAATTGTAATATTAGACTCGAATTGGTAATTTGTAAAATAACCATTAGACGGCACTACGTTTTTATAGTCTTTTGCAAACGACGTTTGCAAAATTCTGAAAATCCAGCCTCAGTACAAAGCATGCCTCACTGCTGCTATTATAAAATAAAAAAAGTAACTGCGAATAATTTCTTTATTCGTTAGCAAGGATAATATTATAAAACTATAATAATCAATAGTATTCATGTACCTAGGTATATCCTTTATTTTTATAGGTAATTATGTTTACCTAACTTGTACAGTAGAATAATTTAACATAAGAGATGGGTGTATTTAGAAAAAAATATTGTAGATAATAGTAGGTAGTTGTTTAGTGCTATTGTGACTTTTATTTACTTTCTTGTCATTAAAAAAGTTATCTCTTACTAATCTCTTGCTGTCTTACTATTGTCTTATGGGGCTTTTCATAAAGAAACACGTACTCCTTCACAGAAGAGTAGCAGGCTTACGCATAATTTCCCATACATTCCCCTCTGCCAAAGTCTCACCCCCGCGACGGCCCTATCTAGCCCAGATGGGAATGCGTTTTACTGCTATTGTCATAGCAACGGCCCCCCCCCCCCCCCGCAAAAAATGGCAGAAAAATGATCTATGGAGAAATAAACAATACTTACTCCTTACTCTGGGCGTTGACAGGTGACACGTGTTTCTCTATGGGGCTTTTAATGCCCAGTTAACAGAGAATGTTTTTTGATTAGATCCAGTGTGGGTTCCAAGATAGATTAGTCATACGTTCGTTGTAATTTAATCCACGAGGTTTTGGAAATAAGCAGCTTTTTATCGAACGTCAAAATGCGCGCTTCGTATGAAAAATAGTTGTACTAAATAATGAATACTGACGTCATTGTTTTTCGACGTCGTTTGGATACTTCTTACAGTAAGTTCTGTTATTAAAAATAGTATTCAAGCTTAAGAATTACTGAAAATGGGAGTTTAATGGCTATCTTTTCAAACGTTTTTTTTTACTAAGAAGATAAAACTTAAATATATTTTACTAGCTTTACCCGCGCGACTTCGACCGCGTAAAATGATGCTGCTTACTTGAATTTTGAGAAATGCTGAAACAGGGGTATTTTTATTTTTGCTCTTAAAAATGCGGCAGGACTAAAAAAAAAAATTCCCATACTCACTGTTACCCCCCCCCCCCCATTTTATCATCTTAGGGATTGAATTTCGAAAAATCCCTTCTTAGTGGGTGCCTACGTACGCCATTATACGCAACTACTGTCAAAATTTCATAGTTGTAGCTTTAGCGGTTTGGGCTGGGCGATGATGAATCAGTCAAGACAAACGTTTATATATATATATATAGATAGATGAAGTGAGTTACAGATCCAGAGGGTTGAGGTTCTGATAATCTGATAATATATATTATGACAGGGAAGTAAATAGACAATATGCATCGCAGATTCGTAGATCGCAGTGTGTATAATTAATATATTGGATACTTTCTACTTTAAGCTTCCAGTGGAAACCACCTTGATTCAAAACGTTTCATTAATTTAAGATACGGAACAAATAATTACGTAATTTTTCTATCGATTGCCAAATTGATGATTTTGACCAACTATCGGACGACTAGACACTTCGAGTTGCTAGTCGTCCGATAAACGGACGAATAAAATAAATTAGTAGTCCGACTATCAGATGAATCAAATAAATTATATAGTCATCGCTGTGGTCAACATAATCCTAACATGCTCGTCGCTTCGCTCCTCGCTAACTGACGAATAGGATAATGTTGTAAAATCCGTGGATGACTCACAGTAAATAAGATGGTGATGTTTAAATCAACAGTACAAGTAATGTCATCCGAAAGTCGGACGACTAGACGACAATAAAAAAATTGTATTTATTTATTTAGTAGACGAAAATTTTATTCGTTCGTTTATCGGACGACTAGCAACAGCCCCCCGAAGTGTCTAGTCGTCCATTTATGGGACGACTAACTTTATTTTACGACTAGACACTCCGTTTTGTATTACTGACGCCATTTACAGTTTTGTTTTCCAAACCAAACTTTGAAAACTCCTAATTGTTTTCCACAAAGTGCCTAAATACACACTAAATTTAGGAAAGAATTTATGTATATTATCTTTATTGACTATTCAGTGTAGAAAAAATTTACTTTGTTTCATTAAAACTTGTATTTTTGTTAAAAACTTTTGCCAGAAAAACTCATTTGTTTCAACACTTTGGATTGTACAAATTATTGCTCAAATTGTTTCTTGGTTTACCAACTTATAGAATAAATAAATTAATCAATAGGATAAGAAAATGGCTTACGAGAAAGCATGAAAAATCGAGAAGAAGTAGGTATAGCTTGGCAAAAAAGTCATGATCGTGGTGACAGGTGGAACTAAAATTTTAGTATGGTGGTGTTGCCAGGTTATTTTGACGTTCTTGCGTGGAGGCAGTGCCCTCATGTTTTATCACGACTTTTTTGTCAAGCTGTACCTATGTATGGCACATTGAGCGCCACACAGCTTTCTCGTTTTCTCGCTTTGTTGTAGGTCTCATGCTAGCTGTGGTATGAAATAGCTTGTATTTAGAAAGAAAAAGTATTGTGATTTATTAGTAAAGTTAATAAACGTTAAGTAGTTGGAAATATGTTTTTGTTTAATTTACTTAACTAATTATTAAGTTAGCACACATTTTTTTAGTGTAAGGATTAAAACGAATGCGTTCTTTATTACATTTTTATTATTTATTCGTTACACTCATGTAATTTAGGTAGTTACCTACATTATTTACCAAAACACGAATAGTAATACAGTACGACCAGGAAAATAATTCCACTTGTCGAAATAACAGAACAGACCCAACTTAACTCGAACCCCCTGTATTAGGTTAGGTAGGATAAAATGTTCTGTTCTTACGAAATATTTTAAAACTTGTACTTAATTATTGGCTGGATTAAATATCACATTTCAATATATCTTACCACTAGTGTGTGTAAAGAACATTATTATGCAAATAAAATAAACTTGTAATGTACTTAACGTCGAGAAAAAAGTACCTAATGAAATCAATGCCAAGTAAAAACACTGTGACAAATCAAAAGATATGCAGTAGACACTAGCAAGTGGCCGATCATGATTGGGAAGCCGACTCTGAAGAACTGCATGAAGGTGAATTTGTAGCCGTGTTGCTCGGCCACTCCTGCGCATACCACGTTCGCGCTCGCCGCTATCAGAGTTCCGTTTCCTGTAAGGTTTATAATTTTCAAAAATAATTCAATTATAGTCTGTCAAGTTAGTGTGTGACCAGCCCGCGGGGCACAGACGTTGCGGGAGGCGAGGTAAGCACGTGCGACTACCGCGCCGCGCCGGTGATTCGCCGGGCGCGTGCTTCCTTTCCCCGCTGCACCACCCGGTGATTAGAATTTTTTTTTACGAGTGGTTCAGACCATCAAACTGAATAAATTTTACTATTGGAGCAAACCTGAAATTCCATATAAAAAGAAATCAGCTGTTCATACATTTGAGTCAAGTAGGCGTTGCATTTTTATGGAATATAGAGAACAGCAGTTTTTTTGTGATTTCAGGTTTGCTCCCATAGAGACCCATGAGGACCCATGTCCAAAGCGCCGGGGTCCATGGCTACACGGATAACGTGATCAATTATAAAACTTAAGCAGCAGCATCCTTCTCACTAATAAACTTATCAAATAGATAATATGTTGAAATAATTGTATTAAATTTTTAATACTACCGCCTCGTCAAGGCTTTTGCCTGAGAGAAGAACAAGCAAGAAACTGACAGTTTTCTGTACACGTCCAGCAGTACTTAATAAAAAGTATTTTTGAATTCTCTTGTTTCTTTCTTTCTTTCTCAACAATACATTTTGAAAGGGACTCATGAGATATTTGAAATTTTTAAACTGGGTCGCGACTACCAACTAAGAAACCCTAATTTAGAGTACAGGTCGGTTAATTAAAGCTAGCGCGTGCCACACATTTACACAATACTTTTATCTCACTGCACGCATAATCAAAAGTATCTCTATCTTTGTCATGCATGGACGCAGTGACAAGAAAAACGCGTTCGTGTGTATCTATGAACGCGCCAACTTTAGTTAACCGACCTGTAGATTGTAGACTCTACAGTACCTCGCGTCCCCCAATGTATGTGCCCCACGGGACAGTCGTGCCATAACTTGTCCGACTATTGTCGGTCGCAGTTTTTTTCTAGACTGGTCTTTAAGGAAATTTAAATCAGTCTTACCTCCTAAACAAGCTCCGAAGAGAAGAGACCATATCAAAGGCGGCAGAGGAAGATTGAGGTTCGGATTCGTTCCAATAGCAACCACTACACGTATCATCAATGTGGTCAGCGGTATATTATCGACGAATGCAGATATAACTCCGGACACCTGGAAATAAAAATGTAGTTGTTATTAGCTACCAACATTTTTTTTGAGCATTTTAGCGACTCGGAGAGCAGAGAAAAGTCACTGGCGTCATACATAAGAGAAGCTAGTTTATTCCGAAAGCTTTCGAGCGCGCTGCATACAAACGAAATTTCGTCCTATTTTTCAATGACATTTTTTTGTAGGTAGAAACTAATTTCTGTGTTTTGTATTTGTAAGAATTCCTTTAAAATATATTTTGTATGGAGCGAAGTAGAAGTGGTAATGGACCGGTTATGTCGCCGCAAAACAAGAGTGGTGGGCTGGTGGGTCAAAGCATTGGTAGAGTGGATGCCGTGGGAAGAAAAACGGACCAATAACGGATCCACTGTTGTGGGCACGGTGGGCATGTTCACAACCCTCTGAGGTCGACACTAGTATTCGCCCCTCGACACATACACTACATAAGGTCTTGGCCGGGGCGACATGCATTTTGTAAACGTTTCCTTTACAGGAATGCAATATATCGATCGTTAGCGAGGTACATAGAGAGATAAATTGTCCTCTTTCAAGACCGTTGTAAATTGTTAGTGTCAAATTAATATTATGATATAACATTTTCTAAAAATAAGCGTAAATTTGTAATGTACCTAATATCAAGTGTAATTCCGACACAATGTATATTGTTAATGCAAGTAAATAAATGAAATGAAAAAATACAGACGTCCCCGCGTGACAGTCCCGCTGGGAGGATGGAACAGATGGGAGGCGAGGTAGGTACTCTAGATGTAAGCCGGTCGTGGGTGGTGTAGCGGGGAAGGGAAGCGCGCGCCGCTCACCGGCAGTCGCGCGTACTTCCTCGCCTCCCCCAACGTCTCTGCCGTGCGGGACTGTCTCGCACTAACTTGTCTGAATGTAATACTTTTCATTTCATTTATAACTAATGGACTCTTGCTAGTGCGTTAGAACTGCATTTCCGCCAGTGTAGATTAGTTTATGGGAGCAAGAGCATCGCCAGCCCATGGCCTAGGGGGGGAAAGTTAAATATTATGAATGATGAGAAAAATATGAATTGTAGGTAGGTACAGTCAAGAGCATGATGCTTTACATTATTGTAGCGCGAGACTTTACCTCTATGACGAATAATGGCGGTAATAAGAACGGTTCCAATGCCTTATTGCTTTGGTTGCTTTGCAGTTGGCTATACATTTTTTCAATCTCTAGGGGCAGCTGCCCTTCCCTGCCCCCCCCCCCCCCCCCTCCCCCCCCCTTGGCGACGCCCTTGTATGGGAGTATCTATCCAAATCTTATTTATTTAGAGGATGGAGCCTCGTGGCAGGCAAAAACGCGACGCGCGGAAACCACACGACATGTGCTCGGGTCAGAATCTGCAACGTGACTCCGTCTATAATACTTACCCACACAATAAGTAAGATAGCAACTGTCAGTCGGGCGCTCTCGTCCACTTTCAATATCAATTGCTCCATCAAACCGCCGACGTATATAATAAGTCCCAGTTTTGAAAGAGCCTGGAAAAGTAGGTGGAATCGTAGGATCAATATATTATTATAATACAAATTATAAAGGCCGTATAAGAGCTGAATTGAAGGTTCTGATTTTCAAGATTCCAATTGAATGGTGGTATCTGCTTATTTGGACGTGCCGTCTTGGTCAGATTATTCATCATCATCATCATCATCTCAGCCGATGGACGTCCACTGCTGGACATAGGCCTCCCCCAAGGATCGCCATAACGACCGGTCCTGCGCTGCCCTCATCCAACGGGTTTCGGCCGCCTTCATCAGGTCGTCGGTCCACCAGCCTACCCACGCTGCGTTTTCCGGTACGAGGTCGCCACTCGAGAACATTTCGGCCCCATCGGCCATCGGTGCTGCGAGCAAGGTCAGATTATTATAATTCTAAAATTCTCTAAGTAGTTATGTGTTCAAACGTTTGCGTACCTCCATTAGTACGAACAGCGCAGCAAAGAACAGCAGCGTCGACCATTCTACTCGATGTAGAATAGGCTCCAGGTCTTCTCTATCGGCCAGGATTAGGAGCAATATGGCGCCCAGCAGGGCTGTCCATCCCAGGGACACTCGGTCTAAAAATAACGTTCCATAGTTTATTGAAGACCTGTGCCTGTTATAGCCTGTAGAATCCCACTGCAGGGCAAAGGCCTCCTCTCACGAATAAGGGTGAGAGGGAGAGGGCCATACTGCACCACGCGGGCCCAGTGCGTGTTGGTGGAGGCAAGTTAGTGGTCACCTTGCTGTCAGAGAATTTTCAAGCCGCCAATAGGCCTCTGACTTGGCTTAACGAATAGTTACAACGCCATCTGACGGAACTATCCGAGACCAACTGCTTAACGTGCCTTCCGAAGCACGGAAACGCTCGAGATGAAATACCACTAAACGGTCACCCACCCAAAGACTGACCGGACCTGACGTTGCTTAACTTCGGTGATCGTTTCCAATACCGAAGCTCCACTACGCCAACGAGCGCTTCGAATTGAAGACCTGAAATAAGTTAAAACTGGCGAGTTGGACTCGGGCACGGCGTATCAAAACATTTTGTTTTTTCTGGGACCCTTAGCGGTCATACTATGGCCAGTTTTTAGGGTTCCGTAGTCAACAAAGAACCCTTACAGTTTGCATGAATGAATGGATATTTTATTGTATGAATTGCCGGTTTACATGTGCAGAATTTATATACACAGCTAACAAACAACTAGATCCAATGCAACCCTATTTACAATTGTCCAGTGGAAGTTATTTAAACAAAAACAAAAAATCTACTTATTGCCATTATAAACATTTAGTTAGGTTCCATAAAATAAATAATAATTAATTGAACATATTATGTCAGTTAAACCTACAATAGTGTCATAAAAAATAATTATTATAATCATAACATTTATATATAAAATCAATAATAAGTCAGTTAAAATTAAAATATTCTGGAACACTGTAAAAAGATCTTTCAGCGAGCCAATTTCTTATCATTCTTTTAAACTTGTCAAACTTGAGTTCTTTTAACTAGTCTGGAAGTTTATTATATATTTTCACTCACATGATATGACTATTTTTCGAGACAACAGTCAGTTTTGATGGTGGTTGGTTATAGCTCATATTTGTATTGGGCTCATTTAGGTAATTTTGTTTCGCCATGTCTGTCTGTCCGCGGCTTAGCTCAGAGGCGCTTAGAACTAAAACCGTAGTATAAAACAAAAAGCTCTTCTAAGTCCGTATATTGAGACGGGCAACTACGGAACTTTACCATGCTCGTGGGCCGACACGCACTTGGCCGGTTTTTATTAGTATTTTGTTGTAGAACTAGAGTAGAGTTTGCACTATAATCACACCAAGTTTGACGCTTGTGGTCACCGTTTTTACGATAGAGTGAAAAAAACTAGTTTCTTTATGAGGAATTGAGGACTCCTCATCATATCCTACATAATACATATTCTAATAATAATACATAAAACGTTAGCGTTTAAATTCTCTTTGAATACATATTCTAAATAGTAAACAAGCTTTCAAAATGCAAAAGCGTTGCGTTAGAGCTTTGGGCGGCTTGTCACTCTTGTAAACCCCTTTTTGCTAAATTTAGAATACCTACCTGTTACCTCTTCCATGTCTTTATATAAAGGAGGTAGCATTGTTTGTTAGAAAACATCTAAACCTCTTTGAGACGGTCAGCAAATTTAAAAGAAATTTGAGGCGTAATAAAAAACTTATCTACTCAGCGGGTGGTCACAAAATATCACAATAACAACTCGGCGTTTTACCACAACAGTATTTATTGTATGGCCGTAAAAATTTACAACAGCGTCCCTGATGATTTTAAACAGCTTGACATTTCAAAATTTAAGATGGAAATTAATAATTGGCTGCTCTCGAAGCTATACTACAGTGTTCAAGAGTTTTTAGATGATAAGACAAAATTTTTATAGTTATATGTGTCATTTTACTGACAAAGCATAACTGTAATTTTAAATTGATCATTAAAATACCTATGAAAATGTATAAATTATAATAAGTTTATCTCGTTGTATAAAATCATAATAATTATGTAGTTGACATAATTATAGAACTGTATTTTAATGTAAGATTGTACACCGTTTCTGGTAAGTTATAAAGGCTCATATTTTAATTATAATTGTTAGACCTTGTTGCAACCTATAGTTTTGCAATAAAGACACTTTGACTCTGTAAAAATTCTACTTGCTAACTAAGTATTACGGGTCAGAAGATACAGCCATCTTAAGCTAGGACGTACGGACGGACAGACAAACAACGCTCAAGTGATAGGATCCCGTTTTCACCATTTGGGTATGAAATATGGAACCCAAAAAAAAAACATTACCCTTCTACTGACGCAGTCGGGTAAGTAAATAAGTCTAACCTGTAGGATCCCACTGCTGGGCAAAGGCCTTATTTCATGAATAAGGGTGAGAGGGAGTGGGCCAGACTCCACCTAGCGGGCCCAGTCGAGTAACAGGTACCTAATCTAATCTAAACAATTATAAAACTGTAACTGAAGTGTGTCTGTACATTGAAGATATTTACAAAAAAAAATTACGATATGGTTTTATGTAGGTATCCCTGACTCGAAATCAACTTTTTTTAGAATTTTTTTCTGTCTGTCGGTTTGTTTGTGTGTTTGTTTATGTGTTTGTTTGTTTGTTTGTTTGTTCGCGCATCACTCAAAAAATTCTAACCCGATTTTGATGAAACTTTTTTTGTTTGATAGCTTATGATCTGCCTTAAAATCTGGTACATAATTTGTGCGGACGAAGTCGCGGGTAAAAACTAGTGTTCAATAAACTTACTCAATTCAGGAATAGCGTGCAAGAAGAACATCACGACGACAAAACAAATGGAGACAGAAGCTTTGGCGAGCAGAATCTTGTCGCGTATTTTGTACTGTGAACAAAATTAACCAAATGTTACAACATGAGCTCTATTAAATTATGATTCTATTAGATTCTATTCTATTCGAACGGTAAAGGCCTCCGCTCATTGCAGCTATTTTATCGAGCGATAATATCGCTGCGATTTTGCGATAATTGTTTCCAGTACATTTTGTATGGCGACGCGCGCGATCCTACACACTGCCGCGATATTATCGAGCGATAATATCGCTGCGATTTTGCGATAATTGTTCTCAGTACATTTTGTATGGGGCAACTCTTTCGACTACATTCAGTGGTGGGGCGCATGCGAGACGCGAATCGCGGAATCGCTGCAGTGTGTAAGGTGTCGCGATATCGCTGTCGATAATATCGCTGCAATGTGCGGAGGCCTTAATGAGAATTTGATTACAGCAGTATAGCTTGGCAAAAAAGTAGTGATGCAACGAATACCACTTTTACGAATACGAATACGAATATTGATTCTGCTATTCGGCGAATACGAATACGAATACGAATAGTGAAAAATAATTTAAAAATTGTTAAAACACACGTTATCATCTTAAATTATTATTTTACAATCAAAAGAAAAGCTAGTAAGTATGGTAATTTAAAAAACCGACCGAGAGCGTGTCGGACAAGCACTTAAATTCTGTCATGAACAATTTTTTGTTGAATTTTAAAATACCTATAAAACGACACCTTTATGGGAATCCCGATAGATGAAAGAAAAGCCTCATTTTCGGACGTCTTCGTTACACGTAAAAAAATTTTTTCTTTATTATCACTTATTATCAGATTTTGGGTTAAGGTTCAGTAAGTATAAAGTTTTCTCAATTTTGCATCAATTGAAATTGCCATTAATGTTTCCACGGGAGGTAAAATGATAAAGTAGTCTTGTTTTTTCTGTGTTAATTCTGTTAAAAATAGGCTTTCTGACGACAGTGGATTATTTCAAAAGATACTATTTCTGGAAAATTTCTTCAGCGTAGGAAAATGTACGTCTTCATAACAGAAATGAAGTGGGTTTTGCGAAAATACTTAAATTACGAATGTCTTCTTGATATTCGGCGAATACGAATATTCGGTAATAGGCTGATATTCGGCGAATACGAATATTCGTATTCGTATTCGTTGCATCACTACAAAAAAGTCATGATCGTGGTGACAAGTGGAACTAAAACTTTAGTATGGTGGTGTTGCCAGGTTATGCGTGATTTTGACGTTCTTGCGTGGAGGCAGCGCCCCCATTTTTTATCACGACTTTTTTGCCAAGCTATAGGTAAGTATACGTAAGTATAGAGAATATGATGATTTCATAAATTATATGAGTTGTGGTATGAGTATTAGTCCCCGCATGTCTACATCTGGAGTGAGCGAAACGAGCTCAAAATTTTGCAGTATTGGCTCTCAACTTTGACTTAATTGTACCAGGGGTGCAATTTTTGAAACTCATTCTTTGAACTCAGCAGCTGAAAATGTCAAAATTGCTATCGAGATAGGTATGCATTATTTTACTGCTGATGTGGGTTTTAAAAACAATACCCCTGGAGTGCGATTTTCAAAAAGTATCAAAAATCTCACTCCAGATGAGGATGAAACAGGTAACTAGAATTATTTCTTCAATACTTTCGTAATGGCATAAGCCATCAACGAAAAGGCGAAAAAACAACTGAGCAAAATGTCCATACCTATCTTGAAATGCTGTCAGCCATTCAAAACACATTACCTTTCCTTTCAACTCCACAAGCGTGCTTTCGTAAGTTTCCTTCGGACAAGCTCTCTTGCTGCTCTTTTTCACCAGAGTATCTAACTGTGCACTCAACTTCCTTATCTTCTTCTCCAGTCTTTCTCTTACTACGTCAACGTCTTTGCTGAGATGGGGAAGTGATTCCGCTGCCCGACGCCATATTGAAATCTGGTGGCGGAGGTCTGAAAAAAGTGCAGCCTGTAGGATATTTCAGTGGGACAAAGGCCATAGAGAGAAAGCTTCCACACTATTGCGCTAGTTAACTATCTATGGGAGACGCAGCGCATCTTGTAATCATTTTGAGCGCTGCTGAACATTCAAAATTAGAATCTAAAGTTGTGGGGAATGAAATCCAAAGTTGTGGATCTCATGATACCTCGCCCACTGCAAAAAGTGTCAGAAAGTTGTTAAGTAGAATTACACGCGTAACTAGTCCACATATAAGTAGTCGAAGCCAAGACCGCATAAAATGATGCCGTGACGCTCTCGCCCAACGTCTCCCATTGATTGTCCACCAGCGCGATTTTGTCAAAGCTTACTCTCTGTGGGGAATTTACTTATGTGGCAAAGGAATAAGTGTGTCTTGACAAGTCCAACTAGCGCCATTCAATTAAGTAGGTAGGTACTTCAACGGACATGCCCCAAACCTTTGTGAAAAAGGGGTGTGGACTTCTGGTATGATTTCTCTACTTGCGCGCGACTCGATGCTACTTAATTACTTTACGCGACAAGGCTGTCAGCGACGGCGACGTAGTATAGAAATCATACTAGGCGTTCTCTCGTTTTCGAGGCCGCAAGGCCCAATCTGGGTCAAGCCTGCGGAGTTAAGCAGCGATTACTTTTGCAGTTGGTCGGGCCCGATTTCGGCATACATTGCCCGATTAAAGGCCTCCGCACATTGCAGCGATATTATCGAGCGATTTTATCGAGCGATATTATCGACAGCGATATCGCGACACCTTACACACTGCAGCGATTCCGCGACACCTTACCCACTAAGCACGGTAAGTTGCATCAACTTTCAGTAATGTCATTTATCGTCCCATTTGAAATTTTCAAATGAGATATTGCAGTAACTTGGTAGTAACTTGTATCTAATTATTTGTTGAAAAGTTTCATAAAGTTATGTACCTGATTTAAATACAACATTACATAGATAAACTACAATTTATACTTTCCAGCAACATTATTCTCTACACTTTCTATAATATAAAATGCTAATATTGCTACAACATGACATTCCAAACGTTACAATCTCAATATTGCAGCAATGTTCACTTGTTGACATGCATAATGAAACATTTCAGAAATAATACAAAAGAAAGTTATTGTAACGTTATAATAGCTATTAAACAACAACATTAATTTTGCAATATTATTTGTGTGACGTTATTCAAAAGTTGATCTGTAACAGCTGATGAAACTTTAGCACATAACATTGCCGATTGATCAAAGAAACAAACTCATTGTAATGTAGTATGTGTATCAGCCAACAACGTTTATTTTGCAATATTATTTGTGTAATGTTTATGAAGAGTTGATGAAACTTTAGCACAGAACTCGGCATCGCCGCCCGCGGCGAAGAAGCGGTCGCGCGCCGGCTCTCGTAGCTGCCTCACTGCGCCTCGCTCTTATTGATACCTACATACAGGAGTTAGGGTTTAATTTAAATTTTATTACTCAATAGCTTCTCTGCGCCTCTCCTGGTGTACCGCAGTAGATTTGGTAGGACCTTAAGAAAAAACCGACCAAGTGGGAGTCGGACTAGCGCACAGGGGGTTCCGTACCGTTGGCGCGCTCCATACAAACGTAGTCTGGTGATATTTTCAATACTATCCAATTAAAGTCAATGAAATTGTTAAGAAACAATTTAGAAACTAATCTCTATGTTCGTATGAAGTCAGATTTTCGTTAAAATGTATAGTTTTAAAGTTACAGTGCCTCAAAGATTTCTATAAAAATCTTAAATTATTCCTAGCATTAAAACTATATGTTTTAACGAAAATCTGACTTCATACGAACATAGAGATTAGTTTCTAGATTGTTTCTGAAAAATTTCATTGACTTTAATTGGATAGTATAGAAAATATCACCAGACTACGTTTGTATGCAGCGCGCATTTGCGCTCTCGGAATAAACTTCTCTTAAGACTTCGATTTATTAAAATATTGTAAAATTTGTCCGGACGCACACTTGACCAATTATCAGTATTTGTTGTAATAATATAGTATCCACTATCACACCAAGTTTACCGGTTGTGTGCATGCATTCACTTTTTTTACTTTAGAGCAAAAACAATTAAGGTTGAAAAAAATGCTTGTATAACCCCCCATCATTTATCACTTTTTTTATTAATATTATTTGTTAGGTAATCCGACATAATAACATATGTTCCATAAAATTTCAACCGGATAACTATTACGGCTCAAAAGATACAGCCCTTCATAGGTCAGACAGACAGACGGACGGACAGAGAGACAGACAACGTAAGCCCGTTGGCACCGTCTCGTCTTTGGGTAATACGGAACGAAAAAGTCCATTGGCAAGAGAATCTATAAATAAATTGTCATTCAATCGATCTAATCACTTGTTCGATTTTGCTTTTTAACGAGGTAGGGTGCATTTTGTTAACAAGTGCAAGCCTATTGACTTAATCCCTGCGGAGTTAAAATCTCGAAAATGCAGTTAGTTTTTCAATATCTCTTACCGTTTTCGAGAT